>OU342630.1:21038108-23598607 GCA_910589415.1 Malachius bipustulatus | reverse complement strand
TCGATGAAATTTTAATATTTTACAGAGAACATAAAAAGTCTTTAGGCCATATCACATTAAATTTTCGACCTCATCAGGGAAGTCAGGAACGGATACTTACCACCATCTTCGTTGGGTTAAAGTTTTGACAGGTGTCACTTTACAGAGTTGAGAACTAATTTTTTGAATACTCTAGTAATTCGTCTTTAAAGAAGGTGCTTTTTATTTATATCAATAAAACTGTTGATTTTCGAGATAAATCGATTTATATTGCGAAACACAAAATTTACTAATGCTCAACATAAAGAGGTAAAAATCAAGTTGTTATTGTTAATACCTTTACCGAGGTACATAATTGATTATTATTGACGGAACTTTTGGTTAAAATTCGCATAAAAGCCGATTTATCTCGACAACCGCCAGTTTTATCGAAATTATTAAAGAATACCTTCTTTAAAGGTGAATTACCAGAATATTAAAAAAAAATAGTTTTCAGCTCTGTAAAGTGAAAACATTACAAAGTGAAAAGTCAAAACTTTGACACACGGAGTGTGGAGGCAAGTTCGTTCTTGACTTCCATGACGACGTCAAACATCGACTATGGTCAAATAGGCTAAAATAATAACACTCTATTATAGCAGGAGTGTCCGGTATTATTATTTTAGCGTATTTGCTAAAACGTTCAATTACTAATGACAAATTATTAATAATAATTATGATTGACTGCAGCTGTCAAAAACCGTGAAAAGTTACCTAACTTTGAATTTAAAAACAGCTTAGTGTCCCCAGTTCCTGCATGAGGGCGCTGTAAAAATGGACGGAGGTTTTGAGAGGAAGTGTCCGGTATTAATATTTTAAGGTTTTAAGGTATTTGCTATGGTCTTTGTAAAATATTAATATTTCATCAAACTAAACAAGTCGATTCAAAAGTTAGAGCTAAAAAAGTAAAGTACTCTTTTGGAGCTCGGTTTCTCCGTTTAGGGACACTTTAGGATTTTTTAATGACGCGAATTAAGTTTATTTTGACCTCCCCGATATGTTTCTGAGAAATATGGAGGTACTTACCACACAGCCTGTATTTTGTCAGTCGTATCCGCTGCCGACACTGCGAGAAAGGTCCCACTGTGCGATTATAGCGAAAAGGTAGCGATTCTCAAAGAGGTCTTTTGTTAAGTAAGCCTTTCTTAATGAAATTTTTATGTGGATATCCTGTTTGACCATCCATAACCTGTAAATTCTCGCACGAGACAGAAATAAAAATGCATCTGGAAAAGGGGATAATGAACAGGCAAGTTCCATATATCCAAAAAAAAAAACAGGATCCGAGAGTTTTCAAAGTGCAAGCCATGCGGAGGCAGAAACTTCAGGTAATCTACGACATGATCCGGCTACATCTCGACCAAGCTGTTGATCAACAAGGAAGAGATTGGGAATGTTAAGTCACGAAATTAGAGAAATGAAATTCCCTCATTCGGTGGAAATAATTTTGCAGCGAAATTATCATCAGAATATTCTGGGTCTTACACGGTGTCGAAAATATAGACTTATCAGTGGTATACGACTTGAAAGGCGATTCATGTTGAAAAGTATCCCTGATAAAAATTAGTTCCCGAATTAGAACCTCCAAGTATAACAACAAAATGCCGTACGAAGTCGTTCATTCGCAGATTGGTTATCTCCAGCGACGACGTGCCATGGCAGTATATTCAGGTGGCCCTGCAGGATACCAGACGACATAGATCACCCCAGATTGGGATGCAACCGTCCAAGGGTGAACTGCTGTTCGCAGAGTGACCTGGTGGGCGTCCTGTCACGTGATGTCCTCGTTGCAGCCAACCTCGCGAGGCAGGGATTCTCCTAGGAAGGCTGTATCTTGTTCATCTGAGCAAGGTCGCCACTCAGCACAACATAACCGTTTAGTCGGTCTCACTGGGCCGACCACCAAGACATCCGTTTTCCCCCGTTTCAACAGTCATACAAGAGCCAGTCACCGATCACACCCGTTCTGCCGGTCTTTGCAGATCAACCGCAACTTATCTGGCAATAGCACCAGGCCAAATTCCAACCTTCCTGTGAAAACCAGGTTCTGCCGGTTACAAAAGGTCAGGTCTGCCGTACGCTGAAGATCAGCTTCTGAAGATCGACCGCCGAGTCCAACCGGTCTGCTTGCCGGCCTCGCAAGGCCCATCGCCGATCCATCCTATGACCATCTCCGGTCTGCCAGCCGCACCAGATCGCACCCCAAATCGTCCCATGGCCAATTTGTCCTGCCAGCCGCACAAACCAATCACAGAACCTGCCACGTCTGCCGGCTGCTGAATATCGAGCGCTCCACTCAACATAACTGACAGCCTCACAGGATCGATAGCCGAGCCAACGTGTGGTCATATCCGGAAAATGAATCTTATAGTATGGAATATAAGAAATACTTAAAAGAAGTAGTAATAGAAGTAATAGAAGTTCATAACAATGAAGATTATGAAATGTATACTGGGGTTAAAGATAAAATGTGTTGGAAACAGTTCTGTCTGAAATCCTATTATTTTCTGCAACAGCTCTTCAGTTCTTGCAACTCTTAACATCTTCCGGAACCACACAGATTGCCCACTTTGCGGGCGGTTTTTAACAAGATGTATTGTAATCAATAGTAACTTTAGGAAAGTGGATGGTAATGTAGAACAAAAATTTCTGAGATTCAGAAACAAATTGAACAGTGTGAAAATAAGTTCAAGTTAAGGTAGGTACCTACCAAGCAAGCTATCGAACCAGTTTTTACCACAACCGAAATTATTTAAGTCCCTCATATGTTAAAAAATCGAAGAAGTTCGCATTTTTTCATATTGCCCTCTCTGGTAGGGCAAAGGGGAAACTTCAACATATATGGGTGTCCCTGAAATGACTTTACAGCTGACTACTACATGTTCCTTGGGTGTCGACTAAACTAAGTCGATTTAAGTCAACTTATCTTAGTCTAAAGTTGCTTAGATTGGCCACTAGGAGACGCCAAAATGTCAATTCTGAAATAGTTATTTGATTATAAAAGCTAAACCGCTGAAGCGATTTTGATTGAATTTGGTATGACGTTATGGTTTTGTGGAACAAAAAGTGCTATACCAAAATTACTCAAGACTTTAATTCATTGATGTAGATCATGGATCTTTTAGGTTTCACATCCTTTGAACCTCTACGCAAATGGAATTAAAAAAATTTAAATACCTAGCGTAGATTACTTGACTCACTTTCTACAAAAAAAAGCTCTACATAAAAGTCATCTGATCTTATCGTTTAAAAGATAATTGCATTTAAATGTTAATTTTTATAGGAATCTTTATTTTATTTTAAAATAATAATAAAATTAATTTACATTTCAACATTTAAACATCCAAAATCGCATTTGAGCATTTAAAATCGCATTTAAATATTGAAATGTAAATTAATTTTATTATTTTAAGCAAGTCAAGAAAATCCCAGGCAAGAAATAGGAAACTTCCTCTAAAAATCAACATTCAAATGCGATTATCTTCTAATCATAACGTCATACCAAATTTCATCAAAATTTGCCAGAGACACTAAAGACATCAGGTCTCAATCGAGGTATGTTTCCAACCAACTGAGGGTTTTAGGTGTTTTAATATCAGACTGTAGGTAGTGATGAGGGGTGGGGGGGTTGGAAGGACAGTATATCAGAGGTAGTGTATGGTTCCAACTCCGTGAGGTTTTTCCGGAGATATGCCCTGTACGCTGAGAACCCAACAGTTGCAGGATCTATTTTGAAGTGGTTCAGGTATTTGATAGATATGCGTACGTGAATGTCCTTTCTGAAGACGACAGATGGCGTGTAGGAGGTTTGGACAGATTGAACCTGGTACTGTAGTGATGGGTGAATCGAAAAGGTAAAAGTTTATCCTGATTTTTGTTGATCAGTGTGAGTAGAGAGTAGACGTACAAAGCAGGCACGGTAATAAGTACAAGTCGCCTGAAATGGCCTCTGCAGGACTGCTGCACGGACAAGCCTGCCAGAATCCTAATCGCTCTCTTTTGAAGAAAAACCCTTCGGAGAGATTTTTCAGACCCACCCCAGACGGCCAGCCCATAGGTCACGTAGCTGATCAAATGGCCATAATAAGCATAGAGCAGAATGTCATGAGACACCGTGTGCTGGAGGCGTCTGAGAAAGGAAGCAGACACTAGCAAGGCGACGGCACAAAATGATCTGTGTGAGCAGACCAGTTTAGGTTCTGGTCGATGTGGAAGCCCAAAAACTTCACGACACCTTTCGGCTCGATTAAGGCACCGTCGGTGGTTGTGGAGGGTAAAAGCAGAATGAAAGGACTTAATTGGCTACCCACCATTTGCGGTCAACAATGGCGAACTGGGTCTATTGAATTTAAATTACGATGTGACAAATAAACTATATTGATTTAAAAATGCATTTTAGTGTTATATTTATCGTAATCGTAGAGAAAATAATGTCTACAACACGTTTGGAATGGCATATTCTAAACTTCTTACAGAATATACAGAAACAGATTAATGAACTTCTTATACTTTAATGACTTGATCACTCTTGTGCATTTAGCCAGCTTCCGGTAATTAATTTTCTGTCAATTGAACGAACTTACATTGTAAAATACGTTGTGAACACTCTCTTCTTAGTTTTCCAGGTCTAATTTTGGACAAAGAGCAAACAGCGCTGTGAATCAAGGAATTAATTGTAAATCAAAGAATAGATCGACAAATCACAGATTACAACGACACTAGTGTTGAACAACGACATCAGTGCTGCTACCTGTTTCCGTTTTTATGAAATTTATACAGTTTCCGTATTGCCCTCCCTTTCCATGTTGCCCTCCACTACCCTATACCTCCGTAAGTTGAGTATAATAACATGTGCTTGTTAACCGGCCTATTGAATTGCGATTTAAATTTATCCAACCGGTTTAATCGGGAAGCAAATAAGTGGGATAAAGAATAATTGAATTGATAGCAAATATAATAATATTATACATATACAGGTAATTATGAATTATTAATATAAAAGAATTAGATTGATATTATGTATATCACTTTCATATTGAAATTTATGAGGACTCACCAAGAACAGCTGTGGATTTCTAATTCAGGTATTCTACAAATCAATGGAACGAGAGCAATAAATTAACGTGGTGCTAGAATTCTTGAATTGATATTAAAATATATTGCTTCATTTAGTTTTTATAGTTTTTATAACTTTTACTAAGTGAGAGGCAAACGGATAACATCTTCCTTCGTTCTAAAATAATTGTAGGTATATCAGTTATCTTCAGCTTAATTTGCGAATTCAGTAGACTGTTTCGAAATCTAAGCCGCTGTCAAAAATACGTTCCATATAACATGCTAGGTAATAGTTTTATTTATAACATTCGACACATATAATAAGTTATGTAAATATCAGTTTATTAGAGTTTATAGATCAAATCATATTGAACGAGAAAGTGCAAAAGAACGTGAAATTAGTGATGTATCGAATCCATGTTAATATAACGACTGTCGGTTACGAGAACCTATTAATTAAAAATTGAAAACAGGCGTGTGATTTAAAAATGGTTCGATGCTTCTAATGGTCAGTAGTTAATTATATGGTCATTTATTTATTAACCATAGATAGTTAATGTGTTGAATTTATATAGTTGTATGAGAAATTCGATCGCAATTTCCGCAAATTCAACGTGGGAATCTGAATAAGTAAATGGGATGGAGGAGTGAGGCGTAGGTACATATTATATCTATGTACTATCGCGAAAGGTAGATTGTGGTTACGTAACCAAGTCGATATCATTTGATTTTGTCTAGGGGTACCTATGTGAAACATAATTTTTATATATATCCGAAATTTTCGGCCATTCACTGCGCTTATTAAGCTATTCTGAATAAGTGCGTTAGGTTTATAACTTTATAGTAATTGAAAAACAAAAAGGGGGTTTACTTTAAAAATTATCTGGAAAAAAAATCGTTTTCGAGATAGATACTATTGCAGTTGACCAATTTTAGTAATTTTAAATATTTTTCAGTATCTTCGTTTGTTTTAGAAAAAAAACGTAAGAGAAAAATCCCAAAAATTTAACACTGCATATAAGTCTTCAAATTTCTTATTTTTTAAGAAATTAGTCCAGCGTTTTCTAAAATCGCAATGCTTTAAGATTATGTTTCTCATTGACGAAATATATGGATGGAATTTATAGCTGAAACATGTACCTACCTACCTAAGTGTATATTTAAAAATAAGAGTATCATTTATAAACTGTTAGTTTGTCGACCGGTTTCGGGGCTTACCTCATCATCAGGACAGTTGTCTTGTCTTGCTATCCAGGAACCGTAAGTATCAATAAAATATGGTAGTCCGAGATGGAAGTTTCATGAGGTTTGACAAAAGTTTAAAAAAGTCCTTCTGGTCAGCACAGAAAGTCTGACGAAATTTTAAAAATTAAACCCTTTTGAAAATAAAATGCGTTAAAAAAATTGAACATTCGTTACAATTTAAAGTAATTGAAAAACAAACTTTTACTTAGCAAACCTCATGAAACTTCCATCTCCGTCGCCATCTTTTTAATTTGATTATTGATACTTACGGTTGACAGGACAACTAGTGTCCTCTGGTGATGGGGTTTATAAATTTAATACATCTTATGACAAAATAGTTATTTACATTACAAGCTACGAAAGTTCACTTTTAGGTGTGAGGTCTTTTGAATAGCCGAGGCGAAGCGTAGCGTAGCCGAGGATATTTAAAAACTCCGAGCACCTGAAAGAGCTTTCGTAGCGTGTAATGTATTAAACTTTTCATTCTTCCCTTGCCATATTGAACCACGGATTAATAAGAAGAAATGAGTAAAATAATACGATTCAGTGATAACAATGGAATTATTATAAGGTGCCATGTTTTTAACATTACCACAGTAACGATAGTTTTAAATTATTAATTTATGACACTGTCAAGTTTAAAACTCTATACCGCTATAATTTTAGAATCTTTGATCGTAGTTTAGTTCAAAATGAATTTCATTCAAGAAGCTGCAAATTCCAGTAAATCTTTCTGGAACATACAATAATAATTATTTGTATGTTCCAGAAAGATTTACTGGAATTTTTTATTGTAGTTTTGCATCTAATTTTCCATCTAAATAAACGTTAATCAAACTGACATTTCTACTTTTTTGTCCAGGGCACGAAAGTTTTTCATAGCTAGCAACCACCTAGCAACCTATCACCTAGGATGTTTTACTTTCGCTTTCGGTTGTCTTATCAAGACAGAAAGTTACAATTTCGTAAAGGGGAGAATGAAAATAACTATTTGAATGTTCTTTTTAAAAAGTCCTCAATATCAATGAAGGGCAAAGATTATTAGAGTGAAGTTCAGAGTAAGATCACTATATTATGATTACCTAATAATTTCAAATTATTTCTCTAAAAAATTAAATGAACTAGTGTTAATTTTTATAGTTAGTTTAGCATAAATAATGCAGATATGATTAATGCATACAATAGTATACTCTTGTATGGTTTTATGATTAATAAATAAGAAACTATCAGCGTAGTTGAATTAATTTAATATTAATATTTAGAAAGTAAGCCAGTTTTATTCATGACAGACACGATTTTTTTTTGAAAGCATGAAAATAAAATATGTATAACAGTAGATAGTGAGAGTGATTAGTGCTCCTCTCATATTACGGGACTCTTGTGCCCTTATTCCCAAATAAATTTTTTCAGCTTCAATACATAAGCAACAGTTACCATATCACGCTGATAAATATTCTCGTAATCTCTATATCCATCCGCAATTTATTTAATTATTGTATATCTACAATAAGCGGCGAGTAAAGCTGTAGGAATACGGGCATCTGACCATCAGGTGTTAAAATACAATTAACATTAAGCATAAATTAGTTTCTCAATTATTATTGTAGGTACATACATATTGCTGAAGATTAATAAAATAAATATATGAGGGTATATTCTACAGGGTAAGTCATTAATGGCGCATTTCCTCTTGAGACATTTTAGAGGGCAGTTCGTGCAGCACAGGAAAAATAGTAAAATTTGCTTAAAATGGATACTATGGCCTCCTTTTTCAAATATCATCAAATAAATTTATCCAAAAGCACGGCTTGAAGTTATATTCATCAACTTCAGTTTTCTGGTTTTCCACCAATGAAAAAAAAATCATTATTGTCAATTTAAGAAGTGCGCTTTAAAAAAAAATTCAATGATATTTAAAAGAAGATGCAGGCCATAGTATCTATTTTAAGCAAACAGATTCTTTAAAACTGTCAATAATAAAGAAGTTGAACTCTCAACTTTACATCTTCATATCTCAGTCGATTTACAAGAAATATTTTTTTTACTATTTTTCCTGTATTTCACGAACTGCCCTCTAAAATATCTCAAGAGGATATGCGCCATTAATGACTCACCCTGTACACCCGCACAAATATCTACCCCGCTAAGTTTTTAAAATTAATAATATAATATGTAGACTCAGCTATTATGGTAGGACCTAACCAAAAATTCGTCCCTTAAAGAATATACAGGGTGTCCCACGACATGCCTGCCATAGCTTAAGGGTAGGTGTAGTTTTTCAAGGCGATTCAGGATCTGGTTTTGAAATTTTCCTGAGGCCCTTCATTTTGATTATACAGGGTGATTTGTGAAATTTGCCGAAATCTTTGATGAGCGATATCTTTTGAACGAATTGATCGAATTTAACTGCAGGGCCGTACTTATTTTTTTGGATATCTTTCGGTTTTGTCGAAAAGTTCACCCTGTATGCATTTTATTCAAAGTTTGGTGCCATTTTCTAAAACTACGTGAAAAATTCTACAATTGTGGTAAAAAAATACTTGGCATCATTAAACTGAATCGAGAAGAAAATTCAGTTTTTTAGTTTTTTATTCGGAATTTCAATTCATGTGTTGTTAATATTTTAAGAAAAATCAAATGTTATTTTTTAAAACTTGCGTATTTTGTAGTTATTGCAAATAAATTTACTTTATCTACAGATTTAGCCAAGATTGGGGACCCTTCTACAGATTGTTTCGAGCTAAAAATAAGTTTTAACAGCCAAATAAATAACACAATTTAACACACATTACCACATAGACAAATAAGTATCCACATAAACGAAACAGGAAGAAAAATATCAACACAAATGTTGGGAAGAAAAACTACAATTCAGTGCAGGTAATGGTCAAGGAGACCACCATCAAACTCAACACATTTCCTTGACCTTGAAATTAATCTAAAAACCATTTTAAAAAAATCGCTTTATTGAAGTAATTCCTCATAATAATTGTTTTCTAAGAAATTGCGGTAGATCGGTTCGGTTAGTCTTTACTCGAAAAAGTGGGGGGCTAATGAGTTTGTGATCAATTAGACCACACCACACATTCAAAGAAAATTTCCGCTGCGAATGGTCTTTCTCGTTGCATGGGGGTTCTCTTCTGACCAAATATGCGCGTTTGAGTATTAAACACCCCATCCCTCGTAAACTGAGCTTCATCAGTGAGAATAATTCTAGGAATATGCCGTTCTTTGTCCTAGAATCCATTGACAAAGTGCACGTCTAGCAGCCTCGTCACCTCTCACCTGTTGGAAAATAGGAATGTAAATTAGATAGGATTGAAGTGATGCGCAGGGCAACCGAGATTTACTCCAAAAGTCTAGAAATTTGTTGAGGAAATGTGGTCTCCTGCTTGACCATTACCTGCACTGAATTGTAGTTTTTCTTCCCAACATTTGTGTTGATATTTTTCTTCCCGTTCCGTTTATGTGGATACTTATTTGTCTATGTGGTAATGTGTTAAATTGTGTTATTTATTTTGCTGTTAAACTTATTTTTAGCTACAAACAATCTGTAGAAGGGTCTTCAATCTTGGCTAAATCTGTAGATAAAGTAAATTTATTTGAAATAACTACAATATAAGCAAATTTTAAAAAACCACATTTGATTTTTCTTAAATTATTTACAACACATGAATTGAAATCCCGAATAAAAAACTAAAAAACTTAATTTTCTTCTCGTTTCAGTTTAATGATGCCAAGCATTTTTTCCCACAATTGTAGCATTTTTCACGTAGTTTTAGAAAATGGCACCAAACTTTGAATAAAATGCATACAGGGTGAACTTTTCGACAAAACCGAAAGATATCAAAAAAATAAGCACGGCTCTGCAGTTTTCGAACCGGCGAAAAATGCGAGGTATTAAGTGTCATTAGTAGAGCATATCCACCAAATTTTGTTAAATTCGATCAATTCGTTCAAAAGATATCGCTCATCAAAGATTTCGGGAAATTTCACAAATCACCCTGTATAATCGAAACGAAGGGCCTCAGGAAAATTTCAAAACCAGATCCCGAATCGTCTTGAAAAACTACACCTACCCTTAAGCTATGGCAGTCATGTCGTGGGACATCCTGTATAAGTAAGTTCTCGTATATTTTCCTATAATGCGGTGTTGCCAACATGTCATGAATTTATTAGATAATAATACATTTGCCGACCCGTGCTGTTGAGGTACCCATCGGGCGCGACCCAGGTGGCGGCTAGGGGAAGGCCTTTAAATTTAACGGAGCGACAGTGGGTAAGATTAGCCACAGTGATAGAGCTCGTCGGACTTAAAACTCTAGTCTGGCAGCTCAAACAGCCCTGCCGCGGTCCACCTCCCCCAACCTAGTTGTCGTGTCGTGACTAAAGGTCTGCACTAGGAGCAACGGAGCCGGAGAATGTCCGAAAGTGGCTCTCCATCAAACCATATAACTCTGTGTTGTGGGGCTTGTCTTGCGCATAGATAGATATGTGGGGGTCTTGACTTAACCGTCCGGAATGCGTGGATGAGGCACCACTATAAAAGATGCATGACTGTGGGTAGTTCAGTCTTAGCGGAAAACATAACCTCGGGGCACCAAGCGCGCTCCGCAGTATTGAGTTCTCCTCGCCTATTACTCCTCGCAAACGGGCTCTGCGGGGAGTGTACCAACCTTTCCCAGCCACTTCTGGGGCATCTATGGAGTGTGTAAAACAAATATGCTCTGATGAAGAGAGCCAAAACCTGGATCTCCAGGCAACTGAAGAAGCTATGTGGAGATCGATTCTAATACGACTCCAAGAAACAGCTCTCTTTCGCTGGACCAGGAGGAGAAAAACAAATTTCCCTTGAGAAAAAAGAAGATGAATAACCAGATTACAAACATTCGGGAGAGACTTTCTCATGCCGGAGGAGATAGATTGGCAACAGTCATAAGATGGTCAGCATCCTTAAAGAGGCTGACCTGATGGCGTTAATGTAGCACGACTAGATGTGAGCCAGAATAGTGCTATATACGGTCGTAGTGGAGGTGTTACAATGGCTCACTCATGATGAATCTGATCTAATCTAATATAATACTCGTACATTTGCCTAGGAAACGTAACATACGAGTAACGTAGGGAAATCAATATTTTCATATAGCCATATTATGTAGTAAATTCGTGATAACTGTGACTAGTTTTAGATAATCGTTGCTCTGGAAACACAAAAGTTCCTATGTTATTTTATTGATCAAGTTATAGCAATGAATTAATTAATTTAATATAAACTAACTACTCAAAAATAAATGTGTCGCGCCCAAAAATTTTTCCTGATTTTGATAGGGTATAACTGTCGATAGCGCCAAAGGATTTCGGTTTATATTTTCGCATATTAGCAGCCCTATCCTGTATTTTTCTGTTAGACTAAACTCAAAAAACTCAAAACAATTTTTTTTTATAGGGTAAACTATGCGTTTTTGGATCCCGGGCCATAAATGCAAGCTAAAGAAAGAAGACGGGACCTTCCTGATGCGATGATGAACTTACTTACAAGAATAAATATTTAAGCATCATATAAGAGCATTATTAAATCGCCATTATCTGCGAGTTCCATACACTGTTTTTTCTACGACCCTTTTATTTCATAGAACTTCATGTTGACATTTCATTAAAAAATAAACAATTTATGAGCTACAAGGGACTGATTTAATTCCAAATACTGTGAGTACTTAAAAAATACTTCCAAATACTTTGCTACTGGTCAGTTTTATCAGTGCGGTAATGAAAATTTGTATCATAATGAGATTCATTAACAGTGAATCGTTTTTCATATGCATGTGATAGTTTAGGAGTAGAAAAAATTATTAAAGATTATTTTATAAGTAGATAAAATTTATTTATTTATTTCCGTTCCATTGGAGTCTTGAACTGAAAAGGTATCAATAATGTGTTCATTATTAGACGCCAACATTGAGTGACTTGATATTCGTATTCTTATGAAAATTATTTATAACTTTTAAGAAAACAAGATTATTGACTTGAAAATTTGGTGACTTTCTAAGAACATAAACAATTTCGCAGTTGAATTTAAACAATACTATTATTGTACCTTTTGTAAGCACTTAAATACATTCACTTTTATACGTGCGTATATGTCATCATAATATTGGACAAATATTGCCATCAGAGTGTTATCCTTTTGATTGACTTTCACCTGCATGCATAGGGTACCTACATTCGAATGTACCTTACTTTTAGAGATTGTTTTGCATCAGTGGTTTCATCTTTATAAATCAAGATAAACTAGAATACATCTGTATTGCGGAAATTGAAAGCACTCTTCATTTATGTAAATCAGGTGTGTGTTATCGTAGATCAAATTACAACGAGATTAATAGTTGTTCAAATCTGTCTACTTGGGCCTCTCTCTTTTCCAGATCGACTATCTAAAAATGTAAAACGTTGTTACATAGATTCTTGAACAATCATTGTTTACGATTACAATAATAATTGATTGATAAATATTTGCATTGGATTTATTTTTGCATAATTTTTTTTTGAAGAGATCTTGAAGGACTTCTTCACTCGGTATAATTTATGAAAGGAAAGGTCCGAACTAAAAAGAGGAGGTGTTTCACTTTTAAATTCGAATCACAATAGAACAGGGACATGGTAAGTCTTGCGAATTTGATCTTCTCCAGAAGTCATTTATAACATTTACAGCATTTTTGAAAAAATTCAGTGTTTGTTCAGTCTCAGATTTGTACAGGGGTGAAATCGGTTTTTGACTCAACTTTCTGCATAAAGAAACAAGTAGATATAATCAATTATAGTGCGCATTTTATAATCTGAAAATAAGAGTGAAAGACTAAGTTCACAAAAAATCCAATGAAAAAATGAAAATGAGCTATGGTCTCGGCTATGACGAAATAAGAAAATATATTTTCTACAACGGTCACATTCTTGCTCAATTTTTAATAATGGAATAATGTCATTCTGTTAAACTGTATCAGAATTTACTTTACCTCCCTCAGAGAGGGTAAAGTAGACAGAAAGAGAATGAAAGAATTTGATTGGCTACCAATTATTTGCAATTAACAATGGTGAGTGAACTGTCAAATTGATTGAATTTGAATTCGAGATGTCAAATAATAGTTATTTATGCAACAAGTGCATAAAGTGGTACTTTTTTTCACGACTGGGAAGTCTGGCGGCAATCCCAGAAGTGAAAAAAAGGCACTTTATGCATATGTTGCATACAAAATTTTATCTACGAGTGACTTAAATTAGAACGAAAAGTTATTATTATAAAAAAAAACTTTCCAATGCATTCATATCTTATGTAAGTGTTTCTTTGAAGCTATTAACGCTTTTTTCATCACGTCAGTTCATAAAGGTGACATATTGCTTAATATACGCTTCTTTAGGTTTTTGAGGTAGGTACCTAACAGATTTTGTGCCGCCATATTTGATTGAAAAATAATTTCTTCTGGGGTAGAAGATATTTCATTCATTGAATCATCTACAATGGTATCCATTTTAGGTATAATTAAACGACACAAAACACAAAATATTAATTGTACATAGATCTGGCGCTCTGCTAATAAACTACGACGTTTCTCTAGTATAGGTGCATGGTGTCAATAAGCCGACCACGGAGCAACAAGCATTAGGAGCGGTTGGCGTCGTGATGCAATAATGTAATCCAGCGATCAGCGTCTCGTGTATCACGTGTATCAGCGATCGCCGGATCGAGCCGCTCCGCTGACTAGAACTTGTACTGTACTTGGTTCGTCACTTCGTCGTGCAGTAACTTGTCAGATTTAGCGTTAAATAATGAACCGCTACGGCACTTTATTTCACCCAAAATACTTTATTTCACTCTTCAAGATAATCATACATTTTATGAATTAAGAAACTTCTAAAAAAGTGCATTTTATGAATCACTCGTAGATAATAGTTATTTATGCAACAAGTGCATAAAGTGGTACTTTTTTTCACGACTGGGAAGTTTGACCGCATGAGCCGCAGGCGAATGCGGCAATCTCAGAAGTGAAAAAAAGACACTTTATGCATATGTTGCATACTAAATTTTATCTACGAGTGACTTAAATTAGAACTAAAAGTTATTATTATAAAATAAAATCTTTCCAATGCATTCATATCTTATGTAAGTGTTTCTTTGAAGCTATTAAGGCTTTTTTCATCACGTCAGTTCATAAAGGTGACATATTGCTTCTTTAGATCTTTGAGGTAGGTACCTAACAGATTTTGTGCAGCCATATTTGATTGAATAATAATTTCTTCTAGTGCGGAAGATATTTCATTTATGATTAAATGTAAACATAAAATATGTCAATTATATAGCCACATTTGACTGAAAAATAATTTCTTCTGGGGTAGAAGATATTTCATTCATTGAATCATCTACAATGGTATCCATTTTAGGTAACTAAACGACGCAAAACACAAAATATTAATTGTAGGTACATAGATCTGGCGCACTGCTAATAAACTGCGACGTTTCTCTAGTATAGGATGATATCAACAAGCATTTGGAGCGTTTGGCATCGGGATACTATGTAATTCAGCGTTCAGCGTCTCGTATTGCAGTGCGAACGCCTCGATCGAGCCAACTGAGCCGAGCCACTAGCGTTCACTAGAACTTCCACTCGGCGAGCGTGCATTAACGTGTCAGATTTAGTGTTAAATAATGAACCGCTACGGCACTTTATTTCACCCGAAATATTTTATTTCACTCTTCAAGATAATCATACATTTTATGAACTAAGAAACGTCTAAAAAATTGCATTTTATGAATCACTCGTAGATAAATTATATTATTTATAAATTAAAACTTGTATTTTGGTGTTTAATTATCGCAATAGTATAGAAAATAATGTATGCAACACATTTGGAATGGCATATTCCAAACATGTTACAGAATATATTTTACTTACAGAAACTATTCTGCTTGTGTTTTTATTTCGATAACTTCAACTGCTCAAAAACCAAAATTAATATTTCTTTTTCCTTACTAAAATTGGTTTAAACACAAAATCACAACGTTTAGGACCATTTTGATTCTAATGTATGTTGAAATAGACGTTCGTGATATTTTAAATCTTTTGCCTGAGTGTTATTAATGTTATTAACACACTTTTCCGCTATGTTAAGAAGTTTCCGCAGATCTAAACATGGTATTTATTAAATAATTAATTTATAAAATAATGTATATTATGATAATAATTTATTTATAAAGTAATTTAATTTTTTTTAAATAAATAAATAATACAAGGTGACATTTGCTTACATAAAGCGGTTATTTTTGAAATTCAAGAACAGGCCCACAAAATTGTATGATTTAATTGATATGTTATAGATTTACATTAATACCGGCATATACAGGGTGAGTCCTCTAAGATGGAAAGCTCGATTACACCTATACCATTAAAGATATCGAAATGAACCAAAAAGTACTGTAAATGGGAGGGTAAAGTGCAGTTTGTAAAATTATTTTCAGATACACAGGATGGCCCAATATCGCTGTACGCTATACAACTTTGTTATTTTAAATAGGACACCCTCTATATTATTACATCTTCAGATTATTTGAGAAAAGTAAAAAAGAATGATTTGTAAAGTTGAAGTTTGTAATGAGCAATTTATGAGTTATAAACAAATGAAATTCCCGATTTTCCATTTTCAAAGCAGCTTTTCCTAAAAACAGCTCAAGATAGAGAAAATCGGCTTACATGTTCCTATCTTAATTTTTCATTTCGTATCCTATCATGTAGCTGAAATTATTATAACGGGTGATGAAAATAATCAAATTTTTTACCACTCTATATAAAAATTTCATCCAATTGCAAACTTCAACTTTACAAACAATTTTTTTTTTACTTTTCTCAAACAATAATATAGAGGGTGTCCTATTTAAAATAACAAAGTTGTATGGCGTACAGCGATATTGGGCCATCCTGTGTATCTGAAAATAATTTTACAAACTGTACTGTACCCTCCCATTCACAGAACTTTTTCGTTCATTTCGATATCTTTAATGCTGTGGGTGTTATCGAGCTTACCATCTTAGGGGACTCACCCTGTATAGATCATACCTATACGGAAATTTTGTCTGAAATAACGCATCATTTTTCTTCACAAGCAGGGTAACCAGACGTTAAAAATTTTATTGCCTACATGAAGAATCCAAGATAAATGTTCAACGTAAAGATTTTATTTAATTATTCACTCACCGTATAAAGAGAAATCCAACAGATTTAAATCAGGTAGGTAGTAGTAAGCAGGACAGTAAATATTGCGTTCACGTTTCCTACGTTTCTTAAAATAAGAGGACATATTGAACATTCAATTTGTACAAAATGCTTTATTTAATTTATTAAGAAATAGTGACATTTTTTATCTGCTGGATTGTAGATCTATATTTCAGAAGATATCTATTTAGTCAAATTTTACAATCACTATCGTCATTTTATCCACGTTTTATTGAACATTTGGACTTCATAAAAGGTGCTAATAATGCATATTAGTTTTGGATTAGATGCGTGAAGATCCTAGGAAGATGCTTTATATTTTTATCAGAATTCATGTTTATTATTCAACCAAATTTAAGAAGTTATGAGATTAAGGAGAAAGTGCTGTGACTTACTTGTGCCTATCATATATATCTCAAATTAAAACAGTATCAAGGAAAGTTTAGAGATTTAAATCTGTCTAGTGAGTGAGATTTGCTGACGGTCTGACTGGAAAGCTAATTATTATCAATTTTTATAACTTGACTAGCTGGGACCCGCGACTTCGTTCGCGTAAATAATAATAATAGAGCATACACCCACTATGGATTCATATTATTTTCTGTTACACTTTATTCCATGGTCCTTGTGGTAAGAACATTAAACGATAATTATTATTTCTGTGTAGCTACCGGTTCTTGCAGCAAGCGATATGCCGGACCACACCAATATGAATCGAATATCCCAAAGTCCAAAGCATAAACATATCAGGTTGTTAATTTGAATTTGAGACAAGAGATCACATGCAGAATGGAATTTTTGTCAATACTATCTCTCCAAAATGTTTCATAATTATTTGTTAAAATTGAAAAGCTAATGCTTTATATGCCAATGTTGGATCTTAAGCCTATTGAACCATTTTCAAGAAAATCGGGAAGAGGTGGCCAACAGACTTGAGATCTACCTATAGCGACAGAAGCAGAGCTTTTAAATCCTAACTATAATAAGACACTAATTATTTAATTGTGTAAATAGTGTTTCTTTTTAAAACAATTAGGGGAGATAATATTTACCAAAGTTCCATTGCGCATGTAATTTCACAATATCTCAAAATCAGATTAACATAGTGTATAAGAAACAGGTACATTCACAAAATATTTCAACGATTTTTTTATTTAAACACAATTTAAGTAACGTTAAAATAAATAATCTTCTTCTTCATATCTTCTTCTTTATCGAAAGTTAGCGATCACTAAGTACTTGTCTAAACGCTTCTCTATATCCCTTAGCAACGTGAAATATTTGTCAACACTGAGGTTAGTCGAATTTCTGGTATTCCTCAGTCAAGATTTCTTTTTTCTTCCTACGGCCTTCCTCTCTTCTAATCTCCCCTGCAAGATTACGTGTAAGGAGTATAAAATAAATAATATAATTATGAATTTTATTTGAAACTTTATCTCCGCTTGTATTATTTATTTTTATTCACACTTATGTCCATTAGAGTTCTACTTTATGTGTCAAGCAGTTTGAGTTGGAGCTTGATAGGTGAAGTCAGTCAGCTGATGATTTTATTTATGTATAAATAATGGTTGGTTGGGTATCGCATAATGGTACCACCACTCTAGTACCACCCAACGTTCTACCACAGATTCCCGAGTAAAAAAATTGACGATTTTATTGAACCTATCTATGTCCAAAAAGGCACCATTTTCAAGATACAGCCATTAAAAGGGGTCAACCAAAAACACGTTCACGTTTCCTAGAATACCTACCTCAAAAATTGATAACTGAGAAACTTCAAAATTTCATCGCCTACTATTGTTAAAACCAATGAACTGACATAATAGTCTTACAAACACTTAAATACATGGTGTTCCTGTCTTTGATGTAACGTCCCACTTTTTACCTTAGAACTTTTTATCCGCACGCCACTGATTGATTGTGTATTTTTTATCCAAAGGCCGAACTATTACTAAACTTGTTCCGACTTATAAAAGTTTCGTATCTTGCATGGTTTTTCCGTAATTAATTTTTTATGATGAATCTATCTATTTTCACCAATACGCCTACCAAACAGGCAAGTCAACTGACCTGGTTTTACTCAATCTTCCATCTTTACACATATATGTACAAGGTACAGCAAAGCAGATAATCTGCAGACTCATAACAGGACAAACACCGGTTATACCGAGGCATGGATCTACCCAACAAGAACTGAGAGAGTCCTTCCAGGCAGATCCCATCATGGGTATCCCTAGTCACGAGATACCACCTCAGTTCTGCTTCAACAAAAAATTCCACATCCTCTTCCCTGGCAGGAAGGCACGGAAAAACGGGATCGCAGTGGTCGCTCACTCGATCTGGTACACGAATGGTTCCAGAACGCCCCAAGGTACTGGAGCCGGGGTATACGAAAAATCAAAAGAAGTTAAAATGGCGATCAGTCTTGGCCAACACGCCACGGTGTTTCAGGCCGAGAAGGTTGCTATCGAGCATTGTGCTAAAGAAATCAGAGGGCTTAACGCTTAACTTGACTCACACAAGAATAGCGATCTGTACTGACAGCCAAGCTGCCTTAAAGGCACTGGTCTCGCCAGTAATCACACTACGGAACGTGATGGACTGCAGGAATGCCCTGGAGAACATATCTGTCACCAACAACGTCCATTGGTATGGATACCAGGGCACTCAGGGCTAGAGGGTAACGAGAAGGAGGATACACTGGTCCACAAGGCATCAGAGACTGCCCCCATCGGACTCAAACTCTACTGCGGGATGAAAAAAGCCTCAAGAGAAGCACCATAAAAGAGTGGATGCTCTCAGAAACATCCCAGAAACTCTGGCCAAATGGAACAGATCCACAGGGCAGAGGTATGCGAAAAAGTTCATCAAAGAACCCTCGCACGCGGTTACGACAAACCTACTAGGCCTCAGTCGTACCAGATTGAGGATAACGGTAGGCCTGCTCACAGGACACTGTAGACTCCGCTAACACTTAATCAGGGTCGGAGGGGCAGACGACGGCGAAAGCCGTTTCTGTCTCGAAAACGAAGAAACGGCGGAGCACGTCCTCTGTCATTGTGAAGGACTAGCTAGATCCCGGTTCCTTTACCTAGGCGCTGAAAGACCTACACGCCAGAGAGCTACATTAGGTCTCCCAACAGACTCTGGAAGAAGTTGGTAAATCAACTAGAGCTGGAAGAGGAGCTCTAACTGTAGGGAGGGCACAATAGATCTCATTTCTGTAACTTAATAGTTATTTATTATTCAAGGGGAAAAAAGTAATAGAGCTCAAGATAAATGATTTCGTTCCCGACACGAAAAAAAAACCAGAGCAGGTTTTACCATTTTGGAAATTTGAATTTCGTCTGAACTCTAAACAAAAAAAGTATAGGAGACCAAAAAAGTTTTTAAATAAGTCAGAAAATTCACATTGTATTTTAGAATCTACCAGCGGCGCATCGAAAAAATTCAGGGGGAGAAATAAGGGAGAAATGGGAGAAATCCATGGAAAAAATATCTTTGTAGATTCTCACAACTATTTGTCATGCCCAACGATATAAGCCCTCCAGCGTAACCTGTATTCAAAATTTGAGATAAATATCTCAAAAATGATGAGAGCTATAAAGAAAAAAAAAAACTATTTTTTTTTTATTTCAACAGCCTATAGATCGGTAATGAAGCGGTTGCGGACATATGTTTATATGAACTTTTAGGCATAAAATAAGCCAAATAGTTAGGTACCTCATTTTGCATGTACCCGGTATTTAGGAAACTCTGTATAGAGGGGGTCTATGTCATATAGTTATGTATCAAGAGTGTTTAATTGTGTTGTTGTTTACTGTGTCTTTCAAGATTTAAAATTTAAAATTTTCCAAACGTATAAAAGCTTTAAATCAAATTTTCTTTGAGATTAACAAACTGCAAAAAATGCATAGCTTTCTTCTAATTCAATCAACAGTGTAATCTCTGAAGATAAGCGAGATGTCCATGCTTAAACTCGAAGACCGGACACCATGTATTGTAGAAGATCTAGGTATTTTTTTTTTACATTCCAAAAGTCGATGATTAATTGATTTTATTGTGTCGACGATATGAAGCTTCAAGTGAAGTGAAACCCTGGTGCAGTTCTTTGAAATGTGAGGTAACCATAACAACCTTTCTCTCTTGAAGTTCCATTTAAGGATCATTAAATTTAATTCTCGCAGAGGCACAGTAGTAAGTAATAATTTTTAGATGCCATTTCCAATTCTTATTTTAGAAAGTAAAAGCAATAAGTACGTCTTAAAAAAACACTTCATAACTTTGTATTGTAAAATGGGCGTCGTATTTTGAAACTATCTGCTCTTATTTAAGATAAAATAATTATTAATTCCTCATAAAATTACTCGGAATATGATCGCTAATTTCTTGTTACATAGCAAAAGCTTTGTTAGGATATTTTCACTAAGTACCTATATCGTTGAAGAGTTAGGTACCTCCTGTTAAAACAGATACAGTAACTACGAAATTACTTATAATTACACGTTTATTAAATTTACAGAGTTATAATAGCTACCTACATATAATATACCTAAGTCTAGACTTCCTTGTGCAGGTACCTTCATTACACATATTATAAGACAACACTATGATAATAAAACTATGTTTCATTTCAATCAACTTACTGTTATATAATATTACTTTTATTAAAGAGGGTTGCTATCAGTGTCTTGTAGCACATCGCACTTTATGTGAAAGTGTTCCACATAGGTACATTACGTAGGTAGGTATATAATTACAAATCCAGAAAAATTTAAACATACCTAGATCGACACTTTTTTTAGAAAGTGAGAGCTTAATTATTGATATACCTACATAAAGTGTCACACATAATTAAAGTACGCATCATCATATTATATGAGAAAATTTTTTCTTTCCGGTGTAGGAAATTTTTTACTTCCCTATTAGTTTTTGCTGTAAAAAAGACATATGACACGCATACCACCTGTCACGTGTCTTTTACAACTATCAAATTTAACATTTTTTTGTAAAAAATTACAAAATAAGGCATTAGTTTTAAAAATTACGGAAAATGTCACAAGAAAAACTTGTTTGATATTTCGTTTTTTACCCATACACCAATTTTGAACTCTAGCAAAAATTTTTTTTTTTTAATTTGTTGAAGTGAGCATTTGAGTTTTCAAAAATTTCGATAGGTACTTGAACAAAATTTTCCTAAATCGAAAAGGAAAAATTTTCCCCATATGATGCGTACTTTATGGGTGACACTGTTTATATGTACCTATACCTACCCACTTAATTAATAGTTATAAAAAAATTGTTCATATCCAACAGTTTCTATGCATTGTCTGTGATTGTGCTTTAGAAGGCCATATCTTTCAAGAAATGATTTTTGCAAAATATTGCATAAGAATAAGCCTGATTTCAAGGGCCCATTTTGACTTGGTATTGTGTGGTGACCAAAATTTGTCGCAGCTTCTTAGTGACGCCTCCCTAATCTGTTTTAAATCTTTGTAGTTCTTATACTATTCTGAACTACCCCGCGAACTACTCAGGCCTGTTATTAAGCCTGTTTGAAATTTCATGCATTTCACAACCTGATTCGAGCAATTAATTTACGAGTAAAATGGAAAGGAGCAGTTCATTTTACCAAGTACAGTAACACCCACTTTTTTTCTTAGCCTCCAGACAAAAGAACCGAATCTTCCGGTAGCGTGTCAACTGAATAATATTCTCAAGAGTAGATCGCTTAAGCTCCGGTAATCAATTCTGTAGCATCAGGTAGTGCTATCTTCAGTCATTACACTCACTTCCTCAGGCTAATTATCTGCTGCGCCTTAAAGAAAGTGATGAATATTACACTTTTCGCAATAAGTTCTAAACTGGTGTGAAGAAAATATAGTGATAAAATGTAAAACTTTAATTGGCGCAATAAAAATGAAAGGGTTCTAGTTTTAAATTTACGTAAGGTGCATCGGTGTGTTTCAGTCATAGTTCCTGATCACATTACAAATAAGTCGATCCATATCAAAAGAAATCATTAATTTAAATACAGGGTGTCCGGGAAAATGTGGGAAATGTCTCGGAATCAGATGGAAAATTAAAAAAAAAGATGACAAGGTCCATAATTTTTTTTCCTAGCGGCCCCCCCCCCCACGGAGATACGGCCTCCTAAAGGACGCCTCCTAAAGGATTAAAATACTGCCCCTAAAACATAAATTAGCTTGTTTAGTTTACCAGGGGCGGACTAGGTGGATAATTTTAATGCTTACATTTTTAACACCCTGCATGATAAGGAGTAAAAAAAAAAATTGGATACCTTGAACATTAAGCTACAGAAAAGGTACTCTTGTTCCTTGTCGATAAAATGAACCGTTTTCGAGAAAAAATAAATAAAAGAATTAATGTTTCATTTCTATTACATTGTACTACAACTACGATTGTGTAACCCACTTATGAAATTTTTTATTGATTATGAAATAAATCATTAATTCTTTTTTTTTTCTCGAAAACGGTTCATTTTATCGACAAGGAACAAGAGTACCTTTTCTGTAGCTTAATGTTCAAGGTATCCAAATTTGTTTTTTTTAACTCCTTATGTTTTATTTGTAACTCCTTACAAGGTATTAAAATATAAGCATTAAAATGTACAACCTAGTCCGCCCCTGGTAAACTGAACAAGCTAATTTATGTTTTAGGGGCAGTATTTTAAGAGGTCTTTACTACTGTTTAATACATAATATATCAAATTTTTATTAAATTTAATCCAGTAGTTTAAAAGTTACTCAAGAAAAGTGGATTTCCAGTGTCGTCTTTTAGGAGGCCGTATCTCCATAGGGGGGGCCGTTGGGAAAAAAAATTATGGGAGCTTGTTATCTTTTTTTTTAATTTTCTATCTGATTCCGAGAGATTTCCCACATTTTCCCGGACACCCTGTATGTGTATCAGCAAGCCGCGTATTCCGAAAAGATACATGGCGTCGTAATAAAGCTCATTAAAATTGAGGATAATCTACAAACAAAATATTAACCCGGTGGTTATTTTTTGAGTTTTCGTGAATAAGTTGCCCATAAGAAATTTTTGAAAACGGCATTGTAACGGGTGGTCATTTACGCAAGGTAAGCGGCAGTATCTTGATAACTATTACCTAGTCCTTGAACTTCAAAAACAAAATTATTAGACAAACGTGACTACGAGAAAATCAATTAAAGATGGCCGCACTTCCGCAAATACCGTAAGTTGACACACTACTTCGTTCTTTTAACAGGGACAATTTTTTATCATTATTGGAACAATAACTAACTGCACAATTTATAACTTTACAGGTACCTATATGCAAATAGATGAAAAAAAAATATTAGGAGTTTCCTAGGACGACTAATGTTAATCTTATGGCAAACGCTGGAGCTAAAAGGATAAACATGGATGCCGAGGCGTCATCAGAAGGATCACCATGTATGGTCAGACTTTGGTTATCGAGGGACTCTAGTATCTCCGGTTACGTTGATGTTGCCAAGGGTGACTAAAAAACAGGCGAGAGTGTTTTAATATGGATTTAAGCACGCTCAGCCGTTTTTTAACTAAGCATATTATAGGTTACCATGCAATAAAAACGTAATTTAAATAACCAGACTTTGGACACAAAAACTATCAAAATTATTTAATTTTACACTTTTAGAGAGTCAATCTCAGACATTAATTTTTCATCCAAAGCCTGCCTGAATACGATATTATGTAGTATTATTAATATATACTTAAGCCATAATCGTAATCAAATTAAATAAAATACATATGCCCGTATTTTATTTTATTCCGTATTCACAAACGATAATTTCGTAAATAATTACGTAATCAATTATCCCCATCTCATTCTATTGCAAAAAAACTGCATATCCCCATCTCACTCATTTAAATAATTACGTAATTATTTTGGAAATTATCGTTTGTGAATACGGGCATATATAATATTTATTAATAATGATTTTAAAAACCTTGTATATGTACTTTCTTCAAATATACATACGTACATTAAAAAAGTATTTCAGAATGATTATTTACTCCTATTATGGTAGTCAGTTTCACTTATATTACTTGAGATTTCCACAAATGAACATGGGGACTGGGTAATTGTGAAAATCTATACGTCGACTTCCTAGAATCAACTCTTTTGTTGTTAATTTAATTATAACTTTTCCTATACGCAATAATTAAAGACTGTCCTCACAATATTTATTAGGTATTATGGAATTATGTAGGTTCAGTTGTGGATTGAAAAAATGTAGGTACTAATGGAGAAAGTCGCTTATTTATCAGGGAAACTTATAAAGCTGCAATAATAATTAAATATTTACCTACATCAACCTCTGCGTATTATCCCAATTCATATGGATTCAATATACCTACATACTTATTAATATTTAGTGCGAATATTATATCAGAGAGGTTTTACAAAGCAAGAATTCCATCAGTAGTAAAAAATCTAAACTTGTTCAAAACGGTTTTTAAATTTTCATGGGTTAATTATTATTATTCACAAAAAAAAGTTAGATGGACCCACCAATAATAATAATAATAATATCTCTGTGAAAATTGTGCAACAAATTTCAAAAATCAATGATCAGTACAATAGCGTTAAATAGTGAATATAATATGCAGTGAAAGAAAAACTCATACAAATCGCATGCGTATTCAATAGGTCGTACCTACGCACGCGATGAACAACAAAAACAGAAATAGAGCAAACAGTGTATAATTCATTAATCCACACATAGTACTATTTATACTTTATAGTCATATTACAATAAATTTTCCAGATGAGCTAAAACATACATAAGTATTTAGGTATATTTTCGAGTTGGTGAGTCAGGAAAGGGAGGGGGGGATTAAGAAGTATATCCATGGTATTTGACGGTTGATGGGTCTAAATCATATTTATGTATGGTATTTTTGGTATTGGAACACTCGCTTAATCAGCCACAGACTTTTGACAGGTCAGACGCAAACCTGACCTGACCTGAAGAATTTTTTTAAGATTTGCTGGGGTTAGGCTCACTTACAAAGGAAAATTACAAAGTTTGATGAAGTGCTATAAAACATAATTATGCAATGGGTAATTTATTGTCTTTTCCGTTTTTTCCGTTTTTTTTTTAATTTTATCCTTTTTCCCCCCTTTTTTTTCTTCTTTATTTTTTTTCTTTTATCCATTTTTCTTTTCTCTTTTCCCCCCTTTTTTTCTGAGGAGCAGGGATCGGGAGGTCGACAATGATCACAACGCGTCTAGGGGTCCATCAAGACGACTTTTACGCTAGACAAGACAGGACCACGGAATCATACGGGTGTCAACGAGCGGATAGTTCACAGGAAACTTAATACCTAATTATTGTAAAAAAAAAAATAATAATAACAAAAAATAAACTAAGCATTAAGCTACAAAAAACATAATAGAAAAGAGAATATTGTATGACAGTATCGAGTAGGTACAACAACGCCTAAATGGCGGTAAATCTGAAATGGTTTAGGTATTTTTTTGGCCGCATAATGTAAACGTCTTTTCAGCGGACAAGAGGTGGTGGGTTATTGGTAGTTTGAATAGATCGAAGCGAGTATGATACTTGTGAGAGAATCGGAAAGGATCAAGCTTAGCTTGATTTTTGTGAATACGTTTGAGAAAAGAGAAAACATACAGAACGGGCAATGTTAGAAGACCAAGTCGCCAAAATTGTCCCCTGCAAGACTAGCGGATGTATAGGCCTGCCAGGATCCTGAGAGCTCTGTTCTGAAGAAGAAAAAAATTACGGCGTGACTTCTCGGTGCTGCCCTAGACGGCGATGCCATAGGCTATATAGCTATAAAAATGTCCATAATTAGAGCAGAATATTATGGGAGGCAGCGTGTTGGAGTTGAAGTCATCTCAAAGGGAAGCAAGAGCTAGCGAGTCGGTGGCATAAGAGGTCGGTGTAAGCTGCCCAGTTTGGACACAATTCCCCGTGCTTAAAATTCCTTGGACTGCTAGAGTCACAAACGAAGAAGTGTTAACACGCATTGGACACGGTAGAAAACTAATGAAAATTATTAAAATAAGAAAAAAAGGCGTATATCTGGGCCACATACTTCGTAATGATAAATACTCATTCTTGCACGTAATCATGCAGGGAAGAACAGATGGGAGAAAGGGGTAGGAAGAAAAAAAATCTTGGCTGAGGAATATTAGAGATTGGACTAACCTCAGTGTGGAACAAATATTTCACGTTTCAAGGTATAGGGAAGCGTTTAAAGAAGTGATCGCCAACCTTCGATAAAGAAGACGACACTATGAAGAAGATAAGAAATCCCAAAAATTTCACCAGCTCTCTGGGCTTAATCAAGGCTTTATTTATCATTAGGGATGAAGAATGAAAGTCTATCAACTCAGTATTGGCTAAGTTTAATTTTAGCCTATTGATTCTAAGCCACGTAGATGCTTTCTTCAATGGGTGTTGAACAGTTGATATAATTTGCGAAAGGACGTTTGTTTTTATGTTATTGATAATAGATGTATCGTCTTCATATTTAACAAAAAATGAATATTTGGATGTTATTTTGGAACCTAAGTCGTTGATGAAAATTAGGAATAAGAATCCAGTCAATTCCATCTCCTGAATTCTTCCCTACAAGTAGCTGGAGAACCAGGAAAGTGCCAGTCCACGTATGCCAACAGTTTCCAGTTTCAGAAGGAGACATTCATAACACACAGTATCGAATTCGCTGTAGAGGTTCAAAAGTCACCCTACCGTGCAGATGCCGTACTCCATTCACCCCGAGAAGAACTCCGTGAGTTGGACCAGAGCAGTCTGGGTAAATCTGTTTCTTAAGAATCCATCATACTGGGAGTCAGACTTGCCCAGTCTTTTCAAGAAAGTCTAGGATGCCACTAGGGATTGAATAATTTTGTCTAAGACCGTAAGTAGGCTAATTGGTCTGTGATTCTCGGGATTTTTAACGTCGACTTTTTTAAAATGGGCTAATCTAGAACAGCTTTGTGTTGTTCAGGGAACACACCAGTCAGAAACGAGCTATTGATAATAAATTTGCGAAACATCAGTGAAACCAATGTGTTTCGCTGATGGTACAACTCATCCTTGCTAACGAAAATGCTGGCTGTGTTCTTTAAAAATTCTTTAAACTGTACAAAACTATAGAAGGATGTATACATAGGTACCATATCAGTTAGATTTTTGATGTAGGTACGGGGTAATTCTTGAAGTCCAAATTAAGAGGCCAATACGGATTCTGCTAACAGAGTTAGGTGATAAGGTGACCTCCTCACCTATGTCACCGAGCTGTGAAACGGCGCAATCAAGCGCCATGGGAAGTCTCGAGGGGTTGCGCTTAAAACTGCAGGCTTATGGAATGCCCGAGAAATTCTGATTGTGGCTTGCGAGTTATCTCGTAGATAGCTCATTACAGGTGGCCGTCGATGGAGTTCTTTCTGAGACCTTTTCCATCAATGCCGGTGCGCCTCAGGGATCCATTTTATCTCCGACTCTCTTTCTAATATTTATCAACGACTTGCTTGAAACAACAAAACATCCAATATACAGTTTTGCCGATAACTAACAGTACACTCATATCTTCGTATACCTTAGATGCACGAACATCTGCCATCGACGCACAGACTCACAAGGAGCAAGAAGTTGCCACCTAACAATGACATACAAGACATTCTAGCATGGGGCGATAGAAACCAAGTTCAATTTAATGCTGGAAAAACCCAATCAGTCATCTTTTTCAAAAAGGCCAACGTTTTGGAGCCAATATGGTTATGGCGGAACACTCTCTTACTCCATCGGCATCTCTTCGTTTACTTGGAGTGAGCCTCGGAGTGAACATTTCTTGACATGATCATGCTGCAGATCTGGCGAAGAGTGCTTCTCAAAAACTTGGAACACTCTTCCGCACGAAGAAATTTTATACACCACAACAGCTTCTCCTTTTATACAAGGCTCAAATTCGACCATCCTTGGAGTAATGCTCACATGTTTGGAGCTCAGCTCCTAAACATACGCTGAGACTACTCGACTCTATCCAGAAAAGAGCCATCCACTTGATTGGGGACCCAGATTTGACAAAAAATTTAGACACTCTCGAACATCGAAGAAGAGTAGCTGACCTGAGTCAAAATATAAAAATATCTGTTTTACAGATATTTTTATGGAAAGTGTTCAAAAGACGTGACCCGCTTGATCCCACCTAGAACAAGACCGGGCAGAAATACACGTCGAGCCGCAGACGCGCATCCATATCAGATTCAGCTCGTTACACCTCGTACCACCTTCTTTTATGGATAGAACCACATCACTTTGGAATAGCATTCCAAAGGGCGTGTTTCCCGAAGTATACAATCTGCAGCGATTCAAGGCCAAATTGAATCGACATCTCCGCTCATGCACCGCTTCCAGAGCGTCATAGGGATTTCCCTGCAGTGCATGTGCATTTTCAATAAAAAAGACTGACTATACATTATAAGGTAACATAAATCAGTCACAAAATTTTAAGATTAGCATGTTTGGAGGTACTTTAAAGCTCTAGAGGGGCCCTCATGTGTCATTAAATTTCACATAAGACGCAACCCGTTGATTGATATGCTCCAAACTCTTCTTGAGCGGACGCGGAAAAATGGATTTGAATTATTTTAAAACTCAGCTGTATCCAGACCGAATGCGAAATAGCAGCCCTCCCCCTTGAAGTGGTAGGTATCATATATACCTACGACAACATAATATGTTTCTAAGTCCAGGGGATGGGCTACTGGAAAGAAACGCAATATTTTTTCTTAAAATGCAATGAAAATAAATAACTTCACCTCACATTATATACAGTGTTATTACGCAGAGATTCTACAATTTAAGGGTTGAAAACATAAATTTTATACTTTATTACCTTTCTTAAGAATTGTATAATGAATACTTTAAGATATCGACTCATCAGGTTTAAACTTTTTTGATAATTTCCGGTGCTTAAGTAAAGTGTATTTAAATCAATAAATATTACTAGGTATCCAAATCTGTAAGTTTCCTCATGTGTATAAAATGGATAGGTGCCTACCATAATATAGGAAAGCTAGGTATAGCTTGGGCTTGGGTAAACAATGCGCTTGTAAGACATAGAATTTCATGAATGGTGTAGTAACAACTGAAGACGATAGCAGTACCTACTAGAGGTCATTGAATCGTGATGTAAATATTACAAGAAGGAACTGATTAGTAATGCGTTAATGCTACAAGCTACAGTGCATGATTACCTTTGTACCTACCTACCTGACCGCCTATGCAATGAGCACGATTAAGGAAACCTGTGACACACTGATCCAGAAAAGAGATCGTTGTTCGATAGAAAAACTGTAATGTTAGAATGAAGGTCAATATCAAAATAAAATTTATGCTATAAATGTCACGACTGATATTACCAATAACCGAGCGCGCCGTAGATAATCGCATTTAATTTGTCAATTTGTTCAAAGCGAGAGCTTTTTTTCTGAAAATCCTAAATTGCATAGGTTGTTATTACAGGATCTAAAGCTAAGGCTGAGAGCATAAGTTACGTAAATACGTAACTATTATTAAAGTTATGTTGTTATTAAAGTAACTGTTGTTGTAGTAAGCAGTACCTGTAATATCTACTTAGTTATTTTTTTTACTTTACTCGAAGGTTATTGTCGGCACGACTAAAACACGACATGTCTGTCCAAGAGTTCTGTAAGGAACTGCGGACGCAATACCTTCCTGAATAGAAAAAAAAAATGATCTTGGTGCATGACCAGTAAAAGCACGTGACTTTCTGAGATACATCATATACTTATACCTTGCTAAATTGCACACACTCTTCAAATTTCTACTTTCTCATAAGTCCCATTGAAGCATGAGTAGGTATTAGTTTTAATTGCTCGAATTTATTTATGAATTTGTTAACACATCTGTATTTGTTCAAGTCCGCATAACATGGTTCATTTAGACATGTTATACAATATACATATAATTCATATAAAAAAAAACACTCATTCAGTTTCGAATGCTTTGGCAATCTTAATTAAATAAATTATACTTTGAAATTTTTTATGCTGCAGAAAAATAATTTATCATTTTGATCTAAAATTTCGGACACGATATAACAATATTATGTTTCTTCACTGACTAAAACAGTTGAAATATCGTAAAACATTTTCAAGGATATCTCCAAGAATAAACGTCTCGTTAAAAGAGTCTATAAAAGAAGCTCTTCATAGTATTACATTGATTGAAGATTCGCTGGGCACTTGATGAATCATTAATACAGGAATAAAAAGTTTTTAATCAACGATTAAAACTAAAATTGGATCTGACAATTTGTTTCGGTTTTCACACTATTTTACATGAATAATATGTTACTGAAGTTCTTACAAAACGTTGCAGAATATACAGGGTGAGTCCCCTAAGATGGAAAGCTCGATTACATCTACACCATTAAAGATATCGAAATGAACCAAAAAGTGTTGTAAATGGGGGGGGGGTAAAGTGCAGTTTGTAAAATTATTTTCAGATACACAGGATGGCCTAATATCGCTGTACCTACGCCATACAACCTTGTTATTTTAAATAGAACACCCTCTATATTATTACATTTTCATATTGTTTGAGAAAATGCAAAAAGAATGGTTTGTAAAGTTGAAGTTTCAAATACCTGGTATGCTATAGGCATACCAGGTATTTGGGTAACGCTCAACAACCCTTACCCAAATACCTGGTATGTTCATACAGGGTGTTATGTAATTGAATATCAATATTTAAGGGGGTGATTTTTGGGTCAATTTTAAGAAGAAAACTTCATAAGAACGTATGTCCTAAGAGTCTTAACTTTTGAGATACAGGGTGGTAAAGTTTCATTAAAATAAATAATTTTTTCGTAATATCTGTAATACCGCTCTGGATATTTTAATGAAATTTCGTATACGCGTATTACGCATCAAGGGGCATTTTTTCATGTACCACGTTTAATTTTATTTCCATTAGTGACGATGGTGCACGATCGTGCAGAATTTTACCGACATATTTTAGCAGACATTGCTGGTACTCCACTGATTTCTGTTCAAATAGAAATCATTTTTGGAATCCCTATTCATTTCCAAGCAAATTTTATTACTTGTTTTTTTTCAGTCCGATACACAGTTTTCGCGTAAAAAAAATAAAATCTGTTTCTCTACATGGTCACAAGATAGTCATTAAAATGACAATAAAAAAATATAAAAACATGCAGGTAAAATTCTGCAGAATCGTCACTGGTGGAGATAAAACGAAATGTGGTGCATGAAAAAATGCCTCTTGATGAGTAATATCTGTCTATTAAAATAAATTTCATTAAAATATCCAGAGCGGTATTACAGATATTATGAAAAATTATTTATTTTTAAAAACTTTACCACCCTGTAGCTCAAAAGTTAAGACTTTTAGGACATACGTTCTTATGAAGTTTTCTGGTTAAAATGGACCCAAAAATCACCCTCTTAAATATTGACATTCAATTACAAAACATCCTGAATAGTCTTTAGATTTAGAAGGTACACCTATCTATTAAGAGGCATTGCCTAATTTGTTCATTTACCTACTTCTATACCAGGTAGCCTTCTGGGGGTTTCGTCTCGTCTTTCGCCTCGACAAAAAAAGGTCCTATTTTTAAACGGCAAAGTTCAATTTCGCTAACTAGATACATAAATAACTATTTGTAGGTTACCATAAGTTGTCAAGAGTCTATCATTTATCATTTAAAAAATTTTCAAAGCCCACTAGATCCCAGGGTTCTAATAGTCAACTAGGTATCGTTTTACTTACGGTTGTCACATAGTTTTTCATGTCATTCGATATTTAAAAAATCAAAGAAATAAAAAATCTGTCATATTCATAACCTTTTTTTACTTTATTCTTCTTCTTTTGATAAAAAGTCACTTTTTACCCGAATGACGTCACATATGGTTTGTCCAGTAAGTGTTGTCCGTTGTGATAACTAAGCATACATCATCTCGTTATATTTCTTACTCCTTCTATTGCATTGCATAGACAATCGAGCTAAATTGTCAGAAAAATGTATAAAACGTCAGGCAATTCTAAAAAGATAAGCGAGAGTGAGACGGAAGTACAACTCGCGTCTTGATACGCTTATGCCCGTATTCACAAACGATAATTTCCTAAATAATTACGTAATTATTTAAATGAGTGAGATGGAGATATGCAGTTTTTTGGCAATAGAATGAGATGGGTATAATTGATTACGTAATTATTTAGGAAATTATCGTTTGTGAATACGGGCGTTAGATTGATATCATAAGATTGTCGTCCAGCTGATCGGATATAGTGACAGTGACAGTGACGCACTAAATACCGAATAAATGGTTTGTGATTTGAAACGTTTTTAATAAGAATTCAGCAGAATTACCTGTGGTATTTTACGATGTGATAAACTACGAGTAACTGATTAATTGCGTGAATACCTAAATTTCTATTGCCTTGTTTCTCTAACGTTTGAAATAACGTAGGGGGTATATTTTCGCAAATAACTACAAAAAATTACACAAAATGCCTGGGAAACGATTGAAGTCCCTAGCAGGTGATCTTGTGGTTAAATTGCTAGAATATTTTACTGCAAAAAAAGAAAACGGAGGTCGTATGCTTTCTTTAAACGCTACCCAGCAGGTAGGCTAATGCACGATATTTGATTATAACAATATCATGATTATAACAATAATTATTAGCATTCTTACTTACTTGCATTATATATTTTTGTTATAAAAAAGTTTCGAGGCTCTACATCGTCAATAACTTGTCGAAATAATATATTTCTAGGATAGTCATTATTCCTCAACACACGTCACTGACGCGATCTGCGATACCACATCTGTTTCGACTTAGAAATAAGTACGAATCAAATCAAATTAAATGAAATTCTTTAGTCAGGATCAGTGTGGCATCACACCGGACAACACTCACTGGACAAACCATAGGTTTCATTAATAGCTGGCCATATGAGTTTTGTAATTTTTTTTCGACAAAGAAACAAATTTTTTTTCTAATTTTTATTTGAATGTAATTGATTTTTTGACATGAAAAACAATATGGTGGTCATAAGAAAAGCCCAAGTTGACTATGTAAACCTCGATGGGATCTAACTGGATTTAATAAACATTTCTGAAATGTCAAATGAATATTTCTTGCTGACTTATGTAAACCTACAAGATATAACTAACTAATGTTGAGAAATGAAGAAGATTAAAAGGTAACCAAAATGAGAAATTTTTTCCGACATATTTCAGCTTCGACTGAAGCTGGCCTAAATTTGTTTCGTATTCTTTATAAGCATAAAACAGTTAAAACATTTCCTCTAACTTAACTAGTAATCTACTTATCACTGTTTAGAGGTTATTTATAGTTTCCCATAAAAAAACTTATACTTTTTTACATCTGAATATTTTGGAAGATTATGCTTGTTAGCAATCATTACATCTACATCATATTATTTAGTCCAGAGTAATTCAAGTGTGAAGAACAGACATGCTAAGCAGAGATGTACCGTACCTAAAGTCACAGATCAAAGTTGTTGGCACTTGGCAGTGACTGAACATTACTGAAAAAGCAATTTCGGCGAAGCCGCAAGCAGAAACTCATGTTTCGAGGCAAATTTCTGCTTGTCATCGCTTCTCTGGAATGGCTTTTTTGGTAATATCTGTTACTGTCAGCAATTATTTTGATCTGGAACTATAATATAAGTGTGATTGAAATCCCCGCAAGTAACTTCCGTGGGTCGATGGATTAAACCTTAAAGCATCGGATACTTGCTAAAATATTCCTAAAACAGAGCACCTTGGAAGGCAGAACAAGTCCGCTGCACTGAGGCTACAAATGGCCCATTGTGCTTCCTCCATTCCCTGGAGTCCTCACACAACAGAACATCTTAAAAATATTAGCCACACTATTACTTATGTATGTAGGTATACTGATATCCCAGGAAATCGTACAAGCATAAATAACAAAAACACATAAAACTAAATAAAACAATGGTACGATTACTTGTCTCAACAAAGAGTATACCTACCTATAATTAGCAGAATTAACTCTCATGAATATCATTCATGGCAAAAACCTAAATATTTATGATTTCAAGCGTATAACAATAGGGGTCTAGTAACAGTTTTTCTTAGATAGTATACCCAACAATTTTAGAGTAACGGCTTCTTTATAAATTACAATAGATAATAGATTAGGAAGTTCAACTCCCAGGTATGTAGTTGAAAATACTGGAAGTCGAATAATACGCGACTCATATAGACAAAACAAGCCTGTAAGTTGGACGATTGTCAGATCATGTCAATTTGAATAGTCAGCTTTGAAAATTTTTGAAATGTCAGATGGGTAGCTCTAAATGCCGACTTATGTAATCCTACAAAAAATTATTTTTTAATCTCCAATAATAAAAAAGATGTGGGAAAAATGAGAAATGTTGATTTTTCAGTTTTTTCAGGATATTTCAGGAACGGTCACAGATATTTTGCATGTCTTGACTGATTGGAGATGGCCACAAAATTACGCATCTTTTGTCGAGTTAACCGAATCTGTATCTTTTAACGTTCAGGAGATAGCAATATAGAGGAGGATAGGTATACCTATGGTACACATGTATTAAAACAAAAAATTAAAAAATATTTAGTTATGTCTGTAAGTGAAGTTGAGGGACTGTTATTGGTTATTAGGGGTGCGTTGCTAACTTTTCTGGTACTTTTCCTACGTGCAATAAAAATGACAAACGAAATTCATATAATTTTTTCAGTTTCAGAAATATGAAACTGACCATGAAACTTTTTAAATTGACACTCATCTACATAATATTGCAATGTGATATTTTACCTGTACCTGTCAATTCCTTAACTGACTCTGAAGATGCCATTAATCGCTAATAAGAGCTCAATTTTGATATAATTATTGTTCTTTTAATAAAAAAGAGCACCGAACGTTTGAAGTCAAGTAGATAACGAATTAGTAGGTAGGTATGCAAAACTAATAATATTATGTTTTATGTACAATTTAATTTTACCTACCTAAGCAATAATTACTTATAGCTAACATAAAAATTAATAGGTACTTCGTTTAGTTATAAGTAGTATTTTGTTATTATGTATACCTCCAAGCCAACTTTTATGAACTAGTGCATAACATAAAGCTAAAAGTATATTATAACAACTCTATAAGAGATAAAGATACAGCTTGACACAGTTCTTTAACTACAGGAGGATTATTAAATTAACCAACCGTTTTAATAGCTAATTAAGGAGTTCAGTGAAAGATTTGGATTAGATATTAAAGCTTGGATACTGTGATAAAATGATAATAATATACTAAACCGTAGTCGCCATCATATTTTTTATGAGAGTGAGACAATTCTAACCTACCTGTAAGACTATATTATAAGACATAATATTATACAGGGTGAGTCTCCTAAGATGAAAAGCGTGATAACACCTACAAATTATTCTCAGATACACAGGTGGCCCAATATCGCTGTACGCCATACAACCTTGTTATTTTAAACAGGACACCCTCTATATTATTACATCTTCAGATTATTTGAGAAAAGTCAAAAAGAATGGATTGTAAAGTTGAAGTTTGTAATGAGCAATTTATGAGTTATAAACAAATGAAATTCGCGATTTTCCATTTTCAAAGCAGCTTTTCTTAAAAACAGCTCAAGATAAAACGGCTTACATGTTCCTATCTTAATTTTTCATTTGGTATCCTATCATGTAGCTGAAATTTTTATACCGGGGGTGATGAAAATAATCAAATTTTTTACCACTCTGTATAAAAATTTCATCCATCCAATAGGATACCGCTTGAAAAGTTAAGATAGGAACATGTAAACCGTTTTTCCATATCTCGAGCCGTTTTCAATATAAGCTGCTTTGAAAATGGAAAATCGCGATTTTCATTTGTTTATAACTCATAAATCGCTCATTACAAACTTTAACTTTACAAACCATTCTTTTGGACTTTTCTCAAGCAATATGCAAATGTAATAATATAGAGGTTGTCCTATTTAAAATAACAAAGTTGTATGACGTATACAGCGATATTGGGTCATCCTGTATATCTTAAAATAATTTTACAAACTGTACTTTACCCTCTCATTTACAGCACTTTTTGGTTCATTTCGATATCTTTAATGGTATAGGTGTAATCGAGGTTTCCATTTTAGAGGACTAACCCTGTATATCCATAATCCATATCTCATGAATATATTAAATTAAGAACTTTGAAGTAGATATTTCTGTCATAATTTCTATTTTTTTACAAATATTTTTCCACAATCTTGCATAGCTGATTCTTGTTGACTAAGTAATTTGTTTATACGTGAATAGAAATGCGTCTGAACATTAGTTCATGATTCAATCAAAAAATAGAGGGTGTCAAGAAAATGACGGATAAACTCTTTAGCACATTGTAGGGGACACTCAGTAGAGTACGGGAAAAATAATTTAAAAAATTCTGGTCTTTATTTTGGTGAGTTATAAAATGCCAAAGTTAACATTTTACTATCTTTGTTTTTCGGTATTTGCAAAAACTAGATGATTTTACAGATATATTTAAAATCAAAAAAATTGGTCTTCTTTTTGACCAACGTTGTATACCTGGCATTGACGAAGGGGTGTCTATTTATAATATTCGCAACATTTTTTTTTTTCTCCCAAAAAATTTTCAATAAAATTAGTCATCCCATATTATACAGGGTGATCCCGAAATGGCGGACACGGAATAGAGAGTGTTGTAGAGAATGTTCAGAAAGACAATGAATTTAAAACAAAAATGTGTTCCTCGGCTTCGTTACCGAGATATAGGGTGTCCTTTTTCTAAAATTTAAATCGAAATGGCTATCAACTTTAAACAACCTCCACTGGCAAAGCACATGATTTGACATAACTATTACGATAGTGTTTGCTTTTAATTTTTTTTATTACAGGCATTAAAATTTTACCTATTCCCTGTGTTCAACAAAATTTTTCAATGTGGCATCGTTGTTCGAATTAGAGATTTTGAATAATATTATCGCGAATATGTATATCTGCGCAACGATTTTTGTTTTAAGCTTTGTTGTGTTTCCATTTCATATGTTTCCATGGTAACATCTATCTGGGTATGGTAGACCTACCCATTATTTTTCTGCCTGAAGAATGGTATCGAGTGCAGTGTTGTGACTTTATTTTCTACAAAAGTGGTAATATCTTTTTAAGGGAGCCATACTGGAGAAAACAGTAAATAGAACTTAGAACCTTTAATCCACAATAGATGCTGTGGTGCTGTCCGTGTCCGCCGTTTCGGGATCACCCTGTATACTTATGAGACAAGATCAATATTCCATTCATATTGGACATATTGTATAATAAACACACGCAGTACTACCTAAGGTACCACAATTTGATTGATCGATTGGGACAATTTACTGACAGAACTGGTGCCCGTACTTCAAAAAACAGCTAATGCAAGCTTTTGAGCAAGCTAATTCAAAATGTGCGAACTAGATCAAAAGTAGATCGGCACGGGATAAATTACATTTGAAATAATTTTAAAAGCAACCAGATGGAAATATGTTCCACATTGTATTTTCTACAATAGAAAGAAAAAAGCTCTTCAATTTCTTTTCATTACCTATTCTGTTGCATCCCATTGTTTCTTATAGCGTGAAAGGTGAGGTGATGATGAACTTTTTGTTTACAGCAATCGATCAGCTGGCGCGAAGGTCTTGGTCTTGGGCAAGCAGTAAGTGCCGTTAACCTAGCCGTCATTACCTCTGGCAATATATACAGGTAGGTACTTACTGCTTATTATTATGCATGTTCATTATATGGAACATTTGATATTACGTAACGACCTAGCCGAGATTACTATGTGGCCAATAATAGTATTGGTAATAATATATGGATTAAACAGAGGGTGTATAGAGAAAATGCATGGGGATCTCAGTCATTCTGAGAAAAGATATGAACTGTCATTATTTAGTAGTTGTGAAAATATTGTAAAAAACGGCTTGCTTGATTGGTCATTAAATAAAAAAACAAAAATTGCAAAGTTCATATTTTTTCCAATATTTTGACAGCTAATATTCACAGCCCAGATTTTTTTCAGATTATAGTAATCAGCACAAAAATACGCAACTTGGCCCCCATTTAACCGGCTTCGTATATCTTAAGGTAACTGAGACCCTCATACAATTTCTCTAAAAACGTGTAGAGCGATAAAAATTATATTCCTCTAATGATTTTTTTTGCAAACAACTCTACACCGTATAGGCTGAATGATACTAGGTATAGGATTTTATTCAGTGGATATGGATAAAAGATTAGAACACAATGTGAACGCAAAAGAGAGACGATACCTAGATAAGCGATGTTGTCTAACATGTCAATTTTTAATTAGTTTGTGCTGACACAAGTCGTGGCATAAGTTGCAAATTGTTGTCACTTTGTTCATTTCCGTATCAACATACAACATACAGATTCTTTATCCTCTCTTAATGCCTATCACCATTTTTACCCTTGCATTTCTACCTACCCAGGATCATTCAGCCAACACTGTATATGTATCTACGAGGTATATACATCAGTATCTTTGATAACTGTAGGTACCTGCCTACATCCAAAACCAAACATAATAAAAAATTTCAATTCAAGAGTTACCATTTTCCCAGATCGAACCTCGTTTAGGAAATATTTCCAAAAATGTAAAACTGAGGCATTTAAAAAAATTGAAATTACCCATTTTTTGAAATATTACCCAAACAAATCAAAACCCGAGTAACTACGACTCCGCCTGAGAGTCGTCCGTGGCGTTTCGCTGGTCCGGAATCCGGAATCCGGAATCGCCTGGAGATCGGACGGATTCCTCGGGCGCCAGATTTTGGGAATTTCAGATGGTATCCCTACCTAGTGACACGTCACTTTAAAGAGAATTTTAGTGGAAATACAACGATATGTCGTATTTTGAAATCGGTTCATTTTTACAGATTTTATAAACAAGTGAACAGTAGTAGGTAAACTTATTGGTGTCACTAAAGTTAATTAAGAAATTGTCTTATAATCAAAAAACGCAGTCATATTCATAATATGTACTTTACTGAAGTAAGAAAGCTAATTGCCACTTCTCACAACACTGAAATCTGATCACAAGTCACCCTCTTGATGTCGAGGTAATTATTATTATAATAATGGCGTGTGGGGTAATTTTAGGTAAACTTGGGTAAATTTAGAATGCCACAATAGGTGTATATCTGGGTGTAAATTATGCAAATAAGGAAACCCCTTCGTGTGTTTAAACAAAATTAATATTTAAGGATTGTTCTTTATAAGAAAACTGTCTCAAATTCAAAATTACTTCTGATAGAGACACGTTTAATGTAACATCTTTAGCAGTTTAATAAGTCATAACAATAAGTTTATATTTCAACAGTGTTGAAGAGGAGGAAGCGGCATTTCATTCCACTGGGTATTTTGGTAAAATAAAATAAATATACTTGAGTAAATAATAATTAGAGTTCCTTAGATTACCTACGTGTAATTTAATAACAATTATTGTCATTATTAGATGAAATAATTTGTTCTCTAAAATTAAAAAGGAATTAATCCTGGTACCTGAATTTTGTATTTACCTATAATTTCAAAATAATCAACTTTTACGAAAGATTGAATGATTACTATAATTTTTAAGACGCATTACACCTTAATTTTTTACCTAGACCTACTTCTTGATGACGAGTAACAATGAGCACCGTAATCATATTAAATGACATGTGTTTGTTATAAGTATAATATAAATTTGCCAAGGCTACACATTAGATACGTTTTCTGTATAATATATTTAATATACTTAAAAAAATATAAATTCGAATAACACTAGCACATTGGATTTTTCTCCTTTTTTTTATATCATATTATTGAACCTAGTTCCACTTAATAATTTACATGAATGTTTTGCATTCTCTCAAAAATAGAAGTAGGTTTAGCGATGCCTCTGCAAATTTTTCGTTATTGCATTTACCTGTCTCATTTTATTTACTTATAGGTACCTATTATTATTATGAAATATTAAGATGAGAAATAACCGGCTATTCTTTCTCTGTTTTGTCCACTTAAAATGTTATAGTGGGTGATTAGTTTACATATAGTACATGTCATCTTCACAGCCAAAGAACTACAAAAATATACAATATGTACCTACCTTTTCAATAAAATATATCCAGGTTCACTACAGGTCCATAAAATTTTTAACTAAAAGTCTGTAGTGTACGAAGGCGTAGAAGCGCCACACCAGTTTTATTTTTAAAATTCCGAGTTTAAACTCGGAATTAGGTCCCAGCTATGATTGCCCGCACGCAGGCGGCAAGTTTATAGAGGCGGCGAGCGGAAGTAAAAATCCGATCATAATTCATAACAATAACAAAAAATATCAAAATATCATGATAGAATTAGTTATTATAGTGTAGCACAAACATTACCTTTATAGTAGTAAGTTCTGAATCCATATATTGCACTAACTTTTTAATCCATCTGGCTTATTCCCAGCGTTAGCCATCCTTTGTATTTTCTTATGAAAAAGGACGGATAATGTTCAGTCGCCCTAGGACGCCGAATATCTTAGATGGCTTTGGCCGCGGAACGCCGAACCCGATTCAGCTTGTTTTATAATAAAAGTTTATAACGAAGGCTTTGACCATATTGAGACCAGATGTTGGCTCTAACGTAACTCCATTCAAATCTACAGGTGATTCACCAGCAGACCGACATAGGTTAAGGGTAGATGTAGTTTTTCAAGGCGATTCAGGACCTGGTTTTGAAATTATTCTGAGACTCTTCGTTTCGATGTTAAAGGTTGATAAATGCATTTTGCCGAAATTTTTGATGAGCAGTATCTTTTGAACGAATTGATTGAATTTGGTTTTATCTTTTGGTCTCGGTTTTATCAAAAAGTTAACCCTGTATGCATTTTCTTCAAAGTTTAGTATCATTTTCTAAAACTACATGAAAAATGCTACAATTGCGGTAAGAAAATTACTTAGCCCCATTAAATTGAATTGAGAAGAAAATTAAAACTTTTAGTTTTTTCAGAATTTCAATTCATGTTTGTTAACAATTTTTGAAAAATCAAATGTGATTTCTTAAAACTTGCATATTTTATAGTTATTTCAAATAAACTTGCTTGATCTGCAGATTTAGCCAAGATATAGGGACAGTTCTAGATTTTTTAGAGCTAAAAATAAGTTTTAACAAGGAAAACAACTCAAGTTTTAATAAGAAAAACAGCTAAAAGAAGAAATGGTAATTTTGATGACAACCAAATACATAAGCGTATAAGTAACACAATTTAACATATTAACACATAAACAAATAAGTACATAAACGAAACAGAAAGAAAAACAAAGGTTGGGAAGAAAAAACTACAATTTAGTGCAGATAATGTTCAAACCAGACTTTATTGATATTTTTTTCTTTCTGTTTCGCTTATGTAATTATTTGTTTATATGTTAATGTTATAAATTGTGTTACTTATACGCTTATGTGTCGTTATGGGTTGTCATCAAATTTTTCTGAAGTTTTCGAATTGGCGAAAAATGCAAGGTATTAAGTGTCATTAGCGGAGCATATCTACCAAATTTCATCAAATTCAATCAATTCGTTCAAAAGCTTCTGCTCATCAAAAACTTCGGCAAAATGCATTAATCAACCTGTAACATCGAAACGAAGGGTCTCAGAATAATTTCAAAACCAGATTCTGAATCGCCTTGAAAAACTACAGCTACCCTTAAGCTATGTCGGTCTGCTGGTGAATCACCTGTAGAGTTGAACGGAGTTACGTTAGAGCCAACATCTGGTCTCAATATGGTTAAAACCTTCGTTATAAACTTTTATTATAAAACAAGCTGAATCGGGTTCAGCGTTCCACGGCCAAAGCCATCCTAAGATATTCGGCGTCCAAAGGCGACTGAAAAATATTCGCCTTTTTTCATAAGAAAATACAAAGGATGGCTAACGTCGGGAACAAGCCAGATGGATTAAAAAGTTAGTGCAGTATACAGGGTGATTGATTGAAACGCCACATTAGAAAAAATTCGACTTCCAAATGATCTAGGAATCTGAAATTTGGAACTTAGGCAACATACCTAATAACGAGTCAAAATGAAATATTACCAAGATGGCAGCACATTTAAAAATGGCGAAAGCAATGGCCATCTTTGTTTTTTTAAATGGGACACCCTATATATTATTGCATTTTCAGATTGTCTGAGAAAATGTAATAACAATAATGTTTATAGTTGCATTTTAAATTGAGTAGGCTATGAGTTATAAACAAGTGAAAATCGCAATTTTCCAACTTTAAATCCATTTACCACAAAAACGGCCCATAATATCAAAAAACGGCTTACATGTTCCTATCTTAACTTTTTATAAGGCATCCAATTATGCAGTTGAAATGTTTATACAAGGTGGTGAAAATTATCAGATTTTTCATCACCCTGCATAAACATTTAAACTATACAGAGTAGGATACCAGATAAAAATTTAAGATAGGGACATGTAAGCCGTTTTCTGATATCTTGAGCCGTTTTCGTGGTAAATGGGTTTAAAGTTGGAAAATTGCGATTTTCACTTGTTTATAACTCATAGCCTACTCAATTTAAAATGCAACTATAAACATTATTGTTATTACATTTTCTCAAACAATCTGAAAATGCAATAAAATATAGGGTGTCCCATTTAAAAAAACAAAGATGGCCATTGCTTTCGCCATTTTTAAATGTGCTGCCATCTTGGTAATATTTCATTTTGACTCGTTATTAGGTATGTTGCCTAAGTTCCAAATTTCAGATTCCTAGGCGTTTCAATCAATCACCCTGTATTGATTCAGAACTTAATACTGTAAAGGTAATGTTTGTGCTACTACCTGATTATGTGTGTGCTACTACCTACTACGTGAATCTAGCTCTACTACCATAGTAGAAACGCGTGGAAAAAAGGATCATTCTTGACGAGGACACAAAAAGATCCATCCGTCGGAAAGTGCATTCCTTTTTCTTTGAAAATGAACTGCCAACATTGCCAAAAATTTCAGCCGCTATTAATGGTGACGCTGATATGCCAAAAGTGTAATGCGAGTGCTAAAACGAACTCTCCATTCTATGAACTTCCGATATTCGAAAAGAAATCGAAAGAGTGTTCTTTTAGAAAAACCTGAGATCGTTTTATGGCGGCGTAACTACTTGCAACAAATTCGTCAATACAGGATGGAGAATCTCAAGATTTATTATATGGACGAAACATGGCTAAACGAAGGCCACACCGTTCAGAAGGTTTGGCAAGACATTAATGTCACCAGCAGTCGACAATCTTTCATGGAAGGTTTATCAACAGGGTTGAAAGCTCTTTCCGGTAAAGGAAGACGCTTAATAATCACGCACATTGGCAGTGATAGTGGTTTTGTAGACGGCGGTGCATTAATATTTGAATAAAAAAAAAACAGGAGACTATCACGAGGATATGGACGCCACGCGTTTTGAAGGATGGTTTGCTTCAATTATATCAAAGTTGGAAGCAGGTTCTGTAGTGGTGATGGATAATGCACCATATCAGAGTCGACGGCTAGAAGAGTCATTGCCAACGTCAAGTTGGAGAAAAGGGCAAATAATTGATTGGTTGAAAATGAAAGATATTGCCCACGAAGAAACCATGCTAAAAGTGCAATTATTGGACTTGACTCGTCTTCATTAGAAAAGTTTTGTAAAGTATGCTGTAGATGAATTGGCTCGGAAGCATGATATTATTATTCACCGTTTGCCTCCCTATCACTGTGAGTTGAACCCAATTGAGTTAATCTGGGCTCAAGTAAAATCTGAGGTAGCAAGGAAAAATAAAACCTTCAAGATGCCAGAAATAAAAATCTTATTAGATGAAGCATTACGTCATGTGACACCTGAGAATAGGCAAAAATGTATCCAGCATATTTTTAAAGAAGAATCTCGTATGTGGGATCTGGATGTACGCGTTGAAGTAATTCTTGAACCTTTTAAGTTTTGTTGTTGAAGAGAACAGTGATAGTGATTCCGAAACTGATTGTGATTCTGATAGTTCATCTGAAGTTTAGAAATAATCTTATTGGGTATGTATATACTCTTTTTATCATAACATGTCATTATCTCATATAGACACTGTATTTTTCCACAATATTCTCAGTTAGTGCATCCCATATCAGATTATTATGCACGGCTATGAAATTCCTTACTCCGCGTGTCTCTGTCCCCCGTTTGATGCGATGATTCACTTTGTCGTTTATTGGACTTCTAGGATAGTATTATACACTCAGGTGGAAAAAACGGGTCACGTAGTATTTTTTGAAAATCGAGTTGATATATCTTGGCTTTCAGGTTACACTTTTGATTTTTTTATTGATAAAAGCCTTCCTCCTGAACGATTCAAGAAACAATATGATACTCACCTATTCTCGTTTTAATAAACAACAACATATAACTTAGAACCATAATTGTCACTAAACTATATAGTCTGTCACTGTATCTTGCGTCCTTAAAAAAATAAATACAATTTTACTGCATATCTAGATAGAGAGGAGTATCTATCGCAGATGCAGCATAAAAATGTAAACCATTAGATTTTCTTTGAGTTTTCCGTGCAATAAAATTTAAATAATAAAATTGTTGTATTCTTAATCGTACAATTTGCTTTACCATCATGTATAATTAAAACTGTTTTTTATCCTAGATAATAAAAATATCATTTTCATTGTTATAATTTTAACAACAGAAGAAGCTTTCAACTAAGAAATTCAAGATTTTTATCTAAAACACTAATTAAGGGAGTCAATAGTTACAGAAGTCGATATTTACATGAAGGAATTCTCTACGTTTGGGAAATCAAAAGAAACCTTGAATGATGGTAGGTATGCAAAAAGAAATTACAATGACTTTTGCACTGTTACATTTTTAATGCGATATCTCATTGGCTGAAAGTAACTATAAGTGTAATTGAAGTTACTTTTCGGCCCATCGCTGATTTAAATATAAAACTTGACAAAACAATATTAAAAGGCATCGCGATGTTCTTGTGAATACAGGTATTTACACCTAATAAATATACACCTTAAAAAGTAAAGCCGACGTTATTAAAACATAACTAGAGTATTTCTAATTAAATTATTATGAGTTTCAATTATGCAATGAATTCATGTCGAGTTTAATTTGGACTTGAATATAAACACGCTGCTGTGAAAAAATAATAAACTCGGAAACTAAGTTTCTGAAGAAACCTTGTTTTTCTATATACAGATAATGGGAAGCTTAAAACTGGTACAAGTTTAATACATTTTGACACTTGAATGACGGCTTATAAAATTTTAATATGTTAGAGAGTGAAATCTAAATTATTTTTCAAGTCATTTTCATACCGTCATATATGTAAATTGTTAGAAACTTTCAGCATATTGAAGAATGATCATTTATTTTGTTTCTTAGAAAAGATACCTAGCGCTTGTCTACCAGTAGGACGATATCTTATTATACTTTCTCAAAACTATTACAGCAAATCTTTTATAGTGTTACCTAGCTGTAAATCTTTATAATTTTCATAATGTGGTTTCTATCAATTTTAAATAGGTACATAATGGATCCATTTCACAGTAAAAATCAGGGAGATCACATTCAAAATGGAACTTTGGTAAATATCATCTCCCCTAATTATTTGAGAGAAAAATGTTAAGTATAGCATTTATTAAGATCTTGCTATAGCTAGATTTTGAGTGTATTATTTCCTAGAAAATCGATGTTTGATGATTGATGACAAAACGAAGTTTGCGATTTGTGACGTTGTTTTCGTCATAGGTTAACTTTGACAAATAATATTTACTTTAATTTTTTTTAATATTAAATATTTTTAATTGCCAAAGTACCTAACGAAGATACCAAAAATAATGCTACAAATTTAAAACATTTTCCCGATTTTCTTGAAAATTACTTAAATAAAATGGCTTAACATTATCTCAATTAATATGTATGGTGTACTGGGCGTACTCCAGAGTGATTAGACCATCTATAATAGATGGTATAATAGATGTATATAATATGCATCTTTGGTACGATGGACAAAGATGCAACAAAGTACCGCGATAAATAAGCTTAGCAAGGTGCAAAGACTTGCATGCCTTGGAATAACGGGGGCAATGAAAACAACTCCAACAAATACGCGGAGATTGGACATAATAGAATAAAAAGCCATGTGTTAGTGGACCTGCTAGATACAAACACAGACCACAAGACTCCAAAGTTCAAATTCCAAAAGAACTATGACGTAAAAACCATGGATCGGAAGGAATTGAATGAACCAACAGACGGCAACAGGCTGGTCGGAACAACCTGGTATACAGACGGGTCAAGACCGATCAAGGGACTGGAGCCGGCATATACAAAATGAGCTGGACAACACTAAATACAGCATATCTCTTGGGCAGTGGGCTACTGTACACTGCGTAAGAGAGAACAACAAGAGGGCCTATAGGAATAGGTGGATCAACATATTGACAGACAGTCAGGCGGTTCTGAGGGCTATAGAAAGCCCCGAGATAACTTCCAGACTACTGTGGGAATGTCGTCAAAACTTCAAAAGCCTGGCAGGACGCAACAAAGTAATCTTGATGTGGGTGCCAAGAAACAGCGGAATCATAGGCAATGAAAAAGCCGACGAGCTGGCAAGAAATGGATCCTCGGCTAAATATATTGGCCCAGAACCGGCCGCGGGAATACCAAAGAATACAGCACGAGGCCAACTCAAAGAATATTTGGATAAAAGGACCAAACATCAACATGGGAAAGCCTTCATCAAGGTACCCATCGAGGTACCTACCCATCAAGAAGACAACTAAAGAACTACTATCACTTAATAGGAATCAGTTACGTATCACAGTGGGATTACTGACGGGACATTATTGTCCAAAAGAACACTTAAATAAAATAGAACTGCTCAATGAAGAGCTAAGCTGCCGAGAATGCAGCAAGGCTCAAGAGACAGCTAAACATGTCCTGTGAGAATACGAAGCTCTGGACTGCAAAAGACAGGAAATATATGGACAACCAAAAATGAGTCCGGAAGAATATGACACTCATCCAGTGATGGGGCTGTACAAACTATAGTTCAGGGGACCACACTGACAGAATGGGTGGCATGACGCAAAGCGGGTTTAGCACAATAAGCCCATGAGGCTGAGGTGCTTCTGGCGATCTTGTATCAAACGACCCTCGAAGGAAAAAAATCTCAATTAATTATCTTCAATCTCAATAAATGACACATTTACTGTTTTTCTGTAAAACATTTAGGGGAGATCATCCAAAGTTGCATTTTGGATGTGATTTCCCTATGTCTTGTCAAATTCAAATTATAAATTGGTATCTTTCAAAGTGATAATACCTACTTATTGTTACGATTTTCCTCATCACGGCGTTTTGAGCATAGATACGTTTCATACAATTTTTTTTTTTTATTTACTTTAATAAATTTTACTGCCTGTACAAAAAGTAATCACATCAATAAATGAATACGTGCTACAAACTTTAAGGGCATGTAGGAAGTGCATAAATATGCACAAAATTTCCGGTAGGCATTAGTCGTAGGAGCTTTAGTTTTCGAGTTAAATTTCTTCGAAAAATTTAATATTTTTTTGAGTCTCTACCAACTGGCTGATCAGGATAGCTCGAAAATTTTGACCGTTGTATCAATTGACCAGTTGGGTCGCCTCCTTTCAAAATAGGGCATGTGCGCGCAATTTTCCATCGGTCCGGAAACACCGGCGTTTTTATGCTCAGATTATAAATTATTGTCAGAGGACGCGAAAAAACACAAACGCAATCTCTGACTAAAAAGCCAGGGACCAGATCGCAACCAGCTGTCAGTTTGTTTCCCAATTTTTTAATTGCTGCGTGAACATCCTCCTCCCCAATTTGATCAATACCTATATGTTGGGCCAGTTCCCGGTTATCTCATCGGTCAAGGATTCTGGCATGCCCGGCTCCTGTTCGCAAAATGCATCTATTATATCCTCAGGATTCAGGATCAGTAAATTCTCTACCATCTTTAAATATTTTGCCCGGTATTCAACTGCTGTTTTTTTGCTGATTAATGTAGGCCCAAAAACATTTACTCTTAAGTGACTGTTCGGTGCTAGAAATATATTGTTTATGAGCTCTATTTAATTCGGATTTAATCATTTTACGTATTTTTTTTTCCAAGACAGTTGGTGAGCCATTTGTTTATACTGGGCGTGATATCTATTTTTCTTTTTTAGTTTTTTTATAATTGAAGCAGTGTACCATACTGGATATTTACGTAAAAATAGCAAATTTACATTAAAGTCAGAAGCGTAGAAATGATTTAATGAAAAGGGTAAGAACACACTGAGATCTCCACCACTGGATTGAAGAAGTTTCCATCGGGAATATCAAATCATGTATACTTCAATTCGTAAAAATCCTGTCAAAAATTTAGATAAATAAATTTCTGATCAGCCTATTTTTAGATATTCAAAAAATAGTAAATTTTTCGAAGAACTTTAATAACACCTTGTATCTCGAAAACTAAAGCTTCAACGACCGTCCAAACGAAATGTAAAAGTCGATAGCACAGTATATTTTTATTATTTTTGCCTTAGGTTTTTTTTGTGACTTTGAAAATTAATTTACCTAATTACTAATTATTATAATACTTACTTACTTATAAGTGCGTACCTATCTGAGTGTAAATTTCCCTACTCTTCAAAATTTTGTTACACTAGAATATGTATAGTATTAAAATTAAATAAAACTTGTCTTAGAAAACATCACTGGTTTAATTATAGAGACTATACCTGTAGAAAGTCTTTCACAATGCATTGACCTCATACACGTTACGAAGTTCAAGACATCTGGACTGACCTTCACTGAGATTAAGATTTTTATACCTTGCCTAATGATAGTCTTACGACAATAATAATTAATGAGTGTATCCCGGAAAGAAAAGACGCAATTTCTATACACCTATTATTTGGATAGTATAATACCTACCTGTGTATACTTTTTACTGCCTAATCACTAAAAAATAAATATGTGACTTATTCAGTGATTAGTGATTACTGTCACTGCTTTTATTAAGTTATACCACAACGTGGTGGCATGGCGCGTTCAAAATGAAACATCATGTATAAAATCGTATTTTAAGCATAAAACAAAGAATAACTTTTTTCAAGATGAGGCCTCGTTTAGGAAATATTAAAAAAAAAAAAAGTTTGTTGAAAAAATGTGTTTTTTTGTGACTGGACAGCCAAAAAATCATATTTTAAGAATAAAAGAGAAAATAACTTTTTACGAGATGGGGTCTCGGTTAGGAAATACTTCCAAAATTATTGTTTAGTTACTGAATAAACATATTTTTGTTGCGGCCTTAGTTTTATATTTTTTGAGAGACTTTATAAGGGTTCCTAAGCAGATAAGCAGAGCTACGTCATCGAAAATTAATATTACCAAAATTAGAATTATGTGCTATTTATGTGCAAATTATGTATAAATGTGCAAAATAAATAATACACAATTTTCTGGCATTTACCTGATGGGTACGCCAAGGGGTATGCAGGGTGATTAATACTTCAAACTCACGATTGAGATCTCGGAAACGGTAAGAGATACGAAAGGTCGCTGAAATTATAGAAAAGTCACACAATTTTATACTTATTAAGCATCTCAAATAAAATTTAGGAAATCTTCAGGCGTTGCTGAAATATGTCGAAAAAACTGAAAAATCAAGATTATGTTCATATCTTTTTTATTACTGAAAATAAGTTAATTATTTTTTGTAGCTTTACATATACCTAAGTCATCAGCTATATCCATCTGACATTTCAAAAATTTTCAAAGCCGACTAGATTCCAGAGTTTTCATAGTCAACTTTCGTTTTTCTTATGGCCGCCATATTGTTTTTCATGTCATTCGGTACTAAAAAAAATCATTGAAACCAAAAGATCTATCACATTAAAAAATAATTATTATTTCTTTTTAGAAAAAACGTTTTTTTTTAACTAACCTTTTTTCACCAAATACACAAGGCCAGCAATATCACATATGTAGGTACATCATAATATCAACATCAGTCAGTGAAACAAATTTTCTTATTTTTTTAAGAATAAAATTTTGAAAAAATTTTGTCAAGCTTTTTTTTAAATCACATATAAAAACAATATGGTGGCCATGAGAAAAACAAAAGTTAACTCTGACCTGTGACCTGGAAATTTTTTCAAAAGTCAGATGGACAGCTCGTGAGGACTTATTAGGTATATGTAAACCTACAAAAAATTATAAATGCATTTTCAATAATGAAAAAAAAATTGGTATAATAAAAAATCTGAATTTTCAGTTTTATTAGCAAAACAAGGTTTACATATTCCTATATTAACATTTCAGTCCATTATATGGAAACTAAAAATTACTCATACAGAGATTCAAATATTTAGTTTGGTCGGTCTGTGTTAGTATTTAGTCTGTGTTATAAAAAAGCGCTCGAAGAGTAAGTATATGGGCCATAAAAAGGATTTTCTGCACCTTTAGTCGGTACTATTTTTACCCCTATGTATAAGATCATAAATCAGAATGCGAAGCAACAATCTGCAAATTTATTCTTTCCCATGCATTATCCTTTGGCCAGTCTGTAAATTATGGTGACCCTATCAAGCGTCATGATAAATAGTATGTACTTAGGTATATTTGATTATTTGAGGGGTTTGATGGTTGAAAGAAGGAAGTGTCGATTTGTCAATTCTATAGTGATTAGTGAGGCCAATATTTATAACAGGCGAAAGATGACATAAATTAGTTAACATATTTAATAATGTGGTTTATCTTAAATGAATTAGATAATATACATTATAAAATGGGCAAAAATTTTATTTAGATTAATGTAGAGTGTAGAGTAGACTAACCCACGCAATTTTAAAAACGATTGGATATGAGAGAGGATGCACTTTAGTTAGCATATTTTGCATATTTGATAAGAAGGAAGGTTATTAGCAGACACGAGATAACATTTTATGCATGCTAAGAATTTCTCAACAAAAAGAATATATTTTTTAGGTAAAAAAGAAAAGTGTAAATAAGGAGTTTCCAGTGGTTTTTCCTTTCGCTAGTATAAATCTTTGGGCATGTAGAGAAATCATCGGAAAATCTCTTATAATCTCATGCCCGCGTCTCAAGACATTCAATGTCAAATGTCATCAAAATCAATTATTCTACAAAATTGTCTTGTTTTTTATGCGAAATGCGTCATTTCGGGTTACCACAAAACTTAGAGCGTAAAAGTAAATTCCTACCTATATTAAATTTCCGTTTCAAGAATTTTTTTGTATCAGCTATTCTGGAGATACAGCAGGGAGAGCGGCAAATGCGCATATAGAAACTATTATACGGGCTGTTTGGTTACCTACTAGACGTCAAATAAACGTCATAATTATTTATGAAATCACACTTTAAGCATAAAAAAATTACTTTTTCCAGATCAGGATTCGCTTAGAAAACATTTTCAAAAATGTAAGCCAAGGCTGCTATGCAGTTTTTTTTTTCAGTAGGTACTTTCCTTACCGGCTTTCCTTTTCGTCTTTCGGCTATCTTTTTTTTTTTAGTCTCCATCATTCCACACCGGGCCTCCGGACTACTTATTTCAATGAACTGAACAACGAGCAAGATGGCCTTGAACTGTTCTCATAGTTTCTTGTAGATAACTAGGAATCTGCAAATGCGGTACTTATGTTTCATAATTTCTTAATGCTAGCTCAAACCTAGACAAATTTACAACAAAACACAGGAGTAAACCTTCCTCCTGACTGCGTTCTCCACTCGTTTAGGGTTTTGTTTTTTCTCCCGTCCAAAACTATAAAGCACATTTGCTCTATCCGATTAGTAACCACTGGATTTAATGACCATTTTTCTATCTTTTTATTTCTGATTACTTCATGTTTTCAATTTAGATTTCATCGCAAACGTGACAATAATAAATTTTGTGGGCATCTAAATATGATAGCCGAGCCATTTCATAATTCTTGTTATTAAAAAAGCATGACTGCTTATTGTGGAAGTACACGGAACATTACTTCGTAAGATCCATCATTAGGATGAGCTGGATTCTCACGCATTATTCTGCAACTGTGCTAGGTCTTGTGTCTTCACAAATTCACATAGCATAATACCTGATTTAGTATTTGAACAATAAATATAATATGAATTATTAATGCTTAACATTTGAAATGTTCAGAATTGCAAAAAAGTTTACTTATTTTATTCTTTCGCTTTTTTAATTTAATTTTAAATTAATGATCCATTGTAGGTGTGGAAGATCTAGATCCAAAAAAAGGACCTCGTCGAAACACCTAAATAAGGAAAATCAGATTTCTATCCTTGAAAAATGCGAAATGATGGTCCAAAAATGTAAAAAATGTAAAAAAATGGGTATTTACGAAATATTTCGAAAAACCGTTGCGATTATTAGAATGCTGTTTACGGCATCTGAAAAAACATCTAAAAATACATGAAAAAATGTTCAACTACCATGCAGTCGATCTCATAATTTTGGCACAAAATAAGAATTATCATATTATCCCTGTCGTCTATCATTTTCTGCCTATTAATACTTGAACATTCGATCTCTAGCAAAAAATAATGTCACAATTTCTTCAAAAATTGGATATTATAAAAATGCCGCTGACTCGTTTTAGTTATTTTAAAGTTCCGCTATAATATGATAATAAAGAAAATAATTGTCCACTTTCAACCCCAAAAAAAACTGCCGCACCTAAACTGACCGATTTTCTACATTTTCACCTCACGCCTAAACTGTACGTCGAAATTATTATTATTATTATTATTAAACAGCGTCACAAGTTGTTCCTATTTTTATTTTTTATTTTTTTTATTTAAATTAATTTAATTTAATTCAAAAAAAAAAAATTAAATTTAATTACTCGTAAACCACCTCTCCAACGTTCTATTCACGGATTTTGCATATTTACGTTTATTTTTTAATTTCTAGGCTTAATCATCACCGGCGGCTCTCTCTATATCATTCATGTATTAGCATGCCGTCAGGTCATTCCCGTTATAACCGCTAGACAGCTCAGTAGATACTTTCTCGTACAAAACAAACCACTTTTTATCGAACTCCAAAACGATTTAATATTCTTCAAAAAAATAGGAAATTCAAAGTACCTATATCTCAAAAGGCGGGTGAAAGAAACTTTTTTATACTGATTCCCATTTGAACAGTTTTTCAGACACCCATCTATTTCCCTATTTTTGGAACACTTGGCCGCACTTGCGAAGGACAAAAATCAGTTTTTCCGGAAGACCACCCTCGAAAACATATACCCGGCGGCTGACCACACCTCTGTATACAGGACATCGCCTATAGAAATATAATTATTAATATTAACAGCAATATGTCAAAATACTTTGATAATAGCAACAAATAATTTCGTTAACATCGAGACTATTTTGTATTATGATAGAGCAAGAGCCCGCGAAGACCTTCGTCATTTTATAAAAGCTTGAAGTTTCTACGCGCATGTCTCCAACACAGGTAGGAACAATGCAACGACTATGAAGTAGTTTGGATCATCGTGGCTTTGGCAGATAACAGCTGAAGAAGGTGTACAAGATCTTTGAAGTATAAAGTTTATTTTTTTAAACTTAAAGAGCATGCAGAAAATGCAAAAATAGGAGAAAAATTTCTCGTATATGGGTCGTTGGAGCTTCCAGTTTTCGAGATACAAGGTGTTAAAGTTCTTAGAAAATTTTAATATTTTTTGAACGTCTAATTTTTGATAGATAACCTCGTGTTGTTTAAACGAAAAAAAAAACCTTACTTTTTTGCCGTATGACGCACTGTTTAATTATTATTTCTGGAAGTACGTACCTACTCATTATCATTGATTTTTACTATATTTTACCTTGTACGGTTTCATACATTGTGAAGTATCTTGATAACAATGCGCCGTTATGCGGCAAAAAAGTAAGGTAACTTTTCTCCTCTAAACAACTACCTATAAAAAATTTCACGTTTCCATTAAAGTTAGTGGAGAATAAATGATGTAAAAAAGAGTAGCGACATACCCAGATCTCCGCCAGTGGATTAAATTTTTTGTTGGGAGTATCAAATCATGTACTTCAATTATTATTAGTACAACTGTAAAAAATTTGAAAAAACTGAAAAAAAACCTGTATCTCGTAAACTAAAGCTCCAACGACCCATGTCTGCAGGATATTTTTCGCCTATTTTGCATTTCCTACATGCCATTCAAGCTTTAAAAAAATAAACTTTATACATCAAAGATCTTGGAAGTGATTTTATACACCTTCTTCAGCTGTTACCTGACAAAGACACGATGATCCAAACTTCATAGTCGCTATGTTGCATTGTTCCTATCTGTGTTGAGGACATGCGCACAGAAACTTTCAGCTTTTATTTAGTCTATTACGCAATGTCCTATGTGCAGAGATATGGTCAGCCACCCGTATGTATACTCCCACTATTCCGGTCGTTCGATGGTGTTATTTCTGGTTCCGAGGAAAAAAATGCCTTCTACAGTTCTACACCCGGTTTTAATATGACACATCATCTGAAATCATAATATAATAGGATAATATAATAGAATAGGAGATATTACCTGTATAAAAATAGGATCTTATAGGGATCAGTGTCATATTTACCAACGATTTTCTTAAGCAAAACAACAAAAAATCCTATCAAAGAAAGTGACGATTTTGAAAAAAGTTGATAGAAAGTTGATAGAAATTTAAAAAAATACCAAGAAGTTTCCTAAATCGGTATTTTCTAGGAAAAAAAAAACTTTACCCTACCTCATAGGTGACGTGGAAACGTGTGCATAATGATGACGATTACAGCTTCTACAACTTTTTGAACCGCTATATCTCAGAAACGGTGGCTCTTAGGAAAAAAAAATATTAATACATTTTTTATAGATAATTTTATGATCTACAATTTTTGTTTAAAGTCATTTTATGATAAAACTTACCGTTTTGCTGAAAATCGCAAAAATCCATATTTTTTTTTTACTTTTCACCTTGTAATTTTTTTTCCACATACGGGAACGATGGGGAACTTTTAATTTTTATTTTTAATCATGTTTTGAACAATTTTACTCATTTTCAGCTTGTTATGAATTTATGTATCTTTGAATGTCCGGACTAAAGGGCGTGTTCTTAGGATATAGATTTTACGAATATGTCAATGATCTCAATTATTATTTTGCGGTTACTTTGCAGTTATGTATTATCAGTTAGCGCACTTCGAGCGTGGATTGGCGAGCGATGAATCAATCAATCGGGATGATTTGGTTTTCTAAATACTAAAAATTGCGTCTAGTTTAAATTAGTAAACCGTTATTGATGAGGGTCTCAGATGCACTGTAAGAGAGCTATGCGCGGAGACAGGGCGGAAGATTTATTGGCAAAAAAGTTTTAGCTTCGTATGAAATAATTTTTTACCGGTAGGTACTCGTACATTGGGGAGTTTTACTTACTATAGACTTAATTGGAGAGTATTTCCTGACGAGTCCAACGACCTCGGAACGATTGCAGTGGGATGATTAGAACGCAAGATATATGGGAATCAGCAACAAAAGAAAAAAATGATCTGTTATTTTTGGGTCACACCTATAAAATACCTAAATGCACTGGATTATTGTTGCTTATTAATTAAAACGACTTTCTGTTGCCAATTAGGTACCAAAACCGTTTCGAAATTTTTGCAATCACGATTTCTGCGATTCGGAAAATGATAACATTGAGTTTAATTGCTTCAATAAAGAGCCACAAACTTGTTTCTTTTCAATAATGCAATCCATTAGGTAGTACTTTTACTGGAATCCTTTCATACCAGTACTTTCCAGTACAGAAAGTAACATTGATCGTCTCTTGTTTTACTTCTCGTCAGGTTACAGATACGCATCGGTACAGATCAAATCATGAAAGTCCATTTATGAGCACATTTTTTAAGGAATTGAACTGAAATTTATAAGGTGGGCAACTATGCTAATAACACTTGAAACTTTTCACGAAGCAAATATTAAAAATGGCGGAGATATCCTTAATTTTTGTATAATATTTATTTCTTTAAAATTTCAAATTTCCAATTTTCAAAGCACCGCTTTATCTTTCAAAATTAGTGCGCGGAATTCTGCAATCTTGTAGAACTGATTAGGACTTTTAAATTTTTTGTTGAAAAAGTTTCCTGAAGTCACGTTACTTCCACAGGTGTCCCTTCAAATTTCGAAAAAGAAAACATTCTTTTCTCCGCATTTCAGGTCACCGTTTTCAATTTTGGAAACTGAAATTTTTTGAGTGAAAGATTCATAAATCGGTCTAGGCGTTTCAAAATTGCGGCCATTCTAATTTTCGTAAAAATTGGTATTTTTTAACCACAGTATACCTAGGCAAGATGGAAAAACCTTTTGTCATTATTTCTAATAATGAAACGAACTTTTCGGAAGGTAAGTAGTTTAAACAAGTTCCGCTGAAATTTTAAACGACTACGCTAATATGATAAATGGCAATGAAAAATTTCAGGGACCCAGTTTTCAAAATAGCAAAAATACTCATTATATCATATAGGTATATGTTTATTTCAGCTAAGTTTCAAGTTTTTGGCTTTGCAAATGCTGTTTTTTGGATGAAATTCAGAATTTCTGCAGAATTTATGGAGGACTTCAAATTTTTGTTAAAAAAATTCCGATGGTCACGTGTGGTTTGTACATTTTAATAATAATAATAATAATAATAAACACCTTTATTTGCCATCATACTTACAATATCAGCAAAGTATTACATACACTACAGTAGTGACGGCAAACTAAGAGGCGAAGTTCAACTTGAGCATTATATAAGCTCAAGCTGATCTACCACTTAACCCCCGTGAATATATTCGCTAAACCTACTTAACGAGCTAAGTTAGATCTAAAGGTAAAGAAATCATACAAAAAAAAAACAATACAAAACCTATTTGACATCAGACTAAGAAAACAGTATCAACTTTGAATCTAAGTACATTGAATACAGGTGTACAAGTCACAGCAGTGGACAATAAAAAAACACATTAATAAATAAATTTACGGATTCCTATCATTATAATGCTTAGAATTATGTAGCATTACCTCCCTCTTTGCAACCACCAAAAACATCAGCAAGAACCCTTCACTTTCATTCTTAAGTAAAAAAAAAAAAAAAAATTATCATTGAGCGACAATAGCAAGAGCCATATGACAATAAAATTAACAAGACAAATCAGAATTCCAAGACCAATGGACATTGCGTCATTGCAGACTAAGATAATGATCATGAACTGCTCTTTTGAAGCTGCTGATCTTTAATTTCTTAATACACTCAGGCAGTTCATTATATACTTTATAAACATTGAATGTAAAAGACCTTTCGAAAATCGCCAGTCTGTATTTTGGGAGCGATATAACATGTCTTCTACGTATATTAATGTTGTGAATGTCTGTTCTGTATTTAATTCTATCACTCAAATATGCGGGTGTTTGAGCATCAATTATTCTGTGATAAAAACAAGCCTGGTAGTACTTAAAGCGATGCTTCATGTTAAGCCATCCCGCCTCTCTCAGTTTGGGTGATATATGCTGATATTTTCTGACTCCATAGGAAAAGCGCAAGCAAGCATTTTGAACCCTTTGTATTTTAATTTATTTTTTTTTGTACACTTTCAAAATTCACAAAACCCATCCTTTTCATCTCGATTCAGGTCGCAGTTTTAAGTCTAGGGAGCTGAAATTTTTGTAATACTTGGATATCGGTATAGAGTGGTCTGATATTGCATCTGTGCAAAATCGGTCAAGTCGTTTCAAAATTGCAGTCATTTTAATTTTTAAAAAAATTGATATTTTTAAATCAAAACTTGTTTATCAAATTAATAGAATGAGAAGAACCTATCCCAACCTGTGCTCTTGTGCCAAAAAATGGGCGTTTTTATTATCCGTTTGCTACTGACGTAGATAGAAAATAGATCAAAATTACTAAACTGCAATATCCAATCTAGGTAGCACAAGTTTTCAAAGAGCTTGGACCAAATTTCCACAGTAGATAACTATACATTGTTCACGCCTACACTACGACCGAACGTCTATTGTAGCTCACATCTAGTCGTGCTACATTAACCCCATCAAGTCAGCCTCTCTTTGAGGAAGCTGACCATCTTGACCATTGATAATGTATCAATGTCCTCCGGTATGAGAAAGTCGCTCCTAAAGGACAACTATAACACTAATATGATATGAGGAGAGGATGAAAAGTTTCAGAAAGTCAATTTAAAAACGGTGAAAATATTCAAAATAATAATTATTCAACACTAGGTATTTATAGGATTGATTTGAAAGAAGGTTTTAAAAATGAAAAGGTTCAACTATTTAATTATTTTATTAAGTTTATATTGGCGAGTTATTGGCGTAAAATAAGTAAATCGCAGTAATAGGTAGAAGTCCACAGCGTTGATCTTTGATTTCTGTGAGGCAGAGAGCCATCAGCAGGGTTTGATTCCCCAGTAAGCAGATAAAATTAATTTTTCTATAGAAAATTTTTATTATCTACCAGCACTGTAAAATGCAACCTTCGCACGTCAAAAAAGTCCTAATAGCCTGCTAATACTTCCTTGACGATTTCAGATAAAACGCTTTACGTTCTGGAAGACTTTCTGAACAAAAACAAACTTTAGTCAGATAAAAAGTCAGAAATAGACTTTGGTTACAGATCTCAAGAAATATAATTTCATACCGCTGCCGTATTTTTATATGGTATGAGACTTAAGAAAGTACTGTACACAAAATTACTCTAATTAAGGATAATTACTACGGAAGATGTTGCATCCGATGATTCTGTACACTCCAAGGATATATGAATGATTATTATTATATCTGCTTGTATTGAGTGGTGTTTTTAGTTTTCCTGAGCAAACTGTTTGCATACTCCTAAATTTGTTGTCCTATCAGAAAGCTGCTGCTTTCTACTATCTGTTTTTCAACTAATTATACAGGGTTATTCACGGTATACGCCACGGAAGATTATGGCAGTGTCTCTGGATTTTAGGATCTTTTTATTTTTGGAGTGGATAGAGACCCAGCAGAGGTACGTTTTAAAATTATATTCATAATGTACAGGATGTCCCAAAAGCATGAAACATATCAAAGTTATGTTTTTTTAAATGGAATGCTCCTATGTTATTGCATTTTTAGATTGTCTGAGAAGAGAAAATAAGATTGGTTTTTACAGTTTCTGTTTAAATTCAGAAGCTTTTGAGTTATAAACAAGTGAAAATCGTAATTTTTCAAGTTCAAGGCCCTGTACAACGAAAACGGTTCAAGATAGAGAAAAACGGCTTACATGTCCCTATTTTAACTTTTCATGTACTATCCTATCGTATAGAAACATTTGTACTTTCTTTGATTTATTTATTTGTCGACGCGTGGAGAAATCTCAAAATTTTCCAAATTTTTTATCACCCTGTATAAACATTTCATCTGCATCATTGGATAGTACATGAAAAGTTAAAATAGGGACATGTAAGCCGTTTTTCTCTATCTTAGGCCGTTTTCCTTGTACAGGGCCTTGAACTGGAAAAATGACGATTTTCACTTGTTTATAACTCTCAAACTTCTAAATTTAAACACCAAATGTAAAAGCGAATCTGCTTTTTTCTTCACAGGCAATCTAAAAATGCAATAACATAGGAGCATTCCATTTAAAAAAACATAACTTTGATATGTTTCATGCTTTTGGGACACCTGTACATTATGAATATAATTTTAAAACGTACCTCTGCCGGGTTTCTATCCACCCCAAAAATAAAAAGATCCTAAAATCCAGAGACACGACCATAAACTTCCGTGGCGTATACCGTGAATAACCCTGTATATGTTCAATCAACGAATTTAAAAATGCGAGTATAAAAATTAGATCACATAAGTGCATCGTTTTGCCATGGATGTGTGAATTTTAATTTTAAATTTAAACATACCTTTTAGGGAAGGGAAGTCTTCTTTGCCTGTAAAATGCATCCATTTTTTGAAGCAAATAATAAAGTCAAATAATTGTCTCAAAGGATCACACACTATACACAATTCTCTATATTTCCGATAAGAGCCAAAAAATAACAAAATCACCACCAAGTCCCTTGGGCACCTAGCTTGATAGGTGATATAGAAATTCAGTAACCCATACGCTGCAGTTTGTATTATGTAGTAGGTAGGTACCTAGGTATGCCGTTCCCGTCTGATAATTATTATTATTAGAGGTATAACTAAGCCAACTACCTACGCTGCATGCATGTTATCGGTGTTCCAAGTTTCGAGCTTTCAACTCTCGCGAGGCACGTGAGGAACTGTTGATTGAATGAAGAGCTTGATGGTCTCCGCGGAATCTCCCGTTCTTCCAACGCTCTGCTTGGCCTACTCCGCATCACGTTCTCTTTAGGTTACTGGGTGTCTTCGTGTGTTCTCTGGTCAACACCGCCTATGAGATCTGCCTAGAGAAGGTAAAATAAATTGGTGACTTGATTTGGTAAATGAGATGCAAGTCGGTTTATGGAAATTTTTCCTGTTTGTACCTACATACCTTATAGGTATCTATCTTTTACGTACGTATAATTATTGAAAGAAAATAATGTTTGTTTATTGTTTGAGCTGTTAACAACGAATGTATATTTTAACGATATCAGTGCTATTGGATATCAAAAACTTCTTGCGCGTCAATCGCAGAAATAGTGAATAATATTTATGAGTTGGTTCAATATGAAAATTCTCAATATTTTAAAAATTGGGATGTTGAAATTTTTCATGCTCATATAATTATTATCATATTAGTATAATAGGCAGTAGGTTATAGTTTGTGTACTGAAAAATAGGATTATATACAGCCGCGTCTCCTACCAGTTTCACTATGGCACCTATATTATAGGGGTGGAGAACATACTTATAGTAACACCAGGAAGGTATTCATTTGCTTTGCAAATGAAAGGGAAGGCCACAAAACGGCTTTAAAAACCGATTTTGAGAGTGCAATGAAAGTACGGACCTGGCAGATGCGATGATTAAATACGTCGAGTTTTGGGATGTAACTACTTGAGGACAATGCCAAGCGCTTCGAAACGTTTACAGTCACGTACTGGCATTATATCCGCTTTTTCCTATTGTGAAAAAACCACAGGGATTGATGTTACGATTTTTGGAATATAAATGCAAAATAAATGCAAAATTCAAAATAAAAACCTCGAAATAAAGAATCTCGATCTCGAAGATATTCCTTGCCCTGAAAGTGAAGAAAAAAAAGAAATTCGACCGTAGTGTCAAAGAGGCCTTAGTTGTGACCTTAAATATTAGTTTGCAATGGCTGTTTTTAGCGTCTTACCTACCCAGCACCCCTATTTCGCTCCTCGGTCCCGAAAAAATTGATGGAACTTAGGAGACGCGGATGTATACACCGTGTTTTATATTAAGTCGGCACTATTGCTAACTTCGTTATTATTTAAGCTAGAAAGTCGGTTAAATTAGCAAACTATGTAGTAGTATTTTTTCTCCTGAATAAAACGATGAAAACAGTAAACATTTGAACATTGCGTTTTCGAGATATTTAAAAAAAAATGAATATTTTTTAATGGAACACCCTGTATATTTTTAGATGGATCGGTTGCAAATTTTTTTTAAAGGAAAAAGTCTCTATGCACTATGATCCTAAAATAATAAAATTTTACTACGCACAAACAAGTTCTGTTAGGTATTTGTTTTTGTAAAATTAAATCCTTTTCAAGGTAACAACTCTTATTTTTAGTGTATTTTTTTATTGAAAAATACACTATTGAGAACGACATAATTTTTTTACCTTACATTACGTAGGTACACTAAATTACAATAATTATTGTCGCAGCCTACTTTGGGAGTATTAAAATAATGAATAATAATTGATGAATTTATTATTTTAGGATCATAGTGCATAAAGAATTTTTCCTTTAAAAAAAATTTTGCAACCGATCCCTCTAAAAATATACAGGGTGTTCCATTAAAAAAATTACATTTTTTTTAATGTCTCGAAATAGCGATGTTCAATTGTTTTTCTGCTTTCGCCATTTTATTCAGGAGAAAAAATACTACTAGTTTGCTAATTTAACCGACTTTCTAGCTTAAATAATAGCGAAGTTATTAGATATAGAATATAGAATTATATAGATAGATTATTAATTATACAGGGTGTATGTATTATGTAATTTTATATTATGTAATTATGTAATTGAATGTCAATATTTAAGGGGGTGATTTTTGGGTTCATTTTAAGGAGAAAACTTTATAAAAACGTATGTCCTAAAAGTCTTAACTTTTGAGATACAGGGTGGCAAAGTTTCATTAAAATAAATAATTTTTTCGTAATATCTGTAATACCGCTCTGGATATTTTAATGAAATTTCGTACACAGGTATTACGCATCAAGGGACATTTTTTCATGTACCACGTTTAATTTTATTTCCATTAGTGACGATGGAGCACGATCGTGCAGAATTTTACCGGTATATTTTAGAAGACATTGATGGTACTCTACTGATTTCTGTTCAAATAGAAATCATTTTTGGAATCCCCATTCATTTCCAAGCAAATTTGATCACTTATTTTTTTTCAGGCCGAGACACGGTTTACGCCTAAAAAAATAAAATCTTTCTCTCTACATGGTCACAAGATTGTCGTTAAAATTACAATAAAAAAATATAAAAACATGCAGGTAAAATTCTGCAAGATGTGACTAGTGGAGATAAAACGAAATGTGGTACATGAAAAAATGCCTCTTGATGAGTAATACCTGTCTATTAAATTTCATTAAAATATCCAGAGCGGTATTACAGATATTATGAAAAAATTATTTAATTTTAAAAACTTTACCACCCTGTAGCTCAAAAGTTAAGACTTTTAGGACATACGTTCTTATGAAGTTTTTTTGTTAAAATGGACTCAAAAATCACCCCCTTAAATATTGACATTCAATTACAAAACACCCTGTATTGATATATGTAGAATAAAAAAAAAATAGGTATAGAAGTTATTAATAATAGAACCGGCTTAATATAAAACACGGTGAATATATTTACCGAAAAATATTTTAAAAAGAAAAATTCATGGGTTCTAGGCCATATTCATCACTGATCTCATGCCAAAGACAGACAAAAACACTGCTGGAATTCAATACCCATTTTTATTTTTCTCCATACGTTGTTTGGATTCCGAGAAATTTCTTTTTTTTTTCTATAGAGGGTGTCCGGTAAGTACCTCCTAATCTCTCGGGAGCATACAGGGAAGGTCAAAATAAACCTAGTCTGTCATAAAAAAAATTCCTAAAGTGTCCCTAAACGGAGATACAGAGCCCCAAAATGGTACCCTAAGATTTACTTTTTTGGCTCTAACTTTTGAACCGACCTGTATAATTTGATGAAATTTTAATTTTTTTATAGAGGCCATAAAAACTCATTGAGCCATATCAGAGTGGATGTTTGACGTCCTAAAGGAAGTCAGGAACGGACTTACCACCACACTCATTGTGTCAAAGTTTTGACAGGTGTCATTTTACAGAGCTGAAAACTTATTTTTTAAATACGCTGGTCATTCATCTTCACAAAAGGTACTCTTAATTTATTTCGATAAAACTAGCGGTTCTCAAGATAAATCGACTTTTATGCGAATTTTGATCAAGTTCCGTCAATAGCAATCCATTATGTAGGTAGGTTTATCAACAAGAACCTGATTTTTACTTGTTTGTGTTTAACATTAGTAACTTTTGAGTGTTTCGCATACCTAAAAATCGATTTATCTCGAAAACCGTCAGTTTTACCGAAATAAATTAAGAGCACCTTTTTTAAAGATGAAGTATTATGCCCGTATTCACAAACGATAATTTCCTAAATAATTACGTAATTATTTAAATGAGTGAGACGGAGATATGCAGTTTTTTGGCAATAGAATGAGATGGGGATAATTGATTACGTAATTATTTAGGAAATTATTGTTTGTGAATACGGGCGTTAGACTATTCAAAAAAATAGTTTTTAGCTCTGTAAAGTGACACCTGTCAAAATTTTTACTCAACGAGTATGATGGTAAGTCCGTTTCTGACTTCCTTGACGACGTCAAACATCGACTTTAATATGGCCTAATGGCTCTCTGTGGCCTCTATAAAGGCCAAAGAGAGTTTGAATTCCATTCAATTATACAAGTCGGTTCAAAAGTTAGAGCCAAAAAAGTAAATTGCGGGGCACCCTTTTAGGGCTCCATATCTCCGTTTGGGGACACTCTAGGAAAAAAATTTTTATGTAAGACTAGGTTTTTTTTGACCTCCCCTGTATGCTCCCGAGAGATTAGGAGGTACTTACCGGACACCCTGTATATAGAGGCTGCGCGCCAACAATTTTAAATGTAAGAAAATTCGCGTGCATCACAAATACAAAACTTGCAATTTCTTTAATATTGAATAACTCGAAAACTGTAACATAATAAAATTCTAAGATACCTTTCTTTTAGGAAATCACTCAAGCTTCCTTTCTTCTAATAAATGTTTTTTTTTGATATATGCAACGATTAATGAGTTATTAGTAAAAAAAGGGGTGGTTTTTTTTTTGGAGGGAGGGGGGACGCGCTGCACCCCCAGAACTGATTTTTGTGATTTATGTTTCTTCACTAACAATTATTGAAGAAAATTCCAGGATACAAGTTTTTATGAACTTTGCGGGTACATTTTTTACTTTACCGACTGGACTAGGTATACAGGGTGGTTAATAATTCGATGCTCACCATTGGAATCTCGAAAACGATAAAAAATACAGGTCGGTTAAGTTAGAGAAAGTTGCATAATTTTATGCTTATTAAGAATCTGAAAGAAAATTTATGGAAACTTTAAGCGCTGCTGAAATTTCCTGAAAAAAAACATAAAGAAATTAATTTCTTATTTCGGCCATATCTTTTTTTTATCGAAAATAAAATTAAATTATTTTTGTAGGCTTACATAAGTCGCGAAGAGCTATCTGACGCTGACCCATCTGACGTTTCAAAAATTTTCAAAGCCGACTAAGTAGATCCCAGAGTTTTCATAGTCAACTTATTTCGTTTTTCTTATGGCAACCATATTGTTTTTTCGTGTCATTCGCTATACAGGCTGTTCTACAAGCTCTATGACAAACTTTGGCAGATGGTAGGTTGCTTGATTTTAAACATATTTTTTTTAATAAACATGGGTCCGATTCGTTTTTGTTTAGAAGTTACAAGCATTTAACCTTTATTAACAATCAACAATAAAAATTTAAATTAAATGATAATCACAAAACTTAAGACTATAAAAATTGTTCGAAATGTCCACCCTCAGCTTGAATGCAAGCCTCACATCGACGAACTAAAGATTCGGTCACTCGAAGAATGAGATTTGGATCATTTCTTATTTGGTTAGCTGCATCTTGAATTCTTTCAAGTAACTGCTGATGGGTAGCGATTTCAACATGGTAGACCAGCTGCTTCATGTGTCCCCATAAATAAAAATCCAGAGGATTCAGATCGGGAGAACGAGGTGGCCATGATATTGGACCTCCTTGCATGACCTATCCATTTATTCGGGAAATGTTCATTTAGCCAAGCAGCAACTTGTCTTCCTCTATGTGGTGGTGCACCGTCATGCTGATACCACATATTTTGAATAATATTGAGTTGCACGTCATCAATAAACTCTAAAAGATCGACGTGTTCTAAGAAATGCTTGTAACTTCTAAACAAAAACGAATCGGACCCATGTTTATTAAAAAAAATATGTTTAAAATCAAGCAACCTACCATCTGTCAAAGTTTGTCATAGAGCTTGTAGAACACCCTGTATAAAATTTCAAGGAAACAAATAATAATCTATCACATTCAAAAAAAAATTCTTAGAAATTTTTGTTCTTCTTTTGTCGAAAAAAATATACATACTTTGTTTAACCGAATGTTGAACCGAAAAAAACCCATAAGGCCAATGTCACGTCGCGACGTCATATCGACGTTACTCGCTCAAATCATTTTCTTTTTTTGTCGAAAAAAGAATAAAATTTTTAAGATTTTTTTTTTAATTTTATAGATTGTTTTCTTGATTTTTTTAATAGCGAATTACACGAAAAAATAATATTATTTGCGGCCATAAGAAAAACAAAAGTTGACTATGAAAACTCTGGGACTTTAAAATTTAGGAAATGACAGACGATATAGCTTTTGATGACTTTACAAAAAAAAATTCAATAATAAAAAAGATAATTATGATTAAAATAAGAAATCTCCATTTTTAAGTTTTTTAAGAATATTTCAGCAACGCCTGAAGTTTCCATAAATTTTCTTTCAGATTCTTAATAAGCATAAAATTGTGCAACTTTTCTCTAATTTAACCGACCCTGTATCTTTTACCGTTTCCGAGATCGCAAAGGTGAGTATCGAATTGTTAACCATCCTGTATAAGATGTATTAAAAAAAATAAGTACTAATAGCTTAGCTAAATTGATTTTCTTAATACCATTAATTATGGAGACCATAAGAGTTGACTATGAAAACTTTTAGTGGCATCTAATGAGTCGGAAAACACCCGATTTTTTTCAAACGCAACGAAACCACTTTCTTCCCCCGTTTTCGAGGGTGCTGAACACGATGACGTAGGGCAAATTTCTTTTTCGGGTTGCGTTCACCCCTATTGGCCAAAAACCACCCCTTTTTTTTTAAATCTCCGTTCTAATTCCCCGGGTCGGAAAAAACGCGTGCAACTCTTGGGGAAGCCTTGTATCTTATGACAACTGCCCGTCACCCTACGCCCACCCCATTGGCCAAGAACCACCCTCCAAAGGGGGTTGAAAATGTGTTTTTTTATTAATTTGACAACCTGCCGCTTACCCCCGTTTTCAAGGGTGCTGAATACGATGGTCACTAACTTAGACCTCTACAACTTCTCTAAATTGACAAAATCACCCTCCAAGAGGGTTGAAATTTTAATTATTTTTTTAATCGGGAATGTTGAAAATGTTATTGTGTATCATAATTTACGGTGCTTTCTATTGGGAAACATATGGAGACAACGTTTCTGTTAGTTTTACGTCGGGAAATAATAATTTTAGTATATACAAGATATCATATTATATCATGTGTTTTTTAATTGGGTTACAGTTTTGAATTATGTTTTTGACTAGGGTAGGTATTTTGATGGTGATAAATCAAGGTAAACGTTTAATAAAACATTGTTAATCTTTAATATGTATAATAATAAATGTAGAACATACAAATGCACATGCAAATACATATACAAAGGTAATATTGAACAAATTTATGTAGGAACTTAGAAATAATAATATTATAATGATAATCTTTTAGTAAAGCTAGGGGGAAAACTAGTGTAGCCTTGGTTTTTTACAAGTGGAATTACATTTCTGATACTCTTCAAAATGAACATCACATTCTTACGTCGTAAGAGTAACAGAAACGTCGTCTCTATATTTTTCCCAATAGGATGCACGATAAATTATGATACAAAATAACATGTCCAGTATTCCCGATAAAAAAAAATTTCAACCCCCTTGGAGGGTGTTATGTTTTCCTCGATTTGGGAGGATGAAAACGGATGGTAGAGGCGTAAAATGGTTACCATCGTGTTTAGCATCCTCGAAAACGGGAAAATGCAGAAATATTCAGGATTGTAACAAAAAAAAACACTTCACTTGTTTATAACTCATAAACCGCTGAATCTAAATTCCAATGGTAAAAACCACCTGTATTCAATTTCCCCAGACATTTAAAAAATATAATAATTTACAAGGTGTTCCCGTTAAAATAACGAAGTAGGTGTCTACTTCCGGTATTTCCGGAAGTGCGGCCATCTTGAAAATATTTTCATTAAATTTCTCGTGATTACGTATGTCTGGAAATTATTTATTGAGGTTCTAGGCCCATTAGTTTCCGAGATATGGCCGGGTGTCTGGCCGACCTTAGCAGGACACTCGTATAGGTATAGCAAAGTTATTTTAAATAAGCAAAGTTAATAAGTGTCTTTGAAATGACAGCTCACTACCAAATATTCCTCGGGTGAAACTAAATTGATTTGAGTCAACTTATTTCAGTCCAAAGTTGCTTGGTTTCGATACTTATGAGACGCCGAAATGTCAATTCTGAAATTGTTATTTGACTGTAAAAGCTAAACCGCTGAACCGATTTTGATGAAATTTGGTATGCACTTTTCAATTGTATGAGACAAAAAGTGCAATACCAAAATTATTCATTACGTTAATTCTTTGGCGTAGATCATGGGTTTTTTAGGTTTCACACCCTTTGGACTTCTATGCCGAGAGTATTAAAATTTTTAAATACCAAACGTAGATTACTGGACTCATTTTCAAGAAAAAAGTACTCTTTATAAAAGTTGCCTAACCTTCCGTTTAGAACAATGTTGATTTTTACAGCAAATTTCCTTATACAGTGTGACCCATTTGTTCTTGAAACACCCTGTAGAATCTTAATTTATGGTGCGATTTTAAAGAATTTCTTTTAAATTATAGAGCTTGATAAACTATACTTTGGGAGCAAAAAGCGTCTCATTCCTACAAAATCCAGGGCCTACTAGATCAGTGTTTACTTGTAAAATCTCAAAAATTCATATTAGCGATTTTTTTAGAAAAAAACTGGGCACGCCACACGGGATTCATCAGCCCTCAAAACGGTCCTGTACTAAATTTTATTGAAAATGTCAGAGTAAAAAGGATCTTGTAGTTATTTTAGAAATTCATAATAGAACTCCGAATTTACATTAATTTATTCGAAAAGGCCAAGGGAGACAAAATAGAAATTGTACGTCTAGTTGGTGATAATGTAGGTACTTTATTTTTTTAATTATAATTTTTTTTTTTTTATTTTTTTTTTTTTACTTTTTTTTACTTTTTTTAATGTTAATTTTTACTTATGATAGCTTTTGACCTGTTTCAAAATAATTTATGAAAATTCGGAGTATTATTATGAATTTCTAAAATAACTGCAAGATCCTTTTTACTCTGACATTTTCAATAAAATTTAGTACAGGACCGTTTTGAGGGCTGGTGAATCCCGTGTGGCGTGCCCAGTTTTTTTCTAAAAAAATCGCTAATATGAATTTTTGAGATTTTACAAGTAAACACTGATCTAGTAGGCCCTGGATTTTGTAGGAATGAGACGCTTTTCGCTCCCAAAATATAGTTTATCAAGCTCTATGATTTAAAAGAAATTTCTTTAAAATCGCACCATAAATTAAGATTCGACAGGGTGTTTCAAGAACAAATGGGTCACACTGTATATAAACAGTTAAGTATTGTTATAGAAAATTGGATTCAGGTGTAGGAAGGTAGAGATTTCGAGTTTAAATTAGATTTATTATTGTGACAATGAAGTTTATGACTTGTAATAGATAAAAATTATTATAAATGTCAATAAGAAATAAAATTTGGATTGTTTGAAAAAAATGAGGAGTAGAAAAAAAAAGTGAAGGAGGAGAATGTTGATAGCAACGGGAATTAATTAGAATGAGATTAAAAAAAAAAGTGGACTGTCAGAAAAGAGTAAGAGAAGTTTAAAAAAATAATGATTTAGAAGAATTAAAGAAAAGAAGAAGTAATATTTAGTGGAAGAGGATAAAAAAAAAATTAATGAAAAAATTTGAAAGAACGTCAGTGAGAAATAATGTTAAAAAAATGTAATATAATGATTTAGAAGAATTAAAGAGAAGCAGAGGGACTAGAGAAAGGAGAAATTAAGAGAGGAATAAATGATAAAAGAAGAGAGTTTTTTCAAAAGGAAATACAGCAGAATTTGAAAGCAGAAAGAAGATAAAGTAACAGAAAGCAAATATTTATTAGTAAATGGAAGAGAAGCAGAGGGACTAGAGAAAGAGCAGAATTTGAAAGCAGAAAGAAGATAAATAACGCAAAGCAAAGATTGATTAGTAAATAGAAGAGAAGCAGTAAGAAAAAGAGAAAGACTACGAGAACAAGATAGAAGCTTTATTTGGAAAGGACAAGGGATAATAAGAGACGGTGTCGGAGAGCAGTTTGAGAATTTTTGAAAAGTGCGGTAAGAGAAAGAGTTAAAAAAGAAGAGAAGCAGAGGACTAGAGAAAGGTTTATAAAGAAGAAGGAAATTGTAAGATTTGGAATTGTATTTAATTAAAATTTTTAGAGTATAAGAAATTTTCAAATTCAGAGAGCTCGAGGTAGGTTAGATTTTCCTTTATTTAAAATTTTGTAAGTTACAAGTTATAAATAATAATAATAATAATTTCAAATTAATTTTTTTATATTTTATTTTGATTCAAACTTAGAAAATATATTGAAAAATTTATCTGAACCCACCTGAGAAAGAGAGTGTCCTCAGAGAATAACTTTAGTAAAAATTTTGTTGTTTATGGTATTAAATTTTTTTAAAATAAAACTAGTAATAATATATTGAGATAAGGGGGGGGGGAAAGTAATACCATAACAGTACATATACATAAAACGTTAATACACAAAATAATAGAATTAATTTATATTCAGAATTAATATGCAATTTTTAATGACGAAATGCGATTTAAGTTTTTGAATGTTTTGAATGTTCAAATGTTTAAACGTAAATTAATTTTACGCACAATTGAATTAAAATTGGTTGTTTACGTCTTAGTTACCATGGCGGAAACTATGATTTTACGACTAGCGGGTCGTAAAGTAGAGAAAAAGCCCGGCGGGCCGTAAAGTAGAGAAAAAGCCCGGCGATTATGAAATATTGTATGCTTTGTTGTTTGAACTGTTATCTTTATTTATTAAGGTACATACTTTGGGATTATATTATAAATATAGGGTTATTCACGGTATACGCCACGGAAGTTTATGGCCGTGTCTCTGGATTTTTGGATCTTTTTATTTTTGGAGTGGATAGAGATCCGGCAGAGCTACGTTTTAAAATTATATTCATAATGTACAGAGTGTCCCAAAAGCATGAAACATATCAAAGTTATGTTTTTTTAAATGGAATGCTCCTATGTTATTGCATTTTTAGATTGTCTGAGAAGAAAAAATAAGATTGGTTTTTACAGTTGGTGTTTAAATTCAGAAGTTTTTGAGTTATAAACAGGTGAAAATCGTCATTTTTCAAGTTCAAGGCCCTGTACAAGGAAAACGGCTCAAGATAGAGAAAAACGGCTTACATGTCCCTATTTTAGCTTTTGATGTACTATCCAATGATGTAGATGGAATGTTTATACAGGGTGATAAAAAATTTGAAAAATTCTCAGATTTCTCCACGCGTCGACAAATAAAAAAATCAAAGAAAGTACAAATATTTCTATACCATAGGATAGTACATGAAAAGTTAAAATAGGGACATGTAAGCCGTTTTTCTCTATCTTAAGCCGTTTTCCTTGCACAGGGCATTGAACTTGAAAAATGACGATTTTCACTTGTTTATAACTCACAAACTTCTGAATTTAAACACCAACTGTAAAAACCAATCTTATTTTTTCTTCTCAGACAATCTAAAAATGCAATAACATAGGAGCATTCCATTTAAAAAAAAAAACCTTACCTTACATATGTTTTATGCTTTTGGGACACCCTGTACATTATGAATATAATTTTAAAACGTACCTCTGCCGGATCTCTATCCACTCCAAAAATAAAAAGATCCTAAAATCCAGAGACACGGCCATAATCTTCCGTGGCGTATACCGTGAATAACCCTGTATAATTAATTATTTGTAATATTAAAAACACAGTTGGAAACATTCTGGAAAGTAATTCCATTAACCAGAAGTCGCTTCTGAAGAATGTCTCATTGCGAAATTAATACAAGTTGATTAATTTGATCAATTATTTTCTCAGTTGTAGAAGAGGTAGTAGTAACTGATTTTTTTTGTACAAAACAGCGACCGCGCGATTTTATTCTTGGATTCAATTGAATCTTCCAAGTAGCCTTCAGCAACAGAGGTACTCTGCTTCCTTTGATTTATTATCCATTATATTAATTTTTCAGCGTCAAACCTGCTGTCAAATTAATTTTAAACGAAATGTCAAAAATTATTATTTTATATTAGGAATATTATTGTTTTGATGCAATTATGCGTAAAACGTTGTACGTACCTCTGCCCGAAGGAAAGATTACGCCCTTAGCCGAATAAAGGCCCTCCGCTGGCGCGTCGGGCCTCAAACTTCGTCCGCGGGCTTAATCTTCTTCCTTCGGCCCTCTGTACGTAAATAACTATTACGCACAATTGAATCAAAATTGGTTGTTTACGTCTTAGTTACCATGGCGCGCGGAAACTAAGATTTTACGACTGGCGGGCCGTAAAGTAGAGAAAAAGCCCGGCGGGCCGTAAAGTAGAGAAAAAACCCGGCGATTATGAAATAATGTATAATGCTTTGCTGTTTGAACTGTTATCTTTGTTTATTAATAGGTGCATGCATACTTTGCGATTATATTATTTATTTATTTATTTATTTATTTATTTATTTATTTAATCAGTATAAAATTACATATGTATTTCAAGGAAAAAACACACGTAATTCCCACAGAGGTATAACAATACAACAAATTGTAGGAACTGATATAGTGGTACATATTACATATCTATGAAAACAAGAAATAGAAACAAAAAAATATATGTATAAATATAATTAATTATTTGTAATATTAAAAACACAGTTGGAAACATTCTGGAAAGTAATTTCATTCACCAGAACTCGCTTCTGAAGAATGTCTCATTGCGAAATTAATACAAGTTGATTTATCGATTATATTAATTTTTCAGCGTCAAACGCTGCTGTCATATTAATTTTAAACGAAATGTCAAAAATTATTATTTTATATTAGGAATATTATTGTTTTGATGCAATTATGCGTAAAACGTTGTACGTACCTCTGCCCGAAGGAAAGATTACGCCCTTATTAGCCGAATAAACGCCCTTCGCGCTGCGCGTCGGGCCTCAAACTTCGTCCGCGGGCGTAACTTCTTCCTTCGGCCCTCTCTGTACGTAATAGTGGGACGCGCAGCTAATCTATCAAAGATGATGAAACAATGAGTGAAAGCGAGTAGTCACTAAAAAAAAGTTTTTTTTTTAGTGCAATTTTCTGCTTTTTTAAGAATTTTTTTTGTTTCATACTTTTGCATTTAAATTTTTTGTTCAATATTTGTATGGCAAATATTTCTTAATAAACATTATTTACGTTATTTGTTTTCCTTATATTAGAAAGTGGTTGTTTTATGGTTGTTTTTAGGCCTGGTGTACAAAATACACCACGCGAATAGTTATGTTGTATTTCAGGACGCGCGTAGTTAAGGGTTTTGACAGCAGCATTTGACGCTGAAAAATTAATATAATCAATAAATCAACTTGTATTAATTTCACAATGAGACATTCTTCAGAAGCGACTTCTGGGTTAATGGAATTACTTTCCAGAATGATTCCAACTGTGTTTTTAATATTACAAATAATTAATTATATTTATAATATAATCCCTAAGTATGTACCTACCTATTAATAAATAAAGATAACAGTTCAATCAACAAAGCATACATTATTTCATAATCGCCGGGCTTTTTCTCTACTTAACGGCCCGCTAGTCGTAAAATCATAGTTTCCGCCATAGTAACTAAGACGTAAACAACCAATTTTGATTCAATTGTGCGTAAATAACTATTTACTTTTTAATTAACTTTATCTAGCATAGGCAATTATGTATATGATATTACGAAATATCGAATCCGTATCATATTATACTAGTAAGCACTTTTCATTACACCCCACAAATATTATTGACTTCCACCTTCGAATATTTTCAATCGGTCCGTTAGCGCTCGGATTAGAACTGCCAAATACGTTAAAATATTAATACCGGACACTCCTATACCTATAGCATTGCAACAGGTTGCGTCCACTTTAGCAGCGCCACCAAGCATGAACTGGGGCCACTAAAAATTAAATTTGGTGAAACATAGCGGGAGTTTTAAATATCAACGCTGAATAGAAAAGCCCTTAAAATTAATTAGACGGAATAGACGGAGGAAATTGGGACGAAGAATTATGATACAACAATAAACAACAAAGTTTTCAATATGTTTATTATATTAACAATAATTAACTACTATTACACACAATATTATTAATATCTTTAGGTATGAATATTTCAAAAAGATTGAATCGCTATATACCTAAGTGTAAGCCTTTTAATTGCCGCAATTCCAATAATATGCTTCCTTGCAGTTTTAAAGGTCTATTATTTGCTGGATTAACAAAATTTTCCTCTTTGAAATGATCAGTACAAAATAATATGGTGAGAAATCGGCTTCGACACTCCACACTTTTTCAAAATTTCGTCACTCATCGATGTTATTGTAACCTATTGTTTGTTCCTATTTCCATCAGCATAGTTATAAAATATTAATAAGTTTATTTTAAAGTCAACTTTATACATAATTCTTTATTCCTGCTTGGAACACCGTGGAAAGATCTGGACATGCTTAACAATCCATAGTTGGAGCAACCGCACACAGCACACAGCACATATTTTCCAGACATTATGTTCACTTTAATACAGCGGTACATTATAAATGCCTATTTAACTGCGTACGCAACAAAATTATCCGCTGATATAATGCTTTGAGAGTAACTTTAAATTGAAATTATACTTGAAACTAAAACGTTCAATAATTACTAATGACAAATTATTAATAATTATGATTGACTGCAGCTGTCAAAAACCGTGAAAAGTTACCTAACTTTGAATTTAAAAACAGCTTAGTGTCCCCAGTTCCTGCATGAGGGCGCTGTAAAAATGGACGGAGGTTTTGAGAGAAAGTGTCCGGTATTATATTTTAAGGTATTTGGAACTGCCACGCTGACGTCATGCGCAGCGCGGAGTTTTCACCATAAACCCAACTTGTGAACATTTGACATGTGAAACTTTTCACAGCAATGACACCACTGACAGCAGTGACAGCGACAGCTGACACTATTGTTTACATTCTTTACACTATTGTATTCTTTACCATATTTACAATAGCCAGGGGTACGTTCAGAAATTCACTCTGGAGTACGATTGGAGTAGGAGTAGTAAGCTAACGCCGTGTCCTAGCACTCCTAGCTGCGTCCGGGTGGTGCGTTGCGTGCGATGCGGGGAACGCACGCAACGCAAACTCGCACGATAAATTTTGAGAGTGTCCAAACTGAATACGATGCGCGGTTCGTGCGAGAAGATGGTTTCCAATCCAACTGTTTCTGGTGCACATAAAATGCGATCTAATTTTGTAAACCAGTAGTTTGTTGGAGCCTGAAAGACTTAAAAATCACAGAAAGCACTAGAGGGAACTAGACTTTTAATATTTGGGACCGAAATGGCGGAACGCAAAAGAAATAGAACAAGCACCCATTGGACTCGTTTTGAAATACTTTCGGGAAACGGGACTGATGAGCTAATTATCCAAAAGGGTACAATAAGCGCAAGCTTCAGTACAAGGGCTTTGAACCTACCCTAGAAGAATAATAATAATAATAATAAGTATAATGGTAGATTTGATAGATAAAAAAATTTATTTATTTATTTATTTATTTATTTATTCAAGTATTTACATTTACGGGCAAGCCCAAATAATGTATTTACAGTTACACAACACTTATATTGAAATTAACTAATAATTAACTTTTCTTACTTATTAACAAATCGAGCATCTTATCATTGATTGCTAAGGAAAGCTTTCAGTGCCCTTAAGGAGCTGAAAAATATGTCCAAGCCAGGATAGCGAGTCATAAAGTCGTTAGTATGGTTGATCATATCTGTTATTGGAGAGAATAGGCCATAATTAGTTTTGTGTGGTGGTGGAGCAAATAGGGCAGCTGATCTTGTGGGGTATATAGGAGTTCGAATAGCAATTTGCGCTAATAATTCCGGACAGCTAAGAAGACCATTGAAGAGCTTGTAGATAAAAATTACATATCGACCAGAACGTCTAGCTTGCAGCGACTGGCAGTGAACGAGCTGGAGCCTTTCTGGGTAGGTATATAAGGATTTGTCAATATTGGATTTGAACAAAAGATAATTGATCATTTTTCGTTGTACCCGTTCCAAACGATCAATGTGACAGTTGTAGTTGGGGTTCCAAACAAGAGAGCCGAATTCCAAGATTGATCTGACCAAAGAGAAGTACAAAATTTTTATAGATGAAATGTCCTTGAAATCTCTTGTTTGGCGCTTAATAAAACCTACCAACCTGTAGCATCGGCCAATAATTGAGGAAATATGTGCCTCGAAGCATAATTTAGAATCAAGAATCATTCCCAGGTCTCTAACCTTGTATTCGCGTTGTAAAAGTTGGCCATCCGTATAATATGAAAACACAAGTGGCGAAATTTTCCTGGAGAATGATATCACGCAACATTTATCTCTGTTCAAGAAGAGTTTATTAGCTATGCACCATTCATTCAATCTGTCCAAGTCGCTTTGCAGCTTCAAAGAATCTGACAGATCATTGACAACCGCGAACACTTTCACATCATCTGCAAATAGTAGGGATTTAGAGTATTTAAAGACAGCTGTTATGTCATTTATGAATAAGGAGAACAATAGTGGACCGCAGTGACTCCCCTGTGGTACACCCGACGTTACCGATATTTCGTACGAAACATAGCTTCCAATTTTCACCACCTGGGTTCTACCATGTAAGAAGGTTTCTAGCCACGATAGCAGATTGCCCGAAATGCCGCAATGGAAGAGTTTCTCAGTGAGCAAAGACAGGTCCACTTTATCGAAGGCTTTACTAAAATCTGTGTAAACAGAGTCGACCTGTAGCCCAGACTCTATAGCATTATAAATATAGGAGATATAGCACAATAGATTTGTTTCCACGCTGCGTCCGCGATAAAAACCATGTTGTTGGTCAGCAATATGGTTCCTAAAAACATTGAATATTACATCCGAAACCAGAGAATCAAAGACCTTTGCTATAGCACTTACCATACATATAGGTCTATAATTTACAACCTTATTTTTATCACCAGATTTAAATAAAGGAAAAACAAATGACATTTTCCACTTTTTTGGAAAATAGCCCTTGCACATTGAGTGATTATAAATAAGAGAGATAGGCAAGGCTAATGAGGATTTGAAAAGTTTCAAAAAGAAAGCTGAGATTCCATCTGGACCGGGATTATAATTTTCTTTTAGCTTACTCAGCCCATGAAGGACATCAAGCTCTGTGAAGGCGATGTCGCTTAATTGAAAAGTGTTTTCGATATATGAAGGTAAGGTGATCTTATTAGGGGCATTAACAGCAGTAAAGACGGACCTAAAATAATCTGCAAATAAATTGCAAATATCTACTCCATTTTCAGACTTTCTATTATCGAATTCTACCGAACTTGGGATACCTGTGATGTTTTTTTGCTTACCATTGACATAATGCCAGAAAAGACGAGAATTTGTTTTAATATTGCGTTCTGTGTTTGAGATGAATTTAACGTAATCGTTATTTATTTTTATTTTAGCTTCGGTTCTTTTGGTTTTGTATATCTCATAGTCGAGTTCACTAAGTGACCTTTTGTATTTATTATAAAATTTGTTTTTAGATTTAATGGATCTCTTAGTGTCCGCAGAATACCAGTGTGGAAAATTGCCATTGTTGACAAATAATTTAGGAACAAATGAGTTGAGAGCATGATTTACAATGCTATAAAATTTATCAACATTTGCGTCTACATCAGAATGTGAATCAATAAGGGATTGCCAATCAATGGAATTAAAAAATTCAGTTATCGCTGGCTCATTTGCATTTTTATAGTTAAATTTAATTTGGCCATGGAGAATGAGATCGCTATCATGACTCAGACTAATAACAAATTCCAAAGGAGGGTGATATTTGTCAGGAGGAACCAAACTGAGAGGAGACTTCCGGACACTTGTACTATTAGAACACAGCACTAGATCCAAGATTGAATTTAAATCGTTTTTAATCAGGTTGCATTGATAAAGGTTTAAAAGATTTATGCTATCGCATATTCTGGTATCACTCGACGACGTAGAGATAAATATGCCGTACTCGGCGTCTTCCTCACTTTTATGCCAGGTAGTTCTTGACAAGTTGTAGTCGCCAGCGGCGTAGATGGAGGCGCGTGGGTATCTGTCAACTAAGAATTGCAGTGTAGAAAGATGATCATGATAGGCTAATTCCGGAACACTAGGCGACAGGTAGATAGAACCCATGATGATGTGATCATTGTCAATGAGAACTGATACGTAGATTTCCTCACAGGATGATTCAGGGATATTGATCTGAGTTGAATTGTACATTTTCTTGATGGCGATTAGAACACCACCACCCTGAGTTACAGTCAGTCTGTCTTTCCGATAAACATTATAATTAGAACATATAACTTCATGGTTTGATATACCCGAATGTAGCCAAGATTGATAGATAAACAGAAGGTAGGTTAAATAAAACACCTAGGTCTACAATAGAAGTTAATAGATCTCATATACTTACTTTGAAAACCTAAAGTCTAGACACATTTTCACATTCCCAATGTACCTTGACTCTTGTTCTTGTAAAATAGATTTCTCTTATTCCACAAAAATGTTTCGCTTTGGCACGTCGGCAATCAAAATTCAAAAAAGTTCCTATCCGGTCGTAAAAATCGCAAGACCGGAGAAGCAATAATGGACAGTCACATTATTGCTTCTCATGGTGTTTTATCGCAATCGTTCATCGCAACCAAGGAGCAGGAACTTGGAGAGGGATTATTGTAAATGGATAAACTGGCAACAGTACACCGCCCTCCTCCATCCTGGCATGAACTAACTACCCCTGGAATCCATGGTTACCATGGATAAATAATTACCATAAAGAGCAATAATAACGAAATAATCAAAAGCTAAAAATAATCGTAAGTGAAATGTTACCTAGATACGTGTCAAAAACTCGAAATTATAATTAAATATTCAGGTTTTTATTGAATCAATAATAGTCCAGCAGAAAAAAAGGTTGTAGAGCTGCGAAGATGGAAGGGTGAAGAATATGAAAATCAATCGTGAGAAGAGCAAGATGCAGTTCATAACATCAAATACTCTAGATAATAATATGTACAGCTTCCACTGAAAATTGTCACCGGAAGTTACTATATCGCCCAAGCGGCTGAATTTTTAACTAGCGTTGATTTAAAATGTCAATTTAATTGAACGAAACGTCAATCTGTCGTTTGCTTATTGTCATCTATAAAATAACAAACTCATAATTTAATATGCAAGTTTATTACATTCTAATGCCTAAATCTGAATTTCTGTAATCAAATGTAGAAGTAATGAATTATTGACGTGTGTTCATTACTAAATACTTAGACGAAAGTGATAATTATTATTACCGGCAAGCAAGAACTCTAGATAATATTATTATGTCAGTGAACTTTGCATTATAATTATATCCGTGATTTCTAAATCCAATTTCTGTTCTGCGTGTAGTTAGCGATCGAGGCGTGTAGATGGCGCTCCTTTTCATACTTCACTTTTATTACATGGAAATAGCGGAGAGCTTCACGTATTATCATCTAATGTATTTGATAACATTCAGATCTGATCAATGAAGATCACATTTTACAAATATCAATAACTCCATTTATAAAATCTTAAATTCATTTGTGAGTATTATTTGTGATTAGAGCATACTATTAAAGTATATTATAGCACTCTGTATACTCGAAGTAAGTTTCTGAACGTCCAAGTCCAAGCCAAACTTGAGTGCAGCATGGTGTTGTAGTGGAACCTACATTTAAAAATTGAAGATCCTGCGTCATGCGCAGCAAATTCTGTAATGTGTGGCCCCCTTAAATTGAATGACTGAAAAAGAAGAACCCCTTTGACGTTTGAAATGTCAACTAGTCTGTCATGAATGACTGTTTGGATTCTGAATGTTTGATTTGAATTTAAAGTTCTCCCGCCCTGATTTCAAATAAAACGGCCAACATTACTTACTTACTTACGTTTGTGATCGTTGTTTTACCTTGGCTCGTGATTCACCTGGGCTCGTGTTCGTCTAGTTTTTCACCTTGTTTGGACCTTCCATTATGTTCGTAGTAACCTCTTACCTTGTTATTGGTTCTTTTATACACAGACATGAAGCAAAAGGTGGGAGATTTGAGATTAGTGAAACAAATGAATTTTAAAAACACCTACTTTATTCTAAGAGAAACCTTAGCAGTGCCTTTATTACGCTCGACTGGGATTCACGAGCAAAAGAGCGTGGCCGAGAAAATCTCGATCATTATCCCGAAATGAAAAGAATCCACGGTGGTTTGGAAAGCGTAGATCAATCGTCTCGACAACTGTCACCAAAACTAATGAACCCTCTTTCATTCTGACTCATTTGCGCGAATCATTTTAAACAGAAGCATTACCACAGAAATCTAGGTCTTTAAGATAACCATGGGAATGGGTTTTGTTAGTAGACAGTGTAACGGTCCTGTTAAGGAGGCAACCCGCCTATAGTTGGGAGAGTCCCTTTCCAGAGTCCGGTTAAGGAGGCAATCTGTTGGCTGTTTAATTGACTCCCTCGTGGCAAGGACGAAAATGTTAGTTAGATTCACATAAGGCCCATACGTTCGCAGTTCAAAAAGTCGGTAAACAATTTTCAATCAAAATGATCCACCCTTTTGAATTGTGTTTGACGAAGAACGAGAAATGACTTTTACGTTGATTGATTTCACAGAAAATTAAGAGAACCTGACTTTACATTTACAAAGATCAATTGAAATAGAACGTTCGGTAGACAATTTAAAATATAGTATCGATCAAGTAAATGGTTAAATAAACGGCAAGTAAAATAAGAATAAAGAACGAACATGTGACATGAGATAAAAGCATGGCAAGACATGATACGTAGGTATACATAATTATAAAGTGTGGATGGCAGCAATTGATTGTTAGAAAATGGTTAGAACATATATACAATAAGAATGAAGCGAGTCGTCTAAATATTATTCTGGAGATACACAAGATGATTCGATAAATGGTTCGGTTTGGTTACATTCTCAGAAAATAGTATAAAATAAAACGTAGAAGAATTAAATAAACATTTTGACACACACAGGTTAATAAATGCAGGCATGAATGGTAACATAAATAAATAAATAGAGCGCAGAGTCACGGGATTCGTAAAATTACGATAAAATATAAAAGGTGACCCTAGCACATGTTTAGAATTATACATAAAATATAAAATATGAGAAAGAAGTCCTTTATAGTTTGTTAATCCATTTCTAACAAAAACCATGCACGTGTGAGAAGTGTGATTAAAATAAGATCGTTAAAAATAACCCTTCGTAGGTACCTACAGGAATGTGTAAGTTAATTATTCAATAAACTGTTCTTTATGCCAATTTAGAATTTTCAATCCTTATTTTATAAATTATCCCTTAATCAAAAATCATTATTTAGAAATTGTGAAATAAGTTAGTTTAAAACAAATCTGTTGAATTAACTGCAGGTAAAAATAAAGCATGGCAGCTAAAACGTGACAAAATTCAACCCTATTTTGTTTTGAAGAATTAATAATTATTTTGCTTTTGGATTTGGATGATCAAATTAATAGTTATTATTTATACAGTAGATAGGTAGGTAGGTACTTACTTGGGTAATGTTAAACAGACATAAAAATTCAACAATAATAAATAACAGGTGAAATCGTTATTTCACCGCACTAGAACACGAGGGTGAGGTAACTTCTAAAAATGCCCTGTTTACTGGATCTCGTCTACATGGGAGTCTGCTAACAAAAGATCCCGTTTTTGGGGTTGCTCCTCGTTTTAGCCTCTTTAGCTCATTATGTCGATCATTATTTTTCCATTACTATGGGCAAGTTTTTAAATGCAACCTTAAAAACATTGCTGAAATTATTCGATGTTTCCATGTGACGTCATCGATGCTTCCGTTGAATGTGAATTCTCGATGAATTTATGAACTGTTCGATGAAGTTTTCGAATAATTGTAATAAACAACGAAACCTAACCCCTTTTTATTTGTTGCTTGACATTTACAAATAAATAAAAAGGTCCTGCGTCTTCTGCAGGCGTCGGTGCAATTATTAAAACTATAATACAAAAATTGATTGCTCAGAATCCAAATAGTCATCAACATACAGTCATTGAATGGAACAGGAGATCGGCCAGTTATGGACAGTTTATCATGTTTCATTTCAGAGACAAGATTCTGTAATAACACATTAATAAATTACTTAATTAAAAATACAATAATGTACAATATCTGTTATTGACTTCCAAGATTGACTTACTTGTATGGCCGTTCTGCTAAGTCTAAAATGTGACTTGAAATCACCATCAGAATAGCGGCAAACGATTTTTGCTATATAATTTGTATTTTTTGTATGTTTATATCTACATTTATTCAAATTTAAGAAAAATAATAGGTCATCTTCGCTGTCTGTCTCTTCAGAAGATGATGAGCTATGCCAAACCAACTTTTTAACTAATAAATACTCCATTTTTAATTTCTTGTGATTAAAAAAGTGTAAATGTCAAAATTTTCCAAATGTAACCTAACATAATTATTGACATTCATCAAGAATCCAGCGGATTCATCGATCTCCAAGACCGATGGATCTGCTGGAGATAGATTGTTTCCAGCGCCGAAATAAAAAACTACCCGCTAGATTTCACTGGAACATTGCGGTGAATTTACGAACGGACTGCTGGGAGAACTGCTTAATGCGCATAGGCAATCGATGGATTTAAAAACTTGCCCATTCACATTAGTGTTTCTAAACACATGGCAAAATTAAGCGGAAATGGGCTGGTAGACATGTTTGTAAATTATTTTTTTTTTAAGGGGGAGCATCGGTCTTCCCTATGTAGGTAAGACAAAGTCGCTCCACACCGGTAATATTGGTTTGGAGCCTCTTGCTCATACACTCAGCCTCAAGTATGCCAAATAAATAGTAGAGACAACGAGACAACACAGACACCCAGAGCCTTCACCGAGAATCGAACTCAGTCCGACGGATCAAGCGATCAAGCAGTTCTCGCTACCCGCGAGGCCACGCCAGGCTCCTGTTTGTAAATTACGAAGAGAAAACTGACAGTGACATTTGACGTATCTAAATTTGAAAGCTTGACGACTGACATTATTTGAATCCATAGAATATCAGTGAATGGTAGAAACTCTACGTTTTCGATTTTAACATGCGCATTGACATTTGTAAAGGCAATCTGGGTCACTTCAGTGTGGTTTGGTCCCTACTTGGATAGGTGACCAATTAGGTATAGTGGTAAAAAAATGTCCGTGACCGGTCGTCCTCCGGAAGGTACCTATACTTACATTAAAAGGGGTCCCGGCCGCTTCACAGCAGTCGTTAGGTTACGTCAAAGGCCCTTCAGGCTACTTAAAAACTTCTGACAATTGGGCTTTACCACAGCCATACAATACTTATTTATTTTTACCATGTTTACGTGTTCTAAATATTGTTTACACATTCTTTACATTGTATACATATTCTTTACATGGAAAGTGTAAAGATTATTTCTTTACACATAAACGCCCATTGTTGTATGTATAAGTAAATATGATTAATATCTGAACGCCGCTGTACGGTGTCCTGTCATAGAGTGTCCTGTCATGTATGTCATATGGAATAGACAATCAAGGCACTCGACTGCAACTACAATACATGTAACGAACAAGTTAACAACTAACAATACTGGTCTGAAAGAATAAACATTTATATAAATAATAAAGCGTATTATTTAACAATCACATCAGATAGAAATATATAACACCCATCACTGGTTTTCACACTAGGCCCTAGGTGCATTCGGGTATTGACTCGCTATTTGCTCTATTTACTCCAAATCAGTTCGGGTATACGCAGGGCCCTCCAACTCAGATATATGACCTTGAACATTGAATTTAGTTGCGGCACCTCAGGGGCAGGGGGCGCTGCCGTCAAGAGAACTTGAATTTCGTTCTTACCCGTTAGAGGCATCGTGATCAATCGGAGATCGCTTTCTTTTCCTTGGAAACTATTTGACAACTAATAAAATAAATACAAACAAATTTCAATTTGCGTCGTGTTCACCATTTATTTTACAATTTGCATGTTATTTGGGTGATTTGCAGCAAATACACTAGATAATAATACGTGCAGCTTCCACTGAAAATTGTCACCGGAAGTTACTGTCGCCCAAGCGGCCCGATATCTAACTAGCTTTGATTTGAAATGTCAATTTAATTGAACGAAACGTCAATCTGACGTTTACTTTGCTTATGATTTATAAACTTTTTGACTAGTAGTTTATTCTAATTCTAATTGCAAAACGTTAAGTGTTGCGAATAATTGCGTAAAGCCAAGACAAGATAGATGTATTGGCCTATTATCATCGGAAGACCTGAATAATTCCTTAATGGTTTTGGTTAAATATGTACAAACGAGATGCTTTGCTGAAAGAACTGTTTCAACAGAACATTGCAGCAATGTAATGTGGCTCCGTCAATTCGAAATTTGAACCCTTTCTTGGATGAAAAAGTTTTGATTCGCGTTGGAGGAAGGTTGGTGAATTCTGAATTTGATATGGATAAACATCATCCAATTCTGTTACCGGCAAAAAATTGGTTAACGAAATTAATATTTACAAGGGAACATTTGCGTTTGTTGCATGCTGGTCCGCAACACCTATTAACATCTGTGCGAGAGCGATTTTGGGCAATTTCGGGAAGATATACGACAAAAAGAGTGGTTCACGAATGTGTGAGGTGTTTTCGTGTTGCGCCAAAAATAATAACCCCAATAATGGGTAATTTGCCAGCTTGCAGAATTAATCCTTCTTACCCTTTTCAAAATACTTGGGTGGACTATGCTGGTCCAATGAATTTAAATGATACGAAGGGGCGTGGTTGTAGGGTTTCAAAGTCTTATATTTGCTTGTTTATATGTATGGTGACCAAAGCTGTTCATATTGAACTTGTTACAGATTTGTCAACTGATGATTCGTTTATTTTGGCTTTAAAGAGATTTATTGCCCGTAGGGGAAATCCTTCCAATATGTATTCGGACAACGGGGCAAATTTTAGGGGAGCAAAAACCGAGTTAGACAAGTTGAGGGTTTTTGTATTAAAAAATAAAGACAGCATTGTTGAGGCTGACTGGCGAAGGAGTCGATTGGCACTTCATACCCCCCGGATCACCTCACTTCGGAGGACTTTTTTTCGTCTCTGACATTTGAAGAGATATGTATACGTTACTCGTACAAATTGAGGCCATCATTAATTCCAGACCTTTGTCACCCCTCTCCCTCTCTCACGATCCCAACAATTTAAATCCTCTTACTCCCGCTCACTTTTTGGTGGGAAGAAGACTATTGTCACTGCCAGATCCGTGTATTTTGAAGATTCCAGAGTCTAGATTATCGTGCTTCCAAAGAGTTCAACAACTCCAACAATAATAGGTTTACTTAAAAACTGACGACTTATTTATTTGCTTTGAAACCAGTCGAGTTATGCAAACGAAACTTGGTGGGTTAAACAGTGGCACGCATACGGGTACCAATTAAAAATATTTCAACAAAAATGCAATAAGCATCGAAATAAACCACTAATTCACCTTATTATTACTGCTGCTGTATTGTATGTAGGTGTCACAAGCCTGACGTCATAGGCTGCACACTGACATGTTTGTATAATAATTATATATACGTGTTTTCACGAGTATTACGCGTACCCATACACCTGTCTGTGCCAAAGTAATTATGAGTAAATACTTACGAGTACATTTTCTGAGTTTCGTACTCGAATTTCAATTTATTTACGAGTACTCTTTCAAGTAGGTACTCCTGCCTAGCTCTGCGTCAACCCCAACATTACCTGATACACCAAAAACTCTAGATAATTTTATTATGTCTGTGAAAATAATTTATATTACATCCGTGCTTTTCATATCCGGTGTCTTGTGTAGTTAGCGATCGAGGCGTGTAGATGGCGCTCCTTTTCATACTTCACGTTTATTACATGTAAATAGCGGAGAGCTGCACGTATTATCATCTAATGTATTTGTTTGCAGTGCTTAAATAAGTCCAGAAAATATCACTGAAAGGCAGCAGTAATTTAATCTGGTAAGTAAAAGATATAAATAGTTAGAAATGTGCTTTACTCATATCAATTATTCTTCATCATTTAGGTATGTTATTATACGTTTGTTTGAATATAGAATTTCTTTCACAGGTTCCACATTAGCAGTGAAAGGGTCCCCTGAACATGAACGTGTTCACTGAATGACAGAAAAGTTTCCATATTATTATGGTGAACTGGTGGACTTCAAGAAGAAATACGGGAGCTGCCGGAGTTTTTATGTTTCATTAAACGTAAAAAAAACGAATTTTAACTACTTACTTCAAAGTAATGCGGGTAGTGAATATTGTATGTCAGCTTAGTCGATTTATGATTGATCAGTTCAGCTTATTAATTCGGCACCAATTTTTTAAAGTTTATGTAAGTTTATGTAAATAGGAACTTATTAAGTGTTATTATTGTAGCCTTAAAGTTAAATTTTCCAAATTCCAACGGATTATACTTCATCAGCAATGCCCCCATGTTTTCATCTGTTTAGATGTATAATAAATGATTGCCTTTTTTTAACTATAAAAAACTAATTAATAAAAGTTAATAATAAAAGTACCTGTTCTTTTCATTTAACCACAAATAATATTAATGCACTTTTCAATAGTAACGAATATTCGCTGCCATTATTATTGAAAATTGTGTTAATTAATTATTATGTGGACTTCCAAATAGCCAGAACTCATAGATGATATAATTTAAATTTAAATATCCCGCCAACCGCTATACCCCCACCACCGCCATAAATGCTTTTTAGTTAGGGCACCTCGCGGGCAGGGGGCGCTCAAGTTTGTATCCAAAATATTTACATTGAGTCGGCGATCTTTTAAGGTATGATAGTCTGTGGGTATACGTTATGGAGTGAATCACTCAATCACTGAATAAAGAAGAAAAAGGAAGGAGCATATGATCGATTTCACGTGTTATCCTAGGGAACCAACTCAGTCACATTGCTCAACCAGAGATGACTCATAATCATTCATGGTTCTGACATTCATGGTGTGATGCAATATTTTATAGTTATACAGGGTGTACCAGCTCGATTTAGACAAGGTAAGGGCCGTGTAGGTCTCGTCAAGACGAAACGTTTTTTTATTTGAAGTTTTTGGATTTGGACCTTCGTTGCGGAAATATGGCCGACTTCCGGTTTTTAGTTTTTTGGCTCCAGTTTCGGCATTTTTAGGTTCTCGCCCAAACTGAAACTAGTTTTGGAAACTCCTTAGCTTCATCAGTTACAACTTTCATATTGAAGTCAAGGTTCTATCTCTGTTGGATTCAAAATCTTAATTTTTCAATTTGATTCAATTTGAATTGATTCAAAGACTTAAAATTTAAAGTCTTGGGCATGTCGCCATTTTGAATCCAACAGAGATAGAACCTTGACGTCAATATGAAAGTTGTATTGTAACTGAAGCTAAGGAGTTTCCAAAACTAGTTTCAGTTTGGGCGAGAACCTAAAAATTCCGAAACTGGAGCCAAAAAACTAATAACCGGAAGCCGGCCATATTTCCGCAACGAAGGTCCAAATCCAAAAACTTCAAATAAAAAAACGTTTCGTCTTGACGAGACCTACACGGCCCTTACCGTTGTCGAAATCGAGCTGGTACATCCTGTATAATATAATATAGGTTAGTGAAGTTATTGGCGTTTAATCAGCTTTAAAAACTGAAGCAGCCGCCATATTGCTATGTTACCCGTTCTATGACTATGACGCCCGTTCAACGTCAAATCCACACATGCTCCTTCCTTTTTCCTCTTAATTCAATGGAGTGAATGGAGTGAACGGAACACCGTTCGGCTATTGGTTTATGGAGTGAATAGAGTTAAACTCCACAAGCCCTAAGTACCTCGCTCAAGTAGAACTTGTTCTTTTTTTAGTTAGTTTATTTATCTTAACCTGAGAACTGCGTGTGTTTAATGTTTATGTTTATGCCTTATTTTATTGGCATTATTGGTTTTTGTCATTCTAAAATGTTGCTTAAATGTTTGATCTCTCATGCGTGGTATAATATGTTTTCCGCATAATTCGGTATTTTTTCTATCACATTAATTTCTTCACCACTATCATCCGAATAAGAATCTGAGCTAAAATATATATTTCCTTTGTGTAATTAAATACCGCGTAATTAAATTAAGTACCGCGCCACTATTGAATTCATGGTTTTGTTTATAGGTATAAATTTTGTTGTCTACTTGGTCTTGATGTTTTAAATTTTTAATTTAATGAATAAAAAGATCAATACTATTATCAAATACGCTAAAATATTAATACCGGACACTCCTATACCTATAGCATTGCAACAGGTTGCGTCCTAGGGAACCTGCATTACCGCTTTACTAGGGTAGCGCATTCTCATTCTCACTAAAAGTTGGGAAAAAAGTTGGGAATGTCAAATTTGACTTCATAAACGTCAGATTTTCCATGAACGTACAACTGTCTAAAAATTCACATAATTTGTTATTAAGTCCGCGTATTAAAACGTATTTTTCTCAGTAACTATACGTGTTAGATACAAAAGTCTACAGCTTCGTAGACCCTATATAAACTCGTAATTTTGTTTTTAATACCCACTGAAAGAGGATTATCGATTTCTATTTGTCGTGTTATTATTTTGTTTCATTTTTCAGACTTCGCTTTTTTCCACATGCGATACCTAAGCCTGTGACCAAATGTGCCAAAACTATGACATCCAGCTGTTCAAACATAACCGTGTTTAGTAAACGTCAACCGAGTGAATGCGCTACCCTAGTAGTAAAGCGGTAATACAGGTTCCCTATTGCGTCCACTTTAGCAGCGCCACCAAGCATGAACTGGGACCACTAAAAATTAAATTTGGTGAAACATAGCGGGAGTTTTAAATATCAACGCTGAATAGAAAAGCCCTTAAAATTAATTAGACGGAATAGACGGAGGAAATTGGCACGAAGAATTATAATACAACAATAAACAACAAAGTTTTCAATATGTTTATTATATTAACAATAATTATTAACTACTATTACACACAATATTATTAATATCTTTAGGTATGAATATTTCAAAAAGATTGAATCGCTATATACCTAAGTGTAAGCACTGTAAGCCTTTTATTTGCCGCAATTCCAATAATGTACTTCCTTGCAGTTTTAAAGGTCTATTATTTGCTGGATTAACAAAATTTTCCTCTTTGAAATGATCAGTACAAAATAATATGGTGAGAAATCGGCTTCGACACTCCACACTTTTTCAAAATTTCGTCATTCATCGATGTTATTATAACCTATTTCTTGTTCCTATTTCCATCAGCATAGTTATAAAATATTAATAAGTTTATTTACGCGGCTTCTAAAGTTAACTTTATACATAATTATTTGTTCCTGCGCTTGGAACACCGTGGAAAGATCTGGACATGCTTAACAATCCATAGTTGGAGCAACCGCACACAGCACACAGCACATATTTTCCAGACATTATGTTCACTTTAATACAGCGGTACATTATAAATGCCTATTTAATGCGTACGCAACAAAATTATCCGCTGATATAATGCTTTGAGAGTAACTTTAAATTGAAATTATACTTGAAACTAAAACGTTCGATTACTAATGACAAATTATTAATAATAATTAATTATTATTGACTGCAGCTGTCAAAAACCGTGAAAAGTTACCTAACTTTGAATTTAAAAACAGCTTTAGTGGTCCCAGTTCCTGCATGAGGGCGCTGTAAAAATGGACGGAGTAGGGAACCTGCATTACCGTTTTACTAGGGTAGCGCATTCACTTTTTGACGTTTACTAAACACGGTTATGTTTGAACAGCTGGATGTCATATTTTTGGCACATTTGGTCACAGGCGTAGGTATCAAGTGGAAAAAATAAACGAAGTTTGAAAAATGAAACAAAATAATAACACGAATAAAATTCAAGGAATCCTCTTTGCAGTGGGTATTAAAAACATAATTACGGGTTTATAGGATCACGAAGCTATAGACTTTAGTATTAGGTCGAATATTTTCTGCAATCATAACTGTCTGCTGGGGCTGAATGCATTTTTTGTTCAGAAGATCCTAGTAACAGGTAAGTATTGATAGAGGACTATTATAATGAGTTTAAAATATTAAGAAAGTCACCTTTAGGCAACGCCAACAAGTGGAAAGCTCACTTTTTATTGTTAAAACATCTTCTAACACATCAAAAGTTTACCATTTTTATAAAATACGCAGACTTAATAACAAATAATTATGTGAATTTTTAGACAGTTGTACGTTCATGAAAAATCTGACGTTTATGAAGTCAAATTTGACATTCCCAACTTTTTTCCCAACTTTTTGTGAGAATGAGAATGCGCTACCCTAGTAAGGCGGTAATACAGGTTCCCTAGGACGGAGGTTTTGAGAGGAAGTGTCCGGTATTAATATTTTAAGGTATTTGCTATTATCAATCAATATATAAGTTGAAAAGTGAATCCTAATATACTTACAAATGAACAATAAACTGAATAAACAATTGTTATCTGAGCATGTATAATTTAAATTTTAAAAAATCGTCATAACCTGGCAACTAGGCGATTGGACAGTTGACACTTTAACAGACATCCACGATACACATACAGGGTGTTAAGAAAATGACGGATAAACTCTTCAGTACATTGTAGGGGACACTCAGTAGAGTACGAAAAAAATAATTTAAAAAATTCTGGTCTTCAATTTGATGAGATAAAAAATGCCAAAGTTAACATTTTACTATCTGCTTTGTTTTTCGGTATTTGCAAAAACCAAATGATTTTACAGATACAAAAAAGGTACTGTAATCGTTATCAATTAAAAAATTGCTTAAAATGTATTACTGGCTTGGAAAATTTAATAAGATTTTCTTTTTCTTTTCTAAGATGCTGAAAAAAAAGCATTTGGCAACAACGGGTTTTATACCTTGACTACCTGCATTGTTAGAAATTAGACGAAATTACCAAATACCAACTGCTATCGTGTTAAACGTTGTCAAATTTATTGTTCAATATTTTGCTTATATCTTTTAGAATGTAGCTCTGGATTTTTTTAAATTATTTTTCCCGTACTTTACTAAGTGTCCCCTACAATGTACTGAAGAGTTTATCCGTCATTTTCTTAACACCCTGTATACACGATTTGCCGATTGCTGTTACTATATTTTGGTTATTACCTAGTGCGCAATGACGTCATATGTGGTTTTATTTTGATTTGAAGCTTTAATCGCGGCGAGGTTGTTCATAAAATAAATGTCAAATTATATTGCTTCGATCCTTTTTGCCTGCGTTTTTTTTTGTGCTAGATCTATTATAGAAAAATCTTTATTTTTTTTCGAAAAAAATATAATGAAATTTTTACAAATTTTTTTAATGTTATTGAAGACTACATTGGAGACTACATAAATGAACGCACCCCGGCTAATATTGCGCTTGAAAACCAGTGACAACTGACAATGACAACTTACTATAATTATTTATCGGCGCTCTAGTGTGGCAAGAAGGCAAGGACGAAAAAAAAATCGCTTCGCCGGTAAATGTAAATTGTAAATGCCAATGCCAAATGGTAATCCTAATCAATCGGTGTGGTGTTTGTTTTGTTTATTTGTGCTTCAAAAAATAATTATATTTTAAACTAAAAATCTATAATAATAAATTAGGAAGAAAAATTCTAATTTCTTACAATTATTATTCTGCTGCTTGAATGAAATAATCATGAAAACTCTAATCTCATCTAATAAGTGCATAGAAGATTACAGGAAATTAGTGGATACTTACATAAATTTAGTAAGTAATTAGCAGTTCTATTCAATTTTAATTTGTGAAAAAATACTTCAATTAATCGTTCTTTCAGCATGTGTACAGCTCCGCAATATTCTGGGCCGATAAAGTCGTAGCGTTAACAAACGGAAACACCAAAGATGTCTATAAACTTGCTCAGTGCATGTACCTCTCTAAAGAATATCACAGGGCAGCCCATTTATTAAAATCTAGAAATCTTGATAAGGTATACCATGATTGATATAATGACCCCTGGCCCCCCGTTTAGTTAGTTGTAACTTGTAACATTTCAGACAAACATATTATGCAACTATCTCACTGTCCGATGCTACCTCGAAGCAAATGAGTTGAATGAAGCCTTAAAAGCAGTCAGCATTTTCGATTCAGAACTATTCACCCCGTCACACATAACCTCCAACACCACCACTAGCACTAATACCACAATTCCTCAACAAATTGAAGCAATGCTATTTGATGATGTACCTAAAAATGTAAGACCAAAAAAAAATCAACAGTAATTAGTTACTTCTCAATTACGAATAACCCACTTTCCCTCCACTTCAGCAAGCGTACTCTTCTATGCTGCTACTTAAAGCAAAAGTGCTAGAAGCGATGGACAACAGAGGCCTAGCAACCGAGTACTACAAATTGGCACTTCAAGCCGACGTCCACTGCTTCGAAGCCTTCGATTCGCTTGTCAAATATCAAATGTTGACTGCAAACGAAGGTATACTCAGTCGACCATTACTATTCATGGCACGTCATTTTTAATTTTGATTTACAGAAAAAGAATTATTAACCTCCCTGCCAATCTCGTCGCAATGCTCCCCAGAAGAATCCCAGATTTTACTCAAACTGTATGAATGCAAGCTGAAAAAGTACCACATCCCTACCGGTGTCTCTGAGAACAAACCCCCCTCTCTGACTCCCACTCCTAAGAAGGACAGAGGAGTTGGACGTCTCAGTACACCCCATGTCGTTGTGCCTAAACTGATAGTCACTGTTCCTATGTCTGAGAGCACCCCGAATGTGTTGGCGGAAAACGAAAAGAATAGTGGTGGCGGTGTCAGTGCTGGAAGACTTAGAAAAGGATGCAAAGAGCCAGAGGAGGTAAGGAGTGAAATTATACAATTGAATCATCTGCATTATGTGTAAGGCTTTTTTATAAATAATATTGTAACGACTTTCTCTAATGAGTTTTCAATTACTAATTTATCATACGATAATCTAGCGACTGCTAATCATACGACTAGCAGACCGTAAAGTAGAGAAAAAGCCCGGCGGGCCATAAAGTATAAAAGTTCGTCGATTATGAAATAATGTATGCTTTGTTGTTTGAACTGTTATCTTTATTTATTAATAGGTACATACTTTGGGATTATATTATAAATATAATTAATTATTTGTAATATTAAAAACGCAGTTGAAAACATTCTGGAAAGTAATTCCATTAACAGATGTCACTTCTGAAGAATGTCTCATTGCGAAATTAATACAAGTTGATTTATCGATTATTTCCTCAGTTGTAGAAGAGGTAGCAGCGACTGATTTTTTTGTACAAAACAGCCACCGCGCAATTTTAATCTTGGATTCAATTGAATCTTCCAAGTAGCCTTCAGCAACAGAGGTACTCTTCCACCCGCCATGCCTTTTCACACTTGTAATATCTGCACCACTGTCAGCCAGCATAGTAGCCGACGTCCTCCTAAAGGTATGCCCTGTATATTTATCCGGACTACGAGGGTCATTTGAAAAGTTTCCGTCCTTACCGGCAAAACGTCATGGCGCATTCAAGTTCTCTTGCCAATCAATAGAGGGTTTTTACATATGTTTGCCATAAAAATTTCAAGTCATTCCGATCAGTACAAAACACATGGTACCCTTCCAAAGTTGACAGGTAACGTTTGTTAACGAAAATGGATAAAACCGAGTATCGCGCGGTGATAAAGTTCCTGTATTTGAAAGGGAAAAAAACTCGGGAAGTGAAAGAAGAGTTAGACTCCGTGTATGGTGAATCGTCGCCCTCATTTACAACCGTGAAACATTGGGTGGCCGAGTTCAAACGCGATCGTACAAGCATTTTTGACAATGAACGTTCTGGTCGTCCAAAAACTGTTTCCACGGAAGATATTGTCAGTTTAGTGCACACAACCGTGATGGAAGATCACCGATTAACCATTAGGGAAGTTGCTGAGGCTTGTGGGATATCAACTGAACGGGTGCATAAGATTTTACATGAAGATTTATGTATGAGAAAATTATTCGCGCGATGGGTGCCACGTTTGTTGACGATCGACCAAAAGCGCGTACGGATGGACATGTCGCGCGAAACTCTTCAGCTGTTCCAAATGAATCCTACTGAGTTTTTGCGCCGATTAATTACTGTCGACGAAACCTGGATCCATCACCATACTCCGGAGACTAAACAACAGTCAATGCAGTGGATTGAAGTGGGGGAACCAGCTCCGAAGAAGGCGAAGGTCGTTCTTTCTGCCGGAAAAGTTATGGCGACAGTTTTTTGGGACAGCCGTGGAGTAATTATGGTTGATTACCTTCAAAAATGTAAAACCATTAACGGACCCTATTACGCTGCGTTGCTGGACCAATTGAAGACGGAACTCAAGAAGAAACGACCACACGTGGCGAGGAAGAAGGTGCTGTTTCATCAGGACAACGCGCGAGTCCACACGTGCATGGTCGCAATGGCGAAATTGGACGAATTGAAGTTCGAATAGCTTCAACACCCAACCTACTCACCAGAACTATACACCGTTCACTTATTATAAAAGAATTGGGTTATGGTGTAGGGTGATAGAAATCACTGGGTATAACCGCTGTCAATCATTGGCTGGAGTTTGGTTATGTCTCTTTTTTATGAGGTTGAAGTTTTATGCCAAGGAACAGGACATAGTTGCCAGATGGATTTTTGATATTTTTGGTATTCTTATTATATTTATATTTGTATCTTTGGGGGCTTTTTATTTTGAATCATTTAGTCACAAATTGCAATCTTTAACTAGAACGCAATGTCGCTGGATCTAAGATCTTAAAATCTTAAGCTTTTCTCATAAGAGTTTGAGAAAAAGGTTATCATGTAATTTTGCCAAATTAGGAAAATACACAAATGTTCTTTTTGAATATAAAATAAAAAACTTGAATCAATTATATTAATTTACTTTTAATAAATACATAGCAGGTAATTAAAATATATCGGTACGCTTATTAAAATATTAAAATATAGGTACGTAAATGAAAAATATTTTTCGTCAATTCGTCGGTTATTCTGTATCGTAGTTGTGTGTCGGAAACCAGCCAAAGATTCTGGATTTGAGAATGTTTTACACAAGATACTTTTCAGTTTTCGCTTCTGGCCCAAAATTATCCCCCATTATCAATAACCGCTACTCCATCCTGCTTAGAATCAGAATCATCTTCAGCGCTCTGATTTTAATAAGATTTTCACCATGTCCATTTGTTTCGTCCAGTCCTCCGAAATAAGTTTTTCACAAAATGATTATATTAATTTTGTCACATGTCGGGTGTACTTACATTTTGAAAGCTCTTCAAGACATAACATTCCTTACTTTATCCTTAGAGGGAAGCTGCTAATTTACGTGCTTGTATAGTGAAGTTTACAATACCCCCATGTCATTTCGATTGGGTTGTATTGGAAATAGATTATTGCAAATCTTCCGGAAACACAAAAATTTCATAATCAGTGCCTGTTTTATGTGGGCTGCCTAAGGGTGTAATATCAAATTTGTCCTGTCTAATAATACTTGCTAATGCCATGGTCTGACTACTATAAGAGACAGTAATTACCAGCAATTAGCAGATACAGATACACATACTCAATACTTACATTCTAAATATATTTCACCTTCAGGAATGACTTAAATGTTTGCAGCAAGTTTGGACTTTCTGGATCTTAATCATTGAAATGATTTCTTAATGCGGATTTATTCATCTTTAAAGACATTATTTTCGTCATTTTGCTGTTTTGAAATTTAAAATGTCAAAAATTTAATAGTTTATTTGTCAGTTTGAGAAAAATTGATCAGAGAGTAAAAAATTATCCTAGAAATCCCCTGCTACTAAAACTTCAATTAGACAACAAGGCTGTTAATCAGCTGAGACAATTTGAGTGATTTGACAAATGTCAGTGTTTACTTAACCTTTAATATCTCGATCAGCTGATATTGTCAATTGAGATCTAGGGAGTTTTCATTTTTGCAAACCTAAAAACAAAAGTTCATGGCCACCTAGTTCTTTTTTAATATGTGAACGGTGTATAGCTCCGAGTGACTTTTTTTTTGTTCCCCAACTTGAAAAAATTTCTGGGTGGGAAAAAATATGGGTCAAATACCGAAGTTGAAGAGGCAGTAAACCTGTATTTTTCAGGTTTACCTAAAGAATTTTTTTCTGATGGCCTGAAGGGTTGGGAAAAGCGTTTGACCAAATGTATTGACTAGCGTGGAGGCTATGTCGAGAAATAAATTTTTGTTTCGCTTGAATTATGTGTTTTTCTTCAAAAGGCCGGAAACTTTTCAAATGACCCTCGTAGGTAGTTTCAGATACGTTGCAATGGTTTTCGGAATAGCTCCGAAAGTATTTTTCCCCACAGGCTGTACGGTACAAGTTTTGTTTTCATACAGCAAGAAAAAACGAGAATGGGATACATTTGATGGGCGTAATGCGGCATACTTCCTATACACCAATAATGCTGAGACCTCATCCTCGTCAACAATGGTGAATACTCGCTTCTTGTACGTTTTGGTTTTTAGTATGGTTACAACAATCACAGAACCTCTGTCTTCTATATCATTAACTGACATGCTGGCCAATTCTTCCCTACGACAGACTCCGTATACTCCAAATATCAGAGCAACTTTTGTCATTAAATGCTTGTCATCTGGCGCCTCTGTGATAAACTTAACGACGTTTTCTTTAGATAATACCATAGCTTTCTTAGCCTTGTGGCCCACACTCCTATTTTTCAAAAATGATATCAGATTATGATACGAGCTGATGTTTATATTTTTCTTGACCAACAGCATTTTCTTAATTATAGAATATTTAGACCATAGAGAGCTACACTGATATTTTTTTGTCTCAAAAGAAAAACAAATATAATATCACAATCGTCAAGAGTAAGAAAATGCAACTTATAATACTATTTAAAGGGCCACTACATGGATATCCTAAACCACTGAAGATAGGAGGTCGGTTAAATTAGAGAAAAGTTGCGCTATTTTGTGGCCATCTCGAATCTGTCAAAACATGCAAGATATCTGTAACCCATTCCTGAAATATCCTGAAAAAACTGAAAAATCAAAAAATCTTATTTTTGCCATATCTTTTTTATTATTGGAGATTAATAAATAATTTTTTGTGGGCTTACATAAACCGTTATGAGCTATTCATCTGACGTTTCAAAAATTTTCAAAGCCGACTAGATCCCAGAGTTTTCATAGGCAACTTTCGTTTTTTCTTATGGTCGCCATATTATTTCTTTATGTCGTCCGATAAGAAAAAAATAATGGAAACCAAAAACTAATAAACTTCAGAAAAAAAATTGGAAAATTTTTCTTCTTTTTTCAAAGAAAAACAGAATTTTTTTTGCTGAAATAGGTCAATACGGAGTCATACTGCTTGCCTTATAGTTTTTTAATTTCTCTATGATATTCTGTGTAAAAAGTTGTCTTTTTTAAGAAAAAAAAAAGAACAAATATTTTTAAATTTATTTTTCGAAGTTTATTAGTTTTTGGTTTCCATTATTTTTTTCATACCGCAAGAAATAAAAAAACAATATGGCGGCCATAAGAAAAACGAAAGTTGACTATGAACACTCTAAGATCTAGTAGGCTTTGAAAATTTTTTAAACGTCAGATGAATAGCTCTGTAAGCCTACGAAAAATTATTTATTAATTTCCAATAATAAAAAAGATATGAGGAAAATAAGAAATCTCGATTTTTCAGTTTTTTCAGGATATTTCAGGAACGGTCACAGATATCTTGCATGTTTTGATGGATTCGAGATGGCCACAAAATAGAACTACTTTTCTCTAATTTAACCGACCTCCTATCTTCAATGGTTTAGGATATCCCTGTAGTGGCCCTTTAAATAGTTCTAACCCTGTATACCTTTTCACTGAAATAGGCCAATAAGACTGTCTCATTGATAACAGCCACATCCTTCTTCTTCATCCAGGCAGGCTTCTAAGCAGTCAAATTCTGCCTGGTACCTGTCCCTGGATTTGTCAGGAAGCAAAGATGACAAAGCTTCGTCAGCTTCAGAGATTATTCCTGGCGGTACAAGACCAAAATCTTCTAAATTCACGAGTTTATCTAAATTATTGCCGTTCATGTTGGACTTTTGTTAAGTTTTATTTGTTTATTGACAAACAGATAAACCTGTTGGTAGGTAACTAATGTCACCGTATCCAACACATGCCACCTGATATTTTTCGTGTTATTAATTTTTTGGAGAGTATGGAAGACACTGGAGTTAGTGTAGATTGGAGCGCAATAAAGTAAAGAATAAGGAAGAGAGTTAGTTGACGATTGGAAGACACAGAGTAAAGAATAGAGTGAAGGATAAGAGAAAGAAAGGTTGTTCAGTGATTTGTGATAGAAGAACATAGTTGTTGTATTAGTGTGTGTAAATACGGAGAACAGCTGATTATTTAGATTTGGAGGTTAATGTTAATTTGAAATAATAAAGAGTAAGAGCATTACAAGTTACTATATCGAGTTGATCATTTTCATAATCCATAGCCAACTAGATCCGAATAGAGTTGAAATCTGAGAATATCGAATACACAGAAAGAGGCATTTGCGTGATTGTAGTGGAACCGGAATGGGTGACGCAAATAGTGGATGCTGTTTCGGACTGTCAGTTCTCCTTGACAGTGCAAACTGACATTTTTTTAAAGTATTTTATTTTCAGAAATGCACCAATATCAAGGCAAATTGAACAAAAATAGGTGAAACCTATGAAATAATGTAACTGTCATTAATTTATTTTTTTGGTCTGAGAACCACAAGCAGCACAACTAACCATAACGGGCCCTTTTTGTCTGTATGTGTGAAAGCCAATATTACACAGTACCTACACACCTTGCTCACAATGTTTACGATCAGAAGTAAGGATGTAAGGATGATTATTATGCCTTGAATTTCACCATAAATCTGGATGGACAGCATAAACCCCGAACTCATGAATAATACTCATGACATTCTTTGTCAAATTTCATTTAATAATAATTTAAAAATTTATTTACGAATGAGTCATTACCAGTCTAACAAGATGGCGAATTCAGTCACACATTCTCCAGTGCACAGAATATGTGTTGCTCCTTCCTGTGTATTCTATATTCTCAGGTTGGAATAGACCGTATTAAATACCTTAAACTAAGTATAATACAGGAAACTCAGCTCAAAAAGCGGCGACAAAATTAAGCGCCTCTAGCGTTTCGGGGCGGATCAAAAAACGATTTAAACAATTACTTTTGTTCACTTCACTCTAAATAATAAAATTAAACTACTAGGTACGTGAAGTTGGCCCGAAAAAAATTCGGGCTGGGTGGTAAAACGTCCTAATTGATTGTCCAACGTACGACCACGTTTTACCACCAATTATTTTCGTTTTACCAACTTTGTTTTTTTTTTAAGCGAATTTTTCTATTTTCGGGCCAACTTCACAAGCCCGAAAAAAACCGCGGGCCGGGTGGTAAAACGTACCATTCGATTGCTCATCGTAGGACCACGTTTTACCACCAACTCATTTTGTTTTACCGCCTCCAGAAAAAAGTTATGGAATAAATAAGTCGTACCTGAGCGGATACCTATGTGGTAACTCGGAGCAAGTTTACGTGGCTGTGAAATTAAAACGATGACTAAGTGGAGGTTAAAAATCGTTGTACAGCTTTATACTAACCCAGGAAAAAGTTTTCCCACCCCTCAGTTTTCATTTATCACCCCCACAATCACCGCCGCCGGCCTTTATGTGCATTATGAAATTCGATTACCTGGAATGAACCATTTAAGAAATTTCGCACTTGTGAAGTTGGCCCGAATTTCATAATGCATATAAATCCCGGCGGCGGTGATATTGGGGGTTGTAAATGAAAACTGATGGGTGGGAAAACTTTTCCCTGGGTTAGTATAAAGCTGTACAACGTTTTTTAACCACCACTTAGTGTCGTTTAAATTTTACAGCCACGTAAACTTGCTCCGAGTTACCACATAGGTATCCGCTAAGGTACGACTTATTTATTCCATAACTTTTTTTCTGGAGGTGGTAAAACAAAATGAGTTGGTGGCAAAACATGGTCCTATGGTGGGCAATCGAATGGTGCGTATTACCACCCGGCTCGCGTTTTTTTTCGGGCTTGTGAAGTTGGCCCGAAAATAGAAAAATTCGCTTAAAAAAAAAAACAAAAATGGTGATAAACTTGATGTCTCTAATTATAGACCTATTGCGATTCTGGAAGCGATATCAAAGGTTCTCGACTCCATTGTGGCGAATAAGCTATCCGAAAAATTTATTCTTCGGGTTATTAACGAACAGCATGGATTTGTGAAGGGTCGTTCTACCCTTACAAACCTGCTTCTTTATAGCAATTTTATTTATCAGGCTCTCCAAGATAATAAACAGGTCGATGCTATATATCTCGACTATGCCAAGGCCTTTGACTCTGTCAACCACGATTTACTAGTCTATAAGCTATCAAAGCTGGGCTTTGGGGGTGGCACTTGTAGGTGGATTTCATCCTATTTGGCATGTCGTGAGCAGATAGTTCATATCAGAGGTAACCTATCTGATTCCTAAACTGCAACGTCGGGAGTACCCCAGGGTTCGCACATGGGTCCCCTTCTTTTCATTTTGTTCATTAATGACGTTACCCTTAATCTATGTTTTGCAAAGATCTTAATTTTTGCCGATGATATTAAGGTATTTATTGAAGTAAACTCTGTCCACGATCAGGTTTCCCTCCAAAGGGATCTAGATACCATTACTGATTGGTCCGAGTTGAATCTTATTAAATTAAATTTTGATAAATGTAAGCTAATATCTTTCTGTAGGAGCAAAATTAATAAACTCAACTTCATTTACTCTATGAACGGTAATTATCTCGAACCTGTCGATAATATCAAAGATTTAGGTGTAATTTTTCAAAGTGATTTTGAGTTTGATCTCCACTTGACTGCTGCCGTCTCCAAGGCCTACCAACTACTTGGCTTCTTAAAAAGAACCACCAAGGAATTCAAGTCTGTCGAGGCTATAATTTATATTTACAATGCCATCGTTAGACCTACTCTGTTGTATGGATCAATTATATGGTCTCCGTCCAAAGAATATTTAGTTAATAAATTGGAATCTGTACAACATAGGTTTATCAGGTACTTGTCGTATAAACTTGGGAATCCAATGTCTTACGATGACCATTATTACTCTGCTCTAGCCTGTTCTCTAAAATTAAGTTCTGTTAAATCACTTCATGTTTATTATGATTTATTTTTTGTATATAAGGTAAAGCTTGAGCTAGTTAATTGTGAAGAAATACAGGGCTTATTTGAAATAAGGGATATACCCTACCATTTAAGGCTTGCTCGTGAACTGGCTGAGAGAGCTTCGAGTCGAAATTATATTTATTACTCGACAATACCTCGCTTGAGAAGGAAGTGAAATAAAATAGTTGTTCCCTCCCACCTATTAGGACTTGATAATGTTGCAACATTTAAAAAGGAGCTTAAAACCCTAGTTACTAGATTTCTTTAGACCTAATAAACCATAATATGATGTTTTGTGATTGAATTTATTGATTTATTATGAATGTATTTATTGAAATGTATCCTAAAGGGTTCCACCCGTTGACTGTAAATTGAAAAAAAAAATAAAAAAAAAAAAAATAAAAAAATAAAAGTTGGTAAAACGAAAATAATTGGTGGTAAAACATGGTCGTACGTTGGACAATCAATTAGGACGTTTTACCACCCAGCCCGAATTTTTTTCGGGCCAACTTCACGTACCTGAAACTACTGGCAAAATTACTTCAGTGGGGTTGTGTAAATAAAAAAGGTGGACCATGGGTTTTGAAAATGGCGTTTTTCAGTAAGTAACTGTATTTAATTAAAACAAAGTATAACAGTAACGTAATAATAATTGTAGGCAATTTTTATTTCTTAAAAATTATGCCTGCCAAATGGCCTCCCCTTCTCTCTATACACTCTTGAAGCCGAATGTTGAAATTCTGCATCACACGACGCAGCATATCCAATGGAATATTGGTGATTTCCTGCTGAATTTTCATTTTTAGCTCTCCAATATTTCGTGGCTTATCAATGAAGACCTTGCTTTTTAGATACCCCCACAAAAAGTAGTCGCATGCTGTAAGATCTGGCGATCTTGGTGGCCACTCAATGTCTCCGTGTTTCAAGATCACGCGACCTGGAAACAATCTTCGCACGGAATCCATTGATAGTCTTGCGCTATGTGAAGTAGTGCCATCTTGCGTTGCTGGAACCAACTATTGTTTTGTGGAAACATGTTCAGTTGCTGTGTAAGGAACTGGTTAATCATATCAGTATAGCGTGCAGCATTTACTGTTAAAGCATTTTCATTATGATCCTCAAAAAAATAAGGACCTATGATTCCCATTGAAGATACTGCGCACCAAACTGTTACCTTCTGACTGTGTAACGGGTGTTGATGAAGTTCTTGTGGATTTTCCAAGGCCCAATAACGGCTGTTTTGTTTGTTGGTATAGCCAGATAAATGGAAATGTGCTTCATCAGACATCCATAAATTGTGAACGTCAATTTCATGCTGTAGGATCGTTTCAGCAAAATGTAGACGAGCAGGAAGATCTGTTGGTTTCAATGCTTGGACAATCTGGATTTTGTAAGGATGGAAATTGAGATCCTTGTGCAAAATTCGAAGAAACGTAGTCCTAGATAAGCCCAGGGCCTGGCTTTGCTTTCGACTTGAACGTTTTGGACTGCGCTCTACACTTGCTCTAACTTGATTAATGTTCTCCAGATTTCTGACACTTCTGTTTGGTCCCTTATGTTTGGCATTAATAACTGATCCCGTTTCTTCAAATTTCCGAACCCACTCCTTTATGGCATGCGCAGATGGAATTCTCCCGTGACGAGCAATATTGAACTTAATTCGAAATTGCCGCTGTGCTGCGACAACACAATCATTATTTTTGTAGTATGATTTAATCGCAAAAGAACGTTGTTCGCCGGACCAGTTTTCCATTATTACTAAATGGCATAAGGTGACAACTAGTATGTCAAACAAATCCACAGCACCCCATGCATAGTAACAAAATAATAACATTTTCAAAACTTCCCGCTCCCGTGGTCCACCTTGTAATTGATATCAAAGAAATCAACCCAATTCTCATACTAATTTTGGTGCTACGTCTGCCCCGAACGAACCCTCTTGTTCATAACACGACACTCTTCGTTCTGTCAATTCATTGTTCCTCTAGACCAGATCTTGACAAGCAAAGAGACAGGATTTCTGATAATATCGTCTTTGCAGGTCAGGTCAACTTGGATAACTTTCTCAAATCGTGAGATTTTTTTGCACATATTCTACTCAAACATTGACATGTTCTATCATATCACCTCAGAGGAAAACTAAATATTCCGTATTGTTTCTAGTAACAATAACAATGAAATAATAATTTTAACGTATTAAAGATGGCATGAGATCATGCTCATTTGCTCACTGGGCAGGCACGGAATTAACGTGATGCCATGTCGTGATTTTTTGGATGTACATATTTTCAATCAGACATTGTGAGCCCCGGCAATACATACTCACTCTGTAATGCAAAATATATGGTGGATGCTAAAGTACCTTTCAAGTCTCCATTAATGTAAGCCGGACGAAAAACTAAAAAAAATATGGATATTTGATTAAAATAGACGTAAATAATGCAAAATAGCCGGACAAGTGAATTTTTTTCCTTCGTATAGCCGTGCTTAAGGTGTTAAACAGAAAATACTATGAAAACTATAAAGGATAGAGCCTTCCTCTCTGCCATCTGTATGGATCTTGGCCTACCCACTGCATCACATTTTCATGAGTTCATTCTTACATAGAGCTCATTATTGATTATTGATTATACATATCATCAGTAATTATACATAAATATAATAGTTCTAAACCAGGATAGTTGTTAAAGTAACTTGTAATGTATTTTAGTGTAAGCTTGGTAGGTATAGTCGACCAAGAGATATAACGAAATGATCTAATTGTTAAACTGTCATATTTTATGACCTCAACAATATTTCAATAATCCAAAAATTGATAAAATGACAGAAGTCATTTCGTTATATTTCTGGTTCAACTATACCTATATTAATAGTGTAAGTACATGGCTAGCCAACTTCTAATAATAAAGATATTATTTTTCATAATAATAATTGTTATTTTTTTTAGATGAGTACAGAAGAATCAACAGTGCCCCTATCCAGACTTAATAATAGCTTAGATATGTACGTTTCTCAAGCCGAAAGGCTCTACTATAACTGTGATTACCAGCAATGCTCCTCATTGACTGAAGCCATACTGAAATTGGACCCGTATCACAGCGATTGCCTGCCCATTCACATATCCTGTCAAGTGGAACTCAAACAGACCAATCGTGAGTTGATTTTTCTATAAATTTTGCAGGCAGATAAACAATTCGTTTCAGAATTATTCTCTTTGGCCCATAAATTGGTGGATTTGTATCCGAATTTGGCGATATCCTGGTTTGCAGTCGGATGTTATTATTATGCTATAGGTGAGTTGAAAATACTCGAGTTAAGAGAAGAATAATTATTTGTCACACTGATCTATTGAAATATGAATATTTTATCACTCGCCCCACCTGCATAGAGGGGGAGGTGACCGCAATTTCCTACCTGTTTTCACCCGTAAAATCCGAATCAGCAATAAAAACACGTCATTAACCACTTTTTTTGATCCAATGCCTAGTTTTTGATATATTTGAATGTCTCCAGATAAAATGAGCACCTGTATAAATAATAGTGTAAAGTTCTTACACTTTTTGATTTAAATTTAAAAGTCTTAAAATGATTCAAAAGTCTTTATTAACCAGTCACTACACCAATTCACAAATATAACAAAATTGACAATAAATAATAAAATATAAATAATCAGCGGTTCTCCTATTTACACACACTGACACCACTAAAACATCAGCTACCCTCTTCACTCTGATATCACTTCACTTGTCACAATCACTTCACTCTGTTCTCTACTCTATGTCTTCCAATCGTCAACTAACTCTCTTCCTTATTCTTAACTCTATGGTGCTCCAATCCAAACTGAACTCACTACTCCCACCGGCGGCGCTCTTATATACACGTCAGACATAGCCCTCAAAGTCTTCTAGGAGCTTCACTGGCATAGCCACGCGGTTTCAAAGAAGAAGAAAAGCTATATTTCACCTATTTTTAAGTCTGGCGACAGGATGAATATTAAAAATTATAGGCCCATAACTAAGATCTCTGTAATCCCTCATTTTAATCATATAATACCCCAGTGGAAAAAATATATTGGTGCTATATTGGCTGAATATTGGTCGATATTGGTTAAATATTGATTACCTGTATTGGGCCAATATCGAAGTGTTAACATTTTACAATAATTAGCCAATATTGTTTTGCAATATTGGGCCAATTTTTCAAACCAATATTGGATACATATTGCACTGCCAATATTGGATAATTATAGGATTTTTAATATTGGATACATATTGTACTGTCAATATTGGATAACTATAGGACTTTAATATTGGACACATATTGTATTGCCAATATTGGATAATTATAGGACTTTAATATTGGATAGATATTTTATTGCCAATTTTGGATAAGATCCCCCCCCCCCTCAGAGAATCAACATTATAGACTAATAAAAACATAATAATTCTGCGTATAAAATGATGCTTTAATCGTTAATAAATTTAGCATACCTAAGTTATAAGTACATTGTAATTATTGAAAAAAAAAAATTCCAAAATGTAGACACTATTTACAAAAACTAGACATTTTCTTCAGGGTGGGCCCTCTTTAACACTCTTTCTCTCCGTCCACCTTCTCGATCGCCACCAGTAGCCAAGCCAAGCAAACTTCCACTGACTTTGAAATGTTCACCTCGGTTGCATCTTGAAACTAAATTCTTCTGAAAGAATATCACATGCATTAATTCAGGACATAATATTCATTTAAAAAAATGCCTACTTATGATACGTTTTCTCATATGGTTCGAGCTTTTTGGCGGGCACTGATGTATAATTTTTTATAAAATTATTTGATAAATTTAATATTTATTATAAACATCTACAATTTATTATAAAATGATAGATTAAAATATAAAACTTGAAGTTAAATAAGATGTTAAAAAGTGTCCTCAACGCTTCAAAAAATATAATAAGGGATAGGACCAACAGCTTGAAAAAAGAAAACATTCATTTATCAATAATTTTGAGCGTAAGTATAAAGTTAGCACCGACATGTTTGGTTATCAGTTAACAAGGGACGTGCTGCAATGTGGCAAGGTGACAACATGCTGCACGCCTGCACTGCCTGATGCGTTTAAAAAAATTATCCAGGGGCATGGTTTTTATGTTTTTTAAATTTTTCTAATATAAACTGTAATAAACATTTTTGCAATCTTCTTAAGTTACCTACGACTTTATATAAAAAAATGTAGAAATGCATAGAACTCATCATGAACCCACAACCAAACCCATGAACTCACGTAACTCGACCATTATTAATAATAGAATAATTAAAGTAAATACTTACTTAGGTATTTCCAATTGACACTGGATTCTTATTAGAATCTGCTGTTTAGTAGTTAACAATAATATTATAACACAGTATCACAGTAACACAAGAAGTGTGTCTTAACACACTCGTAACTGATTGACTCATGACTGAACTGAGACTGAAATATGTAAGGGAAAGAGAAGGACGGATGCAACATGCAACGGCAAAGAACAAAGAAGAAATAAATAAGATGATGGAACGTGGTATGGTATAACAAAGGAAGATGAAGGAAGATGCCTGATCGACAGGTAAAATAGAGCAAGTGACGGGAAAGTGGATAGTTTATCCCTCCTTTTACAAATAGACAAATTTTATATCTCTGTTTGTTCACGTGAAGGGCGCATGTGGTTATATCACAGGTACTGCTTGTAGGTATGGAATTTTACATTTTTGAACTCTGAAATTATGAACTAAAAATGTTGAAGACGACAAAAATAGTAGGACACGCATTTTAAAGTTTCCAAGTTTCAACTTTTGACTATGATACCTACCTATATTAATAAAAATAAACTTCGTCTATTTTTTAATGTCATTATTTAATAGCAAAAATACCTTCAAGTAAAATTTTTGTTGAAAAAAATTTAAAGATTATATTATCTGGCCCACATATATAGGTATACATACCTATAAGCAAAAGTAATAATCGGTAAGAAATTACGATTATTAAATAGAATTCAAAAATAGGTAATATTGGTCCAATATTACACCAATAATAGCGAGTTTAGATGTTGCAAAATCAATATTGGGGCAAGATTGATTTGCCAATATACGTTACATATCTAGAGAACTCATATAGCACCAATATTTAATTGCCAATATTGGCATCCAATTTCACTTTCTATATTGCGCCAATATAGTATAGGGATTGGTAATATTGGCCCAACCGATCAATATAGTACCAATATTTAGCCAATTTCTAGCCAATATTTCTTTCTACTAGGGTAGTACCAGAACAGCATGGCTTCATCAAGCGAAGGTCAACTTATTTAAATAAAGTATTTCTCTCTAATACTTTGAACAAAAATTCGATTTTTCTAGCATTAGATGATCCAATTGGAGTAAAACGAAATAGTCATGGCACACTATAATTGAGAAATAAAAAAATTAATAAAAACAAATTTGACATTTAATTTAATTTTATAGATAAGACATTTAAAATGGTACTTATGGTGGTATTGTTGGATTCGTACAAATCTATAGAATCCAAAAATATAATAATATATAGGTGTCCCATTTAAAAAAAAAGTTGGTAACATTTCCGGAAAAACCAGACGTGAGTAAAAATAAATTTTCTGCTAAAATGTGCGCTCTATCGAGAATATACGACGTACCAAATTTCAAAAAATTATCTCAAAAAATAAAGGAAAAAAGGGGGTGTACTATGCCTGTGACACACACTGTATGTGGACGATATTAAAATTTACAATGTTATATCATCTTATTATGATTGCTTGGGCCTGCAAGCTAACCTGAATAACATAGTTGTGTGCATAAAAGAGTGAAATGCAGGTCAATGCGTATAAAGCACATAAAGTGCAATTACTAGCCTGTTAGATGGGGTCAGAGAATTCCTCCATCGCCCTAACAGTTGTCATGATGGCAGTGCCCGAAACTCCAACTAGAGAGCTTGCTTCCTCTCTCTCTTTCATGTTAATTCTTGGCTTAAGAGGGGCCAACTTCCATTCATCCGACAGCATCCTCCAGATACTCCAGATGCAGCACACTGATGAGTTCCAGTAGAACGAAACACGTGTCTGTGCTTGTTCTGGTACTCTGGAAGGCTCTGCTGTTGAATGCGGAAGCAAGCTCTCTAGTTGGAGTTTCGGGCACTGCCATCATGACAACTGTTAGGGCGATGGAGGAATTCTCCGACCCCATCTAACAGGCTAGTAATTGCACTTTATGTGCTTTATACTCATTGACCTTCATTTAACTCTTTTATGCATTAATCGTTGAGTATACTTGCCTTCCTTCTTCAACATAGTTGTGTGTTGTCAACTGAAGTTGTTGCAACTCAACATAGATAAATGTATTTTAATGACTTTTACTCGCTCAAAGGATTCCTTGCTATATCCATATGAATTGAATAGAGAAATTTTGAGTAGGGCTGAGACTGTGAAGGACCTCAGTATTATCTTAATAAGGACTTTCAGTCTGTAGACCATTTAAACTTTGTTTAAACATATTTGTTACAGAGCTTTAAAGCTGCTGGTTTATATACTGAGATCCTTAAAAGAGTTTAGTAACTTGAATAACCTGAAGGCTGTTTATTGTGCTGTTGTTAGGTCTGTGCTGGATTATGCGTGCGTAGTATGGTCACCATATTACAGGTGTCATATTGCTGCAGTAGAAAGAGTCCAAAATAAATTTTTAAGACATGTAGCTTTTAGATTGAGAATCACATCGGAGAACATAGTATACAGTGAATATTAGTCTATTGGGTCTTCCGACACTGGAGAGTAGGTAATAAAACTATTTCGATCTGTGTACAAAATTTTAATAGATAAGTCATTAAAAACCGGTGGAATATTAAACAATATTAAAATTGCCAAAGTTGTAGCAATTTATGAAAATGGAAATAAAAGTGAACTAAATAATCATAGATCAATTTTAGTATTACCAGTTTTATCGATAAAACTATGAATAAATGTCGTGAGTCAGATGGTGTCATCAGAATTTCTGTAGGTCTGCTAATTTTTACATGGCATAGGTTAACATTTTTTATATGTTATGGCTGCTGTATTGAAGTTCAGCACTGTTCTCAATGCTCACAAGAAAACATGTTTACTTCTCCAAACCGCGATATTTTATTACTGCCTATGTAGAGTTTTCTATCCACAATTGATTTTATTTTGTCTTCTCTCTGAATTAAAGGAAAAAGCGATTGTACCAGAAGATACTTATCGAAAGCTACTTGCCTGGATAAATTGTTCGGACCTGCCTGGCTCGCTTACGGACACTCGTTTGCTAATGAGAACGAACACGATCAAGCGATGGCAGCTTACTTCAAGGCCACTCAACTGATGAAAGGGTAAGTATTATTAATGAGCAATCGGGGCAACATAAATTTAATAAATCTATCTTCCAGGTGTCACTTGCCTCTACTTTACATAGGTCTAGAATGCGGTCTCACAAATAACGTAAGACTGGCCGATAAATTCTTTCAGCAAGCTCAGACGATCGCACCCGACGATCCGTTTGTGCTTCATGAAATGGGCGTCATCGCATTCCAAAATTTAGAGTGAGTTTCATCGATAAATATATCTATTGGGTTGTGTAGATTTTAACATTATTGATTAATTAGATTCAAAGTAGCGGAAAAGCATTTCCAGTCAGCTCTGTCGATAGTAAGGAAAGTGAAGGGGAATCTCCTGCCGGAACGATGGGGGCCGCTACTGAACAATCTGGGGCACACTTGCCGGAAACTGAAGAAGTACGAAGAAGCTCTAGAGTATCATCATCAGGCTTTGCTGTTATCGCCGCAAAGCGCCAGTACCTATTCGGCTATCGCTTACGCTCACGTCTTGATGGGGCACACAGACGAAGGAGTCAATTGGTTCCATAAAGCTTTAGGGCTGAAACGAGATGATACTTTCAGTACAACCATGTTGAATTACGTTATTGAGCAGCTGTGCGAGGAGAAGCCAGCATATCCAGGTAATGAGATACAATAAAATATTGATATCCGGCACCTTCGTGTATTTTGAAATATTCGCATCGCCGAACCTTACTGAAAGCAAAACAGTGCTGCCTTTGTGTTCAGACTGTTCTTCAGAATGAGCTGAACTGTTAGGGTTCACCAATTGATTTTTGTTTGTTCTAGATGCTCCAACAGAGATTCCTAATTTCACCACCGATAAAAAGGGGGTAGATTTGCAAGAGAGCAGTTTACAGGGAATGATACAAGACGAGTCGATGGTTCAGAGCAGGCCAAACGAGTTGTCGGGGATGAGTGTTGAGATGGAGATGTCGGATTTTAGTGAAGGAATAAAAGAATGATTTCGGGTGCCAGTCCAGTTCTTAATCCACCCTCCTCCATATGGCTTTACCATCAACAATTAAAGTGATTGCTGACATATTGTGACAAAGCATTATTGCCAACTTTGAGATGATGTAACTGCTGTCAATAATTTTTGTACATTTTTCCTGTTATGTATGTATAATTTTGAAATACTGAAAGAGAGTCTGATAAAACATAAAGATAAAGAAATACAAAGTAACTTTATTCTTTATTTTCAATATACAGAAAAAACCTATCTATCTAAAGTTTAAAATAATTACCTATGCTTTTCTTCCACTCCCCCTTATAGAACTCAATTATGGCTTGTCCACTGAGTGTTGTCCGGTGAGATTTCACACTGATTTTTTATGTTTTAATTCGTAAAATTATAATAATTGATTTATATTATAGGTAATTATAATATTTATTATGATTATAATACAATAATTGATTTGATTCGTACAATTATAATAATTAGAATTAGTATGATTTAAAACATAAAAAATCAAATCGTTTATAGTCAGGATCAGTGTGGCATCTCACCGGACAACACTCAGTGGACAAGCCATACTTCATTCAGGAGGCTGATAAACATTAGTTCCCCTTTTTTGAACTTAAAGGGGAACTTTTGCCCAAATATAAATTTACTATTATCTTTATAGTATTATTGTGATATGCAATTGAATAGGTTTATGCTGGTCGAATTCATGAGTAGAAGCCATAAAATGGAAGAAAAGTAGGTTTAATAAGTTAGGTTATGTCTATGAACAATTGGCTCATCTAGAATGTGGTCATATAGAACATTCTCCAGCTGATCTAGACAGTTGAAATAATGTGTCAGTTGTTCTGACATATTGTATTGTGACGGCGCTTACCTGGGTCCCTGCAGATTGTGTTAAATCCCTGTGATTTCCCTGATTTCTGTAGTTGGCCTCTTAGTCCGGAACGATGTAGAAATTTTGAATGGGAGGAGATACGATACCAATGAGACAAAATAGTTTTACTTAGCCCTTATTTATTTGAATATTTACATGGTCTAGCAAGGTGTTGGCCATATTATCAGTTTTATACACTTTATATCAAGTTGGTATTACTTGCAATGCGTCTTAATGCTATTAAATTCAAAAGAAAGGAGCCTCCACCTTGTAGAATCGTTTCTGAGCTTAATTATTTACAAGACATTTTAACTAAGAGAATTCGTTCATATACGAATCTTTTGCTGGAATTTGCCTATTCCCTGTTAGTACCTGTGTTACCTAGAGAACTCATTTATCTATGATTCCGCCTTAATATGGCGATACTTTGGTCTTATGACTTTAATATTTATTATGTATGTTTATTTAACTGGCCAAGTCCTCGATTTAGAATGGAATTATTCAGGTGATTTGATTGCAATTTATTAATAATTATAATCATTCTTGATAGTCACATAAGTTTGTTTCAGATGTTTAAATTTTTGTAGATGCACCTTGTTTCACAGGAAAGACAGATGGTTTGATTTATTTAAAGGAATTTATTCCTTCCAAGTACCATTGTTAGGCTGAATCTCAGTCTTGTTTCGATTTTGTTAAACGAAACAGTGGGTAAATTTATTATACTGAAACTTTTATTATTCGCACTTTTGTTGCATGGTCGATATTTCAACAATGTATTCTATTATATTATATTTCATAACATTCCTATGAATTAATTCACCATTTTCAGTAGCTGCTGCGTAGTACACACTTGTGAGGTCTGTTTCAACTACCTAATAACCCTACAAAAAACTCTCTGCCTCAAGAATTGAAATATTATTGAAGGACTTGATTTAACACCAGCAACAGTCACATCTGCTTTCATCAGGAAAAATGTTTTATTATCATAAATGTGTTTACATACATTGTGTCGTACACATACTGTGTCTACACTATTTTAAAGCAATTTATCTGCAACAGTATCATTTATTTAAATCTGGTTCGATTGGAATTTATGTTTTACTTTATTAGATTAATAATTTGATTGTCAGCTCATATTATTGGATTAGACTGAATTAATAATTATTTCTTTGGTAAATATTTACAGTTTTGACTTTGCAATTTTCCTGTCAACTGTGATTTTACTAGACCTTATATGGTCTGTTCATACTTGTAATGAGTTCTCGCGGTACTTTCGGCTTTACTTATAAAAAATAATTCATCTGAATCTTCAGGTTGGTTCGATTTATCCCTTGATCTGGAGACCCTTATGGTATTATGGCCTTTACCATTTCTCCTCAGTTTCTTGAAATATTTCCCGCGTCGTTTGCCCGCAGGTACATATTTCCATTGTTTGATTTTAATACTACGGACTCTCTTCAAATTCTTCCGACATCACCGTTGGGTGACTTAGTGAAACTTTCGCCACTGACTATGATATTATGACCCAATAAAATACCGTAATTTGATAAAACACCGAACTTTAAAACCTTCTCATTTAGTGATTGTATCTCATTATTGTATCAATTATATCTCGTTATTATTTCTGGAATTAGTACAGCTCGTTTCAACGCTTAGACCGAAGTGTCTTCTCTAGTTGCGTCCAGCAGTCCTCTTCCCATCCATACGCTTAGGAACTTCTCCCCTCTTTTCTTCATTTTGTATATTCTGGGAATTAGCTAGATCAGATTGCTGTCTCCATCTGGTTGCAAAATCATTTCCCTGCACTATAGTTTTTCTCCCTTCTTTTCACTACATTAGGACTCTATACTATCGGTATTTGTTTTTAAATCGATTCTCCCTAGAGGTCGATCTATATGCCACCGCATGCATTTCCTTTCGTTTACTCAGTCACATTTATATTTTATGATTGTCGAGAATTTAACAATGAATGTTTATATTCCATCCTTCCTGTTGCTTCGACAGCCTGATCTCAACTTGTGAAATTACTTTTATTTATTTGTTCCTGAAAATCTCTACACTTAACTAGTTTAGGTATATATTTATTTCAACACTCGATTCATGTTATCATGGACTTCGAATAGAAGGAAATGATGAAAAAAAAATTCTGCACAGGCTGGGGGTCGGTATATTTCAGTGTATGTCATTGATGTCCAAAAACTCTAGAATGAACAGAGACACGCATGCGTCAACTGTTCTGTCTAGAATATGTCAACTCATGACATCTGACATTCGGGAACGTCCATCTAGAAGGTCACTGTCATAGTATGCTACTAAAGGATGTACTGTAATTCACCTTCTAAATAACCACAACCCTGATTATGGTTATTCTGGTGAGTGTAAATAGTGTAATTGAATGTTGAATTACAGAACGCTATTTTTTGGTAAAATCTTATCAACTCTGTCTCCTGTTATTGCGTTATGTAAGGTAGGTTATACTGAACTAAACTATCAATAACAATATTGGCAAATTACATCATTTACATTGGTAAAGTTGGTTACGAAATTTTAACCGCGATCCAGGTTAACCTTATTCCGGATACAACCTATGTTTATTTACGAAACACTTAACTTAACTAGAATGAGATAGAACTTTCGTACAAAAGCTAAATTCAATTATATTAAATTTACTGAACACAGATACATACTGTCAAAATTGAGAACTAACATAATTTTTGTGTAGATAATTAAAATACCTTTAAAACGAGGTCTCACATGACCCCTTCTTGCCCCTCAAAAGTTTGAAGTTGACAGTGACTGAAACGTCATCTTTGACATTTGATAAATCAGTTTTGTGTCGAAAAGTAGTTAAATTCATGACATTTGATTCAGTGTTTGTACCAAAGTTCTATCTCATTTAGCTCAGAATTTAAAGAGACTGTAAACATCCTCACTGTATAATGGGTCAGCCAGTTTCGACCAGTCCGCTCCGCACCACCTCGGGAACAAGTTTGTACGGGGTTTGTTATCCGTTATCCCTAAACCCATCACCATTCATATCAATCGTTCATATACCGCACCCCGTGCTTTTCTCACCTCACACCGGCTAAACACACATGCAATCAAATACCCACATATTCCGCTTCAGAACACCACCAAGAAGTTTAACACAATTCTCATCAATTTCAACCAGTCACTTTCAACATCTTCAACAATCCAAACGGACCATCTTCATATGTTCAGTACCACAGACCAGACGATGGTCATCAAGGCCCACACAACTTTTTATGTGTAATTATCAGAAAAATTCCATTGTTTTCGTGGTTTGGTCGATTGGCTTACATGTCCCTGTCTTATAGCTTTTCATGCGGTATCCTATTGTGAAGTTTATATTCTAATTAGACGATGAAAAATCTAATAATTTTCATCACCTAACAGAAATAGTAGGTATGGGTCATGTCAACTAAAGTGGCCATGACGTTATTGATAATATTATTGCACGGTTGCCAGTTTTCAAGAGAGGATGTACTCAGTTTATAGGTTAGGTCAGGTAATAAATTAATTATAATAGAACTGATAATTAATAATATTCCAAGTGACTTGCGTGGCCTAGTGGTACTCCGCTGGCTCACGAAGCCATAGATCGCGGGTTCGAAACTCACCTCGGCCCGCTTTACTTTTCAGATTCATTTTCGAATGTCTGTGAAAAGTAAAACAAGCGATCGAAGGTTTTAAAGGCAAATATAATTTAAAAGTGTGTGTGGCTAAAGAGTTCGTGCTCAAAGCCAATTTACCAGAGTGGAGCGACTATGTCTTACCTACACAGTTAAGACCGATGCTCCCTCTTTTTTAAAAAAAAAAAAAAATAATAATATTCCAGGAGTGGCAGATAGCATAACACAAATAAATTTATATCGCTAACCAACCACTTTGAAATATTCGGAATAAGACGAGAAATCTACCTGTGAATGACATTCATAAATTATACAGAAAGTGATGATTTGACAGTTTTTTCATTCAAATAAATCTGACTACATGGTTCAGTCCAATCAGACTCTCAGAGGTGTAAATAAGGTTGGTATGAAGATGTTGTCATTGGTGACGTCATGGCAAAAGCTTAGCTGACATGACCCATATAGAAATTTAACTTAATTTAAACTCCAGCTGTGAAACTACCTGTATTCGAATTTTTCAGACAATTTAAAAATATAATAAAGCAATGAATGCACGTCATATGAGTATAAATCACATAAAGTGCAATTACTAGCCTGTTAAGTGGGGTCTGAGTATTCCTCCATCGCACTAACATTTGTCATACTGGCAGTGCCCGAAACTCAATCAAGAGAACCTCCATTCAAACAACAACAGAGCCACCAGAGTACCAGAACACGCACAGACATGTGTTTCGCCCAATTGGGGCTCATCGGTGTGCTGCATATGGAGTATCCGGAGGATGTTGTCGAATGTCTGAAAGCCCTCCAGGTCTTAAGCAAACCAATTAGGTACTCGGTTCTCCGTGCGGTTTAAGCAGAGTGACATCTAGCGATCAGTTTGAAGAACTAATCGTGAGTTGACTTCAAGATTTATTATTGCAATTTCAGACACCCCAAATGCCAAAGATTGACAATCATGAATACGAGAAAAAAGGCAAGATACTCCACAGATGCAGCGCACTGATGAGCCCCAATAGGGCGAAACACGTGTCTGTGCTTGTTTTGGTATTCTGGTGGCTCTGTTGTTGTTTGAATGGAAGCTCTCTCGATTGAGTTTCGGGCACTGCCAGTATGACAAATGTTAGGGCTATGGAGGAATATTCCGACCCCACTTAACAGGCTAGTAATTGCACTTTATGTGCTTTTATACTCATACGACCTGCATTCATTGCTTTATTTATTAATCGTTGATTTATGCTTGCCTTTTCTCTCGTAAAAATATAATAACAAGATGACAGGGTGTCTCCCTTAAAATAACGAAAATGGGTGCATGGCAGCTTCCAAAAGCATTTATATCTCAAAATACATGGCGTGATCAGTTAGATGTACAGAGCGACCTTATCTCGGGTACTATTCGCTCTAAGAGCTTCAAAATAATTTCTTTTTTAGCGCTAAGTTACCACGAGAAATTCAAAGGAAATATTTTCAAGATTGCGCCGCACTTTCGGAAGTGCGGCAATCTTGGAAATCAACTACAAGTTGCATTCAATTGGACAATTTATTTGAATTGAATTTGAATTCCAGCAACTCCACCTGTAACCTTTTTTATCTTCAAAGAACCCTTCTAATAATAAAAGGGGTGAAGTTTACATCTGAAGAGACAGTTCGAGGAAATATCGAGGTAGTAAAAATAGTATCTACCTCCAATTTTCTACTTGCAAGTTTCGAACTTTCAGAAACCGAAGACAATAAATGCAAGTGAAGAGTATTTTCATAAAAGAAGTGAAGTTTTCATAACTTATTATGTTTTGTAAATAGTTTGGCTATTTTTAATTAGATTCCAGATTCTGGACGGTCAAGGTTTAGTCGACTTAACAGAACTGTTGCTCATTAAAATATTTGTCAATGAAATATAAATTTTTAGGTCTAAGTATCATTTCAATATTTTAAGAAATGAATATTTTATTTCTCAACGTTTTGTAAATATACAGGGTCAACCTTTGGGAGCTGATACCATTTATATAGGTTAAACTGTCCGTTTGACAGTTTCCATTTTTTGTGTATCAGTGTTTTAGGAAAAACTCAACATTTTAATAGTTATTTATGTATCAAGGGAGTTATGAGGATGTTAATTACAGAGGGCAACATATTGCAATCCCGAGGGACGTTAGTCCCGAGGGATTGTTAAGTTGCCCGAGGTTATTAAAATCTAATAACTCCCGTGATACATAATCTATTTTATTTTATATTAAAGATCTCGGGCGCTCCAGACTTGACAACTGTCAGGACGATGGGTTAAAACCCGACTCCAATACGACAGGCTATTGATTTGCTTTATACTCATTAAGACCTACCTACCTACGGTTTGTTGTGACTTTTGAGTATACTTCGGCTTTTTAATATGCATTTCTGATGTCAGTCTCGTAGCCCCTGGAGTGTCTGCAACCCATAATACACACTGGAGTTTTATTTGGCTGGGAGCCTGTGGTTTCTCTTGATAGATGTCGCTCTGTCTCGAGGTCACTGGTAACCGGTTGAATGAGATTCCATACAGGGTTTTCGATTCATGCAGCGATTCATATCCTTCCGGACTCTCCAATATAGTACGCTGACGAGGTCTAATGAGACCGAAACGGCCGTCCGTGCTTTTGGTAGTCTGGTTGGATGTGTGTTGCTGGCTGAGTCGAGAAACTCTTTATTTGGGTTCTCGGGCGCTCCAGACTTGACAACTGTCAGGACGATGGGTTAAAACCCGACTCCAATACGACAGGCTATTGATTTGCTTTATACTCATTAAGACCTACCTACCTACGGTTTGTTGTTATTTTATTTTATACTAAATGAAATATAAAAACGAAATTTGTTGGTTTTTAAAATTAAACGAATGTTTTTAATAATTGAGTAACCATGATTATTGATTACCATGGATATACAACTGAAAAGTTTGTAGAAAATGACATATGAAATCCAAATATGCAACCAACAATGCAATAACAAAAGCAACATCCAATGGTTACCAGAATTAAACCAATAGTACCTAATATTAGAATTAGAGGGAGTTAGGTATGGATTCATAACAGTCCCAAGGGAGTTATGAGTATGTTTATAGTTACGGTAACCAAGCGTTTATCTAGTTATAATGTATTAGTATGAAATAAAAATATTTTCAGCACAACACCCACTGGTTATACCGGAAGTGTACACGAACTTCGTTTTATTTTAAATGACACGGTGCAATTTTTTATGGATTCGAGTTCCTCATCAAAAATTAAGTGACTTTAGTGAAACAACATAATATCGATCTTCAATTATTGTTTTTGAGTTATTTGGATTTTTATGAATTTTTTGACACTTTCAGAGTTTCACTAAAACCGTGTTATCTACGAAACTGAATGACATAAATTGATGAAATAAATTTTTGTTCACTAAAAAATTAACAAGTTATCACACAAAATTTCGAGAAATCAGAAGAAACGCGCAAAAAGTGATTGAAAATGACTTTTGAAATTTCAAATGTTACAATAAAAAAAAATCATTTTTTCAAATAGCACCCTGCATATTTTTCTATTTCATTAGATTGCCAAAAAAAACTAAACAAAATCGATGTGCACGATAAGGGTCAAATAACAGAAAACGTCAAATAACGTCTTGAGCAATGTGTTCGATCTAGCTGGCAACATTTTGAGCATTTGTTGTGAATTTGTCATATTTTTATTAATTTTTTTCAATACTTATTGGTTGTTTGTTACTGTAATTATTCTTGTTTTAAATTTTAATTTTTTTTATTAGACTTAATGAAAACATTAAATTTTCTGGAAAACATTTTTTATTAATTATCTAGTTTTTTTGAGTTTCCGTAACACGTTCTGTTATTTGACTCTTATCATGCAAATCGATTTTGTTTAGTTTTTTTTTTGCCAATCTAATGAAATAAAAAAATATACAGGGTGCTATTTGAAAAAATTATTTTTTTTTTAAATTGTAAAATTCGAAATTTCAAAAGTCATTTTCAATCTCTTTTTGCGCGTTTCTTATGATTTCTCGAATTTTGTGTGATAACTTGTTAATTTTTTAGTGAACTAAAATTTATATTTCATCAATTTATGTCATGCAGTTTTGTAGATAACACGGTTTTAGTGAGACTCTGAAAGTGTCAAAAAATTCATAAAAATCCAAATAACTCAAAAACAATTGAAGATCGATATTATGTTGTTTTATTAAAGTCACTTAATTTTTGATGAGGAACATGAATCCATAAAAAAACCGCACCGTGTCATTTAAAATAACGAAGTTCGTTTCCACTTCCGGTATACCTAACCGAAAGTGGTGTTGTGCTGAAAATATTTTTTTTCTACTCCCAACTTTTAATATGCATATTAAATATGAATCACCAGTGCTTTAATGGGTCTCATTAAGATACAAATTTTTATTAAAGCACTGGTCAAGCTATCCAATGGCAGAGGAGCATTTGCAATCGAATCGGTTCCTTTTCGCTCACGATCGGGTCGGCAAGCCAACCGAAGTCACAGAGTTGTCATACTCACGACAAAAATTGCCTTGTGATATAAGTTCTGTATTTCTGAAAAAAAATTCTGAACGTTTATTTAATTTAGAACATAAGTAACATTCAAAGAAAATTTATCAAGATTTTAAGTTACCTTAATTAATTTGATAAGTAGGTATATCGTGTAAAAGATGGGAAGATAAAGCATTATATCATTCGTAGCGCTCCGTGATATAGTATTCAAAGCGGCAACGCTGCGACCCGCGTTGCGCAGGTAAAGAATATCGTAATTAATGGCTGCATGTCAGTTATTAAAATTATTAATTAATCTCAAAATCGAAGCGTAAAATTCGGAATTCGAACTTCGCATAATAAAAATTACGCAGTAGTGAGTAGTGCCCTTTAAACTTGATACTAAAACATGTCTCAGCAGAATAACCTTAGCGACAAAGAGAAAATTTGGTACCCAATATGCGTAAGCAAATAGCAACCTATCTTAAACTCAATGATCCGCAATTGTACACGGGTCATTGATAAAATATATAATTTTTTTATCTTTTCTATGAAACAAAAAAGGGTCGTAGAAAAAATAGTGTATGGAACTCGCAGATAATGGCTATTAATACGCTCTTATGATGGTTAAGACACTCGCCTACGGCTCGTATCTTAACCATCATACTCGCGTATTAATAGCCTTCATTATAAGCTCGTTGCATATAATATACTATTAAATGTTGAGTTTTTCCTAAAACACAGATACACACAAAAAATGGAAACTAAGTACTAACTAACTAAAAAGCCAAACGATTGATTTTTTTCAAAAAAAATTTGCAAATTCAAGTACAGGATCACAATGGCCATAATTTAAAATTATTTTGGAGTATACAGAGTGTCCCATATATGACAGTGGCATATCAAAGTTATGTTTTTTTAAATGGAAAGCTCCTATGTTATTGCATTTTTAGATTGTCTGAGAAGAGAAAATAGGATTGGTTTTTACAGTTGGTGTTTAAATTCAGAAGTTTTTGAGTTATAAACAAGTGAAAATCGTCATTTTTCAAGTTCAAGGCGCTGTACAACGTGAACGGCTGAAGATAGAGAAAAACGGCTTACATTATGTCCCTATTTTAACTTTTCATGTACTATCCTATGATGTAGATGAAATGTTTATACAGGGTGAAAAAAAATTTGAAAAATTCTGAGATTTCTCCGCGCGTCGCCAAATAAAAAAATCAAAGAAAGCACAAATGTTTCTACACCATAGGATAGTACATAAAAAGTTAAAATAGGGACATGTACGCCGTTTTTCTCTATATCTTCAGCCGTTCTCGTTGTACAGCGCCTTGAACTTGAAAAATGACGATTTTCACTGGTTTATAACTCAAAAACTTCTGAATTTAAACACCAACTGTAAAAGACAATCTTATTTTCTCTTCTCAGACAATCTTAACATGCAATAACATAGGAGCATTCCATTTAAAAAAACATAACTTATTGATATGTCACTCTCATATGGGACACTCTGTATACTCCAAAATAATTTTAAATTATGGCCATTGTGATTCTGTACTTGATTTTTCAAAAAGTTTTTTGAAAAAGTCCATCGTTTGGCCTACAGAGACCGCTTCGAATAAGGTGGGACAACCTGTATATAGAATCAGGAAATATTAGGTCTTATTAAGTTGACTTATTTGACTCAAGGTTTCTAAAGATATACAGGGTGTTCTACAAGCTCTATGACAAACTTTGACAGATGGTAGGTTGCTTGATTTTAAACATATTTTTTTTAATAAACATGGATCCGATTCGTTTTTGTTTAGAAGTTACAAGCATTTAAAAAATCGTAATTTTTCAAGTTCAAGGCCCTGTAAAAGGAAAACGGTTCAAGATAGAGATAAACGGCTTACATGTCCCTATTTTAACTTTTTATGGACTATATCCTATGGTATAGAAACATTTGTACAGGGTGATTCATTATAATGTCGCCCCCCTTTAACTTTGTTATTTCATGTGTCTCAAAAAAATTAAAAGTAGGGTTATGTAGGTGCTAAAAAAGACTTTTTTATACGTATAACAAAAATTTGAAAATAGATCAGTATACAGGGAAAACCAAAAATTTAAGTTTTTTTTCAATGGAACACCCTATAATATGAATTTATTTTTCGAATCCTCGTAAAATTCTAAGCATAATTTATAAAACATACCGTATACCTAAATTCAATAGTTTCTGAAATATTCGCATTTGATACTATTTAAAAAACCGTGTGTATATGACTACCAAATTGAAAACCTCGATCATCTTAAAGATTTGATACGGATTGAAATTAATAATTTAAATGAAAATAACCCAGAATTCATAACAGATTCATTGGAGAAAATGCGAACAACCCTTATAAACCCTTATAAAATGTGTTGAAAAAAATGGAGGCCCAGTAGAGTATTTTTTTATTGTTATTTTAGTGTTATTTATTTAGTATTTAGTTATTTAGTATTTTATTGTTAGATTTCTTGATTTGCAACATCAGTTGCTTGAAAAAATATTTGATGATGTTTCAAATGCGAATATTTCAGAAGTCATTGAGTTTAGGTATACGGTATGTTATATAAGTTATGCTTAGAATTTTACGAGGAATCGAAAAATAAATTCATATATAGGGTGATCCATTGAAAAAAAAAAATAATTTTTGGTTTTCCCTGTATACTGATCTATTTTCAAATTTTTGTTACACGTATAAAAAAGTCTTTTTTAGCACCTACATAACCCTGCTTTTAATTTTTTTGGGACACATGAAATAACAAATTTAAAGGGGGGCGACATTATAATGAATCACCCTGTACTTTCTTTGATTTTTTTAAATGTGGAGAAATCTCAGATTTTTTCAAATTTTTTATCACCCTGTATAAACATTTCATCTACATCATTGGATAGTACATGAAAAGTTAAAATAGGGACATGCAAGCCGTTTTTCTCTATCTTGAACCGTTTTCCTTTTACAGGGCCTTGAACTTGAAAAATTACGATTTTTTAAATGCTTGTAATAACTTCTAAACAATAACGAATCGGACCCATGTTTATTAAAAAAAATATGTTTAAAATCAAGCAACCTACCATCTGTCAAAGTTTGTCATAGAGCTTGTAGAACACCCTGTATAGGGACAATTCCCATTAGAAATTTGAACAGTTAATTGAAGAAGAAATGGTAATTATTTACATCCGCGCGTGTCCTAAGTTTCATCAATTTTTTCGGGACCGAGGAGCGAAATAGAATTGCTATTTTTTTCTTCACTTTCAGGTCTGGAATATTTTCGAAATTAACAGTAGCACGATTATTATTTTGTATTTTGCATTCCAAAAAGCGTGACATTAGTCCCTATATAATAGTTTGGATAAGATAATGAGTAAACTATAGTTGTTATCCGGTGCCAATCCTACTCTGTACGCTTCGGAGGCAGTTGGGCTTGTCGTCAAGTTGTTAATTTACTTTCAAGACCCGGCGAATATTTATCCACGATTATCGCCAGGACCGCACTCCCAAAACCGATTTTTAGTGCCGTTTTTTTTTTTGGCTATAACAATAAAATGCTTTCCTATAGTGTTACTTATACGTACGTCCTCAACCCCTATTATACAGGGTGTACCAGCTCGATTTAGACAACGGTAAGAGCCGTCGTGTAGGTCTGGTCAAGACGAAACGTTTTATTATTTGAAGTTTTTGGATTTGGACCTTCGTTGCGGAAATATGGCCGACTTCCGGTTTTTAGTTTTTTGGCTCCAGTTTCGGCATTTTTAGGTTCTCGCCCAAACTGAAACTAGTTTTGGAAACTCCTTAGCTTCAGTTACAACTTTCATATTGAAGTCAAGCAGGTTCTATCTCTGTTGGATTCAAAAATGGCGACATGCCCAAGACTTTAAATTTTAACGGTGGAGTGCTAGAACGTTAATTACAGATCAGATCTGCCAGATAATTACTGATTTTAAAATGCCCTGTATTGTCAAAATGTTGGTCTGATATTGCTGGAAATAAACTCTACTCCCTTTTAGAAGAGTTAATTATACTGATAAAAAATGAAAGACCCTTCAAAATATTCCCCCTATTTCCAAAATTTGCAATTTAAAATCATTAATTATCTGCCAAATCTTTAATTAGCGTTCTAGCACTCCACCCTAAAGCCCGTATTCACAAAGCATTTCGGCTCTGTAATATCTCGAAAATAATTAAATAAGTGAGATGGAGATATACACTTTATACGCATTAGAATGAGATGGGTATATTTGATTACGTAATTATTTGGGTAGTTATCGTTTGTGAATACGGGCGTAAGTCTTTGAAACAATTCAAATTGAATCAAATTGAAAAATTAAGATTTTGAATCCAACAGAGATAGAACCTTGACTTCAATATGAAAGTTGTAACTGAAGCTAAGGAGTTTCCAAAACTAGTTTCAGTTTGGGCGAGAACCTAAAAATGCCGAAACTGGAGCCAAAAAACTAAAAACCGGACGTCGGCCATATTTCCGCAGCGAAGGTCCAAATCCAAAAACTTCAAATAAAAAAACGTTTCGTCTTGACGAGACCTACACGGCCCTTACCGTTGTCTAAATCGAGCTGGTACACCCTGTATAAGTGCCATAGTAAAACCACAGGTAAAACTGTAGCAGACACGTAGATATAAATTAATGACCAAATATATTGCATTATTAATTAGACCATCCAGTTAGGTACCTACTTTACTTTTATTTGGCAGTGAAATGCATAATTTTATTAACCTATGAGTATGCATTTCACTGCTTGAAGGTGAGTGTAATGAAAATGAAACGAAACGTTACAAAACGCAACCGCAATGAGCTATTCTATTCTAATTGCCAAAGAGTCAGTATCGCGAGACTGTTTGATGTGATGTGACATCACACTGACATCCGTTCGTTTTGACCTTTGTTTTTTATTTGTCTTAATGTATGTATGTCATGTTTAGGGTTTAGATTTTTAGGTTATCTGTTTTGTTTACCCATAGACCTAGAATATAATGGACGAACCTTTGAGACTAAAATTTGTTGCCAACCAAAGTTAGGCAACCATACATACAAGTAAGGGCAAAGCGACGAATTCAATTCAACAAAACAAATTCAAACAAAGAATAATCAAAAATTCCGCATTCTTGGTGTTTTTTGAGTGATAGAACAATAATTAATGTTAATATTATTATCTGACATTAGTATAAATAAATAAATATTTATTATTGGCCTTGTATGGAAATTGTAGGTGTATAACAAATAGATCTGATTTTAATAGGTATCCATACTGGTTAAAAGCATATTAATATTTACTTTAAATATCTTCTCTGTGGATTTAAAATTTAATATTAATAATGGTCCAGTCTTGTGCAGCTTATAATTGTGTAAATCGTGTATCAAAATTAACAGATATATATTTTCATAGGTAAGTGAAACATTTTATCTCTGTAATTGTAATAAATAGTTATTCTATTAGAATTACACCATATAAAAACAAGTAATAAAGTCGTGTTATTATAATTTTTATGCATTCATTTTCTTATTCTTTAAAAATAACCATGTTCTTCCTATAAAATACCTATGTGTAATAAAAACAAAAAATTTGAATTTCGTATTATTTCTTCATTATATTATTTAGTAGTTTTTGCCCTTACAAGAAATGTTGGTTGCCTACCTTGCACAATAAGGCAGGCAACCAACATTTCTTGTAAGGGCAAAAACTACTCTTACACTGGCAACAAACTTAGTACAGTAAAGCATTGACAACTATCAGTCCATTATATTCTAGGTCTATGTGTTTACCTCTACATTACATCCCATCCTATTTAAAATTACTATTTCAAAGTTTTTTTCTAATTCATTCATTCATTCAATTCGTCTTCGTCCATAATTTTATTAATTTATAATAAACCGAGTAGCGATTATTGGTTGATGGTAAACGATTTAACAGCTGTCAACCAACGTACAGCGTACAGGTAAACTGCCTACCTTATTATTTCATTTTACTACCTAAAAATTGAAATACGGTGAGGTGACCCATAAAACGTGTTATTTACTTTCGTTTGTAGTAAAGTCGTCCACTTTCATTACTTTCAATTCAAGCGAAGTTCCCACGAATAAGTAAGTAGTTCTGTTTACTAGGTAGTCCCACATGAGAATTGTTAAAAGTCATCGTCATTATTATTTAATCCAATCCAAAAAAGAGCAAAGTTCATCTTCATAAATATTTACACTTCGAGTGGTATTTATAATTTCACGATCATGATCAAGGTTCGAAAAGTGTAGCGAGCCGGCAGTAGTGCCAGTAATTAATTAGCAGCTGCAGTTGGAAGTGGAACTGCTACAAGTTGAGATCGCCGGTTGATTCTTCATTCATTCAGTCATACGACTAATTGTGGTTAAATTACGTTCTTGCCTACCTGGTGAAGAATTCAAGTTGCGATTTGATTTCATTTGAAGACATGGCGTCAAGAGATAAAGCGACAAATCAGTTGGTCGATTACAAGAAAACTGCAAAAGTAAGTACCTACCTACCTAAGGAACTGTACCTACTAGGTAATTAACTAGATTTTGGTTTTATGCCGGTTATCTGTCATGCTGTAAGTCACACATATAGGTATGAGGACAATTTTTTAAATACTCTTTTAGAAAATAAAGCCTGGCGGGTTATTATACAGATCAGGGGCCACTAACACTCTGAGAGATATTACAGGTGTCCCAGTTTATAGTAGAGTAATTTCAGAGTCCGATATACAGTCCTTTTAAGGAAGAAAGTTTTACACGAGGTTTTACATAACATGCATCGAAAAGTTCTTCGTTCTCAAATAGGGTGTTGAGTTTTCTATGAGAAAATTTCAAAATTGGCTCAATGGACTCAAACATTTTTACAGTAGTTGCGTTAATTGAAGTACCTACATGATTTGACCCAAAGAACATTTTTCAATCCAGTGGCAGAGATCTGGGTGTGCTGTTACCTTTTTTAGTAAATACGGTAATTGTTTACATCCGCGGCTCCTAAGTTTCATCAATTTTTTCGGGACCGAGGAGCGAAATAGGGGTGCTGGGTGGGTAAGAAGCTAAAAACAGCCAGGGCAAACTAATATCAAGGTCACCACTAAGGCCTCTTTGGCACTACGGTCGAATTTCTATTTTTTTTTTCACTTTCAGGGCAAGGAATATCTTCGAGAATAACGGTAGCACGCTTTTTATTTTCAAATTTGCATTTATTTTGCATTTATACTCCAAAAATACGCGACATTGCTCGCTATTATATTCCGACTACGTTTCCATGCCGCGTATGTTGCGTCTGTTACCAGACCGGCTCTGGTGTTGTTTACGAGTTTCCGCGGTTTCCGCCGTCCTCTCGACACTCTGACCTCGCATGTTTATTATGATATTCACTGTTCTAAACAGGCCCGCACTCAGGAAGACCTTCTTTTGATGCCGTTTTGTTCGCTTATCTTTCATTTCCCCAGCAAATGAATACCTTCCTGGTGTTACTATAGGTATGTTCTCCACCCCTATATAGGTGCCATAGTGAAACTGTAGGAGCCGCAGATGTAAATAATGACCGTAAATACGTAATTTCTACGCCATTGACTTAGTTGCCTTGACTTAGTAATAGACATTTGTTGGTTTTTGTAGATACCTCATTTTTAGTTTAGAGGAGAAAAATCATCTTATGGTTTTGTTGTAAGACTGTTGTCAAGATATTTCACAATGTAGGAACCCATGCAAGTTTTTTGTAAATCAACAAACTTCATAATAACGATCACAAAAATGATTAATTTCTGGAAAAACTCAATAGCATTGATTTTTATAATACTTTTTACCTTGTACGGGTTGTTATATTGTGAAGTATCTTGGAAACAGTTTGTCCCACAACAAAAACTTAGGATGACTTTTCTCCTCTAAACCGAGCTCTAAACAAAACATGGTATCTACAAAAAAATATCAAATTTTGGGTAATTGTATACATCCGCGGCTCCCTCGGCGGCTCCTACGTTTCATCAATTTTTTCGGGACCGAGGAGCGAAATAGGGGTGCTGGGTGGGTAAGAAGCTAAAAACAGCCATTGCAAACTAATATTAAGGTCACAGATAAGGTCTCTTTGACACTACGGTCGAATTTCTATTTTTTTCTTCACTTTCAGGGCAAGGAATATCTTCGAGATTAACAGTAGCACGGTTTTTATTTTGAATTTTGCATTTATTTTGCAGTTATATTCCAAAAATCATTGCATCAATCCCTGTGGACTGGACACGATATGTGAAAGCAAAGCGGATATAACGCTAAATACGTCTCTGCACGCTTCGAAGCGCTTGGCTATTGTTGTGAAGTGGTTATTTCCTAGAGTCGAGGTGTTTAATCCGCGCCTCTTGTCAGGACCGTATTCTCTTCGCACTCTCAAAATCGGTTTTTAAAGCCGTTTTATGGCCTTCCCTTTCATTTGCAAAGCAAATGAATACCTTCCTGGTGTTACTATAGGTATGTTCTCCACGCCTATACATATAGGTGCCATAGTGAAACTGTAGGAGCCGCGGATGTATATAATGACCAAATTTTGCATTGAAGTCAGTGGGGTATAAACTATTAAAAAAAAAGGTAACGACATAATAATGATCGGTACTGTGAAAAAATTTGAGAAATTCCATTGAGCATATTAATTTTCTTTTAGAAAACTCAACACCCTGTAGCTCGAAAACTAAGAACTTTTCGATGCATGTTGTATAAAACTTTCTTACTCTACAAATCTACTATAAACTGGGACACCCTGCTGTATATTACAAGGGTAATTCCTTGTAATTTTTTAAGGGAAAATGTTCATTCATGGATTTCATGGATATGGAACCCTTCCCGCACTTCACATAGAGATATTTTGGAAAATGTCAAGAGAAAGTTTCTCAAATATTCAAACTTTCGTTCTGACTTGGAGTATCCGCCAAGAGGTTTCCCATAGATTCTGCTCCTGGCTTCCTGGAAAAGTTTGAACGGACAGTTTACACAATCGCCGCACAGCTTCCTCTAGTCTCTTTTTATTCAAACTTCTGCATAATATTACTGTATGTCCGCAGCTTCTTAGTAGGATAAACTTTGTTGTTCCGAGGATAGGTCTCCGATTCCCAACAATGTTTTACTTTCTAACGCTGTTTGAGTCCTCACCTATTTTTTGGATGTGCTCAAATTATTCCCTATATGAGAGCACTCTTGGTATACTCTCTGCGAAAACTCCCGGAGATAAAGTCATCAGTCACGGACTTTCAGTAATTATTGTTGTGACTCTTATTTCTTATTTGTAATGTAATTATTGTTCCATTATAATATTGGATTGTCCCATCAATATTGAAGGGTCCAATGCAATAACCAGTCAAGTCCATTTTTAAGGCCAAAATTAGTTAGCAGTCGATTCTTACATAGTATAAAATTCTCTTTCGTCCTGTGTAATAACCAGCTCTTGATCATAGAAAATAATAAGAATAGCAATATCATCAACTCTAATTTTAATTTTTAATTTCCTTATTTTCTATGATCAAGAGCTGGTTATTACACAGGACGAAAGAGAATTTTATACTATGTAAGAATCGACTGCTAACTAATTTTGGCCTTAAAAATGGACTTGACTGGTTATTGCATTGGACCCTTCAATTGGCTTTGGCTGTTGAGTGGATGAAATTTAAATAAATAAATAACTAAATATAAGCATGTGTGGTCATTTGCATAATTTTTGAGATACAGCATGCATACAAAAGCAGCCACTTATTAATGCTTACGAACATGCCAAGTTTCATCAAAATCAACCCAAAGATTTTTAAATAATTAATAAAAAATCATGCAAGTGGCCACATATGTTTGAACATTTTTTGTTAAAAAATGATAAGTTTTGGAAGATAAGATAAATGGAAGTTCTGAAAACTTCCGGTTGAAGACTTCAAAATTCCAGAAAACTCAAAATTTTCGAATCTCCAGAACTTAAAACATTTCAAACTTCGCAACTTCAAAAATGCCTAAAACTCCAAAATCATTAAACATAGAAATTCCTAAAATTCAAAAACGACCAGAGCTTCAAAAAATTCAAAAACTTCAAAATTTCCGGAACTAACATTCCAAAGCGACCAAAACTTTAAGATCTCCTAACTGAAAATTTCATAACTTCCCAGAATTTTTAAAATTCCGAAACTCGGCAACTTAAAAACTTCGGAATTCTTCAAAACTTAAAAATGCTACAAATTTTCAAAATTTTTAATTAGTGCACTTAATTAGCGTTTAATTGTTCGAGCAATTTGACATGGATATCATGCTGATTGAGGCATTTTTGAACTCATGTTCTGCTAGATTTATCTAAAGCTGGCAGAACATGTCGTTTTTCTTAGAAAAAATGGAGCACTAAAATTTTAATTAGTGCATTTAATTAGCGTTTAATTAGCGTGTAATTATTGTGGTTTTATAAAATTTATGTTCTGCTGACCCTGCTCTTCCAACTTTAGGGACGTCACAATAGGCCAGTCTGAATAAGATTGAAAAGCTGCATCTGTTGCATTAATTGCATTTTAGGTCTGTTGAGCCATTTTCGAGAACGACAGGATAAAAATTTTCATTTTGTCTTATCATTTTTTCATAATTATTGCATTGACTGACTTGAAACAGCCAAGTCTATTACAAAAATGACACTACAAATTGAAAACTGTTTCCAAATTTTCTGGAAAATGACTCAACCGACTTAAAATAATATAACTATAGCAACAAAAGCAGCTTTCAAATTATTCATTAACATTTCCCTCTATAACAAACAGGGGGGATAATATTTGAAAATATTTGCGTGACTGTCATGAGAGAAAATCCATCTTCAGAGGTACGTAAATCTCTGGGTTCGGTGCGCGATTTAACTAGGCAACCCATGTGTGATCTATCAATGTATACAGGGTGATTGATTGAAACGCCACATTAGAAAAAATTCGACTTCCAAATGATCTAGGAATCTGAAATTTGGAACTTAGGCAACATATACCTAATAACGAGTCAAAATGAAATATTACCAAGATGGCAGCACATTTAAAAATGGCGAAAGCAATGGCCATCTTTGTTTTTTTAAATAGGACACCCTATATTTTATTGCATTTTCAGATTGTCTGAGAAAATGTAATAACAATAATGTTTATAGTTGCATTTTAAATTGAGTAGGCTATGAGTTATAAACAAGTGAAAATCGCAATTTTCCAACTTTTAACCCATTTACCACAAAAACGGCCCATAATATCAAAAAACGGCTCACATGTTCCTATCTTAACTTTTTATAAGGCATCCAAATATGCAGTTGAAATGTTTATACAAGGTGGTGAAAATTATCAGATTTTTCATCACCCTGCATAAAAATTTAAACTATACAGTAGGATACCAGATAAAAATTTAAGATAGGGACATGTAAGCCGTTTTCTGATATCTTGAGCCGTTTTCGTGGTAAATGGGTTTAAAGTTGGAAAATTGCGATTTTCACTTGTTTATAACTCATAGCCTACTCAATTTAAAATGCAACTATAAACATTATTGTTATTACATTTTCTCAGACAATCTGAAAATGCAATAATATACAGGGTGCACCATGTATCCTTCTCTATATTGCTATCTCCTAACGCTAACAGATACAGGGTCGGTTAAACAAGTCCAAAGGAGCGCAATTTTGTGGCCATCTCGATTCCGTCGAGACATACAAGATATCTGAAACCGTTCCTGAAATATCCTGAAAAAACTGAAAAATCGAGATTTCTTATTTTTTCCATATCTTTTTTATTATTGGAGATTAATGAATAATTTTTTTGTTGGCTTACATAAGTCGTCAAGAGCTACCCATCTGACATTTCAAAAATTTTCAAAGCCGACTAGATCCCGGGATTTTCATAGTCAACTTTCGTTTTTCTTATGGCCACCATATTGTTTTTTTATATTGTTCGATATAAAAAAAATCATAAAAACTAAAAATTGTTAAACTTCAAAAAATAAATTAAAAAAATTTTTATTCTTCTTTTTTCTTTACAAAAAAGACACATTTTTGGACCGAATTTCATAGATAAATTAAAAAACCACAAGGCAAGCACTATTTCGGCGTATTTTACAAATGTTGACGTTTTTCTACGATTTTTTTTAGATTTTTCTTTGAAAAAATAAGAATAAAAATTAAAAAAAAAATTTTTTTGAAGTTTATTAATTTTTGTTTTCCATTATTTTTTTCATATCGAACGACATAAAAAAATAATATGGCGGCCATAAGAAAAACGAAAGTTGACTGTGAAAACTCTTGGATCTAGTAGGCCTTGAAAATTTTTGAAATGTCAGATGGATAGCTCGTAACGGCTTATGTAAGCCTACAAAAAATTATTTATTAATTTCCAATAATAAAAAAGATATGACGAAAATAAGAAATCTCGATTTTTCAGTTTTTTCAGGATATTTCAGGAACGGTCACAGATATCTTGAATGTTTTGACGAATTCGAGATGACCACAAAACTGCGCATCTTTTCTCTAATTTAACCGACCCTGTATCTCTTAGCGTTCAGGAGATAGCAATATAGAGAAGGATACATGGTGCACCCTGTGTAGGGTGTCCCATTTAAAAAAACAAAGATGGCCATTGCTTTCGCCATTTTTAAATGTGCTGCCATCTTGGTAATATTTCATTTTGACTCGTTATTAGGTATGTTGCCTAAGTTCCAAATTTCAGATTCCTAGATCATTTGGAAGTCGAATTTTTTCTAATGTGGCGTTTCAATCAATCACCCTGTATATTATTATCTAACATTTGATCTTTGTCATAATCAAATAACAGAATGATGAGGGTATACAGGGTGACAATAATCTACCCTCGTTGTATGGCTAACTTTGTTATTTCAAGAGTTAGGTACAGGTTAGGTTAAATTAGCAAAGTTGGGCAGAATTGTTGCTTATTGAGAATCGGAAGTTATTTTTTTTTTTAAATTCAGCCGTTACTGAAATATGCTGAAGAAACTGAAAAATCAATTTTTATTTTATTTTTTGAAATAAATAAATAATTTCTTGTAGGTTAGCTTAGCATAAGTCGTCAAGAGCCATCAATTCGACACTTCAGAAATTTTCAAAGCCAACTAGATCCCAGAGTTTTCATAGGTTAACTTTTGTTTTTCTTATGGCCGCCGTATTGATTTTTTATAACGTTCGGTATAAAATAAATCAATGGAACCAAAAACAAAACACAATAAAAAAAAAATAAAAAAAAATGTTAGTCTATTTTTTTCGAAAAAAAGACAACTTTTGAGACCGAATGTCATAGTGAAATTTAAAAACCATAAGGCAATAAGGTAACATGACTTATTATTGACGTAATTTGATGAAAAAAGGTTTAGTTTTTTTTTCGAAAAAAGAAAACTAACATTTTTTAATTTTTTTTTATTGTTATTTTTTGTGGTTTCCTCAATTTTTTTATACCAAATGTTATAAAAAATCAATATGGCGGCTATAAGAAAAACAAAAGTTAACCTATGAAAACTCTGGGATCTAGTTGACTTTGAACATTTCTGAAGTGTCGAATTGATGGCTCTTGACGACTTATGCTAACCTATAAGAAAAAATTTATTTATTTTACAAAATAAAAAAAGCTCGAAAAAAATATGCGGCTAAAATAAAAAAAAATGATTTTTCAGTTTTTCAGCATATTTCAGTAATGGCTGAATTTTCCAAAAAAATAATTTCCGATTCTTAATAAGCAACAAATTTTGCCCAACTTTGCAAATTTAAACTAATCTGTAAATTTTGAAATAAGTTAGCCATACAACGAGGGTAGATTATTGTCACCCTGTATATTGCTAATTCCGGATCTTAAACTAGAATAATTGACAGTTTTTGTGACAGATTTTTCTCCCTAACCCTCGATTTTATCGCTAAAAGCAGAATAAACAAAGTTGTAGATAATTTTATAAGAAACTTTTGTCTCTTAGATATTTCCTCAAGCCCTCCTAGTTTTTTAATTATAGCAAAAAAAAACAGATTAGAAGCATTATTTTGAGGAAAAAATTACCGCATTTTTGTTTTTTTTTTTCGAGGTTTTTTTCATAGATCAAGTTTGGCCCCTCCCCCTCAAAATTGTTGAAGATCATCCTACAGAACAGGTTTCAACATTATGTAGAAACTATATCATTACTTGTAACTCCCGATTTTTTTATATGGAGATTCATACCTTACTATCAGTTTTTGAGTTATTTTTCAATATTTTTATGCAATTGCTAATTTTTTATTTTTGATGCGCGCGAATTTTCCTTTATTTTGAATTTTTGGCGCGCAGCCTCTAAAAACATGAAATTACTCGAGAACCAAGCAAGTAAGCAACCTATGAAGAAAAATCAAAATTGGATTATGAATAATTTTTAGTAGATATACAGGGTGTCAATTTGTAAACTTGCCGCCCCTGAATTCTCCCTTGAAAAATGTTTCTCAAAGAAATCCAAACAGGAATCGAAACAGGTCAATTTTTTAATTTAATTAATGTTCCATTGACGTAAAAAATTTTATACGGGGTGTTCCTTGATTCAGTAATGATCACAATGTTCTATCTTTTTAAATGGGACAGCCCATATATTAATACATTTTCAGATTGTAAGTATGAAAATTCAGTAAGAATGGCTTTCACACTTGGAGTTTAAAACTGAGTAGCTTATGAGTTATAAACAAGGTCTCGCTTCCTCGACCTTGGCCTGTCGGCGGCGTCGGGCCTTCGGCCCTCCATGACGGGCCTTCGGCCCGGTTTGTCAGTAGATCCCCGTCAAAGTTGGAATTTTTCAGGTTTTTTTCGTGTTACCTTTTTTTCTATGTCGTTACACGGCACTGTGATCAGTAGATTCCGCGTCGTAGTTAAAATCTGCCATTCATCTCTTTTTGTGTTATTTTTTTCTATATTCCTCCTGAAGGACCAATATGGGAACTTCCGAGATCGCGCGTAGAAGTTAGATTCGCGTCAAAGTTAGTCACGCGTTAGTTTGACAGTTCAAGTTGGTCGTGAAAGAGAGAACAGGTCGCGAGAAGCACGGAATTTTCTTCGACAGCTGTCAAATATGTCAATTCGGTCTGTGGAATCAACAAAATGCCGAAATCAGTTTTGTTGAAAAGAGAAACAATTCTTTTAAATGCTCTTGATTTTGACATTTAAAAAATGACAGTTTTAGTTTTAATTTCGCAATTTTCTCAAATGAGAGTCGTAACCTGAAGTCTCTTCTTTACGTCAAAATTAAAAAAGGCCGCCATTTTGATTCTCAAAATTCAAAAAAAATTATTTCGTTTGTTCGAAACACCCATTTTCCACTATAATATTACTATGTAATTTGTAATGAACGCCATTTTCTCCGAAACTATGCAAGAAAACGAAAAAGGCTCTTCGGTTCTAGATTTGCAATCACTTCATGATGCCCTTTTCTGAATTTCAGCCGTTTTTATTTTTTTTTTATTTTTAAAAAATCGAAGGGTAGGCCTATCGATTTGCTTGATCGCAGATTGTTTCGTCGTTTTCTCTGAAACGCTGCAATTTTTTGACGGACGGTATTTTCCGATCGACAGAGTTCGTCGATTGGAAGCGTAACGTGAAATGGCGATCGCGAATTTTTTTTAAAATGGCCGCTACAGACGCTTTTGAAAATTTTCAAAAATTTTTTTTTTAAATCTACTTTGGCGGCTTACAGCTGATAGACGGTTGTCTCGATTGCAGCAAAACTTTGCATTTTGGAAGAGCAATTTCTTAGCTACACGCCGATACTTTTGCGATGTTCCCCCGACCCAAGCAGCCAAAGTTACGGTAAAAAATGTGCGAGCGGAACAATTTTCCCTTCAAAATTTCGACAATTTCCGAGCAAAAGTAATGAACAGCTATAGTTCGGAATTTTTTTCTCGTCAATTTTCGTACATCGGGATTCGAGGATCATTTTTGCGGGATTGTGGAAGAGTTGCTCTGTTGGAATATTCAATTTTTGTCGCCTAAGTTTCCAAAATGGCGGCACTGTGAATTTTGGAAGATGGCCGATTTTTGCTCGCGATTCCTCGACTTTGGCGTTTGAAAAATTGCGTTTACGATTTTTTCTTCGCGCTTTTTTCGAGAATACGTTCGAGCTAAGGTTATTTCCTTTCTTTTGACTGTTTAAAAGAAAATGTATCGGTAATTTCAAAGTCGCCGCGAATTTTTTTGTCAAAAAAAATGACTCATATTGAGGTTTTTCAAATTTGACAATTTTTTAGTGACTTTTTCGATTTCGCCGTCATTTTTTCAGAATAGCCAAATGAGACTCGCAAGTAATGTCTTTATATTGACAGCGTCGAAAACATTTCAACGGCGACTCACGCCATCATTATGATTTTTTTTTAATTAAAAACAATAAGGAGGTTTTTCATTACTTTTCAATTTGACGTTTCAAAAATGACAGTTCAAATTTTGATTTCGCAATTTTCCCAGAAGAAGATCGTAGCCTAGAGTCTCTTCGTTACGTCAAAATTAATAGCAGGTCGACATTTTGATTTTGAAAATTCAAAAAAATTATTTCGTGTGTTCGAAACATCCATTTTCCACGAAAATTGCCAATTTTTGATCTCGATTTCTCAACTTTGACGTTTAAAAAGTCCCAGTTTGAATTTTTTTTCGAGTTTTTTTTCAAAACCACGTACTAGCTAATAGTATTGCCGTTATTCTGACATTTTTAAAAAAATTGTATCGCGAGTTTCAAGGTCGCCGAGATTTTTTTTGTTGAAAAAAAAAATTAATTTTTTTTCGGGTTTTTCAAGTTTGACATTTATTAAGTGACATTTTCGAATTCGCTGTCATTTTTTCTGCATAGCCAGATGAGAGTCGCAAGTAATGTCTTTATTTTGACACCGCCAAAAATAATTCAATCACGATTTATACCGTCACTATAATGACATTTGGTAAAAAGAAAAACAATTTTTCTCAATATTCATGAATTTGACGTTTAAAAAAAAATGACAGTTGCAGTTATCCGGGATAGCTCTTGCACCAATATGTTATTGCTGCACATTTCACCTTTACGAGGATACCAAAATCTGGCCGCCATCTTGATCCTTCGATTTTAATTAAATGTTTTCGTGTGAAAGAACACGTGTTTTTTTCCACTTTTCGATTTTGACGTTTCAAAAGTGCCAGTTCGGATTGGTTTTTCGAAAATATTTCACCAGGGTGTAGTGGCCGGAAGTCTCTTCGTTACGCTAAAATCACAAAATGGCCGCCATCTTGATTCTTCGAATCGAAAAAAATTATTTCCTTCGGTCGCGTTCACGGAATTTCCGCATGCGTAATATGACATTAAGTTCTTTACTCTATTTTTCACGGCGCATTTTTCAAATTTTGCAAATAATAATCACTTCAAATTATTAGTGAAAGACCAATAGTACATCGCAATTAATTGTCAAAACAATTATTAAAAAAATGCATAAGAAAAAACAGAAATTAGCCCGAACAGGATCGGCGCATGCATAACCATCATTATAATAATTAATTAATGAAAGCGGGGCAACAAACGACCGAGCCCGCACTCCGGCACGTCAAAACTGCATTACTTAATAGTTTTCCGACGACGGCGAAATGCCGAAACGTATTATTAACAATTTCATATAAATTGTCGTATCTTCGTTATTAAATGACCAATGTGGATAATTTTTTCACAATCATTTACGTTAATTAATTGTCGTTGCGACTGTCCTTTTAATTTTCCCAATCGCGCATAAAGAAGAAGACAAAAATAATAATAAAAAATTAATTTATCGATTTTTTAATAAAAATAAAAGTGTAAGCTAATTTTCGAGCAGCGATGAAATTTTTTATTTTTCGTTTAAAGTACCAACATAATCGAGATGAAATGAAGCCAAAACTTCAAATTTAGTGTTGGAGAAAAAAAATCTGACAAAAGTTCAACTATGTCACCGATGGAGGAAGATATAATGTAAAACACGTCTGAACCGTTTCAATGACCTGCCGAAGTTTTTCCGAATTTTGACAGTTTCTCCAACGGTTTAGAAAAAAACTATATCTATCTTTTTTGTAGGTAAAGAACGTCTCTATCATAGAGCTTTGTTATTTTTTCGATCGGTCGACAATGTTTCGAAAAAAATTCGAAAGCATGCGATAAAGAGTAGCATTTTGACAATTGTTATTATTGAAGAAACAATTGCCGCTCCCAAACAGGGAATTTTTCTGGAAAATATTTCAAATAAAAAAATAGCACTTGGAGAATTGTTCAAAAAAGGTCTGATTTGATTTTTCGCTAGGATGAACCGTTTTCGAAAAAAAAATTTTTTTGTGGGTTTTTATTCTATTTTAAACCAAAGCGGATTTTTTTGTTTTTTTTCGAATAAGTCACTTTTGCCGACTTGTCACGTAAAAATCATCATCATATTTTTGGTAGGTAACGAGCTGCTCTATCTCGCTGTTTTGTTATTTTTTCGATCTGTCAAATAAATTTTGAAAAAAAATCCGAATTAGTCGCAAAATCATGCGAATACGGTGTCCTCAATTTTTGAGAGCCAATTACCGCTCACCTAATTATTTTTTCGAAAAACGATCTCTACAAAGTTTGTACGTCTATCTTTTCCCTAAGTAACTGTACTTGCAGAATCTGTCCGCGACGTACCGTTACCGAGAAACAAATCCTTATGTCGGGACGTTTTAAAAAAAATACGGCCCTGAACGGGGGCCTTAAAATTCTCGAATCCGGCCCATTTTCAATAGGTCGTATTTGGGGGTCCCCAGCTTCGTCCCTACCGAGTTTCATCCCGATCGGTACAACTTTCAGACACTTAGAGTGTTTCCTAGCAGATTCCCGAAAAATCCCGAAATTCCCGAAAAAAAGACACTTCCCGTTAACGGATCCCGCTGATTTTCAATAGGCATCGTGGCATGGTGCGAAATTTTAATTGATCAAAATTTCAACCTTCTACGACGAAAAATGGCGCCTCTAGAGTGTTTCCTAGCAAAAGTCACAGAACTTGCGACAGACAGACGGACAAAAATCGGGCGGTAGGCTTAGTATACTTCCGAGATTTACGATTACATCGATCTCGGAAGAACAAGTGAAAATCGCAGTTTTTCATTTTCAAAGCAGTTTGTTTTGAAAACGGTTCAAGATATCGCAGAACGGCTTACGTGCCCCTATCTTAACTTTTAAAGCGGTATCCTAATATTGTGTATGAAATTTTTATACAGGGTGATTAAAAATCTATTCATTTTTATCACCCTGTATAAAAAAATTTTACGTCAATAGAACATAAATTAAGTTAAAAAATTTACCCTCTTCAGTATTTCTTTGAGAAACCTTTTTCAAGAGAAAATTCAGGAGTGGCAAGTTTTCAAATTGACACCCTGTATAAATATTACAATATTGACAATATAGTATAATAATTGTCTTTGGTTTTTGCTATTTTAAGTATTTGCATGCCTAACAAAAATAATTTAGATCAATATAACGTTATAATTGTATAAATGTTATAAATAATGTATAAATGTTATAAATGTAAAAATAAAAAAATACATTTTCCAATTTTATCAGAATTTCAATTTGAGCCAAATTTTGGCAAATTTTTTATTATTTTTTTAAAATAAACAAAAAGACCCGAGAAAAGACCAAAACAAATTGAGAATGCAGCTAACAACTTTTTTTAAGTACACTTATCGTATAACAATATTTCGTAATTTTTTAAATTTTAAAAAAGCTACATTTCCAATTTGTTATTTTTTAATGTTTAGGAAATAATAAAAAAACATTCTAAAATTTGGCCAACTTTAATATGCCGGTAAAAGTGCAAAATGTAATGTTTTTAATAGTTTACCCTTTTCCTCTGGTATCCTACTGTACGTTGAAACTCGGGTTGAAATGTTATACCTACAGGGTGATGAAAAATCTGATAATTTTCACCACCCTGTATAAACATTTCAACTCCATAATAGGATACCTTATGAAAAGTTAAGATAGGGACATGTAAGCCGTTTTCTGATATATTGAACCGTTTTCGTGGTAAATGGCTTTAAAGTTGTAAAATTGCGATTTTCACTTCTTTATAACTCATAATAGCCTTCTCAATTTAAACTGCAACTATAGGTACTATTATTATTATATTTTCTCAGGCAATCTGAAAATGCAGTATGAAGTATCTCTTAAAAAAAAATAGATATGGCATTTACTTTGGCTATTTTTAAATGATCCGCCAGCCATTTTGGTAATATTTCATTTTGACTCGTTATTGTTTATGTTGCCTTAGTTCCAAATTTCAGATTCCTAGATCATTGGGAAGTGGAACTTTTTCTCGCAGGCGCGATAAAACAATCACACTATAAAAATCTAATTAAAAGTCACAGGTTGCATTTGTATGACGATTGTAAGTGAATGTATTAGTTTGTTGATTATTATGCGATAACTTTTGTGGCGTAATTTGTTGCTTGTTTGTGGTAAAATTGTGCTGAAATTGTATAACTTTGTTTTAGTTTTTCTATTTTAGGATTTTGTTTTTCACTGTATCTATTTTGTATATTTAAAATTCATAGCACTTTGCCCTTTAAAACTAGTGAAAACGGCTAGCTTTTGTTAATAATTAATATAAGTGATTATAGTGAAGTAACTGTTATTATAAGTTCCTATATCTAATGAGATGGTTTACTATTAGTTTGTATTTAACTTTAGTACCTTTTTATCTGCATGTAGGTAGGTACCTTTAAAAGTAAAAATTTTTGGTATGGAATATTACAAGGTTTAAATCTCGGCTTAAAGGCTAATATTGAAACACTTCTTATTAGGGGCATTATACACACAGCTATATTAGTGTTTTATTTTCTGATTTTGTAAATACTGGATATAACCGGAAATAAAAAATAAATTATTTAATTTAAGCAGTAGAAAGAATGGTGTGGTGTAACACTATTCGGGCATGCTTTCTTGTATCCTAATTTTCTCTAGAAAACAAATTTGCTTAAGGATCCCTCTTACGCGGTTTTACTTGGAGTTTTTTGGACTGCCTTGAGACGAACATACTTTGTGTAAAAAATACCTTTGTTGAAGTTTTTTAGGGTTTTAGATTCGGTTTTAGAGCCTCCTGTTACTATAACAGTGGGTATTATAAAGGCTCATTAAGTTAAGGGGTAATTTTCTGTGACGGTTTTTGAAGCTAATATCGACGTCAAATGACTTTTATTAACATTTTTTGTAGTTAGGTACCTACTTTTACGTCAAGAATGGATAAATTGAAAAATTTTCCACCTAGCCTGGACACCTTCTTTAGAAACGGCCACAGAAATCTGCCCGTTAAGCTAATGGGCCTTTATGATACCCACTACAGGATGATCAGTAACTCGCGCACTCCGAATACAGGTCGATATAGAGCCCATTAAAATTAAGGATATTCTGCAAAAAAATTGAATCCTACGGTTGGTTTTCAAGTTAGGTACAGTAGGTACAGAGTTTCCCTCATCCGAGTTTAAAGGTAATTTTTCCAATAACCGTGATAAAAATTAATGGAAAATTCAGGTTATTGTAATGTCGGATACCATATAATTCATCAATTTTTTTTCCCACAAAACCTCTTTACAGAGGAATTGCGAATGTTGTAAATTGATGAAATACCTAAATCTGAACGAAATTTGAAGTATGGCAACCGCCTAAACTCAACTTTGAGAATATAAAATATTCAAATGCCTTCGTTGCTATGGAAATAAATAATAACAATACCATCTAACCCGAACTTATTCTCATGTTCAGTGCAGTGTTGCCACCGAGGTTGCCACTTTATTTTTTACAAAAATGGTCATATCTTTGGAAGAAAAGAACTTATAACACTGCAGTAAGAAAATTTACCACTCTTAAAAAGTGAAGTTTACCGCAGTATGCCCTCAGTGCCCGAGTTACTGATCACCCTGTATAATTATTATTGTATTTGTTTGGGATTCTGAAGTCTGGGGATTCTCAGAAAATAAAATTGCATCATTGAAAAATTGCAAAAGCAAACCCATTGTGCCTCCCTCTATCTTCGAAACTGGCGAACCAAAAATGTAAATAAAAATAGTTATTTATGTACAGGGTGGTCCATCACTTACTTATGTCCACCCCCGAAATAGAGGTTAATTTTAATTTTTAAAGATAAAAAATGAAACTTTGAGGATTTGTGTAATTAATATGGGACCACAGAATGGCATAGTCAGTTTCATTTTTTTTTCGTCCGGCCATCAGCGGTAAAAAACCCTGTAATTTGGTGGCGTGACAAAAAAAATTGATTATTCTTCACTACATCAGTGGAAATCGATTGATGAATTCAAATTCGCTGAAAAGAAATATCAAAAAACTAATAACAAGGCCTTAAATAAATATAATATAGTTATACAGGGTGTTCTACAAGCTCTATGACAAACTTTGACAGATGGTAGGTTGCTTGATTTTAAACATATTTTTTTTAATAAACATGGGTCCGATTCGTTTTTGTTTAGAAGTTACAAGCATTTAACCTTTATTAACAATCAACAATAAAAATTTAAATTAAATGATAATCACAAAACTTAAGACTATAAAAATTGTTCGAAATGTCCACCCTCAGCTTGAATGCAAGCCTCACATCGACGAACTAAAGATTCGGTCACTCGAAGAATGAGATTTGGATCATTTCTTATTTGGTTAGCTGCATCTTGAATTCTTTCAAGTAACTGCTGATGGGTAGCGATTTCAACATGGTAGACCAGCTGCTTCATGTGTCCCCATAAATAAAAATCCAGAGGATTCAGATCGGGAGAACGAGGTGGCCATGATATTGGACCTCCTTGACCTATCCATTTATTCGGGAAATGTTCATTTAGCCAAGCAGCAACTTGTCTTCCTCTATGTGGTGGTGCACCGTCATGCTGATACCACATATTTTGAATAATATTGAGTTGCACGTCATCAATAAACTCTAAAAGGTCGTGTTCTAAGAAATGTCTACAGAAAAAATTACGATTCTTTAAATGCTTGTAACTTCTAAACAAAAACGAATCGGACCCATGTTTATTAAAAAAAATATGTTTAAAATCAAGCAACCTACCATCTGTCAAAGTTTGTCATAGAGCTTGCAGAACACCCTGTATAGAAATGACAGGTAGAATGATTGATTTATGGTATGTAATGAAGTGATCAATACAGTGTGTTCCCGGATGGACCTAACTATACTTATAAACTTCCTTATTTTGCATCTTAGGAAAAAAAGTCATTCTTTAGAAAAAATTTGGCTTTATCTAGAATATCTTAAGCTGCTGTCAAAATTTCGAAATAATATACAGGGTGGATACAATTCATTTATTACAGTTTTTACCATGTAGGTACAAAAGTTTATACAAAATTTATTCCACATGTTGCCCTCCTAATAAAGGTGCCTCTTCACCAAAGCAACACACAGGAACATTTTGTTTCCATTTGTTGCTTCTTGTTCCAAATTTTAGAAACTTCGAGAAACAAGTGCAAAATATTGCGTGCAAACAAATGGCAACATACAGCAAGCAACAACTTCTACTAGCAACATCACGGAACATTGAGCAACGTACTAGGAACATTCGTAAACATTTCGGAAATTTGGAACAGAAACATAAATGTTCCCCTTTGTTGCTGTGGTGGATACGTGTCTTTACGTTACACATTTTTCAACAAGTGATCTAAACTTTTCAAATACTAGATGAATTTATCTTCATTTATGCGCGCTACAGCTTCCGTAATTTTTTGTTTCAAAATATCTTCATCATCTTGCAAATCATGCTCGTAAACTTTCTGTTTAAGATATCTCGTCAAATATCGACGTCAAATGACTTTTATCAACATTGTTGTAATTACGTTTATGTCAAGTATAGATAATTTTTTTTAAATTCCACTTAGACTCGATACCTTCTTCAGAAATGGCCGTTAACTTAATGAGCCTTTATAATACCCGCTGTTAGAGATAAAACTTCTGATTAGTTATCTGACTTTCTTTAAAATTTTTAATTAATATCACGTTTATTTCAAGTCGGATGTACCTGTTTTCCTACTATTTTTTTTAAGTTTCATACTAAGTTTAGATCACTTGTTGAAAAATGTGTAACGTTAGGAGGGCAACATGTGGAATAAGTTTTGTATAAACTTTTGTACATGGTAAAAACTGTAATAAATGAATTGTATCCATCCTGTATATTATTTTGAAATTTTGACAGCGGCTTAAGATATTCTAGATAAAGCAAAACTTTTTCTAAAGAATTACTTTTTTCAAGATGCAAAATAAGGAAGTTTATAAGTATAGTTAGGTCCATCCGGGGACACACTGTATAATCTGAAAAGGGTAGGTATCATAAATTCTTAGTAAACTGAGTAGGAAAATCTCCATTGTAACCTAGACTTCAATGGAATACCCTCGGGAATACCCCCTGTGAATTTTCTCACTCTAATATTTACTCAGTTTACTCAACAATTTATGATAGCTACCCTTTTCAAATTATATGGGTCACTTTATTACACGCCATAAATCAATTTTTCTACCTGTCATTTCTAAATAACTTTGTTTTATTTAATTAAGACCTTGTAATTAGTTTTTTGATATTCCTTTTCAACGATCCTTTTGATTTTATTAACCGACTTCTACCGATGTATTGAAGAAAACTCGATTTTTTAGCCACCTTACGGGGTGGACATAGTGACGGACCACCCTTTACTTAGTGCGCGGTATTGAACTGTGGCGCTTGAGAATTTTTGAGAGAGATGCTCAACAATTTTTAGACAGCTTATTGAAATAGGCGAAAAAATCGAAATAGAAATCATATAAATGGCCCAAGGAAATTTTTAATTTAGTTCCAAGTTGATTGTTACTTCGTTGCTATGGAAACAAATACAAGATTTCTTTACATTTCACGAAATACATTTTACTCTTGGTCGCGAAATACTTCATTACCTAGATAAATAATGTGACGTTTTTCATTCGCATGTTGATGGGAAAACGTCAACATTATTTGATGGCCGTCTAAAAAAATATATTAATTGCTATAGAGAATGGTTCAAAAGTTTCGAAACATAAGCAAATCTTCGCTGTAAATCTGAAGAAATACACATTTCTCCCTCATGGTTTACCAACACTGTAAATAAAGTGCGTGGACGGAGCTGTATTTTAATAGTGTACGAAGACGAGAAAGCCTCAACTCAGTGTATGAGAGAGGCGGAACCATGCAGGCTGTGCCCTCTTACTCTCACACGTGGCAGTTGGTGCTTTTACTGCGGTACTAGATTTAAATTTTTTCTGGAGAAGAGGGATCAATCAGGATGTGAGAGAAGCAATGAAAAAGTTGAAAAATAGGAAAACCGCGGGCTTTGATCAGAATCGCAGCTATTTGATAAGAGACTGCCGGAATGTATTTCTCCAACCCCTTGTGTTAATTTTTAATTTGTGCAAGAAGAGCTCAACCTTTCCGGACGTGTGGAAGATGGCTAAAGTCTGTCCGATCTTAAAGAGTGGGGATTCAGCTCTCGTAACTAATTATAGATGTTGCAAAATGATGTTGAGGAGTTGCATCCGTGGTGTAGGCGTAACAATCTCCATATGAATTGTGCAGAAATGTAGGATGGTCTCCTATACAAGAAAAAATAAAAACTTAATCTTTGACTACAGTTTCGGATCCGTTCCCCTTATACGCACAAATTCTATAAAAGATCTTGGTGTTATTTTTGATATTAGTCTGTCTTTCTCTAAGCATGTTACATAATTATGTTACCAAGTCGACTGTAAGAATGCTTGGTTTCATTAACAGAAACTGCAGTGATTTTGACAGCATAATATTATATTCCTTAAAGATACTATATTTTTCATATGTTAGGTGGAAGGTGGAATACTGCACTGTGGTTTGGTCACCCTATTACTGCTGTCAGATTGCTCACCTGGAACGCGTGCAGAGGAGGTTTTTGCTGCTTAATTTTAAAGAGTGCGGAGAGTATCTTTCCAGGGGTTTTGATTATGATCTGAAACTGGATCAGTATGGTTTGCATTCACTTCGGAAACGTCGTGGACTCGCAGCTGTCAGGTTTTTGTACTGCCTTTTTCATAATCGGATTGACTGCTCCTCACCACAGAATAGAATACTAATTAGTCTATTCTGTGTCCTCACTGTTGCCGCTTTTTAATTTTCATTAATGAATTTTAACTTTCATTTTCAAATGAAGAAACTTTTGCCTTACTGTAGTGACGAAAACCAATGTTTTTTTGATATCACCTGTATATTTTATGTCGGCCTGTATTAATAAAATATCTAGCTATTACGATTTTAATACTGTTTGGTTACTGTATTGTCCGTAGCTATTTGAAACCTCTTGAGTTATTATTATGAAGTCACAATGTATGCACTGTGCGTTTTTTGTGTTGATTTTGTTCACGCAATTATTGTACATTATACTATTATTATCATCTATGCATGTCTATAAAATTGTCCTGTAATTGGATCATCTATCTGTTGGGCAATAAATTATATTATTATTACTATTATAAATAACCACCAGTTGTTGCAGTTAACAACAATGATAACGTGCATTCCATTGATTTTAGAATGCCTTCATTTTACTTACATCAAAAATAGTGAGATACATTAAGAAAGAAATAGTGTTGTGGCACTTTTTATTATCTACTAAAAAAATATGTGGTCATTATTTACTTCTGCGTTTCCTACAGTTTTACTATGGCACTTATATAGGGGTGGAGGACGTACCTATAGTAACACCAGGAAGGTATTCATTTGCTTTGCAAATGCATGGTTAGCAAAAAAAAAGGTACTAAAAATCGGTTTTGGGAGTGCGGTCCTGGCGAGAATCGTGGATAAATACGCCGGTCTCGGAAGTAACAATTTGACGACAAGGCCAACTGCCTCGAAGCGTACAGAGCAGGATTGGCACCGGATATAACTCACTCATATCGTATCCAGACTATAGGGACTGTATTGATGTATTGATATTGATAAAATTGATGGAACTTAGGACACGTGGATGTAAATATTTACCACCACATTGACCAATATTTAAATATTATGTTACTAATTATATGGAAATACGGTAACAAATTAATGATTATTAGTTTATAAATAATTTATATTTAGTATTATAATTATAATTATTATCAAATACATTAGATGATAATACGTGCAGCTCTCCGCTATTTACATGTAATAAACGTGAAGTATGAAAAGGAGCGCCATCTACACGCCTCGATCGCTAACTACACAAGACACCGGATATGGAAAGCACGGATGTAATATAAATTATATTCACAGACATAATAAAATTATCTAGAGTTTTTGGTGTATCAGGTAATGTTGGGGTTGACGCAGAGCTAGGCAGGAGTACTTGAAAGAGTACTCGTAAATAAATTGAAATTCGAGTACGAAACTCAGAAAATGTACTCGTAAGTATTTACTCATAAGTACTTCATAAGTACTTTGGCACAGACAGCTGTATGGGTACGAGTAATACTCGTGAAAACACGTATATATAATTATTATACAAACATGTCAGTGCGCAGTCTATGACGTCAGGCTTGTGACACCTACATACAATACAGCAGCAGTAATAATAAGGTGAATTAGTGGTTTATTTCGATGCTTATTGCATTTTTGTTGAAATATTTTTAATTGGTACCCGTATGCGTGCCACTGTTTAACCCACCAAGATTCGTTTGCATAACTCGACTGGTTTCAATGCAAATAAATAAGTCGTCAGTTTTTAAGTAAACCTATTGTTGGAGTTGTTGAACTCTTTGGAAGCACGATAATCTAGACTCTGGAATCTTCAAAATACACGGATCTGGCAGTGACAATAGTCTTCTTCCCACCAAAAAGTGAGCGGGAGTAAGAGGATTTAAATTGTTGGGATCGTGAGAGAGGGGTGACAAAGGTCTGGAATTCATGATGGCCTCAATTTGTACGAGTAACGTATACATATCTCTTCAAATGTCAGAGACGAAAAAAAGTCCTCCGAAGTGAGGTAATCCGGGGGGTATGAAGTGCCAAACGACTCCTTCGCCAGTCAGCCTCAACAATAATTCTGTCTTTATTTTTTAATACAAAAACCCTCAACTTGTCTAACTCGGTTTTTGCTCCCCTAAAATTTGTCCCGTTGTCCGAATACATATTGGAAGGCTTTCCCCTATACGGGCAATAAATCTCTTTAAAGCCAAAATAAACGAATCAGTTGACAAGTCTGTAACAAGTTCAATATGAACAGCTTTGGTCACCATACATATAAACAAGCAAATATAAGACTTTGAAACCCTACAACCACGCCCCTTCGTATCATTCATTGGACCAGCATAGTCCACCCAAGTATTTTGAAAAGGGTAAGAAGGATTAATTCTGCAAGCTGGCAAATTACCCATTATTGGAGTTATTTTTTTTGGCGCAACACGAAAACACCTCACACATTCGTGAACCACTCTTTTTGTCGTATATCTTCCCGAAATTGTCCAAAATCGCTCTCGCACAGATGTTAATAGGTGTTGCGGACCAGCATATGCAACAAACGCAAATGTTCCCTTGTAAATATTAATTTCGTTAACCAATTTTTTGCCGGTAACAGAATTGGATGATGTTTATCCATATCAAATTCAGAATTCACCAACCTTCCTCCAACGCGAATCAAAACTTTTTCATCCAAGAAAGGGTTCAAATTTCGAATTGACGGAGCCACATTACATTGCTGCAATGTTCTGTTGAAACAGTTCTTTCAGCAAAGCATCTCGTTTGTACATATTTAACCAAAACCAGGAATTATTTAGGTCTTCCGATGACAATAGGCCAATACATCTATCTTGTCTTGGCTTTACGCAATTGATTGAACACTTAACGTTTTGTAATTAGAATTAGAATAAACTACTAGTCAAAAAGTTTATAAATCATAAGCAAAGTAAACGTCAGATTGACGTTTCGTTCAATTAAATTGACATTTCAAATCAACGCTAGTTAGATATCGGGCCGCTTGGGCGACAGTAACTTCCGGTGACAATTTTCAGTGGAAGCTGCACGTATTATTATCTAGTGTATTTGTTATTATTAATGAAAACGACGGTTCTAATAATTGAAAATAATGCAATTGGAAATGTTATTTTCCTGACATTTTTGCTGGAGCAGCTGTTTTTAGATTTTGCGCTTTAATAATATACATAGTGAAGACCAAAAGTCCGCCCCATCCCCCTCAAACAACCTGACGTTTAACAATAAAAAAGCTTTAAAAACATGCACTAAATAAGCTGGTCAGAGTGAAAGTGTACACACATAAGTACTACTCAAAGCTTTGCTAAAGGTCGCACAGCAATCACCTATACTTATGGTACAGATTGCTTTACGCTGTGAAGTAGCGAGCATTGACCAAATATACCTATAATCCGTATGTGCACAAGTACGAGTATGATGATATAATTTGGGAGAAAGTGGGCAATTAAAAATGAATTATTCTATTTATAAACAAGATCTGGTTTTTGTAGGACAGGTTTAGTCTCTCTTCAAGACCAAACAAAAAATACGCTTGCATCTTGCATTGCAAACTTGCTTGCCAATTCCCGTTCTTTAGAATTCAGAGCCTAAAAGTCTTCTCTTTTTGTTTAGTATTCTTATTACTTTTTATTTTAACATAATATGTAGGTGGTAATAAGCAACAAACTGCCAAATAATGGTGAGCATCTATGAGGCAATACATACTTTCAATATTTATTGCCATCGTAAAATTCGATACGACCTATAATAGTTCGAATCGATCATTGCTTTATTTCAATTCGCTTGATAATAAATAGTAATTCGATAATTTTGAACCAATCGCTAAGTGTTTGTTATTATTGCTCAACAACAGCAGCTTTTATTGGAAACTGATAGTGATAAACAATAAACTCGCTAAAGTAACTTTTATCTCCAACCTGTTTACTTATAAAACCAATTATTATTATTAAAATCATTTTTATACCCGGTGTTCTGGATATAGATTTACACAGAAAGGGAAGTTTCTTATTGTAAATATTATTACGAAACTCACTTTGTTTATAACAAATAACAACAAAATATCAATAGTCTTATACTAATATTATATAAATAGTCTTAATATTAATTATAGTCTTTACTTCAGCGGAAAATGTTGCACACGAGCTGCTTGCAGCGAGTGTATAATTCCGCAAGTACGAAACTCATTCGAGATATTGTACTATATTTTATCTACTTCCAATAGCATATAGGAACAAATGATTTTTTATGATGACACTTACTACCTACCTAACTTTAGTACCTAATTGAATGGAAAGTTTTACTAATATCTTTCTTTTGATTTCTTTGTTGGAGTATTTTCCATTGCCTTTTTAGCTTGCCTTATTATTTGGGGTATTCTCCCCATTTCATTGCACTCTCACTCATTTTATTATTGATAATATTAAAATTATTAATGAAATGCGTACGCATAACTAGCTCCCACCTAACCTATTCGGACTATGCTCACTTGGGAGCTTCGGTAATTATAGAGAAAAGTGCTTACTATAAGTCGTTTGTTCTGAGAGGTGGTGATCACTGAATGGAGAAGCCGTGTGGGCCCTGGTACCCCCACGGCACCAGGTATCGAAAGTAACGGTAGTTTAAATTGATGTGAGGTATGTCGTGGTGGTGTTCTGAAGGGGAGTATGTTGGCAGGGAGGAATCCTCTCCCCGTTTCTCTGGTCCATTCTCGTCGATGATCCGTTCTCTCACTATGGAGTCTCGACATTCAGGCATAAGCTAATGACTTGGTCATTCTGGTCAAAGGAAGGGTTCTTCAAAAAGTACTCGAGGTGACTTATCGGTGATGCGAGAGGGAACGCATGTCAGTCAACCCTGGCAAAACTGTCATAGTACCAATTTGCAGAAAGAGAAGGTTGGACGATTTCCATTTGCAGACGAATACAAGTACCTAAGAGGAATCCTGGATAAAAAGCTTACTTGGAACTCACATCTGGAAAAAGTTACACAGAGCCAAACTCTTCTTATGGACGTGTAAGAGGATATGTGGTAAAACATCGGACCAAAAAAGTATACTGACTTTACGTAACGATCAGACCTATGATTGCATAATGGCAGTACCGCTTGGTGGTCAAAAGGCCAGCAGACCATGGCCAAAGTAGATCTCTCTAGCCTACAGAGACAAGCTTGTCTGACGGTCTGTGGTGCCATTTACACCACACCGTCGCCGGGTATTAGAGATCCTACTGGACTTACCGCCTCTCCATATTTATTTGTAAAGAGAGGCCAGATGGACTACATATAGAATGATACAGATCGCAAGAAGTTTGCCAATGGCTTATAACTTGGAGCGAACCAGGTTACTGGATTACATAGAAAGTCACAGTCTACTGGGTATGCCCTCGAACATAATGCCTAGGATAATCATGAACCGCTTTGCTTATAAGGTCCTTTTCTCGGGAAGAGACATGTGGAAGGACAACAGAAATAAACTCCCGACAGAAGATTTTAGTTGATTCACCGATGGATCTAAGACTGGCTCGAAGATGATAGTCTTCTCGAGCCTGGGCCTAAACTACTTTCCAGACCGAGATCTATGCCATAAAACTCTGTGTGCAGTTGTAGGAAAATATTCACTGCAAACGCAGATCAATAAAGATAATCTCAGACAGCCACGCGACTATAAAAGCCCTTAGCTACAGCCATTGCAAGTTCAAGTTGGTCTGGAACTGTCAACTAACCTTGAATGCTCTAGGAAAAAGCAACGAAATATAACTGATCTAGATTCCGGGCCATACTGGATATGGAGAAAACGAACTTGCCGACTCTCTGGCCAGGAAAGGTGCCGAATCAGAATTTATTGGACCAGAACCAGCATTTGGAAAACCAGAATATCACCGGATATTGCCAAAGCAATACGAAACTGGGCTGAGAGGGAAGTCTTCCAGCACTTACAAATATTGCAAAACTTACAAGTATTGGACCATTTGAAGGCCTTTATATATAAAAGGTACTTCGAAAAGAAGGACCAAAGAACTATTGGAGCTTAACAGGAAACACCTGAAAGCCCTAATTAGGCCTATATACTGGGCACTGTAAGCTGAATCGTCATCTGCAAAGGCTGGGTTTAGCGATCAGCGCTCAATGTCGCCTGTGCTTGGAGAATGACGAAACAGCAAAACACATCCTACGTGAATGTCCCGTTTTCAGTCCCGACAATCCCGACAGTCAAGGTGGTCAGCTTCCTCAAAGAGGCTGACCTGATGCACGACTAGATGTGAGCCACAATAGACCTTCGGTCATAGTGGAAGTGTCATAATGGCCCACTTACTATGAATCTAAATTTAAAATTTAATGCGGGTATTTAAACGTGTGTTTCGCCGGTGTGAAGTGAGAAACGCACGAACTGCGAGCGGTGTGGCTGACCCGATTGATATTGGCATGTGAAGTGAATTTCGGGGTACAAGCTAAGCTACACTGTTACACACAAACTTGGCCCCGATGTGATGTGGACCAGTCCGCTCGGCACCTGGGGCGAACCTAGGAACTTCACGATGTCTGGGAATTTCAATTATTATGTAGCAAGTATACGGAAACTGTGGCTAGTTCTTCTGATTATCCGTGTGGATCCTGATTCTCATGGCTTATCAAAATTTCACAGGTGTCATGTGAATGTGGTCTGTTTTTGATTTTTCAATTATTAGTGGTTTCGACTGATGAAAATGGTGGATTCCATGAGGATGTTAAGGTGTCTCTCTTCGTGATGGTGCATGTTTTGTAGAGGAATATGCGGATATATGAACGTGTGAGGTGAGGCACAAGCAACAGTCTGCGACACCCAAACTCGTACCTGGGTAGTGAGTGTGGACCTGGACCAGTCCTCTCCGCAGCGAGGTCGAAACTGACTATGCTCGCCTGGGAACTTAAATGATTATAAAGCCAGTACTTAAACTACAGCTCGTTGTTCTTAAGGGTATTGATCCCTTAATGAGAAATCCGTTTGTGGACCCTGATACACGTGGTTTTCAAAGTTTGACGGTGATCCGTTTGGATTGTTGAAACTGTTGGAAAATGACGATGGTTCAAATGGATCTAAACGCACGAGCTTCTGTGTGAGCTGATCCGATTTATATGAGAAGTGGATTTCCGGATAACAAGCAAGGGGTGAACCGTACTACCCTCAAACTACCCTCAGTGTTTACAATAACTTTTTTCTTAATAGTGCTTTTTTTATTATTCAACTTTAGCTCCCAAATTTAATTAAAAATATCTTTGTCTTACAAATTCCGCGTAAGCTGAATACTTTTTAACTAAAAAATAAAATCAAGGGCTTGCTTAAATTACTAAATCAAAATTTTATATTTTTTTATATTATACAGGTGTCCCTGAATTGGTGTTACAAACTTAAAGGGGGCATAGTACGTCCAAAAAAATTTAATTTTTTTTTTTAAACATACCCTTTAAAATGCACCGTTTTTGAGATACAGGGTGTTTAAGTTGAAAAAATTAATTCGTTTTTTGCGGATAACTTGGGAACCGCTTGTCGCACGGATACCAGCTTTTGTACAAATAGGAACCTTAAAAAAGTAATAATTTCTAATGCCAAATGATTGGCTTTGCATAAAGCAGTGGCGGAGATTTTGGGGTTGACAAGGTTATTTCGCCCCTATTTTCTACGCCACTGGGAAGATGGCTGCTTTGGAAACATTTTATAAAATTTTGGAGTTTTTTACGTAAAAAATTATTCTTTGTAATTTTTTGTGAAACTAACCATTTTTGAAAAAAAGGGCATTTTATGATCAAAAAATTAAACTCAAAGACACAAAATTTTAATGAATTGGAAAACCATTGACACCATAACGAAAGATAAATTGAATTTTAATGATTGTTATTAACAAGATTCAATTTAACAAACCTCTAAGTATTAACAATTTCAAAATTTTTAACATTGTTTAGTGGTTAATTTGTTTTCAAAAGATGTTCCATGTGTCCACCTTGCATAAAATGACATAAACGCTGATAAAATGACATTTCTCTTGACAGTAAAAAAAATGTTTAAATTTTGTAGTTGAAGTGCAGTTTAACATAGTCTAAATTATTGAATGATTTTTGTTTCGTCCCCTCGTGTTAATACTGCTCCACATTTAAACCAAAACCTCATACCTCCTCTCCCTATACCAAAACTACCTTCCCTTCCCAGAAACATTAGCAGACTAATAGCATACACACGGAGTCGGCAGCCCTCGGTAGGACAAAGGGAAGCATGGACCGTCCCAACCTCGTGGGCCAAGAAACACCTACACATTAATACACATTCGATCGTTGACCATTGCTGGAGTCATATCGTTGACTCTTCGTTTCGTACTGTCGTCGTCATCGAAGCTAAGCAGAAGTGGCCGTACCTACCTACACCAACACCAGTGAAGTGCAGTGCCAAGGGCCGATATCGCACCATCCTGTCGGGACGTCGCCCATTAACAGTGATAAGTTATTGTAAGTCTGTCTAATCCTTCCATAATTATTGTCTTCCCTTCTAATATTCGAATTATTGTCCTTGTTGCAGTATTAACGCCCATAAGCAGCAATAACGAAGAATCGCCATAACAAACTCACACATACAGTCCACATTTTTTACACCATTTAATAAATTCAATTTATGTTACTTGTCCTTTTTTATAATAATTTTTTGTACACTCAAACATTTGGTCCTTCGTTGCCACATGAAGAAAAGCTCTGTGGATTTTCTTTCGATTTCGTTATTGCTGCTTTAATTTTTTTTTCGTAGGTATTATTACTTAGTATTCGGTTCTGCCAATTAGTAATTAGATTCATTTTATTTCCATTTTAATTTATCACATTGGTATAGACACTGCCTTTACCAAATTATTGATTTTATTTGTTATTGTTTCGTTATTGTTCCGTCATTTTTAGTGAATTGTAAAATGAGTACCTACCTATCGTCGTGGCTGCTATAACGGTTGCTTTCTCGTTTGGAATCTTTTATTGTAATAATAATTATTATACCTAATTGTTCTTCTATAAAGTTTTCCCTTTTGTCGTGCAAATATTTGCAATTCCACATAGGTACTTACTTGTCGTTTATCGTTCCATTGTTCGCATCTTTTACATATCGCTGCTTTCATTGTCGTTTGAATTATCGCAATTTTAGAACATTCGTCGCATTCCTTTTATCTTTGCCTATCGCTCTCTTCTCAACGCTAAATAATTAACTATTTGTAAATTTTCGTAACATGGCTAATGAATGCAAACGTGCTCGCTGCTTACGCCACATCGCGGTCGACCGAATTACAGAACTCTCCGATCTCGCAGAGGTAGCTGAAAGGCAGGTTGCTATGAGAGCTCTTTTGGAAGTGCGCTATGCACATGTCGAGCAAATCAAAGGGGAATTCGAACAACATCATTCGGTTATCGTTTCATATATTTGTACTCAACCGACTCCTGAACTTGAACCCGAGAATAATATTAGAAAAGAATTTGATCGAAAATACTATCAAGTGAAGGCGACATATCTTTCGTTGCACCCAATCACCGACGGCGGTCCTTCGTCGCAGTCTCCGCCCTCTAATTGTTCAATCCGCTTACCGAAGATAAATTTGAAAACGTTCAGCGGTGATTTCGGTGAATGGACTACATTTATACAATGTTTTGACACTGCCATTCACAAAAACTCGAGTTTGGCCCCCATAGACAAATTTCAATATCTTCTGAATTCGTTGTCAGGTGAACCACTTAAACTAATAAAAACGTTGAAATTAACCGATTCAAACTATCCTATTGCTTATCAGGCTTTAACCACTCGATATAATGACCAACGGAAACTTGCATCGGAATATTGGAGCAACATAAAAAATCTCGCTAAATTGAATAGGGAGTCCGTTAAGGATTTGCGATTTTTGATTTCTACGTTTAAGGAAAATATGGAGGCACTCAAGGCGCTAGAGCTAGCGGAAAATCTCGAAGATTTTTTGTTTTTTAATATTTTATTTGACAAGTTAGACCCTGAGACTCGTAAGGTGTTTGAGGCGGAAAATCGGTCCCTAAAGGACAATATACCAACTTTCGAATTACTAGAAGAATTCTTAACATCACAGTGTCGGGTATTGGATTCAGTTCCTCAATCCACTCTCGCAAAACCGACTTATAGTCATCCTTCTAGACCCAAAGTTGCTCAGCCAAATTGGCGAAACCCCTCTACACATACGAGCATGGTAGCAAAAACTTCTCCTTGTTCGAACTTTCAAACTTATTCAAACACTTGTGATTTATGTTCGGGTTCACATTTTATTAGTTCGTGTCCAGAATTCCTTAAGCATTCGGTTAATGAACGTTTTAACGTGGTCAAGCGCTTAAATTTGTGCAACAATTGTTTAAACTCGGGTCACCTTCTCAGCAATTGTAACTCTCGTTTCTCGTGTCAACAATGCCAAAAGCGTCATCACACCTTGGTCCATTTTCCTATCGCTTCCAATACGTCGTTTAACACTCCGCAACACCAGCAGTCGCCAAACATAGCAGCAGGTAGCCACATGCCATCACACGGTCATTCTAATCGGTCGCCCCCCGTTACCTCCGCGGCAGGAGTCCTCCATTCTCACCGTGCTCATGTGCTTTTGGCTACAGTTGTCCTCGAGATTCAGGATCGCTTTGGAAATTTTCATAAGGCTCGAGCACTTATTGATAGTGGCTCACAAGCTTCTTTTATCGTTGGTTCACTTGCAGCCCGCCTATCATTATCTCGTTCGCGCACTTCTATACCTATCGTGGGTCTCGGTCAAATCTCGTCGGAATCTCAGGGCACATCTGTCGCTACTATTCGTTCTTGCTATTCACCAAATCATTCACTCGAAGCAGAATTCGTCGTGATTCCCCGAATATGTGGGAGTTTACCCGGAGTACCCGTTGATCCGGACTCTGTTCGGCATATTTCAGAGACTCCTCTAGCTGACCCAGAGTGGTACCGTCCTCGTCCTATTGATTTGCTGCTCGGCGCAGATTTGTACCCATCTATTTTGGTTAGAGATGCGTCAGGTAATGACCGTGGTCAGCCCGCAGTTATTCAAACAATTTTTGGCTATATCCTTGTAGGTCCTATTGATATTCCGCCATCGGCTATTCGTTCGTTTTTTGTTTCCACTTCACCATCATCTATTGAGTCGTCTCTTCATCGATTTTGGGAAATTGAAGAGCCTCCTATGAGACCTCCAGATAAGTCTCATGAGGATAACATCGCCGAAGAATCGTTCAAGAAGGGAGTTTTTCGCTTACCCGAAGGTCGTTTTGGGGTCAGTCTTCCCTTTAAGGAGTCACAGCCGTCTTTCGAAGGCTCGAGAGCCATTGCCGATCGACGACTACTTGCTCTAGAGCGCCGTCTTTCTCGCGACACGGCGTTGCGCGATTTATACATGGACTTCATGACAGATTACTTACAATCTAAGCATATGACACCATTATCGATAGATGTCGAGAATCATCACGACGCTTACTATATTCCCCATCACGGTATATTCAAGACTGACTCCCTTAGTTCGAAGATACGAGTCGTCTTTGATGCTTCCGCGAAGGATCGAAATGATCTTTCACTTAACGATACTCTTCTTATTGGACCTAAGTTGCAATCGAATCTCACCGTGCTATTGCTTAATTTTCGTTCCAAACCCATTGCATTTTCTTGTGATATTCGTCAGATGTATCGCCAAATATTGGTTAGCCCGGAGCATCGTAAGTTTCAGCTGATTCGCTTTCGTTTCTCCCCATCTCAACCAATTCAAACCTTCCAATTGAATACTATCACGTACGGGGTCTCCTCGGCACCCTTTCTTGCGATTCGTACCTTGTTGCATCTTGCGGACCTTCATGAAGCTCAGTTCCCCATTGCAGCCGAGCTAATTAGAAATTCCCTATATGTCGATGATTTTGTTTGTGGTGCTACCTCATTAACCGAGGCTGAACTCATGAAGTCCCAATTGGTAGCATTACTTAGGAAGGGATGCTTGGAATTGCGAAAATGGGCCAGCAATACCCCAAGTTTGCTGGATGATATACCCCCAGACCATCGTCAATCGAACAATTTAACTTTTGCCGACGAATCTGACTCAGCGCTGAAGATACTTGGTTTGCAATGGCAATTTAGTTCGGACAATTTTTCGTTCCAGGTTCGCTCGAAAGATGCTCCCTGCACCAAAAGATCGATATTATCGGAAGTCGCTCGAATTTACGATCCTCTTGGTTTTCTTTGTCCGATCACCTTTTTTGCCAAACATTTGATACAGCATCTTTGGATTCTGGGTCTCGAATGGGATGCAACTCCTCCTAGCGACGTTAGCGCCAAATGGTTGAGATATAAGAACGAGTTGACGCTCCTCGAATCGATTAGAATTCCTCGCTTGTTGTTCCCTAGAAATCTTGTTTCATGCCAGCTACACGCCTTCTGTGATGCTTCTGAGTTAGGCTATGCAGGGGTAATTTACTTTAGTTGCGTTACATCACGTAATGAAATATCCACCCATTTTGTTATCGCCAAATCCAAAGTCGCACCAGTTAAAAGGCTTTCTATTCCGCGCTTAGAATTATGCGCGGCTGTATTGCTCTCTAAGCTGACTAAATTTGTATTGGAAACGTTCAGCGGAAGGGTCCCAATAGAACGAGTCGTTGCATGGAGCGACTCTACAGTAGCTCTTTCATGGATACGGTCTTACCCACACAAATGGAAGACCTTCGTTGCAAACCGTGTGTCGCAAATTCAGGACAACATTCCTCCCGAAAGTTGGCACCATGTTCGTTCCGCTGACAATCCCGCTGACCTGGGCTCACGTGGTATGCTCCCGAGTGAGATTCTTTCATCGTCGCTTTGGTGGGCGGGACCTGTCTGGCTCTCGAAACCTACCTCCGATTGGCTAACTTCTGGAATTCCTTCCATTTCCCCCGAATGTGATCTCGAGGAAAGAAGGAATGTTTTTGTCGCTCAAGTTGATCAGCAATTTCCGTTGAGACTATTGGATAGATTTTCCTCCTTTAGTAAGATCCAGGTCGTTATAGCCTTTGTTCGTAGATTCGTATTCAATTGTCGAAGGGGTCAACGGAGCTCAGGACCGCTGTCTGCAATGGAACTTCATCAAGCGTTATTAGTTCTAGTAAAACTTGTTCAACGAGAGGTGTTCTCGCAAGAAGTTCATCGGTTAGCTTCTAATAAGCGCTGTGCCAAATGGCTTTCAAAATTGTCGCCTTTCCTTGATTCGGAAGGAATTTTGAGAGTGGGAGGACGGCTTGAGCATAGCGATCTACCGTTTGCTACCAAACACCCAGCCCTGTTGCCGCGCAATCATCGGTTGACTGAACTGATTATCCGCCAAGTTCACGACAAAAATTTGCACCCGGGAGTTAATACCACTATTTATTTACTCCAACAGAATTTTTGGGTGTTATCCAGTCGCCGTGCAGTACGGCATTATCTATCGAATTGTTATCGTTGCTTTCGAACCAATCCTCGTCCCCTTATTAAACTACATCCTTTGCCATCGCAAAATAATTAGTTTGCCGTGGCAAGGTGCTTAGACTAGGTTAATTTTAATTTACTTCTTTATTTTGTTTTATTTTATTTTATTTTCCTTTAATTTTGTATTTGTATTGTTTCGTTTATTCGTTAATCCACTATCCATTATTTGGAAGTAATTGGCAGAACCTTAGATTCTTGTGTTAACATGCTAAAATACCTATTGTCATAGTCATTTTGGTGGGCGGTATGTTTCGTCCCCTCGTGTTAATACTGCTCCACATTTAAACCAAAACCTCATACCTCCTCTCCCTATACCAAAACTACCTTCCCTTCCCAGAAACATTAGCAGACTAATAGCATACACACGGAGTCGGCAGCCCTCGGTAGGACAAAGGGAAGCATGGACCGTCCCAACCTCGTGGGCCAAGAAACACCTACACATTAATACACATTCGATCGTTGACCATTGCTGGAGTCATATCGTTGACTCTTCGTTTCGTACTGTCGTCGTCATCGAAGCTAAGCAGAAGTGGCCGTACCTACCTACACCAACACCAGTGAAGTGCAGTGCCAAGGGCCGATATCGCACCATCCTGTCGGGACGTCGCCCATTAACAGTGATAAGTTATTGTAAGTCTGTCTAATCCTTCCATAATTATTGTCTTCCCTTCTAATATTCGAATTATTGTCCTTGTTGCAGTATTAACGCCCATAAGCAGCAATAACGAAGAATCGCCATAACAAACTCACACATACAGTCCACATTTTTTACACCATTTAATAAATTCAATTTATGTTACTTGTCCTTTTTTATAATAATTTTTTGTACACTCAAACAATTTTTAATAATGAATAATCACAACGTTGTAAATTTTACCAATCAAGAATACGCAGATATTCACTTTACATATGGCTACTGTCGAGGCAATGCAAATGCATCTCGAAGAAGATACATGCAGTTATACCCGGAAAGACGAATTCCTTCTGTTAGAACGTTCATAAGGATTCATGGAAGAATTGCTAAAACCGGTACTGCTATTCCAAATAACCGTACTCGGGGCAGACACTTAGAAAGAACCCCTAATTTGGAAGCCCAAGTTTTGCAACAAATCGAAAATAATCCCCAAACTAGCGTGCGTAAAGTTGCTAGTCGAGTACGATTACCAAAAACAACAGTTAACCGAATTGTTAAAGAAAACGGCCTTCGTCCATTTCACTACCAAAAAGTACAGGCATTAAAGCCAGAAGACCATCAGCCTCGATTACAATTTTGCCGGCGATTGATAGATCTTCATGTGAGGAATGTAAATTTTGTTAGAACGATTTTGTTTACTGGCGAAGCAATGTTTACAAAAGATGGGATACTAAATTTGCACAATTTACATGTATACGCTGACAATGATGAAAATCCCCATGCCATTATTCAAACGAAATTCCAAGAAAAATTTTCGGTAAACGTCTGGGCAGGGATTATGGGGAATTATTTGCTTGGGTCATTTTTTTTACCTCGAAGATTAGGAGGTGATGAATATTTGAACTTTCTTCAAAATGACCTGCCCGAACTTTTGGAGGTTGTTAATTTGCAACTTCGGCGACAAATGTGGTACCAGCATGACGGTGCACCAGCCCCCTACAGTCTTGCAGTCAGGCACTTTCTACATCAGAAATTTCCTGGTAGATGGATTGGCAGAGGAGCTGATGCTCCAATATTTTAGGCGCCGCGGTCACCCGATTTAAATGCAGCCGATTTTTTTTTGTGGGGACATATCAAAAATATGGTTTATGCTAATTCCATAAACTCTGAAGAACAACTTCGGCAGCGCATAACGGAAGCATTTGGGACAATTCGAAACTCTCCCCAAGTTTTTCAAAAAACTAGAACAAATTTTATAAAAAGACTGCGCGCTTGCATCAATGCACAAGGTGGACACTTCGAACATCTTTTGAAAACAAATTAACCACTAAACAATGTTAAAAATTTTGAAATTGTTAATACTTAGAGTTTTGTTAAATTGAATCTTGTTAATAACAATCATTCAAATTCAATTTATCTTTCAATGGTTTTCCAATTCATTAAAATTTTGTGTCTTTGAGTTTAATTTTTTGATCATAAAATGCCCTTTTTTTCAAAAATGGTTAGTTTCACAAAAAATTACAAAGAATAATTTTTTACGTAAAAAACTCCAAAATTTTATAAAATGTTTCCAAAGCAGCCATCTTCCCAGTGGCGTAGAAAATAGGGGCGAAATAACCTTGTCAACCCCAAAATCTCCGCCACTGCTTTATGCAAAGCCAATCATTTGGCATTAGAAATTATTACTTTTTTAACCCTTAGTTGGTAACATACTTTTTTTCACTTTATAAGTAACATCCGTCTCTCAGTCGGTGATCATATTACAGTTCCAGCATTATAGGTAACATCCGTCGCTCAGTCGGAATAGGTATTATAATACTATATGTATAATTACATATTTATTCGAATGTATTCTAGTAAACACAAATATATTTTATTAAAACAAGACTTATTTCATTTTTATACATTTATTTATATATTATACCTTTTCATTCACCATACTTTCGACCAACAGCCGACTGAGAGATGGACTGAAATATATCGTTCTGAGTAACACCCGTCTCACAGACGTATTTTCGCGAAGGCGGCTATGGACTTTTTGGCAACCAACTAGAACATACCTAATACGAAATTTTTGTACATTCATTCGTTTGGATTCAGCGCAGCATCAAAACTTGGCATCCGCCTCAGAGTCGGATGTTACCAACTAAGGGTTAAGGTTCCTATTTGTACAAAAGCTGGTATCCGTGCGACAAGCGGTTCCCAAGTTATCCGCAAAAAACGAATTAATTTTTTCAACTTAAACACCCTGTATCTCAAAAACGGTGCATTTTAAAGGGTATGTTTAAAAAAAAATTTGAATTTTTTTGAACGTACTATGCCCCCTTTAAGTTTGTAACACCAATTCAGGGACACCCTGTATAAATATTTTTTATATTATATTTTAATTCGAAAATATTGTTTGGAAATAAAAATTGAAAAATTTATTTTTTTTCAGAACAGAAAGAGCAATTACTTGTAAAAAACCAAAAGGGAATGAAATACAAAAAGTTTCAAATAATGATAATGAACATTGAACATTTAATTTCCAAGTAATGCGTACGATAATGTTTTTGTGTTTGTCCATCATGCTTATTTCGGAATTATTTAAATTTTATATAAAACTTTTATTTTCAAAATTGTTTAACACCTATGTTTCATCAAAGAATTGTGGATTATCAGCCGCCCTTCATTTTTTTTTTTTTTTTGCTGTTTCAATTGACTTTGCAAAGGCGTAACAAATAACTAAGTCACTGACGAGCGACAGAAATCGGAGCAATAAAGCCTTTTTCGTATTTCATGATTTCAAACAGGTACCGATAGGTATAAATTAGCGATACCACAGAGTGTACCTAATTATTGAAGGACGAACGAAGGTAAATGGCGACATTACATTGATTCAAAACATTTTTTTCTTACTCCAAGTTGAGGCTTGAAATTTTGGGACAATATTCTTCATTGTGGGACCTTTGCAATGATGTATCGCTATGCCATAGCTACTTTCCATTAAAAAAAATCGAATATAGCTCCCCGCCTCCATCTTGATTTTGATAACGATTAATTTATTTTATTACACGTTTAAAGATATTATTTATACAACAATGGACACATACCAAGTTTCTTTTATTGAATTATTTAATTTGGGATTTATTATCTTGAATGGTTAAAAGAAAGGAGAAAAAAAGATTCGCACTGTATATCGCCTTATTATTAGGCCAGTAGAATGGTATTTTAAGTTTGCGTTATCATGCACAAATTTTGTACTATACGAAATTCGATAGAGGATCATTAGGAAATGTTAAATCCAAATTTGCAGCACCGTGCGATTTTTTTTTACCGAGTTATGCAGAAAAGCGTTTTTTATTTTATTTTCACGAATATCTCGGCTTCTATCTATCGCACATAAGTAAACGACATATCATTCTCTTCGTTATGGAATTATCTACAGTTTTTATACAATAATTATTTTTGTTACACTGATAATAAAAATAATATTGAGGTTTAAAGTTAAAAATTTGTCTTTTGAATAAGGTTTTTTGCAAATTACTTATTTTTTCTGCATTTTACCGTTGGAAAGCCCAAGTAGTTTTTTGAAGAACAGTCAATTACCTGTGCAGCGGTAGGTCAATCTTGAAAAGCCAATAATCCAGTCTCCGGCAATCTACGCGCAAACATGTGCATGTCGGTGATGTACAATTTTGAATTGACGAATACATTCGTCAACGACTCGAAAACTCGCATGAAAAATTGAGCATTTGTTTTAATTTACATTCAATGTGCAACATTTCTACGTTTATTGTTCATAAATATTCAATATTTTAAATTGCAAAACACACAAGTTGATAATCTTTATTTTGAATACTTTCTTTATTGCATGCTTAGGTAGTTGCTAAATTTGAAGTAAAAAACATATGAGTGTATTTTTTTTTAAGAAAAATCAAGTAATAATCAGTTAAACAAAGTACAAAGTGCTTTTACAAGAGTCAAGATTATAATTTTATTATTTTCTAGCACGTTTCGATGGGCCAGGTTCTTCCTCATTTTCTTTGTTTACTATTCCACAATAAATTTTGTCTGAATTCTTAGCTCGGCTATAATAGCGAGGCAGGGGAACCGTGGTTAGCAAATACATGTCTTCATCATCGCTGCTGTCGTCAGTGATTTCCGCGACGTTTAAACAACTTTGACCTGAGCAGTTCTTGCAAACTGCAGAGCATTTCAGTCCTGCTTTTCTGCAGCCACAAGCTGCCCCGCAATCTTTTGTGCATGCACAGGAAATAACCTTGAGATGTGAAGATGGAATTGAATCTTTAGTGCTCATTACGGGTTCCAATCCACATTTATGTCTCTTCCAGCCCCAGGTTTCCGCTTCCAAGATATTGCCAAACCATGTTTGGATTTGGTAACAAGTTCGAAATGAATGTTGCTGAGCAGCTCACTCTGATGGTGGTGAAGAAGTAAGATCCGATTTTGTCTTTTGTTCCATGAGGGAGAAAAAGTTGAAACGAAATTCGTCGTAGGATTTTTCGTTGTTTCCGCCATAGAGAGCGATAAAGACTTATTTTCGTGTTGACGCAATCAGTTCGTGGTTCGGCTTTTTTGATTTAAATAATTACAACATTTGTTGCAGTAGATTTTTTCTGGTTTAAGAGTAGAACTCAGTTTTTTCTGACCCTTTTCCAAGTTTTTCAGGCTTTGAGACAAACATTGGTGACGTGTTTCCCGAGTTAATATAAATTGACCGTTTAATTAGTCACGGTGACTAGAAGTTTTCACGCAACTAAGAACGCACGTGATAGCACCGGGAAAACATACACTGACAGATCCCAATATCTCACACAAAACTCACTTTCATGAATAAAATTGATACACACTACAATTCCACTCACAAAAGATAAAAAAATCAACGAAAAAAAAAAAACGGATAAAATACCAATTTTCGACATGCACAATTTCTCAGGTGGATTACCAGAGACTCGTTTATCGGATTTTCATGATTGACCAATCACCGTAACGGTAATTAACTGTTCTTCAAAAAACTACTAAGGCTTTCCAGCGTTAAAATGCAAAAAAATAAGTAATTTGCAAAAAACCTTATTCGAAAGATAATTTTCTAACTTTTAACCTCAATATTGTTTTTATTATCAGTGTAACAAAAATAATATTTGTATAAAAAATGTAGGTATAGTCCTGTTACTATAGGAAGGCGAGTAAATTCTTACTGCGCAAAAAGGGTGGGTACCGTCTCCGACTCCATAAATATTTGTTGTCCAATATCAACAATGTTAGTCGGTGTCCGCGTAAAAAAACAACCAACCAGATAAGGCTGATAAGAGTATCTCCGCCGTTCATCGAACGTGTAAACTATTAGTGGCGGTGAGCAAAGCTCGCAAGATGCGTAGTTCACGCCCAGCCTTCGCCTTCATATAAAAATCAAGCAGTAATTCCATAACGAAGAGAATGGTATGTCACTTGCTTATGTGCGATAGATAAGAACCGAGATATTCGTAAAAATAAAAAAATAAACGTTTTTTGGAATAACTTGGTAAAAAAAAATCACACGGTGCTGCAAATTTGGATTTAACATCTCTTAAGGGTCCTCTATCGAATTTTGTATAGTATAGAATTTGTGCATGGTAACGCAAACTGAGGACATTTTTGAGGACGATTCTACTGGCCTATATAATCTGCTTGAACTTTTGTTGGACTGCTACTTTACAACAACTATAAACCGGTAATTCAACCAACCAGTAATAATAATTGAAGTTGCTTTTGAATTCTTTATTTATGTTTCGTTATACGTAATTATTATTATGGATGTCATCAGTTGACACATATAACAATACCTTTTGTATGAAAATTACGATATATAATTGAGTATTGGTAGTATTTAAAAGGTATTGTTGTATGGGGTTGAATAATAATTTAGATTAGATACTCGTTATTTCATATTTATTTATGTAATTTATTTCAGTTCTCTTATCTATGTACACTTGAAAATAATTTAAACCACTTATTATACTACCTACTTCAATTAAAGTTATTTCCCTAATTTGAAACACACTTTTGTAGGTACTTATTTTATTATTCATTTGATGATATCCAAAATAACAGAATCATTTTACTTTAAACTCGATAACCTTTATTTTAGAAAAACATAAAATAATAAATGCATCAAAAGTAATAATGTTAATGTTAAATTACAGAATGGGAGAACACACCAACGAAATTAAAATATTATTTTATAGTAATGTTCAATATTTATTTACCTCGATACTTTTATCAATATTATGTATGTAGGTATTACTAAATTATAATAACAGAGCTCCTCGAGTATTATGCAGGGTGCAACTATATCCTTCTCTATATTGCTATCTCGTAAACGCTAAGAAATACAGGGTCGGTTAATTTATAGAAAAGATGATAAATTTTGTGGCCACCTCGAATTCGTCAAAACATTCAAGATATCTGTGACCGTTCCGGAAATTTCCTGAAAAAACTTGAAAATCTATTTATTATTTTCGCCATATTATATATCCCTCTGACATTTAAAAATTTTTCAAAGTAGACTAGATACCAGAGTTTTCATAGTCAATTTTCGTTTTCCTTATGGCCGCCATATTATTTTTTTTTTTTCGTTCGGTATAGAAAAAGAAAGGTAAATATTTACATCAGCGTGTCCTAAGTTTCATCAATTTTTGCGGGACCGAGGAGCGAAATAGGGGTGCTAGGTGGGTAAGCTAAAAACAGCCATTGCAAAACTAATATTAAGGTCACAACCGAGGCCTCTTTGACACTACGGTCGCATTGCAATTTTTTTCTTCACTTTCAGGGCAAGGAATATCTTCGAAATTAACAGTAGCACGATTATTATTAAACACTTGGGTAGTTTGTCACAGAAATTTGCCCCCCTCGATAACAAAATCGACCCGTTTCGGTATTTTTCGCCTACATCTTTGGTTTTCAAGTTATTAGGCCTGGTACATTTTTGTTGAACCACCCAGTATGGTGCACCCTGTATATTGCTATTTGATCAAAAAAGATTACTCTGCTTTATGTTCGTACATGTATTTTGTCAAAATTGGGCTGGAGTCCAGTGTTTTACATTCTGGATTGGTTGCATATGGCTTAGAAAACTGAGCACCACAATCTGTCCAGCATTCAGGAAACAGGATGAAAAATCATTTTTTAACTATACAGGATGAGTCCTCTAAGATGGAAAGCTCGATTACACCTATACCATTAAAGATATCGAAATGAACCAAAAAGTGCTGTAAATGGGAGGGTAAAGTGCAGTTTGTAAAATTATTTTCAGATACACAGGATGGCCCAATATAGCTGTACGCCATACAACTTTGTTATTTTAAATAGGACACCCTCTATATAATTACATCTTCAGATTATTTGAGAAAAGTCAAAAAGAATGATTTGTAAAGTTGAAGTTTGTAATGAGCGATTTATGAGTTATAAACAAATGAAAATCGCGATTTTCCATTTTCAAAGCAGCTTTTCTTAAAAACAGCTCAAGATAGAGGAAAACGGCTTGACTGTCCATTTTTCGCGTGCCACTATGGGGATCTCGCTTATCGTAAGAGATACGAAGTTGGTTAAATTAGGGCAAAGTAGCGTATTTTTGTGCTGATTGATAATCTGAAAAGAAATTTAAGCTGTCACCATTAGTTGTCAAAATATTTCAAATAAACTGAAATTTTCAATTTTTGATTTCATTTTTTTGTTCAAAAACCAATCAAGCAAGCAATTTTTAACTGAAACATTGTTAAGACACTTTTCAACAAGGAACCCAAAAATAATTTTACAATAGCTCTAGCACTTGAGATAGAAGTAAATCGATGGTCAGCTTTTTTTTCTTATGGGCGCCATATTGGGTTTTTCCATTTTTAGATTACGTTAATTTTTCTTTTTACAACGATGTATCACACATGTTATTTCATTATTGAATGTTTGGCGAAAATAAAATTTCTCATCTTGTGTGCAGAGTGCTTTGAAGAAATGTCAAGGGTCTTTTGTTTTCAACAAAACTTTGACAGTTTGTATCTTGTATTAGTGTTGTCGTTACGTTTATAACGCGAAAATGCCTTTTTCAAGTGAATAACAAAGAGATATGCTACAAATTTATTACACTTCGCACCTAAATGCCTACATCATCGCAGAAACGTATTTGCACCGTTATCTAGAGCGGCAACAAACTTCTTTGAGATATTTTTCTCTGCTGCACAGAAACTTGGGCCAATATGGTTCGTTTAAAAAACCTAGACGATATGGCGATAGGCCCAATGAACATCAGCAAGAAATTTTGCAAGCGGTTAGGATACGATTTGAATACGATCTGCTTCCAGCAGGATGGGGCGCCGCCTCATAATGCTGGTAGGGTGAGAGAATTCTTGTCAGAAATTTCTCCCAACCAAGTAATTGCAAATAATGGCGACGAACGCTGGCCAGGACGGTCACCTGACTTGTCCCCATTGGACTATTTTTTGTGGGGGGACAATGAAAACTAAGATTTATAAAACATTGCCAGCCGACGTCGATGAACTTCGACAACGAATTATTACCACACTCAGCCACGGCATTAGAAGGAGGAGACGTGTTGAGAGCTGTAGCGAATCTTAGGAAAAGGGTGCAATTATTGTGCTTGCAATTACAAGGGGGGATTTTTGAACACATGCTACATTAACTGTTGTTAATTTATTCGTCTTTGTTAACCATTGTTTAAGAATTAATTTTATTTGAAAAGTGGCTTTTTTCTCGATTAATATTTCAATGTCGACGCAGACAACTGGTCGAATCGTCAAAGTTTTCTTGAAAACAAAAGACCGTTGACATTTCTTCAAAGCACTCTGCACACAAGATGAGAAATTTTATTTTCGCCAAACATTCAATAATGAAATAACATGTGTGATACATCGTTGTAAAGAGAAAAATTAACGTAATCTAAAAATGGAAAAATCCAATATGGCGCCCATAAGAAAAAAAAGCTGACCCTCGATTTTCTTCTATCTCAAGTGCTAGAGCTATTGTAAAATTATTTTTGGGTTCCTTGTTGAAAAGTGTCTTAACAATGTTTCAGTTAAAGATGGCTTGCTTGATTGGTTTTTGAATAAAAAAATAAAAACAAAAATTGAAAATTTCAGTTTTTTTTAATATTTTGACAACTAATAGTGACAGCTCAATATCGGTAATTGTATACATCCGCGGCTCCTACGTTTCATCAATTTTTTCGGGACCGAGGAGCGAAATAGGGGTGCTGGGTGGGTAAGAAGCTAAAAACAGCCATTGCAAACTAATATTAAGGTCACAGCTAAGGTCTCTTTGACACTATGGTCGAATTTCTATTTTTTTTCACTTTCAGGGCAAGGAAAATCTTCGAAAATAACAGTACCACCATTTTTATTTTGAATTTTGCTTTTATTTTGCATTTATATTCCAAAAATCATTGCATCAATCCCTGTGAACTGGACACGATATGTGAAAGCGGATATAGCGCTAAATACGTCTCTGCACGCTTCGAAGCGCTCGGCTATTGTTGTGAAGTGGTTATTTCCTGAAGTCGAGGTGTTTAATCCGCGCCTCTTGTCAGGACCGTATTCTCTTCGCACTCTCAAAATCGGTTTTTAAAGCCGTTTTATGGCCTTCCCTTTCATTTGCAAAGCAAATGAATACCTTCCTGGTGTTACTATAGGTATGTTCTCCAGCCCTATATAGGTCCCATAGTGACACTGTAGGAGCCGCGGATGTATATAATGACCCAAATATCTTTCCAGATTATCAATCAGCACAAAAATACGCTACTTTGCCCTAATTTAACCAACTTCGTATCTCTTAAGATAAGCGAGATCCCTATAGTGGCACGCGAAAAACGGACAGTCTGTATTAATTTTTAATTTGGTATCCTATCATGTAGCTGAAATTTTTATACCGGGTGATGAAAATAATCAAATTTTTTACCACTCTGTATAAAAATTTCATCCATCCAATAGGATACCGCTTGAAAAGTTAAGATAGGGACATGTAAGCCGTTTTTCCATATCTCGAGCCGTTTTCAATATAAGCTGCTTTGAAAATGAAAAATCGGGATTTTCATTTGTTTATAACTCATAAATCGCTCATTACAAACTTCAACTTTACAAACCATTCTTTTTTACTTTTCTCAAATAATCCGAAGATATAATAATATAGAGGGTGTCCTATTTAAAATAACAAAGTTGTATGGCGTACAGCGATATTGGGCCATCCTGTGTATCTGAAAATAATTTTACAAAGTGCACTTTACACTCGCATTTACAGCACTTTTTGGTTCATTTCGATATCTTTAATGGTGTAGGTGTAATCGAGCTTTCCATCGTAGAAGACTCACCCTGTACAAATAGAATAAATAATCAATTTGACTTTTCCGTCTATTCAAATCATCCAATTTCACACAAACTTTCAGCATATAATTCAATGATACATAGAGCTGTTACGATACGATACCAATGTCAGTATACAATTTTAACAGAGAAATTTCTATTAATTAACAAATTGCAATAGGAAATGGTTATCAAAAAATATTAATAGACCACTACTGATAACACGCAAAAGAACACAAATTTCCCATAAACCTTATTTTTATGGAACCTCAACAAAACAATGAAATTAGATAATATTTATCACTGATTTACTTTTTCAACACAAACATTTCAACATAAAACCTATCTAATTATTTCATTTAAATCTTTTATGAGCAATGGTTCTGTATTGCTGATTGGAAAAGAAAAGTTATCTAAATTACAAAAATTTTGAATTTATCTATTAAACTGTTCTGATTGTAATTCAGTTTATATTATTACTTATACGACAAACTTGTATAGAAATCTAGAAGGTAGATACATCGAACACCTAAATTCTTACAGACTCGAACATCCAGAAAGGTCAAATTATGCAAAACACTCGGTAGAAAACAATCACACGTTATAGCAGCAATAAAAATCATAATAAAATCAATAAAACCATAATCAAACAATTAAATCATAATCAATAATACACAGTCATAAATTAACAGCTAGACTGTTCTTTTACAGCTTTTCTTGATTACAGCAACTCCGAAAATTCTGGAGAAATTACATTATGATCTAGTTTGTTCTGTTGAAATTTATTTAAATCGAGTTACTTGTTTTATCACTTCGGTTACCATACTGTTGCTATGTTGCTATATCAATAATTTTGATATTCGTTTAACTTGTCCAAAATTTAACTACATTTGTCTGAAGATGTTTTTCAAAGCAAACATCATTAATATCCAACAATATACAGTAAAAACATTAGTTTTTTTTATTACGAAGGCGTAGAAGCCAGTTTTATTTTTAAAATTCCGAATTTAAACTCCGAATCCCGACTTTAAACTCGGAATTTCCAGTTTAATCTAAGAATTCCGAGTTTAAACTCTGTGATGTATCGAGGAATAATAATTTAGGTTGAAATGTTTATCATAAAATATGCCTTATCGGGTGATTGGACATTCTATTGATTTTCTTGTACAGCTGCCAGTCTTAAGGTGAAATTAAATGCATTAACATTACAATAGTATTTCATTCCTTGCTCCCCTTATTTAGTGCTCAATTTTAGTTGTGATTTATTACATCACAAGCTCGGAATCAGGGCGGGGCCTAGCTATGATTGCCCGCACGCAGGCGGCAAATTCATAGGGGCGGCGGGCGGAAGTAAAAATCCGATCATAATTCATAACAATAACAAAAAATATCAAAATATCATGATAGAATTAGTTATTATAGTGTAGCACAAATATTACCTTTATAGTATTAAGTTCTGAATCCATACTGCACCAACTTTTTAATCCATCAATAGTCACTGGCTTGTTCCCGGCGTTAGCCATCCTATGTATTTTCTTATGAAAAAGGGCGGATAATGTTCTGTCGCCCTTGGACGCCGAATATCTTAGGATGGCTCTGGCCGCGGAACGCCGAACCCGATTCAGCTTGTTTTATAATAAAAGTTTATAACGAAGGCTTTGACCATATTGAAACCAAATGTTGGCTCTAACTTAACTCCATTCAACTCTATAGGTGATTCACCAGCAGACCGACGTAGCTTAAGGGTAGGTGTAGTTTTTCAAGGCGATTCAGGATCTGGTTTTGAAATTATTCTGAGACCCTCGTTTCGATGTTACAGGGTGATTCATGCATTTTGCCGAAATTTTTTATGAGCAGTATCTTTTGAACGAAGTGATGGAATTTGATTAAATTTGGTAGATATGTGCCCGTATTCACAAACGATAATTTCCTAAATAATTACGTAATTATTTAAATGAGTGAGATGGAGATATGCAGTTTTTTTGCAATAGAATGAGACGGGGATAATTGATTACGTAATTATTTAGGAAATTATCGTTTGTGAATACGGGCAATGCTCTGCTAATGACACTTAATATGTACCTCATTTTTCGCCAATTCGAAAACTTAATTTGTCAGGTCACTATTTGCTTTTTCGAAAAGTTCACCCTATATGCATTTTCTTCAAAGAATCATTTTCTAAAACTACATGAAAAATGCTACAATGGTGACGAGGCGTCTCGTTCTCTTCCCTGCAGAATCTGCAAACGCCATCTTTTTCTCTGCCAAGTTTCCTCAGGTGTTCATTGAGCTTGCAATGACCTGTTAGCATTCTGAGACTTCCGGATTTCTCTTCAGCTTTTCTTTCGATGGCCTTTTCCCTGGCTTCATCAGGTGACATGCCCTGTTGAAGATAGCGCAGATACCATCGTACTTTCGCTCCAATTAGGCCCCTTCTTCTGGGATCGTCAATACCTCCTGGTTGGCCCGGTAGTGGGAGGGGTAGCTTACCACTACCAGGTTTCCTAGGATTCCTGGTTGCTGGTCCGGATGTTGTCTCCGGTTTCTTTTCTTATTTCAATCATAATTCTATCATGATATTTTGATATTTTTTGTTATTGCTATGAAATATGATCGAATTTTTACTGCCGCCCGCCGCCCCTATGAATTTGCCGCCTGCGTGCTTGCAATCATAGCACACCTGCTAGGCCCTGTCCTGATTCCGAGTTTAAACTCGTAATTCCGACTTTAAACTCGGAATTCTGACTTTAAACTCAGAATTCCGAGTTCAAACTAAGAATTCTGAGTTCAAACTAAGAATTCCGAGTTTAAACTCGGAATTTTAAACATAAAACTGGTGTGGCGCTTCTACGCCTTCGTAATTTATCATCAATACAAGAGTTATAAATAACACTTTACGCACAACAGGAAAAAGCTAAACATGCCGATTTCAGGTTCTTGTTCTTAAACATTTATAATTTTGCGATTTAATAGAAAAAATAAAACATAATATTGATTATTATTATTACTATTGTGTAAAATCCTGTATATAAACCATGTAGTCGTTAAAATAACTCCACATTCGTTTCTCAGATAGATTAATATGTTGTGAATCTAAATAATTATGTATTTCCAGATTGTCCTGCATCTATTAATTATAACGCCATGGACCACTTCTTCTAAAGTGCAACCTCAGATATACTGCAATGCAATTTTGTTTTAAGAATTTTGCAAAGTCATTATGGAATGCCGGAATATCACGTCATTCTAATTTTGTAATTATAAATCTTTATTTATGTTTTATACACAATGCAACAATTACTGCAATTACAAAAATTGGCGTGATTTCATCCATTTCATCCATTATCTGTTAGTGTGTTTATTCATATTCCAATTATTAATAACTAATATGATGTGTACATACGTGTTACCTACCTACTTGTCTTTTGCCGCGTCATTCATTCATACTCCAAGCTATAGAGATTTTTCATGTAAAAAGTGTTAGAACAAAACTAACTGCGCCATTATTTGGAAGAACAGTTTCATATTATGATATTATGAATTTTTTCTCTCGACTTTTATTATAACTTTATTATTAACAATTTTAGCAAAAAATCGCTGTTATGGTACGTTTCAACTAGAGTACCTTGATATAAAAACCTCCTTTTGTCCTGTAATTGGAATTATTCTGTTGGGCAAATAAATGGTTATTATTATTATTATTATTAAAATCATGATAAAGAGTACGGAAACTAATCTTCCCTCTCTGTCCGATTACTAGAGAGATCTGAGAGAGAATAGGAATTTTCTTTTCAATATAGTGACTTTTTAGTTACTTCTCATGTTAATTTCTGTGCTGAAGCGAACATCGAACGGATACATAGGCGTAACAAGTGATTGACGGATAGAAGATTAACAGCGGGTATTATAAAGGCTCGTTAAGTTAAAGGGCAGATTTCTGTGGCCGTTTCTGAAGAAGGTATCGAGTCCAAGTGGAAATTTTTTAAATTTATCTATTCTTGACACGAAAGTAATAATTACAAAAATGTTAATAAAAGTCCTTTAACGTCGATATTAGCTTCAAAAACAGGCACAGAAATCTGCCCGTTAGCCTAATGAGCCCTTATAATATTGGCTGTTATTCTTACAGTTGTTATTTTGGAATTGTTCTTCGCATATTACCTATAAACGTTATAGGTCATTTTTATTCGATTTTAGTGTTTTAGAAAAATCATTGTAATAATTAACCTACCATAGAAACAAAATTAACACATACAGGGTGTCCGGAAATTATGAGCAAAAAATTAAGGGGGTGATTCTTCTTGATGAAATATTGCCAAAAGTATCTATAATTTTTTTTCGAAAACTCAAAAAGAAGAAAGTTATAAGCCTCCAAAGTTGATTTTTTTAAATCAATATTTTTTTATAACTTTTTTTCTCGTGTATGGATTTTCTTAAAATTTGACACACTTGTCACTGATGTTGCTTTACATCCTTGGTCCAAATTAGACTTGAATCCCTCGAAATCAAAAGGCCTTAACTGCCCTTGACCTTCAAAAAAGGCCTATAACTTTTTTCGTAATATTTTTTTCTGAGTTTTGAAGACGCACAATTGAAGAACGTGCAGAAATATTCGGAAAAGGTCCTCTTTGTCTATCCCGATAAAATGACGCGTTTCCGAGTAAAACTGTTTTAAAAATTTTCCTGCACTAAAATTGATCACCATAAACTATGATCATTCTGCAACAACACCAAAGCATGCTTTGGAAACAGCTGCAGGATTGCCTAGTTATGTACAAAACAGAGACATTCGTATATAAATAGACTTGGAAATGATTTTTTTTTGAAAATGAAAAAAAAATTTAATCATTTTTTTTTTAATAAAATAATAAAATAATTTTAATAAAAAAAAAAAAATTGCTGTCAAAATGAAATCCAAAGCAAACGTCTTGTTTCCTAGGCAACCCTGCCACCGTTCCCAAAACATGCTTTGGTATTGTTGCAGAATGATCATAGTTTATGGTGATCAATTTTAGTGCAAGCAAATTTTTAAAACAGTTTTACTCGGAAGCAGGTCATTTTATCGTGATAGACAAAGAGGACCTTTTCCGAATATTTCTTCATGTTCTTCAATTGTGCGTCTTCAAAACTCAGAAAAAAATATTACGAAAAAAGTTATAGGCCTTTTTTGAAGGTCAAGGGCAGTTAAGGCCTTTTGATTTCGAGGGATTCAAGTCTAATTTGGACCAAGGATGTAAAGCAACATCAGTGGCAAGTGTGTCAAATTTTAAGAAAATCTGTACACTAGAAAAAAAGTTATAAAAAAATATTGATTTAAAAAAATCAACTTTGGAGGCTTATAACTTTCTTCTTTTTGAGTTTTCGAAAAAAAATTGTAGATACTTTTGGCAATATTTCAACAAGAAGAATCACCCCCTTAATTTTTTGCTCATAATTTCCGGACACCCTGTATAAAACGTGAACATTACTCAGAAAAACTTCTACGTTTAATGTCCTTATTGCCGAATGTCACATTTATTAGATCTATATGTCCACTCAAAATTTAAATTTTCCAAATTTAGTTGAAAATGTTCAATTTTGAAAATGATCGTCCTATGATAATATGAACAATAATACCTACATACGAATTAGGTTCCGATTACGTTTATTTACAGTACCTACGTACGCATTCGACGATGACATGTTATTAAATTTTTATTAAAAAAATAAATTAACAAGAAAATTTATGAAACACGAATTTAGTAGTTTCGTGTTTTATAAATTTTTTTTTTTTATAAAAACATACTTAAATCACACTAAAATAAAATCACATACTTAATAGTATGTGATCGTCATATGCTTAGTATGATTAGGTACCTACTATAAATAAACGTAATTGAAACCCATTTCGTATATACGAAATAATACATAAATGTATTATTGTTCATATTACCATAGGACGAAAATTTTCAGAATTGAACATTTTCAATTCAACTGTGGAAAATTTTAATTTTTTTTTAAGTTTTTCTGAGTAATCTTTTTTTTTATTAAAGAGGGAGCATCGGTCTTAACCTCGGTCTTAACTGTGTAGGTAAGACATAGTCGCTCCACTCTGGTAATATGGCTTCGAGATCGTGCTCATTTTGACAGACACAATTTTTAAATATAGTCTTTAAAACCTTCGATCGCTTGTTTTTACTTTTCACCGACATTCGAAAATGAATCTGAAAAGTACAGCGGGCTGAACTGAGTTTCGAGCCCGCGATCTATGGCTCCGTAGTCTAGCGGAGTTTACCACTCGACCACGCCAGTCACGTCGTGACGTTTTCTGTACGTTAATTTTTTTTATGGCCACTCAATTATCTGGATGATTTTTTTATAACACTAAAAATCGAAGAAAAATGACCTCAAAGTTTTATAATATGCAAAGAACAATTCCAAAATAACAACTGTAAGAATAAGACGTTAATAATAAAACTGGTTTTCATTCTGAAACATTTATAGCGTAGAAGCTTACTTCTAGAAGAAAGAAGCAAAAAACATTTTTAATTTTTTTCTTATGGAAAGTAAATTTTTTTTCAATAATCATAAAATGGCGAAAAACTCGATAACCGCAAACAATCGAACCATTGCTTATGCGATTTTTTTGTTCCAAATGACCCCCCCTCCCTGCCACTAAGTTTCGTTTGATCCATGCCTTCTGGGACACGTGCAGCAGATACATTATTTATTATCAATATTATCATTATTTATTTTATATCTTGAGTATTGTTTGAGTTGTAGAGTAAATCCGCCGTCCAGTATTACTTAATTATTAATATAAATTTTATATATTTTGCATAAAGCAGGCACTGTTCGATGCTTAGTTTTTGATCTGTGGTCATTTGAATTTTTTACTATGCAATTTTCCAGCAGACCTAATTGCTACAGATATGGTTTCAATTTACAAAAACTATTTCGAAAGTACATAGTACTTTCGTACTTGGAAACTTTCATCTTGGATTTACATTAAACCGCTGAGAAATATGTTAGAAATGAAGCTGAACATCACGAGAAGCGACCGAGTGCATGAGAGTGGGGGGTAGAAGAGCAGATTAGGGGTACAACAGCGCTTGTATTATGGCTTCCCCTAAACTGCTGTTCTACCCCCACTCTCGCGCACTCGGCCGTTTCTCGTGATGTTCAGTTTCATTTCTAACATATTTAAATCCGTCCTTTATCCGAGAAAATCATCGTCCTTTGTGGATTCGTCTGTAAAACATAAAATTCCAATTCATATAAAAGCAAATGATGTGGTGTCACCTTAGTGGTGTCACCTTAATAATAATTACAAAGGTATCAGGTACATTATATTATTTGTTATATTATATGAATATTTTATCTTTTTTATATTCTGGGCAAATTTTGATATTTTCAAATTGTACAATATTAAAAACGACTAGCCTAGGTTGGTGTCATGGACTTGCAAATTAGATTTTGTAAAATGTAGTTTAAAAATAGCCTAAGGAATGCAAATTCAGGTTTTCCATCCTTTTCCCGTTTCTGACATTGCATTATTTAGCGCATCATAGCCTGTAATAAAACCTGTTTGTAGGAAGTAAAAGTGAAACGTAAGTAACAACACTGGCCGGGAGTATTTTTAGAGTGTTGGGAATCGGTTATTAAAACAGATATTTGTTTATTGTGTAACAAATGAACAAATGATGGGTACGTTGCAAAAATTTCCTATTTAAAAGTAAACAAATCTAAAAAGCTTGCCATATGTGATAATTCACTTACTTTTGTTTATCAAAAATCTTTATCAGGGATCTAAACAGTTGCGTAATACAGGGTCCCCAGCTTATTCGAAGCGGTCTCTGTAAGCCAAACGATGGACTCTTTCAAAAAACTTTTTGAAAATTCAAGTGCAGAATCACAATGGCCATAATTTAAAATTATTTTGGAGTATACAGAGTGTCCCATATGACAGTGGCATATCAAAGTTATGTTTTTTTAAATGGAATGCTCCTATGTTATTGCATTTTTAGATTGTCTGAGAAGAGAAAATAAGATTGGTTTTTACAGTTGGTGTTTAAATTCAGAAGTTTTTGAGTTATAAACAAGTGAAAATCGTCATTTTTCAAGTTCAAGGCCCTGTACAACGAAAACGGCTGAAGATAGAGAAAAACGGCTTACATGTCCCTATTTTAACTTTTCATGTACTATCCTATGATGTAGATGAAATGTTTATACAGGGTGATAGAAAATTTGAAAAATTCTGAGATTTCCCCACGCGTCGCCAAATAAAAAAATCAAAGAAAGTACAAATGTTTCTATACCATAAGATAGTACATAAAAAGTTAAAACAGGGACATGTAAGCCGTTTTTCTCTATCTTGGACCTTTTCGTTGTACAGGGCCTTGAACTTGAAAAATGACGATTTTCACTTGTTTATAACTCAAAAACTTCTTCTTTAAACACCAACTGTAAAAGCCAATCTTATTTCCTCTTCTCAGACAATCAAAAAATGCAATAACATAGGAGCATTCCATTTAAAAAAACATAACTTTGATATGCCACTGTCATATGGGACACTCTGTATACTCCAAAATAATTTTAAATTATGGCCATTGTGATTCTGTACTTGAATTTTCAGAAAGTTTTTTGAAAAAGTCCAACGTTTGGCCTACAGACACCGCTTCGAATAACCTGAGACACCATGTATACTGTATCTGTAATATTACAAAAAAAAAAAAATTAAAAACGAATTCTTTTTATCAAAAATAAACAAAAAAAATCCCATTAACGTGTGTCCGAAAATGCACCGTTTCTGAAATACAGGCGTGTCAAAAAAAGATTACTTTTACAGTTTTTTTAAGATATTTTAAGGGTGATGAAAATTATCAGATTCTTTATTAATTTTATCAGATTTTTCATTACCCTGTATAACAATTTCATCCACACGATAGGATACCAGCACCTGAAAAATTAACATATGGACATGTAAACCGTTTTCTGCTGTCTTGAGCCGTTTTCATTGTAAGCTGCTTTGAAAATGGAAAATGGCGATTTTTACTTATTTATAACTTACTGTTAAGCTATTCAGTTTATACTCAATTTGTGAAAACCAATAACGCGACTTTAATTTCTTAACGTAAATCAAATGGCATTCCAAAGTTTCACAAGACTAAAACATTTCTCTAACTAATCTTGAAAGATGAAGCTACTGGAACGTTTTTAAAATTTTAGAGAAATGAAGAGAAAATAAACATTTCCTACCCACGTCACTGGCTTATTAATAGAAATAATGCAAATTTTATTGCATTAACTCAAATTTCAAATACTGTCTAAAGACCTAATCACACTGTCTACTATAGCTTCTCTTGTTGCGTGCTGATCCTTTCACACTCTTCACTCCACCGCTCGCTAGCTCCACTCATATACACCCTTAGTGCTCTTCTTGAACGGCTTCGAGAATTATTAGCTACTTCCAGGACTTTCTGGAGTTCCTAATGTTCTATTCCTGGAACATTCTACACAACACCGTGTCCCTCTAAAAGTCGTAACAATACAATAAAATAAAGACCACCCACAAAGACAATGGAAAGCCCTAATATGGGGTAATAATACAATGGAATATTATTCATAGTTATTACTTCTTACAAATAAATGATATAATATAATATATAATATATAATAACTCTTTTTTTTTCAATATTTTTGATAGAATTGTGTGACCATTCGCCGGATCTATACTACCTCATCTTCGTTCACAACAATACTACAAATCTTCATTCGAAATTGTGTAAAGAAAAAAATAAACTTTTTAACCGTCCTCCTAAGTACTTCATGTGTTATACAGGGTGAATTATAAAAAACGCCCCAAGCGATAACTCCGTTAATTTTGAAGATATGACAAAACTTTTTTATACAAAGTGGCGCCGTTTATCATCATCTATATGTTGAGATAAATGCTCGATCAACACAACTTCCTGTTTAACCGGAAGTAACATCAACTTCGGGTTTTTAAATAGAACACCCTGTAAAACTTTAGGTATATTTTTTAAATGTCTGAAGAAATCTAATACAGGTGGTTTTCACCATTGGAATTTAGATTGAGCGGTTTATGAGTATAAACAAGTGAAGATCGAAAATTTTCAACTTCAAAGCAGTGTAGAACTAGAACGGCTCAAGATATCTAAAAACGGTTTACATGTCCCTATCTTAACTTTTCACATAGTATCCTATTATGTGGTTTAAATTTTAATACAGGGTGATGAAAATAATTTTCATCACCCTGTATTAAAATTTAAACCACATAGTATTTTCACATAGTGATGAAAATAATTTTCATCACCCTGTTTTAAAATTTAAACCACATAGTATTTTCATCACCCTGTATTAAAATTTAAACTACATACGGCCAATATTATAAACGCTGGTTAAGTTAACTAGCCGATTTCTGTGGTCGTTTCTGGAGAAGATATAGACTATAGGTCGAAATTATTGCAATTTAATTACTCTTGGCATAAAAGGCATTACAAAAATTCTAATAAAAGTTATTCGAGGTGAATATTAGCTTCAAAATCGGGCACAGAAATCTGCCAGTTAACTTAACCAGCGTTTATAATATTGGCCGATAGTAGGATACTATGTGAAAAGTTAAGATAGGGACATGTAAACCGTTTTTAGATATCTTGAGCCGTTCTAGTTCTACGCTGCTTTGAAGTTGAAAATTTTCGATCTTCACTTGTTTATACTCATAAACCGCTCAATCTAAATTCCAATGGTGAAAACCACCTGTATTAGATTTCTTCAGACATTTAAAAAATATAAAGTTTTACAGGGTGTTCTATTTAAAAACCCGAAGTTGATGTTACTTCCGGTTAAACAGGAAGTTGTGTTGATCGAGCGATTATCTCAACATATAGATGATGATAAACGGCGCCACTTTGTATAAAAAAGTTTTGTCATATCTTCAAAATTAACGGAGTTCGCTTGGGGCGTTTTTTTTAATTCACCCTGTATAAAAATTAAAGAAATAATACTTCATTATAACATGTATCAAATTTTCAAAGTTGCACGTGAATGTATTTTTTATAATTTATTTTAAAATATTAATTTATAAATCAAAATATTCTCACCCTATAAAAATTTTACTAAAACAATTAAATTCTCTTGCAGAATGACTCGGTCACAACGGCCCATGGCACCCCAATTGGAGAGAAAGATGCAGTCCTCACAGTGGGACTGCGAGGACCGATTCTCCTACAAGATGTGGCCTTCGTAGAAGAAATGGCTCACTTCGACCGTGAACGAATCCCCGAGCGGGTGGTCCACGCTAAGGGCGCCGGGGCGTTCGGGTACTTTGAGGTCACTCACGACATCACCAAATACACCGCCGCCAAGGTGTTCTCCACTATCGGCAAGAAGACGCCCATCGGAGTGCGATTTTCCACCGTCGGCGGCGAGTCAGGTTCCGCTGACACCGTGAGAGACCCTCGAGGGTTCGCAGTAAAGTTTTACACCGAAGACGGTATCTGGGATCTTGTGGGCAACAACACTCCCATATTCTTCATTAGAGATCCGGTTCTGTTCCCTCATTTCATCCACACACAGAAGAGGAACCCTCAGACGCATCTTAAAGATCCAGACATGTTCTGGGATTTTATAACTTTGCGACCCGAGACTACCCATCAGGTCATGTTTTTGTTTGGTGATCGCGGGATCCCTGACGGATACCGTCACATGAATGGATACGGTTCTCATACGTTCAAGTTGGTCAATGCTGAAGGAAAACCTGTTTACTGTAAATTCCACTATAAAACTGACCAGAAAATCAAATGGGTTGATCCTCAACGAGCCGATGTGCTTGCAGGAACCGATCCCGATTATTCAATCAAAGATTTATATAACGCTATTGCGAACGGAGATTATCCTTCCTGGACGTTCTACGTCCAAGTCATGACTCCAGAGCAAGCCGATGCATGTAAATTCAACCCCTTTGATGTAACGAAGATCTGGTCTCATTCCGATTATCCTTTAATTCCTGTTGGTAAGCTGGTCCTCAATCGCAACCCCGAAAATTACTTCGCAGAAGTCGAACAAATCGCGTTCAGTCCCGCCCACATGGTACCCGGTATCGAGCCATCTCCTGATAAGATGTTGCTAGGCAGAATGTTCTCGTACGGCGACACTCACAGGCATCGCCTCGGCCCTAATTACTTACAGCTGCCTGTTAATTGTCCATATAAAGTTAGTAATTATCAAAGGGACGGACTTGCATGCGTCCATAACCAAGGAGGAGCTCCCAATTATCACCCTAACAGCTTCAACGGACCTGACAACGATGCCAGGGCCAAGTCCCTCTCTCCGCCATTCGCCGTCTCCGGGGAAGCTACTAAATATGACACCGGAGATTTGGATAATTATTCACAGCCGAGGGTTTTCTATCAGAAGACCTTGGACGCGGCTGCTAGAGAGCGATTGGTGTCGAATCTCGTGGGTCACATCAAGAATGCTGCCGATTTTATACAAGAGAGGGCTGTCAAGAACTTCTCGCAGGTCGATCCATCACTCGGACAGAAACTCGCTGACGGTTTGAAGACTGCCAGGAAAGCTCAAGCTAATTTGTAAATTACTTTTTTTGTTTATTTTTCTTTGAGACTTGATCCTATCATGTACTGTTTTACTGCGGTGGGGGTAATACAGTTTTATACACTTATTATTATTATCTGTTGAATATATCGTGTATGTTTCTGTAAAATTGTCTTTTTTTTTTGTTACACATCAAGCATTGTCTTTAATAAATTTGCCGAAAAATTTTTGATGACGTTCATGCTCATTCAGGTAGCCCTAAACACAGTGAGTATGTAAAGTGGAATAAATTCAGTTATTCAAATGCTATTTATTTTCGAAAAAATGCTCAGACATGTCGATTAGTATTTTAAATTGCGGTCGTTTGTGTACAGAAAAAAATTATATAGAGCGGCCCAAGTTTGAGGGATGACATCATGAACTATTTTTTTAATGGCAACCCTGTTTTTTTATTGCCTATTTTAAAAGGACATGATGGGTTACACAAATTTCTCAATGTTTCAATTTTATTCAGTCATTTACCAAAAAATAAATTAAATGAATAAACAAAACAAAAAAATAGAAACAAAAAAAAACAACAGAAACCATCTCTTTCACTTTGAATTTTTAATAATTCACTTTAGGTTGTTGCCAATTAATGAATGGCCACCATTTTGAGCATTGGAAGCATAATAATTAATTTTAATTGTGTTTTTGTCATATTATTTTTAAATTTTTGCCATATAAAAAAATTGAAAATTAAAAATTAACAACTTTTTCTTTTTTCCAAGACAACTTTTTATACTGAATCAGAAAAATTTTAAACAAAAACCATTGGGCAAGTATGGGACCTCATATTAACATAATGATGTTTCGCCCTATTGGAGTGCAGCACACTGATGAGCCCCAATAGGGTGAAACACGTGGCTGTGCTTGTTCTGGTACTCTGGTGGCTCTGTTGTTGTTTGGATGGAAGCTCTCTTGATTGAGTTTCGGGCACTGACTGCCAAAATGACAAATGTTAGGGCGATGGAGGAATACTCCGACCCCATTTAACAGGCTAGTAATAATTGCTTTTACACATTTTATGTGCTTTATACTCATACGACCTACTTTCATTCCTTTATTTATTAATCGTTGAGTATACTTGCCTTATTCTCTCTCAAAAATTCTAATCAAAAACACTTTAAATGTTTTTTTTTTGTATTTCTTTAAATGTTCAACTTTTTTTGTAAAGCCCTTTTAAAAATAAATAAAAAAAAGCTTTAATCTGGACCATAAGAAAATGCGATTTTTGTAGAAGTTTTGATATTTTACTACAAGTAATCAAAAAAATCTCAAAATTTACCAGAAATGCTCTAAATATGTAGAAAAATTGAGGAAATAAAAAAAAATTCAAATCGTCTGATTTGGCGTGAAAATACCCATAGGTACCAATGAATGGTAAAGGGGCTCTAAAGAATGTAAAAAAATTGAGGAAATCAAAATAATTTTTTTTTCAAATCGTCTGATTTGTAGTCTTTTTGTAGTGTTGGTCTAAATTCCCATATTTTATTTGAATGAAAATGAGCTAGAGCTACTTTTGAAGCAAATTCAAAAACCTGTCGATTTTTGATTTTGAATTACCAATTTTCTTGGCCACTCACTCCCCTCAGAGGGGTAACTTCCGCTCTGAAAATTTCAAAGTCGGCAGGGACGTAAAGGATGTGGTGTACCATGTCACTTGAAAGGTAATTAAATTCGTTATTCAGCAGAATATAAACTTTGTATTTTGCCAATCATATTTTTAGTTTTATCATTGCTTTCTCTATTATACAGGGTGATTCAAAATTCAGTGCAAAGATTTTAAGGGCGTATTTACCAGCCAAAAATAAGAAGTTTTTTTCATATAATCGTATGCCCTAACTTGCTTTGTTTTCTAGATACAGGGGGTAAAATTTTGAAAAAAAAAAATCGATTTTTATCAATTTCTCAAAAACCTCTCAGCCGATTTAAATAAAATTTTATAGGCTTATTTGTTGTCATAAGGGCCTTCCTTTGATGAGAATAACATGAATTTATTAATTCCAGTGGCGTCTCAGGGGGCTCAAATTAAATGAATCTCACAATAATCAATGAGAATTTATTAGGTACCTACTTGTTTTAATAAGTCCAGGCACAGATTTTGATTTTTTTCTTGGCAACAAAGCTAGATACGAGTAAAGCTCAGAAGACAAGAAAGTTACATTATTAAAAAAAATATAAATTGTCAAAAGAGCAGTGGCGTACCATAATTTTACCTATAAGTTTCAAGTAGATGACCCCCGGAGACGCCACTGGAATTAATAAATTTATGTTATTCCCATCAAAGGAAGTTCCTTAATAACGACAAATATATCCCATTTCAGACGTTTTTGAATTCAGAGTTGGCTATGGAAAATTCGAATTATGTTGGTACCTTTCCAAAAGCTGAGTTTTGAACTACCTTTGACAAGCTAAATTTTTTAAGGTTATGGATGTTTCTAATCAAATTTGACTTTGTTTTAAATTTCACCTACGCTGCGTTGCCAAAACAGGAATATATTATCTAAAGTAGGTGCTTATACTAATATTCGGGGAAATATTTATTTTTGTGTAAAATCAGACAAGGAGGATTTATTTCTTGATCGATTTTTTTCAACTATATGTGAAATTATTAACGATTCCTTTAAATATGTTTTCTGTATTTCAAATCTTTAATTTTTATCCAAAAAAATACGAAATATGAAAATTATCATAATTTATTGTTTGTTTTAAGTTTAGTAATAAAAGATAAAAATAAAAGTTATGTTCATTGTCATTAAAATTTCTTGTTTAACGGGTAAAATAAGATTCATATATTATAAGGTAAGCTATATTTCTACACTTCTAGGTACAATGCTTTTATAGTTATTGAACAAGAAATATTCAACTAGAAAATTAAGAAATGTTATCCAGAGAAGTAATTTAAAGGCTAGCGGTTACAACATTATTTATAAAAATCTCCATAATATTTTATTTCGGATTTTTTTGCTCGCGATACTTCTTGATTTTACTCTCAAATTTTATTGATAGTTGGTTTAGATTCGAAGATAAAGATTATGCCCTGGAAATTTATATAATAATATAATAAAAAACTCAATCACATTTACATTTACGATCTTTGATTTGTTCCCTATTGTCTTAAATAACTTAAAGTGCTGGACTTCTCTCTCTCGCGTCATGTGGTGAAATTCAGGAACATATATCATATGTCATGTCGCCGACTCTTGAAATGCCTAATTTTCACAAGAACATTTGAAGAATAAGTAGGGGTAGTCTTTATTCCTTTATCAACTAATTTAATTCAAATTTTGAAGAAAGCAGATGGAATGAGCCTCATGATCTTTGTAGGTTGCCAATAAGTTTTTCTTCATTTTCAATTTATTGTAGGGAGTTGGAGGAATTTTTTACTAGTTGAGGAAAGTCTTGCTAACTCGGTTGAGGATGAGTTATGACAAATTCTTATCTCGTCATTGTCGTTTGATACTGAGGCTGCCTAAAATATATGAATAAAAATTATATTTGGGTAGAACTATAAATTTTCTGAATCCAATCGGTATAATTTAGGTATTGTTATTGGTTACTCCACCTTTATATTTTCTGGATTTCAATTTGTTATAAAACAGTATATGCATGGATGCAATAGTGTGACGTAGTAGACAAAATTTTCGTCTTTTCGTAGCACACGGCGTGGTCATACTGAAGCAAAGCATTCATGCATGGTGTATATAGAGCTCATCTTCTTCGAGGTAGGACTGAGTCTCACAAATTCGGGAAGCACGATTCACCGGGGTTTGTATTACAGAGCTCGTTTTTGGGCTGGGTGTTGATTGGAGTTCTTGTGTAAATAACGATCTCTTTGTGTTGGTTTTCGGTAGACACTGTGCCACACATTTCAATAATTACTTTTGGCATTATAATATAATAATGTAGTATTCAAAGGAGATTTAAGTTCTTTTCAATTTTAAAAGGATTGAAATAAGATGCTGAAAATCTGACAGAACTTTTTGAATGAAGTTACTGAACGTCTAATAATTAAATATTTTTTACTAAAAAATAACAACAATCGTATATTATTGAATTATTGTTTTCATACGTCAAACATATTTTTATTAGGTAAGAAATTAATCCTAATGGCATATGAGTAAAGTGGGAAGTCATTTGAACTTTTTTAGCTCAAATCGACTGTCCAGTAGGGTATCCAACTTGAAGAAAAAATATCACAGCCAACTTGAATCCAAAAACGTCTGAAATGGGATATAAGCCTACCAAATTTTATTTGAATCAGCTGAAAGGTTTTTGAGTAAAAAATCGATTTTTTTTCAAAATTTTACACCCTGTATCTAGAAAACGAAGCAAGTTAGGACATACGATTAGGTAGATATACAGGGTGTTAGTTAAGTACGTGGCCAAACTCCAAGGGGTGCTTCCTTGAGCGATTTTAAGAAGAAAAGTTCAAATAAACATGGGGTCCGAAAATGCATATTTTTCAAGATCTTCTTAAAGTGCCATACCCGCATATCGGGCGTAGGCTACTTCTCGCATATGTCTGTGGTGCGCGTGCTATCAGTTTACACAGACATATGGGACCTCTCTTTTTATTGTCGGAGTCCGAACGGGCACTGTTTGAAAGGTTTTACTAGGCAAGGGTACTTGCGGTGGTTTGCCATTGCCTTCCGCAAGGTGGATCCCGATCTTGGCTTGAGAAACACAACAAATAATTGTCGGCTGCTGGTGAGTTTCGAACCAAGGTATATCGGCACGGCGGACCAACGCGCTATCCACTGCGCCACGGGACCCACATTTTTCAAGATACAGGGTGTCAAACTTTTATTTTTTTTTCTCGAAAACAAAGCAAGATATGAAAAAAACTCAAGAGATAAAATAGTTGTATTTCTAGTTGCTTAATTCGAAAAAAATACAAAATTATAAAAAAAGTCAGTGGCGCCCAATTTTTTAATCATATTGGGCGCCATTCATATTTTTTAATCATAATTTTAATCTAATTGGGGCTAAATTACCCTCTTGTTATTACAAACAGAACTGCCAAATTTCAACAAAATTGATTGAAAGAGTTTAGAGATATGTATTCACGAACATTCGAATTTTTTTCAAGTTTGACACCCTGTATCTTGAAAAATATGCATTTTCGGACCCATGTTTATTTGAACTTTTCTTCTTAAAATCACTCAAGGAAGCACCCCTTGGAGTTTGGGCCCGTACTTAACTAACACCCTATATATGAAATTTTTTTCTTATTTTTGGCCCTAAAATCTTTGCACTGAATTTTGAATCACCCTGTAGAAGGCAATAGTTTTATCAATAGTAAAATTTTGATTTATCATCATACTATACAGGGTTATGCAAATTTCATGGTGTCAGTATTGGGATATCCTAAACCATAAGAGATACAGTAGGGTTGCTTAAATTAGAGAAAAGTTGCGCTATTTTATGGCCATCTCGAATCCGTCAAAACATGCAAGATATCTGTGACCGTTCCTGAAATATCCTGAAAAAACTGAAAAATCGAGAAATCTTATTTTTGGAATATCTTTCTATTACCATTGGAAATTAATAAATAATTTTTTGTAGCCTTACATAAGCCGTTATAAGCTATTTATCTGACGTTTCAAAAATTTTCACAGCCGACTAGATCCCAGAGTTTTCATAGTCAACTTTCGTTTTTCTTATGGCCGCCATATTATTTTTTTATGTCGTTCGATAAGAAAAAATAATGTAAACCAAAAATTAATAAATTTTAGAAAAAAAAAGTTGGAAAATTTTTATTCTTCTTTTTTCAAAGAAAAACAGATAGTTCTTAACTGAAATAGGCCAATATGAAGTCATACTGCTTGCCTTATAGGTTGTTAATTTCTCTATGATATTCGATCTAAAAAGTTGTATTTTTTTAGAAAAAAAGAACAAAAATTTTTGAAAGTTATTTTTTGAAGTTTATTAGTTTTTGGTTTCCATTATTTTTTTCTTATCGAACGACATAAAAAAAAATTATGGCGGCCATAAGAAAAACGAAAGTTGACTACGAAAACTCTGGGATCTAGTCGGCTGTGAAAATTTTTGAAACGTCAGATAAATAGCTTATAACGGCTTATGTAAGGCTACAAAAAATTATTTATTAATTTCCAATGGTAAGAAAGATATTCCAAAAATAAGATTTTTCGATTTTTCAGTTTTTTCACGATATTTCAGGAACGGTCACAGATATCTTGCATGTTTTGACGGATTCGATATGGCCATAAAATAGCGCAACTTTTCTCTAATTTAAAGCAACCCTGTATCTCTTATGGTTTAGGATATCCCAATACTGGCACCATGAAATTTGCATAACCCTGTATAATTAGTTGGTTATTGGGAGCGCAGTCGAAAAAGGAGAAAATCATAAAATTGTTTCTATTTTGCTAGTTTTCGAGGGTTTTATTCACCTCTTCATCAGGCACTAAAATTGAACAAGATTTTTTTTAAATGAGACATGAATTACAGTAAACAATCACAAACTTACATGAAACAGTTGATTACAAGTCATAAATTTTCCTTAAAATTAACATTACAAAATCTAATATTCACGTGGGAAAATTTTTTCATTATCTTGCAGTTTTCCATTTGAAGTAAAATGACTAGACAAAACTCAAAAAGAGGGATCACAGATAGAAATTGCACAATATTAATCACAGCAAGAGCAGTCTTATTTAATTTAATTAGGTATGTAGGAGAATTTTCTCATTCCTATTACATATTATACTAATAATAATTTTTCTTTTCGAGTAAGGGAGCAACACAATCTATTATTAATTATTTAACATATTCAGTCAAGAATTGGTGACTAACCCTGTATAGTTTTATTTTGTAAATGAAATTTTCTCAATTATGTTTTTTTTTCGAGAAATATGTAATTTTTATTCAAAACAATTTTGGAATAAAATCAAAATGCAAAAAAAAATTATCTCGACCTTTACTTTGTAGGATTTTGCATGTTGATATTAAATAAAACCGAGTATAAAACGCTACTTTTAAAAATTCTACTATTGTATACAGGTGTCCGTTTTTCGAGCTTAAGCATGGGGATCTCGGTTATCTTAAGAGATACGAAGTCGGTCAAATTGGGTCAAATTTTGCGTATTTTTATGCCGAGTAATAATCTAAAAAAAAATTCAGGATATTTTCAGTCGTTGCTGAAATATCCTGGAAAAACTGATAAGCGAGATACCCATGGTTAGCCTCGAAAAACGGACACCTGTATATTGATGTTGATGTATTATCAATATGGTACGTGTTTCCCTACTTTCAAAGCAGCATCTCCCTCCGGTCATGTTAATGAGTATTAAGATTATATGAATAATTAGCGACACACGTGTGACATCACCACAACCCCCAAATATTTAGTTTTACCTTCAAAGAATGTTTTGAATGCTTTCGTGTAGAACGGATAGTAATCACACGCGTGACGTCATGCGCAACGCTTACGAGTTTTCAGACTAAAAGCTAGTATACCTTTAGCTCCAATTAGAAAAAGAAGAAGGCGGCAAAAAACATAGTTGACAGCCAACAGCTGATTTCAATAATTTTTAGGTTGAATGGTTGATAATAATTAATAATTAGAATTTAGATTCATAAGACTATAAGACAGTGATTTTGAATTTTTGTTTACAAAAACAAAAAATGTAGGTAAAATAGTCGTGTTTTCGGTATTAATTTGATAATAATTGAGTAGGGCATATTAGTTGTTTTTTCAGTAATTCTTCAAATAAATCTGAACTTGAAAAAAAATTAATAATTATAATAATAAATAAACATATTGTTAAAAATTTTCCCCTTTTTGGAAAAAGCAACAGTCTTTATTACTGTGTAAACTGATTAGGATGCTTCCTGGAATCGGTGTCTTCGGTACAGGAGCAGTAGTCAGAGTCCTAGTTCCAATTCTAAGGGAAAATGGTTTTAAGATCGAGGCAATTTGGAGTCGCACCAGACAAGATGCACAAGAATCAGCAAAAGCTCTCGGCATACCCTTTTTTACGGACAAAATAGACGACGTCTTGTTGCTCAAAGATGTTGATCTCATATTCGTATTATGCTCTCCGAACCTCCATGCACAAATATCCGTGAAAGCTCTAGGAATCGGAAAACACATCGTCTGCGATAACCCAGCTGGACTGAGTCAAGCCGACGCTTTGAAAATGGTGAAAGCCGGCCAGTACTACCCGACACTGATCTCGCTCATCAATCACCCATACAGGTTCCTCCCTGCTTTTACTCATATGCGTAAAGCCTTCAAAGAGAACTACTTGGAATCGGCCGTCACTCTAATCGACGTACGAATACAAAGCGGGAGTCTGTTCACAGAAAACGAGACATTCAATTGGAAATGCGATGATATCATGGGTGGGGGGACGCTTAATCTAATAGGCAGTCACGTTATAGACCTGGTCACATTTTTAACTGGCCAGAAGGCTACCAAAGTCCACGGATTGGTTCGCACATTCACTAAAACAACCGAGCATATAAACGGGATACGCAACATCTCCGCTCCAGATTTCTGCACTTTTCAAATGGAACTAACCGGCGGTATCTTGGTCACCGCAAATATCAACAGCCATGCTCTCGGCAGCACATTCCAGCAAGAGGTAATGATGTGCAGCAGCTCAGGTCATTTAGTCGTGCGAGGTGGTGATCTGTTTGGCAGACGGAGTAAAAGTAACGAAGAAGTGTTGTATCTGGATGTTGAAGACTTACAATGCCCCGTTCCTAACTCCATTTTACCAAAACCTTTCATAAAGGGCACTTGTAAGATGGTGTCTGCTTTGAGGGAGTCGTTCCTCCCGGTCAAGGAGAAAGCTGGCTGGTTTAAAGATCCTGTGTGTTCGGCGGCTAATTTCGAGGATGGTTTGCATGTTCGTGCTGTGTTGAGTGCAATTAGGCAATCATCGCAGACCAAGCAATGGGTCAAAGTTAATGTGATGACAGAACAACCGGACACGAACGCTCTGTTGAGTGCCGCTGTTAGAAGAACCACTATATCTTTATCGTAATTTTGTATATAGCTTTAATTAGGATAGATTTTTAGTGTTTCAAATTTTCAGTATTAAAGTATATAGTTTTGTTCTAAACTAAATAGTAGGTAGCGAGCGAGCACGACTTGTAGGTACATTCCCCTCCTCTTAGCTTCTCACCACTTTTTCTGTTCGTGCTGCGCTGAAATCCTCTCAGCGTTGCCTAGTGTAGTGAATTGGGTATTTACACCTCGGGTAGGTAAATATAAATTGGGTATTTACCCCAGTGCCGACTCTAGGGATGTTCGAGCTGTTCTGTTGAACAGGGCACCAAGAAACGACCCAAGAATTTTTCATGCACTCCATAGTCACTTGAACCTTGTTGATAATTTCTCCCCCTCTCCCTCGTCCACTTTCGAAGAGCATTGTGTAGTAGATCAAAAGTCAAAACGTGTAGTAGGTAGATCACATTATAAGTCAAGTGCCACAAATAACAATGCACTTTCGAAGCACTTTCGAATAGGCTCTATTTTCCTACAAGCCGGCATTGATTTACCCGAATAAATACCTTAAGAAATACTGGTTAAATGTGCAACAAGTACTAGTGCCACTAGCAGATGACCTAAAGAAAGTGATGATTCATAAAAAAATTATTCATGAGTTTGATTTTTTTATGGTCTTAAGTATAATCTTCAGTATATTTTGATTTGATACTTTACTTTGTAAGTTTGATTTGATTTTGAAGTAAGTTGTCTTTGCTGTTTTGCAATAGTAGTTTTATTTAATGTGGTGGTGGTGATAATCATCTCTGTGTTATGCTTTTGTAAGTGATTTCATCATATATCTAATACTACTATATTGCTAGTAGGGGTCTGGGATGGACGAAATCATCATGGTGCCTTAAGTACTTCGAGTCGAGTGTCCCAGAATTGAACATGCCTACACAAGCGCTCATCAAATGATTCGACCCACCAGACCATTACACTTACGCACAATGATGGAGTACTCTAAAAAAAATAGAAGTAGTCGTTTGCTGTCTCACTCAGTCCGTGACACTTCCACTTACGGGCGCTAGCAATATAGAAGCATTAGATATATGAATACGACCCACCAGACCGAGACGCTTGTGCACAACTGTCGAGTACTCTAAAAAGAGATAGAAGTAGTCGTTTGCCGTTTCCGAGACACTTCCACTTACAGGCACTAGCAATATAGAAGTATTAGATATATGGATTTAATGCGATTTTCATTTGTTATTCATTCATGTTATGTTTGTTAACGTTTATAATATACACACAATTCTACATTTCGCTTCTAACTTGAAAAGCATATTATAAAGAAACTGGCGAAATCGGGAAATTTTCTGGATTTCTGTAATTGTGGTTATGCCTCGGCAATTCGATTCGAGACAATTCTCGGCTGACATGACAGGAATGACATATTGCCAGGCCAGTGTAAGAGCGTACCTGGCAGTTCTACTAAAGACCAGAATTGTTCCGCGTTCTGCACATGTTCGAGAACGCATTGCGACTAGAGACACGTCAGTGAAGCTCCTAAATAACTTCGATGACACTCAGGGAACTATATAAGAACCGCCGTGGCTGGAGAGTTGGTCAGTTGTAATTGAAAGTTGAAGGAAGACTGAAGTAAACAGAGTAAAGTGACAAGTGAAGTGAAAGAGCATTAGTGGTGTATGTGTAAATAAGAGAAACAGCTGATTATTTAGATTTTGAGATTATTGTTATAAATTATATTGTTAGAGAATAAAGAATTTTGAAAGACTTTTATTTGGTATTAGAAAAGTGTGAGACCCATAACAATAATGATATCTCACCACCCAACAGTTAAAATGAACTCTAATGTAACAAATAAGAAATATTCAGTTCAAAAATCCAGAGCTATCTAGTAATAATTGTGATAATATTGTTATTCCATCACTAATAGAACTGCCATCTAAGACTACTAAAAACACTACTTTGTGTTGACCATGTAGAAACAAATTCCTGCAAAAAAAATATTTTACAACAAAAAGTTACTTCATTAATGATGAAGAAATTCAGTAAATCGGCTATAATCAATTAACAAAAAACTACTTGATTTGTTTCCAAAAGATTTCCAGCCCTTCAGCGTGATTGAAGACGAAGGATTTAAACATTTTGTTGAGGCGTTGAATCCAGCATACAATCTTCCAAGTAGGAAACAGATTTCAAATATCTTAAAAAATTAATATGAATTTATTTAAAAAATACCTTAATCATCTTAGACGGAATCGATATTACAAAAAATGCTTCAGGTCATGTAAGGAAATAATATATGACTTGAAAAAAGTTTGTATAACCACTGATTGCTGGACATCTGTACATACTGAAAGCTTCATCTTATAACGGCTATGTTGATCATAACTTCCATATTCAGTCAATGCTGCTAGAATGTTCTGGCAGGTTTTGTTCTAGAATGGTTTTAGAAGGACACCACACCAGCGAAACTTAGCCCAAAGTTTGCAAAGAATCTTACTTTTTAATTTTACTTTTAGAAGAAAAAATCTTACTTGCTGCATCTGACAACAAAAGAACATCAAAAGTGCTGTAACAAAAATTTTAAGTCTGAAACATTTTTAATGCTTTGCACACACTTAAATTTTTCTTTTTAAAATTTAAATTAATTAAAAATTTAAATTCTTAAATTTAATCGTGCAAGATTCGCTAAAAATTAAAAAAAGTAGATGCTGTTCTTTTCAAGGTGGTTGCTCACTATAAGAGAAGTCCTTTGTCAGATCGAAAATTTTTCTAATGCAGAAGAATTTAGGTGCAGACCAGCCTCTTAAATCGATACAGAACGCTGGAATTTCATGTTTTATATGCTTCGGATCGGAGGTTCATTGCGCTAGAAAACGCTCTGAGAGGACTTTGGCTCTTTTGAATAAGGATTTTCATCATTAGTCCACTTAAGAGTGGACAATTTCAAATGACAAAATGTACCAGTCTTAAGCTATTTGAGAACGTTTCAAATTTAATCAGTTGTGATTGGTGAAAGCTATTCTAATGTGTAAAAAATCTGTTATAACCTACCTCTAGTGGGAGGTGGGAGTTTTCAAAAAAATTGCCAAAAGTTATTGCAAAAGCAGTTTCAAGATGCACCACTTAGTGTCAGTACTCCTGATGATAATAGAAGGCATAAAGGTCAATTGACATCTAACGACACGGCCAAAGTGGATGTGCATTTTTATTAATAAGTGGATTTGGAATGACTGCATTTACATCTGACGGGGACAGACAGACTGACAACAAAATGTCACCGTCAGTTATGAATGCAGCCATTCAAAATCCACTTATTAATAAAAATGCACATCCATGTTGAACATCCGGCCCGTGTCCATGCCGTTAGATGTAAATTGACCTTAAAAATTAGGCTAGGACAAAATTTGTCCCATTTTCTATTTAATAGAAAATAGTCGAACATAAGCTGTTGCCATCTACCAATAAAATCCAAGATTTAAAACTGCAGCATTTCGAAGCGATTAGTTACCAAGTACCAAGAAAATTATCACCACTGCTGTAACTTGTAAAATTTGATTAAGCTACAAGAAAATGGAAATGTAACAATCAAGCGATGAATTGCAGATTGCAGCTGATGAAGAAAAATTGAATGTTTGGTGTGTTTTGCAAAAAAATATTAATACCCAAAATTTGTTGCCTAGAAATAACGCAAATACCTGATGGACTCATATCGGAGATTCAGAGGTAATATTGAATGTAATCCCCTGAAATGGTGGCATGAACATGGTTACAATTCCCCATTTTTTGAAGTAGTGAAAGAAAAATTTTGTGCTCTTGCTACGATGTGCGCAAATTGGTGAGGTTTAGAGCAATGCTCATTATTCAACCTAACGATTGACTATCTGTACAAGCATCTTTATTTTCAACTCTTGCTTGAATCTGGCCTGCTTCATAATTAATTCCTTTCCCCACATGTCCATTCGTTATAAAATAATGGTGCTGAGTAGAAGAATGAACTCGAATTTTTCAGAATTGTTATTGCTACTTCTAGCGGATGTTTAGATATTCCTACTACATCTTCTGCTACTCCTAGCACATCCTTTGTTAATTCAAATACTGGGATTGGATGTTCATTGGGATCTCCTAGTCGCACTCCTATAACACCAGAAATGATACGGCCGTATCCTAAGGCCCCAGCACGAAAGAAAACTGGAGGGCGACCGACAGGCAAATCAAGAATACTGACAGATACTCCAGAAAAAAATGAAATATTAGCAATGAAAAACAGAAGCAATACTAAAAACGTTACCAAGCGGTTGGTGAAGCAACAGAAACAAAGGAAGAAGAAAACTGTAAAAAAATACGAATCTGAATCCGAAGTTGACGAATCATATGAATTAAGTTCCAGTGAAGGTGAAAGTTTGGATGATATAATTGCAAGAGATAAACAACTATTGATGGAAAAAAATCTAGATTCAAATGGCGAAAGTGAGAAAATAGATAAAGGTGACTTTGTATTGGTTAAAGTAGCACGCAAGATATCGAAAGTACCGAAATAAAATACTTACGTAGAATCGAAGCATCAAATAAATTTATTAATGATGCCACACTCACATATGATTTTGATCTAGAGGACGTTGTGTGTAAATAATTGCCAACACCACATAACGTTGAAGGGACAGCTCGCCATTCCTCCATCTTACAGTTTGATGTAGCTTCCAGTGGTTATAATGTATATTAACGTTTGTGTTTTGTTTCACTTATGTATGTTTTGTTAGAATTGGTTGTTTTGTTAAGAATGTTACCATAATTAGTTCTGGTCCAAGGTACATGATGGTCATGTCCCAAGGTACAAGATAGTTGTTGTACCTAGGTCCATTTTACTGTACCTACAATAAGTTGTTTTTTGTTATTATTAATAAACAAATATGTTTGTATATTGGTAAGTTTGTATCCTAAAAATATAGCAACTAAATGGTATAGTAAATTTTATTCTACCTCTTCATAAAATTATTTAAGTGATCAAAACATGAATGGATTTATCAAAACTTGGACATACTCGTCTCACACACAGCTTCATACTAACAAGAGAAGAACCACCGAATTGTGAACACTGTCAAGAGAGATATACAGTCGAACATATTTTAACAAACTGCCGATATTACTCAGCACAAAGAAACAAATACAACATCAACGGCACTGTAAGAGAAATCCTAGGTGGGAGCAAGGATTAAATCGAAGACGTCTTATTGTTCCTAGAAGACACAGGTCTGATATATAAAATATAAATGCATACTACCTCTATAATACCGTATGTATGCTAATGACCCAAATGGTCGAAGCATTAAATAAATTAAAAAAAAAAAACATAAAAAGTGTCCCAAGGTACAACACCTTCCCCTACGTATAATGTACCTCACCTCAATTGGAAATTCAAAACATATGTAACCCCTCATTAGTGCTCCCTCTAGTGGATCTTTTTTTAATTTTCAGAGGAAGAAGGCTAATTAGGATAGAAAGGTCTACTAATATTATTAAATGTTGTACGTTTTGTCCACCACATCTTCATTTTGTGGCGAACACCGAGTCTTTTGTTCTCCAAACTGGTACTTAAATTTGTGAATTTAGATTTATTATTCAACTTGAATTTAACGTGAATTTAACTTCTTTGCGTTTTGCAAAAAAAAAGTGTTTAGTATTTTTGTTTGACATACCTAAGTTTTGTGTCCTATATATTAGTATGGAAATTGTGTAAAGTAACTGACAGTTCTAAAAATCAATTTCGGAGAAGCGGCAAGCGGAAAATTTTTCATGCAACGAAAGTTTCTGCTTGCCGCTTCTCTGAAATTACTTTTTTGGATGTGTCAGTTACTGTACACAATTTTCGTACTGATGTATAGGATTACATTTGGTCGCAATATCCTACAAATAAATTGTCATCAATAATTAACACAAATTGTTATAAACTATTTATTAAAATATAATTTTATAAATATCAACAAACATATAAAGGAAACATCAATAATAAAATTACGGGTGCACCTAATAATGGTTATAAGGGAATACCGCCATGGAATTAGATACAACAGCTGGGATGCCCTGTACAAGGAATTTCACTATAAAGCGGCTCTGACATAACAAATAATGATTGAATGTGTGTATAAACCCAAATCATGAACTGTGATAGTTTTTTTTTAGATTAATTCAAAAAACAATTATTTATCCACCCAAAGTCATAAATAAAGTCTAAAATAACCCTTGGTTATGATCCTCTGTACAGTCCTCTGTACAGATAGATAATCTCTAATAATCATGTAACTTTAACTGAGGTCAGTCTATAGGCAATCACGGAATAATACGTGTACAAGTAAACAACAAACATATTATTATTTGTAATAAGTTATAAGTTTGAACCTTAATTTTCACTTATTCGAATATTTATGTCGGACTATGAAAAACAATAACGTTTTCTGAACGACACAACCCTAATGTTAAAGACAGAAACATCAATGTTTCACTGATTATTTCCAGCTCATCAGTCTGACATATTATCACCAGCAGAGGAGTGTGCTGAACAGAAAGAAACCCAACATATACTTTATTTTTTATTTAGATGGATTCCACCAAGTCAAAATTCTAGGGGAACGATTGGCAACAAGACTGATTAGGTTGGTTGTGGTGATATTTGTTACTAGAATAGTCACTAGAATAGTTCCTAAACTAATTTAGGTTATGTCGATTACTTGAGATGTCATTTCATTTAAAAATACAAAATCCAAAGAACTACACTCAAACGCAATTTTTTCATATGTAGACTTCAAAAGTTTAGAGGCATTTATAAATGTAAGTACCTATTTACTTTTACAAGTCTTATGTACACAGGATTATACCCTTCCCTTATTAATTTTATGTAAAAATATTGAAAATAGAAGATTTATTGACAAATAGGTACTTACATTATTCAATCATATAATGTTTCAAAAGAGTCTCTTTAGATATTTCAAGGAATCCGATTAAACTCTGTATTGTTGTTTAATTTGGAGAAAGATCTTTCAATAAGAATAATATTATTGTTCATAGCATTTGAGCATTCATTCTTTTCTTTCTTTTGAAATAAATTTACCTCTCCACTTCAGCATTTTATTAATTTTGAATTTAATTTAATTTGTCAGTTTGACAACTTCATCAACAAACTGTTCAATTATTAGTTCCTTGGCGTTTTCGCTGTGATAATTTAACTCATGTATTAAAAATGACATAAGGAATAGTGTTTTTGTCACTTTGACATCGGATAAAGTTAGCCCTAACTTTGCATCTGGATAAAATGTAAGCTAGCTTTTTAGACGCAAAATCAAGTAAGTAGTTACCAAGGTGATATTAATTGACAAATTAATAAACGTCATTTATTAATAATTAATAATAATTCGTTAAATTATCTCCCTAAATTACACACGAGCTTATATTTTTTATCCGGATAAAGATGCACTTTTAAACTCAAATTTGTTTTTTCTTTGGTAATTCAACTCGTCAAATTGTCAGATAAAACGACTCGTCCTTCGGACTCGTCGTTTTATCAGACAATTTGACTCGTTAAATTGCCAATAAAAAACAAATTTTCGTTAAAACAGCATCTTTATCCGGATAAAAAATAAGCTCTCGTGTAATTACCCCCGACTAGAGTACCGACTGAGGAGCCCGACTCTGTTTTCGCAAAACGTCATTAGATAAATTATTCATGCCAAACAACACTTAAATTTATGCTCAAAAGATGAATAACTACTATATGCCGTTCACTTATTATAAAAGAATTGGGTTATGGTGTAGGGTGATAGAAATCACTGGGTATAACCGCTGTCAATCACTTGCTGGAGTTGGGTTATGTCTCTTTTTTATGAGGTTGAAGTTTTATGACAACGAACAGGACATAGTTGCAAAATGGATTTTTGATATTTTTGCTATTCTTCTTATTATCTTTACGTCTTTATGGACTTTTTATTTTGGAACCTTTAGTCACGTTATTTTATGATATTGCAATCTTTATCTAGAAAGCAAACTCGTCAAGTCTAATAAGCTTGCCATAAATTATAACATGAGAAAAAAGTTTTATTGTATTTTGATATCTTAAAGGAACTAATTGTAGCGTTGGCCGGAGTAACGTTGTAGCTTACATAATTTTTTGGAGTAATTTTTTCGATTCAGCACGTTTAAATGGGCAGAATGCTTCCACAAAGCTTTAATTGTTGCCTAATTTACCTTAAATAATATTTAAACAATATTTCAAGAATCGCTAAATGAAAAAAACATTCCATTTAATAATGTTGCAAGGTACATTTTTTGAGTCTCATGTAAAAATGTAAGTTACAACGTTACTCCGACCAATGCTCCAATTAAAGGAACTCTTAATTATAAAATAGATCAAAAATTAGTAATTACTTATTTATTATTAAAAAATAGAACATTAGGTAGGTACTGAATCGGCCAATCGGCTACGGTCATGGTGATTGGCGATCTTATTATTGGTGATGGCTGTTTGGATCCATTCTGGTAGATCCATGTTTCGTCCAGGTACACGAACGTTACATTTTCACTCGAATTTTGATACTTATTGTAAGTATTTTCTTAGAAAGGTATATTTTGGATGCAACGACATGCTTTTGTTCACAAAGAATTTTGCGTCCGTTCACATATTCATATTTATAGCTGAGATATTTAAGAATTTTAAATAAACTAGTTCTCCCCTTTTCAAAATCCAAATGTTTACGTTCGTCTTCCAAAAGTTTTCCTAGAGTAAAATGTTCGTTTTTCAAGTTATATTGCCAAATCAGTCGTTGCGAATCTTTCCGAAACGTAAAATTTTCATGATTATTGTCTGGTTTAGGTCGTCTGCCCAAAGACTTAACTTCAAATTTATCCTGTTTAATTATTGTTTCAATCGCACTTACTGAATACTATAAAAGAGGAAAATTACGTAACATCATTTTATTAGGTGTACACTTAATAATACTTACACCCCAAATGTGTTTTACTTTCAATATGACTTGTCGTTCACTTAGGTTGTCATGTTCGGGGGTAATTACACGAGAGCTTATTTTTTATCCGGATAAAGATGCAGTTTTAACGAAAATTTGTTTTTTATTGGCAATTTAACGAGTCAAATTGTCTGATAAAACGACGAGTCCGAAGGACGAGTCGTTTTATCTGACAATTTGACGAGTTGAATTGCCAAAGAAAAAACAAATTTGAGTTTAAAAGTGCATCTTTATCCGGATAAAAAATATAAGCTCGTGTGTAATTTAGGGAGATAATTTAACGAATAATAATAATTATTAATAAATGACGTTTATTAATTTGTCAATTAATATCACCTTGGTAACTACTTACTTGATTTTGCGTCTAAAAAGCTAGCTTACATTTTATCCAGATGCAAAGTTAGGGCTAACTTTATCCGATGTCAAAGTGACAAAAACACTATTCCTTATGTCATTTTTAATACATGAGTTAAATTATCAGATTTAAATAACTTGAATGCCTTTTTTATACGAATTTTTTCTTCAATCGATATTAATTTCGGCATTATGAAATTTATAATGTCAAAAAATTAATATTTATTTGACAGTTCGAGAAAAATTTGTCCGAATAAAAATTATCCTAGATAATCTACTAAAACTTCAATTAGACAACAAGGCTGTTAATCAGCTGAGGCAATTTGAGCGATTTGACAAGTGTCGGTGTTTACTTAACCTTCAATACCTCGATCAGCTGATATTGTCAATCAAGATCTAGGGAGTTTTCATTTTTGTAAACCTAAAAACAAAAGTTCATGGCCTACCAATGCTTTTTTAATATGTGAACGGCATATAGAAATGAACTAAACTGCTCAACAAATGAAACGTTACATGATCAAATTTGCCCTAACTTTGGCACTGATAAAATTTGGATTGTTTCGAGCAATTCAATTTTTGTTTCGAGGGTTCACTAGTTCAATCCCTTGTTTATCAGTCCGTATGTTTGCAAGAACTTGGCACTTCACACAAAGTTTATATAGGGTGGTAGATAAAACAGTTCAAAATCTCAGAAAGTTCAGCTTGCTCCCATTTGATCAAAGATTTTTCTTTTTGAATTTCAACACAAAGATCATGAAGATGGACCTCATATCTCGAAACGGTTTTCGAATTTTCCGATTATTTCTTTTATTTACAGGGTGATCTCAAAATAACTACTTTTTGGTGTGGCAATGATAACTTTGTTACCCGTGACTCGGTTTTCAAAATGTAGGGCTCAATTTAAAGCTAAAGCTTCAAGCAAGAACACGCAAGATTGATAATCGCCTAAGGACAAAAATTTAAAATACAGGGTTGTATTAAAACTAACCCAAACCTGAATGGCTTCCGAAATTTGGTATTAAGGAAAATTTTAAATAAAGTCAAGTTGCTTTCAAACAAACCATTCATTCTGAATACTTCAAGATGTTCTTCGCTTGCATGAGCTAAGAATTGTTGACATAAGAACAAAATTACAACTTCGTGTTTTCGAAGTGAAAATCGTCATTTTTCAAGTTCAAGGCCCTGTACAACGAAAACGGCTGAAGATAGAGAAAAACGGCTTACATGTCCATATTTCACTTTTTCATGTACTATTCTATGGTATAGAAACATTTGTGCTTTCTTTGATTTTTTTATTTGGCGACGCGTGGAGAAATCTCAGAATTTTTCAAATTTTTTATCACCCTGTATAAACATTTTATCTACATCATGGGATAGTACATGAAAAATTAAAATAGGGACATGTAACCCGTTTTTCTCTATCTTCAGCCGTTTTCGTTGTACAGGGCCTTGAACTTGAAAAATGACGATTTTCACTTCGAAAACACGAAGTTGTAATTTTGTTCTTATGTCAACAATTCTTAACTCATGCAAGCAAAGAACATCTTGAAGTATTCAGAATGAATGGTTTGTTTGAAAGCAACTCAACTTTATTTCAAATTTTCCTTAATACCAGATTTCGGAAGCCATTCAGATTTGGGTTAGTTTTAATACAACCCTGTATTTTCAATTTTTGTCCTTAGGCGATTATCAATCTTGCGTGTTCTTGCTTGAAGTTTTAGCTTTAAAATGAGCTCTACATTTTGAAAATCGAGTCACGGGTAACAAAGTTATCATTGCCACACCAAAAAGTAGTTATTTTGAGATCACCCTTTAAATAAAAGAAATAATAGGAAAATTCGAAAACCGTTTCGAGATATGAGGTCCATCTTCATGATCTTTGTGTTGAAATTCAAAAAGAAAAATCTTTGATCAAATAGGAGCAAGCTGAACTTTCTGAGATTTTGAACTGTTTTATTTACCACCCTATATAAACTTTGTGTGAAGTACCAAGTTCTTGCAAACATACGGCCTGATAAACAAGGGATTGAACTAGTGAACCCTCGAAACAAAAATTGAATTGCTCGAAACAATCCAAATTTTATCAGTGCCAAAGTTAGGGCAAATTTGGTCATGTAACGTTTCATTTGTTGAGCAGTTTATTTTCAAAGAAAATTGACTTAATTTTTTTTTATTTCCATTTTATAACAATGCAACAAGGAAACATGTTTTGCAGGTGACGTCATAGCTGTACCTGAGTCGGGAGTGTGTTGCCGTAACTCTAGTCACAACGTAGATTTTTTTTCAAGGTTAAGGAAACAGGCAACCATCAGAGAATATCAAAATTACTGTTTAGAGATTGCACAGGCTACCAACTTGACAGCTGTTTGACAAGTCCATCTAAATAAAAAATAACGTATACATAAGATTGATTTGTCGACAACATAGCGATTTGCCATCTAACTTGAAATATCTCTCAGAGAAATCTGCATTTTTTTCACTGACGTTTCTGACTGTACATCAAAAAAGCAATTAGCATGCAAATATCAATAAACAAATCAGAGATGGAGCTAGTCACATAGCTGTATTTCTAGAAAGGAAGTAGTTTCTATGAAACAAATTGATATAATAATAAATCATGCTAATTACAGCAATCAGATTATTGATTTCTGAACGACACAACCCTAATGGTATGATAAAGACAGAAATAAACAGTGAAACATGATGTCTCTGTCTTTATCATACCATTAGGGTTGTGTCGTTCAGAAAACGTTATTGTTTTTCAATAATCTGATTGCTGTAATTGATTTGATTCACGATAGTATCAATTTGTTTCTTTGAAACTACTTCCTTTCTAGAAATACAGCTTTGTGACTAGCTCCATCTCTGATTTGTTTATTGAGATTCGCAAGGTAATTGCTTTTTCGATGAATAGTCAGAAATGGCAGTGAAAAAATTGCAGATTTCTCTGCGAGAATCTCAAATGGTATATTAAAAGTTGCATACTTTCAGTCGTTCGATGGCATTTGCCTTGCACGTCACTATGTTTCTGACAAATCAATCTGCTTATGTATGTTGGTTTTCTTTCAGTTCGGCACACTCATCTGGTGGTGATAATATGTCAGACTGATGCGCTGGAAATAACCAGTGAAACATCAACGTGTCTGTCTTTATCATACATTAGGGTTGTGTCGTTCAGAAAACGTTATTGTTTTTCAATAATTGGATTGCTGTGTAAATGATATGATTTATTATTGTATAATTTGTTTCTTTGTCGGACCATGGACCTGTTGAATAGTAGCTAAATAAATAAAATAAATTCACTTATATCCATCTTATTAGTTAATTCATTCAGTGCACCCCTAAATTAATAAAATTCATCTAAATTGACTACAAATTACTATTCAAGTTAGCCGAGTGCCTGCCCAGCCTTTCATCCGCTTGATTCAGCAGCTTGTATGCAGGTAAGTACTTCTCCTTGTCTTCTATTACATCACGGTATCGCAGGGACGGGTTCCTCACGGTGTTGGTGACACTGCCAACTGACGTGTAGCCCATGTCATACAACTTACAGTAAGGAACTTTGTAGTAAAGCAGGAAGTCCCAAATATCTGAATGGTGCCAGTCGAGAAGTGGATTTACTCTCATTACCTCGGGCCAGCCCCTGTCACACATCTGCAAAATAATTAATGATGAATATCCTTGTGAATCTTCATTTCTGTTCAAGAAGTGATGAATTAAGAAGATGATTTTGATTAGTTCTAATAAAGGTTTGATATTTACTAATTCTACTGCTGAACTATAGAATCTTCTTGTTTTTTTATTCGTGTAAATTTGAGCTGGCCAAACTAATAGAATGAACCGAGGCTTTCGATGGCGACAGCAGAACTGTTGCGATGTTTGAGAATATCATTCGAAAAGTGACCTACCATGACATACATAGGTAAATGCAAACTTTCAACATATCGGATAAAAAGCCCTGTAGGAAAAAAAGTTTGTAACGTCGTTAAGGTTTTATTCTTTAATTAGCTCCATTTTAAATTATTGAATAGGATCTCATTATCTAAATCCTTGTTTATTAAGACATTCATCAAGGCACTCTTTCTAATTCGATTATGAGAATGAATAAAAGTTTTATTCATTAAAAATTACGTGTTTCGAGCTAGCAACGCCACCTGTTATAGAATGGTGCAACTGGTACAATATCCCAATTAAGCAAGTCCAGGATACCTATATCTTCAGTACGATCTGTAACTTCTTCTTATACCATCTTCCTTTCGTTAGTTAGAAACACAGATGTCTCTGTGATGTAGTTTAGGAAGATTAACTAACGTCTCTTTGAGTTGCGCAAAAGGTCTGTCTTTCGCGAGTCCGGAACAGGCTTGGCCATCTTCCAATCTCGGTGCTCGAAGCGAGAAGTCGCACCCCTATCTTACCTCTTTCTTATCTAAAGAACCAATAGTAATATTGGGTAAGTAAAGCGATCAAATGATCTAATACCTTTTCTAATAGAATTCATATATCGTTTTAGTTCTTTTATCTACCCTATCAATCGGGGCACTACCTTATCTCATCGGAAAACCTATCTACGGAGTTGAACTCCACCTGTCTTTGCTGACGCCATATTGGCTTCCATAATTTCTACATCCGAATATCCGCTTTTATGGAAGGAATCGCTTCCATTATCTGAAGGTTTTGCTGCTATCTGCCCCCGAATACTGGACCCCAACATTCGGAGCCCCATATTTTCGAGTTTCATCTAACCTCGAAGGACGACCCCGTTAACCAGTGCCAGGCACGTGTTTCTACGAGACACGAGACCATCCACCAGTCTTTCTACCACCCCAGAGGGAGATCACGGTCTTCCCTCCTGTGATTTCGTACAGGGCCCTGCTTCTCCAGTCTCAGCACGACATTTCAAGGAAAACAAAATGTCGTATCAGTAAGCAAAGCGTGACATAACCCTTGTTGCTCAGAGTGATATCGGAGAGATCATTTAGGAGTCTCATGTCTTTTTATTACCTTATCTCGTCAAGAGATTGATGTTGTTTCATTAATTAAAGCTTATAATCGTAATAACTTTGAAATATCTGATATACAATTATTACCGTTATTATTCAAGTAACACTTAGAATGAAATTGTCACTGATTATGTGAAGGAAAGATAGATATCTATATTTTCTCTATCAGTTAAGCTGTTAAATGAGATATTTTACGATTAACTACATGACCAATTAATTAGTATTTCATAATCATAGAATTTCAATTAATTATTTTGTAAACAGAATTCATAAATATACTTTCCATTAAAGAATCAACTCTATTATTCAGTAGATAGATACAGTAGTTAGAAATTACTAAAAATTAATAACCTGAGCGAGTTTTGATGCTTTTCTGTAGCTTAGGATATTTTCGGCCCATCGATCAAAATTTAACTTAAAGAAAATCATCTGGCATCCCATTATCTTTTATCTTAGAGGTAATTAAACCGTACCGCTTTATGTAGCTGATGTTACTACAGTCCCACGAAATCTGAGTGAGATTTTGGTGATATCAATTAATACTTCGGCCCAACGAAGGTAAGTCGGCAACTGTTTTTCAACAACGACCAATTTATAATAGGCCGAGAGCTATTTCTAATTAGCCGACCGCTACAAGTTAATGACACAATTTAACCTGTCCACAGGGGAAATAAGAAATAAGTTAGTTTTAAAATTAGTCCCCATCCCCTTCTTGAGACAGGGAGTAAGTTTGAAATCTTAAATAGGAACTCTAATTATTTTATTGTAGATTCGGATTTAACAGCTAAATATACATAGGGAATTTCTTCTCCCCTCGTCCTAGGTGGGGCGACGGAGGTGAATTTGAAAACTTAGTTAGGAACCCTTATTTCTTATATTTTTTTTTAATTGATTTTACTGATTTATAGATTGGTAGAAATTATCTGAAACATTTTTCTCCATTTATGGATTTTTTCATTCAATTTCAGTTATAAGACAAATCAAAAAAAAAAAATCGTTGATTATTGAAATCATGTATCATAAATTGAAAAATGTTACAGTAAAATCCAAATCTGCAATAAAAAAAGGGTTCCTATTCAGGAGGGGGACTAATTTTAAAACGACCTTATTTCGCTTGGGGAATGGTTAAATTTTGATCATGAACTTTTTTTTTGTAAAGTGAAACATACTACCTGAAATATTTTAAAGTTTCCATTTTTCAGTTAAAAAACTCCCCCTGTATAAGAACGGTGATCACAGCAGTCAGTCAAGTTAGAGAAGTGACAAGTGATTGTGAACAAGTGTAAAAGAGAAGAATTATGTTTAGTACTGAGTCTTTAGGCAGACAAAGTAGCAGTGGCAGAGTGAAGGATTTGAGATAGAAGTGTGAGTAAAGAAGAAAATAGGTCATTTTATTTAAGGGCCATTGTAAAGTAAATAGACTGAAATTAATAATTATTATTGTAATATTGTTAGATATTTGTTATAAATAAAGTGTCATAACAATATTAAAGATAAATAAATATGAAAAACTAACCTGAAATGTACTGAGATTCCTTGAATAAGGATCGGTCCTTCTAGTTCCCATCAGACAGGCCTTTAAGTTTGGTCTCTTATTGAGTATCTTAGTTAGAGCAGTTTTTACGTCCGACTGTATAATTTCGACTTCCAGATTGTAATACTGTGAGCACTGTTCTAGGAAATCGTTTTCTTCAGCAAATGGTTGCTCGCTTTCAACGTAAAGACAAATTATCGGAGCTCTACTGTCGGGGTATTTTCTCTGCAAAACCGAGTTCATCAGATGTAGAAGCACTGTACTGTCTTTACCACCGTTGAAAGCAATGAATACATTTTTGACTCCATAAATTTCAAATGCTTTTGCAATATCCTGAAATTAAAAAAAAAAGGATAATGTAATGAACTGACACATTGTTTTTCTACAGCTTGTTGTCTTTACCGGTCTTTACTGTAAAGTCACGTCTCAAGTAATGTCATCATGGGTTGTAAATGTCGCTCAATACCATCAAGTCTGGGAAAGAGGTTTTTTTACATTCAGAACATAAAAACAATCAATTTTCTCATTCAATAATCAATGTATCTTAAAAAATCAACTTTTTAACAATTACATATTCAAGAACAACTAGTAAGTCAAAATATGGTGTGACGTTACGTCGAGCGTCACGACGCCGCAACGTCGAATTATACAATTAATTTAATAAATAATAAATTAATTTTTAATTTTTAAATACAAAATTCAATTCTTTTATATTTTATAAAATGTCTCATATTAATATTCAAAAAGACGGTAGTAACAGATAAGAAACCGAAGCCAAGCCAACTGAAGAGATAAGACGGCGTTGTTTACGGTCGGAACCTAGCGTCACTGGTAAAATTTGTAATATTTCAAATTAAATAAAGGAATGTTGTTGTTGTCATGAAGAAGCAACAGGCAAAAAAGGGACGCGCCCGATAACACGGCGTTGTTTACGCGAAAACCGGCTATATAAGCAGCGGACGAAGAATGAATCGAGGAGAGCGAATACAGACGTCTTAGGAAGTTGACCTTTGATATTCTGCTAGCTCTCCGAATCCTCCAAAAGGAACGAAGTGTTGGAAAGTTGCTCCTCCACTTATGTACTTTTAATCCAATCCCGAATCTCGCACGTTGCGCGAAATTCATCCAAGTTCACGCTGGAGCTAGGAAGTTGACCTTCCTCCAGGTGGCTTACCAGAGCGCGCCCTCCGGGCTATCGAACGCGAATCAATGGTAGCATGTTGCCCTGCCCTGATTTAATTGTTCCGGAGCGGTGTCATTTCTTTTCCCTAGACGCTAGAATGTTGCTCTAGCGCCAAGTCACCGATCGAGATCTTCTACGTAAGTTGCACATGGAAGATCTAGTCGGTTAGACGTAAATTTAATCTTCTGTATATCCTATAATTGAAAGTTGATCAATTATGCGGTAGCAGAGATTTTATTCCCATGTAGTTTATTCGATTTGTAAATAATTTCATTTTTAATAAAGATAATAAATTTTAAGTCATTAAAACGCCATAGAGCGTTATTATTTCAATCAGAAATTATTATAGTAAATTTACCACAAAATAAAATCAAACTCATTTTTATTTCATTTTCAAATTATTGCCGCCTTGATAAAATACCAGTTTTTATTCAAGAATCACGGCATCGAGAAATCTTCTGTTGGTAAAAACCCTTATCTGAATCGACACCAACCGAGGTGTGTTATTATATCTCTCTCGCTCCCGTGCTACAGTCGCTCCACGGGTAGGTGCATTTAATCTTGTATTTTTGTATGTTTTTGTAGCAATCTGACGGCATCAGGCGACCAGATGAAGCGATGACCTTGACCCAGACATCCCTTGCGATAGGTGAACTCGACGCCAGCCGGAAAACCAAGAATATATAATCGGTTCACGATATTTTGATTTATTAATTTAAATAAATAAATTGATTTCGTGTTAGCACATTGTTGTGATTATTTTCATGTATGTGTCTGTCCTCCCAACTGTCTGAAGGCAAATAAAAGTAACATTCCTTTAAAAAAAAAGGAGAGGGATATACATCTCACGCAAGTTACCTCTCTCACTAATGTACTATTATTGGTAATACATAATAGTCTTAGAGATTACTCTGTAGAGGAATAAAGAAACGTAACACGATTCACAAGTGATAAATAATAAGTTTTATTGAACAACTTTTAGGAACATCTCACAGTCGCCATTACTCTACTTGTGCTGTCAGTCACGCGCCCTGTTGCCAAGACCGTCACAATCTCCTAACAGCACATCCCCCCTTTTTAGTCTAATACATAATCTTCTAGATACACAGGTTTCTTTCTATTTCTAACAGGTCTACTTTTACATGCTATAGGAGTACTACGAGCACAAGGAGTCTCATTAATTCCTACTTCATTATGAACAACGTCAGAAAAGGTAACAATGCGTTCTTCCCTGTGACTAATGTCATCGGGAGTGTCAGGTGCACTGAAACTCCGTGTCTCGGATCTAGAAGTCGGAGGTTCAGACGGTTTCGGGGTAAGTATTTGTCGAGGAATATGATAAGGTGTGGGAATCAAATGCCATCTGTTCGTAGGTACCCCTAGGGGTTTCCACTAAATAACACCTAGGTTCCGGTAATACTGCAACAATTTTCCCGTACTCTCTCACATCAACCACCCAAACACCATCTCCTTCGTTTAGCTTAGTTAACTCTCTAGACCGGTGTCTTTTATCAAATTGGATTGCAGACTTATTCTTAGCTTTACTCTCTCTTTGTCTCTTTGAAAAACAGCTCGCGTATCTACAGTCTCATTAAGTTTTTTCGAAATCATTGGTAAGGGTGACCTCAATTTTCTATTCATTAGTAACTCAGCTGGACTAAACCCGCACTGTAATGGGGTGGTGCGAAATGCTAATAAGGCCAAATAAATATCTTTGTTTTTCTTAATCAGGGTTTTGGCTGTCTTTACCGCAGCTTCTACGCGTCCGTTTGATTGTGCAAAATAGGGACTGCTGGTTATATGCCTGAAATCATATTCTCTAGCAAACTGCTTGAATTCCGCTTGGAACTGTGGCCCGTTATCCGATCTCACTATCTCCGCTATACCGTATCTAGAAAAGAGTTCTTTTAGTTTACTTATGACTATTGATTCAGTCATTTTGACAAGTTTAAAAATTTCAAAAAATCTGGAAAAGTAATCGGTAACTATCAAATGCCACGAATCTGTTTTAAATAAGTCGGTTGCAATTCTCTGCCACGGTCTTTCAGGAAAATCATCTTTAATAAATGTTTCTTTTGGGTTAGATCTATGTTCTACACATTGCGGACAATTTCTAACCACATTTTCTAGTTGAGTGGAGAGACCGAGCCACCAAACTGATGCGGTATTATTATTCTAGAACCTCTCAACAAAATTCCTTCACTAAACAATATTTTGTGTCTATAATTAAAATAAGGTAAAAGGCTTTCATCTAGTTTGTTTTTAGGCCAACCTTCGAAGATATATTCTTTTAGTAATTTACAAATTTCATCTTTCTCTTGTTCGACAATTATTTCTTCTATGAAATATGATTTGACTGGTACATTTCTGATTATTAGGTTTACGTGAGTTTCTACATCTTGAGCTAGTTCGTCATCTTCGCGTACCACTGAATTTTTTGAAAAATTTCGTGATAAAGCATCAGCTACGGCTAGCAGTTTCCCTGGAATATATTCGACTAGATATTGATACCTCATTAGACGAATTCTAAATCGCTGCAACTGAGGTGTCAATTTGTCGATTGGTTTACTTTGTAAAATTTGAATGATTTGAATTTGTGATCGGTTTCTAAAAAGAAGACCAATCCCGTTACATATTCCTGAAACTTGTCAGCTGCCCACGTCAGCGCCAAAGCTTCTCTCTCTATCTGGGCGTATCTTTTTTCTGTTGGTGACAATAATCTAGAAGCATATGCTACTACTTCTTTATGACCATTCTTAGATTGAATTAAACATGCTCCCAATCCATAAGATGATGAATCAGCTGAAATAGATATCTTTTTTGACTGGTCAAAATAGGCTAGACATGGGCTGCTCTGTAATACTTGTAATACCAGTTTTGATTTTAGTGAATGCCTTTTCTTGAGAACTATCCCAACTATATGACACGTTTTTTTTTTTAATAATGAAGTCAATGGTTCAAGAATCTCTGATTTATTAGCTATAAATCGGCTAGAGAAATTGATCATTCCTAAGAAATTGTAAAAGTTCCTTTTTATTAGTTGGTTTAGGAAATTTTTTTATACTAGAAATTCTTTCTGGATCTACTGCTATTCCCTCTGTGGAAATATGGTGACCCAGAAACTTAAGTTCCTGCACCCCTATTATGCATTTTAGTTTGTTTTTTTAAAATTGTTTTTTAATTGTTAAGCCCTCGAGGTCAATTTTATTTAGTACTTCATTCAGAATTTTATCGTGTTCGATTTTGGTGGGAGCATGAATTAAAATATCGTCTATATGACTAATTACCCCCTTAATAACTAACAGTGCTTTATTTAAAAGAATTGAAAAATATTCTGGGGCGCATGTAATCCCAAAGGGTGGGCGTTTAAATAAGAATCTTCCGTAGGGAGTAATAAATGTAGTCAAATGCTGAGAATCCTTACTGAGCTTAATCTGGTAAAACCCTGAAGTACAGTCTAATTTCAAAAACCATTTAGAACCTTTTATCTGTGCTAAAATATTTTCAATTTTGCCTATAGGAAAATATTATCTTAACACAGCTTTATTTAAATGAGTATAGTCAACACAGAGTCGGACTTTTGATTGTTTTTGTACAACTACTATTATAGGACTGACCCAGGGAGTATAATAGTCTACTACTTCTATAATGTCGAGTTTCTGTAATCTGTTCAATTCTTCTTTCAGTGGATTCAATAAGGGTATGGGTACAACTCGCGGTGTACTCTGAATATAAGGTTGGACCTCCTCTCTAATTTTTATTTCCATCTCAGTGCTGAATGTACCTATGTCACTAAAAATCCTAGGAAATCTCTGCTGGATACTGTCCACAGTCCACACTAACCATATGATTGTCTGAATCTACTACACATAAAGAATTATTCTTGGGATAATGCAAAAGTTTCAATTTAACTATGGATGTCCTACCTATTATTGGCTTAATTAATCCTTTAATAACATATATTTCTGTCTCAACCGCCATATTGCCTTTGTTTAACTTTACTTGTACAGTCCCTGCTATATCCAATTTGACGCCAGACGGACCGGTTACAATTTTTGTACTAGGACGTAACTTTTCTAAGAAATAGGAATTTAAGAAAGTATTTGGCAAGCAAGTAATATCTGTGCCCGTATCAACTAGGAAGCTTACTTCTTTTCCCAATTCAGTTATATAAATATTTACTAACCATTCCTTAGCGTTTGTATATGCATCTACATGGAGTAATTCTATGGAACCTAAGTAATTATTATTTCCTGTTCTATCTACTTTCTCGGTATAGTCGCTTGATCTATCCTGTCCTTCTGCACTATAACTATTATCGCAATACATGGATCTGACCTTTGTATTCCTGCAGACTGCTGCCCAGTGTCCCCGTTTCTTGCAGTTATTACAAACAGACCTATTTGCCGGACAACGTTCACGAAGGTGCCATTCGTATCCGCAAAAGCTGCACTTCTTATCTACTGGTCTATTATTGTGCCCATTATTTTCTTCATCACTGCGACTTTTCTGATAATATGGCAATTTATCTGCAGTCGGTGGAGATTGGCTGATCCAGCAGCACTGGATCTACTTTGCTGGAAGTATCTCCTGCGACCTGTATTTTGACCAGCTTGGATCATAGCTGCTGTAACCTCTGAAGCATAGTTGCTCCTCCCATCTTGTCTCTCCTGTATCTCCCGACTCTGACTAGCTTGCAATTCAGCCTGTTTCACAATAGTAACGCATTCTTGTAGAGTGCGATCTTCTTTCAATTGTAATCTTTCGCTGGTTTCGATGTCTCTCATACCGACAACGATTCGATCTCTGATTAATTGTACTTTCAATGTTCCATAATCGCAGTTTTCAACTAAGCTATGTAAACTGGTAATGTATGCTTCAATGGACTCACCCGGTGCTTGTACTCTCGAATTAAATTTGAATCTCTCGAATATGACGTTTCTCCTGGGGATAAAATGTCTCTTGAAAGTTTCCAAAGTTTCTTCGTATGTTACCGGTATTTGTGTAAATTGAAGTAATATCTCTTCTGATTCTTCTCCCATAATATACATTAAACTGTTGATCTTTTCTTCGTTTGATTTCGTGATTTGTCCAGAGACTGACATATAGCGTTCGAAGCGCTTCCTCCATTGGGGCCATGAAACTGGATTCATGAAACTGAATTTATCAGGCGGGGAAAACTGAACCGGTATATTTATAATGGGGTTACTTGGACCCGCTATCTCCTCATCCGGCATTTTTAAACTTCAATTTATGAACGGTTAATAGTATTTTTAAATAAAAATTCACTTATTTAGAAATGACGCATCTACTGCGTCATATCACATAACAGCAAGGCATTAGCGTACCCAGAGGCGGATTTACAAAGGTGCCGCCTATAGGCTGAATCAAATCGCCGCCTATGGTATTATTTAATCCCCGTCGCATAGGGTCCTAAAAATTTTTTTTTTTTAATTATTTGCTAAAAAAGTGAAGATCACAAAAATGCCATAATTTTTATTCTGTAATAAGTGATGCTGCTTGTAAAGGCAACCCAGGGCTCCCTCTCGAAAAAGCGCCGCAGGCAAATTTTTTTTCAATATCCAAGGTCACGTAAGTTCTTAGCACTCGAAAATATTTTTGATCTTCTAAAATTTTGCCGCCTACAAAAATTTGCCGCCGTAGGCTATAGCCTACCTAGCCTAATCGGAAATCCGCCACTGAGCGTACCTTTCAATTTCGATCATCATTTAGATCCCACCGCTGCCACCATGTACTATTATTGATAATAATAGTCTTACCGTGGAGTGCTAGAACGTTAATTACAGATCTGTCAGATAATTACTGATTTTAAAATGCCCTGTATTGTCAAAATGTTGGTCTGATATTGCTGGAAATAAACTCTACCCCCTTTTAGAAGAGTTAATTACTGATAAAAAATGAAAGACCATTAAAAATATTCACCATATTTTCAAAATTTGCAATTTGAAATCAGTAATTATCTGACAAATCTTTAATTAGCGTTCTAGCACTCCGCCCTTAGAGATTACTCTGTAGAGGAATAAAGAAACGTAACACGATTCACAAGTGATAAATAATAAGTTTTATTGAACAACTTTTAGGAACATCTCACAGTCGCCATTACTCTACTTGTGCTGTCAGTCACGAGCCCTGTTGCCAAGACCGTCACAATCTCCTAACAGCATAACTAATACTTCGCAGGTTGACGGTTGTAAACATCAGTTGCGGCTCGTTTTATTAATTTCTTTAAGGCAAGGAATAACTTCGAAATTAACGGGCCGCACCGACGTACGAAATATTTTCGCATTTACTTTGGTCATTTAAATTATATGTAACACAATTATTATGTTGGATTTAATCTAGAGAGCAACAAATATCTAAAATATATGTCATCATACACTTACATAGACGCCATTATGTTATTGTAAATTTTGAAATAGTAGATGTTAAGAGAAACATACCGAGAAATGTGAGAAAGATGATAGACTTATATTCTTACTGGTCTCTAACTGGCGATGTGGGTATCTGTGGCCGCGGCATATACAATGTCTACAGAATAGTGATGCAACGAATAGTAAAATTTATCGGTAACCGAATACCGAATATTCGGCATTCAATATTCGGCCGAATACGAATATTCGGCCGAATACTTACTTTTATTACATCTGTTATTAAATTTTAATTTAGTGATGAAAAAATAAAATAATTAAAAGCGCATAATAAATTTAAATTAATTTTGTAAACACTGTAAACGTCAGCATTAAATTGAAGGTTTAAAAACATGGTTTTTTGATACCTTAGTTAATACCTAATTGCATGAAAAAAAGTTTTTTTTTAGTTAGATAAGAAGGGTGGTATGGCAGTTACGTGCTACCTCATGAATTATCTGATTATCTAAATCTTAACTTCGCATCTGTTAATAATATTGAAAAAAATATACAGGATGCACCATATAGGTATCCTTATCTATATTCTATAGCCCGTATTCACAAAGCATTTCGGCTCTGTAATATCTCGAAAATAATTAAATAAGTGACTAAGTGAGATGGAGATATACACTTTATACGCATTAGAATGAGATGGGTATATTTGATTACGTAATTATTTGGGTAATTATCGTTTGTGAATACGGGCGTATATCTATATTCTATATTGCTATCTTCTAATCAGGAAGAGATACAGACAGAAAAATTAAGATTTTCCTATTAAAAATTAAACTTTTTACATATGAAAATGAAGTGTGATACGCGGCACACCGCCTTATTATTGTTACGCAGCAAGTTATAAAGTCCAATTTCGTTTGCGACCATATGAATAAGCAGCGTGATACGCAACTTCGCGCCTTACGTGCGCTGAGCACTGAGAAAATGATTGGATGGTGATGTTGGTTGATGCATCTATCGGTGGAGCTTTTTCACTTTTTATTATTTTTAAGATTACCTACCTGTTGGTCGGTTTGTATTCTGCTTGGTATTCGGTTTGATATTCGGTTTAGTGTTCGGTTTGATATTCGGTTGTGAACAGTCACTATTCTGCAAACCGAATATTCGGCAACATTGCCGAATATTACGACCGCCGAATAGTTAACCGAATATTCGTTGCAACACTACTACAGAATATAGATCACATTTGCGGCTTTAATGGCAACATAATTTCTAACAGCAATTTCTTGAGACGACAACAATGAGACTGTGCCTTGTTCGTAAAGGTCAGGTTACCTTGTAAAATTTTGATACAGGACTTGGTTTTAAAGATATTGCAACTTATTTGTCTATGTTTCATTGATAAATTCGATGCTTTAGGTCAGGCCTAGAACAAACCAACAAAATGTATTTTTTCAAAATAATAATTGACTTTAATTTTGGCCACAGTCTCTCTCACTCAAATTTTTAATTTTTCCAAGAATTTTTCAAATTCTATGTCTAAAAACAGTGAGTTGATCAATGACTTCTAGTTAAATAAATTGCAATATATCTTAAACCAGGCCCCTAAAAAAACAATACCTTGGGCAAAACTAGAGTACCACTTCTCTATATTTACCATGACTTAAATTTAAGGGTTTTACCGTTTTACTTACATCTTGTGCCGAGTTGATGAGGGTTACATCATCATATTTCAATCTAGACTCATCTAGCGGAGGAACATACACTTTTTGAATCTTACTCCCAAATTCTGCAACTGTGTTATTCAAGGAATTATTTAAAGAAAGTAGATCAGATGCTTCAATCCTTAAAACTGTTGAATTATTTACTTCTGTAGCGGAAATAATCCCATTGTCAAGTTTTTCTTTGATAGACCCTATGCGAGCGCCTTCAGCAAATTTAATACATTTATAAAAAATTGTGCCGCTTCTATAAAACGATAAATGTTTCTCTAAAAAAAGACTGTATTGTTCTTTAATTTGTTCCAATTTCATGACGAATATTCTCTGGATGAAAATAACGGGGAATACATTGTGAGATGAGAAGACCAGTTTAGAATGACACGGAATTAGTATTTTATTTTCATCCAATTCGGCATTCGCTTCTTTGAAGGAACCCGCAAATCTTCCACTGGTTTTGTTACATTCAACAAAACATGCATCGGCTAAAGCTTGGCATGAAACGTTTGTCTGTAATTTCTCAATTACAATAACAATATCATGATGTTTGGACAATTCTTGTATTTCATGGGAAATGTACTTTTGGTTTTCATTTTCTTTCAAGGATACAAATTTATCCACGTCATACCCCTGAGTTGTTAATCTGTTGAGAAGGAATTGGATATCAGAGTTTTTCTCTATGCCTAATAGAAAATCCTTGTGGATCAAGAGAATAGCAGCTGATTTAAGGAGCATGTTTGTATTAGCACCAAGTTTATCTGGTAATTCATCCTTGCTCCATCATTTCATTTCAACCAAACAATTATTCAAAAAACTCTCGTTTCATCACCAACACCAAACCACCAACCACCAAAGGACAGGGCCAGAGCAGAGCCAGAGTTTTGCAGTGCAGGTTGCGGTTGCAGGACAGAGCGACAGACGACAGAGGACAGAGGCACACTGCGTGTCTCAGGCTCAGGGGCCGGTTGCCGGTTTATCAATTCGCGGTTAAAAGTGCCAGTTGTCAAAGTGACAGGCATAACAGGCAGTTGTTCGCTGGCTGCGTTTCTATTGTAAATTTGACTGAAGGTTACGAAACTATAAAAATAGAGTTACGCCTAGAATAACAGTAACGCCGTGTCCTAGCTGCATCCGGGTAATGCGTTGCGTGCGATGCGGGGAACGCACGCAACGCAAACTCGCACGAGAAATTTTGAGTGTGTCCTAACTGAATGCGTGCGGTGCGGGCGAGAAAATGGTTTCCAATCCAACTATTTCTGGTGCAGCTTCAGATTAAATACGTTTTAATTTGGAAACCAGTAGGTTGTTGGAGCTTGAAAGACTTGAAAATCACAGAAAGAAACATGTTACTTAAGAGAAAGAAACAATAAGACGCAAGTAATCTATAGAAATAGGTATAGATTTGATAGATAGATAAATAGAAGGTAGGTTAAATAAAAATAGGTCTACAATAAAAGTTAATAGACCTCATACTTACTTTAAAAACCTAAATTCGAGACATTTTCACATTCCCAGTGTACCTTGACTCTTGTTCTTGTAAAATAGATTTCTCTTATTGCACAAAATGTTTCGCTTTGGCACGAAGGCAATCGAAATTAAAAAAATTTCCTGCCCGCCGCAAAAATCGCAAGATTTTGACAGATGAAAAAACTAAATATTTCAATTTAAAACAATGCGTGCGTTGCGGTGTCGTTTTATCGTACGACTTTGCGGGCAAACGCGTCTACTGAGGACACTCCCATTGCTTTGCATGTGTTTTATTTTAATCGTTCCCCGCAACGCACGCACGCAACGCACGCAACGCAGTCCCCGGATGCAGCTAGGACGCGGCGTAAACGCGCCGGTTATTTTCAAGTTTCGTGAATACATATTTTTAAAATGGAATGAGACCATAAACACCAAAGTGATGAAAGTTTATTTTTATTGTAACTGTTTCTATTTTTTTTTATAGGTAGTGGCTTTAGTTTAGCAATATTAATATAATAGTATATTATTGTAGTGTAGGTACAATTAATAGCATCCGTAATCCGATGGATCCGACCAAAAATCTATCACATTAAAAAAAAAGATTTCTTCAAAATTTTATTATTTTTTCCAACAAAAAACCTTTCTTTAACCGAATGTTATAAATAATCATAAGTCAAGCAATGTGTCACGTCTTTTAGCAGCGTCACACGACGTCATTCGGTGACAAGACTTGTTTTTTTTTTGAAAAAAGAAGAAAATTTTGAAGAAAAAAGAAGATTTTTTTTAAATTAAGATGTTCAAATTCGGATTAATTTATTGCGAAAGACGAAATCCGACATTTTTGGTTTTTGGCCGATATTTTCAAAACCGCTTGACCGATCGCAAATCTGAAACCGGTTATCGGCTGTAGGTGTAATAGGAACCGAGATTATTCCTGTATAGAGAAGCGAACTTGGGACACACACCACACACTGTATTTATGAAGATGGATCTATGAATGCGTGGGCCCCTTCCCTTATTATCACATCCCAGTAACATCAAGTGAGCAAAGAGCGAATTAATAGTATAAATGATTTTACTTTGGTCGATGACGCGTCAAACGTTACGAAGTTTACGAGATGATTTTATTTCCGATCTTTAATCATAAATATAACAGTTATGGCCGATTGCACAGTCTCTACTTAAATCTGGACTTAGTTAAGTGACACTTAAAATTTAAGGGCCACTTAAATTTTAATAGCATTGCACCACTGCCACTTACGAAATACTTAACTAAGTCGCAGTGAATCTGTCAACAAGGCTATAAATACTGGTTATTTTTGTGCTAAAAGTGATGTATAGTGGTACTACTGACGTAAGAATTCTGTCGGTTGTCACTTTGTTTGACGAATTGTAGTGGACACGATGCCGGTTATTGACAGTATGACGTCATAGTCATCATTAGTCAATAAAGGTAGATAGAAATATTCATTTCGATTCGAATATTGATTTGCCTTGGCAACCCATGGTCAATGATTCGAATATTTCCAGATCATCTTCCAAAATATCGTTTCCTAATACAACATCCATTTTTTCGTATTATATTAGTAAATCAAGAGTTTTATTTTTATTATAGCCAGGAATGCCAGGATACTGGATGAAGACACAACACGATTTTATGGTTATGTTGATTTCATGCATTGGCTCTTTGATTAGCATTTGCTTCTTCTTATTTTCCTGGTAAAATTTTTGTAAAACTACACCTTATTTAGGTTAAGTGGGACTTTAAGTGGAAGATTTGCGGCCCTTAAGATAAGTGTCACTTAAAATTCTTAAAGTCTACTTAAATGAGTGGTGCAACGGAAACAGTCCCCCTTAAAATTTTAAGTGACACTTGAGATTTAAGTGTGGGTGGTGCAATCGGCCATCAGTCTTCTTCCTTCTGCAGTTGTGATTCCCTATTACCATATTTACTTTTTCCGAGAGGGAAGAAGAATGAGAAGTGGGAAGAACAAAATATTTACCTCAACATTCTGAAGTTGTACTTAGGTAGGTATATCCTGAAGGTAAAGAATGAACTTCTCAAGCTTTTATCCAACTATTTGATGTGTACCTACTAGCAACTGGCACTGCTGATATGGCCAGTGACCACCACCACGATACATATATACACGGTATGCCGATAGAGTTTTCTATTTTGGTCAACTACGCAATGACGTCATGTGGTTTAATTTTGACCTAAAGTATTAATCGCGGCGAGGTTGTTTATAAAATAAATGTCAAATTATACAGGGTGTTCTACAAGCTCTATGACAAACCTTGACAGATGGTAGGTTGCTTGATTTTAAACATATTTTTTTTAATAAACATGGGTCCGATTCGTTTTTGTTTAGAAGTTACAAGCATTTAACCTTTATTAACAATCAACAATAAAAATTTAAATTAAATGATAATCACAAAACTTAAGACTATAAAAATTGTTCGAAATGTCCACCCTCAGCTTGAATACCTGCGTCGGTATTCTTGAGCAGCTTGTCTGGCGTTACCATTGGAATACTCATATACAAACACAATATCTGCATATTCCTCAGTCGAGAATAAATGCATTTTTTATTTATAACTTTCACACGAAATATCTAATAAATAATTAAAATGACACTAACAATTATTATTGTCATAACAACCGATATTTCTATTTATCAGCCTACGTTTTTCATTGAAGTAAGTGTATATTTTATAAGTGTACATTGGTTGACATAGTGTCTTAGTGACATAGCGACTTAGTGTCACTTCCTGGTTGACTGAAAAATTACGATTCTTTAAATGCTTGTAACTTCTAAACAAAAACGAATCGGACCCATGTTTATTAAAAAAAATATGTTTAAAATCAAACAACCTACCATCTGTCAAAGTTTGTCATAGAGCTTGTAGAACACCCTGTATTGCTTCGATCCTTTTTGCTTGTGTTTTTCTTTGTGCTAGATCTATTATGGAAAAATCTTTTTTTTTTTCTTAATTTTTTTTCGAAAAAAATAAAATGAAATTTTTACGAATTTTTTTAATGTTATTGAATTTTGATTTTCATGATTTTTTTTGTACCAAACGACATAAAAAACAATGGCGGCTATAAGAAAAACAAAAGTTGACAATGAAAACTCTGGGATTTGGTGGCCTTGAAAATTTTTAAAACGGTAAACGGATAGCTGTTGCCGACTTATGCAAGCCTACAAAGAATTATTTATTTATTCCTGATGATAAAAAAGACATGAGGAATCTCATGGTGTAGTCTTTGAACCACGTGACGTCACAAGACCGGAGCGCAGCCTGCGCGTCATCGTCTATCGGCATGGCCACCACCATTGTCAGTTGTCACTTGGTCAACTATAACAGCACAGGGGTGCGTTCATTTATGTAGTCTCCTGTTGGAGTGATTTACGTCAGAGCGATGCGATTGTGTCAGCGAGTGTGCTCAGAGTGAGTTTAAATTTTGGAACGACTCTCTGGGCGAATGAACAGAACATAACCAATAAATAATACTTAATAAATAGATAATCAAAGTAAAAATAAAGTTTGAAGGTAAGCAAACGTGTTCCATAACGTTGCTATTCGCCATCGATAGGTAATAGTATTACTATTAACATAACAAATAACCTGAATAAATGTAAAACATCACCATTTTCCAGTGTGATAAGTGATAACTCGGTAGTTCTCCGGGCTAATGGTAATATCGGCCATTACTTGTATGCTGTACCAATTTTATCGATGCGTTTAACTTACCTACTACTTTTATGCACCTAATTACCACAAACCTACCTACCCTAAAAGCTACGTCTTCCTAGCTGCGTCAAACGCGAGCGCGAAACGCCTGCGGTACACGCAGGGCGATTCACGCAGTGTGGGTTGCGTGAACAGTGTTTTCCAACTTGCGGAAATCAGTTCGAATTAAAACGTATTATTTATTTTGGTAATAATATTATGAGAAAATAAGGAGTTCTTCTAGATCTCATTACGATGAAGAAGAAGTATTTATAATTCCTTGTTATAAAGAACTTTGATGAAAAAATTCGATTTTGTGTCTTTTAAACCCTTATTATATTTTTGTAGCCTTTTAATTTTACATCGTATATTATGAGTAATCCAGCCACCAGTTCAAACAACAGTGCATCTTCAGCTGCAGAAAATATTGGTTGAGGTTCTTTGCCTGATGTATTCAATATTAAAATCAAAAAAACCAATAATTACTTACGCACTGCGTCGCGTGATTGACTGCTTTCGAGGCACAGCCGACGTTTCACGCGAGCGCACACCGTCCAATGCTGCGGAACACGCAATGTAGGAAAACGGTCTGATTTAAACCATGCAAGAGCAGTGTTGGGCGTGTTACGCATGCGTCGTACGCAGTGCGATATACGCAGCTGGGAAAACGTAGCTTTATTATTTGATCAAACAAAACAACCAGCAGGAATTCAAAATTTAAATTAAGAAAAAAAAATAGTCCAACTTTATTTTTTTACGTCACTTGACTTGAGTATTTTTCTTTTCGATTACGAATCACGATTAGTATTCGATTCGATTACGATACGTTCCCAATGCGCATGTCGAGCGTTTATCGCCGGTGTGTGGGAAACGGCGACTGGAGCGCTCGAGATGCGCTCGAGTGATCGTATTGGCGTAATTTATGAACGACAGTTTACAGAGCGACAAACACCCGGTCGATTTTATGAACGGTTTTGCGCGATACTGTGACGCCAGTGTGACACTGTGCGACCTTTATGAACGCACCCCAGCTAATGTTCCTGATGACTATATTCCGAAATTTTAAAGACCAGAAATACCACCAACAGGAAGCAGTAAGAAGAAGAGCAATGATCATAACCATAACCGCAACCCGCAACCCGCAATGCAATCGCAGTTGGAGGGAGTTGGGTTGGGATTTGTAATTAGATAGGTTATTGTGTGTTTGTTTTTGTTACTTTGTTGTTATTATTATATCAATGAATATTTGTTACTATATTCATTGATTGTTATTATTAGTAGTTTCTTATAACTTCTTTAATGTTAACATACAACTGCTAATTGTTGGAGAATAATTCGTCAGTGTTTTGTTACAACAATATCATAGAAAATCACTGGGTCTGTCTTCGAAAACGTATGTCTTGTCTTGAAATCTAGATTTTTTTATGGGCCCCATTCAGGATGAGATCGGTATCAATGCATGGTGCATGTAACAGTATCTTTTGATACGAATCTCAATTAGTCTCAGATTAGTCTTAGTATCAGGGTAGTACTGTGCGGGTCTTTTAGGGCTCTTGTGCAAAACATTAGCCTGTGTCATCTAGCTGAAAAAAAGGTGAATATCTAGATGAGCGGCATGGGTATAGGGCGAAATGGCTTATACTATCGGATAGCTCGTGTCTCTAGGAGTATCAAGGTACCATTGAATTTTTGCGCCGGCAAGTAATAGTCGAGAAATAAGGCCTTAAAGTGTCATCCTTGCCCTAATACGTGTATTCGTCATATGATTGCGCTCGAACAGGAAACGCTCGATCATCGTGTGCCCGACGGTTAAGCGAGCTGCCTGTTCGCGCGTATAATGTTGGAATACACGTATTAGGGCAAGGATGAAACTTTAAGGCCTTATTTCTCGACTATTACGTGCCGGCGCAAAAATTCAATGGTACCTTGATACTCCTAGAGACACGAGCTATCCGATAGTATAAGCCATTTCGCCCTATACCCATGCCGCTCATCTAGATATTCACCGAAAAAAAAACTAAGGCATACAAGCCGGTAACAGTAACATACTACATACATTGTTAGATATGAAAGAACATTTAGTTGCATCAGGACGGGTCTCGGAAGACCCGTATCGTTATAGGAGAAAAATATGAATAAGGGCCTTAAAAGACCCTTATCCTGTATTTGAGGAAAAATTAGAATAATACCGGCTTAACAATTCTTTTACTTCGGCTTTGCATATTGAAAAAAATAATGTAGACACTCATAAGGAACCATAATTATTAGTGGAGCGGAAAGAGGCTGAAAATATGCACAAAAAATTTTTCGGAGTAGAAAGATATGGGACCGGTACCATCATGTTAAGGGATCTTTGGGGCACTAGAATCTCGTTTTACGACAAGCTCCCTTGGTGCTGACAAAAGTTACAGCCCTTTGAATATCAGATTTGTGATTTTTTTTCACGAGTAAATGCTTCGCAAAGTTTTTTTTTCTCCGTCACCGGTTGACATTGGGGACTCTAGTTTTGTTTTTCCTTTATAGTTATGATTAGTGAACGAAATGACGTATTTGAAATGCAAGAAGTTTGTTCAATTTTCAAAATATTAAGTGTTTTTGACCGATTAAACACACAATTTCTGCAAAGTTCCGACTTTGAACACCTTTAAATTTTTTTTCACGATATCGATTTCAGTTTTTTTGTTACCATCTGATAAAATGAAGCTTTGTGAACATTTTATTTCGTATAACATGTAGTCGCATTTCAAAAATAAACTTTCTAGAGCCGTTTATATGAACCCCTGAAGTTGAACAGATATGTTTAGCATAGAACGGACGGAGTGCGAGTTATAGCGCGGCGACGGCTGTTGAACAAGGAACGGCTGAGGATAAGATTAATTATTACTGCGAGTGTTACTGTTATGTACCTATTCAATAATAATTTAGGGACGTTTATTTATTATAATATTGTTTAAATAAGGCTTTGTTATTTATTAAATATTTTAACATGCTTGAAATTCATTGAAAATATTCATATTTTCAATTGGTTAATATACCTAAAGGGCAATGGAAAGCAAGATATGGTCTAAGCAAGGTATAATAGGTATACCTATATCTACGACATGCGATTATACCTATTACACCTTAGAGCGGCTGGTCGTCATAATTATTATGCGAAGTATGTTCCTGTTTATCTCTCTGATATGAATAAAGTAAAAACCAAAAATTCGAAAATGTATGATTTCTTAAATTAGGGTAATTTCGTAGTCAAAAAGACTGCAGAAAAGAGATTAACCAAATACCAAATACCCCAATGTCAACCGGTGACGGAGAAAAAAAAAACTTTGCGAAGCTTTTACTCGTGAAAAAAAAATCACAAATCTGAGATTCAAAGGGCTGTAACTTTTGTCAGCACCAAGGAAGCTTGTCGTAAAACGAGATTCTAGTGCCCCAAAGATCCCTTAATATGATGGTACCGGTCCCATATCTTTCTACTCCGAAAAATTTTTCTACCTTAAATAAGCGAGATAGCGGGCTCTTTCCGCTCCACTATATGGCCTATGTTCATCTATATGGTCAATCAAGATCATACTAAAACTCAAATGAAAAAGACTGTGTAAAAGTTTCGCTAAACAGGTCGGGAAAGTCCCATGCTGTATACAGGGTGGATATGGACTCGGTTAAATTGGGACAAAGTTGCTAAATTTAAAGCTCGATAGAATCTGAGAAAAAGTTTAGTTATCTCCAGAGTTTTTCAAAAAAGTGAAAAAAAAATAAAAATTTTTAAATGTTAAATTCCCATTTAGTTGGCTTATTTGAAAATATATCAAAAACTGAAAACACATTCTCACAGCCACTTTTTATTTGCCAACAAACTATGTAATAAGATTGAGGGTTATACGTCAAATTTCCGCTACCATCGTCAACTTTATTTTTTTAAATATGGACCTGGATTTTTTATTTTGAAAAGAAATCGTGTCCTTAATTTATTCTATTTTTTTTCTGAGATTTAAAAATTTCATAAAAAAAATTCAATACGGTTCTGGTTTGAACAAATAACAAATAAATTTATATTGTCAGGGATAATATAATAAGCAAGTGGTAGATTATGACGGATACTTTTTTGGAATATTAATGAATTGTTATCTCAAGGCTGAAAATACGAGTTCGCAGGACGAGTTGTAATTTCTTGTATTGGGAATGCAGTGAATTGATATATCGAGAAATTATCCTTTATTAATCGTACCACGAACGCATTATATTTAGGACGACAATATAAAGAGTTCAAAATGAAGGGAAAATACTGAAGTAGATAACATAGACACTAGGGATATTCCGAATACAAAAATTTGTATTCGCGAATACGAATGAGAATACAAAAATTTGTATTCGCGAATACGAATGAGAATACAAATACAAAACTCATGAATATTCGCGAATAAGAATAGGAATACATGATTTGGTAATACTGCTTTTTAGCTTTCCAAAACACCCCTCTATTACCCCCACTACATGTTGTCTGCTTGCGACCGGCTGACTCCTCTCAGCGTTGCCACATGCTATTCGTTTTACTACGTTCTGCAGACAATCTCAGACAAACAGCTGCTGCTCTGGCCAAGGAAAATGCAACTCGTCTGGTTACATATACGTATTACGTATTGTAAATAAAAACATTACTACTAGGCCCGGCCTGCATTCTCATTACAATTAATTATTATTGAGACGATAACGCTCGGTAAGTCAAGTCTTTGTCAGGGTAGGTTTTTTTTCATTTTAGGGACATTTAAAGGAAAAAAAAAACTACCCTGACCAAAGACCTGACTTATTGCAGCAAATAAGTGTTTTAAAATATTATTTGTAACGAGTTGCATACGGCAACACTGTGAGCGACGCGAGTGGAAAAAGTGGAATGGGCTGGTGAGGGGAATCATTGGAAAGCTAAAAAGCAGTTATACCCATGATTTAATAAAAAGGTATAATAAACAAGTTGATCTTTACTCAGGTCTCGTGATTCAGATTGAAGGTGAATGTGAGTGAGTGAATGAATCTGACACAAATCTCAGAACATCTGTATTGCTAAACTTGCATTGCCATCGATCTCATTGTGAATGGGGCCCTTTAGCTATAAGAACTTAAGTAGATACCTGTACTTACGAATGTGTACTGGTATTTGCAACCTATAATAATAATGAATGCATAAGATGGATCAATTTTATAGTATTTTATAGATTTACTCGGGTGAAATTAACGACGAAAAGTTAGCGACGGGAGTGGCTAAACATCCGGCTCGGGTAACATGATAATTTCATACTTAATTTGATATTATTTCTTGAACACAACACCTAAAAATCTGGTCTGAACTTCAAAAATTAACAATGACCGTTCTGGGCCCCGACAAGACATGAGGGCGAGAATTTCATGAGGGCGTGATAGGGTTGATTTTTCTCCGTCGTGTGGAAAAATAAAAACCCCAGCGACGCACGAAAGGCAGTTTTTATAGCCCAAAATCGAAAATTACAACACCTGAATATGAGAATTCGGAATTTCAAAAATTCACGGTGGCCGTTCTGGGCCCGGACAAGGCGAGTTTTCACTAAGGCGGGATAGGTTTGATCTCTCTTTTTGCGTTTGCGTATGAAAAAAAAAACAGGTGTTGTAATTTTCTATTTTGAGCTATAGAAACTGCCTTTCGTGTGTCGCTTGGATTTTTATTTTTCCATACGATGAAGAAAGATCCACCCTATCATGCCCTTGTGAACGGTCACCTTGTCCGGGCCCAAAACGGCCACCGTGATTTTTTTAAATTCAGAATCCTGAATTCAGGTGTTGTTATTTTCGATTTTGGGCTATAATAACTGCCCTTGGGCAGTTTTATAGCCCAAATAGAAGTTTTTATTATAAAACCCATCGCTTGGGTTTTTATTTTACCACATGAAGGAGAAAGAACAACCCTATCACGCCCCCGTGAAAACTTGGACATGCAAATATTCTCACATGACTTCATGAAGTGGCATTCCATTGTCGTTCAAGAAATAATATCAAATTAAGTAATGAAATTATCATCTTACTCGACCCGGATTTTTAGCCACTCACGTCGTTAACTTTTCTTCGTTAACTCTACCCGAGTGTGAGATTTTTGTTAAATAAATTTTCAACCTGAGCTGAAATGGCATTTAAATATCAGCAAAGCCATTTAAATGTCCCTAAATTAACATTTTGAGCTCTATTGCATGGAAACAATGAATATTTCTAATACAGGGTGACCGAAAAATTTGATATTTTGGCCACTCTATTAGTAATTTTTCATTTCTGTGAAACAAAACTTGAAAAGTTAGTACAGGGACCTTTTACAGTAAATATTCGAACTGAATTCTGAAAAAAATAGTCATGTGATTTGCAAAATTCCTGTATCTTTCATTTGGTTTGGTACCATTTTCACACTAGTTCTAGATCAAAATGGGAAGCATAATAATAAATTTAGTTATGATTTTAACTTCAAATTATTTTATGAATGCTATATCTTGGCACTTGGCAGCATTATTTCGCTTGGCTGCTCTGTCAGTTTAATTAGTTATCGAAAAGTTTTTAAAGTTAGTTAAATTAGTTAAAGTTTTAAAATCTTTCAATTTGCAATAATTCGCATAGAGCTGAAAGTTGGTACAGACGTTGGGGATATTATTACAAATAAAATACTAAAAGTCCCCACCAATCCCTCATCTGCAAAGAAAGTTTTTTTTCTAAGAATTCCTGAGATATTGAGAAATTTTTGCACCACCTGTGAGCTTAGCTGTGATTCGGGTAGATATACAGTGCATTTATTTTAAGTGTTGCCATAGGGAATAGCATGTAAAAAAATACACCCTATGTTAATTTATGTTGTCTTGTACTTTGGGAGTCGTTTTTAATTTTCAATAATAGTACATGTCATCTACTTTACAATACGACCTTTCGGAAAAGCCGGTCATTGTTCAATTTTATGATACAGGCTGTCCCATTGAGGTGAAAAAACTGTAAGAAACGGTAAGAGATACGAAGTCGGTTAAATTACAAAAAAGTTGCGCTGTTTTGAGACGAGTATTTGGCACTTTTTTTTCTCAATATTCCCAGAATTTTCTGAAATATCCTGAAAAAACTTGAAACATGCAGATTTATTATTTTAGCCATATCTTCTTTATTATTAAAAAAAAATTATTCTTTTTTTGTAGGTTTACATAAGCCGTAATAAGCTACTTATTTGACGTTTCAAAAATTTCCAAAGCCGACTAGATCTTGGGATTTCCAAAGTCAACTTTGGTTTTTCTTATTACCGTAATATTGTTTTTCATGACATTCGCTATAGAAAAAAATCAAGGAAACACAAAATCCATCACATTGCAAATAAATTTGAAAAAAATTTAGTCTTATTTTCCAAAAATAAATAAAGAAATTTTTTTTTACCGAATGTCAAAAAGTGCATTTTTTAAGTGTTGCCATAGGTAATGGTATGTAAAAAATTACACCCTATATTAACTTATGTTGTACCCATTGTAATTTAGAAGTCGTTTTAAATTTTCAACAATAGTACCTACCTACATGCATGTCATGTAGGTACTTACTTTACGATACAACATGTCAAAAACCGGTCCTTTTTAAATTTTAATATTTAGTCCTCAATTGAATTATTAAACTTTAATAAAGGAGTCAGAATAAACAAAGTGAGTGAAAATTATTAATTTTTTAGAGAACATGTGAACATTTTTTATTCATAAATAAAAACAACAATAAAACCCAAATAACTAAATTACAATGGGTACAACATAAGTTAATCTAGGGTATAACCTATGGCCACACTTAAAAAATGCACTTTTTGACATTCGATAAAAAATTTTTTTCTAAATTTTTGAAAAAGAAGAAAAACTTTTTTCAAATTTATTTGCAATGTGATGAATTTTTTGTTCCTTGATTTTTTCTATAGCGAATGGCATGAAAAACAATATGGCGGTAATAAGAAAAACCAAAGTTGACTTTGGAAATCCCAAGATCTAGTTGGCTTTGGAAATTTAATTAAGATTAAAGATTAAGACAGAAATTCCCATTGTGTCTAGTGTTATAGCCATGCACATCGGATCTACTCGAGAGACGCGACCTCCTCGCATGCACATACCGTGTGTCCCCGGATAGGTGAAACGACTTATAAAAGACAAAAATTTTTTGATTTTAATTTTAATTTTTTGGGGTTCAGCCCTGCTTGGCTAAAGAATAATTTCTAACAAAATTTTAGTTTTAAAAAATCAAGCATGCCTTGGAAATTTCCAAGAAACCGGTTTTTCTGTTGAGTAAAGTGCCTTTTATGTGGCAAAAACGACAAATTCGCTTTTGGGTGAGGAAGAGTCTGTGCGCATGTGGTGAACGACCCCATAGCAATATGTTAGACTGGAGGTGACTGTAAAATATTCCATAATACACACTTAGCAAAGTGTGACGACATAACTTTCCTTTCAATGAACTAATCGCAAAGTAAGCCCGGTTTAACTTCCCTGCCAACATCTCAGTGCACTGCCTCCAGTCAAGGCCACTGTCCAGCACCGCACCAAGAAAATTCACCGAATCTTTGAAAACAATTTGTTCGTTAGAAATATTCAAGGATATTGGAGAGTTTTTATGTAATCCAGTCCTAAATTTAACATAGACTGTTTTATCCAAATTTATTATCAATCTGTTCTTTTTACACCATATTCTGAAATCTTCCACCACCCGCTCAATCTTTCGACACACCCCATCCACAGTATAGTCAGTCAGACACAACAATGGTTGTGTCATCAGCGTATGCGAATACTCTACCCCCACTGATGTATTCCGGCAGATCATTTACATACAACAAAAAGATAAGAGGGCCCAGAACACTCCCCAGAGGCGTACCAAGATCCATGGAAAAGACATTGGAAGTTGTCTCCCCAAGTCTAACCCTAAATTTCCGGTCACTTAAAAATGACATCAACCAGTCATTAATCCGATCGCGAATCCCCAGTCTGTTCAACTTTTCAGATATGAATCCCGGATGGAGAGTGTCAAAAGCCCGGGATGGGTCAAAAGAAATTGAAACAGTGTATTCGTTTCTATCAACTTTATCGTATATATACTGCACTAAATCTATCGCGGCGGTGTCCACCGAGTGAGATGTTCTGAAGCCGTGCTGAAAGCGACCAAGAATGTCATGCTTGTTAATAAACGCGTTTATTCTCTTTACCATGACTTTCTCGAATATCTTAGAGGCTATAGATAACAGAGAAACTGGGCGATAATTTTTCAATTCAGAGGGATTATTCTTTTTATATACAGGAATAATAAGGGCCGTTTTCAGGGCCTTCGGAAAGAGCCCACAAGACACAGATGCATTGAACAAATTGGCGATGACGACCGATAAAATATCACTGCAGTTTTTTATAAAGTACGTAGTAATGTTGTCATAGCCCGCAGACTTTTTATTCGGCAAAGAATTGATAATACTCCTAACCTCGTTCGCCTCGACCGGGGTGACAAACATGGACTTTTCCTGCCAACCTTTTGACACTGTACATTCCAGAGAAAGTGAATCCCCAAAATGACTCTGCAGCCCCTCCCTCACCACATCTGCGAAGTAGGAACCAAAAATCTCCACCAGTCGCGGAGGTTCCTGAATATATTCATCATTCAATAGAATTTTAATTTTTTCCACAGGTTTTCTTTTATCAGATTGCTTGACTAATTGCCATACTGTTTTGGCTTTATTTTTTGATCTTGCAATAAGAGAGTCGTAGTAGCTCCTTTTTTCTTTCTGAACTTGTAGAGTGATTTCTCTTTTCCTACTTTTATACACCGTATCCAAAAGTTCATTGTTGAAATTCTTTCTTATATAATTAAGATCGCGAAGCTCAACAACTTTATTCCTCAATGAGTGGCTATACTTGAAATTATCAGCAGACATGTTTCTCCTACGAACACTAACAACAGGGAAAGCCGCAGAATAACACCACAGTAGGTGTTCCCAGAAAGCATTAAATACACAATCGAAATCCTGATCATTCTCATAGTTATCCTGAGAAAGCATCTGAAACTCTCCACGAGTAAACAAATACCTGAACTCCGAAAAGCAATCACTAGACATTTTCCTTATCTCTATCGTCGGTACAGGCACACTGCATTCGCTCTTTACAGAGTCAGCGCCCATCACCCACGAGAATATCTGCGCATGGTGGTCAGCATATCCCGGCTCAAAGCTATCGCAACTAACCACATCTCGACCCATTATATTTGTAATTATATAATCCAGGGAGCTTACACACAGCTTCCCATCGGCTCTGAGAACCACCCTCGTCGGTACATCATCAACTAGTGATCGAAGAGCATACGAGGAGACGACGTCTCTCAAATATACATAGTCGGGGGAGGTTTTGTTTAAACTATTTATGTTAAAATCGCCACAGATAACAATATGTGAGAAATTTTTACTTACAGCATCGCCAATAATAATCGCCAAGCAGAGATTATTCAAAGAACTGTTTTCCTTCTGCAACCATGCCGTACAAATGCTTCCTGTGTCCTGAAAAAAACGCCTCATTAACAGACGAAAATTCTGTTAAATGTTCAAAATGTGGAGTTCATTATCATCTTTCCTGTAGTAAAAGAGCCAAACCGGACTCTAATAATGTGTTTTCATCATGCTGCAGAGATAGACATGCTTCTCACGGTAGTGATATTAATACGAAACAAAGTGCTTCTGTTGCACGACGGAGAGGAGACAGTGTGGGTACTGAAGATTGTGGGAGTTTTGATGATCTTGATAACAATTCTAAGATATTATTCAGTCTTTTGTCTAAACGAATTGATCAACTTGAGTGTAGATTTGATGGATCTATTGTCGATATTAAATTGAGAGTCAGTACAATTGAAGAAAGAATTGATATTATCGAGAATAAGTCTCTGTGCACGACAGAGGATACTATTGCTGAAATTGCTGATAGAAGATCACGTGAAAATAATATCATTGTTTATAACTTGCCGGACTCTGCAAGTGCTAACTTCTCCGATGCTGGAAAATTTGCTGAAATTCTCGGTGGTTGTGGTGAAGATGTACCGTTCCAAATTAATGATATTAAGGTTTCCCGGCTTGGGAATAAATTCTCCAAGAATAAGGTACGTCCGTTAAAAGTTTCCTTTCCTTCAAGCGAACACGTTCACTGGATCTTTCATCATAAAAAGAAGATTTGTGTTGATTCTATAAATATCTCAAATGATCTAACACGCAAACAGAGAGAATTTCGTGCTCGTGTGGTGAAAGAGTTGAAACATCGTAGGGAGAATGGTGAAAATGATATCTTTATCAAATACTTTAATAATGTACCGACTATTTGGAAAGATAAATCGAAGAAGAGTTCCGGAGATCCATCGTCTGATGCTGTTGGATCCAGTAAATAGGATTGTGAGAGCCCCACTCGGATAAACTTACTGTATCAGAATGTACACAGCATCAGAGGTCGACTTAACTTGGTCAGGTCGGGAATAAATATAATTCCTGATTATGATGTTATTGTTCTTACGGAGACCTGGCTGAATGAGGAAATAAGTGATGCTGAACTGGGCTTATGCAACTATAACGTTATACGCTGTGATAGATCAATTTTTTCAAGTGAGAAGAGTGATGGTGGTGGTGTTTTACTTGCCTTGAATAGAAAATTTAAATTCGATAAAATGTTTGTATCTGATAATTCGTTTGAAATGACTTTTGTTAAGGTATTCACCACCCATGACAGTTATTTTATTGTTGGAGCTTGTTATATACCACCTAACATGAAGTCTGAATACTATTTGGACTTTATCAATTGTATACAAAATACTCTGTATGATAATAATTCGAGAAATGATTGTAAGTTTTGTCTCATTGGTGATTTTAATATTCCTGGCTATGAGTGGATATTAGAAAATAATTACTCATCTGCTGTTGGATTTCACAATAATGTACACCTTAGAGATGCTGCACGATTGATGAGCGACTGGTCGAGGACTTATAAACTTGTTCAATTGAATAAAATAAAAAATAATGCTGGTAACATCCTAGATCTAGTGCTCACAAATATGTATAATTCTTCTTCAGAGATTAGCGATTAATTTTTGATCCCGTGCGATGAGTCTCACGAACCACTGACAGTCTCTCTTTTCGTAGGTGAGGTTGAATGTGGTAATTTTGAAGAATCTATACTTGATTACAGACACGCAAATTTTGACGAAATCTCTGACAGGCTTAGCAGGATCACGGTTCCCAGTAACATAGTTGAGTATCATGACTTGAACACATATGTAGACAGCGTTGAATCCCAAATAGATGTTATTGTGAGTGAATTTGTACCTATTATCAGAATAAAAAATAGATCTTTCCCCAAGTGGTTCTCTAGCGAGCTTAAAGCAGCTGTGATTAATAAAAAAAAACTACACAAACTTTTTAAGCGCTATAAATCCCATTATTACTATGTACAATTTAAGAAAGAGAGAGCTTACTGTAAGCTTCTTCTGGCCAGGGATGAGAAACTCTATTTGGAAGGAACCGAGAAATCTTTGAGTAATGATTCTAAAAATTTTTTCAAATATGTCAACTCTTTAGGCACTTTTAATTCTGTTCCGTCCTCAGTTCATTTGGATAACACTTTTGCTGATAATGGATTGGACATCGTGAATTTGTTTGCTCATAAGTTTGGTGGTGTCTATTCGGGAGATGACTTATCGAACACACCAGTGTTATTCGATTTTAATGATTGCTATAATACTATTGTTTTTTCGTTAGATGATTTAGATGATTGCATTAAACACCTGAACCCAACACACAGCCCCGGCCCTGATAGAATCCATCCATTAATTATTATTAACTGTTCAGAAGCTATTAAACACTGGCTCTTGGATTTGTTAAACCTCTCTATTAGACTCGGAGTTTTCCCAGATGCGTGGAAATTATCTTATATATCCCCGTTACTTAAAAACGGAGACCCTTCTGATGTCGCTAATTACCGTCCTATTAATAAATACAAAGTTTTCGCTAAAATGTTCGAATATTTAGTAAATATTAAAGTCTTTCCCTATTTAAGGAAATTTATTCATCCTGGGCAGCATGGTTTTCTTGATGGACGTTCGACTGTTACAAATCTGACTGTCTACTCTGAATTTGTAATATCCAATCTAAATAATGGAATTATTGTGGATTCGATTTATACCGACCTCACCCGCGCTTTTGATTTGGTAAATTTTGACCTTCTTGTTAGAAAACTTCATGCATATGGATTGACCGGCTCTCTCTTGTCGTGGTTTCGTTCTTATCTCAGTGGACGAAAACAAAGGGTAAAGGTGAAACAGTTCATCTCTGACCCAATTGATGTCTTATCAGGGGTGGGACAGGGCACTCATTTGGCACCTATTTTATTTTTAATCTACATTAATGATGTCTTTGATCACATCCACCATAGTGAGGTTCTATTGTTTGCCGATGACACTAAGCTATTCAAAGCCATTACTGAACCGAAGGATGTAAACTTACTTCAGGAAGACATCGATTCATTTGTTGATTGGTGCAGTCTCAATGGTCTTAGATGTAACCCAAGAAAGTGTTTCTCGATTAGGTTCGGCCGCACTAGAATACCCATCAACATCTATTTGCTCGCTGGTGACCCACTGGAAAATGTGGATCATATCCGTGACTTGGGGGTCACCTTTGACTCTAATATGACCTTCAGAGCACATATCGATCACTTAGATATTATGGTCCGCAGTAAGATTTATTTTATAAAAAGGTTCTCATTCAGGTTTAGATCAATCACGACGTTCAGAGTATTGTACTTGTTCGGTATTGACCTTTTATTTTGTTGATGATTTGTTTTTTGGGGTACAAGGGTTGAATTATTATACATAGGTTATTATACTTGTCATGTTTTCTTTGATTCAACGGTTCCGCTACGATAAGGTTTGAATAGCGCGGGAGTGATTATCATTTTTCACCAATGAGCAAGACGAGATTCGACTGCCGTCTTCGAGCGCGAACAGATGAGCGAGCAGACCGCCGTTAATTATTGTTCATTTTTGCAATTATTCCTATTTTTGGGGAATTTGACTAGCTGTGTAACCGCAATCGTCGTGTTTGGTGAAGTTGCCGGAAGATTGGGATTCTCCAGGATCGAAAGAGGGCCCTCTTAAGCAACACATTGATCCAGCTAGGGTAAGTCGCAATCACAATTTTGCAAGTTGGTGATTAGTATAGTTTTATTTTTTATTTATCATTATTATTGCAAAAATCGAAGTTCGATTTAATTTGTAATCGAACATTTTGGTCCATTCGTTGCCGGATCGTTGAATCATAGATATAATTGGTATATTCGATAGTATAATTTACTATAAATATTTGAAATAATTTCGAATATAAAATTCGTTTTTAATTTAGTTCAGCCTGCCTTGTATTCCGATAGCATCTTATCAGCGAAGCGAGAGTATCGCTCTGCTTAACTGAACGAAATATAGGTACCTAATATAATTATTAATATTAACATTGAATTCCGAATTGTTTATTTTGCCTTATTCGCGTCTATTATATTTGGAAAGATTTCTTGGCACATTATAGTTGATTGTCTAAGCTTTCTTATTGCATACTAATCGTATAGTTTGGTGCCTACTGCTAATTATTTATTGAATTGTTCTTATAAACATTTGAAAATTTGAATTTTGATTCTTTCGTTACAATGGCTAATGTTCAGAAAATTCTTCAGCATAGGGCTGCAAGAGATGTTCATATCGATAGAATAAAGCAAATTTTCGCAGTCACTGAAAGAGCTCGTGAAGATCAAACATATCACACAACATTTAAAATGCGTTACGCCAGTTTGGACGTATCATATAAATCGTTCGAAAGCTTTCATACGAAGATTATTCTTCTCGTGAGCCTCGGAGAAAATAGCGCTGCGGAACTCCAAGTAGAAAAGCGCGTTCAGGTAGAAGTGGATAAAAATTATTTTGCTAGTAAGACCATTTATCATGATTTGTTCTCCGTTGATAATGAAGCTCAAAATCGATCTTCTCGTAACTCTGTCTCCGCATCTAGCAATGTGAAGCTTCCGAGGATCTCTCTGCCTTCATTCGATGGAACATTGAAACATTGGTCAAATTTTGTGGATCTTTTCTCTTCACTGGTTGATAGCAATGAAGATTTGTCAGGAATCGAAAAGTTTCAGTACTTGATTAGTTGTCTTTCTGGTGAACCTTTGACAATTGTTAAAGGTGTTTCTTTGTCCAACGATAATTATCCCGTAGCGTTTTCAAATCTGAAGAAGAGGTATAATAATAAACGTCTTTTGGCAACCTCGTTTTGGCATGAAATAATCAATGCGCCTAAAATAGATAAGGAAAATCTAGTCGCTCTCCGTAATTTGATTAATACGTTTGCGGAAAACCTCGCGGCATTGGACGCACTAGGTTACGACGTCGATCGTTGGGATTTTCCTCTTTTTAATATTTTATTGGAAAAACTTGACACCCACACCCGAACTCGATTTGAATTGGAATTTAGTAAAGTTGAATCACCTACTTACCCTGACTTACAGTCATTCGTAACGAACCATTGTAAGGCGTTAGAAACGGTTGGTTTTGTTCAAAATTCAGTGGGAAATAGGAAATTACATACGGGTTCGAGTACAACAAAACCTACTACGGGTATCTATCGTCGATCCTCCTTGCATGTGAGCGGTGAAAAAACTTCGGCAACTGAGTCATGCTTGGAATGTAAGGGTGCTCATTACATATCCAAATGCGCATCCTTTCTCTCGAAACCACCTTATGAAAGATTTTTATTAGCCAAACGGAATCGGTTGTGTTTAAACTGTTTGAGCAGTCTTCACAATCTGAAGAGCTGTACTGCCACATCAAGGTGTCTTAATTGAGTCTACCTTGGGTGCGATGACTAACGTTGTTAGGTCAAGTAATATCACTGTATTACTTTCGACTCTCGAACTGAAGGTTTTAGATGGAAGTGGAAATTTTCAGATCGTTAGAGGCTTGTTGGATACTGGCAGTCAAATATCTTTTATTACTTATGAATGTTGCAAACGTCTAGGTCTGCGCTACTCGAACATTGCACAATCGGTGCGTGGTATTGGAGATTCGTCGATGGTCAGTCCAAAGGGAAAATTATTTTCTGTTATTCGTCCTGTGGATTTGCAAGAGCCCAAATTGAAGGTGGAATTTTTTGTATTACCCCGAATTTGTGCTGACATGCCAACTATTTCATTCCAGACTACAGAGTGGTCGCATCTTCACGGTCTGAAGTTGGCTGATCCTAAATTTAATTACTCCAAGCAAATAGATATGCTACTCTCAGCAGACGTATACGCACGGATCTTACGTGACGGCAAAATAGAAGGTGGTCCTAATGATCCTGTTGCATTTAATACCAGCTTTGGATGGGTCTTAAGTGGTCGTATACAATGTCAATCTTTGTTATCTGCAAAGGCTGATTCGTTTGTGACATCGTTGATCGTTAATTCGCTCCCTGAGCAATCTTTAGAAGCCACCCTAAAAAGGTTTTGGGAAATAGAATCTATTCCTTATGACATCGTTAGTTCTGCGGAAGATATGTTGTGCGAGGAATTGTATAAGAAAACTATCACAAGAAACACGGAAGGTCGTTATATTGTGTCACTTCCCTTTCGTGCTGGAGTGAGTCCTTCATTGGAAGAGTCCCGAGGCCAGGCGATTCGTCGATTCTACTCGTTGGAAAATCGATTTTCGAAAAACGACAGCCTGCGGAAATGTTATAACGCGTTTATGCAGGACTACATGGACTCGGGACACATGTGCCTTGCTTCCGAGGTGCAAAATCCTTCTCGTGTCTATTATATCCCACATCACTGTGTTTTTAAGATGGATGCTCCAACTCCCAAACTTCGTGTTGTCTTTGATGCTTCAGCAAAGGCGCCTAGTTCCGTCTCATTGAATGACACTCTCTTGCCAGGGCCTAAACTTCAAGCAGATATCGCAACAGTGCTTCTTCGTTTTCGTATTCATTCGGTCGTCTTTACAGCTGACATTCGCCAGATGTATCGCCAGATCCTTATCTCTCCTGACCAGAGAGATTACCAAAGAATTTTGTGGCGATTCTCCTCAAATGACAGTCTGCAGGAGTATGTCTTGAACACCGTGACCTACGGTGTTACATCTTCACCCTTTTTAGCACTACGAACTCTCAAGCAGCTAGTTCATGATGAAGGTCATCGTTTTCCTTTAGCTGCGAAAATTATTTTGAATGATGAAATCTATGTTGATGATATCGTATCAGGTTGTGATACCTTCGAAGAAGCCAAAGTCATCATCGAACAGCTGGCGTTGCTGTTTGCTTGTGGTGGTTTTGAGCTTCGGAAATGGGCTAGTAATTGCCCATCATTGTTAGAAAATATGCCTCATGATTACAAACAATTGCCTTTGAATTTTGATGAGGATTCGATTATCAAGGTTCTAGGCCTCCATTGGAACCCTCGCTTGGACACATTTTCCTATAAAGTAAAGTCATCGTCAAAGGAATGTACAAAGCGTACTATTCTGTCGGAATTGGCTCGAATCTTTGACCCGCTGGGATTCCTGACTCCCCTAACATTTTTTGCGAAGCATTTGATGCAACACTTATGGGCGTTAGGAATTGGTTGGGATCAGGTCCCTCCTGATGATGTCATCAGCCGTTGGGATCAATATAACGCAGAAACTTGTTATTTGTCGTCGTTGGAAATACCTCGTTGTTTGTCTGTCTTGGGTTGTTCGTATTGCGCCCTGCATGGATTTTCCGACGCCAGTGAGCGCGGTTATGCTGCCGTTGTCTATTTACGGGTTGTTGTTAAGGGGTGTACACCTAGGGTCTTCTTAATTTCAGCCAAGTCCAAAGTGGCGCCCATCAAGCGAGTGTCGTTGCCCCGGTTAGAATTGTGTGCTGCTGTTTTGCTAGCAGATCTAATAAATTTTGTGAGTTCGACTTATAAGAATCTTCCTATTAGCAAAATTGTTGCCTGGTCGGATTCCACAGTCACCCTTTACTGGATCAAGTCATCTCCACATCGGTGGAAGGCGTTTGTTAGCAATCGAGTCTCTCACATTCAAGAAAAGCTTAATCCCGCTAACTGGTATCATATTTCGGGCCGAGAGAATCCGGCAGATATTGCTTCGCGAGGTGCACTCCCATTGGCACTTCTTCAGGATCCTTTATGGTGGGCGGGGCCTCCATGGTTGTGCTCTTCAACCTTTTCAGAGCCAGTATCTTCACAACTGATTGACTCAAATGAAGAGGCGATCCTCGAGGAACGTACCTGCGTATTGCATTCTGTTTTGATCTCTGACCCCGTGTTATCGTTACTCGATAGGCATTCTAAGTTGGAGAAAATTCAGAGAATTATCGTGCATTGTATGAGGTTTATTTCCTCACTTCTACGGATTACGAATGAACGTCGTTCCGATTTCAAGATTAACAAAATTTATCATTGCTTCGTATCAGGCCACGAGTCGATTAGTTCAGTTGAATATGACACCAGTTTGCTGATAATTTGTCATTTTGTTCAGCAAGCTGTGTTTTCCGAAGAAATATTAAAATTGAAAAATAGTAAGCCTCTGCCAAAGTTTCTTCGTCGTCTTAATCCGTTCTTGGATAATATGGGTCTTATTCGAGTGGGAGGCAGGTTGGTTCACTCTCAACTGACATATGATCAGAAGTTTCCCATTTTATTGCCTCGTCATCATCGTCTGACTTATTTGTTGATCGAATCGTTTCACAAAAGGCATTTACATCCAGGACTGCGAACATTGCAGTTTCTCCTCTCCCAACAGTTCTGGATCTTATCGCCCAAGCGAGCCATTCGGCAAGTCTTAACAAAATGTCATCGATGCTTCAAAGTGAATCCTATTCCCTGTCAGCCAATTATGGGTAATTTGCCAGCTGCAAGAGTTTCACAAGTTAAGCCGTTTTCCTGTGTGGGTTGTGATTTTGGTGGACCCTTCTATATTACTCTCGGGAAGAGACGTGGCTCCAAGTCTCAAAAGGCTTATCTGTGCTTTTTTGTCTGCTTCGCCACCAAGGCAGTCCACCTTGAACTGGCATCAGACCTTTCCGCGGAGTGTTTTCTTGCCGCATTTCGGCGATTTATTTCTAGACGAGGTCGATGTTCGAAAGTGTTTAGCGACTGCGGCACAAACTTCGTCGGAGCTAATAAGTATCTCGCAGATCTTATGCGTCAGGCAGTAGACATTGAAAGAATTGACTGGGTTTTCAATCCCCCTGCTGCCCCTCATTTCGGAGGACTTTGGGAAGGTGGTATTAAGTCTGTAAAATCTCACCTAAATAGAGTTATCGGAGATCAGATCCTCACCTACGAGGAGTTCTATACCGTGTTGGTCTGTATTGAAGCTGTTCTCGATTCCCGTCCGTTAGTTGAAATGAGTTCGGACCCTCATGATCTATCCGTGTTAACCCCGGGTCATTTCCTCACCCTGGAGCCATTAACGGCCATCCCAGATCATGATCTCAGCCATTTGAACATGTCTCATTTGAATCGCTGGCAGTTGCTTCAGCGGTTACAGCAAGACTTCTGGAAGCGCTGGCATTCCGAGTATCTTCATAGTCTTACACAACGGTCGAAGTGGCTGAAAGATGGAAGGCCATTACACGAAGGAGACTTAGTTCTCATTAAGGATGAGAAGGCACCTCCGTTGCATTGGAAATTAGGTCGAGTTACTAAACTACACGTCGGTGCAGATAAAGTTTCCCGTGTAGCGTGTGTTAAGACTGCAGATTCAGTCCTCACCCGGCCTATTGTTAAGCTGTGTCCTTTACCGGGTACAAGCGATTTTAGTCGATAAATTAATCGTCATCCTTGTCCTGTTACAGCTTGCTTTTGTTTGTTTTTTTTATTTTTTGTTTCTTTAATACGGGAAAATTTTGGAAATTTTGGTGGGCGGAATGTTCGGTATTGACCTTTTATTTTGTTGATGATTTGTTTTTTGGGGTACAAGGGTTGAATTATTATACATAGGTTATTATACTTGTCATGTTTTCTTTGATTCAACGGTTCTGCTACGATAAGGTTTGAATAGCGCGGGAGTGATTATCATTTTTCACCAATGAGCAAGACGAGATTCGACTGCCGTCTTCGAGCGCGAACAGATGAGCGAGCAGACCGCCGTTAATTATTGTTCATTTTTGCAATTATTCCTATTTTTGGGGAATTTGACTAGCTGTGTAACCGCAATCGTCGTGTTTGGTGAAGTTGCCGGAAGATTGGGATTCTCCAGGATCGAAAGAGGGCCCTCTTAAGCAACACATTGATCCAGCTAGGGTAAGTCGCAATCACAATTTTGCAAGTTGGTGATTAGTATAGTTTTATTTTTTATTTATCATTATTATTGCAAAAATCGAAGTTCGATTTAATTTGTAATCGAACAGTACTTTTCATTCATCTATTCCAAGTTGATGTATGCCTCAACAATTTGGAGGCCCCGAGAATTGGGATTGATCAGAAAACTGGAATCTCTGAGTCATCTGTATTTGAGATTTGCGGCATTTAAAACTGGAAATCCTCTTCATTACACAGATCATGATTTCACTACCACTTATCAGATATTCTCTATCCCCAGTTTGGAATCTGCGAGAAACAGATCAGATCTGCTTTTCGCATTTAAAATTTTGACCAATTCAGTTGATTGCTCCAGCATTGTTAATAGTCTCAATTTTCACGTACCAGCTAGAACGCTTAGAACAAATCACCATTATTTTGATATTCCTTTATTAGCTTATGGCAAAAGAGAGACAATTGTTTCTAGATTATCGAAATTGTGTAATCTTAATTACCGTTGGTTCGATTTTTATAACTCTTCTTTCAGTCGCATGAAAGCTAAGTCCAAATTAGTCCTTGAATATGCATGATTACCTTTGCAGCTTTTTGTTTATATACCTTGCTGTGCATTTGTTTTTTTGATATATATGTTTTATTTTGTATGGGGCTCACCCCGTTGGTATAAGAATAAATAAATAAATAAATAAATAATGTCGGAGAGACCCGCAATGAATTCATTACAATCTCCCTTTTGTGAACGATACAAGCACAAGATACAGACACTATTCCTGAAAACAATAGCTGAACACTCGATCGTGAAATCAGTTGAACGCGCGCAATATTTATTCACTATCCTGCAGTCAGGGCGAAGTTGATTTCTTACGTAAATTGCTGTGCCGCCCTGTGTGGCTGAGTCACGCGAAAAGTCACATACTTTTACGTAGCCCTGTATGGTCATTTCATCAATCTCTTCTCTACAGAGCCAATGTTCACAAACACATAAGAAGTCGATGTTCTTTTCTTGACATAATAACTCAATCAGGTCAATCTTATTTCGGATACACTGCGTATTGGTATGTAGCAGATTAAAAACTTCACCATTTGGATCTTCAGCCGCGCTGGCATATTGGCATTTCTTCGCTCCATTTTCAAGCCTCTGATTTACTCTTCGGGTTGCTGGGTCGAAAAAACTTCGTTATCAAGGTACCCTCTGGCCAGTTTCCCGGACTCAATGCTTCTTCGTAGTTGGTTGCGTTAATAGTAATTTTAAAGCAACAATAGCTGTCAGGATATCTAGATATTAGTTTCTCACATTCTATCTCAGGCAATCTCTTCTGCAGCGACTGAACTACATCCTCTACCGTTGTATCAGGATTGAGTCTTGAGATGAATACCGACATCTTTTTCGGAACAGCCTTAATTACTGTATTTTTATTTTCTCCCGTAATGACAATTTTATTCGATATATTAACCTTCTTACCACCGCTATTCCTCTTATTAATAACTGATCTCCAGCTTTCAAGCTTATCGGAAGCCGGTGTTGTTTTAGGGCCTAAAATAGCAGGGACAGAATTTTTAGTTCCTTCCGTAGCTTCATTATCCGAAGGTTTCTTCCCAGAACCCACAGGTTTATTTATTTCGCCTATTTTGTTAATTTTCTTCGTGATATTTCCTTGCTGTCGCTTATCATGCCGGACAGCTGTTTTACGGTTAAAGTTTACATTTTCACTGTCAAGGTCACTGATCATTGATAAACAGTCCTGTCTCTTATCGGGGCATGCTGGTGTCGATTGATTAAGAACACTGTTCAATAAATCAACTTGCTGTCTAAGAGAGGAAATTGTTATGTTCTGACTCACAATAATGACATCTTTTTGTTTCAATAGTTCCTTCAAGTAATAAACCTCCAATTTCAATTCGTTTTCCTCACTTCCATTAGCACTTATGCTCTCGGCGTCAGTTTTTTTGCTAGATATAGTGGACCAAGAGATATAACGAAACGGAATACTTATCGAACAACCACATTTTATGACTTTAACAATAGGGCAGTAGCCATAAAACAGACCCCCAAGAGCGGAACTAATCTGCTACTCTACCTTTCGGCTTGCATTTATTTGCTTAGGTTCACAGCAAGTCTGTAAAATCCTCAATAAAATCATCATAATAAACCAAAAATCGTTTCGTTATATCTCTGGTTTCACTATACACCATTATTATCCATATTACAACAGTCTATCGACCTATCGTCAATTTTTTTCACATTTTTTAGTAAATCCACGCAACTTCTGTGCGACACCGCACCACATTTGATACATTTTAGCCCTGTTTGTGCAATAGATTTGCATTTACGGCAGGGTTTCGCAGGAGCGGTAATTTCCACGACCGTACTGCCCGGTGCCATACTGTCGAGTGGGTAGATTCGACGTAGAGTATGGTTTTGATTGCCTGATTTCTACTTTGTCATCCGCATGCGACGTGTTTTTTCATTTTAAGATAAAAACAGGGAATGCTCCTTATGTAAAGTGGTTTAATACTTCTCTTAAACAGCTAAGAAAAGCTGTTATCATGTATGATGACTTATTTAGACAGACAGGATCCCGTAAATGGCATGAATTACGTAATAAATTAAGAAGCTACTATATTATAACGACACCGCTCTGGAGAAATTCTAGTAATTACTTCTTTAACATTCTAGTACACCATTTGCTTGTTTGTTTACATTCTTTATACTGGATTAGTCAATGACACGTTCGCGACAGTTCGACGCAGGTCTGGAATGACGTGTTGACGGCCGATGCGATTTCTGTGATCTACGAGAGTCGATAATGAACCTACTAGAATGTACCTACTGTTTCGCTGCCCCGTCGAGGGAACTATAAAAGAGCAGACTCGCGGCTGCGTGGGACAGTTTAGTTTGGACATAGAGTGAAGTGAAGACAGAGCAGTAACTAGTGGAAGCTGAACAGAGCAGTAGTGAAGTGTGAAGTAAAGGAGCCAGTAGTGATAGTTAGTACAAGTAGTAATTAGCTGTGTGTGTTTATTAGAATTAGAGGTTATAATTTGGATTAGTGAATAAAGTAATTTGTAAGACTTTTTAAGTGGTGGATTTATTTATTGAGAAACCCGTAACAACTGGTGTCAGAAGCGGGATACGGATTCCAGCAAGAAGATTAATTAGTTAATGGGTAGATTAAGAAGTGGAAAGGAAACTGGAAGCGACAAAATGTCTGAGAAAATGTTGGCGGATATGATGTTACTGCTCAAAAATGGCCAAGAAGAGCAGAAGAATATCGTTAAGAAGCTGGAAGACGGCCAAGAGCAGCAAAGATTATTGATGCAGCAACAAAAAGAAAGTGAAGAGAAGCTGCTGCAACAGCAGAAGGATAGTGAAGAGCAGCTACTAAAAGTTATTCTTCAGCAAAGAGACGATTATGTGTGTGGACTAAACAAAGTAAAACAAGACGTTGATGGTGTTCGTGATGAAGTCAACGGTGTTCGCAACGAAGTCAGTGGTTTTCGCGACGAAGTAAAACTGGTGGAGCATAAAACAAAACTGCTGGTAGAAGAAATGAAGAACGACTTCGAGACAAAACTCAGAACTCTGGAAAGTTCTGAGGTGAAGCATTCTCCGGGTGCCGCACCGTCTAGCAGTTTTGGTGCGAAAGTGAAACCACCAGCGTACGACGGAACAACTGCCTGGACTGCGTACAAGATGCAGTTTCAGGCTGCATGCATGGCCAACGGGTGGAACGACGCAGAGAAGGCAACGGCAGTGGTTCTTGCTCTTCGAGGGCAAGCTGTGGACACGCTGCAAACACTGCCGGTAGAACTGCACTCGAATTACGACCAATTGAGTGCAGCATTAGAACTTCGATTCGGCAATCGCCATATGGAGCAGGTTTTCCAAAATCAGCTAATGAGCAGAGTGCAGAAGCCGAACGAGTCGCTACAGGAGTTCGAAGCAGATGTCAACAGGATTGTCCATCAAGCCTACCCAGACTCGCCGCAGAATTTCAAGGAACAACTAGCCTCGCAAACCTTTGTCAATGGGATACGAGACACTGAAATACAGAAGATCCTGCGCATGTCACATTTGACAAAGTCCAGCGAAGCGTTAGTTAGAGCGCTCGAGATAGACGCAGCAATCAAGGCGTCCAATGGTAGGAACTTCTTCAAGGTACGAGCAGTGACAATCAATGAAGAAAAAGAAGAGGACGTGACTACCATATTGGAAAGGCTGAGTAAAATGATGGTGGATAAGCTCTCTGAGCAGTTAAATAATGGGAAAAGAGGTTGGACTCCGAGGAGGGACGAAAACAGGAAACAATGCTACCGTTGCGGTTCCAGTTTTCATTTCATACGCAATTGTAAGGCTGGTGAGCAGACTCATCGAAGTAGTGGATCCCTGGAACAAAGACCAGACAGGGAAAGGAGCCGAACCAGAGATAGAGGTATCTATCGGGAACGGGAAGATCTTCGTCCGCAGCAGGAAAACTAATTTCAGCCAGTGTGGAGGGGCGAATACTGGCTGACGACATCAAGGCCCCTAAGTTCGGTTCCACCAGAACACCGCAGTGCCATGTGGACAGCCAAGACATCAGAGGGCGACAAGATGTTTTCAAGACATCTGGTTCGTGGCGAGACAGAAACGGGAGCGAAAGGCCCAGCTTCCGAGTGGAGAGCAAAGGTTTCTCGAGGAGTGAGCGAGACTTCAGCAGCGGTGGCTGCTGGCGGTTTGGTGATGATAATGGTCATGGTCGCAACCATGAACGGAACTGGAACGAAGAAAGACGCCCGTTCAGGCGATTCGAGCACCGGAGTGACAATCAGGGCAGTTTCATTAGAAACCCGCCACCGGCAAATGATGAGCAGGAGAGCAAGTCATCGGAGCATCGTCAGAGGCCCAAGCTGATGTTGGCGCCTCGTATTAAACCGATTGAGGACAGCCGGAAGGAAGAATGCGTTAAAAGGATTGTGATCAATGAAGATACAGGATGGACGATAGAAGCATGCAGGAAAGAGCAAGAAAAAGACGAAGACATCGGAGACATTTTAAAACGTAAAGAAGAGAATGGATCGAGACCAACGTGGGCAGAGGTTTCTCCACGTAGCCCAGAATATAAAGCTCTATGGTCACAATGGGAGTCGCTGCAAATCGAAAATGGTCTGCTGAAGAGAGCCTGGGAGAGTGCCGACGGAAAGAAGATCGTCATGCAGTTGGTGGTTCCAAGGAGTAAAGTTCCGAAGATTCTCGAAGTAATCCATGGAGGTACATCAGGAGCTCACTTTGGAGTGAACAAAACACTAGCGAAAGTTCGAGAGAGGTTCTACTGGGTAAACTGCAAGGACGATGTCGAAGCCTGGTGCCGTAAGTGCGAGAAATGTGCTGCAAGCAAGGGCCCAAGCAGAAGACTGACAGGTGCTATGAAGCAGTACAACGTCGGAGCCCCATTTGAGAGGATAGCCATAGACGTAGCAGGTCCTTTTCCAATCAGCGACAGCGGCAATCGCTTTATCCTGGTTGCCATGGATTATTTCAGCAAGTGGCCTGAAGCATACGCCATACCGAACCAAGAAGCTGCTACAGTTGCGAGAGTCTTGGTGGATAATTTAATTAGCAGATTTGGCGTACCTTTAGAGTTGCATTCCGATCAAGGACGAAACTTTGAATCCCAAGTTTTCGCAGAAATGTGTAAACTGCTCGGGATAAACAAGACAAGGACTACACCTCTCCATCCACAATCTGACGGTATGGTAGAACGGTTTAATCGAACAATGGAGGAACATCTGTCGAAGGTGGTGAGCAACAATCAGAGAGACTGGGACCAGTACCTGCCTTTGTTGCTGATGTCATAACATATAGGGCAGCCATCCATGAGACTACAGGGCAGACACCAGCCAAAGTTGTATTCGGCAAGGAGATTCGGCTACCCTGTGATTTGGTGTATGGTTCACCAAGCAGTCCACCATCGGAGATCAGAAATTATGTCGACGAATTAAGAAACTCCATGGCAGAAGTGCATTCCCTAGTCAGGAGGAAGATCAAGTTGGCCAGCGACCGAATGAAGGCGAGGTACGACTTGAAGGCAAACTCCGGCGGCTTCACAGAAGGAGACAAAGTGTGGTTTTATAATCCAGCTAGGAAGAAGGGTTTGTCGCCTAAGTTTATGCCATCCTGGGAAGGGCCTTACACAATTATTAAAAGGATAAACGACGTGGTGTATAGGATACAGCGGAGTGGAGCCCCCAAGTGCAAGATAAAGGTAGTCCACCTGAATCGTCTGGCACCCTACTGTGGAGACAGCGAATAAGTCCGTTCGAGCGGGACGCTCGAAAATAGAAAGGGGGCAGTATAACGACACCGCTCTGGAGAAATTCTAGTAATTACTTCTTTAACATTCTAGTACACCATTTGCTTATTTGTTTACATTCTTTATACTGGATTAGTCAATGACACGTTCGCGACAGTTCGACGCAGGTCTGGAATGACGTGTTGACGGCCGATGCGATCTGCGATCTACGAGAGTCGATAATGAACCTACTAGAATGTACCTACTGTTTCGCTGCCCCGTCGAGGGAACTATAAAAGAGCAGACTCGCGGCTGCGTGGGACAGTTTAGTTTGGACATAGAGTGAAGTGAAGACAGAGCAGTAACTAGTGGAAGCTGAACAGAGCAGTAGTGAAGTGTGAAGTAAAGGAGCCAGTAGTGATAGTTAGTACAAGTAGTAATTAGCTGTGTGTGTTTATTAGAATTAGAGGTTATAATTTGGATTAGTGAATAAAGTAATTTGTAAGACTTTTAGTGGTGGATTTATTTATTGAGAAACCCGTAACAATATGTAGAAAGGCGATTAAAAATGCAAAGTTGCATGCTACAGATATGTTTATAAAAAACTCAAAAAACCCTGCAAAGGCTGCTTGGCAGATCATTAATACAAAGCGAGCACACAAGTCTAATCGTGGTTCTGCGGAATGTAACATCTCACTGAATCGCTTTAACCAATTCTTTGCTGATGTTGCTGGTGAAATTGTGAATAATCTTCCCTCATCGGAAGGTGACCCTGTTCTTTTTATGTACAATACCACGTGTACCAGCCCTCGCGAGACTTCCTGCAGACCGTTCTGTTTCAGTCAGGTGTCTAAGGTGTTGGTGAGGGATGTGATCGGTGGTCTGAAACCTGGAAATTCCGTTGACGTCTATGGCTTGAGCGTTAGTATGGCCAGAGATGTCAAAGATCTGATTATAACACCACTGACTAAACGCATTAATTTGTGTCTCAGTAAGGGCATTTTTTCTGCAGCTCTTAAACGAGCAGCAGTGGTGCCTGTGCACAAGAAAGGATCGACTGAAGATCCGTAAAATTATAGGCCGATTTCCATCCTTCCGGTGTTTTATAAGGTGTTGGAAAAGAATATAAAACAACAAGTGATTTCCTTTTTCACACAGGGTAATTATTTTTCTGAGAGCCAATTCGGCTTCCGAACCGGGTTTTCTACCGGCTGAGAGTATCCTAGAGGAATTTGAACGAGGTGATTACACGTTAGTTCAGTTTTTGGATTTGAGTAAGGCTTTCGATTACCTCTCTTATGAGATCTTGATTCGCAAGTTGTACTTTTATGACTTGCACCTTTATTCTAGCGTGAAATTGATTGCATAATTTCTGACTGATAGACTCCAGTCAGTGAGAATTGGGGGTGTTTTTTCGGACTTTTTGCCAGTAACAATGGGAGTTCCTCAAGGCTCTGTCTTGGGACCCCTTTTATTTTTAATTTACGTTAACAACCTTCCTTATGTTTCTGGCATGTCGAGATTGATCCAATTTGCGGATGATACGACCATCATTACATCTGGTGAGAGGCTTGAGGATGTTGCCTGTTCTGGGGAAGTGTCGCTGTTACGTGTCAGCAGTTGGTTTGTCTCCAACAGGTTACAGCTTAATCTAGATAAGTCATCTCGTTTGCTGTTCACGTTGAGAAATAAGGCTACCTTGGATCTTGCGGGGCGCAGCCCCTCTGTCAAGTTCCTGGGGCTACATATTATAGATACCGATTTAAATTTCAAGTCCCACTCGGTATATCTTAGTGGTAGACTATGTTTCGCAATATTTGCGCTGCGTAATATTTCTGGTGTGGTCTCTCAACCTGTTCTTCTTACTGCATATCATGCATTATTCCAGACTCACGTGAGCTATGCACTAATTATTTGGGGTCACAGCCCCATCAGACATCGAATTTTCAGTCCGTAAAGACTGGCAGTCAGGGTTGTCGCCGGCTGTGGTTACAGAGACGACTGTAGAGCGACTTTTATTGCTCTAAGGATTATCACACTTCCGTCCTTGTATATCTACTTGACTTTTATGTTACATCAGGAAACATCTGCATCATTATAATACCAATGACAGCCATTATCATCATACGCAATTCAAGCATAAACTGTTGCTGGATAATCACCGACTATGTAAATCACACACTGGCACTAAGTATTTTGATGTAAAATTTTATAATACGATAGATGACGAATGTAAAGTTCTTTCTATCAACGTCTTCTGCAAACGACTTAAATTGTTTCTTATTGATAGGGCGTATTATTACATAGATGATTTTTTGAACGAAGGAACTATAATCTTTTAATGTGTACTTCTAGTTAATGACCGGGTAATATGCTCGGTGAAATCTTTAGGTATTTTTTTAAATTTTAGACTATTTTTAGATTACATTGACGTTGTGTAAGACTCTTATAAAGTTGAAACACTGAAATATATTACTGATTACTGAGCTAGTGTACTCAGCGCATTTTTTTTTAATGTGCTGTCCCCGGTATGCATAGTCTACGATCTATTGTTACTAAGTGTTATTTAAAAATATAAAAATATATCCAATATAATTTTGGGTTAACTAAAAATGGTACTGTTCAAATTAATCTAAATCGCATAACATGTTAACATGTTGTCGTCTTATTTTTCTTCTTGTTCTTCTACCTGTATTTGTGAAAGAGGTACATCATGTTATTAAGAAATAATTCTGTAAGGTAATCGTTAGATGAAAAAACTCTGTGTTGTCGGGAGTAACCATTTATTACGAGTCTTAGTGGTACATTAACTGAGCTCTATACAAAGAATGTTCACTTACAGAAAACTAGAACAGTAGTACAAAACACCCACATGGATGTCGCCACCTGATGGCAAATATACTCAATTAACTTTTGGTACATATTTTCAACACTCCCACTCAACAAAAGTTCACAAAGGTTCAATTTATAAAATAAAATAAAAAACATCAAGCACAACTTAAACCCAAACATTTTACAAACTTGGAATTCTTAACATTTTGTAACGGATTGGTCAAGATATCAGCTACCATTTCATCAGTTGACAAATATTTTAAATTAATCTAGAGCATTTTAGTACGAACGAACCGAACGAGCCGAGCGCGCAGCGCTGAATTCGCTGAGTACCAATTTCCGAGCATAATTTTGCCGAACAGAACGCACCAAACTTTATCGACGGCTTGTCGGTAAATCTGCTTTTATCAAAGGGATTTAGTTGTTCGTTGATGTTCAGTGGGGACGGTGGTTTGTCTTGTTCGCTCCAAACAAGTATTCGGAACAACTTTTGGGAGGAGATTTAATTTAATTTCTGATTATTTTGTTAAAATTAAAAAAAAAATAGAAATAATGGATTGGAATAGGGAAAAATGTTTGCAGCTTATAGATATTTATGAACAATATCCAGTACTGTAGAATCCAAGGCATGGATTGTACTATAATAAAGTAAAGAAATTTGATGCCTGGACGCATATAGACAACAGTTTGGGATGTGATTCTGGCGAGGCAAAAAAGAAAATGGATAGTATTCTGGCAAGCTTTAGAAGAGAAAAGGCGAAAGGAAAACGATCTGTTGGAACCGGAAAAGGTACGTAGGTATATGTGAATAAATTATATACAAAAATAATAATAATATTGTATTAACTTATTTGTTAGGTAGGCATGAAATATTTGTTTCCAAATGGTTTGCCTTTCCTCGCTTGGCATTTCTGTTGGATAGAGATAAACCCAGGAGTACAATAACAGACATTGCTGAGGTGAGAAAAAAAAACAACACTACTACTGAAGGTAGGAACACGACGAACGCACAAGCGCTCCAAATATCACGAGCTTTTGCTCGTCGAATTTTTGTTCGGTTTGTTCGTGCGCGCTCGGCTCGTTCGGTTCGTTCGTACTAAAATGCTCTAATGAATATGCACCTTTAGGAAATGGTATCTTATGTCAATGTGCTTTGACCTGTCATGGAAAACTGGATTATTTGATAGCCTTTGAGCACTCTGGTTATCATTGTATATATTGTGCCCGTGCAATTTATTTAGAATTCTTTTCTTAACTTGGTTTTAAATTTTTAACATGAGACCTTGTTAAATGATTGTTTTGCATTTTCTCAGGCGAATGGGTTTATTTTGTATTCCTCTCAAAGAAAAAACGATACCCTTCGGATAAAGTCACTTTATTAAGACTAACAGAATATAACTTTCAATCAAAAGTGAAATTAATAACAATTATTCGAAATTGGTAGAAATACTTGAAATCTATTAAAAATCAACATGCATCCAACGACTAAATATTCTTTCTTCGGGCGCCCTATGTTCAATGATAATTTTACTAAATGATGTTGGTTTGGTATTAAGTGGGGTTTAATTGGTTCGCAAATGAGATTTATGCCTTTAATTTATTATTATTATTTATCAGAGTAATTATTGTTTTACAATTTGTTATTATTAGATTTTTGGTTTATTTGGTTGGTTAAACAGATGTACGATGAATGGATAATTTTAATTAAAGTTTAATAATAATGGGTACAACCTTTGGTATTACTTGGAGGTTGTTCCAGCGATGATCCTGGTAATCTTGGTTTGCACTTTTTCTCCAGCTATATTTAACTGTACACTTCACAATTAACTTGTTCCTTGGACCTTCAAGATCGGGCCGGGGTACCTACGCTACCCCTCGTCCCAATGCCAGTCTGCCCAGCTCGAGCGCTCTACCGCGTCTCCTTTAACCCCGTGCCTCAGGCTCACCCATCGGCTGTCGTCTTCTATCTCTACCCCTTCTTCACATCAGGTCTTTTCTTACACCCCGATTGATATTTATTGTCTTTTCACATTTCCACAACACACAATACAGATCGCATACATTTACATATAATTATAATTACCTACCGATCTTAAACTAAATTCATTAATTCGTAAAATCTGGTCGGGTACAATATCAGTACAATCCAATTTTCCTGTAATCTCAAATAAAAGGTTTCTTAAATATACAGCCTCCTTAGCGGCTTCGTTTAGGGCCATATATTGTAAAATAATCGTTTTCACCAGCTCCCTGATTTCGGAACCAAATGTGAAATAATCGTTGTGATTGTCGTTATTAAAGGTCATTAAACTGAATCGTAATTAGCTGCTGGTATATTGGTATATTGATAAATAGGTACATACAGTAATAATAATTAACCGAAAGTTCTAAATACAATAATAAAATGATGGTAAATGAAATGTACGTTCTTGCGTTCGAAGCATGGTGTAAGATAACTAAGGTGTTGGAACAAGACTCCCCAGTGCGAGCCGATATCGTCACGTTACATCTGTTTTACCTATTTGTTTTGTTGCTCTCGCTCGCAATGGTTAGTTCTGCCGACCTCTTCACTCGGACAAGCGCACAAGCGCTAGCATAAATGATTCACCCATATTCGCTGATAAACACGTGCTCTTATGTTCTAATTTTATTAATATTTAAATGTTGGGATGTCACTTGATGAAATACCCGTGGTAGTTTCATCGCATCAACTTCTACAGTTAGGCACAGCTCAGTTTCTACCCATTTTTGCTTATCGCTTCTTCAGAAAGAAATAAAATGGAGTAGCATGACACCCTGATAATGGCAATTTGCATGTGTAAGAGCAAGAGGTCAGAGCCCAGCTGGCAAGACTCTCTCATACACTGAGGTTCAGGTTTTCGTGTCGCGCTTTACTGTTGAAATACGTGCTTCATTCACTCACCTATATATCTTACACCGTGGTTCGAAGCGACTTCGATCGTTCTCCCTGGAATACCTTTTGAATACTGACTTCGTTCTCTCCGTTCTGTCCGTTCCATCACTCGAAAAGGAAAATAAAAACCTCTAGGACCAGGTCTGGAAGGGCGATCGATATCTTCGGCTACGGACCACCGGCGAAGAATTCACAGGTGCGTTTGGTGAACTTCTAAATTCGTAACATATATTCAGCTTCGATTGTCGAAAAGGCAACTGTCCGCTGTTTACAGCTTTTCTATGAAACTGAACCCCCAGAAAATTTACAAACATATCCAATAAATGATTTTCTGTCTTGCTTGTCTGAGCCCCAGCCAGCGTCTGCAAACCTTTTTAAATTCAAACTTTCTTTGCAAAACTTTTAAGTATCTAAGTATTATGTTTTGCACACTACTGTCAATGTAACTTGGTGTAAGAACTATTGTATTGACTTAGCAGACTCACAGCATGAAAAATGTCGGGACTTGTCATGACAGCTAAATTCGTTAAGCTTCATGAGTTCCTGAGAGGAAATGTTTTGATCACAAGTCTCACCCCCGACCTCACTCAAGTTGACGCTGCTATCTAGTGAAGTAAAAACAATCTTACTATCTACCATTCCAAAGCGTATTAACAAATCATTTATATACAGTTCCTGATCAATCGTTATACAATCTTCACTATAATCTCGCTTAATCCTTACCCCTAAACATTGTTTAGCCTCTCCAAGATTTTTTATTTTAAACTTCGAGCTTAAATGACCATTGAGGAAATTTATTTCTTTGGAGTCAGCTGAAAAACAGAAAAAATCATCAACATAAAGTGCGATGATCGTTAACAGATTCCATTCATTTCTCTTTATGTATAGACACAATGAGGAAAGACCAGCATCAATCTTGCCAGATATTTCGTCCCTGAATCTCTGCATTCATCCCCGGAATACCTCATATGAAATCATCTGACGATTTTTACCTCCACAGGCAGGACACAAAAAGCTGAGGGTTGCATACACGTACTTCGGTTGTACATAAGCCAGAACAATCCTGGAAAAATCTTCCCCTGCAGGCATCACAGGTAATCTTCTTATTCTGCTCCTCACCAGACATCCAATCTGGCATCTGTGACAATCCATACTGATTGGAAAAAATAACCGGAACTCATAAATAACTAGCAAAAGCAATCACGTCAGCAAGGTCACAAACCAAGACTTGACTTTAATAATTAGTCATAATATCTACTTATTGTGCAGACCCTGTATATCCAGTCTGGAGATCAACGAGTTCTAATCAGAAACTATGTATGGTTGTGTATGTTATACTTGATAACACTATCACTTACTAGGTTTAAAAATCATGAAAGCTTGGTTTATTAAAACTATTCACTTAAGAACACTGAAGGCGATAATAAAGTGGTTCGATTCTATGAAACATTAATATAAATAGTAGCACCTAAGTTATACTATCTCGCTTCCTGAAAAATAGTGTAATTACTCATACACATTGTTGAAATAAAAGTAACTAAAATAAATGTTTCCTCTGTTAAAAGTAATATTTAACTCATGCCAATTTTGAATAAGAACTTTGAGAAAATTTACCAGACTTAAAAACCTGTGATTCAAAAAATCAGTACTTATAGGAAACAGATTACTAGGTCCTTGGGGTCTAAACTTCCCTCATTTTTGTCGAGATTAACTTATCAGTGGAGTGCTGTGATTATTTATGTTAGGTAAGCAGCAGATACTAAAGTGACAATAAGTAGAGCCTGATGGAGATTTTGGGTGTTTCTTGTAGTGGAACATTTTGGCGCGCTATTAACTGATTGGACCCCAGGAAGGAGGGGTCTGGGGGTGTTTCCCTGGTAAGATTATTTGAAAAATTGCTCACAAAATTTTAATTTAAATTCATTTTTTTACTCATATATTCGATTTTCCACTGTTTCCCACCCCTCTTATTGTTAATCCGCTACTATTGACTAAGTAATAGCAAGAATAGAATGAATAGATACTGTTATGGTTCGTAGGGTCTGTACTTTATCTATTCTTTTTTGAAAATTTATTTTACTCTTTGATTCCCTCTTACCATAAACAATTAATCCAGGGGGCCTTTCATTTATAAAAACTAATAAAAGTTTAGTCTGTATGAGACCTCTTTGACTCAGAGTGAGTTCAAGTTTTCATTTTTTTTAATGACATCAACAACACTATTCAACTTCTGATCTGTATCTTCTTGAATTTCTACTCTCACTTCTTCTATTTTCTCATAAATGATCGCTTTATTTTTCTCTATTTTATCATTTACTTCTTCTTTAATTTTTTCTACAGTCCCTTTAACACTCTGTATTTCGTCCATAATCTTCTTACTATTTTCATCCATTTTCCTACTATTTTCGTCTAAAATCATCTTACTATTTTCGTCCATTTTCTTCATTAACATCACCATCATATTTGCAATTTCTTCATTTGACCCATCCTTCTTTCCCACTGAGTCATCATTAACTTCTTCTACTGTTTCTGACATATTATCTTTTTCTTGTGTTTCTGCCACTTTTACGTAATCTTTCCTAAGGAATATCTGCTCCAATTGTACTTCTTGTTCTTTTTCATCTTTGTCTAATTTTTCACTTTGTTTCCTTGTGTGTGTCATTTTAACTATATGTACCTATCTACTCAATTAAATCAAACTTGAGTCTAGTTATCAAATTAAAGAAAAATTACGAATACATAAATTTACCAGACAGAAGTCTTTGTGTTGGGAATTACTTTATTCTGAACTGTTATAATGAAAGTGCCCCACGTTGGGCGCCATTTTTGTTTTTAGTTTTTATAAACGAAAGGCCCCCTAGATTAATTGTTTATGGTAAGAGGGAATAAAAGAGGAAAATAAATTTTCAAAAAAGAGTAGATAAAGTACAGACCCTACGAACCATAACAATACAATGATGTTTTTTTGTACATAAAAATGCAAGAGTTTTTTTTTATTATTATTATTGTTAGTATAAATCTAAAAGTGACTAGACAATTTTTACTGAAAATAACTGGTAATAAACAGGATTCATTTGGGATATATGTGTTAAACGAAATACTTTGAATTTGTAGTGAAAAGCAGAAAGCAGATCAAATTGTGAAATAATTTTTGGCTGGAATATCCTGTCCTGCAAGAAGCACGGGCCCGTTCATTCATACATCTTGTCATTTATTCCAACATTTTCAAGATAAGTGTGTAGTTTATACGATAAAATAAATCAATCGACAAGTTTCACAGTATGTGAACTAACATTCCTCCCACCTTCAACTCCACCAAATCATCGTTAATACTACAAACAAGCTTATATCTTACTTAACATTTTAACATAGAAAGTGATTTCCTTTTTATACATTCTAAGGTCAAATTATTGTAAATATCCAACCAATTAGCATTCCCATTACAAATTTTCAACAGCCTCATAATGATATAGTTTAGCTTTGCCAAGTTTACAAAGTCAGGTAAAAAGATAATGGTTGTTCTTAACATTCTTGAGGGTACATAGAATCCAAATTTACTTAGCAACTCGCCACAGTCAACCCGGTTTGCAACAATTTTAAACGCTAAGAGCAGATCAGCTCTATATCTGGCAGAGTCCAGAGTAGAGATTGCAAATCTTAAATAGGTTTGAGAAAAGTCATGAATGTTGAAACTCGTTGGGTGATCCGTTCTGAAGGCCGCATATCTTAAATACAATGTGTTGATTAATTCTAGCTTTTTTATCTGCTCTTTTGTTACCGGTCTCCAAATAACAGAATCATACATCAGTCTAGAGTACCTTGATCAGGCTGTCCCATTGAGGTGAAAAAACTGCAAGAAACGGTAAGAGATACGAAGTCGGTTAAATTACAAAAAAGTTGCGCTTTTTTTTTCTCAATATTCCCAGAATTTCCTGAAATCTCCTGAAAAAACTTGAAACATGCAGATTTTTTATTTTAGCCATATCTTCTTTATTATTAAAAAAAAAAATATTATTTTTTTGTAGGTTTACATAAGACGTAATGAGCTACTTATTTGACGTTTCAAAAATTTCCAAAGCCGACTAGATCTTGGGATTTCCAAAGTCAACTATGGTTTTTCTTATTACCTACATATTGTTTTTCATGCCATTCGCTATAGAAAAACTTAAGGAAACAAAAAATCCATCACATTGCATATAAATTTGAAAAAAATTTATTCTTCTTTTCCAAAAATAAAGAATTTTTTACCGAATGTCAAAAAGTGCATTTTTTAGTGTTGCCATAGGTAATAATATGTAAAAAATTACACGAATAAAAAAAAAACAATAAAACCCAAATAACTAAGCAAACTAACAAAAATTAATTGAAAAAATTGACAATTTCAGATTATTTTTGTTAGTTTGCTTAGTTATTTGGGTTTTATTGTTTTTTTTTTATTTATGAATAAAAAATGTTCACATGTTCTTTAATAAATTAATAATTTTATTTGTTTATTCTGACTCCTTTATTAAAGTTTAATAATTCAAATGAGGACTAAATATTAAAATTTAAAAAAGACCGGTTTTTGACATGTTGTATCGTAAAGTACCTACATGACATTCATGTAGGTACTATTGTTGAAAATTTAAAACGACTTCTAAATTACAATGGGTACAACATAAGTTAATATAGGGTGTAATTTTTTACATATTATTACCTATGGCAACACTTAAAAAATGCACTTTTTGACATTCGGTAAAAAAAAATTTTTCTTTATTTTTGAAAAAGAAGAATAAATTTTTTTCAAATTTATTTGCAAGGTGATGGATTTTTTGTTTCCTTGAGTTTTTCTATAGCGAATGGCATGAAAAACAATATGTAGGTAATAAGAAAAACCAAAGTTGACTTTGGAAATCCCAAGACCTAGTCGGCTTTGGAAATTTTTGAATTGTCAAATGAGTAGCTCATTACGGCTTATGTAAACCTACAAAAAAAATAATAATTTTTTTTAAATAATAAAGAAGATATGGCTAAAATAATAAATCTGCATGTTTCAAGTTTTTTCAGGATATTTCAGGAAATTCTGGGAATATTGAGAAAAAAAAAATTGCCAAATACTCGTCTCAAAACAGCGCAACTTTTTTGTAATTTACCCGACTTCGTATCTCTTACCGTTTCTTGCAGTTTTTTGACCTCAATGGGACAGCCTGTATCATAAAATTGAACAATGACCGGCTTTTCTGAAAGGCCGTATTGTAAAGTAGATGACGTGTACTATTATTGAAAATTAAAAACGACTTCCAAAGTACAAGACAACATAAGTTAACATAGGGTGTATTTTTTTACATGCTATTCCCTATGGCAACACTTAAAATAAATGCACTGTATACGACATCAGGGCACAGTAATCGGATGTTTATTTACAACCTTTTATTTATATTTTTTCTTCTCTTGAAATTTAAATTAACATTTATTAAACTTTTCCTTCATTTATTTATTATCAGCCCTGATAGGAATTATCTATCTTATCTCCAACCACAATTCCTGTTCCATACTTTCAACTGAAAATTCCGGATCTATTAACCACCATTACTTAATTGCACTACTTTAAATAACAAAACTCTTAAGTTGATTTTTGCATAAATATGTCAAGACTCTTTTATTCGATTTTGTTGAAATCTGGCAATTCTGTTTGTAGTGACAAGAGGATAATAAAATTGAATAAAAGAGTAGGTATTGAGATATTTACGAACATCCAGTTTTTTTTTTTTAAGTTTGACACCCTGTATTGTAAAAACTATGCATTTTCGGACCAATGTTTATATGAACTTTTCTTCTTAAAATCACTTAAAGAAGCACCCGTTGGAGTTTGGCCACATACTTAAATAACACCCTGTATTATGTGATTTCATTAAAAAAAAAGTGATTTCATAGTAAAAGCGTTGATTGAAGGAGTCAGGAAGATACGCAACATTATGGAAGAAACTGTGCACAGGACGATATACCGACCAATAGATGGCGACAGCGTCGAAATATACCGAAACTCGTGAAAGTGGATATCGTTCCAAGCACTCAGTCGACTTCAGGATATCTGGGTAGTAACTTCGTACGCTTATATGAATATCTGTAGAAATCATGCGGCAGTTTAGCCGATGGACAGGGAGCTAAGGGTTTATGACGGGGCAGTAAAACCATTTAGTTCAGTTTTATCTTTATGGGCCTGCACTCCTCGTGAATTAGAATGAAATATTTGATTATTTTTATTGAACCTTGCTTCTTAGTTGTTGAATGTCTTCTTTGTTTTGGGTTTTAGGTTCCTGATATTAAAGTATTATTTTTCAAAAATATTTTTATAAAAATGAAACGTTTTGGGACCGATTGGTCTCTTGTTCACTCAAAATTGTAAAAAATATGTAAAAACTAAAAAAAATTAAAAAATTAAATTACTTTAATATCAGGAACCTAAAACCCAAAACAAAGAAGAACATTTAACAACTTAGATTTAAATAGTTATTTCATTTGGAAAAAATATGTTACCGACTTTGTTATAATTAATTATATTTCAAGACCAAGATGATGATTTAGATTCCAATAAAAATATTTATTTTGAATAGGTACAATTCGTTGTGAAACAAAGAGCTTGCTACCGTTCTTAAGAACACTTGCTGATTTGAAATATTTTATATGCTGGATACATTTTAAGGAAAATATTTTCCGCGAAAGGAAAAAAATATACAGAGTCTCCAAAGTTAAGTCGGCACTATTGCTAACTTCGTTATTTTTGGATCTACAAAATCGGTTAAATAACAAAAAATTATAATTTATTCCACTGTATAATACGATGAAAACAGAAAAACAATTGCACATAACGTTTTAGAGTTATGTCAAAAAGTTATATTTTTTTTAAATGAGACACCCGGTATATTTTTGTGTTTTCATATCTCCTGAGAAAATCCAATAATAATAATAATGTTTTTTACAGTTGCGGTTTAAATTAATTAATTTTTTGAGTTATAAACAAATTTATTTTTCATTTTCAAAACAATGTACATCGGAAACGACTCATTATATCGGAAAAAGGCTTACATGACCCTATTTTAACTTTTTATTTACTATCCTATGCTACGCTACGATATGGATGAAATTTTTATATAGGGTGATGAAAAATCTGATAATTTTTATCACCCTGAATAAAAATTTAAAGTACACTTGTTATAAGATAACACTTGAAAATTTAAGATAGGGACATGTAAGCCCTTTTGTGATATCTTGTGATATCATTATTGGATTTTCTCGGGAAATATAAAAACACAAAAATATACCGGGTCTCCTTAAAAAAAATTGAACTTTTTGACATAACTTGAAAACACGATGTTCAATTATTGTTTCTCAGCTTTCATCGTTTTATTCAGCGGAAATAATACTACTTGCTAATTTAACCGACTTTGTAGATCCAAAAATAACGAAGTCAGCAATAGTTCCGACTTAACTTTGAAGACCTACATACTCGTATGAATGAGAAAAAATAAGAAGAAAAAATTTATTTCAAAGCCATTTTTTAAATTTGCATTACAATAGAAATAAGGTACAGTGATAATTTTATTCTAACTCCAAGAAAGATTCTAGTTCTCTAGTTCCCAACACACTAATACCATGTCCTCTCTGAATGGCTATCGATAGTCGTTGTTTGAACCAAATACCTTCACTCATGTTGCCGGTCGCATCACATAATCGTTTGCAAATGTCATTGATAAATATTTTTGCACTTGGACCATAAGAGCCAAAGGTTTCGATTGCTATTGGGACAAAAAGATAATCGTTTGATAGGTTGCGGTATTTGGTTCTTTTATTAGTCCCTGCATTCTCAGCGGCAGAGCCTGGTCGGTCGGCGCTTCTAAGTAGGTGTGACGGAGCTACGGTATCTACTGCTCCCATACTAAACTCTTGCCGTGTCTAAAGGGAACTAATGTCATTCCGTCTGGGCGTTTACCATCACTACGAGCTAGAAGACCAGGTGGCTCAAGGATAGGTTGGAGACTAATTGTACACAAGGCTCGTTTGATTATATCATTAACCTCCTTGTGTCTACTGTGGCGTCCTTTGCTGAATTTACACGAGAGGCCGTGAGTGCCAGATTGGTCTACGTTTGCACCACAACGACAAATATGTTGCTCAATCGTTCTTGATCCAAGTCCGAGACTCATTGCTATTCTGATCATATGTCGATTTAAAAGAGTTCCAAGACTTGACACTGGTAAAGTTTTTTGCCAATGACTTGAATCCTTTTGTTATCGCTGATAATCGAGCTTGATCCTTCGTATTAGTGGCGTTTTCAATTAATTGGTTTGTGGCCATCTTAAATAGGGGATCATCCCAATCTCTTTGATTACAACTATTCGGTATATCAGTGGAATGTGTCTTGGCTTTCCATGAATCTATCGCATCATTTAAACCGTAAATTTTTAGGTCATCAAATTTTGATGATATGATTTTAAATAGATCTGTTGATGAATTGCAAGATGAGATAAAACTTGGTAGTGCAACATCAACGGAGCAACGAATTCCAAGACCACCATGACATATTGGTTGAGATGCTTGAAGCCATTCGTTATTGGAAAGTCTGATATTAAGGATTTCACTGACCGAAGACCTAAGTAATAGATCAAATTTTGGTAGCAGCCTGTGTTCGTATAGAGGGGTTGTTCTTAATAAATATTGTAGTCGTGGCATTGCAATGCAGTTTTTAAATAAAAAGAATGCTTGGTGTGGTTCTAGATAATTATGATAAACGTCGAACCATGTGTGCTAACGCATCAATTTTCTTTTGTAAAATCGAGTATTCCGTTTTCATGCCAAGTGGGGATCCGAGTAATTCTAAACTTTCTTGGTTTATGATTCTTGAATCTTCAAATTGAGCTGTAAGAATTGAATCTGTTGTTTCTGTTCTTTCAAACATTGGGTAGATTTCACATTTCTCTTTGTTTAAGAATAGACCAAATTTAGGACCATAACGGATTTAAAATCCGTTTCAACATCTTCAGGAGAGCCTATAATTGTTCCATCATCAAGGTACCAAGTATTGAATGATGATTTAAGTTTTATAAATAATGGATGAGCAGCAATGAAAACAAAAGGGGCGCAAGAGGATCACCCTGCTGCACTCCTTCCTCGGAGTCTATGTAACCTTGACCATATAAGAGAAACGACCTGTCTCCATAGCTTGCCAATACATAATGAAACAATTCAGGAAATTGATTAAATATAACATCAAGAATAATGTCACGTCTAATTAGATTGAAAGCATTTTTAAAATCAATTTTCAAAAGAATCAGATCGTTAGATTGAGAATGTATAATTGAACGAACTGTGTGAACAATACTTTCTGCTCCACCAGAGATACCGAAGCCAAGTTGTAGAGGTTTTAAAAAAGACACAGCACGGTCTTTAATTGCTTTCACTGCGCACTTTGAAATCAGGCGTCGAATAGTCAGATCTACGGCAATTGGTCTAAGCGAACCATCCTTTTTCTCAAGTGAGCATAGACTAGCACCGAAGAAAATTGGGCGGATGAAGTCGGGTACCTCTCCTCTTAAAATCTTGTTAGTGAGTTTTGTGATGGCATAAAGAAGATTGTGTGCATTATCACCTAGTCTTGTATCAATCATATCAATAATATGCTGAGGGCGGAGACCATCAATACCTGCCGAAAAAATTATTTAATATTTGATGAGTTTTTTATTGGGATTAATAGGTTTAAACGCCACTAAAGATTCTTTACAGAACAAATTAGAAAACTTTTGCACAGCATGTGAGGATAAGACTGAAGACATGGACGGTACCGTTTCGTCCTTATTATGGACTCATCAGCATATCATATCAGTCAGACCCAAACCACATAATACCATACGAAAGTTGAAAGATATATTTATTTTAACTGGTGTTTTCGGTTGGTAGTGACCTGCAATTTTCAAAATTGCAGGTTTAGTGGCAAGTTTAAATTAGAACCTAAATCTCAATAAAAAACTCATCGAATATTATATAATCAAATAAGTGGTTCAATAAAAATAATTATAAATCGAAAAAATTATTGTTGCAAATGAGGTCATGAATCATGATGCACACCATTTCGAAATTCAGGAGCTCCACACTGTATGTAATAATGACATCAAATAATAACAAGTAATAATAATAATTGTAATCACTGTTTCAAATACGAAATACCTACCTACCTAGATTGTTGTTGTATTTTTACATACAGTATGTTACATACAGGGTCGGTTGAATTAGAGAAAGGATTCTCTATTTTGTAGCCATCTCGAATCCGACAAGGCATACAATAAGATATCAGTCGCTCCTGAAATATTCTGAAAAAAAAATCGAGATTTCTTAATTTTTTTCTTCGCAGGATCTATTTTATTACTGCGGAGATTAATAAATTCAAAACCGACGATTAGATCCCAGAGTACCTATTCATAGCCAACTTTGGTTTTTCTGTGGCCGCTATATTATTTTTTTGTCTGTCAGTATAAAAAAAATCATAGAAACTAAAAATTAACATTTAGAATTTTTTTTTTAACTTTTTTTACAATTTTTTATACCGAAATAATTTTTTCATACAAAAATCACTGGCAAGAATATTACCATAAGGAAAGAAATATTACTTCATATTGACGAATTCGGTGAAAAAATGTTTGCTTTTTGACAGAAGAACAAATTTTCTTTTCAATAATATTGGTGAGGATGTGCCCCCCTGGACGCCTTTGGACTTGTAAATTTCAATCTGCTTGGGGCTAAATGAGCTCCTCATAACTAAAAATAACATTTCAAATTTCACCAATATCGGCAAAAGAATGTTTGAGATATTGCTGCGGTCGTGCTAATTAGATTAGGCTCTGGGCCAATTAAAATGATTCTTGGCCAATTAAAATTCGATCGTTGTTGAAATAATTGCCGACTTACCTTCGTTGGGCCGAAGTATTAATTGATGCACCAAAATCTCACCCAGATTTCGTGCGACTGTGGTAACATCAGCAGCATAAAGCGGTACGGTTTAATTTCCTCTAAGATAAAAGATAGTGGGATGCCAGTGCCTTATGGTTTTTGAATAATTGATCTAAAGTAACCTGAACTATAAAGGCATCAAAATTCACTCAGGTTATGAGATGTTAACTATTTCTAACTACTGTATAATAAAGTTGATCTTTTAATGAAAAGTATATTTATGAATTCTGTTTACAAAATAACTTATTGAAATTCTATGGTTATGAAATTACTAATTGATTGATCATGAAGTTAATTGCAAAATATCTCATTTAACAGTTTAACTGGTAGAGAAAATAATAGATCTATTTTTCCTTCACATAAAAAGTGACAAATTCATTTCAAGCATTACTTGAATAATAATGGTAATAATTGTATATCAGGTATTTCATAGTTATTATTAATATAAGTTTTAATTAATAAAACATCAATCTCACGACGAGATAAGGCAATAGAACGACACAAAAATCCTAACAGATTTCTCTGATATCACTCTGAGCAATAAAAGGTTATGTCACACTTTGCTTACTGATACGACATTTTGCCTTCCTTGGAATGTCGTGCCGAGACTGGAGAGCGGGGCCCTGGACGAAATCTCAGGATAGGAGACTGTGGTCTCCCTCTGGGGTGGCAGAAAGACGGGTGGATGGGGTCGTGTCCCGTGGGAACACGTGCCTAGCACTGGTAGCGTGGTCGTCCTTCGAAGTTAGATGAAAGATGAAAATATGAGGCTCCGAATGATGAGATCCAGTATTCATGGGCAGATAGTAGCAAAACCTTCAGATAATGTAAGGGATTCCTTCCATAAAAACGGATATTCAGATGTAGAGATGGTGGAAACCAATATGGCGTCCGTGAAGACAGGTGGGGTTCTACTCCGTAGATAGGTTTTCCGACGAGATAAGATAGTGCCCCAATTGATAGGGTAGGTAGAAAGAACTATAACAATATATAAACTCTATTAGAGAAAGTTTCAGAGAGTTTGAACAATTTACTTACCCGATCTATTAATAATCGGTCCTTAGATAAAGAGAAAAGGTAGGGGTGCGACTGGTCGCTTCAAACACCAAGAATGGAAGATCGCCGAGCCTGTTCCAGACTCGCGAAAAGGACCAATCCTTTTGCGCAACTCAAAAGGGTGTTAGTTCATCTTCCGAAACTACATCACAGCGACATCTGTGTTTCTAGTTAATCGAAAAGGAAGATTGTAAGAGAAGGAAGTTACAGATTGTACTACAAGGTAGGGATCTTGAACTTGCCTAGTTTAGTTAGTTTTACCACTCGGCAACAGGTGGCGATGTTGGAACGAAATTCATGTTTCAATCAAATAAAGCGGCTAGGCGGACACCTTTATAGTAGGGATTTAGACAATGATATCTTATTTAATAATATTAAATGGAGCTAATTAAAGAATAAAACCTTTAACGACGTTACACACCTCTCTTTACCGGGGTAAGGAAAAGATTAAAGATAAACCAACTGGAAAAAGCACAGGCGTATTTCAAGTTGTTACTATACCCGAAGAAGGGTATGTTTGCGGGACAACTAGGTGACGATAAGCTTAGAGAATATGATTCAGAAATCACGTTCATAAATAACCTGAACCTTTCGAAGAAATAAGATAACAACTCTGAACGAACAAACTGTCAACGACATCATTGATCTGTTTCATTGAATGAATAAAATTTCTCTTATATATGCTTACTAAGGTAACATGCAACTTTCAAAGGGAATAGCGTTAGGTTTACTAAAATTACATGCAACTTAAATATTAAGCACTAGGTAATAATTATTCATAAGGTATAAAAATAAAATATTCTTGCTTCATTGCAAAGGTAACAAAAATAAAAGATATGCTAGTAACGGTAGTAATAAGATAATTAAGATAACTTTCTTAAATGGTAATTGTTCTCGCCGAACAATGTCGATAAACAAAGGAATAATTTCTAGATAACTAGATATGAAGATACGATAAGATATGGTTAGATAATATAAGATAAGATAGATAATATAAGATAAGATACATACTAAGATAACAAAATCAATAATACTGTCAGATATCACAGTAATGAATATTCTAAAATAAATAAAATTAGAATTCCTAAGAAGAAAAAATCTCCTGAGGTGGGCACGAAACATTTCCCTTGCTGTTGAACACCGCTTCCCCGACCAACGACAACCCGCGCTCTGCTTTGAAGCATGCCCCGCCACTGAGACAGTGGTGAGCGAAAAAGTAAGAGGTAAGATCATCGTGATTGAGTGACAGGTTCAACTAGCAAAAGTGAAACTCGATCCTCAAGGGGGTTGATGCTGTCCAAACTTGGGCATCAAAACATCTATGTACAGGGAAAGATAAATTTTTGGAGTCCACAAGGGTAATCCATGAGTAAGATTTTTCATCTTTGAACCAGTCAAATTTAACTATGTCGTCGTTTATACGACTCCATAATAAATGGTTAAGAGAAAGGAAGTTTGCAGATAATCACTGCGTAGCTTATCAAAGAGCGTAATTGTAATAATCACTTCGATAAATCATCCAATAATCGCACAGATAAACATTCGATAATCGCACAGAGAAAACATCAATAATCGCCTGGATTATTAGATAAACATTAAGGTAACGGTAAGATAATTTATCTCTCGGTAAGATAAGAAAAATGGAATAACCATTTTCATCGCTAAGGTAGGGGGCATTCGATATCCATGTTCAAATTCATTTATGTTAACACTGAATATCAAAATTCATCTTTGTAAATTCGTAGCTGGAATTCACATAGATTTTTATTTTCCATTTTGGAAAATATTCGCAGAGAAGATAAGTATTAGCTACCATTCTATTATGGTACTAATAGGTACAGACAAGGTAAGATAAGATAATTCCTTTTCTTTGAAAAGAAATTAAAGATAAGAAAGGCACGAAGCTTTGACTAAAGCTTACGCCTGTCATTGTTATCAAGAAGAAAATTTGCTAATTCAATTTTCGTTTTCTTGAAAGATAGGTAAGACAAGGTAGAGATATTCTGTTGTCTTCCGTTGAGACAACAGAGGGATTTTTCACTTTAGCCACGCAGGGCGGAAAATCTTAAAGCACCCAAACTTGGAAAGATGGTAGATAAGATAAAAGAGATCTGCTGTCATCTGATTGGACTAGCAGAGCAGTTTTCACTTTAGCACATAGCAGGGCGGAAACTGTCGGGAAAGCACCCGTCTTTGAAAGATGGTGGGTAAGATAAAGATAACCTGTTGTCTTTTGTTTGGACAAACAGGGCAGTTTTCTCTTTAGCACGTAGCAGGGCGGAAACTGTCGGGAAAGCACCCGTCTAAAACTAGACGGTAGAAAAGATAAAGGTAAAAGATAAGATAAGGTAGATACAACGGCAAGATAGCATTTTCTTTAGTTTATTGAACATAAGAAAATTTAAAAGATAACATTAGACCTGTAAACGTTAGTTAGACAAGATTGGCGAATAGTTACTTTTCAAGGTAATGATTCAGATAACCAGAAAGATATGGGTTCTCAAAATATGAGCGATAAAATAGAGTGAGAGCCTGAGGATAGCAGATACCGATCTCAAAATTAGCAACATTTATACTTGGATCCACATTCATACAGCTAACATCGAGATCCTTGAGAAATGCTTTGAAAGATACGGTATTCATTCTACATGCATTCTTCATTCATTCTAAGATACGACAAGAAACGGAGCTTTCTCAATTCTCATATTGCTAGACCTCATTTTCTAACGGATTTTTGTCAAATACAAAAAGAGAGATAAAGATAGGTAGGGAAATAAAATTAAAGAGAAAAGATATTATAGGAAACTATTCATCGGTTTCTGTATACCGGGATCGAAAGGGTATGTTGACTCAGGAATAATTAATCCTGATGCATTTTCCTTGTCTAGGAGCATACTAGACTGAACATGCATTTTATTATGCATAAATAAGGAATTTATTTCCTTAGGAAGAACTCATGAGTGATCGTGTCACTAACTAGAGTCAAGACTGGATTCATGACTGAAATCTACTAAAGTCGGTAAGGTAGGGATCGAAAAAGCTATGTGACGCTATGATGTATCTTTACACGTAAAGAATTCGTTTTCTACGTTTGACGTAAAGAATGCAAGGGATACGTCGCAACACTGCTCGTAGCTTTAGCGCTCGTCGGCACTATTATCAACAGCTGACTGGAGAGTCAAAGATTAATGGAAACCTAACCTAACTTAATGAGAAAATGGTAAGGTAATTTTCAGGGAAAGATTTTTGGATACAGTTTTCAAAGACAGCTTAACTACAGAGCTCTCGTATCGAGTATCCTCTCTGTACGGAATTAAGCTTCTCTAAAACATGCTCGAGACATCACGACGGTATAATCAACCACTCCGTAAAGCTCCCTGACGGGTTACCCTTTAGCGGCAGTGTAGCGGTAAGAAAAAGTAGGTATTTTCGCGGCACGGCACTTTGCACAAAGATAATTAGGTAGGTACACATATATTAGGGAACAATAATGCTTAATACTAAATCATGCAAAACTTTCAATAAAAACATGCAGTAAGCAACAAGAGAAATTTATATAAATATCAAGTGATATCGCAGACAAATCGTAAAGTTCAAATAATTATGAGATTTATTTCATGAAAATCCTAGATACATAAAAGCCAAATAAGATAAAGATAAATTGGATTTCTAAACCAAAGAAGTAATCGTTCCACACCGGGGAGTGCCAATTGCTGCGGTCGTGCTAATTAGATTAGGCTCTGGGCCAATTAAAATGATTCTTGGCCAATTAAAATTCGATCGTTGTTGAAATAATTGCCGACTTACCTTCGTTGGGCCGAAGTATTAATTGATGCACCAAAATCTCACCCAGATTTCGTGCGACTGTGGTAACATCAGCAGCATAAAGCGGTACGGTTTAATTTCCTCTAAGATAAAAGATAGTGGGATGCCAGTGCCTTATGGTTTTTGAATAATTGATCTAAAGTAACCTGAACTATAAAGGCATCAAAATTCACTCAGGTTATGAGATGTTAACTATTTCTAACTACTGTATAATAAAGTTGATCTTTTAATGAAAAGTATATTTATGAATTCTGTTTACAAAATAACTTATTGAAATTCTATGGTTATGAAATTACTAATTGATTGATCATGAAGTTAATTGCAAAATATCTCATTTAACAGTTTAACTGGTAGAGAAAATAATAGATCTATTTTTCCTTCACATAAAAAGTGACAAATTCATTTCAAGCATTACTTGAATAATAATGGTAATAATTGTATATCAGGTATTTCATAGTTATTATTAATATAAGTTTTAATTAATAAAACATCAATCTCACGACGAGATAAGGCAATAGAACGACACAAAAATCCTAACAGATTTCTCTGATATCACTCTGAGCAATAAAAGGTTATGTCACACTTTGCTTACTGATACGACATTTTGCCTTCCTTGGAATGTCGTGCCGAGACTGGAGAGCGGGGCCCTGGACGAAATCTCAGGATAGGAGACTGTGGTCTCCCTCTGGGGTGGCAGAAAGACGGGTGGATGGGGTCGTGTCCCGTGGGAACACGTGCCTAGCACTGGTAGCGTGGTCGTCCTTCGAAGTTAGATGAAAGATGAAAATATGAGGCTCCGAATGATGAGATCCAGTATTCATGGGCAGATAGTAGCAAAACCTTCAGATAATGTAAGGGATTCCTTCCATAAAAACGGATATTCAGATGTAGAGATGGTGGAAACCAATATGGCGTCCGTGAAGACAGGTGGGGTTCTACTCCGTAGATAGGTTTTCCGACGAGATAAGATAGTGCCCCAATTGATAGGGTAGGTAGAAAGAACTATAACAATATATAAACTCTATTAGAGAAAGTTTCAGATAGTTTGAACAATTTACTTACCCGATCTATTAATAATCGGTCCTTAGATAAAGAGAAAAGGTAGGGGTGCGACTGGTCGCTTCAAACACCAAGAATGGAAGATCGCCGAGCCTGTTCCAGACTCGCGAAAAGGACCAATCCTTTTGCGCAACTCAAAAGGGTGTTAGTTCATCTTCCGAAACTACATCACAGCGACATCTGTGTTTCTAGTTAATCGAAAAGGAAGATTGTAAGAGAAGGAAGTTACAGATTGTACTACAAGGTAGGGATCTTGAACTTGCCTAGTTTAGTTAGTTTTACCACTCGGCAACAGGTGGCGATGTTGGAACGAAATTCATGTTTCAATCAAATAAAGCGGCTAGGCGGACACCTTTATAGTAGGGATTTAGACAATGATATCTTATTTAATAATATTAAATGGAGCTAATTAAAGAATAAAACCTTTAACGACGTTACAATATTAATAAAAAACTAATTTAACAAAAAATTTAAAACCATGGTATCTTAGAAAACCTTTAAATAACATCCTGTATATTGTATAGATATTAAAAGTTAAAAACTGCGGTAACAAATCAAAGGATGTGGTTTAGAGATTTCGAAAGTCAATTTATATGATCTTTAAAACTTATTGCCTTTATGTTTTCGTACCTAGTTTGTGTGCAAATTATATTATTCTATATTACTATTGGTGATCATAATAAGTATTATTAAATAATTATCGAATTTTTCAATCCAAATTTTCATAAATTCATATCGTTAATTTAGTAAACAGGTACTTAGGTATTTATGGTAAATGCAAGATTCATGGTGATTATTTGTTTGCTGCTGAGAGAAGCTTGAAAGCTGAGATGGAGATGACATTGAAATCCAGGAAATAGAAATAATAAGAAACGCTCCGGAGCTCCGACCTACTATAAAAAGTTAAACGGGTTGGCTATAACATATAACACCCTCTTCCACTATAGTTCTATAATTTCAACACACTCTGCGGAGCTGGCAGCACCTTCAAATGAACCGATATGTGGGTAAAGGGGTAGTTGGAGCGGCCGGTCACACAATTTTACATTAGGTTGCTTATCTTCCCTACTCTTCAATCAACGGTAAAAGTAAAATAAATACTGTTTCAAAAGCAACTGTTACCCATCACTATTGTTGTCATCGAATATTGTCTATTTTATAAATCTTACATAGTGCTTAGTCTGTGGTTTGGTCTATTAATCACTACTTTTTATACGTCAACTTCACTGTCATAACTGCAAAATTGTATGGTGATGAATTTTTCATATGCCTTATGTCACTTTCCCGCACACTTTTATAAACGTGAGAAATCTTGTAGTTTGCGTACAAATAACGATGCGCAAAGTGGTACTTTGTGTAGGTAGTGATCGTAGGAAAAAACATTTAATCAATTAATTTTACTCAACATGCACTGTAATAGGGTTTGGATAATTGTAGCGTTAGCCGGAGTAACGTTGTAACTTATATAATTTTTGATGTGATTTTTTCGTTTTAGTAGGTTTATATGGGCACAATGTTTCCAACAAAGCAATAATTGCGCATGATTTACAGTAAATCATATTTAAATAGTACTTTAAGAAATGCCAAATGAAAACTATCCCTTCAATAACCTTGCAAGGTTCATTTTTTGCACCTCCCGTAAAAATGTAAGTTACAACGTTACTACTCAGTAATTATTATAGCTATTACTATAATATTATAGTACCCACCTGAACTTTTACAAGATTAGTCGAAACTCATGATTCACCACAATAAAAAAAGGACTTAGAGCTTAGCGGAATAATATTTATTTACTTATTTATTTAATTATTCACCACATAAAATACATCATGTAGATATTAACAATAATTGAAATATGTATACTGAATTTGTTTCTATCCTTACAAAATTCTTACAAAAAAAAAGAAACAAACATAAACTAAATATGCTGTCTTACAAATAATGAGCTGATGTTGATACATAGAACCCTGAAAATTTTTTGAGACAGTTAATTTTTTACTGTTAAGTACTTAACTACTATAACTGTGATACTTAACTATCTATAACTTTGATAATTGTATATTTACTTTTATTTCAGATAGGTGGAGCGTTTTCGATCTGGATACGGATAGATTAAAATAACAACATTTCGTCAAGAGGAAATGCCTGACAGAAGTTCGATCAAGTTTCTTAAGGAGTAGGTAATTGACACATTATCAAGAAGTCAAATTGGATGATTGTTAGGTATGGACTGTGTATTACTATGGACTGTGTATTCTATATGTTTCTGTTATATTCTTATAATTGAAACTAAAGTAGGTAACCAATAAATCTATATCTGTTAATCGAATGTGAATTAAAAAAAAAAATGGATCGTCAGGCTAACACGATATTAGAGAACTTATTAGATGCTCTTTTTACTTCAATTAATCCTCAAAGTACCGCTGATTATAATTTATTACAATCTTGCAAAAGCTGGAATAGAGAAAGAAATCGTGAAGATGATGCCAAATCAGAAGTGTTGGCTCCTTTTCTAATCGGTGTGAATAAATCCCATGGAATGAAGTTTCCTTTTTCTAACATTCCTATCGATTCAAATTCCATATTGGTGGAATATAAGGGTCACCAAGTCCAAGTGTATGTTAAAGGAACTAATATAGACTCGATATCGCTAGTTCCTTTGGTAGATATGATCTGTCAAAATATAGTAAACTTTCATGTACGCCTTGAATTTAACAGGGCAGAAAATGAAGTTCATTTTTTACCAATTCGTCCTGAAAATAAAACTTGGTTAGTGCAGAACGAGCTACAACTGCCCAACGGTGATCTATTTTTTGTATGCAGATTGAATGGAAGTATTAGTTACGCCATTAATCAAGAAATCACAACTTGGAACTTGGAAAGTAGTGCATGCGAATCTGTAATTCTCACTACAAACTCCATCACTGCATTGGCAGAATTAAAAGATGGAAGTTTAATTGTCGGAGATGTTGATGGTCGCATTTATGTAAGAAATGCTTGGTATAAATTGAATATAGGAGGTGGTATAATTGAAATTCATGTATTGGATTCAGTTCATTGTATACTAAAATCAAGCACTGAAGAGCTATATCTTTATAACATCGAGGGCAGTTGCCATGTCGTGAAACTTTTTGAAAAAGATGCTAAAGTTTATGTGCTTAAAGGAGGTTTCATTGCAGTGTTAAATAAAGAAACTGTAAATATCATACGTATCTGCAATGATGCGACTCTTTGTTATGAACATAGAACACATGGGAAAATGATAGCAGTTGTGAGATCGCATTTATTCATATATCGAGATCAAGAAATAGAAATATGGAATGTTCAGGGCCAACAAATAAAAAAAGTTCAGGTTTTTGAAATACCCAATGTCTATGCTAGTGGACTTATTAACTCAATTAGAGATCGCAGTTTAGTTTTTCTGCAACCTGACACGTTAATTTTTCCAAACTCTTCAAGGGGTAATGTCTTTCTGACAAGTCTCTCTGGATCTGAGTATAAAGATTTTGCTTGTGCAGGCTTTTGGGATGCGACCAGTATGATACTTCTTTGCGATGGTTCAGTTATGTATGCAACAGATACAAGATGGTCAGGTATCCATAACTTTACTAAAGAAGGCAAGGTTGTTTATTCTGATACCAAAATAACTAATGAAAACAGAAAAATCGAATCATTAACTGAGTTGATGGATGGTTCTGTTGCTGTTAAATTTGAAAATTCAATTTGTATTATTAAACCTGAAAAAAGAGAAGAGAACGTCAGTCAGTATCGTCAATATATGAACGATCTAGCCTGTAACTTAGAAACAGAGAACTGGTATCAGGCAAGGCGTTTTTATGAAAAAAGTAGAAAATTTTTTCCTGATAGCTATGAACCGATCGCGTTATTTTTACAGCAACTGGAACAGACTCCGCACAAAAAAATGGAAAAGAGGATTCAGCTAGATAGGTACGACTTTTATAAAAAAAATTTTGGTATGAAACTTCCTGTTAACTCTGGAAGGAGATGTAAAAATAGACTATTCATCGGCGAAGGTTACTTCAGTTACACCGAAGCTCTTATAAATAAACATTCCGATACACATGAGCTACTATCAAGAGCAATTTGGGCCACTGAGCTATCTGGATCCCAAGAAGAAATACAAGTAAGACTATCTTCTTTACAACAAAGAGGAGTCACGATAAAATTAGAAGTTGATGGACAAACAATTCATGATACATTTAAAGGTTCGAGATTTGAACGCATTCATTGGAACTGTCCTTTTGGGGATCCCTGTGACAGGGAATCGTTTCGAAAAGTTATTCCAAACTTCTTTCTTTCCTGCAATCGCCTGCAAAAGGCAAATGATCGTGTTCATGTAACACTGATGGAAGGTTGGAACAAGCTGGGAGGGGAACAAAGGCAATTGGAAAATCCAATAGTTTTGGGATCTGCATCTGCTGGATATTGTTTGATAAGAAAGAGGAATTTTGGATCGGAGCGTTATCCTGGTTATGAGCATACGATGACAGGAAAAAATATCTTATATAAAGCAGGAGGCAAGGAGAGAGAATATGTATTTGAAAAAGTTTGTGATTTGGCTTGTATTAAGGGCGATTTAAATACTTCTGATGTTTTGAAGAATCCCCAAGAAAAGAACTATGAATTAAAAAAAATCGATATAAGCAATGAATCGAAAGACCTAGAAAATCTATATTTCGATTGCAGCACTGATGAAGATTCTTCAGATTATTATGATTCTGAGTAACAAAAAATTATGGGATCATTTCATAAACTTATTCAGAGGACATTACTATTTCATATCAAATGTTTGAAATTCAAATCTGATATGCTTGATTCTAGAAGGTACTTTGCAGGATTAACTCTAGGTAGTTTTTTATTCCACAAGTATATGATCGATTGAACTCAAACCTTTATCAGTAGAAATAGTTTTATGTGAGGATACTAATAATGCTATGGATTAATTAATATTCAAGTGTGGATCAACAACAGTGTAACTTTTTAATCACTTCATTACTTATAAAACCATAGACTACTGTAAATTTTAAATAATGTAAAATTCAATAAGATAAAAGTTAGTCTCCGCACTTATTAGTAAAAGTCTTTGGCAGCATTTTTATAACAGAATCAGTTGTAACTTATAACAAACTTACAATCTTAAAAATAATATTTCTGACCAACACAAGCTAAGTCTGTCGACATTTTGGCTTCATGGCCAGAAAATATTTTGACTATTTATTGAATGAGATATATTGAAATGATATATGTACTGCTCGACAAGAATATCTTGGCGGTTGTTAAAGGAGAGAGAGGTCCTAGAACGAGACAGAAAATTACCCCACTATCATATCTGTTTTAGTACATTCTATCTAATAAATTTTGATTTTTGAATAATGTTTTGACATTGATGCTTGACGTTTATATTCTATTATGTTTGTGACAGTTAATTATTACAAACGTAGTGCAAGCTTTTGAAATTATTAATAATAAATAATAAATAATAATAAACGTTTATAAATATTTTCTTGGTGAATCTAAAAATAGTGGTCCTATTTTACCAAGTAATGAAGTTCAAAAACGGGTTGCTGCTGCGACAGGCATTAGTGAACGAACTGTTCAAAGGATAGTGGTGGAAACAAGCAGAATCATCGATAGCCAAACGGATAAATTTACTTCTCCTAGTAAAAAAGAACTAAATTAGCAACAAAAAACAACTTGTATGACTTTGATAAATGTTTACGGCGTCGAATTATACACAATTTTCATACAGCCGAAAAAATTACTCCAACGCTCGAGAGGATCACTGCAAAATTTACAGAAGATAACGAGTACAATGGATCAAGGGAAAGTGTCAGAAAGATTATCCATAAACTGGGCTTTCGGTGGAGAAAAACAAGATCTAACAGAAAAATTTTGATGGAAAAGCAAGAAGTGCGATACTTGCGTCTTCAGTTTCTTAGAAGGATGAGAAATTATAGAGCTGAAGGTAGAAATTTAGTGTACATGGATGAAACGTATATCCATTCTTCTCATGCTCATATTATTTACATAATTATTTGTTTGCGCATAATTGTTAATTTATATTTATAGAGAATAGCACATTTAGTATGTACCTGTAATTATTTGTTTGGCCCCGAAAATGTCGCAGAGTCTTTAATAAATTTTACATCCATGGTCTGCATTTTAAATGGCTTACACCAAGAAAAATTCTCACTGGTATTCTTGTAATAATATTAGATGAAGTTTGATAGAAACCAGTCAATGTTATAACTAAAACTCCCGTGTTTATTTTAGATTTTCATTTTTCATATTAATTGAACGCAGCCAAATTAGCTTCTAGCTCATAATAAAATGTAAATGTCAAGTATAAAATTTCCATACATTTTACAAAATTTATTACATAGAATGTACTAAAACAGATAAGGTGGTGGGGTAATTTTCTGTCTCGTTCTGGGACCTCTCTCCTTTAACAACCGCCAAGATATTCTTGTCAAGCTGTACATAGGTATAATAATTGCCCATTTACTGCTATCCAGGTTTTTGAAGATTTCTTTCTACTAGGTAAGTCTTCCTCAATATTTTCATGGTCTGATTGTATGAAATGCGTTCTCTTTTTCTCCCCTTCTCTTTGAACTTTCACTTTATTATCTGAATTTGCATACATATATGTATTACTTATTTATTTTTCTAATTCTTTTTTTTGGTGGAATTTTGGGGATTCCCCTTTAGTTTTGCTAATTGACTACTCATTTTCTTAGGCCTGTAACTTCGTAACGAATAAAGATAGAACTGCCACTTTAGGGTTTTTTGGGCTCAAAATTAAGCCTACTATTATATGCTCAAAAATTTTGAACATAACGATACGGGACACCCTGTATAAACAGTCCAACTTTATGGAAAGTAGTTAGATTATCCAACTTAGCAACTCCGTAATCATTCAATTATTTCAATAAATTTTCTAATAAAAGCATAGCAGAATGTCTAGGATCATCTTTTTTAAACTGAGACAAATTTTCAGTATTTTACCCTTTCGATTTCAAGGGGCACAAAAAATTAAAATATACAATTCTTGCATTTTTCAATTTGAATTATTATTTTACTTACAAAATTAATAAACTTTCTAAAATAAAATATCAGTACTATGTAATTATTGTGAAGTGCAACTAACAAACCCAAGTTGTGCAAATTTACAAATTTCAGGTAGGTGGAAATACGACCTCCTCCTATTCTTTTTATAAGAATGCTTCAAGGAAATTCACCAAAATCGTATTTTCTGCATCTTCAGAAATCATTCCTTTTTTTCTGATAGTTGACAATAGACCTTCCAATGCAGTCAAACGCTTCTGGAGACGTCGTTTTGTGATCTGTAAAGTCTTAATTTTTGCAGTTTTTCTTCGATCTTCTTCTTTCACAAACCTTATGATTCGTGACGCACTGCGAGGGCTTGCCACATCCGTTTTCCTTATCTCTGAAATGTATCGGGGATGAAAATATCGCCGTTTTTTCTCAGGAGTTTCAAATCCCGAACAGGCTGTAATTAAAATTTACTCGTAATTATTGAGTTCTATATAGGTATAATGAATTCGTAGATTTAATTTTTATTCAATAGGTACTTAATTTTATTACCTTTTTCTGATACTACTGTTGTATCCAATGGATGTAACCGCTCTCAGTTTGAGATGTGTTAACACATAATCTGTGATCTTATTATCATGTTCTTCAAAAATGGGATGAGCAAATTCGCATTCCTATGACACCATCATGTTAATCCTTTAGGTCACACGCAGCAAGCCATTGATCGTAGGTGTGGGGGTATTTCTCAGGATCTGGAAAGTGGAAACCTAAAAAAAGTTTTACCTATAATATTACCATAAAGCGAACCTTCACGAAATTGTTTAGTTGACTATTCAGACGATTATTTCAAAATGATTAAATACAAAATATATGATGAAAATGACCAGTGCTTTCATGTGCTTACCTGTGCAATGAATTTTTTTTCACCTTGTCGGGGGGACATTTGAATAAATAGCATTTAAAACCCATTTTAGTTATTTTGCTTGACTTTACTTCAAAATATTTGAAGTAATTATTATTTACGTAACTGTATCACTGACATATCGAACAATAGGTGAAATCATATGCACGTTCACATGACTTGAAACCAGCGCGAGGCCAGTCAGCTGTAACCAATTATTTACTCCCGAGACGTCCGGTGTCGCCCTCTTAGGTCGCGGCAGCAAACCACGATTACATAGGTAAATATCCAAGACTGTGCAATAGAGAAACGATCGTCTGCACTCTACTGTCGGCGACAAGCCTCTCTCTCTCAAGCTGACCGTATAGGAGTAATAGATATATCGATGGTGAACTGGCAATAAGGATCTCAAAAAAGTAAATTGGTCAGGAAGCGAAAAAAACGTTCTTTTTTTTTTAATTTAGAATTTCCGAAACAAGAAAAAAAATACGTATATGTTTATTTTGTAACATATACTTAAATTAATCACATGCTGAACGTGTATAATAGCAGATAGGACAATTTAACACAATAAACGGAAAATGCCTGAAATTTCAGATAGGACATATTGCCAGTTCACCATCGATATGGGTTTTCTTCAGATTTTTAGACCAGATTTTCATGCTACTCTCTATACAGGCTGTCCCAATATTCCATGGACATGGAGCAACCACAGATTACTGAGGTAAAAAAAGTCGCTCGGACCAAACTTATCTCTATACCAAAGTGCTTCGTTTGTCCGTTAGAGGGCTTCAAAGTCTTTTGAAAATTTTAGTTTTTTTGAAATAGCTCAAAGTCGGCTGATTCCAATTCGATGAAATTTGGTAGGTAAATTTCTTATTAAAAGTACTAACTTCTGATGTACATGATAATTTGACGGAAACCCGGGAAGGGGTTAAACTACCCCTACCATCCATTAAAATCGATCGTAATTGTTGATAGGGTAGCGGGAACGCTGTTCATGTTTTTTTGTTTGAAAGATACATCGTTTTAGCCCATTTTTGGTCTCCTACAAAAATCTGTATCTTTCCGAGGTGCTATGTGATAAAATAAATTAGTTGATGATAACTAAATTTTTATTTCATTCTTTTAATTTGAAATCAAATTTTCAATTGTCAGGTGATTATTTGATCTAATCTCATAAAAGATGTTAAGTATGGTTCGGGTTTTTTTTCAGGTGTTTGCAAACGGTTTTTTTCAAACGCATAAACAGTTTGAAAAACGACGAGGTTCGAAGAAAAGTTAAAATCATTTTTTTGCGCAGGATGGAACTTTCTAGGGTCCAAACCGGCGCCCACATCGAGCATCTTTTATGAGATTAGATCAAATAATCACCTGACAATTGAAAATTTGATTTCAAATTAAAAGAATGAAATAAAAATTTAGTTATCATCAACTAATTTATTTTATCACATAGCACCTCGGAAAGATACAGATTTTTGTAGGAGACCAAAAATGGGCTAAAACGATGTATCTTTCAAACAAAAAAACATGAACAGCGTTCCCGCTACCCTATCAACAATTACGATCGATTTTAATGGATGGTAGGGGTAGTTTAACCCCTTCCCGGGTTTCCGTCAAATTATCATGTACATCAGAAGTTAGTACTTTTAATAAGAAATTTACCTACCAAATTTCATCGAATTGGAATCAGCCGACTTTGAGCTATTTCAAAAAAACTAAAATTTTCAAAAGACTTTGAAGCCCTCTAACGGACAAACGAAGTATACGCACTTTGGTATAGAGATAAGTTTGGTCCGAGCGACTTTTTTTTACCTCAGTAATCTGTGGTTGCTCCATGTCCATGGAATATTGGGACACCCTGTATGTTATATCTTTTCCTGTTTGCTTCATACTTTTCCCCCTCGCTTCTTTTATTTTGATTTCCTGTAGTTTCTATTACCGTTAATTGTGAGTTAACTAAGAATAATTATTGCATAATAGTTTTCACTTGTTCAAAAATCCTAATTTAAAATAATTATTTTAAATCGTCTTCTTACTTATCTCTGTGTGGAATTGGAGGATGAATTATTCTGAACTTTTTGTCGTGTTTTAAGTATGTGATACCACTATTATACATAGTCAATTTTATATTTTTTATTGTTGTTTGTGATAAATATATACCCAGTAAAAGATTATAATTATATATTATTATATGCAGCCTTATATAATACAGATATTGCCTATATTTTATATATTATACTTATACAAAATATATATACTTTTTAATTGTTTCGATCATATATTTATCATATTTATGCCCGTATTCACAAACGATAATTTCCTAAATAATTACGTAATTATTTAAATGGGTGAGATGGAGATATGCAGTTTTTTTGCAATAGAATGAGATGGGGATAATTGATTACGTAATTATTTAGGAAATTATCGTTTGTGAATACGGGCATTAATCTATCATTCGATTAATATAAAATCCGTTGGTTATAAGATGACCGGTTTCGGCAAAGAATAGCCTAAGGGGGTGTCTTTCATTAGGGGGTCAGAAATGTCAGGTATTGTATTCAGATATTTGATCCTAAGTAAATATAGCTGCACGGAGCTTCACAATTTAATCTGTGGTATTGTTGAGAGATCATAATAATTATTGTCATTAGTAGTTTCTTAACCCTCTCTTATATCTTATAACTAAAGGACTTTATCTATATCTATTTCGTTTTAATTGCTATACCGGGTGATTGATTGAGATGATTGAAATATATGGAAAACAAAGAAGAGTATCGATTTGGAATTTCGGTTGTGGTGATAAGATGGCTTATTATTATGATCAGTTGCATAAAAATATGTTGAAGATATAAGAAATACCGGACGTTGACACCTATGTCGTTATTTCAAATGGGATACTCCATAATATTATTACATTTTTAAAATATTTTTTTAAAATCCAAAGGATGGTTTTTACAGTTGGAGTTTAAATTAAGTAGTGTATAAGTTAAAACAAATGAAAACGCCAATTTCCATTTTCAAAGCAGCTTACCTTGAAAATGGCTAAAGATAAAGGAAAACAGCTTACATGTCCTTATCTTAACTTGTCATTTATTATATCAATTATTCTGTTCATTATTTTCAAGAATATTAATTGCAAAGTTTCTCCCTTAGCTTCTCAAGAAAACAGTGACATAGTTGATTATATGATTGTATGATAAACTTATTCCTAAGGCAGGAAGAATTTAAAACTGAATACATTTCGTAGTACATTACACTCAAGTCAGCACGCATACAGAGCGGTTAGATCAACAGAGACCGCCCTGTATGAGTCGACAGAAAAGATTCAGGACACTCTGGAGTACAAGGAAACGGCCATTTGCGCCTTTCTAGACATAGAAGGAGCATTCGACAACACCTCTTGCGATGCTATCAAGAAAGCCTTATTTAAAAAAGACAAGCAGCACAACATCCCATTGGATTCAACAAATGCTGTCCACAAGAATAATTGAAACCAAGGTAGGCAATGAAACCATCCAGGTGAAGACAACAAAAGGATGTCCACAGAGAGGGGTGCTGTCCCCCTCCTATATGGAGCCTGGTCGTAGACGAGCTCCACGGGTTACTCACCAAGAACGGCATCACTTGCATTGGGTATTCCGATGACATCGTCATCATGGCCAGAGGAAAATATGAAGGAACACTCTGCGACATAGTGCAGAGGGGGTTAAAAATAACCTTGAAATGGTGCCAGGAAATAGAAGTAAACATCAACCCTACAAAAACTACACTGATACCATTCACAAGAAAAAACAAGCTTCCAAACCTCAAAACAATCGACTTACATGAAGTCCAGTTAAAATGGAAGGAAGAAGTTAAATATCTGGGAATAACACAGGATACGAAGCCAGTATGGAACAAGCATTTGAGCGCAACAGTAACTAAAACCACCGTACTCATGGTGTGCAGAAGAATGGCGGGGAATGCATGGGGCTGCAACCCATCCATTTTACGCTGGATGTACACCATGCTAGTGAGACCCATCATCACATACGGAGCGGTCGTCTGGTATAAAAGGACCAGGCTAATAACAGCGAGGAAAACATTCGCGTAGACTCAGAGACTTGCATGCCTCTGTATCACAGGAGCAATGAGAACATGCCCAACAGCAGCGTTGGAAGTAATCCTAGATCTCACACCTCTACACCTAGTGATTGGGAGAAGCAGAGGTTCAACTGAGAATGACAAGAATGGGAATCAGTCTAGTAAATTAGTCTATAATAGTAATACATTTATATGGAGCATTTGATTTATTATTGGAGAATAGTCCTTATAGAAATATAAGCTACCTACTCAATTTAAACTCCAACTAGTATGTAAACCACGTGTATTCGATTTTCTTAAAAATATTTTCATTCAACGGATCATGTGCTATTATGGCCATAACCAAAATATAAGATCATTCTTCGTTCTCCATATCTATTTAACGCATTGTCTCGAATCACCCTGAATATTATTGGCTTTGTTATAATATTTAATAGTTTTTTTTTATATATATAACCAAAGTAGGCGTCGATCAATGAGACAGTTATTTTACCTTCCTGAAATTCGAATGCGTGAAAAAACTCTTATGACATAATTGATTCATGACTGAAAGGTGTTTTATGACTTGAAATTGCTTCGAGAAAGTCGACATTCTTGTAGGCACGATTTCGCAAAAACAATATTAATTTAATAATTTTTTACTGCTATTTTTCTGAAAATAACAGAACTCTATAGAATTTATGGCCAATGTCGAATATAATAATTATGTTGTTTTATGTATACTGTGTGAGTACTGGGTATACAGAGATACATACATAGAAAAATTGCCTTGTACGATTATGTTGAATACTGAAACTTTATCCATAGGGAAATAATTGTTAGGCTCTATTTAACTGAGTTACCATAGATACCTACTTACCTAAGTAAATGTTGGTATTATTACAAACAATCTCATTGGGATAATTTACCATAGAAACTATCCCATTGAAATAATTTACCATAGAAACTATCAATTACTGCAATTCGCTTATGTATAGAGTCTCAGTACTCGCACGGTTTCTTACATTTATGTATTATTATATACATAATACAGGTAATCCCAAAATAGCGGACACGAATAGTATCGTAACATTCATTGTGGACTAGGGACTCTAAGTTGATTTACTTTTTTCTCCAGCATGGCTTCCATAAGAAGATATTACCAACTTTGTGGAAAAAAAGAGACACACTACACTCGGTACACTTCCTTAGGAAGAAAAATAACGTGTAAGTCTATAATAACACCCAGATGATATCCGATAATATTGTTCAAAATTTATTTTAGTTCCATTATCAAGTCCTTCAACTTGAACAACATTGCCACATTGACAATAATATTATTGAACTCCAGAAATAGTTAGAATTTTAATGCTGTAATTCTCTTACCGATGATAATAATAAAAAAAAACAAATACTATTGGAATATTTATGTGAAACCATGTGATTTTCTAGCGGAAGTTGTTTAAATTTGACTGCCACGTTGATTTGAATTTTTGAAAAATGTAACCTTATATCTCAGTAACAAAGCCGAGGAAACGATTTTTATTTAAATTTACAGTCTTTCTGAATATACTTTACAATACCGGGTCCGCCATTTTGTGATCACCCTATATAAACTCATCTTATATGTATTCTATTACTTTTGTATTCTATGTATTTAGTGTCCTAATAACAGAGTAATCATTAAAATCATTATTACGTGTTTTAAAATAATAAAGAATTTATTTACGTTTATACCAAGTTTTTTTTATTAGGCTCCTGGGTGGCTCTGAGGGTGATATTTTCCCCCTGTAGTAGAATACACAAGTGGCATGTCAGTTTGTTTGAAAATTGAAACTTAATTAGGAGATTGAAAAAATAATGTATAGGTGAATAAAATTATTATTACATTTTTTAGTAGCTTCCAAAAATCCAAAGATTATTGTAGGCTGATTATGATCACTCAGTTGAAGCTGCCTAATATGAAATAGGGACTAATGTCAAAGAGATGGTTGTAATTTATGATCTTTTGTTCCCTGAAGTCTGTTAGGAAAGAATGAAAGGTACTGTAGAGTACTTTTTTAGAGTAAATCTCACGTGTTTTAAAGACCTTAAAGACATTCACTCACACTTTAATATACTGTTATAATAATAATAATAATAATAATAATAATAAACACCTTTATTTATCACCATCATACATCCATATACCAATTTAACAATTCACCTAGACAATAATCCTGACAGTGACAAATTGGGGTGAAGTTCAACTTGAGGATCACATTATCCTCAGCTGCTCTCCCACTTAACCCCCTGATAACAAACATTGCTAAACTTTTACGAGCTGACAAAATATATATAATATTACAATAAAATAACATGTGAACGTGGCTATCTAAAGTACACATAATAATCATCACCTATTCCTGACAATCAATGACAATCAGAGCCACACTATCCCGCGCGCAGACACCAAGGACAATCCATGGTCATATCAACGATTCAGACTGCCAGGAAGGAGGTTCAGCAACGCTCTGTTAATTATTAAATTCAGTAAATAACTAAAAAGCCCATAAGAATCGCAAAGCTCACCCAACCCCACCAACCACACAGGCATCCGTCATGCACTACAGGGAGAACACCACAAGTCGACCGATCAGGATGACAGTCCTTTCAATGATTTAAACATGCTGTGATTCTAAATAATAGTCATGTACTGATCTTTTAAATTGTTTTATATTTAATTTTTTAATGCATTCAGGTAGCGCATTATACAGTGCTTCCCAAAAGTAACGGATAAATTCGATAAAACGGAGAGGGCTGTTTTTTTGAAAAAATAAAAAAACAGGTCGATTTTGTTTTTGAGTTGTTCAACTTTTGACATAATATTTGGGTATACAGGGTGATGCGCGAAAAAGTGGTGACGTCATCGGCATTTTTTTAAATGGCAACCCTTATTTTTTATTCCATTTTTTGATACTTAATTTAATTGCCAGTATGGTAATGTAATCAATTTGTAACCTTAAATAAGGAAATTTCTGAGAAACAGCTTGTGAGTCGAAATTGTGCACTTTTTACTGATGTGAAAATCGGAACATTAGCGATAAAAATAAAAAAATATCAAATAAAAATTACTGTTTCCATGGTAATTTTATAAGATCTGTCTATTAAATTAAGTCTATCAAATTGAATCTGTTAAATTAAATTAAATTAAATCTATTAAATCTGTGGAAATTAAGTTATTTTCTCCGAAATTTCCTTTATAAACGTTACAAAATGATGACATTACCGTATTGGCAATTGGATGAAGTATCAAAAAATTTAATAAAAAATAAGGGTTGCCATTTAAAAAAATGCCGATGACGTCACCACTTTTTCGTGCATCACCCTGTATACCCAAATATTATGTCAAAAGTTGAACAACTCAAAAACAAAATCGACCTGTTTTTTTATTTTTTCAAAAAAACAGCCCTCTCCGTTTTATCGAATTTATCCGTTACTTTTGGGAAGCACTGTATATCCTGTAGACATTAAATGTAAAAGATCGCTCGAACATAGCAAGTCGGTATCTTGGAAGAGATACTGCATCTCTTCTGCGGATATTAATATTATGAACATCAGTCCTGTATCTAATTCTATTGTATAAGTACCCCGGCAGTCGAGTGGTTACTATTGTATGATAGAAGCATGCTTGATGATACCTGAATCTGTTCTTCATATTAAGCCATCCAGCATCATTCAACTTGTGTGAAATGTGCTGATATTTCCTTATACCATATGAATACCGCAAACAAGCATTCTGAACTTTTTGAATTTTATACATTGTTTCCGAATCAAGGCAGGGAGAAAAAACAGGAGAACAGAATGTGAATTGGGACAGTACCAAAGTTTCGCAAAGCTGTAATTTCAATTTAAGAGGTATGTACGATCTATGTGGATACAATAACCGTAAACTTGAATAGGCCCTGCAGAGACAACTGTCAACATGCTGCCTATACCTAAAAGAGTTATCCATGACCAATCCTAGATTCCGAGCGCTTAAACTAACAGTCAATTCTGAGTCGTCAATCACAAGCCGAACGTCACGACGAACTCTTTCACAGAAAACCTTGCTACCTAAGAGGAGTACTGTCGATTTTCCAGGATTTAACTTCAGATTATGCTCTTTTGAAAACTGTAAAATACCCTTTAAGTCAGAGTTGAGCTGATTTAGAGCATCATTAATTTGTGCTGGATAAAAAGAAATGTACAGTTGTGTATCATCGGCGTACATATGCAACTTACTATTTTTGACAACATTGCCCATGCCAGAGGTGTATACTGTGAATAACAGTGGACCTAAAATTGAGCCTTGTGGAACTCCACTATTGAGATGACGTGGCATAGATGTGCTTCCACCTATTCTCACTTGTTGCGTGCGGCCACGCAGGTAACTATTAACCATACTACATGCATCCTCCCCCAATCCAATATGACGAAGTATATCACCCATTATGTTATGATCAATAGTGTCAAATGCCCTGGAAAAGTCTAGCAAAACAAGAACAGTAATCTTGCCCTCATCCATAGCGCTGAGTATATCATCATTCACCTTTGCCAGAGCCGTAAGACAGCTATGACCAGGTCTGAATCCAGACTGAACATTCGGGAGCAGTTTATTGTCATCTACGTATTTTCTCAATTGACTGTACATCACCTTCTCCAGGACCTTCGACAAAACGGGAAGTATACTGATCGGTCTTAGGTGAGACCACTCTGTCGGTTCAGGAATCTTAGGCAAAGGTAATACCAGAGCCTGCTTCCATGCTGTAGGAAACGTATGTAATAATAAGCAGGAATTTACTATATTTGTAATATGATCAAGAATGATTGAACTGCATGTCCTAAGCATTCGAATACTGATCTCATCCGGTTCATAGTAAGAAGGGTTATACATTAGATCTGGCGTTTTCGACCCTGTCTGAAGGTAATATACGTCAAATATCATCTACGGATTCTCTTCTACCATTAGATGTTCATCATGAACAGGTTTTCTTTGAATTAGAGTGTAAGCAGTTTTGTGATATCAAAACTAACAAAAACAGGTTAAATTTTGCCAAGGCTGATTATATTGCTATAAATGAAAAATTAGATAATGTAAAGTGGGAAGAGCTTTTTGTTGACAATGATATCGAGGTCAATGTTGGTAAGTTTTATTCTGTGTTGGATAACATAGTTGCTAATCATGTTCCATTGAAAATGGGTTTTGAAAGTACGTACCCTTGTTGGTACACACAGACTTTGATCTCGTGTATTGTCGATAAGAAGAAAGTCCATAAGCAATGGCTTAAATTCAATGTTATTGAAGACTATATACAATTTAAAAAGCTTAGAGCTATGTGTATAAGGCAGTCTAAGATTGATAAAGAAAGGTATCTTGAAAGTATAGAAAATAAATCTGTTAAGAGCAGCAAATATTTTTGGAATCATATAAATAAACTATGTAAATCAACCAATATTCCTGAGCAAATGTTTCTCAATGACTGCAAAAGTACAAATTCCAGAGATACTAGTAACTTATTTGCTAAAAATTTTGAGTCAATATACCTGAGTTCTCATGGTTCTTTTTGTCATCAATTGCATTTGAATGGTGGATTAGATTTTGAAATTAGTCTTGACGACGTAAGTTGTGCTGTTAACAAATTGAAGGATTCAAAATCAATTGGTTCCGATGGCTTACCGGCCTTTTTTGTGAAGAAATGTGTTGGCAGTATTGTTAAACCCTTGTATTTGTTATACAATCAATCTCTAATTTTGGGCAACATGCCTCGTGTATGGAAAAAAACATTTATTACTCCGGTATTTAAATCTGGTAATAAAAATGATATCCTTAGTTACAGACCTATTGCTATCTTGGGTGCCATTTCAAAGGTTTTTGATGCCATTGTAGCTGATAAGTTGGCAGATCTGTGTTTATTATTTGTGGTTAAAAACCAACACGGCTTTGTTAAAGGGAGATCAACAATTACAAACTTGTTACTTTTTAATGATTATATAGCCAATACTTTAAATTCCGATACTTCTGTAGATTTTCCTAAACAAGTAGACTCCATCTATCTGGACTTTTCGAAGGCTTTCGACTCTGTCAATCATAGTATGCTGGTCTATAAATTGTCTAAGTTTGGGTTAGGTGGTGGAACATTGAAGTGGATCCTATCATATCTTACGAATAGAGAACTTTGTGTGCGAATCAAGGGCAATCTGTCTAATAAGTTCATAGCCACATCTGGTGTTCCGCAAGGATCGCATCTTGGTCCCTTGTTATTCATTCTGTTTATAAATGATGTCATCAATGATTTAAGATTTGTTAATATCCTGATATTTGCTGATGATATAAAGATATTTAGTAGGATTAAAAGTTTTCGAGATCAAGTCTGTCTCCAAAAAGACTTAGATACTATTTTTAACTGGTCATGTGTAAATAAGCTAAATCTAAATATCTCAAAATGTAAAGTACTATCCTTCAATAGAAGTAAGATTGATAGGTTGCCATTTGATTATACAGTTTCTGGTCGGATTCTAGAGAGTGTTGAGTCCATTAAAGATTTGGGTGTCATTTTCCAAAGTAATTTTGAATTTGACACTCATTTGAGAGCTGTGTCTTCTAGGGCATATCGTTTATTGGGTTTCCTAAAAAGATCTACGAAAGAATTCAAATCGGTTTCGGCTGTTGTCCACTTGTATAAGGCGATTTTGCGACCCATATTATTATATGGATCTATTATCTGGTCACCTTCTAAAAAGGTTCTTATCAATGAACTTGAGTCGATTCAACACAAGTTTTTTCGTTATGTCGCTTTTAAAATGGGCAACAGTATGAATTATGATGACCATGACTATTCGGTGTTGGCGGCGAAGTTGAAGATTGAGTCACTTAAATCTTTGATTTATTTGTTGTAAGAAATTTGAATTACTCCTTAAGAGTTGTTAGAGAATTTAAGGAAGATTATACTGCTAAGAACTATATCTACTATTCCTCTGTTCATCGCTTACGCAGAAAGTGGAACGAAATTGTTGTTCTAAATAATTTAGTTACAAGTAACTTATCTGTATTTAAGAGACAATTAAAAGACGTTGTAAATAGATACTACTGAAGGCTCTGTTATTCTTAGTCACTTGAGCATGTTATTGTCGCTTTTTAGTGTTCAATGTTTGATTGGAAATTTATAGAAATTATATTATATTATGTACAGAAGGGTTTTGCCCGTTGATATTAAATAAAATAAATAAAATAAAAAAAACATCCTACAGAATTAGATTTGATATCACTGAGCATCCTTAAGACAGTTTCACTATCTGTTAATACAAACGAGAAGAGTTCCCGATCGTTAACCCTGCACCCTCTGTACAACCCTTTATCATATTCGCTGCCCCCACCAGATGACTCGCCTGGTATACCACTGAGAAAGTGTTCATTTACCCGCTCAACATTGCTTAAGTGCTCAGGAACTCCCACCCGTGTACCAGATCCGATGCCAAGATATCTCAATTCTCTGTAAATGAGCCGCGGCTGCCTGCTGCCCAATTTATACGTGAAATATGCTTTTTTTTCGTTGCGAATGCTTATATTAGTATAATTGCGTAGTTTCTTGTAAGTTGCCCAATCACTAGGTGACTGAGTGCGCCTATATTTCAATTTAGCTTTATCGCGCATCGAGATTAGCAGTTTAGCATTGTCAGTTACCCACGGTGTCGGCATCCTATCAACCTTAATTTCCTTAATGGGCATGTGTCTGTCATATAATTGCGTTAGGGTGTTGTTAAAGATCGTGATCTTGTCGTCTATACCATCTGTATAAAAAATACTGTCTAAATTTGAGTTTAATAAATCTTGAGACAACGAGTCTACAGAAGAGAGTTTGAAATCTCTAATCCTAAGAAATTTTGATTGACTTCTGGGTCTTCCAACATTCAAGACCACATACACAATGTCATGATCCGTGATATCAGAATCAATCACCCCCGATTCACACACCAGATTTTCATGAAAAACAATAATGTGATCCAGTAATGCATCCCCACGGGTCGGTTCCCGTATGAGCTGAGTCAAGCCCACTGCCTTCAAGAAACTGTCATACTTTATTGCCATGGGATCCTGTTGCTTTAACAGATCTATGTTTACATCCCCCAACATGAAAACATTATCAGTATTTATGCAATGTATTAAAAAGAAGTCCTCTAAGTCATCAATAAACTCCAAACAGCCATATGCATGATTGCGATAAGTGACACCTAACACAACTTTCACACCATTAACACTCAAAGACAGGCACAACAACTCCTTACAACTAGGGCTGGGTAATACTTCACAAATTAAATCAGTACGAACATAAAATGCCAAACCTCCTCCACGCCGGTCAAAATCCTTTCTAATAAGCTTGTAATTCTGAATACTCAATACATCTCTATCTTCGGTTTTAGTAGAAAACAACCATGTCTCACTTAGTGCCATTATATCTATGTCATTTGAGAATATGACCTCCCTTACTTGTTGCACATGTGGTACTAGAGATCTCACGTTAAGATGAGCAACTTTTAACTTCCGCATAATTCAACAATTTATTAAGAGTAACAATGACAGATGTACAACACACAGGCACCTACACACCATCCGTGGCCCCCACACGCGAGACAGCAAAGCTCACACATAACGTGTCAGAATTTATACAAATTATACAGAATCACACAGAATAACAGAAGATGATCAATAACAGTAGAGGAACCTTAATTTATATACAGTGAGATTTAGTCAGCTCCGTCGCAGCCAAAGCAAAGTCAGGTACAAAATCAACTTACAGATGTCTACAGTGTCTACCACTAGGAAAAACAAGAAAAAAACACAAATATCAAAAAGCAAAAACAGGAATTATGCCTCAAAAATCAAAGTAAGACACCCCCCACGTGTTCCGCGTACAATCCCACCTTGAAAATACACTAGTAATTAACAATAATCAATAACGAATTAAATATCACTGCACTTACAAATTCATCGCGACTGTGAGATCATTACGATCTCCCCTGTATATCATCCAGTCCTTCGATTTCAACCTTGACTTGTCCCCTCTTTGTATATACACGGCCATCCATTGTCCACACCTTCCTTGGTCCCAGTTTCTTTCTAGCTTCCTTGAATAAGTTGTGCTTACACTGGGTCAGGTCCTCTGCTATAACTATTTTGCTACCCTTCAACATATTTCTCTTCTTCATCAGAATTTCCCTGCACTTTAGCTTAGAGAATTTTACAAACACGGGAGGTGGTTGTTTCTCATATTTATCAGCCACGCCAACCCTATAACATTGATCAAAATCTTCTCCCCTCACCTGTATATCCATTTTAGATTTGAAAACATCTATTAACTTTTCCTCCAATCTCTCACCCTGGACATACTCAATACCGAATATACGTACATTATAATTACGTGACCGTTGATCCAGTCTCTGAATTTCATTCTTTAGATGTACAATTTCATCTTCCTGCCGTCGTATTTTCTCTTTCATTTCAATAACACCAGCTGTTTTAATCACGTTATCTACAATTCCTTTGAGATAATTTTCGTTGAATATATTCTTTACCGTTTCGACAATTAAATCTCTTATAGAGGATAATTGCGATTGTGTAAGAGGCATTTTTATACTCAGAATATTCACCAAACCTCACAGAACACAATTGTCTAAATTAAAAATTTATTACTTATTTCGTTACCACTTAAACAATTGATTATAGCGGAGCACAGGCGGAGATACACTAATCAGCTCGCTGCATTTTATCAAATCTGCCTTTATCAAATTTTATTTTACTATTGATGTAATATTTTTTTCATAGAGAAGAAAATCCATTAAGAAGGAGTATGCTGCTGAAATGTGTGGATCTTTAAACCACATAATCAATTATTCTTTTTCTCAGGGGCGGTTCTTGGAGGCATTTAAAACTGCAATAATTAAGCCAATTTTCAAGAAGGACGATCCTAGAAATGTTCAAAATTATAGACCAATTTCACTGCTGCCTGCTGTTTTTTCTAAGGTCTTTGAACATTCTCTAAGTATGTTATCGCGACTTAACTATTTGCAGACTCATAGGATCCTAGGGAGGGAGCAGCACGGTTTTGCAGGAATACCTCCACCAACACAGCTATGATTAGCTTGTATGAACACCTCTTAGAGAACATTGAAAGAAAGGTCACACTTGCTCTTTTGTGACCTGTGACCTGAGCAAGGCTTTTAATTGTGTTTCACACGATATTTTATTCACCACTCTTTCGCGTATCACCCTGCTGTTCAACATCTACATCAACGATCTCTGTGAAAGATTCAGTGAGGAGAAACATATAGGTAATAAAAAATTATGCAGATGACACTTCCCTGATAATTAGGGAATTTGAAATCACTTCATTCTGGGGCCAGGTCTGCGCTTGAGAGAGTGCAGGATTGGCTAAATGCGAATGATTTGGTTCTGAATGGAAAAAAGAACAAGTTGATTTTATTTACAACAAAAAATAACTCTAATATTGGTGGATGTAATGGAGTTAGTATTATTCTGAATACGTCCCACTTGATACACACACAAAACTATTAGGTATTCACATAGACAACAACTTACTTAGCTGGAATGTGCATGTACATGAATTGTCAAAGAAATTGAACAGTATTGTTTATAGCATGAGAATGATGAAAAGGTGTAGTGTAGATTTGAGATACCTCAAACTATTTATTTTGCTTATTTTATATCTAGAATGAAGCTTGGCATAATTTTTTGGGTAGGCGCAGCAAGCTTCAATAAAATCTTTGTTATTCAGAAACAGGCATTAAGAATTTTAAATGATTTGTCATACACAGAATCATGTTGGGGTACATTCAAAACGAAGATTCTCGGTGTTCCAGTGACGATAATTCTGTACGCTCGGTGCACCATGAAATGTGAATGTTGCTTCATCGCTAAAGCAAATTGAGCTTAAGAAGTTGGCATCTTGGTTACATCTCTCCAACATTATTTCACAAAATTTTATCTTATTTTCAGCATCTTGTGGCTGCAGCTGTTGATGTCTGGAGTATTTATAAGATAAGTACGTGTGTTTTTTCTGAATCCTGTATGCATAGGTAGCTTCCAGTCCTGAAGCCCTTGCAATTTCTCATATAGGTACCTACTGATGTTTGGGTCGGCCACCACACAAGCAAGGACATCAATTTCATCTTCCTCTGTGTATTTTCTTTTCCCTGTTCCAGCATGCTTTTTAGTTCTGGGCGTCTTACTTTTACACTCCATGCTAACACAACCAGTTGCTCTAAACTTCTCCAAAAGTCTACTTATAGTTTTCAGGGATGGAATTGGTCGGTTTTCAAAATATATACTAAACAGTTCTCTTGTTCTCCTCAAATTATTACCACTCAATACCCACTCAACAATTCGTATTCTTTCTTCAGTTGTATACATTTTAAGTTCAAATGAGAATATCAGAAATAAATATTTCAATATTACTTTGACAAGAATAAATGACAACTCTGATAAAAACTTTTCAACAATACTTTCCACCTAAACTATAACAGTTTAGGATTACTTAACACTCGGATCGTTACTAATATTCCCTGTAGTGTTTTCCCTATGTTACCTTTCCTATGCAACACAGTGTATACCTAAATCAAGAACTGCATTTGGACAGAAAAGTTTGTATCACAGTGGACTAAGTTATACAGGCTGTCCCAGCTCATTCGAAGTAGTCTCTGTGGGGCAAACGATGGATTTTTTCAAATTTTTTTTTGCAAATTAAAGTACAGGATCACAATGGCCATTATTTAAAATTATTTTGGATTATACAGAGTGTCCCATATGAGAGTGGCATATCAAAGTTATGTTTTTTTTTTAATGGAATGCCTTGTTTTTGCATTTTTAGATTGTCTGAGAAGAAAAAATAAGATACGTTTTTACAGTTGGTGTTTAACTTCAGAAGTTTGTGAGTTATAAACAAGTGAAAATCGTCATTTTTGAAGTTCAAGGTAAACGGTAAAACGAAAACGGCTCAAGATAGAAAAAACGGCTTACATATCCGTATTTTACTTTTTCATGTATGTACTATCCTATGATGTAGATGAAATGTTTATGCTTCTATACCATAGGATAGTACACGAAAAGTTAAAATAGGGACATGTAAGCCGTTTTTCTCTATCTTGAACCGTTTTCGTTGTACAGGGCCTTGAACTTGAAAAATGACGATTTTCACTTGTTTATAACTCAAAAACTTCTGAATTTAAACACCAACTGTAAAAGCCAATCTTATTTTTTCTTCTCAGACAATCTAAAAATGCAATAACAAGAAGCATTCCATTTAAAGAAACATAACTTTGATATGCCACTCTCATATGGGACACTCTGTATAGTCCAAAATAATTTCAAATTATGGCCATTGTGATCCTGTACTTGAATTTTATTTTATTTTTTTTTTTTAATCCATCGTTTGGCCTACAGAGACCGCTTTGAATGAGCTGGGACTAGGGAACCTGTATTACCGCTTTACTAGGGTAGCACATTCTCATTCTCACAAAAAGTTGGGAAAAAAGTTGGGAATGTCAAATTTGACTTCATAAACGTCAGATTTTCCATGAACGTACAACTGTCTAAAAATTCACATAATTGTTATTAAGTCTGCGTATTTTATAAAAATGGTAAACTTTTGATGCGTTAGAAGATGTTTTAACAATAAAAAGTGGGCTTTCCACTTGTTGGCGTTGCCTAAAGGTGACTTTCTTAATATTTTAAACTCATTATAGTCCTCTATCAATACTTACCTGCTACTAGGATCTTCTGAACAAAAAATGCATCCAGCCCCAGCAGACAGTTATGATTGCAGAAATTATTCGACGGGGTTCAGAATTTCCGTATTCCTGAAAGTTGGTCAGGTAGGTTTTATTACATCTTGATGAATCTTATTTTTAAGGATCAGTTATGCGTGTACTAAGATCACGCTGCCGTTCTCGTATGTCTACCAAAACGCTTTTTATCAGTAACTACGTTAGATATCGAGATAAAAATTATACCTAATACTAAAGTCTATAGCTTCGTGATCCTATAAACCCGTAATTATGTTTTTAATACCCACTGCAAAGATGATTCCTTGAATTTTATTCGTGTTATTATTTTGTTTCATTTTTCATACTTCGCTTTTTTCCACTTGATACCTATGCCTGTGGCCAAATGTGCCAAAAATATGACATCCAGCTGTTCAAACATAACCGTGTTTAGTAAACGTCAAAAAGTGAATGCGCTACCCTAGTAAAACGGTAATGCAGGTTCCCTAGCTGGGACAGCCTGTATAATTCACTATCACAGTGGTTTAAAAGTAGTGTGGATATAAATTTTCAATAAACAAAGAGTTCAAAACAAAGAATATAAGGACAGTATTTATTTAGACTAGTAGGATTATTTAATTTAATGTAATTTAATGTATATTGTCATATACAGGATGGCCCAGCGAAAACGTACCAGGCTTAATAACTTGAAAACTGAAGATGCACGCGAAAAACGTCGAAACAGGTCGATTTTGTTATCGAGGGGGACATATTTTCGTGACAAATTTAACCACCCAAGTTCACCCCCTTGGCAGGGGTAGCGACCCCTTTGCTTATCATCATAGGGAACAGATATCGTGTGATACATCATTTGAATGCTACTTGAATTCTCTTTACAACGATATCCAACATTTTGGGTTTCGCTTACATACAGGCTGGCCTTGTTGATTAATGTTGATTAAGGTGAGTTACGTTTTCGTATGTAAGCGAAACCCAAAATGTTTAATTTCGTTGTAAAGAGAATTCAAGTAGCTTTCAAATGATGTATCACTCGATATCTGCTCCCTATGATGATAAGCAAAGGGGTAGCTACCCCTGCCAAGGGGGTGAACTTGGGTACTTAAATTTGACACGAAAATATGTCCCCCTCGATAACAAAATCGACCTGTTTCGGCGTTTTTGGCGTACATCTTCAGTTTTCAAGTTATTAGGCCTGGTACGTTTTCTCTGGGCCACCCTGTATAAATTGTCAATCATCCTTGGCATTGGTGGCGTCTGAAACTGCAATAAATTTTGAAGTGAACTCACGATTAGTTCTTCAGACTGATCGCCAGATGTCACTATCTGCTTAAACCGCATGGAGAACCGTGTAATGGTTTTGCTTAAGACCAAATGCTTTCAGACATTCGACAACATCTTCGGGATACTCCAGATGCAGCACACTGATGAGCCCTAATAGGGCGAAACACGTGTCTGTGCTTGTCTGGTACTCTGGTCGCTCTGTTGTTGTTTGGATGGAAGCTCTCTTGATTTTGGGGGTTTCAGGCACTGGCAGTATGACAAATGTTAGGGCGATGGAGGAATACTCCGACCCCACATAACAGGCTAGTAATTGCACTTTATGTGCTTTATACTTAATTGCCTTCATTGCTTTATTTATTTCTTTATTTATTTATTCAACCAGTTTACAAGGATTACAAGTTGTAAAATCCAGCAACTCCCACAGAGGTGAACATAATCACCTGTTGGTGGGACTTGTAACAATGTGATCCCTAAATTAACATTAAATAGGACAACTAAAACTAAGACCAAAAATAAAAATCAACATCAAATGACAAACAAAGTTAAACCCACAAGAATAAATCAATCCCAAAATAAGATAAAATTATTTGCCTCAATTATTTATTATTACAACCCTATACATAGAACAGTGACAAATAATTATTGCAATTATTAACATTTAATTAATTAATTCTGTCTCAACGTGCACTGTAATAGGGCTTTGAATAACTATCAGATATGTATGTAAAACTCGAGACTCAGTAATTATTATAGATATTATTATTATTAATATACTTGAACTTAAAAGCACTTAGAGCGTAGAGGAATATTATTTATTTATTTATTTATTTATTTATTTATTTATTTACCTCATAATATACATCATGTATATTATGAAATATACATAAATTACCTAAGTATTAACAATTGAAATACTGAAAAAAAAACATAATCTAAATAATGCTGTGTTACAAATAATGAGTTGATACATAGAACCCAGAAAAATTTTTGAGACAGTTAATGTTTTACTGTTGAGTACTTAACTACAAACCTAACTATCTATAACTTTGATAATTTTATATTTATTTTTATTTCAGATAGGTGGAATGTTTTCGATCTGGATACGGATAGATTAACGGATAGAATTAAGTTCGATCAAGTCTCTTAAGGAGTAATTAACACATTACCAAGAACTCCAATTGGGTGATTGTTAGATACCTATAATGGACTGTGTATTCTATATGTTTCTGGTATATTCTTGTAATTGAAACTAAAGTAGGTAACCAATAAATCTGTATCTGTTACATGTTAAGAATATGAATTAGATCTATTTTTGTAAATTGATAGACAGACCATTATTCATGACTTTATTCAGCCACTGTTTTAAGTAAACCACTAATGAAAAAAAAACTTAAGCAAGGTCTTATGTAGTTTTATTATTAATCGAATGTGAATAAAAAAAAATGGATCGTCAGGCTAACACGATATTAGAGAACTTATTAGATGCTCTTTTTACTTCAATTAATCCTCAAAGTACCGCTGATTATAATTTATTACAATCTTGCAAAAGCTGGAATAGAGAAAGAAATCGTGAAGATGATGCCAAATCAGAAGTGTTGGCTCCTTTTCTAATCGGTGTGAATAAATCCCATGGAATGAAGTTTCCTTTTTCTAACATTCCTATCGATTCAAATTCCATATTGGTGGAATATAAGGGTCACCAAGTCCAAGTGTATGTTAAAGGAACTAATATAGACTCGATATCGCTAGTTCCTTTGGTAGATATGATCTGTAAAAATATAGTAAACTTTCATGTACGTCTTGAATTTAACAGGGCAGAAAATGAAGTTCATTTTTTACCAATTCGTCCTGAAAATAAAACTTGGTTAGTGCAGAACGAGCTACAACTGCCTAACGGTGATCTATTTTTTGTATGCAGATTGAATGGAAGTATTAGTTACGCCATTAACGAAGAAATCACAACTTGGAACTTGGAAAGTAGTACATGCGAATCTGTAATTCTCACTACAAACTCCATCACTGCATTGGCAGAATTAAAAGATGGAAGTTTAATTGTCGGAGATGTTGATGGTCGTATTTATGTAAGAAATGCTTGGTATAAATTGAATATAGGAGGTGGTATAATTGAAATTCATGTATTGGATTCAGTTCATTGTATACTAAAATCAAGCACTGAAGAGATATATCTTTATAACATCGAGGGCAGTTGCCATGTCGTGAAAATTTTTGAAAAAGATGCTAAAGTTTATGTGCTTAAAGGAGGTTTCATTGCAGTGTTAAATAAAGAAACTGTAAATATCATACGTATCTGCAATGATGCGACTCTTCGTTATCAACATAGAACACATGGAAAAATGATAGCAGTTGTGAGATCGCATTTATTCATATATCGAGATCAAGAAATAGAAATATGGAATGTTCAGGATCATCAAATTCAAAAAGTTCAGGTTTTTCAAATATTATCCAGGATGTATGTTAATGGACTTAATAAATCAATAAAAGAGAGTAATTTAGTTTTTCTGCAACCGAACACATTAATTTTTCCAAACTCTTCAGGGGTTAATGTCTTTCTGACAAGACTCTCTGGATCTGAGTATCAAGATTTTGCTCATGCAGGCTTGTGGTATGCGACCAGTATGATACTTCTTTGCGATGGTTCACTTATGTATGCAACAGATACAAGATGCTCAGGTATCCATAACTTTACTAAAGAAGGCAAGGTTGTTTATTCTGATACCGAAATAACTAATGGAAACAGAAGAATCGAATCATTAACTGAGTTGATGGATGGTTCTGTTGCTGTTAAATTTGAAAATTCAATTTGTATTATTAAACCTAAAAAAAGAGAAGAGGACGTCAGTCAGTTTCGTCAATATATGAACGATCTAGCCCGTAACTTAGAAACAGAGAACTGGTATCAGGCAAGGCGTTTTTATGAAAAAATTAGAAAAATTTTTCCTGATAGCTATGAACCGATCGCGTTATTTTTACAGCAACTGGAACAGACTCCGCACAAAAAAATGGAAAAGAGGATTCAGCTAGATAGGTACGACTTTTATAAAAAAAACTTTGGTATGAAACTTCCTGTTAACTCTGGAAGGAGATGTAAAAATAGACTATTCATCGGCGAAGGTTACTTCAGTTACACCGAAGCTCTTATAAATAAACATTCTGATACACATGAGCTACTATCAAGAGCAATTTGGGCCACTGAGCTATCTGGATCCCAAGAAGAAATACAAGGAAGACTATCTTCTTTACAGCAAAGAGGAGTCACGATAATATTCGGAATTAATGGAGAAACAATTCATTATTCATTTGGAGGTTCGAGATTTGAACGCATTCATTGGAACTGTCCTTTCGGAGATCCCTGTGACAGGGAATATCGTTTAGAAAAGTAATTCCAAACTTCTTTCTTTCCTGCAATAGCCTGCAAAAGGCAAATGATCGTGTTCATGTAACACTGATGAATGGTTGGAACAAGCGGGGTGGGGACGAAAGGCAATGGGAAAATCCAATAGTATTGGGATCTGCATCTGCTGGATATTGTTTGATAAGAAAGAGGAATTTTGGATCGGAGCGTTATCCAGGTTACGAGCATACGATGACAGGAAAAAATATGACATATTACGGAGGAGGTGAGCAGAGAGAATATGTATTTGAAAAAGTTTATGATTTGGCTTATATTAAGCGCGATTTTGATGTTTTGAAGAATCCCCAAGAAAAGAACTATGAATTAAAAAAAATCGATATAAGCAATGAGTCGAAAGACCTAGAAAATCTATATTTCGATTGCAGCACTGATGAAGATTCTTCAGATTATTATGATTCTGAGTAACAAAAAATTATGGGATCATTTCATAAACTTATTCAGAGGACATTACTATTTCATATCAAATGTTTTAAATTGAAATCCGATATGCTTAGATTCTAGAAGGTACTTTGCAGGATTAACTCTAGGTAGTTTTTTTATTCCACAAATATATGATCGATTGCACTCAAAACCTTTATCACTAGAAATAGTTTTATGTAAGGATACTAACAAACAATGCTATGGATTAATAATTAATATTCAAGTGTATATCAATAACAATGTAACTTTTTAATCAGTTAATTGTTTATAAAACCATAGACTACTGTGAAGTAAAATTCAATAAGACAGAGATTAGACTCCCCACTTATTAGTAAAAGTCTTTGGCAACATTTTTATAACGGAATCAGTTGTAACTTATAGCAAACTTACAATCTTAAAAATAATATTTCTGACCAACGAACAAGCTAAGACTGTCGACATTTTGGCTTCATGACCAGATGATATTGATATACTCGTACCAAATGATATAATGTACTTCTCATTTGCTATCCAGGTTTTCAAAGATTTCTTTCTGCTAGATAAGTCTTCCTCAATATTTTCATGGTCTGACTGTATGAAATGCGTTTTCTTTTTCTCCCCTTCTCTTTGAACTTTCACTTTATTATCTGAATTTGCATATATGTATTACTTATTTATTTTTCTAATTAATTTTTTTTGGGGAATTTTGGGGATTCCCTTTTAGCTTTACTAATTGACAGTTTGTTTTATATTTTTGTGACTTTTATCGTATTATTATCCTCACATAGTGAAGGGCTGTTGAAGTAAGGATGCTGACTCCACAACAGACGTGGTTGCTCATAGCAACGGAAGTTGAATGTTTAAACTGCGTACTGTATGGTGGGAAATTGCGAAATTATACTAACTACAGGACACATGTAGACAGTGGCGACTGATAATGACGTCACAGACGATTTTTTGCAGGGGTATATCTCGAGATGAGAAGCAGATATTGAAGTGGCATTTTTACCATTCTCGTCAAGAAACTCAGCAGAATTGATTAGAGGATTGTTGTTTTTTAAAGTTGCTGATGCCTTTGAAAAACCTGTAGTTGTACAGGCGTAATTAAAAATCTGGCAGATTTTAAAATAGTGAAAATACTGTGAAAACGTAGAACTTATTTCCAACACTTATCAGACTAATATTTTCGTAATGCAATGGTATTTTAAAATCAGTGGTTTTCTTACAGTTTTTAAATTCAGTTTGTGCAACCGGACCCTAGATTTTCATGCTACTCTCTATATGTTATATATTTTCCTGTTTGCTTCAAACTTTTCCCCCTCGCTTCTTTTATTTTGATTTCCTATGATTTTTATTGCCTTTAATAATTATGAGTTAAGTAAAAATTGCATAATAGTTTTCACTTGTTCAAAAATCCTATTTTAAATAAATTATTTTGAATCGTCTTTTTACTTATTTCTGTGTGGAATTGTGTAGTTAATATTTATTTCGGTTATGTGATACCACTATTATACATAGGTAGTAAATTTTATATTTTATAAATTTTATATTTCTTATTGTTGCTTGTGTTAAATATATATCTAGTAAAAGATTATAAATCATATTATATACAGCCTTATATAATACAGATATTACCTATATTTATAACATTATACTTATACAAAATATAAATTTTTTTAATTGTTTCGATCATAATGTGTCTATTTAATCTATCTATGTATCTATCTATCAGAATAGTAATATTGGGTTTGCAGTTAAACACTTAGGGTTAGTTATACTCTATATTTCTAATTTACAAGCTTTCTGGTCCTTTAAGACCCTTCTTCAGGTAACTCTAAAAAGGAATGAAAATCAATAAAGAATGAGAGCAATACAACGACTTATTTCCTTACGAAATGTGAGATTTTTCCCTTGATGAGTAGTACATACATATAAGCTGTAGGTACACTCCATTAATAAATCAATAAAACATCAATACAAAATATTAAAACAAGGAGAACCGGCCACAGACCGTCATTATGTTCTAATCAGGACTTACAAAGTGACACATCAGAGGCGAGAACAATTCGAGATTAATGAATGGCATAAGTACTGTCAACAGCTGTCAGTCATAAGTAAGTAAGTAATAATATTATAATATTGTAAGTCCTGATTAGAACATAATGACGGTCTGTGGCCGGTTCTCCTTGTTTTAATATTTTGTATTGATGTTTTATTGATTTATTAATGGAGTGTACCTACAGCTTATATGTATGTACTACTCATCAAGGGAAAAATCTCACATTTCGTAAGGAAATAAGTCGTTGTGTTGCTCTCATTCTTTATTGATTTTCATTCCTTTTTAGAGTTACCTGAAGAAGGGTCTTAAAGGACCAGAAAGCTTGTAAATTAGAAATATAGAGTATAACTAACCCTAAGTGTTTGACTGCAAACCCAATATTACTATTCTGTTATTTAATCATTCAGTCGAGACTACGAATACTTCTTATCTATCTATCTATCTATTAATCTAAAGTCAGTTCGTTATAAGATGACCAGTTTCGGCATGTCAGCAAATGTCAGCTATTGTATTCAGATATTTGATCCTAAGTAAATATAGCGGCACGGAGCTTCATGATTTAATTTGTGGTATTGTTGAGAGATCATATTGTTGATATTGTTGAGAGATTATATTGTCATTAGTAGTTTCTTAGCCCGTTCCTGCCATCTTATAACGAAAGTTTTAATTGCTATACTGGGTGATTGATTGAGATGATTAAAATGTATGGAAAACAAAGAAAAGTATCGATCTGGAATTTCGGTTATGGTGATATGATGGCTTATTATTATGATCAGCTGCATAAAAATATGTTGAAGATATAGGAAATACCGGACATTGACACCTGCGTTATTTCAAATGGGACACTCCATAGTTATTACATTTTTAAAATTATTTTTAAAAATCCAAAGGATGGTTTTTACAGTTGGAGTTTAAATTAAGTAGTGTATAAGTTAAAACAAATGAAAACGCCAATTTCCATTTTCAAAGCAGCTTACCTTGAAAATGGCTAAAGATAAAGGAAAACAGCTTACATGTCCTTATCTTAGCTTGTCATTTATTATATCAATTATTCTGTTCATTATTTGCAAGAATATTAATTGCAAAGTTGCTCCCTTAGTTTATCAGGAAAACAGTGACATAGTTGATTATAATTGATGGAAGTTGTACCTACTTGTGTGTGATCTTATGTTCTATACACTGGTACTTGTTTTATTTTTGGCGCTTCTTTCAAATCTTTGGAAAATAGGAAATATTTGGAAATAGTTGAATTTTATTTTATTGCTGGTTTATCAGTTTTGATAGTGTTATCTCTGTGTTGATTAATACAACATTTACCGTAGGCCTCTCTCGATTCCTGATCCCGCACTGTTGCCAGTCTGCTTTTTATTTACCTGTTTGAAATAGCGACCAATCAGGATGACATGTTTGTGTAACGAATGTAGTAGCGCCGTGACGCCGACGACTCCAGCGATAAAATTCATTTGACTTGTATGATAAACTTATTCCTAAGGCAGGAAGAATTTAAAACTGAATACATTTCGTAGTAAATAAGAATGGAAATACTGAACAGGGGACCATTACACCCAAGTCAGCACGCGTACAGAGCGGGCAGATCAACAGAGACCGCCCTGTATGAGTTGACAGGAAAGATGACATAAACAGCACAACATCCCATTGGATTCAACAAATGCTGTCCACAAGAATAATTGAAACCAAGGTAGGCAATGACACCATCCAGGTGAAGATAACAAAAGGATGTCCACAGAGAGGGGTGCTATCCCCCTCCTATATGCAGCCTGGTCGTAGACGAGCTCCACGGGTTACTCACCGAGAACGGCATCACTTGCTTCGGGTATGCCGATGACATCGTCATCATGGCCAGAGGAAAATATGAAGGAACACTCTGCGTCATAGTGCAGAGGAGGTTAAAAATAACCTTGAAATGGTGCCAAAAAGTAGAAGTAAACATCAACCCTACAAAAACTACCCTGATGCCACTCACAAGAATAAACAAGCTTTCAAACCTCAAAACAATCGACTTAAATGAAGTCGAGTTAGAATGGAAGGAAGAAATTAAATACCTGGGAATAACACTGGATAACAAACTATTATGGAACAAGCATTTGAGCGCAACAGTAACTAAAACCAATCCGTACTCATGGTGTGCAGAAGAATGGCGGTGAATGCATGGGGCTTCAACTCAACCAATGTATGCTGGATGTACTCCGTACACGATGCTAGTGAGACCCATCATCACATACGGAGCGGTTGTCTGGTATAAAAGGACCAGGCTAATAACAGCGAGGAAAACACTCGAGAAGATCCAGACCAGAGACTTGCATGCCTCTGTATCACAGGAGCAATGAGAACATGCCCAACAGCAGGGTTGGAAGTAATCCTAGATCTCACACCACTACACCTAGTGATTGAGAGAAGCAGAGGTTCAACTCAGAATTTCAAGAATGGGAATCAGTCTAGTAAAGTTGGAGCATTTGATTTATTCACCTTAGTTTATAACTATTATTGGAGAATAGTTCTTATAAGCTACCTTATAAGCTACCTACTCAATTTAAACTCCAACTACTGTGAAAGCCATGTGTTTTCGATTTCCTGAAAAATATTTTCATTCAACGGATCATGTGCTATTATGGCCATAACCAAAATTTTTTATCGTTCTTCGTTCTCCATATCTATTTATTGCATTGTCTCAAATCGATCACCCTGAATATTATTGGCTTTGTTATAATATTTAATAGTTTTTTTTTATATATATAACCAAAGTAGGCGTCGATCAATGAGACAGTTATTTTGCCTTCCTGGAATTAGAATGCGTAAAAAAACTATTATGACATTATTGATCCATGACTGAAAGGTGTTTTATGACTTGAAATTGATTTGAGAAGGTCGACATTCTTGTAGGCACGATTTCGCAAAAACAATATTAACTTAATAATTTTTTACTACTATTTTTCTGAAAATAACAGAACTCTGTGGGATTTATGGCCAATGTTGAATATAATATGTTGTTTTATGTATACTGTGTGAGTATTGAGTATATAGAGATACATAGAAAAATTGCCTTGTACGATTATGTTGAATACTGAAACTTTATCCATAGGGAAATAATAATTGTTAGACTCTATTTCACTGAGTTACCATAGATACTTACTTAAGTAAATGTTGGTATTATTACAAACAATCTCATTGAGATAATTTACCAATTTACCATAGAAACTATCAATTATTGCAATTCACTTATGTATAGAGTCTCAGTACTCGCACGGTATATGATTCATACATATTATGTATTATATAATACAGGTAATCCCAAAATAACGGACACGAATAGTATCATAGCATTCATTGTGGACTAGGGACTCTAAGTTGATTTATTTTTTTCTCCAGCATGGCTTCCTTAAGAAGATATTACCAACTTTGTGGAAAAAAAGTTACAACACTACACTCGGTACACTTATTCCTTAGGAAGAAAATATAACGTGTAAGTCTATAATAACACCCAGATGATATCCGATTATACACTTTGTATTGTTCAAAATTTATTTTAGTTCCATTATCAAGTCCCACAACGTTGCCACATTGACAAATATTATTGAACTCCAGAAATAGTTGGAATTTTAATTCTGTTACCGATAATAATAATAAAAAAAAAAAAAAACACTATTGGAATATTTATGTGAAACCATGTGATTTTCTAGTGGAAGTTGTTTAAATTTGACTGCCACGTTGATTTGAAGTTTTGAAAAATGTAACCTTATATCTCAGTAACAAAGCCGAGGAAACGATTTTTATTTAAATTTACAGTCTTTCTGAATATACTTTACAATACCGGGTCCGCCATTTTGTGATCACCCTATATAAACTCATCTTATATGTATTCTATTACTTTTGTATTCTATGTATTTAGTGTCCTAATAACAGAGTAATCATTAAAATCATTATTACGTGTTTTAAAATAATAAAGAATTTATTTACGTTTATACCAAGTTTTTTTTATTAGGCTCCTGGGTGGCTCTGAGGGTGATATTTTCCCCCTGTAGTAGAATACACAAGTGGCATGTCAGTTTGTTAGAAAATTGAAACTTAATTAGGAGATTGAAAAAATAATGTATAGGTGAATTATTATTACATTTTTTAGCAGCTTCCAAAAATCCAAAGATTATTGTAGGCTGATTATGATCACTCAGTTGAAGCTGCCTAATATGAAATAGGGACTAATGTCAAAAGAGATGGTTGTAATTTATGATCTTTTGTTCGCTGAAGTCTGTTAGGAAAGAAAGAAAGGTACTGTAGAGTACTTTTTTTAGAGTAAATCTCAGGTGTTTTAAAGACCTTAACATCCACTCACACTTTAATATACTGTTATTTTACTATTGATGTAATTTTTTTTCATAGAGAAGAAAATCCTATAAGAAGGAGTATGCTGCTGAAATGTGTGGATCTTTAAACCACATAATCAATTATTCTTTTTCTCAGGGGCGGTCCTTGGAGGCATTTAAAACTGCAATAATTAAACCAATTTTCAAGATGGACGATCCTAGGAATGTTCAAAATTATAGACAAATTTCACTGCTGCCTGCTGTTTTTTCCAAGGTCTTTGAACATTCTCAAAGTATGTTATCGCGACTTAACTATTTGCAGACTCATGGGATCCTAGGGAGCAGCACGGTTTTGCAGGAATACCTCGACCAACACAGCTATGATTAGCTTGTATGAACACCTCTTAGAGAACATTGAAAGAAAGGTCACACTTGCTCTTTTGTGACCTGTGACCTGAGCAAGGCTTTTAATTGTGTTTCACACGATATTTTATTGAGTAAACTTGAAAAGTATGAAGCCCGTGGTCTCCCTCGCGCTTCGTTTAAATCCTATTTGGAGGGTAAGCAACAGTATGTGGGCCTGGATAGCGGGGGTAATTTGCAAATTCTTCAGTGAAGAATATTACGTGCGGAGTGCCGCAAGGATTCATTTGAGCCGATCCTGTTTATACTCTACCTGGATGACCTGCCACAAAGCATTGCTGGCTGCTCAGTTGTCATGTATTCTAAGGATGCTTTTGTTATACTCGCAAACAAAGATTCAGCAAGAGCCTACGAGCTCATGAATCAGAAATTAGGGGAACTGTACAATTTATTCGCTAGCAATAGATTATTTCTAATTTTAAATAAGACACATTATGTGCATGTTCATCCCTACCAAGATTCGAGATCTCTTGCAGTGGTTGGTAACGTGCATGTCAGTGGATCGCCTGCACTGATTTCCTGGGAGTTCGCCTTGATGGGACGCTCTGCTGGAGGGCACACTGCGCTGTATTGGTCGGTAAGCTGAATACAGCTCTGGAAGCTATTTACTATTCTATCCCCGAATCGTGACCAAGCTTCAACAGAGATTCAAAAACGACATGAAAAACGACATAATACTATAATTTCATCTAAATTTATTATAAATTTATTTTTATTTTTGCTGGTAGGATTCCTTTAGATCGTCGTTTGTGTCATATAGCATACTTACGCTTGCAAGTATGTAGGTATACAGGCTGTCCCAGCTTATTCGAAGCGGTCTCTGTAGGCCAAACGATGGACTTTTTCAAAAAACTTTTTGAAAATTCAAGTACAGGATCACAATGGTCATAATTTAAAATTATTTTGGAGTATACAGAGTGTCCCATATGACTGTGGCATATCAAAGTTATGTTTTTTTTAAATGGAATGCTCCTATGTTATTGCATTTTTAGATTGTCTGAGAAGAGAAAATAAGATTGACTTTTACAGTTGGTGTTTAAATTCAGAAGTTTTTGAGTTATAAACAAGTGAAAATCGTCATTTTTCAAGTTCAAAGCCCTGTACAACGAAAACGGCTGAAGATAGAGAAAAACGGCTTAAATGTCCCCATTTTACTTTTTCATGTACTATCCTATCATGTAGATGAAATGTTTATACAGGATGATAAAAAATTTGAAAAATTCTGTGATTTCTCCACGCGTCGCCAAATAAAAAAATCAAAGAAAGTACAAATTTTTCTATACCATAGGATAGTACATAAAAAGTTAAAATAGGGACATGTAAGCCGTTTTTCTCTATCTTGAACCGTTTTCATTGTACAGGGCATTGAACTTGAAAAATGACGATTTTCACTTGTTTATAACTCAAAAACTTCTGAATTTAAACACCAACTGTAAAAGCCAATCCTATTTTCTCTTCTCAGACAATCTAAAAATGCAATAACATAGGATCATTCCATTTAAAAAAACATAACTTTAATATGCCACTGTCATATCCCAACTAACAATTTTGCTGTATAAAATATTCATAAAAGAACTGATTTGTTTTATAATTATTATATTGCGGCTTCAAGAATATAGTTTTGTTGTATTTAAGCTGTGAGGGAAATCATTTTGCTCTTGGGAACAAAATTGTTTTCTTAGACAATGTTTAGAACGTTCTTAGTGCTAAATTATAAAACACCTTATAAAATAAATATAAAACTGTTTTATAAACGTTTATGCGACTATCGTTATAGGATATAAATTATTATAAAACGAAACTGATTTATAGGAGTTATTTAGCAGTGTTTAAAACATAATGAAAGCTCGGTTACATAATTGCTTTATACAATTGACGTTGTGTTCTTATGAAACTGTTATATAAGTGATCTTACAATGCAATTTTGTTATCGCAGCAAATTTGTCATAATAGAAGCCGAAATATAACTGTTATATACCAACTAAAGAACCTGCAAAAAGGAAATAATAATAAAACTGTTATGAAATAAAATAACCCTGTAAAGGATAACTACTTATAAAAAATAAGAAATAAATAAAAGTCTAATATATGTGTGCCTGTTCAAAAGATCAAGGGTGCTTATTCTTACAAAAATCAAATAAAATGTCGGATATTTTAGTCGCTGGAAAAAATAAAACGCATTGGCGAAAGGGTTCCTGCTGTCGAAATGGTTGTAAGCGAAGGACATTTTGTACTCAATAACAACTGGTCTAGTCTCAGGACAGAAAACGAAACAGAAGCGAGTAGTTTAGCAAATAATGACTGGCTTGTAAAGTTAGAATGCACCGAAGAATTAGATATTCAACTACCTATCAGATTCAGAAGCGAATAAAATTGTTCTCTAAAGATATACTTTCACATTATAATAAAACAAATCTGTTTTATAACTGCTGAAACATTACTGTTATAAAACTAAAATCAATTTTGCAAATATCATAATTCTTTAATGGTCACCAAGAACAGGCTTATAAAACAAATTTGTTCTGTAATTGTCACGCAGTTCAGTGTTATAAAACAGATTTCTTCTGTATATTACTTGGTAACCTGTTTGCCTTATATTTTCTAATGGTCACCGAGAACAGGATTATAAAACAAATGTAGGTATTCTGTACTTGTCTCCAGTTCAGTGTTATAAAACAGATTTGTTCTGTAACTGTCATACAAGCCAATGTTATACAACAAATTTGTTCGGTAAGACTTGCATACTAACTGTATTATGCACAACAACGTATTTTGAACACAGCATCTTATGGAGAGGGCAATTGCAGAACCGTATTATTATTTTTCTATGGTGGGATATTTAAATACGCGATTTTACTCATATTTTGCAATTCAAAGTTGCCGTTCTTCCCTAGTGTCGCTTAATATCGCGTGAGCAAATAGAAATGAAATTTACACAGTTACTAATAATCGAATATTTTTTTATAAATTCTTTAACGGCATTTAATTATTATAATATTATATTTAATGTAATATTATAATTTTAATGATAAACATTTTACTGCAATGGCACTTCAAGTAGTATGAACGCCGGTACTTCCCAAGTACCACCTATTCATCAACAACCTGATGTATAATATAATACTGTTTTTGTGTATTGTGCTATTTATTTCTATTCAATTGCTATTCAATTGTACTTTAACTGGTCGCTGTAACTGGAAATTCTATGTTTCTGTTGGGTAATTTAAAAATAATAATAATAACATACATAATAGGAATAGGTATCATTATTATTGTTTGATAAACATCGAATACGGTCCTGTATTTTGGATATGTTGAATGTCGTAACTATATTGTTTTATAAAAGTCACTAATTCTGCTTTCTTGCCATATAAGGTCGACTTTAGATACAAAATTGTTTTATTAGGTACCAGCCATATTGGATACAGAATTAAGCACCTATGAACAGGCGCCATTGTTGAATTATGTGTAATTTTGAGTCAGTAGTTACCACCTTTTAACAATAAAAAACATATCAGTTGAAGTATATTCTTAAAAAAAAAGTTTACACGTACCTATTATTATATTATCATGAATTTTTTTTTTTTTTGAATTTTTTTATAAATTTTTAATATTTCTAATATCAATTTTAACTGTGGCGCGTTGAAATATTACCACATATATACTATATATTTCACAATAAAATTTACTTCGCAAGTAAAATTGACTTTTAGGAGATCTTAGGAGCCACGATAATTTGACTTGTAAGTACGAAAGTGAGTAGCTATACAACATCCCGTTTTCATTAAAATACCCAGTCGTAGCATTTTAGTTTCTTTAAGGATATATTATACACTCTACCTCATAGTAAAGGAATTGTTTAGCACCTGTGAAACAAATATATTTTATGCTTGCAGTGATCCATCACACTAATAAAACAAATATGTAACTTGGAAGTAAGTTATAAAACTGTTGCTTGAAAATGTTCTCTTTATTTTATAACCATTGCATAGTGGTAATAGGTATAACCTTTATAAAACAGTTTTATAAAGATGTTTGACTTTGTTTCTTAAGGCTTGAGTAGACGTTTACATAACTATCCGATATTAGTGATACGCTGACCTTATAGAACAAGTTAAAAAGCCAATATGTTTTATAAACCTGCGCCCAATTTGCGTTTATAACTGCTGTATAGACGTTTTAGAAATGTTCTCAGGAATAAAGCTGTTTTATAAATTTTGTTTTATTAACATTCTTACAGCATTTATAAAATATAAAATTGTTAGTTGGGATGGGACACTCTGTATACTCCAAAATAATTTTAAATTATGGCCATTGTGATCCTGTACTTGAATTTGCAAAAATTTTCAGGAAAAAATCTATCGTTTGGCCTACAGAGACCGCTTCGAATAAGCTGGGACACCCTGTATATTTGGTCGGCTGTTTACATTCATGGAAAAGCAGATAGGCTAGCTCACAGTGATGTTCACACATATATGGAACGTGAAATAATGATAAATTAAAACATCCAAATGTAGATTAGAACTCCGAAAGAAAAGCTACAACTTCAATGGAGTCAAGATTTACAATAAACTACCACAATAATACATGAAAGGAATACGGCCGATTAATCTTTCAGTTTTGAGTTATAAAAAAAATGGAAAACAGATCAATTTTGTAATTTAATTTACTTTCTATTGATGTAAAAAAATATACAGGTGTTCCTTGACTCAGTAATGCAACATTGCCTATTTTTTAAAATAGGACACACGGTATATTTTTGTATTTTCATATTTCCTGAGAAAATCCAATAATAATGGTTCTTACAGTTGCCGTTTAAATTAGTTTGTTTTTGAGTTATAAACAAATGAAAATGGCATGTTTTAATTTTGAAAGAAGTGTAGGTACATCTCGGAAACAACTCAGATATTTCTGAATAAATATATTCGTAACTTGTTGTCTTAATTATTATTATTAATGTTCATGGAATCCCACCACACCCCACACAATAGATTACGATGGTAGATTGGTAGGCAGAAGTCAAAACTCAGGAAGTACAATTAATGCTCTGTGGAATATTATGACAAATACCTTGCTGATACTGCAGCTTCTAGATTAAAGGCACACCATAGGTAAGTTTATTAAGTCGAGTCATTGCTGAGTGAGATATAATTATTATATTGCACTTATATTCAGTTCTTGGTTTTGATTTTCCACATTCAATGAATCTGCAGATTTAATTCCACTACTTCAATAAGTAGTAATTATTTGTCAGAAGGAAAAGTTGGAATACGCGTAAACATTGGAACATATCTTCGGACAGCGAAAATTAAAATTCTGATAATGAATCATTAAGGAATAGTTTTTATTCATTTAATAATAATGAATATTTATTATCAAACAAAACAAACATAACCTATGCTTTCTATTGTTTACGTTCTTTACATTAAACGTAATGGATACGTATTCGTATTCTTTACGTTGTTTACGTCAAACGTAGAGAAGGAATTATTTACGCGTAAGGTTAAATTTGAATATCCCACGCTTACCAATGAGATCTCCGGTAGCCCAGGGTGTCACCACCGTCGCAGGTTATCTAGAATCAAACGTGTAATCGACTACTCTATTACACTGTGACACTATATTAACTTATCTCTATGGTTTACATTATTATTTTCTAGTCTATACATTGATGACATAGTTGACTTGACACACCGACACATACGATTTTGTCGGCAATCAAAGTCGACGTGTCGACATCCATCACGATCGTCGTCGTTGCTTGTCGCCCATCCGCTCATCCTCATCCCGTCCCACCCCTATCAAACTAGAATCCTTGATCAAACTATCAACTATCCATCATCCAATCATCCATCAATCATCAATTCCATCATCATCATACCATTCCCCATTCCTCCGTGTTTCATGATTGCCATGTAACATGTAATGTATAAATAATAAATAATATTAAACCACAGAAAAACCAACCATTAAACCAATTAATTATAAATTTGAAGAAATAATAATTAATCCTGATGATGAATGATGATGATATTTAGCAGTTGTAAAAACGGAACAAAATTTGAAGAGATTTGTGTGTATCTATGTTGTGATGGATGAATAAGTAAAGCAAAAGCCATCCCAGCTAAGAAAGTGAGCATGTAATAGTTATTTCCTAAAAACTTCTCTTGATTCTCGTCTCACAATACACTTCCATCTATATTAGATTAAAGAACTGTGGGTCAGGTGGAACCCCCCCCCCCATTTTTTAGGCCACTTGATAAATTTAAAGGTCATTCATCCGCGTGTCCTACAGTAAGTTTCACTATGGCACTTATATAGGGATGGAGGCCGTACCTATAGTAACACCAGGACGGTAATCAAATTTTGCTTTGCAAATTCATGATTAGCTCAAAAAACGGCTCTAAATATAGGTTTTCAGAGTACGGTCCTGCTTATTTGTATTTGTATTTTTGAGGGTGATCAAAGTTACTGCGACCTTAAAGATCTATTGTATCCCCTCTACTGTGCTTCGCCTGGTGTGGAATCCCTTTAGTGAAGCACCCTCTCCAGGTCCGTTTCCTTGAGAAACTGCAGGATTTTGAGAGGATCAAGGTCGGGCAAATTCCCGGCCTCTAGCTGGTGGTGGCCCAGAACATTACTTCTTTTGAGTTCTATCGCATCGCAGTTGAGCAGCAGGTGACGTGGTGTCTCGTCTCCTTTCCCGCAGAATCTGCAGACGCCATTTTCTTCTACGGTCCTGCTTAGTACGGCATAATATTCTCATATAAGCATGCAAAGGCATCCCGTCGAGCCGATGATGCCTGATATGATGTCGCCGCGGGCCCCGGAAGATGCGTCCGCCCGATACAGGACCGACTAAGGCTTCAAGCTAACTCGTAACTAGTTACAGGTGTCCCAAAACTCAACGTCATCCCTTGAAGGGCTGGTAGGCCAAGTCATGACTGACCAGAAAATCATAAGATGATCTCAGTAAAAAATTGTTTATTTTCGAGATAATGGGACTTTTATGAATTTTGTGAAAATCGATACCGTAGATCTGTTTTTCGAGTGTCACAATTGCAAAATTTCATATTCTTACATTCTTAATTTTGTTACGCAATGCTGAATAGCCCCATTAATGATTAAGTGCCGAAGAAATATTCTAGTGCCCTACCTTTTAGGAAAATTATTAATTTTTTTTGCCCGATAGAAAATTTTTGTTTTTTCATGTCACAACTTTGCCACTTCATACATGAAAAAAATTACCCCGTGAACCTGGCAAGTTATTCCTGAAAATTACCCATTTGATCTAGTTTCTGCAATGGTGTAATATTTTGTATGCTTTACTTTAGAAAAAAAGATATTGCTGTTTGACTGCAAAAGGAGCGCATTGTGAAATCATAATTATCAATAAATAATTTGAGAGGCGTACACAATAAAAGTACAGGGTGTTTTGTAATTGAATGTCAATATTTAAGGGGGTGATTTTTGGGTCCATTTTAAGAAGAAAACTTCATAAGAACGTATGTCCTAAAAGTCTTAACTTTTGAGATACAGGGTGGTAAAATTTTATTAAAATAAATAATTTTTTCGTAATTTCTGTAATACCGCTCTGGATATTTTAATGAAATTTCGTATTGTGTACGCCTCTCAGATTATTTATTGATATGATTTCACAATGAGCATAGTACAGCATGTAATGCAGCAATAAGATTATCTTCTGACCAAGCACGACGTTGAGTTTTTCTAATGTAATTGCGTGGCATTTAGAACAATATAGCAATATTTTAAACTGAATGGGGTAAGTTGACGAATTCGTCATCTTACCACATTCAACATACCCCACAGACATACTTAACCTAAAATTGTTCAACGTTATTATATTTTGTTCCCAAAGTGGAAAATAAAGACGTATCTATATTTTAATATAATACCATTAATTCACAAAGTTAAGTAAAAATTAAAAAATATAACAAAAAAAAAGTTCGAGCTCATAGCCTCAGGAAACGTGGCTAGGATTTTTCGTGGTACAGGGATTTGTAGACGAAGAATCCCCATGTCAAATCTGTAAATTTTTTGAAAAAGTTAAAAAATATCGAGGAAAACCCTCGGGAAAACCTATAGTTAATTTTTTGTTCTTCTCGAATGTCTAAATCGTAGATATCTCAAAAACTGTTGAGAATTTATCCACTTTTTACCACAAGCCTTATCCACTTTTTGTAACAGAAATGTCTAGCTTTTGGAAACATGTTAAAACCAAAAATTTATCCAGTGGCGTAAAAATTGGGGGGTAAAAAAGTTAGAACCCTATCTACTGTGTGTTCCTGGTTGAAATTACAAACATGTAATTATCTCTGTAATATTAAACTAATTAATGGAAAAATGACACAAAAAAAGTTGATAAAAATATATTAAGCCGTTGCGGAGTTATTAAAAAAAAGTAATTTTTTTGGTACATTGAACACCCTTTAACTTCGTTAATACTCAATTTAGAGGGTAGGTTCATTAAGACTTTTTATCTTAAAATCAAGTAAATATTCTACCTTAGAGGTTTGTCCTCTTTACTCTGGGATTAATCAATGAGAATGGCGTAAAATATTTTACGTCCTTTTCAAAACCCATTTTGATTTTTCTTCATACTTGTTTGGTTTTCAAGTAATTTAATTTTTTCTAGAAGCTGCGCGCCAACAATTTTAAATAAACAAAAATTCGCGCATCAAAAAACAAACATTTGCAATTTCTTAAATATTGAATAACTTGAAAACTATGACATATACAAAAAAAAATACAAGATACCTTCTTTAGGAAATCACTCAAGCTTTCTTCTGATAAGTATTTTTTTTGATATATCCAACGATTAACGAGTATTAGCAAAAAAGAAATTTTTTTCACTAAAGGAAGGAGGGGTTTGAGGGACGTGCTTGCACTCTTAGAACGGATTTTTGTGAATTTTCGTTCTAGAACTTCTTCATTATGTTCTAGAACCTCTTCATTAACAATTATTATTGCAGGGAAATTTTAGATCAGATTTTTTTATGAACTTTTGGTACATTTTTTACTTTACCAACTGGACTATTATTATCACTGAATGAATCTGATTCAGATCCAAGTGCTGAATATATTCTGATATTTCTAAGGATCCAATAGAGGTGGATTAGGAGATAATTTTGCGCAGAATTGACAAATGTAACACTTTCTCAAATCCTGAATCTTGGCTTGTTCCAACACACTGCCACAATATCTAATAATTGACTAATTGGCAAAAAATATTTTTCATGTAGGTACCCTTCATTAAATGAATCTTAGGGGATGTTTAAGTGAGGGTTATTATCATGCTGTCGTGTTATAGAGATTTAAAAATTATAATAATATCCCCTTTATCGATTATCTCAATCTTTGTATGAGATATAAATCTGGACAATTAAGTCTGGGACATCCGGTATGTAGATAGGTTTAGTTAGTTAACATTTTTTATACCGCTTGAAAATTTGTGTTATTTTGTGTTGAGAATTTTTCTTTTTAATGTTAGTTCTGTCAATATTAGTTCTTTCCTATTCCAAATTCTTTTATTTCTACAAAAAAGAGCACTTTTTGTTTTTTAATCTAAATTTTTTTGCAACTTCTCCATTCAACCGACACATCTTTTACAATCGATCCCCATGCTTTGATTTTTTATCTTGGATAATTATGTATATCTGTTACAGGATAAACTGTTTTTTAGGACAAACTAGTTTATTCTAGTCTAGGACAGACTAGTTTATCCTAAGTGAGTTCGGATAAACTAGTATTTCCTAGGTCAAACTAGTTTTTCCGAAGCTTAGAATGAACTAGTTTTTCCAGATTAGATTATTTGTGTTTGTTTTCTTGAGATCATTTCACAGTAAACGGTGATTTCTTATGATAGTATGGGAAACAAAAGAAAAATTGAACTAGGATGTGGGGATCAAACAGTGAAGACGTTAATTGTCCCCCCTGACCTTCAATTTTTATCCGAATGAGATAAAACTTTGGTGCAGAAACTAAATCAAATGTCATTAATTTTACTACTTTTAAACATAAAACTGATTTGTCGTTACAGTCGCTGGCTACGCCAATTTTCGATATATTCCCATATATTCAAATTATCTACAATAAAATAGAAATAGTTATCGTTTATAGACGTTTATATTACCCTACCTATCACTTTAAATTCTAAGCCGACTAGTCAAAATTTCAAACTAACATAACATAATTAGATTTTTGTAAACCTTTATAAACCATTTATGATGTTTTGTGATTGAATTTTTCAGTATTTATAGAAATGTATCTAAAGGGTTCCACCCGTTGACTGTAAATTAAAATAAAATAAAAATAAAATAACTTTTGTGCAGATAATTAAAATACCTTCAAAATGAGGTCTCACACGACTCCCACCCCCTCATGCTCCTCAAAATTTTGAAGTTGACAGCAATTGCAACGTCATCGTTGACATTTGACATATCGAAAACTAGCAATTGAATTTATTTTTTGTACCAAAGTTCTATACTGCGATTTCAAATCAGAAGATACCTTATCAGTTTTGCCGAATAGAGAGCTGCAGGGAATAAACGTAAGGGGAAAGCAGATGTCAGTGGCGCACGACTTGTCAGTTCTTCTTCTGAATATGTGTATCTGAATGTGCGTAATATATTTCTTTGTGGTCATCGATGCTCCTGAAATTCATTAAAAAAATTCTGCGCCACTAAACAATTTCTTTTCATCGTCGTGCATCTTTGTTAGGATGGTTTTTAAAGTGGGGATTTGAGTTGGCGTTTAAAAGAAAGCATAACACCTCCGTTTTCTTTTTCTGCAGTAAAATATCCTAGCAATTTAACCACACAAGACAAAACCACGTCCTAGGGAGTTCAATGGTTTCCCAGGCATTTTGTGTAATTTTTTGTAGTTCGTTGCGAGAATATATCCCAGTCCGTTTTTTTTAAACGTTAGAAAAACAAGGCAATAGATTTTTAGGCATTCACGCAATTAATAAGTTACTCGTAGTTTATCACATCGTACAATATCACAGGTAATTCTGCTAATTTCGTATTAAAAACGTTTCAAATAACAAACCTCATTACGACCATCTTATCGTATCAATCTAAGCGTATCAAGACGCGAGTCGTACTTCCGTCTCACTCTCGCTCATCTTTTTAGAATTGCTGACGATTCAAACGTATTTCTGACAATACGTCCAATTTTAACTCGATTGACTATGCAATGCAATAGAAGGAGTAAGAAACATAACGAGATGATGTATCTTTAGTTATCACGACAGACAACACTCAGTATACAGACTATATACTTAATTGATGTTCCTTTAAAACGAGGTTTCACAAGGCTTCCCATGGTGTTCAAAAAATTGAAGTTGACAGCGACTGCAACATCATCTTTGACATTTGACAGATTAGTTTTAGGTAAAAAAAAATTAGTATATATTTAAAAAATTTAGTTTTCGCGCCAAAGTTCTATCATTTGGATCAAAATTAAAAGTTGATGGGGAATAAACGTAGATACATTCTGTATAGTACATAGTAGAATGTACTGAATGTAGACCTACGAAGGAACAAGAAAGGGGGAACATTATTTATAAAATTTTTTTCCTCCCCTTTTTTTGTTTTTTCCAATACTCTTATGAAAAATCATCATTTATTGTGATATTTTTGGACGATCTTGAGAAAATAAAATGTAAATAATCACAATATTGCTTGTAACTCAAAATATCAGTTTATTCTAGGACAAGCTAGTTTGTTTTAGGATAAACGAGTTTGTCCTAAACTCTGTCGTATCTATCCTGAATTTTCAATACAAAAAATTATTTTATTATGTAATATTTCAGAAACAAACGGCACGAGAATGAGTTTAGATGAAGCGAATCGAATAGACCCCAAAATTGAGACAAAAACAGAATCATCGCCAGAGTGTAAGAGCGACAATATTATTCCCTTTTGTCACATAAAAATCGAACCAGAGGATTCTTACCATTTAAACGAGTGGGATTGCTCTAAGACTGCTAATTCAGGTCTAGATTTAAATGATGTTTCTTGCAACGGTAAGCCAACTCTTTTTAAGCTTCCTCAAATCCAAACCGAGCAAACTTTTGGTGCTGTTAATAACACAATCAAAAATGAGAATATCGACGATGAAACATGTCAAATAAAAAAAGAAAACTCGGCAGTAAAGGAAGAATTCGATGTTGAAGATTATAAGCCAGTGTCGGTGTCTGGATTATTGGATTCAAGGAGCAAACGTAAATGCCGATCATACAAATGCGCAGAATGTCTTTACGAAAGTACAAGAAAAAGGATTATAGAAAAGCACATAAAAAGACATATGAGGACACGTTGGAAAGAATTATTTAGGTATCGCTGTGATCTGTGCCCTTATAAAACTAAAAATAAATACAACTTCACAAGACATTGCAGCTGTAAGCACAACGAACAATCTGAAACATATAAATGTGCTAAATGCGACTATGAAACTAAACTTAAAGAATACCTGGCGCTCCACTATAAAACTAAACACGTAGAAGATGGTCAAGTGTACAAATGTTCCGAATGCGAGTATGAATCTAATGTGAAAAATTACTTTATAGGTCATTATAACCGTAAGCATAAAATTCACATGCAAGTGTATAAATGTGCCGAATGCTCGTATGTAACGAAAGTTAAATCTTGCCTGATTAAACATTTACAACTTTCGCACAAACAAAATGAAGCATACATAGAACAACCCGTAATATACAAATGTCCCGAGTGTCCTTATGAGTCTAAATTCAAGAACTATTTCAACTGGCATTATGCTCGCAAGCACAAAATACACACCGAAGTCTATAAATGTGTTGAGTGTCCTTACGAAACTAAGATTAAAACATACCTGGCAAAGCACACTAAATATAATCATCCAAAAGGAAACGACGGACAAATAGAGGTATTCAAATGTATGGAATGTCTGTTCGAAAGCGTCCATAAAGTGAACTTGAAAAGGCACATGAGACGGCAACATGACACCGAAGCGATCGTGTACCGCTGCGATCAGTGCTCGTACAAAACTAAGAACAAATCGAACTGGGGAAGACATTATAACAGTAAACACAACGAATTGACCGCCAAGAAATACTTCCGAGGCTATAATAAAGAGCTCAAAGAAGAACCTGAAGTCTATAAATGTCCGGAATGTACGTATGAGAGTAAATGTAAACGATACTTGGGTGAGCACTACAAGCGTAAACACAAAGAGAGCGAGATCTATGAATGTGATCAATGTTCATTTAAAACTTATGTTAAAGCCTACTTTTCGAAGCATTATTCCCTCAGCCACAGACAACAAATGGTGATATATAGATGTTCTGAGTGTAAATATGAGTCTACAATTGAAAGGAACTACATCCGACATTTTAGTCGTAACCACAGTGAACAAACCAAAGCGCTAAAAGAAATACATATTTAAATTAAAGGAGGACTCTAAAGAGCCGATAAATGTTTAATGGCACACCACTGATGGACTCAATTAAATATGACATTGCAGTTACGTACTGGATATTTTGCAGTGTTCTAAGTTCGGAAGAATAAAAGCAAAGAACTGATTGAAAATGAGTTTCATTGAGAAATTCGCAGAGGCGTGTTTCATCTATAAAAAAATATATTTTTAAATAAATCTTGTTATAAATTAAAATTTTCTCTAATTATTGATAATTAATTTTTTTGTTTGAAACTTTTATATCACAGTTTATAAATATATAAGTGCAAAAGTTTATTTGTGTATATGTACCGTTAATTATTAGGGTCGAGGGTGAATGAATATGCCAGTCTGGCACATCAAAATTACCACGTTTCCATGACAACAGAACGTTTGCACATCATCTTGCTCTATGTTCAAATACAGCTAGTGAAGTGCTGTTGCTTAAATTATTTAACAGCCATGGCACTTTGTTTACATTATTTCATATTTTAAGGGTTTCACATTATAAATCGAGCATTTTTAATATTAGTTCTCCAACACAAGCCTCCATCATTCTTCTTTCTTTCCATTCTTCCTAAGTAATCTACTTTTATTTTAAGACTTTTACTTTTTATTTATTTTATACCTACTGACTTTTGCGTTTATCCCTTGTAGTCCTTAAAATCAGCTTGCTTGGAACATTTTTTTGCTTTTGTCTTCTTTTCGTCTTTCTAAATAACCTGCTAAAAGTCCCCATCAATTTATTGTACGCTTCCAAAGTTATACAGGATCCAAAGGTCGCAAAAATAATTTTTATAATTGACTTTTTATCGATCTGAGGGCAAAAATCGTTTATACAGGGTGTTTCATTAATCAGTGCAGAAAATTCAACTGGAGATTCCTTGCTGAATTTTAAGGGGGGTAAAACATTTTTCTTAAAGCCTCCCCTAAGAAGTTACATCCCCTTAAAGTAAGGTAAAAAATTCACATTTATGGATTTTTTTCTGAAATGACTTGAAATTAAAAAAAAGGCGGCTAGCTATTCGAATACTACTACCAGGAAGCCTTCATAATTACATAATTTTATCCACCCTTGTTATCTGCAAGGATGTGAATTATATTACCCCTAAAAGTTTTTTTCCAGAACTTTTTTAAATTTTAAATTATAACAGTGTGATTTTACATACAAATTTATAAAAAATATGTAAAATATTTATAGAAATAAATAAACATTAAATAACACAAAAAACATAATTAACAATATCAATTTAATTTAAATCAACAATGTTTTGTTAAGACAGTGCTCAAAATGGGCACAATTTTCTTGAATACACATGCCCTTATTTTATTTTTTTAGTGGAAAAGCATTGAGTTTTCGTGAAATTTTTAAAAGACCTTTTTAATTGAACACTGGCCCTCCTAAGTGTGAATTTAGATAAAAAAAAAAAAAATAGGAAAAAAGTTCTGGGAAAAAACTTTTAGGGGTAGTATGATTCACACCCTTGCAGAGAACAAGGGTGCATAAAATTATGTAATTATGGAGGCTTCATGGTATTAGTATTCGAATACCTAGCCGTCTTTTTTTTATTTCAAGTCATTTCAGAAAAAAATCGATAAATGTGAATTTTTTACCCTACTTTAAGGGGCTGTAACTTCTTAGGGGAGGCTTTAAGAAAATTTGTTTCATGACAAACCCCCCTTAAAATTCAGCAAGGAAATTGAAGGAAATTGATGCAAGCAACAAGAAAATTGAATTTTCTGCACTGGTTAATGAAACACCCTGTATAAATATCATGAATGAGGAAATTCTTGACCAAAAAGGTCCTATGAATTTTTGGAAAAAAAGCAACTGTTCACTGGTAGTACAGTTCATAAAATTTCACCCGTATAAACTAATATACAGGGTGTCCCAGCTTATTCGAAGCGGTCTCTGTAGGCCAAACTTTTTCAAAAACTTTTTGAAAGTTCAAGTACAGAATCACAATGGCCACAATTTAAAATTATTTTGGAGCATACAGAGTGTCCCATATGACAGTGACATATCAAAGTTATGTTTTTTTAAATGGAATGCTCCTATGTTATTTCATTTTTAGATTGTCTGAGAAGAGAAAATAAGATTGGCTTTTACAGTTGGTGCTTAAATTCAGAAGTTTTTGAGTTATAAACAAGTGAAAATCGTCATTTTTCAAGTTCCAGGCCCTGTACAACGAAAACGGTTCAAGATAGAGAAAAACGGCTTACATGTCCCTATTTTAACTTTTTATGTACTATCCTATGGTATAGAAACATTGTACTTTCTTTGATTTTTTTATTTGAAGACGCGTGGAGAAATCTCAGAATTTTTCAAATTTTTTATCACCCTGTATAAACATTTCATCTACATCATAGGATAGTACATAAAAAAGTAAAATAGGTAAAAAACATGTAAGCCGTTTTCCTCTATCTTCAGCCGTTTTCATTGTACAGGGCTTTGAACTTTAAAAATGACGATTTTCACTTGTTTATAACTCACAAACTTCTGAATTTAAACACCAACTGTATATGCCACTGTCATATGGGACACTCTGTATGCTCCAAAATAATTTTAAGTTCTGGCCATTGTGATTCTGTAGTTGAACTTTCAAAAAGTTTTTTGAAAAAGTCCATCATTTGGCCTACAGAGACCGCTTCGAATAAGCTGGGACACCCTGTATTATATATGGTGTAAATCTGTTTTGGAGACATAAGGAAATCACATGCAAAATGCAACTTTGGTTAATATTTTGTCTACCCATTATATGTTTCAGAGAAAAATATTAAATGGACGATTTATTTAATATTTAAAAGCCGCTGCCATGGCTATAGTTACATCCCTTATGTCCGTATTCATCAAACTTCAAAATATAACTCTGGGGTTATATTTTGAATTTTCTGACAGCTGATTGGTCTAAATGCTCAAACCCTACGAACGCTACTAGTTTCAAACCAATGACATGTTCCAAAATATAACCCCAGGGGTTATATTTATTGATGAATACCGGCCTTAGGCCCGTAATTTTTTTAATTGCTACTTGAAAACTTCTGACACTTGGGCTTTACCACAGCCATAAGATATTTATTTATTTTTATCTCTTAAAACAATTGCGGGAGTCAATGGCATTCAGAATTTAGAATGTGATTTCCCTGTGTCTCCAAAACAGAGTTTCAGCTTGTGGAGTGCTAAACAGCTTTTTTTGAGGATCAAGGATGCAACTTCGGACCTTATGCCATTTCAATCATTGACATCATAATATCTTTACTTATTATTTAGTTGAATTGGAAAATACAGAATTGAGTCAGATTTTAAAGTAAATTTTATTGCTTCGGTCCCTTATTCTTTTATTTCTGATAGCTCTTCTATACAGGTTGTCCAAAGATGTCTTGATCAAGAGATATCTGCGTTACTTTAAAACAGTGATTCCAAGGGCTGTGTTTCCTGAAAAATTCAACCTGCAACGATTCAAAGTCAACATGAATCGATATGTCTGCTCATGCACCTCTCCCAGAGCGTCATAGGGATTGTATGTTCCCTGCAGTGCATGCGTAATTCCAATTAAAAGAAAAAAGCAAATGAAATAGGAGCGGGTGGTGTCGCAGTTGCTTTAAGCGGTTAAGTTGCTGCGGCTACCACTGACTGGGATCGAATCCCAGTCTGTCATGGATGTTTGTGTTCGTCAATTCAACTATTTAAATTGTGTCTGGGTAGAATGAGATAGTTCTTGAAGCCTAAAATATACATGCCTATTCTCTCTCTTTTTCATGATTGTCAATCATCGTTGGAATTGGTGGTGTCTGAAACTACAATAAATCTTGAAGTGAACTCACGATTAGTTCTTTGGACTGGTCGCTAGATGTCGCTCTGCTTAAATCACACTGAGAACTGTGTAACTGGTTTGCTTAAGACCTAGGGGGCTTTCAGAAATTCGACAACATCCTCCGGATACTCCAGATGCAGCACACTGATCAGCCCCAATAGGGCGAAACACGTGTCTGTTCTTGTTCTGGTACTCTAGTGGGTCTGTTGTTGTTTTGATGAAGCCTCTCTCGATTGAGTTTCAGTCACTGCCAATATGACAAATGTTAGGGCGATGGAAAAATACTCCGACCTCACGTAACAAGCTAGTAATTGCACTTTATGTGCTTTATACTCATACGACCTGCATTCATTCCTTATTTATATACCGCAATAAGACTTATGCTTCTTACCGCAATATGCTTCTTCCGACCTTAACAACCTGGGATCTATTCAGTAGGTTGGATTTGAGAAAAGTATCTGTTTTCGCTGAGATTCCATAGTCTATTCAAGAGTATGCTGTTATCAACTTTATCATCGATAGATGCTCGGTTTTGATATCTCTATCAGTGTCTTATCGGTTTTGTCAAAATGTGTACCCTGTATGCATTTTATTCAAATTTTAGTACCATTTTCTAAAACTGCATGAAAAATGCTACAATTGCGGTAAAAAAAATCACTTAGCACCATTAAACTAAATTGAGAAGGAAATAAAAACTTTTAGTTTTTTCAGGATTTCAATTCAGGTTGTTAATAATTTTTGAAAAATTAAATGTGGTTTTTTAAAACTTGTTTGTTTTGTAGTTATTTCCCATAAATTTGCTTGATCTACAGATTTAGCCAAGATTAGGGACCGTTCTAGATTTTTTCGAGCTAAAAATAAGTTTTAACAAGAAAAACAACTGCGAGAAGAAATGGTAATTCTAATGACAACCAAACACATAAGCGTTTAAGTAACACAATTTAACACATAAACATATAAAATAAATTATATGTTTCATATAAGTACATAAGCGAAACAGACAGAAAAATATCAACACAAAAAATGTTGGGAAGAAAAACTACAATTCAGTGCAGATAATGTTCAAACATGCAGGCCACCATCAAACTTGACCTTTTCAGTAAATCTTCGGTTGCCCTGCGCATCACTTCAGGGTTTTCCCTTATTTCATTAGCTGCCGTGAAAATTCTGCGCCTCAGCTCAAAATTTCTATTTCTTTCAGTTGTTTTTCTTATTAAAACTTATTTTTACCTCGAAAAAATGTAGAACGTCCCTAATCTTGGCTAAATCTGTATAGATCAAGCAAAGTTATTTGACATATGTAACTACAAAACAAGCAAGTTTTAAAAAATCGCATTTAATTTTCAAAAATTATTAACAACCATGAATTTAAATCCTGAAAAAACTAAAAGTTTTTATTTTCTTCTCGATTCAGTTTAATGGTGCCAAGTAATTTTTTACCGCAATTTTAGCATTTTCCATGTAGTTTTAGAAAATATAGTTGGAAAGAAGTTTTAGAAAATAATTTTAGAAAAATCTAAACTTTGAAGAAAATGCATACAGGGTGAACTTTTTAACAAGAAACATTAAATACGGCCCTGCAGTATTGGCGATATCCATAATACACCCTGCATCTATGTTATTAATGATGTGAAACCCATTAACCATGGGTTTTTTAGAATCACCTCGGTGTCCTCTATCCACAGTTACCATTTGTCTGTTTACTAATGAAACACCCTGTATTGAAGCGTTCTTCCTCTTTATTGTTTCAAATCAAAAGTATTATATTTATTGTTTGAAATTAATCAGTCACAACACAACTAAACAACTATAGCAAATTAACAATAACCTCCAAAGTCCAAATAATCAGTTCTTCTTATTTACACACACTACTAAACACAACTATGCTCTTCACTTCTCAGATTATTTCCAATATTAACGTATTCACAATCACTGAACAACCTTCTCATCTTTCACTACCTATGTTCTTTTCTTTGTGTCTGTGGTGCTCCAACCTCAACTAACTTCCAATCTAAATTAATTGTAGCTACTGCTACAGCGCTCTTATATACATGCCAAAATATGATTATGACATTCCTGTCTTGGCAGACAGTTTCGTGAACCAGTTGACTATTAAATTAATTGAGAGAATGTAAAGAAACATAATACAGCATAATTCACCAGTGTTCTTTTGTTACAATATGAACATAATTTGATAAACAAACCAACAAACAAAATGATAAAAAATGTAAAACTTAGAGAGAACGTAGGTTCAATAATAATTGTACACGAGGTTAACTAATCGTTGAAATAGACCAATCAAAAAATACTTCCAAGAGTAGACTAGGCAGAAGCGACCATAAAGGAACAAGATCGCTATTCCAAAATCCTTCCCATGAGGTCTTCTAATAACGTTTCCCACCTCTGAGCTTCCACTTTAAAACAATAACCAAAAACCGACGCCACTTTACATGGAGAACTAGTATTTGGACAAGTCTTCCTTTTAATGTCCAATCAAACTGCTTACCTGTTTCACACTATGGTACTGTGGATCTGCATGACCTGTCATATGTCATAATGTAAGGTAGGCTGGTCCATTCAATGCCTTTGATTAATTGTCAATTGAATAAAGCTTGCAGATTCAATGTTGAGGCCAACAATTGCAGCAATCTTATGTAAGATAATATACCTTATAATTATGGTTCTTTTATGTAAGACAGGCATTACAGCATAGATGACATCAGCCAAATACGCTCAACTAACAATACCGGATACTCTCATCCATTGAGTGGGTCAATGTCATCTTACCCAGAAAATTGGCATTTTTGCAATTTTCTATCATTTTCATCACTTGCCTTAAAAGAACAATATTTATAATAATAATTATTATGTATTCGTTCCTAATGAAACATCAAATTGTATACAATTTAGAATTTATTTATTAAAAAAAATTATCACAAAATTCTTATCACTCTGGAACAACTTTTAACATTCATTTATAAGTTTTACATTATATTACACTAGGATTAAACAACAAAAAAAAAAAAAAAACAAACAAACTAAAAGTTGTGAAAGTTATTCGAAGTGATTACATTAGCAAATATATGTTAAGATAACTAATACACAGGTAAAAATTAAATCAACAAAAAGGCACGATTTAATAGTAATAAATTATAACAAAACATTGGTTACTTTCAATATAATAATAAAGATTATTGTTAATTAATAATTCAACCATTAGGAACTAATCCAAACCTGTATAGACACTTCTCTTAATAAAACATTGTGGTTCGTTGAAATCTGCTTATATTTTCCCAAAAATTAAGGTGATGTTTAGTGATATAACTAATTTTATATTAGTTCCGTGTTGTTTGATCTGTCATTAAAAGCATGAAATTAATTTTTGTTATTCCTTAAAAACAATAACAAAAAAATTCAAATGGTTGTGTTATTCCCAAAAGGTTGATATTGAAATCTTCCTAAGCATTACAATAATAATAGAGAATTTAAAATCATCAAGTTTGTATTAAAATAAGCTTAATACCTAACGAGTCGTCAAGTCCGATGGTTGTTTCCAACCTCATGAAAATTCAAATTAATCACTGGAAATTTTCTTACCCTCACAGTTTAATTCAAACACAAATATTTCACTTCTTGCTGAAATGAAATCGATAAAATGAACAACCTTAGGCACTTCTCTGACTATAGTTCAGCGACAGATGTCAGCCTTTTATATAACGACTCACTTCCGTCATGTAGGGTGATCTAATTCTAGAAGATCCAAATATAAGTAAAAATACTACTAAATAAGCAGGAAGGATTTTAATCTTGTATAGCGAAATTTAAGATACTATATACAGCGTTGATTAGAAAACGATCCACCCTAAATATATCAAAAGTATAAAAATTTCATAGACCGGTCAGTTTGTTCTGCCAAGTGTTGGCGAAAAAATGAGAATCTGAATAGGTGAATAGGTAAGATCAATATCAAGAGGTATAATAATAATAATAACAAATCAATGGTGATTGGCCATTTGAAAATTTTATAAGGTCGGTTTGTTTATTATATTTTATATGCTACATATTGTGTAAATAAAGTTATTTTTTCTATAACTAATGTTTCCCGAATTACAAACTTCTCAATAGTTGATTAAATGTTTAGTATATGCTTTAAAAGATACCAACCTTTTAACATTTAAACACTGCAGCTCTAGTCATGACATGAAAAAACCTGCTACCATACCTTTTCTGTTATTCCTTTCCCTAAATGTTCTACCAATCTTTCCTTCTAGTGGACTCTATAACAGGAGTACCAAAAAAATCATACATTCATCCCTACTACAGGTTCAGAAATTTTAAAAATGAATAGCAAATGCCCGGTTGCATGAACGTAATTAAAAATAAAATATAAAAAAGAAAATCACCAATTTTAAAATGCTTGTTAACAAAATATTGGTCTGATATTGTGGAAATAAATTCTACTCCATTATTGATGATGAGTTAATTACCAATAAAAAAAATAAAAGATCATTGAAACTATTCACCATATTTTCAAAATTTGAAATTTAAAATCAGATTTTTAATTATGTTCGTGCAACCGGGCCAAAATCTTGTTGAATTTGATTTCTGTTCATGTTGATGAAACTACTCGTAATGCCATAAATATTTCATCAAAATTATAAAAATTACTTTTATACAGGAACAATAATAATTTAAAGAAAAAAATAAATAAGAAAAAATAAAATGTGATTTCAGAAATCACTATTCCTGGATTAGGAAACGTTACAATTTTTTGTTCCCAGGAGTACAACGTGAACAAAGGGCAGAAAAGGTAAAAGATAACAACACTGTCCAAATTGTATGGCCAAACTTGGACTCTATAAACAACATTTTAAAAATAATTAACCCACCATGTGCCACCAACTTAAACTTACAACACTCAAAGGCATACATGAACAATAAAAAATAATAAAATAAAAATCCTCATTTCTGAGATGTTACACATTTTAAGGCTCTGCACATCTTTACAAATCAAATTAGACAAAGGTCATAAAGAAATTAAACAATGAGACAGTTCTTTCAACAAGATGTTACCCTACTTCCTAGCGATTTTTTATTTATTTATTACAACAAGGTTACCAGATTTATCTTTATTGCATTCATGCGTTAATTTTTTCAGTCAGGTTCTCAATTTATTCGTCAAACAGTTGCTTCTTCAAAACCAAAACTGATCAGAGATATTTTACATAAATTATAATTTCCAACCGATTTAAGCAGAATCGTTTCCAAAAGAACAGCGTTTATAACACTTTCAGTCGCAACAACACGATACACTTAAAGAGACTAAACCACAACAGACAAAATAAACACAAATTTCCCCTGACTAATCGAATTTTCAAACGTTTTACCACTCTTTCACAGAAACCACTAGCACCGGGCACGATTTCCGGACCTGCGGGAAACTGAACACTTGGCCAACCGCCGGGCCTGCTGGTTATCGGACCTATCTCTGGACACTATGTCGGTAAAACAGCAGGTAAGGGACCCGGGTGCCCTGCGGCTTCAGGACCTGTTCCTCGGGAACGGGACGCACGATAGCGTCGTCGTAACGCAGCCAAGTGCCATAGCCCGTGTGGTAGACGTCGGTCAAATAATGGCCCTTGGTCGCCTCCTGTCCGTCATGGTAGACCACCGAGAAGAGCTTGTATTGCTGGCCCACGTTGCCCGACAGCAGCTCTGATGGAAACAAAAAGGTGGATTTGTTTTAGCTACCTCGTGTAATGTTTTTGTAATAAAGTGAGTCAATTTCAGTTCTTTTCCTGAGCTAAAAATTAATTATAAAAAATCTGTGCACTTACTTGGATCGATTTTCAAATCGATGGGAAACTCGACGGGCTTGATTATCTTGGTGCAACCGTTAACTTTATAATCGAAGCATTTGAGGTGCAATATCAAAATGATGGGAAGTTCCTCAATGGTGGTCTGCTGCCAGGCTTCTACTTCCTTGTTCGTCTTCGAACAGGTCACTCCCTCGATCAGATTCTTACTCACGAGGGCTTCCAACGCCTCCTGTACGGTTCTGGCTTTCTGAAATAAAAAAAAATCACAACTGCAGATAATGACTCCAATCTGTTAGTTCTATTGTAGAGTATTTTTTATCAATAATGTCCTGTACATTACTGAACTATTGAGTATGACTGTATTTTTCTATGAATAGCGCATGATCAACAAAATACAGAAAATATATCCGAAATATCAGAAAAGACAATGTATCATGTATGAAGATAATAAAATCGCATCATAAAAAATTAAATTAATGTTTACTGTATGCAATATAAGCATTATTGGTTTAATAATAATATTTACTTATTGTTAATTTAAAAACATCTGGAATAGAATACATGTGGGACATATGTACAGGAGGAAGAGAGCAAATTAGACAGAACCCTGAGGAATACCTGTAATCGTTAGATAGGGATTAAAAGGGGCTCCCTCGATTGTAGTGAGGACTATGCTATTAGCTAGATGACATTAAATGATCATAACTCAGTGGGGAACATACAGTTCGGGAGCTTATTAAAGACACCAAGCCGGATGCTTTAGATCCAAGTCTATTGTTTTAGATTAATTGTGACTTCCTATTGCTTGGTTCTAAATATCGATTGGTGCTTCTATATTATGTTCCAGTATTTGAATGTAAAAGATTCCCTGTACAAAACTCTGGAAATAAATGACAGAACTGCTCTAGGGTGATATAACTCCCCGTTAGGTACTGCTGACTTGTATCATTTTTTTTAAGAAATGGTTAGATTTGCTAGTTCTCATGGAGAAAGTTTCCCAAATAAAGTGCACATCACAAGTGGAAATATAAGACTGTTAGTTCTTCTCAGTAATTGAAAATATAACTGCAAGTTGATGAAGTTATAACAAACTCATTAATTTCAATTCCAATAGCTGATTAACTAGAACAACTTACCTCGATATTTAATTGTAGAGTAAAGAAAGGTTGGATGTTATCAGTAGGCTGATCACCAGTCTTGTGGATTCTGGACTTCAGCAATCCACCAAATATATCACTGATTGGAGTCCGTTGGAATTCGGTTTTTCTGGTTATACTGCACTTATTCCTTTTGCGCATAACCTGTGACAATTAAAAGAGATTAATTATTTCCCCTTTTTCACCCTTTTCTACATGAAATTAAAATTAGCAAAAACACAATGAATACAAAAAACTGAAAATAATCTTCTAAGTAATTTTACCTGCCACTCCTGGTCATTTTCATTATCAATCGGTTCTTCTTTTATCTCACTTATGGATTCAGTCTTCACTAGTTTCATCAGCTGTAATAAAAGAGAATATATGAAAATATTGGATTTGTAAATTTTTTGGACAATAAAGAATTTAATAATTAAATTTAATTCAATATTCCTAATTTGATTCATTTTCAGGATCAGAGAAAATGATAAAAATGATATAAAAATGATACTCTAGATAAAGACTGATTCAGAATATCAAAGGTAAACAAGTGACTAAAAAACTACTCACTTCACGCATTTCATCATTAAGTAGGTTCAAAAGAGCCCCAAGGAACTCTTCGGCGTCCTCTTGCCTCCCTTCCACGAGGAAAGAATCGCTGCTCTTGCCGTTCAATATCTTGTGCATGTAGGACGCCTCAAACGGCTGCCCGCAGTTGATATGCACGCCCTGATCTTTCCTGGCATTTTTCTCGGACTTTCTGTGGGACACCTTCACCCCTTCAGTTTTGCTAAATTCTCTAGCAAATTGGCACCTGTAAAACAAAAAAATACAAAATTAACTTTTTATCTAACAGATTCTAATAATTCTCACTGCTCTTAAAACGTGAGCAAAAGTCTCAATTTTCTGTGAAGAATTAGAGTCATCCACAAATATGCTAAGACTGTATGACATACAGGACAATTATTATTGTAAATACCAAATTTAACAGGGTTTACTTGACAATATAGCCTCCTATCCAGTTTGCAATCCCCACTTACAAGAATTAATTTATCTTTATTTTTCTATTTCACACACAATAATTATAGACAGCTCCTGCAAAAGGCTATTGTCAGGTAAATGGGATTAAATTTTATTGCCCAATCATCAGCTATAAATCAGGAAAGAACTTTTGGATTGTGTCATAATTTTACACGATGGACAATATGAATAAAATGGAAGTATGAGCTTTACTAAATAATACAAATCGAAGAAACAAATTGATATAATAATAAATTATTATATTACAGCAATCCTATTATCAAAAAACAATAATGTTTTCTGAACAACACAACTCTAATGGTATTATAAAGACAGAGACATCAATGTTTAATTGGTTATTTCTAGCTCATCAGTCTGACATATTATCACCACCAGAGGAGTGTGCGGAACAGAAAGAAAACCAGCCTACATACTCGAAGTAGATTGATTTGTCGGAAACATAGTGACTTGCAAGGCAAATGCCATCGAACGACTGAAAGTATACAACTTTCAATATACCATTAGAGATTCTCCCAGAGAAATCTGCAATTTTTTCACTGCCATTTCTGACTGTTCATCGAAAAAAGCAATTACCTTGCAAATTGCAATAAACAAATCAGAGATGGAGCTAGTCACAAAGATTTTTTCTTTCTGTTTGACATTCTCCTCTGGTGGTGATAATATGTCAAGACTGATGAGCAGGATATAACCAGTGAAACATCGATGTCTCTGTCTTCACCATACCATTTAGGGTTGTGCCGTTCAGAAAAACGTTATTGTTTTACATACAAATCGATTTCTTAGTGTCAAAAATATTTATTATCTCACTTGCTCTATTTGAAGTAAAAGCAAAAACTGATTTTGATACATATGACCCAATGATGTGACAACAAAATTAATCTTAAAACATAAATCTCTGAATTATTATCTTCAAGCGCACATTCAAAACATGCTAACCCTTAGTCCAAAAACAACTACCACACCCATTTTCCCTTCTTCAATTTCCAAAACCATTTCAACGGTTTTCTTTTTGCCGTTTTATTTCAAGGTTTTTCCCTCCAATTTTTTAGCATGGTTGGTTTTTCAAAGTGGTACATTTAAATTACATTGTGTTTGTTTGTAATTTACATGCATTTTTGTGTAATTTAAGTAAAAAATGGGCCTTCAGCCCAATTTAGTCACCTTTTACTGCTTGTAAAATAAGTTTTTTCTTACAATTTACTAGTGATTGATTCTATTGCAATGTTTTGTAATGTTTTCCAGCCTTGAAGATAAAAATAAAGATTTTCGAAAGCTCGGTGTAGCAAAAAGAGTACTCTTATTTAAGCCCCAAGTCAACGACAGAATCCTCAGTTCAATTATATCATTAAATATATGAATGTATGAACAGTTCATAATAGGTACATATTACAATTTCAGATAATGCGAAATATTTGAAGGAGAGGTTTCGGACAACACGGAGGACTTGAATTTTCTTTCAAATTTCAAATACGGACCACAATAATTCCGGATAAAGTGGCAGTTTTAAAAACCAATTTTGTTTTGGATAAAGCGAATTCTGGATAATCGCGATCCGGATAATCGAGCTTCTACTGTAATGAATTTTTTAAATCTAACTTTACTCCATTATATGTATAGAGATCATTTTCCAAAACACTGTATGTGTTTCAATAATTGCAACTAACCCTTCAGGACATCATCTCTTAGGTCAGCCAATTACTGATTTGATGATAATTATGTCCTCCTACGCCTATCCATATATTATTTGGATGAAACTTCGCTGAACGCTGTCCATACAAAAAAAAGTCGGGATTTAAATAATTATTACCTACATTGGTAGTGACACGGGTTTTTTGAATTGACTGTTATTTTTGAATCAAAACACAGGGGGACTAACATCAAAACATGGCTGACACAGTATTTGAGCAATGGTTCATTAAAATTTTGCCAAGCTTAAAGGCATACTTTGTTGTTTCATATCACCATATCATTATGCACCATATCATAAGTGAAGACAAGAAAAATTACACACCACTGCTTGGAAAAAGCATACATCAAGCAATAGCTAAGATAAAAACTGAGGTTTTACAGATGACTTGGTCAAAGTGGAACTGCTATCTATCGTTAAAATCTATCAACCACTTTATATAAAATACTTTGTGGATGAGATGGCCAAAGAATTTAACGTAAAAATTGTAAATTTACCGCCTTATTATTGCGAACTAAATCCTATTGAGCTGATCTGGGCTCAAATAAAAAATTAAGTGACATCTCTAAACACAACGTTCAAGCTCTCGGATGTAAAAGAAATTCTGCTTTTAGCCGTGTATTGCTCATGTAATTAAGCAAGAACAAAATATGTGGAATCTTGATTTTCAAATGGATCGTGCAGGTGAAAATTGATCTTGGCACTTGGCAGTAGTGATGGAAGTGATTCATCATATTCTAGCGATGAAAAATAATTGAAGCCGTTTTTAATATTTAAATGTGTTTTCCATTATTTTTTAAGCATTTTAGGGCAACACTATCTACGCCCCTGATTGACTCTCAAAGCAATGCTATTAGTAAATTCTAGTCATTGGTAGAATCGTATCTTTTTAATAATCGGATTCTCAACGATTTTGAATTCAGATGCGCCAATCACTAGTATATTCCAATCATATCTGCAATAACTAATACTGTAAAGGTATAGAGCCCGTCAGAAATATCATGAGCCATAATGCTTGCAAGTATGCTACATCAATATCCCGGAAATACCCACTTGCTGGTATCGGGCCGGAGAGACAGTAGCGGCGTGTCTTTTACCAGTTCACGCTTATAGCTCTTGCAGTTAGTTAGCATTTGCATACCTTCCATCTACATTCCAAGGTCCGCCTGTCACTGCTTACAAGTATCAAGCCATGGCAGGCTCTTGTGTTTCTAAGAGAGAATATAATCGGTTTACTCCTTTCCAAGAATTTTGGTTCATGATATATCGTACGGACAATATCTGCATTTATTATCAAATCAGTATTTTATTCATAACGGCAAAATCAGTTACAATGAAATTGATCAAGATTGAGTATTAGCCTGTAAAATTACTTACTGTTATCGAGTTGCTAACAGTTTTTGTTGCTTCACTTCATTTACATACAATGTATACGTTATATTAGTTACTTACATTTTATTCAAGGTGTCCGGCGCCTTCTCACACCTATTCATAATCTTGACGATCCCTTGCAGTAAATGGTACATTGGGGGACATGCTATTAATGCTTGGAGGATCGAGTTGATGTAACAATAATTGCTCCTGTTTACTAGGCCGCGGGGCTGCACACTAACCGGACGGCTCACCACGGTGTGCTCAGTGAAGTACTCTGAAATTTCCAGAAAAATCATACACTTGTTGAACCAGTTAAATTTCCCCTTAAACAGAGGTACTACAGTACTACAGGGAATAGAAACTTAGTTATTAACGTTCATTCTACAAGTGTTTCTTAGATAAGTACAAAGAATTAAGTCTCTACAATGCCAAATCAAGTTTTTATACCTAGTTATTTTACATTCTTTTATATTTCGTGTCACCCAGTATACAATGATCATTAGAGGGCTCCGCCTGAAAAACCAAACAAGTCTTGGGAAACAAGTTACAACACAACAGAAATTATAAATTTTGTTGTTAGAAGTGAAAAATGGAGTTGACTTAGTGAACCTCCCCTGCTGGTAAATAATAATTCTAATCGATCGAATAAGGAATTTTGGAGTGAGATAACAAGCTGGGAGCCCTTCAATGTTACGGGAAGAAAATGTGCTATTACTAAGTAGACAAGATTTCTTAATAAAATCTTGGCCTGCCAGCAGTTTCGCGCTTTTGGCCTTCAAGTTGTCGGGCCTGCATCCCTTACATCAGATTTCCCGTCAAAGTTAGAATTTGACAGCTTTTTTTTATGTTATTTTTTTCTATATCACTCCAATATGGGAACTTATGAAAATTTGCAAGAAGTTATAAACAGTTCAGACAGAGACTTCAGTTCTCGTAAACAGGGCCTTAACAGAAAATAGAATATCTAACCTAAATACCGGTCGAAACTATTTTTTTTTAATCTGTATGAATCCAGAAATTTCTACAACAGGCCGTAATGGACAATCCTGATATGTGCCTGCAAATATCTTTAAAATCGAGCCATTAGACACTTGGGTAAATAAGTTAAAATGTGACGGTATTTCCAATTATATAAATTTTAAATTTGAAAACGTTCCAATTTTTCTCAAATAACTTTTTTATTAGGCCCTTTTTGAAAAAAATGCATGCATTTCTGTTGTCCTGGAACTAGCGTTTTAGCCTTTCGTAAAGTTTTTAAAATCTGATCCCTACTGTCAGTAATATTCACGTTGCAAGTACTTTTTTTTCAAACGACCCCATAGAATCCTTATGGAGATTGGCTCCCGGTTAAATTTGATGTAATTTTGAAAATCGGTAGTAATTGATGAGAAGATCAGAAGTCTTCGCAGGCATAAGCTCAGAAAAACTCGTTTTCTCGAGATATTCACCTCTGAAAATTGAATTTTTTCTACGGCGTTGCTGTATCCGCAAACGTCGTGGCTTTTTATTTATAACAATGATAAAAGACCTGACCTATTAGATTCAGATCAGTTTCTAGTCATCTTCCTGTGAAAACAATAAACTTTTTCAGTTTGATAATCATTGGTATGTTTATAAAAACATATAATGCGAAAGTGTTGATGGATTTAGTGACCGAATTGCCTTCAAGACGGTCAGGGATATATCACTGGCATTTTTACAATAATAAAATGACTTTTGCAGTGAAGTATGTTATAAAAAATAAGATTCTGAATAGTTTCTAAAGTCAAAGCTTGACAAGTATGACATATTTTTATTCGGAACTTTTGGATTCAGAGTGCACATATGTCAGATGGAAAATCGTAAAGCGTTTAGGGGAACCCGGCTGGTTGGAACTAAAAAGATGTGCATTTCAGAATATTTTTCTAAGGATGATGTCAGACTGGATCAGGTCAGGTTTTAGTCAGATCAAAAATAAAATAAAATCCGCCTCTTTTTAGTTCAAAACAACCGGATCTCCCTAGACCCTTGTGCTTTTGTTTCAATCTGACATATGTGCATTCTGAATACAAAATTATTTTATTTAATTATTTTTATTTCATACAATGTGCGTCAATGCAAGTGTCATATTAATTAATTGTCATGTGAGAAAAATTTATCTTTAGAGATGCAAGAAAACGAGTTTTCCTGTGCTTATACCTATGGAGACTCTTGATCTACTCATTGAGTACTACCGATTCCCAAATTACAACAAATTTAACCGGGAGCCAATCTCCATAAGGATTTTGCGGGGTCCTTTAAAAAACAGCATATTTAAGGAAAATGGTTCAAATAAAAAAAATAGTCCTTGAGAAACCCCTATAAAAAGTTTAAAGTCAACATTTGCTAGGATCCACTGTTTCGAGAAAAAATCAATTTTCTGCAAAAAAAGGTGAAGAAAATTTTTTATTCTTATTAGCCTCTCACCCAATTTTTTTGCAACTATTTCTACAAAGTTTGTACGTGTTGCTTCTCATAAGCAATGTAGCCAACAAAATTCTGGTGTCTAAGCAATTCACCAACAAAATTCGAATGTGTCATTCGAAACCATCACCAAGAAAAAACCAGATCGGTTGTACCATGTAAAAAAAGATATAATCCTGAAGGGGGGGCCTTGAAATTCCTCGACCCGCCTCATTTCCAATAAGTTGCGTAAAGGGACGCCAAGGTATCCCCCTGCAAACTTTCAATTTGATTGGTAAAACTTTCAGTCATTTTCAAGTATTTCAGTATTCATATTTTCATATTTTAAGAGCTCTTCCCGACAAGTCCTAAAATTCTGGGAAAAATAATACTTCCCAAGAAGCGATCACACTTATTTTCAATAGGGTTCGTGGAATCGAGTGCCTTTAAAAAGAGCCCCATTTCAACTCCCTAGGGTGAGAAAATGCAGCTCTAGAGTGTTTCATGTAATTTGCACAGGGATTGGAAGCATACAAATTTACATAACGTCAGATATTTTCACAAAATGTATAGAACTGGGAGTATTTTAGCAACTAGCTTCTTAAGGACTGCTAGTTCTTAGCTCCTATCTGACCTCTAGCTTTAAACTCGATGCAGTGAATAAATTTTCGTAATGAATGTTATCTTTATCAGTATTGCGTGTGAAAAATGTTCAACTTTGGAACGTCATATCTTCGCGATAATTTTTCGGTCTAAAAATATTTCCAGCTGTCTTTTCTGCCACTCAAAAGGGATCTAAACTGCTCAACAAATGAAACGTTACATGATCAAATTTGCCCTAACTTTGGCACTGATAAAATTTGGATTGTTTCGAGCAATTCAATTTTTGTTTCGAGGGTTCACTAGTTCAATCCCTTGTTTATCAGTCCGTATGTTTGCAAGAACTTGGTACTTCACACAAAGTTTATATAGGGTGGTAAATAAAACAGTTCAAAATCTCAGAAAGTTCAGCTTGCTCCCATTTGATCAAAGATTTTTCTTTTTAAATTTCAACACAAAGATCATGAAGATGGACCTCATATCTCGAAACGGTTTTCGAATTTTCCGATTATTTCTTTTATTTACAGGGTGATCTCAAAATAACTACTTTTTGGTATGGCAATGATAACTTTGTTACCCGTGACTCGATTTTGAAAATGTAGGGCTCATTTTAAAGCTAAAGCTTCAAGCAAGAACACGCAAGATTGATAATCGCCTAAGGACAAAAATTGAAAATACAGGGTTGTATTAAAACTAACCCAAACCTGAATGGCTTCCGAAATCTGGTATTAAGGAAAATTTTAAATAAAGTCAAGTTGCTTTCAAACAAACCATTCATTCTGAATACTTCAAGATGTTCTTCGCTTGCACGAGTTAAGAATTGTTGACATAAGAACAAAATTACAACTTCGTGTTTTCGAAGTGAAAATCGTCATTTTTCAAGTTCAAGGCCCTGTACAACGAAAACGGCTGAAGATAGAGAAAAACGGCTTACATGTCCCTATTTTAACTTTTCATGTACTATCCCATGATGTAGATAAAATGTTTATACAGGGTGATAAAAAATTTGAAAAATTCTGAGATTTCTCCACGCGTCGCCAAATAAAAAAATCAAAGAAAGTACAAATGTTTCTATACCATAGAATAGTACATGAAAAAGTAAAATATGGACATGTAAGCCGTTTTTCTCTATCTTCAGCCGTTTTAGTTGTACAGGGCCTTGAACTTGAAAAATGACGATTTTCACTTCGAAAACACGAAGTTGTAATTTTGTTCTTATGTCAACAATTCTTAACTCATTCAAGCGAAAAACATCTTGAAGTATTCAGAATGAATGGTTTGTTTGAAAGCAACTTGACTTTATTTAAAATTTTCCTTAATACCAGATTTCGGAAGCCATTCAGGTTTGGGTTAGTTTTAATACAACCCTGTATTTTCAATTTTTGTCCTTAGGCGATTATCAATCTTGCGTGTTCTTGCTTGAAGCTTTAGCTTTAAAATGAGCCCTACATTTTGAAAATCGAGTCACGGGTAACAAAGTTATCATTGCCACACCAAAAAGTAGTTATTTTGAGATCAGCCTGTAAATAAAAGAAATAATCGGAAAATTCGAAAACCGTTTTGAGATATGAGGTCCATCTTCATGATCTTTGTGTTGAAATTTAAAAAGAAAAATCTTTGATCAAATGGGAGCAAGCTGAACTTTGTGAGATTTGGAACTGTTTTATTTACCACCCTATATAAACTTTGTGTGAAAGTACCAAGTTCTTGCAAACATACGGACTGATAAACAAGGGATTGAACTAGTGAACCCTCGAAACAAAAATTGAATTGCTCGAAACAATTCAAATTTTATCAGTGCCAAAGTTAGGGCAAATTTGGTCATGTAACGTTTCATTTGTTGAGCAGTTTATAAAGCTATCAACAGATTGCCAGGTGGTGAGACAGTCACGTTACGAACGTTGAACATAGCAAACACAACTGAAAAAAGTCTAAAACACTGCCACCATGAAAATATTTTTAATACACGAAAAAAGAATTTCCAGGTAAATACTGGTTTAAACATTTTTCATAAATCTGTATAAACTCAAATACTAACTACAAGGCAATCATCGAAAAGCCTCACTATGTGCCCAGAAAATCTCAATTTTTCATGGTTTTTCCTGATGAATTTTAATTATTTGACATTTCTACAAATTAGGTACTTATATCCCATTCCAGATATTTTTAAATTCAGTTGGCTATGGAAAATTTGAATTATATTGGTACCTCTTCGAATTCTGAGCTTTGAACTACATTTGACTAGATTAGATTTATCAGCTTATTTTTTTTCAAATTTTCAAATTTCAGCTCAAATCGCCTCTCCAGGGCGTACAACTTTAAGAAAAACTATCACAGCCAACTTGAATTTAAAAACATCTGGAATGGGACATATGTGCCTCTAATAAGATATCTAATAACATAAATTTTGATCAGCGGTTTAATATAACCGTTTCAAATTTTCATGGATAACTTTTTTGTTTGGCACTTTGTGAAAAAAAAAAATTATATGCATTTCTGTTGTCCTGGAACCAGTGCTTCAGCCATAGTGGACTGAAACTTATACTCCATTTCTCAATCTACCTGTCAGTCGAGAAAGTCATGAAAATAAGAAACTCAAACAATGATCAAAAGCAGGGGAGCTATAAAAAAAGCTTGGAAAAAAGTAATGTATGCGGGTTCTTAAAAAGTATCCTAGTACATTGTAATTCAGCTAGATGGACAAAGTCAGTTGCAGCTAAATGGTACATTGACAAAATGTTTGCCATGTTAGTAGAGTTATAAAGAAAGGGTTATAACCCAAGAAGCAAACTTCATGGCCAGCTAGTTAGCAAATAATATGTGAATGGTATATATTTAGAAAATAATCGGGAATGTGAAGACTTACAGCGGGTATTATAAAGGCTCATTAAGTTAACGGGCAGATTTCTGTGGTCATTTCTGAAGAAGGTATCGAGTCTAAGTGGAAATTTTTTAAATTTATCTATTCTTGACATGGAAGTTATTACAGAAATGTTAATAAAAGTCATTTGACGTCGATATTAGCTTCAAAAACCAGCAGAGAAATCTGCCCGTTAGCCTAATGAGCCTTTATAATATTGGCTGATAGTGAATAAAGTTAATTTCACTTACCCGCAAGTTGATAAAAAACAGGATCAACAAAGTCAGCTTTACGAGGATTTTTAATCGGACACTGTTGAGCATCGACCTTATCAGGCGATGTATACCCTCCACCACCGAAGCCGTTCTGAACACTGTCACCAGCATTTTTGGACTTGAACAGACTGGCCCAATTCTTGGGCGCCTTATTGTTTACGACATTTTCGGGCATTCCGTTACCACAAACCCCGTTACTCTTAGTTTCGTTATCGTGGACCACATCATTAGCTGAGACGACAGTCACATTTGCTAGATCACTGTTACCATTTTGTACGTGATCAGAAGTTTCGGCCGCTTCAACATGGTTACGGGACGTATTGTCGTTTGGTTCTTGCAAGACAGGTGCATCATTTTCTTGTCCAAAGGAACTGAATCCTGGATTTACATCTGGTTCTGGAACATGATAAACACATCATCAATATTTATCTGGTCCCGTGAATAAGCAAATAAATCATTCGACAACTGTCAAGTCAAATTCAACCTTCAACTATTTGTTTATAAAGTCTTTAAACTGCTTTGACAAGACTGCTTCCGCTTTAAATGTAGATTATAGACATCAACTAAACTATTTACTCTTTATTTCTCTAGCACCTCCTAAAATGACACTGGTAAAAAATGAAACACCCTGTATACAGTGTGTCCAAGATAAGGAAGGGATAACATTGAGATACTGGAAACGGTAAGAGGTCGGTTAAATTAGAAAAAAGTTGCACAGTTTGATGCTTATTAAGAATCTGAAATAAAATCTAGCAAAACTTCAGGCGTTGCTGAAATATGTTGAAAAAAACTGAAAAATCGAGATTTTTTTTGTTTCAGCCACATCTTTTTTATTGAATATTAATAAAAAATTTTTTGTAGGTTTACATATTATGCCATCAAAGGGTATCCATTTGACATTACAAAAATCTCCAAAGCCGACTAGATCTCAGAGTTTTCATAGCCAACTTTTGATTTTCTCATTTCAACTCTGAAGACTTCTATCTCAGCTATTAATTATGTCTTACTCAAAAATATTTTATGATGAAAGTTCACTTATTTTGCGATTCTCTATCACCTCCTAAAATGACACTGGTAAAAAATGAAACACTCTGTATACTAACTTATTCATAATAAATGAGAATGGCAAAAAAATTGTTTTTATGTCCCCTTCAATACGAATTTTGATTTTTCTCAATAGGTTGTTTGATTTTCGAGAAATTTAATTTTTTTATTGCGCCAACATTTTTAAATAACGAAAATTCGTGCGCATGAAAAAAACAAACTGCATTTCTCAAATATCGAATAACTTGAAAACTATGACATATGTATACGAAAAAATTACAAGATACCCTTTTTTTAGGAAATCACTCAAGCTTCCTTTCTTCTAATAAGTATTTTTTTATATAGCCAACAAATAATGAGTTAATTAACGAAAAAGAACTTTTTTCACCAAAGGAATGTTTTTTTTTGGGGGGGGGGGGGACGCTGCACCCCTCAGAACTGATTTTTGTACATTTATGTTCAAAGTATAACCTCTTCACTAACAATTATTGAAGGAAAATCTTGAGAATATTTTTTATTAATTTTGGGTGCATTTTTACTTTGCTGACTGGACTAAAATGTAACATAACATAATTTTATAATAGGAATAAAATAAAAATAAGTAAAACATAAAATAACTTAACTTAAGATAAAGTAATAAAACCACTATGACAAAATTATACCAACAAAAACAAAAATCAAAACGACGCAATGATTCCCAAAAGAACCTTCAAGGAAGGGAGTGAAAGGAAGAAATGGCTTTCTGAACAGCCTTCCTGAAATGGCAAACATCTTTTGCAAAAAAAATCCAAAACAAAGGCTTTGCCATTACAATCCTGCAAATTTGGAACGCTCATATGAGCACATAAATCTTCATAGCTGAGATTAATTCTTACTCATTCAGTGTAAATATCACAAAAACAAAAATTCAGATATCTTATGTTATGTATACCACATCATTTTGAATATGAAATGTCCTCTATTATTGGTGTAAACTGTTGGGCAATAAACATTATTATTATTATTATTATTATTATTATTAAAAATAAAGGAGAAATTTACCTTTTGCAGCAGTGGCATCATATCCAGGTACGGATTCTTGCTCAGACACCTGCAATACTTCTCCCTCAACAGGCGGAGAACAGCATTGACCCGGCTGCACCTGACCTTCATCTGGAGAGTAGGCAGGCAACAGAGATCCGTCAGTGACTGGACCGTATCCGGGATAAGCGGGGGGGTATGCATGCACGGGTGTTGGCATCGATATGACATAAGTGGGGCAGAGGACGTGAGTGGGGGATACATTGGTGGTGAGCGGAAGTGTGTGAAAGTAGCCGGTGGTGGTCACGCCCGGGGAGTAGGCAGCGGTGCCTTGATGGTAGATGTAATTCAGGTTAGGTGGAGGAGCGAAGCCGTGATGGTTGTTAAGATAGTGAGTGGGATGGTTGGTGGGGTAGTATTGAGGAGGGTAGGAGTCGGACGGGGGAGGTTCTTGACATGGTTTGGCATGCGATTGGTCTCCTGCTGGAACAATAAAAAAAGTTTTTTTCATCAAGTAGATACATTAGTTTTTAATGATAAGATACAGCAGTTTTAATGAAAAGTAAAAATGGGGGGCGTTTCACTTCTACAGGGTGATCAGTAACTCGCGCACTCCGAATACAGGGCGATATAGAGCCCATTAAAATTAAGGATATTCTGCAAAAAAAAAAAAAAAATTGAATCCAACGGTTGGTTTTCAAGTTACAGAGTTTCCCTCATCCAAGTTTAAAGGTAATTTTTTCAATAACCGTGATGAAAATTAATGAAAAATTCAGGTTACTGTAATGTCTGGAACGGATACCATACAATTCATCAATTTTTTTTTTCACAAAACCTCTTTACAGAGGAATTGAGAATGTTGTAAATTGATAAAATACCTAAATCTGAACGAAATTTGAAGTTTGGCAACCGCCCAAACTCAACTTAGAATATAAAATATTCAAATGCCTTCGTTGCTATGGAAATAAAAATAATAACAATACCATCTAACCCGAACTTATTCACATGTTCAGTACAGTGTTGCCACCGGTTTTTTTTACAAAAATGGTCACATCTTTGGAAGAAAAGAACTTACAACACTGCAGTAAGAAAATTTACCACTCTTAAAAAGTGAAGTTTACCGCAGCATGCTCTGAGTGCGCGAGTTACTGATCGCCCTGTATAATAATGAACTTCAGCATATTCAAAATATTCAGTTTGGGTTAGGACTTGAGCGATTGTTGTTCAGGGTCTTTGCACAGAGTAAACCATCTTTTCGCTCTGAATCAAAAATAAATTTGTAATAATTTGATTCAGCCTTAGTTATAGCGGCTTGGCATGGCAAAGATTTTTTACAGCAGAAACTCTTAAAGGTGATTATACAAAAAAAAAGGGTGTCCAGGTATGAGTGTAAGAGCTACACGTGGCGACCTTCCTTGGACTATTTTGAGTAAAAAATCTTAATACAATAATGCTCTAAACCTCTTCACGGTGCCACACGAGGTCATCAAAGTTAGAAATTCTGGGTCACAAATATGCACATTATTGAACTTCTATTTCCTTTTGCAGTTACGGTTAACATTTTCAAAGACTTTTGCAAAGTCTTATTTCATTTAATTTTCGTAACAGTGCAATTATCAACTTTTTTAACATTTCCTAATTTTTTTTTTTTTGAAAAGTTAAAAAAGTTAATAATTGCACTTTGCACTGTTACGAAAATTAAATGAAATAAGACTTTGCAAAAGTCTTTGAGGAAACAGAAGTTCAATAATATGCATATTTGTGACCCAGAATTTCTAACTTTGATGACCTCCTGTGGCACCGTGAAGACGTTTAGAGCATTATTGTATTAAGATTTTTTACTCAAAATAGTCCAAGGAAGGTCGCCACGTGTAGCTCTTACACTCATACCTGGACACCTTGAATAGTCTAAACTCTAAACCAACAACTGAGCTTTTGACATTTATCATTTTTTTTTAGGGATGTGCCAAATATTTGGAAAAAGTTCTCAGCAAGTTCGGTGTATTTGCTGAACATTCAGCGATGCTGAACTTTGATATTATTTTGCTGAGCTTGCCGAACCTTTTCAGAATATTGCTTTTGCGTAAACCTCTACAGAATATTCATATTGATTTACAAATTATATAAAAAATATTCAGACAACTATGAACAAAGAACAGCTATGAACTTGAAATTCAAGGGATAAGCTGGTTTTCCCAGTAAAATTAACCATTTTACAAATCCAGAATTATGCTTAATAGAAATGTAGAATGAGGTTTGAGGTACCTATTAGAACAAGATAGGATAATTCATTTCTATTTCACAGAAAGAGAAGAACAATAATCCAAATAACATTGTAGTGTATATTTGTACATCTCCCATCCTTGTTTATGTTTCAACTTCAATGCTTGACGCTAATGGGTCAAGTTACAACTTCCACTATAACTTAATAATTCATAAAAAAGCATGGATGTAATATTATATTTTGACATTTACGATAAATTAAATTATAGTTGGACCAGAGATATAACGAAACTACTTTTGTCATTTTATCAATTTTTGGATTATTGAAATATTGTTGAAGTCATAAAATATGACAGTTTAACAATTAAATCATTTCGTTATAGGTATCTCTTGCAGCCAATGTTATGAACGCTGGTTAAGTAGATAGTTAGTTATCTGGCAGATAACACTAACTCCGAGTTAAGTTTCCGCTTGCGTATTATAAAGCAAGATATCCCCGAGCCTAGCTTGCAGTTACCTATCGCTGGAAGTCGGACACATTTAACTCTGTATTGGCGACGAGCCTACACGAACTTCGAACGAACCGCTATTCGGAGGGAATTAAATATAAGATCTGACAGTGCTGAATTTAATTCGTTTGATTCGTATTATTATGACAAGGTTAGGTTTTAGAAGATAAACATCATCAAATCTTCATTTATTACTGTCTACCGTTATGTATTTTATTGTTTGTAATAAATATTAATTCTCAGCACACAGTGAGTGATAATAAGTGAAAATTGAATCGTGAAATATGCACTGCGACACATAAGTAATTAAACCAGTGAGCGTTGTCCAGTTACAAGCTAATGAAATCAATCTGAAACTCAACAACGGCCAACGGAAGAGTGAAGACTGCATAATAATAATTATAATAATAATAATTCGTAAATGTTAGGCGAAAGGGATGGCCAGGGCTCTTGCCTAATGCATCCGCCTAACCAGTCCAGTGTCCCAGACCAAGAGCAATGCCCCAGTACTCCAGACTCCAGTTCAGTGTCCGTCGTTAACTTATTAAAAGTTAACGACTTACCACTTATTAAAAGTTATTTTACAAGTTAATATTGAAATTATTGCATTACCTATTAGAAAACTCACACTCAAAATTTTATCAATTAGGGAGGATCTAAACCTATAAAAACTAAGATCCAATAAGAATTACTTTGATATTCGACAAAATAATATGACAGTTCGGCAGGTTAACCCGCGGAAAACTGGCGGTTAACTTTATCAGCCAGATAGGCAAACTTAACCGGCTACTTTAACCTAACCAAGCTAAAAATAGCTTTATAAAACCGAATAGTAAGGTTATCCATGCAAACTACGAGTTACAGTTATCTGGCAGTTAAAAACTTAACCTTGAGAGCTGAAAAAAGCTTTATAATACACCTGTTGCTTTTTTAACCGGCAGATAGGGACTAACTCCGAGTTATCTTCCTTAATCAGCGTTTATAATATTAGCTGTTGGTCGACTATATCTGGATGTCAAAGTAGTGAAACATACACAGTGAAGAAAAACCTACAGAGTTTTTGAGAGCCACTGATATCTGCAACCAATTTATTCACGTGATGATAATCTTTCACGTTTAGTCGCCATTAAAGAATAAACTTGAAAATTTTTGAATTGTGGGATGAATTATTTAGACATACGGATTTTTTGCGATTAAAATGTTGTCAATGTGTCGTGACACTCATGAGAAGGTGCAAATATTTTGAGCATGTGTATTCTTAATTGATACATGCAACTATTTAGACTGAATCCAACTTTAGTCAAATAAGCTGCAGTATCTCCTAAACCAATCCCTAGATCAATATCTAACAAGAGTGAAAAAAATAATAGAAATGAATGCATGATTTAAAAAACAATACTGTCGAACCAGAGGCGTATGCAGGAAAAAGTTGGGGGGGGGGTCAACGTGTTCTACAAGCCCTGTTTCCTCCATTGACGCTTTGATTCTCTGTGAATAAAATTTATCAAAAAGGGTGTCGTCATGAGAAAGACTTGTGCAAAATTTCAACTGAATATTTCCAAAAGCAATGGCAAATATTTATAAAAAACTTCTTTTAAAATTTAACTTTTGATTGAAATTTGAACCGTCTCTTGAAAGATGAGCACCTAAATGAAAAATGCTACGAGGAGGGATCCATTATTTTTGGCCAAATAATCTGGGGCTAACAGTTCGATCTATTAATTTGCGATACCCTGTATATTTCGCTTCGGTAATCATTTTTAGGCTCAAAGTTTGGTCAGTAAGTAAGACCCGAGTTTTTAATCTGAGCATTCATGAGATTTGCCTATTTTTTACAGGCAGAACTTTGACTTCGTTCTTGTGGAATTTTTAGTTTTAATTTGGAGAAAAAAATAACATCCGGATTATTAAGAACTGAAGTTAAATGTAAACAATAAATCTGAGGAGATGGAAATCAGCAATCAGCTGATCTGATCCCAAGAAGTCTGGAATGTGATTCAGAAGTTACATGCACAAGTGCTAGGAGAGGGTCTTCGGTCTTGAATTAATCTAGAATTAAGTGAGGCTCACGTACCGGCCTAGTGTACTGTCTAGAACACTAAAAACTGGTAACATGTGACATTCGAGAAGGTGACCGTTTGGGAACGCACGTCTAGAACATCACTGTCATCACCTGTCGGGATATACAAGTATTATGTTTAGACTACATAGTTAGTGAATAAGAATGTGGACAGGTAAAATAGAGAGGTTGAAGAACTTATGACAGTAGTGGTTTAACAAGAACAAATGGAATTTTATGTAGAGGTTATTGCGAGGGTTATTGTAAAGTAAATAGATAAGAAAGATTTAAAGTCATTATTATAAACTATTGAAATTTAATTTACCATAAATAAAGTGAGTAGGTATTCATAACAATATTCTGGATAAAGTATGCCCAAATTAATATTTTAAAGGCTACTATACAGGGTGTCCAGGTATGAGTGTAAGAGCTACACGTGGCGACCTTCCTTGGACTATTTTGAGTAAAAAATCTTAATACAACAATGCACTAAACCTCTTCACGGTGCCACACGAGGTCATCAAAATTAGAAAATCTGGGTCACAAATATGCATATTATTGAACTTCTGTTTCCTTTTGCAGTTACGGTTAACATTTTTAAAGACTTTTGCAAAGTCTTATTTCATTTAATTTTCGTAACAGTGCAATTATTAACTTTTTTAACATTTCCTAATTTTTTATTTTTTTTAGAAATGTTAAAAAAGTTAATAATTGCACTGTTACGAAAATTAAATGAAATAAGACTTTGCAAAAGTCTTTGAAAATGTTAACCGTAACTGCAAAAGGAAATAGAAGTTCAATAATATGCATATTTGTGACCCAGAATTTCTAACTTTGATGACCTCCTGTGGCACCGTGAAGACATTTAGAGCATTATTGTATTAAGATTTTTTACTCAAAATAGTCCAAGGAAGGTCGCCACGTGTAGCTCTTACACTCATACCTGGACACCTTGTATTGCTTGAACAAAAAAATTTACCGTATTTAATTAAGAAAAAAATATTGTAAGCCAAAAATTAATCAATTTTAGAAGAAAAAAAATTGGAAAATTTTTATTCTTTTTTTTTCAAAGAAAAACAGAAAATTTTTCGCAGAAATAGGTCAATATGAAGTCATACTGCTTGCATTATAGTTTTTTAATTTCTGTATGATATTCGGTCTGAAAAGTTCTCTTTTTTTAGAAAAAAGAAGAACAAAATTTTTTTAAATTTATTTTTTGAAGTTTATTACTTTTTGGTTTCCCATTATTTTTTTCATAACGAACGAAATAAAAAAACAATATGGCGGCCATAAGAAAAACGAAAGTTGACTATGAAAACTCCGGGATCTAGTCGGCTTTGAAAATTTTTGAAACATCAGATGAATAGCTCATAACAGCTTATTATATGTAAGCCTACGAAAAATTATTTATTAATTTCCAATGGTAAGAAAGATATGGCAAAAATAAGATTTCTCGATTTTTCAGTTTTTTCAGGATATTTCAGGAACGGTCACAGATATCTTGCATGTTTTGACGGATTCGAGATGGCCACAAAATAGCGCAACTTTTCTCTAATTTAACCGACCTCGTATCTTCAATGGTTTAGGATATCCCTGTAGTGGCCCTTTAAATAGTTCTAACCCTGTATAGGAATAGGAAATTATCGTTTGTGAATACGGGCATATGTGTTATTTTATATCTTGTGACTGACACAAATATTCAGACCTTGTTATTAAAGGTCAGTTTGGCAACTATGGAAGGTAAGCAGTTCATAATTTCAAGAAATTCTCCAATTTCGTGTTTTATGACCGGAACGAATGTTAATCCTTGAGTTACAGGTTAAGGGATTAAAATTGAGTATCTTGGTGGAGCTCGCATATGCCCGAAATTTCAATACCAATTTGTGGTGAGGATTTTTTCATTGTCCAAGGCACCGTTTCCCAGAACAAGCATCTGTTGTTGTGAGTTAGTTGGAATGAATACCCATCTCTATTGTTACACCTTATCTTGGATTAGGTACTTTAGTCATTAAAAAGAAATTATACCCTGCTTAGCAGTGTGCTTTGAAGGGACATGTTTTGTAACTGGTAGGTGTAGGAGGTATAGTCCTAAGATTTAGTGAAAGTTGACTTATAATGGTAAATTATAGGTGTTTAACCACCCAGGGGTATGCATACATTCTACATAAAAGGACTCATAGGTTTACTACCTGTGGAGCAGTAAGACTCTATGGATGGAGAATTGGGAAAACAGATCCCCACTTCTTAAAATATAACATTGGATATGTGTGCTAATTGACTTATAATAGAGCTACTTAAATATCTGCAAGTTTGACTTACCATAATGCGCTTCTAAGAATATGTTCTTTAAAGTTAATTTACCTCCTTAAAACTTGAATACAAGGAAGGGATAAATTACCTTTCAAGGGAATGTTTGATTTTATGTTCGTAAGTTTGCAGAATTCATAAGTTTGCAGAACTTTCTCTTAAAATATTTTTTCGGTTTTTCAAAAAATAAAAAAAATAAAAAAAAATTTGAATGTTTTTTTTATTTATTAGATTCTTGATTAAATTGAAATTTTCAATACCGAATGGCATGAAAAAACTATAATGGCCATAAGAAAAAACAAAAAATGACTATAATTGGTTCTGGCCGGCTTTGAAAGTCTTTAAAATGTCAAGGCAACAGCCCTTAGAGATTTATGTAAATCTATAAAAAATACAATAATTAATAATAGGTAATAATTAGTTATCAATAATGAAAAGATAAGATGCCCGAAATAAGAAATCTCGATTTTTAATTTTTTTAGGGATATTTTAGCAATGGCTGAAGTTATCCTAATGTTAATAAAAAAGTCCTTTGACGTCGATATTAGCTTCAAAAAAGAGCACAGAAATCTGCCCGTTAGCCTAATGAGCCTTTATAAATATTGGCTGTTAGTGTATTTTTAATATAAAAAATAGGGTCATTATACAGGGTGTCCCAGCTTATTCGAAGCGGTCTCTGTAGGCCAAACGATTGATTGTTTCCAAAAAATTTTTGCAAATTCAAGTACAGGATCACAATGGCCATAATTTAAAATTATTTTGGAGTATACAGAGTGTCCCATATGACAGTGGCATATCAAAGTTATGTTTTTTTAAATGGAATTCTCCTATGTTATTGCATTTTTAGATTGTCTGAGAAGAGAAAATAGGATTGGCTTGTACAGTTGGTGTTTAAATTCAGAAGTTTTTGAGTTATAAACAAGTGAAAATCGTCATTTTTCAAGTTCAAGGCCCTGTACAATGAAAACGGTTCAAGATAGAGAAAAACGGCTTACATGTCCCTATTTTAACTTTTTATGTACTATCCTATGGTATAGAAAATTTTTACTTTCTTTGATTTTTTATTTGGAGACGCGTGGAGAAATCTCAGAATTTTTCAAATTTTTTATCACCCTGTATAAACATTTCATCTACATGATAGGATAGTACATGAAAAAGTAAAATAGGGACATGTAAGCCGTTTTTCTCTATCTTCAGCCGTTTTCGTTGTACATTTGAACTTGAAAAATGACGATTTTCACTTGTTTATAACTCAAAAACTTCTGAATTTAAACACCAACTGTAAAAGCCAATCTTATTTTCTCTTCTTAGACAATCTAAAAATGTAATAACATTGGAGCATTTCATTTAAAAAAAACATAACTTTGATATGCCACTGTCATATGGGACACTCTGTATACTCCAAAATAATTTTAAATTATGGCCATTGTGATACTGTACTTGAATTTTCAAAAAGTTTTTTGAAAAAGTCCATCGTTTGGCCTACAGAGACCGCTTCGAATAAGCTGGGACACCCTGTATACAGGGTGTTAGTTAAGTACGGGCCCAAACTCCAAGGGGTGCTTCCTTGAGTGATTTTAAGAAGAAAAGTTCAAATAAACATGGGTCCGAAAATGCATATTTTTCAAGATACAGGGTGTCAAACTTAAAAAAAAAATTCGAATGTTCGTGAATATCTCTAAACTCTTTCAATCAATTTTGTTGAAATTTGGCAGTTCTGTTTGTAATAACAAGAGGGTAATTTAGCCCCAATTAGATTAAAATTATTAATTCCAGTGGCGTCCCGGAAGACAGTCTAACTAATATTTTTGATTAAAAAATTGGGCGCCACTGACTTTTTTTTAAATTTTATATTTTGTTCGAATTAAGCAACTAGAAATACAACTATATTATCTCTTGAGTTTTTTTTCATATCTTGCTTTGTTTTCGAGAAAAAAAAATAAAAGTTTCTGTATCTTGAAAAATATGCATTTTCGGACCCATGTTTATTTGAACTTTTCTTCTTAAAATCACTCAAGGAAGCACCCCTTGGAGTTTGGCCCCGTACTTAACTAACACCCTGTATACATCCGCGTCTCCTACAGTTTCACTATGGCACCTATACAGGGTGTTAAGAAAATGACGGATAAACTCTTCAGTACATTGTAGGGGACACTCAGTAGAGTATGGAAAAAATAATTTAAAAAATTCTGGTCTTCAATTTGGTGAGATAAAAAATGCCAAAGTTAACATTTTACTGTCTTTGTTTTTCAGTATTTGCAAAAAATAAATGATTTTACAGTTATAAAAAGAGTACTTTAATTGTTATCAATTAAAAAAATTGCTTAAGATGTATTACTGGCTTGGAAAATTTAATAAGAATTTTTTTCTTTTCTAAGATGCTGAAAAAAAGCATTTGGCAACAAGGTTTTGATACTATGACTACCTACATTGTTAAAAATTAGACGAAATTACCAAATACCAACTGTTATCGTGTTAAACGTTGCCAAATTTATTGTTCAATATTTTGCTTATATCTTTTAAAATACTTTACTGAGTGTACTGAAGAGTTTATCCGTCATTTTCTTAACACCCTGTATAGGAGTGGAGAACATACCTAAAGTAACACAAGGAAGGTATTCATTTGCTTTGCAAATGCATGCCTAGCCTAGCCAAGCCTAGCCAACAAAAAGGCACTAAAAATAGGTTTTCAGAGTACGTTGAGAGTGCGAACCTGGCGAAGCGTGCAGAGACGGACCCGCATTATATCCGCTTTCACATATCGTGTCCAGTCCACAGGGATTGATGCAATGATTTTTGGAATATAAATGCAAAATTCAAAATAAAAATCGTGCTACTGTTAATCTTGAAGATATTCCCTGCCCTGAAAGTGATGAAAAAAATAGAAATTCGACCCCGTAGTGTCAAAAAGGCCTTAGTTGTGACCTTAATATTAGTTTGCAATGGCTGTTTTTAGCTTCTTATCCTCCCAGCACCCCTATTTCGCTCCTCGGTCCCGAAAAAATTGATGGAACTTAGGAGACGCGGGATGTATATATTTACCAAAAAATCTTTATCAGACTTAAACCTTGAAATATTACAAAATTACGTTTAATAAATCTGCAAACAGTGCAAACTGTTTAATGTGAGAGTTCAAGAATGAAGAAGTATCCTTTTAAAAGAAATCTAACTGGGAATAGAATTTAAATAATACTGCCGTTACTGTACCTGCTTTACTGTCTCAAGAAGTAGCTGGGATTTCCCTTATAGAAGCGTAGCAAATGCAAGTATAATACCTTGTTTACTTTTTTTTTAAGTGCTTTTATACCCTTATAATTTACCATGATAAGTCAACTTTCACTATATCTTTGAAGGACTATAATAAGTGTATATCATAGGAAAGGTGTAAGTACCTTGTAAATCTATATTTAACTATGGAATGCACTCCTCAATTACCAGGACATCGAATTTGGTTAACTCGCTTGACCTGAGATCACAAATGCGGAATCTGAGTCTGAGATCTTTCAGGGTGGCCTTGAAGACCTCTCTATACGGATGACAAATCTCATTCTGTGTTCGTGATATAGTACTAGTTGTTTTATTTATTTATTTATACTTGTATTTTAGTTTTTGTTTGGTTTAGTTTATTTTATTCATATTTATTTTGTAAGTGTGCGCTTATATGTAAGATGGCAAGTCCGTTAATTAAATTGAAATTGAAAAAAATTGAAATTGAAATTCGCCAGAAGAATGTACCACACTGACAACTACTAATGATGATAAAATATAAAAAATATAAAATAAAAAAAATTACTCGAAAGTGTTTATAATTTACCTGCAACTGAATAAATCAAAAGTTTTGCATGCTTTTTCATAAAAAGCATGCAAAAGCCATATTTATACAAAACAGATAACCTGAACGGCACTGTAAAGTGGGTGATTTCAGAAACCTCCGTAACTTAGATGATTTATAACACCGGCAATGTCGAATCAGGCGTCCTTTTAATAATAATTTGTTCACCTGACCCCGTCCCTTCACTACAAATAACCCGCCTTAAACATTACCTACTTGAAGCTAACCATCTCATTTGCTGGCTTTTCAGCAACATCTCCACCCTCTCCTGCGCATCTCATTCCCAATTTTATGTGTCCCGATCTCTAATTGCCATGTGCACCTATTTTGTACCTACTCTTGAAGATAACTGTACTTACTAAACAAGGTGTGGTAACTCTAAGCTAAGCATGTAGGTTTAGGCATGGATTGTTCAATTGTTGATATCATTTCAAGAATACCAATGGATAAATCAAAGTTACATACCTGTCGCAGATCCAAGGTTGGGAGCATCCTTGATTCGATCGGGATCAACATTTCTCCAGGGCAGTTTTATTCTGGCATTGTCGTAATGTAGGCACGACAGTAGTTCATCTCGTTCAGAATCGCTCAGTTCGCCGAGATCCAAGAACTCGAGAGACTCCATGCTATACTGAAATTGAAACAATGACTGAGCATTAACACATGGAAGTATCCAAAACGAGAAACGTAAATAAATTAATATTTTAGAGCAGTATATAACACTGATTGACTTTATTACGGTGTAGTTAAACAGAAACAGGAATCGGATTCCTTATGTAGAAATCTTTGAAATAAATTAAAGAGGTTTACTAGTTCGGTACCTACTGGTTGTTGTTATGAATATGTCGGCTCATAACAATTTGCCATTTACCAAGAACAGAAATAGAAATTAGAAGTCTTACGATCCTTACGTGAATGCTTCCACAGGAACATTACGACGCACATAACAAATTTTTACATTTTACAAAGTTAGCAAACTATTTTCACCACACAAATTCTAAAAAGAAATAAATCAAAGGTTATGTCTTATGTCCCTTCGTCTTTAGATTAGAGAAAATCTACTTGTACTTGTGCACTTGCTTGCAGGTTGCAGAATGCAGACCAATTGACCAATCAGAGAATCAGACCATCGTCCCATCGTCTTCTGCTTTTACTTCACGTTCACCTCGTTTTCGAATTTACACACGTCACATGTCACACATGTCAATATTGTCCGTTCTAGTGAACGCGACGGAAATCGCCATTTTGAAGCTCCTAAACTTGGTACTGTCTACAGTGTCTACTGGCGAGCGTTCACTTTAAAACAACACACCAACGCTCGGTAATCGTTCGGTAATCCGCCCGGTAGGTTGTTTATCATCCACACGGCGTTTATTATGAACGCACTCCAGGAGTAAATAATTTTCATCAAGATGTATAATAAAACCTACTTACCTGACAAACTTCCAGGTATACGGAAATTCTGAGCTCCATATATTTTCTGCAATTATAACTGTCTGATGATGGGTGCATTTTTTGTCCAGAAAATTCCAGTAACAGGTAAGTATTGATAAAGGACTATGAGTTTAAAATATTGAGAAATTCACCTTTAGGCAACGCGAACAAGTAGAAAGTCCTGTTTTACATCCTCTAACGCAGCAAAAGTTTACCATTTTTTGAAAAAAAAGCAAAATTTTTAGACAGTTGTACGTTCATGGCAAATTTGACGTTTTTGAAGTTAAATTTGACATTCCCAACTTTTTTCCGACCTTTTTGTGAGAAGCGAGAATGCGCTACATTAGTAAAGCGTCAATGTCGGTAATACAGGTTCCCTATTCGGTAGTGCATGGCGCATTGCGGACGATTTCTAAACTAAAATGAAGCTGTCTTTAGATCTCAATTCTCAGTTTGAAATAATCTGACGTGTATAGTTTTGTAATTGTGAAGAATTTGATTTATTTAATTTGAGTACTTTGTCAAACTAATAGGTAATAAGGCTTAGATAAAACTTTCATTTTAAAGTACTTATAGAAAAATAATTAACAATAATTTTTCAAATTCATAACAGTATAACATAAAACTTACACGCATATTCGCTGACTTTTTGAAAGGTAAGTGCAATGCTGTTTAAGTTTCATGATTTGGTAAGTAGTAAAAATTATTTTAAATAAATCGAAAAACCTCTTTCTGAATGCGAAATAAATTGTTTTAGGAATCACATTCTGTCTTGCGTGTCTTGGTTTAAAAGCAGTTCTAATCACGATGCATGTATTTATCAATATTATGAATACAAAACCCAAGCAAAAATGCATTAAAACACTTTAGAAGAGATAGATAAGCGAATACAAATCTTATGAGTTGCTGAGATTCTGATGTGTGGAGATGTGTTATTCTCTGTTGAATACTTATTTAGTTTGGTACATTATTATTAGGCATTTTATTAAGTAAAGAAGTTAAATTAAGTAAAAAATTCAGAGTAAAAATAAGTATTTTTTGTTTCTTGTAGTTTTTCTATGCATCAAAAATGAAGGTCTATGAATTCTTTGTTTTGATATTTTTTCGAAGAGAAGGAATCAGTATGGAGAAAAGGTAACAAGACATAAAGTTGCTTTTTTTTTTGTCTAAAAGAATATGCGTAAATTTTTTGGTAACTTTTGAAAATAAGAGGGCTAATCTCTGTAGAAATATATATAATCACCTTCTGACTCTTGGATTTTTCTTTTAAAACGCCGACTGCTTCACTGCGATACTAATTAATAATAATAATACTCATTCAATCAATAAATTATAATAATGAGGCATACATTATATACTATTATTTAGTAATAATTAGATACATAAACTATTATTAACTGCATAAGCAATAATAAGCATAAATTTGCATTGTTTATTGTTTGTTTATATTCCTTACGTTCTTTACATTCTTTATCTCTACGTTCAAAAAAGTCCATATAAATAATGAATAGTTTACCGTAAGGAATCGCGTAAAGAATAGAGGTAAAGAATAAGGCACATCACTGAATACGGCACTGTCGCACGGTGCACGGTGCGCAGTATTATTATAATAATAATAATCATAATACTCATTCAATCAATAAAAAATGAGGCATACATTATTTATTATTATTTAGTAATAATTAATTAGTAACATAAATTATTATTAACTGCTTAAAAAATAATAATCATAATTGTTTATTGTTTGTTTTCTATACATTCTTTATGTACTTTATTTTCTTTACATCTTTACTTCGAAAAAAGTCCATGTAAATTATTAATTCTTTACCCGTAAGGAATCGCGTAAAGAATAGAGGTAAAGAATACGGCACATCACCACACCAGAGTGATGTGCCAAAGCCGTCTCTATTTAACTAAATAGAGTTAAACAGAGACAACATACTATAAAGAGACCGTCAGATCGACGGACGAAAATGGGTACACTGTTTACGCGCATTCCGGTAGCGCATCGGGCATTGCGGACGATTTCTAAACTAAAATGAAGCTGCCTTTAGATCTAGATTATCATTTTGACACAATTTTGACTCATTCTGACGTTTAGTTTTGCAAATGTGTAAAATTTGATTTATTTAATTTGAGTATTTTATCAAACTAATAATAAATTTTAGATGAAACTTTATTACCTTAAATGTATTTAGAAATATAATTTATAATAATTTATCAATTAATAACAGTATAACGTAAAACTTTCGCATATTTGTTGACTTTTTGAAAGGTAAGTGCAATATGCTGTTTCATGCTCTTGTAAGTAATAAAAATTATTTTAAATAAATCGAAAAAACTCTTTCTGAATGCGAAATAATTGTTTTAGGAACATCATTCTGTCTGCGTCTTGGTTTAAAAGCAGTTCTCTAATCACAACGATGGATTGATCAAAGTTATGAATACAACACTCAAGAAAAACTGCATTACAAAACACTATTAGAAGGTAGATGAAGTAGATGAACGAATACAAATCTTTTGAGATGCTGAGATTCTGAGGTGCTGCGGTGTGTTATCTTCTCTGTTTATACTTAATTAGTTTGGTACATTATACTATTATTGGGCATTTTATTATGTAAAGAAGTTCATGTGAACTGCGGGCCTTCTTCGGAGCTGGAAACCTCAAATAATGGGCCGCTTATTTGTTGCCCGAAAAACTTTCTTTGAAAATATTCTTTGATAAAAATAAGTATTTTTTGTTTCTTGGTGTTTCTCTGCTAAAACTCTTCCTTCTCAGTAAAAGCATCAAATGAAGGTCTATGAATTCTTTGTCTTGACATTTTTTACAAAAGAAGGAAGCAGTATGAAGAAAAAGTTTGCTTATTTTTGTCTAAAGAATTTGCGTAAATTTTTTCGTAATTTTTGAGAATAAGAGGGCTAATCATCTGTAGAAGGATAAATCGCCTTCTGACTCTTGGAGTTTTTCTTGAAAATACCTGCTGCTGCACTTGAAACTAATCAATCAAAAAAATTTATTTTTTTATAATTTTTTTCAGAGAGATCCTTTTTCGGCTTCCCTCTTGAAGAGGGAAGCCGACTTTCACATCTTAACCAAGCGACGGCGTCTGCGGTGCACGATCCAGCAGATGATGGCTGGAATGCCTTTTATGTTAAAATTATTAACAACAATATTATTATAATAATATTTTTTTTCCTGGAAAAGTCTTTCCATGTTGAGAAAACTGGTTAAATAGAAGCATATCTTCTGTAAAAGCTGGACCTGTATTTATGTGAAGAAAATTTTGTAGGAAGCATTTGTTACAATTATGAAGTATACTCGCATATATTGTGCATCTATTAAGAATAAAGAAGTTTTATATTGATGCCTCGAAGTATATTTGTTGAAGTGGCGACACTTTAACCGTAAAAATAATGTTTCAAATAATAATTAGGTATAAATTTAAATTTGAATGTCCCGCGCTTACCAATGATATCTCCGGTAGCCCAGGTAGTCGCCACCGTCGCAGGTTACCTAGAGTCTAACGTGTAATCGAACACTCTATTATATTATCTTTCTCTATGGAGTTAAATAGAGACGGCTTTGGATGTGCCAAAGGCAGTGATGTGCCGTATTGTTTACCTCTATTCTTTACGCAATTCTTTACGGATAAAGAATTCATTCTTTACATGGACGTTTTTTGGAGGTAAAGAATGTAAAGTACGTAAAGCCCATATGTAACGATCCATTTTTTAGTACAAGTTTTAGTCAATTTTTTAGGATCCTAAATTTAGGACAAATTCATACAAGTTTTGTCTCCAATTTTTGATAAATTTTTTAGTTTAGGGAAGTTGTCCTATTTTTCGTCAATTTTAATTGACAAGCATTCGTTCTTATTACCCGTTAGGCATCGTGATCAATCGGACTTTCTTTTCATTGGAAACTATTTGACAACTAATAAAATAAATACAAAGAAATTTAAATTTGCGTCCTGTTCACCACTTATTTTACAATTTGCATGTTATTTGGGTGATTTGCAGTGCTTAAATAAGTCCAGAAAATATCATTGAAAGGCAGCAGTAATTTAATCTGGTAAGTAAAAGATATAAATAGTTAGAAATGTGCTTTCTGGTACTTATATCAATTCTTCATCATTTATTATAGGATAGGTATGTTATACGTTTGTTTGAATATAGAATTTCTTTCACAGGTTCCACATTAGCATGTAGTGAAAGGGTCCCCTGAACATGAACACGTGTGTTCACTGAATGACAGAAAAGTATCCATATAGTGAACTGGTGGACTTCAAGAAGAAATACGGGAGCTGCCGTATTTTTCAGCTTATTAATTCGACACCAATTTTTTTAACTTTATGTAAGTTTATGTAAATAGGAACTTATTAAGTATTATTGTAGCCTTAAAGTTAAATTTTCCAAATTTCAACGGATTATACTTCATCAGCAAATGCCCCATGTTTTCATCTGTTTAGAGGTAATTAAATGATACTTACTATATTTTTTGAGGTATTATAATGTAGGTATTTTGATATAAAAACTATAATAAATTTGAAAATTGGATGTATACCTATGTTAACAGGAATATTTGTTACATAGTTTTAAAAATCTTTCAAGATATTTTTTTTTATACCTATGAGATACTTATAATACTTTTTAACTATACAATTGGTTGCCTTTTTAACTATAAAAAACTAATCAATAAAAGTTAATAATAAACGTACCTGTTCTTTTAATTTAACCACAAATAATATTAATGCACTTTTCAATAGTAACGAATATTCGCTGACGTTATTATTGAAAATTGTGTTAATTAATTATTATGTGGACTTCCAAATAGTCAGAATTCAAAGATATAATTTAAATTTAAATATCCCGCCAACCGATATACCCCCACCACCGTCATAAATGCTTTTTAGTTACGGCACCTCACGGGCAGGGGGAGCTCAAGTTTGTATCCAAAATATTTACAAAATTTTTAGAACCTGTCCTATTTTTCATCAATTAAATGACATAACTGAAGTGGAAATCTGGGGAAATTGTTGTTTGTAGGTTACAATATTGAGATGTTGGTAGCTAAAGTCGACTTTCTAACAGAAAGGAGCATGTGTGGATTTGACGTTGAACGGGATGGTTTACCAATATGGCGGCTGCTTCAGTTTTTAAAGCTGATTAAACGCCAATAACTTCACTAACCTACATTATATTATATAACTATTAAATATTGCATCACACTTTAACGTTTTACAACAAAATATACTACAATTAAACACAAAAAAAAACCCAAGAGTGAAACACAGGACACGTCAGAGGTCAGAACCATGAATGATTATGAGTCATCTCTGGTTGAGCAATGTGGCTGAGTTGGTTCCCTAGGATAACACGTGAAATCGATCATATGCTCCTTCCTTTTTCTTCTTTATTCAATGTTTCTAACCTAACCAGTAACCTCAGTTTATATTTGGAAGTGTACGTGAAAAAGTGTACGGTAATCATTGAAATTGAATTGAAAACTTATCCACTTTGTTGAATAATATAATAATATAATATAAAATGTAGGTATGATCAAGTAGATGGGTTGTCGTTGTTAGGCAAGTTTGTTTTTATAGTAATGTAAACAAGTTACAATCGTCAAAACACTTATCAGTTATCACAATGTCTTGGTCTCATGATCAGGTTATTTCTTTAATAGAATTATATAGAGAAAGGCCTTGCCTCTATCAGGTAAAAAGTTCCAATTATAAAAACAAGCACATGAGAACCACTGCTTATGAAAGCATGGTAAGAGAACTAAAAAATATTCGTCCTGGAATAACTATAACTGAAATAAAATCGAAAATCAATGGACTTAGAACAAACTTTGCAACAGAACACCGAAAGTACTTGAAATCGAAGCATAGTGGCATGGATGAAGACTCTGTAAGTAGTTTTAATATATCTTAAATGTTATATAGATGCAATACTGGTATCTGCCAGTCATGAGGCCAGTCACTTTGTAATGTCCTCGACTTTTACGAATAGCATATTCTAAACTGTTTCTCTTAAATGATTTCAGCTGTACGTACCATCACTCTGGTATTATGAATACCTTTTATTTCTATTGGACCACATCGCTGTGAGAAAGTCTACTGACTCTATCGGAGAGCTGTCCCAGGAATTAAGTGAAAACAGTGTTTCACTGACATGTGATGAGAGCACCACAGATGGCAAGACTGAACAACAAGCTGAGAAATCAAACGTCTGTTCTGTATTAGTAATAATGACCTAACAAAAAAAAATTATAATACGACACTGAATTATTATAAATATTTCATGACACTCTGTTATTCATTATAGGATGAAGACACTGATGCATTTTATTATACACTGGATAGAAATATTGAAATCATAAATGAAGACGAAAATGAGTCTCCTTCAGACCAACCTAGTACTAGTACCTCCATGGTCACTCCTAAAAGTTATACCTCACTCAGTAATCGTACTGCTGGTTCGACCAAAAAGAGAAAAAGAAATCATGATGATTCTTTCCTGGATGCTGCCAGTGGTGCTATAAAAAAAATTTCCACGGCTTTAGAACAGAACCAAAACCAGAGAAATCTAGCGACAGAGAAGCCTGACAATGACCACTTGACAACTTTTGGTAATTTTGTGGTAAGCCGGTTACGGATGATAAAAAATGATGACCTAGTGACTGCAGCTGAAGAAAAGATTACCACAATTTTATTTAATATGTATAAAGAAAGTAAAAAATAGTATAGTAAACATACATTTTTATTATTTATTAATAAAAACTTGATTTCATTTATTTCAGTGGCTAAATAATTGTGAAGAGCCACACAAGCTAGAGTTATTTTTTCGACTTTTGGTGCACGAAGATTTATAGGATTGAGTAACACTCGAAACCGATTAGCCAAAATACCGAATGCATTTTCTATTACTCTTCTTGCCCTTGATAGCCGATAATTAAATATTCTTTCACCATGTGACAATCCTCTTTGGGGGTATGGCTTCATTATCACATCTTTATGTGGAAAGGCATCATCTGCAACTATCACATATGGAATTGCCATATCTCTACCTGGTAATGCTTCTGCAGGAGGGAAATACAAAGAATTGCATCCTAAAACCTTAGCTAGGGTAGATTCTCGAAATGCACCTCCATCGCTGACTCTCCCGTTGACACCCACATTGACATATATGAATTTATAATTAGCATCAGCTAGAGCTAAAAGAATTATGCTATGACCGCCTTTATAGTTATAATAATATGACCCATCGGATCTTGGTGGCCTAAATGAGATGTGTTTGCCATCCAAAGCACCTAGGCAATGTGGGAATTGCCATAAATTCCAGAAATCATGTGATACACTCATCCATTCTTGAACAGTGTTGGGCGTCTGTAAAACAATAATTTCATGTCTCTTATTATTTCTGTAATGAAAGAATAAGAATATGTACTTACTTTTATGTATTTATTTCTAAGATGGCGATATAACGAGTCGCAAACAACAGGAATGAATCTTGAAATGCTGCTTTCGTGAACTCTTGTAGCATACATAAGAGATCTAAAAGATTCTCCAGTTGCCAAAAACCGCAAAGTAATTTGTAGCCTCCACATATTGGAGAATAAGAGCATTAAAAAGATGTAAATGGTAAAATCATGTTTGAAAGCACGAACCTACTTCTTGCAGAAATTGTTTCTTGCATCATGGATGGCTCCTTTTCAATATCAGTTCTCACCAAGCTAAGCAGGAAGGTGAACTGATCTTCTGATACCCGTAAAAAATTTTTGTAAGAGTCTACGTCTTCTACTGCCAGTTCTTCATTAACCATTTTTAATATACCAGAGCCATTTTCACTCCTTCTTTTCAACCATGGTTTTCTAATCACCTTTTTTCTTACTCTCCTTTTCCTTCTAACATTTATTATCATGGTATTAATAATTATTGCTGCCCCACTCAATAATAAAGACTCTCTATCCATGTTTTAATATTCTCTCTACAGCAATGCAATAAGTTGAAGTTGTAGTTAAAATGGGAAAAATAATCAGAGTTAACCTAAAATATGCTCGTCAAAAGCCCATATGGCTTCCTAAATAAATGACAGAAATTTGGAAGGTTGCAAGCAAACAAATTTTTAGTTCAATTATTTACTGTCCTAAATTTAGTATCCTAAAAAATTGACTAAAACTTGTACTAAAAAATGCATCGTTACATATGGGCTTAAGGAATGTGAAAGGACCCAAACCATATAACAACTGCGCATGTTAAAAATTGTAAACTTAAGAGTCGATCCTATTCAGTTAATTCTATGTATTCAAATGTCACTTGTCATTTTTCAAGCTTTCAAAGCAGAAACGTCATTTTTGTCAGTCACTCCTTAGACCATTTACTAAATGGTCTAGGGCCGGTTGTACATTCGGGGCTCAGCAGCGGCTTAACTCTGAGCTCGTGTTAAACCTGGCTTGGCCTCAAATTTCGGTTGTACAATAGAAGTTTAACTGTCAGTGCGTGGTTTAAGGACGGTTCAGGTTAAACCGTCAATATCCGGCGCTTAAGCCGAGCTCAACGTCAACATAACCTGTATATGAGACATGTGGGCCGGTTGTTCAAACGTAAATTGAAAATTTTGAGATAATTACTGATTTTAAATTGCAAATTTTGAAAATACGGCGAATATATTTAGTTATCTTGTATTTTTAATCAGTAATTATTTCTTCTTAAAGGAAGCAGAATTTATTTTCGACAACATCAGACCAATATTCTCATAATACAGGGCATTTTAAAATCAGTAATTACCTACCTATCTGAAAAATTTTTATTTACGTTATTTGAACAACCGCGGGCCTGTGAGTCTTGGCTTGCGTTGCGTTGCGACCCATGCCATTTCAGTTTCACTATTCAGTTCACGCGTGTTGATTATCACGGTTTTTGATCCTTTTCTAGTTCATTATTGATATCAAAATCTCGGATGTTTCTGTTTATTTATTTAATTTATTATTTTATATTATATTTATCAGCCTGTAGCACGATCCTCATCATCGCTGATTATGACACCCATGATCTCTTATATCCATATTAGGTCAGTTTACTCAGTTACGTTACGAACTAAGATCTTATAATACTACCTATATGAAAATGAGGAGTTCGCGAACGCGAATTTAAAATTTTGCGGCTATATAAAGTATCAAATGTCAGTTTGTCGACGCTCTGAGCATGTGCGTGTGCTCAGAGCGTCGACAAACTGACATTTGATACTTTATATAGCCGCAAAATTTTTAATTCGCGTTCGCGAACTCCTCATTTTCATATAGGTAGTATTATAAGATCTTAGTTCGTAACGTAACTGAGTAAACTGACCTAATATGGATATAAGAGATCATGGGTGTCATAAATAAATAAATAAATAAATAAATATCTTATGGCTGCGGTAAAGCCATAATGGGTGTCATAATCAGCGATGATGAGGATCGTGCTACAGGCTGACATAATATAATATAAAATAATAAATTAAATAAACAGAAACTTATCCGAGATTTTGATATCAATAATGAACTAGAAAAGGATCAAAAACCGTGATAATCAACACGCGTGAACTGAATAGTGAAACTGAAATGGCATGGGTCGCAACGCAACGCAAGCCAAGACTCACAGGCCCGCGGTTGTTCAAATAACGTAAATAAAAATTTTTCAGATAGGTAGGTAATTACTGATTTTAAAATGCCCTGTATTATGAGAATATTGGTCTGATGTTGTCGAAAATAAATTCTGCTTCCTTTAAGAAGAAATAATTACTGATTAAAAATACAAGATAACTAAATATATTCGCCGTATTTTCAAAATTTGCAATTTAAAATCAGTAATTATCTCAAAATTTTCAATTTACGTTTGAACAACCGGCCCACATGTCTCATATACAGGTTATGTTGACGTTGAGCTCGGCTTAAGCGCCGGATATTGACGGTTTAACCTGAACCGTCCTTAAACCACGCACTGACAGTTAAACTTCTATTGTACAACCGAAATTTGAGGCCAAGCCAGGTTTAACACGAGCTCAGAGTTAAGCCGCTGCTGAACCCCGAATGTACAACCGGCCCTAAGAGTCACTCGATGTTTCCAAAAATAAAAACGTGGTACGCATTGTCATTAGTCAACACTCAGTGGTCATCTTTCACTTGGTTTCTGACATCGAGAGAGTGAACACGGACCGTCAAGCTCAGCTGTTTTTGGTTATATTCTCCCGCATTTTGGTTATTTGTTTATTTATACCTACACACGTGAGTTTATTTTTTTTTTTATTTATTGTTGTTACAATATTACAAGAGACTAGCTCTTACCTTTTACTGTTTATTTATTGTTTGAAACATCATTTATTTAAAAAGGACACGTGGCCTTTGGTTATTTTGTTACTCTCATGAAGGGGGCCCATGCCCATAGCGTTTTAATAATTATTTCTGTGTGCAAAGAGGATACAATTGCTATCTATTTTAATTGGTAAATTAACACGTGCTGTCCGACATTTAATTTTATCTCATGAAAATCATACAATTGGTGCAGGTAGTTTATAGTCAAGGAGGGCCCCATTTTAACACCACGTTTCATTCAATCTCTTTGGTTATTTGAATTATTTGAATTTATTTATTGTAATCTTGAAACAGCACATTCCTTTTGACTAATTCTTATTGTGGTTATTATTATTATGATCAAGCACATTTCTCTACAAACAATTTATTTTACCGTGTTCACATTTTCTGTGTGTTTTAAACTATTTTCTGCTCTCAACAATTTTATTTACATTTTATTCATGAAACTATTTAAACGATCACACTGTATAATTTTATTATGTCTTTGATTGCATTTTACTGGTGAATTTTAACTTCTTTGTCACTTTCGTCAAAATTAATTGCCATTGTGAGGTTTTGATCATTAATCATTTTATTCAAATTGAAATTTTATTGTTTTGGAATGCGAGCGACACATGACACATGCATGGATGAATTTGATTTCTTTTCTAAATTGTTATCGAGGACCGTCTTTTTTATGGATCGATAACGCCTCTGCTATATAATATATGTTTGACCTCCTTTTGTATTTCATATTTCCTGGACTCTAAACTATTTATTTATTTGATGCTACTGATTTACTTGCTCTGACCTATTTATTTATTTGTTGCTACTGATTTACTTGCCCGATCTATTTATTTACTTGCTGCCACTGATTTACTCGTCTGATCTTTTTATTTGTTTTTATGCATTTTTGTGTGTCTTGTTTCCTTTTCAGGAGGTATGAGTCCTTGAAATAGAAAGATAAAATGTGGTCTTCCTGAATATAACAAATTTCTTTATCAATGTCAATTTTGCACCAAAACGGTGACGATGTTATCTCTTGTATTTTATGTTTTTGTCATGGTGTATTTTTATGTAAAATCCTAAATGAAACGACGATATGATTTTGTTTTGACTCACGAATCGCAGTGATAGACAACGACGCTCCAATCTGTTGTATAGGTTATGTCTCGTTTTGACGTTAGATGTCCTTTGGAATCGATTTTATTTATTTGGTATTAGTCCGGGGTGTTGAGATAAGTCGATTAGGCTTCTCGCATCAACAAGGTCTAATTTATGTGTGTTTTGTTATGTATTTTCTTTACAGGTACTAAACGGTTCGCAAAGACTAACGTTAAAATGACAGGTTACCATAATACAAGAGATTTAGTTCTCACCCCTCAACGCCCAAGCAAATGCTTGATTCTAACATGTCGTCGTTTCATTGTATGTTTTGTATTTAATTTTTTGGCACTTCGCAAGACAGAGGTTTTTTAATTTTCACGGGGTTCTTTTTTTACTCTGACTATAATTTTGCGTAGGCGGAACTCTTTGCGGGCGGGATCAGTCAAGTGGGTTGGGGGGGAGAGATTCAAATCAATTCAAAAGTCAATAAATCAATTCATTTTTAAATGGGAAACTCTGTCTTTTAAATTAAATCTCCTATCTCTCAACAAAAGACTCGCTCAAAGTATTTTCGTAGCGCTTTGCTACGAACGAACCAAAATAAGGTTACTACACACAACAGCGAAAGGTCCAAACAAGGTGAAAACTAGACGAACACGAGCCCAGGTAAATCATGAGCCAAGCTAAACAACGATCACAAACGGTAAGTAGTGTTGGCTATTTTATTTGAAATCAGGGAGGGATAACTTTAAAATTCAAATCAAATATTCAGGGCGGGAATCCAAACAGTCATTCACGACAGACAAGTTGACATTTCAAACGTCAAAGGGGTTCTTCTTTTTCAAAACCATTCAGTCTGGGAGCCACATTACTGAGTTTACTGCGCATGACGCAGAACCTCCATTTTGAGAGGTTAGATAGTTTACATCACAGATTCTTTACCGTCAACCAGGATTCAGGATTTTAGGTAGGTTACACTACAGATTTGGTGCCTTGACCAGGACGTAAAAGGCGACCATGTTACACTACAAGTGTTTTCATGAAAAAAATTTCTCCACAAAATACAGGGTGTTCTACAAGCTCTATGACAAACTTTGACAGATGGTAGGTTGTTTGATTTTAAACATATTTTTTTTAATAAACATGGGTCCGATTCGTTTTTGTTTAGAAGTTACAAGCATTTCTTAGAACACGACCTTATTTTAGAGTTTATTGATGACGTGCAACTCAATATTATTCAAAATATGTGGTATCAGCATGACGGTGCACCACCACATAGAGGAAGACAAGTTGCTGCTTGGCTAAATGAACATTTCCCGAATAAATGGATAGGTCAAGGAGGTCCAATATCATGGCCACCTCGTTCTCCCGATCTGATACCTCTGGATTTTTATTTATGGGGACACATGAAGCAGCGGGTCTACCATGTTGAAATCGCTACCCATCAGCAGTTACTTGAAAGAATTCAAGATGCAGCTAACCAAATAAGAAATGTTCCAAATCTCATTCTTCGAGTGACCGAATCTTTAGTTCGTCGATGTGAGGCTTGCATTCAAGCTGAGGGTGGACATTTCGAACAATTTTTATAGTCTTAAGTTTTGTGATTATCATTTAATTTAAATTTTTATTGTTGATTGTTAATAAAGGTTAAATGCCTGTAACTTCTAAACAAAAACGAATCGGACCCATGTTTATTAAAAAAAATATGTTTAAAATCAAGCAACCTACCATCTGTCAAAGTTTGTCATAGAGCTTGTAGAACACCCTGTATACTTCTCTGAGTGGTTCTCAGGTTCTGAAGAAATATATTGTAACTTGTTGTTGTATTAATTTCCTCTTCGAAGATTGACTCATAATAAATTGGCAGTGATACGAATGATCGGAATTATTCTTTATCAGAATGAATTTTGATTTTCGCTGTCCAATGTTCACGTTTTTTAACTTTACCTTCTGATAAATAATTACTACTCGAGTAATGGGAATTAAATCTGCTGGTTCAGGAGGACCTCAGGTGATTCAGGACCTCATTCCTAAAATTGAAAAATCATGCTTGAAGTGAAGTGCGAATAAAAATAAAGAACTGAATATAACTTTTATTGTTATATATTTTAATTTCGATGAACTGTAGCTCAGAATATTCTTGAGTTTTGACTTCTTCCAACCATCGTTAAATGTGTATTGTGTGTGGTAGTGACTAGTGGGATTCATCCATGAACATTAATAATAATAAAATAACATAAACACTAATAATTTGTTATCAAAACAAACATAGAACATAACCTTGCTTTTCAATTATCTTCGTTCTTTTTCTTTACCTATTGTTTACGTGTTCTTCCATTATTTACATTCCTTACGTCTTTGTAACATTCTTTACGTCAAACGTAGAGGATGAATTCCTTACGCGTAAAGACACAAGACACAATACATCACTGCTGCCAAATACACTAGATATTTAAAATGTATTTGCTGCTGTTCACTGCCCAGTGCCCACTGGTAAAGAATTTACGGCACATCACTGTTTACGATTTACGAGTCACGAACCTATCGAGTATCGAATCGATCGCATCGCTCCCGGCTCCCGCAGTACCCGCATTCCGCCGCAGCTGCTGCTGCACCGCACCGACCGCAACACACCTTACACCACACCCACGAAACGCAAGAAAAACGAAAAGGCAATTAACGTAATAAGGGTAAATGAAATGGTTATGGTTCCCTCAATTTGAATGAAATGGAAATAAGAAATTTGTATAATAATTATAAAATAATAATTATTCAATAATGAATAGTGCCAGTGCCAGAGCCTGAAAAACTAGTCAAGCCACTAACTAGTGAATTATTATTTAGTTATATTATTTAAAAATTGAATGTCTACATTGAAAAATATTTCTGTGCAAATGTACCTACGGGTTTCCAGTTGCGTTTCCCAGAAAATTTTAGGTAATATTTTACTGCATAAAATGGAAATTTTGAGTAAAGGCAACTGATCTGTCATACTATATTATATCAAACACCTTACTACTACTCATGGAAATGGATATGGATAATGAGGACTATTTTAACCTTCATTCACAGCAAATGCATGGCATGGGAACAACCCCCACAGAGACGTTTCTTGCAATATTTCCTTCAATATTTGCTGTATTTATAACCACTACCCTTCTCACCATTGTTTCCGCCTTTAAGACGTTAAGCCCAACAAAGACGTTTATTATCGAGTTTATTACGTTACTGGTACCTTTAATTTTAAACTTCACAATATTGTCAAGTTACGTGAACATGGTAAATTGGTTCCTCTTTTGTACGTCGCTAGCTATTGCACATTTTGTAAGTAAGCAAGAATACTTTAAACTAAGAGGTCCATCGTTGGATCATCTTCATAACAGTTTCGTTACAAATTCACGATCGACTATTAATGTTTTGTCAGTGGCTGCGATTCTAGCCGTCGATTTCAAAATATTTCCCAGAAGATTTGCCAAGACAACTAATTTTGGGTACAGCTTAATGGATGTTGGAGTAGGGCTGTACATTTTTTCAAACGGAATAATAGCCCCTGCCGTGTTGCAGAAGAACAAAAAAGAATTCATAAAAAAGTCGTTCAAATCAACTCTCCCTTTATTAATTATAGGAATAGGAAGATATATTCTGACCAAACAATTAAATTATCAGGTCCCTGTGACTGAATATGGCTTGCATTGGAATTTCTTCATAACATTAGCTTTGATCAAACTTTTTGCATCCATTTTATTAAATATCATTCCTTTAAATCTATTATGGATCAATGCGTTCATGATTTTATTCTCGCACGAGGTCCTATTGCAAATGGGTCTACAAAATTTAGTATTAACAAATTCTGATCGATCCAATTTTTTCCTAGCTAACAAAGAAGGATTGGTATCGTTGATCGGCTATGTCAGCTTGTATTTAATGAGCGTATACATCGGGCACATCCTTAACCTTCATGATAGAATAGTAATAAATGGTCCGAAATGGAAGCAAATTTCAATATTTATCACACTTTCAGCACTCACCTTGACTTTTTCTTTAGTGTTGGAAAAGTATTTCGGGATTTCTAGAAAATTAGCCAATTCATCCTACTGCTTTTGGGTTTTATTTATTGGCATCTTCATGACGTACTTATTTTATTTAATCGAGATTATTCAGAAATTTATTTTGTTTACGAATACATCTTTCAGGTGTATCTGTACCCCATTTATCTATGAAGCGGTTAACTATAATGGTTTGATTTTTTTTCTTGTCGCAAACGTATTGACAGGTTTAATTAATATCGCGTGTGACACATTGCTTGTTAATAAAGTTGTTAGCTTGTCGATTATAATTTGCTACATGATAATGAATTGTGGTATAATTTGTTATTTGTTCATGAATAAATGGAAACTGAAGTTGTAGAAGTGTGTTTTAGTTTTTGTGTTCTAAGATTTTCCTTTTTCACTGTAAGGATCAGGCCCTATTTTACCAAGAAATAATAATGACATTGAATTTTAGTATTTGATATATTTAATTTAATAATTATATTATGTTTAATTTGGAGTTCTCCAAAGCATTTGATACTATTGAGCATAACATTCTTATGAATAAATTGAAATACAGTGTGTGTCATAGGCATGGTACACCCCCTTTTTTTTCTTTATTTTTTTAGATAATTTTTTGAAATTTGGTACGTCGCATATTCTCGATAGAGCGCACTTTTTAGCAGAAAATTGAATTTTTTCCCACATCCGGTTTTTCCGGAAATGTTACCAACTTTTTATGTTTAAATGGGACATCCTATATATTATTATACAGGGTGTCCGGAAATTATGCGCAAAAAATTAAGGGGGTGATTCTACTTGATAAAATATTGCCAAAAGTATCTATCTATACATTTTTTTCGAAAACTCACAAATACGAAAGTTATGAACCTTCAAAGTTGATTTTTTTAAATCAATATTTTTTTATAATTTTTTGTCTCGTGTACGGATTTTCTTAAAATTTGACACACTTGCCACTGATGTTGCTTTGCATCCTTGGTCCAAATTAAACTTGAATCCCTCTAAACTTTTAAAACAGTTTTACTCGGAAACAGGTCATTTTATCGTGATAGACAAAGAGGACCTTTACCGAATATTTCTTCATGTTCTTCGATTGTGCGTCTTCAAAACTCAGAAAAAATATTACGAAAAAACTTATAGGCCTTTTTTGAAGGTCAAGGGCAGTAGTTAAGGCCTTTTGATTTCGAGGGATTCAAGTCTAATTTGGACCAAGGATGTAAAGCAACATCAGTGGCAAGTGTGTCAAATTTTAAGAAAATCCGTACACTAGAAAAAAGTTATAAAAAAATATTGATAAAAAAAAAAGGTGGTGTACCATGTCTGTGACACACACTGTTTACTGTCATAAAAAATATCACTCTTAGCTATTCATTGGATTCAAAATTATTTACTTAATATAGGTATCATAAAATATTCAAATAACATCACACACAACAGTGACAGAAAGTTCTTTGCCAATAACTGTAAATAGGGAGGTTCTACAAAAATCTATACTATACAGGGTGTCCGGTAAGTACCTCCTAATCTCTCGGGAGCATACAGGGGAGGTCAAAAAAAACCTAGTCTGTCATAAAAAAAAATCCTAAAGTGTCCCCAAACGGAGATATGGAGCCCTAAAAGGGTGCCCCGCAATTTACTTTTTTGACTCTAACTTTTGAACCGACCTGTGTATTTTGATGAAATTTTTATTTTTTATAGAGGCCATAAAGACTCATTAAGCCATATCAGAGATGTTTGACGTCCTCAAGGAAGTCAGGAACGGTTTTACCACCACACTCATTGTGTCAAAGTTTTGACAGGTGTCATTTTACAGAGCTGCAAACTTATTTTTTAAATACACTGGTCATTCACCTTCACAAAAGGTACTCTTAATTTATTTCGATAAAACTAGCGGTTCTCAAGATAAATCGACTTTTATGCGAATTTTGATCAAATTCCGTCAATAGCAATCCATTGTGTAGGTAGGTTTATCAACAATAACCTGATTTTTACCTGTTTGTGTTTAGCATTATAGTAACTTTTTAGTGTTTCGCATTCCTAAAAACCGATTTATCTCGAAAACCGTCAGTTTTACCGAAATAAATTAAGAGCACCTTTTTTAAAGATGAAGTATTAGACTATTCAGAAAAATAGTTTTTAGTTCTGTAAAGTGACACCTGTCAAAATTTTGACTCAACGAGTATGATGGTAAGTCCGTTCCTGACTTCCCTGACGACGTCAAACATCGACTTTAATATGGCCTGATGGCTTTTTGTGGCCTCTATAAAGTATTTAAATTTCATCCAATTATACAGGTCGGTTCAAAAGTTAGAGCCAAAGAAGTAAATTGCGGGGCTCCCTTTTAGGACTCCATATCTCCGTTTGGGGACACTTTAGGAATTTTTTTTTATGACAGACTAGGTTTTTTTGACCTGCCCTGTATGCTCCCGAGAGATTAGGAGGTACTTACCGGACACCTGTATAATATGACCAATATCGAGACCAATATACAATTGCACCATGTGTCCTTCTCTATATTATAGCTCGTACAGAATATGAAGACGGAGAATTCTGTACGAGCTATACTATCTCTTATTCAAAAAAAAAAATAAAAAAAACTTTATTCTTCTTTTTTCTTAAAAAAAGACAACTTTTTAGACCGAAATTCATAGATAAATTAAAAAACCATAAGGCAATTCTATTTCGGCGTATTTTACAAATGTTGACGTTTTTCGACGATTTTTTTTTGTGTTTCTTTGAAAAAAGAAGAATAAAAATATTTTTTTCTTTTTTGAAGTTTTTTGATTTTTGGTTTCCATTATTTTTTTCATATTGAACGACATAAAAAAATTATATGGCGGCCATAAGAAAAACGAAAGTTGACTGTGAAAACTCTTGGTTCTAGTTGGCCTTGAAAATTTTTGTAATGACAGATGGGTAGCTCTTGACGATTTATGTAAGTCTACAAGAAATGATTTATTAATTTCCAATTATAAGAAAAATATGGCAAAAATAAGAAATCTCGATTTTTCAGTTTTTTTCAGGATATTTCAGGAGCCGTCAGTCGTCACATATATCTTGCATGTCTTTGACGGATTCGACATGGCCACAAAACTGCGCATCTTTTCTCTAATTTAACCGATCCTGTATCTCTTAGCGTTCAGGAGATAGCAATATAGAGAAGGATACATGGTGCACCCTGTATTACTGTTGCGCACTTGGAGCATGCTGGGATGAAGTTCACTTTTCTTAAGTGTGGTAAATTTTCTTATGTAGGGCTGTATTAGGTTGTTTTTTCTGAAGATATGACCATTTTTGAAAAAAAATTTTCACTTCATCGAACATTTTGGTAAGTTCAGGTTAGATATTGTTTTCATTATTTTTATTTCCATGGCGATGAAGGAATTTTAATATTTGGCGAAGGTATGGGGAAACGGGTATAGGTATATAAGTCAATATTATATTTAAAAATTCCTATACTTAAGTGGTTATGTGGTTTTTTTTCACAAAAAAATTAGATTAGAGCTAGTTATTCTATTTTAATCATTAAAATAGTATATTATGCAACGAGCTTATAATGAAGCAGGCTATTATAATAATATATAAACAATCTCGGAAATGACTAAAAAAGGTTTTTAAAGTTAAAAATGATGGTTAAGACACTCGCCTACGGCTCGTATCTTAACCATCATACTCGCGTATTAATAGCCATTATCTGCGAGTTCCATACACTATTTTTTCTACGACCCTTTTTTATTTCATAGAAAAGATTAAAAAATTATATATTTTAACAATGACCCGTGTACAATTGCGGATCATTGAGGTTAAGATAGGTTGCTATTTGTTTACGCATTTAACAAATTTTCTCTTCGTCGCTAAGGTTATTCTGCTGAGACATGTTTTAGTATCAAGTTTAAAGGGCACTACTCACTACTGCGTAATTTTTATTATGCGAAGTTCGAATTCCGAATTTTACGCTTCGATTTTGAGATTAATTAATAATTTTAATAACATCGACAGCCATTAATTACGATATTGTTTCCCTGCGCAACGCGGGTCGCAGCGTTGCCGCTTTGAATACTATCACGGAGCTCTACGAATGATATAATACTTTATCTTCCCATCTTTACTCTATATACCTACTTATCAAATTAATTAAGGTAACATAAAATCTTGATAAATTTTCTTTGAATGTTACTTATGTTCTAAATTAAATAAACGTTCAGAATTTTTTTTCAGAAATACAGAACTTATATCACAAGGCAATTTTTGTCGTGAGTATGACAACTCTGTGACTTCGGTTGGCTTGCCGACCCGATTGTAAGCGAAAAGGAACCGATTCGATTGCAAATGCTCCTCTGCCATGGATAGCTTGACCAGTGCTTTAATGAAAATTTGTATGTTAATGAGACCCATTAAAGCACTGGTGATTCATGTTTAATATGCATATTAAAGGTTGGGAGTAGAAAAAATAAGATAATAACAGCGGGGTATTATAAAGGCTCATTAAGTTAACAGGCAGATTTCTGTGACCATTTCTGAAAAAGGTTTCGAGTCTACGTGGAAATTTTTTAAATTTATCTATTCTTGACATGAAAGTAATTACAAAAATGTGAATAAAATTCATTTGACGTCGATATTAGCTTCAAAAACGAGTACAGAAATCTGCCCGTTAGCCTAATGAGCCTTTATAATATTGGCTGTTAATATCAATTAATATTATAAGATGCGTTTGGGAGGTTGTCAAACTTGAAATTTCATTCAGATTTATAGGTATAGGTATGTTATTAATTTTTACAATTTTCAATTTCTCTGTAATATTAGAGGTTTTGTGGGATTTTTTTAAATCTTGCATTGTTTGATTCAGATACTGTAAATGGCTAAGTATTATTTACTCATTTTTATCATGGTTATTAAAATAATTATAGCTTCAAACTTATAAAGAAAACTCTGTAGGTAACTCAAAAACTAACCTTCAAATTCTTTTTTTTTTTGTATAAGATATGCGGGTGCATGAGGTGCGAGACCTTATTAGGGCATTTTCATATAGAGAAGTGTTCGAAGTAGAAGATAAAAAATTTATACCTACATTTATGATTTCAATTTTGACAAGCTGATCTAAAATATTTACAACCCCACACCACTTCTGATTATAAATGGAAGTTGCCATTTTTTTTTTAAATGGTACACGCTGTATATTATTACATTTTCAGATTGCCTGAAAATATGTAATAAAAATGATGTTTACAGTTTAAATTATTATTCTACCGAGTAATTTATGAGTTATAAACAAATAATTCAAATCGCAATTTTCCATTTTCAAAGCAGCTTTAGATTGAAAACGGGTGGAAGATATCGGAAAACGATTTGCATATCCCCATCTTAACTTTTTGTATAGTACACTGTGGTAAAGTAAAAATTTTAAAGATTTTCCTAATTTTTTTTTCGAAAATCGCTGATTTTTCATCACTTTGTATACAAATTTCATTCACGTAATAGGACAATACGTGAAAAGTTATAAGATAGGGACAGGTAGGTAACCCGTTTTCCGATATCTTGACCCGTTTCCAATCTAAGCTGCTTTGAAAATGGAAAATTGCGATTTTCATTTTTGTTTATAACTCATAAACCACTCGGTACAATTTTGAACTATAAACACCATTTCTATTACATTTTTGCAGTCAATCTGAAAATGTAATAATATACAGGGTGTCTCATTTAAAATTAATAAGAAAGTTGGTGACAACTTCCGGTATAACCGGAAGTGGTGAGGGGTTGTAAATATTTTAGTTCAGCTCGTCAAAATTGAAATCATAAATGTACAAAATTTTAGACCTCTATACTCCCAACACTTCCCCATATAAAAATCCCCTAAGGTTCTCGCGCCTCACCTCTCATATATCTGTAAGGTAAATATTTATATCTGTTAGAATTCCTGTGATTATTGCTGTAACAATTATAATAAATCTGCGGAGCAAGATAAACACACCTTCTTTCATAGAGATTTTATTGTGAACTAGTTTTCAACATTCATGAACATCAATACCATTGACATAGTAACTCCTTCAACCTAGAGCTAGCGCTTCATACATACATCACTACCATAGATATAATATTAGGTATTGTATCAAGATATAATAAATACAACACCCCCACTATATCGCAGAAACAATGCGTTTACAATTTTTTTACACCAAGCTTATCCAACAAATAATAATGCTTAACATTACCCAATCCCTTTGTAAGCAGATCGGCTGGCATTTCAGCTGTTTGTAAATAACAAATATTTACAAATTTATTTTCCACAGCTTCCCGCAAAAAATGATGGCGTGTGTCAATATGCTTTGACCTTCTATTTACAATCGGATTACTTGACAACTTAATTGCACTCTGATTGTCATTATATACCCTAATACAAAAACAATAACCAATTAGTTCGTTTAACAAATTTTTCAAATATATAGCTTCTTTACAAGCTTCTGCCAAAGCCATATATTCAGCTTCTGTACTAGAAAGTGCAACTGTTTTCTGTTTTTGACTTAACCATGATATCGCACGCAACCAGACATCATGAAACAGAAACCTGTATATGACCTTCGGTCATTCAAATAATTTGCCCAATCGGCATCGACAAAACCTTCTGGTTCCAAATTTCCCTTTTCAAATTTCAAACCAAACATTTTCGTGGTCTTTAAATATTTCAAAACACGTTTTGCACTTTTCCAGTGACAGTCACTATGATTGTTATTAAATTTACTTAAAAAACTTACGCTGTATGATATATCAGGCCTAGTTAAAACTGCTAAGTACATCAGAGAACCTATTAACTGTTGATAAGGTACATCAATCCTATCACTCTTAGTATCAAAACATAAATTAGATTCCAAAGGTGTATTAGACGTTTTACAATCTGTCATACCAAATTTTCTCAGCAATTGATCAACATAATCTTCCTGACTTAAAGTAATACAATCTTTAGTCCTATTTATTTTCATCCCCAAAATCTGTTTAGCCTCCCCTAAATCTTTTATCTTAAAATTTTTCGCCAATTCATTTTTCAAATGGTCAATAATTTCTCCTTTTTGATTTGAAAATATGAAAAAATCATCAACATATAATGCAATGATAGTAACTTCATTGCCTTCCCTTTTTATATATAAACAAGGCTCCAAATCAGATTTTTTAAATGCCAGTCCCTTCAACACCTCGTCTACCCTTTTATTCCACGCCCTGGAGGATTGTTTCAAACCATATATGGCCTTTTTTAACTTTAAAACTTTACCCTTACAATTTTTATCATTATTATAGCCATCAGGTATTTGCATATATACATTTTCCTCCAATATTCCGTTTAAAAAAGCTGTAGTCACATCGAGATGCCTAATGCTCAAATCTAATTCTACTGACAATGACATCAATAATCTTAAAGTAGAGTGTTTAACTACAGGTGAGTAAATTTCATCAAAGTCCACACCTGCTTTTTGCGTAAAGCCTTTTGCAACTAAACGCGCTCGATAACGCACTTTATCACTACACTCATGTTTTTTCTTGAATACCCATTTACACTTAACTACAGTACCTTTTTTTGGAAATTCTACGAGATCCCAGGCTTCATTTTCTTCAAATGACTGCAATTCATCTGACATTGCTCTCTGCCACATATCTTTGTCTGGTCTTGACAACGCTTCTTGAACTGTAGTTGGATCGTCTTGAATATTCACATTATCACTGTCATTGTGACATAAGTAAGTAACATAATCTTCCAACTTCTTTGATGTTTTACGTTCTCTTCCAGATTTTCGTACTACTTCGGTGTCTAAATTTCCAATTTCGCTGTCACTAACAATGAAATCTTCATCTGAGGTTTCTTCTTCAGTGTTCGCTTCACCTACTGTTTCCTCTTCATCTGACACATCTTCTTCACCTCCCATTTCATCTGATGCTTCTTCTTCTATGTCCTCCACTTCATCTGATGCTTCTTCTTCTATGTCCCCCACTTCATCTGATACTTTTGGCTTTATTAATATCTCCATTTTTTCTTCAGTATCTTCCATTACAATAACATTTCTACTTGTTTCAACTGAATTAGTTTCTTTATTGTAAAGTCTGTAGCCTTTTATGTTATCAGAGTAACCAACAAATATCATTTGTTTCGACTTTTTGTCCCATTTCAATCGTTTTTGTTTGGGTACATGAACCATGGCTGGACTACCGAATATCTTCAGATTACTGACATCAGGTTTATTTCCGGTCCACATCTCGTAAGGAGTTTTCTTATTCAATGCCGAGGTTATAGATCTATTTCTCAGGTATACTGAATGGTTTACAGCTTCTGCCCAAAAACTTTTTTCAAGGCGAGCATCAAACAGCAAACAACGAGCTTTTTCAACAACAGTGCGGTTCATTCGTTCACTAATTCCATTTGGTTCTGGAGTATATGTATTGGTTTTTTGGTGAATTATGCCATTTTTTCTGAAAAAATTTTCAAATGTTTCACCACAATATTCACTCCCTTGATCCGATCTGAAAATTTTTATCTTACAATCTTTCTGATTTTCTAACAAACATTTGAAATTTCTAAAACAATCAAATACTTAATCTTTTGTTTTTATAAAATAAACAAACGCCATTCTTGAAAAATCATCTTCAAACAAAACAAAATATCTCGAACCTCCTATAGATGGTACTTCCATCGGTCCACAAACATCACTGTGTATGATTTCTAAAAAATCACCTGCTCTCGTTCGACTGTGAGTAAACGATTTCCTGGCCTGCTTTCCTTCACAACATACTACACAATTTGAAGTTTTCTTTAAAATACCATTATGCTTTATTCCCTCTACGCTGCCATAATTTTTCATCTTATTCAAATCCGAATAATTGATATGGCCAAGTCTGCGATGCCACACTTCTTTAGTAAACATGCACTGATCAGGTTTTTTAATGTTCAGCTTGTACACGTTATTAATCAAATCTGCTTTAGCAATCAGCTGATTTCGTTGATTAAAAATCTTGCAACAATCAACTTCAAACTTAACTGTGTTGCCCTTTCTTATGAGTTGGCTCACTGATAGTAAATTTGTCATCAAACCTGGTACACATAGTGCATCACTAATTGTGATATCACATTCTTGTTCATCAACTAGAGTTGTAATATTTATATTACCTTTATATTTGACTGGAATTTTTGTGTTATTTGCTACAACAATCTCCTTCGGTTCCAGAACTTCCTGTACATTCTCCAACAACTCACGATTCACTGTAAGATGTACACTGGCCCCCGAATCCACATACCAGTCCGATTCTTCAAATTTTTTACTAAGAAAAATAGCACTAAATGCCCCTTTAGGTTTTCTACCTGCACTACCGTTGTTGTCACTTCTCGACTCAAGGCTTGGACATTTATTTTTGTAATGCCCCAGCTTTTTGCAATTATAACATCTTATTTTATATCGATATGCCGAACGGCGAAGACGTGTTTATGTTAGCTCCGCAGAAACCCTGCAAAAAGTGTAAAGTGCTGCCCAAGAATGGGCTATCTTGTGTGAAATGTGGTAGCTATAGCCACGAAAGTTGCATTAAGAATTTAAAAAATGCAAAGATAATAGACATTACGTCAAAAACAGTGATTTGCTGTGAAGGTGAATCCGATGAAACGCCACAGTCGCCAGTGGTTAAAGATCCTTATTATTATCAAATGGAGATAAATTATTTAAAGGAAATTATTAAGCAGAAAGACCATCATTTGAAAGAAATCACCGAACATAAAGATAAAATTATTGAATATCAACAAGATGTGATAAACATTCTAAAGCTGCATCTACATGGAAATAAATGCAATGAACCAAATATTGAAGCTCAAAATACGATTGGCAAGAAAAGTAAACCGAATAATCCATCATCATACTCTGAATCTGTCATAGGTGAAAGCCGAAAGGCCGCTTCTCTACCTTCCCATATAGATAAACAACCTAAAAGTATTATAGTAACTGCTCAAGAAAAAAGGGGGCAGTTGCCAAATCAAACAAACATACAAACCTCAACAATAACAATAGGCAATGCTTCTTATGGATGTGTTGACTCAGCAAATTCAAAACTACAAAAGTTGCCTTCAGATGATACATCTAGTGTTGAAGGTGGTTTTCAAAGTGTCAAGAGGAGAAGAAGGAAAAGTAATAAACCTATTGTTGGGAAAAGGCCATCACAAGAAAATGAAGAATTTCCAAAAGCGGCTGAAAGAACAATGGCGCTTCATGTATACAGAATGAATCCAGCGACAACTAAGGAAGAATTTTCGAAGTTCTTGCAACGTCAGTTTCCTGAAGTTAAGGTGGAAAATATGGCGTCAAAGTATCCTGAGATATACTCATCTTTTAAAGTTGAAATAAGCTTCAAGAATGCAGAATTGGCAATGGATCCAAACACATGGCCTGAAGGTGCATGTGTAAATAAGTTTTTTCACAGAAGACCAAATCCACGTACAAAAGACTAGCAAATCACGCAAGTAGTATAAAAGTTCTGCATTATAATATTCAGGGCTTGTTAAATAAAGCCGAGATGTTATCAGCCTTTCTCAAGGATAAAAATTATGATTTCGTTTGTATATCTGAACATTTTTTGTGTTATGATAATATCTCGACAGTCCTTTTGGAGAATTTCAATCTAAAAACTTGTTTTTGCAGAGATACAAAACAACACGGGGGTGTCGCAATATATGCTAGTGACAATGTTGATACCATTGAGCTGAATGTAAGAGATCTTTCTGTTCCTTTTCATGCTGAGTTTGCTGCTGTCCATATTCCTGTTAGTGGTATAGCAATTATAGTCACCTACAGATCCTCATCCTCGGGAGACTTTGATGTGTTTCTTCAACAGCTGGAACTGGTGCTAAACAGAGTCACTGAGACTTGCAAGTACCTGATATTGTTAGGAGATATAAACTGTGACCTTATATCCAGTAGTACACAATCGAGGAGTATGCAAAATGTACTCCTGACATTTAACATGTCCGCTATTATCAAAGATTACACCAGAGTCACAAGCTCATGCGTAAATCGCGTCTCGATAATATTGTCACAAATTTAAACTATAGTGTACACTCGTCTGGTGTGATCGAACCAGGATTATCTGATCACAATGCACAATATGTGATCATTCAAGGTGAGTTCAAACAAAATATTAGATATAGTAGGATTAACTTTAAAAAGTCAGATGTGACGTCGCACTAACCGTCCGAATTAATATTTTTAATTTCACCAGAAAATGTCAAACAGTTTATTGTCAAATTGTGAACGAGCGTAAATTATTATTGAAGGAAATCATTCAAATATGAATTGAACCGCTTACGTCAGTTTGAGAGCCACTGACAACTACATAAAATTTATTCACGTAATGACATTCTATCCTCTGTGTTTTGCATTTAATTCTCATTCAAAACCAATGTTGACGTATACTTATTTATGCGGGATGGAGTATTTAGACAAACTGGACGGTTACTATAAAAACCACGTATATGAAACAAAATAAATCGAACTATCAAATGGAGGTGTATTCTTAATCGATACGTATGACTTTTTAGACTTTATTGGACTATATGTTAAAAATAAAATTCTGTCTCAAAAAGGCCTAGAAAAAGTCAAGCAAGATTTAGTGAATTTGGATTGGAAAAATTGTGTTCTCAATTATGTAGATTGTTCAGATTCCATGGCGGAATTTTTGAAAATTATTGAAAAATTAATTAATAAATATTCTGTTTGTACGTTAAGCCGATCTAGTGATCGTTCTCCCATAAATTGGTTCAATAAGAATCTCAGACATATGAGGGACACGTTGTCTGCATTGAAAACAGTTTGTTCGTCAAAACATAACCCAAAAAATTGGGAAATCTATCGTAAATATAAAACAACGTATCGGAATAAAATTTTTGAGGCTAAAAGGATTGCCTACTCTGATTACATTTTAAATTCTCGTTCAAAGTCTAAATCCTGCTGGTCAATTATAAACTACGAAAATAATATTAAGAAAAATGTATCCAAAGGAAATATTATACACCCCAACCGATTCAATGAATATTTTACTACAATAGCTGAAAACATTATATCTAACTCAACTTCAGTTATTGACTTTGATGAGCGAAGTATGGCAGATGCGGTGAATAAAAACAATCCTCCATTTTTTTTGGGACCTGTTATATCGCATGACGTAAAATCTGCCATTGCGGCTTTGAAAAATAAAGTCTGTACACTGAGAGTTGTCTGTTGTGATAACTAAGAATACATCATCTCGTTATGTTTCTTACTCCTTCTATTGCATTGCATAGTCAATCGAGTTAAAATGGGACGTATTGTCAGAAATACGTTTGAATCGTCAGCAATTCTAAAAAGATGAGCGAGAGTGAGACGGAAGTATCGACTCGCGTCTTGATACGCTTAGATTGATACGATAAGATTGTCGTCCAGCTCATCGGCTACTGTCAGTAGTGTCAGTTGACAGTGACAGCGCTAAATATACTGATGAGATTTGTTATTTGAAACGTTTTTAATACGAAATTAGCAGAATTCCTGTGTTATATTGTACGGTGTGATAAACTATGAGTAACTTAATTTCGCGAATGCCTAAAAATCTATTTCCTTGTTTTGCCTGGGAAACGATTGAACTCCCTAGTACGTGGACTTGTGGTTAAATTGCTGGAATATTTTACTTGCAAATAAGAAAACGGAGGTGTTATTTTTTCTTTTAAACGGCAACCAGCAGGTAGGTGACATGATATTTCTATCACGATGAAAACAATAATTATTATCATTCTTATTTACTTGCATTATATAATATTTGTTATTAAAAAGTTGCAAGGCACTACTTCGTCAATAACTTGTCGAAATAATATATTTATAGGATATTCATTATTCCTCAACACACGCCACTGACACGAACTGCGATACCACATCTGGTTCGACTTAGAAATAAGTGTACGATTCAAATCGAATTAAATGAAATTGTTTAGTCAGAATCAGTGTGGCATGACAACGGACAACTCTCAGTGTACAGAGAGTAAGTCATGCAAGGACGTGTATGGTATAAATAGTCGAATTTTGAAATTTATATCTGACGTCATAGCTGAACCTCTTAGTGACATTTTTAACAAATGTATAATTAACGGTGTTTACCCCAAGGCACTAAAAATTAGTCGCGTTATACCTATTTTTAAAAACGGAAATTCTTCAGATTTAAACAACTATCGGCCCATAGCGATATCTCCTATGGTCAGCAAGATTTTCGAAATTATTCTAAAAAAAAACCTGTTAAATTATCTAGATCGCTTCAACCTGCTCTCTAGTAGGCAGTTTGGTTTCGTGCGTGGCGTCTCAACGATCGATGCTTTGTCGGTGTTGATCGGGGATGTGATCGATGGGTTTGAGAGGGGGGAGTCTACAGCGGTAACGTTGTGTGATCTCTCAAAGGCTTTCGGTTTCGATTGCGTCTCGGCCCGGAATTTGATAAAAAAAACTAGAGTGGTACGGTATAAGAGGAATACCCCTAAGAATATTCAGTGATTTTTTAAGTGACAGACACCAGTATACAGACTATAACGGTCAATGCTCTGAAATACTTGATCAACGATATGGAGTACCGCAGGGGTCAATCTTAGGACCACTCTTATTCATTATTTATATTAATGATCTTGCTCATTATATTGGAGAGAAAAATCTTATACTGTATGCTGATGATACAACGCTATACGCATCAGGTAGAGAGCTTGACATCGCGGAAAGAAATGCGCAGGGTCTTTTGGACCTTGCAGCTAGTTGGTTTGCTGCAAACTCACTGAAATTGAATGACAATAAAACGCAAAAAATTAACCTAACATCTAGCAGACTGACGGGTTCGCGGGAACCGGTGAAGTTGCTGGGTATGAGCATTGATAGTCGGCTCACGTGGTCTTCTCATGTACACAGATTGGCTGCTAAGATATCTAGTGGTATATTCGCAATAAAAGGCTTGAAGAACACTGTCTGTTTGGAGGTATTGAGAACTGCATATTTCTCTCTTGTTCAGGCTCATATTGGTTATGGTCTATTGCTGTGGGGAAGCACATCAGAAGCCAACGTTATTTTTGTATTGCAAAAAAAAGTAGTAAGAATGATACTGGGTGCAAAATATTTAGACCACTGTAAGCCCTTATTCAAAGAATTAAAATTCATGACTTTACCATCACTATACATTCTCCAAACGGTCTCTCATATACATGATATTGCTTCTAAAATAGAATCACATGCGGATCTGCATGACTACAATACAAGGGGTAGAAATAATCTAATAGTACCATATAGTAGACTTACAGTTTCGAAAAGGAACAGATTGAATTTGAAGTTATATAATTGCCTATCCGAAGATGTCAGGTCTTTAAATTCAAGAAATTTTAAAAAAATATATAAAAAATCTATTGATAGAACATGCATTCTATTCAATAGACGAGTATCTATGTATTAACACTATTAACAATCAAAAATAAAACTAATTCCAAATATCAAATTGTACCTGCTAGGTTTATATTAAGATAGGGATCTATCCTGTAAAGCAAGCGTAGTGTGCTTGTTTTGTTTTTTTTTTTTCTTCATATTCCTATATTATTGTATGTATGTCAGTTTTTTCTTTCAATTATTTATTGACCAACCAAATGTCATTTATATAATGGTGGAAAATAAAATTATTGTTATTGTTATTGTTATTATTTCCTTTTTTCTTCCACCTCTTTCATGAAATGATTTACTCGCAAAGGCACTATCAGTCCTTACAACATCACCTTCCATATCTAAAAGCTTTGACTTTATCGCATCAGTTGTGATATTAATGCCAGAGTGTTCTATGGCCATTATCATTGGAGCATATTTCTCTGGCAAACCAGCTAATAGTAAAGACCCAATCCATTCATCATCGATGTTGAAACCCGTTCCTTTTAGCCGCTGACTAATTTCTATTATTTGATTGACATAATCATTCATAGAGTTACAGTTTTCAAGACGAGTGGATATCAGGGTACGAAGTAGGCTGATCCTTCTTGCATGTCCCGAATCATCGAATAAAGATTTCAGCTTATCCCAAAGCTCTTTTGTTGTCTTTGCTTCTTTGACGTGTATATACAATGATGAGTCAATTGTTAATATGATTTTTGCTTTACACTTGCTGTCTACTGCACTTTCACCTGTTACCGTAGGAACATTTCCGGTGATACAACCTTCTAGTCCTTCCAAAGTTAAGAAGTTCGTCACAGCAAAAGCCCAATCTTCATAATTTTCACGTCCTTTAAGCTTAGGTACACTTGCTACATAACTTGCCGCCATTTTATCCAGTTACAGTTACCTTGTCACTACAAACAGTTCACCGACGCGCCAATATAATGCACAGAAATTCAGTCAATTTATCGAGTTTTCAAACATGCACCTGCACATAACTCTTTTCTAACTGACTTAAACTACCGTTATCAGCATAAACTGGGCCCATAACCTGTTAGAATTCCTGTGATTATTGCTGTAACAATTATAATAAATCTGCGGAGCAAGATAAACACACCTTCTTTCATAGAGATTTTATTGTGAACTAGTTTTCAACATTCATGAACATCAATACCATTGACATAGTAACTCCTTCAACCTAGAGCTAGCGCTTCATACATACATCACTACCATAGATATAATATTAGGTATTGTATCAAGATATAATAAATACAACAATATCCACGTATCCAAAGTTCCATCAATTTTTTTTTAACCGAGGAGCGAAATAGGGGTGCTGGGTGGGTTCACTATTGCAAACTAATATTTAAGGTTACAAATAACTAAGGCCTTTTTGACACTACGGTCGAATTGCTATTTTTTTTCACTTTCAGGGCAAGGAATATCTTCGAAATTAACAGAGCACGATTATTTTTTATCATTTTGGATTATTATGCATTTGCATTCCAAAAAACGTAACATCGATCTCGATCACTGTTATATTCCGAATACGTTACGAGTTAGCTTGAAGACTGTGCCGGTCCTGAAGCGGGCGGACGCATCATCCGCGGCGACATCATCCGGCATCATCGGCTCGACGGGCTGACCTTGCATGCTTATATGGGATTATATGCCGTACTAACCAGGACCGCACTCCCTAGAGCGATTTTTAGTGCGTTTTTTGTAAAGCAAATGAATACTCACCTTCCTGGTGTTACTATAGGTACGTCCTCCACTCCTATATAGAGGTGCCATAGGGAAATTGTAGGATACCCAGATGTAAATAATGACCATCTTTAATTCTAATGGGAGATTTATAACGCCCTGTATTCGGAGTGACTGTATACTTTGAATTATTATTTTGTAAACCACATTTTTGCTCATTATACCCGCCATAATAGTCATAATGTCATATCTCCTATTTCATGAGAGGATCACGAGTACATATTTCCATATTATGTATATTTCTGAAAGTAATTGCCACTTTACGCTATTATTTTTGGAAGTGAAACTTTGAAAGATAAAGATAGGGCAAATTTGGAATCATGTTGCATATTACATTGATAAAAATACCATAAGTGTTCAAACGTCTGTTAAAATTTAGGATATTATGAACGATGAACTATCAATGATCATAATATTAAGAAGTTTTTTAAGGCCCGTCCTCGATGCAGAAAGTTTAGTACCCTCCCAGAGTTTACCATTATTATCTTCAAGGTGGAACATGGAACATTCATTATTACCAAATAGATATTATACAGGGTGCCTCTAAAAGGTACCACCAACTTTCTACCACAGATACCCGGCTAAAAAATATGTCGTTTTACCGAAATTACCTTTGTCCAAAAAGGCACCCTTTTCAAGATACAGATATTAAAAAAGGGTCAATTAAAAACACGTTTTCCAGAATAAGTCAAAACTTGATTAACTGAGAAATTTCAAAATTCCATCGCCTACTACTATTGCTAAGAGCAATACACTGACTTTACAAACATTGACATACAAGGTGTCTTTTTGATATGTCACGTCTCACTTTTTACCCCAAGACTTTTTTATCCGCGCGCCACTGATTGATTGTGTATTTTTTGTCCAAAGTATTACCAAAGTTTTTGCCCTCTTGTAAAAGTTTGGTATCTTTGGTATCTTGGCATGGTTTTCCCATAATTAATTTTTAATGATGGACTTATTAGACTCCGAAAACGTATTTGTGAAAATATCATTTTAATAATTAAAATAACCATTTTCATTTCACAGAATAGTATATTCCTCAACGAGCGAAGAATGATAGCTATTATCAACGAGAACGAAAATTTCAACACAAGCCGCCAGGCGAGTGTTGGAACGTTTGAGTGGATAAGAGCTATTCTTCGCAAGATGAAGCGCTATTTTCTCTTCGACCTTTTGCAAAAATTTATTAAAATTATAAAATAAAATAGTTCAATTCAAATTTTCTTGATCTTTGCGTCGTCGTTTTTTCCTAAATTCCCAGATAGCGAAGAATGATAGCTATTATCAACGAGAACGAAAATTTCAACACAAGCCGCCAGGCGAGTGTTGGAACGTTTGAGTGGATAAGAGCTATTCTTCGCAAGATGAAGCGCTATTTTCTCTTCGACCTTTTGCAAAAATTTATTAAAATTATAAAATAAAATAGTTCAATTCAAATTTTCTTGATCTTTGCGTCGTCGTTTTTTCCTAAATTCCCAGATAGCGAAGAATGATAGCTATTATCAACGAGAACGAAAATTTCAACACAAGCCGCCAGGCGAGTGTTGGAACGTTTGAGTGGATAAGAGCTATTCTTCGCAAGATGAAGCGCTATTTTCTCTTCGACCTTTTGCAAAAATTTATTAAAATTATAAAATAAAATAATTCAATTCAAATTTTCTTGATCTTTGCGTCGTCGTTTTTTCCTAAATTCCCAGATAGCGAAGAATGATAGCTATTATCAACGAGAACGAAAATTTCAACACAAGCCGCCAGGCGAGTGTTGGAACGTTTGAGTGGATAAGAGCTATTCTTCGCAAGATGAAGCGCTATTTTCTCTTCGACCTTTTGCAAAAATTTATTAAAATTATAAAATAAAATAGTTCAATTCAAATTTTCTTGATCTTTGCGTCGTCGTTTTTTCCTAAATTCCCAGATAGCGAAGAATGATAGCTATTATCAACGAGAACGAAAATTTCAACACAAGCCGCCAGGCGAGTGTTGGAACGTTTGAGTGGATAAGAGCTATTCTTCGCAAGATGAAGCGCTATTTTCTCTTCGACCTTTTGCAAAAATTTATTAAAATTATAAAATAAAATAGTTCAATTCAAATTTTCTTGATCTTTGCGTCGTCGTTTTTTCCTAAATTCCCAGATAGCGAAGAATGATAGCTATTATCAACGAGAACGAAAATTTCAACACAAGCCGCCAGGCGAGTGTTGGAACGTTTGAGTGGATAAGAGCTATTCTTCGCAAGATGAAGCGCTATTTTCTCTTCGACCTTTTGCAAAAATTTATTAAAATTATAAAATAAAATAATTCAATTCAAATTTTCTTGATCTTTGCGTCGTCGTTTTTTCCTAAATTCCCAGATAGCGAAGAATGATAGCTATTATCAACGAGAACGAAAATTTCAACACAAGCCGCCAGGCGAGTGTTGGAACGTTTGAGTGGATAAGAGCTATTCTTCGCAAGATGAAGCGCTATTTTCTCTTCGACCTTTTGCAAAAATTTATTAAAATTATAAAATAAAATAGTTCAATTCAAATTTTCTTGATCTTTGCGTCGTCGTTTTTTCCTAAATTCCCAGATAGCGAAGAATGATAGCTATTATCAACGAGAACGAAAATTTCAACACAAGCCGCCAGGCGAGTGTTGGAACGTTTGAGTGGATAAGAGCTATTCTTCGCAAGATGAAGCGCTATTTTCTCTTCGACCTTTTGCAAAAATTTATTAAAATTATAAAATAAAATAGTTCAATTCAAATTTTCTTGATCTTTGCGTCGTCGTTTTTTCCTAAATTCCCAGATAGCGAAGAATGATAGCTATTATCAACGAGAACGAAAATTTCAACACAAGCCGCCAGGCGAGTGTTGGAACGTTTGAGTGGATAAGAGCTATTCTTCGCAAGATGAAGCGCTATTTTCTCTTCGACCTTTTGCAAAAATTTATTAAAATTATAAAATAAAATAATTCAATTCAAATTTTCTTGATCTTTGCGTCGTCGTTTTTTCCTAAATTCCCAGATAGCGAAGAATGATAGCTATTATCAACGAGAACGAAAATTTCAACACAAGCCGCCAGGCGAGTGTTGGAACGTTTGAGTGGATAAGAGCTATTCTTCGCAAGATGAAGCGCTATTTTCTCTTCGACCTTTTGCAAAAATTTATTAAAATTATAAAATAAAATAGTTCAATTCAAATTTTCTTGATCTTTGCGTCGTCGTTTTTTCCTAAATTCCCAGTCATTTCAATTATCAATAAAGGATATTCTGGAATAGAGAGCAACTCCGAGGTCATTTCTTATCACACCACCACCTAGTCATTTTTTATATTGTTAAATATATTTTCATGAAAAGATATTATCTAACCTGCGGTTATTATGACCTGTCTGTCAGGTCAAGTCAGGTGTGCTGGCATCAGCTGGCTTATTCACAATAATTCACATATCCAGGCACAATAATGCAAGGCAAGAGTGTTTCAATAGTTAGTCGGGCGATAGGTAGCCTCGTCGTTATCTTAACTGGATGACGTCACGGAGTTAAATTCCGAAATTAAGTGTTCAAAATACCGAGCAGTGATTGGCTTAAATAGAATCCCTCATCGCAAGCGGTGAGGGAATGAACATTCCATCATCGCATGGGGAATATGTACCGGGTGGTCCATCACTTATGTCCACCCCCGAAATAGAGGTTAATTTTAAAGATAAAAAATTGAAACTTTGAGGATTTGTGTAATTAATACAGGGTGTTCTACAAGCTCTATTACAAACTTTGACAGATGGTAGGTTGCTTGATTTTAAACATATTTTTTTTAATAAACATGGGTCCGATTCGTTTTTGTTTAGAAGTTACAAGCATTTAACCTTTATTAACAAAATCAACAATAAAAATTTAAATTAAATGATAATCACAAAACTTAAGCGACTATAAAAATTGTTCGAAATGTCCACCCTCAGCTTGAATGCAAGCCTCACATCGACGAACTAAAGATTCGGTCACTCGAAGAATGAGATTTGGAACATTTCTTATTTGGTTAGCTGCATCTTGAATTCTTTCAAGTAACTGCTGATGGGTAGCGATTTCAACATGGTAGACCAGCTGCTTCATGTGTCCCCATAAATAAAAATCCAGAGGATTCAGATCGGGAGAACGAGGTGGCCATGATATTGGACCTCCTTGAACTATCCATTTATTCGGGAAATGTCCATTTAGCCAAGCAGCAACTTGTCTTCCTTTATGTGGTGGTGCACCGTCATGCTGATACCACATATTTTGAATAATATTGAGTTGCACGTCATCAATAAACTCTAAAAGGTCGTGTTCTAAGAAAAAATTACGATTCTTTAAATGCTTGTAACTTCTAAACAAAAACGAATCGGACCCATGTTTATTAAAAAAAAATATGTTTAAAATCAAGCAACCTACCATCTGTCAAAGTTTGTCATAGAGCTTGTAGAACACCATGTATATGACCACATAATGGCATAATCAGATTAATTTTTTTTTTTTAGTTAAGTCATCAGTGATAAAAAACTGTAATTTGGTGTTAATGTGACCAAAATAAATTCGATTTTTCTTTAATACACCGATAGAAATCCATTAATAAACTCAAAATCCATGAAAATAAATATCAAAAACCTAATTACAAGCCTTTAATTAAATAAAATACTTAAAATATGGAAATGACAGGTGAAATGATTGATATATGGTAGAGTAATAAAACTGACAAATCTAATGAGAGTAGGTACCTACCATAAATAATCTTCAAAGCAGTCAGAAGAATGTGCCATTGAACTCGAATGGGGCTTCTTTTATGAATGTTTACTTAGGATGTTTACCCTTAACATTTGTGCTATACCAGCCCTTCAAAAGCCTGATAGTTTTATTGCTTCCATAAATCAATCAATCTAGCTGTCATTTCCATATTTTAAGTATTTTATTTAATTAAAGGCTTGTAATTAGGTTTTTGATATTTATTTTGATCGATTTTAATTTTATTAATCGATTTCTATCGATGTATATTAAAGAAAAATCGAATTTATTTTGGTCACATTATCACCAAATTACAGTTTTTTATCGCTGATGGCTCAACTAAAAAAAAATAATTAAACTGATTATGTCATTATATGGTCCTATATTAATTACACAAATCCTCAAAGTTTCAATTTTTTATCTTTAAAATTAACCTCTATTTCGGGGGTGGACATAAGTGATGGACCACCCGGTACATCATTAGTTAACTGAAATTGGCAGTATAAAGAACGTATTACTAAATGGTCGAAGAGAAACGGATTTTATTCACATTTATCGGATTTGCGAATAATCGTATTAGTAGGCGGTAAAACTAATTTTTTTAATTTATTTATGAAAATGTGATTTTAGCCCTCTTAAAAAAGCTGGAAAATTTTATTTCGAAAAGGGTGCCATTTTAGACAAATAATTTCAATTAAATCGGCATATGCTCAACCCTGCAGAACAAATAACGTGATGGCACGTTGTTGAAATTAATATTTATTAAATTAAAAATGATTTTCACTAAATTACCTTTTCAGTAGTATAGATCCATCATAAAATAATTACGGGAATACAATGCAAGATACCTACTAAACTTTTATAAAAAGACAAAAAGTCCTTTGGATAAAAAATACTGCGGGAGCATCTTCAAAAAAATGTACTTTTCAGTATCTAAGATACAAGACAAGACAGTATCTTGTATCTAGATACTTTCTAAAAGTAGTATCTTGTATCTTGTATCTATAGATACTTTTTAAAGTATCTTGTATCTATTTTTATAAGTCTATCTAAGATACTTTGTGAAATAGATACTTTTTCTCCGTTGCAAGTTATACGGCTTGCGCAACATTGTCCGTTTGATTATATGTTGCTTATTGCATAAGGTCTAGGTCATCTGCTACCAGGAAATTTTATAGTATTTCTTCTATTTGTATTTTTCAAGTGGGTATAATATTTAAGAAGATTTTAGTATCTAGGATACTTTTAGTATGTAAGATACTTTTACTATCCAAGCTAGTTTTTGGGAGTATCTTAGATATTCTACACGAGAAAGAGAGAGCCCATACAGTATTCGTATTCGATTTCATCTGATTCTTTGAAACGCGAGGTGTATATAAAAGACCTTGGGGTGTTGTTTGACAGTCAATTATTGTTTGGTCGACATGTACAGGTACAGGGTGCGGTTTCTGATTCACTCAGGATGCTTGGCTTTATTATCAGAAACACGCGCAGTTTCACCAAAACCTGTCTCCTGTGAAATCGCTCTACTTTGCGTTTGTTCGCAGCAAACTTGAGTATGCTTCTGTTGTTTGGAATCCATATTACGAAACTTACAAAAGTAGTATATAGAGAATACAGAGGAAATTTTTAAAGTTTTTGTTTTTCAGGAGGCACGGAACATATCCGGATAGGGGGTATGATTATGGATTGCTTCTTCGTGAATTTGATTTTCAGTCACTTGCCAGTCGAAGAACAGTGTCAGGTTTAGTCCTACTGTATAAATTGGTTAATAGTCGCATTGATGCTCCTGTGGTCAGGGATATGTTAGAGCTCCACCCAGCAAGAAGTGTTTCCAGAACGCACCAAGTATTTAGGTTGCCTAAGGACTGTGCCTAGGGCCTACACTAGCCTCATGTTAAAGTCACCTTTATATGTTATAGCAAGCAGTTATAATCAGATCTCTGCACGGTGTGACATCTTCAGCTGTACATTGGGAACCTTGTTGTCTGTTGCTAAAGAGTACTTTTGTAAACCATAGTATATACCTGTTGTTTTTTGTTTTTTTTTTTAACCGACTGCTTTTACCGACCACACTAATGCCTATTTAATTATGTTATATAATTAATTATGAAATGCATATTATATGTTGATCTTATATCGAGATGGACTGTTATCGGTTTGGCAATGTAGAATCACCTTTTACTTTTTGTCTTTTTCTATTGTTGCTTGCTTACCTTGTAGTTGGAATCTGTATTCCGTTGGGTGAATAAAATAAAATAAATAAATAAAAATAAATATTTTTAGCATCTAAGATATATTTTTGAAAGTATCTTAGATAGTTTTAGAAGTATATTCCATAACCAATTGATCAATGAATTAGGAACAAAATTCTCTCTTGCCCCAATAGTTCGAGATCTTTTTGGTCGGTCATTAGGGCAAGTAACCAGAATTTTAACAGATCCACCATTCCACCCAGAGCTGGGAGTATCTTCAAAAAAAAAAGATAACTTTTCAGTAAGTATCTAAGATACAGATATAGTATCTTGTATCTAGATACTTTCTGAAAGTAGTATCTTGTATCTATAGAACTTCTTAAAAGTATCTGTATCTTGAATCTATTTTTATATATCTAAGATACTTTTTTCTACGTTATTGCAAGTTACGGCTTGCGCAACATTGCCCGTTTGATTATGTTGCTTGCATAAGGTCTAGGTCATCTGTCATCAGGGGATTTTATATTATTTCTTATATTTGTATTTTTCAAGTGGGTATCTTTGAGAAGCTTTTAATATCTAGGATACTTTTAGTATCTTAGATATTTTGAGTATATATCTAAGATAGATTTTTGAAAGTATCTTATTGTTTCTAAGATTCTTTTGATTCTTAGTATCTTCATCTAAATGTCTCTTTAAGATACTTTTTAGAAAGTATCTATATAGTATATTATCTTGTATCTAGATACTTTTTAAAGTATCTTTCCCAGCACTGATTCCACCACTCTGTTAATAATTATGGTTTTCTAGATTTGTTGTCAGATTTATAAGAATCGGTTTTAGTCCAATAAAGTCTAAAAAGTCATACGTATCGATTAAGAATACACATCCTTTTGATAGTTCGATTTATTTTGTTTCATATACTGGTTCTCGTAGAAACCGTCCAGTTTGTCTAAACATTCCATCCCGCATAAATAAGTATACGTCAACATTGGTTTTGAATAAGAATTAAATGCACAACACAGAGGATAGAATGTCATTACGTGAATAAATTTTATGTAGTTGTCAGTGGCTCTCAAACTGACGTAAGCGATTCAATTCATTGTTTGAATGATTTTTTCAATAAATTTACGCTCCTTTACAACTTGACAATTAACTGTTTGACATTTTCTGGTAAAATTAAAAATATTAATTCGGACGGTTAGTGTGACGTCACATCTGACTTTTTAAACTTAATCGTACCATATCTGCACTGCATCGCTATTTTTGGCCCAGAAATAAAATTCCATATTAAATGCATAATTTATTACGAGACTATCTAAAGTTTCTAAATTCTAAAACTTTGGTTATATTCAGAAGAATAATCATATATAACTAATTCTAAAAGTTTTTTTTTTACATCGATGCTTCATTTGTCTGTTTTAAAACCATGAAGTAAGATCCAGATCCTTTTATTATCTGAAAAATTCAAGATTCCTATATTAAAAAAAACTAGCTTATTCTGACAATATAAAAATTATAAGTGCAAAACACTTGATTCAGATTAATGAACCAAGTCATCAGTGAAATGGACCAGACTCGGGCGCTTCCAAATAAGTATGCGTTATTTAACCCGCAAACGTCCGCTATATTCACCACCGCTACGCTCAAATGTCATCTGTAAATCATGTTGTCCTTGTTCAGTTTTTATGTTAACTAACAAACGAACAGTGAATAATGTTTATTATGAAAACTAGAAGAATAATTCCAATATAGGTGCAATAATAATTAATTAATGAGAAATACTACTATTGTCAACTGCTGAACTGCAGCGATTAGTTTATTAGAGCAGTTGAAACTAAGTCGTATGCAACAGGAAGAAATCTTGAGAAGAAAACACGAAGATGATTTAAAGCAAACATTGTTAAGGAACGAAATAAGGTGTTTTACGATTTATATAAACTTTGGAATCTTGACGTGCGTACCGTCTATCACGCCGATGGAATTTGGAAACCGATATCTCCCTGACCACAACTGTTTAGCTTCCACAACAGCTTCAGCACTTTTAGGAAATTTAATACAAATGTTGGTCTTCTCCACAACTGCATCTAAACAACTAAAGACCATGTCTGTTCACGTTTGCCTCTGCAAGCAAGCCGGGCAAAATGACTTGTAGGAAATGTAAACTAATTTCTCCCGTGAGCCGCCCAGCAAAAAAATGTTCTATAATACCACATTAATAGAAAATCTATGTTGCAAGTTCTTCTGAACAACAGAGAGCGGATTTTCATGTGCCAATAGGTGGGAGTTTTTTTTATTCGTTACACCATCCCGTGTGAACTGAGCTTCATTAGTGAACAAAATTCTATCCAGTGTTCTTGGGTGCTCCAAAATCCACCGACAGAAAATGAGACGTGGAACTTCATCGAATGGTTGAAACCTCTGAACACTTTGTAAGTGATAGGGATGTATCCGCTCTTGTTTTTCAAGGTTCACCATACTCTTGATTGAGAAATGCCCAGTGCTTGACCAATTCTTCGCGTAGTTGTACTTGGATTTACTGCGACCATCTCCACGATGTTTTGATGGTTCAGATTTTCCAATTGAGGTTCAGCATTCCTTTGAACTCAGGGAAATCTGCATTGGCTTCGAGAAAAGTGGAAAACAGACGCGAACGTTACACGGGCCGGTTTTCTTTGATTGGTGAATCTTTTATGGTATTCTCTTGCAGCTGCTCTTGAATTTCCATTGCAGAAACCATATACAAACATAATGTTTGCGTATTCGTTATTAATGAAATGTATTGTGATTATTATAGTGAAATCTGAAAATTTTGTAGCTGACCCCCGATTTCCCAGTAATAAAGCTTGGCCTTCTGTCAAACATTTTCCACACACAAACAAGTCAAAAAAATAATTTTAAGGAATTCAGACGAACATTAACGCCGTGTCCTAGCTGCATCCGGGGACTGCGGTGCGTGCGATGCGGGGAACGCACGCAACGCAAAATCGCACGAGAAATTTTGAGTGTGTCCTAACTGAATGCATGCGGTTCGTGCGAGAAAATAGTTTCCAATCCAACTATTTCTGGTGCAGCTTCAGATGAAATACGTTGAGGAATGATTTCCATAGAGTTTTTTCTTAACTTTTCAAATTCGATGACAGTTTTTCAAAAAAATCGTCAGAAAATTAACTTTTTTAACAAAGACCATGGGGGCACAAATTTTCAAGTGCGGTCCTGGATTTTTCATTAACTCAGAAGGCGGTTTTGATAAGTTTCCGGATGGAAACATTCCCAGTAAATTTCGACAAAATAATATCTTTAACCGTTTCATAGATATCGCCTATCAAAGTTTTGTACTTGTGGCGTAAAACACCCTGTAACTTCGTAACCAATCACAAAAAAAATTTTCTTTTGTGCTTTTCGACCCGCCTTGAAGTCCGCTTATCACCATTGGTCTATGTAAGGTCACTCATGAATCACCCGTATGTTTACCTCTAGCCTTCCTAATTTTTGAGTTAAAGCAGAAAAATCAGGTCAGAGGCAGTTTTTTTGGAGGGGGGGGGGGGCAAAAATTTTTTTCCTTAAGGTATGCTTCCCCCAAAGGAACATTGAGGAACTTTTATGTTTCTGTTTCCTTTTTTCGAATATGTTCTACAAATTTTCTGAATGTTCCACTCGGTTTCTGTTCCAATTTCAGATTGTTCCTTCTTGTCGCCGGTTTCCATTTCGAGCGGTAAACTTCAAAGGAAAATCAGCAAGACGAAACTTGTGGCTACATAAAAGTTTCTCAATGTTCCTTTGGTGGAAACATACCTTTATGTAGATACACGTTTGTGACACTGTAATAATTATAGTATAACACGAATACTATATGATACTTACAGCCATAAAAGTCTCCAGTGTTAGGTAACTGAATTTTCCAGCCGAGAACATAATAGGTCTCTGCGATCGCATCATCAGAAGCAGCAAAGCCTTTTTGGTAGTTTCATTGGTAGCCAACCAGCTGGACAAATAGGCGATGCTCGATATGTTATCGCTCAAAACGGTCACTTCGTTACCATTGTAACAATAATATAACACCTGCAGCACCATCAACAAAGTATAAATAACCATACTAATAAACTCAAAACTCCCAGGTACCGACTGGAAAATTATAATTATTGTTGAGGAAATCCTACTCTGAGTATAAGAACTTACTGTTGATAACTGAAACAACTGGAAACATATTATCAAAACACTGGACAGGAATTGTAATAGCAGGAGGTACTTGAAACCCTCTTCTATTTCTTCGCAGAAACTGATTATTAGCTCGTGGTGACGAACGCAGTCCTTCACAATTTGGTCTGCCTTAACCCTAGTTTCTTCAGATAATTCCAACAAGTTGTCTACTGTGCTATGCTCTGTATTCTCTGAGTTTTCTGCTTTTATCTCTCCTTTATGGAGGTACGTCTCCAAAGCAAGTTTCAGTATAAGTAACTGAGCTTTCATATGCATCATATACCTAAACGAAGACAAAATTTCATACACAAATGATATCAATATTTTGAATTATAGGTATACGAACCCGCAGATGATAGCGTCTACGGCTCCGATGTAGATCCCAAATGCCATAATAGCTGTAACCTGATAGACAGACAGTATCTCGTAGTAAGGCGAGGAGTTGGCATCGAATGGTAGCCACGTCTCGGAGGGTGTGGTGCGTATATGCAAGACTTGGGTTGTATTCCTGATCTCGTTCCACTCCTCTTTGTAAATGCCCTTGTCTAAGGCTGCGAAGATTGACCGGAAAGTCATTATGACCACCACAATTCCGTAAAAGCATAAACCCTAAAAACTCAGATAGTGTCGTGAAATGGACCGCACCTAGGTAGGATGATAAGGAAATTATTTCCATCGCCCTCATTAAATGAGCCCAAACCGAAAAAGCAAACAGTGCAAGAATAGGTACGTAAATACCTGAAGGTAAAATTGTTAGGAAATTAAAACGCAGCCACCCGCCGTTACATCAAGTAAACGATCCCCGTCAGCTCATTAAATATTCAGAAAAATAGAAATCGCTCTAGCACTAGCTGGTCACATTCCAGCACGGAACAGCAAGAGAGCGGCCACCGCAAGGGTAAATAAACATTGCCAGATACCTTTATAAAAGCGCCTCGCACCGATTGAAAGGACAGGATGACCTAGAAACAGACCGGGCGGAAAGATTTGTGAAATCATGAATCAAACAATAACCCCTTGCAAAGACAATAGTAAGTCGCTAGGTATTCCACCCACGATAATGAAAATTTCACCAATCCATAAAGCGAATTAATAAATGGAGGTAGCCGGAAATTCATCACGGTCGCCAAACAGCAAACAGGTGAAAATGCGAAATGAAAGTTAAGCCGATGTAATTATAATAGCTAGGTACAATGAAAAGGCGAAAACGCGTCGGCCGATTTTAAGAAAAATTTAGGTAGTTGAAGTTCAGGACAATTTAGTAAGGTAGCCGCGAGGTCAACTCGCTAAGTCTCGTGATTAGGGAGATATGATAAGAAATAGATACAAGAAATCAACGGTTCATTGTTGCGTGTTGTGTTTAGAAAGCGGGCCGCCGCATCTATAAAAGCACAAATCTCGATGGTAGAGGTCTCAGATAAAATTTGACTTCCTAACCCTTTGGACGTGTCTGGAGATGACGATAAGTGCACTCTAGACCGCCCAATCCTAATCTTAACCTAATTTGCTCGGAAACCCTGCGAGGGTAAAACTCGTTCAAGCGAACTTCAGCACACCATTCTAAATTTCCTTAACCTAATTTGCTCGGAGATGACAATAAGTGGACTCTGAGTGAATTTCCCTCATCTACCTAATTAAAATTCCAATTAAAACCCTGCGAGGGTAAATCTCGTTCAAGAGAACTTCAGCACATCGTTCTAAATTTCCATAATTTGCTCAGAGATGACAATAAGTGGACTCTGAGTGAATTTCCCTCATCTATCCAAAGCAAAACTCCCGTGGAAATCCAATTAATTTGCATCTCGAACTCAATACTCGCAGTTGGCAAATTCTATTCGAACTAATTCACTAGCAGATGGCAAAACACAAATCCTGAGGGAATTTCCTTCATAAATTTGAATGAAAATTGAAAATCCAATGAGAAAATAGTTAGGGCAGATCTCATTTCAAACACATTTTCAACAACCGAAATAACCAAACCGATTCGCAACTTCCACGTGCGCAGATCCCGTTTCAAATCAAACAGCAAGGAAATAGGCAAATAATAGGTACCTACTCGATCACGTCAGCGAATATTAGGAAAGAGAAATACTTCAACAAATAATTACAAATTCACGTATAGGAAATCGAGATAGAGCTAGGAGCGAAAATAGACCCAGGTCAGGAATTAATAATCTGTGAATAAAACGGCCCATGATTAGAAATAATTCAATCATCCTATTTTTCGAAGAGTCCGAGTTTATTTAGCGCTGATGTGTAGGCAATAAATGTCCCTTTAAATTATACGACTTAGAGAGTGAGAGGAATTCCCTCACTATTATATTCCACCATAAAGGAAGATCGTGTAGCGAAGCACCCCCAGATACCGATAGAACAGGTCTAGATAGAGCAAGGCAGCGTTGTCAGATGTAGCACCTGCTACTCGCATATATTATCAGGAAATACCAGTTACATTACAACAACCGATTAGGAGTTATAATAGGTACTCGATTACCACACGTTGGGGGAGGCATTCATCTCGATGTCGAGATGAAGACCTCAGGTATCCAGTAAAAAGCTTGACTCTTTAAAGTGGAAATCGTAGAGCGCAACGGGGCAAAAAGCACCCTCAGAGTAGGACAGAGTAAAGCAAACCAAAGCAGGGTTGTCGGGTGTAATAACCGCCCTCACATATCAGGAAATCCAATTACCAAAATAAAGCTAGGATCATGAATTGAAATTCACAAATAAAGATCCAAAGCAACTCAAAAATAAATTAATCTAGAGTATGGGAAAGCCAAGCAAGAAAGTCGAGAAATCAAAGTATCATTATAAGATCGTTTTTCCGAAGCTCTTCTATTCAAAATTCACTCACACCTGAATCTCATACAATGGATGTTATTATTACGATTCTGACTGTGCTCTTTAGGTGATAGGTCGTCGTACTTGTGTTACTGGTGGACCGGTATAGCTGGTACCGATACAAACAAATAAGTATAATTTGTCCGTAAACAAGCCTAAACACAAATGATAAATAAAAGTCCAGCATTCTCAATCATTAACTTGATTAATGGTTCAAGAGCAGTGGTCTGTAGTATGGTCAGCTAGTAATCGCATTCAAGAGAACAAGGTTTCGAAAGAAAGAAGAGAGACATAAATGCTCTGTGCAATCAACCCAGGTGTTCAGTAAAATCTTCACATCCACAGTTGATCAAAGCGACAATCTAACAACTCGAATGACCAATCAAATAACTCATTGCCTCGTGAGGCAAGGTAAAACAAACAGGTTGCAACCAATAGAATAACAATCAGTACTGTCAACAGGTATATAGGGCAAGACTGGGCACGGCGGGGGCGATTGCTGGTCTCGTCACGATTGTAGTCCCGTAAACAAGCCGGCACCAGTAGGTACCAATTACAAATTCCAGCATTTCTATCAGTACTGACTAGTTAGGGGTAAAAACCTTGGACCACGGTGAAATCGATAGTTGGTCTCGATTATAAAACCCACCGGCTCCAATATAGGTATTCATAAAAATTCCAACACTTCAATTCTTCGCCAGGTAGCCCACAGGGGCAAAAGGTTAATCAAAAGGTCAGACCAAAATAAACAAACAAGGTATACCAAATAACAATAATATGAGTTATCAAGCAGGTCACGAGTAAAAATAAACGGAGGTGAAATAATTCACGCTCCCAGGTAAATCAACTGTGAAAATAAAATCATTAAATAAAAGAGAATCGGAAGGAACGATTTTATAAGAATACGAAATCAACATTCAGGAGAAGTGGCAACCCCGTACTCGAATAAAACCATCTTAAGCGGCCCGAATCTCTGTATCCGAACACGAATAGCCGTAGCTCGGTAACCGAACTGCCGCCAGCCGTCTAGGCGCGATATTCAACTCGAGTCAGACCCACAGGGCGACTCCGCTAGATATACAGGGCGATTCTCCCGGTCGAAAATACACGATAATTTCGTACGAGAAATTGAATAGGTAACGGACAGACATTTCCGCCATATCCCGGATAGTCTGTAACCAAAGTGGTTGTATTCTTTAATTTATTCGAGCTGTTGCTTGAAATGAAATCAAAGAAAGAAACAAAAGCAAAACGAAATAATAAGAAAGCACAGGTGTGCCAAAGAGTGGAATCCGAAATGGATTGGAGTTTTAAAAATGCATGAAAGGGATTCATCATTCGCTTTCCATTGTTTTGTACTCTCAACGCAAAATCACGGCCCCTCTCGCCGTTCACCATTTTACGCTCTTGCAAGCGAATTCTCTCGCTCATCACTCGCTTTTAGACATCTGATAGGAAGTTCACAGTCAACAACAAGTATCAGTTAAATTCCCCGCTTTTCAGAAAGAAATCCCAATCAACCGAGATACAATGAGTCATAGTAGGTTCTTTTGCGCATCCGTTTCGGCCATAGTAATCCTGGCATACCTCTGTTATGGTTACTGATATTGTTACATTGTTATATTGATATATTGTTAGAATATGTCGCTTTGACAAGGGAGATTGGGAGCACAGACTATCAAATTGGGAGTACTTTAGAATATGATATCGGTCTGTGAGCGAATGTTCATGTTGTAATACTTTCGCCCGTATTCACAAACGATAATTTCCTAAATAATTACGTAATCAATTATCCCCATCTCATTCTATTGCAAAAAAACTGCATATCTCCATCTCACTCATTTAAATAATTACGTAATTATTTAGGAAATTATCGTTTGTGAATACGGGCATTTATATCTTATTAAAGACTACGTTCCATTTTGAGTGGTGTTTTGGAATTATAAGTCATCGATTGGGAGCTAGTCATAACATCAGAAGTGGGGATTAGAATTTCCACGAGCCTCTGTAAGTGTCACCTAAATTGATTAAAAAATAATCGGTGCCTAAATAAAGTGAAAATGAGTGAAGATGGAGAACAGTTATACCAAGACCTGCTAGAGAAGCATATTGAACGAAAGATACGTGAAGCCCTGAGAAGAACATGCAGTCAACGCAATCTGAATATAGAACCTAACGACATGGAAGTTGAATCAACAGAAGGTTATTCGTCAATTGTTCGTGGTGACATTATACCTACCTTTGATCCAGATGACAAAACTTCAACAGTGACAAGTTGGTTACAAAAAATTGACCAACTTGGCGAAATACATGGTTGGAATGACTATCAGAAATCAGTCTTCATGCAACAAAATTGAAAGGTTCAGCACGAAATTGGTTTAATAGTTTAGAAGATTACAAAAAGAACTGGATCGAATGGAAACTCGCATTAACCAGAGCATTTCCAAGGTGTACAGATTATGCAACTGTATTAGAAGAACTAGTTGCAAGAAAGAAAAGATCAGGCGAAACTATGACACACTACTACCATGAGAAACTTGCCCTTATACAACAATGTCGTTTAGACAGTGAAGCATCTATCTCTTGCTTGATTAAAGGATTACCCTTGGAGTTACAAGCTAATGCAAGGGCTTTTCAATGTTCTTCACCAGATGAGCTCTATGCTGGATTCATTGCACCATTGGAGAACTATGAAACTCCTATGCGTGAAGAACATAGATTCAAGAGAAGTAGGTATGAGATTGATAATGGATTGATAAAAAGAACTTCAAGAACTTGCTACGTCTGCGGTAAGCCCGGTCACGTCGCCATCAATTGTCGTCTAAGAGGATCCATGAAGTGCTTTTTCTGTAATGGATTCGGCCACAAAAAATAATTCTGCCGACTCAGAAATCGAAATTTTAGTAGGCAAAGCTCATCCAATGAAACAATTATTGGAGCAAAGGCAGTGTAATTATTGACTGATAGACAGAAAAACAACATATATATGAAGAAGTGTTATATCAATGGACAGGCCGTTATCGCTTATCTTGACAGTGGCAGTCAAATCAATGTCATACACTCAAATGCTGTTATCAAATTCCATCTTACAACTTATCCGGTGACTAGTTCGCTAAGAGCTTTTGGTGGAGCAATTATAAGAGCAGAGAAGGCTACAAACTTCACTTTCATAATTGATGACGTTGATGTTGAAATAGCAACGTCTGCTTTCATAACTGATGCGAACATGGAGAACTTGGAGATGATTGTTGGACAACCTGTCATCAACACCGAAGGCGTCTCACTTGTTGTATGTGCAGGAAGGGCGAAGCTCACAAGAGATAATCAAGAAATTCTACGTGAGATAACCTTAGAAACGGACGAGGCACGTCCAGAAATCATCCTCGACAGAGACGTCACATTACACCCTCATTCAACATCGATGGTCAGTGTCAAGATAAATGATGTCCGTGAAGATGAAGAAGTTTATATGGATTGCAAACGTTTCCAGCTAGGCAGAATTTTGATATGTATCCCGAGTATGGTACTAAAAGGCAGAACTAGCAAGATACCAGTTTCGAACACGGGTGACAAAGAGATAAACTGGAAAGAGGGAAAGCTAATTGGTAGAGGTAGTAGGTGTGACAATTCATCGGTCTTAGATGAATTCAGGGTGAGTTTATTGGAGAAAAATATTGATTTTAGAGATATTCTAATAGATGGAGTAGATATAAATAGGGATCTGGATATTGCTACTAAAAGTAATCTTTTGAGTGTCTTAAATAAATGGAAACACTGTTTTGCAGATAGTTCAGCTCAACTGGGAACAGTTAAAGGTTGTGAGATAGAAATAAAGCTGACAAATGAATCCAAACCAGTGTGTTATAGACCTTATAGATTGTCTATGACGGAAAGAGATGTAGTAAGAGGAAAAGTAACAGAGTTGTTGAGTTCAGGTATTGTCAGGGAGTCAGATTCTAGCTTCGCGAGTCCCATTGTACTCGTTAAAAAGAAAAATAATGAATTTCGGTTGTGTGTAGATTACAGAGCACTTAATAAGTTAACAATGAAAGATGTCTATCCAATGCCAAATATAGAAGAACAATTGAATATGCTGGGGGGGAAAATTTATTTCACTAGCCTATAGTAAGTGCCATAGTTATAATGCAGCAGTGCTCTTATGGCGCTCACAGTTGCCGCTTTTGTCATACTTCTGGGAAGCAGACGTCCACGAGCGTACGCTCTTCATTTTGAAAATGATTTAATTCGTTGCACTTCTGTAACATTTTGTACCTCCGCAGACTGCTCTATTATCATTGATCTCGTTCATAAGTGAGGATTGCACAACATGGAACAGCACAGTAGAGTTTATAACTTCATACATTAATATTACAATATTCAGATATTATTTAATTATTATATTCTTTTCCGTCAAAGTTTATTATATTCTTCTTTTTCAAATTAATATCCATTTTATGAACAAAATTGTTTCGATTATTTAGTTAGTCAGAACATATTCGTAGGTGTAGGTATTATACATACATACTTATATTGATAATAATAATTAAGTATAAGTATGACTTATTATTATTTATACTAAATGAATGCAAATGCTATGACGCGGTATTTGTCATTCCTTCTACAATTTCTTGCGAGAACACATTTCCTAAAGATCTACATTTACTTACTCCACAGAATAATTAGGTAGATGCGGAATTTGAATTTTCAACTGACAGATACTCTGTTGTAGTGGCAATAATTGACGTTGCGTTGGTAACCAAACATTGGTAATTAAGTAAATAATAAAACTGTCATAAAATAATTCACGAAGTTATATTTATTTTTGTATTATTTCTTGAATACTTGAATAACGGACAGCGATTTTGAGTCTCAATATTATTTTTCTGCACTTAAGCTAAAAACCAATACACTATCCTTCTTTCTCGGAGACAGTGCGTATGTTGTTTTGTTGTTTTAAACAAAACGAAATATTCTTGGACCGCAACAACAAGTTCTCAGTTCAACAGCAAATACCTAGGCTCCAAGCTAATACGAGTGTTGATGTATATTTAATTTAATATTTTGAAATATTAAATTTGAATCAGTACTTAAATTAAATTAAGACTGAAAAAGCACATGTTAAATAACAGACTCATTGGTAACATCCCCCTGAGAAGAAGAATAAAGTAAGTACTTGACCTAAGTCCCCTGATGAAAAGAAGTAATTTGCAAGTGATAGGCACTACGTGAAGATAGAAGATGAGTATATGATTACATTGCCGTATACGGCCAAAGGAGAATCTTATACATAACTGGCAAAAATACTGAGACATCTACTCGAAGTTGTTTTTTCTAAAAGTGTTAATGAATATATAAAATGCAAAGGCAGTATTATACCTGCCTATCTTTCCCAAATAGGGAAGCCTTGATAAATAAAGTCATCAATAAAGTAGTAAGAAATAAAATTTTATCAACATGCACTACGATTTTCATTTTACCTACCTCTGTAAATAAGGAATGTGTTTAAATAATATTTTTATAAGGCAAAAGCAATAGCCACAAGCATTGCAATATGCAGGCTATATACGTTATACAAACATCAAAAATTATTACTTTTTGACATTTCAACAGAACCTCAATTATTTTTGTCTAGAAATCCTGAGAATAAAAATGTCAATTATCTTTCGATTTTAATATTTTTATAATGAACCTGTGGCACTGCTTGCATTGAACTGACAACGCTGTCAGTTTTTTGCCCATTTAAAATGCATTGCCCTATCCTACCCACACTGCATATTATCTATGGCCATTACTATAGACTGTAACCAAGGTTTCCATCAGATATCTGTAGCACCAAACTCAATTTCAAAAACAGCTTTTGTGACTCCAGACGGTATTTGAAAATGCCTTTCGGTCTTGTCAATGCGCCTTCTGTTTTTCAAAGAGCTATCAATAATGCTTTAGGTCATTTACGTTACGAACAAGTTTTAGTTTATATGGATGATCTATTATTACCGTCGGCATCTATAAAGGAAGGCTTAGATTTACTTGAAACTGTGTTGAAAATTTTAGGCGACGCTGGATTTAAATTGAACTTACAAAAATGTTCATTTTTGAAAAGCACAATTCAATTTTTAGGTCATGAGATTGGGTCTGAAGGTATATCGCCAGGTACAGCTAAAAGTTGAAGCTGTTAAAAACTTCAAACAGCTGTCGAATGTTCACGAAGTTCGACAATTTCTTGGTTTAGCGGGATATTTTCGTAAATTCATTCACAATTTCGCTACTATTGCATCACCACTAACCAAATTGACTAAAAAGAATATATATATACCTTTTGACTGGGGAGAAAATCAATCATATTCGTTTTCAGAACTTAAAAACCACTTAATCGCAAAACCTATTTTGATGCCCTATAGTAGGGGAGCCCACGATGCTAAATGGGGATTTACTCGAGCGTCGTGGAGACCTATTAGATTTGAGAGATTACATGATAAAAAGAAAAAAAAGTCATATGATGTTTACCCGTTCACCGGTGGGGGGAGCGTCTACGGGGGGTCAAAGATGTAAAAAAAAAACAGTCACATAGACATCTCCGAGCGCGTCAGATAATGATAGGGCGTATGCCCCACGTCTCTCTGATAATGGAGGTATGATAATCTGCCGGTTCGCATAGTGAGGGTGGCCGTACGGGGGGGTACAAAATGAGAAAAAAAAAAAAATTCACTCGAGCGCGTCAGATTTTTAGAGGGGATGTTAAGTGACCCCGAAAGATGCCCACATTCAAAAGACTGACGATTTGGAGGTGACGCAAGCTTACGGGAGCTTTTCAAAATTGCAAAAAAAAATCGCCATTTTGATTTTCTCGAGCGCGTCAGATTAAGATATGGACGGTTCATCTTGATGTCCCAGATCTGATGACCAATAATCTGACGATTATCTAGAGGGGTTTTCTTAATCTGACGACTTGAAAAAAAAATATATGAATGATTTACATCGTACGAAAAATAGCATGCAAATAAAAATAAATCTATTTTTCAATTAGAATATAATTATATTGAGATTCGAATCTTTACATAATATGCAAATTTTTTGATGATTTTTTTTTAATCTTTTTTTTTTCTTTTGCTCCGACGATAATCCAAAATCCTCAAGCATTTTTTTAAAGTAACAAATGTAAATTTTTTAGTTTTATCGGATGTCTTTTCACCACAAAATACACATTTCACAACATTCTCACTCATTTTTAATCGCGCGAATTCACAAAAACTTTAGTCAAAATTGAATGTAACAAGCCAAAGCGTTGATGACAGCTGTGATGACGTCGCGAAAGTAGCGTCTGGACGGTACGAGAGAGCGAGAGAGAGGGAAAGAGCGAAAGGGAAAGACAGGCGTGGAGTGGGGGATACATACTTTACCGCGCGTCTGCACCGTCTGCACGCACTCAACGTAATTCACGATTTTCATTTCTTCGGCTTGTGGAAAACGGCAGATTATATTTTTCCCGATACCCTAGAATTATTTCCTTCAAATTAAAAAAAAATCAACCGCGCTCGAGCATGTCCAAGTGACGTTTTTTTTTTGCAAGTTTGTAACCCTCCCACTCCTTAACGTCACGCTTAAATCGTCAGATTATTAAAATGTACACATTTCAGTATGTAATTAACCCACCATACCTTAATCTGACACGCTCGAATATTTCTAATGATCAATTTTTTTTTACTATTCTGATCAGCTGCCCTTGACGCGCGGCCCTGCATAGAGGTCTTATATAAGGTGGGGGTACTCAACAGGGTGCAAGGTATCCCTCCTTATATTAATCTGACGCGCTCGAGTAAATCCCGAAATCCCCTATTGGGCTCCCCTACTACTATAATCCGCTTCTACCCACAGAAATACATACAGATGCTAGTTCAAAAGGTTTGGGAGGTATTTTTCTTCAAGTTTAGCAAAACAGTCAATTAAAATCCGTTGCTTATTTCAGTCGAGTTACCACTCCAGCTGAGCAGGTATACCACAGCTACGAATTGGAAACTTTGGCGATTGTCGAAAGTCTAAAACGTTTTAGAATCTACCTGACTGGTCATCATCTCAAAATCATTACCGATTGTTCAGCTGTTCGATATACCTTTTCAAAGCGTGACTGGATTCCCAGAATTGCCAGGTGGTGGCTTTCGGTTCAGGATTTCGATTTCGAAATGAACATAAACCAGGTTCAAGTATGAAACACGTGGACCCACTAAGTAGAAATCCACTAAACATTCTACAAATTAGCCCCGAAGACTGGTTCTTAACTATTCAGTTACAAGATGATAGTCTTCAAAACATTGTGCAACGAATTAAAGAAAATTCAGATCAATATTTAAAACGTGAATTTGTTTAGAAAAATAATCGATTGTATAGGAAAACAATTATTAATGGTGAGAGTCTGGTTATACCAAAATTTGCCAGGTTTCAGTTGTTAAGAAAATATCACGATGACATAGGACTACCCGGTTTTGGACGTTGTTTATACTTGATTAAAAATGAATTCTGGTTTGTGAAAATGTCTAAATTTACTAGAAAATATGTAAGCTCTTGCTTGCAGTGTGGGTACGCTAAAGGCAACTATGGCAAAACCGAAGGAGAGTTACATCCGATTCCGAAACCTACTACACCCATGCACACTATACATGTGGATCATGTGGGACCGTTTCCGAAAAGCAAACCTGGATTCTCATATTATATACTCACTGTTGTTGATTCTTTTACGAAATATGTAGTCGTCAAACCATCTAGAACTTTGGGTTCTGCAGAATGTATTAAAAACCTACGGGAGATTTTTGGTGGATTTTTAGGATATCCGAAAATAATAATTATTAGTGACAACGGTGTTGCTTTTACTAGCAGATATTTCAAAGAATTTGTTAATGATAAACAAGTTAAACATATAATGACAGCTACTGCTACTCCAAGGGCAAATGGCCAGGTAGAGAGATATCATAGAACACTGTTAAACGCGATGAGAACTACATGTAGTGATGATGATAGATCTTGGGATGAAAAAATTCCTGATATTGTATGGGGAATGAATAATACACGTAACAGTAGTACAAAGTATTCACCTTTCGAGCTTCTCTTTGGTTATAAAGGCAATTTATTCAATGATATAACACAGTCAGACTCTGTTGAGTTTTCGAAAAGGGGGGAAAATGCGAGCAAACTGCAAACATTTGAAAAGAGTGGCAGATAAAATGAAAATTCAATATGATCGCAAAAGAAAGCCACCAAAGAAATATAAGAATTAGTTTTGTGGAAAGGAGGAGTCTCTTGTAATGAGAAAGGTGTTATTAAAAAGTTAAATAAGCATTATTCTGGTCCTTATAAAGTTGAGAAAATATTCGAAGGTGATAGATATAAAATAAGAAGTGTAAAAGGTATCAGAGGATACAAAAATTTCACTACTTTAGTTGCTGCTGACTCCCTACGACCTTACCGAAGTTGTGTTAAAGACAGTGTTTCATCTTATAGTAGTGACTCAGAGAACGACATAAGAGATAGACATGATTTAATTGATTTATTAGAGAGCTGAGAAATATTTAAGAAAGTCGGACAGGACGACTATAAAGGTAACCTGTGATCCTTTGAAGCATTATCTTCACTACTTATCGTGCTTGAGAAGTCGGACAGGACGACTATAAAGGTAACCTGTGAATCATTTTATTCATTTGTTGTTGTTCAGCAGTCGAACAGGACGACTATAAAGGTAACCTGTGAAGTATTTTGTTCATTTGTTGTGGTTCGGCAGTCGGACAGGACGACTATAAAGGTAACCTGTGAAGTATTTTGTTTATTTGTTGTGGTTCGGCAGTCGGACAGGACGACTATAAAGGTAACCTGTGAAGTATTTTGTTCATTTGTTGTGGTTCGGCAGTCGGACAGGACGACTATAAAGGTAACCTGTGAAGTATTTTGTTCATTTGTTGTGGTTCGACAGTCGGACAGGACGACTACAAAGATAGCCTGTGACTTTGCTAAGAACTTCTACGTACTGTATTTCAGCAGTCGGACAGGACGGCTATAAAGGTAACCTGGGTACTGTTTTACTTTATATTGATTGCCTGTGTGGAATCTTATATTAAAATAATGTACCTACTCGTAAGAATAAGATGATTCCAGATTTGAAAATTTGATGCAATTATAAGACAGAAGTTTTAAAGAATAAAAATTTACCTATTCTGTGTGGTATAGTCCTATGGTCTTGGAAGGGTGCTTTGGCCAAGTGCTCTTTCATAGACCAGTTATTTCGAAAGTGAGAAAAAAAAGATTGTATAGTCAACACGTAATAATCTGTGTGGTAAAACTTAATGTAATGATGTCACATCTGGAATAATCCGACGTAAGACTCACATACTGCCAGCAATTTTTCTGTTTGATTTCAGCTACCCTAGCTAAATGAAATATTTAGCAGCTTCTGGAAGAATTTCCGAGGACAGAAATTATAAAGGATGGCCGAATGTTATGGTTACTGATATTGTTACATTGTTATATTGATATATTGTTAGAATATGTCGCTTTGACAAGGGAGATTGGGAGTACTTTAGAATATGATATCGGTCTGTGAGCGAATGTTCATGTTGTAATACTTTATATCTTATTAAAGATTACGTTCCATTTTGAGTGGTGTTTTGGAATTATAAGTCATCGATTGGGAGCTAGTCATAACACCTCAATCAACGAGCAGGGGTGACTACGGTAAAAACTACGGTAAACACAATGAAAGAAATCACAGCGGTCCTATTAGGGGAAACCCAGAGGTAAATAGACGATCACAGTGGCTTTTCGACACAGACGATGAGACCCGGGTACTCACGGTTACAGTCGATGTGACTTTGAAATAAAGCGATAGTGTGAAGTTACAGACAAGAGGCGTTAGCTTTAGCTATAGTTGGCTTCCTTTTTTAAATCTCGAATAATTTAACATGGTTTATTTATAAGTTGGAGAGCGTGAAGATTGCAAAATTATTTGGTATAGAGCCTTGAACTTCGAAAATGACGATTTTCACTTGTTTATAACTCAAAAACTTCCGAATTTAAACACCAACAGTAAAAGCCAATCTTATTTCTTCTTCTCAGACAATCTAAAAATGCAATAACACAGGAGCATTCCATTTAAAAAAAATATAAGTTTGATTGTCACTCTCTACAAGGCTACAGCCTAGGTAGCCTTGTGGGTAATCCGGCGCTGGATGGAAGGCACTTTGAACACCTGCGGCGCCACTGAATATTATAACTATATAGTCAACTTTGTTACTTACTTTTCTATTGTATTTTGGAGTTAATTATTTGTGTAAAAACATGTGTATTACGCCCCCTAGTGGAAATTTTAGAAGCTCAAGAATATTTTCCAGCGATTTTTTGGGCCACTTTCCTAAAAAATATTTACCCTAAAGCTGTGCGACGAGTCGTTAGGTGCATACAAAAAAAAAATAGTTCAGCTCGTCAAAATTGAAGTCAAACGACATGTAGAAATTTTTAAACTTCTACTCCCAACAGTTCTCCATATAAAAATGTTCTAAGCTTCTCGCGCCTCACCCTGTATAGTTTAACGAACAAATAAATGCAAATGAATTTGATGAAATCTTCTTTGAAATTAGATATGACAAGCTAGGTCCATCCATTTATGTTTTTTTATGAGAGACATTATTTTATTGTCAATCATTGTCCCCTTTAAAAACCAAAATTGACGTGTCTCTGAAATCTACTATTGTTTTGACCTATTTTCCAAGATATTCGCAATAGAGGTTGTTTTACCTTTACTCCTCTCCACCCAATACTGTCAACAGTCTGTACCATCTACAAGTACACTGAGTTTGTATTATTTAAAAACATTTATTAGACTTTACAATAGTCTTGTAATTGTGTAATTTAATTTAAGACCAAAGAATTTATTAAATAATTCTGATTTATGGGGAAATTTTAAAAAGTAAAACAAAAACCAAAACACTTTCACTTTATCAAGAACCTTAATAATCACCCAGTATAGCGTATAGTCTGTAAAGTAGTCAACTCAAGTACGGTAGAGCAAAAAATTATTATACGAGTACCTACCTGATTATTAGATCCTTTTATGGCTGCATTGACGAATTCAAACTCCTTTACACCTCCCCTTTCCATAGAAGGAGCGAACATTCCCGTTTCCAACCTATCAAACATACTTCGAAAATATTTTTTTCTGGACGTGAGTATTGTTACCTTGATCAAACCTATAAATAATTGAATTTGTTTCGGAATACTTGCGGTTATAGCACTTATAGCATGCATTTAGGCAGAATATATCCTCAGATTACTTAGTACTTCTCAAAATACTACAGTGAAAATTAAAAGGGAACTCGCGACACTGGCAACCCGGCAACGAAAAATGATGTGAATTGCCCGGATCACAGCTAATGTTTTAGCCCATACGCAATTATATTAGTTCAGTCATTATACAGGTGATCCCGAAATGGCGGACACAGACAGCACCACACCATCCACTGTGGATTAAATATTCTAAACTAATTTACTTTTTTCTCCAGTATGGCTCCCTTAAGAAGATATGACCACTTTTGTGGAAAATAAAGCCACAACACTGCACTGGATGCCATTCTTCAGGCAGAAAAATAATGTGTAGATCTACAATACCAAGATTAGATGTTATCATGGAAACATATGAAATGGCAAGTCCAACAAAGCTTAAAACAACAATCGTTGCGCGGACACTACATATTCGATAATATTATTCAAAATCTCGAATTCGAACAACGATGCCACATTGAAAAGTTTTGTTGAACTTGGGGAATAGGTAAACTTTGAATGCCTGTAATTCCGTTTCCGATAATAAAAAAAAAATAAAAATTACAATTACAATTACAATTACAAATTTCTTTATTGTACTTGAATTACAACAGTCATTGCTCAGTACAGCAGCGTTATTACAGAAATAATAAAAACAAACATAAAGAAAAACAGTAAAAATTTTAAACGCACAGCAAGTCAACATAACACCGGGAACAGTGAGGGTCCGCGCAGAGACACTAAAGACATCAGGTCTCTATCGAGGTATAGTTCCATCTCTATGATAAGGATGGATCAATGCTTTGAGTTTTAGGTGTTTTAATGTCACACTGCAGGTAGGGATGGGGGTGGAAGGACAGTATATCAGAGGTACTGTAGGGTTCCAACTTCGTGAGGTGTTTCCGGAGATACGCACTGTACGCTGAGAACCCAACAGTTGCAGGATCTATTTTGAAGTGGTTCAGGTATTTGATAGATGCGTACGTGAATGTCCTTTCTGAAGACGACAGATGGTGTGTAGGAGGTTTGAACAAATTGAACCAGGTACTGTAGTGTTGGGTGAATCGGTAAGGTAAAAGTCTATCCTGATTTTTGTGGATCAGTTTGAGCAGAGAGAAGACGTACAAAGCAGGCACGGTAAGAAGTCCAAGCCGCCTGAAATGGCCTCTGCATGACTGCTGCACTGACAAGCCTGCCAGGACCATAACCGCTCTCTTTTGAAGAAAAAAAAACAATTCGCAGAGATCTCTCAGACCCACCCCAGACGGCCAGCCCATAGTTCACGTGGCTGATGAAATGCCCATAATAAGCATAGAGAAGAACCTCCAGGGGACACCGTGTGCTGAAGGCGTCTAAGAAGGAAGCAGACACTAGCAAGACGACGGCACAAATGATCTGTGTGAGCCGACCAGTTTAGGTTCTGGTCGATCTGGAAGCCCAAAAACTTCAAAGGCACCATCGGTGGGTATGGAGGGTAAAGGGGGAAGACGTGATCGGCTAGAGTAAAAATCAATCAACTCAGTTTTGTCTAAGTTGAGTTTTAGTTCATTGGTCCTGGGCCATATACTTTCTCTTTTCAACGGAAGTTGAACGGTATCTATCAGACTAGGAAGGTCGCCTGGTTTTATCCTAATAAGAATTGTCGTATCATCAGCATAGTTAACACAGAGTGAATTGGGGGAGTAATTTTGGGGCCCAGATCGTTAATGAAGATAAGAAAAAGAAGTGGACCGAGAACACTACCCTAATGGCACCCCAGAGGAGATTGGAGCAAAAGGTGATTGCACAGGTCGGTCATCAGACCCAGTGATCTGAACCGCCTGTGTTCTTCCCTGTAGGTAGCTGGTAAACCAAGAAAGGGGCAATCCACGAACTCCGACATTCTCCAGTTTCCGAAGGAGGCACTCGTGGCACACACTGTCGAAGGCCTTGGAGAGATCCAAAAGCCAGCCCACAGTGCGCATCATCTCCTCCAAACCCCGAGATATGAAGTCTGTAGGCTCCACAAAAGCCGCCTGGATAGAACTGTTTTTAAGAAAACCATGTTGGGAGCGGGAAAGGATCTTTGTTTTCTCTAGAAAGTTAATAAGACGAGATGAGACAAGGGATTCAAGAATTTTATCAAATACCGATATTAGACTAATCGGTCGGTAGTTTTCAGGGTTTTTGACGTCGCCCTTTTTAAAAATAGGCTTAACCAATGCTGCCTTGAGATCTTCGGGGAATACACCAGTCTGAAAGGAGCTGTTGTAAATTTTTGGTAATGGCTGAGCAAGTTCAGCAATGCAATGCCTGGCAACAAAGGAAGGAATCTCGTCCAAGCCGAAGACTTCTTACTTTTAAACCTGGAAACTACTTCTATAATTTCCCGAGGTGACGATGGAAAAAATACGAAGGAAGAAGAGGCGTGTGTTGACATGTTGGATCCGTGGGTATAACTATATGTGGGAGAGTCATTTGAAAGAAAGACGGAATTGAGCATCTCTGCCATTCCTTCAAGATCAGTCGTCACCTTGCTTCGGTACTCAAGTTCTAAGATGTTATGAGAAGTGTTTATTGACTTGCATTGGTTGTTTATGAGTGTCCATCCTGCTTGATGGGATTTTCAGATTCACTGATAAAGACGTCGTTACAGCGCCTGGTCTCCTGCCTCACCAAGTACCTAAACCGTCGCTTTAGGCTGCACAGCTGAGTTCTGAACCGCTGGTTGGACGTGTTTATTAAAGGATTTAGGAGATTAATCGTGTCGTATAATTGACGAATTTCAGAGGTGAGCCACTTGGGACTGGAGAGTCTAGGCCCATGAACTCTAAATCTCCTGAGTGCGAAGTATTTGTCGAAGTAGATTGACAGAGTGTCAGAGAAGCATGAGTATTTCGAATTAGTATCAGGGGCATCCAGAACTTCTGCCAGCCCAAACGCCGGAGTTCGTTTTGCAGCTTTGCAAGGAGAAGGGGGTCTTTTATATCTCTCTTCCATGTCATCAGGGGTTTGTCGGCGAGACCGCGGGTATAAGCCGTCGCAGAAACCCCAAGGGCCACATGCAGTCCAAAGTGGTCTGATATAAAAGTTGGCAAGATTTGGCTATCGAGCAACTGAAAAATACAAGAAATCGCGACGTTATCGATGCATGTTGACGAGGTGTTGGTAACTCTTGTTGGGTCCCTAAAACAAAGTCGAAAACCATAAGAAGAGAGAGTCTCGGTCAGGCTGGAGGTGTTGGCGTTCTCAACTAGTACGTTAATATTGAAGTCTGCAGCCAGAACCACGTTATTTGTGATCCGGCTGGCCGCGTCAAGCAATCCGTCTAGGTGACGAATGAAATCTCTTACAGGGCAGGCAGGTGATCGATATATAGATATAATTAGTGCTTTCTGAGACCGAAATTTGGTTTCTGTTGCGGATATTTCACACACGAGAGGCTGCGAAAGAGAGCAGAGGCTATGAACAACCCTACACTGAATGTCGGACCTGCCATAGATAGCCGAGCCCCCGTAATCTGACTGTCTGCAGAAGGAAGAAGAAAGGCTGTAATGATCGATTTTGATCTTTTGAATGTTGTCAGATGTTAAGAAATGTTCGTTTAAGCAAACAAACTTGGGAATGATCAGAGATCATGAAACCCAGACCATCCACGGAGTTGTTAAGGGACTGAATGTTGATGTGTAGGACCCGGAAATCATGTCTGGAATGATGGGGTGAGAGTACAGTTGATGTGAGAGAGGTAGATGTTGAATTGTTTTGTCTCCTCACAATTCGATGGCTGTATGGAAGGGAAGGTACGCTAGGAGAAGGTGAAGGTGAGGGTGGTTTGTAGGGGAGTTCTTGCTCCCGTCGCGTCACTTCCTCTGAAAAGGGGTATTGTATGATCTTGAGTTCTCCCTTGCCTTCACGAGGTAGTTCGTGTTTTCAGCCGCAAGGTGTGATCTAAGGGCCTTAAGATCATCCTTGGCGTCACTTCCGGTTAATCCATAGCTCTCGTGTTCATAGCATGCCATCAGGGCATTTCTCTCGGTAGGGAATCCCTCAGAAGCAAGTAGCAATCTGACGCTGTTCTTCGTCTCACCATGAAGGCATGTTAACTCAGGTCTGTCATGAAGGTAGGCTAAGTATAGCCTAATGTTACGGAGTAGCTCAAGCTGTCGCAATCTTGAAAACAGGTAAACTCCCTCAGTTTCAACAGATGTTTTAAGTTTTAGTTAGTCTGGCCTGAGGTGGCCAAAGTGCATTAAGCCATGGTGGAGGGTCAAGAGTGGTTTGTTGATCATGCTCGATGCAATTCTTCGATTGCCCAGGATTGTCAGGAGACGGCTCAGCTACGAAGTTTATATAATATGTAGATGTGGGTCTTGACTAGATGTATAGTCTGCTCTGAGGTCGAATTGGTTGGTGCTGTCTCCAAGGCTGGGGTCCGCTCCACAGGGCAGGGGACATCCGCCTCGTTCATCATGTATTGCTCACCTGAGCTGGAGGACCGCTCCACCACGGGACCACTGCCGCTGGATGCTGACTCCCCCGCTGACAACGCAGTAGTTCCGGCTTTCACCAAACTTTCGGACATCGAGTCCTCAGATGACGGGTTGGATGAATGAGGAATGTGGCAAGTAGGGGTGACCGGAGGTGGGTCTGGAAGTACGTTTTTATTTCCAGCAAAATCGACAAATCTGCGAGCGTAAATATTGTGAGGCCAGAATCCCGACTCTAATAGCATATCTGCTTTATGGTTGCGGATGTCTATTTTGTAGTTTTTAAAATTTTGATTTTGATTTTGATTTCCGTGAGATAACGACAGGGATTCGATTCTTATGAATTCTGTATCATGAGTCTTCGATTTTATAAATTTAATGATGGCCTGCTAGCTAAATGAGATAAGAACATTTCCGACATGCACATACCGATATCGCCCAGCTTGGTCCAATCGATTGTCGGTCTCCGCAGTACAGGCTTTTTCTCCACGGACAAATTGGCTGTTTTCGTCTCTGTTGGGTGGAGCTGTAGAAGGCCGATACAGAGTGTTGTCTGAATCAACAGTCTGGGTTGATGCATGGCAGGTGTATGTAATCCTATTGGATGCCTTATTTGTTGAACTCTGTAGGTTTTTCACATCCTCTGCTATCAATGACATGTTTGAACTTATAGTATTAAGCTCCTTCTGCACCATCATTAATGAATTTTCCAGTTGCTTAGTCGCAGGATCGTAGATTTCAACCTTAAAGGATGAGTCTTGATCTTCACCCTTGTAGAATACAGATGATGGTAGACACTTCGGACTGAATTCTAGCTAACATATTAACGAGTGATTGTGGTTCGATGTCAAATTGATGAAAGGACGTTCGTGAGCGATCTGAATGTTCACATCTGTTTACCGAAAGCTCCGTCTTCCGACACTTATCGTATATTTCCTCGAGCATTGGTTTTAGGTTTGTCATGTCTCTTACACTTCTCGCAAGTGCGTTGAATTCATTCTTGTCGATCATAGAGTCGGAGATCTTCTTGACAGTTCCATGTAAGTATTTTAGATTTTGGGTATTGCAGATTTTACAGATGAACTGAACGGAACTGTTATTAGTCTTTGCGATGCTCTTATATAGCTCTTTAGGCAATTCAAAACATTTTTGGCAAATTATACGACGACATTCACCGGCACAAATGACCTTATATCGATCTAATGAAGAGTCAAGTTTGTTGTTGCAAACATTGCAGGAAACCATTATTATTGTTTTCAATATCTGTTATGATATGGAAACGTTGCAGCACTCGACCTTGCTTAGTTGACAGTCTCGTTGGTTATTCAATCAGCCAGGACCTTGTCTACTCAGCAATAAGATTATTGCATGTAGCACAAATTACGCTGTTTACGAACAAACGCACTGATTTGACTGACCTTTCGTTATGCTGAAATTTGGAAGTTCAGCAAATATCAGGCACCCGTCTTCGCTCTAGAGTCCCGTATCTTCGGCGAGGAACGACTCTCTTCTGTAAATTCAGCAGAAATGGGACAAAGCAGGTCAACAGCACAACACACACATGGCTCAAGAAATGCGACCACACCGCACGCCGGTCAATGAAAGAAAGAAAAAGTCAATGAAAAAGCAAACACTATCGTAAAAGTTATGTCAAATCATGTACTTTGCCAGTGGAGGTTGTTTAAATTTGATTACCATTTTGATTTAAATTTTAGAAAAAGGACACCCTATATCTCGGTAACGAAACCGAGGGAACCATTTTTGTTTTAAATTTACAGTCTTTCTGAACATCCTCTACAACACCCTGTATACCGTGTCCGCTATTTCGGGATCACCCTGTAAACATTTGGAAATGCAAATGAACCGAGAAAGCTGATTTTTGGATATTGTGTGAGGTGAGCTTAGAAAAGCTTAACTTCAAATTGTCGACCAAGATTTTCTATGTGCATTCTTCGCCATCTTGAAAAAAGTGTTTTGTTTTTTTGCAATAACTCGGCACTCCGTCGAGATACGAAAATTGCGATGGGATACTTTTCTATTGATTTTTTTACGCTCTACGATTTAGGTCATATACATTTTTCACCTACTAAAGGACCCCACAAAACCCTCATGGGAATTAGTGTAACAAATTTGGTGTAACTTCGGGGATCGATAGTATTCGATAAGTATATTAGAAGTCTCTATGGGCATAACCTCCCAAAAACTCATTTTCTCGAGATATTCACCTCCAAAGATGATTTTTTTTTCTATCTTGACAGTCACGCATATAGTTTTATATGTTGACCACCCTACTTGTTTTAGATAAATATTAGATAGTTGATAGTTCATTTGTTAAGCTTGAAAAGCTACTTCAGTTGCTGTAGTTACATTTTAAGTCTGTTGAGCCATTTTACATAAAATCGGGAAGATATATTTAATTTATATTGTCATTTTTGTAATAGCCATGACTTGAAATAAGATATTTTTTTAATTGTTGACGTTTATGTTTGCTGTAATTTTTATTGTTAAAGTCAATGTAATTATGAAATAATAACACAAAATTAAAACTTTTTTTTGTTTTTCTCGAAGATGCCTCAATAGACCTAAAATGTAATTACTGCAACAGAAACACCTTTATATTTAACATGTATCCCGAAAATAATCAGGGGAACCAACATTTAAAATAGATGCGTGATTGTCATGAGAGAAAAAATCCACCATTTATTTTACGATATCCCTAAATTGTAGAGAGTAAAAAAAGCAAAAAAAAAGTATTCCGTCGTAATTACGTATTTCGACGGAGAACCGAATTATTGTAAAAAAGCCAAACTTAACACTTTTTTAGAGATGACGAAGAATGCACATGGGAAATCTTGGTCGAAAATTTGAAGTTAAGCTTTCTTAAGCTCCCCTCACACAATATTCAAAAATCAGCTTTTTCGGTTCATTGGCATTTCTAAGCCATTTTTTTTTCGACGTAATGACTGGACTATATAATTTTTGATCGGTCACAGTCGAAATAAAATGAACACCGCAACTTAGATTAAATGTCTTGGATTACAGACTACCAAAAAATGACAAAATGACAATTAAGAGAGGTGTTGCTTGCCCCGTCGGCATAAATCACCACAATTTCATCCTTGCTCGAAACAGATGTAAAGAAATAATAGATCAAATCAATAAAGCTCACAACAAAAGAATTAGGAACAAACTTCTCTCCTGTCCTAAAGGCTCGCTATCTTTTTGGCCGGTCACTAAAGCAGTCAGCCAGAACTTCACCAGATTCACGATTCCACACCATTTACACGGATAGGCGGGATATCGCATACACGACTACTGAGAAGGTAAACTTGTTGGCGAGAGTATTCTCTTCATACTCTTCCGTCGACTTTCAGGAGCCCGCCAATGATCCCTTCCGTGGAGTCCAAAATGTCAGACATTATTTTCCGACAGTGTGTCATAAAGCGCATTATGGTAGCCTTATTAGACCCAAACAAAGCTTCTGAGCCCGATGACGTACCAGTTATCGTATCTAACAAATACGCTACTGAGCTGTTATCGGTTTTCTGTCGACTTACCAATGTGTTTTATAAAAAGAAAATATTTCCTTCCTGCTGGAAATGTGCATGGGTCCAGCCTGTTCCCAAGAAAGGCAAAATGACCAAATAACTATCGACCAGTGGCACTGCTTTCAGTAATATCCAAGATTATGCAGAAAGCATAACTATTAACCAACATCTTTTAAAGTACTTTGAAGGAGATAATATAATAAGCGACCGCCAAGACGGATTCCGCAAAAAGAAGTCAACTGGAGACCTCCTCCACTACGTCACCGAGCTGTGGAGCAGCGCAGCCGAGAACCATGGAGAGTCTCGAGGGGCTGCGCTTGATATTTCTAGAGCTTTCGATCGTGTCTGGCATGATGGATTGTTGGCAAAGCATCAGGCTTATGGCATGTCCGAGAAATTTTGCTAGTGGCTTGCGAGTTATCTCGGAGATTGCTCCTTACAGGTGGCAGTTGATGGAGTTCTTTCTGAGATCTTTTCCATCAATGTCGGTACACTCATATCTTCTTATACCTTACATGCGCGAACATCTGCCATCGCCGCACATACTCGCAGAGAGCAAGAAGTTGCCATACTTAACAATGACATACAAGATATTCTAGCTTGGGGAGATAGAAATCAAATTCAATTTGTTGGAAAAACCCAAGTACCTAGTCAACTTCTCTAAAAAGGCCAACATTTTAGAGCCAGATATGGTGATGATGGGACACTCTCTTACTCCATCGGAATCGCCATCTCCTGATTTACTTGGAGTGAGCCTCGGAGCGAACATGTCTTGGCATGGCCATGTTGCAGTTCTGGCCAAGAGTTTGTCTCAAAAACTTGGAACACTCTTCCGCAAGAAGAAATTTCATACACCACAGCAGCTTCTCCTCTTATACAAGACTCAAATCTGACCATCTTTGAAGTACTGCTCACATGCTTGGAGCTCAGCTCCTAAACATACGCTGAGACTACTCGACTCTATCCAGAAAAGAGCCATACACTTGATTGGGGACCCAGATTTGATAAAAAATTTAGACACTTTCGAACATCAGAGAAAAGTAGCTGACCTAAGTCTGTTTTACAGATATTTTTATGGGAAGTGTTCAAAAGACGTGGTCCGTTTACCTACCTAGAACAAGACCGGGCAGAAATACACGTCTAGGCGCAGACGCTCATCCGTATCAGGTTCAGCTCGTTACACCTCGTGCCACTCTACTTCAGACTTCTTGTATAGAACCGCATATAGTATAGAAACCGTGTTTCCTGACGAATACAACCTGCAACGATTCAAAGCCAACGTGAATCGACATCTCCGCTTATGCACCGCTCCCAGACCGTCATAGGGAGTTCCTTGTGAAGGAGTGCATGTGCATTTTCATTCAAAGGAAAGTGCTCTATAACCACCAGAAGTTCATAGGATTTAGACCCTTCAACAGGCTTAAATGTTTGATTCAAACTTGCTATATACTCTGTAAAAAATGTTTGGCGATATCTTTATTTATTATGAACAGACAGTTCGTTCTTGGAAGTCCTGCAAAAACGTCCACTTAAGGAGCCGACTCCCCAAAAAACTCCGCAGCGATCCCTAGCTTAGGAGCCAATGCACTAAACGAACTTCGGAGAACAGATACAATAATGTTTTGTTAGAAAATATTTAAAATATTATTAAGGTAATATAATACGATAGCTTGTCCTTTATCAGTTGATGCAAACAAATTCCAAAACGAGAAAAAAATGTGAATATCAAATAAGTTGAATACTCACCTAAAACATGAGTCATGTTATAACACAAAGTGAATGTCAGTGTGATCACATCAGACGGATTGAGTATAATACTTAGGAATTCAATAATACAATATCCCCAAATTATAAAGATAAAGACAAACCAAGAATATATTTTGAAAATAGGGTGCACTTGACCAAACGGGAGTAAATCCACTCCGAACCATAATAAATATTTGAGGTGGAGATTGAAGTATTCTTTCTGAATTTTCATTGCTCTTATTTCTTTAAAAGTAACTCGCACTGAAGACACAGGCGAAATGATAGCGAATTAATTGTCAAAGACATTTTTTATACCAACTAGATGTCCTCTATAATATTCTTGCCCTTAAAAATGTATTAATTCACGACAGGTGTGTGAGAGGGATTTTTCTGGGTAATTATCTCATCCTGGCATACCTAATTAAAGCGTTTGAATTAATCATATATCTTCTTGTTATTCAAGACTATTTAATAATTAATAAGCAGAAAATTAAATAAGGTAGATAGTAATTAAATACTTACGGCTAGTAGAATTGGGTCTTTCGCAAATTTTTTTGAACTATACATTTCTGATTAATTCCTAGGGAAAATCCCCATCTGTGATCCCTTCTGCTGTAGAAATTCTGAAACTCCCAGTTGATTTTGTTCTTTGTTTACAGTTCTGTAATAATTGTAATACCTACTTAATATTCTTCCCTCAAAATTTTTATGAAACAATGGGATTAGGGATAGGCACTAAAATTTTACAGCTTAGAGTTTAAGAAGATTCAAAAGTAGTTCAGACATTAAAAACATTGTTGCGTATCAATGGCATAATAATTAGTGCGTTTTTATGCGATTCAATTGTAAATATTTTCGCCGTTTTTTTTTCAAATAACTTTTCTGGCACGTTCCATGGTCATAATCATATTCGCGAAGTTGTTTACTATGAAAATTTCAGTTCAATTCCTACAAAAAACGTTCCCTACAATGGATATAGAAATTATTATTTAGAAATTTTTTTACGTTTTTCTTTGCAAGCCACTGGTTACCCAATTTTGATAACTAATTAAATTTTTTTACCATACCTTGGAATTCAGAAACATTCACAGGGGCGTTTTGAAAACTGAAAATTTGAAACTTTACTTTACTGAAATATACATCATGTAAAAAAATTGCTGCCCAATTTTTATTATTTGCTTCTTGAAATTGTTTAAGGTTAATTTTTTTTTTAATTGAAAATGCACATGCACTGCAGGGAAATCCCTATGACGCTCTGGGAGCGGTGCATGAGCGGAGATATCGATTCACGTTGGCCTTGAATCTCTGTAAGTTATTATTTTTTAAAAATGGGGGAGCATCGGTCTTCACTATGTAGTTAAGACAAAGTCGCTCCACACCGGTAATATGGGTTTGGAGCCTCTTGCTCATACACCCAGCTTCAAGTATGCCAAATAAATAGTAGAAAGGACAACACAGACACACAGAGCCTTCACCGAGAATTGAACTCAGTCCGCCGGGTCCAGTGATTCAGCAGACCGCCCACTGAACCACTCGGCCACCGGTGTGCTCTCTCTGTAAGTTGTATACTTCAGGAAACACGTCCTTTGGAATGTTATTCCAAAGTGATGCGGTTCTGTACATAAAAGAAGTCTGAAATAGGGTGGTACGAGGTGTAACGAGCTGAACCTGATACGGATGAGCGTCTGCGGCTCGACGTGTATATCTACCCGGTCTTGTTCTTGGTGGGATCAAGCGGGCCACGTCTTTTTGAACACCTTCCATTAAAATATCTGTAAAACAGACTCAGTACTTTTAAATGTTATTTGTAGGTATTGTTGTCTACCCACGCCACTGGCCTATTAATAGAAATATTGCATTTTTTGCATCTAGTCAAATTTCAAATAATTTTCTTCTAATTCTGTTAATTTACTATCAAATTTGTTTTCATTCTTGTTTGTAGAGGGATTAAAAAAATAGCAATTTTCCCTAAAATTCAAATGGTCGCCATTTTGAAACGACCTAACCGATTTGGCTGATATGCCATCCCAGACCACTCCCTGTGGATCTTGAACTGTCTATGATACCGCACAAGAACCCATGTTTTCGATTTTTAAACACCCTGTAGAAGTAACGCGGCTTAAGGAATTAATTTAACCAAAATCCAACGGCATCCCAAAGTTCTACAAGTCTGCAAAATTTCGTTCACTAATCTTGAAAAATGCATGGTGGACATTTATTGAGTTTGGGAGATTTTCGTAGAGTGATGTTGTCCTCAATAGTGTACTTTTTTTATTAAAAAAATACATTAATACATGTTGGCCGTATTATTCTAGGTATGTGGATATACACAGGAGGAGATGACTATATCGGGATGATGCTCATTAAGAGAGGATAGAGAATCTATTTGTTGTCATGTTGATACGGAAATTATCGCAGCGACAATAATTTGCAGCTTGTGTCTGTGTCACGACAAATTAATTAAAAATTGACAGATTAGACAACACCGCTGGCAAGTAGTTCTAGTTCTCTACTGTAATATATACGCCTTCTCTTTTGGGCTTACATGTGTTCTAATATTTTATCCCTGTCTACTCAATTAATAATTATACACCTAGTATAATTCAGGCGACAGGGTATACCTACCTACATTCCTCAGAATTTTTCTTGATTTTAGTTTTTTTAGGATATTTTCAGCAGTAACTGATAATATTCTAAATCATACTGCCATTTAAACCGGACATGCACCCTGTATAAATGAACTGCCTCTGAAGAGGAGTTCAGTCTTGGAACAGAACTGAAGCGGTGTACAAAATAAATAAGTACCTAGGTACCTACTGGAAAAAAATTGTCCTTACAAATAAATACCTACTACTACTCTATGTAAATAGGTAAATAGAGTAATAAAGTAATTAGATAAATAACTTGATGAGTAATTAGTGTGTAGGGTTTAAAATAATTATTATAAGTGATTATTTAATAAATAATTGACTGATTGAGTCTGGGACTACTTTATGGATGCACTTTTTAACATAAATCCGTTACAAATTTGTTTCAGAAGTGGGATAGATTGTAAAGTTTTAAATTATTTCTCAGACTGAGAGTGTTAATAAATAAATTGAAGTGAGTGTAAGTCAATGAAGATAAAATTCACCTCAAGTGGATACCGGGCCATTTCGGAATCGAGGACCAGAACCATTCTGTGGCTTCGAAGATACTTTCTTCAAGGCAGAACTCTAAAAGGAAGAAGAAAAACTGAGAGAAACCCATTTCAGGAACTTTTCAGGGTTGAGACAAGCCAAAGAATTTCTCGTGAACTTCAACCGAGAGAGGTAGAAGATATTCTTCAACCTCAGCAAGGAACGTCTCAGAACACTGACGGGATTTCTAACGGGACATTGCAAGCTCAAGGAACATTTGAGAAAGTTAGGCATAGAAGAGAATGGCGTCAGCAGATTATGTGGGAAAGGAGACGAGACACCACGTCACCTGCTGCTAAACTGCGATGCGATAGAACTCAAAAGAAGTAATGTTCTGGGCCATCACCAGCTAGAGGCAGGGAACTTACCCGACCTTGATCCTCTCAAAATCCTGAAGTTTCTCAAGGAAACGGACTTGGAGAGGGTGCTTCACTAAAGGGATTCCACACCAGGCGAAGCACAGTAGAGGGGATACAATAGATCTCTTAGGTCGCAATGACTTGATCACCCTCAAGATACAAATACAAATACAAGTCAATGAAGATGGCGTCAAGAAAAGTGAAGTTGAATTGAAGGTGGCTGATTTGAAACGTGAATTACAGGAAATAAACTCGATACTGCAGCTGCGGTTAAGAATGAATTAAAACTACGGCTCATTCAAGCTCTCCTAAAATAGGGTGAAGACATTTCTTTTTATTTATTTGGTATGCTCGATATAAGCTTCGTATAAGCACAACAATCCACCGTTCTAGAGCAGAAAATGCTAGAAAATTCCGTAGAGGCTGGAAAGTTCGACAATGCTAGGACAGAAAATTCTGGAAAATAACAAGCGCTAAAGCGCTAAAGGTGGGAAATTCATAAGCACTAAGCCAGAGCTTTGAAGATAGATCCTTATTCGCAATAGAGCAGAGTCGTCTTCAAGGTAATTAAACCGCTCTAGAATAAAAGTTTTCTGCGAAGATTTCAGAAAATATTGTCGCTCTGAAAGAAAAATGTTATGCTAGTATAATAGCAAAAAATTCCACTGATCTGGAAGAAAAGATCTCAAAAAAATTCTATTGCACTAGAACAAAAGTTTAGTAATCATGAACGCAAATTTCCTGAAGAAAAGAAAAGTGAAGGAAAGAAATGTAATTAATATAAATGAATTCAGATCGGTATTGGCAGTCCTGAATCTGAAAAGAATCGAGCAATTCGAAGTGTGCTTAACAATTGCGGAGATAACTTAAGAACCTGTACTAGGGAGGGCTTTTCGAATTCGCATGAAACCGCCGCAGCACCTACAATGGAACGACTTCCTTGGACAACTTTACTTTGTATTTACTTCACTTCGAAGCAGCTGAACTGTCATGGTGGACCAGCCAAGAAAAATAACGGCACTGCTAAGAGGGAGGAAGCCAATGGGATTATTCAAGCCAGGGAAAACGCCTCGTACGACAACAATCTTCCACTCGCGTAAAAAGGGTCACTTTCCGTACTAGTAATGCAATATACTTTATTTCCTACGACCACTATACAAAACACAACTTTGCGCATCGTTTTTTGTGCATATTTCTCACGTATACAAAACTGTGCGACAAAGTGACATAAGGCGTAGCCAAAAATCGTTTCTGCACTGGTTTGATGTAATAAGCAATAGTGATGGGCGGTAACTGAGAACTCACTGTAACTTATTGTTTATTGTTAATGGAATGGATTTTGTTATGCTCGTAGGAAACGTATAGTGTGACACACGTGCACAAAAGCAATTTCTCACTTGTGTGAAATGCGGTACGAGACTCACACTAGTGAGAAATATGCTACTTTGTGCACGTGTGTCACACTATACTATTGCATACTAGTAGACGCGAATCTGACTTTGTACACTTGATAATTATGATTTAAAAGTGAAGTTGTATTGACAGTATTCTAAAATAGTTACCTATACAGTATCTATTGCGCGAAATTGAACTTTGGCGCTTAATAATCACAGCTTTTTTGTCGAGGCGATAGCTGAGACAAAAACGCATTCGAAAGCAACACATTTTCCCGCTCGAGATGCATACAATATTTTCTACATAGCTTCGTTGAAATAAGCGAAAAATTGAAATTATAATCATAAAAATGACTCAAGGAAATTTTTTATTTAGTGCAAAGTTGATTGTCGCTTTGTTGATAGGGAAACAAATATAATATTTCTGTACAGTGCACTTGTCGCTCTAGGTCACAAAATACTTCCCGCACGTTACCAATAATGTGTCATTTTTCATTAGGATATTGATGGAAAATGTCAACATTATTTGACGGCTGTCAAAAAAGAAATAAAAGAACACTGTAAATACCTAATTTGTGAATTTTGAATTTTCCAAGTAATTTTATTTACCGTTCAGCGAATTACCGTTCAACAAACAGTAAGTATAAGTAGCCAAACGGTTAGCCGATGGGAAAGTAACTACCTACTTACCGTTTATACGTCAGTAACTGCAACCTACCGTCATGGAAACAGACATGGTAAACAGTCAAATATGACCGATCGTGCCAAAAATAAAAAAAAGTAACAGGCCTGTTCTTAAATTTATTGTAGATTTAGGCGTTTCGAGGGTGCAGGAAATGATCAATATATTATGTTCTGAATTAATGCAATTTTTTATTGAGGTTTACATTCAAATAATTTTTTTATCCGTTTTGACTATTTTTAAAAATGGGTTTACATTACAACGCCCAACTTTAAATATTTTAACATTAAATACCTTCAACTATAATTACAGGAAACTCAGCTCAAAAAGCAGCGACAAAATTCAGTGCCATCTAGCGGTTCGGGGCTAACCTTACAACGGTTTGAACAATAACTACTTTCGTTTTCACTTCACTCTAAATAATAAAGTGGAACTACTGTCAAAATTACTTCAGAGGGATTGTGTAAATTGATATCGAAGAAATCAACCCAAATCACATAGGTACTAATTTTGGTGCGAGGTTCGCCCCGAACAAATAGATGTCGCTAGTCTCAGTGTCTTCGACCAAATGCATAATTATGTTTCAGTGAGAGTTTCCTGTATTATAGTTCAAGGTATTTGGCTAAACCGTCGATTGAAAGAGTCAGCTCAGGCTTTCAATCAAAGGACAAACACTAATGCCCGTATTCACAAACGATAATTTCCTAAATAATTACGTAATCAATTATCCCCATCTCATTCTATTGCAAAAAAACTGCATATCTCCATCTCACTCATTTAATTAATTACGTAATTATTTAGGAAATTATCGTTTGTGAATACGGGCATAAGACTCGCGTAGCCTAGTGGTTCAGTCCACTGCCTACCGAGCCTAAGGTCGCGAGTTCGGAGCTCACCGGCTCGTGTTATTTTTCGGATGCATTTTCGAATGTATGTGAAAAATAAAACAAGCGACCGAAGGTTTAAATTTAAATGGCAAACTTGAGGCTGGGTGAATGAGTAATGCTCGGAATCCCGTGTTACCGGAGTGGAGCGACTTTGTCTTACCTACATAGTTAAGACCGATGCTCCCTCCTTTTTTTAAAAAAAAAAAAAAAAAAAAGGACAAACACAATGAATTTTATATTAGGTACATATACTAAGTAAAAGACCTAAAATCTTCTGATTTTATTTTAACTTAAAAAAAGATAAATTCCAATGAAAAGAGGGACTGAAGAATTTTTCGGTTATAACTAATAACTATATGAAATCTGATACTCAGGTATCAGGTATCGATTAATAAGTTATATCATTTTACATGTACATGTGTCGAAATAAGATCACAAATAAATACATAAATGTCTCCTAGTATGTCTGAGATATAGGTTATAGGTACCTATATTAAGTACTAATCTTTTAATATTAATCAACATGGCAATAAATAAATACCTACATAATCTTCTGGTCAACCGGCGCTAATTCCTAATGAATGATGACTATGGATTACACACATGTGGAAGGGTGTCTGCATGCTAAATGCTAATGAGCTGTGGAAAACAGAAAGCTGTCTGAAAGTAGCTAAGATTCACACTTATACCTACTACAGCACGTGAAGTTAAATAAAGATTAGAATATCTAATTATTATCATATTTATTATTTAGAAGATACCTACCTAATTTCCCTACATGTGCCATTCAAAAATAATATGCATAACGATAAACAATAATAACACCTTTGAGTTGTTATTTTCCATTTCTGGGAAAACTAAATAGAAGAGCTATTTTTAGCTAAGAAAATCACATCCAACTTGATTCTTTACATAAAAAAAACCCTTTTCATATAACATCGTTTTTTATACAGCATGATCAGTTCAGGGTACGAAGTAGGAATATCTACAGGGTGTTTCAGTTTTTATGTTCGTAACTCCGGCAAACGACAGAACACGTAAAAATAATAAATTTTTTATATCCATAAAGTTTTGCTTTAAAACCATTTATTTTCGAGACACAGGGTGTTAAACTTGGAAGAAAAAATCAATTTTATCGAAAATCTTCTAAATTACCTACTGAAGATATTTTTCTCGGAAGATAATTTTGGTATAAGTTAATATTAGTAGAGAAGTAAAATTTTGAAGTATGAAAAACTTTTCAGAAGAAACCAGTGGTGTAGTTACGGTCGTTCTTTTTTTCTTTTAAGCCCTAAAACTTCTACGTACTGAAAAAAATCAAGTAAGTTATTCTGCAATCTGCAAACTTCAAGAGAAAAGTGTTGTTCTGTCTGTGAGTGTCGAAAATTTCTATGAGACAGTAGTTACTATAAGCGTATTTGAAATTTGCTATTTTCTAATTTATTTATTAAGAAAACGTGTTGCCCGTATATTAAAAAAAAAACGGAAGTTATTTTGTGCACTTATTGCGAATATTTATTATTATTTTTCATAAAATAAATCAAAATATGTCAAAAACTTGGCCTCATAGAGACCTTTATTAAGATCTGTTTTCATAAAATAATATATAAAAATTTTTTCACGCGAGTTATACGCATTTTGCTGGAGTTTTGAACATACATACTGGAACATTCTGTATACAGGGTGTCCCAGCTTATTCGAAGCGGTCTCTGTAGGCCAAACGATGGATTTTTTCCAAAAAATTTTTGCACATTCAAGTACAGGATCACAATGGCCAAAATTTAAAATTATTTTGGGGTATACAGAGTGTCCCATATGACAGTGGCATATCAAAGTTATGTTTTTTTAAATGGAATGCTCCTAGGTTATTGCATTTTTAGATTGTCTGAAAAGAGAAAATAAGATTGGCTTTTACAGTTGGTGTTTAAATTCAGAAGTTTTTGAGTTATAAACAAGTGAAAATCGTCATGTTTCAAGTTCAAGGCCCTGTACAACGAAAACGGTTCAAGATAGAGAAATTACATGTCCCTATTTTAACTTTTCATGTACTATCCTATGATGTGGATGAAATGTTTATACAGGGTGATAAAAAATTTGAAAAATTCTGAGATTTCTCCACGCGTCGCCAAATAAAAAAATCAAAGAAAGTACAAATGTTTCTATACTATAGGATAGTACATAAAAAGTTAAAATAGGGACATGTAAGCCGTTTTTCTCTATCTTTAGCCGTTTTCATTGTACAGGGCCTTGAACTTGAAAAATGACGATTTTCACTTGTTTATAACTCAAAAACTTCTGAATTTAAACACCAACTGTAAAAGCCAATCTTATTTTCTCTTCTCAGACAATCTAAAAATGCAATAACATAGGAGCATTCCATTTAAAAAAACATAACTTTGATATGCTACTCTCATATGGGACACTCTGTATACTCCAAAATAATTTTAAATTATGGCGATTGTGATTCTGTACTTGAATTGTAATTTTTTTTTTTGAAAAAGTCCATCGTTTGGCCTACAGAGACCGCTTCGAATAAGCTGGGACACCCTGTATACGATCCTCGAATCTCAAAAAAATGTTTTGGTTGCTAAAGGCATTATGAGAAATTCAAAATATTTTCTAGATGTTCGCACTTTTCCACAAGTTGAACACCTACTTCCTTATTTTAACAGGAACACCCTGTACATCATTATATTTTTAAGTTATCTGAGAAAATGAAATATAGAAGGTTTTCACAGTGGTAATTGAGATTTAAGTATATTATAGTAGGATTAACTTTAAAAAGTCAGATGTGACGTCACAGTAACCGTCCGAATTAATATTTTTAATTTCATCAGAAAATGTCAAACAGTTAAATGTCAAGTTGTGAACGAGCGTAAATTATTGAAGGAATCATTCAAACAATGAATTGAAGCGCTTACGTCAGTTTGAGAGCCACTGACAACTACATAAAATTTATTCACGTAATGACATTTATCCTCTGTGTTGTGCATTTAATTCTCATTCAAAACCAATGTTGACGTATACTTATTTATGCGGGATGGAGTGTTTAGACAAACTGGACGGTTACTGTAAAAACACGTATATGAAACAAAATAAATCGAACTATCAAAAGGATGTGTATTCTTAATCGATACGTATGACTTTTTAGACTTTATTGGACTATAGGTGTTTGTTTTGATGTAAAGAATTTGATTCTATCCATAAATATACAGGGTTATTCACGGTATACGCCACGGAAGATTATGGCCGTGTCTCTAGATTTTAGGATCTTTTTATTTTTGGAGTGGATAGAGATCCGGTAGAGGTACGTTTTAAAATTATATTCATAATGTACAGGATGTCCCAAAAGCATGAAACATATCAAAGTTATGTTTTTTTAAATGGAATGCTCCTATGTTATTGCATTTTTAGATTGTCTGAGAAGCAAAAATAAGATTAGTTTTTACAGTTGGTGTTTAAATTCAAAAGTTTTTGAGTTATAAACAAGTGAAAATCGTCATTTTTCAAGTTCAAGGCCCTGTACAACGAAAACGGTTCAAGATAAAGAAAAACGGCTTACATGTCCCTATTTTAACTTTTCATGTACTATCCTATGGTGTAGAAACATTTGTACTTTCCTTGATTTTTTTATTTGGCGACGCGTGGAGAAATCTCAGAATTTTTCAAATTTTTTATCACTCTGAATAAACATTTCATCTACATCATAGGATAGTACATGAAAAGTTAAAATAGAGACATGTAAACCGTTTTTCTCTATCTTTAGCCGTTTTTGTTGTACGGGGCTTTGAACTTCAAAAAAGGCGATTTTCACTTGTTTATAACTCAAAAACTTCTGAATTTAAACACCAACTGTAAAAGCCAATCTTATTTTCTCTTCTCAGACAATCTAAAAATGCAATAACATAGGAGCACGTCATTTAAAAAAACATAACTTTGATATGTTTCATGCTTTTGGGACACCCTGTACATTATGAATATAATTTTAAAACGTACCTCTGCCGGGTCTCTATCCACTCCAAAAATAAAAAGATCCTAAAATCCAGAGACACGGCCATAATCTTCCGTGGCGTATACCGTGAATAACCCTGTATATATATTTTGTCTATAACGAACTCGGATATAACGAACACATTAGTAGTTAATTTAATCTGGACTTTACACACGAACTTTCTATAGGTGTTCTATAGGAACTTCTATTTATACATATTTTGGTCTGTATACACAAACACAAAATCGCAATATTCTATCGGTACAGTGACGCTAAATAACAGTGTGGACAATAAAGTGTGTTCACTTGTTGATTAGATAGCCACCACCTTACATGTCAATCAATAGGATTTTTTAAATTGAAAATGCACATGCACTGCTGGATAATCCCTAACGCGCTCTGGGAGCGGTGAATGAGAGGAGATATAGATTCACGCTGAATTTGAATCGTTGCAGGTTGTATTCCTCGGTAAACACACCTATTGGAAAGCTATTCCAAAGTGATATGTGATTAGATTATATGAAATATGTCTGAAATAAAGTGGTGTGAGGTGTAACGAGCTGCACCTAATAGGGATGAGCTTATGCGGTTTGATGTGTACTTCTGCCCGGTCTCGTTCTAGGTGGGATCAAACGAGCCACGTCTTTTGAACACTTTCCATATAAATATCTGTAAAAAAAGGCTCAGGTCCGCAACCTTTCTTCGGTGTTCAAAACTATCTAAATTTTTAGTCAAAGTCGGGTCCCCAATCAAGTGGATGGCTCTTTTCTGGATGACGTCAGGTAATTTCAGCGTATGTTTAGCTTCAAACATGTGAACAGTAGGTACTCCAAGGATGACCATATTTACCTAAGCCTTGTATAAGAGGAAAAGCTGTTCAGGTATATAAAATTTTTTTTGTGCCAAAAAGTGTTCCAAGTGTTTCAGAAGTACTCTTCGCTCTCAAAGGATGAAGGAAAATGTATGGTTACTTGGGATAGGTTCGTCAATATGTATAGTTGCCAGGATAAGTCAAGTAAAATATAAACTTCAGTGTATTTTGTTATAATTTAAAATTCATTTTGACGGGCGGGAAGATCTTAGATTCTATTATCCACCCGATTATTTATAGTCACTGTAGGTGTAGGTCCTATAGTTTACCTATATACAATCCTAGGTACCAAAAAATAAATTTTTTTGAAGAAGCCTTAAAAAATAATACCAAAAAGTCATAGGTATAGAGATAGTCGAGAGTTACTTTCCTTTTCTTCTTTAGGTACTTTTCTTTTTTATTTCACTAATTTTTACATAAATGTATGCGTGAAATGCGTGAATTTGAAAACATATTTTTTTATTCGTAATAATAATTATAACCTGCTACTGTAGTTGTTCTAACTCAACACAATGAAGTGTCCGGTAATCTGCTAGTGTTAGTTGAGGGTAGTTGGTATCACCTCTATCAATGATTTAATGATTATGTTTGTCACCTGGCAGGTCAGGTCAGGTAATAAATTAAGTTACCTGGCAGATACTAAAATAATAAACATTAATAATAATAATAATAATAAACATAATAATCATTGGTAGGTACCTCAACAAATTTACGCTTTTTCAGACAAAAATCTTATTTTATGTAAACAAATAAGGAAGACAATAAATCGAGTGATCAAAGTGCTGATCACGTTAACTTGACTGCAGTTACAATTAATTAACGTATAGCATTAGGTACATATTTATAAAAATAGATCTTCACATCTCAAGGGAAAATGATTGATCAATGTCATTTAATCATTATAATCATATCGAATTTATTTGCAGGAATTAAACTGAACACACTTCTTAGAAACTACTCAAAATAAATTAACATGTCACCACTTTATTGACCGAAATTAGCTTAACGATCTTAAATAATCCACATTTCAACGCTCGAATGCTAATCCCTGGTTATAAATGTCTCGAATCCATATCCCGAGGGCAATAATAACTGTTTCCTTAGTGGTTATGGTAAGGGTCACGCCATCAGTAGTAATAGGACACGTCCGTTTTTTCTCTGCTTGAATCGAGAGCGGTGACGTGGGGCAGGGAGTGCTGGATGCACCACTCGCCATCCCCTTGATCTTGATCCTGGTCCATGCACGTGTCTGATGACGGAATTGAGTCCGTTTTGTGGAAGTTAAATGGCCATGTCTGCAAAATCAGATAAACGGTTTATGAATAATAGAATCGAAGTTATAGTCCAAGAGACCAGAGCTCCAGACCCTACTTATTTTCTGAGTAAAAATATGTGGGATGGAGATGAGTTGCAACATGAACTTACGCACTGTTAGCTTGTGCCGACAGCCAATTTACAGGTGTACCTGGTGCTAAAGTTTGTAATGTAAAAACATTACTAATTTTTCTTAAATTCTGAGTACTGATTTTTATAAATATTTTATAGAATAATGTTAAAAGTTAATAATCAACACTGCCAGATACTTCTCGTCTGCGGTAATTTTTACCAGACGCTGTAAAGCTCGAAAAAACAGCCGAACTTTACTTATATTCTGTCATACCTATAACAAATACGCTAAAATATTAATACCGGACACTCCTATACCTATAGCATTGCAACAGGTTGCGTCCATTTTAGCAGCGCCACCAAGCATGAACTGGGACCACTAAAAATTAAATTTGGTGAAACATAGCGGGAGTTTTAAATATCAACGCTGAATAGAAAAGCCCTTAAAATTAATTAGACGGAATAGACGGAGAAAATTGGGACGAAGAATTATAATACAACAATAAACAACAAAGTTTTCAATATGTTTATTATATTAACAATAATTAACTACTATTACACACAATATTATTAATATCTTTAGGTATGAATATTTCAAAAAGATTGAATCGCTATATACCTAAGTGTAAGCTTTTTATTTGCCGCAATTCCAATAATGTGCTTCCTTGCAGTTTTAAAGGTCTATTATTTGCTGGATTATCAAAATTTTCCTCCTTGAAATGATCAGTACAAAATAATATGGTGAGAAATCGGCTTCGACACTCCACACTTTTTCAAAATTTCGTCATTCATCGATGTTATTATAACCTATTTCTTGTTCCTATTTCCATCAGAATAGTTATAAAATATTAATAAGTTTATTTACGCGGCTTTTAAAGTTAACTTTATACATAATTCTTTATTCCTGCTTGGAACACCGTGGAAAGATCTGGACATGCTTAACAATCCATAGTTGGAGCAACCGCACACAGCACACAGCACATATTTTCCAGACATTATTATGTTCACTTTAATACAGCGGTACATTATAAATGCCTATTTAACTGCGTACGCAACAAAATTATCCGCTGATATAATTTGAGAGTAACTTTAAATTGAAATTATACTTGAAACTAAAACGTTCAATTACTAATGACAAATTATTAATGATAATTAATTATCATTGACTGCAGCTGTCAAAAACCGTGAAAAGTTACCTAACTTTGAATTTAAAAACAGCTTTTAGTGGTCCCAGTTCCTGCATGAGGGCGCTGTAAAAATGGACGGAGGTTTTGAGAGGAAGTGTCCGGTATTAATATTTTAAGGTATTTGCCTATAATAGCTATCTGTCAAACTTATTCTGTTTTCTACTTATATGAGTTATACAGGGTGGTCCAACTTAAAACGTCAGGACTTTACCAAACGATAGATAACGTTAAAATAATGCCAGTTTCTCTAATACACTTATAGCCGGGAAAGCTTCCTTTTCAAGATACTTGAAGTTTTGGGAAAAAAAAATAATGTTTTGTGAATATTGTCAAAACGGCTGCTTTAAAAAAATTTAAATTTGGCACGCAGCATGAGCTAGTATCTTTCATGATTTACGGCTTATGGTGATAAATTGCGAAAACCAGCGGCAGAGATATGGGTGTGTCATCGCCCCTTTAAAAAAAAAAAAAAATTGACGCCACTGACTCTATGGTTACTGACAATTGTTACATTAGTTAGGTGTTGTTTATTTCTGTTATTCAATTATTTAAGTAAAAGTTATTTGATTAGAATTTGTCTGTTACTCTTAAAATGGCTACGGATATTACCTAAGAAAACCTGAATTATCTCGAAAACCTTTTTTTCAAGATACGTTTGTTGAAGAAGGTTGAAGTTTTGGGAAAAAAATAATGTTTTGCGAATATTGTCAAAACGGCTGCTTTAAAATAATTGAAATTTGGCACGCGGCATGAGCTAAGTATCTTTCATGGTTTACGGCGTATGGTGATAAATTGCGAAAACCAGCGGTTGCGCATTGTGAAAAAAATTAGAGAGTACTTTTTTGTTCTAAAAAGCATGGGGTATTGAATAGTATTATTAAATTTGCCATAGAGTCAGTGGCGTCAACTTTTTTTTTCAAAGGGGCGATGGCACACCCATCATATCTCCGCCGCTGGTTTTCGCAATTTATCACCATACGCCGTAAACCATGAAAGATACTTAGCTCATGCCGCGTGCCAAATTTCAATTATTTTAAAGCAGCCGTTTTGACAATATTCGAAAAACATTATTTTTTTCCCAAAACTTCAACTGTATCTTGAAAAGAAAGCTTTCCCGGCTATAAGTGTATTAGAGAAACTGGCATTATTTTAACGTTATCTATCGTTTGGTAAAGTCCTGACGTTTTAAGTTGGACCACCCTGTATAAAGTTCGACTATTTTTTTTTGCAAGCTTTGAAGCTTCTGGAAGAAATACTTAATTATTACCAACGACGGTAAGTGTCTCGCAGTGTTGATTATTAACAAATACCTTAAAATATTAATACCGGACACTTCCTCTCAAAACCTCCGTCCATTTTTACAGCGCCCTCATGCAGGAACTGGGGACACTAAAGCTGTTTTTAAATTCAAAGTTAGGTAACTTTTCACGGTTTTTGACAGCTGCAGTCAATCATAATTATTAATAATTTGTCATTAGTAAAATTGAACGTTTTAGTTTCAAGTATAATTTCAATTTAAAGTTACTCTCAAAGCATTATATCAGCGGATAATTTTGTTGGGTACCAGTTGAATAGGCATTTATAATGTACCGCTGTATTAAAGTGAACATAGGTATTATGTCTGGAAAATATGTGCTGTGTGCTGTGTGCGGTTGCTGCGACTATGGATTGTTAAGCATGTCCAGATCTTTCCACGGTGTTCCAAGCAGGAATAAAGAATTATGTATAAAGTTAACTTTAGAAGACGCGTAAATAAACTTATTAATATTTTATAACTATGCTGATAGGAACAAGCAATAGGTTATAATAACATCGATGAGTGACGAAATTTTGAAAAAGTGTGGAGTGTCGAAGCCGATTTCTCACCATATTATTTTGTACTGATCATTTCAAAGAGGAAAATTTTGTTAATCCAGCAAATAATAGACCTTTAAAACTGCAAGGAAGCACATTATTGGAATTACGGCAAATAAAAGGCTCACACTTAGGTATATAGCGATTCTAGCAATATTAGATATTAATAATATTGTGTGTAATAGTAGTGATTATTGTTAATATAATAAACATATTGAGAACTTTGTTGTTTATTGTTGTATTATAATTCTTCGTCCCAATTTCCTCCGTCTATTCCGTCTAATTAATTTTAAGAGCTCTTCTATTCAGTGTTGATATTTAAAACTCCCGCTATGTTTCACCAAATTTAATTTTTAGTGTCCCCAGTTCATGCTTGGCGGCGCTGCTAAAATGGACGCAACCTGTTGCAATTCTATAGGTATAGAAGTGTCCGGTATTATTATTTTAGCGTATTTGTTATTAACTTTCAACAGTATATACTGCTTGATTTTTATATGAAGGCGAAGGCTGGGCGTGAACTACGCATCTTGCGAGCTTTGCTCACCGCCACTAATAATTTACACGTTCGATGAACGGCGGAGATACTCTTATCAGCCTTATCTGGTTGGTTGTTCTTTTACGCGGACACCGACTAACATTGTTGATATTGGACAACAAATATTTATGGAGTCGGAGACGGTACCCACCCTTTTTGCGCAGTAAGAATTTACTCGCCTTCCTATAGTAACAGGACTATACCTAAGTATCTAATATTTTTACGTACATTTAGCACCCGGTACCTGTAAATGGGCCCACGGAGCAAGCTATAGCGGGTATGCGTAGGTACCTACGTTTATGATACATACTAACACTACCCTATCCAAAACATTTTGTTACTCAGAAAATAAGTACGGTACTCAACACAGTTCTTTTGACAATTGTATTTTTATAATTTATATTATAATGAGAAATGTAATGAGATAATTGTAATGAGAAGAAAAATTACCATTAGCTACTTTCAATATATCAGTTTTACATATTCAAAATACAAAATACCCTTTTCGGGTGGATTATAGCTGGAAATATGACATAAACTTCGGTCTTCAATTAATTATTTAAATATTAAATCAGAAAAAGACACTTGACGAGACGATTCAGAGATTCTGGTAGACTGCAGAAGTTAATAATGATAATAAAAATATTGTCTAATGTCAAATTCAGAAAAATACTGTGAATCATATTGTCAAAACACAGTTAAACGAGATAGTACTGGTAGATTCATTGTAAGAATTCCCTTTAACAATTTGTTAAGTAAATTGGGAAATTCACGTAATATGGCGTTTAGCGTTGGATAGATTTCGCATGGGTTAGAGAAAAAATTATTGAAAGAAGTTGAGCTGAAAAATTACTCAATGTGTCACTCAATGACGCACAATGAACCGGCCTCCGGCCCTGTATTACAAAATGATTTATTTTCAATTTTATTGAGGTTTAGAAAATACAAGTACGTACTGATGGCAGATATGTGGGAACGAGAATAGACAATGGGTGCAATCCCATGACAACTGGGAGTCATAACAACGAGAATGTCAATACTAGTCAGTCAACTCCTTATCAGTAAGCCGAACGTCATGTTTTTTGCGCGTGTTAAATTTATTGTTTTTATCCTTTGTTTGAACAAAGAATCAATAATTTCCCACAAACTTGGCGGCCCGTCCCGGGATTTGAAGGAGTTGAAAGATTTGAAGGATTTGGAAGATTTGAAGCATTTAAAAGATTTGAAGGACTAGAAGCATTTAAAGGATTAGATCGATATTATAAACTGGTGTCCTAAAACTGTAAGTACGAAGTTAATTCGTTTATCAAAGTTGACAAGAGGATATTCTAACCAACGCATCATTTTCAAATTATTACGTAAATTATTTTGTTCAGTTGTTTAGCGTTGAAGTTGCTATAACAACGTGTTGTGACATTTTTTACAAGATAAATATAAAGTTTTCCCTTTTTTAGAGAAACGATGAGTTCTCTATCAGATATTTCGACAATTAAAGAATTAAAGTTGCACCGAGGAATAGAATTAAAACATTGCATAGCATTATCTTTGAAAATGAAGGCGATAGAAATAATAGGAAAAGATTACGTGAATTCACTGGCTTTGTATTTGAAAATGAAAAACAACATCAAATGAAGGTTGATTTTATAAAAGAAAACATGACATATGAAGACGTAGTTTCGGCATGCATAATATTAGGGGTTGATTCAAATAAAATTCCACAAGACGAGTTAATTGGGATTTCATTTTTGCTGCTGTTTAGAAGACTTGTCACTCCTAGCAAAGAATGACGACAATCAAGCTGAGAATGAAGACGACGAAAATGGCAGTACAAACGATGATGAAGAAGAAAAGCATAAAGAAGATGAAGAAAGACGTAAGGATGAAGAAAGACGTAAAAATAACGAAGAAAGACGTAAAGATGAAGAAGAAAGACGTAAAGATGTAGAAGAAAGGCGTAAATATGACGAAGAAAGACGTAAAGACGAAGAAGAAAGACGTAAATATGAAGAAAGGCGTAAAAATGAAGAAGAAAGACGTAAAGTTGAAGAAGTAAGACGTAAAGTTGCAGAAGAAAGGCGTAAAAATGAATAAAAAATACGTAAAAATGAAGAAAAAAGACGTATACATGAAGAACTAGGCCACGAATATAGAAAATATTTATTTGCAAATATGGATAATGATGGAGACGAAGATTATGAAGACGATGTGTTCGAAGGAAAAGAAAAATCTGAATTTTTATTTGCAAAAAGACATTCAGAAGAAGAAACGAGTAGCAATGATGGAAGAAGATGCGTATATGAAGATATCAAATCAAGATATAGGAACACACAAAGAACAAGTAAAGATTATACAAGAAAACGTATACTTGTGACTACAGGAGAATGCAGACACATGAGAACTTTAATACTGATGATGAAGAAGAATATCGTGATGATATCATTCGAAGAGGTAACGACAGATCCCAGTTTTCATTGACATTTAGAGATGTCGAAGAATCCGTAAGAGTATTTGATGGAAAACAAGATTACTCTGTAGAACGATTTATTGACGACTTTGAAGAAAACGCAGCTATTTTCGGATGGAATGAGATGCAGAAATTAGTATTCGCCAAAAAGTGGTTGAAAGGTGTAGCGAAGTTGTTTATACAATCCGAAGAGGGACTAAAATCATGGGACAAGTTGAAGAGTGCACTTAAGGATGAATTTGGAAGCAAAATAAACAGTGCAGATGTTCACCGAATGTTATCGAAGCGAAAACGAAAATCTGAAGAAAGTATAATGCAGGAGTATTTTCTAATCATGAAGGAATTGGCATGTAAAGGAAAAATAGAACACGATGCCCTTTTCCATTTCCAATATGCTACAGATGGTGTTTCAGAAAATTTTAGTAACAAGTCTGTATTATATGGAGCGAAAAGTGTTAGAGATTTTAAAGATAAACTGGAAATCTATGAGAAAGATAAGCAAGCAGTATCCAGTTCAGCAAAATAGACCATCTATAAAGACGATAAGCGAAAATATCATGAACAAACCGTCATACCGAGTTGAGTGATACTGACAAGAGGAAGCAAGGTCTACGATGCTTTAACTGCGGAAGTATGGGACATCGTTCCACGGAATGTTCCCACAAAAGCAAAGGACCAAAATGTTTTAAGTGCAACCTCTATGGGCATAAAGCAGTGGAATGTCACAAGGAAAGTGACAGTACGAAGGCAACTTTGACCGTGCAAAATGAAGTATGCAATTCAGAAGACAAACTAATGTTGAAAAGAATTGAAGTTAACGGTATCAAAATAAATGCTGTCGTTGAAACCGGAAGTGCTGTTAATATCATAAATCAGAAGACGTATGAACTGATTGATGAGCCAAAATTACAATCCACCACTGTGACCTTAGTAGGATTTGGACAGCATGAAGTATCACCACTTGGGTATTTCCAATCTGAAGTAGTAGTTATTGATGACGAAATATTTCCTACGACAATCTACGTAGTTTCTATAGGAATTATCAAAGTTGACGCAATACTAGGTGTAGAATTGTTATGTCAAGCCGAAATAATTATTATTAAACAAGATGGCATCTCCATAAAGAAGAAACCTTCTGTTTCTTTGCTACAGATCTCTACTTATAGTAACGCAGAAGACATATCGATAGATACAGAGGCTGGACAAGAAGAAAAAGAAGTAGTAAGGTATTTGGTAGAAACGTACGAACCTAAATGACTTACAGAAAGAAAAGATACTAACATTGAAAGGTCAATTATTCTTAATGATGAGAAGCCTATTTATCAAAGACCGAGACGTTTACCATTTCCTGAACGACAAGTAGTATCTAATCAAGTGGAAGAGTGGCTTGCAGATGGCATCGTAGAACACTCTTCATCAGAGTATGCCAGTCCAGTAGTAGTAGTCCCCAAGAAAGACGGTAGCAAGAGAGTCTGCATCGACTATCGTAAAATTAACAAGGTGGTAGTCAAGGATCGTTACCCCTTGCCCTTGATAGAAGATCAATTAGTCACTGATTGCGAAGCTTTCAAAAAGACAATGAGTAAACCTGACCTATCAGCCAAAATTGCAAGATGGGTACTTTTGTTAGAAGAATTCGACTATACAATCGAACATAGGAAGGGAATGCAGCTAAAGCACGTAGATGCTCTAATGTTTATAGTGAGGGTGAAGATGCGAGACAAAACCGACTTGGATACAAAATGTCTCCTGGAAGAAGAGCAGATTCAAGATTTCGTAAACTCGCGTGAAGAATGCCGTCAACATGCCAAGCAGAGAATTTTTAAAGCCCAAGATGAAAACCGCAGAACTTACAATCTAAGAAGACGACCAGCGTCACAGTATCGCTTAGACGAATTGGTAACGATCACGAGAACACAGTTTGAATCTGGCCTTGAGCTGAAATCGAAGTTCCTGGGTCCGTACCGAGTAACCAATGTTAAGCAGAACAATAACTACGACGTGGAGAAAGAAGGGGTTTACGAAGGCCCATGTAAAACCTCAGAATTCATGAAGAAATGGGCCATCTACGATGTTTACACCTCATCGGAGTCCGATGAGGACCAGGATAGCCTAAATAAGGGAACGAGAATAGACAATGGGTGCAATCCCATGACAACTGGGAGTCATAACAACGAGAATGTCAATAATAGTCAGTCAACTCCGTATCGGTAAGCCGAAAGTCATGTTTTTTGCGCGTGTTAAATAATAAGTAATTATTAACTAATAATTACAGCCAGTGCGAGCTGAAGACGATCCCTATACAATCCACAACCCTTTTAAGAAGAAAGCAGAGTTCCAGTTATTAGTTATTGTTTCAATTATTGTTTTTATCCTTTGTTTGAATAAAGAATCAAGAATTTCCCACAGATATGTATATATCTAATATGTATCGACAAGTTTTAATTCATGAACAGGAAAGATCATTCCAAAAGATATTTTGTCGCTCAGATCCTAACGAGTGTTACAGATTAAATACAGTTACATATGGCACTGCCTTGGGACCGTATTTGGCAATAAGATGTTTGCACCAAATCTAGGCTGATAAAATGTCAGATGGGTAGCTCTTGCCGACTTATGTAAGCCCACAAAAAATTATTTATTAATCTTCAATAATAAAAAAGATATGGCAAAAATAAGAAATCTCTATTTTTCAGTTTTTTCAGGATATTTCAGGAGCCGTCACAGATATCTTGCATGTCTTGACTGATTCGAGATGGCCACAAAATTGCGCTTCTTTGGACTTGTTTAACCGACCCTGTATCTGTTATCGTTAGGAGATAGCAATATAGAGAAGGACATATGGAGCAGCCTGTATATGAGTTGTGTAAATGTAACAGGAGATTATCAGTCTCATTTAATTTGCACAAAATCCAGAGTTGCGATACTAAACAATTGACTCTACCCAGATTAGAATAATTATTATGTGGAGCTGTATTACTTACTAATAATTTGTCAAAAAAGGTAATTGAGTCACTAAAAAAAATGAAATTTGATAAAATTTATCTTTGGACAAATTCAATGGTAACACTAGCTTGGATACGCGGTGCAGCTAATAAGTTTAAAACATTTGTCGCTAATAGAATTGCTTTTCTAGGGGCTGCTTTTCTGTAACACTCTAGTCTCAATGAATACGTTTCAACTGGAGTAATGAATGCGATAATAAATAAATAGCGCCTCACAATGTTAATTTTAATTTTTGTGTGGGTTTTGGGATGTGAACGTGATGCTGCATGCGGCAGCACTTCGCTAAAACCAACATCTCGAGTGTCAATGGGATAATTATTTAGACGACGGCGACGACCGCCAACAAAATGTTCACAGCTGTTCGAATATTGAAATTAGAAACGTTCTTAAATTTTATAGTCTTTTTAAGCTTTTGTTTATCCGTGTAACTCTAATTTTATATTCTGGAAAGAAAAACATTCTTCTGAAGTTTCTATCTCAATATTTTATTTATGTGTTAGAAGATAAGGTATAACATACTGGGTGTGTTTGCTATTGGTAATGCGAATACGATTATTGCTAGTTCGGAATCGGTAAGAATTTCGAAGTTGATTAAATTAGAGAAAAGTCCTTCATTTTACAGTGAATTTATATGAGGGTTCAGAGTTCAAAATATTTCCATAGTTCACTTAGAAAATAAATAGAGAAAATTCTTATTTTTTCGTTTAAAAAAACTCTACCAATCATAATAATAAAAGCTGGAGGCTTGAAATTTTTATACTTACCCGTTTGAACATAGCCTTATGGCATCTTGCATCTACTACTGTTAGTGTTAAAAATAGTCTACATAGGCACTCTAGATTTTGCGTTAGTTACGATAGCTCACTTTTCTTTCATTTAGGTATAGCCGAGATAAGGTTGTTTCAAGTAATTCGGTTTAAAAAAATCTGAGCTCAGTCCGTGCAATAATAAACGAAAAATCACGATGGAGATCCAATAACAACTGAACAAATACAAGAAATCACTACCTATATCGAACCCGTTTAAAGCATTGACACGGAAATGGAATAACACATATACGATGATAATAACACGAACACCTTCAAAAAGCAAACGAAGTAGCACAATCGCACTCCATTGCGGTCTTGTTTTACTTATGTTTAGGTGCGCTGGCATGATATTAGTCTATTTCTCCATCGTTCTTCATAATTCTTCACTCATTGATGAATGTACTATTATAATATCGCCCAAATATTACCTCATATTCGATTATTTAAAATGCCAAAGGTAGTTGAAAAACACAAAAGGACATATGACATATGACTGAGATGAATCACAAAATTCAAAATGAAAGTATTAATATTCATGCTTATTTGATGTAATAAAGTTCAATATCCTACTTCAAATATTTTCTATTTTGGCTATTAATAAATATATTCTATTCTAAAATTCGTTTTTTGAGATATAAGAAAATTGTTTGATTAAATAATGAAATTTTGAACACTAGTTGTGCTAATCGAAGTACATGATTTGATACTTCCGATGAACAATTCTTCACTCCAGTGGCAGAAATCTGGGTGTGTTGTTACCTTTTTTATTAAATAATGTCTACACCACTGACTTTAATGCAAATTGGTTATTTATGGTAGATACCCTATTTTATTTAGAGGAGAAAAGTTATCTTACGTTTTTGTTTTATGTTATTGTTTTTCTCACTGTTTTTTTTTTGCTCACTGTTTTTCAAGATATTCCACAATGTAGGCACTCATGCAAGCTTTTTGTAATGCAATACGGTTCAGTAACGATCACAAAAATGATTAATTTCTGGAAAAACTCAATAGCATTGATTTTTATAATACTTTTTACCTTGTACGGGTTCTTACATTGTGAAGTATCTCGGAAACAGTGCGTCCTACGACAAAAACGTACGATGACTTTTCTTCTCTAAATAACATGAGGTATCTAACAAAAATAACAAATTTGCATTAAAGTCAGTGGCGTAGACATTATTTAATAAAAAAGGTAACAACACACCCAGATCTCTGCCATTATATTGAAGAATTTTTCATCGGAAGTAACAAATCATGTACTTCAATTAGCACAACTACTGTTTCAAATTTCAAATTATTCCAATCAGCCAATTTTTTTATATTTCAAAAATACGAATTTTTTCTTAAAACTTTAACACCCTGTATTTTCTTAACGAATCATTTCCCGAATATAGTTCATAAAGCAAACTCATATTATTTTTCGATTCTCTATCGTTCCCTGAAGTTAACAAGATAAAACCTGAATCACCCTGTATTTATGAGAGTAACTACCCCTTTAAATTTGACCCTATATCTCTGAAACACCCTTTATATTGACCTAAAAGTTGTGCTTTGTGATAATGTTAACATTTTAAGTTAGAGAAAAGTTGCATAATTTTATGCTCACCTAATAAGAATCCCAAAAAAAAACGGATATCATTAGTCGTTCCTGAAATTATGCTGATAAAACTGAAAAAACGACATTTCTTATTTTTGACTTATCTTTATTATTATTGTAAATAACTTAAATATTTTTTTGTAGAGTAACATAAGTCGTTAAGAGCTGTCGAATTAATATACAGGGTTATGCAAATTTCATGGTGTCAGTATTGGGATATCCTAAACCATAAGAGATACAGGGTTGCTTAAATTAGAGAAAAGTTGCGCTATCTTATGGCCATCTCGAATCCGTCAAAACATGCAAGATATCTGTGACCATTCCTGAAATATCCTGAAAAAACTGAAAAATCGAGAAATCTTATTTTTGGAATATCTTTCTTACCATCGGAAATTAATAAATAATTTTTTGTAGCCTTACATAAGCCGTTATAAGCTATTTATCTGACGTTTCAAAAATTTTCACAGCCGACTAGATCCCAGAGTTTTCATAGTCAACTTTCGTTTTTCTTATGGCCGCCATATTATTTTTTTATGTCGTTCGATAAGAAAAAAATAATGTAAACCAAAAATTAGTAAATTTAAAAAAAAAATTGGAAAATTTTTATTCTTCTTTTTTCAAAGAAAAACAGATAGTTCTTAACTGAAATAGGCCAATATGACGTCATACTGCTTGCCTTATAGGTTGTTAATTTCTCTATGATATTCGATCCAAAAAGTTGGCTTTTTTTAGAAAAAAAAAAACAAAAATTTTTGAAAGTTATTTTTTGAAGTTTATTAGTTTTTGGTTTCCATTATTTTTTTCTTATCGAACGACATAAAAAAATAATATGGCGGCCATAAGAAAAACGAAAGTTGACTATGAAAACTCTGGGATCTAGTCGGCTGTGAAAATTTTTGAAACGTCAGATAAATAGCTTATAACGGCTTATGTAAGGCTACAAAAAATTATTTATTAATTTCCAATGGTAAGAAAGATATTCCAAAAATAAGATTTCTCGATTTTTCAGTTTTTTCAGGATATTTCAGGCACGGTCACAGATATCTTGCATGTTTTGACGGATTCGAGATGACCATAAAATAGCGCAACTTTTCTCTAATTTAAGCAACCCTGTATCTCTTATGGCTTAGGATATCCCAATACTGGCGCCATGAAATTTGCATAACCCTGTATAAAAAAATTCAAAGCCGATTAAATCCTAAAGTTTTCATAGTCAACTTGCGTTTTTCTAATGGTCACCGTATTGGGTTTTCATGTAATTCGGCATTAAAAAAAAATTGAATAAAAATGAAATAAAAATCTATAAAATAAAATAAGAATTATTTTAGAAAAAAAGAGGAAAATATCTTCATCGAATATCTTCATAAGCAAAAACGATTCACCGAAAAACCTATGACTTCATACATACTGATGGCATTCTAAGGAACATTTTTTCATTTCTTTATTCGAAAAACAAATAAAATTTTGAAAATCAATTCGTTTTAGCTTCATATATTCATTCTTTTCAAGCTGATTTTTGTAACATTTAATGACATGAAAAAACAATATGGCGGTCATAAGAAAAACAAAAGTTGACAATGAAAGCTCTGGGAACTGTTATAGTCGGCTTTGAAAATTTTTGTAATGTCAAATAATGTTCTTGATGACTTATGTAAAAAACCTATAATAAATTCTTAAGTTTTTTTCAATAATAATAAAGATTCGTTATAGACGATAGATAAATAAAACGAAAATAAGAAATCTTGATTTTCCATTTTTTCAGGATAATGCAGCATCGACTGAAGTTAGCTTAAATTTTCTTTCAGATTCCTGATTAGCATAAAATTTTGCAATTTTTTCCTAATTTGATCGATTCTGTATCTTCTTGAGCCAGTTCAAAGTGACCACCATGCATTTGAGAACAATTCCCCAAAATGTTATTTTACATTAATCCTTATTATGGTTCCACAGACAAATAATATATATTCGGTCTACTGAAGTATATTGAGAGCTCCTAAGCTGATGAACGGAAAATGACCTAATTAGAAGAGATTTGTGTTCAAATATCTAATTAAACAGCAGGGGCAGAGTATTAGAGCTTAAAGTAGCTATGAAAAATAAAAAATATAATATTACTACCCAAGTAACACAGTTTCATCTAAAAGATGTATTTTTAACGTCCAGCATATACATCTATAGACGGTAGTTTGTAGACTATAATTTTGAAGCAAAATGTCCGCGGCGTAGACCGTCTATGCGACGTCTACAGTATGCATCTATGAGATGTCTTCCAATATACATCGATTAGATGCCTACTGTATGCATCTATGAGACGTCTACAATATGCGTCTATTAGATATCTACAATGTGCATCTATAACGTAGATTATGGGTGAATCTATAGGGTGTATAGCATAGACGTCTATAGATGGTAACTTATAGACTACAATTTTGAAGCAAAATGTCCGCGGCGTAGATCGTCTATGCGACGTCTACATTTATACATCTTTGAGATGTCTTGCAATATGCATCGATTAGATGCCTACAGTATGCATCTATTAAGCATCTACAAGATGCATCTAATAGACGTGCTCATTATACATCAATAAGATGCCTACAATATATATTTATGAGACGTCTTATTATGCATCTATGAGACGTCTACAACATACATCTTAGAGATGACGCTACTATGCGTCTATGGAACGTCTGCAATATGCATTAATGAGATATCTAATATACAGGGTGGTCCAGTTTGCATGTTCATAATACCGCCTAATGGTGGAATAAGTAAAAAAAAAATTTTTCCTATAAAGTATGACTCTAAAACGTTTTATTTTTGAGATGCAGGGTGTTAAACTTCTAATAAAATATTATCTTTTTCGAAAATATCTTAAATAATATACTTCACCCAATATAGTTAAAATATGTCAGTTTTATTTGCTGTAGTAAGGGGCTAATTTAGCCCAAAATAAATTAAAATTATTAAGTCCAGTGGCGTCCCGGTAAGCACCTCAATGAATATTATTATGAAAAAACTAAAAAAAGGACGTAAATGGCTTTTTTCAAGTTTTTTTGTCAGATTAGGCAATTAGGTACAAGTAAAACTTTTTTGTCCATTAAATTTTTTTCGTATTTTGATTTGTTTTTGAAATAATAAATAGAATCCAATTAATTGCTTATTCCTGGACCAACCAAGAAACTTAAAAAAAATAAGAAAATAAAATTCCTTAGTTTAGATGTTAAGAAATGTATTTCATTTTGTATTTATTTTTTCTTTTTGTTACATATTATTAAAAAGAAGTAATAAAAGAAGTTATAATCGCAGAAAAAATTCCTTATGTTTCTTATGTCGTCCAGGGATATGCATTTTTAAGTAAAATCTATTTTTTATTTCAAAAATTAAGCAAGATATGTACATAAAAATCTAATAAACAAGACGGTTGTACTTGTAATTGCTTAATCTGACAAAACAATAAATATAAAAAAACCATTGAGGTATTTTTTTTTCAAAACAATATTCGTTGAGGTGCTTATGGGAGCTAATGGACTTAATAATTTTAATACATTTAGAGCTTAATTAGCCCCTTACTACAGCAAATGAAACTGCCAAATTTCAACAATATTGGGAAAAGTATATTCAAGATTTTTTCGAAAAAGCCATATTTTAATAAAATTTTAATACCCTGTATCTGAAAAATAAAACGTTAAAGAGAATTACTTCTAGGAGAAAATATATTTGTTTTTACTTATTCTAGCGTTAGCCCTCGCGTTAGCCGAAGTTATGAACATACAAACTGGAACACCACCCTGTATAATGGGATGTGACTGATGTGAGTAGGTAAACTATATGGCTGAAAATATAATGACAACAGATAGAGGTATACTTTAAAATGATTTTTTTAATTACTTTGCTTTTTTACACTAAATTATTGTTATTGCATTATTGTACACATATAATAAGTATATCTGCGTTTATATCTTGTAGATGCAGCAAGCCATGACGTCCCTCTCGAATTCACTGTCCTCTCTCCTCCTCTCGAATTGTGGAAAACGCTCTTTTCACGGCGCCTGAAAATCATACATACACCTAATTAAAAATATGAAAATAATTTATTTCCAATAATAAAATTACTTTATAAATTTCACGCATACCATTTTATCTCACTTAATTGAAAATTGAACTATTTTACATACTAATAGGTAAGCTTAAAAATAACACTTACTATTTATGATATTCGTAACATTTAAATGGCTCAGCTTGAAATTTCCTTTCTTCTTTCCGGTCCAAGAACAGTATATTGTCCCAAATAATTATAAAATGTTTTCTCAAGGCATCGTTAGGTTTTGCTCCGTCAGAGGAAACTGCAGCTAGAAATAAATTTAATTTCAAAGAGAATTTTATAATATTTTTTAATTATATTATACAGGGTGTCCCAGCTTATTCGAAGCGGTCTCTGTAGGCCGAACGATTGATTTTTTTCAAAAAATTTTTGCAACTTCAAGTACAGAATCACAATGCCCATAATTTAAAATTATTTTGGAGTATACCGAGTGTCCCATATGAGAGTGGCATATCAAAGTTATGTTTTTTTAAATGGAATGCGCCTATGTTATTGCAGTTTTAGATTGTCTGAGAAGAGAAAATAAGATTGGCTTTTACAGTTGGTTTTTAAATTCAGAAGTTTTTGAGTTATAAACAAGTGAAAATCGTAATTTTTCAAGTTCAAGGCCCTGTACAACGAAAACGGTTCAAGATAGAGATAAACGGCTTACATGTCCCTATTTTACTTTTTTATGTACAACCTTTGGTGTAGAAACATTTGTGCTTTCTTTGATTTTTTTATTTGGCGACGCATGGAGAAATCTCAGAATTTTTCAAATTTTTGATCACCCTGTATAAACATTTCATCTACATTATAGGATAGTACATGAAAAGTTAAAATAGGGACATGTAAGCCGTTTTTCTCTATCTTCAGCCGTTCTCGTTGTACAGGGCCTTGAACTTGAAAAATGACGATTTTCACTTGTTTATAACTCAAAAACTTCTTAATTTAAACACCAACTGTAAAAGCTAATCTTATTTTCTCTTCTCAGACAATCTACAATAAATGCAATAACATAGGCGCATTCCATTTAAAAAAACATAACTTTGATATGTCACTGTCATATGGGACACTCTGTATACTCCAAAATAATTTTAAATTATGGCCATTGTGATCCTGTACTTGAATTTGCAAATTTTTTTTTAAAAAGATCAATCGTTTGGCCTACAGAGACCGCTTCGAATAAGCTGGGACACCCTGTATAACTCTTATAGAATACACCTGTATATCAAGTGAGTTGAAACTAACACACTATATCCGAATCCGAAAGGCTGATTAAAATTTTCCCTAATTTTGAAGAATAGCACGTAATACCTACCTAATTATGATAAGTCTTAACAAAAATAACGTAAAAAATCTCAAACTAAAAAAGCACTGCAGAGACAAAAAGATTGCATATTAACTAACGTACCTAATTGTTATTATTATTCAATTAAACGTAAATGAGTCTTAAATTTTTATTTTTTTCAAAATACTACAAGTATGCAATATTTTTGTTTGTTGACTGTAAAAATAACCTCAATAACTTTTTTATTGTTTGATGAATTAAAAAAAACTTTTTTCTTTATGTAAAGCTCCCGAATCCTTCTTAAATGGGTAAACAACATTTTGGTAGTAGCAATTAAATAACTAGCCTATAGGTAGGTATAGGTATACTATGATCAAAAATTAGCGCTGAAAATTGAAAAAACATAGGCATTAGTCGCATTAGGCTCCGAAGTTGTTTGAAATGAAATAACCTCAAACCCCCAAATCTCGAGTTTGGTTGAAAACAAAAAATACCAAAAAACAAATTCAAGACTATCATTTTAATTTTATTCTTATACAAGATTGCCATGATTTATAAAAAATAGGTAGGTACAGGAGACATAATAAAATTAAATATTATGTCATGTCACTCTCCTAATAAAATAATTTATTTTTGATTTTACTTGTTTTAATAAATTGCATGATTATGACTGCAGAAAGGCAATCATTTTTAGGGATTTTTTGGTTTCAACCAAACTTGAGATTTGGGGGTTTGAGGTGATTTCAAACAACTTTGTTAAATACTGAAAAAAAAATGCCTATAGTATGTTTTTTCAATTTTCAGCTCTAATTTTTGATCACGGTAGACTAGTTATTGGCTAGGGCTGAAATGTTGTTTACCCATTTAAGAAAGTTTCGAGAGCTTTACATAACATATAAAGAAAGAACTTTTATTATATTCATCAAAAAATAAAAAAGTTATTGAGGTGATTCCATTTAAAGTGAAACATACTGTACATAGAAACTATTAAAAAATATTATAGGTAATAAAATTAGGGGTATACCAAATTAGGCATTACCTACTTACCTATAATCGTCTAATTTTCTTTCTTCAAATGATTAATAATAACACTAACACAACACAATAACGTGAACGACTTCTTCTTCGTAGTTCTTTTCTTTTCTTAAATTCTTACTTCAGTCAGATCAGAAGTTCTATTATTCTATTATTAGTAATCAGTCACCAGCCACCCGCACCACACCCACCCCAACCCCCCTAGCACAGACACCTCGCTTACACCAGATTAGTAGTTTAATAATCATTATTATAGTTTAATTACGATTACACTACCATACTTAAGCCAGATACAGAACAGAATAAGGAATGCCGAGCCGACCGAAAGCGAATGAATGAATGATACAGCCAGATACAGAAGGAAGAAGAAGAAAGAACAATTATTATTCTTATTCAGCTCTCTGCCCTATCCTATACATAATTTAGAAAGAGATGAGAGATGAGAGATTTAGAGAAGTAAATATTAGGGTTTGGTTGGACTATTATTATGTATACCAGATGTGGGTGGAATGTCTCCCAGCCACTTTCCGTCTATAAAAATACCATTTTTTTTACCCTTTTCAACTCCTTTAGGTGTAATTCGATTTTTATAAATAAACTTTGATAAAAACATAAATATGCACTAAATATTTTATAGGGTGTCCGAGATAACAGGTGGTATGTACTACATGGGGATTTTTTTTCGAAAATATATTTTTTTTTATTTTATAGATTTTTGGTTAAATTGATTTTTTTAGAATGACATGAAAAACCAATATATCGGCCATAGAAAGTCAAAAGTTGACTATGAAAACCCTGGGATCAAAAGTGGGCTTTGTTGGCTTAGAAATTTTTTTTAATGTCAAGTGGATAGCTATTGATAACTCATGTACACCTACCTACAAAAAATAAATAGTCAATTTTCAATTAGGTACCTATAAAAAAGGAATAAAATAGGAATTCTCGATTTTTCAGTTTCTCTCAGGATATTTCAGCAACGACCGAAATTATCGCAAATTTTGTTTCAGATTCTTAGTTCAAAATGAAATGACCACCTTTGTGTATGCCTATAGGTATAGGCATATACAGGCTGGTTAACAATTCGATGCTCACCATTAGGATCTCGAAAACGGTAAAAAATACAGGTCGGTTAAATTAGAGAAAAGTTGCCTAATTTTATGCTTATTAAGAATCTGAAAGAAAATTTATGGAAACTTCAAGCGTTGCTGAAATATCCTGAAAAAACTAAAAAATGGAGATTTCCTATTTCGGCCATAAGCTTTTTTTTATTACCGAAAAAAAAATTATTTTTGTAGGTTACATAAGTCATCAAAAGCTATCATCTGTCATTTCGAAAATTTTCAAGACCTCTTATATCCCAGAGTTTTCATAGTCAACTTTTGTTTTTCTTATGGCCGCCATATTGTTTTTTCGTGTCATTCGCGATATAAAATTTCAAAAGAAACAAAATAATCTATCACATCTATCACATTCAAAAAAAAAAAAATTCATAGAAATTTTTGTTCTTCTTTTGTCGAAAAAAAGCTTAGTTTAACCGAATGTCACAAAAAAATCCATAAGCAATGTCACGTCTCAACGTCATATTGACGTTATTCGGTGAAATCTAATTTTGAAATTTGTTGTTTGAAATCATTTTCTTTTTTTTTTTCGCAAAAAGAATAAAATTTTAAAGAATTTTTCTTTGAATGTGATTATTTGTTTCCTTGATTTTTTTAATAGCGAATGACACGAAAATAACAATATGACAACCATAAGAAAAACAAAAGTTGACTATGAAAACTCCGGGACTTTAAAATTTTGGAAATGACAGATGATAGCTTTTAGGTTTACATTATCAAACCTACAGAAATATTTTTTTTCAATAATAAAACAAATATGATTGAAATAAGAAATCTCCATTTATAAGTTTTTTCAGAATATTTCAGCAACGCCTGAAGTTTCCATAAATTCTCTTTCAGATTCTTAATAAGCATAAAATTGCGCAACTTTTCTCTAATTTAAGTTACCCTGTAAGGTATCTTTTACCGTTTCCGAGGTCACAATGGTGAGTACCTATCGAATTGTTAGCCACCATAAGTGCTATGTAACTTATAAGAAAATATGACGTCATGCATCACTTTAAAAAAAATTATTATTAAATTTAGGATAATTTGACCATAAAATTGCTTACAAATATAGATACATACTACATATATCCCTACCTAGTGTTTGTGAACTGCATCGGTAAATAGGTAGGTAGGTACGTACGTACTTTCCAATTTTTTTTTTTTTTAATTAAATTTTTTTTAATTCCAAAAATTTTATGCACACGAAAATAATATAATATCGTATCTTTATTGAAACTGAAAGCAGGTTGAAATGCATAATCTACATAATATTCAGTTATTAGTCAGGAATTCGGTCGGTCGGAATCTACCTATAATAAATCTTTCTTTATTCAACCATTCACAATTATTATTCGTCTGCGATCTGCTTGACTGTGCTTGTTTGTTGTCTCCCGGCAGGTCCAGGACCCAGAACAGGTTAGCGTTGCCAGATGTAAAGAATAATTTGTAACATCCCTACTTTTTCTGAAAAATACAGTAAACAATAGGTAGGTATATTCTGTACTATATGATCGATAATAATTATTCCAACATAATATAATTATTTAAAAATTTTTGTAACATTCAAAATTTCAAAAACGAAGATGTAACAAAATCTTCAATTCGTTCCTAATTTCTATCATAGGTAGGTATATTTTGTCATAATTTTATAAAATATTTTGTTTTCTTCATAACTGTTTCATAAATTTATTATTTGAATAATAACATAAATATTTTATTGTAGTACCTATGTATATTTTACTAAAAATAATGAAATAAATGAATCTATTAATTCTACTTTATAAATTCACGCATTGAAGATATTTGTAGTCCGAATGCTAGTTAAAAATTTATTTTTTCAAGTAATTACTCTGGCAACAGCGCGCAACTCGGAAGACATACCTACGGGAAAGACAAAGGAATAAGGGGTGAACGGGAAGGGGAGAAGGGACGACTTCGACTATACCTATATATGCGTGTTCTGTGAGCGTAATTTGTTGACCATCTGATGACTGCATGTATTGTTTTGGTTTCGGATGTAGGTACCTATCTAATTTTTCAATTTATTGTATTCGCGAATAAAATTATAGCTTTGAATTCCTCTAATAAGCTTTTGTTGTCATAAATTTTTGATTAAAGTCGATCTACCACATTTCAATTTAATTAAATTGAGGGAATTTTTATATGAAATACACCAAATTTGTAGTATTTCAACTGATATGACATATAAACTCTTATATGCATAATTATTTGTTGCTGTTTTGAATATCCAAAAATAAAATTACAAAATACATCTAGAAAATGTATACTCATAGACGTAATAATGTGGACATCTAAGATATGTCTATTATATGCCGATTGAACTACCACATTTCAATTTAATTAAATTGAGGGAATTTTTATATAAAATACATGTTGTGTTTCATCTGATATAACAAATAAACTCTTATATGCATAATTATTTGTTGATGCTTTGTATATCCAAAAATAAAATTACAAAAAATACATCTAGAAAATGTATACTCGTAGACGTAATAATGTGGACATCTAAGATATGTCTATTTAATTCCGATCGATCTACCACATTTCAATTTAATTAAATTGAGGGAATTTTTATATGAAATACACCAAATTTGTAGTATTTCAACTGATATGACATATAAACTCTTATATGCATAATTATTTGTTGCTGTTTTGAATATCCAAAAATAAAATTACAAAATACATCTAGAAAATGTATACTCATAGACGTAATAATGTGGACATCTAAGATATGTCTATTATATGCCGATTGAACTATGTGCCCGTGCAATTTTGTTAAAGATACTTACTTTATTTATAGCCTCGGCTTGCTAGAGATGATGACTCTTATTTTTTATTTAATAATAAAACTCAAGCTAATGGGTTATAGACTGGATACTTCCCAAAAAGAAAACGATCCCTTTAAGCAAATCAAATTTAATGAAGTTCACTCACATATATAAATTACAGTTGTTGGTTAATTGACTCAACAAACAAACAATTCAAAAATGGTATTTATGCTTAAATTAATTAATAGAAAAATCAACATGCATCCAAAACCCTGACTAAAGTCTTCTTTCTTCTGGCGCCTTATTATAAGTAAGAATACCTATTACGTAATATAAGTTGCTGTGGGTTGGTTTATTAATTTATGTTAGAATGAAGTATTCGGTTGATGGAATTTTATTATTTATGGTTTATTGATTATAGATTAAGTATTAATTTATTAAAAAGGTGTTTATTATTATTAGATTATATTTATATTAATCAGAGGATAATTTAATTAATTTAATATAGGTAGGTACAACCTTATGGATTTTTGTAGATGGTTCCCAAGCACTCACTAGGCTGCTCTTGTAACTGGTCACTGACAAACTGCGGATAATCACTCTGCTAATCACCACAAGTGGTTAAATTAAGTTCAACACTGTTGATTCAATTCACTCATACGCTGGTAACACCGTCACACCCGTCTTGGTGCTCTGACGTGAACCACCTTGCGAAACCCCTCACGGTTCTCGCCAATCTCCTGCGGCTTCAAGCCGGTGTTGCGATGCTCTTTCTTCAAACACCCCACCATTTAACACCAACACTACCAACCCCTTAGTTTGGATTCATCCCAACAGGTGCCACGTCTGGTTCGTTCCCAATCAATATTTCTTACTTTTAGTCCTCTTCACTATTCTTTACATCATTACAATAATAGTTAGCACCGATCTTAAACGAAATTAATAGGTATGCTGCCAGTCTGCCCTTGTGCATTACCCCCCACAATGTTCAAGTCCTTAAAAAAACGCAGTTGGTAAGACTTGTACATTGTCCTCAATTAAAACTAGCAAAACAACAAACACAGGAGTCATAAAAAACAAAAACGTGTATGATTATTTATTGGATAATTATAACTGGTAAACCACAGTAAATAATGAAAATCAATATTATCTTTCCTTCTGAGTGAACTCATTGTTTATATTTTCTTTTTCTTAAAGTTCCTTAATTTCCGGATTCCACAATTTCAAATCGCGGACGTTTCGGATACCTATTGACCTGCCGTCATCTACGCCCATGAGTTCGTATGAATTAGCGCCTGCAATTGAACGCACCTCGTAGGGTCCTGAATAAATTAAAAACAGCTTTTTTATTTTGTTCGTTGCAGCATCCGATTGTGGATGTGTTCTGACCAGAACCTTATCTCCCACCTTAAACTTAATTACCCGTTGTGGTTGATGGCGTCTCTTACGTTTTTCTGCTTTTGTTAAAAGACGCTCCCTAGCAAGGACGATAATATTTTGTGTAGTCGGAGCACTTTTTGGAAAAATAACATTCTTCAAAAAAGGATTTTCTTTTTTCTTATTAAAATGCACTTCTACTGGAGAAAAACCAGTACTCTCATGAGTTGTATTGTTCAACCATGTCTCTATGTCTTTCAACATGTGAGCCCATTTTTGGTGCGAATCATAACAATATGCCCGCAGAAGGCGGCCGATCTCTTTATTTACACGTTCAGATTGATTGGAACAGGGATAATACCGTGATGTATGCTTTATTTTAATTTCTAAGGAAGTCAAAGTATTGCTCCAATTTTTACTTGAGAAATATGACGCGTTATCAGATAGAATAGCCTCGGGTTTTCCTATTGTTGGGAAATAATCGTTGATTAATCGATTAAGTACCGCCCGGGACGTACAGTTTCGCAATGCATACAGTTTTACGTGTTTGGAGAAAGCATCCACAATGGTCAATATATATCTGCTCCCACCACGGGACACGGGTAATTCACCTATCAAATCCAAACAAATTAATTCGTTTGGCTTGGATGGTAAAACGCAATGCATTTCTCCCACACTTCTTCTAGCTACCTTAGTTCTTTGGCAAATCTGACATCCTGCAATCACTTTTCTTATAGTACGATAAAAACGAGGAAAATAATAATATTTGCTTAATTCGATAGTACATTTGTCTGCGCCAAAATGACCATTATCTTGGTGTTCTTGTAAGATAACTTCGAGAATATATTTTTTTGGTAGACATAAGTTTATGGTTCCTGTGTTAGTTTTACGGAATAGCAACCCTTCCAATTTTTCAAACCAGTTACAGTACCGTTGCTGACCTTCCTCGATCAATTTACTAACACGCAGACAAAATTCATCACTTGTCTGATCAGTCTCAATGTTTTTAAACTTCCGTAATAATCTTTTATACAATTCCGACTTACTTCTGATACTGGAAATCTGATATAATGGGGCAATTTCAATTTGTTTATCGTTGAAACCAATTTGAGAACTTATCGCCTTGTCCTTGTCTTCCACCCGAGATAACAAATCTGCTACCATATTCCGATTTAAATGCCTTGCGTCAAGACATACACGAGGGGTGTTGTCTTTTTTACGAACCACAACAAGAGGATTTATGTATTCAGTTTGGGCTTTCTCAATTACCCCCCACTCTATCATTTCTTGAATTTGCTGGTGTATTATCTTTTTATAAGCGTGTGGAACAGGATAAGACTTATAACAAAACGGAGTTTCATCTTTCATAATTATTTTATGCTCGTAGTTCTTCATACAACCAGGTTGTTCAGAAAATATTTTATCATGCTTATCTAACACCCGAAGTAATTTATTTTTTTCGTCTCGATTCAACATGTCGGTATTTTCCACGATTTCTTGTCTTTGATCAGTTGTATACTCCTGAATTTTCTGTTTCATCCCGTCTTTAAATTCTACGTAATTTATTTTAATGCTGTCCTTCCTAACAACACAGTCGTTGTATTTAAACTCGCATACCTGATTATTAAAATTACCTTTTAACATACCTGTTCTGGATTTTATTTCAATTTCATGTTCCACAATAAAATCGTAACCGAGAATAATATCTTTAATTAAATTAGGTACTACTAAGCAAGACACTAATACCACCTGATCATTCAATTCCATACGAAGCTGTACCTGCTGATTTACCTTCTGACTTTTACTTTTAACTGCGCCCATAAGAGTAACTCCTGACGCTGGTAAAAACAACATGGTATTGTTTAATTTTTTCATTTTTTTAATTAAATTTCTGGAAACGCAACTAACTTGAGCGCCAGTATCAATTAATGCGGGAATTAATAATCCTTCAACTTTTACCTCAATGGTTGGACATTTTGGTACAACTGGCAACGTCTCATAACTTTCCTCTAGAATTTCGTCTTCAATTTGGTTGAACGTTGTACAAATTTGGATAGAATCGATATTTTCCCTACTGCAAGGCCTACTCTTATTGTTCATAATTGCTTCATCGTCCTGCTGCCGTTGCTGCACCTGTGTGGTATTATTGTTCAAACCTACAGCGTCCGTATTTGAAATAATATTTGCTTCCTGATCCTGATTGACCTCGAACACCTCGATTTGGGTAGTCCTATTCCCTATACATCCTACTGCGTTTATTTCCCTACGTGAACCATTATTATTTCTCATGGAATTATTCGAATTTACGTTGACTTCTCTTCTCTCGTTGGGATTTCTCCAGGACGAATTATTATTATATCGATTGTTCACCGGATTATTACAATACTGCGAGCTGTTATTATTTCTATTGAGTTCTGTGCGTCGATAAGTAGTATTATTTTCATTTCTTTCATAATTATTACTCCTATAATTATGAGATTCATTTCCGTCACTTCGGTTTGGATTATATATTTCACGATTGCGACTCTGATCATAATAGTTTTGACGTCTTCGTGACCCAGTTTCGACTTCATCTAATTGTCTCAAAAAATTTTCAACCAAACAAGGGTCATCTAAGCTATTAATCGGCAGATTACATCTGACATGAGGCGGAAAATGGTCAATTATTAGCGGGATTAATTCTGCATTCCTCAAAGGATGTCTAAGATAAGACGCTTCCTTCATTAATTTCAAAAAGTATTCGGATTTCGACACGTTTCCACTATATTCTCCGTAATGGATTTTCCGTAGGAGCTCCCTCTCTTTAGTTACCGGCCAATAACGCTCCAAAAACTCATCCTCAAATTGTTTATAATTAACAATATCTAACTCTCTCCATTCGAACCAACTTTTTGCACAATTCACGAGTAATCTTGGAATCAAACTCAACCGTTTATCCGACGGAACCATAGCCTCATCTGCAATACTTTGAAAATTTCGCAAAAATTGTACAGGATTAATTGTCGAATTCGGATCAAATCTCAAGTTAAAACCTCCTAACTCTCTAAATAGGGACAAATGTACTTGTGGATTTACTGGATTTACATTACTCGTAGAAGGGACACTCCCTGAATTATTAAAATTACTCGCACCCCCCTCATTATTTAAATTCGCATCGCTTTTATTATACTGATTTTCATTCTTACCCTGGTGTACGCCTTTAAAATCGATTACTCCCCGAAGGACTTTACTAACTACTTCAGTGGTATTTTTTTCCACAACTTTTCCAATTTTTTCTGTTATTTCCTCAACGACACTCCTCTGCTCTTGGTTTACCTTATTTACGCAGCCAATCATTAATCTATTTCCCTCATCTAGTTTTTTAACCAACAATTTTCTACTTTTTTCATCTTCCTCCCTATTCTCATGCAACTTGCTTACTAACCTATCGGTGACTGACATCAAAATGTTTTCATTTGATTTTTGTAACGTTTGTTCAAACCTCGTCATATTTTGACACAATTGGTTCATTAACTGCTCATTACTTGATTTAATTTCACTTACAATCGCTCCCTGATTAACACCCTGACAATTATCCTTATCGTTTCTCTCAAACCTTGTCATTGAGAGCTCATCTGTCAAACTTTTTGATTTAGACATCTCAGAAATATCATTTACCCCTTTCGATTTACTCGATTCACCTGGTTTACTTTTTGATCTGGTACGCATTTTGAGTTTCGTTTAAGATCGATATTACAAAATATCTAATTATCATGAGAGCTCGTTTTCTTTCTGGACCAGTTCATTTAATACTCCTTTTTTTTTTTAAATTTTTTTTTTTTTTAAATCGTGCCCCACGTTGGTTCGCCAAAAATTATGTGCCCGTGCAATTTTGTTAAAGATACTTACTTTATTTATAGCCTCGGCTTGCTAGAGATGATGACTCTTATTTTTTATTTAATAATAAAACTCAAGCTAATGGGTTATAGACTGGATACTTCCCAAAAAGAAAACGATCCCTTTAAGCAAATCAAATTTAATGAAGTTCACTCACATATATAAATTACAGTTGTTGGTTAATTGACTCAACAAACAAACAATTCAAAAATGGTATTTATGCTTAAATTAATTAATAGAAAAATCAACATGCATCCAAAACCCTGACTAAAGTCTTCTTTCTTCTGGCGCCTTATTATAAGTAAGAATACCTATTACGTAATATAAGTTGCTGTGGGTTGGTTTATTAATTTATGTTAGAATGAAGTATTCGGTTGATGGAATTTTATTATTTATGGTTTATTGATTATAGATTAAGTATTAATTTATTAAAAAGGTGTTTATTATTATTAGATTATATTTATATTAATCAGAGGATAATTTAATTAATTTAATATAGGTAGGTACAACCTTATGGATTTTTGTAGATGGTTCCCAAGCACTCACTAGGCTGCTCTTGTAACTGGTCACTGACAAACTGCGGATAATCACTCTGCTAATCACCACAAGTGGTTAAATTAAGTTCAACACTGTTGATTCAATTCACTCATACGCTGGTAACACCGTCACACCCGTCTTGGTGCTCTGACGTGAACCACCTTGCGAAACCCCTCACGGTTCTCGCCAATCTCCTGCGGCTTCAAGCCGGTGTTGCGATGCTCTTTCTTCAAACACCCCACCATTTAACACCAACACTACCAACCCCTTAGTTTGGATTCATCCCAACAGGTGCCACGTCTGGTTCGTTCCCAATCAATATTTCTTACTTTTAGTCCTCTTCACTATTCTTTACATCATTACAATAATAGTTAGCACCGATCTTAAACGAAATTAATAGGTATGCTGCCAGTCTGCCCTTGTGCAACTACCACATTTCAATTTAATTAAATTGAGGGAATTTTTATATAAAATACATGTTGTGTTTCATCTGATATAACAAATAAACTCTTATATGCATAATTATTTGTTGATGCTTTGTATATCCAAAAATAAAATTACAAAAAATACATCTAGAAAATGTATACTCGTAGACGTAATAATGTGGACATCTAAGATATGTCTATTTAATTCCGATCGATCTACCACATTTCAATTTAATTAAATTGACAGATTTTCATATAAAATCCACATATTTTGTTGTGTTTCATCTGATATAACAAATAAACTCTTATATGCGTAATAATTTGTTGCTGTTTCGTATATCCAAAAATAAAATTACAAAATACATCTAGAAAATGTATACTCGTAGACGTAGTAATGTGGACATCTAAGATATGTCTATTATATGCCGATCGATCTACCACATTTCAATTTAATTAAATTGAGGGAATTTTTATATAAAATACATATATTTTGTTGTGTTTTATAAATAAACTCTTATATGCATAATTATTTGTTGATGCTTTGTATATCCAAAAATAAAATTACAAAAAATACATCTAGAAAATGTATACTCGTAGACATAATAATGTGGACATCTAAGATATGTCTATTTAATGCCGATCGATCTACCACATTTCATTTTAATTAAATTGACAGATTTTCATATAAAATCCACATATTTTGTTGTGTTTCATCGGATATAACAAATAAACTCTTATATGCGTAATAATTTGTTGCTGTTTTGTATATCCGAAAATAAAATTACAAAATACATCTAGAAAATGTATACTCGTAGACGTAGTAATGTCGACATCTAAGATATGTCTATTATATGTCGATCGATCTACCACATTGCAATTTAATTAAATTAAGGGAATTTTTATATAAAATACACATATTTGTTATGTTTCATCGGATATAACAAATAAACTCTTATGTGTATAATAATTTGTTGCTATTTGTGTATATAAAAATAAAATTACAAAATACATCTAGAAAATGTATACACGTAGACGTAGTAATGTGGACATCTAAGATATGTCTATTTAATGCCCATCGATCTATCACATTTCAATTTAATTAAATTGACAGATTTTCATATAAAATCCACATATTTTGTTGTGTTTCATCGGACATAACAAATAAACCTGATGTATAATGATTTGTTGCTATTTTTCAAAATGCATCTATTAAATGTATAGCCGTAGACGTAATAATGAGGACATCTAAGATATGTCTATTAGATACCGATTGATCTACCATATTTCAATCTAATTAAATTGAGAGAATTTCCATATGAAATACACATATTTTGTTGTGTTTCATCAGAGAAAACAAATAACTCTTATGTATAATGATTTGTTACTATTTGTTCATCTAAAAGTATATGTAGAAAATACATCTAATAAATGTGTACCAGTTAGATGTAATTATGGTGGCATCTAAAACATATCTATTACTAATCGACGACTAGACCGAAACGTGTTTTAGACGTGATCGACCATATATAGACGTCAATTAGACTATGGGGTGTTGCTTGGGTATCTAGATGGCTACTACAAACTCCACATGAAAAAAATTTCTCATTTAATTACACCGGTGTCATGTAAGTCAGAGATAAACTCTTCAGTTTAATAAGGAGTCATCAAGGAGTCACGTAAAAATAGCAAAAAACTCCTTATTAAATTAAACTACAAACTTGACCGAGATATGAAGAAGTAAAGCTGAGAAGTCAACTTCTTTAATAGTGAGCGATTTAAAGAATTTGTTTTCTGAAAATAGAGATTACGGCCTATTGTTTTAAATGTCAATGAAAATAAAATTCAAAAGTGTTAATAATTATTACATGAAACGAAATTAATTTTAGTTTTGTTTTAAGTTGGCATAAGAGTAAGACTACATCATGTATAATAGTAAAAACTGAAATTAATTTTTTTCATACAAATACAAATCGTGATTTGGAATTTTCATTGGACTTTGAAACAAGAGGCTACTATAACAATGTGACTACAACTTCATGATACCTCAAGAGTTTATCCGTAACTTACGGGACGCAGGCTGTACAAATGCGAATTATTACAATCGAGCTTGCCCTCATGTTGGACATCTTAGGCCCAATTTCTCCATTTTCTAAAGTCAGATTTAACAGCAGGTAGAGCTTTGTCATCATAGTAACATTTGTTATAACAAAACGTTTGGACTTCAAGAATGTATCTAAACATATCTTATACAGGGTGTCAATTTGAAAACTGGCCACACCTGAATTCTCCCTTGAAAAATGTTTCTTCAACAAATCCCGAAACAGGTCAATTTTTTAATTTTACTTATGTTCTCTTTACGTAAAAAAATACAGTTTGTTCCTCGACCCAGTAATGACGACATTGTCTATTTTTTTAAATGGGACAAAAAACAAGCTGCTTTGAAAATGAAAAACAGCGATTTTCACTTGTTTCTAACTCCACAGTTACTGAGTTTAAACTTCAACTGTGAAAGCCATTCTTACTGGATTTTCTCAGATAATCTGAAAATATAATAATATACAGGCTGTCCCATTTAAAAAAATAGACAATGTCGTCATTACTGAGTCAAGGAAAAACCTGTATAATTTTTTTACGTTAATAGAACATAAATTAAATTGAAAAATAGACCTGTTTCAGGATTTCTTTGAGAAAAATTTTTCGAAGGAGAATTCAGGGGTAACAAATTTTTAAAATGGCACCCTGTATATCAGAAAAAATTAATAAATTCACATAAAAATATAATTTTTGGTGGGATCTGCTTTCGCGATTTCCTTCATTTTTTCATATGCGGATCGACATCATGATCGACATAATAATATGTGAAAATGAAAGCCATACGACGTCATTATTTTTAGAAAAAAATTAAAAGTCGACCAGATTCGAGGTTTTTGCCTGAACAGTTCAAGTGGTAAAAATCGATTTTGGATTTTTTTGCGAGATCGGTCCTTGAAGGGAAAAATATTCCGGAAAAACTCGCCCCTAACAACCTTTGTATTTTCGGATAACAAAAATAAAAACTAAAAAAAAATCTAATTTTTCTCAAAACCGTCACTTTGCTGGTAATATGCATGATCGATTTTCTCGATTTGTTTATTTTTTTTTCAGAGACGATAGGGCTTGACATGACGATGATAATGTGCAAAAGTGGAAGCGATATGACGTCATCATTTTTAGAAAAAAGAAATAAAAATTGCCACAATGCGAGTTTTTTACTACATGGACGGCTCAAGAGGTAAATTTATTTAAGATTTTTTTTTGAAGGAATACATCATATTCCGGACTCCGGAGCAACGTCTGTATTTTTGGAAAATATTAAAACTTTTTTATTCTTTTTACGAAAATAGAGAGCATGTTAGGGGCGGGTTTTTATGAAGTATTGTGACAATACATATATCACCTTCTTTTACAAATTAGGTCGATCATCATGTCAATGGTCAATGCATTATCTTTCCTGAAAAAATGAAGGAATTCGAGAAATTTTATGGAAAAAAATTCTTTTTTAGCGCATCGCCTCTGAAAGACGATTTTTCAGTAGCTCAGTAGCCGGCGGAATGACGCATATTGCAGCCTGCATGCAACAGCAGCTCGCTTCCAAGCGTAGACAATTTTCCAGCCTGCAACGAACGTTTTTTCTGGCCCTAGGGCGGACAGATTTAGGAGTTACTGTAGCAACTACAGATAGTGTTATCAGTTAGTGATTACGCGGCAGGTGAGAGCGAAATTGAAGCACACAGCTGACAACTAAACCGAGACCACTATACCTACGCGCATATTTCAATCAAGTCTAAACGAGCTGGAAATATAATAACAGGTAGGTACCTATCTAATTATAACGATTAACGGGGGTTACTAGTTTCTGAGGTTTCGTCAATAAAGAAACAAAATGAACGCTAGACAGGAAAATTTCACTGACAGTGAATTAATTTGTACGCCACCACATATTCGCCAACAAGCCAAAGTATTCAGTGTTCTACCGCGATGCGCTAAAAAATAGCGTCTATATCTCGGCCGGAAAGTCCATTTCAGCTCGTATTCAATCGACCCTTGCTCCGCTACGCTTCGCTCCGCTCCGCTCGGCCCGATAACTTCATACTCGCTGAAATGAACTTCTTTCCGCCCTTGATATAGAATATACTATTTTAGCGCATCGCCTCTGAAAGACGATTTTTCAGTAGCTTAATAGCCGGCGGAACGACGCATATTGCAGCCCTACATGCAATAGCGACTCGCTTCCAAGCGTACAAAATATTCCAGCCCGCAACGAACGTTTTTTCTGGCCCTAGGGCGAACAGATTTAGCAGTTACCATAACAACTACTGATAGTTGTTATCAGTTAGTGATTACGCGGCAGCGTGAGAGCTCGGCAGTAAAATTCAAGCACACAGCTGATAACTACCGAGACCACGATACCTACGCGCATATTTAAATCAAGTCTAAACGAGCTGAAAATATAACAATAATGGGTAGGTAGCTATCTAATTATAACGATTAACGGGGGTTACTAGTTTCTGAGGTTTAGTCAATAAAGCAACAAAATGAACGCTAGACAGGAAAATTATACTGACATTGAATTAATTTGTACGACACCACATATTCGCCACCAAGCTAACAAGCCAAAGTATTCAGTGTTCTAACGCGATGCGCTAAAAAATAGCGTCTATATCTCGGCCGGACCCGAAGTCCATTTCAGCTCGTATTCAATCGACCCTCGTTCCGCTACGCTCCGCTCGGCCCGATAACTTCATACTCGCCGAAATGAACTTCTTTCCGCCCTTGATATAGAATATACTATTTTCTAGTTTTTAATTTCTTTCCGAAAATACAGACGTTGTTTTTAACCATTTCCGGGGCGGATTTATCCGAAGTATGATGTAATGCTTCAATTCACACTTGACTGTGAAAACTTTTGGTTCTAGTCGGCCTTGAAAATTTTTGTAATGACAGATGGATAGATCTTAACGGCTTATGTAAGCGTACAAAAAAATATTTATTAATTTTTAATAATAAGCAAGATATGGCAAAAATAAGAAATCTCGATTTTTCAGTTTTTTCAGGATATTTCAGGAGCAGTCACAGATATCTTGCATGTCTTGACGGATTCGAGATGGCCACAAAACTGCGCATCTTTTTTTTAATTTACCGATCCTGTATCTCTTAGCGTTCAGGAGATAGCAATATAGAGAAGGATACATGGTGCACCCTGTATAATTGTAATTATTATAAGTAAATATTTCCATAATATGTGAAAAAATATCAAGAGAGCAGCAGGTAACGAACATGTGTGGCGCGGCGCCGCATTGCCTTGATGGCTTTAAAAAAGTTTCTCTCTACTACGCGGTTACTTTAGTTAAGTCAGAATTTTATTAATCATATTTTTTCAATCAAAGAACAACCAGGAAGATAACTTACAAGGGTGAGGGGGTGTCGATGATGTAAGAATCTTCGTGCTTCATGTCCGGGAGGTTCGTCGGTAAGAACGGCGCGTAGATGGGCGATGTAGCTGGTTGCCAGCCGAAGAGTGTCCAGCTTTGAAAGCTTGGTGTCGGCGGGTACCCAAGGTAGGGTAGTTTTGAGACGACAGAAGGCGCGACTCAGCACCCTCATTCTTGCTCGTTCTCGAGCATTCGCTGCGTTGCGTTGAACCGGCGCCGCACCTCGATTGTCTCCTACGCCACCGCCAGAGTCGGAGTCCGTGTCCGAAGGGGGCGCTGGAAGGCGCCGAGATCGAGGCATCGCTCATCAGGATTTGGTGACCAGGTGGTGATAGTTGGGGTTGGGGATGATAGCTGCAAACATTTAAAAATATTACATATAGTAGGATTAACTCTAAAAAGTCAGATGTGACGTCACACTAACCGTCCGAATTAATATTTTTAATTTCACCAGAAAATGTCAAACAGTTAATTGTCAAGTTGTGAACGAGCGTAAATTATTGAAGAAATCATTCAAACAATGAATTGAATCGCTTACGTCAGTTTGAGAGCCACTGACAACTACATAAAATTTATTCACGTAATGACATTCTATCCTCTGTGTTGTGCATTTAATTCTCATTCAAAACCAATGTTGACGTATACTTATTTATGCGGGATGGAGTGTTTAGACAAACTGGACGGTTATTATAAAAACCACGTATATGAAACAAAATAAATCGAACTATCAAAAGGATGTGTATTCTTAATCGATACGTATGACTTTTTAGACTTTATTGGACTATATAGATATTAGGGTAACTATTTTTAAAACAGACCTCAATCGACTATAAATTACTAATAAATAGAGAAATTCAAAAGATTGTAATGATCAGAAGATTCTAAATAGCAGCTTATGTTGATGAAAAATATTTCCGCAGATCACGAATGTTTTTAGATTTTTTCCCAAAATGTAATAAATGAAGAACAGAAAAGAAGTGATAATAAAAACGCCTCTAATTTAATTGTGGTTGCAATACACAAATTGAAGAACTCCAGAGATACATAACAAGAGGTTTATTTAAAAATTACAAAACTTAATTAAATTAGTTGCAATAATAATCAAAGTTGCAAAGGAAAATACAGGGTGCTCATTTTATCTGAAGACATTCAAATATTCCAAAAACTATACGTATCGGATCAAAAAAATTGGGTGATAAAAGTTGTTAGTCTGGAAAGGGGCGAAAGAATGATACAAAACTTACCAACGTATCCACAACTCCTAGAGTTGGGGGAAGCAACTTTGAAATGTTAAATAACAATCCACGATTTTTATTGGAAATTCGGATATTACGACTGGAAATACGTAGGAAATTGCGCCCCACTCAATTAAGGCGGGGCGGGTGGGGGTAGGGGTAAATTTGAAATTTTGATTGGGAATCCTGGTTTTTATTTCAGATTTGGATTTTGCGATCAAAAATAAGAAGGATTTGTCTAGAATATTATTTTCAATTCATGATAGATGGCGCTACTGTAATCAACAAAATTACCTAATTTTTTTATTTGTCTCAATACTAAGGTTAAGCGAAAAAGATACACGAATCGAGAAAAAAAATTAAGACAAATTCTACTTATACCTATCTTTAGCCAAAAAATTCGAAGCGGGACTAAAAATTTTAATTTCGTAGCCAAAATTTTAAATTGGCCTCCCACCACACTTTCGTAGAGTGGGAAGGGAAAGCAATTTCTTACAAATTTTCAGTCATAAAATCAGAATCTACAAAACAATAAAGGGAGTTTTCATTTAAGATTTCAAAGTTTGCTGTCCTCCATCCCTCGAGGGTGAGGGTACGTTATTCGAGTTTGGTATCATTGAATTACTCCCTTCCAGACAAACAAATTTTATCATCAACTTATTTTGATCCGATGCGTAGTTTTATAAAAATTTAAATGTCTCCCGACAAAATGAGCCACTGTATTTGGAGATAAAAAATGCGATGAGACAATTTTATTGTCAGTCACAAAAATGGCTTCCTACGCATCGTTACCGAGATATGGGGTGTTCTTTTTCTAAAATTTAAATCAAAATGGCAGTCAACTTTAAGCAACCTCCATTGGTAAAGCACATGATTTGACATTACTTTATCGGGAACGGAATTACAGACATTCAAAGCTTACCTATTTTCAACTAAATTTTTCAATGTGGCATCGTTGTTCGAATTTGAGTTCAACAATGCAACTAAAATAGAGTTTGAATAATATTATATCGGATATGTATCCAAGCAACGATAATTGTTTTTTGTTGGGCTTGCCATTTCATATGATGTTTCCATGGTATTTGGGTGTCGTAGGCCTATACACATTATTTTTCTGCCTGAAGAAGGGTATCCAATGCAGTGTTGTGACTTTTTTTCCACTACAGTGGTCATATCTTCTTAAGGGAGGCTTATTAGAGAAAAAAGTAAATGAACTTGGAATCTTTAATTCACAATAGATGCTGTCCGTGTCTGCCATTTAGGGATCATCCTGTATACTTAAAAGATTATGAGGAGTAATTTTATATATGTACTTTCTTCAGCTGTTATCTACCAATACAAAGCCACAATGATCCAAACTTCATAGTCGCTGCATTATTCCTACCTGTGTTGACGACATGCGCACAGAAACTTTCAACTCCTGTAAAATAACGAAGGTTGAACATTAAAATTATCTATAAAAAATGTATTCATAATTTTTTTCCTAAGAGCCACCGTTTCTGAGATATACCTGGGGAAACCACGTTAAAAAAACGCGTCAAGTATACACTACCTCATAGGTGGCATGGAAACGTGTGCATGTGATGACGATTTACACAACTTTTTGAACCGCTATTTATAGGTATCTCAGAAACGGTGGCTCTTAGGAAAAAAATTTATTATGAATACATTTTTTATAGATAATTTTATGATCTACAATTTTTGTTCGAGGTAATTTTACGATAAAACTTACAGTTTTTCTGAAAATTGCAAAAAACCCATTTTTTTTTAACTTACACCTTTAGTAATTGTTTTCCACATACGGGAACGATGGGGAACTTTTAATTTTAATTTTTAATTATTATGTTTTAAATAATTTCACTCATTTTCAGCTTGTTGGGAATTTATGTATCTTTGAATGTCTAGATTGACCGGAATATTAATAAAAAGCAATTTTCGGGATATCACCTAAATTTTATGACATCAATACCTACTCAGTAAGTACTTTTTTGCTTAAAATCGTTTATACAATTTTCTAAGATATTCGCGGTGAAGCGGTGAAGAGTGTCGGACGTGTCCCTATCTCTCTGAGCGATATCAAGGCATCTTTTCGTCGTTTGAATCAACATAGTGAATCATATATTGGCTGGGTAATAAATATTCTTTTATATACTTCAACCTACAATAGATAATTACCATCTAGCATAGTTAGTTAAATAGGTTTCCCAAATAACTTCAGATCAATCCACCAATAATAGTATACCTACCTATACCGTTCATTTATATTACTAATCAGTAATTTAATTTAAATTGATAAAGACCCTCCTTATCATGTACAATACCACAAACCCAATATCCTGACAATAAATCATTCCTAATCATTCGATGGATACCCCTGGCTGCAGCGGTTCCAAACAAGTCCACCAACAACAAAACCCCCAAAATGTAAATAAGACGACATCTCAATACACAATGTTTCCGAAAAAAGAGGTAGCTATAATAATGAACACTGTTGAAGAACTCAAACTTAACGATTACGTAATGGCGATTGGTAAAGTTATTGGACCAAAGAATATCACGTTTGCATCCCGTATTTCAAACAACAGAATATGCATATACTTAACTAGCCTTCAAATGGTCGATCTATTAGTAGAGAATAACCCCACAATCGACATCGATGGGAACACAATCAACATACGACGGATGATTACTCCAGCTCGCAGAATTATAATATCTAATGTATGTCCATCCATCCCACATACCACAATTGAAAACACAATCAGAGGCACCGGATTAAAGACTGTCTCCCCGGTGTCGTTCATGAAAGCAGGCTTGGTAGGCAATGAATACAGTCATATCTTGAGCTTTAGACGCCAGGTATACGTACAACCAGATGACGACATACAAATTCCACCGTCCATCGTCGTTAAATATGATGACACAAACTATAGACTATTTTTCACCTACGATAGCATGTCATGTTTCATATGTAAACAGAGCGGACATATTGCTAGACAGTGCCCCAATACAACTCCCGCAGAGACAACCTCAACTCAGAAATCAACCGCAAATGAATCAACGCACCATAATCAGGAAAACGCCTCTTCACTAGCCACCCTAAACCCCGATGAAAACACAAATACTGAGACCCCCACAAACCTAGAAATAACAGATCAAACACCGATTTCACAGAATCGTCCCGTAAAAAGAACTGCTCCTTCAAGTACGACTAGTCAGACGCCGGAATCGGTTGAGCTACACGAAGATGACAACATTTTCCTAAAACCAAAAATTCCAGTTGGGGGCAACCTACAGCGCAAACCCAAAAAATTCAAACCAGATGACATAACAGACAAGGACGTCAGCACAGAGACGCTATTACTCCCTATCCAAAAAATCATGGAAGAAAACCAATCCTCTTTCGTAATAAATTTTGAGCAATTAGTTGACTTTTTTGAAAATATTCACGGATCTCCAGATGTTATCAGTACAGCAAAGCTTTATACAACAAATATTCATGGTCTCCTAGATACACTAACGAAATTATACCCCCATCTCAACCACAGAACGCTAAAAACAAGATGCACCAGAATAAAAAAGAAAATCTACAGACATCTAGAACTTACAACGGAGTCAAATGCATCGGACACCGACACGGACATCTCTCAAAAAAGCTATTAAATCATTCATTTTACAATGGAATATAAACAGCTTTACAGTACATCTTGAAGAACTCAAACTGATAATAGCAGATAAAAACCCCAAAGTTATCTGTCTTCAAGAAACCAATTTCAAAGCAAACAGTTATAGCAACCTTAAAAATTACAATACCTATCACAAAAATCGATTAGATGGAAGGAAAGCAAGCGGGGGAGTAGCAACATTCGTCTCTAAAAATATCCCCTCAAAAATACTACCTATAAGCACTAATCTTGAAGCAATAGCTGTGACTCTCGAATTACCGTATTTAATCAACATATGCAACATCTACATCCCCTCAAATCAACAGGTAACTGCCACAGAACTAACCAACTTAATCAAACAAATACCTAACCCTCGAATTGTTCTGGGAGACTTTAACGCACATAACATGATCTGGGGTTCCGGAAACACAGATCAGAGAGGTTCACTCATAGAAGAAATCATGGAGTCTCACAATATAACACTCCTTAACACTGGTGCCCCCACACGCTTTAACTCATCTACCGGAACCTTTTCTGCCATAGACCTGTCCATGTGCAGTACAACGATCCTGCCCACTCTACAATGGAACAGAAATGATGAACTACACGGTAGCGACCATTTCCCATTACACATAGAAAACTACTTAGATGACCAACAGACGAAACCGCCAGAAACCTTAGGATGGAAACTTAGAAACGCCGACTGGTATGGTTTCTCTGAATATATAGACGAAAAGACTGAGTCCATGCCTCTCACTGGTGACATTGAGTCGGTTGTGGACGATTTTTGCTCTGTCATCACCGATGCCGCAAATAATTTTATTGGCAGAAAAACGCTCCCCAAAAACCGCATGCCAACTCCCTGGTGGAATCAGGAATGCAAGGTGGCCATAAGACTTAGAAAAAGTGCTTTTAATAAACTCAAAAGACACAACACTCCTGAAAATTTGCAAAATTTTAAAAGACTCAATGCTAAAGCGCGTTACATAATCAAGAAAAGTAAGAAAAAATCCTGGACAGACTATCGCCCGTATTCACAAACGATAATTTCCTAAATAATTACGTAATCAATTATCTCCATCTCATTCTATTGCAAAAAAAACTGCATATCTCCATCTCACTCATTTAAATAATTACGTAATTATTTAGGAAATTATCGTTTGTGAATACGGGCATTTGTCTCGAATATAAATAGCACAACTCCTATGTCACAGGTATGGAAAAAAATACGAGCTATCAAAGGGAGCAACGTCACACACGGCATACCATTCATCCGCGCGCCAGAAGGTCTCATAACGTCAGAAACCGACATCCTAAGCAAACTTGCCACTACCTTCGAGTCAAACTCCAGTGATGATAACTACGACAAAGATTTCCTAACTTACAAAGAGACGCAGGAGACCACAACATATGAATCGTACCTTGACGACACTTCTTCTCCTATCAACCACCCTATCACTATCGATGAAGTCAATGATGTCATCAACTCAAGCAATAACACGTCACCGGGACCCGATGAAATTCCAGTCGCGTTTTTTAAACATATGTCAAACAGAGCCAGAAATACCTTATTGCAAATATACAACAAAATATGGTCAGAACACAAAATTCCTAACAGCTGGCTTCATGCGTATATTATACCAATTAAAAAACCTGATAAGCCAAGAGGAGAAATCTCGTCATACCGCCCAGTCTCTCTAACATGTAATATATGCAAACTATTAGAAAAAATAATTAATCGCAGATTAATCTGGACATTAGAAAAGAGAAATCTCCTAATAAAAGATCAGAATGGCTTCCGCCCTGGCAGATCAACCACTGACAGCATCGTCAAGCTGGAATCAGAAATACATGAGGCCTTTGTATGTGGACAAAAAGTAATTGCAGTTTTCTGTGATATAACGAAAGCCTATGATATGATATGGAGACCAACTATTATAAACCAACTGGTAGCATGGGGTTTCAAAGGAAATATTTTAGCGTTCATCCATAACTTCCTAGAAAACCGAATGTTCCAAGTCCGAATCAATAGAAAAAACTCAGAAAGGACCCCCCTACAAAATGGTGTCCCTCAAGGCTCAGTGATAAGCCCAACATTATTCCTCATAGCCATCAACAACATCACTGAATCGATTAAACCACCGGTCCAAGTAAACCTCTACGCGGATGACCTGGTCTTGTACTTAAGAGGCAAGAACACGAAGCACATGCAAAAACTGATGCAAAACTCATTAAACAATCTCAATATCTGGTCCAAGAAGAATGGACTCGTTTTCTCTACAAGCAAGACGAAATGCATGCTGTTTACAAAACGTGAAGAACTCGCACCTCCTCCTATATTAAAACTTAGTAACGTAGAAATCGAATATGTGCAGGAGAAAGTGTTCCTAGGAATTAGGTTTGACAAAAAGTTAACCTGGAAAGCTCATATCGCTCATCTAAAAGCAACCATCACACCAAGGCTAAACATGCTGAAAACTCTAACCAACCAGAACTGGGGAAGTGACCAAACCACACTAATCACACTTTACAGAAGCCTCATCAGATCCAAAATAGACTACGGATCGATCGCATACTCCACAGCCAGCAACACAACATTCAGAACCATAGAATCAATCCAGAACACGGCCTTAAGAATAGCTACGGGAGCATATCGAACAAGTCCAGTGGCGAGCTTACAGTGCTTGTGCCAAGAGATGCCACTTACCTTCCGAAGAAAGCAAATCACGACAACCTACTTAGCAAATATCCTGTCTAATCCCCATCATCCAAACTATAGCCTCATAAACACTGATAGATTCCGTAACCTCTGCCAAAACCTACATTTCTCAAAAATCCCACTGTATGCTAGAATCGACCAAATCTTCTCGGAATACCATCTCTCACGACCTATAGCAAATTTCTCAGAACAAAGTCTATATTACCCATGGAAAGCCTCGATACCAGATATTAACACCAAACTCAGTGCATTCCACAAAACCGATACCCACCCAAAAGTCATAGTAAACAACTTTAAACAAATAATCAATACCAGCTACCCAAACCATAAGCGGTTTTACACTGATGCATCTAAGACGACATTCGGAAACGGGGCAGCAGTAGTCACGCCAAACAAGACCTTAAGATACGGACTTCCCTCAATGTACAGCGTGTTTACTTGTGAATTATTTGCAATCCTTCAAGCCATACGGACAGCCTAAAAAGAACCTCAAACAAATTGCCTTATATGCACAGATTCATTAAGTTCCCTAGTGTCAATGACGCGGTTATACCCAAAACACCCACTAGTCAGGAAAATCCAACAACAGATGACCGAAAAACAAAACACAACAATATCTTTTATCTACGTTCCTTCACACGTGGGAATCCAGGGTAACGATGAAGCCGACACCGCCGCCAAGGAAGCATCCAATACTCAACCCATAAACATAGAAGAATCAACATATATTCCAACAGATTACAAAACAGGGCTGAAACAGTCATTCAAGCAGGCATGGAATACAGAATGGCAAAGAAAAACAACACATTTAGGAACTATCATGCCATCTATCTGTTACCGCCTCCCGACACCACCGAAAAGGAACCTACAAGTCATTATAAATAGATTACGACTGGGACATACCAAACTTACCCATCAATACCTAATGAAAAAAGAAAGAGCGCCCATCTGTACAACATGCAATACAACACAAACAGTAAACCACATCATAATGGAATGTGAGAAGTACAAGCACTTGAGAGCAAAACATGACATAGCAGCGACAATCAATGAAGCCCTGGGAATGAATCCAGAGAAGGTATCCAGTACTTTAAACTTTCTAAGAGAAGCAGAGCTGACACAAGAAATCTAGCATCATCATACAATAGAAACTTTCAAAGATAGTTATTCATATTATGATAATATACATAGTGTCGATAATAAATGATGTTATACAATAGTAATATACTGTAAAACTACTGAACAAGCCGCTAATGACTCTCGCAGTCGATGCGGCACTTGTATAATAAAAAAAAAAAAAAAATTTCTAAACGCTGTGAATTCAAGCGATTCTTAAGCTTATAAATGATAGGTACCTAGATCTACCTATTTTACTTATCTACCTACAATAAGAATTAACTAAAATAATCAAAGGAGGACAAACAATATAAAATCTACTCGCTATTTCCAATACTAGAGAATAATCGATTTTTTTCTTAGGGCGGAATTTTTATAGGTAGATATGGTATATCTTTAAAATCATTTTTGAAAAAAATTATCTAAATCCGAAATGCAGCTCAGCATTTCTGGTGGGGCATTTTATCCTAGTCTTAATGTTTATTGGATATGCCAAAGACACCAAATTGGGTATTATTATAATAGGTTTGTTTTAGAATTATTTTTTAATGTTGTTTTTCAAAAATGAAGAGTATAAGTACCAAACGAGCTAAGTGTCAACAACAAGTTTATGAGATATTTAAACAAAATTTAATATGTAAATGGGTGCAAACAGTTTTTGAAAATTTGTTGTAAATTCAGACATAACCTAATGGTCAACACAAAATAACATAAATTAAACCTCAGGGCCGAAGTAACGTGCAGTAACTGACATTACCAAGAAAGAATTTTCGGAGAAACGGCAAGCAGAATCTTACGTTTGCAGAAACATTTCTCTTTGCCGCTTCTCCATCAGTGAAAATGTTCATCCAAACGTAAGTTTCTGCTTACTATATTAACTATATTGACTAATATTAAGACTATTGGACCGAAAACGTACAAAAAAACAAATCTAAAAAAATTTAGAAAGGTGGTAAGTTCCATATTACCATTAAGTACAGTAATTAAGTAGTAATTAGCTAGCCTTCTGGTTGGTGATTTTTATTTACATCGTCCATATTTGTTTACTCATTTTCAAAAATGCGTCAATCAACCATTAATCAACACAAATCAAGACATTACCATTACCAACCTTCTAATGTTACAGCCGCAGGACATATATAGACTTTGGCATCTTTGGGTGACTTTATAGCTTAACAATAATCCTAGCACAAAATTGCACTTTAGTTTTGTAGCGATATGCTGCACGTCTCATAACTCCACTTGATAAAATTTGGCACTTAGCACCTTAGGTACATACACTCTTCAATTATTATTAAATCGCTTTAATTTCACAGAAGGTAACTTCCGGCAAACTGTCTAAAAAATAACAGTGCAGCATTGAGTATGAGTTATATGTGATAAGTAGAAGATTAAAAAAATGAGATTTTTGTAAAGATCTATTCTGATATACGTCTGTTGCTCCTGAAATCGTCACATATCGCGCAGAAATCCTAAAGATTCCTTTATCTGGGATACGGAATAGCAAGTGAGAGTCTTGATTAAATAATTTAACGATGCTCAAACTGCTTAGATGAACTACTATAATAGGAAAACAAAATAAAAACTATAATATCAGAGATGAAATTAAACAGCAGAGTATCTAATTAAGTCATTCGAAACAGATAAATTAGTATGATAGACTAGATGAGGAGTTTGAAAATTTGTACATGCATGATTTCAATTTCGACGAATCGACCTAAAATATTCCCAACACCATATCACTTGCGGTTATACCGGAAGTGATATGGTGATAAACTTATTTATTTTAAATGAGGAAATCTGTATATTATTAGATTTTCATATTGTATAACGCAATTCAATAAGAATTGTTATTAAAATTGAAGTTTGTGACAAAAGTAACAATATTTTAACGATTTTTAAATTTTAAACCAGCTAACTTTGAAAACGACTAGAATGGTAAACCGGTTTACATGTCCCTATCTTAACTTTTCCTATAGGCAGGTATCCTATATTATACAGGGTGAGTCGGGAGGAACGCCCCAAACTCTAGGAGTGTACTATACACGTAAAAATAATATTAAAAAAATTGAATGTTCCTATCCGATTTTCATTTGTTTTCAAGTTATAATGTAATAACAAATAAAGAAAATTTTATAATTAACATTTTTTTAATGATAGCGTTATTGCAGTAAATGTTCAAAAATACCGCCAGTGACCTATAAACACTTTCTGCTTCGTCTACGAAGAACAACTGTTGCTTTTCGAATTGCTTCATGTTTTTCTTTAACTTTAATATCAGCTGCCGTATTTCTAATGCGTCGAATTAGTGCATCCCGAGTGTCCACTTTTACTTTGTACACTTCATTATTGAATCAAGTGCTGTGAGGTCTGGAGAACGTGGAGGCCAGTTAATAGGACCACCGCGACCAATCCAACGTCCTAATGTTGCTTGACCTCACGAACGAAATGTTCAGGAGCTCCATCGTGATGTTAGTACATTTGCATTCTGATATTTACAGGAACATCTTCTATTAGCAGTCCTTGTAATTCGTTATGTAAAACAATTAAGTAGTGCTCTCCTGTGAGGCGATTCTCCAAAATAAAAGGGCCTATTAAATATCTATGGATCATACCACACCACACGTTTACCGAAAACGTATATTGAAAATTATTTTCGCACTGTCGCGTGGGGATTTTCGTCTGACCATACCTACATGAGAGTTACGAGTATATTATTAATACCGTCACGAGTGAATGTTGCTTCATCCGTAAGAAGTATACGCGATACAACACGGACATTATTATTTATCCACCGACAAAATTCCACACGATTAACATAATCCTTCTGTTGTAATTTCTGTACTCTCTGTAAGTGGTATGGATACAAGCCTTGCTTGTGTAGTGTGTTTATTACTCTTTTTTGTGGAATCTCCAATTGATTACTAATAATTATTCGTGAACTGGTCGTTGCATTTGCTTCTACTAAATCCAGAATATTTTCAACTTCTTCTAAACTTTGTCGCAGAGCTCGTTCAAATGTTATTTTACTAACTGGGATTACCGGTCTCGCACAATTTGTTGAAAACTCTGATAAATACTTTTTTATCAAGAATTCTATGATGTGAAAATCGTTGACGATATTCTTCAACAGCAGCTGTGGCACTTCCATTACAGAAACCATAAACAAACACCATATTTGCATATTCCAAATTTGATTAAGTGTTTGGCATTTTGTAACACTTACAAACTTGAGAGCCATAGACCTAGAATATAATGGACGAACCTTTGAGACTAAAATTTGTTGCCAACCAAAGTTAGGCAACCATACATACAAGTAAGGGCAAAGCGACGAATTCAATTCAACAAAACAAATTTAAACAAAGAATAATCAAAAATTCCGCATTCTTGGTGTTTTTTGAGTGATAGAACAATAATTAATGTTAATATTATTATTTGACATTAGTAAAAATAAATAAATATTTATTATTGGCCTTGTATGGAAATTGTAGGTGTATAACAAATAGATCTGATTTTAATATCCATACTGGTTAAAAGCATATTAATATTTACTTTAAAGATCTTCTCTGTGGATTTAAAATTTAATATTAATAATGGTCCAGTCTTGTGCAGCTTATAATTGTGTAAATCGTGTATCAAAATTAACAGATATATATTTTCATAGGTAAGTGAAACATTTTATCTCTGTAATTGTAATAAATAGGTAGTTATTCTATTAGAATTACACCATTATTATAAAAACAAATAATAAAGTCGTGTTATTATAATTTTTATGCATTCATTTTCTTATTCTTTAAAAATAACCATGTTCTTCCTATAAAATACCTATGTGTAATAAAAACAAAAAATTTGAATTTCGTATTATTTCTTCATATATTATTTAGTAGTTTTTGCCCTTACAAGAAATGTTGGTTCCCTACCTTACACAATAAGGTAGGCAACCAACATTTCTTGTAAGGGCAAAAACTACTCTTACACTGGCAACAAACTTAGTACAGTAAAGCATTGACAACTATCAGTCCATTATATTCTAGGTCTATGTTGAGAGCAAACATTCAATCACTGTCACAGTAAATGACACATTATCAAAACAACAAAGCTGTCAAAATAAGCCTCGAACAGTGCATACCTACTCTGATTATGCGGAAATTTTTAATGCAAGTGGAATTCTAGATACATTTTTCAATTACGTTATAACTTGAAAACAAATGAAAATCGGATAAGAATATTCAATTTTTTTAAAATTATTTTTATGTGTATAGTAATTACCTACACTCCTGGAGTTTGGGGCGTTCCTTCCGACTCACCCTGTATATGTAGATAGCTGAAATTTTTATCAGTATTTTTCATCACCCGATATAAAAATTTCATTCACACACCAGTTAGGGGTAGATATATGTAAGCTGTTTACTCATTCTTAAGTTCTTTTCAATGTAAACTCATAAAATATATTGCATAATATATTGCATTGTTTTTTAGTTACCTACCTAATATGTATTTATTTTATGTGAAGTTATTTAATTTTGTTTTTGAATAGCGCATATTAACCCAGTGATATTCATTTAAAAAATAATTGTTCTTGATAAGTTTGCTTCATGACAATTTTTGAAAAATGTAAAGTTACTGTAAAGTTCTTGAACTTACACGTATAGGTATGTATACAGGGTGTTAAGAAAATGACGGATAAACTCTTCAGTACATTGTAGGGGACACTCAGTAGAGTACGGGAAAAATAATTAAAAAAATTCTGGTCTTCAATTTGGTGAGATAAAAAATGCCAAAGTTAACATTTTACTATCTTTGTTTTTCGGCATTTGCAAAAAGTAAATGATTTTACAGATATAAAAAAGGGTACTTTATTCGTTATCAATTAAATAAATTGCTTAAGATGTATTACTGACTTGGAAAATTTAATAAGAATTTTTTTTCTTTTCTAAGATGCTGAAAAAAGCATTTGGCAACAACGGTTTTGATAGCTTGACTACCTACATTGTTAGAAATTAGACGAAATGACCAAATACCAACTGTTATCGTGTTAAACGTTGCCAAATTTATTGCTTTATATCTTTTAAAATGGAGCTCTGGATTTTTAAAAATTATTTTTCCCGTACTTTACTGAGTTTCCTCTACAATGTACTGAAGAGTTTATCCGTCATTTTCTTAACAAACGTTACTGAACTGTTCTTGTAAAGTTTTCTGAACTATGCTAATACTTTACATTCGAAACATTTTAGTGCACCATTGCTGCACGGCCGTTAGGACAGTAGGTACATTCAATCAACATTGCAGTAATAAGTTAACTGCGTCTGTGTTTGCAACATTACACTTAACTATACAAATTATTAATGTAATATTGCTGCAATGTTTCTCTGACCAGTGCATGGGATCAGCTTTGAAAATGGAAAACTACAACTTTCATTTGCGCAGGTATAACTCAAAAATTACTCACTTTAAACTCCAACTGACAAAATCATTTGCATAAAATTTTTTGAACCCAATAAAAAATATAATATACCTAATACAGGTAGTCCTACTTAAAATAAAAAAGTGGGATAACTACTTCCGCTAAAAACGGAAGTGGTCTGGGTCTGGGACTGTAAATATTTTAATTCAGTTCGGCGAAGTCGAAATCATACATTATGTACCTACAAATTTTCACTTCACCAAATTTTTCTTAGTAATAATTATTTTTCTATATTTATCAACGAGGTACCTACCCAAGGCTCTCGCGCCTCACCCTGTGAAATCAAATATTTTCCTCAATTATTAAGATAAGGATAGTAGATGGTAGATTTAAAATTTTGCGGCTTTCCATCGGAGTTTTTTTCGAAAAAATATTAAATGAGTAAACTTTCATTGAAACATAACTCACCTATATTCTAATATCACTTTAAAAATATCCACGTGGCACGATTCACTTCAAAAATTAAACATCCACTTATAAAAATTCACTTCTGACTTGACTCACTTCGTTAGTGATTTAAGTAATTGAGTGTGGAATTGGTCGCGAATTCGGGGCGTTCTAGGCACTGACTCCGCCCTTCCAGCCCCTGACTTAAGATGAGTCAAAAATAGCAACCAATACCAGTGAGGCTATCTTAATAATAACTTGCAATGCAAGATTACTTACTTATTTTCTGAAGGGAACTGGACTGGAAGCACAGTTTTATTTCTTGATAGTCTGCTATAAAACATGTAATTTTTTCATAGTGAATTCAAACAGATAATTTTAACTATTTTAAAAATTTTTCTTCAAGTCTCGTGTACCCAGTAGGTACTTGATATTATGTATTATTATGTGCAGGGTGTCTCATATAACTTGTCCCTGTACCTTATTGATGAATCTGTAGCTGATACAAAAATTTTTTTCTAATAAATGTCATTTATGATAATGCGATCTTTTTTTATAAACTATGTAATTTAAAAATGGCCGACGTTTCACATGGTCAAGCTCAAGATGTAAAGTTACTTATTTTTAAATACAAAGGCCTATATATTTTTAATTTTCTTACTACTGAGAAATACAAATGCAATAATGGATGTCATATGGGTCGCCGACTTCTTTGTTCGAAATTATTAGGCCTCTTCAGCAAAAATAGCTGAACTTTGAAGCACCATGTAAATATAGATGGCTATTTGAGATTTGTGAACGCCGTTTTCACCAACAGTTTTTAAAATTAGTCTTCTTCAATATTTTGGGACTAAAAATATAAAATGTGTAATCACGAAGAAGTGTTGCCATGTTTTGCAAAGTGATGATGTTCTTAATTTTTTCAACCTGTGTGGTTGAGGTACCCATCAGGCGCGTCCTAGGTGGCGGCCTTATTATTATTATTGTTATTATTATTATTATTACTTCTAGGGTAGGCTCAAAGCCCTTGTACTGAAGCTTGCGCTTATTGTACCCCTTTGGATAATTATCTCATCGGTCCCATCTCCCGAAAGTATTTCAGTATACAGCCTTACAGTGATCAATAGTGAGTATAAGGTTAGCAGCGGTGATAGAGCTCGTCGGATTTAAAACTTCAGACTGGCAGCTCTAAAAGCCCTGCCGCGGACCACCTCCCCCAACCTAGTTGTCGTGTCGTGACTAAAGGTCTGCTCAGGGGTTATAATGATGCCGGAGAACGTCCGAAAGTGGACTCTCCGAAAGACCGTAAAACTCTGTTATCGAGGTCATATCTTGCGAACAGAGGAATACGGGGGTTTAGGCTTTACCGCCTGGACCAAAAGGAGACAACTTTTAAAAACCTATAAATCCTTATATGGCGGCAACCCAGGCTAAAAGGATGCGTGGCTGAATACTAGATCAGTCCCTTCTGGATTCAACCTCGAAGAAGTGGCGCACCTTCGAAAATAAATGCCTACCATACGTATGGAGCTCTGCGAATGGTATTTCTTTAATAGCTCCATTACTCGTGGGCCATATGGACCAAGACACACCTAATTCAAAAAGGGTAGGGGATTCTGAAAAGAAAGACCCACCCAACAAACTCTCAGGAGCCGCTCGCAGGAAACTGAGAAAAGAGTAGAAACTACAAAACCAGGGGGAAACTGGAGAACCTAGAAAGCTAGGGTTGAAGGTGAACCCCAGTGTAACAAAACTCGGAACCAGTAAGGAACCGGAACAACGTAAAAGATGGAGAACCTGCACCAAGGTTCTCAGGAGTGCAGCTTAGAGGGGACTTTCTCATGGCTTCCTGCGCTGACCAGGCCACAGAGGACTGGCTTATGCGGGTGGTCAGGGAAATGGAACCCTGGTCAGGAGCGAAACTCGGCACCAAGGACGTTCCGAAACCTTTAAAAGCACCAGTGTGGATACCAGGGACCCAAGAGGAACTAAAAAAGACTGGGAATTCAAAACTAGGGATTAAAAACCAGAAACGTGGATCCTAGTAGACAGAAAATCTGACACAAAAGGCCAACAACTAATTTTCCTCATGGGAGACAATAGAGCAACTTCAATGAAGACCTTACCTAAACCTAACATTGTGTTTCAAAGTTGAGCTATTTTTTGCTGAAGAGGCCTAATTGCCTAATAAATTCTACACAAGAGGTCGGAGAACCATCATATGACTTACATTATTGTATTTGCATTTCTCAGCAGTTTCAGGAAGTTAAAAAATATACAGGCCTTCGTATTTAAAATTAAGTAACTTAGCGTCATAACCCTGTATAAAAAACATCGGCCATTTTGAAATTAGTTTATAAAAAAAGATCTCATTATCCCAATGGCACTGACTTGAAAGAAAAATTCTTATCACCTAATACAGGTTCCTCAATAAGCTAAAGGGACAAGTTATATGAGATAACCTGTACCTACCTACTTATTATAGGTAGGTATAGGTATACCGGGTGTTTCTTATAAGAATCGATAAAGAGCAGGGAAGTGTAGACCCAAAATATATAGAGATGTTATAAGCCATTTAATAACAAATTTGTGGTGTCAAATTTCGAATAAAATTAATATCAGAGTTACACTTCAGCTTAGGAAAACCAAATTTCGACCAAACCAAACGACCATTCATCGACAGTAAGTAAAGTTAAATTGTAGCATTAAATGGTTGATAAGTTATGATGCACCCTTATTGTTGTTTATACCAAATGGTTGCATCGTAATTTACCAAGAAATATAAGGGGCCATAACTCAAAAATTAGCCAGTTGTAATTTTTTAACAATTTTTTCTATGCTGCACGAATTGCTCCCTACAATGCTGCACGAATTGCTCCCGTCAATGTACCGTTGAGGTGTAGATGACAATGTCGGGTATTTACAGAGTCACCTTGAAAATATTTTTATTGAATTTCTCGTTTTCACTATTATGTCTGAAACTTTTTTTTCTTTTGAGACTGTAGGACCAATAGTTCCCGAGATATGGCCGCTGCGTGGAACACCTTGTTGTTGATTAATAATTTCGAGAATTTTACACTTGAGCCTTCTTATTTAAGTACGTTCCCAATGAGTATTTTATTGGACCCTTTTCGAAAAGGTGATTCTGTAGCGCTCGAGTGAGTGTATTATAGGGTAATTCGTGAACGATAGTCCACATAAGAGGAAATATCAAAGTCAGTTTATGAATGGTTTTGGCGATAATTTAAATACAACATGACACAGAGCGTCTTTTATGAACACTCTCCTGGTGTGTTTGCGAGCGGCTGTTTTGGTACGTTTCACGCAACTGCAGTCTATTCCAGGCTCCAGCAGGTCCAGAACGCAGAATTATCAGCTGATCTCTAGAATACGACTTCAGATCATTCTAGATAATTCTAGTTCATCGGGTAGTTCCGCTTACGGTGCATCAGTCTCGCTCTCACGCCAAAAGGTTCGCACCTTGTGTGAAAATTCTTCCGCACTTTTCTTCGTGTCTTGCTTCAAATATTTCATCGAACAATGCATAGGCAATCAGATAATAATAATAATTTTTTTATTATTTTTTTTTGTCGCCTTGACAGGTGCGTTCGGCTTGCACACTCTGTTGACACTTTTTGCTCTTTTGACTCTAAATACCTTCGGGTACAAGCAGGGGAGTCAAAATGAGTAGCTCTAAAACGGTCGGCTATGAACAGATAGTCTAGTCACTTGGGCAAAAAAAAGTTCGTTGAAGTCCATGTACACCTTCATTTAGGCGTTCTAAGTGTTGTGTCAAAAGACTCATAAAATCTCTTGTCTGCGTCATAAGTTATTCAGGGTCAAAGTTCACAAATAATTTTTCTTGCGATTGTCTAGGTTTCTATAGCTCCAATGATGTATAAATCTATTATAAAAATTGTAGAACATAAAATTTGAGTTTTTTCCAAACATTTTTCTATGCACTTTTTTAAGAAACATCATTGGAGCTGTAGAAACCTATATTTAGCTAATCGCGAAAACCGATTTTTGTGACCTTTGGCCTTGAATAGCTTATGACGCAGACACGAGATCTTATGAGACTTTTGAGACAATATCTAGAACGCCCAAATAAAGGTGTATAAGAATTTACAGTTTATTATCTCTCATTCCGAGGTGAAACCCTAATATGACTGCCCTAAGAGTGGTGTGTAAGGAGTAAACTCCATACATCGACTAGCTTTGGTGACATTCTTGGAGTAGGTAAATATGGCGAACATGCGCAATATCAACTTTCTGTCAATTTGGTAATCTCACCTCATCAATGGTAGGATGTGCAGCTAAAATCTTGCGTGATCATTGCTCATTAAAAGGGTTGTACTACAGTAGTAATAATAAAGACGTACCTAATAATAATTATTGTATTTATATAAAAAATGGATGACACCATTTCGCCAACAACACATAAATTGGTGAAATTAATTCTGTGAACGAAATAAACGAAGTGATGAACGATTATTAGTTTTTAATTGGCTATGGTAAGAGTAAGTTTAAAAAGTCAGATGTGACGTCACAGTAACCGTCCGAATTAATATTTTTAATTTCACCAGAAAATGTCAAACAGTTAATAAATGTCAAGTTGTGAACGAGCGTAAATTATTGAAGGAATCATTCAAACAATGAATTGAACCGCTTACGTCAGTTTGAGAGCCACTGACAACTACAGAAAATTTATTCACGTAATGACACTCTATCCTTTGTGCTGTTAATTTAATTCTAATTCAAAACCAATGTTGACGTATACTTATTTATGCGGGATGGAGTGTTTAGACAAATTGGACGGTTACTATGAAAGCCACGTATAGGAAACAAAATAAATCGAACAATCAAAAGGATGTGTATTCTTAATCCATACGTATGACTTTTTATAAGCTTTATCGGACTATGCATCATTTTATTTTTTAATTTCCATAACTTCAAATGACAACTGAAAAAATCTAAAAGCTCTTGACCATTCGTGTGTACAGAAAACGCTCTGCTTACTCTGTTGTCACGTGACTGTACTGCCCATTCTGCACGATTCACTCTCACTCTCACTCGGAGTTTGCAAGCTGATCTCACCTGACATGTTTTAATTTTCATGAGCCTTCTGCTCTACTCTATTCTTTGATCACAAGAGTGATTCAGTCACTGATAATCGATGCATTTCTGCCACTCTGACAATAATAATTATTGACAACTTACATAATGTCAGTGTTTTTTATGTTTTTTCGTGTCAATATTTTTAGCTACACAGTTTTATGATTTATTACAAAAATTCTTTCCCTGCAAATGTTACATATCTCAAGAAATGTTGAGACAATTACCTCTGAATTAACCTACTTTTATCTCGGTTCTAAATTAACAGATTAATGAGGAAGTACAAGAAATCTGACTGAAATTAACAATGCTACAATACATAGCTGAAAAACATGTTTATTTCTTACGAGACATGGAATTCGCGTCCAAATTATTCGTCCACAGTTTCACAGCTTTTCCTTCATATGTGTTCCTGAGCTTTTCGGCAATTCTGCTATTTTTACATTTCCATAGATACACCAGCCGGTACACCAAATGGCATGTTAGACTAGGAAGGGTAAGTGAAATTATTCATACATGCTTGATTTGTCCTGTGCTTGAAATACTGTTCTGTAATTGGAACGGAATTTTGGGTCGAGTATCGGCATAATCGGCAAACCTACGAGAAAAGTACGTAATGGGCAATCACGTGGTAGTAAATTTATTTACCTTAACTCTCTTGTAATCCTAAAAACAAAAAAACAGATATTATATTTTTGAAAAAAATGAGCTTAACCCTTGTTATAACAGTCTGTGCGCTTTTGACGAAAGAATAATGAATGTATCGAATAAAGGAAACAGATAGGAATGTGTTTTTATTGTTTTTCATGTCAGGAAAGATGGAGGAAGTTGTAATCGAGGCTATTAAGGGATGGACCCAAGAAAGGTCTAGCGAAGTATTGGGATACAACACCATACTCTTGAGAGACTAGACTGCGCACTGTTGACCTGCACAGAAACACTGAGACTGGCGGACATGATCAAACTGAACCAGCGAGAGCTTAGACTACTAGTTGAAATTTTCATCGGACGCAAACTCTGAACAGGCACTTACAGCCTTATGGGGGTGAGATGTGACCCTATCTCCATATCGGTTTATACGAGGTATTAACCTACATTAACCTCTATTTTAATATATTTGGGTCAGAAGCACTATCACTAAAAGGGGAAGAAATGAAACTCCTCTCATGGAAAAATCTCTTGGTCTTTATAAAAAGCCCGGGAAGCTTTAAGCTTTGAGTATAGGTGTTCCAATGGTACAAAGCTGCTTGGTAACCTAGACGCTTGGGGTGCATTACCCATTCCCATTGTGTCCATCCTACAATACTCTATGCCATCCTACAATGTTAGAAAGCCAACCAATCAATTTTAATTTAATATTTATTAAAAGAGTTGTGTGTAGAATAGAACAGGAATAAGAAGTACTGGGTAATTAAAAAAGTTGGAGCTCTTCTTCTTCACTGACAACAGTTTAGGAATAAGAAGGACCATTACCAACCTGGCTATGGAACTACTAGAGTAGTTTTGTGCCCATTCACATGCTTTAATTAACACATGCAATTGAGTTGGACTCCTCTGCACCAGAATTAGTAAGTTGCGTACTATGACGTATGTTCTTCTGATTCCAGTTCTACCCTATACTATGTATATCTATTTTATATTGTTTATTGAAAAATGTTAATACGCCTCTCTCTACTGATTGCAGGATATTATGTTTCAATGGGTTTTCTTTTATATATCTCGAGGATGGTTCCTGTTAATAAGACTCTTCAAGTTATTTCACCAACAATTGATGAAATCTATAGACGTGAGTATCCACTTTCAAATCCAGTGTATAAGTTTCAGATCTTCTACTACACTCATATGTACCAGCTAATTGTATTGTAAGCTGGTTATCACCAGAATGTGAGGCTGCAGATGGAACAGTAGGCAGTAGGTATCCACCAGGTATCCAGTAGGTAGAATAGGTACCCACCAAATTACCTGCGACTAAGTACGAGCTACAATTAAAAACTATTCAAACTCTTATTTAAATGCTGTTTTTTCCCAGCGGCCTTTTTTGTTTTCTGAGCATAACAATCATTACTACTGTATTTTGATTTGCCAAGTAGTCGCATCGCTTGAATTTTTTTCCCCTTTAAAGAGAGAGCATCGGTCTTAACTGTGTAGGTAAGAGGTGTCTTTCCACTCTGGTAAAATTATTTCGAGATCGAGCTCATTTAGCCAGACACAAGTTTTGGGTATAGGTAAATAACCAAATTGAATTCATCTTGTGTGCTTCTTCTTAAGCGGCCCCGTGCGGTTGAGGTACCCATCGAGGGCGATTCAGGTGGCGGATAGGGGAAGGCCTTACATTTGTATTTGAATTTGTATTTGTGTTGGTTCTTAGTGACGGTAGCTTGGGTGCGTTGGATCCAAACCATCAAACTCTGCCAGTACTTTTCGAAGTTCATGTAGTATAGATTCGGTAGTACTATTTTTTGCGTTGCTACTCACTATATTGCTTGGTGTATCAGTGTCGCGTTCGGTATTTGATTTTCCATCGGCATGGTCAACTTCAGTTAGTACTTTTCCATTATTGGTTGGTGTATCATCATTGTAATTTATTTGGAGTTCAAGTTGCACCTCACCTTGTATTTGTTGAAGAACTTGTTCAGGTAGTAGTTTGTTTTTCATGATGGTTCTTCTCTGATCTGCAACGTTGTTCAGATACCTGTAAGTTAGGGAATTGTTCTATAACAGCACGATGAAGGGTGTATCGGTAGGTGGTCATATCCGTCTCGAAGTTAGTTATTTTATAATAGGAGCGCATAATAAAATAATTCATCTCGATAGTCCATTTCATGCGCTTCCTTGGCTTACCAGCTTTTGTGGTCTGAGGTAAATTGACTTGCATCTCCTCAGAAGCATCTGCCGCTGGTTGTGAGGGTTTGATGTCAGGTCCCTCAGTGGGTGGTGGTTGCAGTAGCCATACTCGACATCACGCTGCTTCGGTCACTAGTCAAGAAAGACTGTAGTAGCTCACTTAATACACAGGATCCTCTACCTAAATCCTGGGCCCGACATGGCGTTTCGGTGGTACAATGCCGATTCACAATGAGGGAATTGCATTTTATACCTACTGCCAGGTAAAGGTATATCAGCCGCTCCTAACATGCAGTCAGACGCTGTCGGAAAACCGTCCCTTACATGGATTCAGACGTTTTCTCCTATGTAGGTCCATACGCCTACTTTCACAGCCGGTGACCATAGGTCCTTTTAAGGCAAGGTCCACCAATCCTTTAATCGGCTTTTACGACAGGTATTAAATCCTGGGCCTATTCTTACCCAGGTCCTATACGGGTAATATTATTATTATTATTATCGGGAAAGCTCACTGTTAACATGTACCAAAACCCGATACATCTATAGTTTTTATATTTTCAGACATTTGCACCAGAAAATGAAAAAGAAGTAAATGAATTTCTGACAAAATTCATGATTATGACGATAGTATTTCTTATTTCCATGATCCCGTTCATCATTTTTTGCGCCAAGTATCTTTTCAAAAACAGGGAGCCAAATTTATTCTTGATATGGTAAGTTTTTACTTGTGTTTCAATGGGTCTAGGACGTCCTATCCCTTTATGGAATAGAATGGACTACATCGATGCAAATTTTTAAAATCAATTAAAATCAGTGAATTTATTCATTTGGCAGGGTAGATGAGGACCCGTGGTTGCACTCGGAAATGGGTATGTCAGGGCATCTTCTGGAGCAGCGCTCGCCTCATCATCCCGTGCTGAAGGAAAGCGAATTAGCATTTCGTTCAGGGCGATCAACCAGCGTTGACGCCGACATCTACAAGGAGAGCAGTAGTCGGAGGCCACTCAGGCCTTCCAAATCTATTCCTGCTGTACTGTGAGTAGTATAGATCGCATTCACCCGATAATGAATGCCCGTGGTGATATGTTGGGTGTTTATCGCAAGGATTTTTTTTTTCTGTTTTAATAATATTATAATTCCTTTCTTCACTTTTTTCTCATTCAGGCTTTCTTAACATACTACTAATATACAGTGCATTATGAATTATAAGAAAATTATGTTCGTGATGGTTATTTTTTTATTTTTTGTAAAAATTATTGTTTTTGTGCACATTTTTTACTTGCCAATAAATATACCTACCGTGTGAGTACTGATCTTATTAAAGAATAGGCGAATTGCAGTTAATAGGTAGTTTCTATTGCAAATAGTTTCAATTGGATTGTTTGTAACAATACCAACACCAAGTAGGCATCTGCGATAACGCATTGAAATACAGCCTATTTCTTATGGATAAATGTATTCAACATAATCGTACAAAGCAATTTGCCTGTGTATAAAGACTAAATAAAAACTGCCTTTCGTGTCTCGCTCGCGTTTTTTATTTTATTTTTCACACGATGGAAAAAGATCAACCCTATCACGCCTGCCTGAAAATTCGCCTTGTCTGGGCCCAGAAGGGCTACCACGATTTGTTTTAATTCCGAATCGGGATGTTTAGTTGTTGTAATTTTCGATTTTCGGCTATGAAAACTGTCTTTCTTGCTTCGCTGTAGTGTTTTGTTTTACATGGGAGGAAGAAAGATCAACCCTATACCCTATCACGCCTTTGTGAAAACTCGCCTTGTCCGGGCCCTGAAGGGCCGCCGTGAATTTTGGAAGTTCAAATTTCCAACTTTGAAAATGGTCTTGAACTAAAAAACCTGCCCATTATACGTTGCTAAGATTCTTTATTTATGGTCATTCAAGAAATAATAGCAGATTAAGTGAAGAATTTATCACTGTAACCGAACCGGATGTTTAGCCACTCCCGTCGTTAACTTTTCGTCGTTAGCTTCACCCCGGGGATATTTGCTTAGTTTAATGAGTAACCACTTGAAAATAAACCGAAAAACAGTTTTTCTCCTAAAGTGTGAGTCTCTCCAGCAGGGGTGGATGGAGTGACCTAAACCGGTCCGGGAAAGTAGAGGAACCGGCCCAAAGAATATGTGGCTGGCAGGCAAAAATTTATATGACTAATAACAAAAATTTTGTTGATACCCAAGTGTTTTTCATCAATAATAGTCGCTAAAAAATAAAGCTAAAAAATATTGTTACTTCTCCTTGATAAAAATTTCGAACTGAAAAAAAAAACAGTTTCAAAATGACCATAATATTTTATTCAAATGAATCAATCAAATAGAGAATAAAGTGAAAATTAAACTTAACAAATGAACTAAACAAACCAATAGAAAATTTACTCCAGAATTTAATAAATAAAAATAAAAATTTAAAACATCAACAATTTTTTCATTTGCGGAGACGTTTCAGCAAAAGCATTAATGACATTTTCGTTATCAATTGTACCTACTTAAAGTCGCCTTTTCTGTGCTCATCAACATGAAGGCTTCCAGATTATCATTCGACAATCTATTTCGTAGTCTGTTTTTTATAAATTTTAACACAGAGAAGAAACGCTCACACTGCACTTGTGAAATTGGTAACGTAAGAAGAAATTTGTATGCTGTTGCCAACACAGGATAAGCTTCTTGATATAAATTAAATCTTATGATGGTTTTGTAGCAACAGTTCGCACAGTTTCGACAATTTTTGCACAAAGTATTCACTTCCTCAGAATCGTCCAAATTACGAACAGTTTGATAAGATTCCTGTAATCTCAATTTTAATGTTTCCCAATTGTTAGCGAAGGTGAAAATCTCGTCTTGTAATTGGTCAGATGTTCCTGAGTCATCAAATGGCATGATTTTTTACGAAAGATCTTCCAGAAGATTGTTAGGGATCTTATTCTTTTTATTTGTTCAAAGTTTTTGGGATCCAAAAAAGAGAGGTTCATAGATAAATTTGTGTTTTTTGAAAAACGTCGATTCATGGACACAATCACTTAATCTAAGACAAAGTTATAGGTTTCAATCTTGAAGCTGTCGAAAGGGTCAGTCGCGGCTTCTGATCTGTTGATTTTTCGTCATGTATTTTTTTAACGCGTCTTTTTCTGTGAATGGGCAAGGATTCTTTAATTACTAATGTATTGCATTCTTCGACTATATCCAGCTGCTCACTTGCCCATTCAACAAATTTGTCCGCCGTTTTTCGGAAAATCGGAAATTTATTTTTTAGAATGCTCACATTACACCAGACTTTTTTGACTTCAATCTGTAGAGAAACCCAAACAGCACAGGAATTTTAAGCTATATTCGAGCTTTTCAATGGGATTTTCTAGCCATCTCTACCTCTGTTCGTTTTCCGGAAAATCGAAAAAAAAACGCTTTTTCGTGCTAGGATTTGACCGGAATTTCGAACTCGAAAATAGCTTGAAATTCCTGTGCTGTTTGGGTTTCTCTACAGATTGAATTCAAAAAAGTCAGGTGTAGTGTGAGAATTCCTTAAAATAAATTTCCGATTTTCCGGAAAAAGCTGAAAGCTAGAGACAGCTCGAAAATACTATTAGTAAGCTCGAAAATCCCCTGTAATCGATTTAATTTTTTTTCAAAGGTGTGCTTGAATTTGGGACCTTTAAATATTATGTCGTGGAATGCTTACTTACATTATCTCTTGTTGAACTGCTTTTGTCGTCGTCAACGCAATTTTCTTTAGTCTTTGTCCCTGCATCGGAAATAGAATCTTTTTTCTTAAGAAAACTTTCCAACTTGACGCATTTCGTTCTTTGCCCTACCAACCTTTGTTTTTTTTTTCTCTCTTTGTTTTTCTGCACCTCCTTTACCTTTTAAATTCAAGGAACTCATTTTGAAAAATTATTGTCCTTTTTATTGAAAACTGCTCGATAAATTTGGAGTATAGGTACACTATTATGGAGATTTGAAGAAAAGAAAACGCATTACAAAACACCCCACACACCCACACACCTACATTAAGAACCAACAATTTCAAATTTGTCAAACAATTTCGAACTGGAACTAAAAAGTTTCAAAATGTAACTAATCAATTTCAGATTAAAACTAATAAACAAGTTCAAATTCAAGAAGTGTATTTATTTTGTGACATATAGGCCAAGGAAAAATTAAAAAAAATAATATAACTTAGTTTTGATAGTTGATTTTGCATTCATTAAGTTTCTGTAGTATAGCTTATTATATTATGTACAGGGTGTCTCGGAAATTAATGGGCCTAGAACCTCAAAATAAAAAATTTCCAGATCACGAGAAATTCAATGAAAATATTTTCAAGATGGCCGCACTTCCGGAAATACCGGAAGTTGACATCTACTTCGTTATTTTAACACCCTGTAAAATATTATATTTTTTAAATGGTCCGAAGAAAGCGAATACAGGTGGTTTTCACCATTGGAATTTAGATTCAGCGGTTTATAAACAAGCGAAAATCGAAAATTTCAACTTCGAAGCAGTCTAGAACTAGAACGGCTCAAGATATCTAAAAACGGTTTACATGTTCTTATCCTAACTTTTCACATAGTATCCTACTATGTGGTTTAAATTTTAATACAGGGTGATGAAAAACCGTATAATTTTATTTATTTATTTATTTATTAAATTTCATTTAACACAGTAGGTATGTACCTACCAATGATTGTTTACTCCAATATTTCTACGTAGCTAATTAGAATGATATGAAAAATTTATTAACGAGAATTTCTCAGTTAAAACGCTCCACATATTCACTTTTGATCTTACAAAAACAGAATGTAAAATTGCACTCAAACTTTTGAATTGGGAAAATAAATAACGAGGCAGTCAGTGAATTGTTGGTACTTCCGACGTTCCAGGTGTGCGTTATCAAGTTAAGAAGTGCCGGGGATTTAAATAGACAGTTTCCGTTCCCTCCGGTTCTAATTTATTTCTCACACATTTAGGAGCTTAATCTTGGCAAATCACTAATGAAAGATGATTTTTTAACTATGTCGTTAAATGTGGATCGATGAAGCTTTTATGAATATTTTTTTGTAAATACACATTTATATATCCCCAGAATCTTTAATAATTGTAAGACATACCAAAATTGAGAAAAATATCTAAACTAATTTCGTATAGATAACAAAAATAGCTCTTAAAAAAAGTCGTTGCGGACATTATGTTCATATTAACTTTTCATTATACTATATTTGAGCTTTCTTGGGATTAGTTTCTAATTTTAATTTGTCGCTATAGGTTCTTTGCAGAAACTTTCGAAAAGTATGCGAGGAAAAGATTGAAGACATGGACGGTACCGTTTCGTAATTATTCAGGACTCATCAGCATATCATATCAGACAGACCCACACTACACATACCGTACTGTATATGAATTGAATGAGTTGAACGAATGAAGAAAAACGGAAATGATCACACTTAATAACTTCTGATTATTAAAAAACATACGCTAGAATATTTACATTTAGTAACTAAAGAATAATAATAATTGTCAAATTCACTGTGATATTTTTTTCTTCGTCGTCATGCGAATAATTATTTTAATGGTGTCAATTATAATAGTTAAATTAACAATTATACTTGATGCGTCTATCGCCAACAGTATTCTTTTACACATTTACGAGAGATTAACAATTATTAACATCAATGAAAAGAAAACAGAAATTCCAACATTAATTATTATACCCCATAATCATAATACCCCAGGAATCACGTCCTGAAGTAATAGCATGTTATTAATAAACACCCTGTATAATAAGGAAAATGATCGAAATGAAAAGGAGAGAAAAATTATGAAAGAGAGCAAAAGAAAAGGCCAAACAAACGAGCAATCTCTGTTTCAAACGCCAATCCATTGCCAGTAACGTTCTGTCTGATAAAAATATGCCGTTAAATCTCTACACGATGGTTTTCAGACTGTCACCCTAATTTTTCGAAAGCTTTAGCAGATTGCTGCATCTACTTCTCCAGACCTTTTAAGGATTTCTGAGCTCTCCTCTGTTTGTGCATCCTGCTGGATTCGAGTCTTAGCTGCAGAATGCAATAGGCTATTAAATAAGGGCCCTGCGTTAAGCAGTATCACCGTTGCTTCTCGTGTAACTGATCATTTAAGTGCAGTTTATTAAGTCCAGTGGTGTCCCGAGCGGCATCTTCCCGAATGTTTTTGACAAAAAAAATGTATGCCACAGATTTTTTAAATTTTTTATATTTTTCTTTACTTTATTACGCAACAAAAATACAGATTTTTTGTTCCCTGAATTTTTTCTGTATCTTGGTTTGTTTTGGAAATAAAAAAATAGAATCTACTTAATTGCATATCCCCGAACCAACCAAAAAACATGGGAAAAAATTCGTAAAGTTAGATGAAAAGTAATGTATTTAATTTAGTGTTTATTTGTTGTTGTTATAAAAAATAATTAACAAACAATTAATTTCAATAATAATTATTAATATTAAAAGTAATTAATAAAAAATAAAACAAGATATAACTTTCAAAAGAAAAGTTTCCCCATACCCATATAATGTTTCTTGTGCGGTCCAGGGATTTGCAATTAAGTGGATTTTACTTATTTATTTAAAAAAATAATCAAAATACGAAAAAAAAATTAGAGACAAAAAAGTATTAGTTGCTCAATCTGAGAAAATTATGAAAATTTAAACAAAATCAGTGGCGTAGGTATGTTCTTCTTTGCAATAATATTGGCGCGGTTGTCCCCCTGGACGCCGCTGGACTTGCGATAATTCTAATGTACTTGTGGTTAAAGGAGCTCCTTATTACTACGAATAACACTGTCAAATTACAACAATATTGTCAAAAGAATGTTTGAGATATTTACGAAAAAGCAATTTAATAAAAAAAAGGTTAACACCCTGTTGTATCTTGAAAACGAAACAGTTGCGGACCCATGCTTGTATGAACTTTCAATTAAATTATTAAATTTATTGTACATACTTAATTAACTCCCTGTTAATATACGTGTACCTAACTGTATTACCATACAGGGTGAGTCATTTGTATGGAAAAGCTTGATTATACCAACGAAGGTAGATATACCGAAATGAACCGAAATGTTATTGCAAAAGAAAATGCAGTTTGAAAAATTATTTTCAGGTATACACGGTGGCTCAATACCACTGTACGCCATAAAACTTATTTTATTTTTAATGGGACATTTTTTTTATGATTATTTTATGATTACATTTTTATATTGCCTGAGAAACTTCAATAAGAATTCTTTTGTAGGGCATGGAAAACATGCCCTACAACTACACGATTGATGAGACCCAGCAAGAGCTTCAGCTCAGACCACCTAACCCGTGATTCTAACAGTGAAAGCGGAATACGAGCTGAAAGATCAAGAGACAAACTTCACCAACTTCAACCAAAGTGACGATACCTAAGAGGCGGTACAGCAATAATTAGAGGCAGCCATCAGAGCAGCGATTGCCAACTTGGCCAGCATGCCCATAGTAGTACAGGTCAGGCGCGTAAAGTAGCCAGAATGACAGTCAACGCGCAAATCGCAAATCCCAAAACGCGGTAAACGAAGTAAACGAACAAATCAAAGACTCAGGCTCGTGAAGACAATTATTGAAAGTCACGAAAACTCGACAGTGAGACAAGCCATACAGGAAACGAATCATGGAAACACATCTTTAGCGTAAAAAATACACTTAAGAGCATGGCATCGAGATCAACCCAGAAAGAAAGGAGACCTGCTAACAGCGGAGACACCAAAAAAACTGTGAAAATCACCAACCGGGAAAGCGAAACCCTGAAGTAATAACAGACAATAAAGCAATAGACCCAACACATTAAAAACCACCAGGCAAGGCAAAGCAGGAAGCGTGGCTACGAGGAGTGGAAGCATCGCTTATCGTTTGCGTACACGCAGTCACTGATGATGATGCATGTCTACCTACGCATCAGTTGTCGGCTAAGCAAAATCTCCTGTTATTCTGCACATACTTATTCTTTTGGTGATTTATGAGTGATAAACAAATGAAAATAGCAATTTATAATTATTTTCAAAGCAACTTACGTTTAAAACGACTCCAGATATCATAAACGACTCGCACGCTATGTCTTAGCTTTTTATGTGATTCCTTACGATGTGAATGAAATAATTGTTTTACAGGGTGGCAAAAAATATGATAATTTTCATCACCGTGTATAAAAATTTCAGCTATAATACATTATAGGAAACCACATTAAAAATTAAGGTAATTATTTACATCCGCGGCTCCTAAGTTTCATCAATTTTTTTGGGACCGAGGAGCGAAATAGGGGTGCTGGGTGGTTAAGAAGCTAAAAACAGCCATTGCAAACTAATATCAAGGTCACAACTAAGACCTCTTTGACACTACGGTCGAATTTTTTTTTTCTTCACTTTCAGGGCAAGGAAAATCTTCGAGATCAACAGTAGCACGATTTTCATTTTGAATTTTGCATTTATTTTGGATTTATATTCCAAAAATCATTGCATCAATCCCTGTGAACCGGACACGATATGTGAAAGCGGATATCGCGCCAGTACGTCTCTGGCACGCTTCGAAGCGTTTGGCATTATCGTGAAGTGGCCAGAAGTGGTTATTTCCGTGATTCGCGGCATCTATTCGACGCCTCTTGTCAGGACCGCACTCTCTCCGCACTCTCAAAACCGTTTTTTAGGCCGTTTTGTGGCTTTCCGTTTCATTTGCTTTGCAAATGAATACCTTCCTGGTGTTACTATAGGTTGTTTTCCACCCCTATACAGGGTGTTCTACAAGCTCTATGACAAACTTTGACAGATGGTAGGTTGCTTGATTTTAAACATATTTTTTTTAATAAACATGGGTCCGATTTGTTTTTGTTTAGAAGTTACAAGCATTTAAAGAATCGTAATTTTTTCAGTCAACCAGGAAGTGACACTAAGTCGCTATGTCACTAAAGACATTATGTCAACCAATGTACACTTATAAAATATACACTTACTTCTTACTTCAATGAAAAACGTAGGCTGATAAATAGAAATATCGGTTGTTATGACAATAATAATTGTTAGTGTCATTTTAATTATTTATTAGATATTTCGTGTGAAAGTTATAAATAAAAAATGCATTTATTCTCGACTGAGGAATATGCAGATATTGTGTTTGTATATGGGTATTCCAATGGTAACGCCAGACAAGCTGCTCAACAATACCGACGCAGGTATTCAAGCTGAGGGTGGACATTTCGAACAATTTTTATAGTCTTAAGTTTTGTGATTATCATTTAATTTAAATTTTTATTGTTGATTGTTAATAAAGGTTAAATGCTTGTAACTTCTAAACAAAAACGAATCGGACCCATGTTTATTAAAAAAAATATGTTCAAAATCAAGCAACCTACCATCTGTCAAAGTTTGTCATAGAGCTTGTAGAACAGCCTGTATAGGTGCCATAGTGAAACTGTAGGAGCCGCGGATGTAAATAATGACCCAAGTTAAGATAGGCACATGTAAATCGTTTTCCGATATCTTAAGCCGTTTTCAATTTAAGTATGGCTTTGAAAATGGAAAATTGCTATTTTGATTTGTTTTTAATTCATAAATCTTGTTACAAACTTCAAATTTAAAAACCATTCTTACTGGATTTTCTAATGAAGGCTAAAAATGTAATAATACACAGATTGTTATAACAAGTATCAAAGTTGTATGGCGTATAAATTAATGCGCTCATGGGCTAGCCTGTATACCTGAATTTTTTTTAACTCCACTTTGGCATCCCATTTTCAAAACAATAATTAGTTTATTTCCATATCGTTATCCGCGTTGGCGTAATCAAGCTTATCCATATAATGACACAAAAACCATTCCCCGGCTACCAGGGGTTGGGTGGGATCGCGTTGCAGTGCAGAATATACTTAAGAATATGTGCCGAGGAGGCTGTTATAAATCTTTTCACAAACTAAACACAAACTTTCTTCACGTTAATAAATCGCAGCGCAGCGAAGTTCCATTAATAAATCAGTATCCAATAATTAATTCTTATAATCCGTTATCAAATTGCTTTAACGAGATAATAATATTTAACATAATACGGGAAATAATGACGGCGAAAATGATGACGTTCGAAATTTGCAGTAGACTCTTGGATTATTTACTGCTATTTTGTTCGTCATGACCAATTTGATGCTAATTAATCAGTAAGGAGACATCAGTAGCTACACAGATGCCTTTTAAACATTTATATTACTATATCGAGTGAGCAGCAGAGATTTTGATTACTTTGTATGTAAGAGTTCCTTTCAAGTTATGAATACGTATAAAAATAATAAGATTGATCAATGCTGTTTTCCTTTCTCCTTCGTTAGAAATCGGCAAGAATAATAATTATTAAATAAGCTGATGGGATTTCTTAAAAATTGTAGAGCTCAACAAAGACAGTTGCTACAAGTCACTTTTAATAGCGATGAAAATATCATAACAATTTTTGGCACGAATACGCGAAACAGCTTTATTGTATCCAAATGAATTATTAATTCCCCTGTTAATGTTAAAACAATAAACAGCATGTGCTTTATTGGCATCCGCGTGTTTATCCCTCGCTTCTTGTCGGAGGGTACTGCGGTCAGGAAGAGCATGTTGATCTATTCTTGGCAGTGACAGGGTATTGTTTTTATTAAGAAAACAAACTCCACTCATGTGAAATTAAATTGTCATAAGAGAGATGCTGGTATTTTATTACAAATGATGTCCTAAGAAAATAAGCGTCTTTGTTTTTAACGAATTCGGATTCGACTTACCAGATGCAGATGTTTTTATTGTCACACATAGAAATTGGAGTTATTTTTTTTCTAGCTAGGAAAAATAAGTGTCTGATAGAATTTTTGTACCCTTGATTAAACGAGCGAGGGCTTAGACGTTTATAAAACTAGGTTGGTAGGATGTAAAATCTGTTTTTATACAGGGTGTAAACTATTAAATCCATAATAGGCAATATTTAAATAAAAGAGGCAGTTAGATGATTAGGGTAGAAAACAAATAAAAATATTCTAATAAAGTTTTTATACGAACTCATAAATAATAAATAATAAATACATTTTGAAGAGTATTAAGTAAGAATATAGTACTAGTTGTTTTACTTATTTATTTATACTTGTATTTTAGTTTTAGTTTTTGTTTGGTTTAGTTTAGTTTATTTTATTCATATTTGTAAGTGTGCGCTTATATGTAAGATGGCAAGTCCGTTAATAAAATTGAAATTGAAATTTAAAAAGAATTATGTATAAGTAATAGTTTTGGTAGAATTTACAAGAAAACCTTTGCGATGAAAAAGTCAAGGTTTCACTCTACAAATCAAAACACCGCAGTAATAAACATTTAATGGGAGCCATGTTGTGACTAAAAAGTAACGAAATTATTTAATTCCTCGAAAACTGCTAAAAATAGGTATAGGAGTGTTTATACAAAAACAACCGGAAAACAATAGCAAACTCAAATATGCAATAATATACAGGATGTCTCATTTAAAATATCAACGATATTGCAATTTTTTGAAATAAGCGGCAAAATATTTAAGATCGATAGAGCAGAGCCAATTATTCAAGTGACTAAATTTTCAGAAAAATCCAATTACTCGTTTCCCGTAAACATCTACCCATCGAATGTGAACCACCCTGATGGCGAGTAATTGTGAGTACTTGTGCAAGTAAAATTAAAACCATATACATTGACATCGCGTGGAAAACACTTTGGCGCGGTCTTGAAAACACTTTGAAAGTAACGACGTTTGACTTGGGACAGCTTACCAACAACGAACGGGAAGTACAAGTAATGGCGTGGCAAGTAAATCTGAGTTCCACGCCGCGTCGTCATACACACTACGCGGCACTCGCCAAGTATTTACAAGTACTTGACATGTAGCGTAAGGACGTCTTGTGGAGTAGGTACCAGCAGTGTCGATACTGGGCCCGACCATGTGACACATCACATATGATCGTTCGGGATCGTACAGACCACATTAGAGGGATACTTTTGAAAGGTAACAAAAAGCACCAATGCCATCAGCAGGCTGTCCAATATGAGAGGTGCGGGAGAGACAACGAGGAGAATATTGGCTTCGGTGATGAATTCGATTATCATTATTATTATTATGGCACGGAGATCTGGGCGACATCCCTTAAGAACAAAAAGAAGTTAAACTCAGGAAGGAAGAGTAAGAACGGATGAGAAAAAATATGGGGTAGACTTCCGAACCCGCCTTGAAGTAATGCTTCGGTGGTTCCAGGGCGGGTTGGGAACATAAAGGAGGGGTTTTGACAGGTAGGAGTCCGGTGGTACCCCCGGGGTGTAAATGAAGGATTTCCTCTGCCGTTACAAAAAAAAGAACAGCGTTGTCGGCCAGGCCTTGATTTTTTATAAATATTCATGCAGCTACTTGGAAATTTGGTGACATTGAAGCATGAAAAAACACCAGTCGAACATCTTCAAGGGCCTTTTAATGAGCCCCCCCTCAAACTCTTCTTCTACAACGTGATTAAAAAGTGCCCGATTTCTACAGAACGAGCCGTCACTGTTGCGGCGGCTGATCAGATTTGATGGCCGGTTGCCAACCCCTCCCCCCCTGCTAGGAAAACACCCTTGCTTTGCTATGTTGATCTTCAAATTCCTTTAGATCAACTATAGTTAAGTAAAAAGTGTACCAAAAGTCAATAAACAATGTTATCTAAAGTCGGCTACTCACTACACTCCTTCATTATCTGATCGCTGAGCTCTTGAAGAGTAAGTTTGGTGACAGGTTCCATTCTGTTTCTAATATTTTCACGCCATTCGTGGCGAGGCTTCACTGCGCCTCAAGGTTTCAGTTTCGGTAATCTGATTTTCTCGATTGTTTCAATTCTCGGCTGGTTAAGAGACATGGACACCTTTTAAGATATGGTCGCATTTCGAGCGACAAATTTTGAATCATTCGAGTCAACCCCTAAAATAACATTGAATTTTTTGTGCCTGCGTTTAAAGAAAAGCGGAGAATTTTTTGGTAATAGCCATTTCTTGCTCACCCCTGTAATAAAAAAAATTAAAATTATTTACCTACACTGAGAAAAATTTTTCATTGACGGAAGAAAATTTGCAATTCCCCCAATTAAATCATTTAATTGATAATCTCAGATTTATTCAAAGCTGTAAAAACATATAAAAAAAAACACTTCTTCCCCAAAAATCACATAATAGTGTATTTTATGCGATTCCATTATGTATTTTAACGATTTTGTCCCTTTTCCTACGCCGTCACTGGCTAACTTTACTTAAAAAATTCCATTTTTTACACTACCTTTAATAAATTCAAAAAAAGTGAAAGGGGAGTTTTGAAAACTCAAAATTTGAAATTTTATTAGAGGAATAAACATCATATAAAATAAGTTCGAATATCTCCGCCATTTTTCTTATTTGCTTCTTGAAATTTTTCAGAGTTAAGGGTTATTAGTATAGTTGTCTATTAGAAAAGTTTCAGTTCAATGCCTTCAAAAATGTGCTTATTAACGATTATAGAAATTTACCAATTTTTACCGTATTCACACCTATGTCACAGGCTTATTAATATAAATAGTGCAAATTTTATTGCATTTTCAAATTTCAAATAATTTTCTTCCAATCGTGTTAATTTAGTTTAAAAGTTTTTTTTCTAACTTGTTTATAGAATAGTTTTTTTTTCTCTTTTTTCCTAAAATTGAAAAGACCGCCATTTTGAAACGGCTTGACCGATTTTACTCAAATACAGTACCAGATAACTTCTTGAGTATACCCTACTCACAAAAAATTTCAGCCTCCTAGATTGAAAACTGCGACCAGAAACCGTGCTTATAGATGTTTTTTTTTTTGGAAATTTGGAGAAGAACCCTTGTAGAAGTAACGCAACTTTAGGAAATTTTGTTTACGAATATCAAGCGTCATCCCTAAATTTCACAAGGGTAAAAAATTTCGTTCACTAATCTATAAAGATGAAGCTACAGCAGCCTTTTTAAAATTTTACATCATATATTATTATATAAAAAAAAATTCGAATATTTCCGCCATTTTTATTATTTACTTCTTGAAATTTTTGAGGGTTAAAGTATATTAGCGTAGTTGTTTACTGTAAACATTTCATTTTAATTCCTTCAAAAATGTGCTCATAAATTGTTAGAGAACTTTAGCCATTTTTACCCTTTTCCTACCCACGCCACTGGCTTATTAATAAAAATAATGTTAATTTTGTTGCATTAACTCAAAGTTCAAGTAGTTTTCTTCCAATCTTGTTAATTTGCATAAAACGTTTTTCTTCTATCTTGCTTATACAGGGGCTCAAAAAATAGCAAATTTTCCGAAAATTCAAATGGCTGCCGTTTTAAAACGGCTCAGCCGACTCAGAGATTTTGCTCAAGTGCAATACCAGACCACTCCTTGTGGATATCTTACTCCCCCAAAAATTTTAGCCTCCTAGATTGAAAACTGCGACCTGAAATGATACCGCAAGAACCAGATTTCTGAAATTTTAAAAGGACACCCTGTAGAAGTAACGCGACTTTTGGAAATTTTTTCAACTAAATTGTATGGTTCTATAATGGCGACTGATAATATGTTCTGATTTGATCTGAGGTTGCAGTTAGATGAATCTTTACATACATTATTTCAAAATCACCTGACTTTTTAAGACATTTGTTTTGGAAAACATTAAAAAAAATCTTTGGAATAAAAATATTTTTAATAAAAAAATACATGGTTTTATTTCATTATAAAATATGACAATAAAAAAATAGATAGACAATAGATATAATTATGCAATAATACAATAATAATTATTAATAGTTAAATAAACTGTTCAGAATTAATACAGGTAACAAATTATTATTTTCTTACATATAAAGAACGAGAGGAGAAATTATTGATACCTAGGTATTGAAGTTTTATTTATAACGGTAAATTTGATTATATATAAGAATAAAATGTACCTACCCACCTTTCACAAAAAAATATTAAATAGCAAAATAACATATTATTAGGTATAAAATGCATAGGTAGGTACATCTAATTCCTTACAAGAGGGCGCAGCCGAGTAGTCGAATCGCAAGAGCATGAAATTAGTAGTATAGCTATTATAGCAATGCAGTGTCTTTCATCTGGAAGTCACTAATAATAGTATTTTAGATAGATTTCAAATAGATTTCAAAGGTAAAAAATTAGGATTGAATTTTTGGCTTCCCTGTATCTTTTAGAAACGAGAGATGTTAAATTAATAATTTGTAAAGATCGGAAAACTGCTTCTATTGCTGCAGTTACATTTCAAGTCTGCTGAGCAATTTTCGAGCGGAACTGTTAAAAATTTGCGATATGTGACGCATTTCATTGTTTTTACTTCGGTGTGACTGAATTTTCATCATTTGTGTTATTTTTAATTGTTAAAGTGAAGGCAACAATGAAAATGACGTCACAAATTGAAAACTTTTTCCCGATTTTCTCTGAGATGGCGTTACAGTATCAAAATGTAACTGCAGCAACAGAAGCAGCTTTTCAATCTTAACAAATTATTAGTTGACCGTTTCTCTCTAAAACATATAGGGAAACCAATAATAATTCAATCCCAAGTTATTATCATTAAAATCTTCATTGAATTGGTGGGTCGGCCAATGAAACACTTGTATATACAGGGTGAGTCAGTTTTTTGTAGGAGGACTTCACCATTTTATAGAAAAACTGTTTTAAGGAATAAAAGTTTCCATAATCATAATGTCCGGAAAAACTTAGAAATAGAGATGCTGATTTTTTTTCAGTTTCCGCCGCATAACTTGGGCATTTCTGAATATTTTAATCATTTATTATAATTTGGAGCCACAAAATGAAAAAAGGATATATGATCCATTTTTTGCTCAAAAACTTCTACGCCCACGGACTTTACTTATCAGCGTTAGATTCCCTTGATAGTTTTCTTAGAAAAAAAGGTATAGTTATATATAAACTTTAAAAAAGCCTAATAGTTTTTAAGAAATGTGAGTCGAAAGTTTATTATACCGCAAAAGTAAGCTAATTTTTTCAATATTAATTATTGTTATCTTTTGATATAAAAAAAGAATTAGAAGATTTTGTGTAGCAAAATAAGTAGTTTGAGGTAGTTTAGACTCACTTTACTTGAAAAATGTGAAAAATTTCGTATATTCATAAGTCTACCTTTTTTGGTAAGGAATCTATAGGGAATCCAACACTGATAAGAAAGGTCTTGTAAGTTCATGGGCGTAGAAGTGGTTGAGCAAAAAAATGGGTCATATACCCTGTATCTATGTCACTGATGAATTTTTCACCCGGGTTTTTCTTCATTTTGTTTTCATAATTTTCATAAAAATAAAATATAAATAAATGCCCAAGCTAAGCGACGAAAACTGGAAAAAATGCATTTTACAACATTCTGTACCGCTTTTTCTAAGCTTTTCCGGACATATGCCTATGGGAACTTTTATTACTTAAAAAAAAAACAGTTTTTCTATAAACTGGTGAAGCCCTGCTACAAAAAAACTGACTCACAGCCTGCTGTATAATCCTGACTGGATGATTATTGAACAATATGTAGCTATCCTCTTACTAAGCATCTGAAAGGTAAATTATAAGATAAAGGCTGCAGAAAGTCAGTGAAAGGATAAAACATGGCCATAACTGAAATAGTTGCAAACATTATTTTTCTGACCTATTTACCTGAAGTATTTGGACCATGATCTACCTTAAAAATTTTATTGATTTATTTAATGTTTTTGATCTCTCAGTAGTTGTAGTTGAGAATCTAGTTGGGAGGTCACGAAGAGCTCTTCAAACGACAACAAAAGCCACGCTCCACGGTCAATAGGATATTGCTGGATATGACATGCATACCTAGTGATGTCAATCGTGATTAGTTCCTAGCTGTGCTTTTAGGTTGATCTCGATTTTATATGAATTTACCTCATAGTTGATTTATTTATGACTAGAATGGAATTTAAATTACCTACTCCTTATATGAATCAGCTCTATCGCTTTCCTCTTAGCGGAATTTCTCAAGTCATTGTTTGATTAAAAACTATGTAGGTATAATACCTATTCAAATGAAATATGGCTGTTATTACATTCAATTAGGCATTTTGTTACAAAAATAGGCCCTTATTTATATTTTTGCTACAAAGTTTCGTAATTTAAAGGTTTTGACATAATTATTTAAGTTCTTAAGGTGTTAGCAGACCAAATACACGATTGGAGAAACGGGAGCGGAGCGATCTCTGAGCGCAGGATGTCATTGTGCAGCGGTATATACGATAATCGAAACGCGTTAGTATTCACGCATCCCTGATGGATAAATAGGTCCCGTGCTCGGATCGCTCCGCTTCCGCAATCCCGAGTTGCGGTCTGTGAATACCCTTAGTGCCAAAATTTAAGTTTTTCTTCGACGCCACAACAGTTGGAAGTGTACCTATTTTTAAAAACATACTGCACTAGCATAACGTAAGACCTGCCCTGTGAACATCGTCTAAATAGATATTCTCTTATTAGTCATTAACATTGTGAACTTTTTTCGGATTAATCAATCAAAAGGTTTAATAAGAGATTAAAAAACTGAAATTTACAGATATTTGAGGAAGTTTCGGGAAACAATGGTTAATATACATAATATCTCAAATAGATTTTTGTTGTGAAATTCAGCATCAAATTGAGCAAATTTTTTCTCCATTACCTGATAGTCTTTTGCGATTTACACGCAATATTTCATTCCCAGCTGTTAGTAATATAGCATACTACCTTTAACTATACAAAAAGGATGCAAAAAGGAGTGAAAATATAAAAATATTTTCAATTAATTTCCCGTTAAAAATATTTTATTTTAAGCCTCTAGAGCCAATAGTTCGTGGGATATGGCCCTCTGTAATCTTAACTGATTACCCGCCTGTATAGCCTTTACATAAAATTCTTGGCGAACAGTTCGCAATAACAGACATGTTCCCGTCTTTATTTTGAATCTTCTTACTGATTCTGGGATGTCTTCATGAGGATTTATGCCCCTTAACGATAGAGCACTTAAATTACTCACGTCCTCATTCCCTGAACAATGTCTCTTAAAGAACTTCACACAGAGATGCACTACTTAATCGATAAAGTTTTGGAGGCCGGACAAGGCACATAAACATTATTATTATTTTACTTTTCTTCTGAATAGGTACCTCTTGCTTGTTCATGCCTTGACTACCTCCCTGACGATTTACCGAAAGGATTACTTATATGCTTTGTTGTCCGGAGCAGTTGTTACGAACAACTTTTACTTTAGTAATAATAAGCATAGTGTGACATTTGTTGCCTCTAACCATGTATTGAAAATTTCCTCATTTTACCATAGTCAAAAGCACCCAATAATAATTTGGCACTCGTTGATACCACCACATCGTGAAGTTTATTTAAGAATAAGACTTTGAAGTACGCATATTGAATGCAATAATTCTATCTGCACTGGTGCAGAAAGTGGCGACAGACTTACAAAAAACTGTTGAAGGCTTTGCGTGGCCTTTGTTTATTTCTGATAGAACAAACTTTTTATCTCTATTTAAATGCTGAGTAAAACTCATCTATGAGGTATCTTCATGTGCGAGTTCAGAATAGATAATTCCATGACTACTTTCGAAGAGCTTGAGAAGAATAAGTACATAATATTGTCCATTGTCGCCTTATATAAAGCTAATTCTGTACATAAGTAATTTGTTATACATTTTTCTTTACAAAGTTAATTTCTCTTAAAAGATAATACAATAATTCTTATATATCCGTATATATGTATAATATTAAAGTCTAAAAAATTATCAGATAAAATAAGGAAGGCATTTCCTATTTTCTCCATAAAACGTTAATGACGAATTATACACTTTTATAATACAATGCCTCAAGGAAAGTTTTTTACATAGGTTATATGCTTAAGCGGGTTTTGAAATATTTATTTACTTATCTAAATACATGGAATCTTACCTATTAGCGTTCTTCTAATGCATATATGTAATGTTAATTTTGTACTCCCCAACCGACAAAAAAAAATTGCATAAACGCATATGAAATTCTAAACCCTCGTTATATTATTATCGTACATGGAAATTGCAATAATAAGGGGTGGTGTATTCTTTACCAAACAAGTGTACCAATTCAGGGCTATCATAATTGTAATATTTGTTGATTACACTTTGAGATCAAACCGTAATGCGGTAATGGCAATAATAATGACATTTTTATTACTAAATCAATCTAAATTGGCATTCATCCTTAGATTCTTTTTTGCCTTTGATTTCTAATGAAAACCCTTTAGATTGTCACTCTTGTAAAAAAAAATAAAAGCGAAAAATATCAACGCAGAAGAGCTATTTGTAAGAAGTTCGCATTGACATTCTTCATCCACACAGACTGATTAAAAATCTGGTCAATCTCATCTAGTACAGTTAAATTGTAAATTAACATCGAAAAATTAGGGCCAGACTGAATTTTTGTTATTACTGTTGTTAGAGGGGGGATAAAAAAATACAAAATTTCAAGTGGAAAATCCGTCCACTTGAGATAATGGCGGCGCGGCATTGATTTATCTCGATTTTAATTCGGTCGGCGGGAAATAAGTGTAGCAAAAAAAAATGTAGAGCTCGTAATTTGCAATATTTTTATCGCAGACCGAACTCTCGGTAATTCGTTCCCAAACAGATAAAGTGCGCCCGAAGTTTTCAAAAATCAGCTTTTCCGTGTTTTGACCTAGACAAAGTAATTTTAGCCATAAGCTTTAAATGCAATAGTTGTAGATCTCAAAAAACCTATAAACGACATCGTGATTATTAATAACTTATCCTAACATATTCTGAGTTATTGAAGCGGCTGTAATTTCTATACGCTCGTAAGAATATAGATAAGACGATTACTACTGGAAACTTTGAGAAATAATTTGTACAATAATATGTTTGTGACAATTGTTTATCATATAGCATTTCTGTTGATGCATTGGTATTGGTGTCCTCAACATAAACGATATCTTCTTCCTCGATCAACATTACTACTTGTTCATAGGTAGGTATAGGTTATACAGGGTGTTAAGAAAATGACGGATAAACTCTTCAGTACATTGTAGGGGACACTCGGTAAAGTACGGGAAAAATTTTTTTTTTAATCCAGAGCTACATTTTAAAAGATATAAGCAAAATATTGAACAATAAATTTGGCAATGTTTAACACGATAACAGTTGTTGTTGGTATTTGGTGATTTCGTCTAATTTCTAACAATGCAGGTAGTCATGGTATCAAACCCATTGTTGCCAAATGCTTTTTTTTTCAGCATCTGAGAAAAGAAAAAAATCTTGTTAAATTTTTCAAGCCAGTAATACATCTTGAGCAATTTTTTTCAATTGATAACGATTAAAGTACCCTTTTTATACCTGTAAAACCATTTATTTTTTGCAAATACTGAAAAACAAAGATAGTAAAATGTTAACTTTGGCATTTTTTATCTCACCAAATTGAAGACCAGAATTTTTTAAATTATTTTTCCCGTACTCTACTGAGTGTCCCCTACAATGTACTGAAGAGTTTATCCGTCATTTTCTTAACACCCTGTATGCTATCAAGCACTGCTCCGTAAATTTTATTAAGATTTGCCAAGGCAATTCCTCAGTACCCTTCATCTTCTGAATCGATAATAAATTCTGCCTTGTTATCGCAGTTCTCTGCTTCATAGTTTTTGCATACGATGGAAGTTAAGGCCGGATTTTCGACTATCACAACGAACTTCAATTTTTTTGTACCGGGTGGGCATTTAAGAATGAACAGCGGCCATATCTTGAGAAATATTGATCCTACAGTTTCAAAATGAAAATTTTCCTGACATAAGTGACTATGCGAAATGCAATGAAAATATTTTCAAGATGGTCGCACTTCCGGAAATACCGGAAGTTGACACCTACTTCGTTATTTTAACGGGGACACCCTGTAAAATATTATATTTTTTAAATGTCTGAAGAAATCGAATACAGGTGGTTTTCACCATTGGAATTTAGATTGAGCGGTTTATGAGTTATAAACAAGTGAAAATCGCAATTTTCCAACTTCAAAGCAGTGTAGAACTAGAACGGCTCAATATATCTAAAAACGGCTTACATGTCCCTATCTTAACTTTTTACAAGGTATTATATTATGTAGTTTAGATTTTTCTACAGGGTGATGAAAAATCTGGTAATTTTCATCACCCTGTATAAAAATTCAAACCACATGGTATGATACCTTGTAAAAAGTTAAGATAGGGACATGTAAGCCATTTTTAGATATATTGAGCCGTTCTAGTTCTACACTGCTTTGAAGTTGGAAAATTGCGATTTTCACTTGTTTATAACTCATAAACCGCTCAATCTAAATTCCAATGGTGAAAACCATTTGTATTCGATTTCTTCAGACATTTAAAAAATATAATATTTTACAGGGTGTTTCCGTTAAAATAACGAAGTAGGTGTCAACTTCCGGTATTTCCGGAAGTGCGGCCATCTTGAAAATATTTTCATTGCATTTCGCATAGTCACTTATGTCAGGAAAATTTTCATTTTGAAACTGTAGGATCAATATTTCCCAAGATATGGCCGCTGTTCATTCTTAAATGCCCACCCGGTACATTTGCACGGTATGAGATATACTGAGAAGACAAGGTTCTTTTAAGGTTTTCACAAATTCGAATCCTTTAGGTGACCTCTGCCACGAGCAGTCCCCTGTCCCCTGGATCGAGCTAGCTTCCTATTCATTATCGGTATTTTACGCTAAGCAATTAATCAATTAATGCTGCTTTTTGGCTGCTGCAATGGGTGGCAATACGGAAAGGTTGATTCTCTTTGTTCTTGGCAGGGACGCACCTAAAGATTATGAGTCTTTTTGAGAATCGATGTCACTCTCTGCAGTATTCACCCCGCCGTACAAAAAAATGAGAAACGCGATACCTTGCCGAATCGGTAATTCTGATAAGCAAATTTTTCTGTTTGTAATTTAATAAATCATTCTGAAGTTCTTGGCTCTTTTCCAGAACACAAATTTTTACTCAAATTAATCCCACACTAATCGCGTGGGAGAATTTTATTTTCGTTGTTAGTCGAAGAATAAATTTGTTAATAGTTTCTTCCAGGAGATCTGTGTCTTCGCCGACAATAAATAACAGAGTCGTGCTTGTGTCAAGAAATGTGCAAGATAACGGTAGGTATGGTTTCTGTAGGTAAACGGAAGTTTCGAGAAATTATTTTTTGAAATTTCCAGCAGCCGCCGCCTTTTATATCTATTATTATTCTTGGATGCATAGAGGACTTTCAGTCGCTATATGGAAGTTTTTGATCAATACGCTTTTTCAAGGTCACAATGATGAAAAACTGACTTTTGGTGCAGTGTTGAAATTATAACTGTATAGTGGAGCCATACTCGCCATATTTCATCTCAGTTAAATTACGACAAATGAAATTGAAGTTTAAGTATATTTTATTTGACGTATTTTAGCAACCACTTTTGACGTATCTCGCGCGCGTTCATACGATTTCTTTCATCTATCTCTATTGGCCGAGATGAAGGACGGCGGCTGTCTAATCAAATGCTAAAGGCTCCGGCTATTGACAGCAGTCCCCAATTTATTGCTTATCATTAGACTTTTACAAAGACATAACATATTAAGCTGCATAATTAATGCCCTGTAAAGATACAGAAAATCAATACATACATATCTCGGAAACTATGAACCTAGAGCCTCAAAATAAAAAACTTTTAGAGCTAAATGATGGCTGCATTTCCGAAAAAAACGGAACAACTTGAAAATGTTTTCATTGATTTATTTATTTTTTATTTTGAGGTTCTATAAGGACCGCCCCATAAAGGTCTCTTTACCCTTAACTAATGAACCTTTATAAAATCATAAACATAAGAAGTTTTACCACTTTTACTGTAAAAAGATAAATAAATCCCTTAAAAAATTGAGTATGAGGTACAAATATCCAACTGAAAGATTTTTTACATTTTTCAACTCGGAATTGAAAAAGGGGATGTTGAAACTTTTTTAGTGAACCGCGTAATAATTCCATAATTTATATTGTAAAGTTATGAGGAGTTTTATAGTAAAAACATCATATTTGGTGGTTTCTCAAAAAAGACACATTATGTATACCTATTTGTAGTAAGTACTTTAACAAGCCACACATTAGAAGTTTATATTATAATCGTATGTAATTACAATGAGATTTTTTTCAAAAATTTGATTAGCAACAAAAATAATAATGATGTAAAAAGAACTGACTGTAAATAATCAGAATCACACAGCTAGACATACAAACAAAAAATTTTTCAAGCTTATCGAAGGAGAATCTCACCGATGAGCCACTTCAGGTATTATAATAATATAGCCCAGTCAAATAAGACATTGGCCCGGACATTCGAAATAAAAAGCTGAAAATTTTCAGATAGGTTGAGTATGAAGTCCTTGTTGAACTCCTAATTGAACTCCTTATTAAAGTCCCAAACAATCCCAATTGGGGAAAATCCGCCATCTTGGTTTTTGAATTTTGAACAGTGGTAGCGACTGAACCAAGCGACCGATTATATGTTCATCTTTGCGTCAAATTGCATAGCTTACTCTTTTTTTTTTTCTTTAAGAACACTAAACTGTAAAATATTGTCTAATTAATTGAATATCACGCGCAAGTTACATCTCCATCTTAATTCCTATGTCTCATGGAAAGAGACAGTAACGTTCATAGAGAAATAGGCGACAATCTTAGGGTCAAAATGTATCCAAGTTCTAGTCCAAGTGTTAGACATCGAGGAAGATGCTTGGACTTGATTTTATGTTGATTTTTATATGTTTAATGACTTATCGTCATTCAGGAGGTCAGCGACCAAAGTATTGGTAAAGAGATATCATTGGAGGAAGCAACAGATGCACCATGCAAACTTTACCCAATGAATTAAGGTATCTGGGACGAGATTAGAGGAATTGGCGATACTCAGAAGCCCACTGTACTTTATCCATTGTCATTACCTACTTGCGAGTAACTGATTCATGAACAATGCGAATAATTATATTTTTTGTTTCTCCACAAAAGTCTTACTCATCTAAATTGTCAAAGTTGATAGTCGTAAAAGAAGTAGTTGAGAAATAGAACAGCCCTACATTTGTTGAGTTTCTCCTCGGAAGAAGAAAGTAGATTCTAAACACCCCATGACCCTCAATTTAATTACAGACTGTCTACGCAATGATGGTAAGAAACATTCTAGAACATTGTAATATACATTGAGTTTTCTGAGTTTCTCGTTTATCAAGTAAATACCCGTAACTTTCGTAAATATCTTTGCCTTGAGTTTAGATCAAGTCTGCAAGCTCGAGACACAATCAAGTCAAATTCGAGCTACATCATTGGGATCTCTGAAAGTAGAAGATATACGGACTCGGGTAAATTGGGGCAAAGTTGCGCTATTTTGTGCTTAAATAAGAATCGTAAAAAAAATCAGGATATTTTCAGTCGTTGCTGAAATATCTTGAAAAACTGAAAAATCAAAATTTCTTATTTCTTAGTTTACCTTTTTCATTATTGGAAATTAATAAATTATTTTTTAAAGGTTTATATACGTCGTCAAAAGCTTTCTCCTTCAAATCCATTCGACATTACAAAAATTTTCTAAACCGACTAGATCCCAGAGTTTTCATAGTCAACTTATGTTTTTCTTATGGCCATCAAAAAAATCAAAAATGTTATTCTTCTTTTTTTTCAAAAAAGAGATTCTTTTGATACTTAGGTACCGAATTTCATAGAAAAATTCAAAACCAATAGGCAAGTAATATGACTTCATATTGACGTAACTGGATGAAAAAAAAAAAAAAATCGAAAAAAGAAGAAAAAAAAAATTGTTATAAATTTTTTGTTTCCATGATTTTTTTTATATCTACCAAACGACATAAAAAATAATAAGGCGGCCACAAGAAAAACAAAACTTGACTATGAAAACTATGGGATCTAGTTAGCTTTGAATTTTTCTTAAATGACAATAATTGTATAGATTTTAATGACTTATGTAAACCTACAAAAAATAATTTAATAATTTCTTACAATAAAAAAAGATGCAAATCCTAAAGGGAACTATAAAGGGAAGTTGGATGGGTGAGATTGTTGTGGATAAATTCCAACAAAGTAGAGATGATGCAAAGCGACTTAACATTAAAGGTCTTAGGAATTCCAGAGAAATTCCCAGGTAATATGACGAGAAGTTATGGAAGAACTCGTTTGAGGTATGTTGACGATGATATCACTACGAGAGGTTTAAAAACGGCTACCGTAATCAGTTTGAAACTGCATGGAGTAAACCTAACAGAAAAATTTCAAGAGTTGTTGTGGAATTTCGGTATATGAAAATCTAAATATTTATTATTATTATTATACACAGCTTTTTTATCTCTCTTATTACCACTGAAATATTGCGAAGTAGCAAAGAAAAGTTGGACAATTTTATATTTATTATTAGGAATTGGAATCAATAATCATAACTGTTTATTATGGAAAGCAAATTAATTATTTTCTGTATAGGTAGGATTAGGTACACGAAGTCGTTTTGAGATATTCATTCAACATTTTAAATAATTTCAAAGACTACTATTTTTTCATGTTCAAAAAATTGAAAAAGCAAAAGTATGGTGTAGGTATTCAAAAACAGTTTTTGACTTTTTTTACTTATTTTAATTTTTTGTAAAAAAAAAGATTTTACTTTAATGAGTGTCATCAAAAATCAAAGGGAAAGTAACATGAACAATACAGGGTGTTAATAAAATGACGGATAAACTCTTCAGTACATTGTAGGGGACACTCAGTAGAGTACGGGAAAAATAATTTAAAAAACTCTGGTCTTCAATTTGGTGAGATAACAAATGCCAAAGTTAACATTTTACTATCTTTGTTTTTCGGTATTTGCAAAAACTAGATGATTTTACAGATATAAAAAAGGTAATTCAATCGTTATCAATTAAAAAAATTGCTTAAGATGTATTAATGTCTTGGAAAATTTAATAAGAATTTTTTTTCTTTTCTAAGATGCTGAAAAAAAAGCATTTGGCAACAACGGGTTTGATACCTTGACTACCTACATTGTTAGAAATTAGACGAAATTACCAAATACCAACTGTTATCGTGTTAAACGTTGCCAAATTTATTGTTCAATATTTTGCTTATATCTTTTAAAATGTAGCTCTGGAATTTGTTAAAATATTTTTCGCGTACTTTACTGAGTGTCCCCTACAATGTACTGAATAGTTTATTAGTAATTAGTAATATTAACACCCTGTATAAATTCATATTGAAAAAAAATTCAGTGGGAAAATGTAATTTTTCCTAGGAAAAAGGAAAATAAAATTTTATTCTTTTTTAATGTGATAAATTATTGGTTACCCCCATGTTTCTTTACCCCGACTGACATAACCGACTATTACGAATGGCGGATTTCAGGAAAACAAAAGTAAACTATGAAAACTCTAGTCGGCTTTGAAAATTTTTTAAATGTCTGATGGATAGCTCTTTACGACTTAATATGTGAAGCTACAAAAAATTATTTACCGAATTTAAAGGTAATCGAAATGTGTAAACAGATCTTCAATTCGGGAGCCTATATTAATTTATTAATTATGGTTATCGGCCATATAGTATACCCAACGTGGATATCAATAAAATAAAACAAAATCGTGTAGGTCAAATGGGTATAATTTCAAAAAATAGTTTGTCTACCGGTTTCGGGCTTGGACACCCATCATCAGGGCAATTGTTAGTTTTACAATAATCGAAAATTCGAGAACGTCACAAAAGAATTAAAACACGTATAACATGAACACCTGAGGGTAAAAATTTTTTAAATCGTTAAAATACATAAAACATATAATTTGAAAGACTTTTATAAGTGATAAGTTGGCGTAGTATTGAGTTGAAGACTCTGAAGGTTCAAACCTTTTAAAACTTAACACATCAAAATTTTTCAAAAATTTATCAAGTAAAACGGACAAATGTCGTGAAGCGACGTTCTCCGGGACGGGTTAAAGTAAAAGTAAATTTTTAAAAGGTTTGAACCTTCAGACTTCAACTCAATACTACGCCAAATTTTCAATTAGAAAAAGTTTTTCAAATTACATTTTAACGATTAAAAAAATTTTACCCTCAGGTGTTCATGTTAGATACGTGCTTTAATTATTTTGTGCCGTTATCGAATTTTCGATTTTTGTAAAACTGACAATTGTCCTGATGATGGGTGTTCAAGCCCGAAACCGGTAGACAAACTATTTTTTGAAATTATACCCATTTGACCTACACGATTTTGCTTAATTTTATTGATATTAATTTATTCTCATACCTTTCTCCGTGAAACATAAAACCTAAGACCAGGCACAATATAGGTAGGTACCTACCAAGATCAAAACATATCGGTAGACTTAAAACTAACTGTAGATTTTGAGCAGAAGATGTCTTATTTAAACTAAAAACGCCAAACAAGCTTATACTTATACCTGCCTAAATCAAGGGAACTCGCAATTTGTTTTAAAATTTTAAAAATGTAGCTAATCAAATTTCCGAAAAATGGAGGTACATTATAGAAACATCTAATACATGCTTGACAAGTCACGGCGTATCGAGAAACGTATAATATAATAATTAGTAGGTCTTATTCTAGCTTATTCGTATTATTTTTTACGATACATTTACATTAACCTTCGTTATAAAAATTAACAGAGAGAACATTTTCTACAAATACTATGAACGAAATCTTATATGTATACTACATAATAATATAATACCTAGTACTTATTATAATAATGCCTAGTGCATTATTTTGAAGCTATAGATATTTTACAAAACATTTCCGAAAAGTGTGATCATGGCTGTAATCACACTTCTTCCTTTTGCATTTTGAAATTACATACAAATCTAAGCGTAATTAATTTATTCTTATTCTTAGATACACAACACTTTTAGGCAAACATTTCTTTGTATTATGCAATGCAAAGGTCTTAGAGTTCAACATGATGACCATAATAAAATAAAATTAAAATTAAACACCATATAAGTTGAATAACTTGAGATATTTTATTGTATTCCAGAGTACCACTCCACGCAAATACCAATCACAGGCCTCTATCACGAAAAGAAAACAAGCTTTTACGGTCGGTATCTACCGTAAAGTTTACATACTTTTCTTCGATACCAGTACTTACAATCCTAAGTTTTACGAAGTAAGGTTAGGAAAATCTTATGACCTTGATCTAAAAACGCCTTCATTCTTTGTGTTGCGAGTTGAACCAATTCAGCAACCAATATATTTCAGCCTATTAGAGCGTTTTAGAAGGGTCCGATTTCGTTGTGTATTGCCGCATGCGGAAATTCGCCCTGAGGAATTTTGAAACAATACGAAAGCTGAAGTCTGAGTGAAGTTATCCACAACAATTCTGACTCTCAATAGTGGGTCTACCCAGAATTTACCTTACTTCACTTTACTCCCGACGTTCTCTCTTATTATATTATGAATCAGGGCTATAATTATTATTGCACATCTCCTAATGTTGTTTTCGCAGACTTCTCTAAGCTATGTCTGCAAGTGTGGAGCGTAGGTGTGTTGCTGGATTGGTGTAGATAACTTCAATCACACTTCAGTTTTCATGCTATACTCTGAGCTGGTTCTTGTAGTCTGATTATGAATGTTTTAATTATGTATGTTTGCTACTGATCTACTTTTCCAAGTCATCACTCCTGCATGAAATCAGATTCAAATCGAAGAAAATTGCATTAAGTTGGAGGCCATACGCCTTCATCCTTCATTTTGCTAGTAGGTACATATTAAGATCTTAAATCTGGTAAGTAAACTTGACGCGAATCATGAGCAGGAGTCACCATAGTCCTAGAAGTATTTTAGAAGGACAAAGGTACTATCGAAATTACACAGGCGACTCAGCGTTATGACATTGGTTCACTTATAAAATGTTAATCTTGCATAAATCGCTACTGATCTGCCATTGCTGAAGTTCCAGAATGAGGTAAGGAGCATTTACAACAGCGTGATCCATTTTAATCTATCCCGTCGACCATCTCGAAGCGACGGCATCTTCGAAAATAAAAGTTTTCAACACAAGTTGTAGGTAGGTGCCAGTCGAATATCGTTTGGGGAACAATCAACCGCATCCTCCCATACCCCCTCGGGAAAAAGGGTAAGTGTAATTTTTCCACTAGAAATCACCATATTTTGTTGCAAATTCCAAATAAGTCTAAGAAGACAATCAACTTTTTTCTGAAAGTTTTTGTGTTAACGAACCATTGTGAGAATAATTGATGTAGGAAAATTAGCATTGGTTAAATCGGCCAGAGTTTACTTATCGAATGTTCAAAAAATATCTGGTGGTTTATCTGGCTTAAAGGACCAAGTGATTTCCTCAAATTATTTTTAGCGTTCTTAAAAGTCTTGGTAACATGAGTATCAAAATCTTAATACGAGAGCTATTTGTAACTACATAATTGGGTAAAATTTAGCTAGAGCTGGTCCTTTTCTTTATCCTTAGGAAGGATCATCATGCTATTCTTTGGGTAGTGAACCTAAGAGGAATCACGACTTAGGTTACACTCCTTTGAGTCACAGAGACGATTACTAACGAAAAGTTGATATTCCGGAAAAGACTTGAAATGCCGAAAGCTCCCGTTTGCAGTCAAGAACTGCGTCTAATCTAAAAGTTAGTGACACAATCGAAAGAGCCTAAAAGCTCCTCAAGAGATGGAAGAAGGACCTACCGTACTCAGACTCGTGTGGCGATCATCGGTAAAATAGCGAAAACCTTCGCTAGTTTTATTTGTCTAATTATTCTTACTTCTTACTCTACAATAACCTATTTTTTATCCATGGACGTCTAACTCAGAGAAGGGCCGATTATATAGGCATCAAATTTCTGTCAATTAGGGGTCGACTCTTCGAACAAATCCCAAAGCACGGCGACTAAGAAAAACGAAGTACTGAAACGAGGGAGTGAGCAAGTGATCAAGTTGATCTGACTTCTTTTGAGAGTATGGGGAGAGCATTTCAAGTTGGCGTCCGGAGGAAAGAACCATATACACCTAAAGACAAGTACAAAACGATTTTACCAAATTGGCTCATTTTACCTTTATTGTGAATACGTAGGTATAAGAATATAATATTATATAATATATAATATTATAATATATAATATTATAATATATAATATTATAATATATAATAAGATACTTGAGCAAGAAATCCGAGATTTGTGTTATTGTATGGACAACATTGCATCACTGATTGGATCGTTAAGGAACTTTATACTTTCGAGTTATTGAACATGACAATGAAGAAACTTATAGAGTCTTGTATCGACAGCATTGCTTTTAAGATACATATTTAACTTTATATTGTTGATAAATATATACTAACAATAATTACTATACTAATTTTCAGTGTAACACTTATCCAGTAATACTTATCCCCTAAGGTGTGTTTGTATGACTTTCTTATATTAAACAAAAATCTACGATTATATCATTTAACACCAATACATTATACCTATATATGGAATAAATATTTATTACTAATCTACTAATTTATCTAATCTACTAATCTACTAATCTAATTTTTTTTTGTAATTTTTTCGAATCTGCTTAGTACATATAACACACATATCCAGTTGATTAGAAATTGTTAGGACTTTCGCAAATTTGTTTCAAATCCATCGTCACGACCAATAACAAATTTAGTTTTATTGTCATGTGGCCCTTGCTATATTGTCGCTCAATGATAATTTTTTACTTAAGAATGAAAGGGATATAGGTTGTTACTAATGTTTTTGGTGGTTGCAAAGAGGGAGGTAATGCTGATGCTAAGCATTTATAGTGATAGGAATCCGTAAATTTATTTATTAATGTGTGTATTTTTATTGTCTGTGACTTGTTCACCTGGATTCAATGTACTTAGATTCAAAGTTGCTACTGTTTTCTTAGTCTGATGTCAAATAGGTTTTGTATTTTTTGTATGATTCCTTTAACTTTAGATCTAACTTAGCTCGCTAAGTAGGTTTACCGAATATATTCACGGGGGTTAAGTGGTAGATCAGCTTGAGATTATGTAATGCTCAAGTTGAACTTCGCCTCTTAGTTTGCCGTCAATACTGTAGTGTATGTAATACTTTGCTGATTTTGTGAATTGTAAATATGAAGATTTGATGGTGAATAAAGGTGTTTATTATTATTATTATTAACATACAGCAGTGTGACGTTAAGTCCGAAATGCATACCGTCACGAATCTAAAGACGTTGTTATGTTTAACTTTTCATGTTTTCTTAATCGAATCAGTAAACAAAATAAGAGTAGACTATACAAACGCCGAAGACTAAGCATGACAACAGACGGATTCCACTGCTATTGCATCCATGTCGGTAATCTAAGCCGATATAGAGCATCATGTATACCCATTCAATAGTTACAGCGTTGACCGAACTATTCCAAGACTCTCCTATTTAGCGCGTTGAACTAGTTAGGATGTCTGTCACCCCTTGTGAGGAGATGACTCACTAGATATCCGTAACCTAGATTAACCAGATCGAGGTGTTGACTTGATCGAAACCCGGAACCTCTTGCTTTTGTGAGTTGAACAAGATGAAAGTCTTATTGGCAATATGACAGTTTTAACGAATCACGAAACCACCTCAATTTGAACGACACCCCCTCAATTTGAACGAAATTGGTGTAAATGCAATAAACCTATTTTAGCATAAACTAAGGAAATGACCAAGTCGTATTTATATAAACAGAGATCTTCTCTTGAGTACCTAAATGATTTTTTATAATAATAAAATTATAAATTTTATCCCTTATTCACTTGCAATCGATGGATAAGACTTAGATCGAGCCTCTTGTGTCCTAGAAATAAATAATTTTATGTTTCTGAATAAATGAACATTTACTTTCAATCGTCAATGCAGTTCCGTCGTAATCAGTTTCTACGGTCATGTTCTGGTTAGATCAGAACCTACTTATTTGAAAAAAAAAACTTTTCAAAATGCTCGTCAGATTTTTCCAGCTTCAAATGAACCCTGTCGCGAAACACTTTTTGAGTTCCGATAGTTCAATTTGTGAAGTGGATAATTCCAACGGTACACATTGCATATCGACATACCTACGTTACAAAAGGCATGGCCTCCCATCCTCCCAAGAGTCTTTTTTGTCGCTCAGTCTTTATCAGGACAGTCCACTCTGTATACATATACAGTCCATTATTTTAGGGCGCTGGCACTGCCGGCATCAAAACGTTCAGAACGGAACTCGTTACAATTAGTTTAAAATAAATTTTATTGTTGTAAATATATTGTAATGTTGTAACAAAGTCGAACGATCTGAATCACCGAACAAGTCATCATATATATATACAGGGTGATTGTTTTATCGCGCCCATTAGAAAAAGTTCGATTTCTAGTTGATCTAGGAATCACATTTCAAAATGGCGAAAGGAAGTGCCATATTTGTTTTTTTTATGGGACACCCCATATATTACTGCATTTTCAGATTGTCTGAGAAAATGTAATAACTATGATGGTGCTTATAGTTGCAATTTAAATTGAGTAGGCTGCTATGAGTTATAAACAAAGTGGAAATCGCGATTTTTCAACTTTGAAGCCATTTCACCACGAAAACGGCTCAAGATATCAGAAAACGGCTTACATGTCCCCATCTTAACTTTTCATCTGGTATCCTACTGTATAGTTGAAATATTTATATATACAGCGTGATGAAAAATCTGATAATTTTCACCGCCCTCTGTATAAAAATTTTAACTGCATAATAGGATGAAAACTTATTAAAAGTTAAAATGGGGACATGTAAGCCGTTTTCTGATATACTGAGCCGTTTTCGTGGTAAATGGCTTCAAAGTTGGAAAATGGCGATTTTCACTTGTTTATAACTCATAACCTATAAATATTACTTAATTTAAACTGCAACTATAAGCACCATTGTTATTACATTTTCTCAGACAAACTGAAAATGCAATAATATATGGGGTGTCCCATAAAAAAAAAACAAAGATGGCCACTCCTGTTGTTTATTTTTTAATGTGCCTCCATCTTAGTAATATTTCATTTTGACTCACTATTATGTACCTATGCTGTCTAAGTTCCAAATTTCAGATTTCTAGATCAATCGGAAGTCGAACTTTTTCTAATGAGCGCGATAAAACTATCACCCTGTTTTGTTTATGATTGAGGGATCCAGACAGCTCTGTTTTACGTTCGCATTGAAAATTTCACGCATGGTTTTCGCAAAGCGCCGGAGGGTGTTCCTTGCCTCAGTAATAATTGTTTGTTTTATTTTCTTAAATATCCTCTATATTATTAAATTTTCAGATTGTCTGAGAAAATCCAATAAGAATGATTTTTACAGTTGCAGTTTAACTCTAGTAGTAGGTTGGTATGAGTTGTAAACAAGTGAAATTCGCGATTTTTAATTTTGAAAGCAGGGTAAGACATTGAAAGCGGCTTACATGTTTAATAAAAACCACATGAAAAGTTCAAATAGAGTAGTTTAAATTTTGATATAGGGTAATTAAAAATCTGATAATTTTCATCACCCTGTATTATAATTTAAACCATATAGAATGACCGCATTTAAAAAGTTAATAAAGGCACATGAAAGCCGTTTTCCGATATTTAGAGCCGTCCGATGTACACTGCTTTCAAAATGAAAAATTGCGATTTTCATTTGTTTATAACTCATAACCTACTCAATGTAAGCTGCAACTGTAAAAACCATTCTTACTGGATTTTCTCACGAATTATGAAGATATGTACAAATATTATTCGCAGAATGTCCGACTTAAAAAACTTAGAGAATGTCATCATTACTGAACCAAAGAATACCCGGTATAAAAAATGTTACGTGCTAGAAAAAGTATCAAATTCTCGAGTTAAAAATTTTTTTTAACTCGAAACTGAAAGATTTATTGGACTGTGACAGTACTTTCTAGCTACCCTGTATTTAAATCGATTATTCGAAGAATTCTGTAGAATTGGTAAACCTGAAGCTATAACCCTTGAAATAGCATCCATTTTTCTTTACTTTTACCTGATCACCTTCCGTAAGTTATTACGATTTGATCTGACTTCTAAATCAAAAACTAATAATATATTGGTTAGACTTCATAACCTTGGAAGTTTTCCGAGTTGCTGTTTATCTCTCCCTAAGAAAGATCTTTGCTTCTATTGACCTTTCTTTAAGATCCATTATTTTTTTTTTTTTTGGATTGGGTTCTAGCGATTTCGCTTTGGGCTCACAACCCCCCTGTGTAATTTGTTCAAGTTAGTTTAGAATGCCAGTTCGCGCTATTCACATAGACTGCGAGAAAAATATGTAGTACCTATATAAGAGTCCGTGAGTCGCAGAAGAGGCTTGTAGATTTCCGGTACAATAGTATTATTGTCTATGAAGCTGAGGGGTTAATATTTATAGTGAAAAATTTTCAACGGTGTTTTCATGGAAATTTTCCGTGAATGGAATTATCACTGTAGCTCAAAAAACGACGTTTTTTAATTTTTTAAGCTGTTTAGTTGTGAAAATTTTAATGTTTTTTAGAAATTATAATAGTGGCTATGGAGCACTTTAATATGAATGTCAAAAATTTTGACTTTTGACAGGTGACATCTGTCAAATGTCAAAATAACAAAATAATTAAGTTGAATGAACACAATGGGCCGTATACAGGGTTAGAACTATTTAAAGGGCCACCACAGGGATATCCTAAACCATTGAAGATACGAGGTCGGTTAAATTAGAGAAAAGTTGCGCTATTTTGTGGCCATCTCGAATCTGTCAAAACATGCAAGATATCTGTGACCGTTCCTGAAATATCCTGAAAAAACTGAAAAATCGAGAAATCTTATTTTTGCCATGTCTTTCTTGCCATGGGAAATTAATAAATAATTTTTCGTAGGCTTACATAAACCGTTATGAGCTATTCATCTGACGTTTCAAAAATTTTCAAAGCCGACTAGATCCCAGAGTTTTCATAGTCAACTTTCGTTTTTCTTATGGCCGCCATATTATTTTTTTATGTTGTTCGATAAGAAAAAAATAATGTAAACCAAAAATTAATAAATTTTAGAAAAAAAAAAAATGGAAAATTTTTATTCTTCTTTTTTCGAAGAAAAACAGAAAATTTTTCGCTGAAATAGGTCAATATGAAGTCATACTGCTTGCATTATAGTTTTTTAATTTCTCTATGATATTCGGTCTAAAAAAGTTTTTTTTTGAAAAAAAATAACAAATTTTTTTCATTTATTTTTTGAAGTTTATTAGTTTTTGGTTTCGATTATTTTTTTCATAACGAACGAAATAAAAAACCAATATGGCGGCCATAAGAAAAACGAAAGTTGACTATGAAAACTCAGGGATCTAGTCAGCTACGAAAAATTATTTATTAATTTCCAATGGTAAGAAAGATACATGGCAAAAATAAGATTTCTCGATTTTTCAGTTTTTTTCAGGATATTTCAGGAACGGTCACAGATATCTTGCTTATTTTATATCTAGAATGAAGTTTGGCATAATTTTTTGGGGTGGCGCAGCAAGCTCCAATAAAATTTTTGTTATTCAAAAGCAGGCATTTAGAATCTTAAATGATTTGTCATACAGAGAATCATGTAGGGGTACATTCAAGACGAAGAAATATTTAACATTTACGGGTTACTATATTTTCGAGTGCCTATTGTTTAATTTCAAATATAGAACTTATTTTTCATCTTTTCAAAATAACCATGACTATGGTACACGAAATTATGGCAATTACAATTTTCCAATACATAGATTGAGTTTGTATGAAAAAGGGCCAAGTTACATAGGTATGAAAATGTTCAATCTACTTCCTATGTATATAAAACAAATTGCAGACCTAAAAATGTATAAAAGAGAAGTTTTTAATCTATTGATAGACATCGAACCATATTGTCTGGAAGATTTTATTAGTCATAGAAGAAATATTATGGGCGATAGTATCTAAAATGTAGCTTTAAGTATAAAATTTGTTTTTTTTTTGTTTTTCTTGTAATGAATTTATTTGATTATTATTGTTCGTGAAGCTAATTAGAGTGCTTCTCAAATAGAATGACTGACGTATTTCGACCCACTATTTTGTAATTGTGGCTGTTTGAAGTAAATAAATTATTATTATTATTATTATTATTATTATCTTGCATGTTTTGACGGATTCGAGATGACCACAAAATAGCGCAACTTTTCTCTAATTTAACCGACCTCGTATCTTCAATGGTTTAGGATATCCCTGTAGTGGCCCTTTAAATAGTTCTAACCCTGTATATGTTTCCCTTCTTATAAAAGTTAGAGGCTGTCGTTAAAGGGTTAAAATGTTATTATTATTAGTCTTTAATGCACCTCCATTGTAACAATATCACCCAATTGTAGTAAATACTGACTCGACGGTTACCGGTGATCATTGTTGCATTTTAGAAATTAACAACAAATTTCCATTCGATCTTTGTTTGTTAGACCACGGGACTGCCAAGTTGGTAGAAACATTTCCATTTGCGGTTCTTAAGCTGTAAATTTACCTCCTGGATCAACCAGCTAGAGAATGTGGCCGATATGACTCAATTCTATATTTTGGGAAACATAGAGAAGAGTTCTATTACTTGGAAGCAATGGCCAATTATTATTGTTCGGATGAATTTGGCCGAAACCAACCTGAAATATTTTTTTGTTTAATCGCATCATAAAGTTCATATTTTGATTGCCATCATGTCAGTTTTGAAATGACATCCTTTTAGGTAAAAGGGCTCAAAAGTATATTCTTTTATGTACTTGTGCTTGAAAGTTATTACAAAACTGATAAATATTAAAAGCTAGTTTTCATGGAGCCTGTCACTTTGACAATATAAAACACCAGTTTCAAGAATTTATAAATCGTAGTTTCTTGGCAAGTTAACAAGAAATCCTGTGTAACATGCGTTGTAAAAAAAATTTCAAGCACTTGACGATTGTCAAATTCGGCCTTCAGCCTCTTTTTTGAAATTTTCGTCGCGTGGTTAAAACACTCCCATTTTTCAACTTCCATTAGTGCTTAAAAGTTTATCTTCTTACGCTTTAATATTATTACTAGCGCTTGAAAGATTCCAATTTGAAGCAAGTTTTTGTTAAATCGTTTCATAAAATTTCTATTTTGATTGTCAAGTTTCAAATTGACATTCTTTTAGACACAAGCGCCTAAAAGTGATATACTTTTACGCACTTGTGCTTAAAAGTGACATAAATGACAATTAAAAGCCATTTTTCATTAGTCTTAATGAAGCCTGTCACTTTGACAATACAATTTACCAATCTGTAGAGTTCATAAATTAATACTTCTTTTGACGTCTTCATAAATTCATAAATTATTGTTGTTTCTTGGCGATTTAACAAAAAATCTTGTGTGACACGTTGCAAAATGAGTATAATAGCTGCTTTCTTTCGACCGTAAATTCGTGATCCGAACGCGTTATAACGCGTTTGGATTCAAACAGGCGTGTTCTTTCGTAAACGGATTCATCCCCACTCTTTACCAGATTTGGATCGTGATCCGTAATCCCCTCACCCCTCCGAATCGTAGAATTTTTAGGATCGGAACGGATTGATCCGGATCCGAAAAACGTAACCTAAGATTCCTAAGAATATGTTTACGTTTTCATACTTTTATCGTTTTCTCATTTTGTTCATGTACATTTTCGAAAGTAATGGAATAGTCTTACATTTAGAATATTATGATGGGTTATTTATTGGGTATACGGCTACCACATCAATTTCGTGCCATTTTTAAATATTATAAATAAAAAAATTAAAAATTATTATTATTGTTAATTATTATTTCGTTTTAATAATTCGACTTTATCAATTTTTTCCATTAATCTTACAATAATAATAATTCGAATTAACTTTACACTTCCCTTTGCTGTTCTTTCGTCGCGATAAGAAACGGTCCTATTGAATCCGCGATTCAGTGATCCGGATTCAACTTTCAGGATCCATGATTCAAAGTGGCTGAGCGAAAGAAAGCAGCTCTTAACCACTTGACAATTATTATTGTCAAGCTCTGCTTTCGGCCTTTCTTGACAATTTTCGTCACGTGCTTCAAACACTTTTATTTCGCAGCTTGTATGTATCACAAATAGCTATTTTGCGAATTCTTTGAACATACTGCTTACAAGTAAACATTCAACAATTGATAAAATATATCATTCTCTAAAAATTTTCTAAATTCTAATCTGTCACGTTAATGTTAAGCGCTATACATTCTACAACATATAAACCAACAGAAACTACTTAACTAAACCCTTGTAATCCGCCCCGTTGGAGTAAGACATGGCTGATGTCTTACTCGCTACTCTACATAAAGCTAGAATTAAAAAATAAGTATAACAACACATGAGGAATAGACTCGACCTTAGTCCACGACTTGATGTCCATGTGTTTTACATTCCTGGACTGAGGACGACATTGAGCTTAGACTAGCCACTCGATGGTGTAAGACCTGGTGAAGCACTCCGGTCACACCTCAGCACCACCGCAGTAGGTCAGAGTGCTGCTCTCCGGTGCCCGCTCCGCCTTCCACATCATTTTCCATCTCTGTAATGGTTCAAGAGAACTAAATTATTGATGTTTCAAACATATTGAAGATGGACATCATTACAAATAGAATGAAAGTCCTCTATGAATATTACTAGATTAATAAGGCGGTAAATTCTGGGTAGGCATCTAGGTATTTAATGTATCAGTGTTGGGGACAAAAACTATGTACAAAAACTCCTAAAAGATATTTTGGGTCTGTTTAGTGTAGTCTCACATAGGCCCCCATTCAAAATTATACGGAAATAAAGAATGCAAGCTTTGGATTAAGAGTTTACCTAGGAATTCCTCATTATTCTTTTCAGGTTTCAGCAGATAACATTTCTCTGGGCAGCCAATAAGAAAATGACTTCACTGTAGTAAAAATATTTGCAGCCTAAAACAAAAAAATTCCACCATGGAAAGATACTAAAAGCCTCATAAGCCATTCAACAATGGATAAGACTGAGCTGCCAGGTCAACAGTAGACAAGTCTAAAAAATTCCAGACACGAGGTCTACAGAAAAAAATACACAAGCCAGAATTGAAAAGGTATGAGTGCAAAGTCCGAAATGCAACGATTCCAAAATAAGATGTTCAATTTGATCCCATGAGCGAACAACTACTTTTGAGGAGCCATTTTTCTCCACAGTACAGTAAGAATGCATAGTTTTGTTCTAAATTAAACAATTCCTTATATTTGCATAGACCAAGAAGTGTAAAGAGCATTTAACGGAGACCAAAGGGACAAGCGATGGTAGCAGGGTAGGACAAGCAGGGTAGATGTTCTATTCGGATGCCGAAAAATAGATGTTCCGATCTACAATGAACAGTGAAAATCTTATTGAAAAATTTTAAATGCATCAGGGTGAACGTTAACGTCTGCTTATTCCACTGTACGTAGAACTTGTCTTTTATAGAACCGATAGAGAAAAACAGAGACTTCGCAAGAACATCCCATCAAGCACCGTATTTAATTGGTACTTGCTTATTTCAATAGATGGTGGTGTATGTTAAAAAGTACTTAACATAAACTGACTGAATTTCAAATATAATTCAATTCAATAATTTCAAATTCTGGGTACCACAGAATCTTACCTTATTTGTAATTTTACTAGTAAGCCCAATAATCTTACCTGAAGTATCGTGCCTGGAGTGATGGCAAACTTGTAGACTATATAAACTGGAATGCACATCACCGAGGATGCAGTCAGAGCGTACCCTACTTTATAGCTCCACTGCGGATACTCGTACTCATCCCCCAGCATCTGGTCGTGGCTCAGCAAGGAGAATATAAATATAACCTACACAGATATTTAACCCCATTTAGATTGCGATGCCTTATAACTATACCATGATCCTTACCAGAAGAAAAATAGGACTAATATACTTCCAGCATATCCTCCAGAAGATGCCCGGCTGGTGTCCGATCATCTGTTCGATGTCTCGAGAGAAGTTGTCGGTGCCGTAGATCCAGCAGACGCCTGAGGCCTCCACCAGAACCACGAAAAGAATGGCCAGGCCTGGCCCGTACACGTTGAGCAGATTCACAAGATACACTCCTCCCTGATACAGACCATTGTTATACGAGAAAGCAGACCATAATTAATAACTCACGTAGGTGGTGGTTGGCAAGGCACAAATGTAGATACCGAAGAGGAGGCAAGCGACGAAGATTTCTCGATGCCGACCCAGCGCCTTGGGGTACTCATCACACAGGGCTGTGATCATCGCTTCAAGCCCGCCGAAGGTGCTATCCAGCCCCAGAGTGATTAGCATGAGAAAGAATATAATAGACCAGAAGACCGAGCCTTTCATCGTTGCTATCGCTTCCGGGTACACTATAAACACCAGACCAGGACCTAGAAATATAATTTTACTATTAGATACCCCGCTATGATTAGAGAAGAAATGAGTCATACTAACTTTAACATTTGTATGATATTTAAGCACCAAAATTAACTTATGGAAAACATTTAGGGTAATAATAACAAGGGACTTAGTTTCACCTTCAAGCCCCACTTTGTCCACGGTGGTATGCTGGACGTGAGCCATATATCCCAACACGGCGAAGATGACGAAACCGGCGAGGAAACTTGTGAGGCAGTTGATGGTACTGGTGAGCAGTGCATCTCGGTAGCAGTTGTTGTGGAACTTGTTATAGCTGGCAAGCGCCAGCAGGGTACCAAATCCTGGACCAAGAGAGAAGAAAATCTGGGAGGCAGCGTCTATCCACACTTTTGAGTGAGCCAACTTGTGCCACTCCGGTGTTAGATAGTAGCGGATTCCATCCGCCGCACCTGGAAGCGTCACCCCTCTGACTAGAAGGATCAGTAGGACTATGTACGGGGCCAGAGCAGTTATCCACACCGCCTGATTAGAAAACATAAAAGCACACTTAGTTTTTTTTTATAATTTACGTTAAAAGACATTACTTTAGAAAGTACTAGCTCAGATGGTTTGTTCTTTTATTATTAATTTTCAAACACAAATCTGTATAGGTACCTACTGCCATTAATGGACTTGTAAACTTACTTTTTACACTCTTAGTGATATTCTGGGTGCAGTAAATAGATTCCCGATGTAAAAGATATTTCATTACGCTACTACAATTTATTTAAAACATATTTTTGAGTCAAATACGATTTTCAAACCCTTGCGTTCAACCCGAGGCTTCGGAAAAAAATTCATATTCAAATCTGAAAGTAATCCTACCGAAGTTAAAAACCGTTTGCCAGGAATAGAAGGACTAAATTCCCAGTAACACTCATAAGATTTTTTACGATTAGAAGACTTATTCCCGGACACAAATTTATTTTTTCCTAGCAGATTCCGTTGTGAACTAGAAGACAGGTACTCACTACCAACAATCAATCGCTGATCCACATATCAAGAAAGAAACTTCGAATAAAGTGATGTTTTTAAAATATCCCAATCCATCAACATATGGGACTAAGAAAGAGCAAGCGAACGATTTCAAGGGAAGACAAGCGGACTTGACTACTTGTTCATCGCTATATAGCCGAACGGCAGATCCACTGAACACTTCATCTTCATCCAAAGCAAACTTGTTTTGACAGAGGACTCACACGACGGAGATGAATGGGATTGTCCCAGACACCAATCTGACTAAGCTGGACTACTAGTAACTAGATTCATTAGGAGTAACTAGAACTTTACGCACCATAACCGCATATAAGATCAAGTGAGGATCTCCAGCGAAGGAGGCCGCTGGAGTCAAGGTAGTCTCCAGAAAAAAAACCGGTCCCCCCTCTGAGTACCCGATACAAAAAGTCAGGCACCTACATGAGCAACTCAGCGTCTTTAATACTTGCATCATGAAATACTCACATCAATGAAATAAAGACCCTGAATTTTCTACCCGACCGATTCGAAGACATAGTTAAGCTGTTATCGCAAGAAGTGATGACAGAGCTATGAGGAAACCGAGTTTCAGAACGCGCAAAAGAACTGCAGAAGCTGATGGAACCAACTGAACGACGAGAAGAACTATAATTTCCGAACGACTGGTAGAGGAATTGACAATGAGGCAAGGTTGGCTGAGTTACCCAAAGGAACTGCTCAGCAAGAAAGTATACAGAAGTATCCACTGGTTGCCAGGAGAAGCTCATGTCTCCCGTTCACGATGTAGCAGGACCGATAACCCAAATAGAATATGACCCCGATATACGAACTAACCTGAAGACACCTAGTTCGTAAGTCACGGTTAGGTAAACAGGCAATCAGAGACAGAAAATTGTAGCAATATGCCAACAGCACAATCGGATACGCCATCTCACCAATACATCACTGCAGTTAGCAGAAATACAAAATAAGGCAAAACTCCAAGGTATCTGGACAATAAGGTTTATAGACAATAACTGTAAACAAGTGGCTAGTATGCATTAAATTATAATCAATAATCATGAAGCATTTGATGCTGGATATCAATTTTTTTTTTGAGAAGAGGGAGCATCGGTCTTAACTGTGTAGGTAAGACCTTGCCACATTGTTCAGCTATTAAAATATTACCATCAGCTATTAAAATATTACCATCACTCAACGAAGCTAGCTAGTGATGGGTTTGAAGTATACTCTGACGTTAAAGCCGGATGGAATCCATTACGATAAGCTGATATGGAGAAAAACGAAGTTCCGTTTTCGACTTTAATTTCGGTTTCCGATGTTCCCGTCTCGTTCCTGTTTCTTTTTCCGTTTATTGGCCAGGCAGCGTTCAATTTCCTGGTTATATTCCTTTCACAACTTTCAGTTCTCCCCGATTTAGAAACATGATAATTTACTTTTCTTCAAGTTTTAGAAATAAATTACAGTAATATTGGCTAAAGAAATTTCAATTACAGTATACTTTGAAAATTAGTATCTTTACAATACCGTTTATTAAAAAAATGAAAAAAGCCAGAGAAAGTTATGGTAAAATATGTACATAAAAACTTTATGAACAGTTGACATAATTTGTACAAATGACTAAAAATTTGACTTTATTTTGGTTCTTTACTAAGTATAACATATACTGGATGAGTCATTTCAATCTTCGGACCCGGATCCCACTGAGCAAGGAACATTACAAAATGTTACAGGAACATTACAATTTTGAGTTATGTCGAAAGTTGTGTAAATAAGTTACTGCAATGTTTTTAGAACCTTACAAAGCAATATTTGAATAACGTTGATTGAGGCAACATTAGAGTTTGAATATTGAAACAACTTTGCCATAATAACGTTGCCGGAATGTGATTTTTGTCGGTTCTGTTGAATATTTCACGTAAATGTTGTTGCAACATAACGGCAAGCTTACAAAGCAATATTTGAATAAAGTTGATTGAGGCAACATTAGATTTTGAATATTGAAACAACGTTGCAATAATAACATTGCGGGGATGTGATTTTTGTCAGTTCTGTTGAATATTTCACGTATATGTTGTTGCAACATAACAGCAAGCTTACTAAGCAATATTTGAATAACGTTGGTTGAGGCAACTTTCGATTTGAAATATTGAAACAACGTTGAAATAATAACATTGCGGGGATGTGATTTTTGTTGGTTCTGCTGAATATTTCACGTAAATGTTGTTCCAACATAACAGCAAGCTTACAAAGCAACATTACGGGAAAACTGGTTCAGGCATCATTACACTTATAACATTTAAGTGAGGTACCATTCAAAAATTGCTGGGCTGTAATAATTGTCAGGTTTGTAAAATATTGTACAAAAAACGTTTGCGCAACTTTTGTAAATCAACATTACATTGAAATTATTATTAATAATATAATAATTAAATAAATCATTATTATACAGACTGTTTAGTATAAGAACCGACACAGAGCAGAAGCGTGTAGGAGAACCCAAAATATGATGATTTAACTCAACTTATCTCTGCACTAATAAGTTGCACACCTAAGAAGTTATCGGGTTTGAAAGTGGGGTTTCAAATTTCGAAATAAAATTAATATCTCAGTTGAACCTGAACTTAAAAAAAAAAAAAAAAATTGGGTACACGTTGTGAGTGTACCAAGAGCATTAATTTGAAATAAGCAGAGTTATAAATTGTAGCATTTTAAAGGGTTGATAAGGGATAATGATTCAGCCTTAAAATGTAAAAAAATTTCTTAACCCGTTGGCCGATTTAAGAAATTGTTACTTTGTCTTATGAAGAATTTAATTCTAAAACTTTGATTTTTCTTATTATTTTCCAAAAAAATTTGTATCTTTCGAAAAAATCCTAAAAACAAAAAAAAATAGGTTATGTATAGGTCTCAATATAATATCATCAAAAATTCAATAGTTGGTTTTTTAAATTGAATGTCAAAGTTGACGATCAGGAAAAAAGTTGAAAATGACAAAAAAAAATTTAAATAAGAAGAGAAAACGTTTGAGAATAAAAATTTTTTTTGAATTTTTGATGATTGGATTATTAGGTAGGTTACATAGCTGCTATATATATTTTTTAGTTTTTCGAGTTTTTGTGGAAAATTACAAACTTTATTGGAAAATATTAAGAGAAATGAAAGTTTTAGAATTAATTCTCATTAAAATAAAGTAACAATTTCGCAAATCGGCCAACGGGTTAAAAAATTAAATTATGTAACATTTTAAGGGTGCATCATCTCTTATCAACCCTTTAAATGCTAAAATTTAACTCTACTTATTGTCAATGAATGCTCTTTGTACACTCACAACGTGTACCAAATTTGGTTTTTCTAAAGTTCAGGTACAACTGACATTAATTTTTTTCGAAATTTGAAACCCCACTTTCAACTCCTATAACTTCTCAGGGGTGCAACTTATTATAGAAAACTTGCGTTTAAATCACACAATACAGGATGTTCATCAGCTAAGGGTACGTAGCGGCCATTCTAGAACCACTTGCTTTCGATTTTTTCAGAGAATTAAAAAAAAAAAATATAATATATTGGGTATCCGCCGTAAAATAACAAAGTAGCTGTCGACTTCTGGTATTTACGGAAGTGCGACCATCTTGAAAATATTTTCAATGAATTTTTCTTGGTCACTTATGTTTGGAAAATTTTTATTTTGAGGCTAGGACCAACAGTTCCCGAGATATGGCCGCTCCGTACCCTTAGCTGAACACCCTGTATATATACAATAATTATTATTCTTTGATCATTGACAGTTTTTTTTTTTTGTTCTTCTTATCTATTTTTACTTTTAGTCACCTGATCGATATATTCTTTCATTGCTCTGTAATTAGTTTGTCAAATAACACCCTGTACCCTGTATAAAAAATAGTGGTGTTAAAGTTGGGTGTTAAAAGGTTTCCTTGAAAACTGACGATTTATTTATTTGTTAGCTATGGAAACTCCGAGATCTGTTCCAGCATTAAAATCTTTGAAATATCAAATAACCTCTTGACGACTTACCTATATGTAAGCCCGCAAAAAATAATATACATACTTAACTATCTATTTTCAATAATAAAAAAGATAATGGCTAAAATAAGAAATCACGATTTTTCAGTTTTTTTTCAGGATATTTCAGCAATGACTGAAAATATCGTAATTTTTTTTCAGATTATTATTAAGCGTAAAATTGTGCAGCTTTTATCTAATTTCACCGACCTTGTATCTCTAACCAACGGTTTCCGAGATCCTGAACCACCTGCTATCTGGGACACCTGTATAATATTTATAGTTAATATTTGTTTTTTTTATCAAAATGATCAATTACTAATAATAAGAAGTAAGAATCGTATCACACCTGAGGAGCTGAAAATGCTAAAAATAACATTCATAGATAGGTAGAAATAAAAAATATAGGTACCTATGTACCTATAAAAAATATATTATTATTATATAAGTCACGTTTGTCTTCCGTGCAACGTGTTTATTTTATAGAGCTGAGAAATAGAATAGAAATGATTGAATGGAATAATGGAATGGAATGTCTGTCTAAGGAATGTCTCATGCAGTCAGAGAGCGACCACAGCAGAAGACAAAAGAATAAAACAAAGCGTAGCATCAACATCCAACATCTGGTTTACATAAAATATGGCTCAGCGATTGTAAAATATATTATAAGGAATGCATTTCTGGACCTGGACTAGCACTATAGTCAGTGTTGCCAACTTGGTAGATTTTCTACCGGATCTAGTAAAATTCTTAACAGCCCTAGCAGTACTTAGTCAAAATTTATATCTAGTGGCTATAGTGGATTTTCTAGTAGATTTGAATTTTTCTGATAGAAAATCTAATGAAAATGACAATGAAGGAAAAAAATAAAAGCGAATAACACCTCATCCAATATGAACTACATTATACATATTATGTATTAAACCGACTTATTATTAATCTATTATAATCAGTAGTAGTAAGTACCCAGAGTGTTTAATAATAATAATTGTATGTCAATATTGAAATAATAATGACGTCAAATAAATCATGTGTTAAATATTCTTGGGCTGAAGTTAAAACAAAAGGTAATTATATACATCCGCGGCTCCTAAGTTTCATTAATTTTTTCGGGACCGAGGAGCGATATAGGGATGCTGGGTGGGTAAGAAGCTAAAAACAGCCATTGCAAACTGATATTAAGGTCACAACTAAGGCCTCTTTGGCACTACGGTCAAATTTCTATTTTTTTTCACTTTCAGGGCAAGGAAAATCTTCGAGATTAACAGTAGCACGATTTTTATTTTGAATTTTACATTTATTTTGCATTTATATTCCAAAAATCGTAACATCATTCCCTGTCGTCTTTTCACGATATGAAAAAGCGGATATAATGCGAATACGTGACTGTATACGTTTCAAAGCGCTTGGCATTGTCCTCAAGTGGTTACTTCCCAAACTCGACGTATGTAATCATCGCATCTACCAGGCCCGTACTATAACGTTACAGAGTGGTAATAAGGAATCTTTTAGTTTTGCCAGTTTGAAATTCAAAAATTCAAATCTCCCGCCGAATATATTTTACCTTGCCGTGTCCTGAGCTCCTGAATAAATGAATACTTTTTTGTAGTTTGGATTTGGACTGGGTTGGGTGTTTATTTTTATTAATAGAGTTGAGGGATCCTAAGTTGTTTTCAAGTTTTCATTTTATTCGTGTGCGTAAATTTTCATGGGCTGGCAAAATTCATGACCTTGAATGTTGGAACATTTTCCATGTTCCAAATTTTTCCATGTGCATAAATTTTAATATACCTGGGGAAAATGTGTGACCTTGAATTGTTAAAAAAAAACACTGTTTCTGGGGGGGACTCCTTCCAATAACCTCCCCCCCCCCCATCACCTCGCGATGGGATTTGCCTGTAAAAATTTAATCTAATAGAATTTTTTGTAGAAAATCATTGATGATTAGTGAGTAGAATAAATTTAACCTGGCAACACTGAACACTATCGAGCAGTGCTAGCAGGAGCAGTTAGGGTAGGATGGGGAAAAGGAACTAAAACTAAAAACTAAACTAGACAGACAGAGACAGACTACTCACTACTCAGACCTCAGACTAGACTAGAGGACTAGACTAGAACTAGAACTAGTAAGTAGAGGATGTAGATAAGTTGAAAAGAAACTGGAAATTGTTTATTGTTTAATGTTTATTATTGTTATTCTTCTGTGAAGTGTGAGTGAAGTAAGACTAAGAAGTGGTTCGTTGTGTTATCAATAAAAATCCGACATCGATATTAACTAATCATTTTTTAGAAATAAATGAGCAGGTAAGTTAAGTACCTATTAACTTTTATTACTTATAATATTTTTTAATCGTATCTACATACCGGGTGCACAGAATAAAACAATGTGCCGGGTGACTGACCATACTCCTGTTCATAGAACACTAGCTATAATAATATAATTAATATTAATAACAACCTACGTCAAAATATCTACTTTGACAATGGGTAACAAAATTAATTTCCTTAACATTAAAAATAGGTTAACCTGCTGATTAGCGACGGTTTTACCCCTACGCTGGCCCCCCTCCACTCTCTCTGCTAGCGTGCTGCTAGCTCTGAGTCGACAGGCTCTCAGCGTTGCCACATGAAATCCGTGTCTCCGTTCTCCTACGGCCTTAAAGTGTCATTTTTGATTACAAATAATATTAAAACACTTATTTGCTGCAGTAAGTCAGGTCTTTGGTCAGGGTAGGTTTTTTTTCCTTCAAATATTCGTAAAATGAAAAAAAAACCTACCCTGACCAAATACCTGACGGAACCGGTAGCTACTTATTACGGTCTCGTGCGGAAGCGGGCAGGAAGCACGCAGGATTGTCTGCAGAACGTAGGAGAAGGGCTTGCATATGGCAACGCTGAGAACGTGTCGGAGCCTAGCAAGCAGAGAGAGTGGAGGGGGGCCAGCGTAGGGGTAAAACCGTCGCTAATCAGCAGGTTAACCAAAAAATATTTTGGATTATGAATTAGGCAATGTCCTTTATACCTACCTAGTACCTACATTATAAATAGGTATACTCGTATTGTCAGCCACTCGGTATCGGTATAGGTATTTTTATACAGTCAACAAACAAAAATATTGCATACTCATACTTATAAATTTTTTTAACTTAAAATGGTGGTGAATATCTAGATGAGCGGCATGGGTATAGGGCGAAATGGCTTATACTATCGGATAGCTCGTGTCTCTACGAGTATCAAGGTACCATTGAATTTTTGCGCCGGCAAGTAATAGTCGAGATATAAGGCCTTAAAGTTTCATCCTTGCCCTAATACGTGTATTCAAACATTGTAAGCGCGAACAGGCAGCTCGCTTATCCGTCGGGCACACGACAATCGAGCGTTTCCTGTTCGAGCACTTCGAGCTCGAGCGCAATCATATGACGAATACACGTATTAGGGCAAGGATGACACTTTAAGGCCTTATATCTCGAATATTACTTGCCGGCGCAAAAATTCAATGGTACCTTGATACTCCTAGAGACACGAGCTATCCGATAGTATAAGCCATTTCGCCCTATACCCATGCCGCTCATCTAGATATTTACCAAAATGGTTAATACACATTTAACGTTTAATTGAAAAATAACAACAATAATTACGTTAGTCAATATGCAATATTTTTGTCCTTCACTGTTATTTTTTTGCTTTGCGAATTTTTACATTTTTGTGTAAGAATTTAAGGCCAAGAATCAAATATTTAGGTAATGGAGACTATAATGTAAACCCGAGTGTAAACCACTGTGGTTTAATTTATTACAGTTCAACTCACTTGATATACAGGTGTGTTCTATAAGCTTCTATGACAAAATTTTGCCGATAGCAGGTCACTTAATTTTAAACATTTTTTTCTTTATAAACATATGTGTTTGATTCGCTTTTGTTTAGATTAGATGTTGTAAGTAAGTATTAAAAAAAAATTCTATATTTTAGCAACAGAGAGTACGTTGAATAAAAATTGTCATCAGTTGACATAATTATGACAATAATTAATTTTTGGTCACGTTTTAAACGCGTTGAATTCAGGGAACGATAGTAAATCGAAAAATAATATGTATAGGTAGGTATGAGTAAAAATAATATTTAAAAAATAAGAATTTTTTCCACTGTATTTTCTCAACGAAGCATAATTATTTCATTATTTCCTGAATATAGTTCATAAAGCAAACTCCGAGGCAAGAAACTCATTTATTATTTATTATTTTTTGATTCTCTATCATTCCCCGAATTTAACGCATTTTTAAAACTGGATTACGTGTATGGCTTGTCCACTGAGTGTTGTCCGATGAGTTTCCACACTGATCCTGACTATAAACGATTGATTTTTTATGTTTTAATTCGTAAAATTATAATAATTGATTTATATTATAATTATAATATTTATTATTATTATAATATAAATATTATAATACAATAATTGATTTGATTCGTACAATTATAATAATTAGAATTAGTACGAATTAAAACATAAAAAATTAAATCGTTTATAGTCAGGATCAGTGTGGCATCTCACCGGACAACACTCAGTGGACAAGCCATAGGTATATTCCTCAGTTCAGAATACATAAATGCATTTTTAATGCAAAACTTTCACTCTATACAGGGTGTCCCACGACATGACTGCCATAGCTTAAGGGTAGGTGTAGTTTTTCAAGGCGATTCAGGATCTGGTTTTGAAATTTTCCTTCACACAATTCAGTGCAGCTAATGGTCAAGGACACCACTCAACACATTTCCTTGACCTTGGAATAATTCTAAAAACCATTTAAAATGCCGCAGAAACTATTCGTGCTGATCCCGCGACTCTTGGCAAAGCTACCATTTCAATACTAAGAAGAGCTAGACTGTGTATACAGCAACTGGGTGGACATTTTCAGCAAGTACTTCAATAAAACGATTTTTTTATGGTTTTTAGATTAATTTCAAGGCCAAGGAAATGTGTTGAGTTTGATGGTGGTCTCCTTGACCATTACCTGCACTGAATTGTAGTTTTTCGTCCCAACATTTGTGTTGATATTTTTCTTCCTGTTTCGTTTATGTGGATACTTATTTGTCTATGTGGTAATGTGTTAAATTTTGTTATTTATTTTGCTGTTAAAACTTATTCTTAGCTCGAAACAATCTGTAGAAGGGTCCCCAATCTTGGCTAAATCTGTAGATAAAGTAAATTTATTTGAAATAACTACAAAATACGCAAGTTTTAAAAAACCACATTTGATTTTTCTTAAATTATTAACAACACATGAATCGAAATCCCGAATAAAAAACTAAAAAACTGAATTTTCTTCTCGATTCAGTTTAATGATGCCAAGTATTTTTTACCACAATTGTAGCATTTTTCACGTAGTTTTAGAAAATGGCACCAAAATTTGAATAAAATGCATACAGGGTGAACTTTGCGACAAAACCGAAAGATATCAAAAAAATAAGTTAATAAGTACGGCCCTGCAGTTTTTGAGTCGGCGAAAAATGCGAGGTATTAAGTGTCATTAGTAGAGCATATCTACCAAATTTCGAAAAATTCGATCAATTCGTTCAAAAGATATCGCTCATCAAAGATTTCGGCAAATTTCACAAATCACCCTGTATAATCGAAACGAAGGGCCTCAGGAAAATTTCAAAACCAGATCCTGAATCGCCTTGAAAAACTACACCTACCCTTAAGCTATGACAGTCCATGTCGTGGGACACCCTGTATATGTGTCAAACAAATAATTAAAACGACTCAAAAATTAATTATCGTCTTATGACAACAACTGGCATTTTATTTATTCATTAGCCTACTTTTGTTAAAACATGGAGATATAAATATTTTTTTAATGCTTGCAACTTCTAAATAAAAGCGAATCGAACCCATGTTTATTGAAAAAGAATATGTTTAAAATTAAGTGACCTATATACAGTGTGTTTCACTTTAAATGTAATCACCTCAATAACTTTTTTTTATGAATTTAAAAAAAAAATTTTTTTCTTTATATGTAAAGCGCTTTCTTAACTGAGCAAACAACATTTTGGCCGTAGCAAATCACTATAGCCTACTATGATCAACATTAGAGCTGAAAAAAAAAACATACATATTAGGCATTTTTTTTCTGGAAAATTTTATTTAAAAAAGTTGTTCAAAATAAATAACCTCAAACCCGGAAATCTCGAGTTTCATTGAACACAAAATATCCCAAAAAAAATTTCAAGACTATTATTTCAATTTTATTATTTCAATTTTATTATTTCAATTTTATTCTTACAAGATTGCCATGATTTATGAAGAATAGGTAGGGGATAGGAGATATTTAATAAAAATTATGAGAACACCGTCATAATATTTATGCTAATTATCTTGTGTTTCTTTTTTTTCAACCAACTTTGAGATTTAGGGGTTTGAGGTTATTTCATAGAAACTTTTTTAAATAAAATTTTCCGAAAAAAAAATCCTGAAAACATGACTGAACAAATTTTCAGACTTGTAGTCTAATTATTTTACCATTTATAGTCCAATAAAGTCTAAAAAGTCATACGTATCGATTAAGAATACACATCCTTTTGATAGTTCGATTTATTTTGTTTCATATACGTGGTTTTTATAGTAACCGCGTCCAGTTTGTCTAAACACTCCATCCCGCATAAATAAGTATACGTCAACATTGGTTTTGAATGAGAATTAAATGCACAACACAGAGGATAGAATGTCATCACGTGAATAAATTTTATGTAGTTGTCAGTGGCTCTCAAACTGACGTAAGCGCTTCAATTCATTGTTTGAATGATTCCTTCAATAATATTTACGCTCGTTCACAACTTGACAATTAACTGTTTGACATTTTCTGGTGAAATTAAAAATATTAATTCGGACGGCTAGTGAGACGTCAAATCTGACTTTTTAAAGTTAATCCTACTATAATTGTTACTTAATTGCCCAAAGGTTCTAGCGCCGCACCCTATTATCTGCCAAAGTTTGTCTTAGAGCTAACAGAACAACCTGTATAATAAGTCTTGAATTAATAATAATAACTTTTAATTAAACGTTTTATTTTATAAGTTTTAAATCTTACTGTTTGCATTTTTGTGGAAAATTCAAAGGAAAAAAAAATTAATGGATAATATGAATCGAAATAATATTTGAAATTGAAATATTTTTCGTCTCTTTGAAATGAAGTTTATTTCTAGCTGCAGTTTCTCAAATTGTCCGACGGAGCAAAATCCAAGGATGCCTTTAGAAAACATGCATTTTCTATTTATTTGGGACAATGTACCTACTGTTCTTGGACCGCAAAGAATGGAAATCATTTCAAGCTGAGCCATTTAAATGTTACGAATCATGAATAGTAAGTGATTTTTTTAAGTTTACCTATAAAAAATAGTTCAATTTACAATTAAGTGAGATACCTAAGTATGGAATGCGTGAAACTTTTAATAAAGTAATTGTATTATTAGAAAGTCATTTATTGTAACTATATGTGTTATTAATAATAATTAATGCTATAAGTAATAATATACAGGGTGAGTCATTTCAATCTTCAGACCCGGATATCTCTGTTGGTAAGCCAGATACAAAAAAACTGTGCAGACAAAAGTTGTTCAGGACAATGGGGGTCATCTGACTGTACTAATCTCTTTGACCTTGTGAACCAATTTCAATATTTTTGTTTTTTCATATTTCCCGAGAAAATCCAGTAAGAATGGTTTTTACAGTTGCAGTTTAAAATGAGTACGCAGGTCATGAGTTATAAAAAACTGAAAATCGAAATTTTTTATTTTGAAAGCACTGTACCTACATCGGAAACGGCTCCAACTATGGGCAAACGGCTTACATGTCCCTATCCTAATTTTTCATGTATAGTATCCTTATTGTGTGGATAAAATTTTTATACAGGGTGATTAAAAATCTGGTAATTTTTTTCACTCTATGTATTAAAATTTAAACCACGTGGATACCACATGAAAACTGAAAAACTGCGATTTTCAGATGTTCATAACTCATAACCTACTCATTTTAGACTGCAACTGTAAAAACTATTATTATTGATTTTCTCAGGGAATATGAAAAAACAATAATATACAGGTGTCCTTTTTTTAAAAATTATCTTGACTTTCGTGTGTACCATGAAATTGGTCCACAAGGTCAAAGTCATTAGTACAGTCAGATGACCGCCCTATTATTGTCCTGAGAACAATTTTTGTCTGCAAAATGTTTTTGTATCTGGCTTACCAACAGAGATATATCTCGGTCTGAAGATTGAAATGACTCATGATTGAAATTATATTTTCATATTTTTAATTAGCTGTATGTATGATTTTCAGAGGCCGAGCATTTTCCACAATTAAAGGACAGTGAATTCGAGAGGGACGTCACAGCTTGGTTCCAACATGCATCTACAAGATATGAAAGCAGCAAAAATATTCAATGTGAAAAATGGAGTATGGATATTACGTGTATAATTATGCAATAACAATTATTTAGTGTAAAAGAAAACGCCAAGCAAATAAAAAATCATGTTAAAGTATATCTGTTGTCATTATATTTTCAGTCATCATAGTTTACCTGCTCACACCCCTTGTCCATATCTACAGTGTGTTTCACTTTAAATGGAATCACCTCAATAACTTTTTTTATTTTTTGATGAATTAAAAAAAAAACTTTTTTGCTTTATGTAAAGCTCCCGAAACTTTCTTAAATGGGTAAACAACATTTTTGCCGTAGCAATAAATAACTAGACTACTGATGCGTGATCAAAAATTAGCGCTGAAAATTGAAAAACATATTAGGCCTTTTTTTCGAAAAATTTTATATAAAAAAGTTGTTTGAAATAACCTCAAACCCGCAAATCTCGAGTTTGCTTGAAAACAAAAATCCTCAAAAAATTTTCAAGTAAGGTAGGTACCTACTCAGGTGGTCTTGAAAATATTTTGGGAATTTTTTGTTTTCAACCAAACTCGAGATTTGGGGGTTCGAGGTTATTTCAAACAACTGTATAGAATAAAATTTTCCAGGAAAAACATGCCTAATATATTTTTTCAATTTTCAACGCTAATTTTGGTCATAGTATAGGCTAGTTATTTGCTACGGCTAAAATGTTTTCTACCCATTTAAGAGAGCCTCGAGAGCTTTACATAAAGAAAAAAAAAACTTTTTTTTAATTCATCAAAAAATAAAAAAATTATTCATGTGATTCCATCTAAAGTGAAACACACTGTAGATGTTTCATCAATGCATATTATAGACGTCCCATAGACGCAAAGTGTCGTCATCTCAAAGATACATATTGTAGACGTCTCATAGATATGTAATAAGACGTCTCATAAATACATATCGTAGGCATCGTAGACATTTTGCTTCTAAATTATAGTCTACAAACTACCGTCTATAGACGTATATGCTGGACGTAAAAAATACATCTTTTAGATGAAACTGTTGTGTTACTTGGGAATACATAAACAATATTCCGGCAAGGTTTATAAAAAAACCTTTCAGCAATAGCACTATTCAAACATTTCAGGAATAATACATTAACAATGTTCCGGCAAGGTTTATAAAAAAACCTTCCAGCAATAGCACTATTCAAACATTTCAGGAATAATACATTAACAGTATCCCTACAAGGTTTATAAAAAAACTCCTTGCAATGTTTCAGTTAAAACACGACGCAAACGTACCTGTGAGATTGTGACAGCAACCTCTCTGCAAAATAATAATTGCTATATTTCAGCAATCATCACTGACAATGTTCCTGTAACATTATACTTCATACATAGCAGATAAGATTCATTGGTAACCTTGCTGCAATATTTCGATTGTAAAATTGAGGCAACGTTACTTTTCTATCATTCTCGCAATGTTACGCTTTGCAATGTTGCGAGAGCAATGTTACTGCACGGCCGTTTCAACATTGCAGGAACATTGTGGGAGGCCATTTGTAACTTATATGCAACATTGCAAGCTGACATTGAAACGTTTAGTAAATGTTGCTGCAACGTATTCTTGCTCAGTGGGATATATCTGTTGGTAAGTCAGATACAAAAAAATTGCACAAACAAAAGTTCTTCAAGACACAATGGGTATTATCGGACTGTACTGATGACTTTGACATTGTGGACCATTCTTCTTATACGTTAGATGCGCGAACATCTGCCATCGACGCACAGACTCGCAGGGAGTAAGAAGTTGCCATACTTAACAATGACTTGCAGGACATTCTATCTTGGGGTGATAGAAACCAAGTCTAATTTAATGCTGGAAAAACCCAAGCAGCCATCTTCTCCAAAAAGGTCAACGTTTTGGAGCCAGATATGATGATGGCGGGACACTCTCTTACCCCAGCGTCATCTCTTCGTTTACTTGGAGTGAGCCTTGGAGCGAACATGTCTTGGCTTGATCATGTTGCAGGTCTGGCGAAGAGTGCTTCTCAAAAACTTGGAACACTCTTCCGCACGAAGAAATTTTATACACCACAACAGCTTCTCCTCTTGTACAAGGCTCAAATCCGACCATCCTTGGAGTACTGTTCACATATTTGGAGCTCAGCTCCCAAACATACGCTGAGACTACTGGACTCTATTCAGAAAAGAGCCATCCGCTTGATTGGGGACCCAGATTTGACAAAAAATTTAGACACTCTCGAATATCGAAGAAGAGTAGCTGACCTGAGTCTGTTTTACAGATATTTTAATGGAAAGTGTTCAAAAGACGTGGCCCGCTTGATCCCATCAAGATCAAGACCTTGCAGAAATACACGCCGAGCCGCAGACGCTCATCCGTATCAGGTTCAGCTCGTTACACCTCGTACCACCCTATTTCAGACTTCTTTTATGTATAGAATCGCATCACTTTGGAATAACATTCCAAAGGGCGTGTTTCCCGAAGTATACAGAGATTCAAGGCCAACGTGAATCGATATCTCCGTTCATGCAAGGCTCCCAGAGCGTCATAGGGATTTCCCTGCAGTGCATGTGCATTTTCAATAAAAAAAATATCCTAATTTTTCATGTAGTATCCTATTGTGTGGATGGAATTTTTATACAGAGTGATTAAAAATCTGGTAATTTTCTTCACTCTGTATCAAAATTTAAAACATGAAATTGGTCCACAAGGTCAAAGTCATCAGTACAGTCAGATGACTCCCATTGTCTTGAACAACTTTTGTCTGCACAATTTTTTTGTATTTGGCTTACCAACACAGATATCCAGGTCCGAAGATTGAAATAACTCACCCAGTATTCACCAAGTACTCACCCGTCGCGAAGTACTTGGAATAATAATTAACTATCAGCAACGTAGTAAATGATATTTGCCTAGAATATGGCATCGCTGCTGCCAGAATCGAAGTGCTAGTAAGTCAACGGTATCTATTAAACACTTTAAAGGCTATACAGTATGTGTCACAGGCATGGTACACCCCCTTTTTTTCTTTATTTTTTGAGATAATTTTTTGAAATTTGCTACGTCGCATATTCTCGATAGAGCGCACTTTTTGTCAAAAAATTGAATTTTTATCCTACCCCATAAGAAAATTGAACTTACTCGACTGCATGCCCCCGGAGAAAGTGCCACTTTTCCTGCCTAGGCGGTAAAATTATTTTTATATTTTCACGCTAGAGGGCCACCTAATTGCAATTGAATGCTATTTCCAGAGGGAACCAATAGCAAGCAAGCTTATAGCTGTATGTCAATCTGTCAATGTCAATAGACCAGCAAGACCCAGCAAATTAAATACTAATAGTGAGGTACTGATGTCAAATTTATCCAAACAAGGAATTTCTTCCAATAATAATTATTGTAATATTCAAAATCCAACGTTCACTATTAATGTTATCCATAAATAAATAAATAAATTACTGATTGTAATTTAACTAATCTACGCTTACTGATAGTAATGTATTAAGCAAACATCATAATGTAGGTATTCAATAAATTTTCTTTCAAAACAAATTTTTTTCAAAAAAAAAATATTATTATTATTATTGTGTAGGATAAAAAATTATGTGTAAACCACGGCGGTAAAGTGTCTTTTCAGGCCTCAAGAAGTGGCCAGCCTCGGCTGCGCCTCGCCTGGCCATATCTTCTTGAGGCCTGAAAAGTGCCACTTTACCGCCTAGGTATACAATATACTATTTTTCTCACATTTGGTTTTTCCGGAAATGTTACCAATTTTTTAATTTTAAATAGGACACCGTATATATTATTATATTTTTGGATTCTATACATTTGTACGATTCCAACAATACCACATAAGTACCATTTTGAATGTCAAATTTGTTTTGATTTAATTTTTTATTTCTCAATTATAGTGTGTCATGACTATTTCGTTTTACTCCAATTGGATCATCTAATGCTAGAAAAATCAAATTTTTGTTCAAAGTACTAAATTAAGTGATTTATGGATAAATTATGCGCACCGGAATGATTTTTTGAGCTGGATTCATTTTTTTCAAATGGTACCATATTGGTACCGAGGTACCATCTACTAGTACTCTTATGTCCGTATTCATCAAACTTCAAAATATAACTCTGGGGTTATATTTTGAATTTTCTGACAGCTGATTGGTCTAATGGTTAAACCCTACGAACGCTACGAATTTTAAACCAATGACATGTTCCAAAATATAACCCCAGGGATAATATTTATTGATGAATACGGGCCTTAATAAGGGACATTTTGGTGTACCCATTTTGCATCTGTGACGAATACAACTGAAGTCATGGCACACTATAATTGGGAAATAAAAAATTAAATAAAAACAAATTTGACATTTAAAATGGTACTTATGTGATATTGTTGGATTTGCAAAAATACATAGAATCCAAAAATATAATAATATATAGGGTGCCCTATTTAAAAATAAAAAGTTGGTAACATTTCCGAAAAAACCGGATGTGGGAAAAAATTCGATTTTCTGCTAAAAAGTGCGCTCTATCGAGAATATGCGACCAAATTTAAAAAAATTATCTCAAAAAATAAAGAAAACCAAGGGGGTGTACCATGCCTGTGACACAAGGTGTATATTCGATATTGTATAGAATGCCTACGTAAAGTATAGAATAAGTGATATTTTATACATTTCCTGAACGTTTTATTAGGCATTCTATAGAATACCGGACTATACAGATTGTCGGTGATACATACACCGAAATAAATAACAGTTCCAACAAAAACTACCGTTGTTTAATTTGCTTTTACAGCACTCTTACTTGGAGGGAGTCTCGGAGCGAACATGTCTTGGCATGATAATGTTGCAGGTCTGGCTAAGAGTGCTCAAAAACATGAAACTCTCTTCCGCAGGAAAGAAGAAATTTTATACACCACAATAGCTTCTCCTCTTATGCAAGGCTCAAATCCAACCATCCTTGGAGTACTGCTCACATGTTTGGAGCTCAGCTTCTAAACATACGCTGAGATTAGTCAACTCCAATCAGAAAAGAGCGACCTACTTGATTGGGTACCCAGATTTGACAGAAAATTTAAGGAAAAGTAGCTGATCTAAGTCTGTTTTACAGATTTTTTTATGGGAAGTGTTCAAAAGACGTGGCCTGCTTGATCCCACCTAGAACAAGACCGGGCAGGAGTAGACGTCGAGCCGCAGACGCTCATCCGTATCAGGTTCAGCTCGCTACACCTCGTACAACCGTATTTCTGACTTCTTTTATGTATTATAGAATTGCATTACTTTGGAATTACATTCCAAAGGGCGTGTTTCTTGACGAATACAACCTGAAACGATTCAAAGCCACCGTGAATCGACATCTTCGCTGATGCACCACTCCCAGAGCATCATAGGGATTTCCCTGCAGTGCATGTGCATTTTCACTAGAAAAAACTCCTAGTTATTTAGCTGTGTTAATATTTCTTATTTCGTTGTTTCAAAAGTGTGCTGCGAAAGGTGAAATAAATATTTTCTCGGGGATTGTTATTTAATTCGGTGTATGGATGTATTTATTTGGTAAAAAATCGAAATAAAGTCAAATGTTTAGTTATTTATACAAGTTTATATCAACTTTGCATTAAGATTTTATTGATTTTAACATATAAGTTTCTCTGGCTTTTTTTCCATATTTATAAGAAACGGTATGTATTATAGGAGCAACAACGGATCATAAACAAACATTGATAATATGAATAATTTTTCAAGCACAAACTATTAGGGAAGTCAACATGTCCATTGACTGAGAAGTAAAAATTTTTCCCATGTGATGCGTGAAACTGGATATAAAAAAAATATGAGATCTTCGCGCTATTTTATACCGCAGGTGAGATATCTTTAGCAAGTCTAATTTGAGTGTGAAAGAAATGTGTGAAAGAATAAGTGTTGATAACCATAACATTACGTAAGTTGTCATCTTTCTAGTGTTACTTGGCATTAAAATCACTAAAGATTCTTTCATTTCAATCATTGCAGAAGCAGAAACTATGTATGTATTCATGCAAAGCTGAAAATGTGCGTTATAAAACAAACTAAGTAGTATCTACAAAGGTCATTAAATCCCATGCAAAATAAATATTTGGTTTCGACTTCACGATTACTGATAAGTGATAAGTGATGAAATACCATATTATAGCAGACTCCTGTGACTTAAACTGTGACGTAGTTGAAAATTTTCGCTTCGGTATTTATCTTGGAGATCGTTTATAATAGTATGCCAAAATTTCCTCGATACTGAAATCTCCATTTATTTATCTAAAAAGGTCCTTTGTTTTTCGGTCGAGTTGTCCTGCTCAATTAAGTTTGATTAATTTTATAGCAGAAATATACCGTCCTTATATGCTTGTAAGAATCACATAGGCGGCGACTAAATCCTATAAAACTCCCAAATGAAATACGCATTAAAGCAAAATCAACTTCATAACAAAACCGTCCCTGTGGCTCCACGTCGTCGTTACCTACGCCTGAAAATGGAAACTGGGAAGCGAATAACGAATCCGTCATTGGTCATTGTTTTCACATTTACTCGTCACGCTGAGCAAATACCTATTTCTCTCTCTGAGGAGGCTGTGGCGATGCTGCAAACCGTGATATCGCAGAGATTATTAAAACGTCAATCACGGAACTAATCTCATTTCTTTCCTTAGATTTTACGGACAATTATTTTCAAAATTTTCCAATAAGCAAATTTTACCACCCTAATTGATTGATTTGTTAAATTTCTTACTTTTTTATCTTCCGCTACAGCAGATCTCTTACTTAGTAATATGAGACTTCCTGAAATAAAACGCTTCAGCACAAGTTTCATTGGCGAAAAGACTGTAGATCAGTTTTAACGGTGTGATTATGAAAAACATTTCACCAAAAAATACTCTGGACCATTACATCACTAATAAGAACCAACGGTCATTATATACATCCGCGGCTCCTACAGTTTCACTATGACACCTATATAGGGGTGGAGAACATACCTATAGTAACACCAGGAAGGTATTCATTAGCTTTGCAAATAAAAGGGAAGGCCACAAAACGACTTTAAAAATTGATTTTGGGAGTGCAACGAAAGTACGGTCCTGACACAAGCTCTCAGATCTAACTACGGATGATGATGAAACCACTTATACAACAATGGGAACCGCTCCCAAACGTATTCAGGCACGTATTTTGCAATATATCCGCTTATTCATATCGTGAAAAGACCACAGGATTGATGTTACGATTTTTGGAATATAAATGCAAAATAAATGCAAATTTGAAAATAAAAATCGTGCTACCGTTATTCTCGAAGATTTTCCTTGCCCTGAAAGTGAAGAAAAAAAATAGAAATTCCACCGTAGTGTCAAAGAGGCCTTAGTTGTGACCTTAATATTAGTTTGCAATGGCTGTTTTTAGCGTCTTACCCACCCAGCACCCCTAATTCGCTCCTCGGTCCCGAAAAAATTGATGAAACTTAGGAGCCGCGGATGTATACAATTACCGAACCAACTTTTAGAACCAATCTTATTATTAAAATCTTCTCCCCTGTAATATTTTTTCTGCGGAATTGGTAATTAAACGTTCGAACTTGTCCTTAAATTGTTTAATTTGGTTCAAGCATTTAGAAATTTTACTGTTAACTTTTGTCACATTTTAGAGCCGAATGTACCTGACGGAAATCAAAAATATAATTCAAATAATAATTGTCGGCTGTGACGAATACCTGTGGGTATACTTAAATCATCCCACCACGTGCTAAAACTGTATAGCTTTAGTGACAACGGTCGAACTCTTAAAAGACAAGCACATACTTCAATCTTACTCGATATTCTCTTATAGGTTTCTTCAATTAGAATATTTTTGCGGTTTTCCAAAAATAATAACAATTTATAACAATTCCCTAACAATTTCGTGACAATTTCTTTAAGGTTTTCAAATAAATTTATCCCCATCATCTGTAACGTATTTTAAGTACCTTAATATCGATTACGGTAAAACTTTCTTCTTTCAAACAACAAAAAGTTCTAAATTTCAGAGGTAAAAAATTCTATTAACCAGTTTCCGGAGTTCACGAACATTCCATTTTCATGTTCAGATAAATTACGTCCTGCTTTACCCTGAATAATGCTGTAGAGGTCTCTCAGTTTGAATTCATTGAGACAAAAAATAACTTCGAAGGTTTACATTTAAGACCTCAATTTTATTAATACATTAGGTATTACCTAATAGGTGGATTCATTATTTTTATTTAAAAAAAATATATTTGTGTCTCCTCACCTTTCCTGTACTTTTAACTCCTTTCCATAAAGAAAAATATACAAGAATGAAAACTGAAAACACACACAAGGCAAGCGCTGGTTTGATAGGACCCATTCGGTTGAGGCCATCTGATTTGTATTGCTCCAAAACTTCTCGCCTGAAAATAAATGTTTGATTAGATTTTTAACTCAAACCAGGCACAATAGCAAAAATATTACTTGATTAATTTTAGGTTATTCGTCGAATATGATGTCGATTGATGATAATTTGATGACATAAAAAAATCGATTTTCATAGTAAGGTATACAGGGTGCACCATGTATCCTCCTTTATATTGCTATCTCTTAACGCTAACAGATACAGGGTCGGTTAAACAAGTCCAAAGAAGCGCAATTTTGTGGCCATCTCGAATCAGTCAAGACATACAAAATATCTATGACCGTTCCTGAAATATTCTGAAAAAACTGGAAAATCGAGATTTCTTATTTTTGCCATATCTTTTTTTATTATTGGAGATTAATAAATAATTTTTTGTGGGCTTACATAAGTCGGCAAGAGCTACCCATCTGACATTTCAAAAATTTTCAAAGCCGACTAGATCCCAAAGTTTTCATAGCCAACTTTAGTTTTTCTTATGACCACCATATTGTTTTTTATGTTGTTCGGTATAAAAAAATAATAAAAACTAAAAATTGGTAAACTTCAAAAAATAAATTAAAAAAAAAATTATTCTTATTTTTTCTTTACAAAAAAGACAACTTTTAAGAGCGAATTTCATAGATTAATTGAAAAACCATGAGACAAGCACAATTTCGGCGTATTTTACAAATGTTGATGTTTTTCGACGATTTTTTTTGTTTTTCTTTGAAAAAAGAAGAATAAAATTTTTTTTTTAAGTTTATTAATTTTTGGTTTCCATTATTTTTTTCATATCGAACGACATAAAAAAATAATATGGCGGTCATAAGAAAAACGAAAGTTGACTGTGAAAACTTTTGGTTCTAGTCGCCTTGAAAATTTTTGTAATGACAGATGAATAGATCTTAACGGCTTATGTAAGCCTACAAAAAATTATTTATCAATTTCCAATAATAAGCAAGATATGTCAAAAATAAGAAATCTCGATTTTTCAGTTTTTTCAGGATATTTCAGGAGCAGTCACAGATATCTTGCATGTCTGGACGGATTCGACATGGCCACAATACTGCGCATCTTTTCTCTAATTTAATCGACCCTGTATCTCTTAGCGTTCAGGAGATAGCAATATAGAGAAGGATACATATGGTGCACTCTGTATAAGACCTCACTATTATAATAGCCAAGTGCATTTTAGGAATATTTTATAGGTGGGACCAAAAAATTTCAAATACAGGTTTTATTTAGTTGCTGATTCAGAAGGGTCTTCGATGGAAGCCTTAACTCTGAATTTTTGCATTATCCAAATTGCCCCTTCCGAGAGGCAATTTAGCGATATAAGCAATTTTCAACTGCTTATATTCAGGAATTATCTTCAATTAAGTCTCCAACAAGTTAAATGTTACTGATAAAAATTTTTAACCATCCAAAGCTTTTTGCCGAAAGTTCTTGCGTGAGGTTTATCCACCCAGAGGTCTTTCCCAGTGCATCTATCTGAGCCTCATTGGCGTTTTACTAATTTAAACTAGACTCAATTTACAGTACATTTTTTTAAAAAACATCCCTATTGGTTACTTTTTCGACCGCCAGTCCGAGATCGAAGTTGTACCTACTGCTTATTATGGTGCTGCTTTGAATCGTGTAGTACTCGCGCGTTCGCGGTTCGCGCTCCACTTCTCGCTTTTGTAGCTAATATAGGTACCACAAAATTAATTGAGATTAACGACATATTCGATCAATCTATGTTACATAGGTACACATGTTTTACTTTAATTTCCAGGTATTCAGGTATATTTTTGAAATGTTTTTGGATACAAAAGAACGATTTAAAAAAAATTCGGTAAGATTTTTTATTTTACTCAGCTTTTCCTAATCTTTTTTCACACCACCTTTGAGGTAGAGTTTATGACGCGTTTTTTCAACGTGGTTTCTCCGAAAGGCCTGATCCACGGTGATTTAATTTTTAAGTTTTTTACCAAGTGCGCACATCAACATGAGCAGATCGGTGTCTTCTCCTACGGTTATGAAGAAATCAAATCTTGGAGCTAGTTCAATTGCCGTTTTAACGATGTCTACGTCCGCATTCTCCAAAGCTTGTCTTAACTCGAATCCCCAATTATTGTTCAATTGCTTATTTATAACATCTCGATGAAATTCTTATTATTTCATTGGCGAGAATTTTTTTTTGCGGTGTCTTCGAAAATATCGTAGACTCGCTGAAAATAATATCGATTGCGCGCCGGTGTCTTTCCGCGATTTTTGTGGTCGAGTTCGAACCAACTTCAGGATAACTGTCGAAAACAGTAATCTGTTTTTTTTTTACATATTTGTTTGGAATATAAGTGACGTAACTCGCATAAACATCCTTAAAGTGCGCGCCATGTTGCCAAGCTATGGAGCGAGAATCACCCGTCGATGACCTCGCATATTGCGTTCCCCAAGGAAATTCTTTGCGGGAGAGAATCAAATTCTTTGAACATAGTACTGATTTTTGGTGGCGAGAGTTCATATTTTCGACAATCGGCTAACTTCTCGCTCGTTCTTTATATCATTCGATGGAACACCGTTTTCGTAAAAATCGTCACTCTTTCGGAATTAACAGTTATGCTGCGAGACACTGAAAAAAATGTTTTAGTAATGTCAATGCATGTTATTTCGTCCATGAGGTATAGTGACACTTGAACACAAAATATTCCCAAAATGCTCTAATTGGTTATTTCTCTTCTACATGTCCAAATGTCTGTGCATCTAAGGAACTAAATGTGATGACTAATTGAAAAATTTACCTTAATGAGAAAACCATTGAAGCAAAAGATTTCAACCTAGAAGTAATAACTACTAGAAGTAAGAAAGCTGCGAGTAATAACTCGCAGCTTACAAAATGTGGATCAAGATTATGTAGTTCCTCATTGTTTCGTAGAAGTCAATTCTGCAATCTAAGTCTTTTTCACAAAGCGCCTGTACAAAAAAATACGACGTTGTAGGAGTGCCATTTGTTAAATTTAAACATTTCAGTAGGTACAGAAAACTTACATAAGTATATTTTCTACAAAAAGGAGTTGATTTGTGAGGGTTTTACTACAGTGTCGGTAAAAGGTTCAGTGTATATTGAGATGTTTTCTGGAATATTAGAATGATCGGCAGTTTTTGTGTATTGATTGTAATATTGTAATACATATAACAACAAATTAAACTGGACATAATGAAGGACAAAATCTAAGATAGATTCACTTACTCGAAGAACTCTTTTGCAGGACTGGTAGCGGTTATGTTAGGATAAAGGTCCTGGACGGGCTTACAATCGAGCGTGTTCCAGCTGTTGTGGCAGCTGGTCCAGGGCAGTTCTGATTGGAAGGATGCGACCAGGTAGTACACCGCCCAGCCGATGATGGTGTTGTAGCACATTCCCATGTAAATATCTATCAAGCAGATCGCATATCCAATCCCTGAAATATTAATAACAACACCAAATATTATATAAAGTTTTCTGTGAATGAAGATATGAAAATTTATTCCCGTATTGAGTCTCCGTGTATTAGGTATAAGAAGATATTAAAAAAATTTATAAATGGTGTCTGTTTAATGGTCTGGACCTGAACATTTCGAAGTGTTCAGTTGTGCCTTTTACAAGAAGTAAATCTCCAATACTATTTCCTTATTCAATAAGTGACAATGTTTACAGAGGAGTGACAAAGTTCGTGACCTTGGTGTCTGTTCGATTCATCATTCTCCTTCAAGCCTCACACATCGAGATCACTGTTTTAAAGGGATAACTCTCGGTTTTCTGATTAGAAACTCAAGAGACTTTACTAGTACAGACACAGTTATGTTGCTTTTTAATGCACTGGTGAAGGGCACCAGGTTTGAGAAGGGTGTGGTCTTCGTCACCTGCGCCGATGAAAAATCGAAGAGGTGGCTGGTGGACTTGGTACCGAAGCTACGGCCTTGGGATGGGGCCGCACTACGTGTGGGCCCGTCCAGAGAAGTGGTGAAAGCCACTAAGGTCGTGGTCTTCATTCCTGTAGATACACCAGGCCTCGAGGAACCAACAAAAGCCTTTCGTCTGTTGGAAAACCAGAATCTGGGCATTAAAACAGACGAATGGTCTATCATCACAAAGCACAGGGAGAGGGACGGTAAGGGTACCACACTTGTGTTGTGGATCGATGAAGAGTCTCTGAAGGCTCTCGCCGGAAGGGGGTACAAAGCGTACCTCGGTTTTGGTGAGGTAACCTTCAGAGTAATGGGAGGAAATAACACACCCTGCAATGCTGCGGGCTCTCCAGATCAACCTGCAGCATAGCAAAGCTGCCTCCGCATCTCTGTGCAGACTTCTAGCTGCCGGAGATGTAGACGTAGCCCTAATTCAAGAACCCTGGCTGGTAGCCGGCCGCGTAGCAGGTTTAGGAGCAGCCAGAGGTAAGATCATTTACAATAGGGCCTACGGTAACAGCAGAACATGCATTTACGTGAAAAAAGAACTAAAAGTCCTGGTTATAACACAATTATGTTTCAGGGACTTGACCACAGTAATACTGAAATATCATATGGATGGGGCAGCCAAGGAGCTTGTAGTAGCTTCATTATACCTACCATATGACTCCACCAGTCCTCCTCCGTCACAGGAAATGGAACTACTGGTTAAGTACTGCGAGAACCATAACCTCCAGGTCATTATTGGTGTCGATGCAAACTCCCATCACGCAGTGTGGGGCAGCAGCGATACAAACAACAGAGGTGAGTCACTGTTACAGTTTATGGTATCCAGGAAACTGGAACTTCTGAATAGGGGCAGGGAACCCACCTTTGTACCATCGAGACGAAAAGAAATAATTGACATCACCTTAGCTTCCCCTCGTATCGGCGCCCGGGTAGTCAAGTGGCGTGTATCTGATGAACCGTCTCACTCAGATCACAGATACATTCAGCTGGAAATCAACTCCGTTGATAAGACAGCAGTGCTGTATCGCAATCCACGAAAGACTGACTGGGCGAGGTACAGGGCGGAGTTGAGGGCAAATCTAACCAATGTCAAAAGCAACATTGCATGCATATACGATATCGAGGTAGCTACAGAACAACTCCAAGTAGCCATTACAACCTCATATCACAACTACTGTACTCAGACACCCCGTCGGAAAGGTGGAGATGTCAGTTGGTGGAACCTCAAACTGGCGGAAATGAGACAGAAAACAGGTAATCTTTTTAACAAAGCCAAGAAAACAGGAAAGTGGGACGAATATAAGACCACCATTACTGAATACAACAAGGAGATCAGATTTGCAAGAAGAGCTGCGTGGAGGAAGCTCTGTCAGGATGTGGAAACGACATCCGAAGGAGCAAGACTCTACAAACTCATGGCAAAAGATCCCCTGAACCCCATTGGTACCTTAAAAAATAGCAATGGTAATTACACAGAAACCGGGAGGAAAACTCTTAAGGTACTCCTCAGAGCACACTTTCCGGACTGCAGTGTAATTGAAGTGGAAGATGGCCTACACAACACCCTGGAAAACCTGAATCACAGGGTCACCAGGGAGGACTGGAGGACATCAAGACACATAATTACATATGAAAAAGTTAAATGGGCCATAAGCTCATTTGAGCCTTACAAGTCACCTGGCCCGGACGGGATCTACCCTGCCCTTTTAGAGCAGGCGAGTGAAGATCTCACGCCGGTGCTTTGTAGGATGTTCAGAGCCAGTCTGGCACTTGGTTACATTCCACTGGCCTGGAGAGAAATAAAAGAGGTCTTTATACCGAAACCTGGACGTAATGACTACGACGAGGCCAAGGCATATAGACCGATTAGTTTGACATCCTTTTTACTAAAAGCGATGGAAAAACTGGTTGAGAAGCATCTCAGGCAAACCTTTCTTACAGAGAAGCCATTAAGCCAGAGGCAACATGATTTTCAACCAGGTAAATCATGCGAATCAGCTTTGCACCAGCTAGTGATGAGAATCGAAAAATCACTAGACAACAAAGAAATTGCCCTCGGGGCTTTTCGAGACATAGAGTTTGACAACACCTCCTTCAGATGAATGGTATCGGCCGCTAGAAGACATGGCGTCGATGACACCAGAACTAGGTGGCTGAGCGCTATGTTGGAAGGCAGAAGAGTCCAAGCAACTCTGTTTGGCGAGACAATGAGGGTCACCGTCACCAAAGGATGCCCACAGGGCGGAGTTCTATCTCCGTTGCTGTGGGACATGGTGGTGGATGACCTACTCAACAAGCTAAACAACAAAGGTTATTACACCCAAAGCTATGCGGATAACATAGTCATACTGGTCATGGGGAAATACACTAAAACCATCTCAGAGTTCATGCAAGGGGCTCTGAATATCGTGGAGGAATGGTGCCTCGGGGTGAAGCTTCGCGTGAACCCTGTCAAAACGGCACTGGTCCCCTTCACCAAAAGAAGCAAGATGGAGGAATTAACCCCACCCATCTTCTTCAATGAACAGCTGCAGGTGAACGACCGGGTCAAATATCTGGGAATAACCCTGGATGCAAAACTGACCTGGAACTTCACCTGCAGAAGGCGATTAATAAAAGTAAAATGGCACTGATGGCTTGCAGAAGGTCATTCAGTAAAACATGGGGACTAAAACCACGCATGGTACATTGGCTGTATATTGCCGTGGTCAGACCCATACTAACATATGGCTGTCTAGTCTGGTGGCCAAAGATCAACCAGAAACAAGCCATTATGAAAATTCAAAGTGTTCAAAGGCTTGCATGCTTAGGCATCACGGGAGCCATGAACACTACATCAATGACAGCACTGGAGGCTATACTTGACCTACCTCCTCTTGACATTCATATTAAGAGCGAGGCACGTTTGGGCGCCTACAGGCTGAAACAAAACCAAAACTGGGATAAACCTGGGAAAACCGGGCATTCCAGAATAACTGATATCATCGCAGATTCTATCCTGGAAATGCAATCCGATGGTATGAGTATTACGATATCATTTGTAAAACCATTCAAGGTTCTAATGGACTGGAAAGAATGGCAACAAATGGAGCACCTGTGCCTGAAAAAAGGGCTGGTCTGGCACACAGACGGCTCAAAGACAGAGACAGGTACCGCAGCTGGAGTGCATGGGGTGGTCCCCGGATGCAATATTTACGTGCCACTGGGGACTCATGCCAGCATCTTCCAGGCTGAAATAAATGCAATTAGGCTATGCGTTGGAGAGAATACCAGAAGGAACTATCGAGGTAGGGAAATCTACATCCTCTCCGAGAGTCAGGCTAGCCTGAAAGCCCTTGCAGCTTATGAAATCAGATCAAAACTGGCCTGGGAATGCCTGCAAGACCTCATTGACTTAGGCAGGTGAAACGTGGTGACACTAGTTTGGGTTCCGGGTCACCGTGGGACGCCTGGTAATGAGGCTGCAGATCAACTAGCCAAGAAAGGCGCTGGGATGAACTACATTGGGCCCGAACCAGTGTTTGGCATCCCAAGGAACAGTGTACGCGGGACGGTGGCTCAGTGGGTAAGAACCCAACATGGAGCACACTGGAACCGTATAACAGGAAACAAACATGGTAAGGTGATGATCAAGGAGCCCTCTCAAAACCTTGCCAGACAGATACTGCAACTAAATAGAATGCAGATCAGAACGGTGGTGGGTCTTCTCACAGGACACTGCCACCTAAGAGTACACCTACATAAACTGGGGATATACAAAGAAGAACCAGTTGGTAGACCTGCAATGAAGAAGACGAGACAGCTTCTCATGTGATATTCGAGTGTCCAGCACTCGCAAGAACGCGCTATGCGGTCTTGGGACCAATCAGTCCCGGGAGCCATCTGGCGGAAAAAACCTTGGTTAGCGGACTGCTGAACCTTGTCAAAGGAACGGAGCTCTTCTAATCAAGGAAAATCTAAATGTGAGAAATACAATAAGTCCGCTGGCTTCAGTGTTTGGGACCACATAAACCATCTCTCACATTTAGTTAAAATACCAATACCAATACCAATACCAATACCAAATGCACTGGTGCGGTCATTATTAGAATATGCTTTACTGATTTGGTATCCATCTCATGTGGGCACTATTAGGGCCGGTTGTTCAAACGTTAATTAAAAATTTCCAGATAATTACTGATTTTAAAATGCCCTGTATTATCAAAACCATTGGTCTGATATTGCTGAAAATGGATTCTGCTCCCTTTAAGAAGAGTTAATTATTGATTAAAAATATAAGATCATTAATTATATTCGCCGTATTTTCAAAAATTGCAATTTAAAATCAGTAATTATATCAAAATTTTTAATTGACGTTTGAACAACCGGCCCTTAGTGTGCTGGAGAGGGTACAGCGTTGATTCTTGAAATTTCTATCTTTCAGAATCGACGGTGTGTATCCGGGAGACTGGTGTCTCGCAACAGGTATTGTTGGCTAGATTTGGATGTGTCAGTCTCGAGCAACGTCGAAGTTTGTCTACTGTTTTGTTCTTATACAAACTGAATAACTATTGCTTCACCTGCCAGGAACTTCTGGGCTTATTGGACTTGGCTGTCCCTCGACTTGCATCCCGTTATAATATTACTTTTAGGCTCCATACTCCGCGTACACGTATCTTGCTGCATTTACCTATACATAATTTATGTAACGAATACTCACATATCAATCGGCTATTGATATTTTCGACACCAGCGTTTTCGATATTAAACATAAAATTCTTTCAAAGTAACCAAAATAAAATGTCTAAAAGGTATTTCATTCTCTTTTGCTCATCTCTCATCTCTGTCCTTTTTTCTAACATTGTTAATTTTAGTGTATTTTTTAACAAAAAAATACACTATTGAGGACGACATCACTTTTCGAAAATCACCCAAACTCATCAAATGTCCACCGATCATGACCCCCAGATCACGAAAAAGTGGTTTTCCAAAATTCACCTGCCCACGATATATATATATATATATATATATATATATATATATATATATATATATATATATATATATATAATTTTTTAAGATCAGTATTATCTATGAGCCTAGAACCCAAACAAACGTCTTCTTTTTACTATATATATATATATATATATATTTCTCCAAAATCACGATTTTTCGATTTTAAAAACGCTCCTGTAGCTTTATCTTTCAAGATTAGTGAACGAAATTTTGGATTCTTGTAAAGCTTGGGAATGACTTTAGATTTTCGTTGAAAAAAATTCCAAAAGTCACGTTACTTCTACAGGGTGTCCTTTCAAAGTTCCCCAAATCCGGACTTTGAGGCACGGTTTCTGGCCGCAGTTTTCAATCTAGGGGGCTGAAATTTTTGTGAGAGTAAGATGTCCACAAGGAGTGGTCTGGTATTGCACTTGAGCAAAATCGGCCGAGCCGTTTCAAAATGGTGACCATTTGAATTTTCGGAAAATTTACTATTTTTTGAATCCCTGTATGAGCAAGATGGCAAAAAAACTTTCACATCAAGTTAACAGGATTGAAAGAAAATTAATTGAAATTTGAGTTAATGTAAAAAAATTTCAATTTTTTCCATTAATAAGCCAGTGGCGTGGGTAGGAAAAGAGTGAAAATGGCTTAATTTCTATAACAGTTTTTGAGCACATTTTTGAAGGAATGAACTAAAATTTTTACAGTAGACAACTATACTAATACTCTTTAATCTTCAAAAATTTCAAGGATCAAATAAAAAAAATGGCGGAGATATTTAAATTTATTTTACATGATGTAAATTTCTCTAAAATTTTAAAAACGCTCTAGTAGCTTCATCTTTCAAGATTAGTGGAAGAAATTTTTTACTCTTGTGAAACTTTGGGATGACGTTAAATTTTCGTTGAAAAATTTTTCAAAAGTCGCGTTACTTCTACAGGGTGTCCTTTAAAATTTCGAAACATCCGGTCCTGTGGCACGGTTTTCTGGTAGCAGTTTTCAATCTAGGAGGCTGAAATTTTTATGGGAGGAAGATATTATCCACAAGTAGTGGTCTAGTATTGCATTTTTTGAGCAAAATCGATCGAGCCGTTTCAAAATGGCGGCTTTTTGAATTTTAGGGAAAAGGGCTATTTTTTAGTCCCTGTATAAGCAATATAGAAAGAAAACTTTTCACAACAAAATAATGAGGATGACAATTAAAGGCTTGTTTAATAACTTAACGATTGAATGTAATATTCAGACCCGGGACTGCTTGATTTAAAACCAGCACCAGCACCAGACCAGCGCACCGTTTTCATCGCGCTCGGCTCGGGCAGGACCACCCATGCAGATATGACTGCTCCTGCCAACCCCAATTGCAGAAAATAAAAACTCCTACAAACCTGTATTAACAAGATTGGATTAAAATGATTTGAAATTTGAATTAATGCAATAAAATTTTTATTATTTTCATTAGTAAGCTAGTGGCGTGGGTAAGAAAATGGTAAAAATGGCTAAATTTCTTTAATTGATTATGAGCACATTTTTGAGGGAATTTACCTGAAATTTTCGGAGTAGACAACTACACTAATAGCTTGTAACTCTCCAAAATTTAAAGAAGGAAATAAGAGAAATGGCGGAGTTATTCGAATTTTTTTACATGATGTTTATTTCTCTAAAATTTCAAATGTTCGGTTTTCAGAACTCGCCTGTAACTTTTTAAAGTTAGTCAGTGGCGGGTATATAGGACAAGAGACGAAATTGTTAAATTTTGCCAATTTTTTTTTGGTTTATTATGTGTAAAAATTAGTGAACCTCTACGCAAATTCGACCTGACTATTGAAAAATTCAGAAAGCCAATTTAAAAGGCGGCAAAAATTTTCATAGTTGAATCGCATAAAAATACACTGTTTCTGCGATTGATGCGCAAGAAGGTTTTTATTAATGTAATTTGGAATTTGTTAGTTTTTTTACTATTTGATTTCAGTTTGTAAGAGGCCTTATTTAAGTTTTTGTTGTGTTTTCCCGATATTTATTTGGCTATGCAGTTGATGGGTGTAATTAAATAAATAAAATTAATAAATAACATTTATTTTTGATTATTAAAAAATTAGAAATTATTTATTATATTATTATCAACAAAATAGATAGGTATGCTGTGTAAAAAAACAACCTGCAATACGCAGGCATCATTATAATGAATAAAGAAATTTTCTTCTTCTTTAGTTTGGAAGGTAAATTTTGATTGGATATTTTATTAAGTAAAAGAAGTACACGTGACCGGACACCCTTCAAGAAGGAAACCGAAAATAAAGGGCCGCTTATGTGTTGCCAAAAAAACTCTGAAAAAATTCAGGCATAGCTTTGGGTAAAAAAAAGTATCTTTTGTGTCTTGAAGTTTCTCTGAAATGCTTCCTTCTCCGTCCAACGCAATGAAGGTCTATTAATTCTTTGTTTTGATAATTTAGTGGATTCTGTGAGTTATAAAAAACCCCGAAAAGTGCTCGGATTTCAGAGTCTAACGAAACTAGACCTCCCCCCGTTTTCCAGGATGCTGAATACGATGGTAGTGGTTTAAACTCTTCTCGAGTTGACCGCACCCCCTAAAACGGCCAAAAACCACCCCTATGAAGAGTAAATCACGGAATTTTTTTCTCTTGGCGACCAAACTTGTGTCACCCCCCATTTTCGAGGTCGCTGAACGCGATGCTGACGTCAAGGTCGGTTCTCGATACCCGCTAACCCCTCTACGCGGCCGAGAACAACCCCCGGAAGGGGTGAAACGGGAACTCGCCGCGTGAAATCTACGAAAATCCGTCCCCGCCCGTTTTTGAGGTCGCTGAACGCGATGCTGACGTCGAGGTCGGTCCTCGACGCTCGCCAACCCCTCTACGCGGCCAAGAACAACCCCCGGAAGGGGTGAAACGGGAACTCGCCGCGTGAAATCGACGAAAATCCGTCCCCGCCCGTTTTCGAGGTCGCTGAACGCGATGCTGACGTCGAGGTCGGTCCTCGATGCTCGCCAACCCCTCTACGCAGCCAAGAACAACCCCGAGAAGGGGTGAAACGGGAACTCGCCGCGTGAAGTCGACGAAAATCCGTCCCCGCCCGTTTTAGAGGATGCTAAACGTGATGCTGACGTCGAGGTCGGTCCTCGACACCCGCCAACCCCTCTCCGCGGCCAAGAACAACCCCCGGAAGAGGTGAAAAATTAACATGAGAACTTTTTATAAAAATAAAACAATCATGAGTAAGGGTGTCAAATACAGGGTGTTTTTTTTATTAACAAATAAAATATAAAGAGGGGTGGGCAGAGCGTGCTCTGATTTACATACGACCGAGATACATTCAAAAGTATGCGCGCTCGCGGCAACCCAGGGACACAAACAGAGGTGCGTTCAACGGGAGGGAGCGATCCGGAGCGATTGGTATCGCTACTAATCATTCTGCGTTCAACAACACTAAGCGCTCCATATTGCTACGTATCAACGTATCATATGGCAGCGGAGAATTTTAACGCTCTCTAGCGCTACTTTCTAAAATTAAGGCGGCGATCGTTCGAATTTGAAGTGATGGTGTGCATCAACATCACTCTTTGTTATCTCTTGCAGAATTAAGTGCCCTAATAATCTGTTTATGCATTTTTCCTGCCACAAATCAAAAACATTTATACACAAAATAATAATTTAATTTATGTACTTAATTAAAAAAATTTAAAGAGACCTTTTTAAGCTTTTCATAAATAAAAATATAAGGTTATTTTTCAAATTCAAATTCAAAACAAAATGAACTTTGGCGAGTTCCCGTTTCACCCCTTCCGGGGTGTTGTTCTTGGTCGCGTAGAGGGGTTGGCGGGAGTCGAGGACCGACCTCGACGTCAGCATCGCGTTCAGCGACCTCGAAAACGGGCGTTGACGGTATTTCGTCAATTTCACGCGGCGAGTCACCGTTTCACCCATTCCGTGGGTTGTTCTTGGCCGCGAAGAGGGGTTGGCGGGAGTCGAGGACCGACCTCGACGTCAGCATCGCGTTCAGCGACCTCGAAAACGGGCGTTGACGGTATTTCGTCAATTTCACGCGGCGAGTCACCGTTTCACCCATTCCGTGGGTTGTTCTTGGCCGCGAAGAATCTACGGTACCCAACGGTGTCTCCACCGTCGCAGGTCGCAGGTTACCTAGAGTTTAACGTGTAATCGTGTTCTCTCTTATAGTATTTTTCTCTATGGTATTATTATGGGGAGATTCTAAAGCAGTTCCGCATCCTTGCTTGCCACATACTTCACCCAAGGTAGAGACGTAGATTTCACTTTAATAGACTAATTAGTGCCCGCGACTGCCAAACTTTCATTATTTTATAAAAGCTGAAAGTTTCTCTGCGCATGTCCTCATCACAGAGGTAGCTATCCAGCGACTCATCGTATAGCTTTGGCAGGTAACAGCTGAAGAAGTTGTATAAAATCGCTTCTCAAAATTTTGAATGTATAAAGCGGGTAATTATGTTTAAACTTTAAGCGCATGTAGTAAATGCAAAAATAGGTAAAAAAATTTCTGTAGACATTTGTCGTTAGAGCTGCTGTAGTTTTCGAGGTACCTTGCTCTTAAAAGTTCTTCGAAAATTTAATATTTTTTGAATGTCTACAAACTATCTGATCAGAATAACTCGAAATTTTTGACAATTGTTTTACTAGTTGAAGTACAATACAATGAAAACTTGCAAATTGAATCCAGTGGCGGAGATCTGACTATCTCGTTACTTTTTTTTAAATTATTTATACGCCACTGACTTTATTGAAAATACGACGTTTTTGATAAATACCTCGTGTTGTGTAGAGGAGAAAATTTATTTTTATTTTTGCCGTAGGATGCCCTGTTTTCAAGATATTACACAATGCAAAAATTCATGAAAATTTCTTTCTAATGAAACTCGCTTCAACAGCGATCAAAAAAATGATTAATTATTTCTGGAATTATCCCTCGGTTAAAATTGCTGGAATTCAAATATGTTAATGGCGATCGAAAGTCTACATGGGCGTGACATGAATATGCATATGATGAATATTGTATATTATGATAATAATTAGAGCTCGGATTATATGCAAGAAAAATTACAAAAATATGCGCATAGGTATATAGGTTTATGCAGGGTTTTTCAACCAAATATACAACAAAGTATGCAAAATATATGCAAAACATAATATACAAAAATGTTTATTTAATGGAAAATAGTAAAAATGCAATAAACGGTATTCAATAAATTCATTAAAGCACAGGCATATCACTGTATTTTTCTTTATAAAAAAATCATATAAAAGATTTCGTTTACAATAATTCAATTACTACTAAAAACAAGTTTTCCACTTTAAATAATTGTCTTCCATCACTTGACATGTGTTTATATTGAAATGGATCGCACTTAGGTAGGATGATAAGGAATTTATTTCCATCTCCCTCGTTAAATCTACCCAAATCGAAAAAGCAAATAGTAAAAGAATAGGTACGTAATTACCTGAAGGTAAAATTGTTAGGAAATCAAAACGCAGCCACCCGCCGTTGCATCAAAGAAACGATTCCTGCCAGCACATTAAATATTCATAAAACAAAAACGCTCTAGCGGGTAGTATTCCAGCATCTTAAAAACATCGAAAAGAACGGCAAAGCGGTGGTAGGAACTCACCAGATGTTAAGGAATGCACCCTCGAACCGATTGAAAGACAAGAGAACGATCTCGAGGCGGTGGAATTAAAGTTACGCGGCACGAAAAGGACAATAGTTCCAGTCATAAGGCAATAGCAAGTCGCCAGATGAACACCGCCCACGATATTGACAGTTGGCCAATCAGTAAAGCGAATAAATAAACGACAGTAGCCAAAAATTCATCACGATCCCTAAGCAGCAACTAGGTGAAAACACGAAATGAAAGTTAAGCCGGTGAAATTCCAGTAGGTAGATACAATAGGAAGTACCAGAAAGCGTCGGCCGATTTTAAGGAAAATTTAGAGAGTTCAGGTTTAGGACAATTTAGTAAGGTAGCCGCGAGGTCAACGTGCTACGTCTCACGATAAGGGAGATATGATAAGAAATAAACACACGAATTAACGGTATAGGACAGCGCCAATAAGGTGCATTGTTGCGTGTTGTGTTTAGAAAGCGGGCCACTGCATCTATAAAAGCCGACGTCTTACCGCCGCCCAAAGCAGAGTCAGATCAGATTTCGATCAGGCTCGGTCAGATTCCTTAACCTAATTTACTCGAAGATGGCTGTCTTAAGTGGACTCTGAGTAAATTTTCTTCATCTACCCCAGGAAAATTCCAGTTGAAACCCAGCGAGGGCAAATCTCGTTTCACGCAAACTTCAACTCACAATTCTAAATTTCCTTAACCTAATTTGCTCGGAGATGGCTGTCTTAAGTGGACTCTGAGTAAATTTCCTTCATCTACCCCAGGAAAATTCCCGTTGAAACCCAGCAAGGGCAGATCTCGTTTCACGCAAACTTCAACTCACAATTCTAAATTTCCTTAACCTAATTTGCTCGGAGATGGCTGTCTTAAGTGGACTCTGAGTAAATTTACTTCATAAACCCAAGGAAACCCCCATCGAAATCCAATTAGTTCGCATCTCGTCTCTAACAGACTCCATACTCACAATTGGCAAAATTGCCTTGAACTTATTCGCTAGTAGCTGGCAAAGCGCATATTCTGAGGGAATTTCCTTCACAAATTAGGGAAAATCCATTGAGAAAAGAATTAGGGAAGATCTATCGTCGAAACAAAATCCACATAAATAAATAATTAAACCGATTCGCAACATTCACGTATGCAGGTCCTATTTTAAATCAGGCAAAACAATTAGTAAGGAAATAGACGGCAGCACCAGTAATATTAGGTACCTACTCCATCACGGTATAGGAAATCGAGATATAGCTAGGAAGAAAATACACCCAGGTCAGGAATAAATAACCTGTGAATAATTAAAGCGGCACATTATTAGAAATAATTCAAGTTAAGCAGGAAATAGAAATACTTCAACAAATAATTTACCAATTCGCTGTACAGGAGATAGCGCTAGGAGGAAAGTAGGAAAAAAAACCCAGGTCAGAAATTAAAAACCTGTGAATAAATAAAACGGCCCATTATTGGAAATAATCCACGTTAGGAAATTGACAACGAAAATAATAAACAAATCATCCTATTTCTCAAAGAGTCCGAGTTTATTTAGTGCAGATGTAGGATCGACCGAATATTAGGAAAGAACCAGTCCCTTTAAATTAGACGACATTATAAAGTGAAAGTAGCCATTCATTCCATTGTAAAGCGCTATGACAGGAACTAGCGACGGCAGTACCGGAGCACCCTCAGATATAGAGTAGGATAGAACACAGCAAGCTAAGACAGGGTTGTCAGGTGTAATGCCTGCTCGTCACATATCAGGAAATACCAGTTACATTACAACACCCGATTAGGATTCATAATAGGTACTCGATTACTCGAAGTCCACATGAAGACCTCGGGTAGCCGGTGAAGAGCATGACTCTTCAAAGTGGAAATCGTAGTACGCAAAGGGGCAATAAAGCACCCGCAGTTGTAGGATAGAACAAACCAAACCAAGAGAGAGGGCTGTCAGGTGTAATACCTGCTCTTCAAATAACAGGAAATCCAACAACCGAAATAAATCTCGGATTATCAAAAGATAATTCAGCAAATAGAGACTCAAAACAACCAAAAACAAATCACTCGAGTATGTGAAAAGCCAATCAAAATCAATCAAAACAAAAACTCCTTTAGCACATCATACGAATGTCAACTTCAATCAAAATTTAAAAAGAGAATCCGCAGAAAATTGCTATGAAATGTTATTGCCAGTCTGGACTGAGTTATCTGCTTTCTAAACAGGTGTTAGGGGTAAAAACCTTGGACCACGGTGAAATCGATGGTTGGTCTCGATTATAAAACCCACCGGCTCCAATATAGGTATTCATAAAAATTTCAGCATTAAATTATTACCCAGGCAAGCCCACGGGAACCCTGAGGGATAATAATTATAGAATAGCGGCCTAGTTTGATTAGTTGGTCATCACATTTAAAATAGCAATAACCACAAGTTAAACTACGAATTGCAGAGAACGTCATATGCGAAATGATAAGGTATATTAACTCATCGCCTTACGAGGCCAGGTACAACAAAAAGGTAGCCGCAGGGCAAATAGGTATTGACGGTCCAAAAGTATCCAAATAAAGGTAGCAAATGAGGCAAAACAACGACACAACAAATAAACGAAATGAGTTAAAACAACTATCATGAGTATGACGTCAATTCAGGAAAACCACGATTTCACAATTGATAAAGTAATTGGAAAGACATTCGTATCACGTTCAAAGAGGAGGTAGCAATCAAAACAAACATGGCAACACTGCTCTCGACGTCCAAGTCAAACTAGAAACTCGACCAACAAACAAGTGGTCATAAATGTAGGGTGGAGTGCCTGTGTATCAGGGTAAAGCCCACCACAATAAACGATCATAAAAATTCCCAAACGAAAGGAAGAGCCGAGTCAACGAGTAAAGCTCATTAAAACACAAAATGAGAATTCAATAATTGAACCCTATGCTGCAACAACGTTGTAAGTGCCAAAAGTAAATTTTGCGGGAAGTCGGAATAAACATTTTTTTGTGAACCAATATAATATATCAGCTTACAAACATTAATACATTAATGTTAATTAATGAATATAAGTAATTAATATATTAATGTTTGTAAGCTGATATATTATATTGCTTCACAAAAAAATGTTTATTTCGACTTCCCGCAAAATTTACTTTTGGCACTTACAACGTTGTTGCAGCATAGGGTTCAATTATCGAATAGGTAAACACACAGATATTTCCGCATTAATCCCAGGTCATCTGTAACCAACATGGTTGTTGTCTTTAATAATTAATTCAAGCTGTTGCTTGAAATGAAATCAAAGAAATTAGAGAAATAAAATCAAAGGAATGAAGTATAAGAAAGCACAGGAGTGCAAAAGAGTGGAATCCGAAATGGATTAGAGTGTGAAAGATGTATGAAAGGGATCCATCCTCGCTTTCCATTTTTTTTTATCTATGCAAAATCACAGCCCCTCTCGCCCTTCACCATTTTACGCTCTTGCAAACGAATTCTCTCGCTCATCATTCGCTTTTAGACATCTGACAGGAAGTTCACAGTTAACAACAAGTCTCAGTTAATTTCGCCGCTTTTCTGTAGGAAATCCAAATCAGTAGAGAAATAAGAAAATCCAGGTGACGATGAGTCACAGTAGGTTCTTCGCGACATCTGTTTCGGCCATACTAATCCTGGCATACCTCAATCAAAGATCAGGGGTGACTACGGAAACACAACGAAAGAAATCACAGCGGTCCTATTAGGGGTAAATAGATTACCACAGTGGCTTTTGGCAACAGACGAAGAGACCCGGGGGGGTTGTGTTACAATATGCACAAAAACTGCGTTCTACATCAACAGATGTAACAGGAGCATATTTATTATTATCTCATTATTATATTATATCATGAAATTATTAAAGGATTCATTGTCAACTCGTAATTATTTTTACTTAATGCTTTACTGAGTTTTTTTTTTTTTTAATTTTTGCAGTTGGTCTATGTAAATTATCTACTTCCAATTTTAAATTCTCTGTCAGATTCGTTAGCGAAGTAACCTGTTTTTCAAGCTTAGAAATTGTGTTCGCAATTATTTTATAGTTATTAATAAAACTAAGGTGTTGGCCTAGTTTCGGATTGCTTAAAATCTCTTTTGCTTCCCTAATTGCTGAGGAACTACCTATCATCATCAAATTTTGACATTAATTCATGAATTTCATTTAAACGCGTCAAATAAAATAAAGCAGCCGCGAGCCATGGTGCCCCATCGTCTAATTATAGGCCTAGGAGTTGAAGGAACATATACGGTAATGTATCTCTGTAAATTGACACTTTTAAAGGAGCTTTAGATTAGGAGTTTACCTCGAGCATCGAAGCAGTGCGGACGCGATTAAATTCAATCCGATAAGGTGCAGCGATACTCGGTCGTAAAAATCAAAACAAGTCGTATTTGTATGTATGTATGTCTGAAGTTCATTTGGCTGCGGGAGATGATCCCATTCGCACACTTTCATCCTTTAGGCTCAATCTATCTATTTTATTCTCGTTTATATCTCTTTTGTTCTGTTACCCCATTGATCTTCCCTCGAATCTTTCTCTTAAATTCTAAATTTAGACATAACTAAAATAACTAACATAATCAGTGACACTATTTAGTCTAGTGATAGGTTTAAATTTTTTTGCTTTTTTTTCCTTATCTATTTTTTTCCTTTATTAATTTTTCAATTTTTTTTTTCTATTTTTCCTTTTTTTTTCCGTTTCTTTCCTTTTTTTTTCTTGTACTTATTTATTTTCCTCTTTTTAATATAGAAGTCATAGAAGTATTTGTGGTCTTTTTTTTATTTATATACTAAGTATTTATTTATGTACTAAGTCTATAGGAAACCACTAAGATTGGATCAATATGAATATGATCGCAGTCTTAAATAAGTACTATAATAATAATAACCGCATCCTAATAATCAAACCACCCCCAATGAGGGAGGAAGATGATAATAACCTGACCCCCTCGGGCTCAAAACGGAATAACAGTCATCTATCACTCGCTCAGATATATCCACTACTTAATCGGAAGTCAAACCTGAGAACCAAATGTAGCATTATGCTGTATACATCACTTATAAGACCAATAGTAACCTACGCATGTAAAGTATGGTGCAACGCATCCAAAACCAATTACGAAAAATACAACGACTGCAGAACAAGGTCTTACGGATATCTGTTAACGCACCGTGGTTTGTCAGGAACACTCAACTCCACAACGAACTAGGCGTCACACCGATCAAAGATTTCATCATGAAACTGTTACAAAAATTTCATAAAAACATAAACCATTGCTCTTCTGCCACCCAGCACGGACTAGGTCAAAACAACATCAAAAAGACTAAAACGCAAGCTACCCCAAGATATCTGCAATTTTCAAGTGAACCAAGAAATGGAATATTTAGAAAGCAATTGAGCCTTGACCATGTATGTCGCGGCATCAGTTAGCAATAATATAATCTAAGCGACAGGTACAGCATCAGGTAAAAATATTCTTGTCAAACTTTCGTGGATAAATCTACTAATAGTGAGGTTATTGGTTTTTCCTAATTATTTAACAGCGATTAAAAGAGGTTTGCTTACAGAATCTTCAGATAACACGCCAATTAATAAATTTGCTATGTATGTCCACATACATCTGTAGTTTCATCTGTACATAAAATTATTTTCCAAATGTGTCTTGACTGTTTTTTTTTTTTTTGAAGCACTCGTCAAGAGTTTTTTTTTTCTTAATGTACTTTCGTCTGGGATGGCTTTCCAGATGAAAGTTTCCAGTAGAATTTCAAAACAATGTTCGTTGAGGTGCTCCCTGGACACCTCTGCATGGACTTAATAGTTTTAATCTGATTAGGGCTAAAATAGCCCCAACAGCAAATTTAACTGCCAAATTTCAACAATATTCGGTGAAGTTTCGGTGAAAATTTTTTTATTAAAAGTGTAACACCCCGTATCTTGGAAAATAAGTATTTCATGACTTATATTTATATGAACTTTTCTACTTGTATCGGCCTATACTATTGACCCCTTAAATATTTCCCTTTCCTCCTGTAACACCCTGTATAAAAAGTCCAAAATTTTTAAAACCAGAATCATCAAAATCGGAGCTGTTCTTGGACTTTCGAGGAAAAGACTTCATTGACGCGACTAGACTAATAAATTTAGTGTTCTATTCTTAAAAACACCTTTTTTATTTTGGATAAATCATTATTTAAAAAAATATTGTAAGCCAATGTGTTATTTTACAATTTTGGTAATAATTCTTTTCTTTATTACAAAATTTTTTTAAATAATGAAGCGAGAAATAGTTTTTCGGCAGGTAAGTATGATCGATATAATTCGGCAGATTACTACACACGTCTCCTTAAACTCATAAAATCGAATCTATTGTTATTTCTTGCATTACTTTACTTTAAGCTTAAATTGGAAACCAATAAATGTTTAAAGTCGGCTAAGTAGGTAAGGTCCCATTCAATTTAAACGTCTGCTTAAACTGAAAGTTTAACCACTCCATTGGCCTCGGGATGTTACTTCCATCAACTCCGACCGCAGGTATTTAGAATTTCAAATCTCTGCCAAACTTGCCAGTAAATCAGTATGGAGAAATTTAAAAGTCAGTCTCTTCAGGTTAAAATGTTAACTGGTAGATGCAGCGGACAACAGAAACCTTTTAGATAAGAGTGGAATCGCAATTCGCTCATGTACAATTCATTAGCACCTCCATCTCTGACAACCCATGATAGGGCCTTTCCCTGTTTACCGATATCCTCATACGCCTAGCTTTTGTTTTCTTGATGGCCTGATTATGCGGCGACTAATTTCAATTTCAAATGGCTCAGCTCCGCTCTATTACGCCAATCAACTAATAATGTATCAGCCCGAGGGTATTTTATCTTTTTTTCGTTCTTTGTTGGTCTTCCCTGAACGCGATAAAATTATTACCGCATTCAATTCTGAAGCGAAGAGTAATCTTAGAATTATTTCCGATGAAAATATTTGGAATATTAGTGGGGATTACGCGGAGAATGCGTTTGTGAGCAACGTTAACGTAAGTCGTTCCTGTGTTATGGTAGCTCTTGGAAACATCTTTCATAAACTTAGTAGCGTTAAACTTGCTGTTTGTTGTGGAATTCTCCATTTATCCCTTGAGTAATTTTCCAAGGTTAGGCAAACAAGCTAAAGAATAAGTTTAAAAGGACACTAAGGGGCAATAATACTCTTCTGATAGAGAAACCTACATTTACATTTTATAATTCTGTTCTAATTCTACTATAAATAAACTCTAATAAGAAGTATCGAAAACATTTTCTTTCAAAACGTCTTCTAGAATAAAAGCTTTATAAAAACATTATTATTAGACATATTAGGTATACCAGTTCTCATTTCATCAACATTCCTATTTCATTAATGAATTGTATACTATTATTAGTTAAATAGGCGAAATTTTCACTGCCACTTATAAAAACTACCAAAAATTGTGACGTTGTGCCAGAAAGGCGCAACGTCGCGACGCCATCACTAGCGTCGAAAAACCATAAATATTTTCATATTAGTAATAATACATAATGAAAATTATCATATTCTTCATTAATTTTATCAGATTTTTCATCATCCTGTGTAACAATTTCATCCACACCATACGATACCACGTGGAAAGTTGAGATAGAGACATGCATGTAAACTGTTATCTGATAGCTTGAGCCGTTTTCAATGTGAACTGCTTTTAAAATGGAAAATGGCGATTTTCACTTGTTTAGATCAAATTATCAGAATTTAAGGAAGCGGCTATAAATACGCTGTAGGAAATTCAAAAAATAAACAGACGGTCTCCACTGCCTGCTGGACCTTTACCGGCGAGTTGAACTGGTAAGCATCCCATCCTCTTATTAGGGAGTTGACCTAGTTCTTCCTAGTCGTTACTTTTTGTCTCTTTGTGAGTTGAGCGAAGAAAACAAAAAGGCTATCACCATTGACGAGGAGGTGACTTTGTTCCGTTCCTAGAACCTAGATCGAGGTGATGACTCGATCCAATCATTCCTCATAGGCTAAGGAGGCAACTTAGCTTATAATCTTGTTCTTATCTATGTAAACTGGAGTCCCGTCTGGACTTAATGAATTATCCAAAGGATGGACGTATGAATGATATCTCGTGTGTACTCTAAGGAGATGACTTAGATTATTGAATTAATTCTGAGTTTGTGATTGCAAATCTGTAATTATTATACGACTTGGAGAAGCTGGATTAATTATGACAAAATTCTATCAAATTATACCACGATTATTCCTTTCAACCCCACGTGGTATGTCGACATTGTCGACTTAGGTGTTGTTATCATTCGTTACCATTTTTACGCTTATTGTCGTCAAGTGTAACCATGGAAACTGAAGTGTCGAGAGAGCTTAATTTTATTTTGAAAAGACTTCAAGGTGTGTTCTTTAAGTCTTACCTTTGAATATACACGGTTTCACACTCCACTAAGGGTATTCCGTAACAGTTCAGGTCTATTGTTTATCTCGATGAACATCTTCTCGATTATGTGTCGTACTTCCGCTAAATCAGTTAATTTTTGATGTAAGGCCATAAAAAGAAGTCACATAATAGTGTGAGACTGCAGATCGTATCGGGATTGCTAGTTCCCCATCGGCAGCCTCCCCACGTGGCGGATAGAAGAATGTCGTTCTATATGGATGGCACCGGGAAAATGAAATATCCGGGGTTGACCAATAGCAAACCAGATGGTAGAGAACATAGAACCCACACAGCTTCGCATGGTACGATACCATTTTTCTAGCTTAAGGTCAATTTACATCCAACGGGACGGACACGGGCCGAGGGTTCAACGTGAACGTGCATTTTTCTCAATAAATGAATTTTGAATGGCTGCATTTACATCTGACGGAGACGGACTGACAACAAAACGACCATCAGATGTAAATGCAGCCATTCAAAATCCATTATTTAATAAAAATGCACATCCACGTTGAACACACGACCCGTCTCCGTGTTGTTAGATGTAAAGGTCAATTTACATTCAACAACGCGGACACGGGCCTTGTGTTCATCGTGAATGTGAATTTTTCTTAATAAATAAATTTTGAATTTGACGGGGATGGACTGACAACCAAACGTCACCGTCAGATGTAAATGCAGCAATTCAAAATCCATTTATTAATAAAAACGCACGACCACGTTGAACACCCGGCCCATGTCCATGTCGTTAGATTAGATGTAAATTGACCTTTAAGCGACCTGCAGTTGCTTTAAAGAGCTGACGTTTTGAGGCCGTGCCAGAGATTTCGTTCTATGGGGTAAGAAACAAAAATATGCTTGAATGGCGTTGCCAGAGTTAAAATTTTCCGGAGTTAAAACGACCCCCGATTCGGATCTCCGGGAGGGGGCCAATCAAGGGACGCATTCATGCAAGCATTTCAATATCGCCCGAATGGGACGATTTATGATTGACATTAATTTGTGCTATTGAAGGTTCAGTACATACATCAACATCTGCAGACAAATAAACCTCACATTCTAGCACTGTGTAAAACAAAAGTCCAAGCGTCGTCAAAACAGTTAATTATTTTTACCCAGGATACGACTTTTACTCCCGACTTAGACTTAGTTTTGGCACTACGCCTTTTGTCAGAAGGGACGTTTTCTGCCAACGTCATGTGGCTTCGGATAAAAGACCGCCAAATGACTGGATTGATCTGTTGCTTATAACGACCCAGCAGTATAAGACACTTTTTTGGCTCTGATAAATACTGTTAATTTTCTACAGATAAATTATCCTAATGCCGAGATAGCAATCTTGGGAGACTTCAATATCCAGAACACAAACTGGCTCAATAATTCTAATTTTAATAACGAAGAAGAACGTGAAGCTGAAACCTTTACTATCGTCTGTGGCTTTACCCAACTCGTTGACGAACCAACCCGCATTTCCGATCGCGAGGAAGACTTCGCTAGCCTTCTGGATCTCTTTTAGAATACGAATCCTCAAATATGTGTCCTATGTATATCATCAAAGTGAAATCTCCGTTGTGTTCCTCAAATCACAAACTCGTCTCAACATCGTGTGTGCTACCAATGAGCGGCACAGAAGCAAGTAAATTGCATACATAACTGGCACTGCATATCTGCTAAATGGGAAGAACTCACGGAACATTATCGAAATTTTTCATGGCGGAGCGTTTGTTTTGGCTCTGATGATCCATCTGTTTGTGCTAGGGAAGTTACTCAAGTCATCTTAACTATGATGGAAAACTACATTCGTTATTCAAAAAAAGTGTCTTAAAAACAGCAAACCTTGATTCAATAAAAGATGCAAGGAAGATGCCGCATCCAATCAACTTGCTTTTTAAAAGTGACGAAAGATCCCCGACGGCAAGCACATCAGAGCAATCAATACGGTTGTGAAAGAGACCATACAAAAATTTCACAGCAAGAAGTTTTCGACGCTTTTCAAGCGAAATAAAGTCAAACTGATCCAATAACATACCGTGATCGAAACCTCTGGCAGGATAACATTTATTTGCCCTAAAATACAGCAACTTCAGAAACCTTCTCTGAAACACCGAGATCCCTTATGGAATTAGTACGAATAAAAGTCAGAGAGTCAAAGGAATAATCAAATACAGGGTGATTCATGAGTGACCTTACATAGACCAATGGTAATAAGCGGACTTCAAGGCGGGTCGAAAACCACAAAAGAATTTTCTTTTTCGTGATTGGTTACGAAGTTACAGGGTGTTTTATGCCTCAGGTACAAAACTTTGATAGGCGATATTTCTGAAACGGCTGGAGATATTTTGTCGAAATTTACTAGGAATGGTGCATTCCGGAAACTCATCAAAACCGAATTCTGAGTTAATTAAAAATCCAGGACCGGACTTGAAATTTTTTGCCCCCACGGTCTTTGTTGAAAAAGTTAATTTTCTGACGATGTTTCTGAAAAACTGTCATCGAATTTGAAAAGATAAGAAAAAACTCTATAGAAATCATTCCTCAATTTGAACGGCACACCCAAACCGTCTCGAAAAAAAAATGTCAAAGTAAAGCTTCTCAGTAAATTATCGTTTTCGAGCAGACATATTTTACTTAATGTTCGTCTGAATTCCTTAAAATTTATTTTTTGACTTGTTTCTGTGGGAAAAATGTTTGACAGAAGGCCAAGCTTTATTACTGGGAAATCAGGTGTCAACTGCAAAATTTTCAGATTTCACTAATAATCACAAATCATTTCACTAATAACGAATACGCAGATATTATGTTTGTGTATGGTTTCTGCAATGGAAATTCAAGAGCAGCTGCGAGAGAATACCATAGAAGATCACAGTCGAAGAACACCGGCCCATGTAACGTTTCGCGTCTGTTTTCCAATTTTCTCGAAACCACGGCATATTTCCCTGAGTTCAAAGAAATGCTGAACCTCAATTGGAAAATCTGAACCATCAAAACATCGTGGAGATGGTGGCAGTAAATCCAAGTACAAGTACGCGAAGAATTGGGCAAGCACTGGGCATTTCTCAATCAAGAGTATCGGGAACCTTGAAAAAAAAGAAGAGCGCGGATGCATCCCTGTCACGTACAAAGCGTACAGAGGCTTCAACCATTCAATGAAGTTCTATTGAATGGACTGCGTAGAACTTTTGTTTACTGATGAAGCTCAGTTCACGCGGGATGATGTAACGAATAAAAAAACTCCCACCTATGGGCATATGAAAATCCGCGCTCTGTTGTTCAGAAGAACTCGCAACAGATTTTCTATAAATGTGTAGTGTGGCATTCCAAATTATACCCTAATAGGACTCCATTTTTTTGCTGGGCGGCTCACGGGGGAAATTTATTTACTTTTCCCACAAGTCATTTTGCCCGGCTTGCTTGCAGAGGCGAACGTGAACAGGCGTGCTCTTTCTTTCTAGCAAGATGGGGCACTACCACATTTTCTCGACAAGTCAGAGAGCATCTCCACAATGAGTACCCCAATCGTTGGTTCGGGCGCGGCGGCCCTCATTCCTGACCACCTAGGTCCCCCAACCTCAATGTTTTAGACTATTACCTATGGGGCCATATGAAGCAGGAAGTCAAAAAACGGAAGTAAGTACCAGAGAGGAGCTCAGGACGCGAATACTGGTAGTTGCTGATGAAATCAGAAACAACAGGCAAATAATTCAAAAAGCAAACCAAAATTTATGGAAACGCTGCAGGAAATGTATTGAATTAATTAACTCAGAATGCGGTTTTGATGAGTTTCCGGAATGCACCATTCCTAGTAAATTTCGACAAAATATCTCCAGCTGTTTCAGAAATATCGCCTATCAAAGTTTTGTACCTGAGGCATAAAACACCCTGTAACTTCGTAACAAATCACGAAAAAAAATTTCTTTTGTGGTTTTCGACCCGCCTTGAAGTCCGCTAACCACCATTGGTCTATGTAAGGTCACTCATGAATCACTCTGTATAATTGGGGTAATTTTCTTAGTATATGTAACTACTCGACATTTACTCATGTTCATTTGGAGACTATATTGCTCACGCACCAATCCTTCAGCCTGTCAATAGAATCCTGCAAGCGCCGGGCATCGTCGTGACTGCCAATTACAGAAAATATCTTTAAATCATCTGCGTAAAGCAGCTTGTGAGAATTTATCACATTAGAAATGTCATTGATGAATAACAAGAATAACAGCGGTCCCAGGTTAGAACCCTGGGGTACGCCAGATGGGGGAGAGAACGGCCGCGAACTATGACCACCGTACAACACATATTGTTGCCTGTCCAAAAGATAGGATTGGATGAAAGACAAATCAACGAAATAAAAATCAGGAACAAACTTCTCTCCTGCCTCAACGCTTCGAAATTTTTTTGATGGGTCACTAAGACATAAAACACAATTTTATAATTTTTATAAACGAAATCATTAATTTAAACAATGTAATAATATAAATTCTTTGCCTAATAAAAAATAGTTAAAAAATTATCCTTTTGAATAAAAAAACACATGAACGGCGTTGAGAGATGCGAAAATCAATAATTTGTAATCGGTTTTGTTAAACGCCAGTATAACGTCAAATTGTTTACATTACAATATTTACATTGAGTTGGGGATGAAGATCGGGGAATCGAGTTACGGTGCAGCGACAGATCTAGTAATACTTAATACTCAAGTTATCGTTGTGCGAGAATTTGTGTGCGAGAGTTTATGGCCATTTATCGCAAATTTACTGAAGGATTTAGAGTTATGGATGAAATAGCGATGATTTGAGACTAGAAACTGGCAGGAAATTACTGTTACTTTGAAATAATATGTAAATGAATAACAGTATCAACAGTTACAGTACCAAACCGTGACTAGGTATCCCTTTTAAGAAATGGAATATTTCGTATATTCGAGTATCAAAATTTAGTTATCATAATTTTTATGCCGCTGTTATACACTCTTTATAAAATAGAGTTACCTATTAAATTGTCTCTTTTCAACCGGACATGTATCGTTATTCTTAAATAACCTTCTGTGCCTACTACAAAATATGTATTACATTACAAATATAATATATATATGGGGAAAAATTACCCAATATCCAGATTTTATAACCAATCTTACATTTGATAACTACCTATATCAGTTTTTCATCAGGAATAGTCGAGCTCTTTTACAGGCAAAATTCGCGAGAAATCAGAGGAATTATATTAGAAAAAGAAGACGCATCGGAAATTAAAAGTTAATTTAATTGCTGATTGGTAGGAAAGCCTGTTGCCACGATTTGGTCACCGTCTGACTCTTGCAATAAACGATGAATTTCCAGCTGAATGAGACAGCGACTCGACAGGAACAGGATCAAGTCCTGTGATCGTGATCGAGTCTATGAATATAACGCGACAATCATAATCGATTGGGTCGGCGCTTTTGCTAGTTCGCAACAAGTTCGTAACCCAGGAAATGCAAAGCAGATGGTTTCGTTTATCGGTGTATTCATTGACACAGAGAGTGGCTGAAACCATCAACGAAACGCCCAGTTAGGTTACACATGAGTTCATCTATCGGATGATTTGAGATCGATAAACTACACATATCAGCTTTTATTTACTCTTGTAATAATGATTAATTACTATGGGATAGAAAATATAATTAAAAAAACAATAGGCTTCGATAATTTATCCTTACCTACTATTTTTAATATTCCCAAATTTATATTACTTAAGTAAGTAACGTAAGACATTCACTAAGCATTTCTTGAGTTCGCTTCTCAATAAGTTGATATTATTCCTTTACCTTTAAGTCAGAAAGGGAATAGTATCAACTATTGATAGGTACCTATTTGAAACTGACTGTCCGAAATTATGAACAAAAGCTCAGAAAGGAGGCAGAGTTCATACAGTGTCACAAGTTCCCATAACATTTTTTTTCTAAAATTTAAAAATATCAGAGACTTTCGGGGTCTTGAAAATTCTTTTCTTTTTTTTTCAATAAAATTGAACCGATTCTTGTTAAAGGATTCCGCACGGATCATATTTTATGTAAATCAGCCCTAGGTTTAAATTGCTGAAATTCAAATATGTTATTCAACTGTTTGTGACGATCAAAAGTGTATGTTATACAGGGTGATGTAGAATCTGCTATTATTCAATTTTTTTCTGCTCACCATTGGTAATTTCGTTATTATTGGCGATACGAAGTCGTTAAATTAGCAAAAAACAAAAAAAAAATTTCCGCGTATTTACAGGATGAAAACAGAAAAACAATTGAAAGTCGACTTCTTTTTTTCAAAACGGGAAACCGTGTAGGTATATTATTAAATTTTAATATTTTCTGGATAAAATGGAATTAAAATGGCCCAAACGGTTAGCGTTTAAAATGATTAGCTTATGAGTTAAAAAGAAGTGAAAATTGATATTTTTCGATATCCGACTGCTCAAGATATCGAGAAACGGTTTACATGTCCCTATCTTAACTTTTCATGTTGTATCCTATAGTCTTAAAATATTTTTTAAATTTTATTTATTTCGTTTTTAAGTCGCTGTTTTTTTTATCCTCCTGTATCAACATTTCAACTACACAATATAGTAGGATTAACTTTAAAAAGTCAGATGTGACGTCACACTAACCGTCCAAATTAATATTTTTAATTCCACCAGAAAATGTCAAACAGTTAAATGTCAAGTTGTGAACGAGCGTAAATAATAATTATTGAAGGAATCATTCAAACAATGAATTGAAGCGCTTACGTCAGTTTGAGAGCCACTGACAACTACATAAAATTTATTCACGTAATGACATTTATCCTCTGTGTTGTGCATTTAATTCTCATTCAAAACCAATGTTGACGTATGCTTATTTATGCGGGATGGAGTGTTTAGACAAACTGGACGGTTACTATAAAAACCAGGTATATGAAACAAAATAAATCGAACTATAAAATGGATGTGTATTCTTAATCGATACGTATGACTTTTTAGACTTTATTGGACTATAGGATATGAAACGTTCAGAGAAATCTTCGAAGAAAATGCATACAGGGTGAACTTGTTGAGCTCTACCAAATTTCCTTAATCACCAAATGTTCAAAATACAGGGTGTCCCAGCTTATTCGAAGCGGTCTCTGTAGGCCAAACGATGGACTTTTTCAAAAAACTTTTTGAAAATTCAAGTACGGAATCACAATCGCCATAATTTAAAATTATTGTGGATTACACAGAGTGTCCCATATGACAGTGGCATATCAAAGTTATGTTTTTTTAAATGGAATGCTCCTATGTTTTTGCATTTTTAGATTGTCTGAGAAGAGAAAATAAGATTGGCTTTTACTGTTGGTGTTTAAATTCAGACGTTTTTGAGTTATAAACAAGTGAAAATCGTCATTTTTCAAGTTCAAGGTTTTCAGGTACAACGAAAACGGCTCAAGATAGAGAAAAACGGCTTACATGTCCCTATTTTACTTTTTCATGTACTATCCTATTATGTAGATAAAATGTTTATACAGGGTGATAAAAAATTTGAAAAATTCTGTGATTTCTGGAACAGAAACATAAATGTTCCCCTTTGTTGCTTTGGTGGGTACGTGTCTTAATATTAGTTTGCAATGGCTGTTTTTAGCTTCTTACCCACCCAGCACCCCTATTTCGCTCCTCGGTCCCGAAAAAATTGATGAATCTTAGGAGCCGCGGATGTAAATAATCACCAAAACATAACTTTGATATGTTTCATATTTTTACCTACATAAACGGATTACTATTGACTGAACTGTTAAAGTTCGCATAAAAGTCGATTTAAATCTAAAACCGCTAGCTTTATCGAAATAAATTAAGAGTACTTTTTCTAAATATGAATGACCAGTGTATTTAAAAAATAAGTTTCCAGCTCTGTAAAATGACACATGTCAAAACTTTGACCTAACGATTGCGGTGGAAAATCCATTCCTGACTTTCGATGTCAAACATGCAAACATCTAGTTTGATATGGCTTAATGACTCTTTATGGCCTCTATAAAAAAATAAAATTTCCTTGTACCAGTCGGTTCAAAATTGAGAGCCAAAAAAGTAAATTGTTGTGTACCCTTTTGGGACTCCGTTTTGGGCCACTTTTAGGAAATATTTTTTTATGACAGACTAGTTTTATTTTGACCTCCCCTGTATGCCCCCGAGAAATTAAGAGCTACTTACCAGACATCCTGTATACAGGGTGTCTGGTAAGTACTTGTGTTTTTCAAGGCAATTCAAGATTTGGTTTTGAAAATTTTCTGAACAACCCACCCCCCGTTTCAATGTTACAAGGTGATTCTTGTATTTGGCAGAAAATTTAATGAGTATACAGGGTGTCCCAGCTTATTCGAAGCGGTCTCTGTAGGCCAAACGATGGATTTTTCAAAAAACTTTTTGCAAATTCAAGTACAGGATCATAATGGCCATAGTTTAAAATTATTTTGGAGTATACAGAGTGTCCCATATGACAGTGGCATATCAAAGTTATGTTTTTTTAAATGGAATGCTCCTATGTTATTGTATTTTTAGATTGTCTGAAAAGAGAAACTAAGATTGGCTTTTACAGTTGGTGTTTAAATTCAGAAGTTTTTGAGTTATAAACAAGTGAAAATCGTCATTTTTCAAGTTCAAGTCCCTGTACAACGAAAACGGTTCAAGATAGGGAAAAACGGCTTACATGTCCCTATTTTAACTTTTTATGTACTATCCTATGGTATAGAAACATTTGTACTTTTTTTGATTTTTTTATTTGGCGAAGCGTGGAGAAATCTCAGAATTTTTGAAAATTTTTATCACCCTGTATAAACATTTCATCTACATCATAGGATAGTACATGAAAAGTTAAAATAGGGACACGTAAGCCGTTTTTCTCTATCTTGAACCGTTTTCGTTGTACAGGGCCTTGAACTTGAAAAATGACGATTTTCACTTGTTTATAACTCAAAAACTTCTGAATTTAAACACCAACTGTAAAAGCCAATCTTAGTTTCTCTTTTCAGACAATCTAAAAATGCAATAACATAGGAGCATTCCATTTAAAAAAACATAACTTTGATATGCCACTGTCATATGGGACACTCTGTATACTCCAAAATAATTTTAAACTATGGCCATTATGATCCTGTACTTGAATTTGCAAAAAGTTTTTTGAAAAAATCCATCGTTTGGCCTACAGAGACCGCTTCGAATAAGCTGGGACACCCTGTATACTCATTAAATTTTCTGCCAAATACAAGAATCACCTTGTAACATTGAAACGGGGGGTGGGTTGTTCAGAAAATTTTCAAAACCAAATCTTGAATTGCCTTGAAAAACACAAGTACTTACCAGACACCCTGTATACAGGATGTCTGGTAAGTAGCTCTTAATTTCTCGGGGGCATACAGGGGAGGTCAAAATAAAACTAGTCTGTCATAAAAAAATATTTCCTAAAAGTGGCCCAAAACGGAGTCCCAAAAGGGTACACAACAATTTACTTTTTTGGCTCTCAATTTTGAACCGACTGGTACAAGGAAATTTTATTTTTTTATAGAGGCCATAAAGAGTCATTAAGCCATATCAAACTAGATGTTTGCATGTTTGACATCGAAAGTCAGGAATGGATTTTCCACCGCAATCGTTAGGTCAAAGTTTTGACATGTGTCATTTTACAGAGCTGGAAACTTATTTTTTAAATACACTGGTCATTCATATTTAGAAAAAGTACTCTTAATTTATTTCGATAAAGCTAGCGGTTTTAGATTTAAATCGACTTTTATGCGAACTTTAACAGTTCAGTCAATAGTAATCCGTTTATGTAGGTAAAAATATGAAACATATCAAAGTTATGTTTTGGTGATTATTTACATCCGCGGCTCCTAAGATTCATCAATTTTTTCGGGACCGAGGAGCGAAATAGGGGTGCTGGGTGGGTAAGAAGCTAAAAACAGCCATTGCAAACTAATATTAAGACACGTACCCACCAAAGCAACAAAGGGGAACATTTATGTTTCTGTTCCAAATTTCCGAAATGTTTACGAATGTTCCTAGTACTTACGTTGCTTAATGTTCCGTGATGTTGCTAGTAGAAGTTGTTGCTTGTTGTATGTTGCCATTTGTTTGCACGCAATATTTTGCACTTGATGTTTCTCGAAGTTCCTAAAATTTGGAACAAGAAGCAACAAATGGAAACAAAATGTTCCTGTGTGTTGCTTTGGTGGAGAGGCACCTTTAAGGTCACAACTAAGGCCTCTTTGACACTACGGCCGAATTTCTATTTTTTTTTTCACTTTCAGGGCAAGGAATATCTTCGAGATTAATTAACAGTAGCACGAATTTTATTTTGAATTTTGCATTTATATTCCAAAAATCATTGCACCAGTCCCTGTGCATTCAAAATTTAGAAAAAAAAATCAAAAAATAAATAAAAAAAAAATTTCTTTTTCTTTTTTCTTTACAAAAAAAGACAACTTTTTAGACAGAATTTCATAGATAGATTAAAAAACCATAAGGCAAGCACTATTTCGGAGTATTTTTTACAAATGTTGACGTTTCTTGACGATTTTTTTCAAGTTTTTCTTTGAAAAAAGAAGAATAAAAATTTTAAAAAAATTTTTTGAAGTTTATTAATTTTTGGTTTCCATTATTTTTTTACATATCGAACGACATCAAAAAATAATATGGCGGCCATAAGAAAAACGAAAGTTGACTGAAAACTCTTGGATTTAGTCGGCCTTGAAAATTTTTGTAATGACAGATGGGTAGCACTTGACGATTTATGTAAGCCTACAAAAAATTATTTATTAATTTTTAATAATAAGAAAGATACGGCAAAAATAAGAAATCTCGATTTTTCAGTTTTTTAAGAATATTTCAGGAGCAGTCACAGATATCTTGCATGTCTTGACGGATTCGAGATGGCCACAAAATTGCGCTTCCTTGGATTTGTTTAACCGACCCTGTATCTGATAGCAATATAGAGAAAGATATAATATGGTGCACCCTGTATAACGAAAATGGTTCCGAATATTAGAAAATGTATCTTAAATGTATCCAAAATCTATCTTAATTTTTTATGTACGATCCTGTATCTAATGTAGATGAAATGTTTATACAGGATGATAAAAAAACTGAAAAAATCTGAGCGCGATTTCTCAGCGCGTCGCAAAAAAAAGAAACCAGATATAGTACAAATGGAATACCATGGAATAGAACATAGAAAGTTAAGATAGGGACATGTAATTGTTTTCAAAAAATTCGGAGCCGTTTCCGTTGTACACTGCGGTGCCATTAACTTCAAAAATTGCAATTTTCACTTGTCAAAAACTACTCAATCTAAACTCCAGCTGTAAAAACCATTATCATTTCTTCTTCTCAGAGAATCTAAAAAGGCAATAATATTTATAGGATCATGTCATTTAAAAAAACACAACTTGGATATGTTTCATATTTTTGAGACACTCTGTACATTATGAATATAATTTCAAAACATCCCTCTAACGGACCTGTATCCTTTTCAAAAACAAAGTTTCTTAAAATCATAGGAAATAGTCACATTCGTTCCTCCAGTACTCGTATACCGTGAATAACGCCGTATATTACAACCTTCTCTATATTGCTATCTCCTGAACGCTAAGCAATACAGGGTCGGTTAAATTAGAGAAAAGATGCAGTTTTGTGTCAATCTCGAATCCATCAAGTTATGCAAGATATCTGTGACTGCTCCTGAAATATCCTGAAAAAACTGAAAAATCGAGATTTCTTATTTTTGCCATATCTTTCTTATTATTAAAAATTTATAAATATTTTTTTAGGCTTACATAAGCTGTCCATTTGACATTTCAAAAATTTTCAAGGCCGACTAGATCCAAGAGTTTTCACAGTCAACTTTCGTTTTTCTTATGGCCGCCATATTATTTTTTTATGTCGTTCGATATGAAAAAAATAATGGAAACCAAAAAAATTATAAACTTCAAAAAAAAAATTAATTTTTATTCTGCTTTTTTCAAAGAAAAACCTAAAAAAAATCGTCGAAAAACGTCAAAATTTGTAAAATACGCCGGAATAGTGCTTGCCTTAAGGTTTTTTGATTTATCTATGGAATTCGGTCTAAAAAGTTGGCTTTTTTGTAAAGAAAAAAGAAGAATAAAAATTTTTTGAATTTACTTTTGGAAGTTTAACAATTTTTTGTTTTTATGATTTTTTTATACCGAACAACATAAAAAAACAATATGGTGGCCATAAGAAAAACGAAAGTTGACTATGAAAATTCTGGGATCTAGTCGGCTTTGAAAATTTTTGAAATGTCAGATCGGTAGCTCTTGCCGACTTATGTAAGTCCACAAAAAATTATTTATTAATCTCCAATAATAAAAAAGATATGGAAAAAATAAGAAATCTCGATTTTTCAGTTTTTTCAGGATATTTCAGGAACGGTCTCAGATATTTTGTGTGTCTTGACTGATTCGAGATGGCCACCAAATTGCGCTTCTTTGGACTTGTTTAACCAACCCCGTATCTGTTAGCGTTAGGAGATAGCAATATAGAGAAGGATATCTGGTGCACCCTGTAGAATAAATAATAAAAACATTGCCCATTTAATATATCTACAGTAAGTATTACCGGAAATACACCCCGTATAATTGCTCTTGAGATTTTTCACGTTATCCGTCAATAACATGTTTGTTTGACGTTACATTCTTTCTTTCAGTGTTTTATTTCCATTCAAGTGTTTTCCTTTTCAATGTGAGATTACAGTTCAGTTCCAAGTACCTACTTATGTTCTAGCTTTACTTATCGCACCAACCAGAATCCAGATGCGTACTCGGTTCAGTAAAGACATTAAATAGCCTAATAAAAAAGCTTCTGAAATTCTTACGATCATTCAAAATTCAATTCAAAATGCACCAACAACAAGAAAATATGACAGTCACCTAAGTCTAAGCCAAGCAAAGAATAAGTCAGTGGTGGCAGATAACGCGCTCCATGATGACCGCGATCCGTTACAAAAAAAAAAATGTCCAGTTGCATCAGAGTATTAGACATCAGAGGCGACAAATTCGAAAGCGGAAGCATCAAGACGGCGAGCTGCCATAGGTATCTATCTACTTAGTTAGCCGGACGTATCTGTTAAGAAAGGTACCTACTGTTACGTTGGGAAACCTCTATATCGTTTTAAAATTTTGATATCGCATAGGTATATACGGTACGCATTTAAAGGGCATTTTTTATAGATTTTTTTCAAGCATTTTTTCCTACTGCCTGTTTTTCCGGAAGTGAGACCCTTTTTTTTACTTTTAAATAGGATACCCTGTATTATTGTATGTTCATATTGTCCGAGGAAATTCAATTATAATGATTTTCAGGGTTGGAGTTTAAATTGAGTAGTTTATCAGCTGCAAACAAGTGAAGTCTCCTTTTTTTGAAATTTCGAAGGAACTTCCCTTAAAAACGGCCCAAGATAGAGGGAAATGGCTCACATTCTCTATCATAGCTTGTCAGGTAGGTAATATTCAATGGTAAGAAGTAATTTTTATACAGAGTGAATGGGTGAAAGGATGATGAATAATCTGAAATTTCTGGAAACAAAAGTTTTACAAATGTGGTGTGGAGCTTATGTACCATAAACCCCTTATGTACCCCTGAACATCTGTAAAAACCTCCTGATAATGCCAAAAGACAAAACTGTCAAGAAATTCAGCTTCAAGAGAAACTTCATCATGGAACAGTCTACGAAAGAAGAATGGAGCAACACATCCATTCACACTCTCAAAGAAGGTACAATAAGATGGTACACAGACGGCTCAAAGGCCACCGAGGGAACTGGGGCAGGAGTATATGGGCCAGGCACCAACTACTCCGAGCCGATGGGAACATCCCCAAGCATACTTCAAGCGGAACTGTACGCAATAGAAGTATGCGCCCAAATAAACCTCGACAGAAACTATAAAAATAGGGAAATAGCAATACTGACAGACAGTCAAGCAGCCATAAAGACGCTGAGCTCTCCTATCATCAGCTCAAAAATGGCATGGAACTGCCTACAAAAACTCAATAAACTAGGCAGAAAGAACAAAATTCACCTCAAATGGATACCAGGACACACTGGGATTGAGGGAAACGAACGTGCCCACTCATCGGCAAGAAAAGGAGCATCGACGCCCTTTATAGGACCAGAACCATTCTGTAGCCTTGAAGACACGTTTTTCAAGGCAGAACTTCGGAAGGAAGAAGAAAAACTGAGAGAAATCCATTGGAATAACCTCTCAGGATTGAGACAATCCAAGGAGCTCCTCGGGAACTTTAACCGAGAAAGGTCAAGGAAACTCCTGACCCTCAACAAAGGAAGTCTCAGAATGCTAACAGGATTCCTAACAGGTCATTGCAAGCTCAATGAACACCTGAGGAAACTTGGTATAGAAAAAGATGGCATTTGCAGACTCTGCAGGGAAGAAAACGAGACGCCTCGTCACCTATTGATGAACTGCGAAGCCCTAGAACGTGAAAGAAACGATGTTCTGGGCCAACACCAGCTCAACGGGGGGGCTTTGCCCGGCCTTGATCCCCTTCAAATCCTGAAATTCCTAAGGGAAGCGGAGTTGGAGAGGCTGCTTTAATGAAGGGAATATACTCCAAAGTAGCAGAGAAGAGGGGGCACAATAGATCTGTAATAGGTCGCAGCGCATCTGATACCCTCAATATCAATATCAATCAATATGTACCATAAAACAGTATCTATATGAAAAGTTAAGATCGATTCATAGATAGATATGTAAAGTATATTCAGTCATTTCCAAGGTTAGAGGTTTTAAATTTCAAAAACGGGCCTTTCTATTTTTTGTTTATAGCTTATAACCTACTCAATTCAAACACCAACATTTACGTTTCGCACATTCAAAACACTTCCGAAAAACCGTAAGTATAGGACAAAATTCACGTAACTGCCAAAAGGGCTAGTTATCAAGTGTTATGCCCGATACAAAATTCCAAACAATATTTTAAAATATGAAGAAAAAATGGAATTCATACCATGTTCGCCTGAGCTATCGGTTACATCACCTGCAGAATCTAGAGAAATAATGGGACTGTAACTGCTATCTAAAGCAATATAAGAATCAGCAGTGAAGATTCCATATTATTATAACAGCACAGTAGTGACAATCTTTTGGAATGGTTAATAACATCGTGGACCTATCAATATAGTCGAGTTTGAGTCACGGGAGATTAGCACCTTTGCAAGGCAAAGATATTTAAATTAAACTTAAATTTAAAAAAAAATATATTAAAAAAAGAGATATGAATAATCAATAATTATTGCAAATTTCACATTTACTTTTATTTTTCAAATTTCAACTTTTTCTTTTCATCCAATTTTGGCTTCACCATACGAACTGAAGTTGTGTGGTTCAGAGAATTTTAGAGACGGTAAAACTTTTTTATTCTGGTATGGACATTTTATAGACATTCGTCTCAGATATCTCAGAATAAATTGTTACAATTATTTTTTTACACTAGAATGTCTATTACTTATATGCTCGACGGAAAGTCTCTTTAAAAATCCTTTAAATGTACATTTTTTACACGTTCTATCACGTTATGGGTAAAAATGTAGAAGGATAAATGTATATAGAGTTAATTTTATACGCCACTTTGTACGCACGCCACTGAGAGGATGTTTTTATTTATTGGAAGAGTAGCCGTAGAGTTTTGTCATCAGTGGAAGTTATAGTGGAGTGGAACGTGAATTATTGTGGAGTGTAATGCGGCGATTGAATTGCGTGTCCTTCCCCGTTCTCATTCTTTAGTGAGGAAAGTTCTCCAGAGACTCTTTTCCACTTAGACGAGTCTCATTGTTTGCATACACCTTTATAATTCTTCTTTTAATGATTCGGTAAACGATAAAATCGATAGAAGGATTAAGATGCATTTTCTTTTGTCAATACGCTTTTTTTCTTTTTCTATAATAGAAAGCTTTGAGGTTTTGTATTCAATGTCTTAACGTGAAATTACAGCAGGTATATATGACCAAAATGTACAATTCAGTCACATCCCAAGTAGCAAAATAAGTTCCATAAAGTCTGCATAAACTGCTATACAATAAACCTTATAGGAGTCAAAAATTGTTCCAAACTCCTATAAAGTGCTTATATGTATAATATTTATAGTACCAAAAAGGGCCCACATTTTTTGATACTATAACGCCTCTATAAGGGGTATACAAATTTTATAAAACTATTTTATGCAGCGACTATAAAACCGTTTTTTACGTGTATTTGCTGGTATAGTTATACAGCAATTACATCAACATTTTAAAAGTCTTATGAAAATATTCTATACTGATGATGTATTACATTATAAAACTATAGTTAGAGAACCAAAATAAACACTAGCAAAATAGAGTTGTATAATAATACTATACTGTTATTTAAAAAATGTTTCATACTTTTAGTGCGGAATATTGGAATAAAAGAGTTTTATTACTTGTCAATATTAAACTGAATAGGTATGGCGATGATGATCGCTTATAAACAGTTAGGTATAGGCTACTACCTTCTCATAATATACCTACTTTTGCACAATTTCTCGATTGTGGCGTTAGGTATAGAACAAATTTCATTGCGCCGCAAATTTTAATGATAAACTAGGTATATTTATGAGGTAAAAAACAAATGCGCCCAAGTTTTGACCACGTTTGTTTAAAAATTAATAAAATATATAAATTTATATTTTTATTCAATTTTGATATATTTTCTTTTAACTGTCAATTTACAGTTTTTTATTGGATAAAATAATGTTTATTATTAGATAAAATAATAACTAGAAACTTGAGAAAATTAAGATAAAAGTTAAATTGTGCTCATTTTCACAAAATGGCGACAGTCCCGGATTCAACAAGCTGTGAAATAAAAATGACGCATTATAATACAATCGTTTTATCCCGCACACAATCCTTACACAATATTTTAGTGCAACTTATGGCTGTATAGAACACAATACTTTTATAGCGCTACATAAGTCGACATTTTAAATTTCTTTTCACCTGAAAACAAAATTTAGTTGATACAAAGATTTCCAAAAATTACCGGTTTTTTTCAATTTTTTCCACGGAGAAATAATTTTTTGAATTAACTAGTTTGTAAATATATAGAATATATAGAATATATATATATATAGAATATATAGAATCTATAGAATATAGAACAATTTTGTTGCGGTAAACTATAATTTCATCCTCTAACATGTTTTTAGAGGATGGAAGTATTTTTCTGCATTGAACACACTTATAAGACCATTTTATAACTACGCGTATACCAACGCTATAAAATAGTTCTGTAATTCACATTATATATTCTTAGAAAACGTTTATAAAAATATTTTATAAGGGTGATATTATAAACTGTTATACAACTCTTTTACAACTTGATTATAACACCTAAAAACATACTTTTGTAAAGGTTTTGTAACGTTTTATAGGGTTTTTATAAAATTCTTAAAAGTACAAGAATAATTAGTTGTATAAGAAAGGTTTTATAAGCGATTATAAGTGGACTACACAAAAGAAATTTAATTTTTGAACTAAATTATCTCAAATGTATGCACTAAAAGACAAAACTGTCTCTATGACAACACTAACACTTCACGATAATTATAAAACAATTCGCTTCTTTTAACGTCTATTTTGCTACTTGGGATGTATTTCGAAGACTTCAGTAACCGTTTTTTCAATTACATAGGTACACGCTGTCCACTGAGAGTTGTCCGTTGTCATGCTACACTGATTCTGACTAAACAATTTCATTTAATTCGATTTGAATCGTACACTTATTTCTAAGTCGAACCAGATGTGGTATCGCAGTTCGTGTCAGTGGCGTGTGTTGAGGAATAATGAATATCCTACAAGTATAATTATTATTTCGACAAGTTATTGACGAAGTAGAGCCTTGCATTTTTTTGATAACAAATATACATAATGCAAGTAAATAAGAATGATAATAATTATTGTTATCATCATGATAGAAATATCATGTCACCTACCTGCTGGTTGCCGTTTAAAAGAAAGAATAACACCTCCGTTTTCTTATTTGCAAGTAAAATATTCCAGCAATTTAACCACAAGACCACGTACTAGGGAGTTCAATCGTTTCCCAGGCAAAACAAGGAAATAGATTTTTAGGCATTCGCGCAATTAAGTTACTCATAGTTTATCACACCGTACAATAACACAGATAATTCTGCTAATTTCGTATTAAAAACGTTTCAAATCACAACACAAACCTTATTAGTATATTTAACGCTGACACTGACACTACTGACAGTAGCGACGACAATCTTATCGTAATATCGTATCAATCTAAGCGTATCAAGACGCGAGTCGATACTTCCGTCTCACTCTTGCTCATCTTTTTAGAATTGCTGACGATTCAAACGTATTTCTGACAATACGTCCCATTTTAACTCGATTGACTATGCAATGCAATAGAAGGAGTAAGAAACATAACGAGATGATGTATCACAACAGACAACTCTCAGTGTACAGACTTTATACAGTGTGTGTCACAGGCATGGTACACTCCCTTTTTTTTCTTTATTTTCTGAGATAATTTTTTGAAATTTGGTACGTCGCATATTCTCGATAGAGCGCACTTTTTAGCAGAAAATTGAATTTTTTCTCACATCCGGTTTTTCCGGAAATGTTACCAACTCTTTATTTTTAAATGGGACACCCTATATATTATTATATTTTTGGATTCTATACATTTTTACGAATCCAACAATACCACATAAGTACCATTTTAAATGTCAAATTTGTTTTTATTTAATTTTTTATTTCTCAATTATAGTGTGCTAGACTATTTCGTTTTACTCCAATTGGATCATCTAATGCTAGAAAAATCGAATTTTTGTTCAAAGTACTAAATTACTTAAGTGATTTATGGATAAATTATGCGCACCGGAATGCTTTTTTGAGCTGGATTCATTTTTTTCAAATGGTACCATATTGGTACCGAGGTACCATCTACTAGTACTCTTAATAAGGGACATTTTGGTGTACCCATTTTGCATCTGTGATGAACACAACTGAAGTCATGGCACACTATAATTGAGAATAAAAAAATTAAATAAAAACAAATTTGACATTTAAAATGGTACTTATGTGGTATTGTTGGATTTGTACAAATGTATAGAATCCAAAAATATAAGAATATATAGGGTGTCCTATTTAAAAATATAAAGTTGGTAACATTTCCGGAAAAACCGGATGTGGGAAAAAATTCAATTTTCTGCTAAAAGGTGCGCTCTATCGAGAATATGCGACGTACCAAATTTCAAAAAATTATCTCAAAAAATAAAGAATAAAAGGGGGTGTACCATACCTGTGACACACACTGTATAGTCGTAATTGATGGTGGTGTTTCAAGGAATCAACTAAAGATGCTGTTAGGAATATTATGCTGGCTGTCTTTTGAGCGTGAAACATCCAAACAGATTGTTTAAACTATAATTTAAATATTTTGCTGGGAGATGATGTCTTATAACAGTGAAACTAATAAAATATTAAACGTCGATACCTTCGTGTATGTATCTTCATTAAAATGGAAAAATAATAATTAAATCCTCCATTAAAAGACACAAATCATGAGTCTGAAGACAAAGGCAGCACCGTTTCGACTTTATTAAGACATCTGAAATCTCTCTCAGAGACTTACTCCTGGAAATACTCCAGAGCCTGCATAGTCGCTTAGTAAAATAACAATTCGTTGTTATTTACGGCCGCAGATTGAGTAAAACGATAGTCGTCTAGCTAGAGTAAAAACACTCAAGTGATGAATGGTTAGTAGTAATGCTATAACCCACTAGATATAGCATTGAGTCATGTAGAAGTCACTTGAAATTCTTAAAAAATGCGAAACGGCGCCACCTTTGTTTTCAGGCTCATGTTATTTCTATATGATTGTGGAAAGTTTTCATCTCCAGAAAGAACTGAATATTTTGCTGAACAATCATTTCATTAGCATCCCTGACATAGAAGTTGAAATTTGCCTTATATGTAGGTATCTACTTTCCATGATTTTGGACATTAGCTAGATACCTGCCTGAATAATACTCTAGCAGGTGGTTAAAATGTTATGTTCTACCTATCTTTTAAGATTTGATATAATACTTATATGTATACCATAAAATTTATGTTTTCAAGCTTTACTTCATTATTATTAAATAAAATGAAACACGTATAATATTGATAATATCCATCATTATACAGTAGAATTTTTTAAAGCAGTAGAATAGAAGCAACGTTTGTGGCCACTTCTCAGAAAAATACTAAAAATTAAGACATTTATTAAATGTTACAGCAATGCTCATATTATGTCAACTCCCAATCCAATATGCCTAGTGCCATTTTTGATTTAAATTGTTACCCCCTAAAGTGAGATAGTTCATAGTTAAACAACAACAAAACAGCACGTGTGGTTTCTCGTCGTCGCAATCTTAATAATATTGTTAAGGATTGCCATGTAAGTTATATAGTTATGAATAAATTATATAGTTTAGAATTTAAAACATAAATACCTAAACTCTCAAGAATTATTGAGGTGGCCGCAAGTAGAACAATTTTTTCTTTGTTTTTGTCAGTTGTGGCCACCAAGTGGCTAGAAACGGGTCAGATAAAGACTTTTGGCCACACAATAGTCATTCATCTCACAGTATTTTTATCATATTTTATGCCTCATTACTAGATACTTTTTTGCTTAGGGTTAAAATGATATCTGCTCTTCACGCTATTAGGGAAGAAAATATGGTAATTTTAACTGCTTGCAAATTATTTAAAGTGCCAAGAACCTCAGTTAGAAATAGGCTCTCTGTAAAAACATCCAAGTCTTGCCTTGGATCGAAATATGAGGAAAAATTGGTAAAATTGTTATTAGATTCAGCATCCAGAGTCTGATCCAGAGTCAAGATCAGAGAATCCATGTTTCCTATAAATCGAGAAGGACTTTTCTATTCTGTTCAAAAGCTTGTAGAAGAATTTCAAACCCAAACACCCTTTGCTAACAACGTTCCAGGAAGGAAGTGGTTTGACGCCTTTTTAAAAATAAATCCCGTTGTAAGTCGGAAACATTTCGAATTTATCAACATAGCAGGCGCAGCAGTAACAGAAAGAAGCATCAAACTGTGCTTTTCTGAAAACATAGAGTTTTTAGGACCAGATATTGAAATACTGAGTAATCCAAATAGAATTTTTAATGTGGATGAAACCGCCATCTTTTTATCTCCAAAAGGTAATCTAATTCTTGGTGCAAAAGGCAAAGGGGTATATAATATAACTTCAACGTCTGAAAAAGATAACGTTACAACATTGATTGTTTCCAATGCCAGTGGACAACTTGTTCCTTCCCTCACAAAATTCAAGTTTCAACGACTTCCAAAAGCTTATCTTGCAGCAGCTCCTAAAAACTGGGGAATTGGTATTTCTGAAACAGGATGGATGATAAGCAAACAATTTTATGAATACTTTGCATAAAATTTATGCTTTCAACCCTTACTTTGTAGAATCTCTGCATACTGATGGATGATAAATAAAACACTAATGTTTTAAAAAATATTACTTTTCTATTAGTTTTCTATAGAAAACCAACAAATATGACAATACCATACGATTCAAATCATCCAATTTCACACAAACTTTCAGAATATAATTCAATGATACACAGAGCTGTTACGATACCAATGTCACTAAACAAATTTAACAGAGAAATTTCTATTATCAAACAAATTGCAAAAGAAAATGGTTAAATCTATAGCTACTTACTTACTTGTTTTATGATCAGTGATCACTTTAGGTCACCATGTTCTATAATCTATATTCAGGGCGATTAATGATTAAAGGCGAGTTTCGCTTTCGTTGGCTCAGATCGCACCGCGCTGCCATTAAAACTTTTAAAAACAAATTTAAAAGCATAAAAAACAATGCCACTCAAAAAGCTACTCGACGAGGGCAAGATTTTTTTTTAAATGGGTAGACTGATTCAATAAAAAGGAATTTTTGAGTACGAATTGCCACCTTACCTATATGGCATTAGCTCGGACCAGTATACTCAGCTCGCCGACTAATAAAAGTGCTCCGAGGAATATTATTGAGTCTGCTAATCCCAATAGTTATAAAACATTACTATAATAGTGAGTTTGAGATAACTCATACATATAATAATTGATGACATGTTTCTTGTACAAGCTAGGTATATAGGTTAACCAACGACTGCATCAAATCTTGGGGACTATGCGGATGTTTTAAGCAAGATAGTTTTCAAAAACCCATTCAATGCTGAAAGGGTTGATGTAATCATGGACCACTATCATGAGATATTAATCTAAGATTGCACTCGAATAAAGAAAGCCTTGCAAAAGGTAGCCGTAGTAGTTAGGGCCGCGGTGACAAAAATGCCTTGCAACTCCCAAACGGATGAAAAGCACGGTTTTGTATAGTTCGAGTGTCGTTCTCGAAACCCGTGTTGTCGAGTAGGAGGGGTCTGGCATTCGGCGTTGGGCGGCTATAGTATTTTTTCCGAATTTTGCCCAGCGGTTCCAAAAATTATTTCCCAAACGGATGAAAATTACTGGAGGGCATCTACGCAAACCCCCAATTACCGGAAAAATATTTTCATCCGTTTTGATCCTTGCCGTAGCCTGCAGTACAATTAAATTGACCCAGACTCCGAAATGAAAAAAATCATCAGCCGCATGCATGCAACCGGACTGATATGAATGATTATTATTTATGTTATTAGAAAAAAAAAGTTTTCATCCAAAATGCGCCTGGCAAAATTATGCGAAATAACAAAAAACCCCGCAGTGTTTAAAAAAAAATGTTTTTTAAACAGTCTAGATTTTGTTTTTGATCGCGCCTAACCAACGCCAACACCTCGTGTTTCCGTGATTCGGTTTTATTTGGAGCAATCAGTTTTCATTTAGGATTTTTTTTTCGTCGATTTATGATCAATCAGTTGTGCGCTCAGCAGCACGTTTTCCGGCTGCCAATTTCACAGTTTCCATAGGAATGGTACCGAACTTCCTCAGAACTTTCCTCTGATATCCGAAAATATGTGGCTATACATATATACTTTGGTATCAATCGGTCACTGATCGGCCTATATAATAACCAAATTTAATTCACGCGCAAAGCGAGTCAAACGCTAGTAAAGAGATACATACTAGCTAATTTGTGGATGAAGTATGCGCTTGGAGCGTTCACACGGTCCAAAAGTCGGAGTGTTCCCTTCATAATCGTCAAATCAGAGGAAAAAAGTCTCATCAATGTTTAGGACAATAATACACAATTTGATTGTAATCGGCCTTTCCACATTAAAGATTGAACATTCAGATCCTGCAGTTTCCCGTATTAATGAATATATCGGAGCATTATTGTGGATGATCTGGACTTGACCGCAACAAATTTGGATGAAAATAATTTTTCGATGTTCTGTAGGTATCAAAGAACCTGTGGGCAAATTTTCATCCATTTTGGAATTACTTTATCAAATTTGGCCCATTTAAATTTTGGAAAATTGTTACAAAGCGATCGCGATACATAGAGCAAAAAATTTTTTTTTACATATTCTCAGACACGAACTAGGTATATCTCCCTGCCAAATTTCAAGTTCAAATGAGGAAATTTCCCCCCCCCCCCTTTTTCCATTTTTTTTAGCTTCTGGAAGAGCTCTTTGCAAATATCAAATCGGATGAAAATATTTTTCCGGTAATTGGGGGTTTGCGTAGATGCCCTCCAGTAATTTTCATCCGTTTGAGAAATAATTTTTGGAACCGCTGGGCAAAATTCGGAAAAAATACTATAGCCGCCCAACGCCGAACGCCAGACCCCTACTCGACAACACGGATTTCGAGAACGACACTCGAACTATACAAAACCGTGCTTTTCATCCGTTTGGGAGTTGCAAGGCACTTTTGTCACCGCGGCCCTAACTATAGATCGTATCATTAACAATTGCTCTTTAATTTTACCCCAGCAGTGGCATATTTTTATCCATTCGACATTCATTAAGCAACAATTAACCTTTTTTTTTGTCTTAACAATTTAATGAGTATTCCAATTATTCAAGTTTAAAATTTGTCACCACCTGTGGCGGGAGTCGAGCATCAACGGTGGTCTGTGTGATCTGTTTGATGCTTTAGAGAGAATACCGTTTACCTGCAAGTGGCCAGTTTCGTAAGAGGCGAATAAGCTATTAATCACCATAGTTGTTGAATCTCCTGTGCGAGCCGAAGCCTGTGCCAATCCGAATACTGTTTGTTATCGGTTTCCTTGTGTGGGGTTGAACGTATAGAACGCATACAATGTCGAGTGAAACTAATCCCTCGGCATCACCCACACAAAATCGAACGGTTGCTGAATACGTCTGTGATTGCGGTCGAACCTACGGGAATCATGCCCGCCTTCGCCAGCATCAGAGACGTTATTGTCGGCTGCGGCGTGCTGAACCCACTGCTGGCTGGGGGTGCGAACCCCACTACGGCTGAGGGTGAAGGCGCTGACGGTACGTCTCCTATATGCAACGCTGCTTTTCAAACGTACTCCGGAATGCGTCAGCATATGCGCCTTGTGCACCCGGATGAGTACAACCGTGGCTTGCAAAGGGAAGCATTAAAACCGACAAACAATGCGAGGAGAAGATGGACGGATGACGAGGTGCTTGAGCTTGCCGATAGGGAAGTTCAGTACGATGGTCCTCTCGGGAATCTTCTTCGGACATTGGCTGACGCCCTTGGACGGACCACCGAGGCAATAAAAAAACGGCGACAAACGGCTCAATACCGCGCTGTTTTGGAACGGCTAAGGGTCCTGCCGCTAGATCCCGGCAGAACCGAAAGGGGAAGCCCTGCTCGCGGAGTAACACCCGGAGATGAAGGGGATCAGCGGAATGCGGACCAAGAACTCGCCGGACTTGATCATGCCGATCCGGATGCGACGCCTTCATCTGACCCGTGTGCCGACGCACTGCGCGCCGCTCAAGTGGAGCCGGGCGTGAGTGTCGAGGTCGTGGAGGAGATGTTGAAACGAACTCCGGATTTCGAGGTGCTGGAGCGCTGGCTTGACCAGATCACGCGGAAGCACGTCACTTGCAATAGGAACCGGCGACGGGTCGGTTCCGTTGAACGTCCGCAAGCTGACAATATCGAACGGCGGCCCAATCCAGTCAACATCTTGGAAAGGGTCGGGCGAAGGAAAAGGCGCTTCCGTGAATATCGGCATGTACAGAAGATGTACAGCCGGGACCCACGGAAAGTTGCTGATTTCTTATTGAACAATACGCCCATAGATCGTCCACAAGGTGAATTGCCGGATGCTGAGGATGTGCGTCGTTCATACGATGAACCCTTCGGCAGCCCGTCTATCCAGGACAGTGTCGAGTACCCAGGTGAGATGTTCCCACCGCTGACCGGAAATGCTTACTCGGCGATCACATCCGACGACATTGAACTTCAAAATTCAAAATATTCAAAAATATTAGAGTCTATAAAGATAATTATTATCCACCTAATATCGATTTACTTTCTCACGAAGAAGTTGATATGAGAATTCTTTTTTATACATTCGGAAACCGAAACGTGCACGATATTCAAAATTGACTGCAAAAATATGGACGTTGTTGTAATACTCTTAGGTACTTCAAAAACCAACTTACCGATGAAATTCGTGTAAAAATTGGAACAAAAGACAACGTTAGATTCACAGCAGTGCTTGAAATACGGATTCATTCCCTCGCTGGATAGAACGAAATTTTGCAGTCTTGAATATTTTTTGGTTAACTTTGGACTTTCGTTGAAAGATAAATTCTGAAGTCGCGTAACATCTACAGGGTCCCTTTAAAATTCAAAAATAACTGTTCTTGTGGTATCATTTCAGGCCGCAGTTTTCAGTCTAGGAGACTAAAATGTTTGTGGGAGTAAGATATCCATAAGGAGTGGTCTGCTATTGCATTTGAACAAAGGGGGCTCTATCCATGCATTATTCCTTAATCTTCGCTGGTTCACATCTGCCTTATGGTGTTAAAGGTGACTTTTGCACTTTAGGCTTTAGACTGCTATTAAGAACTTTTAAAGGAGGTTTTCGACTGGTTTGTGGAAAATCTTAGTCATCTACTAAAATTCTGACAAAAACCCAAATGATTCATTTACTCACAAACTTGTGGTTTGTGAGATCCTCTCCTAAGGTTCTCCCTCTGTTCACGTCCAGGATGAGCTTGCTAGGTTAGATCATGTATCGAAAAGATTACGTTACTATTATCGACCGTGACGCGCTTCTTTCTATGTGCTAGGCGTTTACATTCATTCGTACTTCTTAAGAAAATGTTAAAATGCTCACGCTTAAGCCTTGACTTGAAATAATTTCCTTTATAATATAGACTAAAAATAAATAAATATATTATTCCTACCTTTTAACGCTGGACATATTCTTTTCCATATGGTAAGGCAGCCACTTCTATGAAATTGTCCTAGTGCCAACTCCATATAAAAGAGAGGAAGCCCGCCGAATACGAGCATGATGGTGTATGGAATCAAGAAAGCACCTGAAAAAATAATATTTACTAGATTGTTATCTAAAACTCAAATTGTATAGGCAGGCATAAATTATTTTACTTTCTCTGGGAACTAAAGCCTAGTAAGGTGGAATTTTTCATTGGTGTAGGGTACCATTCGGAAATCTTAACTCTGAATTCGCGTTGTGCTCACTCCGCGTCGCTATCCTGAATCAAAGGGGTAGATTGGTTTAAGTACATTAAAATTAGGTTTGAATCTCAACATACAAAAAAAAACACAGTAACAAATTGGTAATATTTTTTTCAGAATAATTCCCTTCACAAGATACGATAAAAAGTCGCAATGCCTTTCGCGTCGGATTTAGACGAAATGGGGAGGGGTTGTTTAGAAAAGCACTTTTCTTCAAATATCTTGAAAACTTAGGAGCTTAGAGTCAACACAGCATAAAAATGGTTCTGTTAAATTTTTATTTTTTTTTGCTAAGGAGGGCTAAATTTATACTATAAGTCCCAGATCAAAATTGTTGGCAGTAACTAACAATATTAAAAAAATTCCCTTTAAGAAGTAACGCTGTTACTAGTAGTGATCAACGCATTTGAGGAGAAGATATAACGGGATATTATGTAAAACAGCAAAATCTTGGTCAATATTCGAGTACCTATACTCTATGTATACAGGGTTAGAACTATTTAAAGGGCCACTACAGGGATATCCTAAACCATTGAAGATACGAGGTCGGTTAAATTAGAGAAAAGCTGCGCTATTTTGTGGCCATTTCGAATCCGTCAAAACATGCAAGATATCTGTGACCGTTTCTGAAATATCCTGAAAAACTGAAAAAACGAGAAATCTTATTTTTGCCAAATCTTTTTTACAATTGGAAATTAATAAATAATTTTTCGTAGGCTTACATAAGCCGTTATGAGCTATTCATCTGACGTTTAAAAAATTTTCAAAGTCGACTAGATCTTGAGAGCCGACTAGGACAAAGAAGTTTTAGTATTATTAAAATATTTTCTGACACTCGAGACTTTTTAAAGATTTCTTTATTTATTCAAAGTTCAAGCATTGGTAGACGAGCAGAAAAATTAATGATATGAAAAAAAAATAAAACATATCTGCTCTTATACGTTGTAGACGGTAAACTGGATATATTATCGACAGAATTAGATATTTTAAAAGGCAGTAAGCGGTAAGGTTGGCTCGAAAGAAAAGAAGCCTCGAGCCTGGGTCGTTATTATGAAAATCCTGAAGTGTACTTTAAAAACAACTTTCTCCATAGACTTTAACCTGCTATCTTTCATAACTGAAGTATTAGTAAATCCATTCTACAGGGTGTTATGTAATTGAATGTCAATATTTAAGGGGGTGATTTTTGGGTCCATTTTAAAAAGAAAACTTCATAAGAACGTATGTCCTAAGAGTTTTAACTTTTGAGATACAGGGTGATAAAGTTTCATTAAAATAAATAATTTTTTCGTAATATCTGTAATATCGCTCTGGATATTTTATTGAAATTTCGTATACAGGTATTACGCATCGAGGGGCATTTTTTCATGTACCACGTTTAATTTTATTTTCATTAGTCACGATGGTGCACGATCGTGCAGAATTTTACCGGCATATTTTAGCAGACATTGATGGTACTCCACTGATTTCTGTTCAAATAGAAATCATTTTTGGAATTCCAATTCATTTCCAAGCATATTTGATTACTTATCTTTTTCCAGTCAGATGCACGGTTTTCGCCTAAAAAAATAAAATCTGTTTCTCTACATGGTCATAGCATTGTCATTAAAAATGACCATAAAAAAAATATAAAAATCTATAGGTAAAATTCTGCAAGATGTCACTAGTGGAGATAAAACGAAATGTGGTACATGAAAAAATGCCCCTCGATGCGTAATACCCGTATACGAAATTTCATTAAAATATCCAGAGCGGTATTACAGATATTATGAAAAATTATTTATTTTTAAAAACTTTACCACCCTGTATCTCAAAAGTTAAGACTTTTAGGACATACGTTCATATGAAGTTTTCTTCTTAAAATGGACCCAAAAATCACCCCCTTAAATATTGACATTCAATTACAAAACACCCTGTATACTCTTACGTTACTATAAGGTGGACCAACATAATGTGAACGCGACACAACGTAAGTAGCTGGTTTGTATCTTCTCAAGTCTAACAACTGGAAAATATTTTTTTACCACAAGCAAGTAGCGGTGCTTGGTTACATAATTATTAAAGTCTCTATTTAATTTTCTTGGGTGAAAAATGCATACTTCCATTCTTGCATTAAATGATAGCGAACTATTACAGGAGCGTTAATTAGGTTTCGTGGTTTAATTTTATTTAAATGTGACTAAAATATGAAATTTTATTCACAACAGGGAATTATGAAAAATAATCAATTTTGAAAAACTTTCACCGTTTTGTGATAGGTCTTGTGATAGATCTCTGCCATTATTAGCCCAGTCATATTCAAAAAATCGACCTTTGTCGATTTTTCTTGTTCTGCCCGTTAGGGCGGGGGTCCACTGGTCTTCTCAATTATTCAAAATGGCGATCATATACATGAGATATTTTATGAAAACGAATTGTTTTTCTTTCATTTAAACTACATAATAGGATACCACATGAAAAGTTAAGATAAGGACACGTAAGCCATTTTTAAATATCTTGAGCTTTGAAATTTTAATAATCCCGATTAACAGTTGTTTGTAACTCATAAACTAGGTATACTCAATCTACTTAAGTTCCAATAATTGTGAAAACCACCTGTATTCAATTTTCTCAAAAAATTGATAAATATGCAGTGTGTCGCATTTGAGATGAATAATAGACCCGTGTAGTTTCGTTATTTGAAGTAGGTATGGCTTGTCCACTGAGTGTTGTCCGGTGAGATGCCACACTGATCCTGACTATAAACGATTTGATTTTTTATGTTTTAATTCGTACTAATTCTAATTATTATAATTGTACGAATCAAATCAATTACTGTATTATAATATTTATATTGTAATAATAATAAATATTATAATTATAATATAAATCAATTAGTATAATTTTACGAATTAAAACATGAAAAATCAAATCCGTTATAGTCAGGATCAGTGTGGAATCTCACCGGACAACACTCAGTGGACAAGCCATAGTCAGGGTTTGAAATTTTGTATGGTCATACAGACCGATGAGTCACACTTTTTGCGATATCTAATTGAAATTTGATCTTCAAACTACGCCTAAACAGCGTCTTCGCAAAAATTGTCAATTATCGATGGTTTGCTTCACGTTATATAGATATATCGAGAAGAGTTACTTAAAAACTTGTTTTAAATTGTATTCTGACTTCATATACCGAGTTTCATGACAAAATTCGCTTTTGAATTTTTACAATATTTTGATCTCCCATTAAATTTTTGAAAATTTGACTTTCTAATTTGATAATTTTCACGGAAAGTGTCACGAAAAGTAAAAATTGGGCAGTAGTGTTTAATGTTTCAAATTATTACTGTCCGCGACACTCTAATTATAAAACTAGAAAATTAAATTTTGAAAAATTTTATGAGAACAAAATAATGTAAAAATTCATATTATGCAAAATTTCGTCATGAAACTCGGTATCCGGAGTCAGTTTAAAACAAGTTTTTTCAGTAACTTTTTCGATATATCTATAACGCGAAGCAAAATATCAATAATTGGCAATTTTTGCGAAGACGTAGTAGACCGGTTTAAAGGTCAGATAGCAGTTAAAAGTGTAGCTCATCGGTCTGTATGACTACACAAAATTTCAAATCCTGACTTATTCAAACAGCGAAGATACAGGAGTGTATTCATCTTAAATGCGACACACTGCAATAATTTACAGGATGTTTCCGTATAAATAATGAAGTAGGTGTCAGCTTTCCATATTTCCGGAAGCGCGACGATTTTGAAAATAGTTTCATTCAATTTCTCATGCTCATTTATGTTTTCATTTTTTTATTTCAATGCCTACGACCAATAGCGCCAATTCGTTGATGAGCCAACCCGCATTTCCGATCGCGAGGGAGAATTGTTGTTGTTGTTGTTGATTTAATTTGGCTTTGGTTGAACCAATTAGCCAGTCTCTTTTTTTCCCCTTTTGGGGTAGAATTTAATTACAGTCACACCAACTTGATCTAAGCATATCTATAAATGTATATCCCAAAAACACACAAATGTGTTACTAACAATCATAAGAGCCGGCGATTCTACCTGTATAGACCAATAGCAGTTACATAATTGCACTCAGATGCAGTCATACAATAATTTTTTTCTAGAAAAAAAAAAAAAAAAATTTTTTTTCCTCCTTTTTTTTTTCTCTTTTTTTTTTTACTCTACATTGCTAATTTCAAATATTCCTATATTTACATATAATACATATTCACATATACATATATATTTTTATTCATCTAGTCGTTTTACTTTTTTTTTTTTTTTCTTTTTTTTCCCTTTTTTGTATTTTCTTCTTCGCTTTTTTTTCCTTTTTTTGTTTTTTTTTTCTCTTTTTTCCCCCTTCTTTTTTTTTCTTTTTTCTTTCTTTTTTTTTAACCCTTCTTTTTTTTTCCTTTTTTTTTCTTTTTTTTTTTCTCTTTTTTTTTCAAATCATTGCATGTAGTTGCTTATTATTCCTTCTTTTCTATCCTAACTTATATGTCTAACTTACTACTAACAAGATATCTATATATAGCTCGATATACATTTATGTTACTTAAAGATAACAGGTATTTCAGGTTAAATGGTTGCTGAACATTTTGTAAGGATTCAAAAAGTTGAAATCTTTCCTGCTCTAATGTAGGACATTCTAATATTATGTGTTGAAGATCAGCTATATCTCCGCAAATACATTCATTCGTGGGGACTAAGCCTATTTTATATTTGTAATCCTGGGAAAGTGCATGTCCTGATCTTAGCCTACAAATTGTCTTGATGAAGTTTTTGTTGGTTTCATTACGGAACCACGGCTTATTATTTACCTGTGGTTGGATGCTTCGATAGTATTTCGCTGTATTTGCATTTGTGAAATACGTTTGTCGTGCTATCATAGCCTTCTTCCTGAGATTTCCATGGAAATCAGAATACGGTACCTTAAATTCTTCTATTTGCGTTCCTATTTCTCTTGCTTGTTTGGCTAGTTGGTCAGCCTTTTCGTTGCCTGTTATCTTAGCATGGCCCCTTAGCCACACAAGGTAGACCACTTTTCCATGGTTTTGTAGTTGGTAGTTAATATTTAGGATCTGATATATGAGGTAACTGCTTTTTCTGTTCGAGGGTATGTTTTGAAGGGCTTCTAGGGCTGATTTGCTGTCAGTAAAAACTACGAATTTGCTTCTGGAATCCTGAAGGGCGTAAAGGAAGGCCTGATGTATTGCAACCAGTTCAGCGGTGAATATACTTGTAACTTCAGGTAATTTAAATATTTCTGAGTATCGATCATCTTGATGAAAAAACGCACAACCTGTACTCCGTCCATCTTTCGAGCCATCGGTATATATGTATTGATATGAATTCCATTTTGTTTTGACTTCATCTTCAAAGATTTTGTTTCTTAAGTTCTCTGGGTAATCGCCTAAGTCGGAAAGTCTGGAAGTTTTAACTGGTAAGATCGTGGCTTCATACGGTATTGAATGGTATGGGTCCAGCCTACTACTATATATGGGGGTTACGAATTCGGCTATGTACAAATAGCTTTCTATTATTGGGGGGAGTTTCTTATTTTGCCAATATGGAGTTGTGAGTGCCAGGATGGCCAACCTCCTTATTTGATTCTTTAGGTTCTCGTCCCTTGATTGAAGTTTCAATACGAATCTGTCGGCTAAGTATTGTCTTCGTATATGCAGATTTGATTGGCCTGACTCAGCTTCCATTGCTATAACCGGAGTGCTTTTTAAGTATCCAATGCACAATCTTATGGATTTGTTTTTCAGCGATTCGATCTTTGATAAGTTTGAGTCAGATGCTTGTCCATAGAAAATACTGCCAAAATCGATAATTGGGCTTATTAAAGTTTTATGAAACAACAGCATCGTGTTGGGGTCGCATCCCCATTTGTGATGACCAAAAGCTCTGAGAATGTTCAAAGTGTTCTCTGTTTTCTTAATTGTCTGTTGGATTTGAGGTTTCCAGTTTAGTTTGCTATCAAGGGTTATGCCTAGGTATTTCACCGATGATTTTTGAGGTAATACGAAGGGGCCAACTTTGATTGTATTGGCAGGAGAGAATCTTTTTCTAGTAAAAGTGCAGATCGTTGATTTTTGCTGTGATATTGAGAGGCCGTTTATTTGCATCCACTTATTAAGGTGAGTTAGAGCGCTGGATAAATGTCGAATGGCATCTTCAATACGAATTGCTTTGGTGTATACACATATATCATCAGCAAATTGAAGGCAATGGGCAATCGTTCCACATGACTTATCAAGGTCAAAAGAATATATTAAGTAGAGGAGAGGGCTCAGAATACTTCCTTGGGGTAAACCAACACATGCAACTCTCGGACCTATAATCTTATCCGAGGCTTTTATATATACCTACGTTTCTTCTGCTGAACAAGGAGATTATGTGAGCTGAAATTCTCTTTGGGATTCCTATGGCTATCATTTTGCTATTTAGAATTTCCAATTTGACATTATCATATGCTCCTTCCACATCTAAAAATGCTGCCGTTACGGAGTGGTTTCTAGTAATAGCTAACTGTATATCTGTGACTAGTGTCGTAATATTATCTTGGACTGATTTACTTTTCCTAAATCCAAATTGTCCTTCACTCAATATATTTTGGTTTTCTATCCAGAAGTCCAGGCGGGTTTTGATTAATCTCTCATATGTCTTCATTATACAAGAGGCTAATGATATTGGGCGATATGAACTGCTCAACCCATGGGGTTTATTTGGCTTCTTGATGGGGATTATTAAGTACTCACTCCACTCTGGGGGAATCTCCGAGTTTCCTTGCCAAATGTCGTTGAGTATTTTGAGTAATTTACGGATCGCTATTTCAGGTAGTCTTGATAACATAGAATAATGGATACTGTCTATACCTGGAGCGGAATTTGAGTTCTGTTTCATGGCTCTAATCAGTTCTTTAATTTGGAAGGGTTGCGTCAGGTAAGTTCTTGTGCACTCTCGTTCTTCTGGCATGTGATTCGGAAACTCTACCCAGTCTGGTGCTAATTTTCTGTGAAACTCTTCCAGCCATTCCTCACTGGATGACACCGGATCTTGGCTATTTCTTTGTTTATTTTTGAACTTATTGAGTTTTTTCCAGACTTCTGCTGTTGAAGCTTGATGGTTCAAGGAAGCACAATAATCTCTCCAAGACTTTCTTTTCTCCTCTTTTAATATCCGTTTAGCAGTGGCGTCCATGTGCTTGTATCTTACCAGATTTTCAATATTCGGGTTCTCCGTGTATTGTTTGAACATATGTTTACGGGATTCTACTGCTGCTTGGCATCTTGAGCTCCACCAAATTTTTGGGACTTGTGGGTATCGGTGGTATGTAGTTTTAGGTTTCATTACAGGTATCGCTATATCTGCTACTTGTCCGATAGTATCCAGAAAACTTTTATATGAGTTGCACGTCGTATCCGCTGAGAATTTCTTGATAGCTTCTGAGTAATAATTTTCCCAGTTTGCTTTGTTTAAATTCCATTTCTTATACGTGGAACTTACTTTCGGGGTAGTTGATAGATCACCATTAATTATTATTGGTAAGTGGTTGGATCCACAGGGATCTTCATAGACTCTCCAGTTGAATAGGTGAGATATGTTCGGTGAACATAATGTAAGATCGATTGCCGATTTGTTGACGTGGTTTATATTTTTCACTAGAGTAGGAGATCCGTCGTTCAAGAAAACAAGTTGTGATTCAGTAATCGCTTCCAGTAGTGTACTTCCATAAGAATCTGTTACTGAGGATCCCCAAGCCGTATGGTGGCAGTTCATGTCACCCCCTATGAAAGCGGGCTTCGGTACAGTTGAGAGAAAGTTACTCCATTGCGTTAATGATATTTTAGTTTTCGGGAGGACATACATAGATACAATATAAATAGTTAGTTTACTATTGATTTCAAGAGCACTTGTCTTGTACATCGTGCCCGGAAGATTGGGAAGATTATTAATTTCCTTGAATTTCAAATTATTTCGAACCAAAATAGCGACTCCACTCTTTCCGTCTGCACGATCTTCTCTGATAATTTTGTAGAACTTAAAATCAATGTTTACATTAGGTTTAAACCAGGTTTCTGAAAGTAAAGCTACATTGATATCATTTTTGGCTAACAAATGTTCTAAACTACCTTTGTTAGATATAGCTGACCTGCAATTCCACTGGCATATATTTATGGGAGACATTTTTGATGGTTAAAGATTTCTAACAATTTGTGATTTATTGATTTCGAAACATGTGAGAAGTTTATATCTCGAATAGAGTTACTTCTGCTCTGATCTATAAGGTTTTTAACCGCTTCTAATATTGAATTTACGATCATGTTTTCAAATTCATTAAGTGGGGATTCCACGAAGTAATTTTTATCTGTATCTAGGATATTCGAGGAGTGTTGTAGAACACTTCCTGGATTGTATGGCAAGCTGAATGGAGTAATTATTTCTTTATGTAATCGTGAGGTTTCACGATCAATGTTATCTGTTCGAGGCCTTTTTTTTACATTCTGGTGTTCATATTGTTGGTGTGACTGTAATGTCTCTTTAGGATTAAGGGGTTTTGATGAGCTAGTTACTGATGCAAATGATTTCTTCGGAACTAACTTAGCAGCTTCTACGTAGGACGTGTTACTCTCGGACATCAGCGTTTTAATTCTTTTTTGTCTATCAAATTCCGGACATTGCTTTAATTGCGTAGCTAAATGCTGACCGCTACAGTGCAAACATTTAATTAAAGCCTCACATTTTGTTGATTCGTGGTCAAGACCACACCTCAGACATCTAGGTGGGGACTTGCATTGTTTTCCCATATGCCCGTATCGGTAGCATCTATAGCAGATAAGAACTTTCTGTATATAGTTAAAGACTTCGCATCTTACCTTATTAATAAGTACGTACTTAGGTAGCTTAGTCGTTTTAAAGTTTACTATAACAGATTGGGTTGGAACATACTCGGGTTCTGAACTTTCGGCGCGAGTAACTTTTCGATTGATGCGCTTTACGTTATCTATTGTGAATTTAGAATAATCGTATTGTTTGATATTATTTTTTAAATATTCGTCTGAGAACTCCTGCGATATACCTCTGATAACCCCTTTTCTAAATAGCTGGAATCTAGGTATGTATGCTTCTAGTGAGTGTTTCTTAAGTTTAGTGGACTGAATTAATATATTAGCTGCCAAATGTTCTGTAAGTTCTACTTTAATTCTATTTCTTCCTATGGATGATATTTTACTGATTTTATTATCTAGTTCTGGATGTTCTCGTAATATTACATTACCTACTTTTATTGAATTTGTAATACCTTTAAAATTTTCTGTAAAATTTTCAACGTAAACGTTGAAAGGACCTATATCTTTCGTAGAATAAATTAATATTTCTCTCAATCTTGTACGCGATACGTTATCACTTTTTACCTGCTTAGCGTTCATTAATTGCTCGTTCATCTTCTCTTCGCTTATAATATCTAAATTTCTTTTCCTTAATAATATATTTTCAGTAATATTAATCCCCTTATTAAATGATGACTTTGGTTTACTTACCCTCAAGTCCTCTTGTGTGTCAGTAATAGTATTATAATTTTGTATACCTTCATATTCATTGGTGTTACCTAGATCCATTCTGTATTCTTCGGAGTAATCAGCCATATTATGGCCCATATCTATCAAATTCATAGCTGAATTAATAGCCTGTCCTGTAGATCCTAGACTTTCTATATCAGGAGGTATTCCTCCCTTCCCCCCACTGTTATCCGACATTTTCCCCTTTTTAAAACTACACCTATTATCGCTAAAGACAATAATGCGCTTAACTATATTTCAGTACCGACCAACGCGTCTGTGAACCTCTTCACTCGATGATGGTAGCACGAAAACTGCGAGGGAGAATTCGTTAGCCTTTTGGATCTGTTTTTGACCAAGAACCCTCAAATATAATATGTACTATCACGGTGAAAGCCCCACTGGGTTCCTCAGACCACAAACTCGTCTCAACATCTTGTGTCCTACCAATTGCTATTATTAAAGAAGTAAGTAGGTAAACCGCGTGTAGTCTGACACTATAGATCTGCTAAATGGGAAGAACTCAGGGAATATTATCGAGATTTTCCATGGAGGAGTGTTTGTTTTGGCTCTAATACTCTAATCGGCTCTAATCATAAAAATACACTATTTATGCGATTGATGCGCAAGAAGGTTTTTTTTATTTGAGTTTGTACAAATAGGTTTGTACAAATTGAAACCCGTGTTTCCTTCGACTGGCCTCATGAAAATAGATTATCTAAAGACGAAGGGTTCAAATTTACCATATGAGTAAATTACTTCGGTATCATTTAAATTTCTGGAAGTGGATGCTGTAAAATACATTGAGTTAAGCTTATGATAATTTACATATAAAATTATTATTGGTCTACTTCGACATCAAAAATAGGTAGGTATTCTATTTTGCCTATTTTTTAGATATTTAGTTTTCTACATGATAAAAGTACTATTATAGTAAGTTCGATACAATAAAAATACCTATGTCATTAAAACTATAGAATATACACTTCTTATTATTTTTTGAAGTTATTGATGATAACATATTATATTACACTTCCTGACACTTATAAATAATTAATAATTAGATGAAAACTGAGCAAATCGAGTTTTCACTTGTGTATCAATTTAAGCTTATATGCGACACTCCTGCTAGCATTTATACTCGAACTAAAACTCAATTGGTCTGAATGTGAACTCGCTACCTAAATCAATTCAAACACTCCGAATGCTAACTAATAAGTTTATCAGCGATATCTTCCACTTAATTCATCCCCCACGGTTCATTTGATGCAGCAACCAAACAAGAATTAATGAAATTAATTCGAGTTTTCAGTTCGTACTACTATTAGGCTATTCATCTCTGATGTATCTGCTTGATTCTAGATCAACTTTTCTGATTTGTCCCCTAGCTACGGTTTCCTAGATTAGCAGTGACGTATACAAGCTTAGGCGCGAGAATCTTAGGGCATTCATAAATGAAAAAATGATTATTAATTGAAAACTTAAAATTTGTTCATTTATGTTTTCAATTTCGACGAACTGAACTCATATATTTAACACCACTTCCGGTTATATCGGAAATAGTCATCAACTTTCATATTTTAAATCGGACTCCGTGTATATTTTGATATTTTCGGATTTTATGAGAAAAATTAATTAGAATGCTTTTCACAGCTTACATTGCAAACGGCTCAAGATATCGGAACACGGTTTACATGTCCAAATCTTAATTTTTCATGTACATACCTACATCCTACGGTACGAGTAGGTACCGATATAAATATTTTAAGAATATAATATTGACTTTATTTTGGAAAATCGCAATTTTTTATCATTCAGTATAGATATTTATTCTGTAAAGGTTTTTTCTGTAAAGTTACAATAATTCTTCCAGTCATTAGCCTTTTCATCAATTAAATATTTCTGTGGCGCACGGTATAGTAATTTCGTCGAGCACTCTGTATAACGCTGTCGATTGCGTAGGTACGGCGATACTATCGTTCAGGTCGATTCGCTTTTCGGCTCTCGATAAGTTGGGTATGGAGAAAAACTTTAAAGAGAGCGCAGCAGTCCGAGGGTGAAATAATTCCTACCAAACTCGAGAACAAACCACCTTTTCTATTCCTAATTACCTAGCTATCTATTGATAATGTTTAGCAGCTAAAGCACTTCTCCATCCGCTCATTCAAAGTACGTATGTTATCTTCTGTAATACTTCTTATTGTCACACCGGTGGGTGTCGAATTCAAGATGACTGATGGAATTTTTCATGCTTGTATTCAATTAATTTATTATTTTTTTAATAATAATTATTGCTGCTTTTCATTTTACCGTTATTTTATCATCATATTATTTATGGTGGAACCTCGAGAGTGTTGGAAGTTTTAGTAACTTCGTGTGTTAATTTCTTGAAATCATGTGAAGTGGTCGAATTATTTATTGCGACACCAAGCACTCTCGAGGATTCACGCTGATTTATTTCGCACTGTGTTCTGAGTTTTCATTGAATCAAAAACCATAAACTGTTGTCTAGGACGGTGAGGAAGCTTCGGAAAATTATTCCGTGTAAAGACGGTTTGGCACAACGTTAACACGTTAGGCTGACGCTTCGAAGTTAAGTACCGGGTTTAAAATCGAACTTGTTTGAATTACTTCTCTAACTTTAAACAACAATACCAGCAGAATTCTAAAAGCTAACTAACGGTACTTGATTGATAGGTGGTTGACAACAACCGTGAATTGTTAAGTAACTGAATCAAATCTGATAACTTATTATATTATGATTAAGGTACTGATCACTGCGTCAAATCACTGGGTAAAGAACTTAACGAACTTCTTAGTTTGTTGGGCCCTAATTAAGTAAGTATTTGATTAAAATGTATTACAAAAAATGGCAACTTTATGGACATACCTCCGCCGTTTTGGTAGCAGATGTAGGGGAACCGCCAAACGTTGCCGAGGTCGACGGCGAACCCAATGACGGCCAACAGGAACTCCACCTTCTTGTTCCATGTCTCCCGGCCCCCATCCGGGGTCAACGACACCACTACGACCCGAGTGATGTTCTCCTTGGCCGCTTTGCCTGCCTTGCCCGCCTTGCCCGCCTTGCCAGCCTTGCCCGCTGATGCTTGCACAAATCGATTAGTCTTCTATTAGTAAGTAACATTGTAATCATCAAATCCTTACACCTTGAAATCATATCGCTTTCGTGACAAGAAATTTAGACGTTTTTTATTAACTGACCAATTTTCTTGCAAAATTTCTTTTATTTTATTGCAAATTGCTTGAGAAAGTTAGCACTCAATAGCAATTACGTTACAAAATGTGTCCTCACCTTTGTCCTTGGTCTTGCTGGGAGATTTTTTGCAATTGGTGTCGGCGTCTTTGGGCGGCTTATTATGACAATTCTCTGTGTTGTTCTCTCCGTCCGTTTCGGCGGTCATGTCTTCGCTTTCAGCCCGGCCGTTAGTGGGATGTTGACATGTCTGAAACACGACAAAAATTATCATAAAACAAAAATCAACAAATATTTCAGAAATAATAGCTTCTTCAAGTTTATGTGTTAAATGTTCATAATGCTAACTTTTTTCGCTGACTAAATAAGGCTTTTAGAAACTTTCATTACCCATATGTCTCATGGGGCAATATATATTTACTTACTTGTGTATGTATTTACATTTCTATTGCAAACAGGTAAAGGTCCATTTATAGGACAAAAATGCAATAATGAGTACAAAAATAGGAACATTAAATACAAACAAAATAAACACACTAACACGAATTTATAAAACAGCGAAACAGATTGCACAACATTTGAAGAAAGTTAAAAAGATTCCTACCTTCTGACTACCTATGTAATAAATAACGTTGTTTTAAAACATAGCTACAATGAAAACAAAATATATCACAATCTTAACAAAATATAATTATAATAATATAAGAACACATCTTGAAAATGGGTTGTTTAATTTATTGTTTGTTTATTGTAGCTAAAAAAGAAAAACGGTTTTGTGATCCCTGATCCTGCAGCCATATAGGTTCATTGCATTCTTCCCATTTATCCTGTTCTTGGCTAGTCAAATAGTCTTTTAAAAGGTTCAACAGTCTTTTAGCAAACGATTTTCCTAACGGCAGGTCTCTGGAACTGGTTTGCCCCATGACTGCGTTGCATGGGTTCGTGCGAATGCCTGGTACTGGTACAAAAATTACATGAAAGGCCTATCTTGTCTTCCTCAATGGAAAGTCTGCATAGTGGCTCTTCCCTGGTAGACGCCTATCTTATGCAGATGTTGTCTCAGATGTTAGTTTTGTAACGCATTTACGGCGTTGAAGTTTATTTACGCATACTTAACATCAATTACAGTGTTTTGCTTTTGGTTTTCCTCTTTTGTCAATTGCTTTTCCTAATTTGTCAAATGCTTTTCCCATTTATCAAACGTCAGTGCGTGATTTTTCAATTGAGATTCCTCTTTTGTCAAATGAGATTCCTTTTATATCAAATGCTTTTCCAATGTTTATATTACTGTCACTGTACGTAAATGGGAAAAGCAATTGACATAAAGTGAAACTGATTTGACATAAAAGGAAATTGATTGATAAATCAATGACTACAATCGTTGATAGATAGAAAAATAAGAAAATCATTTGACAAATAAGGAAAAGCAATTGACAAAAGAGGAAAACCAAAAGCAAAAGACTGTATTATCAAAAATTGTTTTCTCAAGCTAAAATTCCTAGCGACCTTTTTCCTAAAAGTATCGCGTATAAATTCACGGACTCTTTGACTGTGACAGAAAGCATACTTTGATATGCGTCGCACGCATACAAAGTTATGATGATGGAAGTCAAAAATGAAGATGCGGAAGTAGCGGAAAAGGGACGCGGTGAAAACGAGAATATTATTGGTCTAAAATGACGCACGTGTTCCTGATTCGACGCGTGTACCTAGGGCAAGGGACAGGAAGACGAAAGCATCGACGGACCGTACTGGCAGGCTCGGGGCGTGAAGGTGGATGGTCGCGGGACCTACGACGATTTATTATTAATAAGCTTTAGTACATAAATATTACAATATAGAGCGATAATTTATTGTCTGTTGCTTTCTGCTACTTTGAGTATTTGCAGGCCTAATAAAAATAATTGAAATCGATTTAATGTTATAGATGTATTATGTTTTAGGTCAAGGCATTACCTCAATGCTGAAGAGGATAAAAGTAAAAAAAAATGCATTTTGCCATTTTACCAGGTAGCCCAATTTTTGCTATTTTTTTATTATTTTTCCAAAAATTAAAAAAAAGTCCTCTAAAAAATCCTCGAAAGAAAATCATGGCATAGATATAAATACCAAACATAGTGATCAGAGCGATAAAAAACTTGTATGAAAATAATAAGGTGACAATCAAGAAGGGGAATGCCAAATTGGGCAGCTTCAGAACAACCAAAGGGCTACTCCAAGGATGCTCAACATCACACACATGCACTATTCAATATATTCCTGCAGAAAACACTGAAGCCGTGGAAGGAGAAATGAGGAGGAATGGGGGTGTACCAATCAGAAACAGCCATCTTCTGTATACCTTGAGCTTCGCAGACGATCAATGATCATTCATCACACAACAAGAAGAAGATCTGGGGTTCATGATGAGGAAGTTAGAAGAGGAGTATGCAAAAAGCTACCTAGAAATTAACTTAGATAAAACGGAATGCACATAAACAACAAACATATTTAAGGAACGGATAAATTCAAGTACCTATCTGGGATTCATAATATCAAAAAACGGTACAACAGAGGAATAAATAAAGAATACACTAGGCCAAACTATAACATGCATTAGGCAACTTAATCCGGTATTGTGGGATAGAAATATAGCGAAGGCCAATAAAACAAGGATCTTCAACACGATAGTGAGGAGCAGAGTGACATATGGAGCGGAAATGTGGGTGATAAACAAAAAAAACAAGGGAAATATTAGGTCAACAGAGATGGACTTTTGGAGGAGGAGCTGCGCTTGGGTTGAGTAGAATCGACCGAATTAGAAATGATGAAATCAAAAGAAGAATGAATGTAGAAAATAAGAGGGGGGGCACATAGAGGAGAAGAAGCTTCTTTGCACTGACATTTTAGACGAGCCAGTCACAATCCCTGGATACATAAGATAACCGAGTGGAGGCCAATAAGGAGAAGAAAAAGATGGCGACCAAGAAGATTGTAGAGAGATGAAGTGGATGAAGCAGTGGAGATGAGACACCTATTATACAGGAAAAGGATTGGCAAGATAGGGACTCATGAAGGGAAAGGCTGAAAACAGGAAGACAGTGTCAGCTGTAGATATCATGATGTATATTATACAGGTGTCCCGTATAGTTATGTTCAAATCTTGTGAGCATATATATAGTACGCTTATTTCTAAGCCTAAAGTTGTAGGTCTATCTGCATTCGTTACAAAGTTACAGGCCTAAGAAGAAAATGTTTAGTAAATACCAGATTTAATTTTGAAAACCACATAAAACTTATTTTACAGTCTTTTGCTTTTGGTTTTCCTCTTTTGTCAATTGCTTTTCCTTATTTGTCAAATGATTTTCTTATTTCTCTATCTATCAACGATTGTAGTCATTGATTTATCAATCAATTTCCTTTTATGTCAAATCAGTTTCACTTTATGTCAATTGATTTTCCCATTTACGTGCAGTGACAGTAATATAAACATTGGAAAAGCATTTGATATAAAAGGAATCTCATTTGACAAAAGAGGAATTTGAATTGAAAAATCAAACTGACGTTTAATAAATGGGGGAAACTCATTTGACAAATAAGGAAAAGCAATTGACAAAAGAGGAAAACCAATAGAAAAAAACTGTATTAAAAAAAAAATTAGCTACATTTTTTTGGTTTTTGTTTAATTTTTAGGAAATATAAAAAAATGGTCAAAATTTATCTCATGTTAATATGCTGGTAAAATTGCAAAATGTAAATTATTTTATTTTTAACTTTTTCGGCATTGAGGTAGTGTCTTGACCTAAAATGAAGATTATATTGATATCAATTATTTTTATTAGGCCTGAAAATACTAAAAATAGCAGAATGCAACAGACAATCGTTCTATAATATTGTAATATTTATATAGTCAAAATTGTTCATAAACACCTATGAAAAGTGTAACACCTGTTAAAAGTTTGACTCAACGATTGTGGTGGCAAAGTCTGTTCCTGACTTCCCTGACGACGTCAAACATGCAAACATATATCCCTTGTCTGATATGGCTTAATGACTTTATTGCCCCTATAAAACATTAAAATTTAATCCAATTATACAGGTTGATTCAAAAGTTAGAGCCAAAAAAGTAAATCGTTGGGTACCATTTTGGAGCTAGTCCCTAAAGGGTCTAACAAAGATCTGTATCTTCGTTTATTTAAGGATTTTTTTTATGATAGACTAGGTTTATTTTGACCTTGCCTGTATGAATCAAATGGCATAGTAGGTAATTAAAGCCTAGAAAGACAACAGATAATAAAATTAATAAAACTATGAGGAATAAATCCTAAATTGACATCATACACACAGAAAACACAACACAAAACAAGGATTGACGAAGCAGGAAATGCTACTCTTAGACGTTGTCACGCAAAATAAAAAATGTATACGGGCTGAAATCTGGTCAAAATTCATACCATATCCCAATTTTTGATAAAAAAATATCTTGGAATTTGAAATGTATATAGGTACGCATCAAATCTTCAGAGCTATATTACGAGTATCTCTAGCGAGATCACCGATGCTCGATAAAACATCGTATTACAATATTTAATATCGAGTTTTAAAAGTCCTATAAAAGTGGCAAAGCGAGGCAGTGATTGGACCCGAATTGGCGACATCGTGACCATTAAATTACGTTCATATCTTCTGCATGCCGAACTCCTAGGTATTTAATTTTTACGTTTCAAGCTTATATCCCTACTGCCAGTGGCACCTTGGACTCCCTCGATGTAATAAATATCTAGTGAAAAAATAATGGGATGCTTTTGTTTAAAAGGAGTAAATTGAGAGATTTACTAGACTACAATAACAATCCGGAGGGGAAATAATTCATCAAAGTCTCAGTTTGAAAAGTGACAATGAAAGTTAGATTTGTCCGACATCTTTTAAAATAATAGCATGAAATAAAGAAAAACAAATTTCGTGAAAATTATATTTTTAATTGCGAAACTGCTAAAAGATGTAAGCCATTCATTTATTATTGCCGGAGTTGGAGGCCATGTTAGGGTGACAGAAATCACTCCATATAAATGCCGTCATGCATTCATGAAAATTAGGTTACGTAATTTTTCGCAAAATTTCTCGTAGCATGTCGATAAGCAGAACATAGTTGTCAGATAGATTTTGTTACTTTTCATCTTTTGGCTTTAGATTTTGAAACATTTATCCTCTTATTTCATTTTATGGTCGTTTAGTAGTATGATCATTGATGGATGATAAATAAAACACTACATACTGTTTAAAAAAAATGTACAGTAGAATTTTTTAAAAACGGTATAGTGTTTTGTTTATCATCCATCAGTATGCAGAGACTATACGAAGTAATGGTTGAAAACACAAATATTATTATTGTTTTATAATAATTATTATTATAAATATACTAAATAATAAGTTTAGAAGAGAATTAGGGTTTCGGAAAAAGGGTTTCACTTATTTATTTGCAAATAATGGAATAAACTATAATACGTTTATACAGGGTGTTCCATGACATGACTACCGCATAGCCTGGGAATGTGTTGCGGGGTAATTTAAAGTCAAAAATTTGTAACGAAATCCGAGGCTTTCGTTTATAATTATTCTAATTAATTGCTTATTATAGACAGTTTATTTCATTTAATCAGTTCGAAGCAGGAAAACAAGATTTTTGCGGCGGCGATAGTGGCTTTATCATCCCGCCGCCGGCTATAAAAGCATTGGGCATCCGAAAAACGGACAGTGCTTGTTTGGGTACTCACCGTCAAGCATTCAACTCCCGCCAGGTGTACTGAGCCTGCCGGAGCCAGCACCCCGCGGTGGATGTGCTGAGTCCACCCAACGGGTAAACAGGCAGCGAAACGCGAGCTGGGTATTGACCAACGCGCGTTTCATTTCTCTGGTGGGTGTAGTGAGCCCCCAGAGACAGGACAGGACCGGGCAACCGACGTGCGTGTACTGAATGCACCGAGGGGGAAAGGCCGATGCATTGAGTCGGCCTATCCTAGACCCATAACTTTCGCCCAGAGTATAATGAGCTCTGAGCGGAGAACCATTAATTAATTTTCCTTTATTTTCAGTTTGTCAGGCTCACGTCTTATTGAGACGTGGATTAACTGGCAGGTCTCGTCTGTGCGACTTGTATTGAGAGCCCAGGGGGCCTGCTACCTCCCGTTCTCCAAACGGACGAGATTCGAGGCCCACAAGAACCGATCGCGTGTTCCGGTACGACGAAGCAGGTGACGCGTACCAGCGAGGTGTCGAGAGTTATTACTGAAGGTATAGCGGCGGCTGGCGGCGACCCGCTTCTTATCACCAAGCGCTGCAGCCAATCAGTTCCGGAAACCATCGGGAACCTCGGATTACTGCGGCCTGTCCGTCCAGTGGGAGGAGCCATATACCTAGAACCCCCATGGCCTTTGAGAATATTGTTTGGTTTATTGTATATAGTTAATTTGTAAATAAAAATTATTTTTAAATATCTTTGTAACAGGTTGCTTGGGGACTGATCCACGCACGAATTATTCAAATTAAAATACCCGTTACAAATATGTCTAATCAACATATACCCAGAACGCTATCCTAACTGAGCAAGAAGCATTTGAAATGTTAGATAAGTAGTAGTAGTAGTTTAGATAAGTAGTAGTAGGAATTTCCTACTATTTTAAAAACGATTTAAAAATAAATCGCTTTATTGAATTAGTTGCTCAAAATGTCCACCCAGTTGCTGTATACATAGTCTAGCTCTTCTTAAAATTGAAGTGGTAACTCTGCGAAGAGTCTCAGGATCAGCGCACGAATGGTTTCTGCGACATCCATGATTCTAGCTACTATAGTTGTTCTCTGTTTTAAATATTTCCTGCATAAACTAAACTTTTCTCTCTTCCCCATAAAAAGTAATCTAGGGGATTAAGGTCTGGTGACCTTTCTGGTCAAGGAATTACAGGCCTCTTCCAATCCACCGATTTGTATAATTTTTATCAAGAAATTCTGTTACTTGTCGACCAAAGTGTGGAGGTGCGTCATCATGCTGAATCCACATTCGTTCCCTTACATTAATAGGAACTTCATCCAGTAATATTGAAAGATCATTTTCAGTGAAACGTAAATAACGAATGGCTGTGAGACGATCTTGCATTATCAACGGATCAATGAGCCGGTCATCAATAATGCCACACCAAACATTCACCGAAAATCTATCTTGAAAATGGGTTCCCGAGCTAGTCGTGGATTTTCAAGTGCCAAACAATGTGAATTCCTGGTGTTATTGATGCCGTTTCGGGTTTCATCAGTAAACAATATTATCCGACCAATCCTTTGATTTCTCAATATCCAGCGACTATATTCAGGTCTTGAATTGTAGTCGGCATGTGTTAAAGCTTTTACACAGATAAGATGTGGTACGCGTACAAACGGGAAATTGTGTAAAGTTCTCCATACTCTCATGCGGTCTACGTTGTGTGTTTGCTATTCTTCGGGCCCTAGTAGAAGTTTGAGTATCAATCCTATTAAGTATTTATTCTTCTTAAGCAAGTTCCTGTTGAACGGGACATTCAGAAAAGACTATAGAAAGCTTGCCTGTTTCTCTTAAACATCTATGGACATTGCTAAAAACAGTTCTACAAGGTACCTTACGAGTGGGAAATCGTCGACGATATTCATCAACTGCCGCTCATCCGTTTTCATTACACAATCCATAAACGAAATGAATGTCGACGTCTTCTTCATTCGAAAAACTAAACATAGGTACCTACCTTTAAGATTATTTTAAGACATTTTTGACTTGAAATCATCCCAGCAACATCATCCCAGGCTATAGCAGTCATGTCGTGGGACAGCGGGAGATGAGCTCCGAAGAAGAGTTCAGGACGCAATGGTAAGTTTGAATGACTGGTTTGGTGATCATTATCTATACCTTAATGAAAAGAAAACAATACTTATGCAGTTTCATAACTGGCAACAAAGGTTGCCCAATATGGAAGTACAACTGAATGGTGTCCCCCTCTCTGCTAACAGCGATCATACAAAATTTTAGGGATTGTATATCGACCCATATTTGAGCTGGCGCTACCACTGTGAGCAGGTGTGATCAAAAATTAACAGATCTGTTTATTTTTGTAATCTTTAGGGCGTGTCCTAAGACAGAATCAGATGTTATTTTTATACTATGCACATGTTGGGTCTAGATTGAGGTAAAATTGTCTACTGGAATTAATAAACTAAAAAAATAGATGGGGATGGTTGTTTTTGCAACATTTTCGAGGATATCTATCTATTATTATCAGTGCAATAACTGAACTTTTACACCACCAAAATTTAAAATTTTACTTTGAGAGTAGAGAATTCGATAATTCTATCAATAAGCCAATTGGCTTGCTCATAGAATTATCGAATTACTTGTTACGTAAGTGAACTACTTTGTTCATGGTGTATCTGGTGTCTCGAAACATGTACCTAGAGCCTGTTTTCTCTGTAAATATTCAATTACTGAAAGATATAGCTACACAATTATTCAACATATTATGTAGGCATCACAGGAAATGAGAAAGCAGACTCCGCAGCAAAAAGTACCATAGCATCCGACCTACCTATAATAGACCTACAACTGCTCACTGATCGGAAGAACCGCCTTGGGAAAGGCGTTTTCACGATCTGGCAAAATATATGGAGCTAATCAAACACCAAGCTAAGCATCATTCAGCCACAGATAACCACAGACATGCTACCACCCATGAAGAGAAGGCACAAAACCATTATTCACAGAATGAGAATTGGACACACAAAAGTGACTCATGGCTTCCTAATGGCATCAACTAACGCACCACTCTGCCATCAGTGCAACATTAACAGCCGCCTTACAGTCCAGTATGTTTTTGCAGAATGCAAACAGTTCTCCCAAACTCGCCAACTACATGAGATAACGGGAGACATCCACCAAGACCTCAGACTATCCAACAGCTTCGACAATTTGATAAATTAAAAGGACATCGGAGTATACAATAGCATTTAATCAGGACCCATACATCACAAATCAAGATTTACTGTGCCACTAACGTAACTCAATATAAAATTAAAGTAAGGCTGATTATGTAAAACACTGTATAATGTGCCAATGGCCTCCAGTTGTCGAGGCACGTTAAGCTAAATAAAGAAAAATATTCAATTACATCAGTTTACAATAATAATAATTATTCAGTGAAAGACGATGGGAGAACAAGTATCATATGTTTCTAACGTTTCGATGGTAATAATTGAACTAAGCTAATACTCGACTACCTTTTCGCTACTTTTAACTAGTGCCCTAGTTGGCACTCGTGTATCGTTTCTATGAAGAGAATTTTTATTGAGACCGATACCTCCGAATTTTAAATGCCCTTGTGATTGAAGGATTCTAGCAGAACTTACCTTTCGAAGAGATACAAATATTCTTCTATGAAATAGGGCGGTACGCCACCACACAGAGAAATGAGTTTCAATGCAAGGTGTCATTCATTATTTTTTCAGGAGTTATTCAACACCCTGATGTATGTAGGACCTTACTTTATCGAGGAACGATATTCATTTCCAGTTTAGAATTATTCAAAACTTCACCACTGGAACTTGACTAATTTGACTGGTCTCAACATTTTTCAAAATTTGATTTCAGAGGGTGTCTCTTCTCGGGATTGAGTTAGAAGTATGTTACGGTTACAATATCGCATTTTAATTTCTAGCATATTATGTAGATACTATTCGCTTTTAGGATCTATTTTGTTCGTTTTCAAAGGAAAAAATAATAATCCTGGTTATTTTGAAAAATGTAACGTTTAATTTTTGGCCCCAGATAATCATTATCTATTGTATCGCTGAAGCGGGAGTTGCTGGGAGAGACGAGGGAAATTCATTTAGTATAAACCTAGGCGGACTAGCAACAGTGCTACAGACATAAATTTTGGCAATCCACGCCTGCGTGGAACATAATTATGATAGCCGGTTCCTATGAAAATAGGAACATTGAAATCGTTACTGATAGCTAGCCAGCTCTAAGAGCACTGGACTCAGTGACGATACAATCAAATACAGTAAAGAGCTGCATTAACTCTTTAGAAAAGCTACCAGAGAAAAACAACAAAATAAACCTGAGGTGGACAAAAGGACACCAGAACAACAAAGGAAACAGAAAAGCGGATCTGCTTGCAAAAAAGGGATCCAAACTACCCTTAATCGGGCCTGAACCAACTTACTGCATAGCCTACAGCGAAGTCAGAAGGAAAATAAAAGACCTCTTGAAGAAAAAACAACTCACATTGAAATGAAGTAGATGGACTGAGACATTCGAAGATATTTATCAGAGAATTATCAGATAATAAAACTAATGAACTGAAACAGCTTAGTAAATACAAGCTGAGATGGACAATTGGACTTCTAACAGGACATTGCCCACTAATGAAACACCTCTCAATAATAGGAGTGAAAAATATCCTGGATTGCAGGAGATGAGGGGAGGGGGAGGAAATCCCATAGCACCTAATGTGTGAATGCGCAGCACTAGAGGGAACTAGACTTTTAGTATTTGAGACTGAAATGGAAGAACCAAAAGAAATAGAACAAGCATCCATTGGACTCATACTGAAATACTTTCGGGAGACGGGACTGATGAGCTAATAATTATCAAAATGGGTACAATAAGCGCAAGCTTCAGTACGAGGGGTTTGAACCTACCCTATATAGAAGTAATAATAATACAGACATTCAAATTTACCCACCCTTTACATTACACTAGTACCTAAGTAGGTAATAGATACTACTAGTTACTAATAAATTGAAGATTAAGCCAGAATTAGACAAATTAAGAGATTAGAATTACACGGGAGCAGGTGATGGGAGTAGTCGGTTTTGGAAAGTTACCTATTCTATTGTCGTCACTTTGAGAAGGTATATGGAAGTTAAAAATCATAACTTTCTTCATTAGATTTAATTAGCGATTCGTCGCTGGCACTGCAGCAGCATCCGCGCGGATTCAGGTGCGATGAATTATCTTTTACACTTGTGTTTCTCCTGAAATCAATTTCAGGCTCCCTTAAGAAATTTCCCGCCTTATAGAGACTTCAATTCCAGTCATTGTGTAGATATTTTTTATGGTATTCTTGCTTTAAAAAAATATAGGTACTTCAATTCAATCATGACAAGAAAAATTATTTGTAACTTATTTTTATATTTGTGGAAGTATGAAAGAAAATCAAAGTTGAATCCTGATCATTAGTAAGGATAGTCAAAATTTAAAAAAATAATAATAATTGAATACTTAATTAAAGACAATCCGTCAAGTATTCAGTTCTAAAAATGAGTCATAATTAATTACTCTAATGCCGAACGTGTAGACAGACATTTCAAACACGGCCGGCTGAATGGAAGTTGGGTAAAAAGAGAGCTTCGTTATCTAGAAATTATAGCCTGACAGACCACACCATGTTCGCGCGCCTTCATCAATGTCATACCTAGGTGTAATATAATAAAAGCTGAAGTTTCAAAAAGGCTACAGTGCCAGCAGCAGTGTGTTCCTATGAGGGAGTTCTTTAATGCTTAATGACATGGATGTGATTCCTCTGGTCATTTTATGAAGAAAAGTTAATATGAATATGTCCGCAACGGTTTATATTTTTTGTTACAGGGTGTTGAATTTTTGGTTTTCAAGAGTTATTTGACATTTCTGTAATGTAGGTTAAGAATTTTAGTAATAGTTATTTACATTACAAGCTACGAAAGTTCACTTTTAGGTGTGAGGAGTATTTGAACAGCCGAGGCGAAGCGTAGCGTAGCTGAGGATATTTAAAAACTCCGAGCACCTGAAAGAGCTTTCGTAGCGTGTAATGTATTAAACTTTTCATTCTCCCCTTTCCATATTAAACCACGGATTAAGAAGAAATGAGTAAAATAATACGATTCAGTGATAACAATGGAATTATTATAAGGTGCCATGTTTTTAACATTACCATAGTAACGATAGTTTTAAATTATTAATTTATGACACTGTCAAGTTTAAAACTCTGTACCGCTATAATTTTAGAATCTTTGATCGTAGTTTAGTTCAAAATGAATTTCATTCAAGAAGCTGCAAATTCCAGTAAATCTTTCTGGAACATATACAATAATAATTATTTGTATGTTCCAGAATAATTTACTGGAATTTTTTATTGTAGTTTTACATTTAATTTTCCTTCTCAATAAACGTTAATCAAACTGGCATTTCTACTTTTTTGTCCAGGGCACGAAAGTTTTTCATAGCTAGCAACCACCTAGCAACCTATCACCTAGAATGTTTTACTTTCGCTTTCGGTTGCCTTATCAAGACGGAAAGTTACAATTTCGTAAAGGGGAGAATGAAAATATTATTGACTTGACAGTGTCATTAATTAATAATTTAAAACTATCGTTACTATGGTAATGTTAAAAACGTAGCACCTTATAATAATTCCATTGTTATCACTGAATCGTATTATTTTACTCATTTCTTCTTAATCCGTGGTTCAATATGGAAAGGGGAGAATGAAAAGTTTAATACATTACACGCTACGAAAGCTCTTTCAGGTGCTCGGAGTTTTTAAATATCCTCGGCTACGCTACGCTTCGCCTCGGCTGTTCAAATACTCCTCACACCTAAAAGTGAACTTTCGTAGCTTGTAATGTAAATAACTATTTCTGATATGTGCATGTAAGGTTTAAGTAAGTTAATTTAATTGCAAATAATTCTCACTTTACAATTATTATACTGGGAGATTTTGATGTGTCAGATTGGATAAAATATTTCCAATAAAGTTTTCATTGTTAAATTGTCGATGTTTATTTAGTGTTTTGTGGGGCCTGAATCAAAGATAATCACAACGTAGGGCAGGCCAAAATAGTTAATTGTTTCTTTTTAATAACCGAAAAGACGATCATAAGAAATTTGTGTCATTTTAAGTTTGTAGTTCACTTTTACCTAGCCCCTCCACCTTCTCCGTTCCTTTCGAGTTCAAACAAATTTGAGAGAACTCGCGCGGAACGCGAGAAGTTTTTACTACCTGCCTTTTGCCTTTTTTATTTTCAAAAGGAAAAATCGGTAAGTAGAAAGTAGCAAGATGATGGAGAAGGTTATCAATTCAGAAATTCTTTCTCACCTAGAGCATAAGATGGAAATCTCAGTGATCATCTGTACATGTTTAGGCGTAAACGATCTACAGCCTTGATTACTTATCTGACTCACCTCTGATGATGAAAAGTTTGGAGACTCGCATACTGTAGTCTTAGACTACAGTAAACAGACTTAGTAAATTCCTTGTGCAGAACAATGTCATCGGTAAAATATCCATCTGGTTTGATGTTAAGATGAGCAGGTCGCTTATATATCTGTATAAGGAATAGTGTGGGAGGCTACACCAAACCCTGGGGCACTCCTAGGTTGGTGCCATATGAGTTAAATGATAATCCGTCTAAAACGATATTTAAGCTTCCCATTAGGAAGGTATTGGGAGATTCACTTACACAACTCTAGGAGGGAAGCTTATTATGTTCTTAGACATAGAAAAGTCTTAGACATATCAAGGACTTTTGATAGAATCTGATATGAGGGCCTGCCTAGTTAGCTTCCCTCCTAGAGTTCTGTAAGTGGATCTCCCAATACCTTACCAATAAAAACTTCAAATCTTGTGCAATATCAATATCCTATATTATATACAGAGGAAAATCATTATAGTTGAGAGTTTTTCAGTTATATTTCGATGTCACCCGTGTAAAAGTTGGGACACACATCATTACGACCGTGTGTCGGCCGTCATTTCGGTACATTAATTGTATGGCTCGGCTCGGACATGCGCGGCGCCCGGGCACAACTCTATGGTTTGTGGCTCATGTCATGTAGATTTCGTCGAATTTCACTATGCAAATCTTTCACCCAATGACGGCCGACGACATATATGACAGATGTTTAGTGTTAAGTCTGCATGATGAATTTTCGTCGAGAAGAGGCGCGATATTTAAAAGTTGATTACTAAAATACTCTTCATTAAAACAATTTAAGTAGAAGAACGTGACAAAATAAATGATGTTGGATGAAAGATCCAACGTATGAGTTTTGAATCTAACTTTATATTTTATTCATATAAATAAATCATCATCCATAATGTAATAGTGTGATCGTTTCGAATGTTGTTTCAACGATTTGCATTATAAAATAATAAATTTAAGTAATTTTGTATTTTATTGGTAATTTATTCCCATTAATATTTGTATTCCTTATTATTTTCATAAAATCTATAATGCATTTACAACATCCATTAACTTAAATACCTAAGTAATGTGAAAACGTGCACATAAATACTAAAGCTGTGAGCACTAATGGCTACTTGTTCAATAAAGGTTGGTATTTTAATTATGATGGAGACAAAAAGGATTTTTTATGATTTACAATAATATACGACTATATTATTTTCTAGCTTCTGACAAAACGATTCTCCTCCTGCAATTAAAATAAAATTAAATAATTATTCCAGATTGTTTCCATAGTAATTTAGGTAATTAGGTATCCATACGTATTTTTATATACAACGACAACAATTTCTCAAGAAATATTACATGGATGGGCTACAAAAATTATACATATTTTGCTAGACTTTGGTAGAAAATCCAGACATATGTTTAGAAAGTAAAAAGTCATTTAAATCACCAAATGGTTGAGTGAGGTGAGGACTCAAGAATTACATATAAGAAATTTCTTGCAAGTGCAAAACATAGTTGATGAGACAAAGAAAGTTGAAGATGTCAAGTCACACAAAGCTTATGAAAAATAATATGTCAGCACACACTTTATTATAAATCCAAAATAAAATGGTCGACTATTATATCTAATTTCCCGTGCGGTTGAGTACCTATCGGGCGCGTCCCCAGGTGGCGGATAGGGGGAAGGCCTTACAATGAGCGTAAGTGAGTAAGGTTAGCAGTGGTGATAAAGCTCGTCGGAGGTAAAATTGTAGACTAGTAGCTCAAAACCCTGCCGCGGACCACCTCCCCTAACCTGGTTGTCGTGTCGTGACTAAAGGTCTGCACTAGGGGCAACGGCGCCAGAGACGTCCGACTGTGGAATCTCTGATATACCGTATCATCTGTTGTCGTGGTCACGTTCCGCGCACAGAGAGATGCGGGGGTCTGGGCTTAATCGCCGAAACCAAGAGGAGACAACCTCACTAAAAAACCTAAATCCTAAGGCCGGGGTCCAGGCTGATGGGATGCGTGACTGGATAGAAGACCAGCCCTACTGGATTCAACCTTGGAGCACCAGGGGGCACCCCACTGTATCAATCCCCTCACCTTTGCATGCGGGGCTGTGCATAGGTGGAACACCCTTCCCTAGCTACTCGTGGGATCCATGGTAAGAAATAAAAAACCAAGAAATCGCGGGACATCACCGCAAAACAGACTGCTGACCAAGCGGGGCTTGTCACCCGTCAAGACAGTCGGCAATCTAAACAATCCTTGTGCTCGAGACCACCTCGAACGCAATAAGAATGCCCACTCACATTCTGTGGCTTCGAAGATACTTTCTTCAAGCAGAATTCCAAAAGGAAGAAGAAAACTAAGAGAAAGCCATTGGAGGAACCTCTCGGGGTTGAGGCAATCCAAAGAACTTCTCGGGAATTTTAACCGAGAGAATTAACAGAACACTAACGGGATTCCTAACGAGACATTGCAAGCTCAAGGAACACCTGAGGAAGTTAGGCATAGAAGAAAATGGCGTCTGCAGATTCTGCGGGAAAGGAGACGTCACCACGTCACCTGCTGCTCAACTGCGATGCGATAGAACTCAAAAAAAGTAATGTTCTGGGCCATCACCAGCTAGAGGCAGGGAACTTACCCGACCTTGATCCTCTCAAAATCCTGAAGTTTCTCAAGGAAACGGACTTGGAGAGGGTGCTTCACTAAAGGGATTCCAAACCACGCGAAACACAGTAGAGGGGATACAATAGATCTTTTAGGTCGCAGTAACTTAATCACCCTCAAAAATACAAATACAAATAAAAGCTGCTACCTTCTTTAGAATCGTTGTCATTTAAAAAAATTCTGAGTCACTAAAAGCATTTGGGTTAAAAGGCCAAATGACGGGTTTACGAAAACTTGACAAAATATTCTTGGGTGTGAAGGATTCAAGAAAAGGAGTTGCGGTAATCTCTCCAATGTCATACAATGAAATGGTACGCCCACAATTATTCATCATCCAGTTGTTCATGGATTTTTTCAAAAAACCTTTAAAAGCACCATATACCCCACATCCAGCGGTTGCAGCCGGTGGGAAGTTTGCGGAGGAAAACTTAAAAGTATTATGCCATTTTCACGGCAGAATTAGATGGCAGGAATGCTCACGCATGGGTGTCATGGTTATCCTGTAGAAGTAAAATTTGTTTTCCATTCTCCGGTTTCGGATCTACATATTTTTTTACGTGATGAAGGACCTCTAAAAATCAGTCTGCAGTTATCCATCCACTTCTACTGCATAGGCCTAAACTATTAACAGGAGTTACTTTAAAAAAAGAATCGTTGAAGCGAACTCGGGGGAAAACGTAAACCGGCAGCAAAAAATTTCCTTGGGCACTTATTATACCTACGAAAATAATTAGAGGCCTCTTTCCGCTGATGTTGCGTGTCCAACTTGTTTCTGCCCAAGACTTGCAACTATTTTAGGCTAATCCAGGACAGTTGTTATGCCTGTCTCGTCAATGTTGAAAATACGGGACGGATTGAAATTAAATTTCTGCAAAACTTTTTCAAGGTTCTGATAAAATTCCTGAACGCTATTTTTATTAAAACCTTTAATTCTAACTAAACTATTGTTTTCAGCTTTTCTTAATGATAATGTGTCTTGATGTCTTTTCATGAAGCCCAATATCCAATCTTTACCAGCCGTCTTTTGTTGTACCCACTCGTTGGGCATTCGATTTTGATTTCTCAAAGCATATTTATAAGCGAAACTTCCCACTTGTCTATAGCTTAACCCTAATGCATGTTGCAACATTTTTTTAAGTACTCGACAAGCAACTTTTCCTGGCTAGTGTAACGTAGAGGACCCGGGCCCGTTGGTCTGTAGCGAAAAGCCACCGTGTGATCGTCTATTTACCTCTGGGTTTCCCTAATAGGACCGCTGTGATTGTTTACGTTGTGTTTACCGTAGTTTTTACCGTAGTCACCCCTGCTCTTTGATTGAGGTATGCCAGGATTACTATGGCCGAAACGGATGCGCAAAAGAACCTACTATGACTCATTGTGTCTCGGTTGATTGGGATTTCCCACAGAAGAGCGGGGAAGTTTACTACTAAGACTTGTTGTTAACTGTGGACTTCCTGTCAGGGAGTTTAAAAGTGAATGATGAGCGAGAGAATTCGTTTGCAAGGGCGTAAAATGGTGAAGTGCGAGATGGGCTGTGATTTTGCATAGAGAGTACAAAAAAATGGAAAGCGAAGAGAGATCCCTTTCATGCATGTTTCAAACTCCAATCCATTTCGGATTCCACTCTTTTGCACACCTGTGCTTTCTTATTATTTCGCTTTGCTTTTTGTTTCGTTTACAGACTACCCGGTATATGCGGGAATGTCTTATTATTCCGTTTTACTTTTATTTCGGTTACAAACTATCCGGGTTTGGCGGAAATGTCTGTCTGTTTAACTATTCGACGTTTTTCTCTGCCTTGCGAGGTTCATTCGAGTACAGGGTTGCCACTTCTCCTGAATTTTGATTTCGTATCTTTTATAAAATCGTTCCTTCCGACTCTCTTTTATTTAATGATTTTATTTTCACAGTTGATTTACCTAGGAGAGGGAATTATTTCACCTCCGTTTATATAATTCATAACCTGGGTGATACTGTATTTAGTTATCACTTAGTATACCTTGTTGTTATTTGTCTTGTTCTACCTTTTATTGCACCCGTCGATGCTGCCTCGTCAGGCGACCTTTATGTCACATAAATGTAACCTTGCCCTTAGGCATTTGTCACTGTTATACCTGGTGATTTACCTTACTCGTCATTCGAGTGCTTTTCGGATTGAAACCTTAATCAACTGTATTATTGTAGATTTTTCTACACACCTTAATTTATTACCCAGAGCATGTTGGCTCCGTTCTTTCTTGAAGATCTTTGTTCCTCAACGTGATTATTAGCTGACCATACTACAGACCACGACTCTTTAACCATTAATCTAGTTAATGATTGAAAATGCTGGACTTTTATCCCTCATTCGTGTTTAGGCATGTTTACGGACATATTTACTCATTTGATTGTAACGGTACCAGCCACCGGTCGGCCAGTAACACGAGTACGTCGGCCTATCACCCCAAAGAGCGTAGATAGTATGATGAGAAACATAATAATTGCGTTTGTCACATAAGATTCAGGTGTGTATAAAATCTGGTTAGAAGAGATTCAGAAAAACGACCTTATAATGATCAATGTGGTTTTTGAATCTAAATGGGCTTTCCCATACTCGAGATTCATTTAATTTTGAGTTGCCTTGGATCCCTATTTGTGGTATTGCCTATACTACAACTGCGGGTGCGTTTTACCCCGTTGCGTTCCACGATTTTCACTTTCCGGTACAACGGAGGTCTTCACCTGGACATCGAGGTGAATCCCTCCCCCGTGTGGTAATCGAGTACCTACTATAACTACTAATTGGGTCTTGTAATGGAATTAGTATTTTATAATAATGTGTAAAAGTAGCGGATGCCACATCTGACAACCCTGCCTACTGTGACTGCTCGTTCCAGTTATGGCGCTCACAATGGAATGAAATGAATAGCTCCTTTCACTTTCGTTTTCTAGAATGTCGTATACTTTAAAGGGACTACTTCCTGCCTAACATTTGCGCTAAATAAAAATTCGGACGCTTCGAAGAATAGGATGATTGAATCATGGGCCGTTTTGTTTACAGATTATTAATTCCTCCTGGGTCTGTTTTCGCTCCTAGCTCTATCTAGATTTCCTATTTATACATTTGTAAATTATTTGTTGTTGAGGAATTGCTCCCTGCCGCGGAATCTTTACTGGTTAACGTGATTAAGTAGGTACACTAGGTATTTCTGCTGATGCCGCCTAATTCCTAGCTGATTATTGTGTCTGATTTAAAATGGGACCTGCGCTCATGGATTGGGCGAATCTGTTTAATTATTTATTGACGTGGATTTTGTTTCGAAGAGAGATCTTCCCTAACTATTTTCTCAATGGATTTTCCCTAATTTGTGAAGGAAGTTCCTTCAGAATAGGCACTTTGCCACCTGCTAGTGAATTGGTTCGAGGAGAATTTGCCAACTGCGAGTATTGAGTTGTTTCGAGAAGAGATGCAAACTTATTGAATTTTCACGGGAGTTTTTCTAAGGCAGATAACGGAATTTCTAATCGGAGCACGCTTGTAGCATCGTTGCTAGCTGAATTATAAAGTTTGGATGAGGATTGGGCGACCGAGAGTTCGCAAAAAAGAGCCGTCTCTCGGGTTTATGTCCAAAGGTAAAGTTAGATGAGGATTGGGCGACCGAGAGTTCGCAAAAAAGAGCCGTCTCCTGGGTTTACGTCCAAAGGTAACGTTAGATGAGGATTGGGCGACCGAGAGTTCGCAAAAAAGAGCCGTCTCCCGGGTTTACGTCCGAAGGGTTAGGAAGTCAGACTTGACTTGCTCGAAAGCTGATCTCATCTGCCTGGAGCTCCGGTAGGACGTCTGCTTTTATAGAAGCAGTCGCCCGCTTTCTAAACACCACGCAACAATGCACCTTATTCACATTGCCTCATGCCGTGATTTATTCCTTAATCGTATTTCCCTAACCACGGGACTCAGCGATTTGACCTCGCGGCTACCTTACTGAATTGTCCTAAACCTGAACTACCTAAATTTTCCTTCAAATCGGCCGACGCGTTCGGCACCTTTCCATTGTTTCTAGCTATTTTAATTACACCGGCTTAACTTTCATTTCGCGTTTTCCCCTACTTGCTTTTCCAGGACCGCAGCGAATTCGGCTATTGCAGTTTATTATTTCGCCCTATCGATTGGTGTAATTTTAATTATCGTAGGTATGATATCTAACGAGTTACCATTGTCTCTGCAAAGGGTTATTGTTTAATTTACAAATCTTTCCACCCGGTCGGCGGTCGGTTTCTCGTTCACGCAGTTAGGGAATGTCCTTTCAATACCCTGCGGCAATATCCGGTGCTGGTGCGTTTCTACCCTAGCTCGGTCGTTTTAGAGGCTGGCTTTTTACCAGAGCGAGAACATTTTTTTATGTTTATGAATATTTAATGTGCTGGCAGGAATCTATTGATGTAACGGCGCGTAGCTGTGTTTTATTTTCTTACCTAATTCTTGCACTGTTTGCTTTTTCGATTTGGGCTGATTTAATGAGGGCGAAGGAAATATTTTCCTTATCATCTTACCTAGGTGCGATCCATTTCACCAGCTAAAAAACTTGGCGACTAGCATATTTGGATTTAGGTACTTCCTGATCAGGTGGGTGTTGTGAAGCTGACTTCTTTAGTCTATAAATTAATGTGGTTCTGTTAAGTCCATAAATAGATGCTGTTTATCTACAGGAATATTTTCCCCTGAGAACGTCATTTACAGTTTTACGAATATCTTCTTCGCTTATTTCTGTTCGGTTTGTTTTTTTCTTATAATTCCTCACCATTTTAGCTGAAACATGCCAGTGGTTACTTACAGATTGGTAAACTTATTTAACACAAGAATTCAATATGTGGGGTGGATTTAACATGTAAAAAGTACCCCGCATACTTCTGTCAAATCTGCCCCCACCCTAACAAAAATTGTAGCATGGTTAATTTACTATAGGTACTTATTAAAGTATTTGTTTTTAAGTTGCTTGTGTAGAATAATAAAATAAAATATGTCGTTATTAATATAATTCAGTTTTACGAGTAATATCTTAGCTATTAGCTAACTTACCTGGAATATCCAGATCAGCAAAAATAGTTAATTTTTACAGCATTTCAAAATTCAGCAAGCTCTCCCTTAAGCTGAGAAATTTATATATTTCAGTTTTTCAGCTTATTTCAGCAAATAGAAACAAATAAAATGCACGGTTTGCTAGACTTGCATCGTAGAATACACCCCGGGCAGCCAAAATGAATGGCAACAACTGAGTGCATTACCCCCCCCCCCACTCCCCCCTCTTACGGTTTGCGTGGAATTAGGCGATGGCCTACTAGATTTATCTGACAGGTTGAATTGTGAAGTTGAAGACATTATATTTTTAAAAATTAAAAACGATTTCTAAAACTTCTCAGCAAGACATCACAAATTAACAGAGCGTATAATTTTTACATGCAACTCCTTTTGGCAACACCTAAAAAATATACTGATCGAGGTACTGATCATATGAACATTTTTTTCTAACTCATCTGTTATATTATTAAGAACCCTGAATTATTATTCAATAGTCTTTTATTTTATCTTGTATACTGTTTTTCTCGCCTTAATATTCCATACAATGCTACTGAAGAATGTTTATAAATAAAAATTGAACGCAAAAATACTTGATTTAACAATCAATATTATACTTGTCTGGTGTTAATTTTAATTTAATTTTAATCTCAACTAATTATAATCCCTGAAAGTCAATTAAGCTTAAATTATTCTTTATCAGATGGTATTTACTAGTGTTTGTTGTGGGGTTATTTTTAACATAAAAAATGTTATTTTTATTTACTCATAATATGCGTGCAAAATTTCAGTAGCCGGTTCGTGCTGCTAATTATAAGTGAAAATTGATTGTGATTCCCAAAGAGCGGCGACATTCCAGTGCCAGTTTTCAGTTCGATAGACGCGATGTGAGTTCAGCACAACATTCTGTTTGATTGCCCGCGCCTCGCCGGCAAAGGGAAGTTATTTACGTTGATACCTACGTTTTCTACTTTCTATATTTACGTTAGTTTAGATTACGTCACGACGGGAACGATGCGATATGATTTATTATTCCTCCCCATCCCCTTTCGTGGAGTTCTAGGTCAATGTGAGCGCATTGTCTGGCCGCCACGACGTGTCACAAACTTTTGTAAACATAGAAGGGAAAATTCCGCATTGACGAGGTACACAAAATTATAGTAATGACTGCAAATAACTAACCAGGAAATGCGAAATTGCATATTTTTCGTTATTCTCGCACGTTTCCTGACCTTTCACTTCCTATAACTGTGGGAAAATTAGCAATTTATATGCTTATTCCTTTTGCATTGCAGACCTACAAATGTCACAAAAAAAAGCTACCGAGTTCTATTTGGAGTCGATAAAATATTTTTAGCCTGACACAAACACAAAATATATACGAGTAATATGTACCTATATAAAAGTCGAGTTTTTCAAACTGGACTTGGTCAAAGTTTACTTAGATACCTAAGTAAGTCATTTGTAGATAGGACATGTACCTACAAAGAGGGAGAGGGGAGGAAGCGAAGCCTTGGTACCCAATACGGTTGAAATGAGTGCAGGTTGAGGTGCTCTGGAAAAGTATGAGATTGTAAGGAGTTTCAGAGTCTACAGACTTCCGAACTAATCTTTTTTCTACAGAATTTTTTAACTCTTTTTCAAAGCTCTCTGCTTTTATTCCCAACAATTTTATGCCACCACGTGTTTTTTATTGATGCAGCCTCTATACATTTTTTATACATATTTATAATGATCTATACAGCCTCAATTTGACATATGTATCGTGACTATGTCTGAACTTATACTTTGGAAACTGAAAATGTTGGCGAATAACGTGGAAATATGTCAATTTTGTTATCGAGAGGGTCATATTTGGGTAACAAATTTACCCATCTAAGTTCATCGTCGTCTTGACAGAGGTGACTACTATTTCGCTTATCATCATAGGGAACAGATATCGAATTATATATCATTTTAAAGCTATACTTGAATTCTCTTTACAACGATATCTGATTGTTTGGATTTCGCCTAAATATTACCGGGCGAATCGATGAAGGTATTCTTAACAATTGCTCCCTTTTCTTCGGAAAAAAGCAGAGAGAATAATTTTTAAGAAATTACGGCACTTCACTAGTTACTATCATGGTTGTTATGGTTATCCTTATGATTGTTATGGGTACTATGCCTGAATTTAATTTAAAAAAATTTAACTATAAAAAATGATCGCGCGGTTAAACAATATTTTACTATGCAACAAATGCTCAAATTATTTCTTTTTAAGAAGTCTTAATAGTGTTAATGTTTTGCATTAACACTACACTTAAAACAACTACATATTAATCTTTTGCATTAAGAAGTCGGTTTCATTCTGTTATCGGAATTGCAAAGAATTTTTTTACTTCTTCTCTCGACCACTTAACAGGCCCCATTTTATCTCAGTTTAAGCTGTTCTTTGACTTGTTGTGTTTCAAAATAAACATTATTGGTTGAAAAATAATGTAACACTGTTGCGGAGAGAGCTCAAATTATTGTGTTGTTTTTCAAAAATGGCGAGTGCGACAATCGTACTGCAAATATTCAAGATGTTTGCAATTATATCTTATAATATTGATATTTATCAATATTCAAGAACATCCTGATAAACACACAAGCAGAAAATTTCAAAAATAAACAAGTTCAGTAGCGAATAAAAATCGAGGCCCTCAACGTGAACTCCAGGTGAGAAACGAGGATAATGTGATGAGTGATTGGAACTTTGGGTCAAATTTCTACAGACTCAACTCTGGGTACACGAGGTACACAAATACTATATATTCACCGCATCTTCAAGCTGCATATCCATTGGTACAAAATACATTTAGTACATGAACTAAATCACGATGATTTCGATTGACGACAGCAGTTTTGCGAAATTATAGTCCACTCAACATTCTCTAAAACTAAATGTCTGGGACGGTATTTTCGGAGACTTCATAATTTATTAGTGTAGACTTTCACGGCAGGCTTCTATTGAAATCGTAATTGATTTTGGGCTGTTGTGCCATGGTCTACGGAGATTTGCTCTAAACGTTTCTTCTACAGCTGCGGTAGACGTGTGCGCTAGCGATACTTCCACTACTCGTGTTCACTGATAACTGACTTGATAGGGGGAGGCGCTCCTATTTTTAGGGTAATGGTCTGGTGGCATCATACCCCCCCCCCCCCCCCCCCCCCGTCTCCCACTAGCTATCTCATGCAACCACAGCAACGGCCGATCTCTCCGATGATAAAATGGATTCCTGAGTCGGACGATGACTCATTTGAATCTGACGTAATGCCGGATACCAAATCCTCCGCAGTTTCATTCCTTCCTCCTGCCTGTTCATAAATTTCAATTGCTTCACGATGTAATCGGGTGCAATAGTGTGCAGTAGTGAACTTTCGGCTTTTCAAATCATATGGCGTGATCCTGAAGCACGATTTGCTCCGCGACAGTTAACTTTGTCTGTTTGCCCCAGGCGGTAGTTTCTCGTATGTTCAGTCTCGCGGGTGTCGACGCTGCGTTTGGTGGTTCCGATGTATACAGCACCACAGAAGCAACGTACCACCACAAAAGTAAACGAAGAGATGATGATATGGACGAAGAGAGTGTCCCGCCATCACCATACCTGACTCCAAAACGTTGACCTTTATGTAGAAGGTGACTGCCTAGGTTTTCTAAGCATTAAATTGAACTTGATTTCTATCTCCCAATCTGGAATCTCTTTCAGGTCATTGTTGAGTATTGATACTTCTTGCTCTTTGCGAGAATGTGCGTTCGATGGCAGATGTTCCCGCATCTAAAGTATAAGATGATATAAGAGTACTGTCACTGGCAAAACTGTATATAGGGTTTTTAGTTGTTTCCATCCAGCAGATCGTTGATACATGTGTATGAGAAAAAGAGTCGGAAATAAAATGGATCCCTGAGGTACGCCGGGCCGGCATTGATATAAAGGGTCTCTGACAGAACTCCATCGATGGCCACCCGCAAAAAGTGATCTCCGAAAAAACTCTCAAGCTACAAGCAGAACTTCTCGGACATACCATAAGCCCGGAGTTTTGTCAACAATCCATCATGTCAGACACTGTCAAACGCTCTAGAAATATCAACCGCAACTCCTCGAGACTCCCCATTGTGCTCGAATGCGCTATTTCACAGCTCGGGAACATAGGTGAGGAGGTCACCTGTTAATCCCTTCTTTCGGAAGCCGTACTGGCGGTCGCTAATTATATTAGCTCCTTCCAAGTACTTTAAAAGGTGTTGGTTAATAGCTTTCTCAATAATCTCGGATATTACTGAAACTAATGCCATCCATCGATAATTATTTGGCATGGTAATTTTGCCTTTTTTTAGCTTTTGCCTTGTTTGGGTCAAAGGCTAACATAATGCGCTTTATGGCACGTATGGCACGCTGTCAGAAAACTATATCTGGCATTTTGGATTCTACCAACGGGATTGTTAGCGGGTTCTACCCTGAAATTCGATGGAAGATTATAAAGAAAATAAACTCCCGCCAACAGGTTCGTCTTCTCAGTATCCGTGGATGCAATAGTTCCGTCGATCCGTGTAAGTGGTGGAACCGTTGATCTGCTAAAATTCTGGCTGACGGCCTTAGTGACCTACCAGGAAGATTCCGAACCGTTGCATGGGGCAAGAGAGAAGTTTGTTCCATGTCGATTAAGATAACTTGAGAAAGAAGAAGATGACCAGAAGGCTAGCGAATTCCACATCGCGATCGGGAATGTAAGTTGTTCGTCAATGAGCTAGATATAACCACAGCTAATCGCAAACGATTCCGCTTCTTCATCAGTGAAGTTTGAGTATTTAAGCCAATTGATTATGTAGGTACAACATAATTTCCTAAGATGGCTATCTCGGCTTTAAGGTAATCTTTAATTATCTGTATGAAAGCAACAGTCTTTGTCAGGCACAAGAAATGTGCCCCTTTCTGCTTATCTCTTGTTGGACTCTGGATCGTAAGGCTCTCCTAACGTCACCAAGCCGTCAGCCTATAAATAGAATCGCGCTCTCAACCGTCCAGTCAGTTGTCAGTGAACACGAGGAGTGGAAGCATCGCTTGCGCACACGTAACCGCTGATGATGTCTACCGCAGTTGTAGACGAAACGTTCATAGCAAATTTTCATAGGTCGTGGCACAACAGCCCGGAATTGATGAAGATTTTAAGTCTACCTCATAATTGGTCCCATTTTTGTTGAATGGAATCTGATGGGTGAAGTTTACCTGAAAGTGTTGGAAAATCTTGTCCACTCATAGCTAATTGATTTCGTTGAAAGTGATAATCATTACCTAGAAGATTACTCTCCAACAAAATGGAACTCCACCACATTATTTGCGGGTTGTTCCGGAGATTGGGTTTTCCCATCACAATCGATGGGACGAAGAAGTGTATCGGAATTGTCTACAGCTCGCCAGATTTAAGTCCTCTGGACTTTTTTTTGTCAGGTCATCTCAAAAGTAAAATTTATACAACGTAACCAGGATCTCTCAATGAAATGATGGCGTGATCGGCGTGATCCTGGATAAAAAAATGACATGCCGGAAATACATCGAGACAACCCTGACAAAGATCAAAAAAGTTATTTCAATTATTTCCATGCTTGATTATGCCAATGTAGAAGACTGGCTCTTAGGTAGGAAGGTGCTACGTGAATCAAAAATAAAGCTGCTGTCTGTACACTAAACAATCTTACACGCTTCCTTATTATGAAGAAAAGCTACGACAATTAAAGAAACCACCAACTATTGACATTAGCTCAAGGAATGTTGGTAATCAAAGTTTCCAAGGGATACAAGACAGTGACTACTGAAGGCGTCCAAGCTATTTCGGGGATTATTCCAGTAGGACTATTCCAGTGGAAAATAGAAGTTAGGCCAAGGACGGTGGACAGATGGCATGGTTGATAGTGGGACTGTAATAAAGGGTGGTGGACATATTATGCTATTATACCAAACCTGAAGACATGGTGTGATTGGAAGCAAGGTAATACAAGTTTTAACATAATACTAAATGACATAAGTTTTACCTGAACATGGTTGTTTCGTGTATTATGAATGCAAAATTGTGTACAGAATAGAGAGAAGTGAGCAGATGAGGGCTAAGGCTTTACCCGAGGCCCGATGTTCACTGTCATCTTGGTGTTCCTCTCTTTTAACACTCTTGTGTTCCTCAGGAATCTCTTTTAAGTTCCTTGCTATTTAAGATCTTGCTGTATATGATGGCATGAACATATGATTTGTTATACATTATGCATTTCAAGTTTTTCGTTTGAAAGGATCTAAGTTTTAAAATCAAGGAACAAAATTATATAAGAAGGGAGATACTTGAATATTTTTTACATCTTATTCATTTGAAATGGTCTCAATCTTTTCAGTGAAGTATTATTAAAGAGCCTCTTATTAGGTGACCTTAAATGATTCAAAGCTACCCAGTTTAAAAAAAATTGATAATTTTAATACATATAAGTAGTTAATGAATACCATATATGTTGCTCCTTCTTCTATAATAGGCTTCTTACAAACAAGTTAAATAGGTACGTGAGTTTAATTAGATGAATGGCTTTGAAAATATGTTGTTTGCTGAATAAGTATATTTTTGAGTCGCACCGTACCTAAAGCAGTAGCAAAAATATTGCAACACGCAGAATTCAAACTGTCATAAAACTATATCAAGAATTTTTAACAGCGCACATAATTTTTTTTAAATCCACCTTATTGTTGAGAGAATAATAATTTATACTTAGTTTTAGAATTCTACAGCGTAAAGAATTCCAGCACAACAATTTCTTTATAAGAACTTGACGCAACGATCTAATTCCGGGCTCGCATCTTCGTCAAAAGATGCCATTCACAATTTGTCGATAGCTGGCTATAAAATTTTGCAGTTTACACAAAAATCCTTACCTAAGAACATCGCCAATAAATCAAGTTTTCTTGCCCGACAAGTCCTGTTTCATCCAGGATTGAATCTCGTAATGCTAGGATCGGCAGGTGTCCCGCTCCCGATTTGGCGACGAATCGGAGATGAAGGCAATATGACACGCTCCTGCTCCTGGCTGCGTCCTAATAACTTTATCTAAAACTCCGCGTCGCATCAGTGAGCCCTTCTTCGCATTCACTTCTAAAATTTGCCCAATTATAAACACCGATACAAGCAACTATGGCCTGCGTCTGATAGCAGAACGTGCTTTTAAATCGAATCTAATGTTAAAGAAATATAAACTTAAAAATAAAAAAATGCACAGAGAGGAATTTGATGCATATTGAAGATGTATTGTAGTATACAATAACTGTTAGTTTAAGGAGAGGCAGGGGATACCTAATAGGATATTTTAATTATGCTGCAAGTAAAATGGCTCTATTATCAATTATTATATCTACAGAACGTCAATAAAGGACGAGTATCTAAGAAATAAAAGTCAGTAGTATCTTTTAGTAGATAAATTTTAGAAAAGCAGCCCAGACCATCACTTCTTGTCGTATTTTATTTTAGACATTTTAATCAATAATATAGAGGGTGTTAAGAAAATGACGGATAAACTCTTTGGTACATTGTAGGGGACACTCAGTAGAGTGTACGGGAAAAATAGTTTTAAAAATTCTGGTCTTCAATTTGGTGAGATAAAAAATGCCAAAGTTAACATTTTACTATCTTTGTTTTTCGGTATTTTCCAAAAACTATATGATTTTAAAGTGATATAAAAAAGTAATTTAATCGTTATCAATTGAAAACATTGCTTAAGATGTATTACTGGTTACTGATGCTGAAAAGCATTTGGCAACAACGGTTTTGATACCTCAACTACCTACATTGTTAGAAATTAGACGTCAAATTTTGAATAATAATCAAATCAAACTTTATTTTGACTTTAAATTACAAAAAATGTTCTCAGATCGAGAATATGCTGGTAAGGAATGTCAAAAGAGATTCAGTAAGGTTAGAGCCATCTGACATTTTATTTTTACGGAGGGCAGCATAAATCATATAAAATAAAAAATTACAATACCAAATACCAGTAGTTAGCGTGTTAAACGGTGCCAAATTTATTGCTCAATATTTTGCTTAGGTATATCTTTTAAAATGTATAGCTCTGGATTTTTTTAAATTATTTTTTCCGTACTCTACTGAGTGTCCCCTACAATGTACTAAAGAGTTTATCCGTCATTTTCTTAACACTCTGTATACATTACTTTTAGCAAATTTTCTAAGAAATTTTTTTTGCAAATAAGCAAAATCTAGTGTGGACACTATTACAAGGCATTTTACTTATTAATTATTTTATTATACATAATATACCTACCTCTGACACATCCTGTTGATTCGACATGTTTTATACATTATTATAACATTCTTTCAACTATTAAACAATGCAAATATGCTTATCTAGATATAGAAATACCTTAGTAGATGTAAATTTTCTATAAGTTATAGTTCACCATAAGCTATATTTCGTAGATTTAAAATTGCTTGAATACCTAGTTGTATTTGTCATAAATAAAGTTTTAGTCCTTAAACTGTTTTCATAATTTTTCTCAACATATAATTCAAACGATTCAGAATAGATAAAAATGCCTGTTTACCTATAATAATAATTATTGAGAAAATAAAAAATAATATGTAAAAGCATTCTTTCAAAGTGTAGGTACCTATTTATATACCTACTCTTTTGTTGTGTCCTCGAAGTATTTACAAGAATAATCAAATCACCCACCAATTAAGAACTAATTAATAGTCGCGTAATGAAGCCTTTTACTATATAGGAACTAGGAAGTCCTCAGAAACAGCTTCGATTCTGGTTTTATAAAATTAGTATTTTTATATTATTTAAAATCAGAAACCTCTTGGAGCGGGAATGAATAATATACACAGTGGTCACTTTCAGCTGTTTCACCAATTTCATAAACCACAATAATACAGAGTCGATTAAATTACAGAAAAGTTTCACAATTTTAAGAATCTGAAACAAAATTTAGGATTACTTTAGCCGCTGCTGAAACTATGCTGAAAAACTGAAAAATCGAGATGTTTTATTTTTGGAATATAATATCTTTCTTACACTATTGAAAATAACTTATCAATAATTTATTGTGGGTTTATAAATAAGTCATCAAAGGTTATCTACTTGGCATTACAAATATTTTCCAACCCGACTAAATCCCAGAATTTTCGTAGTAAACTTTCATTTTTTTTATACCCGCCATATGGTACCTATTTCAAGCCATTGATTTGATTTTCATTGATTTTCTTAATACAGAATGACATGAAAAAACAAAATGGCGGCCATTATAAAAACCAAAGTTGACTTTGAAAACTCTAGGATCTAGAGGGTTAGAAAAATTTTTTATGTTAAATGGATACCTTTTGATGACTTATATGTAGACCTACAATTAATTATTTATGTTATTTCTAATATTAATAAAGATCAAAATATGTACCAAAAATAAGGAATTCCACTTTTTCAGTCTTTTCAACATATTTCAGCCACGACTGCAGTTATAAAAAACAATCAAATTCTTAATAATCATAAAATTATGCAACTTTTCTCTAATTTAATTGATTCTGTATCTCCTACTCCTATAGTTTAGGGGATCCCAATGATGAACCAGTTGATATAGTAACCACCCTATAGGTATACAGGCTGTGTCAAAAGTCTGGCAACGGTCCAATGAATTTTTCAGTTTTGAGTTAAAAAAAAATGCATAAACAGGTCCATTTTGTTATTCAATTTACTTTCTACTGATGTAGACAAAATTTATACAGGGTGTTCCTTGACTCAGTAATGAAATGACAACATTTCCTATTTTTTAAAATAAGATACCCTGTATATTTCTGTATTTTCATATTTCATGATGAAATCCAATAATAATTGTTTTTACAGTTGCGGTTTAAATTAATTAGTTTTTGAGTTATAAGCAAATGAAAATCCCAAGGTTTTTTTTGAAAGCAATGTACATCGGAAACGACTCAAGATATCGCAAAACGGCTTACATATGTCCCTATCTTATTCACTTTTCAAGTGTTATCTTACAGTGTGCTTAAAAATTTTATACACGGTGATAAAAATTATTAGAGTTTTCATCACCTTAATAAAAATTTCATCTACATCACAGGATAGTACATAAAAAGTTAGATTAGGGACATGTAAGCTATTTTCAGATCTTGAATCGAGTCCGATACACACGGCTTTCAATGAAAAATTGCGATTTTCATTTGTTTATAACTAAAAAACTAATTAATTTAAATCGCAACTGTGAAAACAATTATTATTGGATTTTGTCAGGAAATATGAAAATACAAAAATATAGAGGCTGTCCTATTTAAAAAAAAAATAGGCAATGTTGTCATTACTGTGTCAAGGAACACCCTGTATAATTTTTTAAGATCAATAGAACGTAAATTAAATTACAAAATTGACCTGTTTTTGCATTTTTTTTTTAACTTAAAACTGAAAGATTTATTTACTCGTTACCAGACTTTTAACACAGCCGGTATAAATATTGTCCTCGTCTCCGCTTCAAGAGGTTTCTAATTTTAAATAATATAAAAAGGCAATTTTTTAAAACCAGAATCATCGAAATGGGTGCTGTTTCTGAGGACTTCCTATCGCCTGTTTTACGTATTCATTGAGCGACTATTAGCCTGAAACGCTGAAATCTCATAGGGAGAGAATTTTAAAAATAATAAAACAAAGAACATCGGTAGGTCAATGAGTATACTCGTTTTTTCGTTCAAAACTTGTAAAATATCTTGTCGACCGGTTTCGGGTGTTAGTCCATCCTCAGGACAATTGTCAGTTTATAAGATTCAATAACGCCACCCCACAGTTTAGTGGGGTCTTTGAGAGTTTTGGAGTGATCAATTATTTAATCTGTGAGCCACGGGCCTGATCTCTTTTTTACATCTCGCCAAAGGGTTTATTTTATCTTGACATAATATGTATTCTTACCTTTTTGGCTTTTAGTACTACGAATCTTGTAAACTGACAATTGTCCTGAAGATGTCAGTCCTGAGGAAACCAGTCGACAACATATTTTATGAGTTCTTTACGAAAATATACGTACTCTTGACTCTTGACCTACCGATATTTTTTGTTTTATTAGGTGTATTGTTGAGTATACAATGTGTTTACGAATTTTAAAAATGTCTAGTTATTTTAAATCAGAGCTTAGAGCTTGTGATACTATGTCTGCTTTGACACCATATGCGGCTTTCCAAAAATTACTTTCTAGCGCGTCACCTCTGAAAGTTTACTTTTCGATAGGCTACAGCCAGCCGAATATGCCTATTCCAGACAGTTGTACTACAGCGGCTCGCTTCAAAGTATAGAACATTTTTCAGCCCGTTAACAGCTACTTTCTAGCCCTAGGGGCTGGAAAACTTTCTAGAAAACTACTTTCTAGAAAACCTGGCGGTTAAAACCGTTATTCTGTGGTTCGAAGCTATTACATACAGTCAAGTTACATTTAAACACAATAACTTACTCTCTTGGAAACAGACATAGTACTTAACCAATCAAATAGAAAGCAATCAATCTCTCAAAAAATTAAAACGAGCAATCAATCTCTCAAAGAATTTAAACGCAATATTGAGAAATTTTTATGTTATAAAAACTTCTTGTAATAAAAGCCAATAAATCTTAAGCATTAAGTTTTTGGCAAAAGATGAACGACATATTGCAAAACAATTTGCCATTCATTGATGTCATGCTATGAGTCAGGGATGGAAATTGTAGACACGTGTGTTTCGTCCTAAAATTGGGACTCTTCGGTACAATGTATCTGACTAACATTGAATGAAAACATTGAAAATTAATGAAAGAAAAAGCGCACAGTGGGTTCGGCTTGCGCCATAGGATGCACCCCAGGCAGCCAAAACGCATGCCAACAACTGAGTGCACTGCCCCCCGTACGCACACCGGTGAGCGTTCCCAAGCCCACCGTGCATTTTTTCTTTCACTAATTTTCGTCAAGTTTTTGGACAACTATTTATCAAGGCTGTTTTGATATTCTGATATATGCTGTTACAACGACGCTAAAATTGACAGAGTTTTGTTATTTTGTGTCTTGATTTATTCCCAATCAAGACGAAAGACCATATTTTCAAAAAACTGTCCAAATCTAGTTAGAGAGGTAGTTACGAGATTATTTTATTCACATAGGTAGGTACTAAGTACATACATAAATATGAAAAGCAACTTCTTCAGCAAAGATCCTTTCCCTTCCTGCCATTTTTGTGATTTTATAGAACACAGCACTATGAATCCATCATTTATTTAATACAAAATTGTGTCCTAATGGCTATAAAAATTAAACACCACTTTTTGTTCTAGTTTTATCCGATGGATGGAACAATAATTATTAGAGGCACTTCTCTTCACGCACATTATTTCCCTACATTTAGAGTGTTTATTTTATTGATATTGGCCTTTTAATTGATTGGTATATGGATAGTAAATCGGAATAAGCTGGAAATAATCCCGCCGGAGTTGCAATGTCTACTGTTTCTAATAATTTGATGGAAGTTTATTATTATATTTTGCTGAGATAATTAATTCGACGCTAAAATTTAAATAACAAATCCATAATTTCTATTCGTACTTAAGTAGTTTCAGAAGCAATGAGCCTTGAATATAATAAATATTTAAAGATTTATGCTAAGAAAACAATAACCCCATGCTGAGCTTGAGCGACATGTCTACTTTTAGACGAATGTTAATACCTAATAATAATATTTCAAAAAGGTAATTGTTTACTTAATTAAATTGTTACGTCTGCTTCAAATCAATTTTACTAGAGTTTATAAATACAAATATATAAACTAAGCGATTATATTACCATTAAGTAATTTTGTTACACCTACAGGGTGAGTCAGATAGTATTTATATTCGTAAAGTAAGTACCTATATCTCAAGACATGCACTCTTACTAGGAAGCCTGTTCTAATAACGAGTATGAAAGCTTTTTCGTCGTTCAATTATTGACGATGTTTGTTAAATAGGCCGGTAGTAATAATAATTATTATTTTCATTATTGTAGGTACTACCTTTCCACTTTAGGTATCCATATTCAGTACAACTCAAGTAAGAAGTAATAGTTAGGTATTTGCGTTTCAAAATTAATAAATCATTATTTGTTCCTTGTTCAAACATTTCAAGTTTTTATTTTTATTTTCAGGTAACAGTTTCTCGTAAAAATTTTAAAGTTACATACATTTTGAAGATGATATGTCAAAATTAAGCGTCATCCTATTGATAACCATTTAGCCTCTGATAGTCGGGAAGATTCTACAAAGCTCCTAGCACTCCTCATTAGATCCAGATACTAATCATTTTTTAAATATCTACTATAGTTATTATTGAACTAAAACATTTACTTGCCACCATGAAACTCGATAGTTTCTTGACCATGTCAGATGGTCAATACATCAGTCTGTATTAGAACCCATTTTTTTTAATTTGGCTTCTTTAGGTCAAATTATGTTTACTAAGAATTGCGAATTTCTGGATAGTAAATCAAAAACCATTCACAAAATCGGATTCTTGCAGCTGTGTATCTCCTTGACTACAAAAATATTAAATATAATATAAATATTTAAATTTTGTACAAGAAAATTGGCTGTACAATAACTAGGAATTTTCAGAAATAATAATTCGCAAATGTTATGCTATACTAATGCACAAAATTAGGGGAACACTTTTCGGAGTGATCCTTCGTCGACAAACCGTCGACGAATCGTATCAGTCACTAGATTTTCTCAAAATTTTACATGAAGCAAGCAGCAAGGGTATTCTCGAAGCTTTTCAACTGCCAGGTTTGTGCATGTCTGCTTTACGGAATGACGTGACTTTCCATGCACCCCTGTACCAAAATCGACTTCGCACGATTTCCAATTGAAATGTTCAGCTTGCCCTATAACCACCAGAAGTTCAACCACCCTTTAGCAGGCTTAAATGATTTATTTAAACTTCCTGCAAACTCTCTCCACTATTTTTTGCCGACATCGTCATTAATTGTGAAGAGTCAGACAGTTCTTTTTTCGAGCCCTTGCAAGTTTCCTCCTCACAAAAAGAAGTCATCCAAATGTAAATTTTTCACAACGTATCCAAAATGTTTGCAACCTCTTCATCTGGTAGGAGACTTGTTCTTAACACTTGTGCTTTGACCATTGTATGTTGTTTAAAAACATTTTTATTATCACATTAGGGTTCATTGGAGCCTCTGGTACCCATTGACTCCATTCTTTGAGCTTTTTTTCCTTATTAGATCCTCTGCAACCTCGTTTTACCACCTCCTGCAAGCATGGTAAAGGAAGAGTTTTGCATGAAGATAGGTAAGCTTATTACACTTGCAATGGTCTGAAGTTATATTTACACTGCTCAAGACCTAAAAAACCATTGTCTTGTAATCGGAAAGTCAATTCTTTGCAGATTTTCACAGAACATTTCAGACCCTCGTAACTTTCAGAATTTTTACAATTTTTATGAGGTTCAAGGTAGATTAACTCTTTCATTTGCCAATAAAATTACCAAAATTCATACAGAACGTTCTCAACTCACGGTCCGAACCTTTATTTGCAACATTGCACAGCTTCACAGAGGTTTGCGGTCACTATGTAGTCAGAGGCACAGGATGCTAAGGTATTTTAGGAAGCTCGTGCTATCAGAGATATTTTAAGTAGTTTTAAAAACACTTGCCTCAAGGCCTCAAGCCCCAAGACTCAAATCAACTAATGTTGGTGTTAACAGTAAGAAGTCATGAAAATACAAGCATAACCCAGAAAGTCGTTATTTAATGACAAGATCGACGATAAAAATTTATGAACACAATCATAGCAATATCAATAACGAGTATGACCGCCGTTGATGGCATCAATTAGGTACGGCCTCATATCTCCCTCGCATGATACCAATTAAATGCCCGATGAACTGCTGATGGAGGTTTTTCCATTCCTGAGAGAGCATTTGTTGAACGTCCTGGATGGTCTGTGACGGAGGCTGAAGACTGTTAAGGCGATGATCCAGTTCATCTCACAAATGTTCTATGGAATTCATGTCTAGCGACAACGCAGGCCAGATTATTTACGTGATGTCCCCGTTTTCCGAGAAATTTTTAGCAACATGGGGCCGAGCATTATCTTGCTGAAGGATGAAGTTCTCGTCCACATTTTGTGCAAATGGTAGAACGTGTGGAACGAGAACTTCATCCACGTAACGCTGAGAACCAAGACCTGGAGGTGGAATTAAAACTAAAAGAGTTCGCCCGTCAGCAGTAATTCTACCCCAAGTCATAACGAAACGGCCATCGAATGGCCGTACCATTTCTATCACATATTAATCCAAAAATCATTTTTGTCGTCGTCTCCAAACACGTATTCGGCCAAACACGTATCATTATGCTAAAGTTTGAATCTGGATTCATCGGTGAATAAAACTCGTCCCCATTAGGCTTGGAGTCGTGCTCTTCAATGTTCTCGGGTAAGCCGAATTATTCGGGGTGGTTTTCGGAAAATTAAGGTGCGCCTCGCGTAGACTGCGTCGAACGGTCATGGCCGAAATTTTCCTTCGTATGGCGTTTCAATTCCAGATGAACTGAGTCGTGGAAGTTATCACTTGGTCCTAGAGTAGTTGTGGGATAATGGCTCGATTTTCTCTCAGGGTTGTACATCGTCGCCGCTCTTGCTCTGATCGTCTAGTAAAAAGATTCTCTCTCCACCTTGCAACTGTCTCTGGTGAATTATGGAAAATGATCTTCCCAGTAGTCGTGCCACTTCTGTGATCGACCTTCCCTTATTAATCAGAGCTACTAAGTAGGTAGATACGGCTTCATTTTGCTTCATTTTTTTTTTCATTCTTGCTAGTTTACACAGAGCGTTAAAAAAATGATAATGAAATATGAGATGTGAAATGTCAACGTAACATAGGCGCCTTAACTTAGCAACCGGTTATGTGCGTCTGACCATAGTGACCTTAGACTCTGTAAAACTGCCTGAAACATTGCAAATAAAGTTGATATACCTTTTCAATCTAACAAAAATTATAGAAATTCTGAAAGTTACAAGGGTCTGAAATGTGTTTCTTAGACCTTCCATAATATAAATTAATCATTTCAGACCATCGCAAATGTAAGTTAACCTGTTTTCATGTAAGAGTCAAAAAACGGATACCAGAGACTTCAATAAACCCTATGTGCCAGTAAAAATGTTTTTAAATAACATCTGATAGTCAAAGAAAGTGGTAAGAACAACCTCCTACCAGATGAAGAGGTTGCAAACACGTTGGAAAAGTTTTGAATAATTCCCAATTAGATGATCTGTTTTGTGATTAGAGAAATCGATTTTCCTCAAACTTGAGCCATCTTTGATCATCTTTTAACCATTTTGGCAGGATGTCGAAAAAATGGCTGTCTCTTCACAATAAATGACAATGTCGTCAAACATTTGGTACAGAGAGTCTGCAGGGAGTTTGAATCAATCATTCAAGCCTCATAAAGGGTGTCTTAACTTCTGGCGGTTGTAGGACTGGCTCCAAATTTCAATTAAAAATTAAAAGTCGATTTTGCGACTTTCATTCCAATCCGTAATGCAGAGCATTCGCTCAAAGTATTCACCCTTGCCGTTTGCTTCATGTAAAATTTTGAAAAAATCTAGTGACATTCGAAAAAGTAACAGGCCCAATAATTTAGATACTGAAGATGTATGCGAAAAACACCGTAACAGGTCAATTTTGTTATTACAAATTACATCTCTGGACAACAAATTTAAGTATTCAATTTCATCGCCTTGGCAGGGGAGGCTACCACTTCGCTTAGCGCATCGTAAGGAACAGATATCGAATGATACGTCATTTGAAAGCAACTTGAATGCTCTTCCCTACGATCTCATTTTTTAGGATTTGCCTGAATATTAAAGACCGAATCGATACTTTCGATAAGTATAACCGGAAGTGATATGTATATACGCAAACGAGAATATTTTCCTTGAAAAGGCCCACCTTCGTGAAACACTGTACAAAAATTATGTTAATCGAGCAAAACTATAATACTATTACAATATAAATGTTCATCAAGATTTTTATTCACCCAAACAGTAGGTAAACAACTAATCGAAGAATAATGATATAAATATAGTTAAAAGTGAAGACAACCCGAAGACTGCATATAGCAACAACTCAATTCGCTAGTATAACATGGTTTCATGCAACCTACCACGTTCCTCATGCTACAGTATAATATTCTGCCTTCTGCCTTGGATATTCTAGAGAGATGTTATCTTATCAAAGTCACCTCTGCAACGATTACACGCCGAAATGATTTCTATTTAGTCTCTAACTATGCACGCTAGAATCAGTAATCTTTCTAAATATCTACCAACTGTTCTTAGTTGCAATTAATTACGGTTTCTCAAGCCTTTGTCTATAAATATAATTACCCAATATGGAGGTGAATTATCTTTATCGCCGACAATGTATGAATTAACTTTCCTAACATCGTCTGAAATACATGGCATCCATTTTAAAACGATCCAGTGAGAAGATCTATGAAAATAAGTCAACAATGGAGAATTCCCGAGACAGTTCATTTTTTGGAAGGGGGCTATTTTAGAAGCACAATTATTGACAAGTTCATAACTTACCCTATCGCCGCCATCCAACTTCCCCAAAAAAAACCTTCAATGTAATGAAATGACCTATACCTATAGCTTATGATACCTCATTTGAAAACTGTTTCATCGGCAATTCAGCGGTGCATTTATTTTTTCGTTCAACTGTAAGTATATGTATAAAGGGTGTTTAGGGCACCCATAGTGGATATTTCTGAAAATAAGCAAAACCATTAAAAATTCCCAACACATGGATTGTGATTTTTTGCTTAAAGAGGACATCTCTTTACTTGTAACTGACATGTGGATCATTCTCCCTCTCTCGTTCCCGTATTAAGTAATAATGCTAAATAAATAATGAGGTGTACAAGGTATCACTCTATTTGATATTTTTAAGGTGGTGATGAAGGTGAGGGGATGAGCGATGCGCATATTTCAGTTGTACAAATATACTGGGTTTGATAGAAGAGAGGTCAATCATATGAATATTTTTTACAGGTAATGGTATAAGTCAGTGTTACCTACAAAAGTTTAATAACAATTTGTGATCTTTGTTGTGTTCATTATTAAGTTGTTTGACTTTATTGCTTTCAATGTCATTGGTAAGATATAATAGTTCATCAAAATATAGAACACTTCCTGCTTGGGTGGAAAAAAGCTTGTTCAGGGGAAAGAGCATCGGCTATCAGAAAAGACATCTATTGTAAAGCGTTAACCCCATCACCTCATATACCTATCATAAGTTCATAACACACCCTGAACAACGATATTGATCTATGCATATGGGTACTAAAATCACTTGATTTTCTTTTCTACTTTTCTACTTCCAGTTCATTAGCCTTTTGGCCAGTCATGAAAGTTAAGAGATCCTGTATAATAATATATTAGGTATTATTCTTAATTTTATTTTAATTTTATTTTTATCTCACGGAACAAGTTCCCAATTAGGTCGAAAGCTTTGTATATGTTTAGCAGAAATTTTACCGACCGAAGGATAAACATTTCCATTCCTTTCGTCCTTCTATTCATTTCACTTCAGTCACTCTACTTTTATGGGCGTTTGTATCAACTGGAAGATTCTCAAAGGCTATTGTTTGCTCTGTGCTTTCTGTACCTACATCGTCCTGGATTAAACACAGCGTGTAGCTACAGTAGAAGAACTTAACGAGCCAACAAATCCAATTAATCAACAACCCTGATATATGCTTATTATGTATTTACAAAATAGATACACATAATAATTTACAATAATCACTCTAATAATAATGGAGGATGATTTGTGATATTGTCGTTAATAATTCCTCGTCACCATTTATCGTTTATTAATTGCCATTTATCTTCCATAGGGTTTTTATTATTATGGATACATGTCAATACTGAAAACTACTTATCTGCTTAACAAAAGTTTAAGGGTGTAATGGCAAGGATGGCATTCCACAATCATGCATATCTCGGGAGGACGAAGACAACTTCCAGATCAAGGTGTTAAATATAATATAACACGCTATTAACACCATATCAGACTCCTATAGGCTATACTCGAAGTCCAATAAACGACAAAGTGAATCATCGCATCAAACGGGGGACAGAGACGTGCGGAGTAAGAAATTTCATAGCCGTGCATAATAATCTGATATGGGATGCACTAACTAAGAATGTTGCAGAAAAATAACAGTGTTTATATGAGATAATGACATGTTATAATAAGAAAAGTACATACCCAATAAGATTATTTCTAAACTTCAGATGAACTATCAGAATCACAATCAGTTTCGGAATCACTATCAGTTCTCTTCAACAACAAAACTTAAAGGTTCAACAATTACTTCAACGCGTACATCCAGATCCCACATACGAGATTCTTCTTTAAAAATATGCTGGATACATTTTTGCCAATTCTCAGGTGTCACATGACCTAATGCTTCATCTCATTAGATTTTTATTTAACATCTTGAAGGTTTTATTTTTCCTTACTACCTCAGATTTTACTTGAGCCCAGATTAACTCAGTTGGGTTCAACTCACAGTGATAGGGAGGCAAACGATGAATAATAATACCATGTTTCCGAGCCATCATCTACAGCATACTTTACAAAACTTTTCTTATGAAGGCGAGTCAAGTTTCAAGTCCTATAATTGCACTTTTAGCATGGTTTCTTCGTGGGCAATATCTTTCATTTTCAACCAATCAATTATTTGCCCTTTTCTCCAACTTGACGTTGGAAATGGCTCTAGCCGTCGACTGTGATATGGTACATTATCCATCACCACTACAGAACCTGCTTCCAACTTTGGTATAATTGAAGCAAACCATCCTTCAAAACGAGTGGCGTCCATATCCTCGTGATAGTCTCCTGTTTTTTTTTTATTCAAATATTAATGCGCCGCCGTCTACAAAACCACTATCACTGCCAATGTGATAGTGGTGTGGAATGATCCTTTTTTTCCCACGCATTTCTACGTTGGTAGTAGAGCTAGATTCTTCTTTTATAGCTTTATACACGCTGCTCTCCCCCATTTTTGTTAAGCTGCTACATATTAACACTGCTTCTGTCACGGATAAATTAGGATTCTTTCTCTTAGACCATCAAAAACGTTTTTAATTAAAATTTTCACTTCCGGTATCAGAGTGATACGCTTGTTTTTCCTAACAACCATGTTATCGGCCATTTTTTTTTTGTTTTTCAACACAATAATCACTCAAACACAAAAATCTATTTGAATTTTAAAAATTGCTCCAACACTTACTGTTTTTTACCCAACGCTTGAAACGCTACTGAAATTACTTCGGCTTCTGCATGTGCGAATAAATGCTTTTTTAACAAGAAAACAGATAAGATAAGCTTATGGTTAAATCTCAGACATACAAGAGAGTATGTGATGAGGTGTATAGCAGTAGATTAAAGAAGACAGAGAATAAAAGTAGACACATTGTATTTTAATCAATAATAAAGATCTATCAGCTCTTGTAGCTCAATAAAATATCAATTTTTTGCCGGTAGTTCGTACCCTGCGGCAAAATTTCTTAAAATTTAAACAATTATTCCAAATTTTACAAGCAAGCGGTTTTGCCGCTCGATAGTTAACATTTTGCACTATTTTGTTGACTCACTTTGCGGAATATTGAACTTATAGTATAGGTAGGTATCCATAATTTTCAATCTGACAACAACATCCAGCTCTCGGTAATCGCGATACCGTTTTTTTTTTTTGCACCGCACTTATAAGAAAATATCTATACTATAAGGACACTGTTCAATGGAGACCTAAGTTGCCGAGAATGAAATAGGGCCCAGGAGACAACCAAACATGTACTGTGTGAATGCGAGGCTCTGAACCGCAGAAGACAGGAAATATATGGACAACCAAAAATGCATCCGGAAGAATATGACACTCATTCAGTAATGGGGCTGTACAAGTTAGTTCAGGGAACCAGACTGATGGAATGGGTGTCATGTAGTAAAAGAGGGTGCACAATAAGCCCATGTGAGGCTGAGGTGTTTCCGGTGACTAAGAATCAGACGGCCCTCGAAAGGAGGGGGTTTTAGTGGGTGGAACTCCCACATAACCCAACGCATGGGTATCCATAATGGATTTACCCTCCTTTTTGAAAAAAAAAGCTAAATAAGCTATAGAGACTTGCGTTACTAACAATAACAGGAGCGATGAGAACAACACAAACAGCGGTCATGGAGGTGCTCCTAGGGCTCCCGCCGCTTCACTTGGTGGTGGAGACAGAGGCACTAAGACAGAGACACCTAGGGGCAGCATACAGAGTCACAACAATACTGCATGGGACCTTCAATATAAAAGGAAAGGATACCACACAGAAATATTCAAACATCTGGAAACCAATCACATTTTAAAGTGGCGGTTTCTCCATTAGGTCATTTGGTCAATGACCTCCCAAATAAATTAACCAACTCAAGTAATTTATAGTGTATCATAAAATAAAACTAATAATAATTATATTATAACTATGTTATAATTCCAGTAATTAACTTTACTTATATAAGTAGTTGTTATTTTGTAATTCCCGGGAAGATAGTGGCGAGGATCTGGGACGTGGGTCAACGAAGCAGTTGACCACCTTGGTTTAAAGAATAAGATGCCTTTGCCTATGTGCTGGAGCGAGATAGGTATAATAGTAACTTTGCCTGTATTTAAGGCGGTCCGATTCTGTACTTGAAGGTCAACTCCGAGACGGGGCGGGACCAGAGACCAGATATTTCGATGTGCAGTGTTGCCGCGGTGGTACATTTGTATCACATTTGGTACATTTTATTTTTGCTGGTACGCTGGTACTACATTTTAATGTTAAAGTTCAATGCTATTCTGGTACATTTTTTCATTTTTGCAATTTTATTATTTAAACTTGCCTATTATTGTATGTAGGTATGCAATCACATATTTAAATTGTATATTATGTCTCGCAATGAACATTTTGTAGCTTTAAATATTGATTGAATGAACCATTATGAATTTAAAATTATGTAATTTAGGCTAAGTAATTAAATAAACATACTTAATTGGAAAAAGTACCATATTGGTACATTTTTAATTTCTCATCAAAAAACGTACCGCGGCAACACGGGAAAATCACTGTCGGTCGAGTTACTGTCGTGTCGACTGGAGGTCCGCCGGGGCCGGGCGGCGGGTGTGCGGAAGTGCGTGCTGTGTGGTTTGGTGGTTCGGGAAATCGGGATTCGGTGTAGACGAGAGAGAGAGACGCAGACGAGACACGACTCGACAGAAATACGAACACGTGGTGGTTCTGGTGCTGGTGTCGGTTTCTGATTTTTCGGTTTTTTATTGAAAACTTCAATGAACTTGTAATTGAAAAATTTACAAATTGCCAAGACAGAAGAATAGACCTCAAGTTCAAAACTCTTTAATTTTATTTTAAACTACTGGGAAATTGCGTGACCTTGAACACTCAAAAAAATTTCGCCTGCGGCGCATTTAGGGAGTTGTTTACTTTCTCTTCTTAAGTGGTCGGCGATTTTTAAATGACCTGCCTATGAAAAGTATCACCAGCCGCCACTGTTTTAAACATGCGACCAGATAAGTAGAACGAGTAAGAGCATAAACTTTTGTAAACCTCATCAGGTAGTAACACCAGCAAAGGGAACAAAATAATATGAAATCAAAACAAAAAACAGCCAATCCACCGGGTACACGGATGGATCCAAGACAAAGATTAGCGCTGGAGCAGGAGTTGCTGGGAGAGGCGAGGGAAATACATTTAGTATAAACCTAGGCGGACTAGCAAAGTGCTACGGACAGAAATTTTGGCAATCCACGCTTGAGTGGAACATATGACAGCCGCTTCATATGAAAATATGAACATTGAAATCGTTACTGATAGCCAGGCAGCTCTAAGAGCACTGGACTCAGTGACGATACAATCAAATACAGTGAAGAACTGCATTAACTACCTAGAAAAGCTAGCAGAGAAAAACAACAAAATAAACCTGAGGTGGACAAAAGGATACCAGAACAACAAAGGAAACAAAATAGCGGATCTGCTTGCAAAAAAAGGGATCCAAAACTACCCTTAATCGGGCCAGAACCAACTTGCTGCATAGCCTACAGCGAAGTCAGAAGGGAAATAAAATACCTCTTGAAGAAAAAACAGCTCTCATTGGAATGAAGTAGATGGACTGAGACATTCGAAGATATTTATCAGAGAACTATCAGAAAATAAAACCAATGAACTGAAAAAGCTGAGTAAACACCAGCTGAGATGGGCAATTGGACTTTCTAACAGGACATTGCCCACTAATGAAACACCTCTCAATAATAGGAGTGAAAAATAACCCAGATTGCAGGAGATGCGGGGAGGGGGAGGAAACCCCATACCATCTAATGTGTGAATGTCCAGCACTAGAGGGAACTAGACTTCTAGTATTTGGGATCGAAATAATGGCAGAACCAAAAGAAATAGAACAAGCACCCATTGGACTCATACTAAAATACTTTCGGGAGATGGGACCGATGAGATAATTATCCAAAGGGGTACAATAAGCGCGAGCTTCAGTACAAGGGCTTTGAACCTACCCTAGAAGTAATAATAATAAATAATAATCAATCGCATAAAATATTGTATTTTTATGCGTTAATTCAATTATGAATCAACGCATTTAAATGTCGCATTTAGGATTAATACACTCCTGTATTTTCGCTACTTGAAGGAGTCGGGGTTCGAAATTTTGTACAGTCATACAGATTGATGAGTCATACTTTTTACGATAGCAAACTGAAATCTGCTCTTTAGACCCAGCCTACTATGTCTTCGCAAAGAGGGCGAATTATCCTTATTTTGCTTCGTATTAGAGATAACGAAAACAGTTAGAAAAAGTTGTTTTAAATTGGATTCTAGCCCCCGATACCGTGCTGCGTAACAAAATTCGCTTTTGAATTTTTATTATTTTGCTCTCACATAAAATTTTTATTAATTTGTTATTCAGAGTGGCATGGAAAGTAATACTCAGACAGTAGTGTTCAATGTATGTGTCAAATTATTAATTTCTATGACATTCAAATTATCAAATTAGAAAATAAATTTTTTATTAATTTTATGTGACCAAAATAATGCGATTTTTATGCGAAATAATCCAAATGCGAATTTTGTCGTGAAACTCGGTGTAACTATTAGTGGCGTGTGTGAGTCGGACGAACATGTAAATATTTTGAGCCGGAACAAGATTACTTCCCCCCCCCCCCCGTTTTCGAGGATACTGAACACGATGCCGTTGTCAGAATTTCTCTTTGGGGTTGCGCAACCCCTCAAAACGGTCAAAAACCACCCCCTAGAGAGATAAACCGCGCTTCAATCCATTTCCCTGCAAAAAAAACCTTCCCCCCGTTTTCGAGGATGCTGAGCACAATGGAGGTGCTGGACATCGCGTGCGACCCCGACCAACCCCTCCACCGGCCAATACTCACCCCCGAAATGTGTGATTTTTTTTATGTATACCGTGTGTCCCCGGAAAGGTGAAACGACTCTTATAAAAGACAAAAATTTTTTGATTTTAATTTTAATTTTTTGGGGTTCAGCCCTGCTTGGCTAAAGAGTAATTTCTAACAAAATTTTAGTTTTGAAAAATCAAGCTCGCCTTGGAAATTTTCAAGAAACCGGTTTTTCTGTTGAGTAAAGTGCCTTTTATGTGGCAAATACGACAAAATGTTATTTGAAAAAGTTGTTCAGAATCAACATTTAGGTTCCTATACCAAATTTCAAAATCATAGGTCAACTTTTATTTTTTACATTTATTTTTATGTTTTATTTCACAAATCAAAGAATTTAATTTTGTAACAAAGACTGCCATGGAAAAACCAAATTGTATCCATAGCAATAGCAATCTGTCAATATCAGTCTTTGTTACAAATGAAATTCTTTGATTTGTGAAATAAACATAAAAGTAAATTTAAAAGATCAAAGTTGCCTATGATTTTGAAATTTGGTATACGGACCTAAATTTTAATTCTGAACAACTTTTTCAAATAAAATTTTTTCGTATTTGCCACATAAAAGGCACTTTACTCAACAGAAAAAACGGTTTCTTGAAACTTTCCAAGGCGTGCTTGATTTTTAAAAACTAAAATTTTGTTAGAAATTACTCTTTAGCCAAGCAGAGCTGAACCCCAAAAAATGAAAATTCAAATCAAAAATTTTTTGTCTTTTATAAGAGTCGTTTCACCTATCCGGGGACACACGGTATGTAGGGCAAACGATGAACTTTTTCGAAAAACTTTTTGAAAATTCAAGTACAGAATCACAATGGCCATAATTTAAAATTATTTTGGAGTATAAAGAGTGTCCCATATGACAGTGACATATCAAAGTTATGTTTTTTTTAAATGGAATGCTCCTATGTTATTGCATTTTTAGATTGTCTGAGAAGAGGAAATAAGATTGGCTTTTACAGTTGGTGTTTAAATTTAGAAGTTTTTGAGTTATAAACAAGTGAAAATCGTCATTTTTTAAGTTCAATGCCCTGTACAACGAAAACGGCTAAAGATAGAGAAAAACGGCTTACATGTCCTTATTTTGAACTCGAAAAATGACGATTTTCATTTGTTTATAACTCAAAAACTTTTGAATTTAAACACCAACTGTAAAAGCCAATCTTATTTCCTCTTCTCAGACAATCTAAAAATGCAATAACATAGGAGCATTCCATTTAAAAAAACATAACTTTGATATGTCACTGTCATATGGGACACTCTTTATACGCCAAAATAATTTTAAATTATGGCCATTGTGATTCTGTACTTGAATTTTCAAAAAGTTTTTCGAAAAAGTCCATCGTTTGCCCTACATATACATAAAAAAAAATCACCCATTTCGGGGGTGAGTATTGGCCGGTGGAGGGGTTGGTCGGGGTCGCACGCGATGTCCAGCACCTCCATTGTGCTCAGCATCCTCGAAAACGGGGGGAAGGTTTTTTTGCAGGGAAATGGATTGAAGCGCGGTTTGTCTCTCTAGGGGGTGGTTTTTGGCCGTTTTGAGGGGTTGCGCAACCCCAAAAAGAAATTCTGACAACGTCATCGTGTTCAGCATCCTCGAAAACGGAGGGGGGAAGTAATCTTGTTCCGGCTCAAAATATTTACAATTTTCGGGTTTTTTTCCGACTCACACACGCTACTATTATGAGGCTAACAAAATAATTATTCTAAACGACTGTTTCTTATATTTTTTTCGATATCTCTAACGCGAAGCAAATCCATAAATCGCCCTCTTTGCGAAGACATATAGGTAGGCGCGGGGTTTAAAGATCAAATTAAGTTAGATATCGTAAATTCCCGAGCATTCACACGGAACTCCTGGATCTCTAATAATCAGTAGTGACATCTTCCAGTTAACGTTTCAAATCTTCATAGGATCTTAACTTAATTCTTAACTTAAAGACTTGTCTCTCTAGTGTTCTTTATAGTGTTGGTGTTGGTAGTTTGGTAGTTACAATCACCAAGAGATATGTCGCTACTGATTGTAGATCCCAGAGTTCCGTGTGAATGTTCGGGTTACGTAGCTGGCTGATTTTTTGCTTTGACTGAGAATTTTACTTGCTGCTAGGGCATTCCAATGAGCTCCAATAAAAGCGAAATGGCCATCCATGTCTTCAGCAGTGTGTGTTTATCCAGTCTTTGGCATTAGATCAGTAATGAACATAAGCCTAGAACCCACGGTATCCTATTTGGTATTCAAATAAAAAGGAGATTTTACAAAAATTAAAATGGTCACCATTTTGAAACTACTTGACCGATATTTCTCAAATGCAATCTCTGTAGACAACTCCCTACAGATATCTAACTATTACAAAAAATTCAGTTCTCTAGATTGAAAACTACAACCTGTAATTAAGTGACAAGAACGGGTTTTTGCAAAATTTTTAAGAACACCGTGTACAAACAACTTTTTTTAAGAAAGCCAGAGATTTTGATGTAATATAGATGCTCAAGTTTTGAACTGTTTTGTAGAGTCCTGAAGATGACCTCAAGAGGTCGAAACATGTCGACAATGTGATAATTTTAACGAATGGGATACCACATGATTGTGATAATACCTTGATGTAAATAAACCCTGGAAGTACATGTATTTGATGTGAAGAATAATAAGGGCTCCAATTTATTAGTTTTCCCAGTATATCATTAAAGGTTTCTCTCGAGGTTTATTTTATACCAATACTTTTTATTTTACGTTTTTTTTGAATATTTAATAAATGAGCTACTACAAATCAGTACTAATAAGTCAGTACCTACTTATATTATAGGATAATAATTTTTAAACAAAAAAAAAAATCCAAATATACACGAACACAGGCGCAAGCAAGTTTGAGTAACTTTTCCACCACACTATGGCAACATTGTTCAATGGCAAATTATTTAGATTAGTACCTACCTAATTAAGGTAGCCAATTAATAATATTATGCAAAAAACCACGAGAAATTTATTTCTGATAATATATTTGTTTTACTAGTTTCAACAAAATTTAATTTTCCTTTGATTTCATTTATTAATTTCAGATAATCAGCTAATATATTATTTAATATACAATACACAATAATAATACATCAGGTAGTCACTAATTAATTGAAAAATATAACATTATGATACAAAGCTTTGGTTTACTGCATTTTAAAAGTGGGAACATTTTTAGAGCGTCACCTGCATTTCAGTCTACACATTGGGGCAACTACCTGTTTAGGTCTAAATAGCGGTTTTTACCCCCAATAAATCGTTTGAACAATTGAACTCAGAATTAGATTTTTAAAATTTCTCCTCTCAAACCATAGACAAATTACCCAGTGAGACAGAAAGTAACAGATATATTTTATGACTTTCCGTATTTTTAAAATAGTTCTACTATACTATACAATAGCAACTCATTGAAATGTGGCGTAAGCAAATCCATAGCGATCGAGTCGAATATCTTTGGGATAATAGAGGATTTTATGGCCCTATAGTTCTCTACATTTTTTTATCTATTTCCGCCGTTGAATATAGATGTCACATACAGGTGTTTTTTAATAGAATGTCAATATTTAAGGGGATGAGTTTTGGGTCCATTTTGAGAAGAAAACGTCATAAGAACGTATGTCCTAAAAGTCTTAATTTTTGTTTGTAACGGAGCCCAAAATATGATGATTATACGCAACTGATAATAAGTTTCGTAGCAAATTGCATGTTTTTTCTGTTGTTTAAGTTGTTGAAGACTTGAAATAAAAACCGGGCTAAGTGCCAAAATTTAATTTCTTAGATAATCGATTTTTTTACTTATGACATTATATTATTGTTACACAGATATGAAAAAATAAGTCAATGAATAAATCATTTCTGATAATTCTGGCACATAGCACGCTTTATAGGTTGTTGGCGATGGTGTTTAGCGCTGTTTTTAAGTTTTAACACAATTTTCGAATTTTTGGCACTTAGCCCAGTTTTTATTTCAAGTCTTCGTTTGTTTTACTATTAAATTATTCTTATTATTGCAAAGCCAACTTTTGAATTTTCGATTATCTTAAGTACATAACACAGCTACAATACGTGTTTTTAGTTATTCGAAAAAAAATTCGAGAATTAAATTCCACAAAATAAAGTAAAAATTTCTTAAGTCGGCCAACTGTCGATTACCAGGCCAACTGGTTAAAATGAATCTGTAACATTTTAATGGTGCATCGTCTCTTATAACACCCTTTAAAATGTTAGGTATAATTTAACTCTACTTACTGTCAACGGATGCACTTGGTACACTCAACGTACAACAAATTTGGTTTTGCTAATTAAGCTGAAGTTTAACTGAGATATTATCAATTTTCACAGCGTATTTATAATATAACACTACTCCGGCCGTTTTACCATTCACAAAAGTAACTTAAACTTGTGAAATATAAGAAATATAATGTTTTAGATATCGTTTCTCAAAATATCTCACCGAAGATGTGCTCCAGGCTGTGGCTGAAGCCATAACTGATGAGCAAATGGATGAAGAATCAGATAAGTCAAAAATTGAAGCTATAAAAAAGAAAGATCAAGATACAAAATCGGAAGAAGTAGTAAGTAACGCTGATTCACAGAGTGTTAATTTAGACCTTGAGGATACTATGCTTCAAGATAGAAAAAGATACGTCAAAAGCTGAATCTATAAAAAAGAGTGATCACGAGACACAATCGGAAGAAGAAGTAAGTGAAGCTGATTCAGAGCATGTAAATTTAGACATCGAGGATACTATGGTTCAAGCTATAACTGACGAGGAGTCTGAAGAAGAAGTTGGTGGCGAATCAGATACCTGCGTCAGAACATCAAGCTATAGAAAAGAGTGTCACAATAATACAGAATCGGAAGAAGAAGCAAGGGCAGCTGAATCAGATCATGAAGTGAATTCAGATCTCGAGGATACCTACTTCAGATATCTACTTCGAAAGGAGTGAGTATTTTATGGCTAAAGATAAAATTACAAAATGGAAAAAAATTCCATTGACAAGTAAATTTAGCAAAATAAATAAGAAAAACATTGTCAAAATATTACCAGGACCGAAACAATGTGCAAGAGATATACACAGTGAAAGAAGTGCTTTTGAAAAATTATTTACTGGTGATATTATTGAAAACATTGTTCAGTGTACAAACATATAATTAAATTATCTAAAAGCCAATGAGCTATGACTGGCCACCAGATGCCAAAAATACCACAAAAACGGAAATTTCAGGATTTATCGGATTATTACTCTTATCAGGGACAAAAAATAGAACCATACCCATTTTCTCAAATTGTGGCTAAAGATGGAACTGGATCTGAAATATTAAGAGCTACAACCGCTTGCATGAGCTACAAGCGGTTTTTATTTCTGCTCTCTTCAATTATTAGATTTGATGATAAGAATACCGACGAGAAACGACCGTAAAAAAACTGATAAACTTGCTGCAATTCGAATGGCTTGAAAGTATTCATGTTATGTGACTCCAGAACCTTCTACGTTAGCACATTTGAGGTGTATTGTGGTCAACAACCAGAAGGACAATAGAAAAAACTGAATACACCAACGGAAATTACCCATCGTTTGCTCCAGCCATGGAAAGGAAAAAATAGAAACTTTAAGTGTGACAATAATTGGTAACAAGTAACCCTTTGGCAATGGCACTTTTGAAAGGGAAAACTACAATTGTCGGCACACTGAAAAAAAATAAAAGAGAACTACCGCCCGAGTTCTTGTCAGATAAAAAAAAGGTGGCTGGTTCGTCCGCATGTTTGGATTTCAAAAGGATGCGACTATTGTGTCTTACACTCCGAAAAAATATAGAGCGGTAACCTTGCTGTCTACCATGCATGATAACTCTGCGATAGATCCCGAAACTAATAAGCCAATCATTATTATATGGACTACAGTTATGATTCCAATAAAGGGAGTGTCGATCCTGTGGACAAAATGTGCGGCACGTACTCCGTATCCAGAAGGACTAGGAGATGGCCTCTAGCAATATTTTTTGAATAGGTGAATATTGCTGGTATAAACAGTCAAATCTTAATTATACAACGCGACACATATCGATAATCCTCTAAAATATAGAAGAATATTTCTAAAAAAATATGCCGATGTCCTTGATGCAACCACACCTTTCGAAAAGAGCTGAACAAAAGACCTTACCCGCCGATGTCCAACTATTTTTGAATAACTATAAAATTATTCAAGAAGAGCAACATGAAGAAGAACCACCAACAAAAATACGAAAAAGGTGCTTTTGTTGCGGAAGACATCAGAAAAATAGGGTGACGACCATGTCGTGTCATACATGTGGGAGACTTGTATGCAAAGAACATGCAACTACTGTCAGTATACTTGTTCGAAGTGCACTATCAACGACGATGACACAAGAGTGAAAGCGAGTACCTAGTCATTTACAAAACTTTTATGATTTTTTTTGTGCAATTTTCTGCTTTTTTAAGAATTTTTTTGTGTTTCATAGTTTTGCATTTAAGTTTTTTGTTCAATATTTTTGTATGGCAAATATTTCTGAAAAATATGTTTTATGCACCACGTAATCTTCGTGGTTTGGGGCTTTTAAAGACTGAATGGGAAGTTCAACTACAACATTTTTCTATTGCCCAAAAACTTCACCATATTGAAGATTTACTTCTCAGTCGCAGTTTTGATTCTATTGCTGAAATGAATAAATGTAAAATAAATTTAAGTGTTGAAGGAAATACTTCTAGAATTATGAGGAATCAACTAAGAAAAATATCATTTGATATATGGAGCAGTAAAGGTTATCAAGGAATCGGTGTTCACACTTTTCAAAATTCATTCAAATTAAACTCTTTTGTTCATAAAAAAATTCACTTTCTTCATCTGAATGGACCGCTGCTATTAAACTCAACTGCAACTATGCTAATCTTCGAGGTGTTCCTGGTGTTGATGTCAATGGTGACCGCCTTTGCCGCAAATGCGGTAAAGAGATTGAAACCCCTTTTCATGTCACAGGCAACTGCAGCAGCAACTCAGCGAAGATAACAGCTCGTCATAATCATGTTAAACATCATATAACATCAATTCTTCGTGAAAAAGGTTATGAATGCTTTGAAGAAGTATATGGCAGAGATACAACAGGACTAAACAGATTTTCAGACATTATTGCTTTTGACAAGAAATCAAAAAATGCATTTATTATCGACCCTACAGTTAGATATGAAACTAATGACCTACTTCAGGACACGAAAATTTTAACAGAGAAAAAAAAATTTATGAACCATGTATTCCATTTTATGCGGAAAATTTTCAGGATAAATTTGGAGAAAGAAATTGGAAAGTAATTGGCCTTTGGTTTGGATCTCGTGGGACAATCGGCCAAAGTGTAATAGATTTTTTTTGTAAATTTAAAATTGATAGCGCTAAATTAAATGACATATAATATGTGAAAATATTTTAATTGATACGATTAATATTATTCATACCCATATTTATTGTTAATTGTTAAAATTTTTATATTATTGTCTTTTTATGATTGATTGTTATGCTGTGTACAAAAGCAACCTGTCACAGACAGGCAGCACAACTTTAAATAAAGTATTTCTCTCTCTCTTAACATTATTTACGTTATTTGTCACCCTTATATTAAAAGTGGTTGTTTTATAGTGGTTTTTAGGCGTGTACAAAATACACCACGCGAATAGTTATATGTTGTATTTCAGGGCGCGCGTAGTTAAGGGTTAAGCAACTACACAACTTTTTTATCTATTAATTTTGTTAGTATCTATCTTGCTTCGTTTTTAATATAAAAAATAGAATCTACCTAATTGCATATTCCTGGACTACGCAATGAAATATTGGGATTTTTTTTTAATTACATATAATGTTTTATAATTTTTTATTAGGTAGTAATAATAATATGTAACAATAACAAATAAATACATCTTTTAACATCTAAACAAACAAATTCAATTTTTCCCCATGTTTCTTGTGTGGTCCAGGGGTATGCAATTAAGTGAATTCTATTTTTTATATCAAAAATGAAAAAAAAATTGGTCATTATTTACATCTGCGGCTCCTACAGTTTCACTATGGCACCTATATAGGGGTGGAGAACATACCTATAGTAACACCAGGAAGGTATTCATTTGCTGGGGAAATGAAAGATAAGCGAACAAAACGGCATCAAAAGAAGGTCTTCCTGAGTGCGGGCCTGTTTAGAACAGTGAATATCATAATAAACATGCAAGGTCAGAGTGTCGAGAGGACGGCGGAAACCGCGGAAACTTGTAAACAACACCAGAGCCGGTCTGGTAACAGACGCAACATACGCGGCATGGAAACGTAATCGGAATATAATAGCGAGCGATGTCGCGTATTTTTGGAGTATAAATGCAAAATAAATGCAAATTTGAAAATAAAAAGCGTGCTACCGTTATTCTCGAAGATATTCCTTGCCCTGAAAGTGAAAAAAAAAATAGAAATTCGACCGTAGTGCCAAAGAGGCCTTAGTGGTGACCTTGATATTAGTTTGCCCTGGCTGTTTTTAGCTTCTTACCCACCCAGCACCCCTATTTCGCTCCTCGGTCCCGAAAAAATTGATGAAACTTACGAGCCGCGGATGTAAACAATTACCAAAAAATTAATTAATTGATATTAAATAAATAAATAAAAAAGCCGTACTCAAAAAAAAAGTTTTTTTCAAAATAATATTCGTTGAGGTGCTCCCCGGGACGCCACTGGATCTAATAATTTTAATCTAGTTAGGAGTAAATTAGCCCCTTCCTGCAGCAAATGAAACTGCCCAATTTCAACGATATTGGGTGAAGTATATTTAAGATATATTCGAAAAACACGATCTTTTAATAAAAGTGTAACACCATGTCTCTTGGCAAATATGTATTTACGCGGACCTATGTTTAGGTATATGAACTATTCGTCTTCGTTCACCTCCTAAACTTTTGCACATCCTGTATGGCGTATTCAGTTTAAAAGTGGAAGTTCATGGGAATTTTGGAAATAGTAGGAAAATCGAAATCGGTTAATAACGAAAAAGTTCCGGGTTTTCATCTTCCTTTGTTGATTGAAATAAATACGCTTTTAATTTTTGAATTAACCTTTTTTTGAAATAATTAAAACCTTAAATGTTGAAATTTTAATTTTCCACAATTTTTATTTCATTAAAGAATTTGTTTATTACCATTATGTTACTTGAATTTAGTTTTGGGGTATAAACGGGTTAGCTTTCCAAAACGGTGGTAAAATAGTTTTAATCTGCATTGATTTTTTGGCAAGCTGCGATAGTCAACATTTTTTCTCTTATAGCGGCCATATTGTTTTTTCATGTCATTCGGTATAATAAAAATAAAAGAAACCAAAAATGTAATTCCTATATTAAAAAACAAATAATTTTTTATTCTTCTTTACCGAAAAAAATATTTTTTTTAACGAATGTCACTAAAAAACATAAGGCGATCAATTTGACGTCATATGGAGGACATTCGATGAAAAAAATATTTTTTTGCGGAAAAAAAAGAAAAATGTTTTTAAAATAATTTTGACGTTATTTATTTAGGTACTTATATTTTATTAAGTTTATTTTCTTTTTTAATACCGGCGATACATGAAAAACAATAATTGACGCCATAAGAAAAAAAAATTGACACTCGCAGCTTTGATACTATTTTGAAACACTAACCACCCCCCTCCCCCCCATTTCTGCTCCAAAACTAAATTTTAGTAACATATTACCTTAATAAACAAATTACATTTAATATTATTATATCTTAATTACTTATATCAAAAATTAATGAATATTTCAGGTTGTTTTAGGTTAATTCGGAAGTTAGCAGAGATATCTTGGATCTGTTTTCACCAACATAAGTACATAATCGGGGCTATGATGTATCAATTTTTACACATTATGTAATCTTTAATTTATACTATTTTAAAAACGAAAATGTCATAAATACGTTGTTGTTTTGTCTTTTGTCAAAAACACTCACTTTTATGACATTTCGTTTATAAAACAGTATAATTTTGTGATTACATAATGTGTAAAACTTACATAAACTGCATGAGCCTGATACATCATAGCCCCAAATATGTATTAAGATGAGAAACTGGCAACTTTTTCGTAATTCAACCAAATTCGTATCTTTTACTTTTTCCAAGATCCTCATGCACTGCCACTGAAATTGGACACACTACTCGTATGCAGGGCCCTGCAACAATCCGTCGGGCATTCCTAGCGCCCTTACCGCTTGAGATAAAAAAAAACTGTGAAAGAAAAAATGTATGGTTTGAGGGTAATAGCCTAAAATTATTTCCAGCTATACAGGTGGCCCAATATCGATGTATGCTATATAACTTTGTTATTTTAAATATGACAACCTGTATATTATTACATTTTCAGATTGACTGAGAAAATTCAGTAAGAGTGGTTTTACCAGTTGGAGTTTAAGCTGAGTAGCTTTTGAGTTATTAACAAATGAAAATCGCAATTTTCCAACTTCAAAGCAACCTACATCACAAACTGCTCAAAATATAGGAAAACGATTTACATGGCCCTAGCTTAACTTTTCATGTGGCATCCCTATTCTGTGGTTGAAATTTTTATTGTTATACTGGATGATGAAAATTATCGGATTTTTTCATGATTTTATCAGATTTTTCATCACCCTATATAACAATTTCACCCTCATAATATGATTCCACATGAAAAGTTATAAGATAGGGACATAATGTAAGTCGTGTTCCGATATCTTGAGCCGTTTGTGATATAACTTGCTTTGAAGTTGGAGAATTTCGATTTTCACTTGTTTATAACTCTTAATAGTCTACTCAATTTAAACTGTGAAAACTATTCTTACTGAATTTTCTCAGATAATCTAAAAATATAATAATATACTATGTCCTATATTTAAAATAACAGTATGACGTATAGCGATATTGGGCCACCCTGTCTAGGTGAAAATAATTTTAGGTTGTAGGCACGGTTAATTCGTGGTTGTAGGTATCCTCAAACCACACAAGTTTCCTCTTACCTTTTTTTTATTATCTCGAGCGGTAAGGCCGCTATTAGGAATACCCGACGCACTGTTGAAGGCCGGGTATACCTACCTTGTATTGTCGCATCATAATGTGACGTAAATTTTCACATCAACTCTTGTAATGAATAATTACCGTGTAATTTATCACTTTTTGCTACCAAAAAAAGAAAGTACCTAATGCTTAATAATTTTTCATTAAAATTAAATTTTTTTACAATTATTATTAGAGAAGGGTTTTGATATGAATATACATTTTTTTTCAATCAAATTTAGTAAAACTCCTTGAAAACCTGTATAAAATTATTTTGCAGGAAAGATAATATGATGGTTAATTGAAAAACATCGTAGAAATACACTTTTTTCTTGTAACGGGGAAAAAGTTATCTCTATGAAACTTTGAAACTTTAATTTATAATAAAACACAAAGTAATCAGTAATCAATCACCCACTCACTACTTATTTAATAGAATTCAACATTATTGCATTACGTCTTTTATATGCTCGATATTGTCAAATCTCGTGAACCTTAAAAAGTTGAACTTTTCAAAAAACAAAAAAAAAATCAAGTAGGTACCTATTAAAGAAACCCGTTTAAAGCAGTTCAAACTTAAAAGACAAATAATAATCAATATATTTTATCAAGAATATTTAAACAACATAATTACAGAAGAATTAACGGAGTTTATTACTCACCTCTAGCTCGGCGGCGGTCGGTCAGGTGGCATGCTCGGCGGCGGCGGCATGAAGAGCGGCTGGCGGTGGCCCTGCGACTGTGATCAGTAGTGTGATGGAGTGCTAGTGGCGGTTGTTGAATGCCGGCTGGTAGCGGCTTCTGGCACGCAGTTGGCCACGCCGCCCCCGATGGAGGGGCTGGAGGCAGGACCTCGATGATCTGGAGAGCAAGATATACCTACCTCTGCAATTTGTCGGCATTTCATTTACCTACCTACTGACTTATTTTTTTTTAATTTAAAAAACCTTTGTAAAAAAATAATTATACAAGTAGATACCTTCCATAAATGTATTACATATTTGTTTTATTGTAATACAACAAAGTTTTTGGTGTATTCTTCATAGAAACCTAGCTATTTTGTGTATAACCGAGTACAGTTCCATTCTAAAAGCTTCTTGAGCATCAATCCAATTAATAATGTATTTTTTTCTGCGATGGGCTAAAAGTTTGACCTTTTTTCCCTATTGGCAGGTAAAAAAATAATTAACAGGGAAAAAACGAGTACTTTTTTCCCTGATATGGCCGCTTAGGTATAGCTAGTATTAACTATCAGATATCAAATTTCTATCCAAGACGTACACGAAAGTTATGCATTATTATCCTTAATGTCAAAATAGCAATTATCATTAAGGGAGTTTTCATAATAATCACTATCCGTATTATTAAATTCACTCATCGAAAACTTACAGCAAAACTTTCCTCAATTTTAATTAAATTATGACATTTATCGAATTAAATCGTTTCGCTACCTGGCAACGTCGACTGCAACAATTAATAGTCGACCAATTTGAAAATTGAAATTCAACATAAATCAACGTTCCGACAATTTTTTCAGATGGCCCAATATCGCTGTACGCCATACAACTTTGTTATTTTAAATAGCACACCCTCTATATTATTACATTTGCAAATTGCTTGAGAAAAGTCAAAAAGAATGGTTTGTAAAGTTGAAGTTTGTAATGAGCGATTTATGAGTTATAAACAAATGAAAATCGCGATTTTCCATTTTCAAAGCAGCTTATATTGAAAACGGCTCGAGATATGGAAAAACGGTTTACATGTTCCTATCTTAACTTTTCAAGCGGTATCCTATTGGATGGATGAAATTTTTATACAGAGTGGTAAAAAATTTGATTATTTTCATCACCCGGTATAAAAATTTCAGCTATATGATAGAAAAATTAAGTTATTATTAAAAAAATTAATAATAGCTCCATGCAAATGAAAAATTAAGACAGGAACATGTAAGCCGTTTTCCTCTATCTTGAGCGGTTTTTAAGGAAAGTTGCTTTGAAAATGGAAAATCGCGAATTTCATATTTGTTTATAACTCATAAATTGCTCATTACAAACTTCAACTTTACAAATCATTCTTTTTGACTTTTCTCAAATAATCTGAAGATGTAATAATATAGAGGGTGTCCTATTTAAAATAACAAAGTTGTATGGCGTACAGCGATATTGGGCCAGCCCGTGTATCTGAAAATAATTTTACAAACTGCACTTTACCCTCCCATTTACAGCACTTTTTGGTTCATTTCGATATCTTTAATGGTATAGGTGTAATCGAGCTTTCCATTTTAGAGGACTCAAAATGGAAAAAAAAACCTGTATAGAAGCGGTTTTTATTCTCGCAGAAACAAATTGTGAATTATACACAAGAAAAAGACGCGTCGGGGACGAAATCACATCTCCAGCTTAAATCTATCACTTTTTTTCCTTGTATACTTAATAAATAACTATTTTATCTAGGAGTGATTCATAAAATGTACTTTTTCACACGTTTCTTAGTTCATAAAATGTATGATTATTATGAAGAGTACATAAAGTAAAAACGAGTGAAATCAAGTGTTATAGCGGTTCATTATTTAAAGCGTGTCATAACCTAAAGGTGGGTACTTACTGGATTCAAGTTCTGAGCCCAGCTCGGAGCTGGCTCGGAACTATAAGTTCAGAACCGGTTCTAAACTTTTTGCGACTGTACACACCGAAATCTATCAGGACCCAGACTAAGCTTGCAAATAAAGTCATAAAAGTTTTGAGCCAGTTCGCTAGCCATTTTCGTTGCGACAGCAAGTAATTAGTTTCATTATTTATATATTTTCGTGGTATTATAGGGTGAAATTATTTCATAATAAAAATGAGCAGTAGCGATGAAGAAGATCTAATTGTTGCTAGCGCTGCTGTCGTGGTGATATGTCTTTCAGAAATAAAAACAACAAAACAATGCAACAAGAGGCGATGGTGGCAACGAAGTTTTTTCAAAACCAGACAGAACAATGGTGGGCACTACTTTGTTAAATGAGCTCAGCTTGGATGATGGTCGGTTGTTTACTAATTTTAATAGAATGTCAGCAAGTGACTTTGAAAAGTTAGTTCAGATAGTGGGTCCACGTGTACAAAAACGTGACACCAATTGCAGAAGCGCAATTCCTGTGAAGGAAAGACTGGCAGTAACACTACGCTTCTTGGCTACTGGTGATTCCTATTCCAGTCTCATGTACCTTTTTAAAATGTCCAAACAGGTCATCTCCGCTATTGTGCCTGAAGTACGTGAAGCATTGGTGGCAGGATTAAATGAGCATGTAAAGGTATGTACTAGAAAAGTTTATTGAAAATACATAAAAATACATGATATTACAGATGCTCATAATTATTAGAATTGTTGTCGCGAGCACTTATAATGTCTTCTCCATTACCGGATTCCGCTTGTGACAATGACAGAAGGTTAGTGACTATATTAGCGTGTGTAGAAGGTTCTTGTTCAAAAGTGGGTTCAGGTGATGACAAAATAATGGATTGGAATCCATGATGTGGATGGTGTAGATGCTATAGATTGTAATGATGTATCCCTATTGCAACTATCAGGTGATGGCACTGCTGATGACTGATAACTTGCTAATGACTTGCTAGGAGTCGATGATTGACTCATTGTTAGCATGTTTATTTCTTCTTCATTAATCTCGTTGCCAGATGAAGTCTGATTTCGTTTTTTAGTACTCCTATGTGACTTTTGTACCGGGTGGGCATTTAAGAATGAACAGCGGCCATATCTTGGGAAATATTGATCCTAAAGTTTCAAAATTAAAATTTCCCTGACATAAGTGATATTGCGAAATGCAATGAAAATATTTTCAAGATGGTCGCACTTCCGGAAATACCGGAAGTTGACACCTACTTCGTTATTTTAACGGGGACACCCTGTAAAATATTATATTTTTTAAATGTCTGAAGAAATCGAATACAGGTGGTTTTCACCATTGGAATTTAGATTGAGCGGTTTATGAGTTATAAACAAGTGAAAATCGCAATTTTCCAACTTCAAAGCAGTGTAGAACTAGAACGGCTCAATATATCTAAAAACGGCTTACGTGTCCCTATCTTAACTTTTTACAAGGTATTATATTATGTAGTTTAGATTTTTCTACAGGGTGATGAAAAATCTGGTAATTTTCATCACCCTGTATAAAAATTCAAACCACATGGTATGATACCTTGTAAAAAGTTAAGATAGGGACATGTAAGCCGTTTTTAGATATATTGAGCCGTTCTAGTTCTACACTGCTTTGAAGTTGGAAAATTGCGATTTTCACTTGTTTATAACTTATAAACCGCTCAATCTAAATTCCAATGGTGAAAACCACCTGTATTCGATTTCTTCAGACATTTAAAAAATATAATATTTTACAGGGTGTCCCCGTTAAAATAACGAAGTAGGTGTCAACTTCCGGTATTTCCGGAAGTGCGACCATCTTGAAAATATTTTCATTGCATTTCGCATAGTCACTTATGTCAGGAAAATTTTCATTTTGAAACTGTAGGATCAATATTTCCCAAGTATGGCCGCTGTTCATTCTTAAATGCCCACCGGTACAGTGTTTTCGGCTACATGTGGATGATCACTTTCAGTTCCATCACCAGTTTCTGAAATCAGAGAATTCTGTACTTGTGAACTTGGCGAATCCTCAACTTTTTCGAAGTCCTCTTGTTCATCATGCTGAGAATATTCATCATTTATTTGTGAATTTTCAGCGGTAACCTAAAAGAAAAGAAACCCGTTGAAACCGTTGAAAACATTGGTCATTGGTGTATTATTTAAATGATCTCTTTAAAATCTCATGATATAGGTACTAAATCATAATCTGTACCCATACACAAACACTATCCGTCTTTTTAGCGCCCCGTAATCAAATTATTTTTTTCAGATGCCGAGTACACGCGGAGACTGGTTAAAAATTGCGCAGATGTATCAAAGTCTTTGGAATTTTCCCAACTGTGTCGGAGCAGTAGATGGGAAGCATATTGTTATCACATGCCCCATGAATTCTGGTAGTGAATATTACAATAATTATAAGGGTACATTTAGTATTGTGCTGATGGCTGCCGTCGATGCAGAGTACAATTTCATTTTTGCGGATGTTGGATGCCAGGGCAGAATATCAGACGGTGGTGTCTTTAAGAATACTGCATTAGGGAAAAATTTAGAAAACGGCAATTTAAATCTGCCAGAACCAGTACATCTTTCAGACATATTCAAAGAAGAATCGAAGAAAACTCCTTATGTATTTATTGCCGATGATGCCTTTGCACTTCATCCTAACATGATAAAACCTTACCCCGGAAGTCATCCAAAGGGAAGTCCTAAAATAATTTTTAATTACAGATTGTCGAGAACTAGAAGAGTCGTAGAAAATAGTTTCGGAATACTTTTGGCAGTTTTCAGTTGTCTTCGGAAACCGTTCCGATTACAACCACAGAAAGTTACATCAGTTGTTCTTGCATGCATTTATTTACATAATTTCCTTCGCCGTAGCTCCACTTCGAAAAATGTATATACACCAGAGGGAACCTTCGACGAAATAAATACACTGACAGGTTTTACTACAGAAGGGACATGGAGAAAACAAGTAGGAGAAACAAATTCCTTCCTAAATTTAAACAAACAAGCTATAGAAAATCCACTCTAGCAGCTCAAGCAGTGCGGGAACAATTTTGTGAATATTTTTCATCGGATCAAGGAAAAATACCATGACAAGAAGATTATCAGTAGAAAATAAATGATACTTTAATAAATGATTCTTTTGTTATTTACTATACAGGGTGTTCTACAAGCTCTATGACAAACTTTGACAGATGGTAGGTTGCTTGATTTTAAACATATTTTTTTTAATAAACATGGGTCCGATTCGTTTTTGTTTAGAAGTTACAAGCATTTAACCTTTATTAACAATCAACAATAAAAATTTAAATTAAATGATAATCACAAAACTTAAGACTATAAAAATTGTTCGAAATGTCCACCCTCAGCTTGAATGCAAGCCTCACATCGACGAACTAAAGATTCGTCACTCGAAGAATGAGATTTGGATCATTTCTTATTTGGTTAGCTGCATCTTGAATTCTTTCAAGTAACTGCTAATGGGTAGCGATTTCAACATGGTAGACCAGCTGCTTCATGTGTCCCCATAAATAAAAATCCAGAGGATTCAGATCGGGAGAACGAGGTGGCCATGATATTGGACCTCCTTGACCTATCCATTTATTCGGGAAATGTTCATTTAGCCAAGCAGCAACTTGTCTTCCTCTATGTGGTGGTGCACCGTCATGCTGATACCACATATTTTGAATAATATTGAGTTGCACGTCATCAATAAACTCTAAAAGGTCGTGTTCTAAGAAATGTCTACTGAAAAAATTACGATTCTTTAAATGCTTGTAACTTCTAAACAAAAACGAATCGGACCCATGTTTATTAAAAAAAATATGTTTAAAATCAAGCAACCTACCATCTGTCAAAGTTTGTCATAGAGCTTGTAGAACACCCTGTATTTTCCGTTTCAAAGTTTCTCACCTGACTTTCGGTATCCCTCATGTTACATGGTTCATTTTTGTCGTGCATAAATGAGAAGTACTTGTATCCAAACCAGACGCATTTTTCTATTTCGTCCGTTCCCATTCCAGACTTATACATTTTCGTGGCTTTGATGCGGGTTTTTCTGTACTGAGCCAAAATCACTGAAATCTTCCTCTCTACTTCTACAATATCACATTTCATTGCGTTTGCAATGTCATATAGCGCATCCTTTTTTTTATTTCTATTTTTATAGGATACATCTTTCGTGTTCCATAGAACTGGATGAAGCTGATACTCCTCTATTAAATTCACAATTTTTTCAACGGTCCACAGTCTGAAAATATTTAACAAATCAAATTATCCCTTTATTTAATCAGTTTCTCTACATTACCGCATTTAGTAATTAGAATTTCAATAAAAATATTAATAAATATACCTACTCACCTCTCCATATCTCATGTTTTTTGAGCTAGCGGTGTGTACATGCGGTTCAAAACTTTACAGGTTCGGAGCCGGCTCGGAACCGGCTCGGAGCTTCAGTGAGTACGCACCTTTACACGTCACTGAGTTCTCCACGAGTCGCTGAACTACATTGCCCGACGCCAACCACTCCCTAAAGTTTGTTGACTCCATGCACCTACTGGAGAAACGTCATAGTTGTTTATTCGCAGATTGGCAGTACCTACAATCATTAGTTTGTGTTTTGTATCATTTAGTTACCTAAAATGGAGACCATTGAAGATGATTCAATGAATGAAATATCTTCTACACCAGAAGAAATTATTTTTCAATCAAATGTGGCTGCACAAAATCTGTTACCTCAAAAATCTAAAGAAGTGCATATATTACGCAATATGTCACCTTTATGAACTGACGTAATGAAAAAGGCGTTAATAGCTTCACAGAAACACTACTTATACGAATGCGATAAAAGTGTTTTTGTTTTTCTTTTTTTTAATGATAACTTTTTCTTTTAACTTTTTAAGTCACTCGTAAATAAAATTTTGTATGCAATTAACATATGCATAAAGTGCTTTTTTACTTATGGGATCGACACACTCGCCTGTGGTTCGTGCGGTCAAACTTCCCAGTCGTGAAAAAAGCACCACTTTATGCACTTGTTGCATGAATAACTAATTACGCTTTGATTCAATTATTAATATTTTCGCCATTTTGGAAATTGGGTTATAGTAATTTTTCAAGGTCATATCATATTAATATATAGTTGCCAACTGTGGAAATTTCACTTCAATTCCTTTGAAAACGTGCCCTATCAAAAGAATATAGAAAATTAGAAATTTTTACCGATTTTTTTATTTAATTTGATGTGTAGCATCAGCAACATTGGCTATTATAGCGTCTACAGTGGTACTATTACTATACATTAATATTTTAAATAGATTCAGTAATGCCAGCTTTTTGTAGGTAGGTACTTCAAAGTGTTCTCTAGCATTTGATGGTTTTCGCCTAATATCTCTGCCAGGTTTCTCATAATAAAATTACTGTTTCTTGCGGCGGTAAATTTCTGGCAATTTATAGGCCAGTCGTAGAATCGTCCTAAAAAATTTCCTCAGTTTGCGTTACCATTCAGAAATTTTGTACTATAAAAAATTCGATAGAGGACCATTAAGAAATGTTAAATCCAAATTTGCAGCACCGTGCGATTTTTTTTACCAAGTTATGCAAAAAAAGAGTTTTTTCATATTTTCACGAATATTTTGGCTCCTATCTATCGCACATAAGCGAATGACATATCATTTTTTTCGTTATGAAATCTCCTATATTTTTCATACACATAATTTTTTGTTACACTGAGATAAATAAAATAAATATTTGTGTTTAAAGTTAAAAATTTGTCTTTCGATTAAGGTTTTTTGCAAATTACCTATTTTTTGCATTTTAGCGTAAAAAGTCCTAGTAATTTTTTGAAGAACAGTCAATTACCTGTGCAGCAGTAGGTCAATCTTGAAAATCCAATAATCCAGTCTCCGGCAATCTACGCGCAAACAAATGCATATTTGATGTGCATGAAATAATGTTTGATGGTGCACCGTTCTCGATTTCAAAAATTGTTGTCGTACCTCTCGTTAATGCGAAGCCAAGTGACCATAGTACGTTGTACACAGCATTATTTTATGCTGCTGAGGAAAGTAAGAAGGTTAATCAAAAATACACTTTTGTCACTTTTGATCAACAGCTTTATTACGGAAGCACTTAAAATTATTACTAATGCTCCTTCTAATAGTTTATTGAAGAAAATTATTGTACGATTGGGAGGTTTTCATCTTTTGATGTCTTTCATGAGATCTATTGGAAAAATTATGGTAGGAAGTGGACTCGAAGATGTTCTCAAAACAATTTACGCTCATAATAGTGTTGACAAGATAATGTCGGGTCACGCTAATGCAAGAGCTGTTCGTTGACATTTTATTGTGCATTTATCTCTCGGAAAAATTATTCTCAACATGACTGATTTATCTCCAGAGGAACGGGATGATTTCGATTCTTTGATACATTATAATCCTTGGACCACGTTTTCGGATACTGAGATGGAAAATATGCAAAATTTAGTTGATAAATTCGAGGAAACTATGGAAAAAATCGAATGCAGTGGACCAACCGGAAAACTTTGGATACTTTACTTGTAACTTTACTAAAACAATTTCTTGAAGCAAAACGAACTAGAAACTGGAATCTTCATTTAGATACTGTACAAAAAATGATTCCTTATTTTCATGCTACTGGTCACTTCAACTATTCAAAGTCTGCTTGGTCGTATTTGCAAAATGTTGCCGATTTAAATGAAAAAATGTCGTCGAAAGAGTTTGAAAATTTCGTAACACGCGGATTCTTTACTATAAGGCGCGCGAATAAAGCATGATCCGGAAATTTTTCTGGCCAAGAAAATTTCCTAGCAAATGTTAACAACAAAAGACCATTAATCAACATTCCGAAAAATCGTTTGACAGTGTGTGGTATCTCTACTTTTCAATGTATAGAAGACGCTGATATTGATATCGTCCGCACATCAGTGCATCTATGTCCTCTATATTCCTCAAAAAACTTGGAAAAGGGTTAGAAAAAACTGAGTTCTACTCTTCACAGCTTTAAACACAAGAAACTTGTCGACCATGTACTTTTTATACATGCTTTTTCTGGTTGTGATACCACGTCAGCTATTTTCGAGTAGGTACGGTAAAACAAAATTGATTTCCGCGTTGAAAAAAAATCACATGCAACAAATGTTGTACTATTTTAAATCAAAAAAAAACGAAACACGAACTGATTGCGTCAACAGGAAAAAATTATTTATCGCTCTCTATGGCGGAAACAACGAAAAATCCTACGACGTATTTCACGTATATGAACTTAGCGAAACACTTTCAACAAATCGACGCGCGCATAGTGCCATTATTTGCCGTTTTTTTGCCGTTAATTAATTGTGCAAAAAAAAAATTTGCCGCTCTTATTTTTTAAAAAATACAGGGTGTTTCGCTAACTTCACGTGAAGTTAGCGAAGCAGTTTCTGCAAATGATTTGCAAATCGCCGCGCGATAGTTGAATCATTTGCCGTTTTTTTGCCGTTAATTAGTTGTGCAAAAAAAAAATTTGCCGCTCTTATTTTTTTAAAAATACAGGGTGTTTCGCTAACTTCACGTGAATTTAGCGAAGCACTTTCTGCAAATGAATAGCAAATCGAGGCGTGAGAGCTGAATCATTTGCCGTTTTTTTGCCGTTAATTAGTTGTGCAAACAAAAATTTTCTAGTTCTTATTAAAAAAAAAAAAAAGATTCATTAAAAAAAACTAAAAAAAGAGTGTTTAACTGTGGCCAAGTATGCATGGAGACAGCGAAGCATATATTTATAAAATGAAAACAGCAAACAGTTCTGGCCGTTAATTTCTGCCCAAACAAAAATCACACTGCTTGATAAACGGTTTTTAGGGTGTCTCGCTAACTTTCATTGGCACTAAGCTTAAACACTGTTTTTTTTTTAATTAATGAAAATATATAGCGGCAAATTCCAAAAAGGTGCGAATAATTAAAACAGCCCTAGCGGCTAATTCCTGCACAAAAAAAAATCAAAATGTTTGATATACAAAGGGGTTTTAGGGAGTGTCTTTACTAATTTACTAATTTTCGTCCGCTCTGAAATTGAATGTTTTTTTTTTTATGAAAATATATAACGGCAAAATCCAAAAGGGTGTGAATAATTAAAACAACCCTAGCGGCTAATTCCTGCACAAAAAAAAATATCAAAATGTTTGATATACAAAGGGGTTTTAGGGAGTGTCTTTACTAATTTTCGTCCGCTCTGAAATTGAATGTTTTTTTTTTAATGAAAATATATAACGGCAAAATCCAAAAAGGTGTGAATAATTAAAACAGCCCTAGCGGCTAATTCCTGCACAAAAAAAAATCTAAATGTTTGATATACAAAGGGATTTTAGGGAGTGTCTTTACTAATTTTCGTCCGCTCTGAAATTGAATGTTTTTTTTAATGAAAACAGGGTGTCTCTGAAAGGTGCGGAAAAAAAGCTACCACAAATTCCTGAGGCCTAAATAAGCCGATCTAACCCAACTTATCTCTGTCCAAAAGTGGATGATTTCGGAGATACAGGGTGTCAAAAGTTCAATTTGGTTTCCGTTTTTCTTAAATAACTTTTTTAATAATTGGTATATTTTCACAATATTCGGCTGAAGGGGCTTTTGTGGGGTGAAAAATTAAAAACTGCAATCATTTTTATTGTAAAATTTAGAGGGCGCCACCTGCGGTACCTTGAACACATTCAAAACGAACTATCTTTTTTGGGCCACTCTGTATTTAACTTTTAAATAAAAATTCTTATTCTCCAACGTATTTTATCAAAAAAAAGGCATACGGTAAGAGTTGATTTGAGCAGCCGTTTCTGAGATATCTGGATTTAAGAAAATCACTACGTGCATGGCCAGGCCTAAGTAAGTAGTTATTAGTAATTATTGTAATAATTAAACACAATTTGAAGCGAAGGCATTGAATTAAAATTATTTTACTTAAAGGCCATACCAGGTTTCAGGTGTGAGCTATCTCTCACATATGCCTGTGGTGCGCGTACTGTTGGAGTTCACTCTTTTGGGGCCACCCTTTTTATCGGAAGAGCCTGAAAGGCACTATTTGAGAAGTATTACGAGGCAGAGTACTATGCGGTGCTTTTCCATTGCCTTCCACAAGGTGCATCCCGATTTTGGCTAGAGTAGCACAACAAATACTTTTCGGCTGCTGGTAAGTTTCGAACCAAGGTTTACCGGCTGGTGGACGAACGCTCTATCCACTACACCACGGGACCCACTTAACGAATTTATATCAACGAGATCACTGTCACTATAAAGCAAGTAAGTAATTGGTGTCAAATCGAATCTAAAAAAACAAATTTACTTTAGTAATGGCCGTACAGTATACTAATGAAGAAATGAACGATATGTTATTGGTTTTTGGATATTTCCAAGGAAATGGTTTAGAATCTTGCAGATTATCAGTGAACGATTTCCGAATCGTCGTTTACCAAACCATAAAACCTTTAATGAAAGACGTCTTCGTGAAGCAAGGTAGGTTTACGCCTGTTTCTATTAATTAAGGTCGTGCACGTACGATAAGAACTCCAGAGGTTGAGGAAGATATTTTAAATAGGATTGAAGAAAATCCTAAACTCAGCACCAGACGATTGCGCTTAGAGCTAGGTGTATGCAAAGATACTGTTAACAGGGTGACCAGAGAGAGAACAATTCACCCATTTCATGTTGAACGGGTATAAGACCTTTTACCCCATGATTATGAACCACGTCTAGCTTTCTGCCGGTTCATTTCCAAGAAGAATCAGGATAGGAACTTTACACAAGGAATTTTATTCACAGATGAAGCCTGTTTCACGCGGATTGGCATAACTAATTTGCACAATGTACATGTCTATGCTGGAGAAAATCCTCATGCGATTAAAGTAAGCCATTACTTATCAAAAGTAAGCCATTATCAGCATGAGTTTAAGATCAATGTGTGGGCAGGAATCATAGACACTTTCATAATTGGTCCTGTCATTTTACCACCTCGACTTAATGGCGAAAATTATTTGGAACATCTGCAAAACGAATTACCACACTTGTTTGATCTCCTGCCCTTGGAACTTCAAAGATGAATGTGGTTTGACGGCGCTCCTCAACATTTTTCGCTAAATGTGCGTAATTATTTGAGCGAACAGTATCCAAATAGATGGATAGGTAGAGCCAATGATGCACCCACAAGTTGGCCAGCTCGATCGCCTGCTACGACACGGATGGAATACTTTTTATGGGGAACTTTGAAAACCCTTGTGTATTCTAGGCCATAGGAAAAACAGAAGGTTAATTAAGGAGACGTATTGAAACCGGAATGGACGTTTTGAAAAATGATCACGAAATGCTCCAAAGAGTTCAATTTAATTTTTTTAAACGTATAAATCTTTGTATACACGAAAATGTAAATCATTTTGAACATTTGATAAAAGCATTTTTTTTAAATTAAATTAAACTAAATTTTTGTTGTTGATAAATCTCTTATTGACTGTTTTAACTAAAGTACCTACCTATAAAGTTAAATCCACATTTATGTACCTAGTCGTTTTTTTGTAGCTTTCAGTGACAGTTATTTTAATTCAACGCCTTTGCTTCAAATTGTGTTCAATTAATACAATTACTTACTTAGGCCTGGCCATGCACGTAGTGATTTCCTTAAATCCAGATATCTCAGAAACGGCTGCTCAAATCAACTCTTACCACGTATGCCTTTTTTTGGTAAAAGACGTTGGAGAATAAGAATTTTTATTTAAAAGTTAAATACAGAGTGGCCCAAAAAAGATAGTTCGTTTTGAATGTGTTCGAGGTACCGCAGGTGGCGCCCTCTAAACTTTACAATAAAAATGATTGCAGTTTTTAATTTTTCACCCCACAAAAGCCCCTTCAGCCGAATATTGTGAAAATATACCAATTATTAAAAAAGTTATTTAAGAAAAACGGAAACCAAATTGAACTTTTGACACCCTATATCTCCGAAATCATCCACTTTTGGACAGAGATAAGTTGGGTTAGATCGGCTTATTTAGGCCTCAGGAATTTGTGGTAGCTTTTTTTCCGCACCTTTCAGAGACACCCTGTATAACGGCAAAATCCAAAAAGGTGTGAATAATTAAAACAGCCCTAGCGGCTAATTCCTGCACAAAAAAAAATCAAAATGTTTGATATACAAAGGGGTTTTAGGGAGTGTCTTTACTAATTTTCGTCCGCTCTGAAATTGATGTTTTTTTTTTTAATGAAAATATACAAGGTGTTTCTAAATGGAGTACTATAAATTGGAGGACTTGTAGATAAAGTTAAAAAAATACGAAAATGTAGGAAAATTTTTTTTCGAAAAGGCTTTATTGATGAGATACAGGGTGTTAAAGAGTCGACCGACAGACCACTCTTGTGTTAATATTTGTTGAAACAATAACCCAACTGAGACAATTTTTTGTGTGTAACAACAAGTTATAAAGAGCAATAATCAGACAAATTTTCGGTTTATTTCAATAAGCCAGTGGCGTAGAAACAGGGGTCGTTTGACACTTTTCACTCTTTAAAAAAGTAAGGGCTAGGTTTTTTGATGTCTTATTACTTTTTTCTGAATCAACGGTCTTTTTACAATAAAAAAGCCATACTTGTTTAATTTGCCCAGAGGCGTCCGTTTTTGACGAGGTTTTTGAGATATTTGCAATTTTGTGTCAAAAAAAAAAAAAATGCATTTGAACGATTATCAAATCAACCAAAAATAATGTTTTCGTTGGAGCAACGTTTAAATGCATGTGTACGTGCAAACGGAGGACACTTCGAGCAATATATTAGATAATCATTAGCGGCCAATATTATAAACGCTGGTTAAGTTAACTGGCAGATTTCTGTGCCCGATTTTGAAGCTAATATTGACCTCGAATAACTTTTATTTAAATTTTTGTAATCCCTTTTATGCCAAGAGTAATTAAATTGCAATAATTTCGACCTATAGTCTATATCTTCGCCAGAAACGACCACAGAAATCGGCCAGTTAACTTAACTAGCGTTTATAATATTGGCCGTAGGTAATTTTATGTTAGGTATGTTTTGTTCAATTACTTATGTTTTGTTATGTGTTGAATAGTTTTCTTGACAATAAAATTATTTAATTTTCACTTCGGATATGAAATGTCAAACTGACAAGTAAGTCCAAAAATTAGTTTATTTAAATTTCAAAGCTACCTTCACAATTTTAATAAATGAAATTTTTTAATTGCAAAAAAAAACAATTGCAAATATCTCACACCTTTTTTATTACCAATAATTATTATTCACACCTTTTTGGATTTCGACGTTATATGTACATATATTTTCATAAAAAAAAAAAACATTCAATTTCAGAGCGGACGAAAATTAGTAAAGACACTCCCTAAAACCCCTTTGTATATCAAACATTTTGATATTTTTTTTGTGCAGGAATTAGCCGCTAGGGCTGTTTTAATTATTCACACCTTTTTGGATTTTTCCGTTATATATTTTCATTAAAAAAAAAAACATTCAATTTCAGAGCGGACGAAAATTAGTAAAGACACTCCCTAACACCCCTTTGTATATCAAACATTTTGATTTTTTTTGTGCAGGAATTAGCCGCTAGGGCTGTTTTAATTATTCACACCTTTTTGGATTTTTCCGTTATATATTTTCATTAAAAAAAAAAACATTCAATTTCAGAGCGGACGAAAATTAGTAAAGACACTCCCTAACACCCCTTTGTATATCAAACATTTTGATTTTTTTTGTGCAGGAATTAGCCGCTAGGGCTGTTTTAATTATTCACACCTTTTTGGATTTTGCCGTTATATATTTTCATTAAAAAAAAAAACATTCAATTTCAGAGCGGACGAAAATTAGTAAATTAGTAAAGACACTCCCTAAAACCCCTTTGTATATCAAACATTTTGATTTTTTTTTTGTGCAGGAATTAGCCGCTAGGGCTGTTTTAATTATTCGCACCTTTTTGGAATTTGCCGCTATATATTTTCATTAATTAAAAAAAAAACAATGTTTAAGCTTAGTGCCAATGAAAGTTAGCGAGACACCCTAAAAACCGTTTATCAAGCAGTGTGATTTTTGTTTGGGCAGAAATTAACGGCCAGAACTGTTTGCTGTTTTCATTTTATAAATATATGCTTCGCTGTCTCCATGCATACTTGGCCACAGTTAAACACTCTTTTTTTAGTTTTTTTTAATGAATTTTTTTTTTTTTTTTAATAAGAACTAGAAAATTTTTGTTTGCACAACTAATTAACGGCAAAAAAACGGCAAATGATTCAGCTCTCACGCCTCGATTTGCTATTCATTTGCAGAAAGTGCTTCGCTAAATTCACGTGAAGTTAGCGAAACACCCTGTATTTTTTAAAAAATAAGAGCGGCAAATTTTTTTTTTTGCACAACTAATTAACGGCAAAAAAACGGCAAATGATTCAACTATCGCGCGGCGATTTGCAAATCATTTGCAGAAACTGCTTCGCTAACTTCACGTGAAGTTAGCGAAACACCCTGCTGTATTTTTTTAAAAATAAGAGCGGCAAATTTTTTTTTTGCACAATTAATTAACGGCAAAAAAACGGCAAATAATGGCACTATGCGCGCGTCGATTTGTTGAAAGTGTTTCGCTAAGTTCATATACGTACGAATTTCGTTTCAACTTTTTCTCCCGCACGGGACAAAAGACAAAATCGGATCTTACTTCTTTACCACCATCAGAGTTAGCTGCTGAACAGCATTCATTTCGAACTTGTTATCGAATACAAACATGGTTTGGCAATATCTTGGAAGCGGAAACCTGGGGGTGGAAGAGACATAAATGTGAATTAGAACCCGTAAGGGATAAGCACTAAAGATCCAATTCCATCTTCACTTCCCAAGGTTATTTCGTGTGCATGCACAAAAGATTGCGGCGCAGCTTGTGGCTGCAGAAAAACAGGACTGAAATGCTCTGCAGTTTCCAAGAACTGCTCAGGTCAAAATTGTTTAAACGTCGCGGAAATCACTGTCGACAGCAGCGATGACGGAGACATTTACGATTTGCCAACCACAGTACCCCTGCCTCGCTAAAGCCGAGCTAAAAATTCAGACAAAATTTCTTGTGGAATATTAAACAAAGAAAATGATGAAGTCCATCTAGCCCATCGAAACGTGCTAGAAAAAAATAAAAATATAATTTTGACTTTTAAAAGCACAGAATTGCCTTGATTTAACAAAAACATACTAATAATAATAATTATATTATTGTACTTTGTTTAACTGACTGTTACTTGATTTTTTCCTCAAAAAGTACACTTATATGTTTTTTACTTTAAATTTAGCAACTAAGCATGCAATAAAGAAAGTTTTAAAAATAAAGATTATTAACTTGTGTATTAATTTTGCAATTCAAAATATTGAACATTTATGAACAATAAACGTAGAAATGTTGCACATTGAATGTAAATTAAAACAAATGATCAATTTTTCATGCGAGTTTTCGACTCGTTGACGAATATGTATAATTATTCGTCAATTCAAAATTGTACAACACCGACATGCACATGTTTGCGCGTAGATTGCCGGAGACTGGATTATTGGATTTTCAAGATTGACCTACCGCTGCATAGGTAATTGATTGTTCTTCAAAAAACTACTAGAGCTTTCCAGCGTTAAAATGCAAAAAAATAAGTAATTTGCAAAAAACCCTTATTCGAAAGACAAATTTTTAACTTTAAACCTCTATTTTTTTTTATTATTAGTGTAACAAAAAAAATATTTGTATAAAAAATGTAGGTAATTTCATAAAGAAGAGAATGATATGTCATTTGCTTATGTGCGATAGATAGAAGCCGAGATATTCGTGAAAATATAAAAAAAAACGCTTTTCTGCATAACTTGGTAAGAAAAAATCGCACGGTGCTGCAAAATTTGGATTCGACATTTCTTAATGGTCATCTATCGAATTTCGTATAGCACAAAATTTGTGCATGGTAACGCAAACTCAAAATACCATTCTACTGGCCTATTAATAGAATATGTTCTACCCTTAGGTGGCACTGGCAATTCTCACATCGAGGTGCATCTATTGATGCTGCCATCTCTGCTCTAGGTTTTGGAGTTTTCCACGGACTGAGTTCTTGATATTTGAGAGGCCGGTGTAAATTTGGTTCCATTGACTTTGCCATTTTTCAGTAATGAGATTTTTTATATACAGGTTGTCCCGTATCGTTATGTTCAAATTTTTTGAGCATATAGTAGGCTTAATTTTGAGCCCAAAAAACCCAAAAGTGGCAGATCTATCTTTACTCGTTACGAAGTTACAGGCCTAAGAAAATTATGACTAGTAAATAACAAAGATTCAACTTTGAAAACCACACAACCACATGTGTTGTGGTTTAGGCTAATAATTTATTGTTATGGTGGCGACATGAGTAAATGTCACCAAAATAAACATTAGAATAAGAGGTTCTCCTGCTCATACAAAATGGCATTTGGATTCAAATAAATGGGACACCAGCATATTTCGGAATTGGCGTTTATAATTAAATTCCAAAAAGCAATTATTATTGGATCGTATTCAGCATGCTAGTCAAGAGATCGGTCGCGAAAAAAGACGAGAAATTAGAACTGTTACTTCTGCAATAGGCCTCCGAGCACAAGTTTGTATTCAGCAAGGAATAGGACATTTGTAACACATGATAAACTAAAGATGTGGTCAATAAAATAAACTTTATGTGGTTTTCAAAGTTAAATCTGGTATTTACTAGACATTATTTTCTTAGGCCTCTAACTTCGTAACGAATGCAGATAGACCTGCTACTTTTGGGTTTTTTAGGCTTAGGAATAAGCCTACTATTATATGCTCACAGGATTTGAACATAACGATACGGGTCACCCTGTATATCTTCATATCGGTTTTGGTGATGATGTTCTCTTCCGTGATCTTTTGGTTCGATGCAGCCTCTTTTGCAAGTTTTTCTGCTTGTGCATTACCGGTTATCCCAATATGTGATGAGGTATGTATGAAAATGATCTGAGAGCCGCGGCCGCTTAGCTTTTTCGTTAGCTCTCTGATGATGTTTTGTACAATGTTGTTTGATGAGTATACATGACTTGAAGGTCTTGTAGTGAGCTGAGCGAGTCTGTGAAAATTGCAAGTAATAATTTATGACGTAGGTTGGTTACTTTGATATACTCAAGGGCTCTAGAAATTGCATATAATTCAGCAACGTATAGCATAGATACTGCAAATTAGAGGCAAACGTATTTGTATAGAGAGTTCCTCTGCAAAAACAGCTGATCCTACTCCGTCTGCTGACTTCGATGCATCGGTGAAGATGAACTTATGTTTTGGAATCAATTTGTTGTTCTTGGTGTGTTGTGGGTTGCATGGTGTTTGGAAGATATTGCAAGGAAGACAAGACAATTGGAAGACAAGGTGAGTTGGATTCTGCGGAGCTGAAGTGGTATAGTTGACCTGATAAGCATTGCAGACTATATGCTGGACTGGTTCTAAACGCTCCTGAAGCTATTCTAAGAGCCGAGTTCTGAAGAGATTCAAGTTCCTTTAGCCTGGCTTTACTTGCCGTCGAGTACGAGATTGCTCCGTAGTCTAGTTTGAAGCGTAGCAGACTTTGGTATATGTGGATAAGCATATCACTGCTAGCCCCCCCCCCAATGATGGTTAGCTAATATTTTCATGAGATCCAGTATTCTTGTTCCAGATCTGGGGTGACCAGGTTAGTTTTTTATCAAATATCATTCCCAGATGCAGTATCTCGCTGACGAATTTTAACGGTTTACCGTTAAATGTTAATCCAGGATTATCTGCGTTGTTTTTCATTGAGAATAATATGCATTTGTTTTTTTTTCGGTAGATACTTTGAAGCCTGACATCGAGTGTTATCTCTGTTTGTTCTTACTGAGTTTTATACTCAAGGAATTCTTTATCATAATTTTCGTCTCTGGAGAACTTTTGATATGTGTCAGCTAAAATCTCGACGATTTCGCAGTTGATATTAGTATAGTTTGGTCGTCTGTTGTATGCTGTGTGATGCGGAAAGGTTATTTTTCCAACGACCACTATACAAAACACTACTTTGCGCATCGTTTTTTGTGCGCAAAATAGCAGATTTCTCACGTATCCAAAACTGTGCGACAAAGTGACATAAGGCATAGCCAAAAATCGTTTCCGTACAGTTTTAATGTAAACAATAGTGATGGGCGGTAACTGAGAACTCAACTGTTACTTATTGTTGATGGAATAACTATTATTCATTTAAAGCTTCAAGGTAATAAAATAAACACGAATGGGATAACATAGAACCCGACAAGACTATAAAATATAATAAATACTTATTATTCTCTTGTGGCAGTAATTATTAAAATTTACGAGTTGATCGCTAATAACAGCATTGGTAGCGTTCAAATCAAATTCACGAACGTGAAAACTCGCACACCTCTAACTTCAATCGACGACGCACAGTCGACTGCGTTGTGTGGAAGTTGCATATCTATCACGTTATGTGTTAAATTTGTTAAATAATTAATCTGTTAAATTGTGGTCGTAGGAAAAGTGTACACGTGTCACACTGTGTGTAGCACGTGTGGAAAAGAAATTTCACACTCGTGTGAATTGTGACACGAGACGAAGTCGAGTGTTTCACACTCGTGAGAAATTTCCTCTTTTCCGCACTTGTTTCACAATATACTATTGTTCCCATCATTTTGTTAATTTTTACAAAATAATAGGGCATTTAACAAAAACACCCAGAATAATGGTTCAAGAAATGGTTCAGACCTATTATAGCCTTTGCCATAACCAAGGATATACAGTGCACGAGAAAAGTAAGGAATAAATTCGATAAAACGGCGAGGGCTGTTTTTTTGAAAAAATAAAAAAACAGGTCGATTTTGTTTTTGAGTTGTTCAACTTTTGACATAATATTGGGGTATACAGGGTGATGCGCGAAAAAGTGGTGACGTCATCGGTATTTTTTTTAAATGGCAACCCTTATTTTTTATTCCATTTTTTGATACTTATTTTTTGGAAAATTGAAATGTCAGATAGCTCTTAACGGCTTATGTAAGTCTATAAAAAATTATTAATTAATTTCGAAAAATAAGAAATCTCGTTTTTACTGTTTTTTCAGGATATTTCAGGAGCCGTCAGTCGTCACAGATATCTTGCCAGTCTTGACGGATTCGAGATGGCCACAAAACTACGCATCTTTTCTCTAATTAACCGACCCTGTATCTCTTACAGCCAATATTATAAAGGCTCATTAGGCTAACGGACAGATTTCTGTGCTCGTTTTTGAAGCTAATATCGACGTCAAATGACTTTTATTAACATTTTTGTAATCACTTTCATATCAAGAATAGATAAAATTAAGAAATTTCCACTTAGACTCGATACCTTCCTCAGAAATGGCCACAGAAATCTGCCAGTTAACTTAATGAGCCTTTATAATACCCGCTGTTAGCGTTCAGGAGATAGCAATATATAGAGAAGGATATATGGTGCACCTGTATAATTATGCGCTTCGATTAAAAAAAAATCGTCGATAGCTCAATTAGTTTCAATAAATATATGACAATAATTTACATTTTTTAAAAACAATTTTTCTAAATTACTAATTTTTGCAATTTTCGTCAATTTAAAAAGTCCTGACCTATGGAAAAGTGTCGTAAATGTCCATTTCTTTGTTGGGGAGTAGTCTCTAATGCACCCTAAGTGGCAGCCAAAAAAAAAACACAACACATTTTTCGTCTCATTTCGCTCCACTAAGTACTACCAGTGGCGACGTAAATTCGTAATAAAACGAAACGAAAACATTACGATTTGCCTAAAATAATTCGCGAGTTATTATGTAATTACCATTTTATTTTTATAGATTGTTTAGTAGTGGTGATAATATCTTTATTTTGTTTAGTGTTTATGCAGTGAGTGTCCACTGCATTAGAGGTTAGTAGAGCTCTCCTGCTGAGCTTATGGAGTCATTTTAATGACGAAAAATAAAGATGTTATACAGGGTTGGCCGTTTTTTATGAACCTCTGTATGAAGAACCTCTTTTTATTAAAATAGTAAAATTTTGTTTAACTTCATGAAGCTACAAAGTCAAATTGTTGCTATAAAATTAATTCTGTTTTTAGTGGCTGCTAAAAAATCAAACATGTCAAAAGACAAAAAGCAAACAGAAAATTCTATTGCTGTATGGTTGCTATTAAGAGCCAGAGACCGAATGAACAATAAAAATAAATAAAATACTTCAGGTGATTAGGTGATCGCGAATTGGCGGATGCAGTATACAGAGTGTTGCAGAGGATGTTCAAAGAGACTTTAAATTTAAAAGAAAAAGTGTTTCCATGACTTCATTACCGAGATATACATAAGGTTTCCTTTTTCAAAAATTTAAATCAACATGGCAGTCAAATTTAAGCCATTTTCACCGACAGAACACATGATTTCACATAACTATAGTAGGATTAACTTTAAAAAGTCAGATGTGACGTCTCACTAACCGTCCGAATTAATATTTTTAATTTCACCAGAAAATGTCAAACAGTTAATTGTCAAGTTGTGAACGAGCGTAATTATTGAAGGAATCATTCAAAAAATGAATTGAACCGCGTACGTCAGTTTGAGAGCCACTGACAACTACATAAAATTTATTCACGTAATGACATTCTATCCTCTGTGTTGTGCATTTAATTCTCATTCAAAACCAATGTTGACGTATACTTATTTATGCGGGATGGAGTGTTTAGACAAACTGGACGGTTACTATAAAAACACGTACATGAAACAAAATAAATCGAACTATCAAAAGGATGTGTATTCTTAATCGATACGTATGACTTTTTAGACTTTATTGGACTATAGCACGATATTGCCTTGTTTTTTATTCATTTATACAGGGTGATTCAAAATTCAGTTCAAATATTTTAAGGGCGTATTTACCAGCCAAAAATAAGAAATTTTTTTCATATAATCGTATGTCCTAACTTGCTGCGTTTTCTAGATACAGAGTGTAAAATTTTGAAAAAAAAATCGAATTTTTATTAATTACTCAAAAACCTTTCAGCCGATTTAAATAAAAATTGTTAGGCTTATTTGTCGTTATAAGGAACTTCCTTTGATGGGAATAGCATAAATTTATTAATTCCAGTGGTGTCTCAGGGGGCTACCTACTTGAAACTTATAGGTAAAATTATGGTACGCCACTGCTCTTTTGAAAATTTATATTTTTATTAGATTAAGCGGTCAATAATGTAACTTTCTTGCCTCTTAAGATTTACTCGTATCTAACTTTGTTTTCAAGAAAAAAATCAAAATCTGTACAAGGCCCTATTAAAACAAAAGTAATAAATTCAAATCGATTATTGAGATTCTTTTAATTTAATTCAGGTAGCCCCCTGAGACGCCACTGGAATTAATAAATTAATGTTATTCCCATCAAAGGAAGGCCCTTATGACAACAAATAGCCTATAAAATTTTATTTAAATCTGCTGAGAGGTTTTTGAGAAATTGACAAAAATCGTTTTTTTTTTCAAAATTTTACCCCCTGTGTCTAGAAAACAAAGCAAGTTAGGACATACGATTATGGGAAAAAACTTATTATTTTTGGTTGGTCAATACGCCCTTAAAATCATTGCGCTGAATTTTAATTCACCCTGTATATTTTTTTGTTTCACAAAATTGGTCATAATATATTATAAAGTAGGTACTTAATCCATGCTTGGAGAAAAAAGTAAATGAACTTGGAATTTCTAATTTACGATTATAATTCTGTTGTACTATCCCATTTTGTAACCGCCAATTTGGAACCACCCTGTGTAAAATGGTTCTAAAAATATATTTTTGACATATTTCTGAATAAAAAATTTTTCACAGAATTTAGTTCTTATGTTGTTTTTATAACCCTCTAAAATTATTTAAAGTACTTTCAAGTTATCGTGTTTTAGCATAATGGCATTTGCCAAAATTTTGATGCATTCAACTATTAAAAGGACCAGTTTATCCATTTTTAGGGTATAGGTCCAATACATCAATTTTACTTCCAAAATAGTAGGTAATGTACTGTTATGGTATTCCGTTGTCCCCTCTTATCTCAATTTATTATTATTATTAGTTTTATTTCAAAAAATTTTATACCATAAACAAATTTTTATTATTATTGTTACTTATGAGGGCACTCTTTCCCAGTTGGGTTCAGTTGAAAAAATTTTGGTTTTAATTTCATTTTAATCTAAATTTGAAATTTTATAAAATAAATCGTTATACAGCTTGACAAGAATATCTTGGCGGTTGTTAAAGGAGAGAGAGGTCCTAGAACGAGACAGAAAATCACCCCACCACCTTATCTGTTTTAGTACATTCCATGTAATAAATTTTGATGTATAATAAATTTTGAACAATGTTTTGACAGTGATACTTGACGTTTATATTTTATTATGAACTACTATACTTTATTTTTTATTTAGATGGATTCCACCAAGTCAAAATTCTAGGGGAACGATTGGCAACAAGACTGATTAGGTTGGTTATGGTGATAGTTGTTACTAGAATAGTTACTAAATTAATTTAGGTTATGTCGATTAGTTGAAATGTCATTTTATTTCAGAATTTAAAATTCAAAAAACTATAAACGCAATTTTTAGAGGTAAATTATAAAATTTTAGAGACTTGTAAATGTAAGTACCTAGCTATTTACTCTTATAAATCTTGTGTATATAGGATTAGACCGATTCATTCTTAGTTTTATGTAAAAATGTTGAAAATAGTAGATTTTTATTGACAAATGAAGGTACTTTACATTATTTAATAATTTTTTAAGAATTTCTCAAGGAATCTGATTAAACTGTATTTTTGCTTAATCTGGAGAAACATCTTTCAATCGCTATTGTTTATAGCATTTGATTATTCATTCTGTTCTTTCTTTTGAAATAAATTTACCCTCCTCAGCATTTTATTGATAATTTGGTTTGTGAATTTGACAACTTCAACTTTTCAAGTTTCTTAGCGTTTCGCTGTGACTAGAGTACCGACTGAGGACCCAGACCTAGTTTTCGCAAAACGTCATTAGATATAGTCAATCAACACTCAACAGTTAAATTTATCCTCAAAAATTAAATAACTATTAAACAAGGACTATTTTCAAAGAAAATAAAGTAATTTGAAGTTTTTAATTTGCATTTTATAACAGTGCAACTTACAACAAGCAAACATGTTTTGCAGGTGACGTCATAGCCTATACCCGAATCGGGGAATGTTGCCGTTACTTTAGTCACAAACGTAAATTTTTTTTCAAGGTCAAGAAAACAGGTTTACCATCCGACAATATGAAAATTACTGTTTAAAGATTGCACAGGGTACCAACTTGACAGCTGTTTGACAAGTCCATCTAAATAAAAAATAGACTTTAGAAGCTAATTTGGCTGCGTTCAATTAATATGAAAAAATGAAAATCTAAAATAAACACGGGAGTTTTAGTTAGAATTATTTAATTATTACTATCATCATAAAATATATTTAATTATCACTATCACTATCACTATCAGAATAGTTCTCTTCGTCACTATCATTATATCTTCATCGTCGTTAATGCCTTCCCAGTTGAATAATTAGATCCCCCACTATAATATACATAGCTCCTTCTCTGGCCATTAACTCGTTCTCAATTTTTTTGTTGGTTGAATGGTCACACTTGGCATACCACTGCTCAGCCGTATAACCACAAAAAAACTCGTCACATAAATTCTGTACAATTTCAAAATTTTGGGCGATATTTCTGTCTGCCACATAGTGCTTCATATCCGCCCAAACCAACTCGATAGGATTGAGATCTGGGTGGTAAGGAGGCAGTCGCAAAACATCATGTCTTCTCATAATTTCATCAATTTCGTAGGTTTTGAAATTCGGCTTATTCGATTTGATGGGGTCATACAATTCTAGTTTATGGAAATCCGTATTAAATGGTATTTGCTTTTGTTGTAACCAAACCACTGCTGGATATCTGATTTTCTTGAAGCAGAGTTAGGTGGTTTATCTAACTGCACATTATGATATGGCGCGTTGTCAATCACAAATAAGTAGGTACGCTGTGAGGCGGTAAATTTGGAATAAGCTTGGTCTCCATCCATTTTTTTAGTTGGAATAATTCATATCATCGTGATAGTCTCCACTCTTCGTCTTCAACTTAAATCGCACGTAAGCATTAGGAATAAAACCAGTTTCTCCACCCGCGTGAATGATTACCATCCGTTGTCCTTTCGAGGCGGGTTGCGACAAAACTTCTCCACTGGCGTCGCTCCACGCTTTTTGATGAGCATGAGAAGAATAAGAATATACGTTTCATCTATGTACACTATATTTCTACCTTCGGCTCTATAATTTCTCATCCTTCTAAGAAACTTAAGACGCAAATATCGCACTTCTTGCTTTTCCATCAAAATTTTTCTATTAGTTCTTGTTTTTCTCCACCGAAAGCCCAGTTTATGGATAACCTTTCTGACACTTTTCCTTGATCCATTTTCTTGTTATCTTTTGTAAATTTTGCAGTCATCCTCTTGAGCGTTGGAGTAATTTTTTCGGTTGTATGAAAATTGTGTATAATTCGACGCAGTAAACATTGATCAAAGTCATCCAAGTTGGTTTTTGTTGCTAATTTAGTTCTTTTTTTACCAGGAGAAGTACATTTATGCGTTTGGTCATCGATGATTCTGCTTGTTTCCACCACTATCCTTTGAACAGTCCGTTCACTAATGCCTTTCGCAGCAGCAACCCGTTTTTGAACTTGATTATAATTGGTAAAATAGGACCAAGTATTTTTAGATTCACCAAGAAAATATTTATAAACGTTATTAATAATTTCACGGCTTTGACCGGAAAGGGTTTTATTAGCAACTTGGCTTTTAAAATTTGCCATTTCAAAAGCTTGCACTACGTTTGCAATAATTAACTGTCACAAACATAATAAAATATAAACGTCAAAAATCAATGTCAAAACATTGTTCAAAATTTATTATACATCAAAATTTATTACATGGAATGTACTAAAACAGATAAGGTGGTGGGGTGATTTTCTGTCTCGTTCTAGGACCTCTCTCTCCTTTAACAACCGCCAAGATATTCTTGTCGAGCAGTACATAAATTAATTATATAAAAAAAAATTGTTATACTCTAAAAATTTAAACTAAATACATGAATGCCAAAATCTTACAACATCCTTCTTCTTTATAATCCTTTCTCTAGTCCTCTGCTTCTCTTCTTCTTTACTTTTTCTCTCACAACACTTTTTCAAAATTCTCAAACTGCTTCTCCGACACCGTCTCTCGTTATCCCTTGTCCTTTCCAAATAAAGCTTCTCTCTCGTCCTCGTAGTCTCTTTCTCTTACTGCTTGTCTTGCGTTTACTAATAAATCTTTCATTTGGTTCCTTATCTTCTTTCTGCTTTCAAATTCTGCTCTATATCCTTTTGTGAAAAACTCTCTTCTTTAATAATTTATTCCTCTCTTAATTTCACCTTCTCTAGTTCCTCTGCTTCTCTTCCATTTACTAATAAATCTTTGCTTTCAGTTACCTTTCTTCCCTCTGCTTTCAAATTCCGCTCTATTCCCAATTGTTGAAAAACTCTCTTCTTTAATAATTTATTACTCTCTTATCCTCTTTCACTTTGATATCACTTATTCTTCTCTTTAATTGTTCTAAATAATTATTTTACCTTTTTCAACTTTATTTCTCTGACAGATGCTTTTAATTTTTTTTCTCCTCCATTCATTCTTATTCTCGTTGCTATCAACATTTTCCACCTTCTTTTTTTATATATTATCCCCTGATTTTTTAAACAATCAAAAAAATTCACTTTTCACATTTACAATAATTACCAATTACTAACAATTTTTTATTTGTTGCAAGTCATAAATTTTTAATTGTCACAATATTCAAATTATATCCAAACTTGAAATCACTGGTATTCTTTAGGTGAACCCAATTTTTCATAACAATACGTACATAATATGTATAGCACATAGGTACCTATACATCAGATGTACATCCACTGGATGTACATTTTTACGGAAAATGTACGTATATGGTACGTCTTATGCCAAAACTTGTTAAGGGCTGGAACGGCTCCAATAAAACGGGCTAAATTTCTTTGAGTACTCTATTTATTCAAAGTCAACGTTTCGATTCTTTTTGGAATCTTCATCAGGACATCTGCAATACTTTAATCTTAGAATCTTATAGTTACATCATTTAGTTGTCATTAACTTACCAAATAATTGAGGATTTTAATAAAAGCTAACATTTTTCTTTGGGGGACTAGAGTAAAACCTTTTCTGAGTGCATTCTACTATACTTTAAATCTAACAAAAACACATTAAAACTTAAGTTTGTAACGTCGTTAAAGGTTTTATTCTTTAATTGGCTCCATTTAAAATTATTAAATGGGACCACATTATCTAAATCTTTGCTATTAAGGTATTCATCAATGAGAAGGAATATAAGGTTCCGGAAACATGAATTTCGAACTAACATCGCCACCTGTTGCCGAGTGGTAGAACTAACTAAACTAGGCAAGTTCAAGATCCCTACCTTTAGTACAATCTGTAACTTCCTTCTCTTACAATCTTCCTTTTCGATAAATTAGAAACACAGATGTCGCTGTGATGTAGTTTCGCGAATTTAAATACAACAACCCTTTCTTCGAGCTGCGCGGAAAAGGTGCTCCGCAATTTCTGGACAGGACAAGTTTGTTCGGCTTCCAATCTTGGTGCTCGAAGCGACAAGTCGCACCCCTACCTTTTCTCTTTATCTAAGGACCGATTAATAAATCGGTTCTTTCTACCTACCCTATCAATCGGGGTACTATCTTATCTCGTCTGAAAACCTATCTACGGAGTAGAACCCCACCTGTCTTCCCGGACGCCATATTGGTTTCCATTTCTGGTACATCTGAATATCCGCTTTTATGGAAGGAATCTCTTACACTATCTGAAGGTTTTGCTGCTACCTGCCCCTAAATACTGGATCTCATCATTCGGAGCTTCATATTTTCGAGTTTCATCTAACCTCGAAGGACGACCACGCTACCAGTGTTAGGCACGTGTTCCCACGGGACACGACACCGTCCACCAGTCTTTCTGCCACCCCAGAGGGAGACCACGGTCTCTTATCCTGAGATTTCGTCCAGGGCCCCGCTCTCCAGTCTCGGCACGACATTCCAAGGAAGGCAAAATGTCGTATCAGTAAGCAAGTGTGACATAACCTTTTATTGCTCAGAGTGATATCAGAGAAATCTATTAGGAGTTTTGTGTATTTTTATTGCCTTATCTCGTCAAGAAATTGATGATGTTCTATTAATTAATACTTATAATCACCATTATTATTCAAGTAATACTTGAAATGAATTTGTCACTTTTTATGTGAAGGAAAGATAGATATCTATTTTCTCTACCAGTTAAACTGTTAAATGAGATATTTTGCAATTAACTTCATGATCAATTAATTAGTAATTTCATAACCATAGAATTTCAATAAGTTATTTTGTAAACAGAATTCATAAATATACTTTTCATTAAAAGATCAATTTTATTATTCAGTAGGTAGATACAGTAGTTAGAAATGATTAACATCTCATAACCTGAGTGAATTTTGATGCCTTTATAGTTCAGGTTACTTTAGATCTATTATTCAAAATTAAAAGGTCATCTGGCATCCCAGTAGTACCTTATATCTTAGAGGTAATTAAACCGTACCGCTTTATGCTGCTGATGCCACTACAGTCGCATGAAATCTGAATGAGATTTTGGTGCATCAATAAATACTTCGGCCCAACGAAGGTAAGTCGGCTTTGTTTTTCAACAACGATCGAATTTTAATTGGCCCAGAGCCTATTCTAATTAGCCCGACCGCAGCAATTGGCACTCCCCGGTGTGGAACGTTTACTTCTTTGAATTAGAAATCCAATTTATCTTTATCTTATTTGGCTTTTATGTATCTAGGATTTTCATAAAATAAATCTCATAACTATTTGAATTTGTCTGCGATATCACTTGATATTTATATAAATTTCTCTTGTTGCTTACTGCATGTATTATTTATTGAAAGCTTTTGCATGATTTAGTTTTAAGTATTATTGTTCCCTAATATATGTGTACCTACCTAATTATCTTTGTGCAAAGTGCCGTGCCGCGAAAATACCTACTTTTTCTTACCGCTACACTGCCGCTAAAGGGTAACCCGTCAGGGAGCTTTACGGAGTGGTTGATTATACCGTCGCGATGTCTCGAGCAATGTTTTAGAGAAGCTTAATTCCGTACAGAGAGGATACTCGGATACGAGAGCTCTGTAGTTAAGCTGTCTTTGAAAACTGTATCCAAAAATCTTTCCCTGAAAATTGTCTTACCACTTCTCATAAATTAGGTTAGGTTTCCATTAATCTTTGACTCCCCAGTCAGCTGTTGATAATAGTGCCGACAAGCGCTAAAGCTACGAGCAGTGTTGCGACGTATCCCTTGCATTTTTTACGTCAAACGTAGAAAACGAATTCTTTACGTGTAAAGATACATCATAGCGTCACATAGCTTTTTTTTCGATCCCTACCTTACCGACTTTAGTACATTTCAATCATGAATCCCGTTCTAGCTTTATTAAGTGAAGAACTCGCTTACGAAATAGCGATTAGAAAACAAGTCCCATTTAATACACAGGAGAAAAGACGAATTCAATTTCGTGCCCTGTTAAATAGGGAAGAAAATTCTCTTTCTATTTCCGAATCTGTCTACCCCTTTGACAAAGATTCTGCAGAGGTGAAAAAGACTCTTGCAGATTTGAAAATCAAAATACAGGACGCTCCCTTGTCTCTTAATGACCCTATCTGTCAAAGAATTCAATGTCGCCTGAATCATGTGATCTCTAGAATCAATAGATTCAAACTTGATCAAGATCCTGAAGCAAAAGCTTTAGCTGATGATTTATTTTCTGAGGCTTTAGAATTAGAAGGTCAATGGCTTCTGAAAAACGACCAGTCCCTAGACCAAACTGATAACTCATCCAATTCCCAGAGTGCATCAAGCTCTACTGTCTCCACTCATTCTAGACCTAGTGTTCCAGTTTATAAATGGAATATTAAATTTTCTGGTTCTTCTAAGGATAATTTGATCCAATTTCTAGAAAAGGTCAAAGAACTTCAAAGGTCGAGAAATGTCTCAGACCGCGATCTTTTTGATTCGGCAATGGATCTTTTTGAAGACAAGGCTCTGATTTGGTTTCGCAGTGTTGCCAGCTCAATTATTTCTTGGGAAGATCTCAAGAATAAATTGAAAATTACTTTTCTCCCCCTCTCTTACGATGATGACCTATTAGAGGAAATCAAACAAAGAACTCATGGTGAATTTGAGTTAGTTGCTATCTATGTTGCCTCGATGCAAGGCTTATTTAAGAGATTGTCTACTCCCCCATCAGAAGTGGAACAATTTAAGATAATCAAGAAAAATCTTCATCCCTATTTCCAAAATCATCTTGCCCTTGTTGAGGTAGACAACATTCAGGACATAATTTCCATCGGAAAGAAGTTAGAAGATAATAGGACTATTATCCAACAATATCGTCCCCCTCCCTCTAAGAAGGTTCAAAGTCTCTTAAATTCAGACCTAGCATGTTCTGGAGAACCAGCTTCTTTCTCTTCTCGTAAAGCCAGAGGCACACCAACTAAAGGTGCACCTACACCTAGTAACCCCAAGATCCCTGTTACTAACCTTTCTGCAGTCACCTGTTGGAATTGTTCCAACAAAGGTCATACCTATGTAAGGTGTAATCTCCCTAGAAAAGTTTTTTGTTATGGCTGTGGTCATAAAAATGTCTACAAGTCTAAATGCCCCTCATGTTCGGCAGATTTCCTGAACTCTCTCAAAGTCACTTCTCGTTCAAAAAACGGCGAAGTTGCACAACAGGGTGCAGTGCGACAACAAGAGACAAGCCGCCCAAAGCGAGCCCTTGTAGAAAAGAGCTCGAAGCCAAAGGACGATCAGTCTCCTCCCTCTCCAAAAGACCAGCACTAATATCTTCCAGTTATCTTGTTGATTTCACTATCCAAAAGGAACAGTGGAAATCATGGTTGCAAAAAGTTGCAAACTTTTTCGAATCTTTTCGAATACCTCCTAAAAAGGACATACCTAAACCAAGTGCTGACTCTTTAATACCTGTTATAGCTCCAATCTTATTATCTAACCCTGTTGACAATAGACCATTTATAGCTGTCAAAATGTGTGACGTACCTTATACAGCCCTCTTTGACACCGGCGCAAATATCTCTGTTTGTGATTTGGAAACCATGCAGGAAGTTCTGGGTGAACTACCCATCCCTTCCAAAAATTCGGATTTGTTGTGTTCCCTGAAAAATGCTGACGGCTCCCCTCTATCTGTTATCGACATAATTGAACTTGACCTGACCATAGATGACGTCACAAAGAAAGTTCAATTCCATGTGGTATCTTCCATTTCACCACAAATTATCTTGGGAATAGACGTAGCTCGTATTTTCAACATGATGATTAATTTCGTAAATGAATCTTTCGAAGTTCATCCCGGTGATCCTTCGTCTTCATTATCTTCTGTCTTACCTAATGAACTTAAGGTTTGCGCTATCAATAAGATTCAGGATATCTCTTGTTTACCTCCTACCGACCTGTCTAGACTTGAATCGACGATAGACAAATTCAAAAGTTTGGCCCGTGTTGATATACTCCCTGAAACCAATGTGCTATGCCATTCCATAGAAACAAAAGACGCTAAGCCTTTTAGACAGAGACAATATCCCTTATCTCCAACCCTTCAACAATATCTGAATGAAGAGGTAGATAAATTACTTAAGTTAGAAATTGTCGAAAAAAGTAATTCTCCTTGGGTGTCCCCTGTTCTTTTGGTCCGCAAGAAAGACAAAACATACCGTATGTGTTTCGATGGTCGGAAACTAAACGAGATCACCACACATGACTCATATCCCCTGCCTAGAATCGATACTATCTTGAGCAAGCTCAAAGACGCTAATTATCTTACCTCCATCGATTTAAAGCAGGCTTTCTTTCAAGTTCCTTTGGACGAAGAATCCCGCCCAAAGACCGCTTTTGTAGTTCCCGGGAGAGGTTTATTCCAATTCCGACGAATGCCTTTCGGACTGAGAAACAGTGCTCAAACCCAACAACGACTTATGGACACAATTTTAGGTCCAGCTTTGGAGCCGTTTGTTTTCGTGTATCTAGACGATATAATTATCGCCACGAATAGTTTCGAGAAACACCTAGAAATTTTAAGGGAAGTATACGAGCGTTTAAAAGACGCTAATCTTACTGTCAACTTCGACAAATGTCACTTCTGTCGAGATTCTCTCTCCTTTTTGGGTTTTATTATCGATAGAAACGGATTGCGAGTCAGTGAAGAGAAAGTTAAATCGATTATTGAGTCCCCTGTTCCTCATAACACCACTGGAGTAAGACACGTCCTAGGTATCTTACAATATTATAGGCGTTTCATAAAGGATTTTTCTACAATCAGTGCTCCTATCTCAGCTCTGCTGCATAACCGAAAAAAGGGACAGTCAATAACTTGGAACTCAGAAGCTGATCAAGCTTTTAAACTTCTCAAGGAACGACTGACTACAGCTCCCGTTCTAGCTAGCCCAGATTTCTCGAAGCCCTTTTGCATACAGACGGATGCAAGTGATTTCGGGTTGGGTGCAGTGCTCTTTCAACTTGAGGGAGATTTTGAACACCCCATTGCTTTTGCTAGTCGAATGCTTTCAAAAGCCGAGAAGAAATACACCGTTACCGAAAGAGAATGTTTAGGTGTCCTCTTTGGTATAGAATACTTTCGCCCTTATGTCGAAGGTGCAAATTTTACAGTTTACACCGATCATGCCTCTCTTCTCTGGCTTCGCACGTTAAAAGATCCTATGGGTCGTGTAGCTAGATGGTGTTTACGCCTCAGCCAGTTTGATTTCGACATTAAACATCGAAAAGGCACTTGCAATGTCCCTGCAGACTATCTTTCCCGCTCTATTTCTTCTATCTCTCTCCAAAACTTTGTACCTGATGATTGGTATAAAGACATGGTCTCCAAAGTTACCGAGTTTCCTGAGAAATACCCTGACTTTACCATCAAAGACAATATTCTTTATAAACATGTTAAGCCTCGAGTGGAAGTCGTGTCTAACCTATCTGATTGGAAAATTGTTGTCCCTACTCCTAATCGGGAGGAAATAATTGCTCAATTTCATGACCCTCCAACTTCTGCGCATTTTGGAGTAAGTAAAACTTTGGCAAGAATTTCTGAAGTTTATTATTGGCCCAAAATGATTATCTCAGTCAAAAAGTACGTGAGAAACTGCCAGGTTTGTGGTGCACACAAAGCCCCAAACACTGCTCGTGTAGGACTCATGGGTAATTATAAGAAAATCAATTTTCCCTTCCAATTTCTCTCTATTGACTTCATGGGACCTTTCCCTCGATCCAAGGCTAGAAACACCCAACTTTTAGTCGTCACTGATTGGTTTTCGAAATTCGTTTTGGTTAAACCAATGCCTAATGCTACAGCAGCTGCCGTTACAAAATTTCTTGAGAACCAAGTGTTCTTAATTTTCGGTGTGCCTCAAATTCTGCTTTGTGACAACGCTCAAATCTTTAAAAGCAGTCTATTTACTAATTTGCTGAAAAACTACGAAGTTAATTTGTGGTATAGCGCCAGGCATTTATCTCAGGTGAATCCGACCGAGAGAACGAACCGTACCATCCTTACAGCTATCTCATCTTACATCCGTGACAATCATAAAGATTGGGATAAAAATGTTTATAAAATTGCACAAGCAATTAACTTATCGGTGAGCGAAGTTACTAAACACGCTCCAGCTTTCTTACTCTTTGCTAGAAATGTCCCTGTAGACGGAACCTTTTACGGTCCAGTCTCAGATAATTATCTAGAATTACCTGATGATCTGTCTTATGTTCATCGAGAACAAGACATATCTAAATTACCTCCTATCTTCAACGATATACGTGATAGACTTAAGAAAGCTTACGAAGTAAGTAAGAAACATTACGACTTACGCAAGCGCCCCGATGTTTTCACCGAGGGTGACCTCGTCTGGAAACATACCTACCCACTTTCGAATGCCGCAAAGAATTTTGCTGCTAAATTGGCCCCCAAATTCGTACTGTGTCGGATATCTAAAGTAGTGTCTAAATTAGTGTACGAATTACAGGACCAAGAAGGCAATCCCCTAGGTCGCTGGCATTCTAAAGATTTGAAGGCTTATCGAGGTGAAGACCCGCCGAAAAGCGACGAATAGTTCCTTGTAATATCTTCTCTTTAACTTTATTTCCCTACCTATCTTTATCTTTCTTTTTGTATTTGACAAAAATCCGTTTAGAAAATGAGGTCTAGCAATATGAGAATTGAGAAAGCTCCGTTTCTTGTTGTATCTTAGAATGAATGAAGAATGTATGCAGAATGAATACCGTATCTTTCAAAGCATTTCTCAAGGATCTCGAAACTAGCTGTGTGAATGTGTCCGGACAAGTGAAAATGTTGCTAATTTTGGGATCAGTATCTGCTATCCTCAGGCTCTCATTCTATTTTATCGCTCAAATTTTGAGAACCCATATCTTTCTGGTTATCTGAAATCATTACCTTGAAAAGTAACTATTCGCCTATCTCGTCTGACTAACGTTTACAGGTCTAATGTTATCTTTTAAATTTTCTTATGTTCAATGAACTAAAGAAAATGCTATCTTGCCGTTGTATCTACCTTATCTTATCTTTTACCTTTATCTTATCTACCGTCTAGTTTTAGACGGGTGCTTTCCCGACAGTTTCCGCCCTGCTATGTGCTAAAGTGAAAACTGCTCTGCTTGTCCAATCAGACGACAGCAGATCTCTTTTATCTTATCTTACCATCTCTTTCAAAGACGGGTGCTTTCCCGACAGTTTCCGCCCTGCTCTAGGCTAAAGAGAAAACTGCCCTGTTTGTCCAAGCAAAAGACAGCAGGTTACCTTTATCTTATACACCATCTCTGTTGAGTAGGGTGCTTTCCCGACAGTTTCCGCCCTGCTATGTGCTAAAGTGAAAACTGCTCTGCTTGTCAAATCAGACGACAGCAGATCTCTTTTATCTTTATCTTACCCACCATCTTTCCAAGTTTTGGGTGCTTTAAGATTTTCCGCCCTGCATGGCTAAAGTGAAAAATCCCTCTGTTGCCTCAACGGAAGACAACAGAATATCTCTACCTTGTCTTACCTATCTTTCAAGAAAACGAAAATTGAATTAGCAAATTTTCTTCTTGATAAAAATGACAGGCGTAAGCTTTAGTCAAAGCTTCGTGCCTTTCTTATCTTTAATTTCTTTTCAAAGAAAAGGAATTACCTATCTTACCTTATCTATAGCTATTAGTACCATAATAGAATGGTAGCTAATACTTATCTTCTCTGCGAATATTTTCCAAAATGGAAAATAAAAATCTATGTGAATTCTAGTGTTGAATTTGCAAAGATGACTTGAGATATTCGGTGTTAACACAAATGAATTTGAACACGGATATTGAATGTCCCCTACCTTAGCGATGAAAATGGTTGTTCCATTTTTCTTATCTTACCGAGTGAGATAAACTATCTTACCGTTACCTTAATGTTTATCTAATAATCCAGGCGATTATTGATGTTTTCTCCGTGCGATTATCAATGTTTCCTCCATGCGATTATTTGAATGATTATCCAGGCGATTATCAATGTTTCCTCCATGCGATTATTTGAATGATTATCCAGGCGATTATCGATGTTTCCTCCATGCGATTAATGAGAATTTATCCAGGCGATTTATTAGTTGTTGTAATCCAGGCGATTTATTAGTTATTGTAATCCAGGCGATTGACAGTTTTTCCGTGCGTATAGTGAGCTTTTAAGCAATCAGTGTGTTTACGTTGCTTGATAAATTTCACGTTGTTATCTGTTACCTGGCCTTAGAGGCAGAGTAAATTTCCCCTTTTTCTTACCCGTGCAATATGGAGTCGCGTAGGCAACGACGTAGCCAAATTTTCGCTGGCTTTAAAGACGAAAAGATTACCTTCAATTTCAGACTTTGGGAGGAGATGAAACTCCTACCCGAATTCGGAGTAAACCCGGATATTAGGGCTTGGCAAGTAAAAGCAAATAAAGAATGTTTTCTTATTGAAAAGGACAGATATTTTAAATTTCTATCTCTTCACGCTGTTCTGGAACACCGCCACCCTGACATAGATGTTTTAGACCATTTCTGTGAAGTCGCACAAGAAAGGTGTGACGCAGATAATATGGACGTGACCGCATCTTTGTTCAGATATAATGCCAGGCACCTCTCTACCGAGGCAGTTATCTTTGAAAATCCTATGGCCGAGGATGAGAAACAACGGTTTCGAATTCTAGGTTCATATAAAAAGCCCAGCGAAGATTGGTTACAAGTGCACAGAAACAATTGGACAAAGTTCCAAAAACAAGGAAACCCTGAGCGAGTTAGCATTAACCGTCCAATTAAATCTATAAAGTCGAGATTTGAACCAGAGACTGAGTTGGCGATTACTTTAGGACAGTTGTTACCTAGTCGTGTTCGTTGTCGTGAGAGGGCCATGTTGGCGATAGCCTACCCTACAACTATGATTATTAGTCCTTGTAAGACACCCATACCTTTATATAGTAGAAGAATCTACTACCCTCGCGACATTACGCCTGATATTCATCATACGGGACGTCGACATCCGTTAAAACATCTAGTTATTCCACTCTTTTTAGACTCGAAATTTCCCCTTCCGGAAATATTCAAAAATAGGTGTGTTTGCCAGCTTCTCTCATATCGAATCATCAAGAATAATCTTTTCGTGACCGCTCTTATATTCGACCATTTAATTAAAAATTCTTCTTGTTCCCCTAGGAGCAAAGACATCTTTCCTCCATGGCGAGAAAGTTTCCCTAAATTTTCCCCGTTGATTGACATAAGCGCAATCCAGATAATCACCCTTGCAGACACTCTTGTGCCTACACCTGTGGGACAAGAGCACTGGATTGTGTTGGGACAACTTTTAGTACGCCTGGTGAACGATGGTCAAATGTGGAGAAGGTTCGAATCTCACTTCGGTGTCCTGAATAGGGAACCTGAAGACGACTTTAATAACTTTTTATGGTTTCCAAGAAACCGTCCTAACCGTTTCCATTCCTCGAGGTATCTCTAGAAAGAGATGTTTACCTTGATGTTTCTTTATCTCATAGTCAAACTCGTTTGGGAGTCCAAGTTCCCTTGTATTATCTTTACCCAGGAAGGTTACCTATCTTTTAATTTTCTGATGCTCAGATTTTCTATAGCATCGACCCCCTTGAGGATCGATACTCCCCCTGTTTGCTACTTGAATCTGCCACTCGATCACGACGATCTTACCTCTGACTTTTCCGCTCCCCACTGTCTCAGTGGCGGGGCATGCTTCAAAGCAGAGCGCGGGTTGTCGTTGGTCGGGGAAGCGGTGTTCAACAGCAAGGGAGATGTTTCGTGCCCACCTCAGGAGATTTTTTCTTCTTAGGAATTCTAATTTTATTTATTTCAGAATATTCATTACTGTGATATCTGACAGTATTATTGATTTTGTTTATCTTAGTATGTATCTTATCTTATATTATCTATCTTATCTTATATTATCTAACCATATCTTATCGTATCTTCATATCTAGTTATCTAGAAATTATTCCTATGTTTATCGACATTGTTCGGCGAGAACAATTACCATTTAAGAAAGTTATCTTAATTATCTTATTACTATCGTTACTAGCATATCTTTTATTTTTGTTACCTTTGCAATGAAGCAAGAATATTTTATTTTTATACCTTATGAATAATTATTACCTAGTGCTTAATATTTAAGTTGCATGTAATTTTAGTAAACCTAACGCTATTCCCTTTTGAAAGTTGCATGTTACCTTAGTAAGCATATACAAGAGAAATTTTATTCATTCAATGAAACAGATCAACGATGTCGTTGACAGTTTGTTCGTTCAGAATTGTTATCTTATTTCCTCGAAAGGTTCACCACGATATTTGTGAACGTGATTTCAGAATCGTATTCTCTAAACTTATCGTCACCTAGTTGTCCCGCAAACATACCCTTCTTCGGGTATAGTAACAACTTGAAATACGCCTGTGCTTTTTCCAGTTGGTTTATCTTTAATCCTTTCCTTACCCCGGTAAAGAGAGGTGTGTAACGTCGTTAAAGGTTTTATTCTTTAATTGGCTCCATTTAAAATTATTAAATGGGACCACATTATCTAAATCTTTGCTATTAAGGTATTCATCAATGAGAAGGAATATAAGGTTCCGGAAACATGAATTTCGAACTAACATCGCCACCTGTTGCCGAGTGGTAGAACTAACTAAACTAGGCAAGTTCAAGATCCCTACCTTTAGTACAATCTGTAACTTCCTTCTCTTACAATCTTCCTTTTCGATAAATTAGAAACACAGATGTCGCTGTGATGTAGTTTCGCGAATTTAAATACAACAACCCTTTCTTCGAGCTGCGCGGAAAAGGTGCTCCGCAATTTCTGGACAAGTTTGTTCGGCTTCCAATCTTGGTGCTCGAAGCGACAAGTCGCACCCCTACCTTTTCTCTTTATCTAAGGACCGATTAATAAATCGGTTCTTTCTACCTACCCTATCAATCGGGGTACTATCTTATCTCGTCTGAAAACCTATCTACGGAGTAGAACCCCACCTGTCTTCCCGGACGCCATATTGGTTTCCATTTCTGGTACATCTGAATATCCGCTTTTATGGAAGGAATCTCTTACACTATCTGAAGGTTTTGCTGCTACCTGCCCCTAAATACTGGATCTCATCATTCGGAGCTTCATATTTTCGAGTTTCATCTAACCTCGAAGGACGACCACGCTACCAGTGTTAGGCACGTGTTCCCACGGGACACGACACCGTCCACCAGTCTTTCTGCCACCCCAGAGGGAGACCACGGTCTCTTATCCTGAGATTTCGTCCAGGGCCCCGCTCTCCAGTCTCGGCACGACATTCCAAGGAAGGCAAAATGTCGTATCAGTAAGCAAGTGTGACATAACCTTTTATTGCTCAGAGTGATATCAGAGAAATCTATTAGGAGTTTTGTGTATTTTTATTGCCTTATCTCGTCAAGAAATTGATGATGTTCTATTAATTAATACTTATAATCACCATTATTATTCAAGTAATACTTGAAATGAATTTGTCACTTTTTATGTGAAGGAAAGATAGATATCTATTTTCTCTACCAGTTAAACTGTTAAATGAGATATTTTGCAATTAACTTCATGATCAATTAATTAGTAATTTCATAACCATAGAATTTCAATAAGTTATTTTGTAAACAGAATTCATAAATATACTTTTCATTAAAAGATCAATTTTATTATTCAGTAGGTAGATACAGTAGTTAGAAATGATTAACATCTCATAACCTGAGTGAATTTTGATGCCTTTATAGTTCAGGTTACTTTAGATCTATTATTCAAAATTAAAAGGTCATCTGGCATCCCAGTACCTTATATCTTAGAGGTAATTAAACCGTACCGCTTTATGCTGCTGATGCCACTACAGTCGCATGAAATCTGAATGAGATTTTGGTGCATCAATAAATACTTCGGCCCAACGAAGGTAAGTCGGCTTTGTTTTTCAACAACGATCGAATTTTAATTGGCCCAGAGCCTATTCTAATTAGCCCGACCGCAGCAAGTTAAAATACTATCAAATTAATTTTCCTATTTACTACATTATTGCACTTCTTCTTAATCTATTGGTTTAATTTAATCACAGTTATTTTCATTATTATTTTATAAATTTTACACTTTTGTCTAAGTTAACATGTGCTCTCTGTGCAGTTTAGTTGCTTATAATTTCTATTCTATTGCACATGTTAACTTAGACAAAAATGTAAAATTTATAAAATAATAATGAAAATAACTGTGATTAAATTGAACCAATTTAAGAAGAAGTGCAATAATGTAGTAAATAGGAAAATTAATTTTATAGTATTTTAACTTAAGTTTTAATGTATTTTTGTTAGATTTAAAGTAGTAGAATGCACCCAGAAAAGTCTCTAGTCCCCCAAAGAAAAATGTTAGCTTTTATTAAACACCTCAACTATTTGGTAAGTTAATGACAACTAAATGATGTAACTATAAGATTCTAAGATTAAAGTATTGTAGATGCCCTGATGAAGATTCAAAAAAGAATCGAAACGTTGACTTTGAATAAATAGAGTACTCAAAGAAATTTAGCCCGTTTTATTGGTGCCATTCCAGCCCTTAACAAGTTTTGGTGTATCACGTTATAACAGAGTTATTTCTTGGTGTGTATACGTCTTATGGACATACTACGTATTTTCGTGTATGTACATAAGACATAATATGTCACATCCCAAAATTTTGTACATAAGACGTACATAGGACTGTACCTACGTTGGCTGATTAGTTGGGCTTGCTCCATAAAAAGTTGGGCTTGGTATCAAACCTAAAATAAAATAGTCAGACTAACATTTTTTTAGTAGTATATGAGGTTTGTCCAAAAACACGAATCTTGGCAAAGAGTAAAGTACCTTCATTTTCGATAATATCAAAAATTGTTACTTAAAAAAGTTGATCAGCACTACAATAAATAACATTCAAATATGCAATTCATCAAATATGTGTTTTATCAAAGAGAAACGTTTTATCAGTAGGTAGTGTTTTAGTTTTGGTGTTGTTTGTTGGTTACGCAACTGCATGTTATTTCATATTTTTAAATGTTTGCAATTATTCTAATCAACTTTTTTGAATAACAATTTTGGATATCGTCGAAAATAAAGGTAGGTACTTTACTCTTTGGCAAAATTAATATTTTTGGACAAACCTTGTATTTGACTGCAAAAATTTGATTTCTTGCTTATTTCATTTTAGGTTTCAGACAAACTTTTTATGGATAACTTTTTCCCTAAAATGGATAATAAAAGTTTCCCATATGACTCCAACTTATACAGGGTTAGAACTATTTAAAGGGCTATCACAGGGATATCCTAAACCCTTGAAGATACGAGGTCGGTTAAATTAAAGAAAAGTTGCGCTATTTTGTGACCATCTTGAATTCGTCAAAACATGCAAGATATCTGTGACTGTTCCTGAAATATCCTAAAAAAAACTGAAAAATCGAGAAATCTTATTTTTGCCATATCTTTCTTACCATTACCGGGCATCCACACGCTGGCCCAACTATTTGGCGAAACATTCACTGAATCATTCACCGAATCATTCGTGTACAAACTTGCCGTCCACACGTTGGCGATTGCAGTTGGCTTGAGGCTTGGCCGAACTACAGGCGAACGACCATAGCGAATTCATAATCACAGATAACGACAGTGGCGGCGTTATGTGTCTTGAATTTCCACGGGAATTGAAAATGTAAAATTGTTTTGCCATATTTATGCAAGCTCAGCTCTGATAATTTTTCTTTTTATAATTAATAATTGTTCTTTATATCTCACTAGTGCGGTAATAGACTTAGCGTACTAGTGCGGTAATATGGATTCTTATCCAAAGTAACTTAGATGGGTGGGATGATAAGTGCTCTTTATTTAATGATTGTAGATAAATATACAGGGTGGGGCGCGACGAACGCCTCGGTCTGTGTAGCCTAAATCGTGCACAATTAAAAAAAAAATTAAATTGAGTCTTATACAGGGTCGTAGTGCCTATAACTTAAAATTATTTTTTACTATACAGCATGTCCCATATGACAGTGGCATATCAAAGTTTTGTTTTTTTAAACAGAATGCTCCTAACTATGTTATCGCATTTTTAGATTGTCTGAGAAGAAAGAATAAGATTGGTTTTTACAGTTGGTGTTGATGTAAATTGAAAAGTTTCTGAGTTATAAACAAGTGAAAATCGCAATTTTCGAAGTTCAAGGCCCTGTACAACGAAAACGGCTCAAGATAGAGAAAAACGGCTTACATGTCTCTGTTTTAACTTTTTATTTACTGTCCTATGGTACAGAAACATTTGTACGTTCTTTGTTTCTTCTTATTTGGCGACGCGTGGAGAAATCTCAGATTTTTTCCAATTTTTTTATCACCCTGTATAAACATTTTATCTACATCATAGGATAGTACACAAAAAGCTAAAATAGGGACATCTAAGCCGTTTTTCTTTATCTTGACCCGTTTTCGTGGTACAGGGCCTTGAACTTCAAAAACGACGATTTTCACTTGTTTATAACTCACAAACTTCTGAATTTAAACACCAACTGTAAAAGCCAATCTTATTTTTTCTTCTCAGACAATCTAAAAATGCAATAACATAGGAGCATTCCATTTAAAAAAACATAACTTTGATATGCCACTCTCATATGGGACATGCTGTATACTTATAAATAAATAATTTTAAGTTGTGGGCACTATGACCATGTATAAAATTAGACCCAATTCAAATTTTTTTCAAATTGTGCACGATTTAGGATAGACAGACCGAGGCGTTCAACGCGCCCCACCCTGTATCATTTTATATTTTTATATTTTTATATTTTATTTAATTAAAGCCTTATAATTAGTTTTTTCACATTTCTTTCTAGCGATTTTGATTTTATTAATCGATTTATACGTATGTATTGAAAAAAAATTGATTTTATTTTCGACAATTTACCACCATAATACAGTTTTTTTATCGCTGGCGCCCGAACGAATTTTTTTTTAATGAAACTGATTACCTATGCCATTCCGTGGTCCTATATCAAGTACACAAATCCGCAAAGTTTCAGTTTAAAATTAAGCTCTATTTAGGGGGTGGACACTAGTGTTGGGACACCCGGTACAGGGCCTTGAACTTGAAAAATGGCGATTTTCACTTGTTTCTCACAAACATCTCAATTTAAACACAAACTGAAAAAGCCAATCTTTTTTTTTTCTTCGAGATCAATCTAAAAATACAATAACATAGGAGCATTCCATTTAAAAAATAAACATAATTTTAATATAACGATCTCATATGAGACATGTTATACAGGGTGTTAAGAAAATGACGGATAAACTCTTCAGTACATTGTAGGGGACACTCAGTAGAGTACGGGTAAAATAATTTAAAAAATTCTGGTCTTCAATTTGATGAGATAAAAAATGCCAAAGTTAACATTTTACTATCTTTGTTTTTCGGTATTTGCAAAAACTAGATGATTTTACAGATATAAAAAAGGGTACTTTAATCGTTATCAATTAAAAAGATTGCTTAAGATGTAGTACTGGCTTGGAAAATTTAATAAGATTTTTTTTCTTTTCTAAGATGCTGAAAAAAAAAGCATTTGGCAACAACGGTTTTGATACCTTGACTACCTACATTGTTAGAAATTAGACGAAATTACCAAATACCAACTGTTATCGTGTTAACCGTTGCCAAATTTATTGTTCAATATTCTGCTTATTGCTTTTAAAATGTAGCTCTGGATTTTTTAAAATTATTTTTCCCGTACTTTACTGAGTGTCCCCTACAATGTACTGAAGAGTTTATCCCTCATTTTCTTAACACCCTGTATAGTCCAAAATAATTTTAAGTTGTAGACACTACGACCCTGTATAAGACCCAATTTAATTTTTTTTTATCGTGCACGATTTAGGCTACACAGATCGAGGCGTTCGTCGCGCCCCACCCTGTATAATTAAGTATATTTTACTTTGTAAGGCAAACTAATCATTTTAATTTTGAAATTTCATAATAATGTATTTTTTTTCTTTTTGCTCATTACGTAAAACGCACAAGGCTTTCGTTGGTGCATATTGGTATTTTACAACTAGCATTGGTTCTAACAACATACATATTTAAAAATCATAATCAAAATTACATTTTCCAAGGAATGGCCTTTTTTCATGTGTAATTATTAGATTGGGCCGAGGACTTGGCTATTTTTTTCTTACCTATATATTTCATAAAAAAAGAGTTATGAGAACTTTTTTTGGTAATTACTAATTTTAGTGTTGATCCTACTCATAAAAAATAAATTTAGTAAGTAGCCGTATGTTATTATTCAGGAACCTTGTTCTTATCTTTATGAAATTTATTTTTCGGGTCCCATATCATTGGTTCACTTTGATAACGTTCGAGAAACTGGAAAACTCTTTCGTCATTCCAGGTTGTCATTGTTGTTGTATTTATTTTAATTTCAGTTATTACCGTAAATACACTGCACTGTGCAGTGAATAGTCGAGCGTAAATGACAAGATCGAACGAGCCAACGTGTGGGCAGCGTCAAATAGAGCGAAGTTGACGATAGCCGAATCTCTTTGAATTCGTACATTTGCCGACAGCGAGGCGAACGTAGACAAACTTCGCTCACTTGGCCGAATGTTTGGGCAATCGACACGAACTTACCGTCCACACGTTCGTGTTGCCGCTGATTTGCCGGCGATGCGCCAACGTGTGGAGCCAGCATTACAAATTAATAAATAATTTTTCGTAGGCTTACATAAGTCGTTATAAGCTATTCATCTGACGTTTCAAAAAATTTCAAAGCCGACTAGATCTCAGAGTTTTCATAGTCAACTTTCGTTTTTCTTATGGCCGCCATATTGTTTTTTTTATTTCGTTCGTTATGAAAAAAATAATGGAAACCAAAAACTAATAAACTTCAAAAAATAAATGAAAAAAAATTTGTTATTTTTTTACTAAAAAAAGAACTTTTCAGACCGAATATCATACAGAAATTAAAAAACTCTAATGCAAGCAGTATGACTTCATATTGACCTATTTCAGCGAAAAATTTTCTGTTTTTCTTTGAAAAAAAAAGAATAAAAATTTTCCAATTTTTTTTTTTAATTTATTAATTTTTGGTCTACATTATTTTTTTCTTATCGAACGACATAAGAAAATAATATGGCGGCCATAAGAAAAACGAAAGTTGACTATGAAAACTCTGGGATCTAGTCGGCTTTGAAAATTTTGAAAGTCAGATGAATAGCTCATAACGGCTTATGTAAGCCTACGAAAAATTATTTATTAATTTCCAATGGTAAGAAAGATATGGCAAAAATTAGATTTCTCGATTTTTCAGTTTTTTCAGGATATTTCAGGAACGGTCACAGATATCTTGCATGTTTTGACGGATTCAACATGACCACAAAATAGCGCAACTTTTCTCTAATTTAACCGACCTCGTATCTTCAATGGTTTAGGATATCCCTGTAGTGGCCCTTTAAATAGTTCTAACCCTGTATGTAGACACGCTTTACAGCAAGGGATTTCCCGGCTCATGTGACGAGACGATACGCAGTCTTTTGCATTTGGTGTTAGTATGATCTTGACTGTAGATGCACATAGGCCCCATATATACCTTTTCAACATCAATTTCAGAAATAGTAACACCAATTTCAGAAAAAGTAAAATGAAATTCAGTAAAAGGAACTTCAATTTCAGAATAGTAAATTCAGATTCAGAAAAAGTAATTTCAATTTCAAAAAAGTGAATTCAGATTCAGAATAGGTAAAGTAAACTTCAGAAAAAGTAAAAACAATTTGAGAATAAGTAATTCCAATTTAGGAAAAAGTACTAATTTTTTACACACGTAGGTATTATACTACCTTTTAGAAAAATATTGGTTTGGAAAAAAGTTTTATATTTTATAGTAGCATCAATTCATATTATTTAAAGCGTTTAAACTTTAAATTAATTGCATAAAAAAGTGGGTAGATTTACATAAGCTTTTAATAAAAATAACTACGAGGGTAGTGATGGTGAACCGAAATATTGACAATACAGTAAGACGTCGTAAAATTTGAAGGTAATAAAATTTGGAACACGTATTGCATCAAGTTGAAACAGAACAAAGGGTGATGTTAGGGAGGAAGGTGTTATGGACCCCAAACGGCTGTGTCTTCAAGGCCCTTTCGGTGTCATACCCAATCGATCTCATATTATATTTTTCAAAAATTAATCTAAAAAATAGTGTGATTTTTGATGATCAAGCCCATCATCTTGGGCTCCATCGACAGAGGTCTTCACACATGCACCAGGAGCCCTTTGTGGGGTGCCCTACAAAACAGCTACGTCACTTATATCCCCCCGAAAAAATTATAAAAATAAACATATTATGCACCTATAGTGTAATAAATGCATTTATAAAAAATAATTTATTCACAGGAAGATGTTTAAAAATATGATCTTCAGAAATTGCCTTTACCTTTCTGAAACGGAAATTACCTTTTCTGTACTTGATTTTACTTTTTATGAATTTGATTTTACTTTTACTGAAATAGAGGTCACCTTTTCTGAAATTGAGAAGGTATAGTTGTTTATGAGTGCCTACAAGGCAGAACGTTAATACTTTATTGCCTTGTATGCTTTAGTTCCTAATTTTTCAGATAGATGACACTAGGCTCATGTTTAGCATCATAGTAAAAGACCCATATCGTAAATTGAAACATATCGACAAGTGCCCTCATAGACCCATTTCGTTCGAATGAAAACACCGTAAACATCGCTGGCATTGTCAATGTTCGAACTAAAATTAATACTCATTTCTGAAAAAATCACTAACGTGCATTTTGTTCTTAAACATATTAATTAGGTTACTCTTTGGGACACTACTGGATAATTTCAATAATTAAGGTATGTTAAATTAGACCCTTACCCTTACTAATACAAATAAACCTGACAAGTTTCAAAAAGATTGGTGGTAGAGAGCTGAGGATAATATGAATGACTGAAAGAAAATTTTTCACAACTTCAACCAAGTTGTTTCAAAAACCAAACAATTTAGGACACATGTCTACGACGATGACAGTGACATTCTAGAAAGATGTTACTGAATGTCACATGTCACTAGTTGACATTCTAGACAGAACAGTCGGTCACAATTTATGCTGCATGTACTATGCTACATCCACATGAGAGAACACAATTATTGCTAATTACTACTGAGGTATCACACATGGATGTCTTTAGAAAGGTCATTTAAATAAATGTCACAAAAAAAGTTTACTCCTTCCTTTTTTCCAATAAAGTATATGAGTCACATGCACCTAAGTTTTAATGAGCATATAAAAAAGTTATATATAGTATTTTAGGCACCAAATCCGGCACCACTGAAAGTAGACCTGTTCCTGTTAATAACAAACACTAAGAAATAAGAAACGCATTTTTTAAGTTTTTTATATTTCAGTAAATCATTATAAAGTCAAACTTATACAATAAAAATGTATGACTAATTTTACTATAAATCAGTGTTCAACAAAGTAAAATAATGATTATTTATAATATAATAAGCTTTACTATGATCCAAGTTCACAAGATAAATTAAAATTACTCAAACTACAGAGGAGAGTAACCTCCCATGTAAAACGATATACAATATAATTGAAAATAGACATACCATGATAAAAAGCAATTGCACGAATCAATAAAATACAAAAAAACTAGAAACGGCTACAGATCGAAATGTAGGATTCCAAATGCGCTAACACCGTAATTCGATAATTAATAATTACATCGCTACACTTAATTTTACAATATCCTATCTTCTCTCTTAATCCTATATAAAGGATTACTCTTAATTACACTAATTTATGAAAATATAAAAAATATTCTTAAACATGCAAAATATAAAATACGTTGACTGAAACGTAAACTATTTTATATTTGCATTAAATTATTCCAACTTTCAATCTTTTTGTACCTCTCTAATGACGGTGCGGGCGTCCCGGCATTAATCAACCTCCAATGTGTAGCTGGAGAACTTCCGCTGGCTGTCGGGCTTCACCCAATGCTCTATCAGCATTTTCGGCTGGCTGCTCAGAGCCGTCTCTGTAATGCTGAACAAACTCTCCCGAAGCTGCCTTTTAGTCGACTCAATTGTCTAATAAAAAAAGCATAATTGTTAATGATAATTGTGTTAGCAATAGTATTAAAAAAATAACAAGTAACAAGCTTGGGTTGTTAATCAATCAAAAAATCTATAACAATTTTAGGAAAACTAAAATATTCAACAAATCAATAATTATATCAATAAATTACCATGGCCATAACCCATAGTTTTACAGGATAAAATAAGAGAAAATGGAAACATTCAAGGAATGATAAAATTAATGAAATTTATTGCAAGTTAAAAATCTTCTGGTGCATCAATCGCTAAATGAGTGTATTTTTCATTAATCATTCTTGAATCATCATTTCAAAAGTGATCTTTTTATTGAATTTGAAAAGGTACAACAACTTACAACCCTACAAAGAATTCTTCTAAATAATGATACCATATCACTTACATCTCGAGATTGCTGTGAGATATTGAGACAAATAGCCCTCAGTTCATCCTTATATTTCTCTGGCCAACACAGTCTTGTAACTAGTCCGTGACGGGACACTTCACTGGCATTCAGTTTTGTACACGTGTAAAATAATTCACTAGCCTAGAAAAGAAAACTATAATGAAACCAGAACTATTGCTATGCTATTCATACTACCAGTTGCTTGCCCTTCTCTCTTAAAAAAAAAACAACCGCAAAGGTGTTAATGAAAATAAATTTTATCAATGTATAATATAAAATATTCGATTGATGAGAGAAAGGGAGAGAGAAAAAACAAAGCTGATGTCAAAAATGATCGCTTACCAATCCATGGCTCGAAATGTGAGGAGTGGTGAGAAGAAAGGCGGCCTCTGGGGGAATTCCGAGAGTGCCATAGGGCATGCTGAACTCTGCCTTGTCGCTGGCAATTACCATGTCAAACAAGGAAAGCATCGTAACGCCGAAACCGCTGCACTCGCCTTGGATGCCAGCCACTAGTACTTTGGGGAACTTCAGCAGGCATTTAAGGAACTCACTGCAAACAAAAATAATAATTGTCATCATATTTGACTCAGAATCTGCGAGATCGGAAAACAAATTTTCTTACGCTGGCACAAATTATTTTGTAGTAAATTCAAATATCCTTTGCATTTGAATTTCCGCAAATAAAAACAGGTGTGTGCATTTTTTTGGTAAAAAATGTGCTAGGGGATTTTTTAATAAAAAATAAACTATTAGGAACACTACTATTCTTTAATATTAAAAGAGACGTGTTCTTTTTTAACAGAGACTTATCAAACAGTAGGTAAGTTGGCAGCTGTGCAAATCTCAAACAGTAATTTTGAGGTTTGTTCCAACTCTGCTCGGTACCGTACAAGAATTACGCGTGTATCTTTCGGTTCATAACTGATTTAATGCCCATGTCAGTTTGTGATAGTTTCAAAACTGTGAGCGAGTTGAAACGCTTTTAGAACTTGGAACTGGAACTGTCATAGTCCTATATGGTGTGCTAAACCTAATATTCCTTATCTGTCAAACTTCATGACTGGCATATTTAAATTTGGAATTTACCAAAAATTTGAACAAAATAATCGTGTTTTTAAGCTCTATCTAAATAATTTTTGTATCTTATTCTCTCCCTGACCTGGCATATCCAAATCATCATCACAACTAAATAGTAATATCAGTAACATCACTGTCTTCTTCTATTGACACGCCTCTCATTTTGTTAGTAACTCACAATAGTATAAATTTTAAGTAAACATCCATTTATAATTACGTATAATACCTTTACCTTTATCATTACATATTTTTATAAAATATTTTTATATTATTTGTTATTTTTCTTGCATTATTAGGTATAAAACAGTTCTGCACAAGTCGATTCTACCAGTTCCGGAAAAGTTCGTTAATCGAAATAACGGTACGGAAACGAGTTCAGAATCAACAAATTTTTGGTTGGAATGATATCTGTACCAACCCTTACATCGTACAAATGTTGTTGGAACGCTCAGAAAGTGATCGCATGTCTTGAAAATTCTTCTCTTTTGCTAATTTAACCGACTTCGTAGCTTCAACAATAACAAAGTCAGCAGTGGTTAACAGAAAAAAAAGAAAATAGCGGATTTTTTATCACCCTGTACACATATTCACTTTACGCCCATGGAGTCTTTTGATCACCATAAAGAGTTGAATAACATATTTGAATTTCAGCAATTTTAATTTTACCACTGTATTTTCAACAAAAAAAGCAAGCATCACCAAATACAACAAACTTATAATATGTGCTAAATATCAGAAAGTTACAAGTTTTTAATATTAATATTCCGGTTATAATAATATTTCAATTCCTTTCCTTAGTTTGTAAGATTCTAAATGAAGCTGGATTCGAGGGTACTTATGAGAAACTTCTCTTTTTTTCAATGAACTATCAGTTGGCTGGTACAGTTTTCCCTATTACAATGTAAGCTGGACCACCCAGTCCCAATGTGCTAATTTACCGATATTAAAAATTTATATCGATTTTGAGAAAATGAGACACTTACCGCACGCAGACAGACATTTCGGTTGCTTTCTTCTTACGCACTTCTTCTGAATCGGCAATCAGCAGCGTATAGTTAAGACCGAGGCAGAAGGATTTACGAGTAGATGTGAAGACAACTACATGGCAATTGTTGTCCTTCGCCAATCTATTCAATGACGCTGTGAGGTCCTTCAACAGCTAGAAATAAAGATTTAATTTAACTATGATTAGGTACCGGTTAAAAAAATTTTAACACTATTCAAAAATATTTATAAGCCGTTCACTTATTATTGACAAAGTAAGGAGGGTTTGAAATTATGTTTTTGTGTTGAACAAAATGAAAAGTTACGAGATATTTATCGTATTTATCGCAAATATCAGCTGAATGATATATTTAAGGTTGAGTAGCACTGACACTGTCAAATTGTCTCATATGATTCAGAGAAATGTTAAACATTTTAGTTAGGGAGTTTTGGATATTTTTTCACTCCGAACAATAATTCACATCTTGGCAAGTAATAATAATTATTAATTTTTGCAAATCAAATTTCAATATCTGTTAAAAAATGCCTAAAATAATTTAAAATGGAGAAATCTATCAAATTAAAGTCACTTTAAAATTTAAAGTCTTATTTCAGCTTGGTTACAATTGATTTTGACTGTTGGCAACATAATTTGAAAAATGAACATTTTAATTTGGAAAAACTTTTGACAAACCCAAGTGAAAATTTGAATTTTGATAATAGGAAAACTGAACTGTTCAAAATTGTTTTCATCTATAGTTGGACTTTTTTAACTCACTGGTCAAGCCTATGCTACTTTATGGATCTTAAATATGGTCTCCCCACTATGATGTTGATCTAACTAAACTCAAGTCTGTTCAACAGAGATACAAGATACTTGGCTTTTAAAAATGTCAATAAAATGGGACACCAATGAAATTTGAAGACTCATTTGAAGAATAAGTGTTCTTTTTTTTTAACTTCGATTTTTTTCTATGGCAGAATAATGATCAGACCGACCATCAGAGGAGGATGAAATTGAAGAATTATCGGAAATCAAATAATTATTTTCTTCAAAAACTGTTTGCTATTTGAAACACAGCTATAAACATGTTGGTTTTCTCTTTTGATGTAGTTTTTTATATACTTGATGCAATTTTTTATATACTTTAGACGGGCAACTTGAAAGAACTTTTTTGAATCACTTTCACTCAGTAGACTGTAATTCAATCCCAACCAAGGAATTCACTATTTTTATTTTTTAAGCTTTTTTACTTTTCTCAAGTGCGTTGGTTAAAAAATGTAATTCAACATTTTCTTCATGATTCTTATATCCCGAATTAGCGTACCCGGTACAGTGTTGTAGGGGATGTTCAGAAAGCCTAAATTTAAAACAAAAATTGTTTCCTCATTTTTGTTACCGAGATAGAGGATGGGTGTCCTTTTTCTTATATTTAAATCAAAAAATGGCAGTCAAATTTAAACAAATTCCACTGACAAACACCTGATTTCAAATAACTATTACGATAGTGTTTATCTTTAGCTTTTTTAATTACAGGTAACAGAATTACAGGTATTCAAATTCTACCAATTCGACAAGTTCAATAAAATTTGTCAATGTGGCATTGTGTAACTAAAATAGATTTTGAATAATATTATAAAATATGTATCCCTGCAACGATAAACGTTTGAAACTTTGTTGGACTAGTCATTTATGTTTCCATGGTAACATCTTAATCTAGGTAGGTACCTACTACTATTACTTAGCCTACACAGTATGTTTCTTCCTAAAGAACTGTACCAGTGCAGTGTTCTCACTTTTATCCATAAAACTTCTTAAGGAAGCCATGCTGGAGAAAAAAAAAATTTAGAATCCCTAATCCACAATGAATGCGGTGATACTATCCGTGTCCGCCAATTTGGGATCACCACGCACATAAACAGCCTAGTGTAACAGTTATTTACAGAAATAGTGTCAAACATTTTGACAGTTCTTTTACATGGGATATTAAAATGCTAGTTAAAAAAAGAATTCCAACCGAAGGCATGGATTAAATTTGTTAGGGTTAAATATCCATAAATCTGGTGTAAGTAGAGTTTGATTAATACTATTTTTTATTTAACCGCAGATTTACAGCAATTAAAAGTGGGGTTAAAGCAATTCTTGGTTAAATTAAATGATTGTTTAATACGAACAATAATGCCACACAACTTTAACTAAACAATAATAATTCATACCTGAGGAGTGAAGTAAGGTCCATCTTTGTAATTCAAATCGAACATGTACAGCTTGTCGATTCGCTTTATTGTGAAAGCTTTTGCCGGTGGAGTTTTCAGACCTTCAGAACTCTCCTTTACGGTCTCTTTAGTCTTGGTCGACGTGTTCGTTGAAGTTGACGACACACTTGGAGCAGCGCTCTTCTCTACCTTATCACTGGATGTTCCCTGCGTTTCATCAACTGACTTCTTCATTTTCTTGCTCTTCCCGCTTTCGGCAGGATGAGAGAGTTTTCTCTTGGCGCCTCTTTCCGATCCCTTCTCGTTGTTTGAGGCTTCATCTCCGCTCGAGAAGGAGCTGCTCGAGTGTCTGCGGATTATACGAGAAGCCTCGTAGGGGAAACCTGGTGATGCAGGCGGACTATGGTTGGAACTCCGTATAGAATCTTTGGACTTCTTTCTTTCGACGGTAGCCAGACCGACGACCTCTCTCTTCATCACCGGCGGGGAGTCCTTCTTGCGCAGCGACTTCTGGGATTCTTCAAGTGTGTTCTGCTGGAGATCTTTTAGTAATTCCGTTGCCCGGCTGCGTAGCTCTTTTTCGGCTCTATCGAGTGATATGTGAGTTTTCAGTTTCTTTTTTGGGCCGGTCTCGTCGTTATTTTTAACTTCGTACAACATGTTGATTGCGCCTTCGTCCATCAGGAGCTTGTCCACTTCGGACAATCGTTTGCCTTTCTTTGATGTCAGCACTTTCTTCACTAGACCTCGTTTTTCCACACAAGCCTTTTTCTCTCCTGCAGCTTTCTTCTCGACCATCACTACTTTCTTCGTTTCGGGAGTTTTGTCGACTTTTTTTTCGATGCTCTTCTCGATGGCGGTCGATTTTTTTTCTGTGGACTTTACTCCTTCTGTCAGCCTACTCACTTTAATAACTTTGGGTGAATCGACCGATTTAACCGAGTCGGACGATTTTGTCACCTTGTGCAGCGTCCTAGGAGACGGCACCTCATCCGGATCCCAGATTACTTTCTTTTTGATGACCCGCGAACTTTTTGTGATGTAGGCATCCCGAGGAACCTCGGTCTTTAAATCAATAGACGCCGTCGACCTCTGAGGTGATGTCATATCTGAGCTTTCCGAAGAATTATTTTCAGAATCATCTGTTGACACTGTTGACTTCTTTTGGATCGGAAATTCCAGCTCGGAAGACTTTCGTTTCCTGGTGTAAGTTTTAATAATCATTCCTGGTTTTATTTTTGGAACCATGTCTATGTCAATTTTTTTATCACTCTTAACAGTCTCTGACTTGCCTTTATTTTTTTGCGGTGAAGGGGCAGGTTTCGATACTTCAGTTTTTTGTTTTACTTCTTGTTTGATTTGCGATCTGGACGGCAGAGCCGGAAGTTCCTGTAACTGCTTCAAAGCGATTTCTCGATCGCGTTGTTTCTTTTCGTGCTCCTCGATCTTCTTTCTCTCTTCTTCACTGATTTGAGGGGCATCATCGGGATCATCATCGCCTTCCAGAATGGCCAGAAGATCTGCGTCCTTTTCGATACGACTGCTAGTCGAACCGCTTTTTGATGGGACTTTAAGTGGTGTGGCGGGAGATGAATTTCCCGTTGAACTGACATCTACCTTTGAAGGATATTCGGGAATTATTTTACTTGCCAGACGTTGTGTTAACTTCCTGGTGAAAGCTAGATCATTCTTCTCGATTTCTTCTTGCGCTTGCTTCTGCCGAAAAACTTCCATTACTTCTTCCTGGATCTCCTTTTTCGTGATCATCTGGCTGGCCAAATTTCGATATGGCACTTTGACACCGAGCCTAGGTTTCGGCAAGCGACTGTTACCGTTTATGGTAGAATCGGCGGCCGGGTTCTTCAAGTCCACTCCGATCACATGAGATGGAATGCTACCAGTTGGTTTTCTGCCCCGCGGTTTCTTTGGCTTCTCTTCAGTTTTCTTTGGCTTCTCTTCCGATTTAGCTCCTTCACTACTTTTTTTCTCTATCGATTTACCTTTCTTTCCTTGCAAAGGATCAGAATCGGTTTCTGCTGTGTCCTCACGAGTAACAACAAATAATTCATGATCAGACTGAATTTGTTCGTCTTTCGCTTCTGAAGTATACTCTTCCACTAAGTATACCTCCTCATTTTCCTCAGCCTCACTCACTGTACTAGCTCCTTGAGACGATTCATCTTGAGGTATCCGGGTTTTTTTACCAACATCAAAGTCTACTTCTTCCACAACTGCATATGTACCAGATACCTCTTCTATATTATCAACCTCATCGGGATCGACTTCCGTAATCACAATTTCCTCCATCACATTTTTCATGTTGGTACCGGCGCCTGCATCAGCACTACCTGAATCTTCATTGTCTTCTATAACTTCAATAACATTGTCATTCTCGACTGACAGTTCAATTATTTTTCCTTCATCTTCAATTTCAATGCTCTCTACAATCTCTTCGTTACAATGGGCAGTCGTACTGGTTACTGCATTGGGAGAAAAGCAAGAATCCTTGTTTTTACTGGATTCTTCCAAATCGTCAGCAATAACAACAGGGGACTCACTAGATCCAGCACCACTGTCACCACCACAAGTAGTGATTTCCTTCTCAACTCCATCAAGTTCATCCTCTTTTGTACTACTTACAATTATGTTATGATTCGTTTCATAATCCTTCGATAACATTTCTTCAGAATTAGACTGATCAGAATTAGTCACTTCCTTTTCGGTAATGATAGTCGTGGTGATTTCTTCCTGGCTAATATGTAAAGGAGTAGATAAATCACCTGAGCTGTTTTCTTGTTTGAGCTCGTTGCTAGGTTCTATAATAGCTTGCTCTTCGGAATTAGTTACATTGAAGCTGCTCTCAGATGATTTTATCTCGAAAGTAAGAGAGGCACTTTGTTCGAGCATGCTGGCCGATAGGTCACTCGTGGCGCTTTCAACAATAGAATCGTTTTCTTTGTCTGTTTCCATGACTTCACTAAATTTTTCAAGCTCTTCCAATTTCTTATTGATTTCGTCGTGGATGTCTGAGTTCATTTTATTGACTCCCAGGTCAGGTTGACTCGTGTTGGTCACTTCTTCCGAAAATGACTCCGATGGACGTAAAGTCTCTGTGACTGTTGTGTTGTTTTCTATGGATAGGCAATCCGTAGACTGCTCCATGATTATTCTGGAAAAGTGAAAACAATCATTGAAAAACAATTTAATTTATAAGGTGGCTAAGTAAGACATGTTTTTATTAAAACTTATAGAGGAAAAAAATATTTAAATTGTAAATATGTCCTGTTAAATTGAATATTCAATAATCAGGGATGGAATGTTTTGTCAAACCAAAATGAACACATGGAATCATCCCTTAGGATTTAAAGCAACACTCCCATGGTCGCCAAATAATCATGCCCATGATTATTCCCATAATCATGCCCATGAGGCTGTTAATGGGTGGAAAGTATTGAATTAGGAATAGCTTAACACAGATGTCTCTTTACAGATCTCTACAGGTGTTAAACAAAAATAAACACATCGAATCATCCCCTAGGATCTACGCAACACCGCTTTGGTAAATTATGACCGCAGTCTGAAGGCAGCTAGGGGACAGAAAGTATTAACTTTACCTGTTGAATTCTAAATAGTCAATCATTTTTCATATTTATTTATTTATTTTTTTATTTATTTATTTATTTAGGTGTACACCATTCCACAGCCAAAGGCCAACTATGGATGGGAAATAGCGCATATAAGTAATACAACGAATATAATATTGCATGATTAGGGTAAGAATGCAAACAGTCCAGACAATCAAATATCGCTCACTCTCGCTTTTATTTGTAACACAAATGTGTTAAAAATGTTGATAGAATCCTGATTCTGGAGGTAGGCGCCACACATTCTGTAAATCGGTAGGATTGTAGAACGCGTGTACGAGGTGTATTTAAATAGAAACTAGAAGGAAATCGAGCTCCGATTCTAGGCACTTCGAAGTTCAACTGCTGCAGCAATTCTGGGCTATCAATAGCATAGATTGTTTCAAGACTATCTAAGCCAAATCGAGTAAGAAGTTCCTTCTGAGGGAATCCTTGACAAGGGTAGACAGAGTCAATTCTGAAACTCAAGTATTTTAAGAACCTTCTCTGGACATTTTCTAGCTGGGCTGAATGTATCTGATAAGAAGGACACCATACTATTGACGCGTATTCCAGACGAGATTTTACAAACGAATTGTAGAGGAGAAGTAGAGTATTCGGGCTGGTAAATTCACTGCAGTTCCTGACAATAAAGCCTAGCATTTTGTATGCAGCTGCCACCGTCAGATCCACATGACTGTTAAAAGACAAGGAACAGTCGAAATGAACGCCTAGGTCTCTACTGCCATTGGTTCGCGTTAGGGGTTTATCGGTTATTGAATAGTTAAATAATATCGGAGACCTGCTTTTTGAATATGAAACAACTGTGCACTTTGAGATATTCAGCTCTAACATATTGTTCGAACACCAGTTACAAAATATAGGTATTAAGATTTCTCTGAAGGACCAAGGCATCCGTAGAGGACTTAATTTGTATGAACAGTTTCAGATCATCCGCAAACAACAGGCACATAACATCCAGTATAATTATTTACCACGTCATTAATAAATTTGTTAAACAGTAAGGGCCCTAGTACGGAACCCTGTGGTACTCCCGAAGAAACCGATAATGTGTCCGACCTGTACCCAGAAGTCTCCACAAATTGTTGCCTGCCCGTCAGATAACTTTCTATAAGTTTCACCAGCTTATTGTCAGGACCAAAATTGTCAAGCTTTGCCACCAGAATGTCATGGTTCAGACAGTCAAAGGCCTTACTAAAATCGGTGTATACAACATCCACTTCTACACCTGCGTCTAATAATAAGTAATGAGTTCGCAATAAACTGGTGTATTGTAGTGAGGTTCACCACTGTGAACCTTCCCTTAATAAAACTGTGTTGACAAGTCGATAGTCTTTGGGTTACCTGAGATGAGATGTAAGCGAGCAGGCAAAATTCAAACAACACTTCGAGAGGTTGCTCAATAAAGCTATGGGCCGATAATTTGTAATGTCTGTCCTATCGGATTTTTTAAAGACTGGGACGATGAGAGCTGTTTTCCATTTCCTTGGAAAGTATCCAGTGGAAAGGATGGTATTAAAGATGTGGAATATTGGATCTGCCAATATGGGAATGCAGTCTTTCAGAAAAAACGCAGGAATTAGATCTGCACCAGCTGTTAGACCAGATTTCATCTTTTTACCAGCAGCGTAAATATCTGATAACATGAAAGCAGGTGGAATGGTGATAGTTGAGACTATGACACTGTCGTGGGATGGGCTAGAGCTAGACTTGTGATCACTGAAACAACTATTGAAAAATAGAGCGTGAAATTGTCAGCTATGTCCTGCTGACTATCATATGATTTACCATTGTATGTCATAGTAGAAGGGAAACAAGCCATAGTTCTTTTGTTTGTGGCCGACAAAAGACCAAAATCTGCCTGCATCCGAAGATATGCGATCCTCCATGTTTTTTACAAATGAAACATGTGACATCTTAATATTCATTTTAACTTTGGATCTCAGTTGCTGAAACCTGCTGTATGAGTAATGGTCTCCATGAGATTTAAAGTGACGCCAGTGGAAATATTTTAATTTTATGTCACGAATATTGCTTATGCTAATACTTTCCGCTCTCTAGCCGCCTCCAGATAGTGGGCATAACTATTCGGCAACCATAGGGGTATATTCTAGGTCCCAAGCGATGACCCCCCATGTATCTGTTTTCGATTGGTAAACATTCAATTCTCCAGTATCTTATTTTTGGCACTTCAAGGCTAAATGACTCAACAGACCTAAAATAATGGAACTACAGCAACAGAAGCAGCTATTCAATCTTAACTAATATTTCTTTCTAAAACAAATAGAACGGCAAATATTTAAAAATATATGCGTGACTGTCATGATAGAAAAAATGCATTTTCAGAGGTGAATATCTCGAGAACAGGAGTTTTGGGGTGTTATGCCCGTGGAGACTTCTGATCTACTCATCGAATACTACCAATACCCAAAATTACAATAAATTCAACGGAAGCCAATTCCCATAAATATTTGTCAACAATTTTTCCGAAACTTAAAAAATAACAAAGTAGTTTTCAGTTATGCTTTTTTGCAGGTTTCAAATATCGTGTAGGTCAATTCCCAGAATTATAAAACAAAGATGTGTTTTTTGGAAAGCCACTTCAATGAAAAAGTTCTATGATAAAGTTCTATGACAAAAAACAGTGCGACAATGGTAGACTTGGTTATTACAAGTGAAAGGGATATAGACGTTGTTGTACAGAATAGCCCAAAGATATCAGACCATTCTAATATAGTGATTAAGTTATTTGGAAAACATACAAAAGATGTGGACAAAACAATTAAGGTAAGGATGTGTAAAAGTTTTAATAGACTGGAGTTTCAGAAAGAATTGATGGATGATGAATGGAACCCAAATATATATGATGTGGACAAAATGGCAGAAAAATTAATAGATGATGTTATGAAAAAAGTGAACAAGTATTTACCAATGAAAGAAATAAGACTGAGAAGCAGAACAAGAGCAAAAAAGTGGTGGGATGAGGAAATAAAACAAGAAATGAAAGAAAGAGACATGATGTACAGGAAGGCAATAATTACAAGAGAAGTAAATGACTGGGAGAGTTATAGATATAAAAGAAACAATGTTGTGAAAATGATAAGATACAAGAAAAAGAGACATTATTATGAGTTAATTGATGATAATAAGGGTAATGCAAAGAAAATGTGGAAGATCTTAAAAAATATGGTATGCGGGAACACAAATAGAAATGTAAGAGAAATATACTATAAGAACACAAAATATGAAAGTGAAGAAGAAAAAGCAGAAGCTTTTAATAACTACTTTATAGATAGCATAGATGAGGTAATAAAGGAGATAAATAGAACAAATGATAATGAGCATGTAATAGATAACATGAAAGAGTATGAATGCAGAATAAAAGAATTTAGAAATATAAGCATGTGTGAATTGAAAAAGATAATATATCAGATGAAGAATAAGAAAGGAAACTTTGAGGATATAAATGTAGAGATGATTAAAATGATAAATGAATGTATAGGAAATAGGATATTAAATGTTGTAAATCTAAGTTTGGAAAAGAGTAAAATCCCAAGAAAATGGAAAATATCAACAGTGATACCGGCACAGAAAATCAGAGGGACCAATAAATTGAATGAGTTTAGGCCATTAAATACACTACCAGTGTATGAAAAAGTATTAGAATTAGTTGTGGACAGTCAGTTGAGGGAATACATTGAAAATAATAATATATTAACTGAGCATCAAGCAGCGTTTAGGAAAGGGCACTCTTGTGAGACAGCACTACAAACAGTACTGATGAAGTGGAAGAATGCACTTGATGAGAAAAAAATGATTGGAGTGGTATTCCTTGATTTTCAGAGAGCATTTGAAACGGTAGATAGGGAACTAATGATATTGAAGATGAAGAGAATGGGTATCAGAGATAAAGCGTTAGCTTGGTTTCAAGACTACATGAGAGATAGATATCAGAAAACAAGGAGCCAAGATAAATGTTCACATGAGAGAAAAACAAAATATGGGGTACCTCAGGGATCTGTGCTTGGTCCACAGCTGTTTGTATTGTATATAAATGATATAGTAGAAGAAGTAAAAAATTGTGACATACAATTGTTTGCGGATGACACACTTATACAGGGTAAGTCATTGATATGGTAAAGCTCGATTGCACCTACACCATTAAACATATCGAAATGAACCAAAAAGTGCTGTAAATGGGAGGGTAAAGTGCAGTTTGTAAAATTATTTTCAGATACACAGGATGGCCCAATATCGCTGTACGCCATACAACTTTGTTATTTTAAATAGGACACCCTCTATATTATTACATTTTCATATTGTTTGAGAAAAGTCAAAAAGAATGATTTGTAAAGTTGAAGTTTGTAATGAGCAATTTATGAGTTATAAACAAATGAAAATCGCGATTTTCCATTTTCAAAGCAGCTTATATTGAAAACGGCTCGAGATATGGAAAAACGGTTTACATGTTCCTATCTTAACTTTTCAAGCGGTATCCTATTGGATGGATGAAATTTTTATACAGAGTGGTAAAAAATTTGATTATTTTCATCACCCGGTATAAAAATTTCAGCTACATGATAGGATACCAAATTAAAAATTAAGATAGGGACATGTAAACCGTTTTTCCATATCTCGAGCCGTTTTCAATATAAGCTGATTTGAAAATGAAAAATCGCGATTTTCATTTGTTTATAACTCATAAATTGCTCATTACAAACTTCAACTTTACAAACCATTCTTTTTGACTTTTCTCAAACAATATGAAAATGTAATAATATAGAGGGTGTCCTATTTAAAATAACAAAGTTGTATGGCGTACAGCGATATTGGGCCATCCTGTGTATCTGAAAATAATTTTACAAACTGCACTTTACCCTCCCATTTACAGCACTTTTTGGTTCATTTCGATATCTTTAATGGTGTAGGTGCAATCGAGCTTTACCATATCAATGACTTACCCTGTATATACTGTGGGAGATAATACTGACGACATTGTAAGTAGAATGGAAGAGGACTTAGAACGGATATATAAATGGCTGTGTGACAACAACATGAAAATACAGGTGAAAAAGACAAAGTACATGATAATCAAAAGTAAATATAAAAGGAGTAACAGTGATAGTGGTAATAATAAGCTAAGAATAGATAATAAGGAAATAGAGAGAGTAACACAATACAAGTACCTGGGAGTGATAATTGATGAAAATTTATGCTTTGACAAACACGCTAGTTATGTGGCTGGTAAAATAGCTCAAAAGGTAAATCTGTTGAGAAGAATTGGAAACGAAATGACAAGGGAAACAAGAATAATGGTGTATAATACAATGATAAAGCCACATTTTGATTATTGTGCGACGATGATGCTGATGATGAGAGACTCTGATATAGCGCTGTGGCAGAAGAAACAAAACCAGGCAATGAGGGTGATATTAGAATGTAGTAGGTACACGAGTGTGAAAAAGATGATAGAAGATACTGGATGGCTGACAATAAAACAACTGATGGTGTACAGTGCAAACGTGTTTGTATACAGGATGGTAAACAAGTTACTACATGGGCAAATGTGTGGAAAATATACAAGAGTGGAAGAAGTACACGATTATGAAACAAGACACAGAGATAAATTTTACATAAAAACTGTAGCAACAAAAAGTGGACAGAAAAGCATGTTTTATGAGGGACTGAAATTATACAATGACTTACCAGATGAAGTGAAAAACTGTGAAACTATTAGAGAATTCAAAACACGTGTGAAACAGTATGTTAGGATTAAGTATTGGTTGTAAGAGAAATTAAATTATGTTAGAAGATGTAGATATGATGTATGTGACTTTGTATATAGCTTTGGCTAATAAAGTTTGATTTATTATATATATAATCGAGTTATCAGTCCTGATACACCTATAACACGGCCAGCCAAATCCAGCAAGCTTGAATGTGATTTATTTTTTTTGCATTTACAACAATGACTCAATTACACCTGTATTATACGGAATAAAATATTCGCAAAACTTCATTTTATCAAATTGTAACAAAAAAACTTAAATCGATACCGTGAAAAAAAAACTTAAAGGTGTTCAAAGTCGGAATTTCACAGAAATAATTAATTGGACAAAAACTGAATATTTTGAACTGAACAAATTTGTTGAATTTTTAAAATGTAATTTCGTAACTAATCATAACTACGAGTATTAAGTAAAACAAAACTAGAGTCCTCAACGTAAACCGGTGATGGAGAAAAAAAATACTTTGTGCTGCTTTTTCTCATGAAAAAAATCAGAAATCTGAGATTCAAACAGCTCTAACTTTTGTCGTACCAAGGGAGCGTGCCGTAAAAGAGATTCTAGTGTCCCAAAGATCCCTTAATATGATGGTAACGTTCCCATATCTTTCTACTCCGAAAATTTTTTTGTGCATATCTTCAGCCTCTTTCCGCTACACTATTGAATTAGGGCATTAGTAATATGGGCAACATGGAACTGGTCACCCGTATGTAGAGATCCTTAAGGCCACTCTGAAAGATCTCAGGCTCAGATCCCCCATTTGTGATCTCAGATCAAGCGAGTTCATCGAATTCGATATTCTAGTAATTGAGGAGTGCATTCCATAGTTAGTGCTTAGTGCTATGGAACCCAACCTCAAGCAGTTGCAGCTGCCTCAGCTGTCTGGAGGGAACAAAGATTGGAAAAAACCGCAGAACCTCAGGACATTTTATAATCGAGTTCAGTACTAAAGGCGAAAATGATGTCGCATCTGGTATAGATTATTGAGTTCTCAGTAAATAATTGAGACCAGGGTTTGACCGATTAAATCGTTTGATTTAAATCACGATTTAAATTGATAAAAAATTTTGATAAGAAAATCATAAGATTTTTGCAATACTCAAGCCTTTGGACAAACAATAGAAAAATACAGAATCAATCAGTGGCATGCGAACAAAAAAGATCCGGAGTAGAAAGTGAGGAGTGACATCAAAAACAGGAACATGTCAATGTTTGTAAAATTATGTCAGTCTATGTTCTTAACAATAGTAGTAGGCGGTGCAATTTTGAAGTTTCTCAGTTAATCCCCTTCTAATTGCTGTATCTTGAAAAGGGTGCTTTTTTGGACATAGATAAATCAGCATAGATAAACATACAGTGTGTTTTTCATGGTCAGGTCAGGTCAAAAGTACACCCCTTTTTTTTCTTTATTTTTTGAGATAATTTTTTGAAATTTGGTACGTCGCATATTCTCGATAGAGCGCACTTTTTAGCAGAAAATTGAATTTTTTCCCACATCCGGTTTTTTCGGAAATGTTACCAGCTTTTTATTTTTAAATGGGACATCCTATATATTATTATATTTTTGGATTCTATACATTTGTACGAATCCAATATATTAATATTGGATAATAATAATAATATCAAATATAATATTGATATATATAATATAATAATATATATAATCCAATAACAATACCACATAAGTACCATTTTAAATGTCAAATTTGTTTTTATTCAATTTTTTATTTCTCAATTATAGTGTGCCATGACTATTTTGTTTTATTCCAATTGGATCATCTAATGCTAGAAAAATCGAATTTTTGTTCAAAGTACTAAACTAAGTGATTTATGGATAAATTATGCGCACCGGAATAGTTTTTTGAGCTGGATTCATTTTTTTCAAATGGTACCATATTGGTACACTGAGGTACCATCTACTAGTACTCTTAATAAGGGACATTTTGGTGTACCCATTTTGCATCTGTTACGAACCCAACTGAAGTCATGGGTCCATGGCACACTATAATTGAGAAATAAAAAATTGAATAAAAACAAATTTGACATTTAAAATGGTACTTATGTGGTATTGTTGGATTCGTACAAATGTATAGAATCCAAAAATATAATAATATATAGGGTGTCCCATTTAAAAATAAAAAGTTGGTAACAGTTCTGGAAAAACCGGATGTGGGAAAAAATTCAATTTTCTGCTAAAAAGTGCGCTTTATTGAGAATATGCGACGTACCAAATTTCAAAAAATTATCTCAAAAAAAAAAAAAAGGGTGTACCATGCCTGTGACACACACTGTATATTAAATTGGCATATTTTGTACTTGGGAATCTGTGGTAGGGGATTGGTGGTATCTTTTAGCGACAGCCTGTATAGTGCATCCTGTATACACTACGCGATAATACATATACATACATAGGTCTCTAGAGTCTAGAAGTAACGCGGTTCTATGAAAGTCTGTGCAAATCAATAACAAGGGAGATATTGGCAAAAGGAGATGCCATATAAAATACACATAATCGAATACTGTGTCCGGCTCTGCGTATAACTGCCGGCGCTGGTTAAGTATATCAGTCGGACGGTGACGGTGAGTAAAGGCGACCTACACAGCTACGAAAATGGAAAGCATAAACAGGTTAACAGAGATAGAGCGTTTTCAGACCTAACGACACGATACCGGCACGACACCGACACGACAGCGACACCGACACGATATCGGCTAGTGATCTTTCACATCTAAAATTTATTTGACAGTACAGTGTCGAGATATCGCCAGTTTATTACGGTGGTTGATAAAAATAGTAAACACACATAAATAATATTCTAAAAAGAAAAATAATAATGCCAGCACGTAACAATTTATACATATTTGCTATATTTATTGCACTTAAGGCGAAAAATGAAAAGAAACCGAAGACGGTTTTGGGCGCATCCTATTATCAAAAATAGGTATAAAGTTACTTCCTCATAACCATCTTCCAAAAATTTATATATTTCCATCCAGCTTTTTTCTCTTAATATTTTGTTCTTGTTGTTGTCATTAGTCTTGTCCCAAAGACAAGGTTTTGATTCAGCTAATTCTATTAGCGTCACCACATCACATTTGAAGAACATGGCGAGTAATGTTTATGTTGTTTTTCTAATAATAAAAGATCCTTAAAAATAAAACTACTGTCAGCAGGACGACACGATAGGGAAGGTTGCTACCCACCGACATGTCGGCAACTGCAACGACATGACGCCGATATGCCGGTAAGTGTGAAAGCGTTTCATTGCAATAATACATTTTTGCATGCTCCGATATAGTTGCCGGTGTCGTGTCGGTATCGTGTCGTTAGGTCTGAAAACGCTCATTGGTATATGTTCTGGCTGAGCTATGAGATAAATGGGCCTATGGGGTCATTGCACTCCAAGAATTTCTTTATTATTAGGTAACGTATGTTTGAGTCACGTGATTGTAAACACGCCACGCACGTGATTCGTGTTTAGAAAAGCGGGGTTTCACCGCATTGGCATTACATTTCTTTGTGTCGAATAGCAGCTGGCGGTTGCTACATGAGTAAGTACCAACGGAAGTCGAGTGGAATGACCTGAGATCAGAGTAAGCTGAAGTGTTTAAGTGACAGCGGTTAAGTCTTTATCTTGGAATCAAAGATGTCGGCATGTCGGTATGAAAGATAAAAAGGAACGCGTTAGATGAGGTACAACAAATACACTAGACTATAATAATACGTCCAACTTCGACTGAAAACCGGCAGCGAGGCGACACTAGCGAACCTGGCGGCTCGAGTTTGGCTAGAGTTGTTTTACTGGGATTTGGTTTCCTATTCACGGCTTGGCGTAGAGATGGGAAATACTGTTACCGAAGAGTACCGTTCCAGCTGGTACCGCGACAGAAAAATACCGCGACAAAATACCGGTATTTTGGAACTGTTTAGCCATAGCCACATCGCCGACTGGAGCGGAGCCGTAATCGCGACACGCATACCCTGACCCTCGGAACGGTATCTCTACTATAAACTCCTGCTCCTGGAGTGCTGGAACTGAATTATGTATAATCATAGTTCCTTGTTCCACGTGATGTTTTAGCCCATATGGCCTTGTATCTTGTATTGCATCTCTGTCCGTACTTCGGTTCGGTATGTAGCTCTATAATACAGAGCGGTTTTTTATCTCTCTCTCACCATTGCGATCTTCGGGATTTTTTAGTTACAAGCAAAGATTTTTTATTAAATTTTTAAATTAATAATTAATTTTTAATAATTTTTTGATTAAAATTTTATTTTCATTTTACTAAAATTTCAAAAAAAAATTATTTCTTTTTAGACATTATGTAGATACCTAATTATGTTCTCATCATGATTTTAAGAAATAAAAATAAAATAAATAAACGGAAATTTTATGCGACATTATTTAGAAATCGGAAGTGCAACACACCAAACGCGCGGCTAAACGGTAGGTAGGTATTTCTAGTAGACGGTTCTTCTATAAGAGGGTAGTATTTCTAAACAGTATTTTCTTAACAGTTACAGGGTATTTCTCTAAACGGTATTTCTTAGACGGTTCCAGTTCCAAGATCAATGCAACGCCTCGCCGCAGAGCAGCGCGCCACGTGACGGTGTTTGTGTAGATAGTTCCATCGGTAACCGGTTACTTTTCAGATGTGGAACGGTTCGCGACGGTACTCAAAAATACTGCGACAAAATACCGTTCCACAAATACCGTCCCATCTCTAGGCGCGACAACTCGTGACACTAGATGGCGCTGCCACAGCGGCTGCCTTCGAAATGCATGTAAAATTGCCGGAGTTGGACGTATTATAGTCTAGTGTATTTGGGTACAACAATAGCAGGAGAGGTCGTGTCCTGCAAATTCAATGAATAATATGTATAGTGGTGTGTTCAATAACCAATAATTTGGAGCGGAATTTGAGCTTTATCAACAAATGAAGAGCAGTGTTGGCGATTCCTTTTTGCTTAGGTGCAATAATTGAATAAATCTGGGTGAGTGTATATTATCTTAATAATAATAGAAACGAAGTGTAAAGGTCATTATGCAGATTTTAATAAGCTTTTCAATTATGTAAGGTTTGCTCGTTTTGAAGCTTATTTATTCTGAGTTTCTCGTTGCACTCCTCGCTTGTGCCCTGTGTCGTGTCTATTTAAAAATTGAAAACTAAACATAACAATATGCGCATTTGCCGTCTCTTGTTAATAATCATTATGTGATGTTCAGGGCCGACTTTATACAACTAAAAAAATGTAAACAGCACCCTTAGTTTACAATACGAGTGACCTTTAAGCATACACGGTGCACCATGGAGGTAAATGACCTTAGTTTGAGAGTGGCCTTAGTAAAGACAGATTATACTCAAGGAAATCCATTGCCTATACGTGTTTTACCGCTATCCTCCCATGAACAATGGATAGTTAAGAAAAATAGTTATTTATCTAACGATATCTCTAGATCAAAATTGATGGTAATAACTGACAGTACTAAAAAAGCCATTTCGGAGAAGCTGCAAGCATAAAATTTTCCTCGAAACAGAAGTTTCTGCTGGCCGCTTTTCCGAAATGTTTTTTTTTTTATGAATGTCAGTTATTGTCATCAATTTTTATCTAGAGATATAGGTTATGCCTCGGGTTATGCAAAGCCTACCAAGGCTTTCTCTGAATTTGCTGCTCAGTTGAACCTGTAATCTTTTCACCACTTGTTACTGGACGGTGATTATTTGAGTTTTTTCCTGTTATGTCACCTTAATAGCTTGACAAATTACATAATTCCAAAAAGTCACTTCTACTGCTTATCATCAGGCACCAAAGTAGTATCTTTAGTGACAGTTTTGTTAAAAACCACTTTTGCTGCCTAGGCAGCAAAACTACAACGTGCTGCCTAGCATCAGGCACCAAAGCGGTAGGTATAATGACATTGGCGAAAAAACAATTAGGGCAGTGCTACTTCACTCTGATAATCGAAGGCGGATATAGAAATACAACTTCATTTTCACTCTCCTGACTCCAAGACCATACCAAAAGTTTATAAGTGAAATATAATTATTAAAATCGGTACCACTAGCGTTGTAGTCGTTACGCCTAAAATGCTTTTTAATGATACTTACGCAAAAAAAGCACAAAATCGGCAATGCGAAGATAGTGATTTAAATCATCAGCACACTGGATACCTGGTTTGGATTCACAACACCACCTTTATTAAAACGTTACTGACTTATAATAATTACCTTTCAATATACTTTGCAGCTTGTTTATCATATAAAACTAGATTGAAATAAACTATCACGCCTAATGAAAGCCGAAAACACTTCACTCGTAGAATTTAGCTTTCGCCACCGACAATACCAAACGCCATTTTCAATTTCCTATTTATGTCGCTGTCGCTGCTCGTTGCCTTGATGCCACACATCAGCCGAGTGGCACTCAGTCGCTAATCTCTATGTCATGGTTGCCAGATGTTCATCGACATCCCTCTCACTCTCATGATTCGAATACTGAACAAGGTGTGTCTTCGCGCAGCCTATGACGTCAAATCCGTAACCGTTACATACTACATAGCAGTTAAAATAGGCGTGTAATTTTGAATTTTGATGTCAATTTTCCAACCATACGAATCATGACTTAATAAATATGATTGATGTGATCGGTTCACAAATTCTTATTTTATCGAATAGAGCTAGTATTGATCATTTCAGAGCAGCTAACTTTGACAGGTCCGCCATTTTCTCTGGAGGGGCATAATAGGTACACAAATATTATTATGTCTAATAATGTTATTAATACAGGGTGTTCTACAAGCTCTATGACAAACTTTGACAGATGGTAGGTTGCTTGATTTTAAACATATTTTTTTTAATAAACATGGGTCCGATTCGTTTTTGTTTAGAAGTTACAAGCATTTAAAAAATAGTAATTTTTCAAGTTCAAGGCCCTGTAAAAGGAAAACGGTTCAAGATAGAGAAAAACGGCTTACATGTCCCTATTTTAACTTTTTATGGACTATCCTATGGTATAGAAACATTTGTACTTTCTTTGATTTTTTTAAATGTGGAGAAATCTCAGATTTTTTCAAATTTTTTATCACCCTGTATAAACATTTCATCTACATCATTGGATAGTACATGAAAAGTTAAAATAGGGACATGTAAGCCGTTTTTCTCTATCTTGAACCGTTTTCCTTTTACAGGGCCTTGAACTTGAAAAATTACGATTCTTTAAATGCTTGTAACTTCTAAACAAAAACGAATCGGACCCATGTTTATTAAAAAAAATATGTTTAAAATCAAGCAACCTACCATCTGTCAAAGTTTGTCATAGAGCTTGTAGAACATCCTGTATAGTATATTACATTACAAGTGAGTGAAATGACACTTTCCACACAAGTTATGTACACTATTTTTACTACGACCACAAGATAAATGCCCATTTTAATTTTTTTATTACTTTTATTTGAAAACTTTACAAAGAAAACTATAATGATTGAATTAGAAAAACTTGAAATAACAATAATTTTTAAATGCCTGCATATTTGAACGCAAAAATGGTTAATTGTGTTGTAGTGTAACCTACTTTTAAAAATTTGAGATCCTGCGTCATGCGCAGTAAATTCAGTAATGTAGCCCCCAGACAGAATGGTTTTGAAAAAGAAGAACCTCTTTGAGTTTGAAATGTGAACTTGCCTGTCATGAATGACTGGATTCCCGCCCTGAATGTTTGATTTGAATTTAAAGTTATCCCTCCCTGATTTCAAATAAAATGGCCAACATTACTTACTGTTTGTTATCGTGGTTTTTACCTGTGTTTGTGGTTTTACCTTGACTCGTGATCTGTCTAGTTTTCACCTTGTTTACGTAGTAAACAAGTAAACAACAACTTACGTTGTTGTGGGTAGTAACCTTATTTTGGTTCGTTCATAGCAAAAGCTACGAAAATACTTTGAGCCAGTCTTTTGTTGAGAGATAGGAGATTTAATTTAAAAGACAGAGTTTCCCTCTTAAAAATGAATTGATTTATTGACTTTTGAATTGATTTGAATGTTGAATCTCTACACCCACGCAAGTGACCCTGCAAAAGAGGTTTCCGCCTACGAAAGTTTATAGTCAGAACAAAAAAAGAAACCCAAGTGAAATAATCAACCTCTGACTTCAATGCAAAACATAAAATACAAAAACATACAATGAAAAACGTGCAATGAAAAACATACAACGAAACGACATGTTAGAATCAAGCATTTGCTTGGGCGTTGAGGGGTGAGAACTAAATCTCTTGTATTATGGTAACCTGTCATTTTAACGTTAGTCTTTGCGAACCGTTTAGTACCTGTAAAGAAAATACATAACAAAACACACATAAATTGGACCTTTTTGATGGGAGAAACCTAATCGGCTTATCTCCACACACCCCAAACTAATAGAAAAGACGTAACAAAACACACATAAATTAGACCTTTTTGATGGGAGAAGCCTAATCGGCTTATCTCCACACCCCGGACTAATACCAAATAAATAAAATCGATTCCAAAGGACATCCAACGTCAAAATGAGACATAACCTATACAACAGATTGAAGCGTCGTTGTCTAACGCTGCGATTCATGAGTCAAACATACAAAATCATATCGTCGTTTCATTTAGGATTTTACATAAAAATACACCATGACAAAAACATAAAGTACAAATGACACAAACATAATTATCGTCACCGTTTTGGTGTAAAATTGACATTGATAAGCAAATCTGTTATATTCAGGAAGACCACATTTTATCTTTCTATTTCAAGGACTCATACCTCCTGAAAAGGAAACAAGACACACAAAAGGGCATATAAACAAATAAATAGATCAGGCGAGTAAATCAATGGCAGCAAGTAAATAAATAGATCGGGCAAGTAAATCAGTAGCAACAAATAAATAAATAGTTTAGAGTCCAGGAAATATGAAATACAAAATGAGGTCAAACATATTATATAGCAGAGGCGTTATCGATCCGTAAAAAAAGACAGTCATCGATAACATTTTAGAAAAGAAATCAAATTCATCAATGCATGTGTCGCTCGTATTTCAAAACAATAAAATTTAAATTTTAATAAAATGATTAACCGGTTAAGCGTGCAACACGTCATATGACGTGCCTTGTTACCACTCACAGGATGGGGAACACGTCATAAGACGTTTTATCACTTAACATGGCTACCAGTTAAAAAATTGCAGTTTTCTGTGTTAGGATAGAGAACAGTACTCTATATGATGACATTCCAGCACAAAAATCTATACAAAATGCTTTAAATTTTGAAGAAGTAACAGATTTCTGTATTTCTGTCTGAAACCAGTGGCGCGCTAGCTGTTGCTTGCAACGTAGATCTATAGCAACAGGATGTAGACTATACAGGAAACGTTTATCTCGGGAACAGTTTATGGTATATTTTTCAACACGAGATGTCGTTTCATCTTGTATTGAAACGAAGGTTGTAAGCTAGAAACAAAACCTACATTTCACTAATTTACAGATTCCAATACCAGAGACGTATGTTTACAGATATTTTCGTGCATGCTATTCAAATGATCATGTTCTGAATCTTATTCCCATAGATGTCAGCTAATACTATAAATGTTTTGATGGGAAATACTTGAATTTGAGTAAAATCTATTTATGAAATATAAGTATTATTACTTCCTGTAACATTTCCTGTGTTGTAAAATATTTTATTGAATTGAATTTTGAATTTAGTATGGCTACGTGCGCGTTTGGTTGAATACGTGTTTTTAAATAAAATTAGGAAGGATTCGCAATTCCACTGTCCTACATGTAGTGTCGGACTATGTATAGATCCTTGTTTTGAGGTTTACCATACCAAGCAGAATATATAGTTTGTATAATGTACATTGTACGTTGTGGAAAAGGCAATCATGTGTGTGGACAATAATAATTGTGAATATCAACCAATGTGTTGAAACAGTGTTACCATGTAGTGTGAAAATTGTTTTTTGTGTTTTTTTTTTCATTAAATACTTTTGTCGCCTTTGAAAAGACAATTTTCCAGCTGCAAGTATTAGGTGAAGGTGTTGGCAGGTTAGTCCTCTTTTACGTTTTAAATCTAGAAGTTTTTTTGCTTTGATCGTCTTACATTTTAATTTTTTCTACAATTTTTACGAAACTAGACCCGCCACTGGTTATATGTGTATATATTTTCATGACTCTAATGTTTTTCATTGATTTTAAAATTTTTGTAAACCAAAAAACCAAAAACTATGCACTTATGTTCAGTATTGATGCAAATTTAGAAATTAAAAAAATTCCCTTCTGGACGCCACTGGAGATTAAAAATGTCAAAAGGTGTAATAAGTCAATAAATAGAAATATATTTCAATAGATAAATTAACTGCATCAAATCATCAACATTATAAGATGATTTTATTACGTTTCGAGGATTAAAAAATAATAAAAATAATATCTGCACGCCACTGGGACAAAAAAAATTCACTTCGATAAAAATATAATAAATAATCTTTGCCTTTGAATACACATTTATTTATAAATATATATATATATATTTTTTAAATATTTTTATATCCCTTTTCACTTGTTCTGCACGCCACTGGAACCCAAAATTTCAAACCCTTATAACTACAAAAAAATTGCATATGATGTATTATGTGACTCATAGGAGACCAGTTCAGGAAAAATTAGTTCCTTTTTATGTCAGAAAAATTCCCCCCATCCTGTGATTAGCAAAGTGAAAAATCTCGCACGTTGAAGGGGTTAATGATCAAAAACTCACAATGGCAATTGATTTAGCACAAAACAAATTAAAATCAAAAAATGGCACATGTTCATTAAATTGACGATAATGAGTAATGACAAAGAAAGTTAAAATTCACCAATAAAATGCATTCAATGACATAATAAAATTATACAGTGTGATCGTTTAAATAGTTTCATGAATAAAATGTAAATAAAATTGTTGAGAGCAGAAAATAGTTTAAATAATACAAAATGTGACCACTGTAAGATAAATTGTTAGTAGAGAAATGTGCTTGATCATAATAATAATAATAATCAAAAAGGGCATGTGCTGGTTCATTATTACAATAAATAAATATAAATAATTCACATAACCTTAGAGATTGGATGAAACGTGGTGACAAAATAAATCATGCTTTCTGTAAAACGTGGTGTTAAAATGGGGCCCTCCTTGATTATAAACTACCTACACCAATTGTATGATTTTAATGAGATTTTAACAAATTAACTAGACCACGTGTGTCTTTCTTACCATTGTCCTTTAAATAAATGATGTTTCAAACAATCATTAATGTACGTTAGCATCAATAAAGAATCTTAATCTGAATCGAGTCCTCAATGTAAATGCATAGAAAGATCACATTGAAGCTTGCAAAACCTGACTGGCTAGGGTATCTCGGTATATTATGACAGATAAGCCGATCTTTACAGATCGCTTTCACTAAATCGGTAACTCAAATGCGAATTACCTACATTCAGTAAATTGTGAATTTGACTTGTGTACTGTAAACTGATGTGTATGTTAGCATCAAAAAAGAATCTGAATAAGAATGAACAGCCTCCTCGGTTGTGACGTCATACATGCGCAATAGCATACCGGGTTAGGGTTATGTGTTGTAGTGACAGTGACAGTTTGTACTGTGTTATGTCAAATTTTGCACTGTAAATAAAAGACATTATTGAGCCTGGCGTGGCCTCGCGGTTAAGTAGCGAGAACTGCTTGATCGTTGGATCCGTCGGACTGAGTTCGATTCTCAGTGAAGGCTCTGGGTGTCTGTGTTGTTTCTACTATTTATTTGGTATACTTGAGGCTGGGTGTATGAGCAAGAAAGAGGCTCCAAACCCATATTACCGGTGTGGAGCGACTTTGTCTTACCTACATAGGGAAGACCGATGCTCCCCCTTTTTTTAAAAAAAAAAAAAAGACATTATTGAGCCTGGCGTGGCCTCGCGGTTAAGTAGCGAGAACTGCTTGATCGTTGGACCGTCGGACTGAGTTCGATTCTCGGTGAAGGCTCTGGGTGTCTGTGTTGTTCTACTATTTATTTGGCATACTTGAGGCTGGGTGTATGAGCAAGGGCTCCAAACCCATATTACCGGTGTGGAGCGACTTTGTCTTACCTACATAGGGAAGACCGATGCTCCCCCTTTTTAAAAAAAAAAAAAAAAGACATTATTTTCGGTTTGTGTTTTGCTGTTTTGTGTTTTCTTTTCTGTGTGTTGTTTGTGTTATGTGTTGTAATGTGTAGGTGATCGCAAAAGAAAAAAAGAAAATTAAAACGCAATTTTTCGTTTGTGTAATAATTGAATGGTGTTTTTCGTATTAAATTTATAATTAAAGAACTTTGAAATTGAATATGGATCGAATTAAAAGTGGAATGATAAGAGAATCGGAGCCGCAACCCATAAGAAGTCGGTTACATGTAAGTTTCAACAGTTCAAATTTAAATTTGCTTTTAATTTTCAAATTTGCTTTTAGGCTGGTTGCATTAGAATTTTGGGCAGAAGCGTACCAATATTTGAGGGAATAAATATAGTTGGAAGAAGTAAAAAAGCAACAGTAAATATAAAAAATTTGGTAAGTCAGAGACATGAGTCTTTTTTCTGAAAGTAATTAACTTATCAGCAGATAAAAAGATATTATCTTGAAGGACAACTGCTACCACAATAATATTGTAAATAATATAAGGGGCACATAAAATGCCTGTAGGTAGTTTTACAAAATCATCACTTCTCACTTCAGAATACTCGGGATAACCAATCAGAATTGTTAAATTTTGTATAAAACCACAATAAAACTATGAACTGTCACGATTTCGTAAAACATGCATTTTATGAGACTCGTGAATACCTTTATAATCGGACTGTAATAAGTGAAAAGTAATTCCCACCTTCTCTGAAATAATTGCACCCAATCTGATGTTTAAGTCTTGAATGGTATGGCATTTATGAAACAGAGCGAAGCACAACCAAGATTGGTAGAGGTACCAAGAGGGAATGACCACCTACAGAGAATTGTTTGAAGATAAATCTACCTTTGTTGTGGCCAGACTGCATAGTCATAGGCCATTGGCCAAGGACAGGATGGAGACCCATAAAGAAACCTGATTGTAGCTTCACTGATGCCAAAAATGAGTCCGGAAGAATATGACGCTCATCAAGCGATGGAGCTGTACAAACTATAGTTCAGGGGACCAGACTGACAGAATGGGTGGCATGAAGCAAAGGGGATTTAGCACAATAAGCCCATGAGACTGAAGAGCTTCCGGCGATCTTGTATCAGACGGCCCTCGAAGAAAAAAAAAGCTTCAGTGCGGTGAGGAGGGCCTTTCTGCCCATCGAACAGATTTTTCAGGGAGCGATGAAAGATAAGAAATAGGGATGTGCCGAATGTTCGGCAAAAGTTCGGTATTCGGCAAGTTCGGCGCTTTTGCCGAATATTCGGCGAAGCCGAACTTTGATATGATTTTGCCGAACTTGCCGAACTTTTGCCGAACTTTTTTTTGCCAGATATTGTTTTTGCGTAAAACACTACAAACTTTTCAAACAAAAACCCCAATACAAGTCTAGTTTGTAAAAAAAATCGACAGCAGTTAGAAATACAGCTCGTCTAGTGAGGATTGTTGTAACTTCAATAAAAAACTAGGTATAGGTAGGTATTTTTGAATAGTTTCATATTTTTCATTTCATAATGTTACTTGGCTTTGTGAGTTCAGAAACAGCTGAGACCCTGTGGCATTGACCTAATTCTGAACCTAAACATCGGTCCGTAATATTCGTCTCCCTTGGTTGTAATTATTGTCTCAAAAGCCATAACCACTCAACATAATATTTATGAGTAGACAAGGTTCTGTAAGCTGGGATAGCATGAGTTGAAGTGTAAAAGACTATAAATCAGGGTTCGCCCGATTTAAATCATTTGATTTAAATCACGATTTAAATCAACGATTTAAATCAAGTGATTTTTTTATATTAATCAACGATTAAAATCAAAAAAATCAGAAATCAGACATACTACCTTTTTATCGAGCTTTTTATTTTCTATAATGAATTTTAATTGGTGTCACAAAAATCACACAATATTATACAGGGTGTTCTACAAGCTCTATGACAAACTTTGACAGATGGTAGGTTGCTTGATTTTGAACATATTTTTTTTAATAAACATGGGTCCGATTCGTTTTTGTTTAGAAGTTACAAGCATTCTTAAAACACGACCTTTTAGAGTTTATTGATGACGTGCAACTCAATATTATTCAAAATATGTGGTATCAGCATGACGGTGCACCACCACATAGAGGAAGACAAGTTGCTGCTTGGCTAAATGAACATTTCCCGAATAAATGATAGGTCAAGGAGGTCCAATATCATGGCCACCTCGTTCTCCCGATCTGAATCCTCTGGACTTTTATTTATGGGGACACATGAAGCAGCTGGTCTACCATGTTGAAATCGCTACCCATCAGCAGTTACTTGAAAGAATTCAAGATGCAGCTAACCAAATAAGAAATGATCCAAATCTCATTCTTCGAGTGACCGAATCTTTAGTTCGTCGATGTGAGGCTTGCATTCAAGCTGAGGGTGGACATTTCGAACAATTTTTATAGTCTTAAGTTTTGTGATTATCATTTAATTTAAATTTTTATTGTTGATTGTTAATAAAGGTTAAATGCTTGTAACTTCTAAACAAAACCGAATCGGACCCATGTTTATTAAAAAAAATATGTTTAAAATCAAGCAACCTACCATCTGTCAAAGTTTGTCATAGAGCTTGTAGAACACCCTGTATAGAGGGTGAAGGATACCATAAACCTCAGATAGTTATTATTATTGATGAAAACATTGAAAACATATTTTATTGCTTTCTTTTGAAACTTGAAACCTTCAAAGGGTGATCATAATTTATGTATTCCTGCTTTAAGTTTGAATAGATGCCGTAGGTAATTATGGGAACAACAAATTATTGTATCTATTATTATATTTCATCTCCTGCATCTTTCTTTTGATCTCACTTAGCTGGACTATGAACTTGGATATAAAAAATAAACAATAAAGGAACAAGAATATTTGTCCCTTTTTATTATTATTTATTATGTGATCTTGAATAGTGAAAGGGTTTGGGGGGCTTTTTGTGATACTTCGGCGCCCTAAAGAATTCTTCATAAGTATAATTCATAAAAAATGTTTCTAACTTTTCTGAATTTTAACTGATTCTGGTAAATAAATTTGTTTCAATTCTTAATTTGAATTTTATTATTTTTAATTATATAATTCAACAAAACCAAAAGTGGAGAAAAAATTACAAGAGAAAAACGCAAAATTCATGGTGTGGCGACCACTTGTTAGCCTCAACGAAAATATGAAGCAAAAACTTCTCACATATCTGATGTGAGAGCGGAAGATAGATCATACCACATTATTAGAAATTAAAAAAAAATTAAAGAAATCAAAAAAATCAAATAAATCAAATAAATCACGATTTTTGTGATTTTTTTAATTAAAATCATTGATTTTTGATTTTTATAAAAAAATCATGATTTTTTCGAACCCTGCTATAAATATGTAATGATTAATAAATAATGAAGGCCTGACTTAGCGTCTTTGAGATCTTTTCCCTGAAGTGTTGTTTATTGGCATGCCTTTTTTATTTTTGTTTTTTTATACCTACATTCTACATTGAAAGTATATGAACTCAATCTAATAAGTAGTAGTAAATTTATTACTACAATAAAAAATATGAACAAACAAATAATGAAATATTAAATTAGGCAACACTTGATAAAGAATCAGAATTTTTTTTATTCCCAGTTTTAAGGAGTATACCTAATTGCATGATTTCCAGTCCAGTGGAATATTTAGAATTCCAGGAGTGGAGTGTGGCAAGAGGGAAACCGGTTTTGCAACTGAGATCAGGGTCAAATTAGACAAAAAAGAAAACAATGTACAGGAATAGGAAGTAGGTAAAGTTCGGCCAGAGATATAGTGCGTTTACAGCTTCACGGATATTAACTTATACTGATGTTTATTTGCCCAAACCACTGGAGATCTTAGCAATGTTTACTTAGTAGGAAGTCGGATTCGAAGATTTGCAAATAAATACAGGTCCGTACTTAATAATTTAAAAGCTGATACCGCCAGAGCATTCTACCTAACTGTTTTTTTTTTATAGGTATATTTGGTAATTTTTTTTTTTTATAAATAATGATGATTATTATTCATGAAGATGAAAATTGCAGCAGGAGTCTCATATCCCAGTACTGAAATAATAATTGCATGGATAATAAGTTAGCCATTATTATACGCCAGTGGAACATTACAGTCTAATAATAATACCTAATAATAATAATAATTACAATAATAATAACAACAATAACAACATTTACGAGGGTGGTTTGATAAATAACTTGGTTCGTATACTAGTAGATGGCGCTAACGTCATCTGTATATGTTTTCATAAAGTTAACTTCCTATGAATACATAATCTGTGGTTTCAAGTCATTCTGACAGTAATTCGTTGTTTGACAGCTGCTTAAACAGAAGTGTTTAGAGTAACAGTGAAAAATGGATAAAATTGGAATTCGTGGTGTGATTCAATTCTTTTTTCTGGAGGAAAAAACAGCGAAGGAAATACATGAGCAGATTTTACCTACATTGGGCGACTCATGTCCCTCCTATGAAACCGTTCGACTTTGGGTAAATGAGTTCAAGCGTGGAAGAACAAGCATCATGTCCTGGAGCTCCAAAATCGGTTGTGACACCCGAAATCATCGATAAAGTTCATGATCTGGTTTTAGCTAACAGAAGAATAAAAGTGCGCGAGTTAGCAAATGCGACAGGCATCTCAACTGAGCGAGTTTACTTTATTTTGCACAATGAATTGCACATGAAAAAATTATGTGCAAGATGGGTGCCGCGTCTACTCACTCCTGAGCAAAAGCAAATTCGCATGAAAACATCTGCTGACAATTTGCAATTGTTTAAGGAGAATCGAACGGAGTTTTTGCGTCGTTTTGTGACAATGAACGAAACATGGGTACATCATTATATTCCGAAAACAAAACATCAGTCAAGACAATGGATTGCACATGGCGAAACGGCTCCGAAGAAGGCCAAATGCGTTCCGTCCGCTGGAAAGGTGATGGCGTCGGTATTTTGGGATGCAAAAGGAATTCTCCTAATTGATTACCTAGAAAAGGGAAAAACCATTACCAGAGAATATTCTGCATCACTTTTGGACCAAGTAAAAGCAGCAGTAACTGAGAAACGTCCGAGAATATCAAAAAAAAAAAGGTGTTGTTCCATCATGACAACGCACCAGTGCATTCAAGCCGTGTCGCCCAGCAAAAAATGGCTGAGTTGCGATTCCAATTGGTTCCGCATCCTGCCTATTCACCAGATTTAGCTCCCCCGGACTTTCATCTGTTCCCAAAACTCAAAATTTTCCTGGTGGGATGAAAATTTGAGTCAACTGAAGGAGTCATAGAGGAAGTAAATGAGTACTTTGCACACCTCGAAGAAATGCATTCCCACGAAGGAACCGCGAAGCTGGAGAAGCGTTGGGGTAGTGCGTAGAACTTCGAGGGGATTATGTTGAAAAATAAATGCCATTACAAAACTCAAATTGTTTTCATTCATATCAAACCAAGTTACTTATCAAACCTAGTAAAGGTATTTCCTCATTTTAAATACATATTACCGTATTTTTTGGAAAATGAACAACAATAAATTAAAAAATTACGTATAAAGTTATAATTTCAATTTTCTAATAAAATGTTAACTTCGTTTGAAATTTTTTTTACATTAGGTATATTTTTTGTAGTTTATATAAAAATTTTATATATTTATTTATTATTCATTATGGTATTATTTTTACGATAATACTTGAATAACGAAGTTGTATTCACTTTTGAATAAAATACAGTAAAAAAAATTATATGAAATTCTATTTTTGTCAATATAATATGACACAACCCCAGAAATACTGTAGCACAACTTGTGAGCAATAACAACTGATTCTAAACAGCCTGTCTTCTTCATCGACAGTAGAAGCTTAATATTTTCATTATAAATATATACCTACTAATAGCTCTCAGATATTCCGGGAAAACCCCATATTACTTACATAAATACATAGGTAGGTTCCCTACCTGTGACTTTATTTAAGAGATATTCCTAAGGTTCACAAAATTTAAATACGGTCCGTATAGACCGTACCTGCCCTCAGCCATCATTTCATAAGAGGTTTGTTAGTTCCTCACACCGGGGTGTCGTTAAGCTATATTTACCCATATTAAACCGTAAAGTCATAAACGCACTATATTTCTGGTCGTACTTTACTTAGGTATTATAATACCTAACTCAATTTACTTAGGTCTGGATTTTACGAGTTCTTTAGTTCTTTCAGTGATAAATACCTAATAATAATTATTATTTATATAATAATAATAATAATTAATTGACGCAATTAATTTTCTTTAGATTTAAAACTTAAAAGTGTATATATTTATTTATAGGAATTGGGAAATGTTTAGAGGCTTAATTTTTTTTGATATAGTTAGTACCTGGCCTAAGCCACCCATATTCCCTAACCTAATTTTTTTTTTACGTTTTATCCGAATTAATTACTTTTTTCAGGAATAACAAGCAGGATTGATGGGAGTTTTTGACATTTCACGTTTTGTAATGACGATTTATTGAAAACCTGTACAAATTTTCAGATCAATCGGCAGTTTTTCCGCGATTCAGACTTATTTTATCCTGCCGAACTTTTTGCCGAACATTCAGCGATTCGGCATAATTTCGGCCGAAGCTTCGGTGGTTCGGCGGTTCGGCCAAATCGTGGTTCGGCACATCCCTAATAAGAAATCATAAGTAGGCCCGCAAATATTGCCTGGAAAACAGCTACCTAAAAATGTCTTCTCCGCAGTAATGTAAATGTTATTTTGGGGAGTCAGTATCTTACTCGGGTGAAGTTAGCAACGGGAGTGGCTTAATATCCGGCTCCAGTATGATGATATTGTAATTGGGTACATAATCTGCTATCATTTCTTGAACCACAATCAATTGCCACTTCATGAAGTCATGTGAGGATATTTGCATGAAAAAATAAAAAATCCTATTAACATAATTATAATGGGCAGTTCTTGTAGTCCAAGATCATTTTTACAGTTGGAAATTTGAATTTACAAAATTTATGACGGCCGTTTTGGGCCCCGACAAGACGAGTTTTCATAATGTTGTGACAGAGTTGATCTTTCTCCTTCGTGTGGAAAATAAAAACTCCAACAACACATCAAGGGCAGTTTTTATAGCCGAAAATTGAAAATTTTAACACTTGAATAATCGAATTCGGAAATGTAAAAAATCATGGCGGCCGTTCTGAGCCCTGACAAGATGAGTTTTCACAACAGCGTGAAAGGGTTGATCTTTCCTCGTCGTGTGAAAAAAACAAAAACCCCAGCAACGCATACAGGGCAGTTTTTTATCTGAAAATTGAAGCATTGACCGGAGTAACGTTGTAACTTAAATTTTTACACGAGACTCAAAAAAGGTATCTTGCAATGTTATTGAATGAAAAGTCTTCATTTGGCGATTCCTAAAATATTTTTTAAATATGATTCAAACAATAACAAAAGATAGGTGTCTACAGAGAAGAGCCAATATGCAGACTTTGTAACGTGTAAGACGAGACAGCTTTCCATGTAACATGCAATTTTTAAGTGCCCAGCACTCGCACTAACTCGCCATGCAGTCATGGGGTAAACCAATCCCAGAGACCTGCTGACAGGAAAATCGTTGGTTAACAGACTGTTGAACCTTGTAAAAGGCACCGAACTGTTTGACTAGCCAAGGACCAGATGAATACGGAACCATACAAAAATTGTATTATTTTCGTAAGTAATAAGCCTGTACGGCTGCAGCATCAGGGAGAGATCCCCAAACTTTCTCCCGTATTAAGCTACAACAAACAAACAAAAATAAATGGGCTATTAAGAGCTATTACTTCTAGGCTAGGTTCAAAGCCCTTGTACTGAAGCTTGCGCTTATTGTACCCCTTTGGATAATTATCTCATCGGTCCCATCTCCCGAAAGTATTTCAGTATAGAGACCAATGGGTGCTTGTTCTATTTCTTTTGGTTCTGCCATTTCGGTCCCAAAGACTAGAAGTCTAGTTCTCTCTAGTGCTGGGCATTCACACATTAGGTGGTATGGGGTTTCCTCCCCCCATCTCCTGCCATCTGGGATATTTTTCACTCCTATTATTGAGAGGTATCATTAGTGGGCAGTGTCCTGTTAGAAGTCCAATTGCCCATCTCAGCTGGTGCTCACTCAGCTTTTTCAGTTACATCTTCTCTGCTCCCTGTTTCATTTTCCCCACCTAGTCGCTTGAACAGCACCCCAGTTAGGTTTAGGTAAGGTCTGCATTGAAGTTGCTCTATTTTTTCCCATAGGTTTTCTCCCATGAGGAAAATTAGTTGTTGGCCTTTTGTGTCAGGTTTTCTGTCCACTAGGATCCACGTTTCTGGTTTTTAATCCCTGGTTTTGAATTCCCAGTCTTTTTTGGATTTTTTTCTGGTTCCTCTTCGGTCCCTGGTATCCACACTGGTGCTCTTATAGATTTCAGAACGTCCTTGATGGCGAGTTTCGCTCCTGACCAGGGTTCCATTTCCCTGACCACCCGCACCAGCCAGTCCTCTGTGGCCTGGTCAGCGCAGGAAGCCATGAGAAAGTCCCCTGTAAGCTGCACTCCTGAGAACCTTGGTGCAGGTTCTCCTTCTTTTACGTCGTTCCGGTTCCTTACTGGTCCCGGGTTTTGTTACACTGGGGTTCACCTTCAACTCTAGCTTTCTAGGTTCTCCAGTTTCCCCCTGGTTTTGTAGTTTCTACTATTTTCTCAGTTTCCTGCGAGCGGCTCCTGAGAGTTTTTTTTTTTTTGGGTGGGTCTTTCTTTTCAGAATCCCCCTTCCCTTTTTGAATTAGATGTGTCTTGGTCCATATGGCTCACGAGTATTGGAGCTATTAAAGAAATACCATTCGCAGAGCTCCAGAGTATGGTAGGCATTTATTTTCGAAGGTGCGCCACTTCTTCGAGGTTGAATCCAGAAGGGACTGATCTACTATTCAGCCACGCATCTTTTTAGCTTGGGTTCCCGCCGTAGGATTTAGGTTTTTAAAGGTTGTCTCCTTTTGGTCCAGGCGGTAAAGCCTAGACCCCCGTATTCCTCTGTTCGCGAGATATAACCTCGACAATAGAGTTTTACGGTCTTTCGGAGAGTCCACTTTCGGACGTTCTCCGGCATCGTCATAACCCCTGTGCAGACCTTTAGTCACGACACGACAACTAGATTGGGGGAGGTGGACCGCGGCAGGGCTTTTTGAGCTGCCAGTCTGGAGTTTTAAATCCGACGAGCTCTATCACCGCTGCTAACCTTACTCACTATTGATCACTGTAAGGCCCTGCCCTATCCGCCACCTGGGACGCTCCTGATGGGTACCTCAACCACACAGGAAAATAAATGGGAAATGTTGGAGTAAAAATACCTGGTTCTTATAAAAAAAAAAAATCACACAATTTCCTATAACAAATAATGTTCTTGGTGTTTTTTCATAGAAGTGATCGTTTGTGAGATTGTCAGATACTGTCATTTCAAAAATTAAAATTTTAAATTGTCTCATTTGACTGGACCATACCTAATTCTTGTCGAATATTCGGCATACTTTAGCTGAAGCTTCGATATTGATTCATTCATTCTAAAAAATCTTGCTTCGACACATTCCTAAAATAAACCAGTACGAGACATGTCAAAACAAGAAAAAACCATTTCAGAACATAAACTTAACAATTAATTTTAATGACAGTTCTTTTTTATAGATAGTGCTACTCTCCCTTGTACGTACACTATTAAAAAATACTCTGCCATTATTACTTTGTCCGCTTGACTCCAAAATTGTTAATTTCATTGTACTGAGGCCTTATCTGTTTTCAGACTGTTAGTCAAATGCACGCCCTTATCGTGGTCATTGATGGAACCAGTTACATAAGTGACCCTGGATCATCAAATTGTACAGTGTTGAACGGCACGACTCTGCGTTCAAATTTATTATATTGCCTTGATAGTGGTGCTGAACTCGAGTTTGGAAGCGTAAAGGCGATATTTATGAAAGTAAGTAAAAGAAACTGTTTTATTTCATTTTGGTTTATTTCACTCTGATATAATATTTTAAAAAATACTAATGATTGGCTCCAAGAATATGATTAATGCCGATGCCCGATGTTAATGTCTCAGCTTGTAATACTGGTATTCAGGGTGCAGAAACATTGGTCCACTAACTCGATAGGACACTATTAAGAAAAACCACGTAATTGTGAAAAAAATGCTTAAAAATTGGTCATCAATGTGACGAAATGACGTATCTCAGTTTTGCTAATTTTATCTTGGAATATCTTGAAAACAGTGTGTCCTACAACAAAAACATAGGACGGCTTTCTCCTCTTAACAAGAAACTTTTCTCCTCTAAACAATGCGAAGTATCTGTCAAAAATGTCACATTTCCAATAAAGCCAGTGGCGTATAGAGTCAGCGGTATATAAAAAATATTTTTAAAAAGGTAAACGACATATCCAGATCTCTGCCAATGGATTAAAATTTTTTGTTGGGAGTATCAAATATTTGACAACTGTGTCAGTTTTTTTACCCATTTAAAATGCACTACCCTATGCTACCCACAGTGCATTCTAACTATGGCCTTTACTATAGAGAATATATTTTGCTGAAAAACAACTACAAAGTATCTTGGTATGCCACTTTTGACAATTCCGGACCGATGAATAACGGTCTTTGTGACATCAAAGCCGCATGGGGATACAGGGTATAGTTGCAGTGTGCCAATTTTGATAGTTATCGTTTACTTAAATTTTATCAAAAATGGATAAACACAATGATAGTATAGTGTGCGATTATTATTATTATTGTCTCTTAGTGGTGTTAGTACCAGGTGGGCCATTTTAATCGATGCACCCGAATATCTCTGTTGGTAAACCGAACAAAAAAAAATTGTGTAGACACAAAAGTTGTTCAGGACAATGCGGGTTATCTGACTGTACCAATGGATTTGATCTTGGGGACAAATTTCAAGGGCCATTTGAAGGTCAAGGTTATTTTTTTATATACGAGGTTTGGCTATTAAATAACGAGACTGCGCACTCAAAAGGCGTCCTAGAGGGGTAGGGAGGGAAACGAATGCAGCGTTGGTTAGCGTGAAGTGTCTGCTTCGCCGGTATGAAAACACGTTTTTTATTTGTAGTAGTATTATTTCTATAAAAGTTAAAAACGAACGCGGTTTTTTCTTGTTCTGATAGCAATGTGTGACAAAAAACATGAGCAACGAATCAATGTGAAATTTCTCGTTAAATTAAAAAAAAATCCGACTGAGCGTTATAAATTGTTGAAAGATGCCTACGGTGAAGAGTCTCTATCTCGTGCACGTGTTTTCGAATGGCATAAAAGGTTTTCTGAAGGCGGGGAGAGCATTGAAGATGACCAATGTCCAGGTCGACCTGTGTCTGTTTCAACTCCGCAAACAGTGACCAAAATCCATTAAATTGTGCGCGGAGATCGTCGTATGAGCATTGCTGAGACTGTAAACGCCGATAAAGAAACAATCAGAAATTTTTAACATGACGAATTGAACATGAAGAAAGTCTGTGCGAAGTTGGTCCCAAAAAATTTCACCACCCCAGACCAAAAGCTCGTCCGTCAACAGATCTGTTCAGATTTTCTTGAGAGGTTAGATGAAGAGCCTGAATTATTGATGGATATTCCAGTATGATGTTGAAACTAAGCGGCAATCCATGCACTGGAAAACTCCTTCATCGCCAAGAATGAAGAAAGCAAGGATGTCCAAATCAAAATTTGAGGTCATGCTAATCGTTTTTTTTTCGACATCAATGGCATCGTGATGATTGAATGGGTTCCAGAAGGTCAAACTGTAAACCAAACTTATTATTTGAACGTTTTGGCAACGCAGCGAGAGCGAGTTCGTAAGAAACGGCCGGAGTTGTGGAAAAACAAGTCGTGGATCTTGCACCAAGACAATGCGCCTGCCCATAATGCGCTGTCTGTGAAGCGTTATTAAGCCGCTAGAGGCACTCCAGTGCTTGAACACGCGCCGTACTCACCTGATTTAGCGCCTTGTGACTTTTTCTTGTTTCCGAAGATCAGGTCTGCCTTAAAAGGAATCGGTTTGAGTCGATGGAAGAGGTGAAGCGAAAATCGGCGGAGCTTATAAATTCTGTCACAAAAGAAGACTTCCAGCATTACTTTGACCAATGGAAAAAACGAATGGAACGGCGTGTTGCGAGGGGAGGGGTACTTTGAAGGGGAACATTCGATTGTAGAATAATTTTTACAAGAAACCTCTTTTTCATTATGCAGTCTCGTTATTTAATAGCCAGACCTGTTGCAGTTTAAATTGAGTAGGTTATGAGTTATAAACAATTGCTGAAATTTTCAATTTTTAATTATTATGGAATAACGGTCTATGTTTTATTTCCGCTCAATGTAATTCAAGCAAAGCAACTATGCTGAAATTTCGCTTTTTCTCGTGAACATTAATTTGTGACGTAGACCGTTATTTGGTCGAACACTTTAATTATTGAATAAAACCTGTAATCACCGTAACCACTTTTATTTAATTTTACAGGGAAACGAAATAAACTTAAACGAAACGGCAGAACCGAGTCAATCTTTCACTCAAACCGCTTATGAAGCTAACACCCAAATTATGCCCGACAAGCGCTCACTGACGAAGATGCCGACGCCGACTTTGACTCAGGTTTTAAGTGAAAACCAAGAGGAATTCCAGGAGGCTTGCAACGCTTCATTTGAATTCGCCATTCCTGGTAACAATGTGTCACAAACGTCACAGCTACAGAACACTGTCAGTCGAGAAAATGGGGAAAAAAATGAAGCTGGAAATTCTGATGTGACATCTATTATTGCTGGTCGGTCTTCCCCTAACCATGATATATTTAACCAACAGACTCAGAGATTAAATACTAGTGCAACCGTCACTATTAATAGCGAAATTAATAGTGACATGGAAGACAGGACTGAGGCCCCTAACATCCACGAAATGGAAACACAAGTAATCGTTCGAGACGGTATAGAACCTGGTGTCTCTGTTACAGAGACTTCTTTTCATGAAGCCGAAACGCAAGTTTTGGCAGATCGTGTGAATGAAACAGTGCCCGACTTGAATGATCAGCCAGGATTGGTCAGGCATGAAGCCGAAACGCAAGTTTTGGCAGAACGTGTGAATGAAACAGTGCCCGACTTGAATGATCAGCCAGAATTGGTCAGGCATGAAGCCGAAACGCAAGTTTTGGCAGAACGTGTGAATGAAACAGTGACAGACTTGAATGATCAGCCAGGATTGGTCAGTGGTGAAAATGAAGCGTCGGAACCTTTTAATCATCCTTACATCGGAAGCGAAATCGACACACCGATGTTGTACAGGAAAAGCTTATCTACAGAAAATATAATTGACGATAATATGAACGACATTCTACCGGCAACCCAAGATGATGACAATCTCCCTTCACCGGTGTTCCGGATGAACGAGGATGAGTTGACAGATGAAGGTAATTGTTATACAAATAAGAAGCTAATCTATACATTAGTATGGAAATTGTGTACAGTAACTGACGGTACTAAAAAAGCAATTTCGGAGAAGCGGCAAGTGGAAAATTTTTCTCGCAACGAAAGTTTCTGCTTGCCGCTTCTCTGAAATTACTTTTTTGGAAATGTCAGTTACTGTACATAATTTCCGACCGATGTATAGGTGGATGTCATGTCTGATGTCTTTCTATACATATAACTGACAATTTGAGACGGTCTCATGCTCCACCACTTTTGGTGTAAACTGGCTATCATAGATACTTGTTAACAGGACTTTAAATCACTACCATATACAGGTGATCCCGAAATGGCGGACACGGACAGCACCACAGCATCTATTGTGGATTAAAGATTCTAAGTTTTATTTACTGTTTTCTCCAGTATGGCTCCCTTAAGAAGATATGACCGCTTTTGTAGAAAATAAAGTCACAACACTGCACTGGATACCATTCTTCAGGCAAAAAAATAATGTGTAGATCTACAATACCCAGATAGATGTTACCATGGAAACATATGAAATGGCCTACAACAAAGCTTAAAACAATAATCGCTACGCGGATACCATATTCGATAATATTTTTTTAAATCTCGAATTCGAACAACGATGCCACATTGAAAAATTTTGTTGAACACAGGGAATAGGTAAACTTTGAATGCCTGTAATTCCGTTCCCGATAATAAAAAAATAAAAAGCAAACACTATCGTTATAGTTACGTGAAATCATGTGCTTTGCCAGTGGAGGTTGTTTAAATTTGACCGCCATTTCGATTTAAATTTTAGAAAAAGGACACCCTATATCTCGGTAACGAAGCCGAGGAACACATTTTTGTTTTAAATTTACAGTCTTTGTGAGCATCCTCTACAACACCCTGTATTCCGTGTCCGCCATTTCGGGATCACCCTGTATAACCAACCAATGATGTAAAACTAACAAAACCTTATAGTTGTTGTCAGAATGAAAATTGCTGCATTCTTTATGTCACTTATCAACTTGTCAGTTATATGACTTCCTGGGGCCCGTTTCATAAAACATTTACAAGTGACAATTCAACCAATTGTCACTTTGTGTTACGTCAAATTTCTAAAAGCCAATGTAATTTATTATAATGACTATAGAAATTTGTCACAACAAATTTGACAATTTTTCTAATTGTCATTTGTAAATGTTTTATGAAACAGGACCCTGCTCTGCATGATTGAGGTTGTTGGCTTGAAATAAAATTCAACAAGATTTCAGCCCCACAACCTATAGGCCCTGGTGTTAATTTGATATAAATTTATTTCATGAACCCAGTCTAAGTTGAATAGCCTGTTGGTTCCACCTTCAACGTTTTCCAAAACCCCACCTAACAACTACACCAAATAGTCCCGAAAACTGGCAGCTCTGAGGATTAAGACAAACTTTAACCGCTTCCATCAAATCTGTTTCCTTCCATTTTTTTCTTTCTATTTTCAGTCTCAACAGTTAATATCAGTCACCTCTCACTCAATGCATCATAAAACGAGTTTCCCTTTCTTTTATGGTGTCATTAATTTTCTTGCTTGTTAATTAGTTAGCTTAAGAACTTAATTGTTAAAAAAACAATAAGGCATAAAAAATAGAAAAACACTGACAGTTAGTATTATAAAGGCTCATTAAGCCAACGGGCAGTTTTTAAAACTAATATAGAAGTCAAATAATTTTTATTAACATTTGTATAATCCCTTTCGCGCCAAGAATTACTAAATTGCTATATTTTCCACCTACAGTCGATACTTTTTTTAGAAACGCCCCCAAAAATCTACCCGTTAACTTAATGAGTTTGTTGCCACTGTAGCTTTACCGTGGTGACTTTTTGATTGTTGATCTGTTAATTTATTGACCAATTTTCCATCCTTAAATCACCCAATATCTTTATCCAGCTCTACTTGTCACCTTATTTTCTGATTACCTAACGTAATTTTTCTGATAATAATATAAAACGTTTGAATAGATTTGCCCTTCTAAGAAAATTGTCGGCCCTTCCTAACATTCGATTCTGGCTACGACCCTGATATAAGGTACTAATTTAATAGAGTGATTCTGTATTTTTAAGAGTTTTCTTATCAGTCTGATTGATGCAAGATCATTGCAGTGTGTCTGTATGGTTGAGAATGGGTAGTGCAAGAAATTCATTCCGTGATAATTTAATCTCATTATTCTCATGCAGGAATTTTTTTCAAAAAGCTTTGTAGCAAGAAGTATTTGAAGTTCCCTGTCAGCTTAAATTTGTGATACAGAAAATGTAAGTAATTTTTGCAGAAATCTGAGATACAGTATTATTGAGATTTGCTATTTGAGGTTGGAAATCTTGATCAGTTCCAATTAAATTTCATGGTCAATTTGTGGCAGGTAGAAGTTGATCAGTCATAATTTCAGCCCTTGCCTCAACTTTACAACTTCACTTTTCACAAGATCTGACCTCAAAAATCCTCATTAACATCGTATGTTGAAGTTATTCAAGTAGGTCTTTTCATGGTGACTTTTGTCTAGTCGACTAAAAGAATAGAGCTTTCTCGTAGATGTTTACTGCAACAGTTCAGATTTCTGCAGTTTATGAGAATTCATAATAAATTCAGGTAGAACTAAAACGTAGCTGTCCCCCAGATGATCGAACACTGGTTGCATGTGTATTAGCAGTTGAAGAACAGGGTCGCCTAACACTTCATGCGAGTGCTCTCCAGGCACCACGATCTAAAGAAGAAACAGTTCAAAATGATTCCAGAGAAGATGGTTTGTTAGAAGGTATATCTTTTTCTCTACTAGTGGATGTTTATCAGGAGCTTTCTGATTATTATCGTTCAGGGATAAGAGGTCTTCTTTGAAACTCTTGCAAAACCTTACCAAATTTAAGACAGAAGTAAAAAGTTTCATTTCAACAAAATCCGCTGTAACGGTTGACATCGTCACATAAAAAATAGTTGTCCTCTTTTTCAACGTTACTATTAAAATGCTATTTGCAAAATCATCAGGATTATCGGTAGCAGCTTTGTAAAGGATCGTTAGCAGTTTCCATGTCTTAGCATTTAGTACAGTTATTCATTTTCTATGCAACAGGTATCCCATACATCATAGATAAACTCTTCTGCATGTTAACAGGTTGACTGCCATGCTGGTCCCATGGGCCCAGCAGTGAATTCTCAAAACCGGCCGGCGCTGTTCCCGTGGGACCAGCAGTCAAGAATTGTTCTTGTCAAGAATTACTGGCTGCTCTGATCTCATGGGTCGCACTCTCTTTTTTTTTACTAATTGATTGATTTTTCAAATCTACAATTACAGTATACAGGGTGTCAATTTGAAAACTTGCCACCTTCCTTGAAAAATTTTTTTCAAATAAATCCCGAAACATGTCAATTTTTTAATGTAATTTATCTTCTATTGACGTAAAAATTTTTTCTACAGGCTGTTTCTTGACTCAGTAACGACGATATGGTCTCTTTTTTGAATGGGACACCTTTATATTAATACAATTTCAGATTGTCTGAGAAAAACCAAAAAAAATTGTTTTTACAGTTGCAGTTTAAACGGAGTAGCTTACGGGTTATAAACAAATTAAAATCGCAGTTGTTCATTTTCAAAGCAGCTTGTTTTGAAAACGGCTACAGATATCAGAAAACGGCTTACATGTTTCTCTCTTAACTTTTCAAGCGGTATCCTATTGTGTGGATGAAATTTTCATATAGGGTGAAGAAAATTATCAGACTTTTGATCACCCTGTATAAAAGTTTCATCTACATCATAGGATACCGCTTCAAAAGTTAAGATAGGGACATGTAAGCCGTTTTTCAATATTTAGAACCGTGTCCGATGTACACTGCTTCCAAAATGGAAAATTGCGATTTTCATTTGTTTATAACTCATAACATAACCTACTCAATATAAGCTGCAACTGTAAAAACCATTTCTACTGGATTTTCTCAGACAATCTGTAAATGTAATAATATACAGCAATATGTCCCATTTAAAAAAATAGACAATGTCGTCATTACTGTGTCAAGGAACACCCTGTATAAAATATTTTTACGTCAATAGAACATAAATTACATAAAAAAATTGACCTGTTTCGGGATTTGTTTGAAAAAAATAATTTCAAGGAAGAATTTGGGGGTGGCAAGTTTTCAAATTGACACCCTGTATACTGACTGAAACATAATTATAGTATAAATTCTAAATAAGGTCTCAGTCTAAAATAGTACAAAATTGACGGTCATATGGGGAGATAAAGTTCAGAACTGAAACTTCTTTAATAGTGACAGTTTTAAGGAATTTGTTTCCTTAGAGAGGGATTATGACTTAGGTTTTTTTGTAAATGAATTTGAAAAGCTAGGCCTGCTTCCCTTGTCTGTCGCTCTCACTTCAAACTTTCAAACTCCAACTATTATGTCCTCTCAATAATTTCATCATATGGAATCCGCGACTCGAAGTCTTATGTTTGCTCTGTTGTTAAGTTTAATCGATCAGGTGAACTGTCCTATGCATTACCTTGAATAGATGGAGGAATCTAGCAGCAACAACACTGTCTAGACCTACGACAAGAATGAAATCTTTGAACGATTGATTTTACATATAAATAGATATAGGTAATTAAAAAAAAAACTCTTTTAAGTAAAAATTTTAGTAATAATTAATGATGAATAACAAAAAAAAAAAACATTACAATAAGAATATAATGAAGAATTGATCCATAAATCACTTAATTTAGTACTTTGAACAAAAATTCGATTTTTCTAGCATTAGATGATCCCATTGGAGTAAAACGAAATAGTCATGGCACACTATAATTGAGAAATAAAAAATTAAACAAAAACAAATTGACATTTAAAATGGTACTTATGTGGTATTGTTGGATTCGTACAAATGTATAGAATCCAAAAATATAATAATATATAGGATGTCCCATTTAAAAATAAAAACTTGGTAACATTTCCGGAAAAACCGGATGCGAGAAAAAATTCAATTTTCTGCTAAAAAGTGCGCTCTATCGAGAATATGCGACGTAGCAAATTTCAAAAAATTATCTCAAAAAATAAAGAATAAAAAGGGGGTGTACCATGCCTGTGACACACACTGTATGTCCAGTGAAAGTGGCAGTACAGGGTGAGGCGCGAGAACCTTAGGGCATTTTTATATGGAGACGTCCTGGGAGTAGAAGTCTAAAAATTTGTACGTGTAAAATTTCGATTTTGACGAGTTTAACTAAAATATTTACAACCCCTCACCATTTCCGGTTATACCGGAAGTTGCCATCAACTTTCTTATTTTAAATGGGATACCCTGTATATTATTACATTTTCAGATTGCCTGAAAAAATGTAATAAAAATGGTGTTTATAGTTCAAAATTCGAACGAGTGGTTTATGAGTTATAAACAAATGAAAATCGCAATTTTCCATTTTCAAAGCAGCTTAGGTCGAAAACGGGTCAAGATAGATGAAAACGGCTTACATGTCCCTATCTTAACTTTTGACGTAGTATCCTATGATGCTGATGAAATTTGTATACAAAGTGATGAAAAACCAGCGATTTTCAAAAAAAAATAAAAAAAATATTTTTTTTTGTAGGTACTCCAGCGTAGTATACAAAAAGTTAGGATAGGGATATGTAAGCCGTTTTCCGATATCTTGACCCGTTTTCAAGCTAAGCTGCTTTGAAAATGGAAAATTGCAATTTTCATTTGTTTATAACTCATTAATTGGTCGTTAGGAATTTGAACTGTAAACATCATTTTTATTACTGTTTTTCAGGCAATCTGAAAATGTAATAATATACAGGGTGTACCATTTAAAAAAAGTAAAGTATGGCAACTTCCGGTATAACCGGAAGTGGTGTGGGGTTGTAAATATTTTAGTTCAGCTCGTCAAAATCGAAACTATACATTTACAAATTTTTAGACTTCTACTCCCAACACTTCTCCATATAAAAATGCCCTAAGGTTCTCGCGCCTCACCCTGTATATGGGGATCTTGGAAACGGGAAGAGATACAGAGTCAGTTAAATTAGAGAAAAGTTGCAAAATTTTATGCTTATTAAGAATCTGAAAAAAATTTAGGCTAACTTTAGTCGTTGCTGAAATATCCTGAAAAATTTAAAAATCGAGATTTCTTATTTTCTTCATATTTTTTATTAGTTTTGGAAATTAATAAATAATTTTTTGCAAGCTTACATACATAAGTCACCAAAAGCTATGAATAATTGGACGTTACAAAATTTTCAAAACCTAGATCCCAGAGTTTTCATAGTCAACTTTCGCTTTTCTTATGGCCACCATATCGATACGTTTTTGCCAGACTATCGTAAGTGACATTTTTGCTGAAAATGAGATTTGGGGTCTATCGTAAGCATCACATGTCTCCAGAAGTTCTGCCATAGTATTGTAAGGTTATTATGAATAACTAATATTACCTAATAACGAACTTACACACAAAATGGTAAGGTTTTGTACAACCGAGTAAAAATAACACTAAAAAATCGTCTCCTGTAAAATGTCACTTACGATAGTCTGGCAAAAACGTATCGATATTGTTTTTTTATTCGTTCGGTATAAAAGAAATCATGGAAACCAAAAATTAATAACCTCGTTAATAACATTGTTGTTTGTTCAATTTTCTTTAAAAAAAAGAAGGCAAGAAAAACAGAAGTTGGCTACGAAAACTCTGGGATCTATCCGGCTTTGAAAATTTTTGTGATGTCCAGTTTGATAGCTTTTGATAACTATGTAAGTCTACAAAAAATAATTTAGTTATTTTCAATAAAGCAAAAAGTAATGACTGAAAAAAGAAATCTTGTTTTTTCAGGATATTTCAGCAACGATGGAAAATATCTTGAATTTTGTTTCAGATTCTTATTAAGCATAAAATTGTGCCACTTTTCTTTAATTTAACCGACCCTGTATAATAATAATAATAGTCTTTATTGAGACAGAATTACATCTCTATCCATAATCTATTTACATAAAGATATGCTGAGAGAAAAACGAAGACGCATCTAGTCTCAACCTCAGGGCGAAGTTCAGCATGCTACTGACATAATCAGCGGACACTGCTCTTCCACTTAAACCCTGGTTATATATACACTATAAACACGTTACAGCGCCCAGTGAGCATGTTTGTCAAGCAAAAGAGAAAGAAGCAAAGAAAAGAAAAGAGAGAAATAAGAACGATACTGTATCTCTTGCCATTTCCAAGATCCCCATGTAATGCCACTTACACTGGACGTATACATAGAAAAAAGAATATAAATTTATAACTAGAAACTTAATCCGGATTCGATAATCCATTAAAACCGAGATCTTTTCGCTCACCGGCTGCAATAGTGGCACAACTCAAAAATCCTTAAAATCGCACTAACTGTTGCATCAAATGTTAAATTTGATTTTCCTTCCTTGCAACAAGACTGGCACAAAATTAGGTATCATAGATTTCCCGATATGGCGAATTTGTCACTAAAGCATTATAACAATTTGTGCTTCTAAGTCGGACCAATGCACATTTTCAGTATGCCACTGACTTTGTAGGAGGATGTCTTCTTGTGTACGTACAATAGAGACACTTGATTTTTATTATTTTGTGATATATTTGGATTTAATTTGTTCCTCATTGATGATAATAATAATCTGGTTGGTTATCATAAATAAAATATCGCTACTGGCAGTAATGAATAAAGACAAATTGAAGACAGTCTGTTTTTCTGATCCTGCAATAAATATCCCTCATTATTAATATAGGAACCATTACTAAAAACGTCCTAAAAATATTACAATTGGCGACGAGAAATAGGCAATCAATAGTGAGGTATAATATTTAATTAGTAATAACTAATTATAAGAATAATTAATAAATAGTACCTACGTAATAAATAGTTATAATAATAAAATGTCGATCGGAAAAGTTTCGGAGTTTCAACCGGGAGTGAAGAGTTGGAAAACTTATATAGCACGTTTGGAACAATATTTTCTAGCGAATAAAATTCCTGATGAATTGAAAGTAGCTACACTTTTAACAGTCGTCGGGGATGAAACGTACGAGCTAATGGTGGATCTATGCAGTCCTGATTTACCAGAGGAGAAGTCTTACGCAAGTTTGATCAAAGTGGTGAAAAATCACGTACAACCGGAACCTTCAGTAATTGCAGAACGGCATAAATTTCGTTTAAGAAGACAGGAAGCGAATGAGACGGTAGCAGACTACATGGCAACCTTGAAAAATTTGGCAAAAACATGCGATTTTAAAGAGAAGCTGGATGAAAACCTTAGGGACCAGTTCGTCTCGGGACTACGCAATGAGGTAATCAAGCAGAGATTGTTCGCAGAGAAGGTGATTAATTTTGCTAAGGTGTATGAGTTAGCAAGAAATATGGAAGCAGCGGAAAAACAAGTCTCTGGAGTTGGAGCTTCCACGCAGTCATTGCACAAAATCCAGCATATGGGTAAGTTTCGAGGTGCAACTTCCGACAGAAGAGCGGCAGAACCAGTGGCTTCAGGTTCCAGAAATGTCCCAGGTCACAACTACAATGGAAATCGAGGGTATTCTGCATCATCTTATAAAAAGAAGGTACCTAGTAATGTAAGAAGTGCGTGTTGTGTGTGTGGTCGAAAAAACCATGAAAGCAAAGAGTGTTTTTATAAGCATGCAAAATGTGCAATATGTAATAAAATAGGTCATCTAAAATACGTTTGTAAAAGTAAAATGACAAGTAATAAGTTTAATCGGAAAAATTATTTCATTGAAGAAAACACAAATAATTCAGATGAAAATTTTATTTGCCATAATAATGATTCAGATTCAGATGGCTCGGTTAATTTATACAATGTTAATAGTAGTAGTTCTAATAAGGTTTCCTCGCCTATTAAAATAAGAATTCTTGTAGATAATGCTAATTTAAATATGGAAGTGGATACAGGATCACCAGTTTCTTTAATCTCAGATAATATATACGATAACAATTTTTCTCATATTCCTATTCAAGATTCTAAGTTAATGTTCACAAGTTATAATGGCAAAAAAATTAGTGCAAGGGGCTTTATATTAGTTAATGTAACTTTAAATAAAATTTCAAAGAGATTGGAACTTTATATCGTGCCTAATGGTGGACCAGCATTATTAGGACGAAATTGGTTATCAGCACTGAAAATAAATATAATCAATAATACTGCAGTATACAGGATGGAAACAACAAATAAAGATTTAGACTTAGAAAAATTAATAAAAGAATATAAGTCGATATTTGAAGATAGATTAGGAAAATTTAATAGTTTTAAGGCTAGTTTATATCTTAAGCCAAATTCAGTTCCCGTTTTTTGCAAAGCTCGTCCGTTAGCAATCAATTTAAAAGAAAAAGTCGAGCAAGAATTAGAAAGGTTAGTAACCCAAAATGTTTTAATTCCAGTTGATTATAGTGAATGGGCTAGTCCGATAGTCCCTGTCATTAAGAAAAATGGGGGAATTCGAATTTGTGGAGATTTTAAAGTATCTGTAAATCCGAATTTAAAAATTCACAGGTATCCTTTACCGAAAATTGAACATATTTTTTCTAATCTTTCAGGAGGTAAACTATTCACTAAAATTGATTTATCTTCAGCTTACTTGCAGCTCGAGTTGGATGAAGATTCCAAAAGGTTAGTCACAATAAATACACATAAAGGATTATTTCAATATAATAGGTTACCATATGGAATCTCATCCAGCCCGGGAATTTTCCAAAAATTAATGGATGTAACCTTTGGTAACATGGAGGGTATCGTGGTGTTTTTAGATGACGTGTTAGTAACTGGTGCGAACAAGAGGGAGCACTTAGAAAGACTCCGGCAAGTTTTTCAGAAAATAAAATCAGCCAATTTAACAATCAATTTTAATAAATGTGCTTTTTTTCAAAAATCCGTTGATTATTTAGGATACACTATTGACGCAGCAGGACTACACCCGTCAGAAGAAAAGATAAGAGCTATCCAGGAAATGACTAACAAAACGGAACTAAAATCGTTTTTAGGTTGTATAAATTTTTACGCAAAATTTATTAAAAATATTAGTACTAAACTAAATCCATTGTATAATTTATTGCGTGATAATGTAGAGTTTTTTTGGGATAATGAATGTCAAAATGTTTTTGATTCTATGAAAGAAGAATTAGCTTCATCTAAGGTTTTAGTTCATTACAATAATAAACTTCCCTTGTTACTGTTTGTTGATGCAAGTTCAACGGGAGTTGGGGCTTGTATATCACATTTATTTCCGAATGGTGACGTAAAACCTATAGCGCATGCGTCACGTACGTTAACCAAATGTGAGAAGGCTTACTCTCAAATAGATAAAGAAGCTTTGGCAATTATTTTTGGTGTAAAAAAATTTCATGATTATTTATATTACAGAGAGTTCACACTGTATACAGATCATCTACCTCTGTTAGCCATTTTTGGAGAAAAAAAGGTATTCCACAATTAGCAGCTAGTCGAATGCAAAGATGGTCAATAATTCTTTCGGCTTATCAGTATAAGATAAAATTTATTAAATCAAGTGATAATTGTGTGGCAGATTTACTGTCCAGGCTTTCCATACCATACAATCAAGAAAATAAAAATCCTGATTACGGACATATTTTATATTTTAAAAATTCAGAAATACCAATTAATTATAAGAAAATTGCATCGGAAACACAGCGAGATTTTATTTTAAATAAAGTTTATTATTACTGCTTTACCGGGTGGCCTAATAATATTGACGATTTACGGAATAATGAATTAAAACCATTTTATAATCGTAGAAATGAACTTCATTTAGTACATGGCTGTATTTTATGGGGCGTCAGAGTAATTATACCTAAAATATTGCAAAAAAATATTTTACGAGAAATTCATTCCAGTCACCTGGGCATGAGTAAATGTAAATCTTTGGCACGATCTTTTTGTTACTGGCCAAATATTGATCACGATATAGAAAATATTTGCAGAAATTGTTCTACTTGCACGCAATTTCAATCAAATCCTCCTAAAACTATTTTACAACCCTGGCCATTGACTGACAAGCCATGGTCGCGTATACACATAGATTTTTTGGGTCCAATATACGGAAAAAAATATTTAGTGGTTATTGATTCGCATACAAAGTGGCTCGAGGTATTCGAAGTAAAAGCAACAAATGCAGAGGCTGTTATTAAATTGCTTCAGTTTTTGTTTGCACATTTTGGACTTCCCGATACTTTGGTTTCGGATAACGGCCCACCTTTTTCATCATTTGAATTCTCAGAATTTATGACTCAGTGTGGTACCAAACATTTATTTTCACCTCCATATCACGCGCAAAGCAATGGTTGTGCAGAAAATGCAGTAAAAACAGTAAAAAACGCAATAAAAAAGGCGTTTGCGGAAAACAAAAATATTGAGAATGCCATACAAACATTTTTAATTCATTACAGGATTTCCACTCATTGCACAACTGGAACGAGTCCTTCAAACTTAATGTTTGGTAGAAATATAAAAACAAAGCTAGATTTAATTAGACCTTCTCAAAGAAACATGCAGAAAAATATTGATTCATTTGGAGGTAATCAAAAACAACTCCAAGTAGGTGACTCAGTGTTGGTCAAAGATTTTTCTAATGCCGATCAAAAATGGTCCGCAGGGAAGGTGGTTGATAGAACAGGTAATGTAACGTTTGATGTTCAAATTTTAGATGATAGGATAGTTAAGCGGCATTCTAATCAACTAAAGAAAACAAGTTTATTGTCACACCCGGAACCTGAGTCCATTGATAATAATAATGAAAATCTAGAATCAACGGACACTGATTCCAACAACTGTGATAATAAAAATAGTAATATGAGAGATAACAACGCAGTGCCGTATAATTTGCGTGAACGAAAGAAACTGGTAGATTATAAAGAATGATTATTAGTAAGTTTGTAAATAATATTAATTTAGATTTAAGCGGTGAGGTTTACTTCAGTTTTGTTGGAAATAAGCATTGAATTATTAAAATTAGGTCCGTAAATTGATAATTCTTATTTTGTTGAGATAACTTTTATTTTATTGTGTAGATAATTTTTATTTTATTGTGAAGATAATTTTTATTTTAATTATGAAGATTTGACTTTGTATAAAATTTGAATTGTATAAAATTAGAGATGTTATGTTTTTATTTTTCTCGATGAGTTAGAATATTATTATGTTTAGTTACTTATCTAAAATTAATTTGTAAAAATGTTATACATACTTATTGCTAATATTGTAAATTTATGAAGGGAGGAATTGTGATATATTTGGATTTAATTTGTTCCTCATTGATGATAATAATAATCTGGTTGGTTATCATAAATAAAATATCGCTACTGGCAGTAATGAATAAAGACAAATTGAAGACAGTCTGTTTTTCTGATCCTGCAATAAATATCCCTCATTATTAATATAGGAACCATTACTAAAAACGTCCTAAAAATATTACATATTTGATATAAATTTATTTATTCATAAATCTTTAAAGTCAAATATCTCCAATCTTACTATTTTTGAGTTGTGCCACTATTGCAGCCGGTGACCGTTTTGATAAAACAGAAAATTGTGACAATCACAGGCACATAACTAAAAATTTTATTTGTCAAATCGTGTCCTGACTTTCAATAAAAAAATGCCTACAGAAATATTCAGTTCAACTAACAACATAGATTTCTTAATATTAATGTTGCCACATTTATTATTATAACTTTTGCAACTACAGCTAATGCGTAATAAAGTGCGGTCGAATTATTTTTTCTGTAACTCCAAGGACTATCCTAAATCCAAAGAGTTTATCTGCAACTTATGGGACACCCTTATTATAGGCGCGAAAACTTTTTGCAATTTGAAGCAATATAGAGATTGTATTGTGTGAATGATTGAAAAATCTTCAATTTTACACTTTTATAGATTCAATCTCAAACAGGAAATGTTTTTCCAAAGTCTTCCTGATTTTCTCATTTATTTATTTATTTTCTCACACGATAGATTAAAGGAATTTAAGGAATATCATTTCGTCTCGTCTGTTGTATTAATTGAAAATGTCAAACTGTATTTCCAAAAAATCTTATTCTTTTTATGATCTGGTACCTACAAACCAATATCTTCACATTTCAGTTGGAATTTTTAAATCTATCAATCTTATACTCATAGTAAACCTTTTTTACTTTCTTATATTTTCAACTGCTACATATACATGAGTGTCCATAAATGAATGAGACAAAAATTTCAGTAACCAAAACTGCGATCAAGCTGAAAATTGATATACGTCAGTTTCAGATTAGATCGAACGATACTAGGTTCAAAGCTTGTACCATATTTTTTTGTTATTAATCTTTTCGTCACTGTGGGTAGACTTTATTTAGAATACTTTATTTTGACATAAAAAATATACTTATTTCATGTCGAAAAAAACGTTTTCAAGAAAAACGCACTTACGCGTTTTTCAAAACATCATACATGATGATATTTTTGTTCAGTTACCTTCTATCACAGCATGGTTTATCACTCCATTCTAAACGGGATGGTGCGTCTAGGTTTTTCATGGGGTTTTCCCTAGACTATATATCTTACAAAGCAAATGCTTCATGATGTCAACATCGCATCATTATGTCCTATAGATCGTTCTAACCATTGGGGAAATAACTCCGGCAAACGGTAGAACACGTAAAAAAAATTGTAGTTTTTTCTATAAAGTACCTACTGCTCTAAAACGCTTTATTAAACTTTTGTTAAACTTTTATTAAAAAACCGTCTTTTTCAAAATATCTTAAATATCCTTTACCCAATATTGTTGGAATTTGGTAGTTTCATTTGCTGTAGTAAGGGGCTAATTTAGCCCAAAATAAGATTAAATTATTAAGTCCAGTGTCATCCCGGTAAGCACCTCAACGAATATTATTTTAGAAAAACTTTCAAAAAAAGTACGCCAATGGCTTTTTTAAAATTTTATTTTATTTTTCAGAACAGGCAACTAAAAATAAAACATATATGTCTCTAGACTTTTCTTCCTATCTTGATTGGTTTTCGAAATAAAAAAGAGAATCCACTTACCAGAGAACCCCTGGACCAACCAAAAAAAATATGGGAAATTGAAAAGAATAAAATTTCTTAGTTTAGATGCTAATACATGTATTTCATTTAATATTTTTTTGTTGTTATTGTTATTATCAAGAAAAAAAATATATAATTTCAAAAAAAAAAAATCCCTGTGTTCTTATATGGTCCAGGGATGCATTTAAGTGGATTCTATTTTTTATTTCGAAAACGAATCAAGATACCAAGAAAAGTCAACAGTCATAAGTTTTATTTTTAGTTGCTTAATCTGAAAAGTAAAATAAAATTTTGAAAAAGCCATTGTCAAATGTGTTTTAAAAGTTTTTCCAAAATAATGTTATTTGAAGTTTTTTCCAGGACGTCACTGGACTTGTTAAATTTAATATATTTGAGGTTAAATTAGCTCCATACTATAGCAAATGAAACTGCCAAATTTCAACAACATTGGTTAAAGTATATTTGATATTTCGAAAAAGATGATTTTTTAATAAAAGTTTAACACCCTAATTAATCTCAAAAACAAAGCATTTTAGAGCAGTACTTTATATAAAAAAATTCAATTGTTTTTACGTGTTCTAACGTTGACCGGAGTTATGAACATACAAACTGGAACACCATGTGTACGTTAAAATTTACCAACTCACATACATTAGCCTCACACCAACTCTCCAGATAAACTCATAAAGCAATCATTAGGTACAATGATCCAGCTAAATAATAGTGTCTGTTAGTAATATTCAAATAAAGGACTAATATTTCTTCTGTTAGCTAATTCTTCTATATTTGTAGCTTTATGCGCTGAGACATACTTGACAAAGACTTATGCCAAGATTGGACAGCTATTTTCGTTGTGCTTTGTTTTTTCTTCTAGCGGCCTTCCTGCAACAGGTTTCCTAAAGATCCTGACTCCCTAAGCTGTTGAAAATAACTACTAATAATAGTCCGTGATTGTGAAACCTTTTGCGCATAAAGATCAGTAAGATAATCTTCATTTGTCAACAATTTTCAGGTCACATTGTTAGTCCAGTATTCAATCAGACTGCAGTGATAGATAATTCTGAGGACGAAACTGAGACTAATCACAAACAACCCAAAGAAGTTGAGTCTCAGCTACACACTAGCCAGTTGAAACGGATCGTCAGGTACCGGCTAAACTCTGATGAAGATGAAAACCTCAGAAATTCTGCCGAAAGCGAGGTCCAGATGAAGAGAAATCATAAAATGCGTGATCCCTTCGCCGAGGACTCGGACGAAGAGCCCGCCGCGTTGGAGAAACCGGAACCGAGAGCCAATATACAAGCCGATGACGATGGAAGTGAAACCGACATTGAAGACATTGAAGAGCAAAATGAATCACTCAAAACCAACTCGTATTCACAGACTGGGAAAGATGAAGAGCAATTCAACAATGATTCCAATATAATACCAGCCACCCAAGATGTAAATATGGACAAAAACCGCGAGAGAAGAAGCCTTGAAAGTAACGGCGAGACGTCTCAGGGGAGCTTCAAGTTAGGCTTGACTCAGTTAGATGACGAATTAAATGTTTCAGGTAATTCTAAGCAGAATCGATTTAACGAGGCGATAACCCAATGTGTTTCGTCGACGCGAAATGAAGAAGATTTAGTAGGTAAATCTCACGACGAGACTTGCTTGCATAAGAATTGCAGAGATTCTGATGCATTCCAAGAGGATGTCTATATGATGAACACGCAAAAACTAATGAATACAGAACCGGTCAATAAGTCGATTGATGATGGAATTTGTGAACAGGCAACCCAGAAATTGCACAATAGGTCCCATGATGTGTCCCATGATAGTGATGAAGAAGATGTTGAAGCTACTCAGAAGATTGACGGAAACTTACCGGCACAGGACGTGTTTATCAAACCAACGATAACTCCCAAGAAACATGTGCACTTTCTCAAGTTAACGCAAGAGGAAGATATTTACATCAAGCCGACTCAAAAGATGAACGACGATTTTAATAATAAGCAAAGACAGGAAGAAGATAACATGGATGAAAGCTGCTACTTGGCCGCCACTCAAAAACTCGACACTCGAACAATCGACGATTCCAGAAACCACTCAAGTAAACAAAGCAGAGAAGATGAAGACTTGGAAGTTGGTTACGACTTGGCCGCTACTCAAAAATTAGATGTGGGAACAAGAGAAGGCGAAAATGTTCTCGAGAGTCAGAGTCAGTTCGAAGTTGCATTTCCGACTCAGACCCTAAAACTAGTGGACAGCGACGATAAGAGGCCCTTAAATCCACTCCTTTCACTTTTTGAGAAACAAACTGATTGCGAAAAGAGCCCACCTACCGTTCCCAAGATCAAGGAAAATAAAACCGCAAATAGAAAATCTATTTATGTATTAAGCTCTGACGATGATGATGATGATGACAACAGTGTTAATGTAAAGTCTTCAGAAACAGAAACCAAGAAGAGTTGCACTGCTGGGAATGCAAAGAAACAAAAATGTCAGCTTGATCAGAAAGAAGCGAAACAACCTGAACAAAGGGAAGCAAAAGTGGTTCTAAATCGAGTGAATGAAGAATTAACACTAAATGAAGAACCAAATATTAGAAAATCAGCAAGATCCAGACGTGCTACTCCAAAAATAATAGATCAAGCGTCCACATCAAACAAAATCAATGATAGTAAAAGGAGTAAAATCAAGGAGCAGCCTGAGTCGGAAGATAAGGAGGCTAAAAATAAAAGGGTAACTCCCGACATTATAGATGAAAATGTGATAGAAAGGAAACCGTCTAAGAGAAAACTCCTCGAAGACGTAACCAAAATCGAAATTGCCAAAGCTACGCCGACTAGATCAGACCAGATTGTATCGAAGAAGATAAAATCAAAAAAACAAATATTAGACGCGGCTCTGGAGGAAAACGTTCCCATTGTTGTATTACCTAAAATGACGAGAAACCAAGGTAGAGTGTTGGTGGAAAGTAGCAAGAATGACGAGGAAGCAGGAAGCGCGAAGAAAGGAGTTCAACATACTAGTAGGCCGACAAGAGAAACCAGGATGAATGATGAACCTTTTACTGAAACAACGAGTAAAAGAAGAGCACACAAAGGTAGCGATCAGGAAAGTGCATCCACTTCTAGTAAAACCGGCTCGAGTAATAAATGTGTTTCAAATTCAGAGAATTTGAGAAATAAAAGGAATATCATAACAGTGGACCCGGAAACCACGGCTAAAACTAGAGGTGTTGGAAGAAAAAATTCGGCTAAATCTGAAGCCAGCACCAGCTCGTCAACTTCAAATTCAGATAAGTTAAAAGGTGGTAAAAGCAGTGCCATAGCAGAGGAACCGGAAACTCCTACTAGATTGAGGGGTGTTCGTAGAAAAAATTCATCTAAATCTGAATGCAGTACAAGTTCAGAAACTACTAATGAAACTCCTGCAAAAAATAGGAAACTTTCAGTAATTTCTGAGACTTCTTCGCTAGGCTTGTTGTCACCAGAAGTAATTAATATTTTCTTTATGATTAATCTATTATCGAGTTGAACATTATTACTTTTACAGAGGTCAAGGAGAAAATTGAAACCGAAGGTAGTGTTCACGATGATGGACAGTCCGGAATTGGAATCGGTGATAAGACAGTTAGGTGAGATCCTCTTGTTATAGAGTTTTTCTTCTTTTTAAATTTAATTATTATCCACAGGTGGTTTGGTAGTGGATGACATTCACTCTGCGACAGTGCTGGTAACTGAGAGTGTCAAAAGATCACTCAAGCTTCTATGTGCGATTGGACAAGCAAAACCCATCTGTAAACCGCAATGGTTGAAAGACTCAAAAAAGTCTCAGCAATTTCTCGGTAAGACTCCTTTTTTTACCATGTTTATATCAACTCCCTTTTAGTCTTGTCTGTCTGCGCAAATCTTGCAATTTATTTTAAACTAACTTTCCAAAGAGTTAGAGATTTAAAAACTTCAAATTTAGCTCTGATCTGAATGACACTGTAATACTAATCAATTTCTTGTCTGTCTGACTGCGGTGCAAAAAATTTATTTAATTATTATTTTAATTACACTATTCAACAACCAAAACCATGTATGTATCATCGTTTTACGGCCAAAACCGTATGAAGTCGTTAGATTATATGATCCTGAACCCTACTAAGTAGGCAGTAACGGTCGGAAGTGTAGCAACTGCTTGGGATGCCATTCCTGCTATGTCAAGAAAAAAGGCAGACAATATTATCGTATTACGTCTTGATATTGAAAATGTACATAGTTTGTCATTATGTATATGACGAAAATGTTCGTTTTCAGACATTTTGCGCCTAGCATATGGGCTGAGCTAATTTTTGAAATTTACAAAAAAAATTAGCCGAACTGTATTATAGCAACCCGGTTCCATTTTTTTTAAAACCTTTTGGTTTAAATGGCTGCCGGGATGGCTAAAATACTGTTTTCATACATTTCCGATGTCGCCAATCACAAAAATAAAAATTGATTTTTATTTTCTAGAAGATGACATTGAAGATCTTGATCGTGGTCTAGAAAGTGATTTCAATGATGACGATGAAAAAATAAAAACAAAAATTGAAAATTTCAGTTTTTTTTCAAATATTTTGACAACTAACAGTGACAGCTCAAATTTCTTTTCAGATTATCAATCTGCACAAAAATACGCTACTTTGCCCTAATTTAACCAACTTCGTATCTCTTAAGATAAGCGAGATCCCCATAGTGGCACGCGAAAAACGGACAGTCTGTATAGGGTGATCCATTGAAAAAAAAATTTTAATTTTTGGTTTTCCCTGTATACTGATCTATTTTCAAATTTTTTTATACGTATAAAAAAGTCTTTTTTTGCACCTACATAACCCTACTTTTAATTTTTTTGGGACACATGAAATAACAAAGTTAAAGGGGGGCGACATTATAAAGAATCACCCTGTACATATTATCTAAAAGACAGAAAACAATAATTATTTAAATATAAAAATATTTTAATATATGAGCCATTCACTTTTTTTTTGAAGAAGCAGGAGGCCATGCTAGGGTGACAGAAATCACTCTGTATAAATGCTGTCATGCATTTATGAAAATTAGGTTGGGTCAATTTTTCGAAAATTTCTCGTAGCAGGTCGATAAGCAGAACATAGTTGTAAGATCGATTTTTGTTACTTTTAATCTTTTGGCTCTAGAGCATAAAACATTTGACCTCATACCTTATTCTATGGTCGAAGAAAAGGGTCTTTGACTCGTTGACTCTATGAAAAATAAAAAATCTTTCAGAACTTACTTATAAATTTCTAAAGAACATACACTTCAGATACTTCAGACCAAGAGCCAGTGCTAAATTTACACTTTTCTTAGGCCACTGCTTAAGTATTCGCTGCTACCCTTTTTTGATTTGAATTTTTTGCACTAAATTACTTTGCAAGAATTATCACTCAGATTTGAAGATTCTTATGAAACTATCTATAAAATTCGGGTGGCAGAACTCTTCTGAAAATGCGCCGTAGGCGAATTTTTTTATAGGAAATTGTGAAAACTAACGAATGAGATTAAATAACATTTAACTATAAATTAGTGATGCCCCAATCTGCTGCCCCAATAGAGCGGCCTACGTATACGGCCTATTATTAATCCAGAGCTGCTAACAAGAGCATGCAGTGCATTACAAGGGATTTGTCAATTGCTTGTACCAAATTTAACACACAAAATGTACTGAATATTGAATTCACTATTACAATAATCATAATAAAACAACAAAGTATAGCAAAATATACAATAAAAAAAATTCCTGAACCAAAATGAAATGAAAAATTTATCTTAATATTTTGGGTGGGGCCACTTCGGGGCGCTTTGGTATTCTGGGGCCCGTTAGATCCTCCACTGCTGATTCACTTAAGTATGTATCTTTAACTGGGTCACAAACTACCTTAAATTAAAGGCCTAATTATCAGCTATAATCTGACACCAGTTATATCAATTTCCACACCTGTTATCAACACTAAAATGAAAAAAAAAACTAGAGAGCACAGAAATGCAAAATACTTTGCTACCTTCTCTTTTTGTGATCTTTTTGCCGAACATTTGCTGATTCGGTACAATTTTGGGCCGTAGCTTCAGTATTCGGCAAAATTGTGACTGGGCACATCCTTCATAAGAATCAATAATAATTGAGTTTTTAGATTAAAAAAATAAAATAAAAAATTTGGCAATTAGCTGCACAGATCTATAACAAAAAAATATTTGTCAAAGCTTCGTTTGACTTTTAATGTCAGTAAAAAATGTATTTCCTATTTTCACACAAAAATTAACGCTCTGATTGGCTTACTGAAATACAAAGGTTGAGTGTTTTTACGCATCAACTTTCACTGTGTAGAAATAAAAAACCTTCGCATTTCAGGCAGCTAATCAGAACCGTTAATTTTTGTGTGAAACTACAAACTGTTATAAAAGTCTACGAAATCCAGGCGAATTTTTAAATACAGAATATCCCGAAAATTATACCGTCCAAATAGCTGCGAGCTGCAACTGCTAGAAGGGGTTTGAATATGGCGGAGTGATCATTGCCTTCTTTACGCAAGATTAGTCACTGCCTCCATTAACAGGCTCATGCCGATGTTCATTTGTACAACACAAGAAATAAAGGGAACCTGTTAGGTGAAGCTCACAAATTCTATCTTACTCAAAAAAAATATAGATACTTCCCTGTATAATAAGATCCCATCTGTTTGAAAAGGTTACAATAGTAGTAAATTTTAGCGATCACTAAGAGTGCAGCTAATACAGAACCCGATCTATAAGGTGTCCGAGTTCCAAGTGTCCACTCTGTCATAGTGGAGTTGATATTATTTATGTTTGTTGTTCGCGTACGATGTACATAAACATCGTGACAGAATAACTTGAACATTTTCAAAATTAAAAGTGTGAGCGGCCATGACATGCCTAATTCGAATAATTTTGTAATCCTCATGAGGATTATTTTTATTTTGATATCAGAAATAAGTATCTATCAAAAGCATATGGATGTATTGCTAAAATTAAATAATATGTTCATTAAAACAAAATAATGTATGTGAAATTTGAATTTTTTCTTTTTAATAATTCGTGTAACTTTCTTTTTTTTATTAATTATATCCCAGGAGTTGATTATCAAGAGCTTCGCAGTTTTTGCAATAGTAAATAATATCCTGAGAAAAGGTAACTGTTTAAGAACCGCAGCCGGTCGGAAGTCTATTTACAAATATTACCAGTTTATGATGTATTCCCTACTGTGAGGGTCCTATAGTGATGGCCATAGATAATATGCAGTGTGGGTAGCATAGGGCAATGCATTTTAAATGGGTAAAAAATTGACAGAGTTGTCAGCTCAATGCAAGCAGTGGCACAGGTTCATATAAAAATATTAAAATCGAAAGGAAATTGACATTTCTATTCTCAGGATTTTTAGACAAAAATAATTGAGGTTCTGTTGAAATGTCAAAAAGTAATAATTTTTGATGTTTGTATAACGTATAGACTGAATATTGCAATGCTTGTAGGGTAGGTATTGCTTTTACATTATAAAAATATTATTTGAACACATCCTTTATTTAAACAGGTAGGTAAAATGAAAGTCGTAGTGCTTGTTAATAAAATTTTATTTCTTGCTACTTTATTGATGACTTTATTTATCAATGCTTTATTTATCTATTAGGGAATGTGGCTATCATTTGATAGATAGGCAGGTATACTGCCTTCGCATTTTATATATTCATTTAACACTTTTAGAAAAAAACAATTTCGAGTAGATGTCTCAGTATTTTTGCCAGTAATGTATAAGATTCTCCCGAGGATTCTCCGCTTTGGCTATATACGGCAATGTAATCATAATAATACATATACTCATAATACGACTATTATGAGGACTTAGGTCAAATACTTACTTTATTCTTCTTCTCAGGGGGATGTTACCAATGAGTATTAAATATACATCAACACTGGTACTACCTTGGAGCCTAGGTATTGGCTGTTGAACTGAGGTTGTTGCGGTCCAAGAATATTTCGTTTTGAATAAAAAAAAAACAACATACGCACTGTCTCCGAGAAAGAAGGAACTATGTATTGGTTTTTAGTTTAAGTGCAGAAAAATATTATTGAGACTCAAAATCTCTGTCCATTATTTCTCATATTCGAGAAATAATACAAAAATAAATATAACTTCGTCAATTGTTTTATGACCTCTGTAGTTAACATGACAGTTTTATTATTTAATTATCAATGTTTGGTTACCAACACAACGCCAACTATTGCCATTACAACAGAGTATCTGTCAGTTGAAAATTCAAATTCCGCATCTACCAATTACTCTGTGGAGTAAGTAAATGTAGATCTTTAGGAAATGTGTTCTCCCAAGGAATTGTAGAAGGAATGACAAATACCGCGTCATAGCATTTAAATTCATTTAGTATAAATAAAAATCAATATTAATTATATCAATATTATCAATACCTACACCTACAAATATGTTCTGACTAACTAAATAATCGAAACTATTTTGTTCATAAAATGGATGCATATTTGAAAAAGAAGAATATAATAAACTTTGACAGATTCAAAAGAATAATTATAATTATCTGAACACCTATTGTAATAATGTATGAAGTTATAAACTCTACTAACTGTGCTGTTCCATGTTGTGCAATCCTCACTTATGAACGAGATCAATGTTAAAAGAGCAGTCTGCTGAGGTACAAAACGTTACAGAAGTGCAATGAATTAAATAATTTTCAAAATGAAGAGCGTACGCTCGTGGACGCGTGCTTCCCAGAAGTACAACATAAGCGGCAACTATGAGCGCCATAAAAGCAATGCTGCATAATAACTATGGCCCTTACTATAGTACTGTGTTTGTTCATTTTCAAGGGGAAAGATGACTTCATATTTGAAATCTATGATGCGCCTCACATTTATCATTTTAAATCTTAAAAGTATTTCCATAACTACTACTAAAATATTTTGTACTTAGTCTGTGTTAAAAATGGATATTAAAATATATTACTATTTAAATAAGTAACTATTTTTATCTTGCTTTATATTATTTTTATTTTTTTCCCTCAGATCCTTCTGATTATATTCTAAGAGATCAGGAAGCAGAAACCAAATGGAACTTTTCTCTAGTAGAGTCCCTGGAGAGAAGCAAACGTAAAAAGTTATTAGAAGGTTACATCTTTTTTATTTTGGTTACGAATGCTTTGGATGTATTGAAAAGTAAGTAGTGTTGAAATAATGCTCAAATATTACGGCAATATTGTCTTTGTTTTGTCAGGTTCAATTGAAGCTTGTGGTGGGAAATATGTCTCAAAAGTCCCAGCTGCAGTTCCTGATAATTTTTATGTCATCGCTTCCAATGAAAATAAAGCAAAATGCAATAAATTCAGGAGACAGGACATTACAGTGATAGAGCCGGAAGCCATTTTTGATGGCGTCTTACGACAAGAACTAAGATTTGACAAGCACATTTTAAAATAATTATATTATGTATTTTTTGTATTATTGCATCTGTTTCTGTATATAGAAAAATATATTTTGAATAGTGGATTCTACTTTTTTATATAGGTATTTTCAAACAAGTAAATCACATTGCTACAACATACATAGTTGAATACATACAAAAAATTGAATAGGTAATTTTTTTAAATTATATTGTACATAGAAGTTGGGTTATCGACATTGTTATCTGGTCCGGTTAAGATTCTCAAATGTGGTCATATGGAAAATTCTTCAACTGTTGTAGACAATTGCTATGACGGCAGCTGCTCTGACATTTTGTAGGTTGATTATTCTCAAACAACTCTAGAATTAAGCGAGGCTCTCGATCTTGGTCAAACATGATAGCTGTCAATTTGCAACATGTCTTTCGGGAATGTCATTCTAGAAGTCGCCTGTCAGGGTATACACGGTGGGAGATACAGGGTCAGTTAAATGGGGAAAAAGTTTGGCATCCAGAAGGACAATACAATGGCGGAAAGAGATTTCAAAAATTATTGTTCATTTTCGAACTACTTTGAAAAAAAACACAAAATTTTCAATTTTAGTTTCTTTTATTTACTTACGTTTTTATTGAAGATTGGGAAAAACTGAAACCACATTTTCATTGCAGTTTTTGACCAGCTTTATTTTTACGCTGTCAGTTTTTTTTATCCAACGATTCATATGTGCAGAGCTGGACTGAACTTCGATTTTTTAAATGCAAAAATTGAAGGATATTTTAACACTGAATTTAATGATATGTCACACATATCAGTTCAAATGTGTTTCGGACTGTAGCTATCCTTATGTGTAACATCACCTTAAGGGGGTACTTCAACTAGAGGGCCATTAAATCTTGGGAAGAACGGGAAAGTTCGAAAAGAGATAGTAAGCGTGAATCTTCCAGAGGACGTTAAGCTAAAGCAAGTCTGACGTGAAGTACAGAAACTATTATTGGGATAGAGTCTCTTTTGTTATGAACGTCAAGCCGCGGCAGTTAAATCATCACCAGATTTGCACTGCAAGCAAAAGGCGATGGTACCCAGACTCCCAATATCCATATAGATAGATTTACACAGACATGATTTTATTCTTTTACACTTCCTAATAGTGGAGTAAAATCGGCCTGAAATTATGCTGTTTTTTTTTATGAAGGTATAACCAGATGAGACCTTCACTATCTTGTAGAGAATGATTTTGTCCATCCGAAATCTTTTTTTAGTAGTAACGAATTTTGAAAAATCGAATTTTCTGCTCCCGAGAAATTATTAGAAATTTGTGTTTTTTAAAACATCCATCGCGCTCATAAAGCAACGGTTTGAGCTACGGTAATGAATTTTTCGGCATATACTCAAAAAACAAGAGCGCTTCTAGTGGAACTCAGCAAAGTTCGAAAAGTTAAAGACTTTTTGAGATAATTGGTCGTAAAGTCGGCACAAGCAAAACCAAGCATTGAAAACTTCATCATGCGGGTAGCTATGTGAATTATTGGAAATAGATGTCTATATGTGCGAACTTGAATGAAGAAAACATTATAGAAAAGTTTAAAAAAAAAGATAAAAAGAAAAGACAGGTATTGTATAGTAGTTCGTATTTTTTGTTTTATTTCACATATTTTTTACGAAGTTTATTCTTGAGTATACAGTTGTTATAGGTTCATGTAGTACCTACCATACTGACTGCAGACTTCCTCATACTGACTGCAAGATCATAATAATTATAAATATAATTTTGTTATAACTATAGTTACTTATTTGATTATTTTTATTGAACCTTGCTTCTTATTAGTTGTTAAATGTTCTTCTTTGTTTTGGGTTTTAGGTTCGATATTAAAATATTATTTTTCAAAAATATTTTTATAAAAATGAAACGTTTCGAGACCGATTGGTCTCTTGTTCACTCATAAATAATTGTAAAAAATATGTAAAAACTTAAAAATACTTTAAAAAATTATAATTATTATACTAAAATGTCGTAAATGGTGTGTTTTTAAATTTAAATTTTAGAAAAAATATAAATACCACGTCATGAAAAAAAAAACGATAACGGAGCGACTTTTATAACGAATTTCGCTCCACTAATGGGGATCTCGGAAACCGCGAGGTCGGTTAAATGAAGGAAAAGTTGGCCAATTTCATACTTATTAAGAAACCGAAAATAAAATTTTGAAAAATTCATCAATTATTAATTACTGAAATATGCTGAAATAGGTAACTGAAAAATTGAGATTCCTTATCTTATATGTATAGCCATATTTTTTGTATTATTGATAATTAATTAATTATTTTTTGTAGGTTAAGATAAGTTGTCAAGAGCCACCAATTTGACAATTAGGTAAATTGGACAACTTTTCCTACATTTAACCGGCTTCGTATCTCTTATACAGGGTGTCCCGTATCGTTATGTTCAAATTTTTTGAGCATATAGTAGGCTTAATTTTGAGCCCAAAAAACCCAAAAGTGGCAGGTCTATCTTTATTTGTTACGAAGTTACAGGCCTAAGAAAATTATGACTAACAAAGAGAAGTAAATAACATAATAATAATAAATAACAAAGATTCAACTTTGAAAACCACACAACCACATGTGTTGTGGTTTAGGCTAATAATTCATTGTTATGGTAGCGACATGAGTAAATGTCACCGAAATAAACATTAGATGAGGTTCTCCTGCTCATACAAAATGGCATTTGGATTCAAATATATGGGGCACCAGCGTATTTCGGAATTGGCGTTTGTAACTAAATTCCAAAAAGCAATTATTATTGGATCGTATTCAGCATGCTGGTCAAGAGATCTGTCGCGAAAAAAGACGAGAAATTAGAACTGATAGTCCTCCGAGCACAAGTTTGTGTTCAGCAAGGAATAGGACATTTTTAACACATGATAAACTAAAGATTTGGTCAATAAAATAAGCTTTATGTGGTTTTCAAAGTTAAATCTGGTATTTACTAGACATTATTTTCTTAGTCCTCTAACTTCGTAACGAATGCAGATAGACCTACCACTTTTGAGTTTTTTAGGCTTAGGAATAAGCCTACTATATGCTCACAAGATTTGAACATAACGATACGGGACACCCTGTATAGTTTCCTAGATCCCAATAGTGACCATCGAATTGTTAATCACCCTGTATAGATATACCTACTCACCAGTTTTGGAGATTATATTTGGAAACTTCCGACTTAAAAGGTGAAAACTTTTTATTGAATTTTTTTTAATCGCCAAGAAAAGCTCTTTTCCTTGCTCTTTTCATTGACACCTTATTAGCATAAAAAAAAAAAAAATTTTTTTCTAATTTATGAAACAAAGTTAAAATTGCTATAGTTTTCCTTATACCTAATATAATCGAAAATATTAAAAATATAATTTTAAAGACTTCAATAATATTAATATTTAATTGATAATTAAATACATTTATTTTCTATGATAGGTATCCAGTCAGTTGTTTGAAATTAATCCAGTTATGTATACCTATCTATCCCTCCTTATTGCGCCGTCAAGATGGGACAATGTTTTTTTCTTCCAGTGTATGCACTGGAATGTCGCCGCAGCCCTACCTCGGACCGTGATTCCAACCGTGATTCAACCGAACCGTGATTCACCGTCTTTAAATTTAAAGTCAGCCCCTTAAATGTAGGCAATTGTATTGCGATATTTGTCGAAATTTGGTGCTGGCTGTTCACGTTTTTTGTGAAAATGGCTTACTTTAAGAACATTTTCAAAAGCTTGGATAATTGTTCAATGTCAAATGCGGGTACCTATAGAGCCGATTTTTTGATATTTGCAGTAATAAACTCACCAGCGTCCATGCAATATAGGTCAATTTGATAGCCCTAGAAATATTAAAAATACTTATTTTTTTCAAAATCGGGCTCTATAGGTACCTCAATCTGTCCCTCTTCTTTAATTATTTTCAAACTTGAACGAAATTGATGCACAAATAAGAGAGAAAAATGTGAACTACGATACCCCTACAAATACACGGCTGAAGTACCCCCTTAATACGGATCTGTAATACGGACTGGGTGCTACTTAAGAGTATGTAGTAAATTTAAGGGCATATTTCTGTGCAAGTTTTATGTCTAAAAGTTCATATAAACATGTGTCCTAAATGTCTGGTTTTCAAGATATAGGGTTTTAAAAGTTTTCTTTTCATTCCCACCAATATTATTGCAAAGTAAAATGCACGCCACTGCCTTTTTTTAAATTTTGTTTTTTTTTCAGATTAAGCAGCAAAAAGTAGTACAACTTTTTTTTCTCTTGAGGTGTTTAATGGATTAATTAGATGGTTATTAAAGAACAACTCAGTTTTAATGTTCACTGCTTTTTATTTAGAAAAGGAATGCAAAGTTTTATTTATATTTGGGTGTACCCTTGACACTCAGATAATTATTAATTATTTATTTTGACAACGACAAACAACTGAATATTTCTAGAAACAACAACAATGAGCTAGGAATGCAGATGTCTAGCAGCAAAGTTTGTCGACTGAATTTTTGAAATCCAACACTACCACTCAAAAATTTTGTCGGTAATAAACTTATTATTCATACATTCATTTATTTAATAATTGTATAGGTATTACATTACAACTAAAAATACAGGGAGACCCAAAAAGAAATTACAGCAGTGTTTATTATTTGTGCACGGTGTGAATGATCTTACACCGTGCTTTTGGGGAAAAATTAGGTCCAGCATTTGCTGCAAGGATTAGGAAAACCCCAACAAAACCATAATCAGACCCAATGGAAATTATTAATTTAAGACATATTGATGTATATAAAAATACACATACACTGTGTCTCTTGAATTTCTGGACATAGGGAGTTCCCATGTTAAAATAAACTATTGTAAATATTGGCTCCCCTAATTATTTTACAGTAAAATGTCAAATGTAAACCTTCTTAAGGAAAAAAAGCTGCTTCTTATGCTACAATTCCATTTTCGTTTGGTTTATCCGTTTTCGAGAAAATCAGGAAAAACTTAACGGTTTTTCGTAGTTTTTCAAGGTTGCTTTGCGTTTGACAGATAATGCTAATAAGATAATAACAAATCTCTAATATTTCTAAATGAATAATTGCCAGAGTAATGAAATTCAATAAAAAATACTTTTTCTTCAATGGTGTAATAATTCATTTTTATAAACAAGTTTTTCTTTAAAAAGTAATACTTTGCCACTTAAAATTTTAATGATGAATGAATTACGTTTGAACAATCAGTTATTGACAATTTATAATTTTTAGCATTATCTGTCAAAAGCAAAGCAACCTTGAAAAACTACGAAAAACCGTTAAGTTTTTCCTGATTTTCTCGAAAACGGATAAACCAAACGAAAATGGAATTGTAGCATAAGAAGCAGCTTTTTTTCCTTAACAAGTTTTACATTTGACATTTTACTGTAAAGTAATTAGGGGAGCCAATATTTACAATAGTTTATTTTAACATGGGAATTCCCTATGTCCAGAAATTCAAGAGACACAGTGTATACATAATATGTCACTCAATACATGTAAATGAAAATTAATTTTTCTTTACGTTGGTGGACACGCATTTAAATAGGTACGTTGTATACAGGGTGATCCCGAAATGGCGGACACGGAATACAGGGTGTTGTAGAGGATGTTCAGAAAGACTGTAAATTTAAAACAAAAATTGTTTCTTCGCCTTCGTTACCGAGATATAGGGTGTCCTTTTTCTAAAATTTAAATCGAAATGGCGGTCAAATTTAAATAACCTCCACTGGCAAAACACATGGTTTCACATAACTATAACGATAGTGTTTGCTTTTTATTATTTTTATTATCGGGAACGGAATTACAGGCATTCAAAGTTTACCTATTCCCTGTGTTCAACAAAATTTTTCAATGTGGCATCGTTGTTCGAATTCGAGATTTGAATAATATTATCGAATTTGTATCTGCGCAACGATTATTGTTTTAAGCTTTGTTGTGTTTCCATTTCATATGTTTCCATGGTAACATCTATCTGGGTATTGTAGACCTACACATTATTTTTCTGCCTGAAGAATGGTATCCAGTGCAGTGTTGTGACTTTATTTTCTACAAAAGTGGTCATATCTTCTTAAGGGAGCCATACTGGAGAAAACGGTAAATAAAACTTAGAATATTCAATCCACAATAGATGGTGTGGTGCTGTCCGTGTCCGCCATTTCGGGATTACCCTGTATTTACACATTTTTAATTTTGTTCACCATTTTTTTTTTCGAGTTCCATCTTAGAACGAAATTCTAAGAACTTAGTAACAGGTAAGGGCTTCGTGAAAATATCTGCCAGCTGTTCACATGCCGAAATATGTTTTTAATATTAGCACCTTGTTTTCAATTTGTTCTCGACTAAAATGGTATTTTATGTCAATGTGTTTTGATATTTTATGGAACACAGAGTTATTTGCTAAGCTAATGCAACTATTATTATCTTCAAAAATAACAATTGGTTTATTTAAAATTACATCGATGCTAAAAAAGCAAAGATTTTAGCCATATAGCTTTTTTTACAGATTCGAATAATGCCATGTATTCAGCTTCTGTTGACGAAAACTGTCACTGAATTTTGGCGTTTTGTATTCCAACTTATAGTGCATTTATTAAATAGTTTGAAAATATAACCTGTTGTACTTTTTCGGCCGGTTTCATCGCTACCCCAATCGGAGTCTACATACCCTGTTAAAATGTCATCAAAATTATTTCTTTTATATCTTAATTTGATATTTATTGAACCTTTTATGTATCTAAGAACTCTTTTCAAACACTGCCAGAGCTCTTTATTATTTTTATTTGAAACCTACTTAATATTTATTGGCAGTATAGATATCAGGCCTAGTACACAACATTGCATACATTAGACATCCAATTAGATTTCTACATGGCGCCTCATAATAATCATCTGAATTGAGGGCTTTATAATCCAATTTAGCAGGTGAAGGTGTGTTTACTGGGTTGCATTCTGTCATTTTAAATTTAATTAATATATGATTTAAGAATTCAGTTTGATCAAGTGTTATTTGATCTTCTGTTTTTTTGCGACTTTAATACCTAAGAATAATTTGATTTCATCTAAATCCATTTTAAACAGTTTCATTAGGTATGTGATTCATTAGGTTTGTGATTGTTTTATAGTCACCTGTTATACTATCAACAAGAGTCAACAAGTCATCTACATATAAAATAACGTAAATATTTTTTTACTTATATGACCTTTGTCTAGAAAATACAAAATGCAATAGCAAAAATGCTATTCCAAAGTGATGCGGTTCTATACATAAAAGAAGTCTGAAATAGGGTGGTATGAGGTGTAACAAGCTGAACCTGATACGGTTGAGCGTCTGCGGCTCGGCGTGTATTTCTGCCCGGTCTTGATCTTGGTGGGATCAAGCGGGCCACGTCCCTTGAACACTTTCCATAAAAATATCTGTAAAACAGACTCAGGTCAGCTACTCTTCTCCGATGTTCGAGAGTGTCTAAATTTTTTGTCAAATCTGGGTCCCCAATCAAGTGTATGGCTCTTTTCTGGATAGACTCGAGTAGTCTCAGCGTATGTTTAGGAGCTGAGCTCCAAACATGTGAGCAGTACTCCAAGGATGGTCGGATTTGAGCCTTGTATAAGAGGAGAAGCTGTTGTGGTGTATAAAATTTCTTCGTGCGGAAGAGTGTTCCAAGTTTTTGAGAAGCACTCTTCGCCAGACCTGCAACATGATCATGCCAAGACATGTTCGCTCCGAGACTCACTCCAAGTAAACGAAGAGATGACGCTGAAGTAAGAGAGTGTCCCGCCATCACCATATCTGGCTTCAAAATGTTGGCCTTTTTGGAGAAGATGACTGCTTGGGTTTTTCCAGCATTAAATTGAACTTGGTTTCTATCGCCCCAAGCTAGAATGTCCCGCAAGTCATTGTTAAGTATGGCAACTTCTTGCTCCCTGCGAGTCTGTGCATCGATGGCAGATGTTCGCGCATCTAACGTATAAGAAGATATGAGGGTACTGTCATCGGCAAAACTGTATATTGGATTTCTTGTTGTTTCCAGCAAGTCATTTATAAATATTAGAAAGAGAGTCGGAGATAAAATGGATCCCTGAGGCACACCGGCATTGATGGAAAAGGTCTCAGAAAGAACTCCATCGACTGCCACCTGCAATGAACGACCTTCGAGATAACTCGCAAGCCACAAGCAGAATTTCTCGGGCCTGCCAAAGGCCCGCAGTTATGCCAACAGTCCACCATGCCAAACACGGTCGAAAGCTCTAGAAATATCAAGCGCAACCCCTCGAGACTCCCCATGGTGCTCGATTGCGCTATTCCACCGCTCGGTGACGTAAGTGAGGAGGTCACCAGTTGACCTCTGTTTGCGGAATCCGTATTGGCGGTCGCTGATTATATTAGCTCCTTCCAAGTACTTTAAAGATGTTGGTTAATAGCTTTCTCCATAATCTTAGATATTACTGAAAGCAGTGCCACTGGTCGATAGTTGTTTGGTATAGTTTTTTTGCCTTTCTTGGGAATAGGTTGGATTCGTGCACATTTCCAGCGTGCAGGAAATATTCCCTTTTTATACGACAGATTGAAAAGTCGACAGAAAACAGATGACAGCTCAGTGGCACATTTTTTAAGTACGATAACCGGTACGTCATCGGGCCCAGAAGCTTTATTTGGGTCTAAGGTTAACATAATGTGCTTTATGACACGCTGTCGGAAAACAATGTCTGACATTTTGGACTCCACGGAAGGGATCTTTGGCGGAGTTCTTCCTCGAAAGTCGACGGAAGAGTATGAAGAAAAGATTCCCGCCAACAAGTTCGCCTTCTCAGAAGCCGTAGATGCGATAGACCCGTCTATCCGTGAAAGTGGTGGAATCGTGGATCTGGTGAAGTTCTGGCTGACTGCCTTAGTTACAGACCAAAAAGATTTCGAACCGTTAGGGCAGGAGAGAAGTTTGTTCCTAATTCTTTGGTTGTGAGTTTCCTTGGTTTGATCTATTATTTCTTTGCATCTGTTTCGAGCAAGGATGAAATTGTGGTGGTTTATGCCGTCGGGGCTCTCTCGCCATCGGCGAAAAGCCAGTTGTTTGGAGGCGACAGCTTCCTTGCATCTTTTGTTGAACCAAGGTTTGCTGCTTGAGGGCTGTTTTTTTGAAAAGGGAATGTAGGCTTCCATGCCCGTCAGGATGACTTGAGCAACTTCCCCAGCACAAACAGATGGATCATCAGAGCCGAAACAAACACTCCTCCATGGAAAATCTCGATAATATTCCCTGAGTTCTTCCCATTTAGCAGATCTATAGTGCCAGACTACACGCGGTTTACTTGCTTCTTTACTACTAGCAATTGGTAGGACACAAGAGGTTGATGAGATGAGATATAGTAATAAAACTGCGCACAATCTTTTAAGGTCCAAGTAGTCACATCTGTAGGCAGATAGTGCCTTATTTATTGGTTACCTGTTCCGGTAAACCAATGAGAAGGGCATTCTAAGGTTTGTGTATATAATTCTTGTGTATAAGGTCTGTCTACCTGGATTGTAAACTTACCGCGCACTTTTATTACTATATCTTTTGGCCGACTGAGGTATAATGAGATGTTTGTAAATGTAATGAAAGACTTGTGAATACGGACATTTGACTTGGACACTTGACATGATGATGTGAATTTGTTTCTTCTTACATAATGAAAGAACATAAATACTATGAAATGTTTTAATATAAGGTAACACATACAACAGCCACATAATATCATCTATTATTATATACTTTGAATAAATTAACAGAATAAGTCAATCTAAGTCTTATCACATGAGAATGATTAAGATAAACATATTTTTATAAAATTACAAACAGGAACTAATTTAACTCTTATCCTAGGAAGAACAAACAATTTAAGTGAAGTGAAAATAATAATTTAACATTTATTATATTTTTTATAATATGACTTAATCAGAGAATTCTTTGTTTTGCTGAATATTCACTGACTCGGAACAATGTTTTTTATTTGAAAAAAACTTGTTGTACCAGTCGTCAGTGCTCTCAGAATCGAAAGAAGAAGGAACTCCGTGGAATGTAACTTTCTTGGCAGCAGCAGAAGACTGTCCAGGAGATTTGAGAATGCCCAATGGCTCAACTTCTTGTTCTTTGTCAGCAATGGTTTCATTCAACGTTTCTTCATTTGTTTTACTTTCGAAAGTCGTCTTTCGTGTGAGTAATACTTGGTTACCACCCACTGGATTTTCCAATTCATTTTTCAAATCATTGTGAGCTTTTTGCAAAATCTCAACTTTGTCTGACTGATTCTTAATATCTGTCCTTAGCTGTTCCACTTGAACGTGATAATCAACAAGTTGATTTGAAACTTTCTCCAACTGTTTGTTCAGTTCCTTTTTCTTCTCTTTAAGATATTCACAGGACGATTTCTTGTAATCAATTTTTTTTGTATTGGTATTAATCTGCTTCTCTTTGTCTAATATTTTATTCTCAAGGGCTTCGAGTTTCGTTGCCATCAAGCTATCAAACTCTTTGGTTTCATAAATTAGTTTTGTTTTCAAGATTTCACAAGAATTTAATAGGCTATCGTGTTGAGTTTTCAAATTTCCAACCTTTTCCACTTTTAAACTATTTTCATGTTTTTGACTCAATAAGGTGATTTCGTTGTTTTTATTTGAAAGCTTTGTTTCTAAGACCCTTTTCTCAAAGAACTTCTTTTCTTCGTTCAGGAATGAAAGCTTTTGCTTCAGGTTTTGGTTAAGCTGAAAATCGATCGAAGACAACAATAATAATTATATTTTGATAAGATATTCTAGATATTAATTCAACTGGAAATGCTGTGTAGAGCAGTTCAACTTGTAATTCAACGTAATTAAAAATCTTTCAGATAATCACCGATTTTAAAATGACCCGTGTTATCAAAATATTGGTCTGATATTGCTGGAAATAAATTCTACTCCATTATTGAAGAGTCAATTACCAATAAAATATAAACGATTATTGGAACTATTTACCATATTTTCAAAATTTGTAATTTAAAATCAGTAATTATTATTTGAAAGATTTTTAATTATATTCGTGCAACTGGGCTTAACTCATTTAAAGGGAAAAGAAATTAAAATTGTTACCTGGACTATTATAAGTGGAAATGTTAAAGGGGCTTATAATAATAAACATTTAAACAAAAAATGGTGGTGGAGGATTGATTTGGGAGAGGGGTGCAAAATGGTAAATATAAATAAAATATAAATCAACAATTTTTGTAGAAGCCACTTTTTAACACAACCTAAAAATTTCCTTTTAAAATGCAAATTACTTTTTTATTTATTTTATTTTTTCATTTCTGCAAAAATAATTTAACTTTCAGGAAACTTGGCGAAAGTATACCTCTACCTTTCTGAGTCTATAACCACAATTTCTTTAAAAAAATATATAAAAAAGTCTCTGAAATATTCATTTTTTCCAGTCCAAAACATTTTTTTACCATAGCCACAATTCAAAACTTGCTCAAAAATGCAAAAGAAAAAACCTTTAGTATCGACACAAAATTATTCGACTTTACCTATCCTGCAATTTCAAAGGTCGTATGATTTACGCTTAAAATGACTTTACCAATATGCTGTCATGTTGTTGCATTTCACTCATTACAATATCAAATTAATTAATTCGTCATTTGACGTTTTTAAATTCAAGGAGATGCTTTTTGAGCAAATTTGTGTTTCGAACTAAAATAAAGTGCATAAAGAGTAAGGTAATGTTGGAATAATTCCGAAAACTAACCCCGAATCCTTTGCTAGTAATTCACAATATTTGACGCAGTCTAACAGCAATCTCAGATGAAGAGGTTAGCATGAAAGGTGCCAAATTAAAATTTATTCTTGAATATCGTAGCCTGTGCCTGAAAACTGGCACCATTTTAAATCCTTGTACGATAACCTACCTAATTTTATTTTGTCTATTTAATTATTTGAAAAGGGGTATAGATGCTTACAGGCAGCCAGTACTGCATAAAAAAATGTTTCGGGTCAAACAATGAAACACAATTATTTCTTTTGTATTTTTCCCGTACAATTGAAGGTGTAATGAGTTTTAGAATTTTCTAGTAAACAAATCCTTGTTGAAAGTGGTTTGCATTTTTGAGCACATCTTGAATTGTGACTATAATAGATGTTTTTTATTTTACCAAAAATTACATGTCAAAAATAAAAAAGTGATTAATTATTATTTAAATTATCAATTCCGTATTTCAGACCGGAAAAAATAAATATCTCAGACTTCTGGATTTGTTTTTTAATCTCAAACAAATTGTGGTTATTTAAGACTCAGAAAGGTATGCTTTCACCAAGTTTCGTAAAAGTTGAATTATAAAAAATAAATAATTTTATAATTTTGTTTAAGTTGAATTATGGATAATATACAGGGTGTCCGGTATCGTTATGTTCAAATTTTGTGAGCATATAGTAGGCTTATATCTAAGTCTAAAAAACCCAAAAGTGGCAGGTCTATCTGCATTCGTTACGAAGTTAGAGGCCTAAGAAAATAATGTCTAGTAAATACCAGATTTAACTTTGAAAACCACATAAAGCTTATTTTATTGACCAAATCTTTAGTTTATCATGTGTTTAAAAATGTCCTATTCCTTGCTGAATACAAACTTGAGCTCGGAGGCCTATTTCAGAAGTAGCAGTTCTAATTTCTCGTCTTTTTTCGCGACCGATCTCTTGACCAGCATGCTGAATACGATCCAATAATAATTGCTTTTTGTAATTTAGTTACCAACGCCAATTCCGAAATATGCTGGTGCCCCATATAATATTTGAATCCAAATGCCATTTTGTATGAGCAGGAGAACCTCTTCTAATGTTTATTTCGGTGACATTTACTCATGTCCGTTACCACAACAATAAATTATTAGCCTAAACCACAACACATGTGGTTCTGTGGTTTTAAAGGTGAATCTTGTTATTTACTAGTCATAATTTTCTTAGGCCTGTAACTTCGTAACGAATAAAGATAGACCTGCCACTTTTGGGTTTTTTGGGCTCAAAATTAAGCCTACTATATGCTCAAAAAATTTGAACATAACGATACGGGACACCTGTAGACAATAAAAAAAATGATATACGAGTGTGGTTTGATAAGTAACTTGGTTCATATACTAGTAGATGGCGCTAACGTCATCTGTATATGTTTTCATAAAGTTAACTTCCTATGAATACATAATCTGTGGTTTCAAGTCATTCTGACAGTAATTCGTTGTTTGGCAGTTGTTTAAACGGAAGTGGTTAGAGTAACAGTGAAAAATGGATAAAATTGGAATTCGTGGTGTGATTCAATTCTTTTTTCTGAGAGGGAAAACAGCGAAGGAAATGCATGAGAGGATTTTTCCTACATTGGGTGACTCATGTCCCTCCTATGAAACCGTCCTACTTTGGGTAAATGAGTCCCAGCGTGGAAGAACAAGCATCGTGGATGCAACACGTCCTGGAGCTCCAAAATCAGCTGTGACACCCGAAATCATAAATCATCCATAAAGTTCATGATCTGGTTTTAGCTGACAAGAGTAAAAGTGCGCGAGTTAGCAAGTGCCACAGGCATCTCAACTGAGCGAGATTACTTTATTTTGCACAATGAATTGCACATGAAAAAATTATGCGCGAGATGGGTGCCGCGTCTACTCACTCCTGAGCAAAAGCGAATTCGCATGCAAACATCTGCTGACATTTGCAATTGTTTAAGAAGAATCCAATGGAGTTTTTGCGTCGTTTTGTGACAATGAACGAAACATGGATACATCATTATATCCCGGAAACAAAACAGCAGTCAAGACAATGGATTGCACATGACGAAAAGGCTCCGAAAAAGGCCAAATGCGTTCCGTCCGCTGTAAAGGTGATGGCGTCGGTATTTTGGGATGCAGAAGGAATTCTCTTAATTGATAACCTAGAAAAGGGAAAAACCATTACCAGAGAATATTATGCATCACTTTTGGACCAAGTAAAAGCAGCAATAACTGAGAAACATCCGAGAATATCCAAAAAAAAAAAGATGTTGTTCCATCATGACAACGCGCCAGTGCATTCAAGCCATGTCGCCCAGCAAAAATTGGTCGAGTTGCGATTCCAATTGGTTCCGCATCCTCCCTATTCGCCAGATTTAGCTCCCTCGGACTTTCATCTGTTCCCAAAACTCAAAAGTTTCCTGGTGGGACGAAAATTTGAGTTCAAATGCACCCTGGCCACGGTTTCTGATGTCAGATTTATAGCGTGGTCGACTCAATCCATCGACCCTGCTTGTCTGGGAGCACTCACTGCATGCCCCAGCTGATCTCCAGGCCAGTTCACCTAGGAGAGAGAGAGTTGTTTGTAAGTCAATACCTCACAATGCTCTGTCGATTCTTCAGCTGGCGCTCTTTATATAGCCAGAAGGAGTCATAGAGGAAGTAAATGAGTATTTTGCAAGCCTTGAAGAAACACATTTCCACAAAGGAACCGCGAAGCTGGAGAAGCGTTGGGGTAGTGCGTAGAACTTCGAGGGGATTATGTTGAAAAATAAAGGCCATTACAAAACTCAAATTGTTTTCATTCATATCAAACCAAGTTACTTATCAAACCACCCTCGTAGTTATGCTAAAAAGTGGCTTCTACAAAAGTTGTAGACTTTATGTGTATGTGTATGAAGTACAATTATTTTTGTATTGGATTTTTTTTGTATCAAATTTCCACTTATAAAAGTCAAGGTAGCAATTTTTTCTCTTGTGTAATTTGGTTGGATCACTCTCTATTCTTGAACTTTTAATAAAGATGATAAAAAAATAAATACCAACCTGATTTTGCTCATCTAATTTGGTAACCGCCAAATCAAACTCTTTCTTTATTTTTTGCAACAGACCGTTTACTTCATCTTTCCTTGATTTCATGTTGTCTACTTCAGCACTGTTGTTGGACAATTTATTATTTAATGAAGCTTTTATATTTCCAAATAATTCAGTAGTAGATTGCAGTTCCCTCTCCAAATGATCTCTCATCTTTTCGTCTTCCTCTATTGAACTTGTTAAAAATCTTATTTCTTCGTCTTGTTTCTCTTTTCTTGTTTTAATTTCTTCCAGTCTAAAAACAAGATTTATTTAAAAAAATACCATCATATAAATTTGACAATTCTAAAACAAACCTTCCTGTCAGTATCTGCTTTTTGGAATCGTATTCATGTTCAATATTTTTACATATTTCCGTTTTAGATGCCAGTATGCTCTTAAGGTCTTTTGAAGTAGCCAATAGATCCCTTATAGTGTTAATATTTTGACGTTCCGTTTCACGTAACTTGTTTATTTCTTCATAACCCGCATTATTGGATGAAGACAATTCGTTAATGCTTTTACTTATATCATTTAAAGACCTCTCAATTTCAAGTTTATCTTCTTTCATTAAAATACTATCGTTAGAGGCAGTCAAAAAAATATTATTCAAATCAGCGCACTGCGGTTTGAGTAACTTGATTTGTTCCCTTTTTTGATCAATCAGTGACTTATACTTGGTTTCCATGTTTAACAGCTGCAGGTTTTGTTCTCTGATGGTTTCTTTCAAGCTTTTCTTATTGAGGGCTTCAAACTGCTGTTTTTGTTCTTCAACAAACTCGGCAATAGTCTCTGAAATTTCCAGCGTATGATCGAGTTGTTCATTTAAATGATTCAACTCCAACATTTCTATATTGTGAGCGTTTTCCATGTCTCCTAACTTGATGGATTCCCTGTTTAGTTTCTTCTGTATGGTACTGACACTTTGTTGGAGTTTGTTCATTTTTTCGCTTAAATCTTTAGTACAAATGAATTCATTTTCCTGAAAATTTACGTTTTTTAAACAGGGTAAGCAGTTTTGATAAAATAGAGCTAATAACAGAAATATGTAGTTTCTCATAAATTAATTTCATTTGAAGTAAAAGCAGAAACAATTTTATTCACACATGAAAAATTGCATAAGAAAGAAATAATTACTAATAACCTAAAATATTAAATAAAAGTAAAAAAGAAAATATTAAAACATATCAATTATTATTGTATAGGAACCATGTTTATACCCGTGTAAAGTTGGCACTCCAAAGTCAAGCACCCCAAATTTTCACATGAGTTCTTAGTTCTTTTAGCATAGTTCTATAGTTCTGAGAGGGGTGCAGCAATAGTTCTCAAGCCCAAATATTAATTTTTTTTTCAACAAAAAAGGGGTGCTAACTTCGCGCCGCACCCCAAATTGAGAGTGCAACAGTTCCCGGGTGCTATTTCGGGTCTAGACGAATAGTTCTAGAGTTCCTGATACAAATTTAACATAGTTCTGCAAAAACAATCCAATATCGCAAAAACTATTTTCATGCAAGCACCGAGGCTACCGCGAGTAACTAAATTCCGTTACATTAAATGTCACAATAACACATGCCTCAAGTAAATATGATGGTTCAAATATTTATAAAATCAAATACAATGTGAGTTCTGGAGTTTCTGAAGGTGATCTTTAATAATTCTGCAAAAATGAACTTAATATAGCGGCGTAAAGTTTTAAACAGGTACAGTCCTCCTCAGAACTAAGAACTTGAAGCGTCTTACGCTACCCTGGCGGTCTCGTAAGTGCGAATAAGGAAGTAAAAAGGACAGCACCCGTTTCTATTTGGCTTTTATTGCAGTGCTTTTTACTTCCTTATTCGCACCTCCGAGACCGCCAGGGTAGCGTAAAACGCTTCAAGTTCTTAGTTCTGAGGACCGTATAACCTGTTTAAAACTTTACGCCGCTATATTAAGTTCATTTTTCCAGAACTATTAAAGATTACCTTCAGAAACTCCAGAGCTCACACTGTATTTGATTTTTTTAATATTTGAACCATCATTTTTACTTGAGGCATGTGTTTTATTTTATTTTATTTTATTTTATTAAATAGTCAACGGGCTCAAGAGCCCTTTTAATACAACAATAGAAAATTTACAAAAGTAACATCAAGTAGCTACAACACATGAAAAATTGAGAAACTTAACATTAATAGGCTATTAAGCTATAAGTATCTGCTAACCAGCATCTTCAATTCACGTTTGAACAAAGTTAAATCATTTAGATTTCCTAACTGATCAGGAACAACAATCTTATTCCACTTACGTCGCAGAGGCGTGGAACAGTAGAATAGTATACATAACCTCTACAAGTATTCCTCTCTTCAAGTTCTCTAGCAGTTCTTAGAGAGTAAGATATATCTCTTGCAGCAAAGATGGTATTAATAACAGTATCACATTTGATCAGGTTCAACTTAACCTTTTTTTACAAAATAAACATCATGATATACATATGTGCAAAGATTTAATTGATTCAATATTCAAACATTTAGAGATGCCAGAGTAATCATGATCAGTATAATTCATTGCTTTCCCCATCCTAAATGCAGCATATCTAAAGAATCTATGTTGAACCTTCTCAAGTTCATCAATTAGAAACAGCTTAGAGGGTGGCCAAATGATCGAGGCATATAGCAGTACTGGACGTACTAAGGTTTTATACAAATGAACTAATGATAAGTGAGACTTAAACTCTTTGGTACTTCTTTTAATAAATCCAAGGATTTTGTAAGCTTTGGAAGTAATAGTCCTTACATGAACATCAAATTCAAAATTTTCTTGGTAAATTACACCCAAGTCTTTAATATTATCAACTTTCTCGAGCCTCTGGCCGCCCAAAGTGTAGTCAAAAACAGATACTACAGAGTGACCTCTATTAATGGATAGTAGCTTACATTTACTAATGTTTAATCTTAAAAGATTATTACAAGCCCAAGTATAGATCCTGTCAAGATCCCTCTGCAAACATATCTGGTCATGGAAATTATGAATCCTTTTAAAAATCTTAATGTCATCCGCAAAAATTAGAATTTGGCAAGACACCAAACCATTTGCAACATCATTAATAAATAATATGAACAACAAGGGCCCTGTGATGAGACCCCTGTGGAACACCAGACGTCGCTGCAAAGGGATCAGACAAATTGCCTCTAATTCGTACCGACAAATCTCTATCAGATAAGTATGAAAATAACCATTTTAACGTTCCACCACTTAGCAAAATTTAAATGACTTATGAATCAATAAATTGTGATTAACAGAATCGAATGCCTTTGCAAAGTCTAAGTAGATGGAATCAATTTGTCTAGCTTTATTTACTCTATCATTAAGTACTTCAGATATAACGTTGTTGTAAAATATTAGATTTGTTAGAGTAGATCTGCCCCTAACAAAGCCATGCTGCTCTTTAACAATTGACAAACTGCACACTTCAGAGAGACTATTGGCCATAATAGAGTCAAAAATCTTTGAAATAACGCCAATAATTATTGCAATAGGTCTGTAATCTGATACATTATGTCTGTTTCCAGCCTTAAAAACTGGCGTAATGAAAGTTTTCTTCCATAATTTCGGCATAATGCCTAAAGCCAAAGATTTTCTAAATAGTATCAACAACGGTTTAGCCAAGGATTCAGCACACCTCTTAACAAAAAAGGATGATAAACCATGCAGGTCCAACCACTTTCCTATCATTAAGACTAGCAATAGTGGAAATTATCCCTTCTAAACTAATAGTAAAATCAAACTCAGCATCAAACAATAACAAATGACGAGATGAAGAGTCTGCTTGTAAATAAGTGAGCTCAAAATTTTTTGCAAAGAGATCACAGGAACTCTTGGAACTTCTAGAGTTCTGGAAAAACATTTCTTCAGGTATTAAAAATGTGTTATTGTGACATTAATGTAACGGAACTTAGTTACTCGCGGTAGCCTCGGCGCTGCTTGCATGAAAACAGTTTTTGCGATATTTATTTATTTATTTATTTATTTATTCAAAGTCAACGGGGTGAACCCCTTTTCAATACAATATTTTTAACAATACAAATTATAATTTCTTATAAATAAGTAACAAATCAAAGTACATACTCGTATTCCTCAAAAATAACGGTTAACAAGTTCCTTTAGTTTCCCCTTAAACATTCCCAAATTATGAATACCATCAATCCCCGACGAAATAACAATTTTGTTCCATTTGCGCCGTAAACGCGGTACCTACTGATGAATAATAAATAAAATTTCTTTTAGCAATATCTTCCTTTACCACTCTGAGAAAACGCAAATCATAGCGAACCTCACGCCTATCAAACAGTGCCTTAACACTAATGCTATTAATGAGATTCAAGTCAACCTTTTTAACAAAATATAAGTCATGATAAATGTGTAGAGATTCTAATTTAAGAGAGAAAGCAAGCTCTGAGTAATCATGATCACAGATTCCAAATCCTCTACCCATCTTGAAAGCAATATATCTAAAGAATTGGTGTTGAACTGATTCAAGTAAGGCAATATGAGTAATTTTAGTAGGCGACCAAATGATTGAGTTATATAACAGGATGGGCCTTATTAACGACTTATACAGATGAATAATAGATAAATGAGATTCAAATTCTCTAGTCGACCTCTTCACAAATCCAAGCAACTGAGAAGACCTAGAGGTTACAGCATTTACCTGGATATCAAATTCGAAATTATTTTGAAAGATAACCCCAAGATCCTTAATCTGGTCAACCGCCGTGAGTGGTTGGCCAGCAATAGAGTAAGGAAAGGATAATCTCTTGGACTTACTCCTCACGATTGACAAAACACTGCATTTAGAGCAATTTAATTTTAATTGGTTTAGACATGACCACTCGAGGATAGTTTCAAGATCCCTCTGTAAACAGATTTGGTCACAGGAAGACCCAACTTTAGCGAATATCTTTATGTCATCCGCAAAAATTAGAGCTTTAGCAAACTTCAAATTACTCACTACATCATTAACAAATAAGACGAAAAGCAAAGGGCCAAGATGTGAACCTTGAGGAACACCAGAGGCAGCACAAAACGACTCAGAAAATTTACCTTTAATTCTAACCAATAATTCACGACCAGATAAATAGGAATATATCCATTTTATAGTACCCCCACTCAGGCCAAACCCAGATAGTTTATATATTAACAGATTGTGGTTAATAGAGTCGAAGGCTTTGGCAAAATCCAAATAAATGGAATCTACTTGCTTAATTTCGTCCGGTTGAGTAACCGTATTCAGAGTTTCAGCAATAAAATTACTATAATACAAAAGGTTAGTTAAGGTCGATCTACCCTTTACAAATCCATGCTGTTCTTCAACAACAAATGGCAAACAAATATCAGTTAGCTTAGTAGCAACAATTGAATCAAAAATTTTTGAAATAGTACCAATAATAGCAATAGGTCTGTAATTCAGAACATCATTTTTAATACCATTTTTATAAACCGGAGTAACAAGAGTTTTCTTCCATACCTTTGGCATAAGGCCAAGTACCAATGATTGATTATACAACAAGCACAGTGGCTTAACAATAGTGTGCATTCAATTTTTTACAAAGCAGGCGGACAATCCATCGGGACCAACATTGTTAGAATCTTTCAAATTCTTAATAGTATCTTTGATTTCATCAACACCAATTGTAAAGTCCAATTCATTATTTAAATGTAATTGATGGACAAAGTTAGATTTAGATTGTAGGTACACAGATTCAAAAGTTTTAGCAAACAAATTACAGGTATCTTTACAAGTATTACTATGGTGGTTATTGAGGTACATTTCACTAGGTATATCACCCGATTTAGATAAATTATTAATGTAATTCCAAAAACATTTAATATTTTTATTAGACTTCCTTTCAACCTCACCAATATAGTCTTTTCTATCAATAATAGACTGTCTAATGCACATAGCCCTTAACTTTTTAAATTCAATAAAATCAGCAAAAACATTAAATTGTAGCCACTTCTTGTGCATTTTCTTTTTATTAATAATCAAAGAAATGAGATTATTAGAATACCATATTGGATAGGTATTAGGTGATCTTTTTTTCAAAGGAACGTGATCTATAATTAAATTATCCACTATAGAATCAAACTTGGCCATATTCGCCTCCATGTCATTATCAACAAAAACTTCCTCCCAATCTACAAGCAAAAGTTTATCATTAATTAGTCTGTAGTCAGCCCCACGAAAATCCAACTCACTCACGATCCCTCCCACATCACTATCACGCCCACACGAAATCACAAAAACAGCCTGATCATGGTGCGGAACCAATGGCACCAATGAATCAGGAGAATTCATTAATTGCACTTCACTTTCCTCAAGTGTAGAAAACGCCAAATCCAACGTGTACCTCTTAGCCTGATGAACGGGGAAATATTGAGACATGCCAGAATAAGAGAAAAAGTTCATGATGGAAGCAGCACACTCCTGAACAGATGTGTTCGACGAGTAACAGTTAGCCAGCAGATTGTCCGACAAATCACCGTAGTTTGACCAGACGGTCTCTCGAAGATTATAATCCCCCAAAATCATGAACTCATGGTTCTTATGTATACTTCGTAGACCATCCACTGTGGAGATGTGCTTGTTGTAGATTTCAGCAAGCACAGCAGGCGTATAAAAACATCCAACAATCAAACCTCTTGACAAGCCAGTAAGTTCAACAAAAATTTCCTCAACTTCACTACAATTCACAATGAGCTTAGCATTTAAGTGATTTTTCACTGCAATATGCACGCCACCACCATATGGGGCGTTAACAAAATTGTGGCGATCTCTGCGAAACACTATATAATTATGCAAGCCCAATTCAGCATCGGAAATTCCGGGATGTAACCAAATCTCAGTAAGAACAATATTGGATTTATTTTTGCAGAACTATGTTAAATTTGTATCAGGAACTCTAGAACTATTCTGCCGTGTTAACCGTAAACGCCGTAAGTGACAATTTTCTCATTTTCGGCTTATTGGATGTTCTGATGGGACTTTATATTCTCTATCTATTATCATAAGCGAAAACGCCGTATCTCCATCCTAACAGCTATAAATTGCTAATTTAGTTCGCCGTATTTGCAGGTTTCATCAGTTCTCTAGAGCATTTTACCGTATGTTCATTTTATTAGGGAAGTTTGCCGTATCTGTAAGCATAATATGCAGATGCGGCATAAATGTTAAATAAATTTAATACGTATATGAGAAATCCTGATCGAAAATGCCGTATCTAGAAAATAACCAAGTAAGATACGCAGTTTGTTTTATTTATTTCAAAGAATAATAATAAAAGTAATAATAATACAATAATAATTATTGTTTTACCGAAAGTAGGTACTTTAATAACGTTAAAAAAAATACATAATAATAAAATTGTGTGTGCATTTACCATAAGTGCTCGGAAACGGTAAAAGATACAGGATGGGTTAAATTAGAGAAAAGTTGCACAATTTTATGCTTATTAAGAATCTGAAAGAAAATTTATGGATACTTCTCAGGCGTTGCTGAAATATCCTGAAAAAACTTTAAAATGATGATTTCTTATTTCAATCATATCTTTTTTATTATTGAAAAGAAATTGAAATATTTTTGTAGGTTTACATAAGACATCAAAGGCATCATCTGTCATTTCCAAAATTTTCAAGGACTAGGTACTAGATCCCAGAATTTTCATTGTCAACTTTTGTTTTTCTTATGGCCGCCATATTGTTATTTCGTGTCATTCGCTATTAAAAAAATCTAAGAAACAAAATAAATAATCTATCACATTAAAAAAAAAATTTCTTCCCAATTTTTGTTCTTCTTTTGTCGGAAAAATAACCTTTGCTTAACCGAATGGTTTAACCGAAATCTAAAAAAACCCATAAGGCAAGCAATGTCAAGTCGCGACGTCATATTGATGTTATTCGGTGAAATGATTTTCTTTTTTTTTCGAATAAAGAATAAAATTTTTAAGAATTTTTTTTAATTTGATAGATTGTTTCCTTGATTTTTTTAATAGCGAATAACACGAAAAAACAATATGGCGGCCATAAGAAAAACAAAAGTTGACTATGAAAACTCTGCGATCTAGCAGTCCTTGAAAATTTTGATAATGACAGATGATTTTTTTTTATGACTTATGTGAACCTACAAAAATATTTTAATTTCTTTTCGATAATAAAAAAGATATGATTCAAATAATAAATCCCCATTTTTCAGTTTTTGCAGGATATTTCAGCAACGCCTGAAGTTTCCATACATTTTCTTTCAGATTCTTAATAAGCATAAAATTGTGCAACTTTTCTCTAATTTAACCCACCCTGTATCTTTACCGTTTCCTAGATCCCAATGGTGAGCATCGAATTGTTAACCATCCTGTATACGGCAAAAGCTCCTAGTATGTATAAGATCTTTTTAACTGAAAAAACCGTAAGTTCATTTACGGCTAATCTATCTATTTTTCCTTTGAATATATTGCCGTAAGTGATTTTTTGAAAAAACTGCAGTTTTTTAGAAAAAATAATACGACTAAATAAAATTAGGCATGTAAATAATAACTTATGGAAAATCAGGATTCTCAAAGATAACAATTGTGAACGGCAGATGGCAAAAGACAAAAACGAAATAATAGTACCCTGGAACTGTTGCACTCTCAATTTGGCGTGCAGCGCGAAGTTAGCACCCTTTTTTTGTTTAAAAAAAAATTGATATTTGGGTGTGAGAACTATTGCTGCACCCCTCTCAGAACTATAGAACTATGCTAAAAGAACTAAGAACTCATGTCAAAATTTGGGGTGCCAACTTTACACGTGTCCATGACCATTTAATATCGGCGAGTTGTTTGTTTAACTTGAGAGACAGCCCAGTAAAAGTTCAAATTAATCTGGCAAAGAGCCGTAAGCAATAAAGTTGCCAAATTAGATCTTTATACACAAATGTGATTACCAGAGATGTGTACTTGCGATCTGACAATTATTAGTGAATCCACTCATAAAAAACTTTAATGGTAAAGCGATCTCATAAATCTACTTTTCCTGAAACAAGTTTTAAGAATGGTGACTTACTGAACCTTTTTTTTCTTTTAAAACATACTTTATTGGTAATTACACCCATTTGCAAGATCAGCGATGAGAAAATGCTGACAACTATGTATTTTTGAATTTGACAATTTATGCAAGGTTATTTCAAGGCCAGCTTTGATTTTCTACAGGTTTATTGGTAACTGGATACATTCCTTTGGTGATCTGATAAAACAAGAGCTAAGAAGTAAATTCACCCTATGCACTATACAAAAGTCAATAGATTTTGGGACTTTATTTTAATTTTTTGATTTTTTTTGTTTATTTTTTTGTTTAACTTTGAAATTTTGAAAATCAAAATTCCTCAAAATCTATTGAGTTTTGTTAGTGAAGGTTGAGGTTAATTTAATCCTTATACCTCTTATTTTATCAGATCACTAAAGGAATTAATCCAGTTACCTGTAACCCTGTATATAGAAACAACAGAATCTAATTCTAAGGAAAAAGTGAGTATGTGATGGAAAGTGCTAAGCAATACATCCTTAGTTTTAATAACTGTTTAGTTACACAGTTCATTGATGTCTTTAAACCATTTTATGAAACAAGAGTTGCTGATAATGTAACTCGAGTTCACAAGTCGAGTACGTTCACATTTGCTCTATTGCAGAAACTATAATCCTTTATGTTTAATCAGCAACAAGTAGAAATTACTGTATTTTTTTAGATTTAAATCATTAAGAAGTAAGTTACCCACAAGGGAAGAAGGCTCGATACCATCTCTCTAACAGGATGGGCATCGACGTCTCAGTTACTAAGTTAGCTACATTGTAATAGATTATTAGTAAATAAATCGTAAATTAGTAAATCTCAGAACTGTTTTCCTACTAGTATCAACGAACCTAGATCCTAAGGAAGAATCATCACAAGTAGGAGTAGGTAATTGTTTCTAAAAAATGTTTTAATCCAATTGTAATTCAAGCATGTAAAAAAAATTAAACAAGTAATTTTTTATTTTATTTTTTTATGAATAAAAATAAATGAATAAATAAAGCAACAATAAAAGAAATAAAAAAGGTGCTTGTGCTTAAATTACAATCGTATTAAAAAATGTTTAGCAATAGTTACTCACTTTTTTTCATAGAATAAGAAACTATAATAAAAAATTAAGTTTCTAAAGGCAAATTCAGTTTTGTGCAAATAATCAGGGCTATTCTGATTAAAGCATTTTTCTTAACAATTAGGTATCAGTTATTGAAATCAAGGAAATAATAGTAATAATAATTTTTAAAGCCAGTGTACGGTTGCACGTTCAGCTAAGGCTAAGGCTAATTAGATATGACCATTCCAATCTCAGGGCAAGTTCTGTTCATCAACAGGGCGAATATTTTGTAGCGTAATGCGTTTACATTAATTAAAACACTAATGTGTAATTTTTGAGACAGACAGTCGCACTATTAAAGTCGCTATTATATGCCTAGCCTTATTCTGCAACTCACTCGCAAAAAAAAGTGACAGAAGGCGTTAAATAACTGATATGATATCGAATTTTGGTATTCTGTATAACGTTATTTTACTTGAATTATTAAAGAGATGTATCAATTTATTGATAGTACAGGGTGTCTTGCTAAGGCTGGCCACCGGCTATATCTCGGAAACTAATAGGCCTATAACCTCAAAATAAAAAATTTCCAGAGATAAGTGATCACGAGAAATTCAATGAAAATATTTTCAAGATGGCCGCACTTCCGGAAATACCGAAAGTTGACACCTACTTTGTTATTTTAACGGAAACACCCTGTAAAATATTATATTTTTTAAATGTCTGAAGAAATCGAATACAGGTTGTTTTCACCATTGGAATTTAGATTGAGCGGTTTAGGAGTTATAAACAATTGAAAATCAAAAATTTTCAACTTCAAAGCAGTGTAGAACTAGAACGGCTCAAGATATCTAAAAACGGTTTACATGTCCCTATCTTAACTTTTCACATGTTATCCTACTATGTGGTTTAAATTTTAATACAGGGTGATGAAAAATCGGATAATTTTCATCACCCTGTATTCAAATTTACTCTACATAGTGGGATAAAACATGAAAAGTTAGGATAGGGACATGTGAACCGTTTTTAGATATCTTGAGCCGTTCTAGTTCTAGACTGCTTTGAAGTTGAAAATTTTCGATTTTCACTTGTTTATAACTCATAAACGGCTCAATCTAAATTCCAATGGTGAAAACCACCTGTATCCGATTTATTCAGACATTTAAAAAATAAAATATTTTACAGGGTGTTTGCATTAAAATAACGAAGTAGGTGTCAACTTCCGGTATTTCCGGAAGTGCGGCCATCTTGAAAATATTTTCATTGAATTTCTCGTGATTACTTATGTCTGGAAATTTTTTATTTTGAGGTTATAGGCCCATTAGTTTCCGAAGTTTGTCAGGTAGGTTTTATTACATCTTGATGAATCTTATTTTTAAGGATCAGTGTGGAAGGTTCTTATAGGGGTACTAAGATCACACCACCGTTCGTGTGTCTACCAAGACGCTTTTTCTCAGGAACTACGTTACATATCGAGTTAAAAATTATACCCAATACTAAAGTCTACAGCTTCGTAGGTCCTATAAACCTGTAATATGTTTTTAACACCCACTGAATGAGGATTACTCGAATTATATTCTTGTTATTATTTTGTTTCATTTTTCAAACTTCGCTTGTTTACAATTGATTACCATGGACATGTTCCATTATTAAGTCCCAACTTGAACAGCAATGTCATATTAACAAAGGACCCAGCACGGATCAGATGGATCCAAACCCAAATATGTCATTCAACTGTTTATGGCGATCAAATGTCTTCATGAGTGTGAAGTGAATATGTACCTATACAGAGGGTGATGTAGAATCTACTGATTTTACGATATGCAACGATTTTTACTGAATAATGGAGAGGACCAGAAACTACCATAAGTCAGCAAGTCAGTAGTTATTGTCAATTAGACTTTCTCCAGAAATCAGGGCTATGATATGTATCGTTTATGTGAAAAATTACACTTACCTATGTAAAATGACATAAGCAAAATTACGTAATATGTAATTTCCTTATGCAGTTATTATTATCCTTATTACATTATAAAGTGTAATTTTTTACATAAGTAAATGATACATGTACCGGGTGGGCATTTAAGAATGAACAGCGGCCATATCTTGGGAAATATTGATCCTACAGTTTCAAAATGAAAATTTTCCTGACATAAGTGACTATGCGAAATGCAATGAAAATATTTTCAAGATGGTCGCACTTCCGGAAATACCGGAAGTTGACACCTACTTCGTTATTTCAACGGGGACACCCTGTAAAATATTATATTTTTTAAATGTCTGAAGAAATCGAATACAGGTGGTTTTCACCACTGGAATTTAGATTGAGCGGTTTATGAGTTATAAACAAGTGAAAATCGCAATTTTCCAACTTCAAAGCAGTGTAGAACTAGAACGGCTCAATATATCTAAAAACGGCTTACATGTCCCTATCTTAACTTTTTACAAGGTATTATATTATGTAGTTTAGATTTTTCTACAGGGTGATGAAAAATCTGTTAATTTTCATCACCCTGTATAAAAATTCAAACCACATGGTATGATACCTTGTAAAAAGTTAAGATAGGGACATGTAAGCCGTTTTTAGATATATTGAGCCGTTCTAGTTCTACACTGCTTTGAAGTTGGAAAATTGCGATTTTCACTTGTTTATAACTCATAAACCGCTCAATCTAAATTCCAGTGGTGAAAACCACCTGTATTCGATTTCTTCAGACATTTAAAAAATATAATATTTTACAGGGTGTCCCCGTTAAAATAACGAAGTAGGTGTCAACTTCCGGTATTTCCGGAAGTGCGACCATCTTGAAAATATTTTCATTGCATTTCGCATAGTCACTTATGTCAGGAAAATTTTCATTTTGAAACTGTAGGATCAATATTTCCCAAGATATGGCTGTTCATTCCAAGAAGCTGTTCATTCTTAAATGCCCACCCGGTATATCATAGCCCCGAATATGTAAATGTAATAATACTAATAATATACATAATTGCTTTTTGGGGAATATCTCATGGCAGTCTTTCAATTAATGTTTTTCTATTTTCAACACTGTAATATGCGGGGATAATTCTTCTCGTTTGTCCATTTTAATAACCGACTTTGTATATGGCGTCATTAATAACGAAGTAAGCAATAATGAACAGAAAAAACAGCAATATACAGGGTCCTGCAACAGTGCGTCCGTCTTTCCTAGCGCCTTTCCTGTAGTGGATAAAAAAAAGTTTCATACAAAAAATTATTGGTTTGGAAATCTTCATGCCATAAAATTGTTTTACACTATACAGGTGTCCCATTTTTGAGGTATGCCAACAACAAACATTTTTTTAAATGGAATGCCCTCTATTTATTCTATTTTTTCGATGTCATTTTTTACCATCTACATTGTTGTCTATTTACTATTTGATTACCTATATTACAGTGTTGCCGACTTACAAATTTTTTCCCAAAATTCTTGTATAAAACAAGCTGAAGTTTAAAAAATGGTAGCGACCTTGTTTTTCTGAAGTTAAAAATTATTCTTAGCAATAACTTCGGTGCGGTTACTAAGCAACATTGTGATAATGAGAAATATGAATTTAGTAAAATAGGGTGTTCAGAAAAAAATGCCAAACTTTGCAAACTTCAAAATAGTTTAACTAATTTTTTTTCGAATGGAATGGCCCTATTTTTATATCACCATTCGACAGGCCTTTTTTTTTCTTCAATTTCATGGTGCATGTCGTATGTCTAAACCCCATAGTTGTTGACATGATCGATATTTTCCACAAAAGTTACCATTTAATTACATTTCTATGCACCGAAGTAGGCCGCAATGAAGCAAAACAACTGTCAAAATGTAAGTATCCAAAGTGTCAGTGTGAATTGAATTCTCCAAATTAATTGAATTTTCTCAAGCTGAAACTTGAAACAACACTTAAAAATAACTTACGCTGTAAAAAACAGTAAGAAAACTAGAAAGCTAAAAAACGTTCTACTGTTAGTTGTCAGTGGCTGTTCCGTGAATGTCCGAGATTGAAATTTGCTGCAAAAGTGCAAAACTCTCTCCGTTTCGTGGTATAAATAGACTGCAACTTTTCATCATGAATTTCGAAAAAAACGAACTAGTAGTAGAAAGAAGACACCCGAGTAAAAAAGTTTCAGGAAGCTATTCGATAGATTTAATTGAGACGGGAACTGTGAAATACAAAAAACAAGAAAGAATAAAACCTATCACCAACGAGGAAAATTGTCAGTGTTGTTAACAGCAACTGAGCATCCCAACATGAGCCAAAAAGACAATTAATGGTGAAGCAACCGGCATAACTGAGAGATCGGTACCACGCATTTTGAAGAAAAACAATGCGTACCATATTCAGCTGCATCAACAACTTACCAATGCTGATTTTCATTGATTGAAAATACACCAAGATCCTGCATTTTTCAATTACGTTTTATTTACAGATGAGGCGACATTTAAAAACAGCAGATCAGTAAACAGGCACAATTTTCATGTCTATTCAACTGAAAATCCTCATGTTACGAGACAAATTGACAATCAGCATAGATGGTCTTTGAATGTCTGGGGTGGAATTGTTGGAGGGTATATGTTAGGTCCATATTTCTTCGATGGTTCTCTCAATGGGGCCATGTACTTGAACTTTTTGCAAACTGTTTTACCCGGACTATTAGTTAACGTGCCTCAACATATAAGAAACAGAATGTGGTATCAACAAGACGGGGCACCTGCGCATTTTTCGCGAAACGTCAGGGTATATCTTGATGGTATTTTCCCTAACCAGTGGATTGGTAGGAATGGACCCATCAGATAGCCTGCTAGATCTCCGGATCTGACAAAAATGGATTTTTTCTTGTGGGGGTACGTGAAGGGAATTGTTTTTAACGAACCGCCGACGACACTAATCAATATGCAACAAAGAATTGTGGAAGCTTTTGCAAGCATTTCAGCTGAAATGCTAGGAAGAGTGCAAAGTTCTTTTCAGCAGAGAATTGATTTGTGCCTGAATGAAAATGGGAGACATTTTGAACATTTATTATAATAGTTTTTCATTTGTATGTTCAATTTTGTTACATTTGCATGTTTTTGAATGAAATAATTAATTTTTTTTTTTACATAATTATGTATTATCGGTTTTTATTATATCGATGGTGTAATTCTAATACCCCTTAACTGTATGAATCAATATTTTACAGGAGAGAGCTTTTTTAGTTTTAAAGGGCTAATATGATTGAGGAAGTTACAAAACTTTTTTTGTAGCCAATTTCCCAAGCCAATACTGTGCCAATACAGTGTATTTCAGCTCATGACAGAGTAAACGTACAATCGAATGGCGCAAAAAAGTAAAATTTGAATTTTTTGCAGATACAGGGTATTAGATGGATAAATATTATTATTATAATATTTATCTAACTTCATTAGATGTCACATTGACACTTGGATACTTACATTTTGACAATTGTTTTGCTTCATTGCGGCCTACTTCGGTGCATAGAAATGTAATTAAATGGTAACTTTTGTGGAAAATATTGATCGTGTCAATAACTATGGGGTTTAGATATACGACATGCACCATGAAATTGAAGAGAAGAAAAAGGCCTGTCGAATGATGATATAAAAATAGGGGCATTCCATTTGAAAAAAAAAGTTAAACTATTTTGAAGTTTGCAGTTTGGCATTTTTTTCTGAACACCCTATTTTACTAAATTCATATTTCTCATTATCACAATGTTGCTTAGTAACCGCACCGAAGTTATTGCTAAGAATAATTTTTACCTTCTGAAAAACGGGGTCGCTACCATTTTTTAAACTTCAGCTTGTTTTATACAAGAATTTTGGGAAAAAATTTGTAAGTCGGCAACACTGTAATATAGGTAATCAAATAGTAAATAGACAACAATGTAGATGGTAAAAAATGACATCGAAAAAATAGAATAAAATAAATATACAAGGCTTTCTATTTAAAAAAATGTTTGTCGTTGGAATACCTCAAAAATGGGACACCCTGTATAGTGTAAAACAATTTTAGGGCATGAAGATTTCCAAAACAATAATTTTTTGTAGGAAATATTTTGTTTATCCACCACAGGAAAGGCGCTAGGAAAGACGAACGCACTGTTGCAGGACCCTGTAGGTATAAAGTAGGTAGCCGAGTAGGTAGCAGTACAATCTGGCAATACTGTGACATTTAGCGTGTAGATTCCTTTGAATCTGGATGACCACTTTCTGATGTGTATACATATTTACCTACCACTAATAATTAATTATTCTCGATTTAATTGTTCAATTTCAATTTTAGGTAATGTTTAAGAATAGGGACCTGAGATATCTAGGTTATGCGCTTGCGTTAAAAGTGGAAGGAGTTGCGATTCACATTGACCTGACTTGAAGCATTTACAGTTTAACGGACCAATAGCATTCACACGTTTAGGTTGCACTATTACTGGGGGGAATATTTAAAATTGAAACTCCGTGGATATATTCACCATTTTACATCAAATAGAGCCCGTAATATATTTAGTATATATGATACGTACTTATTGTAAATAAATTTATACATTTGGGTGGCCATATTTGGTGAATGAATAAAATTACCGCCATTGGGTTAGCACACGTGAAGAATTTTATTGGTTAAATCAACAGACCTGCTTCATGTCAGGGCAATGTGCAATTTGTATGCACTGTTGTCAGATGTATCTTACACAGATTCTTACACAAATTAAAAATCTTAATTCGGACTGTTACTATGACGTCACATATGACTTTTTAAACTTAATCATACCATAGGTACTTATTTTATGTATGCCAGTAATAAAAAGAATATGAAAAAAATCATATACCTATAATTTTGTCTGATTTCATCATGAGAAAATGTAGTTTAAAAAGAGAATGTAAGTATGTAGGTACAGAAAAAGTAGATAGAATTACTTTTAACACGAGTGTTGTAATGTATTTAACACTGTTACAAAATATTTTTAACACGCTTCCATGTAAACAATCACTTTTTTAACACTGTCGGGTGTCGTTAAAAGTGTGACTTTTAATGGCAGTTGTACAAAAAATATTTATTTATTTTGTATACAGGGTGTCCCGTAAGAAATGGTCCGTGGTGAAATGGGAGATTCTTGGCTTAAAAATATTACGATCTGACACTACTTGCTCTAACAAAATCTTGATAATAAAAAAGATACAGGGTGGCAAAGTTGAGATTTAAAAATTTTCTTTTCAAAATAATTCGAAAAATTGTACAGGTACGAACGTGAAAACTTGGGGATAGATGTTTTACGGTATGAGAAATCATAATTTGATATCCGTGTCGATGTATTTTATAGAGGGCGCCACTTAGGTCATGTTGACGACGTAAATGAACACATAACTTTTTTATCCTTCAGGATATCGCGCATTTTATTGTGAAATATCAAAACTACATCATTGATGAGAAAAAAAGGTATACCGGTTGTCAGTCTCAAAAGTTAGTGGTTTTCGAGATAATTGACAGTTAATGATTTTCTCTACTGATACTGTTCAGAATTTTTTGCTTACTGCTAGTAGTTGGAAAATTAAAAAATGCCGAGACATAATAATTTTTCAAATTCAGATAAGAGAGATATGATTTCTCTTTATTGTAAACAAAACTTCAATGGGCAAGCTGCGAAACGAGAATACCGGCCACGATATCCAAACAGACTGCAACCTGGTAATCGACTATTTCAGAATCTGTATAGGAATTTAGGTGAATATGGTTCATTTGTTTGCTTTTTTAATATGTCAAAGTGAAAAATGTTTAATTGCCAAAATGCTGGTTATTATCTCAACCTACTGCATTAAGATTTCTGATAATAAAAAAAAATAGAAATAATGCAGGAAATTATTAAAACGTGATTATCTCGAAAACCACTAACTTTTGAGACCGACAACCAGTATACCTTTTTTTCTCATCAATGATGTAGTTTTAATATTGCACAATAAAATGCGCGATATCCTGAAGGATAAAAAAGTTATGTGTTCATTTACGTCGTCAACATGACCTAAGTGGCGCCCTCTATAAAATACATCGACACGGATATAAAATTATGATTTCTCATATTGTAAAACATCTATCCCCAAGTTTTCACGTTCGTACCTGTACAATTTTTCGAGATATTTTGAAAAGAAAATTTTTAAATCTCAACTTTGCCACCCTGTATCTTTTTTATTATCAAGATTTTGTTAGAGCAAGTAGTGTCAGATCGTAATATTTTTAAACCAAGAATCTCCCATTTCACCACGGACCATTACTTACGGGACAGCCTGTATAAGTGTCTTATATGCCAAATAAGACACAATTCGATACATACAAGATTTTATCCCCAACCAAAATTATGCGATCATTATCAACATGTTTTAATAAAAAATTTGAAAGCTCTCGACTAACATTTTGATATACAGGGTGTTAGTTAAGTACGGGGCCAAACTCCAAGGGGTGCATCCTTGAGTGATTTTAAGAAGAAAAGTTCAAATAAACATGGGTCCGAAAATGCAAATTTTTCAAGATACAGGGTGTCAAATTTTTTTTTTCTCGAAAACAAAGCAAGATATGAAAAAAACTCAAGAGATAGAATAGTTGTATTTCTAGTTGCTTAATTCGAAAAAAATACAAAATTAAAAAAAGTCAGTGGCGCCCAATTTTTTAATCAAAAATATTAGTTAGACTGTCTTCCGGGACGCCACTGGAATTAATAATTTTAATCTAATTGGGGCTAAATTACCCTCTTGTTATTACAAACAGAACTGCCAAATTTCAACAAAATTGATTGAAAGAGTTTAGAGATATTCACGAACATTCGAATTTTTTTTAAGTTATCACTCAAGGAAGCACCCCTTGGAGTTTGGCCCCGTACTTAACTAACACCCTGTATATTTAATTATTTTCAACAATATAAAATACAAATTTCCATAGGTATAGAACACTAGTGTCTTATAGACACCATAATACAACTGAAAACATTGTAATTATGGCCTTATAACACGCTGGTTGCGGATAAAATATTATGTTTACGTTTCTTCAGGTTTGAAATTATTTACTTTTTTTCGTTAAGTATACCAAAAAAATTGTGCAAAAAATTAGTTTGTATTATTTGTATATTTTGTAGTTTGAGAAATTTGATTACGATTTTCTTCAAATTCGTTTCTAAGTTCATACATCTGGCAACAATGCAAGTCAGCACTATGCATGCACAAGCAGAACCGTCAAGGTCAACCTTCAGGTCCCTATTCTTAAAGATTACCCAATTTTATTATAAAACGACCTAAACTGCCTTGAATAAGCATAGAAGATAGTTATTAATAGTTACCTACCTTTGTTAAAATAAACTGCTTAGTTTCCAGTCTGAGCACAGATATAGCTTCTTGTCTATGTTTCATTTCAAGTTCATCGTTTAATATTACCTGCTGTTGCTCCTGACCCTCGTCCTCCTGCGAAACTTCCATATTGGCAACATTATCAATACTTCTTCCCATGTAATTATAGAAACGTGAATTTTCCTCCTCATCCGGCATATAATTTGACTGCAAAAGTAATAGGTATATAAGTACCTACGTAATTTATATCAGCTGATAATTTAACATTGCAATACTAACATTATACTGGAATGGTTCAAAACTCCCTTCATAGGATGCATTTGGAGACATGAATTGCATTTCTTCCTCTTCATAGTCTTCTGCTTCCATTCTCGAATCCTCCATGATATAAGTAATGCGATATTAAACTTATTTGATCTTGAAATATAAGAAAAGTTACTTAATTCACATTTGCCTGCTTTAGTAACAGTTTTAAACAGGTGTTTATACAATATTATGAATTAATAATGTACTTAATTATAAAGTAAATAATTGAAATTGATGGTGAACAACTACCCACCTTTCCAATTTTTGGCGTTTTGATTTGACAAATATAAAAACCACTGAATATTTTTATACCTGCCACCTCTGCCAAAAATATGTATTTTTTACTTATTGACCATTATTCTGATGTAAATAAATCATTTAAAAACCAGGAACGTAGAATATGAATTTTATTGGTTACTCATATCATGTTATTATTTATTATCTAAATATATTTGATAGAGATGTGTCAGTCCGGTCGGACCCGTTCCAACGGAACGGGTCCGATAGTGGAACGATTCGGACCGGGTCCGAGACATGAAACAGAACGGGTCCGTCGTTCCACTCGGTCCGGTTCCGTGAATGAATGAAAGGAAACAACTCGACTCGACTCCGGCTCCGGCTCCGGCTCGGACCTGCTGGCCTGGACCGGTGTACGGATGAACGGAGAACGGAACGACTGTGAGGGTGACTGGTAGACTGGTAGACTGGTACATGGAGTATGGACTGGTACGACTAGGCGTTGGGGTGGATGAGGCTATTATTGCTATTGTATGCTACATTTTTTATTCTACTTAACGCCTAACGTATACCTACCAAATAATTTTCTTATTAAACTAAGTACCTTCTTGATTGGGATTCGACCGGATAAAGTTTTTTTTCGACCAGATAAAAATTGAAAACAATTATTTATAGCAAGTTTATACTTATTGTAATCTAGATTTTAATTAAAAATATGGCGTAAGAACTACTTGATTATTGAGTAGGACTTGAAATTACAAGAAACAAAATTTATAAAAAATTATTTAATTATTAAAATATAATTTATCAACCCTATAGGTACTCGAACATAGGTATAATGAGATCTGCATGTACCTAATATCTACCTATGCGCGCGTATAATAGAGGATGAAAGGGAAAATCAGGTGTTTAATTATTTTATTTTTTATTTAATATTTTTTATGTTTATTTTATACCTTCAAATGCATTTTGATACTTGGAACTTTTACTTAATAGGGTAGGTAGGTAAGGCAGACAATTAAAAAATTCCTAATTGTTCTGAAAGAATAGCGAAAAATTCAAAACTTGTTAGACCGTTATAGGCGCAGAAAATGGCGTAGGTATATTTTGGGATTTTAGGAAGTAAACTTAATTAAATTAAGTTAAAAATAAAATTAATTGGTGTGCCTCGAATTGGAGAGAGAAATTCGTTCCATGCCATAATGATGAACTTAACTTATGACTGACTGGGGACTGGACCGAGAACCGGACCGGGAGTACCGATACCGAATACCGATTACCTTTGCCGATGTCTGATTAGGTGAGGCAGAACGGATCCGTGGAACGGGTCCGATGGAACGGGTCCGATGGAACGGGTCCAAGCGTGGAATGAATCATATCGTTCCCGTTCCAGCCTGGACCCGGACCGACACATCTCTAATATTTGACAGAAATTTCAAAAGTTCTACACTACTTACCAAATATACATGATAAAAATGTCAAACAATAAACAAAACTAAAAGTAAAAATTTCAAATCAACAGACTGCGCAGCAACTATCTTTAAAAGCACAGAATCAGAGATAAGCCACTGTTAGTTCGACTTAAATCAAAGATAACATTATCACATGTAATATGAGAATACAAAAAGTAGCGCCATCTGCTGCCTTGTACTGTAAACTACTCTAAACCGGATATGAATTTTAAAAATCATCGATATAATATAATGCAAATGTAATTGACATAATAATATTATCTCGAGTTCTTGGTATAGGTAATAAAAATTATCACTTTCATTTAAGTATTTCGTAATGTACACGCGTAAATAATTAATTATTTCTGCATCTGATTACATAAATTCAGATTAAAGGCCCCTTCACATTCGACGACGACGTAAACGTAAGCGATAACGTAACCACAAGATTCAGTGATATAATGTTACCTTATGACTGGTGCTACATAAGAAAAAAACTTATGTTTACGGTTACGTCACGTACTGGGGCCCACGCAATCCTTTTACGTAAAGTTGAAATATTTCAATATTTTATTATGGTTACGTTTACAGAAAATACATTGATATCTCCCAACTGCACATGCTCTTTCGATTCTCTAACCTAAATTCTTATTTGCGTTGGTAGAAATTTTTGGGAAAGATATGTAGGTTGACAATAATGTAATCGTCTAACATCGTTATTCGTTAATATGTTAATTATTATTACAATTATTTATGTTTTGTTGTTTTCTATTTGTTGCCTTTTTTTTTCAAAAATATGGCCTTCTACTTGGTAATGTCAAATTAACTTTTATGTTCAATGTGGACAGGGAGGTTAATATTACGACTTTCGTTACGCTTGCGTTTACGTCGAATGTGAAAGGGGTCTTTTAATAAGGCATAAGAATATACTTTACGTGAAATAAATTGCATATTTATTTATTATTATTTTTTTTTTATAAAAGGAGGGAGCTTCGGTCTTCCCTATGTAGGTAAGACAAAGTCGCTCCATTCCGGTAATTATGGGTTTGAGCTATTCGCCAACATTACCCAGCCTTAAGTGTACCATTAAATAGTAGAAAGGACAACACAGACACCCAGAGCCTTGACTGAGAATCGAACTCAGTCCGCCGGGTCCAGTGATTCAGCAGATCGCCCACTGAACCACCCGGCCACCGGTGTGCTCTGCATATTTATTTGTGATTTATTTTGTAGATGACAGCCAACGACAGATTGACGTATCATTCAATCGAATTGACATTTTAAATCAATACTAGCTTACAGTGCCAGCCGCTTAGGCGATAATAGGTTTGTTCCAACACGCTATTTTTGTACGGTCCCGGAACCGTCACAGAACCGGTTAGATCGATTTTGTGCGCAAGCGCTAATATTGCACGGTTTCGTAACCATGCCAAGTTAGGCACGCGTTGGAACGGTTTTTGTGAACGCATCTGATCAGAGATCATCATCTTGAAACTAACCTTACTTTTTCATTTGCGTTTGTTATTGTTTTTCATTTTTGTTGCTTTCTACCAAACACTAAACTAAAAACAATTCTTCTACAATCAATTTGAAATGGAAAAAGATATAGGTAGGTATGCTTACATTTAAAATTGGCCTTTGTTATTAGTTGATAATCAGAGGAGAATATGATGCAGGTATCACTAAGGTAACTTTTACACTTTTTATAATCTCATAATTATACTGTTTTATAAGCGAAATGCCATAAAAATTGATGTTTTTGACAAAACAATGTATTTTTAACATCATTTATAAACAGTAAAATTTTGAGATTAGGTAGGTACAATAATAAGTGTATCAAATATGTATTTTTACACACTCTGTAATCTCAAAATTTATTGTTTTATAAATTAAAATGATGTCACAAATACATAGTTATTTTGTCAAAAACATCAATTTTTATGGCATTTTGCTTATAAAATAGTATAATAATTATGAGATTATAAAAAGTGTAAAAGTTTTAGTGATACCTGCATCATATTCTCCTGATTATCAACTAATAACAAAGACCAATTTTAAATGTAAGCATACCTATATCTTCTTTTATCTTATATTTCGTTTTTACAATACCTTTAATAAATAAATTGCGTTTATATATTTTTTTATTAATAAAAAACCATTCATTTCCCTATGCTGCCCGTGTTAAATTTCAGCTTTTTGCCTATAATGATAGCTATCTCTGTCATTTGCTTTGGCTTCTCAATTTCGCCATCTCTCTTTAATGTTGTCACCACTTGAAAGCACAATTTAGTGTAGCGAGACTCTATCCAGTAGTACTACTATAAAATCTATGACAGAAAACAGAAACAGCGAACTAACCTAAAACAAATCCCAAAATCTAACAAACGGACTAATGCGCAAGTCAGTCCAGAGCGTACGAAGCTTGAAGCGAGTATCGATATGACCGTACGAAAATCGATTCACGAATGGTCCCTAACTCTGTTGGAACGCCAACAGGGATCGTCCAGTAAATCGTCACGAGTTCGTTGGAACGCTTTTCTCTTTCTGCGCATGATCTGGACGGTACAATGTACGGTTTTCGCGTATGTTGGAACAAACCTAATAAAGTAACTTTCTTTAAGGAACCTGCATTACCGACACTAGAGCTTACTAGGATAGCGCATTTTAATAAATTAAACTTCGCTTTTTTCCACTTGATACCTACGCCTGTGACCAAATGTGCCAAAAATATGACATCCAGCTGTTCAAACATAACCGCCATGTTTCGTAAACGTCAACGAGTGAATGCGCTACCCTAGTAAAGCGGTAATGCAGGTTCTCTACTCTTTTTATTATTAAAACATCCTCTAACGCAGTAAAAGTTTACCATTTTTTTAAAATCCGCGGACTTAATATCGCAATATGTGAATTTTTAGACAGTTGTACGTTCATGGAAAATCTGACGCTTTTGAAGTTAAATTTGACATTCCCAACTTTTTGTGAGAATGAGAATGTGCTAGTAAGCGTCAGTGTCGGTAATACAGGTTCCCTAACTTCCCTCACCAATTTGCAGTGGAAGCTATAATACGTATTATTATTAAGAGTATTTGGTGCTCCTGCCACAAAATGTTAGGGTTTATTACTAGCGGTTGCCATTTAATAAGGGAACGCATTCAAAAGTTCCTCCTTATTCCACGCAGCGTATTTTGTTTGGATACCTCCTTCAACAATTATTCAACTAAACAAAGAATGTTTGTAAATAACTGTTTGTTGTCACTGCGAAGTCTATGACGTCATGGTTGTAAACATACGACAGGTGACAGGGGCAATATTAATTAATAACGTCAATTATTAATGGTTTATTTCTATAAAATGTTTATATACTTTATTTTTTAATTAGAAGGATTCCACCAAGTCAAAATTCTAGGGGAACGATTGGCAACAAGACTGATTAGGTTGGTTGTGGTGATATCATTGAGATATATAGTTGTTACTAGAATAGTCACTAGAATAGTTCCTAAACTAATTTAGGTTATGTCGATTACTTGAGATGTCATTTGATTTCAAAATTCAAAATCCAAAGAACTACACTCAAACGCAATTTTTTCATATGTAGGCATTTATAAGTGTAAGCACCTATTTACTTTTACAAGTCTTATGTACACAGGATTATACCCTTCCCTTCTTAATTTTATGTAAAAATATTGAAAATAGAAGATTTATTGACAATAATAGGTACTTACATTTACATTATTAATACTGTTTCAAGATACTCTTTAGATATTTCAAGGAATCCGATTAAACTGTATTGTTGTTTAATTTGGAGAAAGATTTTTCAATAAGAATAAGCATTCATTCTTTTCTTTCCTTTGAAATAAATTTACCTCTGTTTCAGCATTTTATTAATTTTGAATTTAATTTAATTTGTCAGTTTGACAACTTCAACAAACTGTTCAAGTTCCTTGGCGTTTTCGCTGTGACTAGAGTAACGACTGTAGTAGAGCCCGACTCTGTTTTCGCAAAACGTCATTAGATACCATGCTAAACAACAGTTAAATTTAGGGCCGGTTGTTCGTACGTCAGTTAAAAATTTTGAGATAATTACTGATTTTAAATTACAAATTTTGAAAATACAGCGAATATAATTAATGATCTTGTATTTTTAATCAGTAATTAACTCTTCTTAAAGCGAGCAGAATTCATTTTCAGAAATATCAGACCAATGGTTTGATAATACAGGGCATTTTAAAATCAGTAATTATCTCAAAATTTTTAACTGACGTACGAACAACCGGCCCTTATATGCTCAAAAGATGAATAACTATTAGAAATGAACAATTTTCAAAGAAAATCGAGTTAAATTTTTTTAATTTCCATTTTATAACAGTGCAACAAGGAAAATATGTTTTGCAGGTGACGTCATAGCCTGTACCCGAGTCGGGGAGTGTTGCCGTAAGTCTAGTCACAACGTAAATGTTTTGTCAAGGTTAAGGAATCAGGCAACCATCAGATAATATCAAAATTACTGTTTAGAGATTGCACAGGCTACCAACTTGACAGCTGTTTGACAAGTCCATCTAAATAAAAAATAAGGTATAGTATTTGTTGCAGTAATTTTAATTAATTTGATCAAAAGTGCCTGGCCTGACTGATGGTAAAATGGTTAATCGTGCGATGTGTGGCTGTGAGAATCGCGCAAGAAAAACGGAAAACAAAGAGATACCTAACTTACCACAAATTTTCTAAAAATGAGGCAATTGGAAAACAGTCGGTAGCAGCCTCCAAGGGATCAACTAGTTAAAATTCCTGCAACAAACACAAACATCGATATAATCTACTATCAAAACGATTTCACGTTATTATTACTTACGGTTTCATTTGCATATTATGTAGCTTTTACATGCATGACGTAACAGGCTGCGCGTTGACATTCTTTCTTTATCTATATCATGCGTATGCGTTCAGCCACTGCCTTTTTGCGTGTATCGCGCAAAAAGACAAGGGGCTGCAGCATTGACGGCTTAGATAAATTGACGGTGACGGATATTCCCGTAATGCGTTTGCGTAAAAGCAGCGTGACCATTGCGCGGCAATCTCTTGAATTGAAATATCAAAATAGGTATTCACTGTGATAGCAGGTAGGGTTGATCAGCCATATAATAATAATAATAATAATAATAATAATAATACAAAACACGTCATCAAGTCCATCAACACATGTCATACCATCACTGACTTACTCCTTTGGTATAATAAAATGGACACACACAGACCTAGACCAGCTCGAGAGGACAATCAGGACGGAAATGACTAGAAACTGCATGCGACATAAAAACACCAGTATAGAAAGGACTACCTTACTAACGGAGAAAGGAGGCATGGGAATAATAGACATACACAACTCACACAACGGCCAGATTGGAAGTCTACGTGAATATTTTCATGAACGAAGCAATAACTCCGACCTACACAAAGTGGTGTGATTAATATTAGTGATATTAATGTGATTTACAATACTGATGTAAATTACACCCCACTGAATCTAAGTGACCGCCTCCCACAACAAAATGAGATAATCAAAACTATTAACGAGAAACTTAATGACTGGAAAGGTAAGACCCTACACGGGAAACATAGGCACGACCTGGACAAACCCAATGTCGACCACTGTAGCGTCGAACGCATGGTTAAAAAGGGGAGACCTATTCCCAGAAACTACAGGGTTCATGATGGCCATCCAAGATCAGGTCATCAACACAAGAAACTACAGAAAACACATCTTGAAAGACCCGACCGCAGTTGATGATCAGTGCAGGAAATGCCACCAGAAAAACGAAACCATTCAACATATAACAGGAGGATGCCCATCTCTGGCTCAAAATGACTACACCCACAGACACAACCAGGTCGTCAATATAGTGCATCAGGCGCTAGCTATGACAAACTCGATGTTAAAAGGGGCGGCGACACCTTATTATAAATGTAGGAAAAATTAATTAGATAGTAACTGGTAGTAGGTATTGGTTTCAATGTTCAACAATTATTAACAAAGTTTATTAAATGAAAGTATTAAGACACTATTAAATGAGAAATAACTAATAATTGAGTGGTAACTTCTTTGGGAACACCTTGGCCCCTTGGCACGATCGAACCCCGTCTGAAATAATTCGTCTTAATTAAATAGGTTGACCGGACCACGTCTTATTCGCGTCTTACCGCTTCGGTGTTTTCTCTTCCACTATCCTATCCAGGCGTACCCTGTTCCCTTGGGCTTCTCCCGCAGTCAGTGGTGGGGGGATGGTAAAGAGACTGATCTCCACTAACCCATCCTACAACTCGGCCATCCTTCTCTGTATTCGCCTCGAATGGATCTTCTTCGGCTTCTTCTTCGTAGTCTTGTTCTGGAAACCCCCATGGTTTCATTAGGTCGGCGCTGGCCTGCGTCTTCCTTGGACCCACTTGGTTACCAATTTTTCTCACTTCATATCGGTCGTTTCCAATAACTTTCGTCACTTGGTAAGGACCCATAAATTTCGGAAGTAACTTCGAACAAGCGGCGTACTGGGTTTTTTGAATGGCTACCAAATCTTCTATTTTGTATTTTCTGGACTCTTTTCTCTTCTTATTGTAGGTTTTAATATTCTCCTTCTGAATCTTTCCGATCTGTTCTCTGGCATCTTTTCTAAGTTCTTCTCTATTTTCTATAAAACACTTCATAAATTCTTCTTCTATAACTTCTTGTAATTTTATGTCTTCCGGCCTTCTCATCTTCACACCAAAAATAACTTCAAAGGGCGTAATACCTATGCTTCGTTGATAGGTGCTGTTCAGAGCTGATTGCAACTTCGACACGTGCTTGTACCAACTTTCCGGATTTTCAATTGACAGCTTCGTGAGAACGGGAATGATAATACGATTAACTCTCTCAATTTGTCCGTTTCCTCTAGGTACTCCTGTGGTAATCTTGATATGTTTGATTTCATTACTTTCACAGTATTCATCGAAGGCGGCTGAACGAAAGGAAGATCCACGATCAGAAATAAGAACTTGTGGGTTTCCAAATACACTTTGTTGAATTGCCAGACGATTTATAACTTCATTAGTCTTCGTGGTTTTTGTTGGGTAGATCCATACAAACTTGGAGAATGCATCAATAACAGTGAAAAGATAATTATAACCTTTCTTAGTCTGAGTCATTGGTCCTAGATGATCAACGTGGTACACTTGAAGAGGTTGATTCCCCTTTTCGATAGGATACAAAAATCCTTCCTTTTTTCCTTGCTTTCTTTCTGCTAGAAGGCAGGTAACACAATTAGCAAGTACTTTGCTAATTTTCTCATCCAATTTGGAGAACCAATATTCCTTGACAATCATATCTTTGGTCTTCTTTAAGGCGAAATGCCCATTCTCATGTGCATTCTTAATTATTTCGTTTTGCATTTTTGAAGGAATCACTAAGAGTCTGCCATCTTGTACTTCTTTATACAATAAATTCATGTCCATAACATAATCTTCGTAGGGTTGAGTCTTGAGAACGTCGCAGATGATCTTCAAATGTTCATCAGCTTGCTGTGCGCTGCGCAATCTTTCCAGAAACTTACTTTTAATCTGCATTACAATCGGGTTTCTACTTAGAGCATCACAATGCTTCATTCTAACACCAGGTCGATGTTCCATTGAATAATCGAATTCTTGAAGAAGAAGTGCCCATCTTGCAACTCTCGTGTTTAGATCTTTCTTCGCCATGGTTTGCGTGAATGCACAACAGTCAGTGACAATTTTGAACTTCAGTCCAAGAAGATAAACTCTAAATTTTTTCAACGCCTCGATCACTGCCAACACTTCCAATGTGTAGCTGTCATACTTCTTCTCAGCATCCGTAGTCTTCTTACTCATATAATAAACAGGGTGCATTTTTCCATCAACGTCATCTCTTTGCAATAATACAGCTCCATAACCTTCTTTACTGGCATCCGTGTGGATTTCTGTCTCCCTCTCATAATTAAATATTTTCAACACTGGTTCTTCACATAATTTTTTCTTCAACAGTTCAAATGATAATTCTTCTTCTTTTTCAAATTTAAACTTTCTGTCCTTTTTCAATAAATCACTCAGAGGTCGGGCGATGGTCGAATAATTTGGCACAAACTTCCTAAAGTATCCAGTAAGTCCAAGATAACTCTGAATTTGCTTCGTGGTCGTGGGTTTGGGAAACTTCATTACAGCAGCTATTTTTCTCGTTGATGGTCTTACGGATCCGTTTTCTATTTCGTGGCCTAGATATTCAACTCCAGTCTTCATAAATTGGCATTTTTTCCAATTTATTTGTAGTCCATACTCTTCAGCTCTTATCAAAACAGTTTTCAATCTTTCAAGTGCTTCGCTTTCTTCTACGGCTGGGATTACTATGTCATCCATGTAAGTCAAAACAATTCCCTTCTGGATCAAGTCCTTGAATACGTCGTTAATAAATCTTTGAAATACTGCAGGTGAATTACATAACCCGAAAGGAGCTTTGAGAAATTCAAACTGGCCTCCAGGTGTCACGAATGAAGTATATTTTCGACTATCCGGCTCAATCGGAACATGAAAGAATCCATTTTTAAGATTCAGAGTGGTAAATAATTTTGCTTTCGTCAGCTTATCAATTTGGTCTTCAATCACAGGGAGTGGATAGCGATCCTTAATAATTTTCTTATTCAGTTTTACATAATCAATACAAATCCTCTTCTCACCTGTCTTCTTTTTTACTATTACAATTGGACTTGCATAATCAGATGTACTTGGCACAATTATACCCTCTTTTATCCACTCCTGCATTTGTCTTTCAACTTCAGCTTGTTCAGAAATCGGTAATCTTCTTGGGTGTTGATACACAGGGTTTTCATCCGTCAATAAAATTTTCATTGAAATATTTGATTTGTGTTCATCTTTCGGTTTGTAATTTTTAATCATATCTCTCACTTCTTTTTCATACCTGGTATCACCAACATCAAGATCCTCGTCGGAAGGTACAATGGTCAACATGGAATATTCGGAAATCATTTCGCTACTGGATTCGTTTCTTTCTTCTGCACACGTCATAACTATTTCAGTATCTCTTTCAGTTGACACAATCTCAATTTTGTCAGAATTTGCCACCAGCGTTACTTTCTTCAAAATTGGTTTACCCAAAATAACCGTCATATTTAGAGGCATTTTCTCATCTGGTATCACATGTACTATCGTCTTAAATTTTATTCCGTCAACTTGCAGATTAGCTTCGAATTGCCCCAACGTTTTTACCAATCCATTTCCAAAACCCGTCAAAGTATTGAGTTTTCTTTCTAATTTTAGAACTGGCAAATCCAAAAAAGTTGATAGTGATATCAGATTAAAATCACTACCTGTATCAATAAAAGCACTAGTTTTCATATCGTCTATTTCAATTACTTTATTCATTCCATGATCATCTGCTTCTGAATTTCGAATCTTCAATGTTCTTTTACGATGTTCGTCTGTTTCTCCTTGTTTATTCATCGCTTTATTTGGACAACCAGTGGCAATGTGGCCAAATTCATTACAAGAGAAACACTTTGTGCCCTTCGTTCTATCTCTGCAATTATTTGATTTGTGGCCCACCCTGCCACAATTAAAACATCTGTCTTTAGTTGTAGCTGCTTCTTGTTGCCTTGATCTCGTCTCAGCTTTTGATTTAAAATCATTTCTTCTTCTCTCTTGACTAGTCTTAAATTTAGAATAAATCTTAAGTTTGTCCTTTAATTCTTCTAAACTTTTGGCGCCATATAAAATTGCTTTATTTATTTCTTCGTCTGGAACTCCTTGTATTATATAATCTATTAAGGCGGCTTCTTCTATGTTGCCTTGACCACCAATCTCTTTCATGCAAAGCAGATACTGTTGCAATGTCTCATCAGCTTTCTTCTTTCTCATATTCAACTTTTTATGAATAGCAGCACTATTAACTGTTTCTCGAAATTCTACTAAAAGCCTCTTCTTTAGAATTTGCCATGATATAATTCCTCTTTCTGACCTAAGAAACAATCGTGCAGTACCAGAAAGTGATTTCTTACCATACAAAAGTTTTTCCATCGGGGACCACTGAAATACGTGTGCCATTTCTTCAAAATCTTCGATCCACCTCGTAATTGTGAAGTCATCATCTCCACTAAACTTTTGTAATGCCTCGTCTACATCTCTTGAACTCATATTAAATCTTGGTGCGAATGTGGGACTTTGAGCAGTTGTTCTCACAGAAAGCGCTTCACTCTCAGCCTCAGATTCACTGTCTCGAGTATCTTGACTTCTTACAGATTCTCCCTTTCTCGAAACATTTTTACTTGTGACTTTCTTCTTTTTTTCTTTCGTCTTTTCTTCTCTTTCTTCGTCTTTCGTCTTTTCTTCTCTTTCTTCGTCTTTCGTCTTTTCTTCTCTTTCTTCGTCTTTTGGTTCAGCGTTGTCTTCACTTTTATCTAAATCGCCATCTTTCTTCTTCTTGCCTAATTCGTCATTCTTAAAGTCGTCATCGTCTTCGTCGGAATCGATTTCAGCTATTAAAGTATTTAAATCACACAATGCAGATAATATTCTGTACTTTAATTCTTCTTTTGAACCATCATAATCTAAACATAATATGTTAGCGATTGAAATCAAATCACTTAATGAGAAATTTGCGTCAATAAATGAAAGTTTAGCTTCGTATTCATCTGCGTCATCTTTGAAAGAAAATCCTGCAAACTCTCGCAAGCGTTGTCGATTTTTTCTGTCACCGTCTTCATCGAAAATTAACGCATGCAATACTTTAATCGGTTGCGTTCTTGAAGAATTTATATTTCCCAAAATAGAGGATATTCCTCCTAGCGTTGCCATTATTATAACTTGCTCTTGCTCTGAGGTATACAGGTGTCTTATTAACAGCTGGTCGTCCTGGCTGTGGGATGGGAAAAATCAATATTTCCACGAAATGCAAGTAACAAACGAAGCAACTGCACGTCAAATACGCGACCGGAGACAGCGAACCGACCACCGTGATCGCTGTTGTTCCAATCCTGCGAGCTGCGAGCCCTGAAACGACGAATTTACACTAGACGCGGACCGCGCGGATTTCAACACAACAACACCTGAACTATTGCAACTTCTTACACTTCAATTTTAAATGTAGACACAGAACTCACTTCAGTCCAACGCTTTGGTTAATATTATTAACATCAAAACACACTGATTAAACGCAATATACCGCGTATAGAACCGTTTAATGTCCTTTAATTACCTATCTACCTATATATCCATCCCGGTTGAGCCCCCAAAGTTGTAGGAAAAATTAATTAGATAGTAACTGGTAGTAGGTATTGGTTTCAATGTTCAACAATTATTAACAAAGTTTATTAAATGAAAGTATTAAGACACTATTAAATGAGAAATAACTAATAATTGAGTGGTAACTTCTTTGGGAACACCTTGGCCCCTTGGCACGATCGAACCCCGTCTGAAATAATTCGTCTTAATTAAATAGGTTGACCGGACCACGTCTTATTCGCGTCTTACCGCTTCGGTGTTTTCTCTTCCACTATCCTATCCAGGCGTACCCTGTTCCCTTGGGCTTCTCCCGCAGTCAGTGGTGGGGGGATGGTAAAGAGACTGATCTCCACTAACCCATCCTACATAAATATCAACCACTTGCAGTGATGGAGAACACGGACTACAAACTCTACTATGACCGCACCATACTAACAGATAAAACGATACACAACAACAGACCTGATATAGTTCTACAGGATAAAACACGCCAACAAACCTACCTGATAGATGTTGCCATTCCGAACACGCATAATCTGGAAAATACAATACAGGAGAAAATCCGCAAATATACAGACCTGAAGAACGAAATCACTAGGATATGGAAGATGAAACATGTCTACATTATACCCATAGTTATATCCACGACAGGTGTCGTTCCGAAGATACTCCTGGAAAACTTGATAAGAATCAATTTGAGTCCGTCTTTACATGTGCTGATCCAGAAAGCTGTAATGATTAACACTTGCCACGTGGTCAGAAAATTCCTCCAAGAAGAATAAACAGTCAAGTTGTTTTGATCAGATCCGCAACTTGATACAAAAACCAACTAATTTAGAAGTTGAGATGAAAAATAGTGGAAATAATAATAATAAATCAAACATATGATATGTTTGATTTATTAATAGTTATTTATTATACAAGGGAAAAAAGTGATAGATTTTAGCTCGAGATGTGGTTTCGTCCCCGACGCGTTTAGCGGAGGGGACAAACACATCGAGAGCTAACATCGCACTTTTTTCTTGTGTGTAATATACAATTTTTTTCTGCGAGAAGAAATATCAGTGTTAGAATGTCGAAAAACGTAGTTAGATAACTGAAAATTATGTCGGAAAAATGATTTATGTTAAACTTGGATTTTCAAACTGTCTTTTATCGTAATTGACGTTGCCTGGAAATGAAATATTAAAAATCCTTATAATGTCAATTTAATTATTCATTCATGACAGTTTATTTCGCAATTAGGTACATTATAAAGTTTTAGATGGATGAGTTTGATTGTTCAATGGATAATAATAGTGATTGTTGTGAAAAATCCTTTTCACTTACACCTCCAGAACTAATAAAATTAGCAGAAGAGGCATCGGCGAAATTACTACCAAGTAAATCACAAAAAGTTTATGAAAACGCGTATTCAAGACTAATGCAATGGAATGCCAAAAAAAATCCAGCTCTTTCTCTGAGACAGTGTTATTGGCGTATTTTAATTAAAAACTATTTAATTACGTAAACGTCATATTAATGTAATTAAAATTTTAGATAGTTTTGCAAAGATTCTTGTAAGGTCTCAATGAGTGAATTTATTAATATGGATAGTGATTGTTATGAAAATTCCCTTAATAATTGCCATTTGGATAATAAGGTAACTTTCCTTTACGTATATTTGATATAAATTTAATGATATCTGAGTGTTAATAGTAGCTATACCTAAGCCGCCATTTCGGGGAAATAAGTACTCATTTATTTCCCTGCTAATTCATTTATTTCCCCGATAAGATGCAGCTCATAATAATGAGGCATTTTTCTACCTGTTAACGGGAAAAAGAGGTCACACTTTTCGCCCGTCGCAGAAAAAAATTAATTTATTTTATAATTTTTTATTGGTACTTAATAAATGTGATCAAGGGACTAATCAGTCCCGAAAGGTTAAAACTGATTTGATTAATAACTTTAAAAGTATCAAGCCGAAACCTAAAAATCAAAATAATGATATACATTGACTGTTGCTTATGGGAATTAATATGAAATAGTTAAGAATCTGATATATGTGTATTTTACAGGAAGAGAAAAGCAACCACCGAATTAAAACATCAGAGATTGGTAACAGGCGGTGGGTCGGAACCCGAGGACGAGGGTGACCCTATAATGGAAGCAGTTGCCTCGGCTGCTCCATTTGTAGATGTGTCTTTCCCTAACAGGTGGGACATAACCGCTGTCCTAGAACGAGAAAGGAAGTTGTTGGTACCGGAAGAAGCTTCGAGTAGCCCTAGCTCACCTAAAGCCAAAAAGAAAAGTGAGTTTTTTTTTAAGCTCTTTTCACTCTTTAAACATGCACCTATCCTGTGCTTGATGTAATTAATTAAAAAACATTTTAAACTGTTGACATTATTTTATCATTTACAGGCGAGACGCCAAAAGCAACAAAAATAAAGTGCGAGGCTGATTCGAGGATAAAAAGGGTCGAGGACCAGCAGAAGCGGGACGAAGAACTCCACACAATTAAAGTGAAAATTGAAGAAGCGCAATTAAAGGCGGCTATTGCTCTGCAACAGAAAGCAGAGTATGAAGCGGAGAAGGCCAGGCTCGAAATGGAAATATTTAAAAAAAACAATAGTGTATAATTTTGTTCATGCAATAAATTTTGTCATCAATTAAAAAGTATTTTTATCTCTTCAAGGAAACCTTCACACATATTCATGAAAAATGTAAGAACATACATACAACCAGAGTTTGAAAAATCATGATTTTTTTAATCAAAAATTTTAATTGAAAAATCGAGTCTTTTTCATTTCTTTGATTTTATTTTTAATTTCTAATAATGTGGTGTGATCTATTTTAAGTATTTTTTTTTAATGCAAACAATAAGAAAATGGTATTTGTATGGTAATGTAATCAATTTGTAACCTTAAATAAGGAAATTTCTGAGAAAACAGCTTGTGAGTTGAAATTGTGCACTTTTTACTGATGTGAAAATCGGAACATAACGATAAAAATAAAAAAAAATCAAATAAAAAAGACTGTTTCCATGGTAATTTTATAAGATATGTGATATATATACATATGTATAGGATTGTGAAGTGATTAATTAGACACGTTGTTACTGTAAAGATTATGATTTATTGTCATGCTTGGTTGTGTGAACAAATGGTGATGTGTGGCCAGCCATGGGAATGGCACGCTCGCTGGGATGCGCATGACCACGCAAGTGTGGCATGCGACCTTAGAGCTAACATAGTATCCTAGAGCTAATACATGTCATATCTCCCTCATCAAATTCTTAGTAAATAACAAAGTAAAATTTATGGTAAAAAGTCCTCGTACCTAGTAGGTTTACGCCTATTTCGTTTGGGCCTATCTATAGGATCGCCTTCAGTCGGTGAATTGCTATCAGCTGTATTAAAGAAGTCTTCTGGCAGACCAATGATTTCCAACAATTCACGGGCTGAAGGTTGATCCTTTACATATTCGTCATGTGCTCTTTCTGAGGGATCATTTTCAACTAAATTATCGGTTATGTTTACATTCGGTGTACTAGAGCTATCATATATACAATTATTTACAAGTTGTCCATTATCTGAGATATTTACAGGTGGCGAAAGAACATATCCATATTTGTGGTTTGATAATGAGCCAGGGACCTGACTACTATTAGTATGATTACCGCCGTTACTACGTTCGGCAGGGAGAATCCTGCTGAAATCAGATGCCAAGTCACAAGGGGATGACAGTGGTTGATTACTGAATACATCTGTACCGGTCAATCCACCAACTTTAATTATTTGATTAACGTGTCTCCTATATAGTTTACCGTCACTAGTTTGACACAAATAAATAACTCTACCAATTTTTCTAATAATTATAGCATTAATCCATTTAGATTTGGAATTATAAGCTCGAATAATGACGATGTCGTTTGTGTTGAATGTTCTGGTTTTAATACTTATCTCTGTGTTAACGAGTGAGTGAGTCGAGGGCTTAAAAAGTGATTCGAATTTAGTTCTTAAATCTCGATTAAATATTAGTTTTGCAGGTGAGGCTTTGGTAATAGCGTGGTTCGTGTTGCGGTACATAAAGAGTATCCTACTCAAGATAGAATTTAATGAATATGAACGGTTGTTGGGGTCCTTTAGTTCTGATTTTAATTTAAGTTTAATTATTCGAACTGCGTTTTCTGCCAAGCCGTTGCTTTGAGAATTGTATGGCGGAATTGTGAGGTGCTTAATTCCATTATTTGAAAAAAATTGTTCAATCTCTTCGGAAACGAGAGATGGACCATTGTCGGATACAACTGTATTTGGTATTCCAAATCTAGCCATCCATTCGCGAAGTTTTTCAATTGTACTGTCCGATCTAATATTAGTTATGATCCCAACTTCTATCCATTTGGTAAAAGAATCAATCAAGATTAAGAATTGTTTGTCGTTCAGAACAAAATGATCGATATGTACAATTTGAAATGGGGACGTTGCCACAGGCCAGGATGCGGCAACTTTTGGCGGATTGGGCTTGGTTAGCAAGCAACTTTGACATGAGGAAATCATGTTCTCAATTTTCCTATCAATGTTCGGGAACCAGACATATGACCTTGCTAGTGATTTGGTGCGTACTACACCTTGATGAGTGTTGTGAAACTCCTCTAAGATGTTGTGTTCTAATGAGGTTGGAATAACAATTCGGTGCCCATAAAATAAGCAATCATTTGCTATATTTAAATGCAATCGCTTGTTGTAATATGGCTTAATTTTGCTTGGAATTTTATATTGCGGGGGCCAACGGATGCTTCCGTCGTTGTTTGTTGCGCTCGATAAAATATTATCCTCTCGCGGAACACATTCACAGGAGGGCTGTATTGTGTTTTAAGGAGAGTGCATAGTTGCTCATAGGTTTTATCCTTCGGTTTTTCAGGAAAACACAAGTCGCGGAGCACTTTATAAGTTTCAGTTCCAATTAGGCTGATCAATATAGGGACTTTGCGTTCGTCTTCAATTTTGTTTGCGATACAATATTGCGAGAATTTTTCTTCGTAGATAACGAAATCATCAGACTCACAAAATTCTTTCATGGACGAGATGGTGTTTGCGGCCATGGTAATGCACGTGGTTTTCGACTATTTAATGAACCCTAACTTTTTATTAAACTACTTCTTCCGTACTTTAACTGTATATAACTATTTATAACTCGTCGCCAAATGATATATATACATATGTGTAGGATTGTGAAGTGATTAATTAGACACGTTGTTACTGTAAAGATTATGATTTATTGTCATGCTTGGTTGTGTGAACAAATGGTGATGTGTGGCCAGCCATGGGAATGGCACGCTCGCTGGGATGCGCATGACCACGCAAGTGTGGCATGCGACCTTAGAGCTAACATAGTATCCTAGAGCTAATACATGTCAATATGTCTATTAAATTAAATTAAATCTATTAAATCTGTCCATTAAATTGAATCTGTCTAAATTAAGTTATTTTCACAGAAATTTCGTCATTTCAGGTTACAAAGTGATTACATTACCGTATTGGCAATTGGATGAAGTATCAGAAAATGGAATAAAAAATAAGGATTGCCATTTAAAAAAATACCGATGACATCACCACTTTTTCGCGCATCACCCTGTACTATAATACCCCAATATTATGTCAAAAGTTGACCAACTCAAAAACAAAATCGACCTGTTTTTTATTTTTTAAAAACATCAGCGCTTCCCGTTTTATCGAATTTATTCCTTAATTTTCTCGCGCACTGTATAAATTAAGATAAATGCCCTATGAAGGTTTCAAGTTTCAAAAGAAAGCAATAAAAAAAATATTTTCAATGTTCTCATCAATAATTATTATTGTTTGAGCTTTATGGTACCCTTCTATATAATAATGGTGATTTTTGTGACACCAATTGCAATTTATTATACAAAATAAAAATATATTATTTCTGATTCAATGAAAATTACTTGATTTAAATCGGGCGAACCCTGCATACAACTAATATTACAAAATTCAAGTTCATTCCTTTCGATTATAAAAAAAGACCAAAAATGAGGAAAGTTCCTTTCTTACCTTCATAATAAAAAAATTAATATTTTGAATAGTTTTTTCTTTTGATTTAGATTCTGGCTTTCGACTTTTAAAGTTCTGACATAATAAGAAATAAAGTATGCATACATATTTAAAAAAAAAGTTCATTTATTTTGTTTCAGAACTACACAATTCAAAAATGTTCATTTATAAAATTATTTCTAAAAATTAAACCTATTCGGTTAACGCCTCCATTATAATTTTCCTCATTTGCTGCAGGGTAGAGGTCCTCCATATCCTCACCTTCAATATTTTCATTGTCATGCAATATTGATATATTATATAATACCGCTGCAGCGCATATTATAGCTTGAGTGGTCTCCAGCTTGGTTGTGATACCTCTATGGAGACACGGGAATCGCCTCTTCCATACACCAAACACCCTTTCCACTATAGCTCTTGTTCTTTTGTGAGCAAAGTTGTATTGCTCTTCATGAACGTTTCCTGTAAATTATTCAAAATTAGATAGGAATCGATTACCTATAAAGAATTTAAAGTACAAACCTGCGTGTATGACTGGCGTCAACAAATATGGTCTACAGGGATAGCCATTGTCCCCTAGAAGTAAACCACGAACATGGTGTTCTTCAAATCTCACTCGTAACCCACTCCGGTCAAATATAACGCTGTCGTGAGTGGATCCTGGGTGTCGCACAACAATATCAACAATTTTCATATATGAATCCACAGCCACCTAAATAAAATTATTATTATGATAAAATGCTGAATAAAAACATTTTTATAAAATTATTATCTACCTGTACATTTAACGAGAAAATTCCCTTCCGATTCCGAAACACTTCTGCATTTGCTCCTCCAGGATTCACAATTGGAATGTGGGTGCAATCTACACATGCTGCAACTCCTGGAAATTGTGCAATGTCCCAGAATCGGGTCATATTTGTGGTTTGGGCATTGTCCTCTCTGCGAATTGCAACATATTCTTCGAGATGACTTGCAATTAGTTCGCTCACTATTTTTATTATTCGACTGACCGATTGCTGGCTAATACCCCTAAGGTCACCAGCAATAACAACCTTTAATAAAAATTATTTTTTTATTTCTTTTATACAAATTATGAATTTCTATTTGAAAAATAATTGCTAACACTAGTAAAATACTTGTTTAGTGCTTACCTGAAAATTACCAGTAGCATAATACCTTAGCGCGACCAATAGTTGTAGAACAGGTGGGAATGGTAACCCACGATTATTCACTTTTGCCAATGCAGGTGCTACCAGGGGCAAAATCACATCGTTTACAACATTTTTATCGAATCTATATCGGCGACGAAATTGTCTCTGGTCGTAGAATTCTAATGGGTTTTCTGCATCGCGAATATAACGTCTTTGAACACGAACTGCTGGTAGTGCTGGTATTTCATCAATTTCGTCTTCATTGAACGCAATTTCCGCAAATTCGAGAAATTCCAAATTATCTTCCCGATTCATTTCTATAATAATGAAAGTATCGCGACTTCGTTCTTTCTTCCTTACTAGCACTGCAGCAAATGGAAATCGTAGCATAATACAATGAATATATAGGGAAAACATGTTCATAGTCATCAGTTATCTCTATACTTTTATAATAATTATGTTTTAATGATGTAATAATTATGTTTTAATGATGTAATTATTATGTTTTAATGATATACTGGTTATGTTCTAATAATAATACTGATTATGTTTTAATGATACACTACTTAAATACGTTTTAAATGATATACTAATAATTATTATGTTCTAATGATGTTTTATGTTGTTTATTAATAAAAACAGCTGTTCACACATAACCTCACAAGACAAGCCAAGTAATATTCAAGGTTGGTCAAACGGCTACTCGGTCAGTACTCAGTTTGGCGGCAGCCACGCATGCGCCGAGTATTGCTTCAACTTGAGTATTGACTGTGAGATGAAATATCGATACTTGAGAAGTACTTCGCCCAAGTATTACTTAAGTATCGACTCTGAGTACCGGCCTTAATACTAAAAAAAACAAACAAAATATCTAGTCTTTACTTTTCGAAAACTGTCGAAGATTATGCAAAGAAACACTTTAATGATAGTATACTACGCATTATTCTACAGTATCCTAAGTTATGGAATAATAGCTTGGGGAGGAGCCTATCAAACACAAACTGTGCAGCTACAAAGATTACAATATAAATTATTAAAAACAATCAATAAAAACAACTTCATGTATGAAAAGATTCCTTGAAATATACAACAACAATTTGCACTTGAATCTGCATTATATTACTATGAAACTTTATCGAAAACATTTTCTGAGTCGACAGGAGTTACCAGATTTAAAAGTATTCAATTGCCAAAAAGATCATTGAAAGTACGTGGTAAAAGAAGTTATGCTAAAGCAATTAATGTTTTTAATAGCCTTCCAAATGAATTTAAAATTTAAACTATAGATAACAAAAAAAGAAAAAAAGAATTGAAAAAATGGATAATTGAAAACCATAATGTTGAATGAAACTGACTTATTGAAGCAGAAAAAAAAGGAAAACAGAGAGAAACAAAAGGAGAACATTCAAAGATGTTTGATTGAAAGTCTTCAACTAACCTGATTTTAGTTTTTAAGTTTAGATTTATTCGTGGTTTAGATGTAGGTAGCCAGTCTCACAAACAGGTAACTATGTTTACCTCTGCGAGAATATGCTGGAGAAGAAGCATGTACTTTTCTATGTATATTTAAAAAACTGGTTCAATAAATAGTAATAGTAATATGTTTGATTTATTATTATTATTATATGGCTGATCAACCCTACCTGCTATCACAGTGAATACCTATTTTGATATTTCAAGAGGCAACCGCTTTTACGCACACGTGTTACGGGAATGTCCGTGACCGTCAATGCTGTAGCCTCTTGTCGCAAAAAGCGTGTTGTATGTTGTATTACCTATTTACTGTTGTTATCTGGGGTTTTTTTGTTAAATACCTACTACAAACTATATAAGAATTTCTTCTATATAAAACACATAAAGGTTCACGGTTGTTTGTCAAAATATTCGAGTTATTCTGATCAACCAGTTTGCAGATATTAAAAAAATATTAAATTTTTCGAAGAACTTCAACACTCTGTATCTCGAAAACTAAAGCTCCAACGACACATGTCTAAGGAAATTTATCGCCTATTTTTGCATTTCCTACATGCCCTTTAAGTTTGTAACACTTATTCATTAACACCCTGTATATTGATACATAATATATTTAGGTATACATTTCCTCAGGAAATGTATACATATTTGAAATGAAAAGTTATTTATTTAATCTAGCATTTCACTGGTGAAATGCTAGAATTTCGCAGAACTTGCCCAATAAAAAACTGTTTTTTTTCCTGCCTGCTTCATTTCAATCACTTCCAACAAGAATAACAGTAACAGTTCCACTTCAGTTAGGTACTGTTACCTTTATGATTTTCATTTTCAGTTCCTGTTCCCAGTAAGCAATCGTCTTTTAGCAAGTGAACATGTTCATCAATTTAAAAAATCGTCAAAATATGGTCGTAACAATGAATGATAAAATTAAAAGCATAAAAGCAATCGATGGGCGTACTTATTACAATGCTAAGTTGCCTTTAAACAATAAAAAGGCTTGAAACTTATGTATCTACATTATCTTATATTACATTTTATTAAAAACTCCGTATTATCCGAACTTTCACTTTTCTGACATGGGCCCGGTTCACATTACTTCGGACAATCAAGCTTCTACACTGTAGCTCTTATTGAAAAAAGAAACATTTTTAAAATATATAAAAATTTATTGGATTACAAAACATGTTGCATTAACTCGAATCAAATGCAAATTTAGTCTCAAGATCATTAAAAATTCCCATAGGGTTTTGTCAATACAATTTTTTCAAATAAATGAGTTAATTATTACGTAAAAAATTATCTGCTTCTGAAATGTTTGCCTTAAGCCTGTTAGTTTCAATCCAGGGGTGTCTCATTATCTCCGGAAGACTCATACGTTTTTTCGAAGCACGAACAAGTATCTGGAAAAGAAACATCAACTCATTTATTAATATTCTAAATTTATCCTTTTATACTCTGATTTATTTCTAAATAGTTCGCCAAGGTCATATTCAATTTCAGCATTGATGTCATATCTAAATTTCATAGGTGCAATGAAGAATCTCGGAATAGACATAATTAGTACATTAGCAATTTTTAGTTATTTGGAAATAAGAATTGAGATTTCTTTTGATTATAGCTGGTGTTAATTCATAATAGGCTAGAAAATAATAAGCATTTTAGACTATTTTAGACGTTCATTTTAATTAATAAATGGATTTTCAATTCACATCTGACGGTGACGTTTTATTGTCAGTCTGTCTCCTTCAATTGTGAATGCAGCCATTCAAAAAGCATTTATTAATAAAAAATGCATGTTCACGTTGAACACCCAGCCCGTGTCCGTGTCGTAGATTTAAATTGACCTTTTTAATTGAGTTTTTAATTAGAATTAGAAAAAAATCTACAAAAATAGTGCCTTGACAGGCACCATGCACTAATGCAATATCATAATATTATTACATAACATCACAGTTAGCAGGTTTGATATCATTACAAACCAAATTGTTTTATATTTCAAAAATTTTAACAGCATGCAAGAAATTACAGTTACAGTTAAAAAAATCGTTTCTAATATTTATTGCAGAATTACACATAGGTATGATAATGTCACATCAGTTACAAATTTTGACAAATTGACTGCAAATACAACATTAGAATCGCAATATCAAAAAGAGATTGGAGACATTTTCTTATCTTAAAATTCAATGCAATGTTGTCATACTTTATTTTTGAAATTCAACAACTCCGAAAAAATAGGATGTTGTTCGTTTTTACATGAGTTTTCAACTTCTTTTATATTTTTTTTGTATATTAAAAAAAAACGGTGTTTTTCAACACTTCAACTCTCAAGACCTGTCTTTATTAAATATTTCGATTTTCGATTTTTAAAAAAAAAGGAAGTCTAAAAAATCAATTAAAAATATTTCTAGTTCTAAGCTTTATAATTAGGTTTACGGCGAAGGTTGTGCCGTTTGGTTAATTTTCTATCACAAATAAAATTACATGTGTTTTCCATGTGTTTAAAATACCAATGTAAATTATTTTTCTGAAGATGTTCTATTAGCTTGTACAATTTTTTTTTAAACAGTTTGATTAGTCTTTTATACAGGGTGTCCCAGCTTATTCGAAGCGGTCTCTGTAGGCCAAACGATGGACTTTTTCGAAAAACTTTTTGAAAATTCAAGTACAGAATCACAATGGCCATAATTTAAAATTAATTTGGAGTATAAAGAGTGTCCCATATGACAGTGACATATCAAAATTATGTTTTTTTAAATGGAAAGCTCCTATGTTATTGCATTTTTAGATTGTCTGAGAAGAGAAAATAAGATTGGCTTTTACAGTTGGTGTTTAAATTCAGAAGTTTTTGAGTTATAAACAAGCGAAAATCGTCATTTTTGAAGTTCAATGCCCTTGTTGAAGTTCAAAAAAAAGTACAACGAAAACGGCTAAAAATAGAGAAAAACGGCTTACATGTCCCTATTTTATCTTTTTATGTACTATCCTATGGTATAGAAACATTTTTACATTCTTTGATTTTTTTATTTGGCGACACGTGGAGAAATTTCAGAATTTTTCGAATTTTTTATCACCCTGTATAAACATTTCATCTACATCATAAGATAGCAGGTACATGAAAAGTTAAAATAGAGACATGTAAGCCGTTTTTCTCTATTTTTAGCCGTTTTCGTTGTACTTTTTTTTGAACTTCAACAAGGGCATTGAACTTCAAAAATGACGATTTTCGCTTGTTTATAACTCAAAAACTTCTGAATTTAAACACCAACTGTAAAAGCCAATCTTATTTTCTCTTCTCAGACAATCTAAAAATGCAATAACATAGGAGCTTTCCATTTAAAAAAACATAATTTTGATATGTCACTGTCATATGGGACACTCTTTATACTCCAAATTAATTTTAAATTATGGCCATTGTGATTCTGTACTTGAATTTTCAAAAAGTTTTTCGAAAAAGTCCATCGTTTGGCCTACAGAGACCGCTTCGAATAAGCTGGGACACCCTGTATAGTTGGAGAAGCTTATAGTAGAAGACGCTTTGTCTTCTACTTGCAAATAATAGCCCTTATTGACTTGGAAGATTTCAAGACTCGCCTACAGTGTTGTAATTTTGGTCCTTGTGAATAATAGGCATCGTTTTCTGCTCGTTGAAGAATATAGGTACTATACAGGGTGTTAAGAAAATGATGGATAAACTCTTTAGTACATTGTAGGAGACACTCAGTAGAGTATGGGAAAAATAATTTAAAAAATTCTGGTCTTTATTTTGGTGAGTTAAAAAATGCCAAAGTTAACATTTTACTACCTATCTTTGTTTTTCGGTATTTGCAAAAACTAGATGATTTTACAGATATAAAAAAGGTACTTTAATCGTTATCAATTAAAAAAATTGCTTAAGATGTATTACTGGGTAGGAAAATGTAATAAGATTTTTTTCTTTTCCAAGATGCTGAAAAAAGCATTTGGCAACAATGGTTTTGACACCTTAACTACCTACATTGTTAGAAATTAGACGAAATTACCAAATACCAGCAGTTATCGTGTTAAACGTTGCCAAATTTATTGTTCAATATTTTGCTTATATCTTTTAAAATGTAGCTCTGGATTTTTAAAAATTATTTATTATTTTTCCCGTACTTTACTGAGTGTCCCCTCCAAGGTACTGAAGAGTTTATCCGTCATTTTCTTAACATCCTGTATATTTTGTTTACCACCTACCTAATTCTTTTGGAAAGAAATTGCAAGATTATCAAGCAGCTTTACCATCTAGAAATTGAATAAAATAATTAAAGTATATGATTAACCTTTGATATTAGATCCTCAGCTCCTGAAGAGACATGGTTGGGGAAATGAACATCAGCTTGCCTAATCTTCTTATAGGTTTCTTTTGTGGTGTCACTTTCAAAAGGTGGCTTTCCAACCAAAAACTCGTAACAAAGAATACCTGAAATTTATAAGAAGCTATTGTTGCGACCTTTATGTGTTCTTATTAAGACATATTTAATAATTTAACAAAATGTTTATTAATACAATGCGGGTATAAAGGCTCGCCCCTGTTTATTTTTCGAACCATATAGACATTTTTTTTAAATATAATACTCATTCGAGTATTCATTATTTTTACAACTTCTTTTGGTCACCTTGGCAACGTGGCCCGCTACGCTAGCGACTTAAATTTATCTAGAAGTTATGGTAATTTTAATATTAATAATTATTTTTTTTAAATTAACAAGAGATATTTTTATTTAGAAAACATATTTTTTTGGGAGGAGGGTTGGCATCGGATTGTGATGGACCAGTGCTTAGATTTCAGTCATGAAATCTTATTTTCCAATAAGTAAATATTTAAGAGTTAATTTATAAACTGGTCTGTTTATAAAACCAGTGATGTTGGTGAATCGACACTGCAATAGCTAAGCAAGTAACGTTTATCAACAAGACTGGTAACCCTGACCGGTGGTTTTTTTTCCTTTCGAGGGTCGTCTGATTCGTGATCGCCGGAAGCACCTCTAAGCCTCATGGGCTTATTGTGCTTACCCCCTTTGCTTCATGTCACCAATTCCATCAGTCTGGTTCCCTGAACTAGTTCGTACAGCCTCATCACTGGATGAGTGTCATATTCTTCCGGACTCATTTTTGGTTGTCCGTATATTTCCTGTCTTCTGGGGTCCAGAGCTTCGTATTCGCACAGGACATGTTTGGCTATCTCTTGAGCCTTGCTGCATTCTCAGCAGCTTAGGTCTCCATTGAACAGTCCTATTTTATTTAAGTGTTCTAATCCCACTGTGATACGCAACTGATTCCTACTACGTGATAGTAGTTCTTCAGTTTTTTTATCCCAATATTCTTTGTGTTTTTTTCTAACCCATATATTAACTTGGCCCCATGCTGTACTTTTTGGTACTTCCAGGGCCGGTTTTGGACCAATATATTCAGTTGAGGATCCACTTCTTGCTAGCTCGTCGGCTTTTCATTGCCTGTTACCGCTGTGTCCTGGCAACCACATAAAGGTTATAGTGATGTGCTGATTTACTGTGTTCAAGGATCATTTTACATGTTACGACATTATGGTCAGACAAGCATGTGTCCAAGTCTTGAGCAGATGCAAGACTTGAATCCACATTAGAAATTACAAGATTCAGCAGACTCTCAGAGTCTGCTCAGTAACCCTAGTAGGATCGTTTACAAATTGATAACAGGCGAGTATCCAGCATGTTTACATTAAAGTCGCCTAAAATTAGAAACGTATCAATATTATGCGAGTAGAAACACACAATTATTTCTGAAATTATATTTAGATCGGACATTGTCAAATCATTCGGTCTATAAACAGCAGGCAGTCCCAAGGTAAATTTTCCGATCTTGACTTTAATCAGTTTCGTATCAATAACAGAAGCCGCACGTCTCTGTGACATAGATAGCCACCCCACCAGCACGTAAAGGACAATCGTGTCTAAATAGTTTATATCCCGGAATGGAAAATAGTTCATCAGGAAAGTCCGGTTGAAGCCATGTTTCTGTAACGGCTACGGCTACAAAGGAGTTTTGAAGCACGAGTTGCTTGAAATCAGGGAATTTGCTTCCAAGGGAGCATAAGTTAGGATTACAGAAGGTAACACTGTTGTGGGATGTCTTGGAAACATCACCGTTGGGATGTCCGATCCGGGTTTCGAAACCGAGAACGACGAAAATTGAATTTCTTGACTAAGACGTTCTCAGGCCAGTTTGAGTCAAGAAGAAGCTGATCAAGCATATCAGCTCTGGTCGATGATGAAATCCTCACTCACACCAAATGCAGAACGTAGGTATTCAAGTAGGTCCTCCGGTGACACCGCCATTTTCAGTCGGCCAACAAAAATAGAGGCCTTCTTCTGTATGTTGGCCGCAACGATTTTGGAATTCGGCAGTTTTCGAGAACACACAATAAATGTTGGTCGAGTTCCAACAAGGTGGTCCCCTTTCGATCGCACAGTGGGAACGCGTGAGTTGGCAGCTAAAGTAGACGATCCGTGAACACTAGGTACGGCCGCCCCCACATCACCGCCACCAACCAACGAACCAGTATTAGGGGACTCCAAGGGGGTCCTCTTCGAAGGCATAGGCTCCCCATCACTAGCAGCAGTTTTATGAGTTCGATTCTCTATTTTCAGAGCTGTATGACAACCTTTAGGTTCAGAAGGAGCATCGAAGGCTGGGGTGAGTCATGGGCCACGGAATGACAGCAGCAGACTGGCCCCCATTGGTGAGCAGCTTAACAAGATCGATATTTGATTCTCTTAGGATGGATATCTCATTCGTAACGCATGCGAATCCTGACTGTATCTTGGAAGAGATTTCAGTCTCCATGGAGCTTGCAATGCTAGAAAGTTCATCCCTGACCTGTCGAAGTATGGAGTCCCTAGAAACCACGCATGGTACATTGGCTGTATATTGCCGTGGTCAGGCCCATACTAACATATGGCTGTCTAGTCTGGTGGCCAAAGATCGACCAGAAACAAGCCATTATGAAAATTCAAAGTGTTCAAAGGCTTGCATGCTTAGGCATCACGGGAGTCATGAACACTACATCAACGACAGCACTGGAGGCCATACTTGACCTGCCTCCTCTTGACATTCATATTAAGAGCGAGGCACGATTGGGCGCCTACAGGCTGAAACAAAACAAAAACTGGGACAAACCTGGGAAAACCGGGCATTCCAGAATAACTGATATCATCGCAGATCCTATCCTGGAAATGCAATCCGATGGTATGAGTACTACGATATCATTTGTAAAACCATTCAAAGTTCTAATAGACTGGAAAGAATGGCAACAAATGGAACACCTGTGCCTGAAAAAAGGGCTGGTCTGGTACACTGACGGTTCAAAGACAGGGACAGGTACCGGAGCTGGAGTGCATGGGGTGGTCCCCGGATGCAATATTTACGTGCCACTGGGGACTCATGCCAGCATCTTCCAGGCCGAAATAAATGCAATTAGGCTATGCGTTGGAGAGAATACCAGAAGGAACTATCGAGGTAGGGAAATCTACATCCTCTCCGACAGTCAGGCTAGCCTGAAAGCCCTTGCAGCTTATGAAATCAGATCAAAACTGGTCTGGGAATGCCTGCAAGACCTCATTGACTTAGCCAGGTGTAACGTGGTGACACTAGTTTGGGTTCCGGGTCACCGTGGGACGCCTGGTAATGAGGCTGCAGATCAACTAGCCAAGAAAGGCGCTGGGATAAACTACACTGGGCCCGAACCAGTGTTTGGCATCCCAAAGAACACTGTACGCGGGGCGGTGGCTCAGTGGATAAGAACACAACATAGAGCACACTGGAACCGTATAACAGGAAACAAACATGGTAAGGTGATTTTTGGTATTGGTATTTGAACTAAATGTGAGAGATGGTTTATTAGGTCCCAAACACTGAAGCCAGCGGGCTCATTGTATTTCTCACATTTAGATTCTCCTTGATTAGAAGAGCTCCGTTCCTTTGACAAGGTTTAGCAGCCCGCTAACCAAGGTTTTTTCCGCCAGATGGCTCCCGGGACTGATTGGTCCCAGGACCGCATAGCTGGTAAGGTGATGATCAAGGAGCCCTCTCAAAACCTTGCCAGACAGATACTGCAACTAAATAGAATGCAGATCAGAACGGTGGTGGGTCTTCTCACAGGACACTGCCACCTAAGAGTACACCTACATAAACTGGGGATATACAGAGAAGACCCAATTTGTAGACTCTGCAATGAAGAAGACGAGACAGCTTCTCATGTGATATTCGAGTGTCCAGCACTCGCACGAACGCGCTATGCGGTCCTGGGACCAATCAGTCCCGGGAGCCATCTGGCGGAAAAAACCTTGGTTAGCGGGCTGCTAAACCTTGTCAAAGGAACGGAGCTCTTCTAATCAAGGAGAATCTAAATGTGAGAAATACAATAAGCCCGCTGGCTTCAGTGTTTGGGACCTAATAAACCATCTCTCACATTTAGTTAAAATACCAAATACCAAATACCAATACCATGGAGTCCCTAATCTTATCCAAGCTGGACGTGACAAACTGTAGTGGTCGGCATCCGGTACACAGAAAGATAATCGTCCGCTTCCTCAACACAACAGCCCTCATTTCAGTAGAGCTTAGACCCGCACAGGACTTGCAGTAAAATGAGGAGCATCTATCACAGGATGCTAAAGGGCCATCTGTTGTTTCCAGGGCATTACATTCTCCACATTTATTCATTTTTATATTCAGGGCCAAAGTTTTTTGCTTCCAGTATATAAGTAAATTTAAGATTTATACAGCAGTAGATAAAGGTGGGTGATTAATAACAAAAACTGCTATCAGGAATCCAACCAAATAATATGTAGTTAGCTCCCAGAATCAGGGATTACTCAACGGATCCAGGGCTTTCAGAATCATATAAAGCAGGTAGGTATATCAGTTTTAATATTTTTTATTAATGTTAATTAATTAATTTTTAATTAATAATTTTTATTAATTTTAATAAAAAAATTCCCCAGAAAATCTTGCTAGAATACAAACTCAAACCTAACAAAACAACTGACTATGCATATCACCTATTATCGGCACCCGTGCCGATAATTTAACAATCAAGACATATCGTGCACCTATTTTCAGAACCCTGATTTTTATAGGAAACTCATGTTTTTTAAGTCATAATACAGCAATAATAAACAAGGATTAACATTCTAATGCAGCGTAAAGTCAGAGTGAAGTGCCTCCAGACAATTTTCAGCATAAACATTGATTTCGAAAAGCACCTGCACCTTGAGGTGAACAACAAGTAGACACTACTATCAGGTCACTATTTCTGCAGCTGTTAAGAAAAATATTTATCCAGCAAAGGTTCCTAAAGGCATTATTATACACTGTCTTATAGTTTGAAGGAAAAACACAAGGGAGTACATAACGTAGTAACATAAAGATTATAATGCACTTAATATGAATTCTTAATATTCTGAATGCAATCTTAATATTCGCAAAAATATAAGAAGGGTGCCGATAATACGATCAGTGCCGATAATAGGTGAGTTTACCTTATACAGGGTTTTAAGTTTTCAGGTTTTATCTCGTTAACTCTAGGGAACGATAGAGAATCGAAAAATAATATGAGTTTACTTCATGAACTATATTCGGAAAATGCTTCGTTAAATACAGGGTGTTAAATTTTTAAGAAAAATTCGTATTTTTGAAATATATACTTCAATCCAGTGGCGGAGATCTGGGCTTGTTCTTACCTTTTTTAATAAATAATTTGCACGCCACTGACTTTAATGCAAATTTGTTATTTTTGGTAGATGTTCGCACCTTCATAATACTTAACTATAGGACCAATATATTACGAACTGCTGCAGTATCATTGGTGTCTCATGAATTCAACAACATCTCTCATGCAGATTCCTATGTTTGCATCAGAAATCACTGCATCGATTATCACAGTTCTCTTAGTGAGCGATTTTTCGAGCATTTTTCGTTGTGCTCGTAACGTCCATTCAGCTATTATAAGTGAGCAGTTCAATAGTCTACTGAATACTCTAATACTCTTTTTTATTTAGTTTTATAAATTTTTTCTGCTTGAGTTACATGGACGTTTGTCACTTAAGACCAACTCTAAAATATATATTGTAAAAATAAGTGGAAAAGAGACTTGATAGATACGACAAATTTTACTAACATCACCTACATACATTAAATGTATGCATTGTTAAGACCATACTGATGAAAACCATGTTTTGAGATATTAGCAATTTCATGTTTCGTCTTATGCTGCTAAAACTAGTGAACTTACGAAAAAACAAGGGTAAATATAAATTGCTATCATTGAGTAAATTTCATCAATGGAAATAATATTTATGCAAATATACAACGAATATGACTTTTGATAGATACGACATTTTTACCCAACAAATTAAATATCTTCATTGAGATACAACAATTTCACTAATGAAAAAGTAGGTAAAATAATGGATGGGTAATAATAAGAAAAATTGTCTTTCTTTTTCTTTTTCTATGTAAATTTATTAGCAAAAATATCAAATAATTTTTAGTCATCCTCGCTCAAGGGATATTTCCATATACCTATTTTTGATTTCGACCCTTAATTTTCATTTACCTGGAATATTAGGTAAAATAGTCGTATCTTACTAGTAGATACGGCAACTCGCTCTAATATTGTGAGCATATACGACAATTTCCAGTAATATTGTTAGATACGACAATTTTAACTAACAATAGAATTACAATTTCAGTTACGACAAACTTTTAGCTTCAGTTTCCTTCACTTTTAAGGGGAATTACGACAATCTAGCTTAACAGAAAGATAGAGAATTGTCTCCTGAGTGTTAGCATACCAATATCTTAAAATCGACCTAAATTGTAGATACGACTTACATTTGGTTTTAACACGGCAGTATACACTTTGACTTCTTTTATTATCTTTAATAGAATTTATTAATTAGTTAGTTAATAGTATTTTTTATTGTGTATTATTTTGAATATTTCCTATTATTGGGTTTATACCCTGTTGGAAATAAAGCATAATAATAATAATTATTATTATTATTAAAAAAGGGGCCTGTACCACGGACTAATACCTAGTTCAATGAGTCAGGGGCAACAAACTAAATATGTTTTGCAAAACAACACTCACCAATACACCAAATGTCAACATGTGGTCCATACATCTGTCCTTCCACCATTTCAGGGGGCAAATAATCGAGAGTACCGCACATGGTGGCCCGTTTCGATGAAGGAGCATGGACCGACCAGCCAAAGTCAGCCAGTTTAACGTCACCTGTGATGGTCAGCAATAGATTTTCCGGTTTTATATCTCTGTGAATTACCGAATTCTGATGGCAATAGTGAACTGCGTCGGCCACTTGATACGTGTACTTGGCGGCTCTGAAAATATACCGAGTAAGACGGAGAAGGTAATTACTGCCAGGTATTAGTCATTAATAAATCAGAATATTTTTTTATTAGTCTATTACTTTATTACTCAATTGTTACTGAAATGTTACTCAATTATATTAATAATCTTCATTCTTATATCGGACACACAATGTATATAAGATCAAGATTTCTAATGTATGATTTATTGCTTACAGTGGTTCACTGAAGTGTCCTCCTGGGCTGCTTTTCAAATATCCGTAGAGTTCTCCTTGTCCAGCATATTCCAAAATTAAATATATACGAAAATCATCGTGAAACCATGTGTACATTTGCAGAATATTTGGATGCCTAAAAATACAGAGTGTTTACATTATTAACGGAGACAACTAGAAGGGCAAGTGGAAAGGTCCTAGCTATCATAGATAGAAAATACATCTATAAGTGACTTGATTGTAGCAAATTATGTACTCTTTTAGCGACAATTTTGGTTCTAGAGTAAGTTTTTTCAATCACATCTGTGTTTTGTGAAATTATCTACAATTCAGTATTTTACAGAACTCGTTTGTTACCAGCTCTGGTTGTTTCATTATCGATAATTTTTTAATCACTAGTGTAATCAAATATCTATAAGCACAAAAAGCAACAAGTGAATTGGCCCACAGTAAAGGAAATCAACTACATCTAAGCTGCAGATGCAGATCGTTAATATTAATATTCCCATCCTCCACAAAATCTAACACTTATGTCATTAACTAATGTCATTATGGGGTGTAAGGGGTGACGGCGCATGTAAGCTGGCCCAAATGACAACCTCACCTACACGTGGTGCATCCTGTTAGAACTGACGAGGCTCTGTCGACCGAGTGATTACCGGGATAAGTAATCTCCCTCTTAATAGCCAACAGCTTCGGGTGGAGGAGCAGTTAAGAGGCAGGGCCATCTCTGGTCCTTGGACTGAGAAATCGGTCCAAAAGGCGGATGAACCTATACGGTCAACGGCAGGGGAATGCAGAAGGCAAAGGGAAACCACTGCATTAAAGATCATATTGATTTTCCCTAGTACAGATCATCATGGATATGTTCAGATCAAATCACAAGTCCGGAGTAATAAGCTCCCCGATCGGATCTCCGGGGGGAGCGGTTATGAACAGAAACATGAATCACAACAACAAGACCAACACAAAACAAATCAAGAGAATATGCACATGGAATGTAAGAACAATGGCTCAAGCTGGAAAAATCCAATGTGCACTAAGGGAGATGGAGCGTATGAAAATCAGCATAATGGGTGTAAGTGAAATGAGATGGCCCGACTCAAGCTACTGTGACGTGGATGGACACAGAGTATACTATTCAGGATCCATGGATGGCAAATACGAACATGGAGTGGGAATGCTTGTTCACAAAAGCGTAGTAAAGCACGTACGTAATTTTGTTCCAGTAAACGACAGAATCCTGCTCAACGCTGCACCAGTGAACACTAATATCATTCAAGTCTATGCACCTACAACCAATCATAGTGACGAAGAAATACAAGAATTCTACGACCAAGTTCACAGTACCATAAATAACCTACCGAAAAATGAACTTCTTATATTGATGGGAGATTTTAACGCAAAAATAGGTAAAGGAAGGGAAGAACATCATATTGGACCACATGGGCTCGGAGAGAGAAACGACAGAGGAGAAACTCTGAGTATGTTTGCGGCGGAACACAACTTAATTGTTCTGAACACCTTTTTCAAACTCCCACCTAGACGCCTGTATACGTGGAGGTCGCCTAGAGATAGTGATGAAGACGTTATCATAAGAAATCAAATAGATTATATCCTGGTAAACGCGAGGTATAGAAACAGTTTCACAAGTGTAAAAACCTACCCAGGCGCCGACATCCAGTCCGATCACAACCCTCTAGTGGGAGAATACAAGACCAGGTATAAGAAAATACAACGAAAAATTCCTAAGAAACACGACATTAAAAAACTGAAGGACAGAATAGTGAGGGACAAAATAAGTAAAGCCCTGAATGAAAACTGTAGAGAGATCGAAGGAAAAGCCGGAAACACGGAAGAGAGAATACATTCACTTAACACAGTGGTAGAAGAGATCAAGGACAAATTTCTGAGGAATGAGGGAAGACAAAACAAGACGTGGATGACAGAAGAAATATTACAGATGATGGAAGAGAGGAGAAAACACAAGAATGACATAACCACATACAGGGAGATACACCGTAAAATACAAAGAAAGATCAGAGAAGCCAAGCAGAAAGAAATGGAAGAAAAATGCCGTGAAATAGAAGAACTGCAACGGATGTTTGATGATTTCAATGTACATAAAAAAGTGAGGGAAATAACTGGCAAGTACAGGAAGAGAACAGTGGGAAAACTCGTCAATGACAATGGAGAGCTTATTGTGGACCAAGGAAGCATCAAAGACACTTGGAAGGAATACATAGAGAATTTGTTCTTCGATGAGAGAGGAGATCCCCCCTCCTTATCAACAGAAACTGGACCACCAATACTAACAAGCGAGATAGAAACAGCCATAAGATCGCTGAGAGAAGGCAAAGCTCCAGGACCGGACGGAATACAGACAGAGTTACTTAAGCTTTTGGATGAGGAATCAATAAAAATGATCTGCAAGATATTTAACAATATCTATGACACAGGCAACATCCCGAAACAATGGCTCATCTCTGAATTTATATTGATGCCCAAAAAACAAGGGGCAAAGAAATGCGGAGAATATAGAACCATAAGCTTAATGAGCCATTTACTAAAGCTGTTCCTTAAGATTATCCATCCCAGAATATACAAGATATGCGAAGAGAGAGTAGAAGACACACAATTTGGATTTATGAAGGGAGTGGGAACAAGAGAAGCACTGTTCAGTATACAAGTATTGTTCCAACGATGTAGGGACGTGAATTGCGACATTTATACCTGCTTCGTGGACTACCAAAAGGCGTTTGACAATGTCCAACACCAGAAGATGATACAAGTGCTGAAAGGCACCGGAATGGATGATAAGGACCTCAGAATTATACAAAACCTGTACTGGAACCAGACAGCCACCATAAAAATCAACGCTGGAGATGAAACAACAGAGGCAATTAACATTTTGCGGGGAGTACGACATGGGTGTATCATCTCCCCTCTGATATTCAATCTGTATTCAGAAGAGATATTTAGAGAAGCTCTGGAGGCTCTAGAAGGCGATGATAATGGAATTCTTGTAAACGGTGAACGGCTGAATAATATCCGATATGCAGATGATACTGTCATATTTGCAGATAGTATAGAAGGTCTACAACAGCTAATGAACAAAGTGAATGAAGTGAGTGAAAGATACGGGCTAAAAATGAACATCAACAAAACGAAATTTATGGTCATAAGTAAAGAGAAGGGAGAAAACTGTCAACTGTTTATTAAAAATATACCAATAGAACGGGTATCCAAACTTGTCTACCTGGGAACCTTAATAAACGAACAGTGGGACCATTCACAAGAGATCAGATGTAGGATAGAAAAAGCAAGGGATGCCTTCACCAAGATGTCCAAGCTCTTCAAAAGCCATAACCTCAAACTAGATATTAAAGTAAAACTCCTGCGCTGCTATGTGTTCTCCATATTGTACTATGGCATGGAATCCTGGACATTGACCGAAGCAACACAAAAGAAGCTCGAAGCCTTCGAGATGTGGCTATACAGGAGGATCCTTAAGATATCATGGACAGATAGAGTGACCAACGAAGCAGTACTGGAAAGAATGGGAAAGGAGAGGGAGGTGATGAAGACGGTTAAGAGAAGGAAGCTGGAATATCTCGGACACATAATGAGGAATGACAACAAATACAAACTCTTGAAATCCATCCTCCAAGGAAAAGTGTGTGGAAGGAGAGGGCCCGGAAGAAGAAGGATATCATGGCTCAAGAACCTGAGGACATGGTATTCAAAAACAACCACAGAACTGTTTAAAGCAGCAGTCAACAAGATCATCATAGCCAAGATGGTCGCCAATATTCGAAACGAATAGGCACTAGAAGAAGAAGAAGAATGTCATTAACATGCAATCTAGGTGGAGTTCAATTTTGGTATTTTCATGTTATGGGAATGGGGCATATTTAAATTTGTAGCCTCCAATAAAGTGGCATTCAAACTTCAATAAAGTGTGTGTTTTTATACTTTAAGTAACTATTTGTCAATAATTTTATGTTTTATGTAAGTGATATTTATACCATTTATACATATCTATGTGTACCTGATTTTTTTTGTAGGTTTAATTTTAGGGCATACATGAATTAATAAATGTAGAATAGAAATAAAACTAAAACATAGTCTATAGTTCTTTAAAATTAGTAAAAAAGTAGCATAAAAAATTTGTAACATTATTATTTTTGTTTTTTCTTTGAAGTGAATGAGGGGGTTATGCCACCGAGGTCTAGATGTATGTGCTACAAGAGATTAGAAAACATATTATTCTAAACAATTTAAAATATTGCAAAATTATACTAAAAATAATTAAAATCGTCCAACTAATGAAAAGTTATTGCAAACAATAGATTTTTACCCTCATATTTAAATGTCTTTGGAGGGGTGTCTTGTATAAATAAATCTTATAGCATTTTTAAATTTTTTTATTTTTACTACATTTACCCAAATCCGAGAGATTGTCCACAAAACCCTGTATACAGTGTACCCAATCCATTTTAATCTTTTTTTTTTAATCAATGAGAAGGGGCATCATTTCCGGCAAAAAAGTTTCATCAGACACACGTTATCCAGTTTGGGAGGAGGACATCGTTTGGAGACAAAACCAGCCCCCACCCTCAACCCCCTGCCTAGGGGTGGGATGACTTCGATTTCTTAAATAGGAAGCCCATTTTTTTATTGATAATTTTTCATCAAAAAATAAGAAAATTATGTCTGAAGCATTTTTTCATGCGATGCAACCCTCAGTCCCTAAAATGCAATTAAAAAACCAATTTTTCGATATTCATTTACTTTTTATGACGAAAAAAAGGCCTCCAGGGGAAAATTACAAGAGGCAAAAATTGTTTGGTTTTGAAAGCGCCATTGATTAGACATAAAAACTCCCCCACCCGCACTTCCCCTACTCCCATATTTAGGGGTGACTTTGAAATTGTAAACTTTTTAAAGAATTTTTTCAAAAAGGTAAGCAATGATGTTTCAAATACCGCATTCATACAATAGCTTTGCCGAAGACGAGTGAAAACATTCGAGACAGTGTCACGCGAGCAGATTGCCATGACGACGTAGCGCATAGTTTTTCTCCGTAACGTACTCCGTTAACTTTGAGTCGGCAACGTCCTGTAGTTAGTTCTTCAATAATGTCAAATATCGTCCCCATGCAGTTCGGGAAAAAACTAAAAAGGATTCTTTCTTTTTTTCATGATTATTCATGTTTTTTGCTCGATTGGGTGAAACTAATTTTTCGCACAAAGTCATTTCGATAAAAAATCCATCGATCCATCAGAAAATCCATCGATAAAAGATGGAGGCTATAAATTTCAAAGTCAACCCTAAAGATTGGGGGGGGGATTACTTGGAGCGGGGGTAGTTTTTATGTCCAACCGATAGCCCTTTCCAAACCAAACAACAAACAACTTTTGCCTTTTGTAATTTTCTCCTGGAGACTGTTGTTTAGTCATAAGAAAGTAAATAGATATCGAAAAATCGGTTTTTGGATTCCATTTTAGAGGCTCAAAAAATCACAATTCTCAATAAAAAATTGCGGTTCCTATTACCCACACCTCTAGGGTGGAGGATGGTTTTGTCTCCAAATGATGTCCCCTTCCAAACTGGATAACATGTCCTGAAACTTTTTCCCGGGTATGATGCCCTTCCCAATGATTTCAAAAAAGATTAAAATAGATAACTCTGTAGGTATATAGGGCATTCCACGCCAAAGCAAAAAAAATTTGATTATTTTGATTAATTATTTAAAATCTTAATTAATTCATATTACAGTGGAGTCTCGCTAATCCGAGTCCCGGTGTTCCGAGCTTCCGTGTGATCCGAGCTAAAAATAGAATTTACACGATCCATATTAACCGAGCAACATTATGCTAGGTTCCGCTTTATTCGAGCTATCGCATTCCCTGTTAAAGTACATATCGTCCACTTGCGACGACAGTGTGACATCTCAAATTATACGATTTTTCGTTTTACTGATATTCTGAATCGCGATCTCGAGTTCTATTATCTGCAAGAACGGGATATTTTTTACTATAAAAACAACAAAGAAAATGAGAGAATAAGACAAAATATCACATTATAGCGCTGTCTCGTTTGGTGATCTAGTTGGCTTCGAGACAGTAACAGTTCAGTTGTCGCTTGGGCTTCGAGGTGTGAAGTGCTCACAGTGTACATGAAAAACGTGACAGCACGAGGATACCACGATTTAGGTGATAAAGGTGAGTCTCTTGAAACAATTTCCTTTTATTCGACAATGTGGCACGTCATACTTATCACAGTGTTCTTGTTAAACATAAAGCAAAGTTAAAGAGATATGTTTTTGATGTCACGTTTTTCTTGCAAGAAATTCACAGGATCACTGCGTCATTTTGAATTGTAACGTTGTAGATGCTACAAGTTTTTCTTGTACTGGAAATATGTTGTGGGTCATTTGTTGATGTTCTGTTGTTGCAGAATACATATTGATAAAATTTAATGATATGTCTACTTGTCACGTTGTATAGACTAAACAGCAGTATAAAACACCAGTTATCCTTACAGATGGCGACAAGGTCTCAAGTAATATTGCAATTGGCACTATCAAAAATGGACGAAGATTTGCCTAGTGGCGATCTAGTTGCTCGCAACAACCCGGATTCAAAAACTGTAAACGAAAATGAAATAGTTGATGTACAACAAACGACACAAACTCATTTTCATCGCAGTGTATCCACGAATTCACCTTCTCCAAGTACCTCGTGTAGCAGCAGCTCTTCAAGTTCTTCATCTTTTTCCGAGGACAGCGATGACTCTGTAAAAGACCCCGACTATATAGAGATTGAAGAAAAACACCAACCTGTATTTTTTTCACTCAATGATTTTGGAAGCGATGATGTCCCGCCAGCTGCGACTAGTCAGCAAACGACAACCCAAGAAGAAAGGTCAGGCATTGACTCGGTAATTTTGACTTCTAATGAAAATCCAATCGATGCACCTGATGCTATGAGTACCAAAAATCAATCTCCTCCAATTGAACTTAGCGTCGTCGCCACACCAGAATCTGAAAATCCTCCCACTATTGTTGAAAGTCCTATTAAAAAAGGGAAGAAAAGGCCAAGAGAAGAAAATAAATGGAAGAAGAATATTGCAAAGAAATTGAGAAATAGTGGGAAACCTTATAAATCAGCAAAAACTCAAAAGGATATTCCAGAACGAAAACTTAAACCGCCCTGTAACGCAACCTGTAAATTTAAATGCTCCGCAAATATAACGGAAATTCAACGACAACAACTTTTGAAAGAATACTGGGATTTGGGTGAAATTGAAAGACAGTGGTCATTTATAATTCAGTCCATGGAAGAGGTGAAACCACTCCAGCGATATGTTAGAATTGATTCTGACGGAACAATAGCACCAAAGCGCGAGAACAACAATGCTTACTTTTTTACAGTGTCAGGGGTTAAGATCAGAGTTTGTAAAACCTTTTTTAAAAACACTCTGGACATCAACAATAGACCTATAGAAACTGCACAAAAAAAAAAGAATAAAAATACAAACATTTCTTTGGTAAAAGACAATCGTGGGTGTCACAAAAATCATGTCCATGTTGACGAGACAATAAAAACTGGAGTTAAGGCTTTTATTGAAGCCATACCAAAAATAGAGTCGCATTACATCCGAGCCAATTCCAAGAGGCATTACATTGATGGGAGTAAAACTATTTCCGATATACACCGAGACTACATTGAGCATTGCACGGCCCAAAACATTCCCTACGCAAATTACATCATGTTCTATCGCATCTTCACTCAGGACTTTAATATATCTTTTTTTATTCCAAAAAAAGATGCGTGCGAACTTTGCGAAGCTTATAAACTAAGTACAGATGAAGAAAAGGAAAATAAAAAGGAGCAATTTCTATCTCACCAAGAAGAAAAACGGATGTCGCGAATTGAGAAAGACAAAGATAAAAAAGACAAGGACTTATTTGTCGCCGTTTTCGATCTTCAAGCTGTGTTTCAGTGTCCGAAAGGAGATACGTCCGTTTTCTATTATAAATCCAAACTTAACGTATTGAATCTGACAATTTATAATCTCAAAACAAACTCTGTTGAAAGTTACGTGTGGGATGAAGTACAGGCTCATAGGGGTGTGAATGAGATTGCCACCTGCGTTTTCCAATACTTGAAAAAAATTTCTGAAGGGCAAAATTCATTGGATGTTGTTTTTTACTCAGACAACTGTGCTGGCCAGCAGAAGAATAAATTTATGATGGCTATGTATCTCTATGCTGTGCTGAACCTTCCAAATATAAACTCCATTACACACAAATTTCTTATCAAGGGACACACACAGAATGAGGGAGACTCAGCCCACTCCCAAATCGAACGCCAGGTAAAAAGGCAGCTGAGAAGTGGACCTATTTTTACCCCTGAAGGATTTATTGGGGCGATCAAAGCTGCAAGGAAAAAGTCAGAGCCAATACATGTAAATGAATTATGTTACAGTGACATTTATGACTGGAAGGCTGTTCTCAATCAAATGAATTTTGCAATTCACAAGGATGAAGACCAAAAGGTCGTTAAAACTTCTGAAATAAAAGGGATTCGAGTGCTAAAAGATGATCCCCATGCGATCTACTACCGCACGTCTTACGCGGACGACATGAAGAGAGCTGTTGTAATAAAAAAGGAGCCTCTTATTGAAATCCAACTCAAGAACGCTTTTAATAGAAAACCGGGGTTGGCCGAAAAGAAAAAACAGGATCTTCTTTCACTACTAAATAGTAACCACATTCCTGGCTATTACAGGACATTTTTCGAAAGTTTGTAGTCCTTCTGAAGTTGATACATTCTTTAAAAACGTTCTATTGTACGACCTTACTGAAGGCGTAGCCAAATAATGTAACAGTAGAAGTCTGATTTTATGTTATGACTGAAATGTAACTAATGTTCCTTTGTTTGTTATTGCGTATTGATAATGTAAGTAGGTACCTAATTGTGATTTAGTTACAATCATGTACCTCTAAAGTCATCTCTTAATTCCTAAGTTTCTTCTTATTAGATAGGTCTTACGGTAATTGTTCTTGTAACAGTTTACGAAATTGTTTATTTATTTTTTGCTGCCAAATTTGTTTGGTTTTACGTGTGTTTTGGTACAAATTGTTTTTTAGAATTAGTAAAATAAGTGTGAGCATAGTTAGTACAACATAATTACCTCTTCTACACATAATACCTAAGACAATACTATTATAGGCAATCATACCTAATAGTTTACATCAGTGCCTAATTAAATACCTAATAATGCCTTCACTTATCCAAAAGTAAATTTTTTCTGTCACTCTTATTTATTTTTTCAAAGAGTAAAAAGTTTTTTTTAAGTACCTGGTGTCTCAATAATACCGTATTTTTTATATTAGCATTCAAGATGTAATTTACGTAAAAAATAAAATTAAATATACTATTAAATAGTTGCCACTATTTTGAATGAATCTATTAATCCTATAATAAAAAAAAACATTTTCAAGAATACCTAATGTTTCAATTCTATAATAATAATTTAGTTAAATGTCAATTTTTACATCATCTTCAACGTGACAACTAAACTTACCACCCTGTAAACTTCTTTTTTTTTCTGGAACAACGTGATATGTTTTCTTTTTTTTTTCAAATTCCATAATTAAGTAATTTAGTTTCAAATGTGTTTTTCTTTTTGATCATTTTCATTTCTTTATTTGTTTTACTCTAATGACTTCATACATAATTAGGCTATATTGACAATAATTTAAGAGTTATTCTCATTTAAAAATTTAAAAGTCGTTTTCTGTAAAACTACCGTTTTTGATATGTCACACTGTCGTCGCAAGTGGACGATATGTAATTACATATCGATGGTGAACTGGCAATATGTCCTATCTGAAATTTCAGGCATTTTCCGTTTATTGTGTTAAATTGTCCTATCTGCTATTATACACGTTCAGCATGTAGTTAATATTTATTGCTAAATTTAAGTATATGTTACAAAATAAACATATACGTATTTTTTTCTTGTTTCGGAAATTCTAAATTAAAAAAAAGAAGAAAAATTTTTCGCTTCCTGACCAATTTACTTTTTTGAGATAGGACTTATTGCCAGTTCACCATCGATATGTCGTGGGCTCGATTTATAGTAGAGTGCTAGAATGAATAAAAGTCGCTTAAAAAACGATTCTGTGGGCCTTTTAGTGTACAAGGCTGAAATTTTCAGGAATCGTAGTTTATGGCCTAAATAACTCAAATCCGAAGTCGTCAAAAAATCGTCCAGTGCAAAAAGGCACTATTCAAAATTTTCGACTTTTTTTACAAGATGTGGTAGTTCATAAGTGCAACTTTGTCGTGCCAATTTTTCAAAATGTTATCTGTGATGGTTAAGTTAGGAAAAAATCGAAACCGTTTCAGAAAAGCATTGCGCAAATGGGCCCATCGTAACTTTAAACAGCGATATCTCGCTTCGGTTTACGGCAAAAACTGCCTGCTCGGACTACTTTTTTTCACTTAACAACGCCTATCTCAAAAACGAAGCTCTTAATCGAAAATTGCATATCTTTAACAATTATTCCCTGATCATTTCTGATTCCCACGGTGTCATTTTTATATTTTTATCTTTAATAATAAACTAGCAATAAATATAAATGTTAAACGATGCTAAAATGTGAATTGTGTCTGCCGCATCAAACCACTGGGAAACGTCGCTCACCCTCCCTCGCTTCTCCATGCCCCTCACCCTTGGTTCAGCGGTCTGCATGCCGAGAATTTAAATCAAACGCCTGCTCTAATAGGATACTATTTATTAGATATTAATTTTAATAATAATTATAAAAGTCAACAATGTATTATACAAATACAAAATGCAAGGTAGGTATGCCAATAAAGTTATCCCTGATTTTTTAATTATTTAAGGAATTCCTGCATGTGCATGACCAGATATTGCAGTATGTATTATTATTTAGACACCTAAATACCTACCTAACCTACCTACCTACCTCGTAAATATTTGTTGCAAAAATAGGAACAATAACAAACCTCTAAGATAAAAAAAATAACGTAATCATGAACTCATTTTGGATATTTTACATTTTTTATTTTAGTAGTATTATTATGTTAAGCAGTATTATTATTTACACATCTAAACTAAATTTTATCTTCCCCAAGTACCTAGCAGTACCCAAGTACCCGGATTTGAGTTATTTAGGCCATAAACTACGATTCCTGAAAATTTCAGCCTTGTACACTAAAAGGCCCACAGGGTGACAACTTATTGCTAGATTGGCACTCTACTATTAAGCGGAACAAAGTTCAGCGACGGTCGGATTAGACGGATTATTTTTTCATCCGTGAGATCCGAGTTTCCCGCAAATTCGAGCACCGTCCGGTCCCGTTTAGCTCGAATGAACGGGACTCTACTGTATTAATACTTATTAATTGTTAATAGATATAAATAAAAAATATAATACAGGGTGATCAGTACCTCGCACACTCGGAGCATGGTGTGGTAAACTTCACTTTTTTAGAGTAATAAATTTTTTTACTGCAGTCCTGCAAGTTCTTGTTTTTTCAAAGATATGAGCTTTTTTTAAATAATAATAGTAGAAACCCTGCATTGAATATGTGAATAAGTTTGGGTTAGATATCATACTCATTATTTTCATTTCCATGTAGTCTAAGATCTGGTATTAGAAATAGAAATATTATGTATACCCTGTTCTGTTATTTGATGATAACATAGATTATAATATGTTAGATCATATCATAATGTTATTAGATAATATAATATGTTAGATAATATTTTAGCCAAATCTTTTTTATTGTTGAAAATTATTAAATAATTATTTATATACACCGTTCACATATTAAAAAAGAACTAGGTGGCCATGAACTTTTGTTTTTAGGTTTGCAAAAATGAAAACTCCCTAGATCTCGATTGACAATATCAGCTGATCGAGATATTAAAGGTTAAGTATAGACTGACATTTGTCAAATCACTCAAAGTGTCTCAGCTGATTAACAGCCATGTTGTCAAATTGAAGTTTTAGTAGTAGGATATCTATCTAGGATGATTTTTTACTCTGATCAATTTTTCTCAAACTGACAAATAAAATTATTAAATTTTTGACATTTTAAATTTCAAAAGAGCAAAATGACGAAAATAATATCTCTAAGATGAATAAATCCGCATTAAGAAAGCATTTCAATGATTAAGATCCAGAAAGTCCAAACTTGAGCAAACATTTAAGTCATTCAGAAGGTGAAATATATTTGGAATGTAAGTATTGAGTATGTGTATCTGTATCTGCTAAATTGCTGGTAATTACTGTCTCTTATAGTAATCAGACCGTGGCATTAGCAAGTATTATTAGACAAGACAAATTTGATATTACACCCTTGGGCAGCCCACGTAAAACAGGCACTGATTATGAAATTTTTGTGTTTCCGGAAGATTTGCAATAATCTATTTCCAATACAACCCAATCGAAATGACATGGGGGTATTGAAACTTCGCTATACAGGCACGTAAATTAGCAGCTTCCCTCTAAGGATAAAGTAAAGAATTTATGTCTTGAAGAGCTTTCAAAATGTAAGTACACCTGACATGTGACAAAATTAATATAATCATTGTGAAAAACTTATTTCGGAGGACTGAACGAAACAAATGGACATGGTGAAAATCTTATTAAAATCAGAGCGCTGAAGATGATTCTGATTCTAAGCAGGATGCAGTAGCGGTTATTGATAATGGGGGATAATTTTGGGCCAGAAGCCAGAAGTCCAGAATCTTTGGCTGGTTTCCGACACACTACTACGATACCGAATAACCGACGAATTGACGAAAAATATTTTTCATTTACGTACCTATATTTTAATATTTTAATAAACGTACCGATATATTTTAATTACCTGCTATGTATTTATTAAAAGTAAATTAATATAATTGATTCAAGTTTTTTATTTTATATTCAAAAAGTACCTACATTATTTGTGTATTTTCCTAACTTGGCAAAATTACACACATGATAACCTTTTTCTCAAACTCTTATGAAAAACTTAAGATTTTAAGATCTTAGATCCAGCGACATTGCGTTCTAGTTAAAGATTGCAATATGTGACTAAATGATTCAAAATAAAAAGCCCCCAAAGATGCAAATATAAATATAATAAGAATACCAAAAATATCAAAAATCCATCTGGCAACTATGTCCTGTTCCTTGCCATAAAACTTCAACCTCATAAAAAAAAAACATAACCAAACTCCAGCCAATGATTGACAGCGGTTATACCCAGTGATTTCTATCACCCTACACCATAACCCAATTCTTTTATAATAAGTGAACGGTGTATAGGTTTTTTTATATTATTAGTCATCGAGAGTCATCAATTTGACACTAAAAAAAATTTTCAAAGCCATTTTCAGATGCCAAAGTTTTCAGGTCAGCTGGTATCCCTCATCGGTTTTCCTTATTAAAATTACTTACACATACAATTTTGGTACAACCCAATTGGCAGTCTATAATCTTGTAACGAAGCAATGAAAATTGCTCCGTTTTAATAAGCATAATCATAGTTTTCCCCCGTTTAAATTGATAAGGAATGGGTAATTTCAGGTCCAGAGTCATTGATGCTCCTTTTTAGCATTTCTAAAATTCTAAAATTGTTTCGCCGTGTTCCCCGAGCAGTGTCTAGACCGCGACGTCACCGAACCGTCCGATACCACACCGCTTCGCAAAAACAAGGTACGTTCATAATTGTAATAAAGCCGAGCCTTACACCCCACATTCACCTACGACAACCCACTTGAATTTGAAAGTCCTCTCTCTGTTGGCCGACTCCTGTACAACGACCTTCCGGGGGAGTTGCGGTTTTCTGCCCACCGTTCTTTGCTTGGGCGCGGTGACCACTGGCCCCGGACGCTCGGTGGGAAGTTAACCCTAGCCCGTTGCACACGGAAGTGATCCGGTGTTCTTGGAGCCTGGCCCCAGATTCAGGCACACGAAGAACACACGCTCATACACGCACGCAAGGCTCGCCGGCTTTTCTTCCTTGTTTGCTGTTCTTAATTTGACGTACCACCGCCGCTCGGGGAATTTACCAGTCGCTCGTTCTGACTTTATGCTGGTAGGTACCCACCTAATTTATTTCGATCACCGAGTTATTTCATTTAATCGTATTTTTTTTACTAGCTGTGTACCCACAATAAAGATTGATCTGTGTTTCATTCATACCCCTATGACCCGTATGTAATTTTTTATGATATCCTTTGATTATTTTTGATCACGTAAGTACCTACATATATGATCGATTGTTGTATTTATCCCTGGAGCTATGATTGTGATTATTTTCTTTAATCTGAATAAACCGTTCATTAATCTGTGCACGTAAGTACCTACCAGTTGATGAGTTGTTCAAAAGGGAATTTGAATTGTGTCTTATTTTTATTGTTAATTAAAATAAACTTGTTAATATTTTGAGTCGTAGTCTATGTCATTTCCCCCGTCATCTCGCCGACAGCTTAGCTCCGTGAAGTGCCAGTCTACCAGGTAGGTGCGTAAAGAACATCGCCCTGACTAGTTCCTTCAATCTGGTGATAACTTAAGCCGACCCCTGGCATTTTCCTTTCTCCACGAGCTACCCTAGGGACAAGGGTACTAAGAAAGTACCATTGTGCATCAGGCACAGGGAAAACGCTGCGAGAACTTTCCCCAGGGAGTAAACCCTCACAAAAATCTGGCGCCCGAGAAGAATTTCCGCCGACTTACGTAAGTTTTCCCCAAGCCCCAGGGCGGCCTGTCACAAATTTGGCGCCCGAGCAGGGACCCTTTTTTAAGTTCCAGGTTCTAGAACTTTCCCGTTTGTCCGTTATTCTTGGTGGTAAAATTGTTTACGTTCTGTTTTATTTTTTTTATTCTCCGAATACCGAGATATAGGTTACGACTCACCGTAGGTATAGCTTAGGTGCATTTCTGTCCGATTCCCGTATAGGTGTCTAGCGAGTTAGTGCGATTTCTAGCAATAGAAACAGGTAACGATAAGCAGGTCGTTATCCCGCCGTCTCGTCGCCGTTTCGTCGCCGTCTCGCCGCCGTCTCGTCGCCGTACCGTCGTCGTAGCGTCGCCGGATCGCCGCCGCATCAGTAAAAAGTTCCGACGATCGACCGTCCGCTAGAGAGAAGCGTTGCCGCCTGGTTCAGAATGCCACCGACCGGAGAAGACGACCAGCTGGGAGCGTGCGGCACCTCGGCGCCGAAAACTAGCAACTACGACCTCTTGAAGTGCCTACCTCCGACCGAGGCGACAGACACGAAGACCTCCTGGATTTACCGGCTGAAGAAAGACGAGCTAGACGCAGAGTTAGAGAAGATCGGTGTCCCGTGTCCCGGCACGGTGGAAGAAAAACGCCGGGTGCTGTCGAACCTGATCAGATCGATGCCCCGATCCGACCCGAAAAGTGGCACCACCTCAGAGCCAAACGCACCCGCCGTCCGCACGACGACAATGACGAGCACCACGTCGGCGCCGCCCGTGTACAGCGTTATGTCCGCTCCACCTAGCTCCCATCACGTTTTCACGGCAAGTCAGCTGCCGGCCCAACAGGCCCCCGCGCCGCCGCCGCCGAACGTCGCCGCCTGGAATCTGAGGTACGATGGCAGCACCGACCCCGTTGCGTTCCTAGAGAGACTGGAAGAGATGCGTGAGATTTACGACGTGTCTGAGGAGCGCATGCTGCGTGCAATGCCGCTGGTACTCGAAGGCGACTGTCTGGCGTGGTACCGGAACAACGCCGGCTCCCGAGCGACTTGGGAGGAGTTTTTAACGGCGTTTCGGAAGTTTTATTTCCGGAATGACTACTTTTTCGAGCTGGAGGCCGAAATCAGCCGCCGAGTACAGGGTCCCACAGAAGACGTGCTGCATTATATCACGGCCATGCAGACGTTATTTCGACGGCACGGGGCTGTCCCGAGATACCGGCAGATGGACTGGCTGAACCGGAATATGCGACCGGAGCTGAAACAAATGCTCTGGCAACACCAGCATCCGGATGTGGGTGCGTTAATGGAGGCAGCCAAGTCAGCTCAGGACGTCCTCGCTGAAATGCGAGCCGCCAGAAGTATGCCCAGGCCCGAACCGAGACTCGACAGGTACCGCACAGAGTCCGGTTACGCGCCGCACGCCGACAATCCCGCGGCTGCAACTCCTCCTCCCGCCGTGACACGGTCCCCGCCGTCATACCGTAGCCCGTCTCCGCCGTCTCACCGCAGCCCGTCGCCGCCCAGACCCGTTGTGACACCTGGGGACACCGCCCCAGAGTCAGCGATCCGCAAGACGGTCAGGTTCACCCCTGATGAACAACGACGTTCCCCTCCCGTATGTTGGAGATGCGGGGAGGAGGGGCATTTCCGGGGACAGTGCAGCGGCCAGCCCAAAATATTCTGTTCGAGTTGTCGCCGAACCGGCGTTTTATCCAGAGATTGCGGCTGTGAGGAACCGGGAAACGCCCACAGGGGCGAGTAACGACGCCGACCGACCGTGAACTCGCCCCGAGCGTCCGTATACCGATAAAACCGACTACAGATCCTGACACAAGGCCCTTCCTGAGCGTGACGATCGAAGGAGAAAGCTACAGCGCCCTCATCGACACTGGCGCGACGCGGTCGTTCGTTGGCCAGAGGGTGGCCGAACATTGCCGTAGCCAAGGCGCGAATATCCGCCGCTACCAAGGCGCATCGGCGCGGGTAGCCGATGGTTCGTCCATAACGGTTCAGGAGGCGTATTTGGCTGACCTCCTTATCGAACGGGATCGATTGGAAGCGACCTTGTTGGTCATACCGTCTCTGCCCGTCGACATGGTACTAGGAATGGACATTCTAGGAGGGCAGGATTTCCTACTCGATGTCCGCGCAGGAGTAGTGAGGATTCGAGGGAAAAGATATCGGCTCCAGCGGCCACCCAGCGAGAATGGAGCTGCGGCCGACCCGCACCATCCGCCGTTACAACCACGCAGGAGGAAGACCCGCCGATACCGCGAGCGGGGGATTCCCCGAAAGGCGGGGTCATCCGTCGGTTGTTCCGCACCAGAGGGAGAAGCACCAGCTGACTCGGCAGATCAGGCTCTTAAAGGCGAGAGCGCGCCCGCAGAGAAAGACCATCTACCTCCAACGCAAGATCACCGCCTCGAGGAATTTTTAGGGGTAGAAATGGCCGTGCTCGCCGATGCCACGAATGCCACCAAACCGCCGATTCCAGGGAAAGGAGGTAGTGTGACCGACACCGCGGAGCACACCGAACTCGACGCCTGGTGCCGCAGAAAAATCCAGGCAGTGGCGAGAGACCCGGGATCCGTCCCCGACTTCCGTGTTGTCGATGGCTATTTGCAACGACGGAGTGTGGATGTGAACCGAGCACCTGAATCGACAGACGTAGACCCCTGGAAAATTTGCGTACCGGCCGGACTTCGACGCTCCATCTTGACAGATAACCACGTCACGCCAACGACAGGTCACTTAGGGGTAGCTGCGACGCGCGCGCGCCTCGCCGAACGTTATTACTGGCCAGGTATGTTTCGGGAGGCGGCGAAATACGTCCGAAGGTGTCACTTCTGCCAGAGCTGTAAATTATCGCAGCAGAAGACGCCGGAGTTGATGCAACCACCCAAGGTACGTGATCCGCGTGAAATGGTACCCGTTGAGCTCATAGGTCCGAGCCGCCTACGTTGTGGACAGCGAGGGCGGAAGCACCGTCGACGGCCCTGCAGAAACCGCTACAAGGCCCAATTATTCGACGTTGAGCTGAAACTCGCGTATGGGTGGAACGATCCTCTGTCACCGGCGACCGAACTGCTGACCGAACCGCCGACGAGTCTTCGCCGTAACGAGGGAAACCGCCCTCGATTTCAGGCCGCCAAGAACCCGTCTGTGGCTGAAGTCGCACCCCAGGTACGTCGTCCCCAGAACCAACGACGGTATTACGGCCCTGAAGACGAGTCCGGACGTCGAATACGTTGTACTCCTGTCCCTACGTATTCCAGGAAGTTGGCTCCCGTAGTGACGGCAAACAAGGCCGTGCTATGCTCGATGTGCCTGCGGCAGAAACGCGGGCCGATACAGCGCCGCGTCCGGCAGCCCAACGCCTACGCAGGCGGTTGCTGGGCGCCCCCTTGGCCAGCGAGAGGCGACCGGAAAGGCCGCAACCGCGCGGGTTAGCGCGGCAGGCGACGGATGACGTATGTACTGGTGATGCAGCCCACAGTAAGTGCTTTCTCTCCGTCATCTAAATTTCGGGTGTATTAAGTTATTGTTATTTTATTTTACTTTGTTATATTATATTATTATTGTGTAAGGAACGAGCGAGGTACCGACTCTTTGTTGATGATTTTATTTTCATACCGGGTGACTGTTTGAAACAAAAGACTGCGTCTTTTGTTTTTGCGAAGTGGGGGGGATGTAACGAAGCAATGAAAATTGCTCCGTTTTAATAAGCATAATCATAGTTTTCCCCCGTTTAAATTGATAAGGAATGGGTAATTTCAGGTCCAGAGTCATTGATGCTCCTTTTTAGCATTTCTAAAATTCTCTTAAATAAAATCGGGTGCGATAAGTGATAGATTGTTTAATAAATAGACGTCGAATAGAGAAGGTTTTATCCGGTCGTTGCATTTCAGGGAACCCAGCTTGCCTGGTGTCACGAACTTATCACTTGCGATAGCCGATTACCTACCTACCTACCTACGTCGTGAAGTCACGGCAGGAATTATTAGATTTATAATAACATTTCTGTTTTCTGATTTTATTTAATTCAGGCGAGCATTATTTTTATTCTTCAGAAGCGATGGGAATTTTCATCCAATAGATTTTTTGCTTCCGTAAACACGCGAAATAAATACAAACCAGAGGTAAATATTTAATACAAATCAGGCGATTGCAGTTTTTGCATCCCGCAAAAAGTCAACTTCGTATCGACGTTTATTATTATTTCTAGAAATCATTTTCTCAATTACAACCAATGAAAACGCGCCGATAAGTGATTTGGACATGCATGATGTCATCATTTATTATAAAAGGTAGCAGAGCCCTCCGAGATGGCTCACTTGGTCGTCGCTTATTTTCTCGGTCACTTCTTCGTCCGTACCGGATCGTTTCTGGATTATTGGTGTGTCCGTAACTTGTGTAGTACTTAGTCGAGATTCAGTTCTGAATTTATTACTTCGCATCCGTCCGTAGTTTGAGGGTTGTGACCAGTATGTAGTTATAGGGAATTATTAGATTGACTAGTAGTAGTCGTGAGTTATTTAGATAGTCTGTGGACAGTTTCCTTGCGGTGTTGTGTCCCACCATCCGTTGTTTCGCCGTGTTCCCCGAGCAGTGTCTAGACCGCGACGTCACCGAACCGTCCGATACCACACCGCTTCGCAAAAACAAGGTACGTTCATAATTGTAATAAAGCCGAGCCTTACACCCCACATTCACCTACGACAACCCACTTGAATTTGAAAGTCCTCTCTCTGTTGGCCGACTCCTGTACAACGACCTTCCGGGGGAGTTGCGGTTTTCTGCCCACCGTTCTTTGCTTGGGCGCGGTGACCACTGGCCCCGGACGCTCGGTGGGAAGTTAACCCTAGCCCGTTGCACACGGAAGTGATCCGGTGTTCTTGGAGCCTGGCCCCAGATTCAGGCACACGAAGAACACACGCTCATACACGCACGCAAGGCTCGCCGGCTTTTCTTCCTTGTTTGCTGTTCTTAATTTGACGTACCACCGCCGCTCGGGGAATTTACCAGTCGCTCGTTCTGACTTTATGCTGGTAGGTACCCACCTAATTTATTTCGATCACCGAGTTATTTCATTTAATCGTATTTTTTTTACTAGCTGTGTACCCACAATAAAGATTGATCTGTGTTTCATTCATACCCCTATGACCCGTATGTAATTTTTTATGATATCCTTTGATTATTTTTGATCACGTAAGTACCTACATATATGATCGATTGTTGTATTTATCCCTGGAGCTATGATTGTGATTATTTTCTTTAATCTGAATAAACCGTTCATTAATCTGTGCACGTAAGTACCTACCAGTTGATGAGTTGTTCAAAAGGGAATTTGAATTGTGTCTTATTTTTATTGTTAATTAAAATAAACTTGTTAATATTTTGAGTCGTAGTCTATGTCATTTCCCCCGTCATCTCGCCGACAGCTTAGCTCCGTGAAGTGCCAGTCTACCAGGTAGGTGCGTAAAGAACATCGCCCTGACTAGTTCCTTCAATCTGGTGATAACTTAAGCCGACCCCTGGCATTTTCCTTTCTCCACGAGCTACCCTAGGGACAAGGGTACTAAGAAAGTACCATTGTGCATCAGGCACAGGGAAAACGCTGCGAGAACTTTCCCCAGGGAGTAAACCCTCACAAAAATCTGGCGCCCGAGAAGAATTTCCGCCGACTTACGTAAGTTTTCCCCAAGCCCCAGGGCGGCCTGTCACAATCTTTAACTGGACTGGTTTTGCTTATTGTCAACAATTAAATGGATATCGAAAGACGCATAAAAAGATTTATTCCGAACGTTTCATCTACAACTGCGGTAGGGTGCTTTTAAGCAAACAATCGAAAGCATTGTTTGCGAAAGCAAACTTAATGGAATCTTTTGAAATTGAGTTGGTTAATGGTGGTCCATTTTTGCTATTAACTTCCGACTAGCGAACTCTATTGGAAATGATTAATAGATAATGAACAAACCAAATGTCTGCAAGCAGACCAAAAAAATACCAAAATCAATATGACCTGTCAAAGAACTACCCCAAGTTATCCACCATCCACCTGTATCGTACTTGTACTTACTTGAGATGTGACTGTATTTCGATTTCCCTCATCACTTGTCGTTCAACTTTGCCTTCATGGATTTCCTTTTTCAACATGGTTTTAAGAGCTACAGGGATTCCAGTTTTTTTCTCTCTGGCTAAATAAACTCTTCCAAACTTACCCCTACCTAAGCGTTTACCCAGTTCGAAATCATCCAATTTCCATTCATATCTACAAACAGAAATTTCTTGTAGTCGACCTCATCCAAAATACAATTTATGTGCATAGTTAAGAAGAATTCAAAATTGAATTTCTTCCTATTTCCTGTCCTCTTTCATACATAATCAGGAAAAAGCCACGGTTTGAAAAAAAATTGCAGTTTAAATTGACTAACATACAGGAAAAATGGATCAAGTTATTTTCTTTGAGGCATTATGGAAAATTTTTGTTTGATACATAATTATGTAGTTCATGCTTGAATGGGGAATCGACTTTACTTGAAAATGACAAAAATGTAAATATCGTCAAGAGGACAATCAGAATGGCTAAAAATTCTGCTATGGGTTCTCAGATACTAGGATAAGTCAGCACGATGGCAATATGATATGCTTACTTATTAGTTACTTTTTAGCCTCATCGATTTCAAGAAGGCTCACTTATTGTCTAGGCTGGAATTTCAATAGAAAAACTGTACCTAGTGTGGTCTAGTATTACAAGTTTTAATACAGGGTGGAAATTTAATAACGGAATATTGAAACTAAATAACTTACCCAAAAATTCAATTGTTGCCAGAAAATGTATTATAAACGTCTGATTCTTATTAGTAAATGTTCAAAATGTTCTCGTGTACATAACGAAAGTAATCTGCAATCTGTCAATTACTACTTCAAATTTTTTATCTTGTCTTTTATCTAGAGCGTACCTGGTATCATTAAGCATTTTTTAGAAACTGCAAAATATTGCGGTGTGGCAGATGAATTTTATCGTTTCTGTTTTATTCTTCGGTGTGTTGTGTTGAATTTGTTGCAATTTTCTTCAAATAATTTCAAGTAATTTTTGATCTAATAATGCGATACTTAACTGAAACTCTGCGAGTAGAAATCTTAATGATGATTGGGTATGGTGATATGTGCAGAACAAGTTGTTCACTTACTTAATGAAAAACATCCAGATTTACCACCACTAACTCAGGGAACTGTGTCTAAGATATACATTCACAGTTTCGTGATAATGGACACGTTAAACCACTGCTCAGGAGACCCAAATTTGTTGATAAGATGTAAAAATCAATATTTTATTGACTTTTCAATAAGAACCAGCAGCTTCTACCCATCAAGTTGCGCGTGAAAATGATGTTAGTCAATCAACTGTTTTCCGGTGTCTGAAAAATGAGAAAATGCATCCATATAAACTACAACACGCTTAAGAACTGATTGACGGTGATTCTGATGACGGTGAAGACTGCAATTTTGCGAACAACTGTTGGACATGTTACATAGAAATATTATTTCATTTCTTCTGAAAACTTTCTGTTTTCCGATGAAGCGACATTTCTTTTAAATAGCGAAGTAAATAGGCAAAATTGCAGATACTGGGCTGCAGGAAATCCCAACTGGATGCGACAAACACACACTCAGCGTCCTGAGAAATTGAACGTATGGGCTGGTATCATCGGTGAGCACGGAGTTGGACCTTTTTTTATAGAAAATTTAAACAGTACCAGATATTCAGAAATACTAAGGGAACAAGTTGTCCCATTGTTATCAGAATTGTATCCCAATGTAATAGAACTAAATATTCCCCATGGAAGGTTACGGTTTCAACAAGACGGTGCACCGCCCCACTTCGCTGTTCAAGTATGAGAATATTTACACGAAGTCTTTCCGTAAAGATGGATGGGACGAAGAGGATTCATAGAATGGCCCCCCAGATCACCAGATCTTACCCAACTCGACTTTTTCTTATGGGGATACCTTAAAAACAATTTTCAGATGATTCGAGAATTAGAATAACCACAGAAATTAGGAACATAATGCCTGACATTATGAACAGAATTAAGGAAACATTCCATTGCAGATTACTTCATTGTGTGCAAGAGAATGGTGAACATTTTGAACATTCACTACAAGAATCAGAAGTTTTTATTACGTTTTCTGACGACATTTAAATTTCTGGGTAAGTTATTTAGTTTTATTATTCCGTTATTAAATTTCCACCCTGTATTAAAACTTGTGGTAATTATTTTTTTTTTTAGTTTATTTATTTATGGTCCTTAGAAACAAAAAGTTTATATCAGGAACCTATGAAATAATTTTCTAATAAAATTAACAGTAAGTAACACAAGATCAATAATAATAAAAAAATAAAAAACACTAATAAGAATAAGCATCATAACAGTATAACAAAATAAAGAAATGGTCTATTTTTTATGTTTTAATTTGCCGAACCCAAAAAATATTCTTTAGTTTTCACTTTAAAAATGTTTAATGATTGCACTTTTTTATAGTTTGTGGTAAATTATTATAAATTTGAAATCCTTGAAAATAAATCGATTTTTTGCCAAAATTAGATTTTATATTTTTATTAATGATAACGTTTTCCTAACCGTTGGATTGGAAGAGTAGGCCCGATACTTTGGCCAGCGCGAAGTCCAGATTTAACTCCTATGGATTTCAACATATGGGGTCATATCAAAGATTTGGTCTATTCAACCCCAGTGAATACGAGAGAAGATCTTAGACAAAGAATAGTCGACGCTGCCGAATGCATACGGAATAACCTGACTACCAGAGTGACAAAGACAGAAATAAGAAGACGCTGTCGTGCGTGTATACGAAATCGGGGCTCCCATTTTGAACAAGACTTGTAAAAATTAGGTATTGATATACCACCTACCTACTTATTGTTTATTTAAGGTACTTACGGTTTATTTGAGAATAACACCTTATTAAGTTCAACTTTCTTTTTTTTTACTACTAAGGGTTATTCTTGTACAAAATTCATACCTTGTTAGATAGCTACTACACTAAGAAAGTTTTTAAAACAATTTGTAAGCAAGTTGCCTTGACAATTTTGCTAAAAATAACTTGTAAAAACTTTTTTTTTTAAAGGGGAAGCATCGGTCTTCCCTATGTAGGTAAGACAAAGTCGCTCCACACCGGTAATATGGGTTTGGAGCCTCTTGCTCATACACCCAGCCTCAAGTATGCCAAATAAATAGTAGAAACAACACAGACACCCAGAGCCTTCACCGAGAATCGAACTCAGTCCGACGAATCCAACGATCAAGCAGTTCTCGCTACTTAACCGCGAGGCCACGCCAGGCTCTTGTAAAAACTTTTAAATCTTATTTTAAAAAAAATAGTTTGTGAAAGTTTTTCTTTGAAATTTTCACACGATCGAAATACCTCAGGATATCTTTTATTCCAGAAGGAAGCATAGTATTGGACAAGTATTCCAGCAAAAAAAAAAATCAAAAAGTTAAAGTAGATTTTTTGAAAATTACATTGCAAGTCATTTGAAACCATTTTTTTAAGAAAAGTTGAAAATCGAAATATCTCAAAATCTATTGAGTTTTGTATAGTGCATGTTGGGGTTAATTTACTCCTTACCTCTTGTTTTATCAGATCACCAAAGGAATGTATCCAGTTACCAGTAACCCTGTATAGATTAGTTGTTGGTTCCAGATATGGTAAATTGTAAATACATTTTATTGCTTTATTTTGAAGTGTTTTTAGTATTTTAAGATTTACATCACAAGCAGTTGCCCAAACAGATGCTAAGTATTGTAAGTTTGAGTAAATGAATGCAAAATACATTATTTTCAATATTTTAGTGTCTAAATAATATTTTATTTTAAATAAAATTGCCACAAACGGCAATTTTTACTTTTAATTTTTCGATATGAAATTTCCAGCTTAAGGTTTCGTCAATATGGAGACCTAAAAATGTTATAACCTTTTTATAGTTTATTATATTGTTATTGTTTAGGATGAGTGGATCTGAATCATTTGGTAAATTTCAAAATTTCCTTCATCAATGTACATAAAATTTGATTTTGAAAAATTTTATAATTTATTAAATTTTAACCATTCAAATAAAATACTCAAATCAGCTATCATACTTTCACGAATAATTTGAAATTTTTTACCAAAATAAAATATAGTAGTGTCATCGGCGTATAATTTTAGAGATCCCTTCAGTTTTATTTTTTATATTGAATTGATGTATATTAAAAATAGTGTTGGTCCCAAAACTGATCCTTGTGGCACTCCACATAAAATTTTGTTATAATTATTAGAGGAAATAGTATTATTATAAACATATTGTTGTCTTTCTGAAAGACAATTTTGAAACCACGCTAATGCAGTGCCTCTTATTCCTAAATTAGTCAATTTTATGATTAATATTTCGTGATTAATTGTATCAAAAGCTTTACATAAATCTAATGATAGAACCCCACACTTATAACCATTACCTAATTGAATTTGAATGTTTGAAACAATATCTAACACAGCACATTCTGTATCGTTATTTTGCCTGAATCCATATTGATTTTCATACCAGAATTTAGATTTTTCCAAGTAATTTAAAAGTCTTGTTAAGGAATTTTTGAATGTGAATAAACAGCGCGACATTGTACGCTGTTCTAGAGCGCATCTTGCTGCGCAATTGTAGAGAGATTCAAGAGAATGCAACCGAAGCATTGCATGAAAATTTATGTTGCTCCTCAAATAAACAAATTATTCAAGTAAATAGTATTTTAATTCAAGATCACTTATTAAAAATTATACAGTCCACTCTATCGTTACAAGTCTTTTATTAATAAGTTTTTCAATAATTTTGCTCATTATAGGTAAAACTGAAATTGGTCTGTAATTGTTTAAATTTTTTTTATCTCCTCCTTTGAAAACAGATGTTACCTTTGCTATTTTACATATGTTAGGCACAATACCACTATAAATTGATTTGTTTATTACAATCTTTAAAAATTCCAATAATTCATCTTTTACCTGTTTTACCATTCCTAATTTCCTACACTGATATCATCAAATCAGCTTGCTTTATGATTATTAAGGCTAATAATTAATTCATTTATTTCATCATTAGTAGTTTCCTCTAGGAACATTGAATTTTGAAATATCGAATCATCAGAAGTTTGATTACTTTGAGATATTTTCGATGCTAACTTATTACCAATATTAACAAAATGATCATTTAAGCAATTGCTAATTACATCTGCGTGTTCTACAGTTTCACTATGGCACTTATATAGGTGTGGAGGACGTACCTACAGTAACACCAGGAAGGTATTCATTTGATTTGCAAATGCATGGCTAGCAAAAAACTGGCACTAAAAATCGCTCTAGGGAGTACGGTCCTGGTTAACACCGCGTTCACATTGAATTCACCACGTCGTAGCGTGGCGGAACTGGCAGATGCGACGGGCACGGTACACAGGTCAGTATTCGACCAGACATAGCTTTCTCATATCGTAACCAGACTATAGAGAGACTGATGTCATGATTTTTGGAATGTAAATGCAAAATTCAAAGTAATAATCGTGCTACTGTTAATTTCGAAGATATTCCTTGCCCTGAAAGTGAAGAAAAAAATAGCAATGCGACCATTTAGCTGTTTTTAGCTTCTAACCCACCCAGCACCCCTATTTCGCTTCTTGGTCCCGAAAAAATTGATGAAACTTAGGACACGCGGATGTAAATATTTACCAAAATAAACTTTATGTGTCTCAGCGTTTTCCACAAAAACGATTTTTTATTGAATAATGAATTATCATAAGTGAGATTCACACTGTATATAGACTCATAAGACAGGTCCAAAAGTATATTAATCTCAAACACATAATTGTAGTACACTTACTCTGGACTTCCAAAACCCTCGTGAGATGTCATAGATTTCAATAACTTAGATGTTTCTCCTTCAAGACCAGGAGGAGCTTTAATGTTTTTAAGGTACTGCGTGACAAGTTTGTTCGTTCGAATTTCCTTTTCCTTCTTCGGTTGATCAGACATTGTATCTAAATTTTAAAATAATTATTAACACTTGTGACACATTAAGTAGCTTGCTACGAGAAAACTAGCAAAAACTTACCAAAAAATCGTGTAGCCAAACTCTGATAATGTATCGCAGTTCCAAATTTGAAACTTTTTCCTCTTTCCTTTCAAATGAAGGGGCGGTAACGCTTAATTGATACTAATTAATTAATTAGTAGCTAAATTGACAACTATAATGCAACATTTAATGTTAAATCACTTAGGTATATCTTGCCTTGTTTTTTGGTGGTTAATTTTTCAAAGCGAAGCCTCCGTTAGAAGGGTCTCAGATACTTGTTTCTCTTTCCTCAGGACTTGGTCTAATGGGAACTTGCACTGTAAATAAACCCATTATGAATTAGCTCCTGATCACAGACAGAATTTTACAACAAAAATAACATAAATATATACAGTGAAAACCGATTATAACGACATCGTTTAGTACGACGTTCTGGATATAACGACCAAATGTCGAAGTCCCAGTTTAGTATCGTAAAAATCACCTTACATAGAAACCGTTTAGTACGACATCGCTTATTGCGACGTATCGGTAATAGCGACGTAGTGATCTTGGATTTTTCACGGAATCGTGTCGGTTATAACGACCGACGGATGTTTATGCTGTAAATTCTGAATTTTACGCTTCCCGTCGTCGGGCGAGGGCCTTATTTTATTTGGTTTTTTATTGCGTGATCGGACAATGGAGGTGATTTAGATATTTCTCCGAATAGGATGGTTCAGGAGCGAACTGAGACTATTATAAAATACATACATATGTACATACATACATACTAAATATGTATCTCAGAATACATACCTACCTGTATCCTCAAAAATTAAAAAATTTTTGGTAGATAAATATGTATTTGAAAATTGTGATGCCTTTATATACGTATTATTTATTTAAACCTCTTAATCCTTTGAATTTACATACATACTATCATGTGGTATGTGGTGTCAGTTAGTAAAAAATGCATTTAATTGCCTATAACGACTATCGGCTATAACGACCGCATATTGATGGTCCCCTCAATGTCGTTATATCCGGTTTTCACTGTATAACATATAAAGGCAAATTCATGACAATAAACCGAAACATCACTTTTGTCGAGCTGCTACAAATATTCAATAGAAAGGTGGATGTTGCCCCTTCAAAGCGAGGAAGTTATTCCTTGCCCTGAAAGTGAAGAAAAAAATAGCAATGCGACCATTTAGCTGTTTTTAGCTTCTAACCCACCCAGCACCCCTATTTCGCTTCTTGGTCCCGAAAAAATTGATGAAACTTAGGACACGCGGATGTAAATATTTACCAAAATGTCCGGGAGCCAGCGACATTTTTCAATGTCTTATTTGATAAAGCTTGGTTTATCTTTTGATATGTCGTAATAATATAGCCTATCAACAAAATCCACTCCTGCCACCTCAATCGCGGGACAACGCTTAACAGCAGCTTATTTAAAGGTGCGGTTACATCTGACATTTCTATCTGGACATAAATGTCCTGTGTCGGATATAAATTCGCAATGCATGTTTATATTTGGATAGAAATTACTGAATTTTTATAGCCTACAGTTATGTCGGATAGTTTTTAAACGTGCTTTGAAGAAATGTATGGCTAGAAATGTATCAGTTGTTTATATCTGCCACTGTAATTTATATCGTTAATCGTACATTTCTCGCGCAGCTTTTATCCATAATTAGTTTATTTCAACACAATGAGTTTTGAAGAACATGAATTTAGAAAAGAATGAAGAAAATTGGCGGCCAAAATTGTTTATTTTAAAAATGGCCAGGAAAAAGAAGAAAAAACGGTCTGTCTGGGTTCGCGAGTGGATCCTGAGACGAGAAAGCGATAGGGCTTATAACAGGCTAATGTCTGAATTAATCATTGAAGAGCCAATGCAATTTTTTAATATTGTGCGCATGAAAGCCGAAGATTTTGAAGATTTGATCATAAAAATGGCACCCCTTGTCTTAAAACAAGATGCCAAGTTTAGGAACGCCATTATACTGTTCGGGAACTTCTTCGACAGTAGTTTGAAACTTTTCCGCGATTTCAGTTAAAGCGCTTTGCTTCTTAACTCGATCTCTGTACACTTTACTTTTTATGTCCCATAATTCGGGTTTAGAATGGTACAAATCTACTAATTCATCAATTTCGACTTTTAACCACTCTTTTTTACCGCTCATGGTACTTTCAATATATCGCGACATTTATTCAAAAGTAGCCTTCACTTCAACTACAGCGATAAGTATCAAGCGAGTTAAAAAATGAAAATATTAGGTGTTTACATCTAGTGGCCAAAATGTATCGACAGTTATTGCTGAATAATGCGATATATCTCTCAGACAGAAATTCCTTGACGTTTACATTTATATATACGTCTGTCTGACATAAGTATAATGCAATAAGTGTCAGATGTAACCCCACCTTAAGGATTAACTTTAAAAAGTCAGATGTGACGTCTTACTAACCGTCCGAATTAATATTTTTAATTTCACCAGAAAATGTCAAACAGTTAATTGTCAAGTTGTGAACGAAATTATTGAAGGAATCATTCAAAAAATGAATTGAACCGCTTACGTCAGTTTGAGAGCCACTGACAACTACATAAAATTTATTCACGTAATGACATTCTATCCTCTGTGTTGTGCAATTCTCATTCAAAACCAATGTTGACGTATACTTATTTATGCGGGATGGATTGTTTAGACAAACTGGACGGTGTACATGAAACATTCTTCTTCACATCATTAGGTCCATGGCAGGAGTACATCGTTCTACGATACAGGTGGCAGGAGGTGATTTTTTTTCTAACTGATATATCATTAAACGATAGGTAAAGTTTCAGCTTTTATCATGTTTGTCATTTACTCGTTTTTTTTTAACAACTTTGATAAGCTGCTGATAAGCGTTGTCCCGCTGGTGCGCCGGCAGGAGTTGATTTTATGTCAGGAAGGCGTTAATATGACACGAAAATAATGAAATGATTCTTTATCAAATGTGGCAAAAAAAAATGTCGCTGGCTCCCGGACTATAAGTATGGCATGTCCGAACTATTAAATTTATTAATTGTGACATTATTATAGTAGGTATTTTAAGAATTTATGAAAAAGCATTATACTTACCTAGAGTAATATTTAATATTGTTGCTCACCCCTCACCTTAAGATAAGAGAACAAATTCATTCTCATTCACTTTACGAGCACGAAGGTACAGTGTTACTGTTACGGGACGCAGGCAGAGAAGAGAAAAGAAAACTCAGAACTCAGATCAGAAGTTACGAAGTTACTAAAGAAATTAGGAAAAGACGTTTTTCCTTCCCCTGCCAGTCACGCTCACGATTTCCGTTGAATTTGAATGAATGGAATTAAAAATAAAAATTATTATGAAATTCAAACCAAACTCAAGCCAGAAAACACAGAACAGAATAACCAAACCAAATACAGAAGCGGCTAAATGCTGACCGCCGTGCACTAATAATAATTCGGAATAACTGCGCATGGGGGCGCAAGGTATGTCCATTCTATTCCTTTATTGGCGGTTCACAGTCCACGTGTTCCTGTTCACGTTTTCATCAGCATTATTAATTTCTTATTGTTACATAATCTCAGACAATGCACACCAAAAAACACTAACAACAATACCGAACTTACAAGAATTTTTAATGAAAATTCTAATGAAATTAGAACTCATTTTAGAGTATTTAAGTGAACATTTTGAAGTAAATGATGGGACAAAATCTTCTAAATTAAAAAGTAATCTCAACAGGTTACAGTAGGTACTTATTCATCAAATGAAAATGTTTTAAGTCAAGTTTTTGATTATTTAAAAAATGCCAATTTATTATTGAATATTTGAAAGTAATTCAGATAATCTTCACCTTAATAGCGAAAAATCTGCCAGTGTAAATCAAGTGCCGGTAAATAAAAATGTTATGAAAGACAACTACTCTTTGTACTATTTACCTCCTATTAAAGAAAAAACATAACATAAAATATAAATCCAACTCGATAAAAGGGCACCGAATCTACACGAAAAGAAAAAATCTAGAGTAAAAGTATTCTCTCAAACCTACATGTTTTGATGGCTTAGTACCAAACATTCATTATTAAGAATTTGAAATGAAATTCTGAGGTATAACACGGCGATGTATTAGCGTAAAATTCCGAGTTATTTCTGAAAAATTCACTAAAATTTCGTTTTATAACTCGGAATTTTTTAATTTGTTTCCCGATTCAATTCATCTACATTTCCTTATACAGTGCATTTTTTTAAGTGATGACATAGGGAATAGTATGTAAAAAATACACCCTGTGTTAACTTACGTGTATTTAGACGAGTATTTGGCTTTTTTTTATTGCCAAATACTCATCTCAAAACATCGCAGCTTTTTTGTAATTTAACCGCCGACTTCGTATCTCATCTTACCGTTTCATGTAAAGTCTGTACACTGAGAGTTGTCTGTTGTGAGAACTAAGGATACATCATCTCGTTATGTTTCTTACTCCTTCTATTGCATTGCATAGTCAATCGAGTTAAAATGGGACGTATTGTCAGAAATACGTTTGAATCGTCAGCAATTCTAAAAAGATGAGCGAGAGTGAGACGGAAGTATCGACTCGCGTCTTGATACGCTTAGATCGATACGATATTACGATAAGATTGTCGTCGTTACTATCAGTAGTGTCAGTGTCAGCGGTATAAATATACTAATAAGGTTTGTCTTGTGATTTGAAACGTTTTTAATACGAAATTAGCAGAATTACCTGTGTCCTGTGATAAACTATGAGTAACTTATTATAATTGCTCGAATGCCTAAAAATCTACTTCCTTGCTTTGCCTGTGAAATGATTGAACTCCCTAGTACGTGGTCTTGTGGTAAAATTGCTGGAATATTTTACTTGCAAATAAGAAAACGGAGGTGTTATTCTTTCTTTTAAACGTCAACCAGCAGGTAGGTGACATGATATTTCTATCATGATGATAACAATAATTATTATGATTCTTATTTACTTGCATTATATAATATTTGTTATCAAAAAGTTGCAAGGCTCTACTTCGTCAATAACTTGTCGAAATAATATATTTATAGGATATTCATTATTCCTCAACACACGCCACTGACACGAACTGCGATACCACATCTGGTTCGACTTAGAAATAAGTGTACGATTCAAATCGAATTAAATGAAATTGTTTAGTCAGAATCAGTGTGGCATGACAACGGACAACTCTCAGTGTACAGAGAGTAGTTCATTTTACCTAAATGAGACAGCCTGTATACCTAATTAAATTAAACAACGACCGGATTTTCTGGAAGGTCGTATTGTAAAGTAGGTGACATTACCTATATGTACTATTATTGAAAATTAAAAACGACTTTCAAAGTACAAGACAACATAAGTTAACACAGGGTGTATTTTTTATATGCTTCCCTATGGCAACACTTGAAAAAATGAACTGTATGTATACAGTTACGTACCTTTATATATTATTACTCTGTAAAAGGTATTTAAAAAATGGCGCCAGGTGTCGGGAGTAAGAGACATCTACCGTGTACTATTGGGAACCACTAGTGCACGGCGGTCAGCATTTAGCCGCTACTCCAAATACTATCATAATCTCTGTCACTACTATCAGTGTTCTGTAATTCTGTACTCAGTGCTGTGTTACGTTACGTTACGAACGACTCAGTAGTGATGTGAGATGTGACTGGTGATGTGACTGATGTGCCGTATTCTTTACCTATATTCTTTACACGAATCTTTACGGGTACAGAATTCATTCTTTACATGCACTTTTTGGGAGGTAAATATAATGTAAAGAATGTAAAGAAAACAAACAATAAACAATGGAAATTTATGCTTTGATTTATGTATCTAAATTAATTATTATTAAATAGGTAATAATAAATAATGTATGCTTCATTTTTTATTGATTGAATGAGTAATATAATTAATATTGTAAGAGTTAGCTGAACTCACCCATGAACTCTGATAACATTTTAAATTGAAATAATGGAACCGATTTCTAAAAGTCACAGTTACAGTCAAGTCTATAATAATACCAATAAAAAGAAATGTTAAAATTCCATCAAAGTTTTCAGACTATGTAATATACAGAGGGTTACTGGTAACTGGATACATTCCTTTGGTGATCTGATAAAACAAGAGGTAAGGAGTAAATTAACCCCAACATGCACTATACAAAACTCAATAGATTTTGAGATATTTCGATTTTCAACTTTTTCTTAAAAAAATGGGTTCAAATGTCTTGAAATGTAATTTTCAAAAAATCTACTTTAACTTTTTGATTTTTTTTTTGCTGGTATACTTGTCAAATACTGTGCTTCCTTCTGGAATAAAAATATCCTGAGGTATTTCGATCGTGTGAAAATTTAAAAGAAAAACTTTCACAAACTATTTTTTTTAAATAAGATTTAAAAGTTTTTACAAGTTATTTTCGGAAAATTGTCAAGGCAACTTGCGTACAAATTGTTTTAAAAACTTTCTTAGTGTACTAGCTATCTAACAAGGTACGAATCTTGTACAAGACTAACAGAATCTTCCCGCTATGTACCGTTACCGAGGAACAAATCCTTAAGTCGGGACGTTTTAAAAAAAATACGGCCCTGAACGGGGGTCTTAAAATTCTCTGATCCGGCCCATTTTCAATTGGTCGTATTTGGGGGTCACGAGCTTCGTCCCTACCAAGTTTCGTCCCGATCGGTAAAACTTTCACACACTTAGAGTGGCTATTACTAGGCTATTCCCGAAAAATCCCGAAATTCCCGAAAAAATGACACTTCCCGGGAACGGATCCCGCTCATTTTCAATAGGCATCGTGCCACTGTGCGCCTCTTCAATTGAGCAAAATTTCAACTTTCCCACATGAAAACTGGCGGCTCTAGAGTGTTTCCTAGCAAAGTAACAGACAGACAGATCGACAGACAGACATTTTTCGGGCACAAGAATACGTATACTTACGAAACTTCTGTGACTTTGCTAGGAAACACTCTAGAGCCGCCAGTTTTCATGTGGGAAGGTTGAAATTTGGCTCGATTGAAGAGGCGCACCGTGGCACGATGCCTATTGAAAATGAGCGGGATCCGTTCCCGGGAAGTGTCATTTTTTCGGGAATTTCGGGATTTTTCGGGAATAGCCTAGTAATAGCCACTCTAAGTGTCTGAAAGTTTTACCGATCGGGACGAAACTTGGTAGGGACGAAGCTCGTCACCCCCAAATACGACCTATTGAAAATGGGCCGGATCAGAGAATTTTAAGACCCCCGTTCAGGGCCGTATTTTTTTTAAAACGTCCCGACTTAAGGATTTGTTTCTCGGTAACGGTACATAGCGAGGAGATTCTGTTATTCTTGTACAAGATTCGTACCTTGTTAGATAGGTACTACACTAAGAAAGTTTTTAAAACAATTTGTACGCAAGTTGCCTTGACAATTTTGCGAAAATAACTTGTAAAAACGTTTGAATCTTATAAAAAAAATAGTTTGTGAAAGTTTTTCTTTGAAATTTTCACACGATCGAAATACCTCAGGATATTTTTTATTCCAGAAGGAAGCATAGTATTGGACAAGTATTCCAGCAAAAAAAAAAAATCAAAAAGTTAAAGTAGATTTTTGAAAATTACATTTCAAGACATTTGAAACCATTTTTTTAAGAAAAGTTGAAAATCGAAATATCTCAAAACCTATTGAGTTTTGTATAGTGCATGTTGGAGTTAATTTACTCCTTATCTCTTGTTTTATCAGATCACCAAAGGAATGTATCCATGCAGTTACCAGTAACCCTGTATTAAAGTAGGATACATAGGAACATAATTATTATGTTATAAGAAAAATTAAGAAATTCTGTTGTTTTATTATAGAATTGACTCTGTAAACTGTTACTTCTAGAAATCGGTTCCATTATTTCAATTTAAAATGTTAATTGTGTTAATTTGCGTAAACTTCAGTGGGGAGGTGTAAGAGTTAGCTGAACTCACCTATGTACTCAGATAATTGTCACTTGTCAATGTGACGTTGATCGACCGTAAGTCGAGACGTTCCCACCAAGGAGCATGCACTAATAATAAGAGAGGGATTATTGTAAATGGATAAACTGGCTAGGGAACCTTTATTACCGCTTTACTAGGGTAGCGCGTTCTCATTCTCACAAAAAGTTGGGAAAAAAGTTGGGAATGTCAAATTTGACTTTATAAACGTCAGATTTTTCATGAACGTACAACTGTCTAAAACTTCACATAATTATTTGTTATTAAGTCTGCGTATTTTATAAAAATGGTAAACTTTTGATGCTTTAGAAGATGTTTTAACAATAAAAAGTGGTCTTTCCACTTGTTCGCATTGCCTAAAGGTGACTTTCTTAATATTTTAAACTAAACTCATTATAGTCCTCTATCAATACTTATTAGGTACCTGTTACTAGGATCTTCTGAACAAAAAATGCATCCAGCCCCAGCAGACAGTTATGATTGCAGAAAATATACGACGGGGCTCGGAATTTCCGTATTCCTGAAAGTTAGTCAGGTAGGTTTTATTACATCTCGATGAATCTTATTTTTATAAGGATTAGTAATGGGTACTAAGATCACGCTCTGCCGTTCGTGTGTCTACCAAGACGCTTTTTCTCAGTAACTACGTTAGATATCGAGATAAAAATTATACCTAATACTAAAGTCTATAGCTTGGTGATCCTATAAACCCGTAGTTTTGTTTTTAATACCCACTGAAAGAGGATTATCGATTTCTATTCGTGTTATTATTTTGTTTCATTTTTCAAACTTCGCTTTTTTCCACTTGATACCTACGCCTGTGACCAAATGTGCCAAAAATATGACATCCAGCTGTTCAAACATAACCGTGTTTAGTAATCGTCAACGAGTGAATGCGCTACCCTAGTAAAGCGGTAATACAGGTTCCCTATAAACTGGCAACAGTACAGCGCCCTCCTCCAACCTGGCAGGAACTAACTACCCCTGGCATTCATGATTACCGTGGATAAATTACTGTAAAGAACAATAATACGAAACAATCAAAAGCTAAATTCAATCGTAAGTGAAATGTTGTGAAGTGTCAAAAACTCAAAATTATAATTTAATTCAGGTTTTTATTTTATTGAATAAAAAGTCCAGCAGAAAAAGAACAGTTGAGCTGAAGATGGGAAGGGTGAAGATGAAGAATATGGAAATCAATCGTGAGAAGATGCAGTTCATAACATTCAGATATGATGAATGAAGTTGAAATTAAAGCACCTAATAGATATAGGTAAAGCGTAAAGCTACGTTATATTAACCATTGCTGATATGATTAAGTTGTTATATTGTATGTAAATGTAATATACAGGGTTACTGGTAACTGGATACATTCCTTTGGTGATCTGATAAAACAAGAGGTAAGGAGTAAATTAACCCCAACATGAACTATACAAAACTCAATAGATTTTGAGATATTTCGATTTTCAACTTTTCTTAAAAAAATGGGTTCAAATGTCTTGAAATGTAATTTTCAAAAAATCTACTTTAACTTTTTGATTTTTTTTTTTGCTGGAATACTTGTCAAATACTATGCTTCCTTCTGGAATAAAAAATATCCTGAGGTATTTCGATCGTGTGAAAATTTCAAAGAAAAACTTTCACAAACTATTTTTTTTAAATAAGATTTAAAAGTTTTTACAAGTTATTTTCGCAAAATTGTCAAGGCAACTTGCGTACAAATTGTTTTAAAAACTTCCCTAGTGTAGTAGCCATCTAACAAGGTACGAATCTTGTACAAGAATAACAGAATCTCCCCGCTATGTACCGTTACCGAGGAACAAATCCTTAAGTCGGGTCGTTTTAAAAAAAATACGGCCCTGAACGGGGGTCTTAAAATTCTCTGATCCGGCCCATTTTCAATAGGTCGTATTTGGGGGTCACGAGCTTCGTCCCTACCAAGTTTCGTCCCGATCGGTAAAACTTTCAGACACTTAGAGTGGCTATTACTAGGCTATTCCCGAAAAATCCCGAAATTCCCGAAAAAATGACACTTCCCGGGAACGGATCCCGCTCATTTTCAATAGGCATCGTGCCACGGTGCGCCTCTTCAATTGAGCAAAATTTCAACTTTCCCACATGAAAACTGGCGGCTCTAGAGTGTTTCCTAGCAAAGTAACAGACAGACAGACCGACAGACAGACATTTTTCGGGCACAAGAATACGTATACTTACGAAACTTCTGTGACTTTGCTAGGAAACACTCTAGAGCCGCCAGTTTTCATGTGGGAAAGTTGAAATTTGGCTCGATTGAAGAGGCGCACCGTGGCACGATGCCTATTGAAAATGAGCGGGATCCGTTCCCGAGAAGTGTCATTTTTCGGGAATTTCGGGATTTTTCGGGAATAGCCTAGTAATAGCCACTAAAGTGTCTGAAAGTTTTACCGATCGGGACGAAACTTGGTAGGGACGAAGCTCGTCACCCCCAAATACGGCCTATTGAAAATGGGCCGAATCAGAGAATTTTAAGACCCCCGTTCAGGGCCGTATTTTTTTTAAAACGTCCCGACTTAAGGATTTGTTCCTCGGTAACGGTACATAGCGGGGAGATTCTGTTATTCTTGTACAAGATTCGTACCTTGTTAGATAGGTACTACACTAAGAAAGTTTTTAAAACAATTTGTACGCAAGTTGCCTTGACAATTTTGCGAAAATAACTTGTAAAAACGTTTGAATCTTATTTAAAAAAAATAGTTTGTGAAAGTTTTTCTTTGAAATTTTCACACGATCGAAATACCTCAGGATATTTTTTATTCCAGAAGGAAGCATAGTATTGGACAAGTATTCCAGCAAAAAAAAAATCAAAAAGTTAAAGTAGATTTTTTGAAAATTACATTTCAAGACATTTGAACCCATTTTTTTAAGAAAAGTTGAAAATCGAAATATCTCAAAATCTATTGAGTTTTGTATAGTGCATGTTGGGGTTAATTTACTCCTTACCTCTTGTTTTATCAGATCACCAAAAGAATGTATCCAGTTACCAGTAACCCTGTATTTAGTTTAAAGCTCCTATAAAAATAACTACACTTTATTATTACTACTTAGAATAAAAAAAATATTCAAATTTTTATTTAATAAAATGTTTGAAAAAATCTATTGTTTATATTGACTTTATGAAACAATAGAAATTAGAATTTATTTACTGTCTACATTTAGTAGGTTGCAATATACACCGTGTTTTATATTAAGTCGGCACTATTGCTAACTTCGTTATTATTTGAGCTAGGAAGTCAGTTAAATTAGCAAACTAGTAGTAATTTTTCTCCTGAATATAATGGCGAAAGCAGAAAAACAATTGAATATCGCGATTTCGAGATATTTGAAAAAAATTTAAATTTTTTAATGGAACACCCTGTTTATTTTTTGATAGATCGGTTGCAAATTTTTTTTAAAGAAAAAAGTCTCTATGCACTATGATCCTAAAATAATAAATTCATTAATTATTCATTATTTTATTACTCGCAAAGTAGGCTGCGACAATTATTGTAATTTAGTGTACCAACCTACGTAATGAAAGGTAAAAAAAATATATCGTCCTCAATAGTGTATTTTTCAATAAAAAAATACACAAAAAAAGTGGTTGTTATATTGAAAAGGATTTAATTTTAAATTTTAAATAAACAAATAGCAGAACTTGTCCGTGTTTTAAATTAAGTCAGCACTATTGCTAACTTCGTTATTATTTGAGCTAGAAAGTCGGTTAAATTAGCAAAATAGTAGTATTTTTTCTCCTGAATAAAATGGCGAAAACAGGAAAACAATTGAACATCCCGTTTTCGAGATATTTAAAAAATGAATATGTTTTAATGGAACACCCTACCCTGTATATTTTTAGATGGATCGGTTGAAATTTTTTTTAAGAAAAAAGTCTCTATGCACTATGATCCTAAAATAATAAAATTTTATAACACAAACAAGTTCTGTTTTTTGTTTATGTAAAATTAAATCCTTTTCAAGGTAACAACTCTTATTTTTAGTGTATTTTTTTATTGAAAAATACACTATTGAGGACGACATAATTTTTTACCTTACATTACGTAGGTACACTAAATTACAATAATTGTCGCAGCCTACTTTGGGAGTAATAAAATAATGAATAATTAATTAGTGACTTGCGTGGCCTAGTGGTTCTCCGCTGACTCACGAAGCCATAGATCGCGGGTTCGAAACTCACCTCGGCCCGCTTTACTTTTCAGATTCATTTTCGAATGTCTGTGAAAAGTAAAACAAGCGATCGAACGTTTAAAAGGCAAATATATATAATTTAAAGTGTGTGTGGCTAAAGAGTTCGTCTCAAAGCCAAATTACCAGAGTGGAGCGACTATGTTACACAGTTAAGACCGATGCTCCCTCTTTAAAAAAAAAAAAAAATAAAAAATAAAAAATAAAAAATAAAAAAATTAATTAATTTATTATTTTAGGATCATAGTGCATAGACTTTTTTCTTGAAAAAAAAAAATTTGCAACCGATCCATCTAAAAATATACAGGGTGTTCCAATAAAAAAATTTCATTATTTAAATATCTCGACATTGCGATGTTCAATTGTTTTTCTGCTTTCGCGATTTTATTCAGAAAAAAAAATGCTACTAGTTTGCTAATTTAACCGACTTTCTAGCTTAAATAATAACGAAGTTAGCAATAGTGCCGACTTAATATAAAACACGGTGTATACACAGTATACAAATCAGTCTTAGAAGATAATAATAATAAAATTAATAAATACAAATATTATAAAATCAACCATAAATATGGTGATGAATGATGTGTAGAGAATCAATTAGTATATTTTTCGAAATTATCATTAATTCATCTTTATTTAATTCGAAAAAATTTAAAACACTATTACTAAATTGATCCTCTAGCCCCAAACCACAAACCTAAAGTATGCCAATTTCGATTACCAAGATTTTCAAAATATTTTTTTTTTATAATATTCGACACAACCATCATAAATATTTTGTTTCTCCAATTGAACATCAGAATCTTGATTTGGATTATTAGTTTCAAAACGTATAGTTGGATCAATTATGTAGGCGTTATTTGATTTTTTATCAAATGCATATTTAATATAATATTTAATATAATATTTAATTGACATCTTTTGTGTCAAGGCTTAATATAGGACCGGTTTGTGTACTGGCTTACAGTATGTATGCTTTGAGTGCCGGCTAAGATTAGTTCTTGCCAGGTTGGAGGAGGGTGCTATTTTGTTGCCAATTTTCTACTATACATTAACTCCTTTCTAGTTAATTCAATTGCATGCAATAAACATTTCATCTACAACATTGTATGAAATATTAATTAAACATTGGATTTTGAATGATCTAATGTTCAGTGAATGTTTATTCAACGTCTCAAAACAAACATTAGAATCTGAACGTTGTCTGAATATTCGGAAGGTCTGTTTAACATTAGAGCAATGTTTAATGTTCAGTGAACATTTAAGGAACATTTAGTGAACATTACTTGCTGCCTGGGATATATCTCACTCAGCAACGATTTGACTTTAACTTACCGATATGCCTTTAATCTAGAAACTGCAGTATTAGCAAAGGTATTTCTCACATATTCGCATATTCCACAACATATAAAGCAACATAATTTTTATTGTTATTCATTTTAATTTCGGTGAACTGGAGCTCAGAATATTCCTGAGTTTTGACTTCTGCCTACCATCGTAATCTATCGTGTGTGGTAATGGGATTCCATGAACATTATTAATAATAATAAAATAACATAAACAATAATAATTTGTTATCAAAACAAACATAGAACATAACCTTGCTTTTCCATTGTTTTCGTTCTTTGCCTATTTTTTACATTACTTACGTATTGTTTACGTCAAACGTAGAGAATGAATTCTTTACGCGTAATGCACATCACTGGTCTCGTGTCACTAGTCAAAAGTCACTGTCGATATTAAATAAGTAGCGGCGTAGGGGTAAAACCGTCGCGATTCAGCAGTTTAACCACTGTAAGTACTGCTGCGAGATTCCGCTTCAAGAAAACGTCGTCTACGCTGGGAATCAACATGGCGGCTGGTTGCTGCTACGAAAGTTGCTACGAGTGCTCGTACAGTGAGAGAATCTTAGATGAGGTAAGCCTCAGGATAACTAAAGTCTTGTAGCTCACTACTTATCTGCCGTCAGTGTGACGTCACTAGGTTGGGCTAAGCGTAAACGGTTCCAAGTAAACAAACCGTTCACGTGGCCATTGTTGTCAGTTGTCGTGATTTAGTTGAAGTTTTAAGTTCACGTGGTCCTGAAGTTTGACCTATTGAGGTTGTTTTCATACATTGGCCTGCGATCGCCATCAATTGAATTGAACCAAATCATATTCTAGGTTTCCATGGAGTTCGAGCCGTTTGGCGGTAGTTTAATGCATATTGGTTTTTTATGTCGTTCGGTATGAAATAAATCAAGGAAACTCAAAATTAATAACATTAAAAAAAAATCAAAAATTTTATTCTTTTTCGAAAAAAAAACTTTTCATACCGAATATCATAATTATGAAAAGTAAAAAACCATACAGCAAATAATATGACTTCATAATAATGTAATTGGGTGAATTTTTTTTTGTTTTTTCCGCAAAAAAACACAATTCTTGAAAATTTAATTTTTTCGAATGTTAATAATTTTTGGTTTCCTTGATTTATTTTATACCGAACGACATAAAAACCCAATATGGCGGCTATAAGAAAAACAAAAGTTGGCTATGAAAACTCTAAGATCTAGTCGGCTTTGAAAATTTTTGTAATGCCAAGTGGATAGCTTTTGACGACTTATGTAAGCCTACAAAAAATAATTCATTATTTCCCAATAATAAAAAAGATATGGTTAAAATAAGAAATTTTGATTTTTCAGTTTTTTGAGGATATTTCAGCAATGACTGGAAATATTCAAAGAAAAAATTCAGATTCTCATTAAGCATACAGTTGTGCAACTTTTCTCTAATTTAACCGACCGTGTATATCTTGCCGTTTCCAAGATCTCCATGTACTGCCACTTACACTTTTACACACTGTATATTATGGGTTGCCTAACCTTATTTTAGGGATAACTTGCTTTTGACAAGTGAGAAATTAATTTATTGATAAACAAAATGTTTGTTTATTTATTAACGATCAGTAAGCTAAAGCCCTTTAAATTAAAAAAAAAAAAACATTTCATATTTTTCAATGCATACTATGTTACAAGAACTATTCAATAAATTGCTACTCCGGTAATTAAGTTAATAAAATGTTTGGTATAAAGTATACAGTTAATGACATCTCATCACCAATGACTTGAGTTTTTTTCTTAACGCCAAATTATGTATATCTGCAAACCCCGAAGGTATAACAACTTTATTCCATTACATAAGAATGAAAACACAAACAATAATATTATTAAATTTCTGGTCAACACAATTTTAGTTACGGAGATGGTGACAAAAATGCCTTGAATCTCCCAAATGGACGAAAAGCAGGCTTTTATATTATAGTTCGAGTCCCCTTTTGAAAATCCGTCATGTCAAGTAGGGGTCTAGTGCGTTGCGTTGCGCGGCTAATTGCCTTTTGCCCAGATTTACCCGAGCGATTTCAAAAAGTATCTACCATATATGGAAGAAAATTACTGGGGGGCATCTGGACAATTCCTCCAATTGAGGGAAGAACATTTTCTTCTAATTTGCACCTTGCGTTAACATCCAGTACCCGGTGAGTAATTAATATGGTCACTGGGAATATCTCAGAAACTATATGTATAAGCGTCGTACATCCTCGGGCAATTTTTTTGCTTTGCTTGAGGATGTACGATGCTTAGTTTCTGAGAAGACGGATTTTGAGAAGGGGACGCGAACTATATAAAAACTCACCGCTTTGAAACCACCATATTACAGCCAATTTAAAGATCTAGCCTAATGATAAAAAAATAACAACTTACTATTTACACATTTAGCATGTAAGTATAGAAAATATCTATTTTCGAATACTGTCATTAAAACTTCACTTTTACGTAATACTTATGAAGTATCAAAATGTCAAATTTGCATCTACTAGAGAGCAAAATACTTTTGCACACTAGTACGTGTGTACACGTCTTTTCATTTATTGTTTACTAAAGCTTGTTTGTCATGGTGAATATTAAAATATTACATGCAGCAAGTTACAGAACGTCAACATTTTCTATTCATATTCTTAGTGTTTTTTAAGCTTTCGGATAGGTTCAGTATTCGAAAAAATGTCGTTTGATACGACACTGTGAAATGCCACTTTTGCATTCTCGAATGATTTGCTTGCTCGCAAAAATTTCCATTCTCCATGTGCAAAAGTGTCATTTCACAGTCTTGTATGAAAAATAACTACTTACAACCTACTATCTACATAACAGCCTACTATTTATAAATGTAGCCTAACTATAAGAAATATCTATTTACAATGTTTTATAGTAGGATTAACTTTAAAAAGTCAGATGTGACGTCACACTAACCGTCCGAATTAATATTTTTAATTTCACCAGAAAATGTCAAACAGTTAATTGTCAAGTTGTGAACGAGCGTAAATTATTGAAGGAATCATTCAAACAATGAATTGAAACGCTTACGTCAGTTTGAGAGCCACTGACAACTACATAAAATTTATTCACGTAATGACATTCTATCCTCTGTGTTGTGCATTTAATTCTCATTCAAAACCAATGTTGACGTATACTTATTTATGCGGGATGGAGTGTTTAGACAAACTGGACGGTTACTATAAAAACCACGTATATGAAACAAAATAAATCGAACTATCAAAAGGATGTGTATTTTTAATCGATACGTATGACTTTTTAGACTTTATTGGACTATACAATCAGTGTCCTTCATTCAGCATATCATTATTGTCTTTTGTCTTGCTGTACATTTGCCTTACAAAGTAACTGCAAAGCATCACCTAGCAAGGGACTTTTTCGTTAATGCACATGTTCTGTAATATTTCAGAGGAGTTGACAAGAGTTCTGACAAATTGGGGTGAATATCTAGCAACACGTTCTTTCAGTAAACACCTAAAACGATTTTTTAGAAGTCCAATAAATCTCTTGATACAAGCTGTAACTCCACGTAGGTATGCATCTAGAAAAAACAATAATAAAGATTTAAAAATAAATAAGTTCGTATATGCATAAGAAAATATTTCATAACTTACCTATGAAAGCATGCAGGTTTGGCTCAAACCCAAATTGCTCCTTTGGTAGCACCGTGTTGCATAAAAACGTAATGCTGTCAACACTTTGATTTCTGTGCTTAAACCCGACACATAGACTCAATTGTTTAATTATGGCCTCACAGCATTTATCAAGTTATTGGCGAGTTCTTTATTGAGTCTAAATAGCGCAACAAATCTCTTCCCTGGGAGAGCAAAGGCATTACAATTTGCCCGTAAGGCCTTTCGCTGCAGACATATAGTTGTTGGTTTTGCTCCCTTTGCTTCTGCTGTCCGTCGCCCCCATCAACAAGTGATCAGCGATGATAGGTAACATTTCTGAAATATATTCACAGATTAGTTGAAAGTATTATTGCATAATATACTAATTTTTATTCACTGCATGTGACAAAAGACAACACATTCATGTGACTTCAGCGCAGGCCTGCTTGCAGGAGACTAATCAAGTGATCATGTGGATAATCACTGATTAGGTATAAAATGGCCTCTATATCAAATCAAAATATTGATGTCGATGAGAACTACTTAATTTACTTAAATCAACAATTTTATTTTCCCAATTACTTTTCCCTTGAAAATCGATAAAAGCACAGTAAATTTTTCACTACAACAATAATAGACCTTTGGAATTGTGGGAATCTGTGAATCAGCAATCAGCAGGCTACTAGCGATAAAGCATTTATTGTATTTGTATTGTTTGTTAAACAAAATAGTTAAATAAATAGATGGTTCTGGGATTTATGGGTTTCATTTACCAAGCTGAATTACCACAGAGGAATGTTCAAATTCAAATTATCCAAATGTCCTTTGTATAGTTATGATAATTAACCCCGCAGTCCCAATTTTACTTACATAAATAAGCTTTACTTATTACCTGATTAAACAAGACAGTCAAGTGATTAACAAACAATAATCGCAGGAAAATAAAACAAAAACACTTCATCTTCCTCAAAACAATAAAAATGTTGTCACTGCCACTGGCCACTGCCGAGCCGAAAAGATTTAAAGGTTATTCTCACTTTTAATTTTTTTTTAGTTTCACATCACCACATTATGCTCCTAATAGCGTACCTTTCTATGGTGACGGTGACAAAAAGTGTGGCTACGACGTGCTACGATCACGACATTTTGAGTCTTCTTTTTCCCAGCGTTGACGACGTTTTCTTGAAGCGGAATCTCTAGGCTGCTGCGAGATTCCGCTTCAAGAAAACGTCGTCTACGCTGGGAATCAACATGGCGGCTGGTTGCTGCTACGAAAGTTGCTACGAGTGCTCGTACAGTGAGAGAATCTTAGATGAGGTAAGCCTCAGGATAACTAAAGTCTTGTAGCTCACTACTTATCTGCCGTCAGTGTGACGTCACTAGGTTGGGCTAAGCGTAAACGGTTCCAAGTAAACAAACCGTTCACGTGGCCATTGTTGTCAGTTGTCGTGATTTAGTTGAAGTTTTAAGTTCACGTGGTCCTGAAGTTTGACCTATTGAGGTTGTTTTCATACATTGGCCTGCGATCGCCATCAATTGAATTGAACCAAATCATATTCTAGGTTTCCATGGAGTTCGAGCCGTTTGGCGGTAGTTTAATGCATAAATTGCATATTGGTTTTTTATGTCGTTCGGTATGAAATAAATCAAGGAAACTCAAAATTAATAACATTAAAAAAAAAATCAAAAATTTTATTCTTTTTCGAAAAAAAAACTTTTCATACCGAATATCATAATTATGAAAAGTAAAAAACCATACAGCAAATAATATGACTTCATAATAATGTAATTGGGTGAATTTTTTTTGTTTTTTCCGCAAAAAAAACACAATTCTTGAAAATTTAATTTTTTCGAATGTTAATAATTTTTGGTTTCCTTGATTTATTTTATACCGAACGACATAAAAACCCAATATGGCGGCTATAAGAAAAACAAAAGTTGGCTATGAAAACTCTGAGATCTAGTCGGCTTTGAAAATTTTTGTAATGCCAAGTGGATAGCTTTTGACGACTTATGTGTATATGTAAGCCTACAAAAAATAATTCATTATTTCCCAATAATAAAAAAGATATGGTTAAAATAAGAAATTTTGATTTTTCAGTTTTTTGAGGATATTTCAGCAATGACTGGAAATATTCAAAGAAAAAATTCAGATTCTCATTAAGCATTAAGTTGTGCAAGTGCAACTTTTCTCTAATTTAACCGACCGTGTATATCTTGCCGTTTCCAAGATCTCCATGTACTGCCACTTACACTTTTACACACTGTATATTATGGGTTGCCTAACCTTATTTTAGGGATAACTTGCTTTTGACAAGTGAGAAATTAATTTATTGATAAACAAAACGTTTGTTTATTTATTAACGATCAGTAAGCTAAAGCCCTTTAAATTTTACAAAAAAACATTTCATATTTTTCAATGCATACTATGTTACAAGAACTATTCAATAAATTGCTACTCCGGTAATTAAGTTAATAAAATGTTTGGTATAAAGTATACAGTTAATGACATCTCATCACCAATGACTTGAGTTTTTTTCTTAACGCCAAATTATGTATATCTGCAAACCCCGAAGGTATAACAACTTTATTCCATTACATAAGAATGAAAACACAAACAATAATATTATTAAATTTCTGGTCAACACAATTTTAGTTACGGAGATGGTGACAACAATGCCTTGAATCTCCCAAATGGACGAAAAGCAGGCTTTTATATTATAGTTCGAGTCCCCTTTTGAAAATCCGTCATGTCAAGTAGGGGTCTAGTGCGTTGCGTTGCGCGGCTAATTGCCTTTTGCCCAGATTTACCCGAGCGATTTCAAAAAGTATCTACCATATATGGAAGAAAATTACTGGGGGGCATCTGGACAATTCCTCCAATTGAGGGAAGAACATTTTCTTCTAATTTGCACCTTGCGTTAACATCCAGTACCCGGTGAGTAATTAATATGGTCACTGGGAATATCTCAGAAACTATATGTATAAGCGTCGTACATCCTCGGGCAATTTTTTTGCTTTGCTTGAGGATGTACGATGCTTAGTTTCTGAGAAGACGGATTTTGAGAAGGGGACGCGAACTATATAAAAACTCACCGCTTTGAAACCACCATATTACAGCCAATTTAAAGATCTAGCCTAATGATAAAAAAATTACAACTTACTATTTACACATTTAGCATGTAAGTATAGAAAATATCTATTTTCGAATACTGTCATTAAAACTTCACTTTTACGTAATACTTATGAAGTATCAAAATGTCAAATTTGCATCTACTAGAGAGCAAAATACTTTTGCACACTAGTACGTGTGTACACGTCTTTTCATTTATTGTTTACTAAAGCTTGTTTGTCATGGTGAATATTAAAATATTACATGCAGCAAGTTACAGAACGTCAACATTTTCTATTCATATTCTTAGTGTTTTTTAAGCTTTCGGATAGGTTCAGTATTCGAAAAAATGTCGTTTGATACGACACTGTGAAATGCCACTTTTGCATTCTCGAATGATTTGCTCGCTCGCAAAAATTTCCATTCTCCATGTGCAAAAGTGTCATTTCACAGTCTTGTATGAAAAATAACTACTTACAACCTACTATCTACATAACAGCCTACTATTTATAAATGTAGCCTAACTATAAGAAATATATATTTACAATGTTTTATAGTAGGATTAACTTTAAAAAGTCAGATGTGACGTCACACTAACCGTCCGAATTAATATTTTTAATTTCACCAGAAAATGTCAAACAGTTAATTGTCAAGTTGTGAACGAGCGTAAATTATTGAAGGAATCATTCAAACAATGAATTGAAGCGCTTACGTCAGTTTGAGAGCCACTGACAACTACATAAAATTTATTCACGTAATGACATTCTATCCTCTGTGCTGTGCATTTAATTCTCATTCAAAACCAATGTTGACGTATACTTATTTATGCGGGATGGAGTGTTTAGACAAACTGGACGGTTACTATAAAAACCACGTATATGAAACAAAATAAATCGAACTATCAAATGGATGTGTATTCTTAATCGATACGTATGACTTTTTAGACTTTATTGGACTATACAATCAGTGTCCTTCATTCAGCATATCATTATTGTCTTTTGTCTTGCTGTACATTTGCCTTACAAAGTAACTGCAAAGCATCACCTAGCAAGGGCACTTTTTCGTTAATGCACATGTTCTGTAATATTTCAGAGGAGTTGACAAGAGTTCTGACAAATTGGGGTGAATATCTAGCAACACGTTCTTTCAGTAAACACCTAAAACGATTTTTTAGAAGTCCAATAAATCTCTTGATACAAGCTGTAACTCCACGTAGGTATGCATCTAGAAAAAACAATAATAAAGATTTAAAAAATAAATAAGTTCGTATATGCATAAGAAAATATTTCATAACTTACCTATGAAAGCATGCAGGTTTGGCTCAAACCCAAATTGCTCCTTTGGTAGCACCCCGTGTTGCATAAAAACGTAATGCTGTCAACACTTTGATTTCTGTGCTTAAACCCGACACATAGACTCAATTGTTTAATTATGGCCTCACAGCATTTATCAAGTTATTGGCGAGTTCTTTATTGAGTCTAAATAGCTCAACAAATCTCTTCCCTGGGAGAGCAAAGGCATTACAATTTGCCCGTAAGGCCTTTCGCTGCAGACATATAGTTGTTGGTTTTGCTCCCTTTGCTTCTGCTGTCCGTCGCCCCCCATCAACAAGTGATCAGCGATGATAGGTAACATTTCTGAAATATATTCACAGATTAGTTGAAAGTATTATTGCATAATATACTAATTTTTATTCACTGCATGTGACAAAAGACAACACATTCATGTGACTTCAGCGCAGGCCTGCTTGCAGGAGACTAATCAAGTGATCATGTGGATAATCACTGATTAGGTATAAAATGGCCTCTATATCAAAATATTGATGTCGATGAGAACTACTTAATTTACTTTAATCAACAATTTTATTTTCCCAATTACTTTTCCCTTGAAAATCGATAAAAGCACAGTAAATTTTTCACTACAACAATAATAGACCTTTGGAATTGTGGGAATCTGTGAATCAGCAATCAGCAGGCTACTAGCGATAAAGCTGTATTTGTATTGTTTGTTAAACAAAATAGTTAAATAAATAGATGGTTCTGGGATTTATGGGTTTCATTTACCAAGCTGAATTACCACAGAGGAATGTTCAAATTCAAATTATCCAAATGTCCTTTGTATAGTTATGATAATTAACCCCGCAGTCCCAATTTTACTTACATAAATAAGCTTTACTTATTACCTGATTAAACAAGACAGTCAAGTGATTAACAAACAATAATCGCAGGAAAATAAAACAAAAACACTTCATCTTCCTCAAAACAATAAAAATGTTGTCACTGCCACTGGCCACTGCCGAGCAGCCGAGCCGAAAAGATTTAAAGGTTCTCACTTTTAATTTTTTTTTAGTTTCACATCACCACATTATGCTCCTAATAGCGTACCTTTCTATGGTGACGGTGACAAACAGTGTGGCTACGACGTGCTACGGTCACGACATTTTGAGTCTTCTTTTTCCCAGCGTTGACGACGTTTTCTTGAAGCGGAATCTCTAGGCTGAAGGTGTAGATATTTTCTTGAAAATTGTAAAAAGGTAGGTACCTACCTACCAAAGGTAATATAGGAAATAATTATACCTACAATTCAATGTAAAAAATAAACAAAACAATAAAAAGCCATGATGTTCAAATCCCTATCATTATTTCCTAAACACAGCTTAAATAATTTATAAAAAACGAACAAAACATTAATTCCTATACATATATAAATAAAAGGGCTGCTATTCTTTGGTTAAAAAAACTGGTAAAATCCAGAGGTCCTAAAAATGGACTTAATAAACTTGCTTTCTAAAAATCTTGAACTAAATGCCTACCTAGTCAGAGAAATACTACTATGGTCCCGAAAGTAAGCCGCAGGACTCGAAAACAAGCCGCATGTGAATTTGAGAACACTCCAGTAACCGAAAACGGTGCGGCTTGTATTCGGAACAATACGGTAATAGCAGCAGCAGCCTTTCTTTCGCTCAACCGCTATGAATCATGCTATGATCATGAAAGTTTAATTTTAGGATCACTGAATCCGTATTCAATAGAGAATAGATTCGTTTACCTATCCTGACAAGAGAACAACAAAGGGAAAAGGGAAGTGTAAAGCTTATTCGAATTATTATTGTAAGATAAATAGAAAAAATTGATAGTCGAATTCTTAAAAGGAAATTAATAATAATATTAATTGTTAATGTTTTATTGTCTATATTATTAAAATAGCAGGAAATGGATTTGGTAGTGTACTCAATAAGTAAATAACCCCATCATATTCTAAATGTAAGAAGTAAGATCATTTCATTATTTTCTAAATAAAACATATTTTTATCAAACTAGAAATTTATTCATTCAATTTTTTTGAATAACAAAAACGGTTAAATTAAAACTGATAATTCTAGAAGAAACTAATTTTGATATTCCGTTAACTGTAGACAATAATAGATCATGTCAATTAATTATTTCACAGTAATAAGACACGAGCTGAAGCAGTCACAAGATAGATCTGTAGATAAGAGTTGTCTTTAGTCTTTTGCACTTAAATCAGCACTCTTATCGATGACTAGTCTTGAAGGAGGCCACTCAGGAGTTTCACTGTCATAGTCGTCGGCTGCTAGGATGCCGACTCTTGTTCCTATTATGCTGTTTATGCTGGGTAACGTTCTTCCGAAATCTCCGGTCACAAATTCGTAAGCGGAAAGATTCGGAGTAAAAGATACCTCCAAAATAAACAACCTGCTTTCACCTACAAAATAATATGTTTAAGCATTCAAACTGTGCTACCACGACACTAAAAAACTCACCAATGACAGGCTTTGCCAACATGGAAAGTACCCAACATTCCGACTTTTTTAGTTTCTCGAAATGCACAATCAATGCTAGCGGTCGCTTCTGTGATACTTTCAACGGTGTTGATGTATTATTAATCTTACTTATTTGATCCAAAACGTTGACATTATCATCAACTATTAAAAGCAGCGTCGATTTTCTTATTGCATTTTTTGCCACTTCTAGCAATTCTTGCCTTATAACGCAGTTACAATAACTGAGATTCTTGAATTCATATCCAAGCCCAAGTGACCCAAGTGGAGAACAAGCTTCGTTCAATTCGGTCTCTTTAATTTTCAAAAATCCTGAATCACATCTAGTCTTGAGAGGATTTTTCAATTTGAAGTACACCGGACGACCGTTTCCCAGTATTCTAGCAGTTGGAAGACCAGATGTATAACTTATTCGAAATGTAACGGTGGTGTAGTCAACTCTGAAAATGTAAGAGATGAATAATGCATTATTATATTTGTCGTTATTATTGTACATACCCGAAAACCCTTGCAATGATGTTTTTGATGGTTACTACGCCGGAATGTACAATGTCATCGTCCATGAGGGCGTCCTTGTTATATTTTAACAGTCTTGCCCCAAAGTACAAATCCTGGTGAGAAATAACATGCGACGACAGTTTCAGTGGCGAGTTGGGTGGAAGTGGTGGTATATTAAAAACGCTTTTAAGATCGTTGTACTGAAATTTCTCCAAAGTTTCAAATAAAAGTTTTTTTGTAATCACTCTATTGTTGAATCTTCGGATCCTCTTTGCTCGGTTCAAATAAGACATTTCATCAAGATGTATCACTTTTATCACTTCCTACAACAATTCAGACTATTGAGTAACTAAATATTTATCAACTACAATTATAAGGTAATCCTGTTATTTAGTCTTCCAAAACACCCCTCACATGCCCATTCCACTTTTTCCACTCGCGTCGCTCACAGGGTTGCTGCATTAAATCAGGTCTTTGGTCAGGGTAGGTTTTTTTTTCCCTTTAAATATCCCTAAAATTAAAAAAAAACCTACCCTGACCAAAGACCTGATTTAATGCAGCAACACTGTGACTGCTGTGAGAGACGCGAGTGGAAAAAGTGGAATGGGCATGTGAGGGGTGTTTTGGAAGACTAAACACAGGATAACCCAATTATAATAACATCACTTACCCTCTCATCATCTTCATGTTCAAAAACAATGCCAAGATTCAACAAAGATTCCCTGTCGAATCTCTTATTTACTAGACTAGCTAGAACTGCTGCTTGATTTTTGAATTTACAGTTAAGTCTCTCAATAGGGTGCGTAACGTGTGCGTAATAATCCGGATACTTGTCCACTAAATACCCTTTCATCAAGTATTCTCTCAATAAAATACAAAGCGGGTAGGTCAATCCAATTTTGAAAGTTTCACAATCAAATTGTGCCAGTTCTTGTTTGATCTCGACTATTTTTTCTGAATTTATTTTACGAAAAAAGTCATCCTCCAATAACCCCATGCACAGGATACAAATGGCATTTCTCTTTGCACTTTTCTCAAGGGCAGGTACCGTAGTATAATAAGATGCTAGCTCTTCTTCGTCTTGTACCACTGCGTTTGTAGACCTTATCGCACATTGTACACAAAATCCAATTTCTAATAAGTGGTTAATAATATCGATATCTTCGCAGTTCGCCATTGTTATATTTTGTATAATATGTAATTCTATTTTTTACTTGAATTAATAAGACCACAGTTATTTAATACTTCTGTTGAATGATAATGAATAATGACCACAAGCAACTCAAACCAAACTCAAACAAAACAACAAAGCAAATTAGGCATTGGGCCCAAAACAAATAAACGACAAAATTATTTGTTATTGTTATTTTACTTATTTTCTAAAAACATTGAGGTTAATATCTAATCTCTCTGACAAGTGACAACAACCGTTAAAACCAAAGAAGAAAAAAGCTCAGGAATGAGTATATTCGATATCCTTGGTGACCACCGGAATGGACCCCCAATATGGCGGACGATGCCAGACAGAGACAGAACACAACTGAAAGAATAACACTTCCGCCGACCGTCCGTCACGTAACAGCCAATCACCGGCCGAGCCTTATGGCAGTTATGGCACGGTTTGGGTTAATTCAACTGTCAATGTTAAATTTGGACCACCAAGATGGCTGACTTCCGCCGCATTCATTGGATAGGTAAAGGAACGTTATACTATTTCCTTACCTTTTTTCTTCTTCGATTAAAACATCAAGGTCAAGTAGCCATGTTCCTCAGTCTAAATGATAATATAAGTACCCAGGAGTGCGTTCATAATAAACGCCGTGTGAATGATAAACAACCTACCGGGCGAATTACCGAGCGTTCCTATTTGCCCGTAAGGCCTTTCGCTGCAGACATATAGTTGTTGGTTTTGCTCCCTTTGCTTCTGCTGTCCGTCGCCCCCCATCAACAAGTGATCAGCGATGATAGGTAACATTTCTGAAATATATTCACAGATTAGTTGAAAGTATTATTGCATAATATACTAATTTTTATTCACTGCATGTGACAAAAGACAACACATTCATGTGACTTCAGCGCAGGCCTGCTTGCAGGAGACTAATCAAGTGATCATGTGGATAATCACTGATTAGGTATAAAATGGCCTCTATATCAAAATATTGATGTCGATGAGAACTACTTAATTTACTTTAATCAACAATTTTATTTTCCCAATTACTTTTCCCTTGAAAATCGATAAAAGCACAGTAAATTTTTCACTACAACAATAATAGACCTTTGGAATTGTGGGAATCTGTGAATCAGCAATCAGCAGGCTACTAGCGATAAAGCTGTATTTGTATTGTTTGTTAAACAAAATAGTTAAATAAATAGATGGTTCTGGGATTTATGGGTTTCATTTACCAAGCTGAATTACCACAGAGGAATGTTCAAATTCAAATTATCCAAATGTCCTTTGTATAGTTATGATAATTAACCCCGCAGTCCCAATTTTACTTACATAAATAAGCTTTACTTATTACCTGATTAAACAAGACAGTCAAGTGATTAACAAACAATAATCGCAGGAAAATAAAACAAAAACACTTCATCTTCCTCAAAACAATAAAAATGTTGTCACTGCCACTGGCCACTGCCGACTGCCGAGCAGCCGAGCCGAAAAGATTTAAAGGTTATTCTCACTTTTAATTTTTTTTTAGTTTCACATCACCACATTATGCTCCTAATAGCGTACCTTTCTATGGTGACGGTGACAAACAGTGTGGCTACGACGTGCTACGGCAACACCTCCTAGAAACAAGGCCTGAAAGCAGATTCAAAATGGCCGCCACATTAGGCTAGCACTGCTATATCTCATTTAATAACTAGGAGGAGTAAACTGCAAAGTATAATTTACACCACTAAAAGTCACCAGATTAAATCACCAGATTTTTTTTGGCGGCAAATTTGAATTGAAACAATAATTATTAATAAGGAAGATAGGACTTGTTTTCGGTGTCGGAAGTCTACTTTTCAGGAGAGATACTCTACAGCAGTATCACAAATCATTGTGATTTGCATAATATATCAGTATTATAGTGCTGAATGATTTTCTGAATATAAATAGAATGAAATTGAATAATTTATAGATATTTCGAAGAATATTAAGGATAATAATAAATTATTAACATTCATATTAAATTGATTGAAAGTACTTTATTTTAGGCAATACTTATGTGACAAATTTAATGTAACATATTATAAATAATATATTTTATGTATGTATTATATGACACATAACATCGTAGATAAAGTTTTTATTTTACATTTAATAATATATAATTATTTGTGGATAAGTCAATTTTTTCAAACGGTATTATAAACAGCATTTTTCAGTTTTTGTAGGACCAGATTCAAAGTGTGTTGTTGAAACTAACTTTATCACATACAGCAGTCCCTGTTTGGTCTAAATCCGCACCTTGTTCGATTGGAATATGTTCTTCAATTATTGGTGAAGTACGCATATAGAGTAGTTTTTCCAAAATCTTGTAGATGACACTCTTTTCTTCCCGTTTCTTTGGAGGAGACATCCTCTCACTTGTACTTGATGTAGGATTATCCATAATGGCACTTGAAACCGTTTGCAGGATGAAAATGGAAAGCCAAAAATAATTTCAAAATTCTGAAAAGGATGTCTGTTCTCTAAAAAGAACTGAATGGGCTTCAAAAAGAACTTATTTGGTTTTGAAGTAGCTTTTAAAGAACTTATTTAGAACAACTTATAGGGTTTTGGAAATAACTGATTATAAAACTGATGTGTCACATTCGACGCTGACATTGTAAACAATAATGACACAACAATAAAAAAACAAGCGTATATGTAGTGTTGAGCGTTGCATAGATTCAATTTCCTGTACAAGTTTTGCTGGGTGTAATTTTGCCTATGAATTGACCAATGAGAAGCATCTTTTTTTGGCGGTTTATTTAAATTTACTCCTCCTAGTTATTAAATAAGGTATAGCAGGTTACGGTTGTCATCTGCTTGTTATTGAATTGATTATAATAATATTTTAATTTAATACTGCTCAAGATGAAATATTCAGAAAAATGTTTTAATGTAATAATTATTAATTATAATTTGTTGGTTTAGTCATATTTATTATAAGATTCCTAAAAATAAATCAATAATGGAAATAAGAAATAATAAGAAAGCTAGGTAGGTAACCTATAACACTTACATTATGGGTCAGCAGTTTTGGGTCTTGGGACTCTTGGGTATCATTTGGATGGTATCACACAAATTATTATTCTTGGAATATGTCTGTTTGTCTTCTTCCAACCCCCTGGCCCCTGGCACTGCTTTTGATTGCAGACTCGAGCAATCTGTTATCTGTTTTCCAATTTCTGGCGTTTTCTTACAGGTTACAGGAGAGGATCTTTTCAAGGGAACACTTTGCTTGGAAGTTGAGCAGGAAATGGGAGTTACATCTAGAAATGATTGAGGAGTAAGGGAAATCCTAATAATAAAGCAGGGGATGATTTAATTTAGTTTTTCATTTCAAGAGGTTAGTAAGTGGACAAAATTTGTTGATAAGTTGTAGTGTAACCTACCCCCCAGCTCTAAAGTTTACAATTTGAACCATGCGCAGTTGTTATATGGTTTGGGTCCTTTCAAAGTGTCAAGGTATTTTAAGAACTTACCATTTTTTAAATAAGGGCGTTCCAAATTAGAGACCATCAACTGTCCTGTTTCTTCACTAAAAACTTCCACTGTTCTTTTGATATCATTATCATGAAAGTGTAGTTCACATATACCTAAACAATGAGGCCGATAATCAACACTATAATAATAAATTATTTGAAGCTAGATGTAATAAATACCACGTACTCGATAGTTCTTAAGATCCTTAACCTTTTAACCTTCAAGAGATCGTTTCTTCCCAGTCGACGCAACCATAAATTCTTCTTAATTTCGTCTTTTGGAAAAGAAAATACGGTCTTTTTCTTGCCTGGGCAGTTGGTGACACAGCACTTGAAAGGCATTTTAAACACTGTGAGTTTATGTCAGAGCACTAAAACTCAAGTTCACGAACAATTACAACGTCTCAAAGTAATTATTAGCGTAAAATCACAATCTTGAAACATAAATTATATAATTTAAATTCAAATTTTAATTAGCCAGACCGCATACGCATGCCTCTGTAGGTAGGAGCAAAGTAACCTAATGATGCCGCCATCTTGACAGATGTGTCATTTAGCTTTCAGGCCTTGTTTCTAGGAGGTGTTGGCTACGGTCACGACATTTTGAGTCTTCTTTTTCCCAGCGTTGACGACGTTTTCTTGAAGCGGAATCTCTAGGCTGTATACTGTAACTTTAGTTAACGACATGACATGAGCTTAAATGAGGGCAATAATTATTATTGTCGGGTTCAACAGCAGCAGGTGGAGAAAATAATCATTAAAACGGAAACCTCAGATGATGACCAGTTTATGGAACCCAAGGAGGAAAACTCCTTGCTACTGATCTCGGCGAAGTTGAAGTGTGAAGATGAACAAAACGACGATGCTGGTTGCGGGCCGTCTTCTGAGTTATGTAATTTTGAGAACACTCTTGCAGCACCTTTTCCAATAAAACAAGAAAACGAAGACTTATCGACGTCGACCTTGAAAGAAGAGATTGACATCGATGACCACAAACCGGGCTGGGAGCTGCTGACTGGGAGTCGTGATAGCCGTGGAATTTTTAAGGGTGGACTCGGTCAATGTGAGCCTGTTCATGAAAGTGAGACACTTCAGGCACGATCTTCGGAAAGGAAGAGCGGAGGAGAGTTGAAGTATAACTGTGCGCATTGTCTTTTTAAAACAAATAGATCTAATTTCATCAAACATTATAAATGTAAACATTCAAAAGATGCCAAAGTGTTCAAATGTGAGGAATGTTCATTCGAAACAAAAACTAAAGGTCATTTCAACGAACATTATAAACTTAAACATTCCAAAGATGCAGAAGTGTACCAATGTCAGGAATGCTCATATGAAACAAAATGTAAAAGTAATTTGACCCAACATTATAAATATAAACATTCCAAAGATGCAGATGTGTACAAATGTCAGGAATGTTCTTACAAAACAAAAAATAAAAGTGATTTGAGTCGATATTGCAAAGGTAAACATTCCAAAGATTCTAAAATGTACAAATGTGGAGAATGTTCATATGAGACCGGCATTAAACATTATTTGACTCAACATTATAAACGTCAACATTCCAAAGATGCAGATGTGTACAAATGTGCTGAATGTCAGTATGAAACGAAAACAAAGAGAAGCCTTGTCCGACATTTGAAGTCGTCCATTCACTCGATCAGAAGGAGCTAATGGATACCAAGATACAACATGGAACTCTTTGCAACTGAAATGCAAAGTGTGGCTGGTGGCTGGCTAGGTTGTTTACCTTTTTTTTTTTAAATCAATAAAATAGCTTTTTTAAAGATTTTTAACCTTTACACTGCTCTAAACGTATATGTATGCAAAGCATTTCACTGCTCAAAGCATAATATAAACGCTTTGATTTTAAAATTGTTTTAGAGGTAAAGGAAGACGTTTTTTATGCTGTAAATTCAATTTAATAGCAATAAAAAATACATATCTAGTTATAATTTGTTTTTTTTTTAATTTTTAGTTGTTGGCTGCTCGAAACGTATATACAGGTGTCCCGTATCGTTATGTTCAAATTTTGTGAGCATATAGTAGGCTTATTTCTAAGCCTAAAAAACCCAACAGTGGCAGGTCTATCTGCATTCGTTACGAAGTTACAGGCCTAAGAAAATAATGTCTAGTAAATACAAGATTTAACTTTGAAAACCACATAAAACTTATTTTATTGACCAAATCTTTAGTTTATCATGTGTTAAAAATATCCTATTCCTTGCTGAATACAAGCTTGTGCTCGGAGGCCTATTGCAAAAGTAACAGTTTTCTCGTCTTTTTTCGCGTACCTATCTCTTGACCAGCTTGCTGAATACGATCAAATAATAATAATTTCTCTCTGGTGTATTTAGTTACAAACACCAATTCCGAAATATGCTGGTGCCGCATCTATTTGAATCCTAATGCCATTTCGTATGAGCAGGGGAACCTCTACTCTCTACTAATGTTTATTTCGGTGACGTTTACTCATGTGTGGCAATTTTTGTGGCTTACAAAGTTGAATCTTGTTATTTACTAGTCATAATTTTCTTAGGCCTGTAACTTCGTAACGAATAAAGATAGACCTGTCACTTTTGGGTTTTTTGGGCTCAAAATTAAGCCTACTATATGCTCAAGAATTTTGAACATAACGATTATACGGGACACCCTGTATACGCGATATTGGTGGGGTGATCATACAGGTATGTCTGGACAGGATTCAAATAATTTCAGTATTATTGTTTTCAATGCCAGGGGTCATTAAAGAAAATTTATGTTAATTTATTTAGGTACTATACTCAGTTCTGTTTGTTATAATTACGCTGCTTGCGAAAAAAAATCGGACACTTGACTTTCTATAATTTTTATTTATTTTGAATTTTAATATTTTTATGCAACGAATACTGGTATTGAATTTTTAATTTTTAATGGAATTTTATTTATATTAAGCAGAGAAATATATTTTTTTTACCTCATAAAGTGCATCCTTATATAATAAAGATTTAATTTTTTATAGCGTTGTTATAAAATATGCGAGTTTTAGCGGCCACGGTTACGGTCCTGGTAGATTTCGTCGGAATTTTGTTAAATTAGCGTTCGACTGCTCCGGACACGTTTATATACGTATGTATACTCAGGCTGCTCCAAACGTATATGAACGCACATGCATTTATATCGCGCATACACAGAGCAGCTGTGAAATATATTCGCGCAGTGTAAAGGTTAAACTATTAATTTTCTAAAAATTAAATTAAAGTATTAAAGGTATTTAAAATACATACAGGGTGTCAATTTAAAAATTTGCCACCCTCGAATTCTCCCTTGAAAAATGTTTCTCAAAGAAACCCTGAAACAGGTCAATTTTTAAATTTAATTTATGTTCTATTTGACCGCTAGTGGTAGAGCTAGGAATTATTATTATTGTTATTATGATCGATTTTAAGGAAACGAACAATCCAAGAGCAAGAGAGAAATGGCCGTGGTTGAAATATGTACGATACGATTATTAAATTGGAAGAATAAATAAAATGTAAGTTAAAGTTAAACAGTGTTTTACTCCTCGAAAGGCACCGAAATTTCAAAATCAAGTCCAGCGGAAACAACGGTTTTAGCACCGATGATGGAAGGGTGAAAAATATAGAAATAAATATCCTGAGACGAGCAGATGCTGTTCTTAATATTATTCGGATCTGATATTAGGAATAAAAAACGTCGTCGATCTGATAAATGAAGTTGAAAAGTTTTGTAGTATTAAAATTAAATATTTAGTATTTGGTGTAAAGTTCTCTTCAAATAACTTATTCATACTCTGAAAATAATTTATTGCATAAATAGACTTTGAATTAAAACAATAAACATTTCGCTAATATTTTGTTTAAAGAGGGAGCATCGGTCTTAACTATTATAACGAGACCGCTCTGGAAACATTCTATTCGTTTCGTTTCATGAAGAACTCCTAGCCCACCATTTCATTTGTTTTGTTTACATTCTTTTTTTATACTGAGTTAGTCAATGGGTACGTTCACCTGACGTCAACTGTTGAATAGCAGCGCAAAACGGTTGAGTACAAGTTGTTTCAACATGTTGGAAATAGTCTGAACGCATTGTTGACATCGAGAGATATGTGACATGTTTCTGGATACGATTCAAGTTCATAGAAGTAATTATTAGCATTTATTTGTCGCTGATTGTATCAGGAGCATTCTTACTTGCAACTTTTACTTCCCACTTGGTGCATGTCCGCAACATACACGTTGACTGTGCTGAGCGTGAAATATTTACGCTCACAAAACTACTCAACAGTTGAACAACGGTTGTAAGTGAGCGGTAGTCTGAACGCAAGCGATACCTCAACAACTCAACGGTTGACGTCAGGTGAACGTACCCAATGACATGTTCGCGACAGTTCCAGTCACATGTCACGTGACACATTGACGGACAGTGTTGGTTCTGTGGATTTCTGGAGTGGTCTCACCGAACACGAATCGACGGCCGGTGCGCCGGTGCAACCTTCGAGAAGGTACCTACTGTTAGTACTGTTTCGCTGACACGTCGGGGGGAACTATACAGGGTGTTCCGTAAGTAATGGTCCGTGGTGAAATGGGAGGTTCTTGGTTTAAAAATATTACGATCTGACACTACTTGCTCTAACAAAATCTTGAGCCGTTTTCTAGCGACGCACCGTTTCGGTAGAGTGTTTTGAACCGTGTTTGATTTGACGTCACCGTTTACTACCACCGCTGAAATGTTGGTTTTTAAAACCGGTTTAAAAACGAAAACATATAACCACACACATCAACAAAGAATGGAAGAAGTGTTAAGAGAGGTACTTTTATCAGATGATTCTAATAATCTGAACGAAATATTATTGAAATATAACTTAATTATTTTAATTAAGTGGATATTGGATAACGAAGAAGATAGTTTGTTATTCGCTATTCCGTACGTGCAAAATATTGTCGTATTGATGGTTACAATGAAGTATATGGTTACCTTCTTATTTGGGACACGATTTTTTTCAATTATTTAGGATGATCCGACATTCATTCCTTGAATTACTGACTGAAGTAACCCATACAGCACAGAACATTCTGAGAATATTCTATTTAGGTACCAATATACCAATTTAAGAATATTCTACCAAAATATTCTTAGAATATTCATAGCATATTAACAAACGAATGAGAATTAATATTCTATTTAAGTGACAAATATACCAACTTAAGAATATTCTTTAAAAATATTCTTAGGAGATCCATAGCACATATTCACATGAACAATAATTATATAATAATATAATATAATTAATAATATGTTCACCGATTTTACAAAACATTTTTATTAATAATTTCAACTTGCAGGCATTTATACCTTATTTAATAACTAGGAGGAGTAAATTTAAATAAACCGCCAAAAAAAGATGCTTCTCATTGGTCAATTCATAGGCAAAATTACACCCAGCAAAACTTGTACAGGAAATTGAATCTATGCAACGCTCAACACTACATATACGCTTGTTTTTTTATTGTTGTGTCATTATTGTTTACAATGTCAGCGTCGAATGTGACACATCAGTTTTATAATCAGTTATTTCCAAAACCCTATAAGTTGTTCTAAATAAGTTCTTCAAAAGTTATTTCAAAACCAAATAAGTTCTTTTTGAAGCCCTGCAGCGTGCCTTGCACGCTACGTTTTCTTTTTCAAAATTTTAATTCTCGATTTGGAATATTTTTATAAAGTTCAGAAAAGTTATGATTGACTGTACATTTTCGCTGATGTAGGAGGCTGTATTAGGCAAAGATCACGAACGAACACCTGGCAGCTATTAAGAAATTCTTGCTTTTGTTATTTAAGTAAGACGTAGAAAACATGTCTGGTCGATTTTCTGTCCCGGTTCTGGGTTTTCAAAGTTTGAAAAGTATATCATCTTGTGCGAATTAATTTTCCGCGTCTAATGAGACCACTCTCATCTTGCTACTCTAGATTTCCGATTAGTTATCCAGATAAAACCTAAAAGATTATTTCTTTGGGTGTGGGTTAAAAAAAAACATGAAAAGATAGTCGAGAAACCCATAAAGAAATATAAACAACTTGCATTTCGTTCTGAGACACGACAGGCCTCGAGTATATGCGGATTCACGATTGTGAGATTTAAGTTTGGATAGAGGGAGAACGGAAGAGGTTGGTCGTACTGCCGAAAGTGTACCAGAGTATATGGGAGTCGATCCGACAACGTCGCGTGCGAGTTTTAAGTGTTGCATACTGTCAATGATGAGATTTGGAGTGGAAAGTAGGTCAACATTTTCGGTTAGACGGTAGTTGGGGCGCATGAGTAGCGTCACCCCAGAAAAATTATAAGTAAGGGTAAGAGGACGCGTTAGATTCATTTTTGGGTCTTAGTTCGGCAGGTCATGTAGCTTGTCTACAAGTTCGTAAATTAGTATTAGTCCCTTGTGTAAGCACACGATGGATATGGTGAAGTTATTTCTGTGAAAGATGCAGTCTTACGTAAGTAATCTTCTGAATTTAATTTTGGTCATCATAACTAATGTTCGCTTTCTTGTCTTTACAGACAAGGGACGTGGTTTTGGACTTACTTACTTACTACTAGATTTAGTTTTGGACTTACTTACTTATTATTGGATTTAGTTTTAAACTTATTTTGGAGTTTCAAGTTCTAGAATGTTAGGTCCCGACTTCCAGTTTTGATTTTTAACTACTAATTTCCGATTTCCAGTTTTTGATTTCGATCTTTGAATTTCTAAGTTTTAACTTTTGATTCCTGAATGTTAATTTCGAACTTCTAGTTTCTGAGTTTTGAGTTCCAACTTTCAAATTTCTGATTCACATGAAAGTTTACATAAAGATTCGATCATGTGGAGGCTTAGGTAGGTACCTACCTAGGTAGGTATACTAACCTGTGTGAGGGGTGATATTTGAAGAAGCTTGGAGAAATAAAGAAGAGTGGTGGAGTTTAGTTTGGAGGCATGGAAGGTTTCATCAGGCAGAGGTTCTAGCGCTTTTATATTTGGTCGTCCCAAGGTAGCAGGGGGAGCAGTCCAGCTCATCCGGCACCTGGAGCACCAACCAAGGGGTGCTAACACCAGTGCAAAGGCAGTTCCAGCAACCATGCCGGCCTAGTCTTTGATCATCGCGCTTAGGTTAGAGGAACCTTAGTTCGTCAGTTTTGAGATGGAGTTTTGAATAATAAGGTATGTCTTTATGAGTGAATAAACTTTTGCTATTTTCCGATAATCAAGAAAATTAAATAAATTCAAGTACAGTGTTTAATTGATTTCATCACCTATGACTTTCTAAGTGAATTTGATTTTTGATAATATGTTATGAACTTTTATTGTGGTCAACAAGTGACTAATGTAATGGTTATGTGTAAAAATAATTTATTAAATTTATCGTATGTGTTTAGGATTTCGAGTTGGAGATGATCATTTTCTAAATTAAATTTTGAATTTCAGATTTTGTAGGTAGATACCTGTTTTTATATTGAAACTTTTGCTTAAGATAAATTTAAATTTTTGAGAAATAACTTCTGATTTAACTCGGAGTTCTATTCAGAATCATACCTATGTGTTATAGTTTAGAAATTGTTTAATAGAATTTGAACTTTAGAAATTTTTATCTGAACTATTGAAATGATATAGGTACCTATTTTGAATTTTAGTCATGTAAGTTTGATATCTTTGGTAATAAGGTAGTATTTATGTTTGAAGGTTTGAATCAGGATTACTGGTTTTGATTATTAGATTTATTGTTTAGGTATAAGATCTATTGGTGATTACCAGCCTAGTCTATTGTACTGATGAAATTGATTTTAATAAATCTTTGTATTAAAATTCAACAATTTTAGAGTATTAAGAATCAACCCTCCTCATGTTCTTTTAAATTATTTATTCAATCAGTAGAGTAACATCAAGAATAAGGCGATATATCCTGGTATATTTTGGTGAGGTTTATTAATTTTTGGTTATTGTTTTTAAAATTGTTAGGAGTTACTACGGGTCCAGTCTGGTTCGGTGAATGCTGGATTTTCCAGAGGAAGGCCACATTTATCTGTCCCGGGCTGGATAATCACAACGAACCTTTTGGTGAAGTTTGGTTTTGGTTTGATACTTTGGAAATTTTAGACGATCACTTTTCAAAATTTAAAATTTATTTTTCTTCCGACATTTAGAATATTTGGGTGGGGCATTCGAAATTTGATATGTCCTACTCGACAGGCCAATGTGGCTAATGTTACAAATTTGCCTAGTCACATTGAGATCTGTCAATAGCCACCTCCTTTTTGGGGTTAAGGTAAGTGAATTATTTTTTATTATTCAACTTTTTGAGTGGGAGTAAGCGAGGGGGAGGAAGGCTCCAAGCGGTGCGTGACCAGGATAAATCAATCTCCTTATTCTTTTTTCGAAAACTTTCTCAAACTTTGAGAAGAATTAATGAACATGAGGTGTTGATGTTTTAGTGATCTTTGAGAAAGACTTTTTCAAAATTTAGACAAGTAAAGACAAATACCTTTCTTAGTTGCGTAAAGTTTACAGATGGACTAAAACCAAAAGGTAAGGTTTGAAATTTTCAACGAAGGACTTCGAGGGAATTCAGACCTGTGGTATTTGAGTCCGTGTTGTTTTCTTTTTGACGTTTCAGCTTTTTAGGTTCCAGCCCAGACGGTGTGGTAAACCTGAAGATGTGGTTTTCGAGTTCGATAATTTTTTAATTTTTCAGCTTAGGTGGAGTTACAGATAGAATCAGCAACAATCTGATTTTTGAAATTTTGGTTTTGGATAATTCTGTTAGGTCAGGTCAAGTCAACTAAGAAAAGGAACGACAATTTTCGTTTTCTTTGTTTCAGGTAAAGTTGGTTGAAAAGTCTTGTTTGAGAATTTTGAGGCAAAAATTTTTTTTTTTGAGATAAATAGTGAAGATGGATTTTATTGAGGAAAATACTGCAGTCGGTTTTGAGGTCGTTGATCTCAAGGTAGATGAGATGAAGTTATAAAATTTTGAGTTAGGGTTCTTTTTCGTCCTTTTCCGCCCTGCACCGTCTAAAGCGAAAACTGACAGTCCTTTTTTTTTTATAGCAACATCATGAGCTTATTCTTTTTTGGTTTTTGGACGTTACACACCAGTGAATGGTAGTTTTTATAAGGATGTTGATTATAGTTCTTTTGACCCAGTCGATTTTTCCAATCGACTTAAATGGCAGTCCGAGGTGAGCAAAGTTTCTAAACTTTATCCACAAATCCAGGAGAAAATTAGAAAATCTTTTGAGAAAAATGTTAAGAGATATAACCTTCGTAGGCGAGAAGTTAATTATCAGGAAGGTGATAAAGTGTGGAAGAAAAACTTCGTTCTTTCCAAAGCGGTTGATAAGTTTTCTAAGAAATTAGCTCCGAAGTATGTCCCGGCTATGATAAAGAAAATTAAAGGTACTGGTAAGGTTGTTGTTCTTTCAGATCTGTCAGGAAAAATCCTGGGAGATTTTCACGTAAGTGATATTAAACCATTTGTTGAGATTCAGAATAGCCAGTGTTAGTGTAGAGCGCGCTTTAGGGGTGACCTAGTTGTGTTGTATTCAAGTTGGCGCCCCTAGTGTAAAGCTCCGTTCACACGCAAAGGCGAAATACATCCTATTTGTTTTTAGTTTGAGAATTTAGAAAGAATTCGTTTAGTGTGTCAATAGTAAGTTTTTCAGTAAATTTAGTTACGGTTTTGGAGAAAAAGTAAAGGTTGTTTAGAGTCAGGAGTCTTTGTAGAGGTTGAGTCGAGTTTAGAGAAAATCCTTTTATAGGTACTTAGGTTAAAATAATTTGAGACTGATAACGTTAGCGTACAAATTAAATAAATTTAGCTAACCTACCAGTAATTGTTGTTGAGGTAGAGGTTGAGTTACACTTTAGTCATGGCCAGACTAATTTGTAAAATATTTTTAAACGGTCGCGTTAGAGCCCCATGCAAATAAGTGAGCTACGTGACTAGGCGTTAGGTTGAGTTGTTTTAGGTGAGTTCTTAATTGAAAATTTCGAGTTTTGTTAGAGTTGATAATTGGCATAATCTAAATATAAATCTGAGCTGTTATCATCCTAACAGTAACTTTCAGGAACGATCCGTTGAGTAGAGTTGAGAATTGAGGTAGTTATAATATTTTTAGGTTGAGATCTTGAAAAAAAAAAAAAAAGCTCCTGATGATAAAAATCTTTTCCATTCCTTTGATTAAGGTTAAGTCGAGTCAATATTTTTAGCTAGAGTTTGAGATTCAATAAGTACAGTTAGTTGAAATTTAAGAATTCTTTCAGTTGACACATTATCTTGAATATCTTTAATGGTGTTTAATTTTGGCGGAACAACATTAACCGGGTGGTTAATGAGTTATGATTGGAAATTAACTATACAGATTTTGACAAGGAATTTTGAGTTTTAGAAGTCTCGTCATTTGTAAGAACTTTTCAAGTTTGCTCTTTTGAGAACATTTGAGTAGTGTAACAGTTAAGAGTAAAGATCTTTCTCTTTGAAAATTTTTATTTCCTTGAAATTGAGATAGAGTTCGTTGGTAGGTAAAACCACATATAGGTCCAACGTTTGAGATTTGATTTTCTTTTTGAAAATTTTATTCTGTAATAATTAAGATAGGGCTCGTTGGTAAGTAAAACCACATATAGGTCCAACGGTTGAGATTTGATTTTCTTTTTGAAAATTTTATTCTTTGAGATAGGGTTCATTGGTAAGTAAAACCACTTCATAGGTCCAATGATTGAGATTTGGTTTCTCGTTTGAAAAATTTTCTTTAGACAATGACAACATCTTTGGGGTTATTTTTGGTACTTTCCACCCTGGTGTTACCTAAAGAGAAAGTATCCAGCCATTTTGAAAATAGTTCCAGTGGCTGATTTCTTGTATATATTTCTATGTGCTTCTTTCTTTTTTTTCTTTTTCACTGTTTTCAGTATACATCTAAGTTCGCTTTTGATCTTTTATCTCTTCTTTAGGGTCCTTTTGTTTGCCCTTTTCCGCCCTGCCCCGTCTAAAGTGAAAACGACAATCGGGTCCTTTTTCGTCCTTTTCCGCCCTGCACCGTCTAAAGTGAAAACTGACAGTCCTTTTAGGACAATATAGTATGTTTACCCTTTGATGACAATTTTGAATTGGAGAATTATTTCCAATTTCTCTTAAGTAAAGTAGGGACTTTACTCCCTATATTTTGACGTCGAGTTCCACCTTGGTCAACATATCAGTGTAGTTCTGAAGGTCTAACACATTTGTGTAAGTTTTAGAGTAATGAATTGAAGTTGAGATAGTTTTGAGTCTTTGAGTTTAGGTGTCTGGGTAAGTCTCGACGGGTTCTTGAGTAAGAATGGCCGCACAGTTCCAGTACCACTTTGAGTCATTCAGTAGAGAAATTTAGTGACGTAGGTCTCAGTAGAGGAAAATCTTGGAAAATTAAATCTGTCTTACTACTGATACTTAGCGTTCGCGTTAATTAATTTTGAGAAATAAAATCCGAGTTGGAGTTTCAGAATTTCATCTATTCTTGTGCTTTTGATAACCACTTGACTGAATCTTGTTGAATAATTTGGACGTTTTTGGAAAACAATTTTGACATTTTTGAGTATAGATCATTTAGATATCCCGATTTTGACATTTTTGAGTATAGATAATTTAGATATCCCGATTTTGACATTTTTTGAGTATGAATATCTTCGATATTTCGGTTTTGACATTTTGAGGTATGAATAATTTTGATTTGGAGGTATCCAGATCAAAATACTTTGAGTATGAACAATTTTGACATTTAACCCGATTTAGACGTCTTGGAGTTTGAGATATAAGTAGAACTCTTAGATTTAAAATTTCTTTAGGCTTTTCTATGTAGAAATTTAGTTTTGGCTCTTTTAGATTTCTCTATGATTTCCTTTGTTAGGAATCATATTTCGCTCCAAAGTCGTTAGGACGTTATTCTTAACTAACTAACGATCGAGGAAACCTTTTTAGCTTTTGACGTTAAATCTCTAGTCGCTAGGAAACGCACTAGAGGGGTGTATTTTGGCATTTCCGGCCTCATAAGCGGAGAATTGCCCTGTCGTCTAGTCAGCTGCTTAGCCCCCAGCTGATGAAGTAGGTGGTATTGTCTGGCGACATACCGACCATAGGGGCCGAATCTTTAAGGTTTCGTCATCCTGGCAGTATTGCCAACTCACGAGTTTCGGTCACTGAATTTCCTTGAGGTGTTCAGGCAGACCCAACTCCTTGATTTTTTTGTGTGTAGGACGAAGTCGGTAATCGATTGACGACAGCCGGAGTTTCTCTAATGGAGAACTCTGTTTCACATAATTTTAGTTTTATTTTATGGATGAGTACGGTGTTGGAGGTTATTGGTTCTGGTATAGTCTGTTCAACCAGAGGTTAGGGAAAATATTTAGCTTTCTTTTGAAAAATCTTTAGTTACAAGGTAGTGTACTAGAGGGGTGCATTATGTCATTTCCAGCCTTATAAATGGAAAGGGCCTGCCGTTTAGTCAGTTGTGGAGCCCCCGACTGATGAAGTAGGAGGTATAGTCACGAGACATGCCAACCACAGGGGCCAATTATTTGAGCTTCGCTACATAGGCAAATATTGCCACCATAAGAGTTTTGTCCTTTTGAGTCCCTTTGTGTTCTCATAAGACTCAACTTATTTTGATAAGTTATGTGTAGAGCGGAGTTAGTTTCCGAATAACGGCAGTCAGGTTTTCCTTTTGGGAGCCTGTTTAACCTAGTTTTAGTAACCAGAGTCCTACTGGCGGTTTCCGAGGTCAGGGCTCGCCCATATTGCTTTATGTTTGAAACATGGAGTGTTTAAAACTTGTTCTTTCTGTCTTTTCTTTCGGTTTGTTGGGATTTGTTAGTTGTTGACTCGAGAGGAGCTCTCTCGGAAAAGTTTCTTGTGGAGACTTTTCCTTCCTTTTTACAAGGGGGGGTGTGCAGCGTGCCTTGCACGCTACGTTTTCTTTTTCAAAATTTTAATTCTCGATTTGGAATATTTTTATAAAGTTCAGAAAAGTTATGATTGACTGTACATTTTCGCTGATGTAGGAGGCTGTATTAGGCAAAGATCACGAACGAACACCTGGCAGCTATTAAGAAATTCTTGCTTTTGTTATTTAAGTAAGACGTAGAAAACATGTCTGGTCGATTTTCTGTCCCGGTTCTGGGTTTTCAAAGTTTGAAAAGTATATCATCTTGTGCGAATTAATTTTCCGCGTCTAATGAGACCACTCTCATCTTGCTACTCTAGATTTCCGATTAGTTATCCAGATAAAACCTAAAAGATTATTTCTTTGGGTGTGGGTTAAAAAAAAACATGAAAAGATAGTCGAGAAACCCATAAAGAAATATAAACAACTTGCATTTCGTTCTGAGACACGACAGGCCTCGAGTATATGCGGATTCACGATTGTGAGATTTAAGTTTGGATAGAGGGAGAACGGAAGAGGTTGGTCGTACTGCCGAAAGTGTACCAGAGTATATGGGAGTCGATCCGACAACGTCGCGTGCGAGTTTTAAGTGTTGCATACTGTCAATGATGAGATTTGGAGTGGAAAGTAGGTCAACATTTTCGGTTAGACGGTAGTTGGGGCGCATGAGTAGCGTCACCCCAGAAAAATTATAAGTAAGGGTAAGAGGACGCGTTAGATTCATTTTTGGGTCTTAGTTCGGCAGGTCATGTAGCTTGTCTACAAGTTCGTAAATTAGTATTAGTCCCTTGTGTAAGCACACGATGGATATGGTGAAGTTATTTCTGTGAAAGATGCAGTCTTACGTAAGTAATCTTCTGAATTTAATTTTGGTCATCATAACTAATGTTCGCTTTCTTGTCTTTACAGACAAGGGACGTGGTTTTGGACTTACTTACTTACTACTAGATTTAGTTTTGGACTTACTTACTTATTATTGGATTTAGTTTTAAACTTATTTTGGAGTTTCAAGTTCTAGAATGTTAGGTCCCGACTTCCAGTTTTGATTTTTAACTACTAATTTCCGATTTCCAGTTTTTGATTTCGATCTTTGAATTTCTAAGTTTTAACTTTTGATTCCTGAATGTTAATTTCGAACTTCTAGTTTCTGAGTTTTGAGTTCCAACTTTCAAATTTCTGATTCACATGAAAGTTTACATAAAGATTCGATCATGTGGAGGCTTAGGTAGGTACCTACCTAGGTAGGTATACTAACCTGTGTGAGGGGTGATATTTGAAGAAGCTTGGAGAAATAAAGAAGAGTGGTGGAGTTTAGTTTGGAGGCATGGAAGGTTTCATCAGGCAGAGGTTCTAGCGCTTTTATATTTGGTCGTCCCAAGGTAGCAGGGGGAGCAGTCCAGCTCATCCGGCACCTGGAGCACCAACCAAGGGGTGCTAACACCAGTGCAAAGGCAGTTCCAGCAACCATGCCGGCCTAGTCTTTGATCATCGCGCTTAGGTTAGAGGAACCTTAGTTCGTCAGTTTTGAGATGGAGTTTTGAATAATAAGGTATGTCTTTATGAGTGAATAAACTTTTGCTATTTTCCGATAATCAAGAAAATTAAATAAATTCAAGTACAGTGTTTAATTGATTTCATCACCTATGACTTTCTAAGTGAATTTGATTTTTGATAATATGTTATGAACTTTTATTGTGGTCAACAAGTGACTAATGTAATGGTTATGTGTAAAAATAATTTATTAAATTTATCGTATGTGTTTAGGATTTCGAGTTGGAGATGATCATTTTCTAAATTAAATTTTGAATTTCAGATTTTGTAGGTAGATACCTGTTTTTATATTGAAACTTTTGCTTAAGATAAATTTAAATTTTTGAGAAATAACTTCTGATTTAACTCGGAGTTCTATTCAGAATCATACCTATGTGTTATAGTTTAGAAATTGTTTAATAGAATTTGAACTTTAGAAATTTTTATCTGAACTATTGAAATGATATAGGTACCTATTTTGAATTTTAGTCATGTAAGTTTGATATCTTTGGTAATAAGGTAGTATTTATGTTTGAAGGTTTGAATCAGGATTACTGATTTTGATTATTAGATTTATTGTTTAGGTATAAGATCTATTGGTGATTACCAGCCTAGTCTATTGTACTGATGAAATTGATTTTAATAAATCTTTGTATTAAAATTCAACAATTTTAGAGTATTAAGAATCAACCCTCCTCATGTTCTTTTAAATTATTTATTCAATCAGTAGAGTAACATCAAGAATAAGGCGATATATCCTGGTATATTTTGGTGAGGTTTATTAATTTTTGGTTATTGTTTTTAAAATTGTTAGGAGTTACTACGGGTCCAGTCTGGTTCGGTGAATGCTGGATTTTCCAGAGGAAGGCCACATTTATCTGTCCCGGGCTGGATAATCACAACGAACCTTTTGGTGAAGTTTGGTTTTGGTTTGATACTTTGGAAATTTTAGACGATCACTTTTCAAAATTTAAAATTTATTTTTCTTCCGACATTTAGAATATTTGGGTGGGGCATTCGAAATTTGATATGTCCTACTCGACAGGCCAATGTGGCTAATGTTACAAATTTGCCTAGTCACATTGAGATCTGTCAATAGCCACCTCCTTTTTGGGGTTAAGGTAAGTGAATTATTTTTTATTATTCAACTTTTTGAGTGGGAGTAAGCGAGGGGGAGGAAGGCTCCAAGCGGTGCGTGACCAGGATAAATCAATCTCCTTATTCTTTTTTCGAAAACTTTCTCAAACTTTGAGAAGAATTAATGAACATGAGGTGTTGATGTTTTAGTGATCTTTGAGAAAGACTTTTTCAAAATTTAGACAAGTAAAGACAAATACCTTTCTTAGTTGCGTAAAGTTTACAGATGGACTAAAACCAAAAGGTAAGGTTTGAAATTTTCAACGAAGGACTTCGAGGGAATTCAGACCTGTGGTATTTGAGTCCGTGTTGTTTTCTTTTTGACGTTTCAGCTTTTTAGGTTCCAGCCCAGACGGTGTGGTAAACCTGAAGATGTGGTTTTCGAGTTCGATAATTTTTTAATTTTTCAGCTTAGGTGGAGTTACAGATAGAATCAGCAACAATCTGATTTTTGAAATTTTGGTTTTGGATAATTCTGTTAGGTCAGGTCAAGTCAACTAAGAAAAGGAACGACAATTTTCGTTTTCTTTGTTTCAGGTAAAGTTGGTTGAAAAGTCTTGTTTGAGAATTTTGAGGCAAAAATTTTTTTTTTTGAGATAAATAGTGAAGATGGATTTTATTGAGGAAAATACTGCAGTCGGTTTTGAGGTCGTTGATCTCAAGGTAGATGAGATGAAGTTATAAAATTTTGAGTTAGGGTTCTTTTTCGTCCTTTTCCGCCCTGCACCGTCTAAAGCGAAAACTGACAGTCCTTTTTTTTTTATAGCAACATCATGAGCTTATTCTTTTTTGGTTTTTGGACGTTACACACCAGTGAATGGTAGTTTTTATAAGGATGTTGATTATAGTTCTTTTGACCCAGTCGATTTTTCCAATCGACTTAAATGGCAGTCCGAGGTGAGCAAAGTTTCTAAACTTTATCCACAAATCCAGGAGAAAATTAGAAAATCTTTTGAGAAAAATGTTAAGAGATATAACCTTCGTAGGCGAGAAGTTAATTATCAGGAAGGTGATAAAGTGTGGAAGAAAAACTTCGTTCTTTCCAAAGCGGTTGATAAGTTTTCTAAGAAATTAGCTCCGAAGTATGTCCCGGCTATGATAAAGAAAATTAAAGGTACTGGTAAGGTTGTTGTTCTTTCAGATCTGTCAGGAAAAATCCTGGGAGATTTTCACGTAAGTGATATTAAACCATTTGTTGAGATTCAGAATAGCCAGTGTTAGTGTAGAGCGCGCTTTAGGGGTGACCTAGTTGTGTTGTATTCAAGTTGGCGCCCCTAGTGTAAAGCTCCGTTCACACGCAAAGGCGAAATACATCCTATTTGTTTTTAGTTTGAGAATTTAGAAAGAATTCGTTTAGTGTGTCAATAGTAAGTTTTTCAGTAAATTTAGTTACGGTTTTGGAGAAAAAGTAAAGGTTGTTTAGAGTCAGGAGTCTTTGTAGAGGTTGAGTCGAGTTTAGAGAAAATCCTTTTATAGGTACTTAGGTTAAAATAATTTGAGACTGATAACGTTAGCGTACAAATTAAATAAATTTAGCTAACCTACCAGTAATTGTTGTTGAGGTAGAGGTTGAGTTACACTTTAGTCATGGCCAGACTAATTTGTAAAATATTTTTAAACGGTCGCGTTAGAGCCCCATGCAAATAAGTGAGCTACGTGACTAGGCGTTAGGTTGAGTTGTTTTAGGTGAGTTCTTAATTGAAAATTTCGAGTTTTGTTAGAGTTGATAATTGGCATAATCTAAATATAAATCTGAGCTGTTATCATCCTAACAGTAACTTTCAGGAACGATCCGTTGAGTAGAGTTGAGAATTGAGGTAGTTATAATATTTTTAGGTTGAGATCTTGAAAAAAAAAAAAAAAGCTCCTGATGATAAAAATCTTTTCCATTCCTTTGATTAAGGTTAAGTCGAGTCAATATTTTTAGCTAGAGTTTGAGATTCAATAAGTACAGTTAGTTGAAATTTAAGAATTCTTTCAGTTGACACATTATCTTGAATATCTTTAATGGTGTTTAATTTTGGCGGAACAACATTAACCGGGTGGTTAATGAGTTATGATTGGAAATTAACTATACAGATTTTGACAAGGAATTTTGAGTTTTAGAAGTCTCGTCATTTGTAAGAACTTTTCAAGTTTGCTCTTTTGAGAACATTTGAGTAGTGTAACAGTTAAGAGTAAAGATCTTTCTCTTTGAAAATTTTTATTTCCTTGAAATTGAGATAGAGTTCGTTGGTAGGTAAAACCACATATAGGTCCAACGTTTGAGATTTGATTTTCTTTTTGAAAATTTTATTCTGTAATAATTAAGATAGGGCTCGTTGGTAAGTAAAACCACATATAGGTCCAACGGTTGAGATTTGATTTTCTTTTTGAAAATTTTATTCTTTGAGATAGGGTTCATTGGTAAGTAAAACCACTTCATAGGTCCAATGATTGAGATTTGGTTTCTCGTTTGAAAAATTTTCTTTAGACAATGACAACATCTTTGGGGTTATTTTTGGTACTTTCCACCCTGGTGTTACCTAAAGAGAAAGTATCCAGCCATTTTGAAAATAGTTCCAGTGGCTGATTTCTTGTATATATTTCTATGTGCTTCTTTCTTTTTTTTCTTTTTCACTGTTTTCAGTATACATCTAAGTTCGCTTTTGATCTTTTATCTCTTCTTTAGGGTCCTTTTGTTTGCCCTTTTCCGCCCTGCCCCGTCTAAAGTGAAAACGACAATCGGGTCCTTTTTCGTCCTTTTCCGCCCTGCACCGTCTAAAGTGAAAACTGACAGTCCTTTTAGGACAATATAGTATGTTTACCCTTTGATGACAATTTTGAATTGGAGAATTATTTCCAATTTCTCTTAAGTAAAGTAGGGACTTTACTCCCTATATTTTGACGTCGAGTTCCACCTTGGTCAACATATCAGTGTAGTTCTGAAGGTCTAACACATTTGTGTAAGTTTTAGAGTAATGAATTGAAGTTGAGATAGTTTTGAGTCTTTGAGTTTAGGTGTCTGGGTAAGTCTCGACGGGTTCTTGAGTAAGAATGGCCGCACAGTTCCAGTACCACTTTGAGTCATTCAGTAGAGAAATTTAGTGACGTAGGTCTCAGTAGAGGAAAATCTTGGAAAATTAAATCTGTCTTACTACTGATACTTAGCGTTCGCGTTAATTAATTTTGAGAAATAAAATCCGAGTTGGAGTTTCAGAATTTCATCTATTCTTGTGCTTTTGATAACCACTTGACTGAATCTTGTTGAATAATTTGGACGTTTTTGGAAAACAATTTTGACATTTTTGAGTATAGATCATTTAGATATCCCGATTTTGACATTTTTGAGTATAGATAATTTAGATATCCCGATTTTGACATTTTTTGAGTATGAATATCTTCGATATTTCGGTTTTGACATTTTGAGGTATGAATAATTTTGATTTGGAGGTATCCAGATCAAAATACTTTGAGTATGAACAATTTTGACATTTAACCCGATTTAGACGTCTTGGAGTTTGAGATATAAGTAGAACTCTTAGATTTAAAATTTCTTTAGGCTTTTCTATGTAGAAATTTAGTTTTGGCTCTTTTAGATTTCTCTATGATTTCCTTTGTTAGGAATCATATTTCGCTCCAAAGTCGTTAGGACGTTATTCTTAACTAACTAACGATCGAGGAAACCTTTTTAGCTTTTGACGTTAAATCTCTAGTCGCTAGGAAACGCACTAGAGGGGTGTATTTTGGCATTTCCGGCCTCATAAGCGGAGAATTGCCCTGTCGTCTAGTCAGCTGCTTAGCCCCCAGCTGATGAAGTAGGTGGTATTGTCTGGCGACATACCGACCATAGGGGCCGAATCTTTAAGGTTTCGTCATCCTGGCAGTATTGCCAACTCACGAGTTTCGGTCACTGAATTTCCTTGAGGTGTTCAGGCAGACCCAACTCCTTGATTTTTTTGTGTGTAGGACGAAGTCGGTAATCGATTGACGACAGCCGGAGTTTCTCTAATGGAGAACTCTGTTTCACATAATTTTAGTTTTATTTTATGGATGAGTACGGTGTTGGAGGTTATTGGTTCTGGTATAGTCTGTTCAACCAGAGGTTAGGGAAAATATTTAGCTTTCTTTTGAAAAATCTTTAGTTACAAGGTAGTGTACTAGAGGGGTGCATTATGTCATTTCCAGCCTTATAAATGGAAAGGGCCTGCCGTTTAGTCAGTTGTGGAGCCCCCGACTGATGAAGTAGGAGGTATAGTCACGAGACATGCCAACCACAGGGGCCAATTATTTGAGCTTCGCTACATAGGCAAATATTGCCACCATAAGAGTTTTGTCCTTTTGAGTCCCTTTGTGTTCTCATAAGACTCAACTTATTTTGATAAGTTATGTGTAGAGCGGAGTTAGTTTCCGAATAACGGCAGTCAGGTTTTCCTTTTGGGAGCCTGTTTAACCTAGTTTTAGTAACCAGAGTCCTACTGGCGGTTTCCGAGGTCAGGGCTCGCCCATATTGCTTTATGTTTGAAACATGGAGTGTTTAAAACTTGTTCTTTCTGTCTTTTCTTTCGGTTTGTTGGGATTTGTTAGTTGTTGACTCGAGAGGAGCTCTCTCGGAAAAGTTTCTTGTGGAGACTTTTCCTTCCTTTTTACAAGGGGGGGTGTGCAGCGTGCCTTGCACGCTACGTTTTCTTTTTCAAAATTTTAATTCTCGATTTGGAATATTTTTATAAAGTTCAGAAAAGTTATGATTGACTGTACATTTTCGCTGATGTAGGAGGCTGTATTAGGCAAAGATCACGAACGAACACCTGGCAGCTATTAAGAAATTCTTGCTTTTGTTATTTAAGTAAGACGTAGAAAACATGTCTGGTCGATTTTCTGTCCCGGTTCTGGGTTTTCAAAGTTTGAAAAGTATATCATCTTGTGCGAATTAATTTTCCGCGTCTAATGAGACCACTCTCATCTTGCTACTCTAGATTTCCGATTAGTTATCCAGATAAAACCTAAAAGATTATTTCTTTGGGTGTGGGTTAAAAAAAAACATGAAAAGATAGTCGAGAAACCCATAAAGAAATATAAACAACTTGCATTTCGTTCTGAGACACGACAGGCCTCGAGTATATGCGGATTCACGATTGTGAGATTTAAGTTTGGATAGAGGGAGAACGGAAGAGGTTGGTCGTACTGCCGAAAGTGTACCAGAGTATATGGGAGTCGATCCGACAACGTCGCGTGCGAGTTTTAAGTGTTGCATACTGTCAATGATGAGATTTGGAGTGGAAAGTAGGTCAACATTTTCGGTTAGACGGTAGTTGGGGCGCATGAGTAGCGTCACCCCAGAAAAATTATAAGTAAGGGTAAGAGGACGCGTTAGATTCATTTTTGGGTCTTAGTTCGGCAGGTCATGTAGCTTGTCTACAAGTTCGTAAATTAGTATTAGTCCCTTGTGTAAGCACACGATGGATATGGTGAAGTTATTTCTGTGAAAGATGCAGTCTTACGTAAGTAATCTTCTGAATTTAATTTTGGTCATCATAACTAATGTTCGCTTTCTTGTCTTTACAGACAAGGGACGTGGTTTTGGACTTACTTACTTACTACTAGATTTAGTTTTGGACTTACTTACTTATTATTGGATTTAGTTTTAAACTTATTTTGGAGTTTCAAGTTCTAGAATGTTAGGTCCCGACTTCCAGTTTTGATTTTTAACTACTAATTTCCGATTTCCAGTTTTTGATTTCGATCTTTGAATTTCTAAGTTTTAACTTTTGATTCCTGAATGTTAATTTCGAACTTCTAGTTTCTGAGTTTTGAGTTCCAACTTTCAAATTTCTGATTCACATGAAAGTTTACATAAAGATTCGATCATGTGGAGGCTTAGGTAGGTACCTACCTAGGTAGGTATACTAACCTGTGTGAGGGGTGATATTTGAAGAAGCTTGGAGAAATAAAGAAGAGTGGTGGAGTTTAGTTTGGAGGCATGGAAGGTTTCATCAGGCAGAGGTTCTAGCGCTTTTATATTTGGTCGTCCCAAGGTAGCAGGGGGAGCAGTCCAGCTCATCCGGCACCTGGAGCACCAACCAAGGGGTGCTAACACCAGTGCAAAGGCAGTTCCAGCAACCATGCCGGCCTAGTCTTTGATCATCGCGCTTAGGTTAGAGGAACCTTAGTTCGTCAGTTTTGAGATGGAGTTTTGAATAATAAGGTATGTCTTTATGAGTGAATAAACTTTTGCTATTTTCCGATAATCAAGAAAATTAAATAAATTCAAGTACAGTGTTTAATTGATTTCATCACCTATGACTTTCTAAGTGAATTTGATTTTTGATAATATGTTATGAACTTTTATTGTGGTCAACAAGTGACTAATGTAATGGTTATGTGTAAAAATAATTTATTAAATTTATCGTATGTGTTTAGGATTTCGAGTTGGAGATGATCATTTTCTAAATTAAATTTTGAATTTCAGATTTTGTAGGTAGATACCTGTTTTTATATTGAAACTTTTGCTTAAGATAAATTTAAATTTTTGAGAAATAACTTCTGATTTAACTCGGAGTTCTATTCAGAATCATACCTATGTGTTATAGTTTAGAAATTGTTTAATAGAATTTGAACTTTAGAAATTTTTATCTGAACTATTGAAATGATATAGGTACCTATTTTGAATTTTAGTCATGTAAGTTTGATATCTTTGGTAATAAGGTAGTATTTATGTTTGAAGGTTTGAATCAGGATTACTGATTTTGATTATTAGATTTATTGTTTAGGTATAAGATCTATTGGTGATTACCAGCCTAGTCTATTGTACTGATGAAATTGATTTTAATAAATCTTTGTATTAAAATTCAACAATTTTAGAGTATTAAGAATCAACCCTCCTCATGTTCTTTTAAATTATTTATTCAATCAGTAGAGTAACATCAAGAATAAGGCGATATATCCTGGTATATTTTGGTGAGGTTTATTAATTTTTGGTTATTGTTTTTAAAATTGTTAGGAGTTACTACGGGTCCAGTCTGGTTCGGTGAATGCTGGATTTTCCAGAGGAAGGCCACATTTATCTGTCCCGGGCTGGATAATCACAACGAACCTTTTGGTGAAGTTTGGTTTTGGTTTGATACTTTGGAAATTTTAGACGATCACTTTTCAAAATTTAAAATTTATTTTTCTTCCGACATTTAGAATATTTGGGTGGGGCATTCGAAATTTGATATGTCCTACTCGACAGGCCAATGTGGCTAATGTTACAAATTTGCCTAGTCACATTGAGATCTGTCAATAGCCACCTCCTTTTTGGGGTTAAGGTAAGTGAATTATTTTTTATTATTCAACTTTTTGAGTGGGAGTAAGCGAGGGGGAGGAAGGCTCCAGCCCATTCAGTTCTTTTTAGAGAACAGACATCCTTTTCAGAATTTTGAAATTATTTTTGGCTTCCCATTTTCATCCTGCAAACGGTTTCAAGTGCCATTATGGATAATCCTACATCAAGTACAAGTGAGAGGATGTCTCCTCCAAAGAAACGGGAAGAAAAGAGTGTCACCTACAAGATTTTGGAAAAACTACTCTACAGGGTGTCCCAGACTTAATTGACCAGGCCATCCCAGATAGCACCGAGTGTCCTATGGACGTCCGTTGAGTATCCATTATACGTCCATTGGTCCATGGACAATAAATGGACGTCCTACGGACTTCTCCGCACGGACTTCCTATGTACGTCCACAAAAGTACGTCCATTGGACGTCCATCGAGTTATTTTTGACTATTGCGCATGACGTGCTGTCGCAGACAGGAAGAGAATAGCAGCACAAGTGCGCACGCACGCGCTAACCACCCCATCTTCCATTCTTCCACTATCATACAATCCATGCACAGTCCTACATTATACATTAATTCGTCCCAAGGAAAGACTTCCGCCATTCCCATCAAACTCAAGACTGTTAGCGTGAAGATGAGAGACATCTGCATTATACATTGAACAAAAGAAAGAAATTCGATGAATCTTTAATTTTTAGAGTTTGTGAATATCCAAAAACGAATATTTTCATTAAGTTTATCAATATTATGATAAACTAATATAATTAACAACTTTTCAATAAAAATTACCAGATTTTACGTAAAACTTAATGATAGAAACACGTAATAAGTAGGTAAGTACCTAGTCGTTTTCCTGTATCTTTAGCCGTTATCAACGTTGTTTTCAAAACAGAAAATTACCGTATATACCCTAATACCTATCACTACATTTATTGGATTTTTCAAAACTCTAAATTTCAAGACTTATCGAATATTTTCTGTCTTTTGTTCCTCACTAAGATATTTATCAGCAAATGCTTTGTGGACATCCGATAACGGACTCGCTATGGACATCCGATAACGGACTCCCTATGGACGTCCGATAACGGACATCCTATGGACGTCCGGTAACGGACATCCTGCGGATGTCCAAAGTTGTGACAAATGGACACTGAGTGGACGTCCCATGGACGTCCATAGGACAAAAACGGACGTCCTATGGACGTCCGTTGGTACATAGAGGGATGTCCATTGGACGTCCATGGGACTACTTTGTGCTGTTTGGGATATCTCATATACAGGTTGAGATAATCGAGCCGAATAAAAGGCATATTATTATAATTTTTCAAGCTGTATAACATGACAGCATGAAAACAACCCCCACTCCAACATCCCCTAAGTTACAGCCCCCACCCTTAAAAAAATGAATAGCACCCTGTATATATTTTTGTATATTCAAAACCAGTATTCGATTCTCTATTCAGATGATTTTTCAGATTCAAAATTGGTTTAGAAATAACCAAGAAAAAGATCATCAAGGTGGTCATGACTTTTTATCTTAACTTTCTCTGGATGACTTTTGCTGTCAAAATTTATTCATAGTTTTTAACAGGCAGGTGATAGTTATTATTATAATTAAAGTCCAAACAATTTATTTGATAATTCTGATTTGTTGGGAAATTTTAAAAAATAAAACAAGAGATAAAGCACTTTATCATGAACCTTAATGATGACTGTGACCTGCTAATTAAAAACTATGACCAAAATATTGATAAATTTTGGCAGCTAAAGTCATTCAGGTAAAGTTAAGATAAAAAGTCATGACCACCTTGATGAACTTTTTCTTGGTTATTTCTGAACCAATTTTGAATCTGAAAAATCATCTGAATAGAGAATCGAATACTGGTTTTGAATATACAAAAATATATACAGGGTGCTATTCATTTTTTTAAGGGTGGGGGCTGCAACTTAGGGGATGTTGGAGTGGGGGTTGTTTTCATGCTGTCATGTTATACAGCTTGAAAAATTATAATAATATGCCTTTTATTCGGCTCGATTATCTCAACCTGTATATGAGATATGGCCTGGTCAATTAAGTCTGGGACACCCTGTATATGTGTACTTCACCAATAATTGAAGAACATATTCCAATCGAACAAGGTGCGGATTTAGACCAAACAGGGACTGCTGTATGTGATAAACTTAATTTCAACAACACACTTTGAATCTGGTCCTACAAAAACTGAAAAATGCTGTTTATAATAATACTGTTTGAAAAAATTGACTTATCCACAAATTATATATTATTAAATGTAAAATAAAAACTTTATCTACGATGTTATGTGTCATTATAATACATACCTACATAAAATATATTATTTATATGTTACATTAAATTTGTCACATAAGTATTGCCTAAAATAAAGTACCTACTTTCAATCAATTTAATATGAATGTTAATAATTATTATCCTTAATATTCTTCGAAATATCTATAAATTATTCAATTTCATTCTATTTATATCCAGAAAATCATTCAGCACTATAATACTGATATATTATGCAAATCACAATGATTTGTGATACTGCTGTAGAGTCTCTCCTGAAAAGTAGACTTCCTACACCGAAAACAAGTCCTATCTTCCTTATTAATAATTATTGTTTCAATTCAAATTTGCCGCCAAAAAAAATCTGGTGATTTAATCTGGTGACTTTTAGTGGTGTAAATGATACTTTGCAGTTTACTCCTCCTAGTTATTAAATGAGATATAGTAGATCTTTGTTAATCAAACAAAGTATTTTAAATCGGAACCACGCCTTAAAATTAAAATATTCTTAAAACATTCACAGAATGTTCTCAGGTTAGAAATATTGTACCTATGTAGTTCCTTTTCCTTTGTTGGCAATATGCGCCATGCGCCATGCGGCATGTGCAATGCAATAATGCTGCCAGATGAACAGCGGTAGTCTTCCTGATTGTGAATATTGTGATCGTAATAATACTATAATAATTTACATTTTTGTGCGTGTATGTGTAATCTGCATGTGTTCATTCTGATTCATCAAACAGTAACAATAGAGAATTGGTAAGTATCTATACATACATCTAAAAGTGTCTCTAGGTATGCCACCAAGTCTTTGAGGTTAATAAATTATTAATAGTTGTTGTTAAAATCGCACATCGCATTACCAGAATTCCGGTGGAGATTCTCACCAAAAACTTTTATTCTTTACAGGTGCAGTAGCAAAAATACAAAAGCCAAACCATAGCAGATGTAGAAGTTATTGTCTTACCTATATAAAATTTAGGTGATCAAGACCAAAGCTAAGAAGGGGTGCAAAACGAACATTATGAATATGATGAATAATATGTTTATGTTATATGTTGAGGTTACTTTAAAATAAAAGAATAGGTACATTGTGAACTTGTTTTTCAAGCTAAATCCCTAATAAAGTTAACCTAATATCCAAATGCATTTTTACAGATTTTAGAATATACCCAGAATATACAATTGAACATTCTTTTTATGTTCTCAAAATATTCTATGAACATTCTTTTTATGTGCTCAAAATATTCTATGAACATTCTTTGTTATGTTCTGAGAACGTTCTAAGAATATCTAAAACAGTCTACTTTGCATGTTCATAGAACGTTCCTAGAATATTCCAATCATCATTTGAGTACATTCTTAGAACATTCAAATATTCTTCGGAAATATTCTATGAATGTGCATAGAACATTCTTGTGCTGTATGGGAAATAGGAATGCAAATGCATATCTAGATAAGTATTTTACAGGTAAGGAATGCAAATAAAAAGGGGCTACCAATTAAAAAAAAAGCCACAATTGACAATATTGACATTAATGACAGTTGTCCGGGATCAAAATGCGGTTCAAACCGAAATTTAAATCCGTTTCAAACCGACACGCACCGGGTTCGATTGTGACGTCATCATTGCGTCGCTGAAACGCTGCGTTTTGAAACGGAACGAAACTGGTTCCAATCGCTGCGAGTTACGATACGTAGAGCCGAAATTCTGTTTTTAAAAGAAAACTCAAAAACTTATTATTCGACTCTTTATTGCATATCGGACTATCCGCCAAGTACGCGACTGTGCGGGACGAATACCAGACAAATAGTGAGCGTTCAACTCTGTTCAAGTCTCGAAAGAAATAATACATGTTAATTCAGCATTTGCTAATTACAGTAATAAAGATTATATTTCATAGGTAGTCAGCTCTTATGGCTATATAACTCTTCCGCCCTTAAGAGGAGACTTTGGGGATGAACAAAGTCGACGTTCGTAAATACAAATATATGTAAACAAGATACATAAGTAATTAGTTCATAAACATAAATGATATTAAGTATAATGTTATTATAATAAAAATAAACAATTAAAATCTTGTAGTTGTTCAGTACAAAATTGAAATTAAAAATACAAATTATTTCCTTAAATGTTAATTATTACGTCTAGTAGGAGTTGGAAATGCTTGGTGCATTTCAACATCATCGTAAACATTCTGTTTGCTTTTATTACTTAGGCTTCGACATTTGGTTAAAATTTCCCTGTTATATTTAAAGAGAACAATAATTATAATAATTAATGCAATCAAACATAAAATTGGTAAATTAGAATGGGACCAAATGTGGTTACTAGAAAGTATTGAGATTGGCTCAAGATTTTCCTGATCTAGCGTAAGTTTAGACAATTGATCTAAATTAAATGATTTCAGATTCAGTTGAATCGGTTTTACATTTGAGATGTTTTGATTTATCGGGGGTAAGTAAACAGGTTCTTCAGATATTGTTCCTTCTAAATTCGCGTATTCAAATTGCTTAGTAATGAATTTACACGAATAGGGTACATTCACTAAATATGTTCCTTTAAGTCGATGCACTTCCTCACTACCGCACTTTTCATGTACCAAGGTGTCGATTGGAGATATTATGAGGTACTTCTGGTCACTAATTGTTTCTACAAGGACGTCGGTAATTTCGACTTTGACGTGTAGACACTGTGGATTTTCCTTGACACGAAGGATGTTTCGAATGCAAGTATCAAGCTGGTAGTTCCTTTCTATATCGGAAGTTCTACAGAAGTATTCTTGTTGAATCTTCGAGCATCTCTTCTTTAGATAATAAATGTTGTCTTCTGTCATTGCCACATATGAGGTTGGGGGAATGATTGTTGTAAGTTCGGGAGTTGGAATGGAATATAAATGATACAAATCATAGGTCTTGGGATCAATTAGAGGTGCGTGTAAAAGAAATACAGCATGATCTTCTGTTACATAATAATCTACTAGAATTGTTCTAGTGAATAATACATTATCATAAGAATAATAATTCTTTGGATCTTGGTATTTTGATAACTCAAGCTTCATGATATTAATAGCTTTTTCGTTAATTATCGATAAATGTAAGGTGTTAAGAGAAGCGAAACTGATTGCTGTTAATATATTTTCAATCACGTGCGACAAGTCTAATAGACTGATTCTAAATAACATTAAAGTATTAATGAATTGTTGATCCTCACTCCAAGTTGGTTGACATATTTTTAATAGTTTCCTCATATTGTTTAATCAAATGTTGATTGAGTGACAATTGTTTATTGGTAATGATTTATTACGTTTTCTTGGTTTATTATTAGTTCTGCCTTTGGTAGTTTTTATGTTTATCTTAAAGTCCTTTTTAATTTTACGTGTTTGTACAAAGGGGGACTTTTAATTTTGGGTTCTTTACCAAAAGTTAAGATTAGTTGTTTTTTAAATGGATTTTGTTATTATCCATGGATATCGTTATTTTGTGAATGAATGGTAGTCTCATCGTTTTCTATATTCTTTTGAATATTTTCAGAATTAATGTTGGTTTTGTTGGTCTTATCAGAAGCTGGGGGTTTAATTTGTATGTCTGATAATACTTTAATTTTACTTTTGTCTTCGTTTTGTTGGAGTAATGAATCTATGTCAGTAAGGTCATCTAACTCGGTGGTAGGTCGTTCAGCAATATCACCTGGTTGAGCGAATAATGATAATAAATTATCAGGTGTTTCGTCAATATTTACAGGGTATGCTTCTAAGCGTGATAAAAAATCTGCATTACTGTTAAGTTTGCCTTTTTTATATCTTATTTCATAGTCGTACTCCATTAATTTTAATCGCCATCTTACCAGTTTTGAAGTTGGTTCTTTAAAATTAAATAGCCATTGGAGAGGCTTATGATCGGAGAGAATTAAAAATTTATTTCCGTAAAGGTAGGGCCTAAATTGTTGAACAGCCCAGATGATCGCAAGGCATTCTTTTTCGGAAGTATAATAATTCTTTTCGTGCTTACTCAGTGTTCTTGAGATATACGCAATAGGCTTATCGGCGCCAATTGGGCCTTGTGAGAGCACTGCCCCTAATCCAAAATTTGATGCGTCCGTGGTTAGGATAAATTGTTGTTCAAAATTTGGGTATGATAAAATGGGCTCGTTACATAGTAACTTCTTAATCGTTTCAAATGATTCGATAAATTTGGGTGTGTGTTCGATTTTAGCTGCTTTCTTTAAACAATCGGTCAGGGGTTTAGCTATGGTGGCATAATTTTTGATAAATTTTCTATAGTAACCGGATAGACCTAGAAAGCTTTTAATACCTTTCGTAGTTGTTGGAAGGGGTAATTTCTTGATTTTCTCAATTAATTTTGGATTTGGTTTAATTCCTTGGGTTGTGACTATATGTCCTAAATATTCAATTTCTGTTAGGAAGAAATCTGACTTTTCCAACTGAATTTTAAAATTAAATTCGCGGAGTCTTTCGAGAACCTTTTGTATGTTTGTTAGGTGCTCTTCGAATGATTTTCCTAATATTATTACATCGTCTAAATAGACTAAACATATTTTATTAAGAAGACCTTTTAAAATTTCGTTCATAACACGAGCAAAACATGCCGGTGCATTACGTAAACCAAACGGCATACGCAAAAACTCGAAATGTCCGTCCTCCGTTGAGAACGCAGTTTTATGCCTATCGCTCTCGTGAATTTCGATTTGATGATAGCCGGACTTAAGGTCAATTTTGGAAAATAATTTGGACATACCTAATATATCAAGGATATTATTGATATTCGGGAGAGGATATTTGTCCTCTATCGTTACCTCATTCAGTTTTCTGAAATCGACGACCATGCGCCATTGCTTTTTACCGTCACTATTTTCCTTTTTTGGTACTAAAAAGACTGGGGCAGAGTAAGGTGAACTACTCTGGGTGATGATATTATGCTCCAAAAGTTCATCTACCTGTCGATTAATTTCAGTCTTTTGACATTGGGGAAATCTATATGATTTGGTGAAAATAGGGATTTCAGATGAAAGCGGAATCTTATGCTTGACAATTGAAGAGAAGGTAAGCTTGTCACTTTCGTGGTAAAATACGTCTACATAATCTTTAACCTTATTAAAAATTATTGTTTTATCATTAGTTGTCAAATGATTCAATTTATTATTTAGACTTTCATAAAAATTATCAAAATTTTCAAAGTTTCCTTTCGCATAGCATACATCGACATTTTTGAGATCAATGTGATGCGCAAGAATTGGTTTTGATAATGATAAAATTCGGTTTTGATTATCTTTATTTCGTATTAATGGAACTTTAACTTTAAAATTATCAGCAGTATTTATATTCTCGGGGATCTCATAATGACCTAGTTGTTGCTGGGGAATTAATACAGTTCCTTTTCTGATGGTCACAGGTATAATTACATCACTCTGTTCAGGAGTAATCTGAGTTTGAAAATAATTTAATGCAGCTGGTTCATACCTACATAAATCATATTCTATACCGTTGAGAAAAATAGTACCTGAATTGTAATTTAATACCATGTTTAATTCTTCTAACGTTTGCGTTCCTAGCAAGAGGTCGAAGTGTTCATGAAAATTAATTACATAAAATTTCAAAGGTTGTCCAGGCAGGAGGAAATCTGCGATAACTACTTTATTATGTTCCGATTGATTGTAAATTGTTTTGATTGTAAACTTTTCGTCAAATATTTGATTTGGAAAGTATTTTTTAGCAATTTTGGGTGACATGAGCGAATTAGTTGCTCCTGAATCTATTAAAATTTTTAAACCGTTAATTTCTAAATAGGGTAGGCTTGAAGAAATGATGTTATGATTGGTTTCGATTATTTGTTTTCCGAGGCCGGTAAACGAAAATTTTCTGGTGGTTCTACTGGAATTTCGTCAGCTTCGGGCACGTTTTGGGAATCTGTGTGATAACAAATTTCATTATAATCGGGATAGTTATCCATGTCATATTCTGGATACGTGTTTTCGATTAAAGGGTCGGATTCTCCTAAATTGGGCTCTATCTCATTAAAATTGATTTGCGGAGCTCTCCAAGTGCGAAATTGTGGAGATTGAAAATTAGGATGATTCCTATATGGACTTGGTCTTAAGTTTGGGGAATTATTAGTCCTATTTATTCCACTAAAACTCGGTTGACCTGGGCGAGGTGCAAAAGGTCTGTTTTGGGAATTTTGATGTTGATTTGGGTGATTCGTATTTTGAGTATTTGGACGACTTGTATTTGGATAGGTCGACTGAAATACAGGTTGTCGAGGTGGAAAATTATTAAAATTAGACACATTAGGTCTTTGGGGTCTCTGAAATTGTCTTTGATAGTTATTTTGAAAATTATGAATTTGTTTGTTAGGACCATTGGATGCTGATGTTTGTGCTTCAGAGCTAAAATTGCGACTGTTGTTAATTTTATTAATTTGGTTAGGACCGTGCTTAGCCAAAAATTTTATAACTACAGGGGTAGCTGCTGCAATGGTATCCAATTCTTTGACTTCAAGAATTGTTTGCAATAATGGGGGACAATTGTTGTAAAGTACTTCTAATGCGGTTTGTTCGTTAATTCGAACATGTACAGCTTTTTCAGCGGCTGATAATGCTGTGTCTGATTGGGTTTTAATGTCTAATTGAGTTTGTACTGATTTGATGCGCTCTATGAAATCTGCTAGACTCTCTCTAGGGTTGATAGTTAGATATTTGAATTTGTGACATAATGTTAACCTGTCGGTATGGTCACCAAATTTCGTGCGTAACGCATCTTTTAATTGTGTCCAGTTAGTTAAATCTGATCTTGTACTAGCAAAAGTTTCTGCTGGACCTTTTAATTTACTTAAAATCAAACAATAAGAGTAATCGTTTAAAGTTAAATCGGCTGTGTTGGCATATTTAGCATGAAATTTTTCTACACGAGTAATGAAAACTTCTAACGTGTTCTGATCACCATTGAAAGTGGGAATAACATCGCCATAATTTCTAGCTGCGCTAATTAAGCTTTCGGTAGTTGCAGGCATATTTAAATTTCTTGGTAAAGCAGGTGGCTGCTCTATAAAAGGATTTAAAATACTATTTACAGCGATTTCTTGACCAGGCTCGTATAAATGATCGTTACTGGAATGTGCTAAGTTCTCGTTATATTCAACGATAGTTACTCTTTCAGTACCTGACATAAATGAACTTTAATATTATTTTTAGAATAAGTGAATTAAAGCTTGCTCTTTATTTCTTACTCTGATTTAGAATTTCTATAGGATTCTACAAAATTTAATTTAAATTACTTTCTATGCATTTATCGATAACAGTAAATTATTATTGATCAATCAAAATATCAATATCTTTGTAATTATCAAAAAATAATAAATTTGTTTCAGTTGTTTAAAACTTTCTTTTACATATACATAACTTGGTGTAAAATAACATCAATAAAAATCAAAGGAGGTGAAACATGGAATGTGACTTACTACTTAAATTTTCTCCTTTCTCCTTGATTAGCTTTACGTTCTGATGACTCGGGTTGGACAGTTTTCCTTCTGGATTTCTCGGGTTGAGCAGTTTTCCTTCTGTTTGACTCGGGTTGGACAGTTTTCCTTCTGTTGTCTTGGGTTTATTAGTTTTCCTTCTATATTGCTCGGGTTGGACAGTTTTCCTTCTGTTGTCTTGGGTTTATTAGTTTTCCTTCTAAGGGTAGAATACTTGAACTAGTGTTGTCTAGCGGCGGCAACACTTTGAAGACGTTCTCGAGTTGACGGGGTTGCTCTTCTGCTGCGGGGTATGGAAGACCTCAACGTTATGCGGGGTTGCTTCTCGTCGTAACAGGGAGACCTCGATTTTACGGGTTGGTTGCTTCTGGTTGCTAATTGACGTTGACCACTACTCAATTCTTCTAGCACTTTGCACTTTTAAGTAGGTAGTTTTCCTACTTTGTTGGGCTACAATTCACTGCAATCCTGCACTTCACTGTAATCCTGGGTGCACTATAGGTTACCGGATTTCGCGATTAATCGATTATCGATTATTGAAAATCCTACCGACTGCGCCAGTTACGATACGTAGAGCCGAAATTCTGTTTTTAAAAGAAAACTCAAAAACTTATTATTCGACTCTTTATTGCATATCGGACTATCCGCCAAGTACGCGACTGTGCGGGACGAATACCAGACAAATAGTGAGCGTTCAACTCTGTTCAAGTCTCGAAAGAAATAATACATGTTAATTCAGCATTTGCTAATTACAGTAATAAAGATTATATTTCATAGGTAGTCAGCTCTTATGGCTATATAACTTGCGTCGCTAAAAAACGGCTCAGATAATAAAAAAGATACAGGGTGACAAAGTTGAGACTTAAAAATTTGCTTTTCAAAATATCTTGAAAAATTATGAAGGTACGAATGTGAAAACTTGGTGATAGATGTTTTACAGTATGAGAAATCATAATTTGATATCCGTGTCGATGTATTTTATAGAGGGCGCCACTTAGGTTATGTTGACGACTTAAATGAACACATAACTTTTTTAGTTTTCGAAAACCACTAACTTTGAGACTGACAATTGGTATACCTTTTTTTCTCATCAATAATGATGTAGTATTAATATTTCATAATAAAATGCGCGATAGCCTGAAGGATAAAAAAGTTATGTGTTCATTTAAGTCGTCAACATAACCTAAGTGGCGCCCTCTATAAAATACATCGACACGGATATCAAATTATGATTTCTCATACCGTAAAACATCTATCACCAAGTTTTCACGTACGTACCTTTACAATTTTTCAAGATATTTTGAAAAGCAAATTTTTAAGTCTCAACTTTGCCACCCTGTATCTTTTTTATTATCAAGATTTTGTTAGAGCACGTAGTGTCAGATCGTAATATTTTTAAACCAAGAACCTCCCATTTCACCACGGACCATTACTTACGGGACACCTGTATAAGGACAGCCGCGCGGCTGCGTGGAACAGTAATAGTTTGGACGTGGACGAGTAAATCTGAAGACAGAGCAGTAGTGAAAGCTGAAGTATAGACAGTAGAGCAGTAGAGCCGTTTCAAAATGGCGGCCATTTGAATTTTCGGAAAATTTGCTAATTTTTGAACTTTTGTATGAGCAAGATGGAAAAAAACTTTGAAACCAAATCAACAGAATTGGAAGAAAATTACTTGAAATTTGATTTAATGTAATAAAATTCACCTTACTTTCATTAATAAGCCAGTGGCGTGGGTAGGAATGTAACCCTTCCTTCGCTCGATCACAAAAAAAATTTTAATTAATCAGGCCAAAAAGAAAACTAAAAAAAAATGAGCGAAAGGAAGGTGTCACTCCCTCTGATCCCATCCAGGTACCTTCAAATTTGTTTGTACCCAAAGCAGGACAGAGGGTGTAAAAATTAAAAAAAAAAAATGATGATGAAACTACAAATTCGTCCACATGATCGTCTAAATAAATAAAAAAATATATAAGATTCAAAATTTACCTAACTGACCTGCCCTACGTTGTGTCTTTTTATTATTCAGGCCACACAGATACTAAAATAAAACTCACAAAAAAAAAAAATTAACAATTTATTGGACTTCTCCAATTTACAACATTAAATTTCCCAGCAGATGAGATATTGTATTGTGAGACAAATAGATACAACTAGGATTCTTCCTTTATCAACTACATACTAGATACAAAATTCGAAAACAGAACAATAATAAGACTAAATGCTAGATCCAGGTAGGATCACCATACTCTTCATAGAAAGTTAATTAAAAATGATTTCCTAAACCTACTTAAATTGGCCAATTTCTATTTCATTCTCTTAAAAATTTATTTTAATTATTATTTAAAATTAATGTTACATGCTGCCACCTTGGCATAATCCAAATTCGCAAGATACTAACATTATTGTCTGGATGAGATCTTTAACTCATCTATAGGCAAAATAATTTTACTGAGTCAAAATAACAACAACACTTGGTAGGTATATACTTCTCTTTTCTTTGGAGAATATGTATTAATCACCAAAATAACATTGACGAGGTACCTTTTTGTTGGTTAAGTCGCATTTCCACTTGAAGAACCGTAAGAGGGATGACCAGAAGAGCAGGATGCAACACGCCGCTTCCTCATTCCTCGGTTGGTGACGTCAGAAGCCCATTTTCAGTCTGGACCACAAAGAAAAAAGAAATGGCTGCCATTCATCAGAAAGACGCCATTCTCACAGCCATACACAGGACTTCCTGAACCCCAAACTGAGCACCACAATTCGGACCCACAATGAAACCAGCCATGAAGAAAAAAGACGTATAGACAAAAAGGAAAAAAGAAAAAAAGAAGTAGAAGAGAACTAGAACTAGGAGCAGAAACTCTGAAAACAAATTAAATAGTTACTATCTGAAATTTTACCAATCGCCATCTTCCCTTACCGATCAGATTACATCATCCACATCGAGCTTCTTTACTCCAATCTATGATAATGGTTATCCACAAATCTCATCCTGTATGTAGGAACGACACAAAATATTAGTCTTGATAATTAGAACTAAAACAACAACTTCATACCTGTGTTTTAAACCACACGACACGAGATAACAAACGAAATAACACCATCTCACTGAACACCATCACTCAATGATATTCCAACCAACAAGAAACCAACTGACACCTTCAGTTCTCCTTTACCAAATAAAAATCGATATTCCTAGCTCCACCTTGCTACACTCTCTCTGACGTTCAGTTCTTCTCACTGGCGGTTGACGGGCTCGAGTTGACGGTCCGTCACTCGGTCTCGCTACAATGCCTTAAACTATAGAACCTGCGGAGGGTATCAAACCAAAGAGACGCCATCTTGGAAGTCCTTCATTCGTAAATTCATTCGGGATAACTACGGAAAAGCGCACGCTACACCACCCCTCCAACCAAAATAAAAAAATGGGATAACATACCATTTTTTTGCTCATCAAGAACACCAGAAAATATCTCCTAGACTCTCCATTGACTTCTATGTACATCTATACAACGCTCTTCCTAAAGAACAAAAATGGTCTCACTGACCGTACCAACAGACTAATCATAAATGTTCTTCCTAAAGAACAAAAATGGTCTCACTGACCGTACCAACAGACTAATCATAAATGTTCTTCCTAAAGAAACAAAATGGTCTCACTGACCGTACCAACAGACCAATCATAAATGTTCTTCCTAAAGAAACAAAATGGTCTCACTGACCGTACCAACAGACTAATTATAAATGTTCTTCCTAAAGAAACAAAATGGTCTCATTGACCGTACCAATAGACTAATTATAAATGTTCTTCCTAAAGAAACAAAATGGTCTCATTGACCGTACCAATAGACTAATCATAAATGTTCTTCCTAAAGAAACAAAATGGTCTCACTGACCGTACCAACAGACTAATAACAAACATTCCGACCCCTTCACCTGCGAATATTGAAATGAAAATACGGGAAGACACTTATTCCAATACCCGAAGGCACCGGAATCCGAAACCAAAACAAAACAATACTTGGGGCCTTTGCCCAAGACTAAACTTCAAAAGATATGAAAGATGAAAATGACCTTGGCCCATCTTGGGGCGAACTCAAGATCCAGACTCATCGATAAACAGACTTACACTCAGAATGTCATAATCAATGATCACAATCATTAATTTTGAAAATACCAATACCAAATATCAACTAACTAATTGTATCGATAATTAGTCCTACCTAAAAACTCAAAACAAAATTTCGAAAAACTAATCGTTAGTCAAAATTACCCTAAAATGTAAATAGATCCTTTTAGAAATCTTAATGTGAACTACCTGAACTACTAAAGACAAAACTTTACTCAAAACTTACAAATAGTTACTCAAAACTACCTGACGATACTCAAAACTGTCTGGTAAATATTAGTGAAGACTTCTGTGATAGACTCGATAGACACAACATAACTAAGACTTATTTAGAAAGAAAAGACATCAGCTCAAGACTAAAATTCGTTTAGTTGATTTCCTAAACTGACACTAATCTTCCAAAAATTTTCTCCTTACTCAAAAAGATAGAAAACTGCTCTTGGTAATCCAACAAATTTATACTCAATATCTGAATTACCAAAATTCAGAATTCCTGAAATTCTTTAAAACAACTTTGACATGTAATTTAGGTTAATTACTCCTAAACACAGTCTACCTCACATAGATCTGAAAATTTTTCCTACTAACGTACCAACAAGGTAGGATTTTCATCTCTAAGGACCTCACACAGACCTCCAGGACTTACACCAATGGGCTGCCTATTGGCTCCGGGATACAAAAGATACCTAACACAGACCTGGAGAACTTCCACACGGCATTGAACTCCAAAGTTCTGTGACCTGAAAACTTCTATCACATCTAAACTAAATTTACTCAGGACATTAGACAAAAGATAAGATTTACTAATTAACAACAACGATTTCCAAAATGATCCTTACTAAAACAAAATTACTAATCATCGATACTTACAAAAGGCTTAAGATCTTGAATGTGGAATTCACCCAAATTCTTCCCTGACTCATTACTCAACTCAACAACTAAACCACTCCCTTTAACTTTCGTTACGAGAGCAGGAACATATTTAGGGGCTAGTTTCTTAGCGAAACCAGTCACCTTATCGGAAAGCACAAAATTTTTCTTCCAGACCTTGTCACCTACTTGATAACGAATGTCTCTCCGTCTCACAGATTGTACCTGGAAGAATTTTTGTCATACGCTTTCTGAACTCGAGCCTGAATTTGTGGGTACAATTTCGGAACTTTCGAAATTTCCGATTGCCACTTTAACTTATCCGAAATTTGAACTGGATCATACGAATTCAAACCTACGTCACCATAATACTGTCCATCCACCGGGACATTTCTACCAAAGATAAGAAAAGCAGGAGTAAAACCAGTGGCTTCATGCTCTGCTGTCCGAATAGCTTGTGCAATTTCATGCAAATGTTCATCCCAAGTTCTGTGGTCCTCCTTAACATAGGAGCTAATTGCAGAACCTAATACTTTATTTACCCTCTCAGTAGGGTTAACTTGGGGATGATAACGTGCATTATACCAAACTCGCTGTACATGATACTTTTTCATAAGTGCCTTAAATTCCTTAGATGTAAATTGCACACCATTATCACAGACCACAATCTGAGGTACCCCGTATATCAAGAATACCTGGTTCTCTAAAAACTTGGCTACTTTCGAAGCTGTAGCTTTCGAAAGAGGCTGGACTAAAACGAATCTTGAAAAAGCATCTGTGACAACCAACAATTGCGTATTTCCGGACTTGGATCGTGGAAATGGTCCCATCAAATCCAAAGAAATCATCTGAAATGGAAAATCGACAGATCTCTTCTTACCATAAGCTCCGGCAGGAAGTTTATTGGTGGATTTGTGTGCTCCACACGTAGTACAAGATGACACGTACCTCCTAACCGTCTCTCTAATACCAGGCCAATAATACCTCTCTAGAATTCGTGCCAAGGTCTTATGCACTCCCAAATGAGCTGCTGTTGGACTATCATGACATTGCTCAAGAATTTCCTTTCGATTTTCAGTAGGAACTACCAACTTCCAGTTTGACTGGTTCGTTTCAATGTCATGATTATTCTTAATGTGCTTATAAATAGCACTACCTTGCACGAGAAAGTTTGGATACTTTTGTGGATCACATTGTATCTTATTGATCATATCAGCATACCATTGGTCAGGAATTAAATTCTGAACTTCAACTGAAGCAATCTGTCTCGAAAGCAAATCCGGTACTACCATGTCCTTTCCTGGACGATGGACTATCTTGAACTTAAAACAACTAAGCCTAACTGTCCAACGGGCGATACGACCCATGGGATCTTTAATTCTGTACAGCCACTGTAAACTGGCATGATCAGTTACTACAGTGAACTCTGCGCCCTCAACATAACCTCTAAATTTCTCAATACCAAAGATAACTGCCAAACATTCTTTCTCCGTCGCCATGTACTTGGTTTCGGCCTTAGAAAGTTTCCTGGACGCATAAGCGATAGGATGTTCAAAGCCGTCTCGAAGCTGGTATAATACTGCCCCAATGCCGACGTCACTCGCGTCCGTCTGGATAAAGAATGGCTTATCGAAATCCGGGCTAACAAGAATAGGATTAGAGATCAATCTCTCCTTCAAATTACATAAGGCTGACTCGGCTGTTTCAGTCCAAACAATGGGGGCATTCTTTATTCGACCTTTAATGATCGAGGTGATTGGTTCAGAAATGGTCGAAAAGTCCTTAATAAACTTTCTATACCACTGCAACACTCCCATTATCCTTCGAACCTCTGTTGTAGTGTTTCGCGGAGATGGCATCTCTGCGATAGCCTTGACCTTATCTGGGTCAGTTCTTAGCCCATTCCTATCTACTATGTAACCCAAAAATGTTAGGGAATCTCTACAAAATTGGCATTTCGGAATATTCACCTTCAGACCCGCAGAAAACAAAATCTCAAAAACTTCATTCAACAACTTGACATGTTCATCAAAATCCTCAGAAACACAAACGATATCATCGAGATACACAAAAACTTTATCCTCAAATTTTGGATCCATAAATAATCTGTCCATCAACCGCTGTTGTGTCTGCGCGGCATTGCATAGACCGAACGGCATAACTACAAATTGAAAAAGACCTCTCCCTTGAACTTGGAAAGCTGTCTTTTGCTTCGATGTTTCTTCTAAAGGAATATTCCAGAAAGCCTTAGTAATATCAATGGAAGAAAGATATTTCTTACCACCTACCTTATTCAAAATATTATCAATCAATGGCAAGGGATAAGAATCCTTAACCGTTACCTGATTCAAACCTCTGCCATCAAAACATAACCTATATGTACCTGGTTCTGATTTTGGAACCATTAAAATTGGGGATGCCCATGCGGACATACTTTTCTCAATTACCCCAGACTCTAACATAGCATCGATCTCCTTATGCAAAATTTTATTAAGCATCGGCGATAATGGATATTGCCTTTGCTTAACTGGTCTAGCCTCACCAGTGTCAATAAAATGAGAGATGATATTTGTTCTCCCTGGTGCTGTTGACGACAATGTCTCAAATTTAGTAATAACTTCAGACAACACCTTGCCCTGATCAGATGAAAGCTCGGCTAGAAAAGTATTAGAATCTGCCTTGGAAGAAGTTGATGCCTCAATTTGTCCTACCTGATAAGACCTGTTCTTAAAATTTAAATTGATGTTCGACAATCTACAAAAATCTGCACCCAAAATAATGGAATGCGAAATAGAAGGTACTACAGCAAATCTCAAATCGATAACCTTATTCTCGAAACTTACTGGAAACGTGACAAAACCTAACAACTCCTGTGAGCTACCATCAGCGATAGTCACATTCGTCCCATCCACATCCTTGACAAAAGTGTCATTACCTTCCCATAAAATTTCCACATTGGAACCCAAAATCGATAAATTTGCACCGTATCCAATAAACCCAAATATTGTCTATCTTCAATAACTATAGGTATATAAGGCCTATTATCATGTAACTTTTTCTTAAACATCGGACAAATATCAGTATCACCCCTATCCAAATCTACACTCATCAACTTATTATTACAGTGGTCAGGTTCATTACCTACCACTGTCTCATCAATAACTTCAACTACTTCGGAATTTTTGGGACTGCGCCTGTCTCCATAGTAGGCTGCTTTCGGGAGTTTGGAACGGTTGTCCCTCGCCGCTCGCCCCCTAAATCGTTTTTTGAAACTGTGGTAGAATTTGCATTCTCACCACACCTAGGACAGGATCGTTTAGAAACGTCCTTTAGACCACAACCAAAACAGAAAAACTTCCTGGGCTGAGTACATTCCATAAACGAATGACCAGCACCATCACAATTCCAACACACCCAACGAGATTTAGATGACAGAAAATCTTCTTTAGGAGTTTTCGACTCCTTTTTCTTGGGTGGCTCTGTTACTTCAATCACCTGTTCAGGTTTACGGTAAACCTTTTTGTTTACTGCCCAACTATTTGGTGTCGAATTGACAGCTATCTGTCTACAAAAATATTCTAACTGTTCAAACGACTCTATCTGTAAAAGACATAATTTACTATTCAAATCTGGAGATAAATTTCTCCTTACGATCTTGATTTGTTCTGCAGTGGACAACGGTACCAAAAGATGAGAAAACTTCATCCTAATCCTAGCCAAAAATGTAACCACACTTTCCCCACTAGCCTGCCTAAATGATCTAATTTCGGCTAATAAATCTTCATCATAGTTCGGAGGGATAAACGTTGACCTTAGACGCCATTCTAATTCGTCCCACGTCCTAACCTGATACTTAATATTCCTAAACCAGGAAAGTGCTGGTTCTTTAAAAAGATCCACTGCGCAACTAAACACTTCATCTAAAGGAACTCCTCGAGCCTCGCTCAATTCCTTGACACGTTCTAAAAATTTCACGACCTCGCAACCCTGTTCTTTCCCAGAAAATGTCAAATTCCACTTATGCACGGGAGTAGATACCTTATTCCTAACGTTAACTTGATTCACCCTTAAATTCTGCGGAATATTTGAACAATCTGGTACTGAGAAAGGATTCGGACTATATAAGTTATCCCTAGGCAGCTTATCATTATAACTACCTGGCTCGGAAACTGTCAAAAAACTAAAATCTCCAATAAAATCGTCTCTAAAAGGGTTCGTTGCTGAAAGCAATTGTGAACTAGTACTCGTATTGGTTGAAATTGTTTCTACGATAGGGCTGCTGTCTACAGTCCACCAAGAATCAACTGGACTAGAGCTTCCAGCTGGCAACAATGGCAACGATGTGTTAACCTCAGAAAACTTCTTACTTAAATTCTCAAAATCATGACGTATTTGATCTTTTGAAACGACCTCACTAGCACTACAGTCATTTAATCGCCCTATTCTCAGCTTCAAATGAACTATCCTAGACAATAATCTGCTATATAATGGAAAATTTTCCTCAATTGATTTAATTTTCCCTAACGACACTTCTATGTTATTAAGAGTTTGCCTACATGCCTCTAAATCTTCATCAAAATCTAACGGTGAAACTGTTGGTACTACTACTTCTGATCTTATCAACCTACTTAATTGGGTCCTACGCATGTTATTGTCCCATAAGGGCTCCTCGTTTCTCAACAAGATCTCATACTTAATCTCCTCAACTCTCAAATGAGCTACTTCAAAGCTAGTCCCTAACTCTGAACTCATCTTGATTAATATAAAGATACACAAATATCAAAACTACAAAAAACACTCAAATAGAGAAACCTTGATTTGGAACGCACAATGTATAGGTACCTTATCAATTAGTATTGCTCAAAATTGCAAAAATATTAGTAGTATTATTTACCGTTGTTAATTAACCTTACTTATTATTACCAAATGTCGTTAATATAGGTACACACAATCATAAAAATCCAAAACGTGCTAACTGACGTTTTAAACACATAAGTACACATAATCATAAAAAATTTCTCACAATACAATATTATCCAAAAATAAACTCCGTGCTGGACACTGGCACCATTTGTAACCCTTCCTTCGCTCGATCACAAAAAAAATTTTAATTAATCAGGCCAAAAAGAAAACTAAAAAAAAATGAGCGAAAGGAAGGTGTCACTCCCTCTGATCCCATCCAGGTACCTTCAAATTTGTTTGTACCCAAAGCAGGACAGAGGGTGTAAAAATTAAAAAAAAAAATGATGATGAAACTACAAATTCGTCCACATGATCGTCTAAATAAATAAAAAAATATATAAGATTCAAAATTTACCTAACTGACCTGCCCTACGTTGTGTCTTTTTATTATTCAGGCCACACAGATACTAAAATAAAACTCACAAAAAAAAAAAATTAACAATTTATTGGACTTCTCCAATTTACAACATTAAATTTCCCAGCAGATGAGATATTGTATTGTGAGACAAATAGATACAACTAGGATTCTTCCTTTATCAACTACATACTAGATACAAAATTCGAAAACAGAACAATAATAAGACTAAATGCTAGATCCAGGTAGGATCACCATACTCTTCATAGAAAGTTAATTAAAAATGATTTCCTAAACCTACTTAAATTGGCCAATTTCTATTTCATTCTCTTAAAAATTTATTTTAATTATTATTTAAAATTAATGTTACATGCTGCCACCTTGGCATAATCCAAATTCGCAAGATACTAACATTATTGTCTGGATGAGATCTTTAACTCATCTATAGGCAAAATAATTTTACTGAGTCAAAATAACAACAACACTTGGTAGGTATATACTTCTCTTTTCTTTGGAGAATATGTATTAATCACCAAAATAACATTGACGAGGTACCTTTTTGTTGGTTAAGTCGCATTTCCACTTGAAGAACCGTAAGAGGGATGACCAGAAGAGCAGGATGCAACACGCCGCTTCCTCATTCCTCGGTTGGTGACGTCAGAAGCCCATTTTCAGTCTGGACCACAAAGAAAAAAGAAATGGCTGCCATTCATCAGAAAGACGCCATTCTCACAGCCATACACAGGACTTCCTGAACCCCAAACTGAGCACCACAATTCGGACCCACAATGAAACCAGCCATGAAGAAAAAAGACGTATAGACAAAAAGGAAAAAAAAAAAAAGAAGTAGAAGAGAACTAGAACTAGGAGCAGAAACTCTGAAAACAAATTAAATAGTTACTATCTGAAATTTTACCAATCGCCATCTTCCCTTACCGATCAGATTACATCATCCACATCGAGCTTCTTTACTCCAATCTATGATAATGGTTATCCACAAATCTCATCCTGTATGTAGGAACGACACAAAATATTAGTCTTGATAATTAGAACTAAAACAACAACTTCATACCTGTGTTTTAAACCACACGACACGAGATAACAAACGAAATAACACCATCTCACTGAACACCATCACTCAATGATATTCCAACCAACAAGAAACCAACTGACACCTTCAGTTCTCCTTTACCAAATAAAAATCGATATTCCTAGCTCCACCTTGCTACACTCTCTCTGACGTTCAGTTCTTCTCACTGGCGGTTGACGGGCTCGAGTTGACGGTCCGTCACTCGGTCTCGCTACAATGCCTTAAACTATAGAACCTGCGGAGGGTATCAAACCAAAGAGACGCCATCTTGGAAGTCCTTCATTCGTAAATTCATTCGGGATAACTACGGAAAAGCGCACGCTACAGGAAAAGGGTAAAAATGGCTAAATTTCTCTTACAATTTATGACCACATTTTTGAAGAAATTAAACTGAAATTTTTACAGTAGACAACTATACTAATAATAGCCTTCAACCATTAAAAATTTCAAGAAGTAAATAGGAAAAATGGCGGAGATATGCGAATTTTTTTTTACATGATGTTTATTTCTCTTAAATTTTAAAAACGTTTCTGTAACTTCCTCTTTCAAGATCAGTGAAAGAAATTTTTTACTCTTGTGAAACTTAGGGATGACGTTTAACTTGCGTAATAAACATTTTCCTAAAGCTGCGTTACTTCTACAGGTGTCCCTCCAAATTTAAGAAGAAAAACCCGGCCATGAGGCACAGTTTCTGGTCGCAGCTTTCAATCTAGGGGGCTGAAATTTTTTTGGTAGTAAGATAGTTTCAAGTGGTCATCTGGTACTATATTTGAGTAAAATCGGTAAAGCTGTCCTAAAATGGCGGCTTTTCCAATTTTAGGAAAAAATTGCTATTTTGAACCCCTAAATAAGCAAGTTAGAAACAAAAACTTTTAAACGAAATTAACATATGATTGGAAGAAATTTATTTTAAATTTGAGTTAATGCAATAAAATTTGCATTATTTCTATTAATAAGCCAGTGGCGTGGGTAGGAAAAGGGTAAAAATAGCTAAATAATATGTAACGAATTCCAAGGCATTCGGTGTTAATTATTATTTATTTGCATTATTTGAGGGGTTTATCAGGAATGATACAGTTTTTACGGCGGTGATTAGCAGGTTATCTCCGCCGGCACCGGCTATATAAACAGAGCCAACTGAGAAGCCAGGGAGAGGAATCCGAGGTACTGACTCGAGAACAACTCTCCCTCCCTGTGAATTGAGCTCGGAGGTCTCCTGGAGGCATGTATTGATTGCACTCCGTCCAGTTTACCTAGCCGGCTACAGTAGGTCGATGAAATGAGTCGAGCCTAACTGTAACCGGACGCCGATAGACCGACAGAGTGGAATGAGCTTTGGCCGGCAGTCGGTTCAGTGTAGGGAATCAGTCGGCGCCACGTGGAAGTACCGGCTAGTCCCTTCAGTCACGACCCGGCCTGTATTGAGGGCCGGATTCAGTAACAGCCGCCCCGGCATTGCATTGAGATTCCGGGAGCGGGTTCTGTTTCAGGTAATTCCGTCGCCGGAGGATTTTTCTCCCAGACCCCGTTACGGCGCGAGTGACTGCCGTATTGGAGCCGGCTGTGAACCGATCAGCAGACGGTCAGCCAATCAGCAGTTGTACGTGCCCCGACGCAGATATCTCCCGCCAGTCAGACGGCCTGCGAAGGAAGAGAGACGGCCCATAAGATACAGTGGTTATCGATATTAATTTGACCGATATATGTAACTAGCGTACTTGTAAATAAAGATTTTATATTTGTTAATTGATGGAGCCTTCCTCCCCCTCGCTTACTCCCACTCAAAAAGTTGAACAATAAAAAAATAATAATTCACTTACCTTAACCCCGAAAGGAAGGAGGTGGCTATTGACAGATCTCAATGTGACTAGGCAAATTTGTAACATTAGCCACATTGGCCTGTCGAGTAGGACATATCAAATTTCGAATGCCCCACCCAAATATTCTAAATGTCGAAAGAAAATAAATTTTAAATTTTGAAAAGTGATCGTCTAAAATTTCAAAGTATCAAACCAAAACCAAACTTAAACAAAAGATTCGTTGTGATTATCCAGCCCGGGACAGATAAATGTGGCCTTCCTCTGGAAAATCCAGCATTCACCGAACCAGACTGGACCCGTAGTAACTCCTAACAATTTTAAAAACAATAACCAAAAATTAATAAACCTCACCAAAATATACCAGGATATATCGCCTTATTCTTGATGTTACTCTACTGATTGAATAAATTATTTAAAAGAACATGAGGAGGGTTGATACTCAAAACTCTAAAATTGTTGAATTTTAATACAAAGATTTATTAAAATCAATTTCATCATCAGTACAATAGACTGGCAATCACCAATAGATCTTACATATCAACAATCAATTTAATAATTAAAATCAGTAATCCTGACTCAAATATTCAAACATAAATATTACCTTATTACCAATGATATCAAACTTACATGATTAAAATTCAAGATAGGTACCTATATCATTTCAATAGTTCAGATAAAAATTTCCAAAGCTCAAATTCTATTAAACAATTTCTAAACTATAACACATAGGTATGATTCTGAATAGAACTCAGAGTTAGATCAGAAGTTATTTCTCAAAAATTCAAATTTATCTTAAGCAAAGGTTTCAATATAAAAACAGGTATCTACCTACAAAATCTAAAATTCAAAATTTAATTTGCAAAATGATCATCTCTAACTCAAAATCCTAAACACACACGATAAATTTAATAAATTATTTTTACACATAACCATTACATTAGTCACTCATTGACCACAATAAAAGTTCATAACATATTATCAAAAATCAGATTCACTTAGAAAGTCATAGGTGATGAAATCAATTAAACACTGTACTTGAATTTATTTAATTTTCTTGATTATCGGAAAATAGCAAAAGTTTATTCACTCATAAAGACATACCTTATTCTTCAAAACTCCATCTCAAAAAACTGACGAACTAAGGTTCCTCTAACCTAAGCGCGATGATCAAAGACTAGACCGGCATGGTTGCTGGAACTGCCTTTGCACTGGTGTTAGCACCCCTTGGTGGATGCTCTAGGTGCCGGATGAGCTGGACTGCTCTCCCTGCTACCTTGTGATGACCAAATATCAACGTACTAGGACCTCTGCCTGATGAAACCTTCCATGTCTACAAACTAAACTCCACCACTCTTCTTTATTTCTCCAAGCTTCTTCAAATATCACCCTTCACACAGGTTAGTCTACCTACCTAGGTAGGTACCTACCTAAGCCTCCACATGATCGAATCTTTATGTAAACTTTCGTGTAAATTAGAAAATTGAAAGTTGGAACTCAAAACTCAGAAACTAGAAGTTCGAAATTAAAATTCAGGAATCAAAAGTTAAAACTTAGAAATTCAAAGATCGAAATTAAAAACTGGAAATCGGAAATTAGTAGTTAAAAATCAAAACTGGAAGTCGGGACCTAACATTCTAGAACTTGAAACTCAAAAGTAAATCAAAACTAAAGTTCAAAACTACGTTCAAAACTACGTCTAAACCCACGTCCAAGACTATGTCCAAGACTACGTCCAAGACTACGTTCAAAAACTTAATCTAGTAGTACGTAAATCCAAAACCACGTCCCTTGTCTGTAAAGACAAGAAAGCGAACATTAGTTATGATGACCAAAATTAAATTCAAAAGATTACTCACGTAAGACTGCATCTTTCACGGAAACAACTTCACCATTACACAAGGGACTAATACTAATTTACGAACTTGTAGACAGGCTACATGATCTGCCGCAGTAAGACCGAAAAATGAACCTGAAGCGTCCTTTACCTCCCTTTATAATTTATTTGGGATGACGCTATCGCATGCGCCTTAACCACTGTCCAACCGAACTTGGTGACCCACTTTCACTCCAAATATCATCATCGACAGTATGCAACACTTAAAACTCGCACGCGACATTGACGGATCGATTCTCATATACTCTAGTACACCCTCGGCAGTACGACCAACCTCTCCCGTTCTCCCTATATCCAAACTTAAACTTCACAATCGTGAATCCGCTTATACTCGAGGCTTGTCGTGTCCCAGAACAAAACGCAAGTTTTTTTTATATGTTTCCTCAACTATCCTTTCATGTTTTTTTAACCCACACCCAAAGAAATAATCTTTTAGGTTTTATCTGGATAACTAATCGGAAATCTTGAGTAGCAAGATGAGAGTGGTCTCATTAGACGCGGAAAATTAATTCGCATAAGATGATATACTTTTCAAACTCTGAAAACCCAGAACCGGGACAGAAAATCGACCAGACATGTTTTCTACGTCTTACTTAAATAACAAAGACAAGGATTTCTTAATAGCTGTCAGGTGTTCGTTCGTGATCTTTGCCTAATACAGCCTCTTACATCAGCGAAAATGTACAGTCAATCATAACTTTTCTGAACTTTATAAAAATATTCCAAATCGAGAATTAAAATTTTGAAAAAGAAAACGTAGCGTGCAAGGCACGCTGCACACCCCCCCTTGTAAAAAGGAAGGAAAAGTCTCCACAAGAAACTTTTCCGAGAGAACTCCTCTCGAATCAACAATCAACAAATCCCAACAAACCGAAAGAAAAGACAGAAAGAACAAGTTTTAAACACTCCATGTTTCAAACACAAAGCAATATGGGCGAGCCCTGACCTCGGAAACCGCCAGTAGGACTCTGGTTACTAAAACTAGGTTAAACAGGCTCCCAAAAGGAAAACCTGACTGCCGTTATTCGGAAACTAACTCCGCTCTACACATAACTTATCAAAATAAGTTGAGTCTTATGAGAACACAAAGGGACTCAAAAGGACAAAACTCTTATGGTGGCAATATTTGCCTATGTAGCGAAGCTCAAATAATTGGCCCCTGTGGTTGGCATGTCACGTGACTATACCTCCTACTTCATCAGTCGGGGGCTCCACAACTGACTAAACGGCAGGCCCTTTCCATTTATAAGGCTGGAAATGACATAATGCACCCCTCTAGTACACTACCTTGTAACTAAAGATTTTTCAAAAGAAAGCTAAATATTTTCCCTAACCTCTGGTTGAACAGACTATACCAGAACCAATAACCTCCACCACCGTACTCATCCATAAAATAAAACTAAAACTATGTGAAACAGAGTTCTCCATTGGAGAAACTCCGGCTGTCGTCAATCGATTACCGACTTCGTCCTACACACAAAAATCAAGGAGTTGGGTCTGCCTGAACACCTCAAGGAAATTCAGTGACCGAAACTCGTGAGTTGGCAATACTGCCAGGATGACGAAGCCTTAAAGATTCGGCCCCTATGGTCGGTATGTCGCCAGACAATACCACCTACTTCATCAGCTGGGGGCTAAGCAGCTGACTAGACGACAGGGCAATTCTCCGCTTATGAGGCCGGAAATGCCAAAATACACCCCTCTAGTGCGTTTCCCTGCGACTAGAGATTTAACGTCAAAAGCTAAAAGGTTTCCTTGATCGTTAGTTAGTTAAGAATAACGTCCTAACGACTTTGGAGCGAAATATGATTCCTAACAGAGGAAATCATAGACAAATCTAAAAAAGCCAAAACTAAATTTCTACATAGAAAAGCCTAAAGAAATTTTAAATCTAAGAGTTCTACTTATACCTCAAACTCCAAGACGTCTAAATCGGGTTAAATGTCAAAATTGTTCATACTCAAAGTATTTTGATCTGGATACCTCCAAGTCAAAATTATTCATACCTCAAAATATCAAAACCGAAATATCGAAGATATTCATACTCAAAAAATGTCAAAATCGGGATATCTAAAATTATCTATACTCAAAAATGTCAAAATCGGGATATCTAAATGATCTATACTCAAAAATGTCAAAATTGTTTTCCAAAAACGTCCAAATTATTCAACAAGATTCAGTCAAGTGGTTATCAAAAGCACAAGAATAGATGAAATTCTGAAACTCCAACTCGGATTTTATTTCTCAAAATTCTTTAACGCAAACGCTAAGTATCAGTAGTGAGACAGATTTAATTTTCCAATATTTCCCTCTACTGAGACCTACGTCACTAAATTTCTCTACTGAATGACTCAAAGTGGTACTGGAACTGTGCGGCCATTCTTACTCAAGAACCCGTCGAGACTTACCCAGACACCTAAACTCAAAGACTCAAAACTATCTCAACTCCAATTCATTACTCCAAAACTTACACAAATGTGTTAGACCTTCAGAATTATACTAATATGTTGATTAAGGTGGAACTTGACGTCAAAATATAGGGAGTAAAGTCCCTACTTTACTTAAAAGAACTAGGAAATAATTCTCCAAACTGAATTAATATTTGAAGGACCAAAAGAAATTGGATCCAACCTTAAATGGATGGAGAAGTCCAAGAGAATTCTCATTTACCGAGACGGGTCTAATGGCCAGGATAACCGCCATTCATAATTAGAATGGATGTTATAAATTATGGCCCAAAAAGGGATGGCATATAGGAACATGCCTTATATATGTAAGGTTTCTTCTTAAACGTATTATGCATATTCTGCTTTAAAAAGGGCTAAAGAGATTAAATGTCGAAATGGTATATGTTGCAAAGTGGTTCGTTCACCCGCTATGAAGATATGAATTATTATAAATTTAGATTGAAAGAGATAGAAAAAAGATTAAAGACGAACTTATATGTGTGCCGTAAACAGCGGAAAAGGAAAGGAAAGAAGCGTATAGAAATATATACAAGAAATCAGCCACTGGACCTATTTTCAAAAATGGCTGGATACTTTCTCTTTAGGTAGCACCAGGGTGGAAAGTACCAAAAATAACCCCAAAGATGTTGTCATTGTCTAAAGAAAATTTTTCAAACGAGAAACCAAATCTCAATCATTGGACCTATGAAGTGGTTTTACTTACCAATGAACCCTATCTCAAAGAATAAAATTTTCAAAAAGAAAATCAAATCTCAACCGTTGGACCTATATGTGGTTTTACTTACCAACGAGCTCTATCTCAATTATTACAGAATAAAATTTTCAAAAAGAAAATCAAATCTCAAACGTTGGACCTATATGTGGTTTTACCTACCAACGAACTCTATCTCAATTATTAAGGAAATAAAAATTTTCAAAGAGAAATATTCTTACTTTGAAATGTCACACTACTCAAATGTTCTTAAAAAAGCTAACTTGAAAGATTCTTACAAATGACGAGACTTCTAAAACTCAAAATTTCTTGTCAAAATCTGTATAGTTAATTTCCAATCATAACTCATTAACCACCCGGTTAATGTTGTTCCGCCAAAATTAAACACCATCAAAGGTATTCAAGATAATGTGTCAACTGAAAGAATTCTTAAATCTCAACTAACTGTACTTATTGAATCTCAAACTCTAGCTGAAAATATTGCCTCGACTTAACCTTAATCAAAGGAATGGAAAAGATTTTTATCATCAGGAGCTTTTTCTTAAAAATCTCAACCTAAAAATTTTATAACTACCTCAATTCTCAACTCTACTCAACGGATCGTTCCTGAAAGTTACTGTTAGGATGATAACAGCTCAGATTTATATTTAGATTATGCCAATTATCAACTCTAACAGAACTCGAAATTTTCAATTAAGAACTCACCTAAATCAACTCAACCCAACGCCTAGTCACGTAGCTCACTTATTTGCATGGGGCTCTAACGCGACCGTTTAAAAATATTTTACAAATTAGTCTGGCCATGACTAAAGTGTAACTCAACCTCTACCTCAACAACAATTACTGGTAGGTTAGCTAAATTTATTTAATTTGTACGCTAACATCACCAGTCTCAAATTATTTTAACCTAAGTACCTATAAAAGGATTTTCTCTAAACTCGACTCAACCTCTACGAAAACTCCTGACTCTAAACAACCTTTATTTTTTCTCCAAAACCGTAACTAAACTTACTGAAAAGCTTACTATTGACACACCAAACGAATTCCTTCTAAATTCTCAAACTACAAACAAATAGGATGTATTTCGCCTTTATGTGTGAACGAAGCTTTACACTAGGGGCGCCAACTTGAATACAACACAACTAGGTCACCCCTAAAGCGCGCTCTACACTAACACTGGCTATTCTGGATCTCAACAAATGGTTTAATATCACTTACGTGAAAATCTCCCAGGATTTTTCCTGACAGATCTGAAAGAACAACAACCTTACCAGTACCTTTAATTTTCTTTATCATAGCCGGGACATACTTCGGAGCTAATTTCTTAGAAAACTTATCAACCGCTTTGGAAAGAACGAAGTTTTTCTTCCACACTTTATCACCTTCTTGATAATTAACCTCTCGCCTACGAAGGTTATACCTCTTAACATTTTTCTCAAAAGACTTTCTAATTTTCTCCTGGATTTGGGGATAAAGTTTAGGAACTTTGCTCACTTCGGACTGCCATTTAAGTCGATTGGAAAAATCGACTGGGTCAAAAGAACTATAATCAACATCCTTATAAAAACTACCATTCACTGGTGCACACGATATACACCTGTCCGAGGTCCAAAAACCAAAAAAGAATAAGCTCATTATGTTGCTATAAAAAAAAAAGGACTGTCAGTTTTCGCTTTAGACGGTGCAGGGCGGAAAAGGACGAAAAAGAACCCTAACTCAAAATTTTATAACTTCATCTCATCTACCTTGAGATCAACGACCTCAAAACCGACTGCAGTATTTTCCTCAATAAAATCCATCTTCACTATTTATCTCAAAAAAAAATTTTTGCCTCAAAATTCTCAAACAAGACTTTTCAACCAACTTTACCTGAAACAAAGAAAACGAAAATTGTCGTTCCTTTTCTTAGTTGACTTGACCTGACCTAACAGAATTATCCAAAACCAAAATTTCAAAAATCAGATTGTTGCTGATTCTATCTGTAACTCCACCTAAGCTGAAAAATTAAAAATTATCGAACTCGAAAACCACATCTTCAGGTTTACCACACCGTCTTGGCTGGAACCTAAAAAGCTGAAACGTCAAAAAGAAAACAACACGGACTCAAATACCACAGGTCTGAATTCCCTCGAAGTCCTTCGTTGAAAATTTCAAACCTTACCTTTTGGTTTTAGTCCATCTGTAAACTCTACGCAACTAAGAAAGGTATTTGTCTTTACTTGTCTAAATTTTGAAAAAGTTTTTCTCTCAAAAATTATGAAAACACCAACACCTCATGTTCATTAATTCTTCTCAAAGTTTGAGAAAGTTTTCGAAAAAAGAATAAGGAGATTGATTTATCCTGGTCACGGCACCACTTGGAGCCTTCCTCCCCCTCGCTTACTCCCACTCAAAAAGTTGAACAATAAAAAAATAATAATTCACTTACCTTAACCCCGAAAGGAAGGAGGTGGCTATTGACAGATCTCAATGTGACTAGGCAAATTTGTAACATTAGCCACATTGGCCTGTCGAGTAGGACATATCAAATTTCGAATGCCCCACCCAAATATTCTAAATGTCGAAAGAAAATAAATTTTAAATTTTGAAAAGTGATCGTCTAAAATTTCAAAGTATCAAACCAAAACCAAACTTAAACAAAAGATTCGTTGTGATTATCCAGCCCGGGACAGATAAATGTGGCCTTCCTCTGGAAAATCCAGCATTCACCGAACCAGACTGGACCCGTAGTAACTCCTAACAATTTTAAAAACAATAACCAAAAATTAATAAACCTCACCAAAATATACCAGGATATATCGCCTTATTCTTGATGTTACTCTACTGATTGAATAAATTATTTAAAAGAACATGAGGAGGGTTGATACTCAAAACTCTAAAATTGTTGAATTTTAATACAAAGATTTATTAAAATCAATTTCATCATCAGTACAATAGACTGGCAATCACCAATAGATCTTACATATCAACAATCAATTTAATAATTAAAATCAGTAATCCTGACTCAAATATTCAAACATAAATATTACCTTATTACCAATGATATCAAACTTACATGATTAAAATTCAAGATAGGTACCTATATCATTTCAATAGTTCAGATAAAAATTTCCAAAGCTCAAATTCTATTAAACAATTTCTAAACTATAACACATAGGTATGATTCTGAATAGAACTCAGAGTTAGATCAGAAGTTATTTCTCAAAAATTCAAATTTATCTTAAGCAAAGGTTTCAATATAAAAACAGGTATCTACCTACAAAATCTAAAATTCAAAATTTAATTTGCAAAATGATCATCTCTAACTCAAAATCCTAAACACACACGATAAATTTAATAAATTATTTTTACACATAACCATTACATTAGTCACTCATTGACCACAATAAAAGTTCATAACATATTATCAAAAATCAGATTCACTTAGAAAGTCATAGGTGATGAAATCAATTAAACACTGTACTTGAATTTATTTAATTTTCTTGATTATCGGAAAATAGCAAAAGTTTATTCACTCATAAAGACATACCTTATTCTTCAAAACTCCATCTCAAAAAACTGACGAACTAAGGTTCCTCTAACCTAAGCGCGATGATCAAAGACTAGACCGGCATGGTTGCTGGAACTGCCTTTGCACTGGTGTTAGCACCCCTTGGTGGATGCTCTAGGTGCCGGATGAGCTGGACTGCTCTCCCTGCTACCTTGTGATGACCAAATATCAACGTACTAGGACCTCTGCCTGATGAAACCTTCCATGTCTACAAACTAAACTCCACCACTCTTCTTTATTTCTCCAAGCTTCTTCAAATATCACCCTTCACACAGGTTAGTCTACCTACCTAGGTAGGTACCTACCTAAGCCTCCACATGATCGAATCTTTATGTAAACTTTCGTGTAAATTAGAAAATTGAAAGTTGGAACTCAAAACTCAGAAACTAGAAGTTCGAAATTAAAATTCAGGAATCAAAAGTTAAAACTTAGAAATTCAAAGATCGAAATTAAAAACTGGAAATCGGAAATTAGTAGTTAAAAATCAAAACTGGAAGTCGGGACCTAACATTCTAGAACTTGAAACTCAAAAGTAAATCAAAACTAAAGTTCAAAACTACGTTCAAAACTACGTCTAAACCCACGTCCAAGACTATGTCCAAGACTACGTCCAAGACTACGTTCAAAAACTTAATCTAGTAGTACGTAAATCCAAAACCACGTCCCTTGTCTGTAAAGACAAGAAAGCGAACATTAGTTATGATGACCAAAATTAAATTCAAAAGATTACTCACGTAAGACTGCATCTTTCACGGAAACAACTTCACCATTACACAAGGGACTAATACTAATTTACGAACTTGTAGACAGGCTACATGATCTGCCGCAGTAAGACCGAAAAATGAACCTGAAGCGTCCTTTACCTCCCTTTATAATTTATTTGGGATGACGCTATCGCATGCGCCTTAACCACTGTCCAACCGAACTTGGTGACCCACTTTCACTCCAAATATCATCATCGACAGTATGCAACACTTAAAACTCGCACGCGACATTGACGGATCGATTCTCATATACTCTAGTACACCCTCGGCAGTACGACCAACCTCTCCCGTTCTCCCTATATCCAAACTTAAACTTCACAATCGTGAATCCGCTTATACTCGAGGCTTGTCGTGTCCCAGAACAAAACGCAAGTTTTTTTTATATGTTTCCTCAACTATCCTTTCATGTTTTTTTAACCCACACCCAAAGAAATAATCTTTTAGGTTTTATCTGGATAACTAATCGGAAATCTTGAGTAGCAAGATGAGAGTGGTCTCATTAGACGCGGAAAATTAATTCGCATAAGATGATATACTTTTCAAACTCTGAAAACCCAGAACCGGGACAGAAAATCGACCAGACATGTTTTCTACGTCTTACTTAAATAACAAAGACAAGGATTTCTTAATAGCTGTCAGGTGTTCGTTCGTGATCTTTGCCTAATACAGCCTCTTACATCAGCGAAAATGTACAGTCAATCATAACTTTTCTGAACTTTATAAAAATATTCCAAATCGAGAATTAAAATTTTGAAAAAGAAAACGTAGCGTGCAAGGCACGCTGCATTGACTTGTCACGGGTACAAAGGGGCAGACACCCATCCCTGGGTCATCATCTCTACCTAACCGAAAATCCCGTTACAAGATTGCGGCGCCCAACGTATAAATTTAAACTATTCAGCCACAGCACCACAGTACAGTACAGTCACAGGACCAGAATAGTAACAGTATCTAGCGGGATGAGCGACAAGATTGACGCCGAATATTCAAGACGTCAGTAACATAATACAGCACACGACAGAGGAACAGAACTGTAACAGAAGCAAACAGGAACAGAACCAGGACACAAGATGGCCGACAGAAACGGACAAAACAGAATCGCTGAATTGGAGGCCGAGGTAGCACGAATAAAACTGACTCTCCAATCAGCAAGGGGACCGGCAGCAGCACCGGCCAGGTGCCACCAGCCATTGCAACAGGAAATAATCGACCAAGCCCTCGAATGGGGACTGCAATTCGACCACAAGCGAGACGACGCAGTTCTCTTCATCGAACGTCTGGAAGAGTTGCGAAGCACGTACAGCTTCCCGAAAAGCGGCATGCTGAAGGCGCTACCAGTGCTCCTACAAGGGGAAACGCTGCTCTGGTACAGGGTCAACAAAGACGACTGGAAGGACTGGGACCAGTTCGACAGGAGTTTCAAAAGCGCGTTCCTCCCATACGAGTACCGATTGGCGCTGGAGGAAGAAATGAGAGCCAGGAAACAGAGGCCCAACGAGTCGATCAGGGAATACGTTACGGAAATACAGACCCTGATGCGACGGGACGGATCGATGTCACCCAGCCAGGAGCTCGAGAGAGTGAAGAGGAATATGCGGCCAGAGTTCCGCATCCACCTCCACCTGCATAAAGTCACATCAATATCACACCTCTTAGACGTAGCCTGCGCGTTCGAGTCTCTCGAAAGAGAAAGAACCGCCGCTATATACTGGCCTGCAATCTCCGCGAGCCCGCAGTCAACGACGTCTCCAAGTCAGCCAGGAACACAGAATCCACAGGACAGTCCTTGCTACAGAGACCAACAGCAGAACAATGTGGAACAGGAGCCCACATGCATAGAAGATGAATTAATGTTTATACAGTGCTGCTCCGCAGGACCGACAGAACAGTATATGACAGGAGAGAAGCCAAGCCATGCAGAACAGGCAGCACAGTATAACAGAAAAAACACTGGAATGCAGGGCAGAACAGAATACAGAACAGAGCCAGCAGAGCAGTACAGGACAGAAGACAGATCAAAACAGTACAGAACAGGGAACAAAACAGAACAGGCTGCAAGGCAGCACAAGACAGAGATCGGAACCAGGCAATCAGAGCCAACAGGACAAAAGAAAACAGAAGATAGGCCAAAGCAGGCAAAACAGTGCAGCACGAAGCACAAAACAAAAAACAGGCTAGAACAGGCTGCACAGAGCGCAGAACAGACAGAACAGAAAAAAGCAGAAATCGCAGCAAAACCGAACAGAACAGACGAGAACATTCCAGAGAAATACAGCGCAACAGAAATTCACAGGACAGGACAGCACAGCAAGGCAGCGCAGAACGGGACAGAACCCGACAGACTAAAGCAGCAGACCAGAGAAGTACACAATAGGGGCTCAGAACCTCTACTAAGCGAGACAAAAGCGGGACCCGATAAACGCAGATCCTGGGTGCCCATAATAGAGACACCCAAGGTAACAGCCCGCTTCGACGAAGAAAGAGCCCTAGGGAAAGGCTGCAGGCACATCAAGGATGTGTACAGACAGAACAGTCACGGGAGGCCGCAGCTCATCAGCAACGAAGGCGACAAATTGTTCCAGGAGCACATCCTCGAGCATTGTCCCGGAACTCCCGGACCACCGTCCCGCGTCGGCCGGATACAGATGCGGACTTCGACCACGGGGGCGTTTTGAAAAAAGAAAAATCGCCAAAATGGTTTGGTATACATTTTATTTGTTTCAGGATATTTATTTTATTTTCAGTCGCAGCAATTTTTCTTTTTTTCCATTGGGCCGGGGATGTAACGAATTCCAAGGCATTCGTTGTTAATTATTATTTATTTGCATTATTTTAGGGGTTTATCAGGAATGATACAGTTTTTACGGCGGTGATTAGCAGGTTATCTCCGCCGGCACCGGCTATATAAACAGAGCCAACTGAGAAGCCAGGGAGAGGAATCTGAGGTACTGACTTGAGAACAACTCTCCCTCCCTGTGAATTGAGCTCGGAGGTCTCCTGGAGGCATGTATTGAGTGCACTCCGTCCAGTTTACCTAGCCGGCTACAGTAGGTCGATGAAATGAGTCGAGCCTAACTGTAACCGGACGCCGATAGACCGACAGAGTGGAATGAGCTCTGGCCGGCAGTCGGTTCAGTGTAGGCAAATACACTAAACTATAATACGTCCAATTTCGACTGAAAACCGGCAGCGAGACGACACTAGCGAACCTGGCGGCACGAGTTGTAACTGCGGGCCCGAAATAATAATAATAATGAATAGTAATTTATTATTTACTCTTGTTATTTTTATTGACACCGACCTCTGGCTTCTGTCCATATAAATAATTGTCGTTAATAAATGTCGTTAGATTTATAACCGTTATCCTTAGTTTGAATAGTAATTTATTGTAATAATACACGTTAATAATAATAAGAACAGAACATAATTCGTTAGGTATGATTTGTCCTTCGCTCGTCGATTATGACATTTCACAGTCCTCGGTGAACTTCGTTAGCGTTAGGGAACTGATCCTGCTCGACGCTCGGCTACTTTACTACTCAACTCATGTACTCATGATCGGTCAGATCGGTAGGTAGGTACGGGTCCGGGTGAAAATCTTTCTGCAAGCAACGTCGTTGGACCTTCAGACGCATCGGGTGTAGTAAAACTTGCAGCATCGGTAGGTATTTGAGGGAAATATTCCAGCTCACTTTACGGTATATTATCTACAGTCCACGTTGTGATCTGTTCTTTTGTTTTCTTGTTTGCTTTTTTACTTCTTTTTGATACTTTATTGTTTTAAAATCAGTCTTATTCAAGACTACATTAGTTTCCTTCCTGTCTTGTGATTGTGTTTTTTTACAATATCTTGCAAGAGTGGTGCAGGGTGCAGTGTGTGCTGTATATGGTTGCAATAATTACAAGCAACAAAAAATAGCAAATAATTTATTTATAAAAATCATGTAATTGATTTTTTTAATTTCATAGGGGTGGTAGGTGTGAAAAAATGGCAATATTAAAACAATAACAAACGGGTTTATTTGACCTAGCATTTAGATAAGGCAACACTCCCACAAATTGCTTAAATACTGTAATGAAGTCGTGTTACCCCGACTCCATCTAGTTTATTTTATTTCTATTTTTCCATTATTTCTAATAAATAAAGATTATTCCGACGACATAGGTAGATAGGTAGGACCACCCCGTTTAAGTTATTATTAATTCAGTTAAGTTTTTGCGAATAGTACAGAAATAGGGTTTGGTAGGTAGGTACCTTGAATCAGCAAAGTACTAATAATTTTCATGATTTCATTTAATTCCATTAATTTTTTATGCACAGGCTGATTTTTAAGGTAACTAAATCGAGGCAGTTGGCTTCAAATTCAAGCAAGTTATCGACCACTATCGCATTATAAAAACGCCGAAATGCACCGGGCCGCAGATAGCAGTTTAAATTAACCTTTTTTTACGGAGAAAATGTTCTCGAAAATTTCTATCTCACCAGGAACCGATAGTGGTCGCTATATAAACCGGGGCCGTGATTTGAAAAAGGGAATTAGGTATTCTGATCTCCGATCGTGAAGAAGTGCGTTAGGTAGTCAGCCGCCTCAGTTTACCGGGAAGTCCGCGTGCAATAATTATAGTTATTTTAATTTTTATCCTTTTTACCGGGAAGTACCTGTGGTCGTTGTTAGTAGTGCATCCGAATTAATAGAAGATCTCTATCTAGACCCGTTGCCGAAGAATAGTCAAAGGTAGGTGCTGTTGCAATTTGTATTTCTGCTGCGGTCGATATTTTTTTTCTCCTCTCACTCCCATCGCTCCAGCCTTCATCAGAACCGTCTCCTCCTTCCGTTGTTGGTAACAAAGGCTTCGCTCCTAGTTCACGGTCCATCGCCTGGCATAGCAAGGGTGGATCAGTGCGCCGGGAGTGGTGTCTGGTACCAGCGGAACAACGGGTTCCTCTGATAACCCCTACCATCTCCGTTGTGGGTAACAAAGGCCTCGCTCTTAGTTCACGGTCCATCGCCTGGCATAGCAAGGGTGGATCAGTGCGCCGGGAGTGGTGTCTGGTACCCGCGGAACAACGGGCTCCTTCAATACCCCTTCATTCCCACGTTGTGAGTAACAAGGATTTCGCTCCTGGTCCACGGTCCATCGCCTGGCATAGCAAGGGTGGATCAGTGTGCTGGGGGTGGCGTCTGGTGCTCGCGGAGCAGCGTCCCGCCAAAATCGTGCCGATTCCCCTCCGAATGCGTAGTTGAGATCACCGTGGCCGCACTCCTCACATAACCGCCGAGAACAGCCCGCCTAGTTATTCTTTTTTTTGTCTAAACCGATCCAGGCCGTTTTTAACCGCCCGTTCGTCATTCCGACGTGTATACCTACCTACTTATTAGTCGCAACCGCCCCTCACGTACCGCTGTGCCCCGTGACCGATTTGTTATTATTTATTCATTCATACCGATTCATTATTATTGCTCATTGTGTACCTACTCCGATAAATTAATAATAAAAATTGTTAAGTTGAATTCTGTGGTGTTAATGTTCATCCGTTCTGCATTAATTAATTAAGTATCCTTTAAACCGACAATCACTCGCTACAGCTTGGCTCCTCGGAGGTGCCAATGCTTTCGGAAAGCGATTAAAGCCCGCTTTGCCGAACACAATTCTTTTAGGGTGGTAACCTCAACCGACCCCTGGCACTTTCCGTTTCTCCACAGAGCTACCCCTGGGACAAGGGTACTATAGCAGTACCATTGTAATTACGACTCAGGTAAGTGGGAAGATTTGGCGAGAACATCTTCCCAAGGGAGTAAACCCTCAGTAAAAATCTGGCGCCCGAGGAATCCGTCCGATCTCCAGGCGATTCCGGACCAGCGAAACGCCACGGACGACTCTCAGGCGGAGTCGTAGTTACAATACATAATAGGAAAACATTTTTAGATTTATAATAATAATTATTAGGAGTCTATTATTTAATATTTTATTTATTTATTATTTATATTTATTATTATTTAGAATTATTAGGAGATAATTATTATAATAATTATATGTAATTAAAATTATTGCAATTCACAAATTTTTTGAACTAGTATACGTATTCCCTTTTGGCTGTCATTTAAACAAAAACTAAGTTACAAGACCAAGTACTTAGGTATAATGATTGATTTTCTTCCTGCCTTTAAATAACTCCAAATAGACAATTTTAACATTTTTACTCTTATGGAATGTTTTATTATATCCATCCATATCACATATCACTATTATTTGATAATAATAAAAAAAGTATCTTTGTCGGAAATTAAATAAAAAAAGTTTAAAGTTAGGTATATTTGCATTAGTTTCCCATTCGCTTAATTTTAATTTATTTAATGTAGCTATTTGCGTTTGCGCAGTAGTAGTCAAATCGATGTATGTTTGGTTGCATAGTAAACCTTGGCGTTACAAGCTACAACTCGTGACTCTAGATGGCGCTGCCACAGCGGCTGCCTTCGAAATGCAATAAAATTGCCGGAGTTGAACGTATTATAGTCTAATGTATTTGGTGTATGGAATCAGTCGGCGGCACGTGGAAGTACCGGCTAGTCCCTTCAGTCACGACCCGGCCTGTATTGAGGGCCGGATTCAGTAACAGCCGCCCCGGCATTGCATTGAGATTCCGGGAGCGGGTTCTGTTTCAGGTAATTCCGTCGCCGGAGGATTTTTCTCCCAGACCCCGTCACGGCGCGTGTTCCGGAGGCCGCAGCAGCCGATACGCACCGTGCGACGGCGAGAGACCGAGAGAGTGACTGCCGGACTGCCGTATTGGAGCCGGCTGTGAACCGATCAGACGATCAGCCAATCAGCAGTGGTACGTGCTCCGACGCAGATATCTCCCGCCGCAGTCAGACGGCCTGCGAAGGAAGAGAGACGGCCCATAAGATACAGTGGTTATCGATATTAATTTGACCGATATATGTAACTAGCGTACTTGTAAATAAAGATTTTATATTTGTTAATTGACTTGTCACGGGTACAAAGGGGCAGACACCCATCCCTGGGTCATCATCTCTACCTAACCGAAAATCCCGTTACAAATACAACCGTTTAGGTATGAGCACATTTTTGAAGGAATTTAACTGAAATTTTTTCATAGGACAACTAAGTAACTAATAGCCTTTATCTCTGAAAAATTTCAAGAAGCAAATCAGAAAAATGGCGGACACATTCGAATATTTTACTTGATGTTTATTCCTCTAAAATTTCAAATTTGCGGTTTTCAAAACTCAACTTCACTTTTTTCGAATTTATTAAAAGTAGTGTAAATAATATTATTTTTTAAGTAAAGTTAGCCAGTGGCGGGTACAGGAAAAGGGACAAAATTGTTAAATTTTGCCAATTTTTTTGTTTTGTCAATTTCAAAAATCCATTCTAAGGCACGTTTTGAAAGGAAATGAAATGTAATTTTCACAATAAACCACTATGCTAATATGACCTGACTATGGAAAATTTCTGAAAGCCAATTTAAAAAGCGGTGAAAATATTCATAATTGAATCGCATAAAAATACACTATTTATGCGATTGATGCGCAAGAAGGTTTTTTGCTGGTGACGTGATAGCATGCCCTAATAATCGCCGAGTGTTGTCGCAACTCTAGTCACAACGTATTTTTTTTGGCAGGGTCAAGAAAACAGGCTACCCTCTGACAATATAAATATTACTGTTTAAAGATTACACAGGCTAAAAATTGGACAGCTGTTTGACAAGTCCATCTAAATTAGGTTGTCCAGAACACGTGACCTTTCAACTGTCAAAATGGCGGCCTGTAGAAACACAAACGCAAATCATCGAACCAGAACAGTCAGCAAACGGCAATTAGAGAAGTTTTATTTTATTTATAACATTTCGAAATAATCAATTTGAACATCGAGCTATATCTTAAGTTTACTGTTATTAAGTGTGTGTGCTTGTCAGTTACAATAACAGTGATGTTACTAAGAAAAGTATGATTACCTGTTATCTTTAGAAAGTGGTGCTTCCGACATTATGGTTCGCTATAAAGAAAAAATTAGGATCTTGAACGGCGTTGATCCATTTTTCTTAACTCCAGAGGATCCTGGACCACCTGTTTCTGCACCAGACATCGTGTCGTATTTAGTGTTGAGCCACACAGTTTTTATACAAAAGAACAAACGAAGGCTTATAAAAGTTTAAGCGGCTACAAGTGCAGGCTTTTGCATTTAATGGGATTGAAGCAAATTGCTAATCATGTGTGATCTTCATTGGAAAGGTAAAATGAAAATACTATCCTATGACCCTTTAGCAATAAAATATCTTGATCATTAACTTGTTTTTATTAATGTATTGTTTTTTGTTTAGGGTAAAGCCTCGGTAAAGCATTAAACGAATGAACAAACCGCCTTGCTTGCTTGAATTATCTGTGAAGAAGACGGTGCCATAAATTGTGGCCATTGCACCTGCATGGCTGGGCTCTCTGAAGTTTGTAGTCATGTTGCTGCTTTGCTGTTCACAGTGGAGCATAATCACAGAACAAAAACCATCTCATCGTGTACAGATGCTGCGGCAGCATGGAACGTTACAAAAATATCAGAAGTTCCAATTGTTCGACTTAGTGAAATGGAATTAAATAAAAAATCCAATGTAGAAAAGCCGTCTTATTCTGTTGACGAAATTCCTGCCATTGAAGGTCAATCACCATTATCACTCCTACCATAATCCCTTACATTATTAACTAATTTTATAATGTACTATTATAAATCTTATATTTCTTTTATACTTGTGTTTTTAAACCTTTATTATAATCTTAATAAATGTTTTTAAGAATTATTTTGAGTTTGTGAAACTTCATAATAGCTTCAGCATGAGGATAACATATCAATTGTAGAAAAAATTAACAACTTCAGAAACATACATTTTATTTATTATAATGAACATAATATACTTTATTGTCATAAGCTGGTGCTCATTACAAAGTTGTCAATAAAATTACAGTTTTATAAAAACAATTATTATTTTATATATTAATTTATTGGAGACTGAAATTTTTACAGTAGATAACTTTAATAATACTAGTACTAATATGATCGTGTCACTAAAAAATTCAGGAAGCCAATTTAAAAAACGGTGAAAGTATTCAAAATTGAATGAACGCATAAGAATACTGTATTTATGAGATTGATGTGCGAAAGGTTTTTAACGCAACTTCAAGTCATAATTAAATTAAGTTGGAATAAAATAACAGATAAATATTTAACAATTAAAAAAAAAACTTTCGTAAAAAGAAAAGGGCACCAACCCTGAACATCTAGGCCACTAGAAGACAGTAGTAGAGACAGTCTGTCAATAGGTAACATTTGTGTTATGTCATCTCCTGTACAGAACAGAGATGGTTTGAATCTGTTTTATCACTTTCTGCCAGCAGCATCATCTTGCAGATTGGCGACAGCACTACTGGAGGACTCTCCATGATTTGTCACCTGTTGTGTATTTGTTATTCAGTTAATTATTGCGCAGGCTTGGCAACAGCGACAGATCATTAGATCATGGCCGCTAGTAGAGCCGAACGCTGACTAGAGAATTCTATGTTAAGTTATAAAGTCTTTTCTAAAAATAAAGAACTTATCTTGAAACTACAACTAGAGTTTTATTCTAAATATAATGAACATATAAAACATGGTGTCAGGTGTGTAAGCTTGAGTTCGATGGAATAATTATAATTGAAGACGGACGATAAAAGTTCTCAAACGTGAAGAACGTAGTATAGAGAAGTATAAAAATATAAAATGGAGGTCAAAGTTCCTGAACAATTCGTAATAAACGACACTGCGTCGTGGACCAAGTGGAAGCAAAAATTTAATATCTTGTTAGCCTCTGGAAAAAAGAAGGAAAGTGACGAAATAAAAATTGCCTTACTTTTAAACATAGTAGGTGAAAGTGCTCTAGATGTTTACAACACATTTCCAGAGGATAAAGTAAACACTCTTGATGAAGTTCTGCAGTGTTTCGACTCATATTTTCTCCCAAAGCAAAATGTCACCATGGAAACATTTAAATTTAATAACATCATGCAAAAAGAAGACCAAAGTATTGACTCCTTCTTGACAGAATTAAAGAAGCAGGCCGCAAGTTGTGATTTTATATGCCTTAATGAAAAATGTAAGGTGTCTTACGTTGATCGTATGTTGAAAGACAGGGTGATTTTGGGTCTCTACGATAAACAAATACAGCAGAGATTGATTCGTGAATCAGGTATGACTTTGGATAAAATTCAAGAGTATTGCAAATCTATTGAACTTTCCAAGCAGCATGTAAAATTGCTGTCGCAGGAGGAAGAAATAAATGTGGTTCGATCTTCTCGTCCTTGTCAAAAATGTGGTTACAATCACCTTCCTTGGAAATGTCCAGCTTATAATAAAACATGTGCAGTCTGCCAAAAGATGAATCATTTCGCAAAAATGTGTCGGTATAAAAGTAATGACAAACCTGATAATGCTAGGGAGAAGATATTCAAAAGAAAAGAAGAAACAGTGGCAAAATGTGCAACAGTGGAAGAACTAGAAGATGATGTAGAAACATTTCAAAGAGTCGAAGAAATAGAATTATTAAGAAGTAACTACTGTTTGGGAGATGTATCCAGTAAGAATAATGCAGGCAATGTTTTCATTTGTGAACAGCGGGAAAATAAGCCAGATGAAATGAAACATGCTTGGTATGAGGATATTGCTATAAATGGTAGTAGAATTAAATTCAAATTGGATTCAGGAGCTGAGTCTAGTATACTGCCACTTAAACATTTCAAGAAACTGAACTTATGTGACTCAGTAATTTTTCCCACACAAATTACAATAATATCATATGGCAATTTTAGATCAAGACCGATTGGACAGGTGAATTTAAAATGTTGTTATAAAGGTATTAGTCAGTATGTAAATTTTTTAATTATAAACTTAGAATCAGAACCGTTGCTAGGTCTAAAAGATTGTGTAAAATTTGATTTAATTCGACGTATTCATTGTGTGCAAAAAAATGTCTTATTTAATAGTAGTTGTATGTTACCCAATAATAAGGAAGAACTTTATAAACTTTTTCCTCAATTGTTTGATGGCTTGGGCTCTATTCCAGGGCTTGTAGATATAAAATTAAAATCTGATGCTGTACCGATAGTACAAACGCAGAGGAAGGTTCCAATGTCTTTATATAATAAATTAAAGGAAACTCTAGTAGATCTAAAAAATAAAAATATAATTTCAGAGGTTGATTATCCTACTGAGTGGGTAAATTCACTAATGATCATTGAAAAACCAAATGGGACCCTTCGTCTGTGTCTAGATCCCAAACCATTGAATAAATTCATATGTAGAGAACATTATATAATTCCAAAGTGTGATGATTTATTAAGTCGACTTGAGGGTAAAAGTATATTCACAGTGATTGATATGAAGGATGGGTTTTGGCAATTACAGCTTAGTGAAAATAGCTCGCAATTATGCACGTTCAACACACCATTTGGACGCTTTAAATTTAACAGGCTTCCTTTTGGGATATCGTCGGCCCCTGAAATATTTCAAAAAAAGAACGTTGCTATTTTTGGTGACATTGAAAATGTTGAACTTTACTTTGATGATATAATTATTTCTGGACGGACAGAGCATGAACATGATAAAGCACTCAAAGTCTTGATAGATAGAGCTCTGAAGTATAATGTAAAGTTCAATTTTAATAAATTGCAATTAAAGCTGAAAGAAGTAAATTTTCTAGGACAGACAGTTTCAAAAAATGGAGTCCAACCGAATAATAAAAATGTTGAGGCTGTATGGGCAATTGAAACACCAAAAAATAAAAAGGATCTCCTCAGAATTTTGGGCATGTTTAAATTTTTTTCTAAATTTATTCCTAATATGTCCCAGCTAACTTTTCATATGAGAAGGTTAACCAGAGGGGGTACTGACTTTAATTGGTCTGATGAGCATAAAAAAGAACTAGATACTTTGAAAGAATTGATTACTCAGAGACCAATTTTAAAATTATTTGATGACAACAAAGAGATTGTCATACAGTGTGATGCATCTAGTCAGGGATTGGGATGTGTTTTATTGCAGGATATGCATCCAGTCGCATTCGCTTCTCGGTCTTTAAATAAAACTGAAGTTAGGTATGCCCAAATAGAGAAGGAACTTTTAGCGATCACTTTTGCATTTGAAAAATTCCACTATCTGGTGTATGGTAGGGACGTAATTGTTCATTCTGATCATAAGCCCTTAATTCCAATATTTAAAAAGAACTTAGATGATGTTACCGTTAGACTTCAAAGAATGCTACTGAAATTAGTAAAGTATAAAATTAAAATTGAATATTTGCCAGGTAGCAAAATGTATGTGGCAGACGCTTTGAGCAGATCGTTTATAAAGAGTGAGGTTCCAATTGATAAGGATATGGAATATATAGTTCATTCATTGTCATTAAATGTTCCCATGACAATTGAAAAAAAAATACTTTTTAAAAAAACTATAGAAGAAGACCCTGTCCTTTCTGCAGTTAAAAATTTTGTGTTATGTGGGTGGCCTGAGAACAATAAGCGTTTGAGCTCTGAATTAAACTTTTACTTCAATTTAAGAAGTGAAATATTTTTATCGGATGACTTATTGTTTTATCAAAACAAAGTTGTTGTACCTTCTAAACTGAAGAGTTACATTTTGAAAATTATTCATGAGCCACATTTTGGCATAGTTAAATCAAAACTGCGTGCTAGACAAACAGTATTTTGGAAGGGCATGTCTACTGACATTGAAAATTATGTTAATATGTGTGAAACTTGCCAGCTCAATAGAGTAGCAAATAAAAAAGAAACACTGATACCTCATGAATTACCGAATAGACCATGGCAGTATGTGTATTCTGATTTTTTGGAGTATAAAAAAGAATACTATTTTTTATTAGTTGATGCCTACTCACATTGGCTAGAAGTACTGCCTGTAAAAAACAAAACAGCCGACACAGTTATAGAAATTTGTACAAATATTTTTTCCAAATTTGGGATTCCCGACAAATTTTTCGCAGACAATAATCCATATAATAGTGTCAAATTTAAAGATTTTTCTAAACTATGGAATTTTGATGTGGAATTTAGCAGTCCACATTACCATCAGTCGAATTCTTTTGCAGAAAAATATGTTGATATAACTAAAAAAATGCTAGTGAAAATGAAATCGCCAAATGAACTGCCAATTTTCTTATTAGAATATAGAAATACTCCTTTAACATCTCTTGGTTATTCACCCTCTCAATTATTACTGAACAGAGTGCTTAAGACTAAAATGCCTACATGTGTCGAGAATCTACTTCCGAAAGTTATAGAACCAGAAATTGTTTCAAATAAATTGAAGTCAAATTCTCATAAGCAAAAACTCAATTATGACAAAAATGCAACCAACTTACCTGTTCTTTTTAAAGGTGACAAAGTGCTGTTTACAAAAAACAATTTTTGGGAAAAGGGTAAAATAATAGAAAATCATAATGAAAGATCATACATAATTGAAGACTTAAAGGGAAATAAATTTCGAAGAAACAGGCGATTGATAAATAAAACCAACATTCCATTTATAAGTAACAGTAATAGTTTTGAATATATTATTTATGAAGATCTTTGTGAAGGTTCCATAGCTAGAAATGAACCTGATGTTGAAACGAATAGAAATATATCGGAAAATCTATTTGAGTCTGAACCTGATATCTTTATTAAAAGTGAGTCTAATGATCAGAGTGATATTGTTAGCTCTGATTTTGATTTGGATCCTGATCCTATAGATGCAGAGGCTCTATTACCTAATACTTCTGATATAGATTTATTCGTTGATGATGATGATAATTATTGTGAAACTACCACTCGTAGTTCCCGTGTTTCAAAAATTCCGTATTACTTGCGGAATTATCATTTGTATTAGTACTGTAAAAAAAAAAAGAGAGAACATGTTGTGTATTTGTTATTCAGTTAATTATTGCGCAGGCTTGGCAACAGCGACAGATCATTAGATCATGGCCGCTAGTAGAGCCGAACGCTGACTAGAGAATTCTATGTTAAGTTATAAAGTCTTTTCTAAAAATAAAGAACTTATCTTGAAACTACAACTAGAGTTTTATTCTAAATATAATGAACATATAAAACATCACCTAGGTAGGACATAAAAACTCTCAAGTTAACGAAATTAATAAATAAATAAACTCAAAAAATATCACAAATTAAGTACCTCCGAAACCGAAATACTCTCATTTTGAACTTTTTCTTCAAATTCTTTTGAACTCTGTATTGTATTCTTTCTGAGCAGATCATCTTTAGCCCTTTTTAAAGCAACATCTGAGTTATTATATCCCATGGCCAAAGAAGGAAATCTGTCAGGATCGTTTTCAATTTTTATCAACTAATGCTGATGGTTTTCCTAAAATTTAAATATGGAAATCAAGAATTTGAAGCACGGTGTAAGATAACTAAGGTGTTGGAACAAGACTCCCCAGTGCGACCCGATATCGTCACGCTACATCTGTTTTACCCATTTGTTTTGTTGCTCTCGCTCGCAGTGGTTAGTTCTGCCGTACTCTTCACTCGGACAAGCGCACAAGCGCTAGCATAAATGATTCACGCATATTCGCTGATAAACGCGTGCTCTTATGTTCTAATTTTATTAATATTTAAATGTTAAAATGTCACTCGATGAAATACCCGTTATAGTTTCATCGCATCAACTTCTACAATTAGGCAAATCACAGTTTCTACCCATTTTTGCTTATCGCTTCTTCAGAAAAAAATAAAATTGAGTAGCATGACACCCTGATAATGGCAATTTGCATGTGTAAGAGCAAGAGGTCAGAGCCCAGCTGGCAAGACTCTCTCATACACTGAGGTTCAGGTTTTCGTCGCGCGCTTTACTGTTGAAATACGTGCTTCGTTCACTCACCTATATATCTTACACCGTGATTTGAAGTGAACAGAGTATTTTTTTATCATCGTTATAACATTGCATTTACATCTACAGGAAAAAATATCCAATTAGGTAGGTAAGTAGGTACATATTATTACATAATGCGTATCAGTATCAGCTTACCAGACAAAAAATGTTTGCTGCAAACCCTGGCATATTAGGTTGTTTCTGATAAATCAGATCTTCTAATTGCTTGAAGCCATTTCACACGTCTTTTTTAGAAAGTTCATTGAGATCTTTGCGATGCTCAAAATGCAGTTCTGTTGGTATTTTATAAAAATTCAAAAGATCGCGATCTCCACGGATTCCACACTTTATTACAACACAACAGCAGGCGGTAGGCATTTTTAACCCAAAACCAATTTAATAGGGAATAAGAGATTGTATATGACCTTTTAAAAGGCTTCAACTTTTTAGTATATAAAAAAGAAATAAACAAATAATGTTATCTTAATGATCCACACCACTTTCAATAACAGCAGGTTCTACAGGCGGCCATATTGAATCCATTTTGACAGCATCTTGGACAACCTAATAAAAAATAGATTTTAATAAAATTTGTTGACAAATTAAAATTATTTAATTTTCTGACCCACGCACATTAAGAAATAAATAAATCAAATAAAAAAAATCTCATTAAATATTTTAATTTATTTAAAAAAATTAAATTCAATCAGACCAAAGTAAGGAAAGACTTGGAATAGAAATTCACATTTTGGCAGGAGGAGCTCAAGCTCAAGCAAAAGTCAAAAATAAAATAGTGCGAAAAATCTTAAAGGGTTTAAATAGGTCAAATAAGCAAATAAATAAAATGCATGAGTCGTTAAATGACTTGATACAAATCGAAGGAGAGAGGCGCCTGGGCAGAGTTTGATGACACAGTAAAATTGACGGTACGTATAATTTTTCATTTATTTTATTGTTTACTCTTAGTTATTTTGACACTCAAGTTCACCAACGGTGTATGCCAGTGGTTAGATCCGGCTCCATAAGCCATTCTTTCAAGTCAAAAACTTAGTTTCCACTCAGCTAAATAATAAATTGACTAAATAACGGAACCGGTGTATGGAGAGATCGGCGTTGGACAAGCGGAGTAAAGTAAAAAAACAACTGCTCGACACAGGATGAGCGTATCTTGTTACAGGACCTAAATTTTCAGAATTGTCTCAAGCGACAAAATAATAAAGCAATAATTTTTGTATTGTTTTGTGGTAATCTACTGGGAACCATCGCAGAGAGTCCTCGTGATCTCGTATCGTAAAAGACCGGCTCGCGTTCTGCTACAAGGACTCGCTGGACAAACTTTAGATATAGTGAGTTCTAAAAAGGAGACACCCTGCATAATACAAATATAACATTTTCCCTAGTCCCTTAGGTCGAATCTACAGCTCAGAGCGGTTATTTGTGTTGGAGTGATTTTCTGTTGTGAGTCGATCCTCGTCCACATAGTGATCGGTTATCCCCCCAGCTTTGAATCGCCGCTTCTTCACCGAATTGATCCATGCAACATCAGGTCGCCTTTCCAGTGAGCAGTTTTCCAATTTTGGATTGAAAAATAAATGAATTAACAACACATCGGAAATTTTAAATCTTTAACGTGAAAGAAATCTGAGATTCGCTGCTGGTGCATATGCATATGATGGATGGTTGCATCTCTTCCGTACTTAACACTCTTAAGTTGTCCCCATTGTAGATTTGTCTACCATGGACTCAATTTTTCACAAGTGTCAATTATAAATTGACCAATAAGGGATTTAAACAGGGAGGACGTATAAAGAAGCTCTTTAACACTGTTATAAAAGTAACTGTGAAAAAGCAGTAATTTTATGAAGTAGGTACCTACTTTGATGAGCAATTATTACATACCTTTGTAGGTACTTATTATAATGTGTTGCAGCAGTTAATTACAATGCAAGCGATGACAAGAGATGAATAATGGAATATTTTATCACCAGAAATAATCTTCCAATTGACAATAATCATCAAATAAGCAATCTTGAAAGTTCCCTGCTGCAACTCTTTTTTGTAATAATCGTGACAGCAATCAACACCTATCAAATTAGGTTACGAGCTAATTTCAAAAACAAATAATGTAATAGTTAGGGCTAAAGTAGGTCTTCACATTTAGATTTAACTGGGTCATATGGCTTCTTGAACTCTTGAACAACAAATATAAAAACAACTGGATGACAAGCCATGGCTTTGTCTATTGTGTCCACTCACACGCTAGCTGCAGTCTGTTACAGGCTCTATTCTCTTAATAATTAATAAATTTGACAAGGAACAAGTGGGTAGAGCCAAGTTTCTGCGAGAGCCCAAAACTTAGCGACTTAGTAGTTGTTAGTCTTGGAAGTTGTAAAGTGGTGCAGTACCTAAATATGAGGTTCTGGGTCCTGGTCGCGTCTTTTGTCTTCGTTACCTTTTGTTTATTTAAGCCTTGTTGGCCTGGACCTGTTACAAACGCCGAAACGGTAAGTTAATTATTTAATTTAATGATAAGTGTTATGTTGTCGAGACTAAGCCGTAAATGAAAGCAAAGATCTTGGCTTCAATTACATTTTCCTTGCCCATTAACTTCGCAATTAAACAACTGAAACGAATATATTTTTTATCGATTTAGTATAAATCATCATAATAGAATACCTACACAGTTTCTGCAGATACAGAATGTGCCAATATTTCTTTATAACTATTTATAGATATATATTTAAGATATATTTATAGACGTTAATCTCGATATAATTTGTCAGTAGGTGGATATACCTATAGTAGGATTAACTTTAAAAAGTCAGATGTGACGTCTTACTAACTGTCCGAATTAATATTTTTAATTTCACCAGAAAATGTCAAACAGTTAATTGTCAAGTTGTGAACGAGCGTAATTATTGAAGGAATTATTAAAAAAATGAATTGAACCGCTTACGTCAGTTTGAGAGCCACTGACAACTACATAAAATTTATTCACGTAATGACATTCTATCCTCTGTGCTGTGCATTTAATTCTCATTCAAAACCAATGTTGACGTATACTTATTTATGCGGGATGGAGTGTTTAGACAAACTAGACGGTTACTATAAAAACATACGTACATGAAACAAAATAAATCGAACTATCAAAAGGATGTGTATTCTTAATCGATACGTATGACTTTTTAGACTTTATTGGACTATATACTTAGAGTTTACAGTGTGTCCCAGATTCGCTTCTCTATATACAGGAATCTCGGTTCCTATTACACCTATACAGCCTACATCAAAGGTTAAATGGGGAAAGTTTTAGGGGAAACTTAGTGCATTCGATAACCGGTTTCAGATTTACCATCGGTCAATAAATTGGTTTTGAAAATATAGGCAGAAAACCGAAAATGGCGTCTATTTTGTTTTTCGCAAGTAAATCCGGAACGGTTAATTTGACAGCTGTCAAAGTGTGACATTATTTGGATACTTTTTTTAGAAGAATAAGATAGTTGTGTATGACAGGTCTCAATCGTCTTTTGTTATTCCGCAACCAGCCTCAATTTTCGTTTTTTATGACCGTCATGTTGAATGTCCCTTTTTGAACGCAATTTATTTTTCGATTACCGACATGTATAGCACTACGAGTTATAATATTTTGAAAAAATCCAATATGACAACCGTAAGAAAACGAGATAAAAAAGAGAGAGAAAAAGTTCCCATTAACATTGTTCATTACAATGTGCATAAACAAACTGTTTTAGAGATACAAAGTGTCAAAAATTTGGAACAAAAAAATTTCAAGCAACCCCAAAATCACCGCCACTGCCCTAGGAAATAAATTTAATCAGAGCTCAAAAAGTAAATAATATCAATGATAAGATGTGTACAAAAATTCAGTCTGGACAGGTTCCTGAAAAATCGTCAAAAAACTGAAAATTTTTGAAAAATTTTGAAAAAAAAACATGTAGAGGCAATTTGTCAATTGGCAAGTGTTATATCTTTTACGTCATACTCTGGTACAGTAGTAACTGCCACACGACTGCATCATGATGGTGCCTTATCCACTGCCACAACCTGTGTCATGTCATGACATATCATAATTGATGAATCATGGCATCATGGCGGTCACTAGTATTACGACTAATATTAATACATAAAACATTCTGACATTGACGATACAACAGCAAGTATCCTCTTAACCATCTTGTGCAGATCGCAGGCACATAACCTTTCAAATTGGAAACAATCGTAGACCTGTGGTACAATAGCGCAACCCTAGAGGAACAGATTAGGAAGCATACAAGATGGCCCTATGGTCTGGTATGGGTTCTGTGATTTCCACAATCCAAAATCCGAAATCGCGGCGGATCGAGCGGATCCAGAACGCGATTATCACTCAGTATATTATAACGAAGACGCACTCTCGAAAAATTCTATTAGTTGTTTCTTTACATTCCAGTTTCACCATTTTGTTTGCTTACGTTTTTTTTTGTAATGGTTTGTTCCATTAAAGACAATGACAGTTCGCGAAAATTCGACATAATGACACATTGACGGACAGTTGTGCATTCTATTAAATACGAGAGTGGTATCTCGAACGATCTGCCATTTACCAGAATCCACGGCCAGTACTATAAATACAGGACCGTTCGGCGCTTTTGGAGTATTCGACGTTGTGCCGTCGTTCCGTCCAGTTCGGTACCTAGTTTCTGTGCTCCATTAACCTTCGAAATCCGTTCAGATCCCGCCGCTTTTTGCTCCTCCCACTTGCTGCCCGAGTCAGTGCTGATTGGATCACCCGATTCCTTCGAGTGATTTGATTGGATCACCTGATTTCGTGACACCAGTGCCTGACCAATCGTCGTATCGAATTTAGACAACGCATCGCAGCGTCATCAGTCAATCAACACCCCCTCGCTCCTGCATTCCTCTCAACCGGCACCCCTCCTGCTGCCGGCCGTAAAGATCACGAACTCCAGCACGGGGAAAACATCCCGATAACCGCAGGTGAGCAAAGACCACCCCGTCGAGGGGAATCGAACATCCGATTCTCTTCATACAACTGGGAACCTCAATCTACAACACTACTCAAACATTACCTTACACTAACACAACACAATGGCCCCTCAGAATCTCGAAGATCTCCAACAAGAAAACTCCAGCCTCCGACAACACACGTAACGGAGCTGGAAGCCAAAATTAAAAAACAAGACGATCTAATCGCCCACATGCTTATTGACATCCATACATTAAAAAACCCAAAAACACCAGATTCAAACATGGACTTCTAGTCGCAGTCAGAACCAGATGCTGACTTCTCACAATCAGACGATGAAACATACACATCAATTAAAAACAAAAACAAAAGACGCAGATTCTCACAGAAATCCTCTCAAAACACCTCTGGAGATGAATACCCAACACTAACCCACTACATCACAGACAAACCTAACTCCACACCCCAGCAACAATACACACACTAATAATCCACCCACCTTCGCTGTAAAGCTCACCCCCACCCCAAAACCTATTACACAACATACTCCTCAAAAACCACCCACTTTCAAAACACCCCCAATAATCCTGCATGAAAAACAATACTGGAAAGCCCTTTCCAGTCACATCAGATCGCAAAACATACAAATCACACAAGCATCAAATACACAGGAGGGAATCAAAATATTCCCCCTAACAGTCAAAGACCATGAATTCATTACAGACGCACTAAAAACACAAAATATCCAACATCACACATTCCAACTTCCCGAGGACAAGTGCCTGCACATTGTTCTTAGGGGAGTCTCAGAACACACCACCACCAATGACGTTTTCGACGAACTGACCGAATTGGGTTTCCACGTGAGACCCAACAGCGTCAGACGATTCACACGTCCGGACAACACCCCAACACCCTTGGTATCTTTACAGTTACCAAGGAACGAACACACAATTTATAACATTACACACATCGACGGGATATAAGAATCCGCGTCGAATCACTAAAAACTAAAACACGTCACACACAATGCTACAACTGCCAATCATTCGGACACTCCCACAATTATTGCAGGGCTACTCCCAAGTGCCTTAAATGCGCTAAGGGACACTAGACCATGGACTGCGTCAAGCCAAAAGCTCTTCCGGCTGAGTGCGCAAACTGTGGAGGAGCTCACCCTGCCAACTACACAAAATGTCCAAAACACCTATCTCAAATAAACTCTCCAAAAACCACTTCACAACCCACTAAACACACTACACCCTCCATCTCATATGCCCAAATGACACAGAACAACACTCCTTCCACCAACCCACCCCCATCCACAGCGATCAGACACAAACCCAACACACAAAACCCCCTCGAAAACTGCTTAGCAGTTTTCGAGTCACAAATGCAACACGCGCTGAAGGGCATGCTTGACGCCCTTAAAAACAGCCTCACCCAACACTAATTACTTATGACACTTACCATAGTCACATGGAACGCCAACTCACTCAATTACAAACACACAGAAATCATAGATTTTCTAAGACAGCACGACATTGACATACTCCTTATACAAGAAACATTTCTCAAGCCATCACATAAATACTTCATACCCAACTACACAATCGTCAGAAATGACAGATTAACTCAGAAAAATGGCGGCACTGCAATCGTCATACACAAACAAATCAAATACGACACAGTCATCACACCCCCAAACTTGGAAGCCACACTCATCACAATCGAAACAACTCAAAACCAAAACACTAATAGGGTCCATCTATCAAAAACCAACCTCGGTGATAGATGAGAACTCCTACACCACACTTTTCACGAACTTCGATCGAGTCATTCTAGGTGGAGACTACAACGCCAGACACTACAGCTGGACAGGTGAAACTTCAGACAACCGAGGCAATTGCCTGGAGTACCTGTCCCAGCGAATACAATTCAATATTCTGGTTTCTGACGAACCCACACACTACACTCCACGCTCAAACCCTTCAACAATCGATCTATACCTCACTCAAAACACTTCACACATACGAAACATGCAAGTTCTACACGAACTTACTTCGGACCACCTCCCGGTATTACTGGAAGTTGAGGGTCTGAACGTCTCATACACAAACACCGAAACAACTAAAATAAACAACTACATCATGAAACAAATACTTGAAAACACGCCACCAATCCATGGCAGCCTCAACACTCCTCAGGAGATAGAAGCTGCCATTGACACACTCACCATACAAATTCAATCAGCCAAACTAAAAGCAACCACCATACACATAACACCAAAATTTAATCAGAAAACAAAAATTCCAAATTACATCAAAGAACTCATCAGAGACAAAAACAGGGCAGTCAGGAAAGCCAGACAAACACGAGATCCACAACACATAGTCACAGCCACACAACACACGAACCTAGTAAAACATCACATAAAGCAATACAGAAACGAAGAATGGCAAAAAGTCCTAGAAGCCATCGACATCCAAGACAATAGTCTTTGGAAAATGGTAAAGGCTCTTACGAAAGCCAAAACACCAACCCTCCCACCAATCATTCACAATCACAAGACAGCACACGCACTTGAAGAGAAAGCTGAACTCTTCGCCGACTCTCTTCAAGAACAATTCTCAATAAACCACACCCCAGATACCGAACTACAAGACCTCATCACACACACCATCGTAGAAGCCTCCATCCTCACACCCACCAACGAACATCTAGCACTCACAGACTCGGACGAAGTCAAACACATCATAAAACACCTCAAGAACAAAAAAGCGCCAGGGAGAGACGAGATCTCCAACTTTCAGCTCAAACTCCTCCCTGACGAATACATACACAGGATCACACAAATATTCAATGCATGCATTACACAACACTTTTTTCCACAACAGTGGAAAAAATCAATAGTCATCCTCATACACAAACAGGGGAAACCCTCACACCAGGCCGAGAGCTATAGACCCATTAGTCTTCTGCCCAACATCGGAAAGCTTTTGGAGTCTATAATTCTCATACGCCTGAAAGACATAATACACGACGCCAACATCATCCCTCCGGAGCAATTCGGCTTCCGAGAGGGACACTCCACCACAGACCAAACAACACGTCTCACCACACAGATTACACAAGGTCACAAACTGAAACATCAAACAGGAGCGGTTATGCTGGACATCTCCAAAGCCTTTGACAAAGTTTGGCACGACGGCCTTCTTTTCAAAATGAAACAGCATAACCTGCCCACACACCTGATCAAACTAACACATTCATTTCTCACAAACAGAACATTTCAAACACGAGTAACTAAACACATCTCCACAGAGCGCATCGCCAAGGCGGGCGTTCCTCAAGGTTCCCCCCTCTCACCACAACTGTTCAACATATACACGGCAGACATCCCACAAAACTTAAACACAAAATTATACATGTGACACAGCAATCACCTGCACAAGAAACATAACAACACTAATCACAAATCACATAACCAAACACCTACACGACATCTCACAATGGGCCCAACAGTGGAAGATCCAAATCAACCCTCTAAAAACCCAGGCCATCCTGTTTGGCAGACGCCCCAAACACGAAATACACAAGATCGAATTTCAAGGCAAAACTCTTCCATGGTCACCCAAGGTTAAATACTTGGGCCTAACCTACGATAAAAAACTAGTATGGAAATACCATATTATAAACAAAGTCTGTCAAGCTAGAGGTGCACTGGGCAAACTCTATCCATTGTTAAACAAAAAGAGCCCACTTAACATAAAAAACAAATTACTCATATACACACAAATCGTAAGACCATCACTCACATACGCCGCCCCCGCTTGGCACACAATTTCATCTCCAGAGTTACACAAACTCTGCACAATCCAGAATAAGTTCTTGAGATTAATCTCTGGGGCGCCATACCTCATGTCTAACAATACCATTCAAACAGAACTAAACATCCCTCCACTAGACAAATACATTAAAAACATCACAGACACCTTCAAAGAGAGGACTCCGCTCCATGAGAGCGCACTAATTAACACCATGGTCTTTGAGTAACTCTCTTTGACTACACCACTCCACCGTTAAACACCATTCCACCTCATGCACCCCCACTTCCACACAAACGAGCTATAGTTTAGATACTTGCTCATGACACATTGAAGTTCCCAGCCGCTTTTGGAGTAGTGGTATCTTGGACGTGAAAGTGAAAGCTGAAGTATAGTAAGTAAGACAGAGCAGTAGTTACTTGAAAGTGGAAGTGAAGTCTGATGAAGTAAGGTAGCCAGTAGTGTTATAATAATAATAATAATAATAATAATAATAATTTATTGTTTCCAACAGACAAAGAGCCCAATTACAGGAAACAAAATATAAAATACATTTGACAAAAAGAAAAAAGAAGAAAACAAACCCATTCTTCATACAGAATTACAAAATTAACAACAGATTATAACTAAAAACTATGAAAAGCTATGAAATAAAAAACATAGCAAAATTAATACCATTAATTAATAACAAGATAATCTAATAATCAATAATAATCAACTAATAACTAAGTAAATAATTATATTAACAATCAAGAATAGTATTATGCTACCAATTAATTTACAGATAGAAAGTCGCTAATACCGACAACTACCAGACCATCTCTCAATAACAAGGCGACGCATAATGCTGAAACTGTCATGGTTCAAGTCGCAACAATCACTAATACTATTAAAATAAGCACACATCAGGTAGAGTGGCGACCTAGTCAGAGCACCACTTTTTCCAGAGGGAGTGTAAAAAGTTATTGAGTAACGTGAATTTAAACGGGGAACCAAGAACGGCAATTTACCAAGCAAAAACACGCAGTCTATTCCACCATTTATCAGTTTAAAAAGGAAACGAGTTACAACAATTATACGCCTCATTTCCAGCGATAAAACTCCAAACCTATTGAGAAGGAGAGTGTGTTCAAATCCTCGTTGGGGATAGACACCTTCAACTCGGAAGAATAAGAACTTCAGAAATTTTCGCTGAACATTTTCCAGGGCATGAATATGGGCTTGGGGAACAGGAAACCAGATAAGACACGCATACTCAAGTCTAGATCTAACCAGAGTGTAAAAGAGCGTTAACAATGCACCAACATTTGTGAACTCTTTACAGTTCCTATAAATGAAGCCGAATGTTTTAAGGGCGCGGCTAACAATATCAGAGATGTGAGTGGCAAAGTTAAAGCTGCAATCGAAAAGAACACCCAGGTCCCTGATAGAATCCACTCTCGCCAGCTGTATATCACCGATGGTGTAACCAAAATACTCGGTAGATCTTCTACGAGAGTAGGTAATAACACTGCACTTGGAGGTATTCAGGGAGAGCCTGTTCAGTTCACACCACTCCATTACACGGTCAACATTATTCTGCAAAAGAGAACAGTCAGAGATGGACCTAACATTTACGAATAGTTTCAAGTCATCAGCGTAAAGCAAGTTATTACATGATATGACGTTGGTGATGTCATTGATGAAAAGTAAGAATAATAGCGGGCCCAAGTTAGAGCCCTGTGGCACTCCTGAGGTGGGTGTAAAAGATTCTGAAATGAAGTTATTGTAGGTGACGTATTGCTTTCTGTCAAAGAGGTAAGATTTAAGCAAGTCTATCATGGGCTGGGTAAAACCAAACAAATAAAGCTTTTTCAAGAGAACGAAGTGATCCATTTGATCAAAAGCCTTCTGGAAGTCAGTATATATCACATCGACCTGACCTCCATCATCAATCACCTCAGATACAAACTGCGAAAAACAGGCCAGGTTAGTGACTGTTGATCGATGGGGAACAAAACCATGCTGATTCGGAGACAGATGATGCTTCACGACAGAGAATATACGTTCAAAGACGCAGGATTCAAAAACTTTTGCGGATTATAGCGGAATATATAGCGGATTGTGTAGAATAGACAAGTGGTGTGTAATCTTTGAGTGGAGACAAGAGAACTGTGTTTATTGATTATTTAGATTTAGAGGCTATAAGTTATTGTATCTTTTTGTGTTAGTCAATAAAGGAATTTGCAGACTTTAGTGGTGGTGAATTATTATTGTGAGACCCGTAACAATATCATGAAAACTGTCCACTAATGGTAAAAAGAAACAACATAAATGTTGACTGGTGGAACAACGACTTAGAAAAACGTAGAAAATCAGATAGACGGCTCTTCAATCGAGCTAAGAAGGCGACGGGCAACTGGGGAACAATATAAACGTAATCTAACGGAATATAATAAGGAGATCAGACGAACTAAAAGAGAGTCTTGGAGGAAGTTCTGCGAGAGCATCAGTGATCTGCCTAGTAGTAACAGAATCCACAAGATACACTCAAACGATCTGATACAGACACTTGGTTTGATAAAACGATCTAACGTCTTTTATACGGACTCAATCGAAGAAACGCTAGAGATCTTAAGAGATACACATTTCCCAGGTAGCTTGCCTCTGTCTGGTCGTCGACCGCCCCCAACAGGAGGACGACAAAAACGACCTCAACAACCTGATTGGGTGGTGTGTCAATCGATCATAGAACCCATACAATTATTGAAAGAGCGGTGAAAGCCTTCAAGTCTGTCAAATCGCCAGGAGATGACGGCATATTTCCGGCCTTACTGCAAACGGGTTTGAAGATATTGATGCCATCTTTAATTAAGATATTAAGCTAGCCTGGCATGGAATTACATACCATATCCGGCTGGTCGGCGACTAGGGTGATACACATACCCAAGGTGGGTCGTACAGAACCACACCCAAAGTCACTCAGACCCATTAGCCTAACATCTTTTTTACTAAAAAATCTGGAAAAGTTGCTGGATGCGTACCTATATCAGAGGGAGTATACTAGCCCACTAAGTGCGGGCCAGTTTGCCTGTTAAACTGGAGGAAGTCAACGGATGAGCCTGGCGTGGCCTCGCGGTTAAGTAGCGAGAACTGCTTGATCGTTGGATCCGTCGGACTGAGTTCGATTCTCGGTGAAGGCTCTGGGTGTCTGTGTTGTTTCTACTATTTATTTGGCATACTTGAGGCTGGGTGTATGAGCAAGAGGCTCCAAACCCATATTACCGGTGTGGAGCGACTTTGTCTTACCTACATAGGGAAGACCGATGCTCCCCCTTTTTTTTTTTTTTAAAGTCAACGGATCTTGCTTTCAACAACCTTGTGATTCAAGGTTCTTCAATTTAATTTTTCTTCAAGAAAAAAATTACGATTGCTACGAAGAGGTTTTTGCAATAGATGAAGCAGGAAGGAAGCGTTTCAGTGACATAGTTGCATTTGATAAAAAATCAAATAACGCCTACATAATTGATCCAACTATATACGTTTTGAAACTAATAATCCAAATCAAGATTCTGATGTTCAATTGGAGAAACAAAATATTTATGATGGTTGTGTCGAATATTATAAAAAAAAATATTTTCAAAATTTTGGTAATCGAAATTGGCATACTTTAGGTTTGTGGTTTGGGGCTAGAGGATCAATAATTAGTAATAGTGTTTTAAATTTTTTCGAAAAATTCAATTTAAATAAAGATGAATTATTGATAATTTCGAAAAATATACTAATTGATTCTCTACACATCATTCATCACCATATTTATGGTTGATTTTATAATATTTGTATTTATTAATTTTATTATTATTATCTTCTAAGATTGATTTATATACTGTGTATACAGGGTGTCTGCTTAAGGATGGCCACCGGCTATATCTCGGAAACTAATGGGCCTATAACCTCAAAATAAAAAATTTCCAGACATAAGTGATCAAGAGAAATTCAATGAAAATATTTTCAAGATGGCCGCACTTCCGGAAATACCGGAAGTTGACACCTACTTCGTTATTTTAACGGAAACACCCTGTAAAACTTTATATTTTTTAAATGTCTGAAGAAATCTAATACAGGTGGTTTTCACCATTGGAATTTAGATTGAGCGGTTTATGAGTTATAAACAAGTGAAAATCGAAAATTTTCAACTTCAAATCAGTCTAGAACTAGAACGGCTCAAGATATCTAAAAACGGTTTACATGTCCCTATCCTAACTTTTCACGTTTTATCCCAGTATGAGGAGTAAATTTTAATACAGGGTGATGAAAAATCGGATAATTTTCAGATAAATAAAATTTTATTTACGTCTGAAGATGCTACATGAAAAGTAGCGAAACACGTGTAACGTTTCTACCATCCATCAATATACAGTAGAATTTTATAAAACATTAGTGTTTTATTCATAATCAATAAGTATGCAGAGATTCTACGAAGTAAGGGTTGAAAACATAAATTTTATCTAAATAAACGTTAATTAAAACTGACATTTCTACTTTTTTGTCCAGGCCACGAAAGTTTTCATAGCTAGCAACCATGCACCTAGCAACCTATCACCAAGGATGTTTTACTTTCGCTTGCGGTTGTCTTATCAAGACAGAAAGTTACAATTTCGTAAAGGGGAGAATGAAAAACATATTAAATTTTTCGAAGAACTTCAAAACCCTGTATCCCAAAAACTAAAGCTCCAACGACCCATGTTTACAGGAAATTTATCGCCTATTTTTGCATTTCCTACATGCCCTGTAAGTTTGTAACACCTATTCAGTAACACCCTGTATAGTACCTATATTTATGATCCGTAGAGGTTTTTAAACTTTGAAATTGTTTACAGTCACTGCGACGCCCGAATGTTTATTTAGCCTGTTAATAATGAAGTAGATTGACAGGAAGTGGCTGCATGAATCAGAAGAGCGTTGCGATCATAATTCACTCAATAATTTGTGTAGAGAGATATGGTGTTGCTGCAAATTTTAATATATTTACAGCACAAATATTTAATTCGGAAGATTAATTCCGGTACCTAACTGAATTGAAAGTTCGTTGACGTGCAACGTCTTTAATTTATTAGAGTGTGTGGCGCGCCATATTCCCAAATAAATTTTTTGAGCTTAATTACGTAATCAACGTAATCAACCTAATGCATATTATCTAACAACCACATATAGTAAGTCCACGACCAAAACCATTACTCATCGTTTATTATGACCGAAACCGTATAGTCTTTAGATTAGATGATCATGAACCCTACTAATAATAGTGGATTCTGTGAGTCGGACTCGGATTTCAGAGTAACTTTTCGAGGACGATGAATACGATGGTGGTGGTTTAATAAACTCTTCTCGAGTTGATCGCATCCTCTAAAACGGCCGAAAACCACCCCTATGAAGGGTAAATCACGGAACTTTTTTCTCTTGGCCGCCAAACTTGTATCACCCCCCGTTTTCGAGGTCGCTGAATGCGATGCTCACGTCGAGGTCGGTCCTCGACGCCCGCCAACCCCTCTACGCGGCCAAGAACAACCTCCGAAAGGGGTGAAACGGGAACTCGCCGCGTGAAATCGACGAAAATCCGTCCACGCCCGTTTTCGTGGATGCTGAACGAACGAGAACTAAAAAGATCTCATGTTAACTTTTCATCCCTTCAGGGGGTTGTTCTTGGCCGCGTAGAGGGGTTGGCGGGCTTCGAGGACCGACCTCGACGTCAGCATCGCGTTCAGCATCCTCAAAGACGGGCGAGGACGGATTTTCGTCGATTTCACGCGGCGAGTTCCCGTTTCACCCCGTTGTTCTTGGCCAGAAATGGTCAGAAATGTGGCAACTGCGTTGGAGGCCATTTATGGCTACGTCGCTATGTCAAAATAAAAAAAATGGCAGACGGTATTATCACAGAATAGATACAATCAGAAGCTAAACTCGCCGGCCCTTTGATCTTTTAGAGACAAGCCACACCTCTAGCGGCCATTGCTTCAGAGTAGAAACGCAGGCCCGCCACCAGCCCGTCACAGAATAGGTACAATTCTATTCTGTGGGCCCGCATTCAAAACTAATGAAAGCTCATCTCAAATCATGGCGGATCTCTATGCGCCGAGTAGATGCGCGAACTCGACGAACTATTTTTATTGAAGTTTATATTCTGAATTTCTGATTGTACCTATTCTGTGGTATTATCACATTACGTCTGATATTGAAAATATACATAGATTTTGTCATTTTATGACGGAACATTATGCGCCTAGCAAATTATTACCTGCACGCATTTTTGAAAATGTCAAAAAATTTAGCCGAACTAGCAAACTTGGCTCAATTTTTTTTTACTTTTTGTGTGGTTGCCGGGATGACCAATTGTTTTCAGACATTTTGTATGTTGTCTACCTGTAGTCCCAAAAACCCAAAGAACGTTTCGGAGTCGCCCGGCAAACGCCCCGGCGCTTGTTTTGCTCCTGTCGTCTTGATCATGATCTGGAAAGTGATTTCGATGACGACGACAATGATTATAAGTCCCAAAGTGACTAAAAAAACACTCACATTTATCAGATCTATGTACCCATAAACAGTTTTTTTTTTTAACTTTATCATATCAGTTATACCAAATACGTTAAAATATTGTATTTGGTTATACCTACATTTTGCGTAATTTATTTAAGTCAGTCAACTTCAGTTCATCGTCAATACGCCTCAGTAAGTACGATTTTTGAATGATTTCGGAGTATCTAAAAGTTGTCTGATTAGTAAGGTGTGCTATACACTGAATTTGTCTGATATAAGTTTTTTCTACATCTGAAAAAATTATATCACGTTCAAGAATTTTCGGACGAATTGCTACGTTACCGATCGGTAAAAAAATAATACCCAAATTCATTCGTGAAGAAGATTTTCAGACGTGTTGCTACGATACTTTTTTGTCTAATTTTTAATTTTTCGTAAGTGGTTTTCTGGGTATGCGCTATTATACGCTGCTGCATGGCGTCTGAAAAATGTGTTTCGGTATCTTAGAGCTATTAAATTCTATCATTCAACTACATTCTGAAAACGAAAAAGAAATTACTCAACACCCTGTATCTTTTTTCTAAGCTATTCAGTACTTATACAGGGTGTCCGGTAAGTACCTCCTAATCTCTCGGGAGCATACAGGGAAGGTCAAAATAAACCTAGTCTGTCATAAAAAAAACATTCCTAGAGTGTCCCTAAACGGAGATACAGAGCCTCAAAATGGTACCCTAAGATTTACTTTTTTGGCTCTAACTTTTGAACCGACCTGTATATTTTGATGAAATATTTTTTTTTATAGAGGCCATAAAGACTCATTAAGCCATATCAGAGTGGATGTTTGACGTCCTAAAGGAAGTCAGGAACGGACTTACCACCACACTCATTGTGTCAAAGTTTTGACAGGTGTCATTTTACAGAGCTGAAAACTTATTTTTTAAATACGCTGGTCATTCATCTTCACAAAAGGTACTCTTAATTTATTTCGATAAAACTAGCGGTTCTCAAGATAAATCGACTTTTATGCGAATTTTGATCAAGTTCCGTCAATAGCAATCCATTATGTAGGTAGGTTTATCAACATGAACCTGATTTTTACCTGTTTGTGTTTAGCATCAGTAACTTTTGAGTGTTTCGCATACCTAAAAACTGATTTATCTCGAAAACCGTCAGTTTTACCGAAATAAATTAAGAGCACCTTTTTTAAAGATGAAGTATTAGACAATTCAAAAAAATAGTTTTTAGCTCTGTAAAGTGACACCTGTCAAAATTTAGACTCAACGAGTATGATGGTAAGTCCGTTCCTGTCTTCCCTGACGACGTCAAACATCGACTTTAATATGGCCTGATGGCTCTCTGTAGCCTCTATAAAGTGTTTAAATTCCATCCAATTAAACAGGTCGGTTCAAAAGTTAGAGCCAAAAAAGTAAATTGCGGGGCACCCTTTTAGGGCTCCATATCTCCGTTTGGGGACACTCTAGGAATTTTTTTTTACGATAGACTAGGTTTTTTTGACCTCCCCTGTATGCTCCCGAGAGATTAGGAGGTACTTACCGGACACCCTGTATTTATGGGAACTTTGATTCCATAAGAAACAACTTCTGGTCAACTGGTAAAGTTCTGCAGCAAAAAACTAACTTACTCTGCTGTATGATGGGGACCAAATAAGATCTTTGTTTTTTTTGTTTTGGTTTTTTTATTGAAAATGGCAGACGGTATTATCATATTACGTCTGATATTGAAAATATAAATAGATTTTGTCATTTTATGACGGAACATTATGCGTCTAGCATAATTATATGAGCTGGAAGAATTTTTGAAAATGTCAAAAAATTTAGCCGACCTAGCAAACCTGGCTCAATTTTTTTTTTACTTTTTGTGTGGCTGCCGGGATGACCAAAATATTTTTTTCAGACATTTTGTATGTCGCCTACCTGTAATCCCAAAAACCCAAAGAACGTTTCGGAGTCAATGCACATGCACTGCAGGGAAATCCCTATGGCGCTCTGGGAGCAGTGCATGAGCGGAGATATAGATTCAAGCTCACTTTGAATCGTTGCAGGTTATATTCCTCAGGAAACAAAAAAGAAAAAAAAAATCAAACTACATGAAAGTACATGAAATAAGTCTGAAATAAGGTGGTAAACCTGACAGGGATGAGCTACTGCGGCTCAACATGTATTTCTGCCCTGCTTCGTTCTATGTGGGATCAAACGGCCATGCCTTGTATGAACACTTCCCATAAAAAATATTTGTAAAACAGGCTCAGGTCAGCTACTTTCCTTTGATGTTCAACGACTGTCTAGATGTTTTGTTAAACCTATATGGGTCCTCGATCAAATGGATGGCTCTTTTATCAATGGAGTCTTACAAAAGGTGAGGTGTATGTTGTTCAGAATCCGAGTTTTCGACCATGAAGTTGCAATAATCTTGCATAAAAGATGAGAAAATGTCGTTTTTGCAAAAAAAAACTCCTGCAGAGGTTTATCCAAAGACAAAAAAAGACAGAGAAATAAGGGCCGAAACCTTGTCAAAAAAAGGTGTTTCCTCAAATTTTTTGAGTAAACATTTTGGTTTTCAGTAAAATATGTATTGACTTAGATGCAGCGGCGCAAAGTTGAGCATCTTTCCAAAAAATTATTCTAAAACAACCCATTTTGTCTGTAAAAGGACCTCGCGCAGAAATTCGCTCCTGTTAAAACTTGTAACTTAGCGGGATCGGTATATAGTATTCGAAAAGCAGATTAGAAGTCTCCATGGCCATAAGCTCACAGACTCGTGTTCTCGAGATATTCACCTCTAAACTGAAAAGCAGCTTCTGTTTCTGCAGTTGCATTTTAAGCCTGTTGAGCCATATTCGAGAAAATCGGGGAAAAGTTTTCCATTCTTGATGTCATTTTTGTAATAAGCTTTGGTTGTGACTTTTAAAAAATATAATATTTTTATAATATTGTAACTTTTAATTGGTTAACAGCCAATATTATAAAGGCTCATTAGGCTAACGGGCAGATTTCTGTGTTCGTTTTTGAAGCTAATATCAACGCCAAATGACTTTTATTAACATTTTTGTAATTACTTTCATGTCAAGAATAGATACTGTTACGAATAAATAAAAGGGTGCATTCTGTATTAGAAAGTGGGCGGGACAGAGCAACGGTAGTCATTAGTTATCGACAGGCGACGGCCCCCAGCGTTCTGTGTTGACCGGGGCGCGTGGTGGGCGGTCAAGCCAACAACAGTCTGACGTCCTGTACACTTCTGGATCCCTGATACCCCGACGGAATGATCTCGCTGAAAACCACGGGAAATGAATGGAAAATTCTGGTCATTTCCTGTGGAGAAGTTCCAGAAATGGATGTTTGTATGTCTGGAAGTCGAAGGTCTAGGAAGGGAATATTCTCGAGATCTTTCTCTTGGATTTGTTCGGAAAATCGAAGCGAGCCGTCGGTAAACCCTCCAGAAGCTACTTCCAGAGGTAGGGATGCCCTATAAATAGCCAGCAGTTATTCGGACTGGGCAGTCAGTTTTAGTCTAGCAGTGTGCGAAGGAACTAAGCGACTAGTGGCGATATAGAACAGTGCGGTATTCCTAATAAGTGACTAGTGAAGTAGTAGTAAAGTGTTATAGACCAAGTAACGTTGTTGTGTATAAGAATTCTTATAAGTAGTGATATTTGTAACATTGTAATCTGAATTAAATTATTGTGGACATTAAATAAATAAATTAAACAGTAAATTTGTGTTTCCCAATTATCCGTCGAGCCTACGGTTAGGAAATCCGTAACAATTTGGTGTCAGAAGTGGGATAATTGGAAGAAAGTGAGGGTGAATTTTCGTTGATTAATGTCCATAGTTACCAGAAGTCAAGCCGCGAAGATGGAGGCCGAAATTATGCAGAAATTACTACAGCTGATGGAAGATCAGAAGAAAACTTTAGAAGATTAAGAAAATAAACGCCTTGAAGAAAACGAAGAATTAAAGAAAATTTTGAAAGATCAATAACAGAAACGATTGAAGGAAAAAGAAGAATCCAAAGAAGAACTAGAAGAAATCCTTATTAAATCGAGGGCTAATCAAGATGAGCTTTTCGAAAGATTAAAATCTGAGACAAGTGATGAAATTGAAAGTGTAAGGAAGGAAATTAAGAAAGAGGCTTGCAAAATCAAGAAAGTTAACGAGGAAATCGAAAAGAAATTAGAACTAGAAGTGGAGAGAATTGAGAACCTCATCCAAGATCTGGAGGCACGCCAACGACGAAGCTTAAGGAGTGCACCGAGTATTCCCGGCGGTGCTTCACATCATGTAAAACTCCCAAATTATGACGAGCAAAGTTCCTGGAGTAAATACCGACGTCAATTGGACGCTGCTGCAGAAGTCAATGGATGGACGCCGGAAGAGAAGGCCACGGCTCTTGTTCTGGCCTTGAGAGGAACAGCCCTGGAACTTTTACAGACTATCCCGGAACAGGACCAGAGGGATTTCAGTAAACTGGTTAGGGCTCTCGAGCTGCGTTTTGGAGACAGCCACATGAAGCAAGTGTTCCACCAGACGCAGCTGACCTCAAGAACGCAGAAGAGTGGAGAAACCCTACAAGAGTTCAAAGCGGACATTGAACGGCTTGTTCACGTTGCGTACCCAGGCTACCCAAACGACTACCTGGGGGACATGGCTAAACGAAGCTTCATCGATGGGCTGAGGGACCAGGAGACCAGGCAGATGCTCCTGTTGAGCGACCAGAGCCAGACAGCTGATGAAGCGCTACTTCAAGCGCTCCGCATCGAAGCGGTGCGTAACTCTACACGGGGTAACGCGCACCGTGTTCGGGAGGTAATGGTTGAAGAGGTCGGTCAACAGAAAGGAGGGATTTCTGAGAGATTGGAAATTCTAGAGAACAAGATCAAGGAAGTCATGCATTTTATGAAGAGTAAAGTGGAAGGTGTCAAAAAGATCTAGGGCAGGCCGCGTTGCTTTGAATGCGGGAAGATAGGTCACCTACGCAGGGACTGCCGACAGAGACCCAGATCCTGGGATCGTTCCAGCCCCGGGACGATACGCCGTGACCAAGAACCAGGGAAACTAATCCCAGCTAGCGCTAAGGAGCGTCCGCTGGCTGGTGTACATCCAAACCCCAGGCCATACACGGTAACACTTCTGCGGAAATCCAGTGACAGCCTTCTCCTAGATGGTAAGCTTGAAGAACGAATGAATGAACGAAGGAATGAAAGATGGATGGAGAAGCAGTATGATGCTGAGATCATCCACCGGTCTGGGAGAATCCATGGAAATGCAGACACTCTATCTCGGAGACCATGCAAGGAGGACTGCAAGCACTGCAAGAGAGTCGAGCTACAACAACAGGCCCTCAGTGTAAAGACCGTCGCCGTTGAGGTCCCTGACAACTGGACAACGGAGGAGCTGAGACAAGAACAGCTGGAGGACCCAAACATTGGTCCTATTGCTGAAAGGAAAGAGTCAGGCCAATGTAGACCAAAGTGGGCAGATATTGCTGCCAAAGGACCGGAATTTAAGGCACTCTGGGCGTTGCGAGACCTGTGCAGTGACCAAGGGCCCGAGAGTTCCAAGTAGGGGACAAATGAAGGCGTACAATGTGGGAGCCCCATTCGAACGGATTGCAATCGATGTTCCGGGACCCTTCCCAAAAACGGACAACGGCAACCAATACATCTTAGTGGCCATGGATTACTTTACAAAATGGCCAGAAGCCTACGCCTTACCCAACCAAGAAGCCGCCACCGTAGCAAGAGTACTCGTCGATAATCTCATCTGCCGGTATGGAGTACCTCTAGAGCTTCACTCTGACCAAGGCCGCAACTAGAGTCTAACATCTTCAAGGAAATTTGTTCCTTACTTGGCATCGAGAAAACGAGGACCACGCCGCTTCATCCTCAATCAGATGGCATGGTTGAGAGATTCAACCGGACTTTGGAACAACACCTGGCTAAAGTCGTCGAAGATCACCAAAAGGATTGGGACCTCCACCTACCCCTCTTCTTGTTGGCATATCGTGCAGCTGTTCACGATACCACCGGGGAGTCTCCTGCTAGAGTTTTGTTCGGTCGGGAACTCCGTATGCCGTGTGACCTGCTCTTTGGTGCGCCTGAAGAGTCGCCCAGGAATGTTAGCGACTATGTCGAGGAAGAATTTCTCTCGCAAGCGATAGAATGAAAACCCGCTACGACAGAAAGTCAAACTCCAGAGGCTTCCATGATGGCGACCAGGTATGGCTCTATAACCCTCAACGGAAGAAGGGACTCCATCCGGGCTGGGAAGGACCATACACCGTCGTGAAACGGATTAACGACGTGGTGTACCGTATCCAGAGAAGCCCCAAAGCCAAGATGAAAATCGTGCACCTAAGATCGGCTGGCGCGTTACTCTGGCAGTAACGATTAACCTGTTCGGGTCGAACAGTCTAAGAGGGGGGCAGTGTTACGAATAAATAAAAGGGTGCATTCTGTATTAGAAAGTGGGCGGGACAGAGCAACGGTAGCCATGAGTTATCGACAGGCGACGGCCCCCAGCGATCTGTATTGACCGGGGTGCGTGGTGGGGGGGTCAAGCCGGACGTGCCCACCGGTAAGCGACCAACAACAGTCTGACGTCCTGTACACTTCTGGATCCCTGATACCCCGACGGAATGATCTCGCTGAAAACCACGGGAAATGAATTGAAAATTCAAAGTTGTTGTGTATAAGAAGTAGTGATATTTGTAACATTGTAATCTGAAATTATTGTGGACATTAAATAAATAAATTAAACAGTAAATTTGTGTTTCCCGATTATCCGTCGAGCCTACGGTTAGGAAATCCGTAACAATACATTTAAAAAATTTCCACTTAGACTCGATACCTTCTTCAGAAATGGCTACAGAAATCTGCCCGTTAACTTAATGAGCCTTTATAATACCCGCTTAAAGTCAATAACACAAAAGGGAAGCTTTCTGTTTTTCTATAAAATGCTGAGTAGGCTTAAAATATATAACTACTGTAGCAACAAAAGAAGCTTTTCAAACACAACAAATCATCCAACCACATTTCACATGCTATTCTACTATTAACCTATATGTGGTTTAAATTTTAATATATTTCGTAATTGGATTTTATACAGGGTAGCAGTGCGCATCACTTAAAATTATTTTGGAGTATACACCCTGTTTTATATTAAGTCGGCAGACTTTTTCCTTTAAAAAAAATTTGCAACCGATCCATCCAAAAATACATAGGGTGTTCCATTAAAAAATTTACATTTTTTTAAATGTCTCGAAATCGCGATGTTCAATTGTTTTTCTGTTTACGCCATTTTATTCAGGAGAAAAAATACTACTAGTTTGCTAATTTAAGCGACTTTCTAGCTTAAATAATAACGAAGTTAGCAATATGTGCCGACTTAATATAAAACACGGTGTATAGGTACCTACAGGAGGTCCCATATGAGAGTGACATGTTATGTCTTTTAAATGGCATGCTCTTCTAGAAGATGTTATTGCAATCCATCTGACGTTTCAAAAATTTTCAAAGCCGACTAGATCCAAGAGTTTTCACAGTCAACTTTCGTTTTTCTTATGACCGTCATATTGGATTTTCATGTCGTTCTGTATTAAAAAAATTAAGGAAACCAAAAAACTATCACATTCAAAGAAAATATTCAAAATTGTATTTTTCTTTTTTCGAAAAAAATAGGTAACCTTTTTTCAACCGAATGTCATAAATAACCATATAAGTCCAGCAATCTCGCGTCATACTGCGACGTCGCCCGACGTCGTTCGTTGATAAAATTTTCCTTTTTTATTATAAATAAGAAAAAAAAATTAAGAATTTTTTTTTGAATGTGATTGATTTTTGGTTTCCTTAATTTTTTTAATACAGAACGACATGAAAATCCAATATGACGGCCATAAGAAAAACGAAAGTTGACTGTGAAAACTCTTGGATCTAGTCGGCTTTGAAAATTTTTGAAACGTCATGCAGATGGATAGCTCTTAGCGGCTTACGTAAGCCTACAAAAAATTATTTAATAATTTTCAAAAATAAGAAAGATATGGCAAAAATATAAAAATGAGATTTTTCAGTTTTTCCAGCAACGACTGAAAATATCCTGAATTTTTTTTCAGATTATTACTCGGCATAAAAATACGCAACTTTGCCCCAATTTGACCGACTTCGTATCTCTTAAGATAACCGAGATCCGCATGCTTAAGCTCGAAAAACGGACACCTGTACACACATTTGTTAGTAACCATAGTGTCGGCAACGGTTGCTATGCATAGTAGGTACACTTGTACTTATCTGTAATATTTTAAAATGCAATTTGAAGATGAGTGTCATTCTAAATTCATCAATTTTATTATCAAAATAGAGCAGTTTTACAAAAACCATTGTATGATATTCGTCTTAAAAGTGATTTTATTTTGTTTGTGAAATTGTTCAATTCGCTCCGCTATGCTTCGCTCAGTTCACAAACCTTTTCACTAATATAAAACTTCACTTTTAACATTAATATCATAAATAACTATTTTTTAACTTTTTACCCTCAGAAATGGTTTTTCTGGCACATCCTTGTCACAACTTGTGAAACCTTGTACTCTTGCAATAGGATATCCTGTTAGCAAAATTTAGCAAAACTTTTTGAATCCCTACCTATAACAAGCGCTAGATAACTAAAAGTAATTGGTGTATTTCCATTATTTCAGGCTATACAAGAAATGGCCCAAATCCCGCAATGGCATTGCATGAGATACAGGAAGTTTGAAATGGTGAGAAGATGTCGAAGTTACAAGAATGGCCTGCGAAAAACAACCTAACTAAGAAAAAGAAACTAAAGATCTGTAAATACGTACATACCTACCTTTACAGATAGCTACATGTATAAAACCCTTTCAGCATTTCTTCATTTTTGTATTGTTTAAAGTGATAATGTAATATTTATTTATGTAGTCGTTTTTGTATTCGGAAATATTAGATTTAGTTAAATATTTTTACTATTATTATGTGTATTGATTTTTTAATAAATTTTTTAAGTGTTGTGTTAATTTTATTGCGACAAAAACAAAAATGATGTCAATAATATCAATAGCATCACCATTTTTCACTTTTTTAAATAACATGACTACATTCTAATTATTTTTATTTTGTGAAATGTAGGTCCAAATAGTCTTGTTATTGTAAAACGATGGAGACCCAAATAAGAAAGCCTCACCGAAAGACCAAGAATAGGAAAAGTACCTATATGTTTTTAAGGTCGGTAGTTTTTGCTTCGCAAGTTCCAACTGGCCAAAAAAAATTGGGAAATATGGCCCACAAATGGGAAAATATGGCCCAAAAATGGGTTTTTGCAAAATATCTCGAAAACCGTTGTGAGGTTTTCGGTATCCAGAAGAGCATAAAAAAATCCAGGTATAAAAAATAAGACCACACGCTCACACACACCCGCCATTCAATCACGGGACACATACCTGCCTGGTAGGAAATCAGGAAAATTCTTGCAAGTGTTTTAAAACGTGTTTGTTTTTATTGTTTTAAAACAACGACCCCGTTTTTACTGTTTTTTTTTCAAAAGCATAAAATAATCAAAGGAGCGGTATTAGCATACAAACAATACAACATACGACAGTGTTTTTTATTAAAATAAAACGAACATAATATAATATCCTAATTAGGTAGTCAATCAAGTCAGTCAGTAGTGCCTATAAAACAAAGTAAAAACTAATAAAAAATATGTCAAGGGTGCAGTTCAGCAGTCACTAAAAGGCACATCACTGCTCTAAAGAAGTGCTGATCAGCTTCAGTCAGCTGATGGTTTGTTTGTTTGCGATGATGAGGGAAGCTGGAAGGATAACGATACCACAGAAGATTGTTAGTTCTTCTGTGACGATAACCTTCGTTAATTTCATTGTGTAAGGCGTAAGGGTGTTCCTGGTGTTGCGGGGCCGGAACAGGATGGGCATGCAAATGATCATGAAGTGGATCCGGCTGGTTGTCGCTGGATGTGAAGGTTAATCGATCTAAAGACACCGTTTGTTCCTTTCCCTTAATCCAGAGTGTAAAATATTTCTCATGACGATTGATTACATGATAGGGTCCATATAGGGTCCATCTTAGGAAGGTTGTAAGGGTCTGCGGACGGCATCATGTCTAACGAACACGTGAGTGTTAGAAGAAAGACATCCGGTGAACGAAAGTTGAAGTCCTGTTATGAATGGACTGGTTGCTGAGGCTGAGGGCGAATGGTTTTAAAAGTGCTCCTGCAGGCGCTTACTGAATTCGGACGCTTGCTGTTCTGGGCCTGGGACGAAGCATTCAACAGGCAGGAGTAAGTTTTTTCCGTAGACGAGTTCAGCAGAATTGGTCTTCAGGTCTTCTTTGTGTGCGCTGCGAATTCCAAAAAGTACTAGCGGTAGAATTTCCGTCCAGCTGGGACGGTTGTGGCAGGAAATTGCAGCCTTGAATTGTCTGTGTACTCGTTCGATCATGCCTTTACCTTGTGATGGATGGTACGAGGTTGTGCGAATGTGAGAAATACCAGATAACTGAGTCAAAGCCCGGAACAATTGTGAATCGAAGTGGCGTCCTTGGTCTGTTGTCACTCTGAGAGGTACGCCGAAGCGAGATATCCAGTTGTAAAGGAAAGCATGAGCGATGGTCTCGGCTGAGATGTCCCTGATCGAAATAGCTTCTGGCCAGCGAGTGAACAATCAATACACGTTAACAGGTAGGAGTAGCCCTTAGATGGTGGAAGTGGTCTGAGAATGTCGAGATGCACATGTTCGAACCTTTCGCTTGGTGGTGTAAAGCTTGCAATAAGACTGAAAGTGTGTCAAGAAATCTTGCATCTCTGGCAGGCAATACATTTTCAGCACCAGGCCTTGATGTCCTTATTAATTGATGGCCAAACATACCTTCCTGTAATCAGGCCATTGTAGGCCTGTAATCAGGGGTTGTAGCACGAGCTCTTGGATGAAACAGACTATGAAATTTGCGGAAATTTTTTTGGCGTAACTTTTCTGTAACAAAAGGTCTGACTGAGTTCGATGATGTGTCGCAGAAAAGGTAACAGTGTAGATGTGGAAAGTTGATTCGCTTCATCTTGAGTCATGTGTCATTCTTCAGGAGTTTCTCCAATTCGGTGTCGGTTTCCTGGGCGGTGGCAAATTCCATACAAGGATGATTGCAGGGGGGGCTTCAAACAGCTACGCATACTCACGCTTCCCTCGCTGTTTGTTCTTCAGTGTTTGAAACACATTAGAATGAACTGTTTTTCGAGCAGACATACATGATCATGATATAAGGGCGGGTGGAAACTTGGATGTTCCTTTCCATCGTTTGTCAGCTACCAAGGCAGGTGCGGATTACTATGTCCCTCTGTTATATAAAAAGTTGCCACAGATATTGTTTTCAAGTGTTATTTTGTTAGTTATATACTTAATTTTCCAACATGTCCAAATTTTTGTAAAAACTGAAGGATGAATAAAGATTATTATTATTTACATTCTAAACGAGAAAAAGTATCTGCAGGAATGTTTTTTCCCACTGATATAGCGGATGTCTGTTGTAAATTGACCAATCAAAGTCTAGGTATCGGAATTGTCTAGGTGATGCTTTATCTAGTTTTTTTCGAAAATCGTACACCAGCGGTTTATGATCGGTGTAAAGTGTGAATTACTGTTCCTCAAGTAGAAGCGGAATTTCTTTGTAGGTACGTAGGCTGCTAGGAGTTCTCGGTCGTAAGCGCTGTACTTGTGTTGGGCGGGTGAGATTTTTTTAGAAGCGAATGCTTTCGGTTCCCATTCTCCGCTTACGAACTGCTGTAGGGAGGCACTCACGGCCAAATCTGACCATTCTCCATTTCCAAGAATCGTTGTAGTTGTTTCGTTGTGGACGGCTTCGTAGCTTCCATAATGGCTTCTGATCGAGAGGTTGGAGGTTTACATCCTTTGACCGAAACAATTTAACCAATAAAATCTATCGAATCACGCCCCAGAACCAGAAAGCATTTTAAGGGATTGATGACGATACCGCGAAGTCTTGCAGTCTTTGGAAGAGTTGGCGCAGGTGATTTTCATGTTGTTCTGGTATTTCTGAGGCTACGAGAATATCATCCAGGTATACGCATATGCAAAATCCAGGCCTCTCAGAACGTGACCGATAAAACATTGGAAAGTATGTGCAACATTCCGTAGACCAAATTGGTGCAGGTTATTTTGACCAAACTCTTCTATAATACCGTATTGGATAATTGTCGTGGACTGTGCGGGCATCAAAGCACGATAATCTCTGCATGGTCGCTATTCCTAGTTTTTCTTGGGAGCGATATGAAGGGGTGAAAACCAGTTGGACTTATATTCTCGAACGATACCTGAATCAAGATGTGTGAACTCCCTCCGAGTGATTGCCAAGCGTTCTGGTGCTAATCGACGTGGTCAAGACGTGACGGCAGGGCCAGGTATTGTTTCAATATAATGTTCGATTGGGTGTTTGTATGTTTTGCAGCTCTCCACAAACGGCGGGTGATTTCTGGAAATTCCGTCAATATTTGCGTGATATTTGCTGTTGTCCGGAAGAATCTTGATAGCGCTTACCGCTGTTGACTTCAATGTTTCTCCTCCAGCGGAAAGTGATGTCAGAGCGTCCAATAGTTTGATGCTTTTAACATCTACCAGAAGCCCCATCATAATGGGTTACAAAATCAACCCCGATGATGGGTTTGTCCACGTCGGTTACGAAAAATGACCACTTGAATTGATGTCGAAGCCCAAAATTAAGAAGTCCATGTTTGTTTTTGTTTGTTTGTTGCTAGATACGGAAATCGAGATTTAAGTCCCTGATGCTGCGGCCATTTAGGCTTATTGTATCTTTCCGTAGCTATTGGTTCTTAGGTATTCAAATAACTCTGTACCCTTCACAAGGTTCAGAAGTTTTCTTGCCAAGACTTTCCCCGACATCATGTCATTGGTATTGTTCCCCATGATTGTGTGTCAGGTTCGATTGAGTGCTGGGCACTCAAAGATTACATGGAAAGTTGTTTCGTCTTCCTCATTGCATAGTCTGCATGCTGGTTCTCCATTGAAAATACCCAGCTTCTTCAGGCGTTGTATCAGGTGGCAGTGTGCTGTAAGAAGTCCCACCACTGTTTTAACTTGCATTCTGTTTAAATGCAGTAGTTCATTGGCAAATTTTGGAGATGGTTCTTTTACCATTAACTTGCTATGTTTGTTGCCTGGTATGTGGTTCCAATATGCTTTGTGTTGGTTACTTGTCCAACTAGCTATTGCGCCACGTACCATCTTTTTGGTAGCTCCAAACATTGGTTCAGATCCTGTGAAGGCGGCTGCCGCGCCCTCTTTGGCCAGTTCATCCGCCGTTTCGTTACCAACTGCTCCTCGGTGACCCGGTACCCAAACAAGTGTTATCTTGTTTTGTTTCGCCAGATCGTTGAGGTCGTTGATGCTTTCCCATACCAGTTTTGATTTGGTTTTGTAGCATGCAAAGCTTTCAGGCTGGCCTGGCTGTCAGAGAGTATGTAGATTTCCCTATTCTTATACAGGGTGTCTGCTTAAGGCTGGCCACCGGCTATATCTCGGAAACTAATGGGCCTAGAACCTCAAAATAAAAATTTCCAGACATAAGTGATCATGAGAAATTCAATGAAAATATCTTCAAGATGGCCGCATTTCCGGAAATACCGGAAGTTGACACCTACTTCTTTATTTTAACAGGAACACCCTGTATATTATTATATTTTTTAAATGTCTGAAGAAATCGAATACAGGTGGTTTTCACCATTGGAATTTAGATTGAGCGGTTTATGAGTTATAAACAAGTGAAAATCGAAAATTTTCAACTTCAGAGCAGTCTAGAACTAAGAACGGCTTCAAGATATCTAAAAACGGTTTACATGTCCCTATCTTAACTTTAACCCTGCAGCTGTTTCCAAAGCATGCTTTGGTGTTGTTGCAAAATGATCATAATTTATGGTGATCAATTTTAGTGCAAGCAAAATTTTTAAAACAGTTTTACTCGGAAACAGGTCATTTTATCGTGATAGACAAAGAGGACCTTTTCCGAATATTTCTTCATAGTCTCCAATTGTGCATCTTCAAAACTCAGAAAAAAATATTACGAAAAAAGTTATAGGCCTTTTTTGAAGGTCAAGGGCAGTTATGGCCTTTTGATTTCGAGGGATTCAAGTCTAATTTGGACCAAGGATGTAAAGCAACATCAGTGGTAAGTGTGTCAAATTTTAAGAAAATCCGTACACTAGAAAAAAACTTTAATAAACGTTAAAATAAACGTTCGATCGCTTGTTTTACTTTTCACAGACATTCGAAAATGAATCTGAAAAGTAAAGCGGGCCGAGGTGAGTTTCGAACCCGCGATCTAAGGCTTCGTGGGCCAGCGGAGAACGACTTGGCCACGCAAGTCACTTATAACTTTCTTATTTTTGAGTTTTCGAAAAAAAAAAAAAAATTATGGATACTTTTGGCAATATTTCATCAGGAAGAATCACCCCCTTAATTTTTTGCTCATAATTTCCGGACACCCTTTATAGTGGATTCTGTGAGTCGGAAAAAACCCGAAAAGTGCTCGGATTTCAGAGTGCAACGAGACTAGACCTCCCCCCCCCCCCCCCCGTTTTCGAGGATGCTGAGTACGATGGTGGTGGTTTAAACTCTTCTTGAGTTGACCGAACCACTAAAACGGCCAAAAACCACCCTTTTGAAGGGTAAATCACGGAACTTCTTTCTCTTGGCGGCCAAACTTGTGTCAACCCCCGTTTTCGAGGTCGCTGAACGCGATGCTGACGTCGAGGTCGGTCCTCGACGCCCGCCAACCCCTCTAAGCGGCCAAGAACAACCCCAGGAATGGGTGAAACGGGAACTCGCCGCGTGAAATCAACGAAAATCCGTCCCCGCCCGTTTTCGAGGTCGCTGAACGCGATGCTGACGTCGGGGTCGGTCCTCGACGCCCGCCAACCCCTCTACGCGGCCAAGAACAACCCCCGGAAGGGGTGAAACGGGAACTTGCCGCGTGAAATCGACGAAAATCCGTCCCCGCCCGTTTTCGAGGGCGCTGAACGCGATGCTGACATTGGGGTCGGTCCTCGACGCCCGCCAACCCCTCTACGTGGCCAAGAACAACCCCCGGAAGGGGTGAAACTGAAACATGCCGCGTGAAATCGATGAAAATCCATCCCGCCCGTTTTCGAGGATGCTGAACGAACGAGAACTAAAAAGTTCCCATGTTAACTTTTCACCCCTTCCGGGGGTTGTTCTTGGCCGCGTAGAGGGGTTGGCGGGCGTCGAGGACCGACCTCGACGTCAGCATCGCGTTGCAAGAGAAAGGAGTTCCGTGATTTACCCTTCGAAAGGGTGGTTTTTGGCCGGTTTAGGGGTTCGGTCAACTCGAGAAGAGTTTAAACCACCACCATCGTATTCAGCGTCCTCGAAAACGGGGGGGAGGGCTAGTCTCGTTGCACTCTAAAATCCGAGCACATTCGTCCGACTCACAGAATCCACTAATAGATTCAGGTTGGGGAAGGCAAAACAAAAGCTCCCTCGTCAAGTGTCTACTAAATTTAGTGTCAGATGGTTTTTTATTATAAACAATGTAGATGCGAAATCGGTTTTTCAGACTTTCCAGGAAAACTATGCATTGTAGGGGAAAGTGATGCACAGACACAAAATGCGCAATCAAAAGACCAATAAAATGAGCCCCAATACGTCAAAATCGGACGATCCGTTCAAAAGTTATTGCAAAAAAAACGGCAAAAAACGTGGTTTTTTAGCTTTTTTTCAATTATTTATAGGTTTGTTGTTAATTATTATTAAAATACAATTAGTATACCCAAAAGTAATGAGTAGTCTTATCATATCGAAAAGGTGTGCGAAAGATGAGCGCTGTGTGATCAATAGTTTTTTCAAAATCCTATTCATTTATCCCGTTTTACGAATTATGAAACAACTTTAAACCTTTGTTATGAGAAAATTTATGAACAAAAAAGGTTTTACAGCCACGTAATTTGAAGGTAAGAAGCTTCAATATGTGCTTGGTGTCGACAAGCTTTAGGAGCAGTCGGCGTCGGGATATGTATAGTTCAGCGTTCACCGTCTTGTGGATCGTGGAGAACTCAGATGCAATCGCCCCGATCGGGCCGGCCGCTCACTGCTTACTAGAACTTGCACTCGGCGAGCGTGCAGTAACGTGTCAGATTTAGCGTTATATAATTTCACTCCTTTTTACTTTATTTCACTCTTCAAGATAATCATACATTTTATGAACTAAGAAACGTCTAAAAAAGTGCATTTTATGAATCACTCGTAGATAAAAATATTTTCAACACGCTTCCATGTAAACAATCACTTTTAACACTGTCAGCTGTCGTTAAAAGTGTGACTTTTAATGGCAGTTGTACAAAAAACCTTTTTCGTTCATAAATTTTCTCATAACAAAGGTTTAAAGTTGTTGCATAATTCGTAAAACGGGATAAATAAATAGGATTTTGCAAAAACTATTGATCACACAGCGCTCATCTTTTGCACACCTTTTCGATACATTAAGACTCATTACTTTTGGGTATACTAATTGCATTTTAATAATTAACAACAACCCTATAAACAATTAAAAAAAAGCTAAAAAAACAAGTTTTTTGCCGTTTTTTTTTGCAATAACTTTTGAACGGATCGTCCCATTTTGATGTATTGGGGTTCATTTTATTGGTCTTTTGATTGCGCATTCTGTGTCTGTGAATCACTTTTCCCTACAATGCAAAGTTTTTCCGGAAAGTCGGAAAAACCGATTTCGCACCTACATTGTTTATAATAAAAAACCATCTGACACTAAATTTAGTAGACACTCGACGAGAGAGCTTTTGTTTTGCCTTCCCCAACCTGAATCTATAGTCATTGGCCGGTTACAAATTTTCTTCATTTTACGTTCATTCTAAAGTCAGCCCGGCGCGACTAAGAGCTGAAAATCTCCAATTATAAGACACAGTATTCAATGTGGAATAAAAACAAATGGGAAGGTACATAAATCATGTATGAAAATAAATGAAATGTATTAAATATGTATTTATATTTACACCAGTAAAATTATATCAAGATACACTCAACAAATAATTCTCAATATATTATGTGTTATAAAACTTTTGTCTGAGCCATTACTCTTCAAATAGTGTTAGTATCATTACAGTTTGATCTTCAAGATAATTAAAATCAGTTAATAAAAAACAAAAGAATATTTAAAATATCAATGAAAAACAATATAACATAACATAATTATGCAACATGTTTCATACCGCACACGAATAACATACAAAAGATTTAAACATTGTAGTAAACAACAATTAATAACATATAGGTTATTGATTTATTATACACACACTACTGAATGGTCCATGACACTGACGAGCCGATGGGCGGCACCGGGGACAGGCAGGTCGGAAAATGAAAAAAGTTGGCAGAACGGACCCCTACAACCTTGAATGAGGTCTCTCAGTGCCGACTGACTTTATTTTATTGCAACAGACTTTCAAAATTAAAAATTAACTTCAGTCATCTAGCAGTCATTTGCTTTAAAATTATTCTGGCAGTTAATGTTTTAAAACTTATTTCTAAAATGTTTTCACTTTTCTAGTGCATTGGGTTTAATTATTATATGTTGATAAACGGTATTTTTAGCTTTATTTCTCTCTTGATAATCCACTCAAAGATACTTTGTCACGTCATGACCTAAAATGCAATATTGCCATATTATATTTTTCTAAAAACACACTTTTAACTTGGTCCCGGGATTCTAATTTGTCTATAGTGAAAGCCACAGATATAATTCAGTATTGGTAGCACAGGGCAATGCATTTCTAATGGGAAAAAACTGACCGTGTTTTAAGATTAATGCGAGCATTGGCATAGGTTTCCGAATTTTAATTTCAAAGCCTGTAAGTATTGCTTTTACATTATATTTGTATACCTGCTTGTATTTAAAGAGGTAGGTAAAATAAAAATCATATAGTGCTTGTTAATAAAATTGAATTTTTTGCTACTTTATCTATTTTGAAATTTATTCATCAAGGATTCCCCTTTTCGGAAGTAGCTAAGGTTTGTCCAGCGGTGAGATGCCACATTGATCCTGACTATAAACGATTTGATTTTATGAGATTTAATTCGTACAGTTATATAATAATTATAATATTTATTATCAATATAATATACATATTATAATTACAATAATTGATTTGATTCATACAATTATAATTATTCGTAATTAGTTCTAAATAAATTGCATTAAATCAAATCGTTTATAGTCAGGATCAGTGTGGCATCTCACCAGACAACACTCGCTGGACAAACTATATATTATTTTTTAGACAGCCGTCAAATAATGTTGACATTTTTCCCTCAATATGTGAATGAAAAATAGCACATTATTTATGTCTACTGGGCAGCATGCATAAAGTATTTCGCGACATAGAGCGACAACTATTTTATGCACTCTATAGAAATCTTGTATTTGTTATGAATACCAGACAACTCCCTCCAGACATCAAACACTTACAAAAATTTCAGTTCCCAAGATTGAAACCTGCGGCTTGTAATCGAGTGACAAGAAGAGTGAAATTCGAAGGGACACGTACAAACAAATGTTTTATAGAAAGCTTTTTTTCACAAAAGCCACAGTCCTCATAGGTTTTACAATTGTTAAAATTTTGTACCTAGAGTTAGAAAGTTAAAGCTTATACCATGCTACAACTTTCAAAATGGGACATAGGGGAGTAACATGAGAAATCATATACAGTCAGGTCAGGGTATAAAGAGTACCGTGTATAGCGAGCGTTCGGTTTGAGTGAGCTATTTTAACAATACATAAAAATCATCTATTATCCTTCATACATTTTGAATTCGGATACAAAGAGGGCGAATATAACGCTTTTCGCTTTTGTTATAACAAGGAGATTTTCTTTGCAAAATAATGGAAGTGCTTCGTATATAACGAGCAATTTTTCACTGCTTTGATTATAACGAGGATTGCTTGAAACCTCAAAGGGTTAGCTTTGTTTATTACGAGTGATGCAATACGGACTCCAGTGTCATTGACCATGATTCTGTGTACAGATTGCAACTGTAATTCAAACACCTGATGCCAGGAAATTGTGTCCAGACAAGCTTGTTTTTGTCGCAATTTATACACACTTCTTGTTAGTAAAACCAATTCTCTGCCAGATTCTACCAGCATTCTACCAGTTCTCAGCATGGCGAACACGAGGCGATCCCTTACATTAGAACAGAAAACAAAAATAATTGACGACGGACTCGTTATAAGCGGACCCGACTGTAATTGCAATTTACCGCTCATCACTTTCATCTATAAGAACGGTAATGGTGTCTATCGAAAGAGCATTCTTTCCTGAACAGCTGCTACCAAAAACTTCCTAATTTGCTGCTTTTTAATTATTGAAAAAATTATTTAAATATTTTCAAAATAAAACGTATCAGTAAAAACCAAAAACAATAAAAATAATAAATATAAGCAGTTCACTTTTTATTGACAAAGTAGTAGGCTTTAAATTATGTTTTTGTGTTGACCAAAATAAAAAGTTCCTAGATATTTATCATAATTTTCGCAAATATCAACTGATTGATATATTAAAGGTTAAGTAGACACGAGGATATTTAATTACTCCAAATGCTTGACACGTAATAATAATTATTATTAATTTTCACAATCAAAATTTAAATTCCGATTGAAAAAGACGAAAATAATCAAAGTTGAAGAAAAAATTCGTGTTAATAAAATGTTCCAACTATTTTTAAGAGAAAAGCTCAATATAAGCAGCGACCACCAAATCAATAAGATAATATCTTAGTCCAAGAGACGGCTGCATAAAATATGTCGTCATAAGATGACAACCAAGAAAAACATGGATCATTGAGACTCTAATTAAGAGGGAACGCGAAGATTGCCAGCGAAAATCCTGCCGAAACATTGGTTTTTCATATTGTTCATTAGATAAATAATTGCAGCAACAATCTTTTAGCGGTGAACAGAAAATGAAATCACCATGTAACAGGGGATAACGAGACTAGTTCAACCATATAAGGTTGCCTAGTCCCACCGTGCCACGCGCTCCCACAGCCAGGCGTAAGGGGGTCGTTTTTTCAATAATAATCATCGTCATCAGGTGATAATTGACGCATAATTTAAGTGTCAAATTAATGGGCTCTATCTCCTCTATACATTGAAGCAGGGCTGCCTGCACAAAACATAAGTTGTCTGGGCAAAAGTTTCTCGGTACGCGAGCCAGCTATTAAAAAAATTGCAAAAAGTACGTCGTCTAAAATAATCCGAAACGAGTTTTTAGTAATACTTCAATAACACCTTGGTTACTTTAAACTTTTCAATTATCAATAAACGTTCATAAATTTACATAATACCCAGTAAAAGATCAACCACTTCCACAAATTTTGTCAGTTTCATAGTAAATTTCATCTACCATCATTTACAGACCAAAAAAAAAAGACATGTGTCATGAAAAGCAGTTCGGTAGCAGCTAGGAAAGTTAAGATCAAAATGGGGAGGTTAGGGGATGAGTGTTGATTTGTTGTAAAAAGTTTCGTAAAATTTTAAGCTAAGAAACTGTTAGTGGTAAAAAAAAGTTTTTTCGAATTAGAGATTCAAGTTTGTAAGTACAAAATGTTCAATTAGTTTTTGAGAATCACTTCATATTCTTTGACTTTTGACGGGGAGATCCGACAAGTTCAACAGATTTGTTTTGTCTAAAATAATATGGCACAGAGGGATAGTAAGGGAAGTTCGTTGAGTATGGAAAAACGTGGTAAGTATACATGCAATATTAGTATACATATTATGTAACAAGCTTATAATGAAGGCTATTAGAAGCTTAAAATCTTAAAAAATTTTCTTGAAAAGTACTCTGCATAAAATGGATCTCTTCACTATACAGGCTGCCCCGTACTGTTATGTTCAAATCTTGTGAGCATATAGTAGGCTTATTTCTAACCCTAAAAACCCCAAAAGTGGCAAGTCTATCTGCATTCGTTACGAAACTACTACAGGCCTAAGAAAATAATGTCTAGTAAGTATCAGATTTAATTTTCAAAATTACATAAAACTTAGTTTATTGGCCAAATCTTTAGTTTATCATGTGTTCAAAATGTCCTATTCCTTGCTGAATACAAGCTTGTGCTCGGAGGCCTATTGCAGAATAAGTACCAGTTTTCTCGTCTTTTTTCGCGTACCTATCTCTTGACCAGCTTGCTGAATACGCTCCAATAATTTCTCTCCGGTATTTAGTTACGTACGCCAATTCCGAAATGTGCTGGTGCCCCATCCATTTGAATCCAAATGCCATTTAGTATGAGCAGGGCTCTACTAATGTTTATTTCGGTGACATTTACTTATATCGTTACCATAGCAATAAATTATTAGCCTAAACCACAACACATGTCGTGTGGTTTTCAAAGTTGAATCTTGTTATTTACTAGTCATAATTTTCTTAGGCCTGTAACTTCGTATTAAATGAAGATAGACCTGCCACTTTTGGGGTTTTTTGGGCTCAAAATTAAGCCTATTATATGCTAAAAAATTTGAACATAACGATACGGGACATCCTGTATACTCCAACAGTTCATGTTAGAAATTACAAACATAATCACTTGCTTTAAAATGTTTTGAAAACACTGTGGCATTTGCTGCATTAATTTTGTCTTGATGAGAACATGCATAAAATTTATGTTTTCAGCCCTTACTTTGTAGAATTATATTATCGTGCTCCAGGAGCTACGTTAAAAAGGGGGTCCCGGCTGCTTCACAGCAGTCGTTAAGTTATGTCAGAGGCCCTTGTGGCTACTTGAAAACTTCTGACACTTGGGCTTTACCACAGCCATAAGATATTTATTTATTTATTTTGTTACTTTGTAGAATTTCTGCATACTGATTGATGATAAATAAAACACTAATGTTTTAAAAATACATCTGAAGATGCTACTTTAAAACTGGCAAAACACGTGTAATGTTCATAATATCCATCAGTATACAGTAGAATTTTTTAAAACATTAGTGTTTTATCTATCATCCATCAGAGAACATGAATGCTTCCATGCCTTTGATAAAATCTCCCTGGATCACTTGGAAAGTGAAAAACATCATATTATCGGTGTTATATTTAGCTCTGTTCTTAACAGTTCTTGTATCCAATAATAAAGCAAAGTAAACTAATTAAAACACCACACTTCCTAAATTCAATGCAGACCAAATGGGAAAGTCAGGTCCTTTTGACGTCATAAAACTGACGCGCAGAGGGAGAATCTGTGCAATATCATAATTATCTTATAAAGTTTATTGTATCATGACGCCAACCCTTTCCCATAACCGTCGAAACTCTAATTAGAAAAAAGCCAGCACTTTGGGTTTTTTCACCTCACAATTTTATGCCCCATTTTTTTGGCATGCGATCAGCAAACCCCCCCCCCCCCCCCCCCAATCCACACCCCACCATTTTTCATCTTCGCTCTCCTAGTTCCTATCAAACTACTTTTCATGACAAGGTATTTTTTTCCCGGTACGCTGGTAGATGAAACTTGCTATGAAACTGACAAAATCTGCGAAAGTGGTTGACCGTTTACTGGATATTATTTTAATTTATAAATGTTTTTTGATAATTGAAAGGTTTAAAGTACCCAAGGTGGTATGGAGTATTACTAAAAACTAGTTTCGGATTATTTTAGATGTACTTTTTTGCAATTTTTGCAACTATACACCTCGCGCGCTCCGTGAATAGCTGGCTCGCGCACCGAGAAACTGTTTCCCATGCAGCTTATGTTTTCGGCAGGTTCAATGCATAGAGGAGATCGAGACAACTATGTGTGCCATAAGACCAATACTGAATTTTAACCATGGTTTTTACTATAGACAAAATGCTATGAAGAATTGAGTCAAATCGTTTCAAAATTACAAATTGAGATGATTATAATTACAAAACTTATTAGTACTTGTTAATAATATTAAATTATTCCGCTCCAATAAGAATAAGGCATCCGACATGGTAAAATAAATAGAGTTGTCAAATTGAAAGGTCAATAAAAATTCTCCTGCTTAAATTTTATTCAGATCTCTTTTAATCTTAATTCCCGATATAAAACACCACTTTGAGAGAACCAGCAATTGACTTTTACAATTACCACCAAGTCCGACATCCTTCATTCACCTATTGCCCCCGGCACAGCAGCCGGCATAGGGGAGGGGGGAGATAGTCTCAGGTCTCTGATGCAGAGAAAGAAGGGCGCACTCAATCTACCGAGTGCCGCCACCAACCCTATACGGATATTTCGTAGTTCATGTCGTAGACACTTGTCCGGTCGGGGCTGGCGGGACGCTGAACAGAGGCAACAGCCGGGGGCATGTGATTAGATGGGCCGTGGTGGCCGGAAGAGGGAGGCGGCGACATCTCCGCAGAGTCAGACATCTCCAGAGCACGCACAAATGACATCGGCCGTCGTCTCGCGTCTCCCAGGTTGCCCGGAGGGACACCGCCACCCACTATACCCTTACGATGCACCTGAAATCATGAATAATCAGTAAATTAAAAATAAATACTTGAAAATTTGACAATGAATGTCAAATCTGAATAAAAATTGACTTGGATATTTTTTAGATGCATACTGTATTACTTTATTCAATTTACAATGTAGTGCTTGTAGAAAGAATGAAAAAGTTGATATGGTTATGATTTAACTGCATCTTCTTCCTCGCAGCCATCATCACCATTGTAGCTGCTAAAAAAGAACGTCAACTGGTATTACCAATTCGGCTCACTTCATAGATAGGAGCACTGGAGGCCATACTAGACCTACATCCTCTTGATATTCATATAAAGAGCGACGCACGAATAGGGGGCAGTCATAAGGGACATTCTGTATTTCGGAAATGTGCAAATGCTCTTCATCTGTCTGGACAGTTTTCTTGACATTCTATTGACATGACAAGTGCTAGTTGATGTCTCTAGAACACCGGATAGCTGTAGAATGAACTGAGTATCTCTCAACCTTGGCTGATTGTGATAGTTGCCAATGCGCGACATATATCGTTCGGGAGTGTCATTCTAGAAGTCATCTGTCACAGTAATAAAGAGTGCAGCTGTACTATTAACTCAGTATAGCTACCAAGATAGCTAAATAGAGAGCTATAGAGATAGAAAGTCTTCTTGCTAGTCAGCAAGTGAACAGTGAAGGCTAAAGTGTTATTAATAAGAGATAAGTCACTGATCAGAGAAAGAGAGAGGCCTGGTGAGCCAGTGAACCGTGTAGTATAGTTTTGAATGTTATCAGAGGCAGTACAATTATTGACAAGTGAATTAGAGAAGAGTTTCAGCCAGATAGAAGAGAAAAAGAGAAGGAATTACGACAGAAGTGACATCAAGAAGAAAAAAGAAGTGGTTATTTCATTTTGAGGTTATTGTAATCTAAATAAAGACTAATAATTAATTAGGAGACATAAAGTCAATTACGTTACATTATAATTCAAGGTCTTAATTGACTGGGAGGAATGGAAGCAAATGGAATTCCTGAAAAGAGGGCAGGTCTGATAAACAGACAGCTCAAGAGTAGGACAGTACATCCTCACTTCGACAGTCGGGCTAGCTATCATGCTATAAAATCAGATAACACTTGCTTAGCTACCTCGTCACAGAGGAACTTCTCCTGTCATATTTGAATGCCCAAGCACTCACACAAACCAAAATCATTATACAGTCCTGAGACCAGTATGAGAATATCGAAATGTGAAAGGTCACAATGAGCCTGAACAGCTCCAGTATTAGTGGCTAAAACACCCACTTTCACATTTAGTAAAAATAAAATACAATTGCCTAAAGCCAAAAAACGATTTGGCTCATTTTACTCAGTTTTATCAATCGTTTACTCAGTTTTTCTGATCATTTGAAAAGATAAGGAACAAATAATTATTCTTCTCTTATCCTATTCTTCAGTATCATATGTGGCAATGCCATCTCCAATATCAGCTCCAAGTTACAATTTAGGACAACTGCTGTTTTTGTTTTTCTTTCAGCAACCCTTGATGGCTAGATTCAGCATTTAGAAGTCTTTTAGAGTATTTAGAGTCTTTATGTTCTAAGATCTAAGATGATACAAAATTATTTAAAAAAGAGATTCTAGAAAAAATTCTAAAACAATTAACCTGTGGGCTATGCGGTGGCGGATAAACAGGCACTCCGCCCCCTCTAGCTGGGTGGTAAGCTCGTGCCTGTGACTGAGTCGGGGGCGGGGCGTAACCTTGCTGCACCGGACTAGTGGGGTTGGATCGGTGGTAGAAATCTACGCTGTGATGAGGTGGTGGGGGCGGAGGGTAACCGGCGGGCGAAGTGTCCTTCCACATATAAACTCCACGCTGCGGGGAATTGGCCAGCTCCCTAATGTTATCCACAGTGGCAGCATTGGGCCGCGGACACGACAGCTGCCCCCCTCCCCCTTCCTGTCGCGCCAGCTCGCCCTCTGACATGAACCTGAAGGAAACAAGAACAAAATCACATCATGTACAAATTAATGAACCCTTCGTTGGTAGGTCCAAGTTTACTGACCTGCGCTGAGGGCTGGAACCGTAGCCGTGCGCGAGCATCTGCCTGTGGCCCGCCGGTTGGCAGTGGGCCTGAAAATCGTAGTACTGCGAAGATGGGAGGGGCGGCTGGTGATGATTAGCCGTAACCCCGATAAAGTCGGGTCTGCGGGGCTGCGTCGGAGTGCTCGGGTTCGATCTGTGGAAGCAAGCAACTACTACATGGACTAGCTTGGGACACATACACTAAGCTAAAGCTCCCTCCCGTACCTTCCCGTCAAGGCCACCTGCAAACATGCAAACCAAGGTACCAGGCTACACATATCATGACAACCTAAAGGGGATAGATTGAGTTGGTGCAGATGTGAACCGGCAAATCTGTTTCCATATTTCATGACGTTTCACTTATCAAAGAAAAACTAACTTTAGTGAGAGAGAAATAATATAAACTTTTAATGCAATAGCCTGGCAAGTTCACTATGAGTAACTGGAATCAATTAGATGCTCTTTAGTGCTCCTGACTCACAAACACAAATAAGTGGTTCTAAAATTTACCTGCTCACGATTTATTTATACAGGGTGTTTATTTATGTATGGAACATACAGAAATTACTTAAACAAGGAAACAGAGGAGAAGACTTAACGCTCATTTATCAAAGGTAGCAAAAAGTGTGTATGAAAATCGATCATCTGCCGTTTTTTTTTTATGCCAAACAACTACATTAACTTTGTAGAATTGTAGAATAGTTATTTTGTTCCATTTACATTGCATGTAATTATTTACAACCAGAAGAAATCACATTAAAATAATTTACAAAAATATTCTGACAGGTCGGTCTGGTCACATATGGTCATACTTTTGCAAAGCAGTTCAACTTCCTCTCTCTTTCCTTGTCTAAGGGAAATTACGCGTAAAAGAAATGTTTCCAGAGATTGGCTCCTCTATATATTTTGAAGAAAAATGATATAAAAAATAATATGTTGAAAATTTCAAAATGCATTTGATTTAGTTTGTACTTTTTTGAACTACATAGGTACATTATCACTTTCTAATAATTAATTTAATTAAACTTTTAGAAAATCTGATCCAAAATAACAAAATGCAATTAAAGCTTGATTTAATTATTGTTTTGATTTGATTTAGTTACTTATGAGAACTGAAAAATAAATTTGTCATTGTTCCATTTTCTTTGTCTTTTTGTTACGATTACCTTAGTTTAAATTTAAATTATAAGAAATGGCGTAAAAGATAGGGAGGGAAAAGGGGCTTCAACCCTGAATATTTACGCCACTATGGAAGACATCTACAAAACCTGAAAGAGTCAAATTAAAGAGCTTTCATTTGTTTATTGTTCATGCCAAGCTTCATCAAATTCGGTTTAAATTTACACGAGTTGTAACCAAAAACTGTTATATTCTATTAAACTTTGACATCTAGTATCTTTTAAATGACACCTAGTCTAGTATCTTTTAATCATTTTTAGTTGAAATTTATTTTTTCAGCATATATTTATGAAAGGAACTACCTACGCCTTTAAATTTGGCCCTATATCTCTCAAACACCCTGTATTGTCACCATGTATTAACATTAATTTCGTTTTTTTTTTCTTGTAAACCCACAAATGCAGGCTTTATAAGTAAAATCCGAAAATATTATTTGTAGCACCAAAAATCATTTCGACATTTTTAATGGCCATTTCCGCTTCAATCGACTTTGCAAACAACAAATCCTTGACTCCACACAGGAAAAAGAAGAAGAAAGTGATGAAAGTCTTTTGGTCTTAGGTAGTTATAATTTCGTATTTGAAACCTTCTGTCAGGGCTCAACAACTTTTCCAAATTTTCAACCTTTGAAAACAAGGGTAGTTGACTTTTTAAGTTGTTTTACTATTTTTGGGAACACCTTGTATTCCTGAGTAGTTTATGAGCCGGACTATGTGTGCAGGATGTCCCAAAAGTAGAATAAACTTTTCAGAAAGCTTGGGGTGTCATCGGTGAGTCAAGGAAAAAGAAAATTCTTTCCACTTACATTTTGACATACTAGTGAAAACTGGTACAATAAATGTGAAAAGATTAATAATATGAATTAATCAATGTTCTAGTTAAACTACCATTCCTGAACGCATTCTTTTACATAATAAGTCACACGAAACTTTAACAAATAAAATTTTTTATTGTGTGACTGTGTAGCTGCTTCTTACATTTTTATATACGTCAATTTTGATGAACCCTCAAATCTTGATCGATTTTCAAATTATTATTCATACTGCTGTTTTTATGTGTTATTAATTTCTTCAATATTCTTCATTAACTTTTTCGAAATATTATTTTAATAATATTATACATATTTCTTAAAAGTGTCCATATTAAAGAAGCAAAGTTCTCAACTTTTCCAACAATTCATATCTCAGTCAATGTTGCTCTTTTACCGATCCCTCAATAAACTACTTAAGAGTTAACCTTCGACTTAGAGGTCTCCCTGTATATCTGGTTACCTCACAGGTAAAAAATGTTTTTTTATGAAATATGGACTATTGCATTAAAATAATTAACATTTTTAATAAAATAAATTTTTATGGTTTAATTAAAAAAATCAGTTTTAATCAACTGATCGTTAAAATTTAAATCAAAATCAGGAAACAGATCCTGTACAATTATGCACAGCTATGTAAATTGGAAGGCCGGAGATATCGTGTGAGCAAATAAAAATATAATTTGGCATGCTATGAAAAAAATTCGAGTCTGAGATTGAATCTGTAAAACTAAAAGCATTTTGATTGTTTAAAGTTTTACAGGTTCAATCTCAGACATGATTTTTTTTTCCAAAACCTGCCTCAATTATGTTTTCAATTATTATGCTACCTCAATTATTATGATATGACAAAAAACCAAATGACAATTAGATCTAAGTCTAATGACAGACTGAATCATTTTTATTTGATGAAATCTAAGTCACATTAATTATTGTAAATGAATTATACACAAAAACAACTTAAAAACTGGATGTAAAACCTGAAATAATTACCCAAATGACCCGTCACCATGTTAAATTTAAACTGCTTGATTCAAAATGTTAATTTACCTCAGAATTGTGCTATAGTTTTTAGGCTGTTTCATGAAAAGTAATTCATATGAAAATATAAAATACTACTTAGATTATAGCCAAGGCTTAAATAAGTCCTTAATGCAGACTTCTTAGGCAGTTCCCATTTGAGTAGCTTGAAGAAAAGTGTTTTTTGTGTGGTTTTAATTGAGATCCAAAATAATTACCTTTCTATAAACTTTGGAATGTATAAGTTTCTTTCTTGACATTGCTACATTGTGTAATTACAGTACTGATCTAGCTTTATAATTCCGTATCAACTATTCTGAACCCTTGCTTAACTTCTGGTAGCATTTCTCCCCTACTCAGTTTCCAAGGCATCAACAAAGTCTTTGAAATCATTAACTATAATAACCAGGTAACACAGACCATCAGATTAAAGCATCAGACCATACTATAAATTATGCAGGCTGTTCCAGAATAAAGGGACGGTAGAATATTTAATAAATTTTAAGGCAAAAAGTCTTAATCAATGAACCGATTTTCTAAATTGGGTATTAACGAAGTTACAGGGTGTTAAACGTTCCAAAAAAATTTAATTATTTTGTACAACTCCAAAACGGTTTAATATTTTTTTATGAAATTTTTCTATGAATTAGTCTAATATTACAGCAATAATTATTACCAATGTGTAACTTAAACCAGGGATGTACGGTTGATCGGGGTTCAACTTGTGTACCTCCCAATTGTTACGCCACTGGAAATTTTTTGGTTTTGACATATTTTTCCAAAATCCAGACGATTTTGGTACAAAAAGTGCATAAGGTTTGTTGTGGAAATTCTCAACAGTTATTGAGATAATATGTACAATTAAATAGGTGAAAGTTCAATCCTTATATAAAATCGAGATGTCACGTACAAGGTTGAAGCCTCGAAATGCGCGCGTCGCTCACCCGCTGTAAATGTTGGAGTGTACAGATCCCTGCTATCACACAAAGCGAAATCTGTACAGTGACTAAACTATACAATGATGACACACACCTACGCGAGAAATCTTTCGGTAGATGGCGCGTAAACTGTGTAGATCCCAGAGAAGTGAAGGTTGAGGATGCAACAATACAATTGTGACCCCTACGCCAGAAATCTTTCGGTAGATGGCGCGTAAACTGTGTAGATCCCAGAGATGTGAAGGTTGAGGCCTCTAAGCAATACAATGATGACACCTACGCGAGAAATATTTCGGTAGATGGCGCGTAAACTGTGTAGATCCCAGATATGTGAAGGGTGAGGCCTCGAAATGCGAGTGTCACGCACCGCTGCCAATGTTAGATGTGGTGTCGAAAATTTCAATGCAACATTTTCCATTAAAATCAGTATTTATAAAACAAGAAGTAGCATATGTTGTGTGATTGAAGATCAGTTTAAGATTTAAATAAAGATAATAAATAAGATTCGTCGTTGAAAGACCCAGATCAGTTTAAGAATCAGATAAAGAATATGAATAAGATTCAGATAAGAGACAACACCCTACAATATAGTTGGGCATATTATGAAGAATTTCAGATGTAATAGGAGACGAGTAGACAATATCGCAGACAACTTGGATGTGTTAGAGATATTAGAGTTCAAAATAAGCGTAATGGACAAAGTTGAAGTTTGACTATCAATTATTCTGAAATAAACGTTTCTTCAACATTCGTTAGTTAGACTCGGGGGAATCCCACGGTGAGTGTACGGTAGGTGACCTGAGTAAACAGGAAACAGTGATAATATTAGAATAATAATATTTTACACACCTACCTATTTTATACGTTTGAATGATTCCCTAAGTAGAAAATTCTAATAGTTTGTTTACGAAATCTAATAAGCCGAATGAGACAATAACGATTAGGCTTGAAATCTTACATTGTTACTATTTAATAATCTGAAGTTTGTTGAATTTGGCGTCGCGGCATCTGAAGTGTTCGTCAGCGAATCGTTGGCGGGAAGCGAGCTGGAATCAGATCCTATTTCAAGTACCTACCACATACTATCATGTAATTCCTAAAGTTCTTCAATTTGTGGTAAATCTATAACAATTCGTTATCAAGATTCACAATGATTCTATTTTGCTTTTGAAAATATGAAGAACAATAATTATAGACTCAAACTAAAATTCAAGAGTATATCGGAATCGATGTCCATTGATGAAACGGGAAACTATGACAATCAGCTGCAGTCACAGAAGCGAAATATGTTATTTCGCCAAAGCGTCGTCAGACTTTCAAGGTAAAAAAAATGCGATATTGCATGTGAAATGTACCTAACACCTGTGCATGTACCTATACGAACATGTTCTTGAAAATATATCCGAAGATACTAATGTATGGCACATGGAGGGGGGTCCAGTGGCCTGCACTAAGAAAGTCCTTCTTAGAAGAGAGTTGGGAAGACCATGAAGAAGAGACCAATTGAATGGAGTGGAGGGACATCGCACCTTAACTCAGTTTCACTATGGCACCTACATAAGGGTGGAGAACATACCTATAGTAACATTAGGAAGATATTCATTTGCTTTGCAAATGAAAGGGAAGGAAATAAAACGGCATAAAAAATCAATCTTGAGAGTGCAATGAAAGTCCAGTAATCCTGGCAGAAGCGCCCATTAAATACCCCGAGTCTCAGATGTAACCACTTGACGACAATGCCAAGCGCTTCGAAGCATATGCAGAGACGGATCCACATTATATCCGCTTTTTCATATCGCAAGCAGACCACAGGGAGTGATGTTACGATTTTTGGAATATAAATGGAAAATAAAAGCAAAATTCAAAATAATATTTCTGCTACTGTTAACCTCGAAGATATTCCTTGCTCTGAAAGTGAAGAAAAAATAGGGTTATTATATACATCCGCGTCTCTTACAGTTTCAATATTGCACCTATATAAGGGTGGAGAACATACCTATAGTAACACCAGGAAGGTATTCATATGCTTTTCAAATGAAATGGAGGCCACAAAACGGCTTTAAGAACCGATTTTGAGATTGCAATGAAAGTACGGACCTGGCAGATGCGATGATTAAATAAGTCGAGTTATGGGATGTAACCACTTGAGGACAATGCCAAGCGCTTCGAAACGTATAGTCACGTACTGGCATTATATCCGCTTTTTCATATCGTGAACAGCCCACAGAATTTGATGTTACGATTTTTGGAACATAAATGCAAAATAAATGCAAAATTCAAAATAAAAACCGTGCTACTGTTAATCTCGAAGATATTCCTTGCCCTGAAAGTGAAGAAAAAAAAAGAAACTCGGCCGCAGTGTCAAAGAGGCCTTAGTTGTGACCTTAATATTAGTTTGCAATAGCTGTTTTTAGCTTCTTACCCACCCAGCACCCCTATTTCGCTCCTCGATATCCTGTACACTCCCAGGCAGCAATCGAACATTCACTGAATGTTAAAAATGAACATTCAGCCAATGTTAGAAACGACAGATTCGTGAACATTCAATGAAGGTTAGTTTTAAATGTTCAGTGAATGTTCAGATTTAAGCTTTAGTGAACATTTATAAATGAATGTTTACTGAACATTCAAAAATGAACATTCAGCCAATGTGAAAAACGACAGATTCGTAAACATTCAATGAATATTAGTTTTAAATGTTGAGTGAATGTTTGTTTTTTTTTTTTATCAAACTGATCATCACTAAGAATTGTATTACCTATATGGAGCTGAAAAGCTGAAAAAAATAATACTTACTATGTAGGTGTATTCCATTTATCAAGCCATCAGTGAACAATATAAATTATTATTATTATTATAAGGTCACATTTGCTCTTCCGTGTTGTTTTTCTTCTTCCTGTCTACATCATAATACCTACACCTACCTACCTATAATACCTGGGATGAAGAATTAGATTAGTTTGCATCACTCTCTGCACCTTCTCCTCTCCGACCAGACAAGCATAAAATACTTAGCTTGCTGATAATTTATTGTGACTTTTATACCTTTACATAGGTACTTATATTCATAGTTTAGAAAAACAAGATGAAATGCGCCAAGAATAGCGGACATATTGGAGTTGGACACGAACTGGGAATGAAATAGACAAGAGAGCTGCGTGCGCAACACCTCGTTGTAATAATTATAATTCTGGTTTTTATAAATTTTTAAGCCAAATATTTTCGTTTCAGCATGTAATTTTCCAATTTTTTTTGGTATATGATATTTACCTGATGTCAGTGTACCTGTATTAATTGCGTGCAATAAACATTTCATCTTAAACATTGTATGAATGTTAATTAAACATTGCATTTTGAATGTTCAGTATCTAATGTTCAATGAATGTTTATTCAAGGTCTGAAAACGAACATTAGAATCTGAACGTTGCCTGAATATTCGGAAAGTCTGTTTAACATTAGAGCAATGTTTAATGTTCGGTGAACATTTAGGGAACATTCAGTGAACATTCCTTGCTGCCTGGGCTATTAATGTTAGAGAGCATATGTTAGTTGTGAAGATTACTTCAACTCGGGGATCACTTCAGATAAGGGCGCGCGTATGCGCGCCTTCATGACCTAGTTATATTTAATGTAAAAATTACTCGCTGGAGAAGCCACCTCAGAGAGGCATCCGAATGTTGAGAAAAACTGAAGACATTGACGAAAGATACCTACCACCTATAATTTTTGTCCCTCTCGAATATCTTATAATTTTGTACATACACAAAAACTGTTGAGAATTTGAACTTACATAACAAACCTTATTCACTTTTTGTACCAGAATTGTTTAGAATTTGGAAAATATGTCAAAACCAAAATTTATCTGGTGATGCAAAAATTAGGAAGGGTACCTACACAAGTTGGACTCCTATCTGGTCCCTGGTTTCGTTTTGAAGTTGTGCAAAAAAAGTTACTTTTTTTCAATTTTAACACCCTTTAACTTCGTTAATACTCAATTGAGAGGCTGGGTTCATTTAGATTTTCTGTTTAAAAAATAAGTAAATATTCTACTGTCAAAGTTTATCCTGTATTCCGGGACACCTGTATAATACTATTACCTATGTATTATAATATACTACATTGGAATAAATTTAATTAAAAATTGTACAAATAGGTACACACATTACAAAAAAAAGGTAAACATTTTTTGATATGATAACCTAATATTGCTTTCGGTTACACCACAAAGAAGCAGCGTTCTGGTATTTGTTTCTTGGGCAACTTTTGGTCTGTTGGTGTGATATTTGCATTGAAGTCAAAGGTCATTTCGCCCTTGTTATACTATTCCTGCAATTAGATGTTCAATCTTTTACAATCTTCTTGTTTATTGTCATTTATTTTCAAATATTAAAATGCATATAACAGAATTGATTCGGTCGAGCCCATGTTGAAAGACCAAATAGAAAAAGGACTTAAATTAATTCAAATTAAATAATAAAGATGGCACAGCTGGTTGATTGAATGTGATGATTCATTCCTTTCCCATGGCTTCTAGGAAGTTCTTTATGAAAATAATTTCAACTAAGCGGCTTGCAAATGTATAAGCACTTAATGCAGCCATAAAGACGCTAAGCTCTTCGACAAACAGCCCCAAAATGGCCTGGGAATGCCTAGAAAAACCCAACAAATTAGCCTAGAAAAACTAAACGAATTAGACAAGAAAAATAAAATTCCCCTCAAATGGATACCAGATCATACTACAATTGAGGGAAATTAACTTATTGGCAAGAAAAGGAGCATCAATATTCAATATTTATTAAATGCCAGATATACTAGAAGATGAGCGAACTTGAGCAAAAAAATATGGGTACAGAGCCGAGAAAGAAAGAAGAAAATCCATTGAAGGAACCTCTCAGGGTTGATTCTCCGGAATTTCAACCGACAGAGGTTGAAGATCTTCAACCTCGACAAGGAACGTCTCAGAACACTGATGGGATTCCTGAGGAAATATTGTAAGCTCAAGGAACACCTGATGACGTTAGGCATAGAAAAGAACAGTGTCTGCAGATTTTGCAGTTCACCTGCTGCTGAACTGCAAAATCTGCATTAGAACTCAAAAAGAAGAAACGCTCTGTGTCAAAACCAGCTGGAGGCAGGGGATCTACCCGATTTTGATCCTCTCAAAATCCCTAACAGCCAGTACTATAAAGGCTCATTATTAAGTTAATGGGCAGATTTCTGGGGCCCTTTCTACGAAATGTATCGACTGTAGGTGGAAAATATAGCAATTTAGTGATTATCGGCATGAAAGGGATTACAAAAATGTTAAAACAGTAATTTGACATCGATGATAGCCTCAGTAACGACCACAGAAATCTGCCCGTTAACTTAATGAGCCTTTATAATACTGGCTGTAAGTTTCTCAATCAAGAAAACGGACTTGGAGAGGGTGCTTTGTTAATTAGACTCCATACCAAGGGGAACCCCAGTACAATACGTCCAAAATAAGTTGGCCGTTTGAGGAGGGAGTATTTTGCCTTTTACCTACAATATCTGGAAAACTTTTAAAAATTATTAACTCGACTACCTATACCCTGCTATAGCCACAATGAAATCTGCAATGACCAATACAGTACATTTCTAATATAACCCGTCTTCAACATTAATTCTCAGAACCAGAGGCCAAGTTATTCTGGTCCTATTGTAGAAGGGACACAATAGATAGATGAATAGATAGCAGTAACTCAATGACCCTCAATAATTACATTACATTACAAGCGCCTTAATCTAATGTTAAGGAAACAGGAAACCGGCGAGATCAGGGCTCTTCATTGATCATGTAACCTATTTTTTATTTTATATTTTTATTTCGCTTATGGGATGTAGAGTGTAGAGGAAAAGTGTATGTTAATAAATAAATATCTCCTGATGAAAATATTAAATCAAAAAACCAGGGTTAATTATTCGTAATATTGACTATTTTCTTAATTTTGCATCTCTTTAGCAAAATTTTTTACTTTTAATTTTTGAGGTGAGCATAATATGGTTAACCGCGTTCAAACATTTAATATCGCTGTTTACAAGTTCATTCCATTAAAGCAATTTCTCATCTCTACTTGTATGTTACAATCCTCAATTATTTTTAATCCCTGAGATTTGAACATAAATGAGTTTATAAAATACTTTACAAAATGAAAATAATAATACAAAGAAAATTCTAGGAAAACTGTTGTGAAAATGCAGACAATATATAAAATTTTTAGGACAAACGCATGAGAAACATGCTTTAAAAATAAGAGGCAAGGTAAAAGAAAAACTTGAAAAAAAAAACTGAACCACTTTTACTTGCAAGTTCCCTTCTTTTATAATAATTATTGATACAGCACTGAAAAAATAATGGTATCACTATTTAATTTATTTATCTAGTAAATGTTTACGACAAACTGTCGCACAAGTAAACCTCACCAATGCTCTGCATGACAATAATTAATAAATAATCAATATAAAAATAAGTAAAAGTAAAAATAGTAGTAAAATCAAACCAATGCCAGATTGAGAAGTAATACATATTAGATTCAATTAAAATGTTAGCACAGTATGAGTAAAACTGCATGGAGGCGCTACTAGCACAGATGCCACTTGTCACTATGGTCTCATGGAGGTGTGCCATTGTATAAATAATTGTAAACAACAAAAAAGGTAAACAACTTCAATTGTTATTAGAAATGGCGCAACAGACTTAAAATGTAACTACAGCAATAGAAGCAGCTTTTCAATCTTAACAAATATGATCTATTTACGACTCCTCTTAAAACAATTAGAGGGACCAACATTCAAAAATAAATCCGTGACTGTCATGAGAAAAAAAATCCCGCTCCAGAGTCTCCCCCCCCCCCCAAAGTCCTGTTCTCGAGATCCAAAAATCAGAAGTCTCTGATCTACTCATCGAATGCTACCGATCGCCAAAGTTACATCAAATTTAACCCGGAGCTAATTCCCATAAGGATTCTACGGGGTCTTGATACATTCACGGATTCCGTGATTTTTTTATAACTAATGACATGAAAAATGAATATCACAGTTTCTGACTCCGTTGCTGTTATCCATGTAAATCTTTACTTGACTTTCATTGGTGATTGTGGCTACAGGTCCGTGTGGACAGTGTTTCCGCTTAAAGTACTTATATAATACTTGTAGGGCTTCATTAAGCCATAAAAAAAGAAAAGTTGATTTTTCATTATTAAGCAAAATGGAATCTACATTGTTTTTGACATTGATAATAGATGCAAACTATGTTGAAAAGGGAAAATGCCTAATTTCAAGTCTCTAGCTGTTAAGCAGAGAGAGTTATTTATAAAGGAAAACAAACCTATCACTGAAACCTATCCTTGTACTACTGTCACCCATTTTAGCTTTTTTCTTCAGAGTAATTATCAAAGTATTTTTTCAGACAGAACTTTGATGTACGATATGTACGATATTCTTTTATCTTTCAGGGGGAAGGGGGTGAAAATGGGACGGACTTCAGCTCAGCTATGCAGGCAATACAGGCAGCTATACAAAGACCGCTTGATATATTTTAGGTCCACTTCTTCTTTTAGTTCTTCTGCACATGTGACGACTTCTCTTTCAGAGAGGCCTTCATTTAAACAAGATTATCCATGGCAATTTCCACACCCTAGAGAACAGTGGATTCCCAACTTTCGACATTCACACGCATTGTGACAACCTTTACGGCATGAACAGATGGTCACATTCAAAACGGAATCTAAGGCTGGTGGTGGTTGGGTTGTTTGTACAGGAGCTAACAAACTGTCTTTCATAACCCAACCCTATTCCTCTGGGTTCAAGTTCAAAGCATAATCCGGCCAGGTCCGTACGAGGTAATAAACTCAAAATTAATGCTTTCGAAGTGAGCTTGTCGGGATGGGGTAGCATATTCGAATTTATTGCTCAATATTTTGGGATTACTTTGGCAAAATGCAAATACAGATAATTATTATTCAGTGGAAGGTGCATTATACAGGAAAAATTTAGTTCTTCAAAATCTTAAAATTTAGACCGACAGTAAGACTTCAAAGGGTAAGTAGGTATGAGTTGAAGTATAGTCTGTACATTGAGTGTTGTCTGTTGTGATAACTAAGGATACATCATCTCGTTATGTTTCTTACTCCTTCTATTGCATTGCATAGTCAATCGAGTTAAATTGGGATGTATTGTCAGAAATACGTTTCATTCTAGCAATTCTAAAAAGATGAGCGAGAGTGAGACGAAAGTACGACTCGCGTCTTGATACGCTTAGATTGATGTGATAAGATTGTCGTCCAGCTCATCGGCTACTGTCAGTTGACAGTGACAGCGTAATGAAGTTTGTTATTTGAAACGTTTTTAATACGAAATCAGCAGAATTACCTGTGATATTGTACGATGTGATAAACTACGAGTAACTTATTAATTGCGTGAATGCCTAAAAATCTATTGCCTTGTTTTTCTAAAAAAACAGAGTGGGTATATTCTCGCAACGAACTACAAAAAATTACACAAAATGCCTGGGAAACGATTGAACTCCCTAGGACGTGGTCTTGTGTGGTTAAATTGCTAGGATATTTTACTGCAGAAACAGAAAACGGAGGTGTTATGCTTTCTTTCAAACGCCAACCAGCAGGTAGGTGACATGCTATTTCTAATCATAATTATAACAATTCACACGCCACTGACACGAACTGCGATACCACATCTGGTTCGACTTAGAAATAGGTGTATAAATCAAATCGAATTAAATGAAATTGTTTAGCCAGAATCAGTGTGGCATGACAATGGACAACACTCAGTGGACAGAGCATAGTCTACGATTATGAGTTGAACTATCATTTCTTCAAACATCCCTGAATGAAACTATATCTGTACAAGAATTCTAGAAGTGTAGTATTACCTAATAGAAAAGGCTCAAAAATATGGCAAACCTTTATATTACCAGATATTACCAGAAAATTAATTTAAAAAATCATTTTTTACATACCATGCGAGTACTAGGTCTTGTTCCCATTGTAACAATTTACCATTGAAACTATCAATTGCAATTCGCCTATGTATAGACCCAGTACTCGCACGGTATAACCTTTATAACATAATATTCCATTATAACTTCTAAACTATTGACCATAGAAACTTGGTTCTGGTTCTACTGGATTCTACCCCAAAAAAAGACACGGAAAACAATACGCGACTTGTCCACATACCTGAGTTATGTGTCCCTGTCATTTGAACCCTTCACCATTAAAAAAGAAGGAAGCAGGGAGTGTATAGCAATAAGCGTACTTTACAGCTATCATGTAGACTGACATATTATTTCGACAGAATGTCTTATAATATATATACTATTTATAATATTCCTTTAAAATTTTATCTTCTGCAGGTTAGGACGTAATGTATTTTATATTGTAATTGTTAATGTAGTTAATGTAACGTCAATAAACTCAATAAACTCAATAAATAACAATAAAAAAAAAACTACAGAATAGATGAGGGGGATTCAGAATTTTCTTAAGCCCACCTTTAAGAATTGGCTAGTCTTATGCAACAGTAGCACACTCCAAGCTTAGCTTTACGCAACTACTCCTTTTAGGTATATAAATAATAAAATTACTCCTCATATTCTTTACACGCAGTTTAAAATGACTCCCTCTCCTGTGTATCTAAAACGAACCTGAAGTATCAAACTAAAAGTCAATAATAATAAATTGTACAACACACGGCTCATAAAATAAAACAATAAATTAAATAAATACAAAACACATAAATCAATTACCTACTTCTGATGGATTGCTTGTACACGAAAATAAGAAAACTCCTCTAACATAGTCTTTCGTTAAATTTTTACCTTCGGACGGGAGTGCTGAGAGCCAAGGGTGTGGGTATGCCGAGGGCCTTGACTCGCTGCTGCATTGTGGGTGAGGGTCGCTGGGGAACGGAATGATCCTGCGGTCCCGGTGGGCGTGTCTCCAATCCCCGGGGTCGCGGATGAGGACTGCTGCGCGGGTAGTGCGGTCGAGGCGGTCGAGGGGACTCTCCATCCGTCGGCAGGAAGAAGTTGCTCTTGGAGCCGTGCCGCTGCAAGGGCGGCGTCGCCTCACAGTCCTGCGACTGAGAGGCCGACGGCTCCATGTCCAGTTCGCAGCCGTCACGACCCGGTGACAGCTTAGCAATCACATTTTTTCCATTACGAAACAATTTTAAATAATAAGGCAGACTTACTTTATTGTAGGCATTCGAGTTCATGTTTCTGACCCCGTTGCTGTTATCCATGTAAGTCTTTACTTGACTATCGTTGGTGATTGTGGCTATAGGTCCGTGTGGACAGTGTTTCCGCTTAATGTTATACTTGTAGGGCTTCATCAAGCTGAAACATGTAATCTCGATTATGTTCGATCCTCTTTAGGATGTAGATTTAGAAAAACTTACCTAGGAAACTGTGGACCGAACTGGGTGTAACAGCAATTGTCCCAGCAGCCCCTCGAGAAGGGGTTGTAGCCACCTTTGAACTTACCCGTCACCTGCTCGTTCGTTGTTCTACCCCTTGACACGAGCACCATGTGAAAACCTGTTAAACCGAATATAGGTATCGCTAGGAGGGTTATTAGTCCCATCAATACCATACTGATCTGTGTGTTAAGGAGTACACTGTTTTGCTCGACTCGATTTAAGCGCTGTTAGTTTATTCTAGCTAGCCCTCTTTATTTGAGGCCGGTTTTATAAGACCCTTCACTCTCCATTTAGATTTTAAATAAAATAATGACAGGATGTCCCAGCTCATTCGAGTTGGTTTCTGTGGGCCTAACAATGTTGAAAATTTGCATAATTTCTCATAATTTAAAATTATTTTAGACTATACATACAGTGTCCCATATGAGAGTAGCATATCAAAGTTGTTTTTTAAAATGAAATACTCTTATGTTATTGCATTTTTAGATTGTCTGAGAAGAAAAAATAAGAAGGGTTTTTATAGTTGGTGTTTAAATTGAGAAGTTTGTGAGTTAAACAAATGAAAATTGCAATTTTCGAAGTTCGTGGCACTGTACTGGGTGTCCCAACACTAGCGTCCACCCCCTAAATAGAGCTTAATTTTAAAGATAAAAAAATGAAGCTTTGAGGATTTGTGTACTTGATATAGGACCATGGAATGGCATAATCAGTTTCATTAAAAAAAATTTAGTTCGGGCGCCAGCGAAAAAACTGTAATATGGTGGTAAATTGTCGAAAAAAATTCGATTTTTCTTCAATATACATATAGGTAAAAATCGATTAATAAAATCAAAATCGCTTGAAAAAAATGTGAAAAAACTAATTATAAGGCTTTAATTAAATAAAATATAATTATATAGCAATGACAGGTAGAAAACTGATTTATGATGTGCAATAGGGTGATCAATATAATCTCAAAACGGTAGATGCAATAAAGTTTTATGACAAGGTAAATAAGGCCCAAATAAAATAGAAGGACGGCTCTTGCTAGGCTAGCCGTCACACTGAACCTGCACTGGTCACTGTCGTATTATGGAGTCATGAAAAAGGTGATTATTAGAAAGCTACTAAAAAATTTTTTTAATGAAACTAATTATGCCATTCTGTGGTCCTATATCAAGCACACAAATCCTCAAAGTTTCAATTTTTTATCTCTAAAATTAAGCTCTATTTAGGGGGTGGACACTAGTGTTGGGACTACAACGAAAACGGCGGAAGATAGAGGAAAACGGCTTACATGTCCCTATTTTAACTTTTTATATTCTATTCTATTCCATGGTACAGAAACAATTGTAGGTGTACTTACTATTTTTTTATTATTATTATTTAGCGACGTGTTGAGAAGTCTGATTTCTCAAAAAAAAAAAAAATCTCACTGTATAAACATTTCATCTACATCATAGGATAGTACATAAGAAGTTAAAATAGAGGCATTTAAACTTTATGTTTTCAACCCTTAATTTGTAGAATCTTTACTGACGGATGAAAAATGTATCATCCATCAGGGACATGTAAGCCGGTTTTTCTATCTTGAGCCGTTTTCGTTGTACAGGGTCCTGAAACTTCGAAAATTGCGATTTTCACTTGTTCACTCACAAACTTGTCAATTTAAACATCAACTGTAAAAACCAATCTTATTTTTTCTTCTCAGACAATCAAACAAGAGCGTTCCATTAAAAAAAAAACATAAATTTTGATATGCCACTCTTATGAGACACCTGTATGTATATTCAAAAATAATTTTAAATTAAGGCCATTGTGATTCTGTACTTGAATTTTCTTTTTTTTAAATCCATTGTTTGGCCCACAGAGACCAACTCAAATGAGCTGGGACACCTGTATACAAAAAAAAATTAACAGTAAATTTTATTTGAACAAAAAATATACAAGGTGTTAATGAATATGTGTTGAAAAAAGGAGAAAAATTACTTGTAGACATGGTCATTGGGAGCTTTATTTTTCGAGATACAAGGCGTTACAGTTCTTCGAAAAATTTATTATTTTTTGAATAACAAACTGATCAGAACAACTCAAAAATTTTTACAGTTTGTTGTTGTACTAATTGATGTACACGATGTGGTAATCCTGACAAAAAAAATTTTGATCCGGTGCGGATCTGGGTACTTATGTCATTACCTTTGTTAAATAATTTCTATGCCACTGACTTTAAATGCCAAAATGACAAAAAACAGAAGATGATTTTTTTCTAAATAAAACGAGGTATCTGTAAAAAAATGTCCCATTTTCGTTAAAGTTAGTGGCATACAAATTATTAAATAAGAAGTCGTAACAACATACTGAGATCCACCACTGGGTTAAATAATTTTTTGTTGGGAGTATCAAATCATGTGATTCAGTTAGTACAACGCCTGTCAAAAACTTCGAGTTATTCTGATATGCAAGTTTGTAGATATTCAAAAAATGTTAAATTTTTCGAAGAAATTTAACTTGAAAGTATCTCGAAAACTAAAGCTCCAATGGCCTATGTCTACAGGAAATTTTCGTATTTCCTATTTTTGTATTTCTTACATTCCCTTTAAGTTTGTAACATAGATTCATTAACATTATATTAAACAACATTTTATTATATTCAACAACAGTATATTAAAATAAAAAATAAAAGCAAAGTAAATTTTAATAAAGGAAAAAAGTCTTATTCTCGCTAATTTGAGGCTTTATTTTTCTTTTTACTTGGTTACATGTTTCGGCACACTGGCCATCATCAGACCATCAAAATAAAAAGTCGTCTCTACGTCATAACAGACAATTCCGTTCATCAAGAACGCTGAAGCAAACCACAACATAAAATAGTTGAGGGGGTTAAAGACACAAATTGTAAAACGTTAATTAAGACACAAGGGGGAACGGAAACGCATCGAACCCCGTTGAAACTTGAAAAAAATTTTATTTAAAAATTTGAAGGCACATGTGCTCGAGTCTCCTGTAGGAGAACCCACAAAATATTTTGATTTTGATTTATTTTGATGGTCTGATGATGGCCAGTGTGCCAAAACATGTAACCAAGTAAAAAGAAAAATAAAGTCTCAAATTAGCGACAATAAGACTTTTTTCCTTTATTATTGTCATTGGTCCTCGCAATGGGTCTACGTGAATTTTTGAAAGTAAATTTTATTTCAGAATAAATGTTTTATTACAATGCATTATACTCTGTTAACCATAGCTGAAATCAGGCCTAGATTTAAGCATACGCTTACTAAGCTGAATCCTACGGCGCCAAAATATTAAGGATGCAAATTTTTTTATAATAAATTTTCAACTTATTAAGTAAAATTTGAAATCCTGGGAACTTGCGTGACCTTGAATATGGAAAAAATTTAAAATGCACTGCTTTATTTCTCAAACCTTCCTTTGCCATAATAGAAAGCAGTGTAAAAATGTATTAGCCTAGGAGCAGAAACAGGTTAAATCTGGCATATACAGATTACCCATTAGTTTTTAATGCAAAGTCAACAAACACTTTAAACTGGCTCACCATTGGGATCTTCTAACCATAAAAGATACATAGACCCGTATTCATCAGTAAATATAACCCTTGGAGTTACATTTTGGTACATTTCATTAGTTTAAAGTTCGTAGCGTTCGTAGGGTTTGAGCTTGAGCATTAGACCATCAGCTGTCAGAAAATTCAAAATATAACCCCAGAGTTATATTTTTAAGTTTAATGAATACGAACAATAGTCAGTCAAATTACAGAAAAGCTGCACCATTTTACACTTATATAGAAAAAAATTAAGATAACTTCAGTCATTGCTGAAAAAACTGAAAAACAGAGAATAAATTATTTTAGCAATTTCTTTTTTATTGCTCAAAATAAATGTTTGTTTCTTTTGTAGGTTCACATGGGTCGTTATGAGTTACCCACTTGACATTTCGAAAATTTTCAAAGCATACTAGATAATACAGTTTTCTTGGTCAACTTTTGTTTTTCTCATGACATTTCATATTAAAAAAATGAAGGAAACCATAAATCTGTCACATAAAAAAAAAATTCACATTTTAAGCAAATGACATCAATATGTGTTTTTGGGAACGTATTTTTAGAAACATATAATTGAATAGTATGTACTTTTGTCCCTTAATATAACTTATTCTTCTTAAAGTGCCATACCCGCATATCGGGTGTAGGCTACCTCTCGCATAATTATGTCTGTGGTGCGCGAGCTATCAGTAAACACAGACATATGGGACCTCCCTTTTTATCGTCGGAGTCCGAACGGCACTATTTGAGAGGTTTTAGGTACTAGGCCAGGATACTGTGCGGTGGTTTGCCGTTGCCTTCCGCAAGTTGGATCCCGATCTTGGCTCGACAAGCACAACAAATAGTTTTGTTGGCTGCTCTGAGGTTCGAACCAAGGTGCTTCGACACAGCGAACCAACACGCTATCCAGTGCGCCACGGGACACACAATAATATAACTTAATATACACTTATATACTTGATGGCAATGTTCTGATCAAAGGATACGCAATGATTGGTTCCAAATTCGAATAGTTTGCTGTATACTTTAGAATGTAAATCAGACTTAATGTGAATATGCTAATCATATGCAGACTTAGTGATATGAGGAAGAAGAAAAAGAACCTATAGTTTCTCCTTCCTATGCAATTATTCACCCACGGGCAGTGATGATCAAAAGTCTGAAATTATAAAAAAAAGATAAGTATTATTAATCAACAAAAATGTAAAAAATATTCTGAGTATGAGTTATCATCAGTATAAGTAAAAAATGAAGGTAATCAAGGAAATCTCGTCCTGTAGAGACGAGTTTAATTGGCCGGAGTAATGTAACTTACAATTTTACAAAAGTCTCAAAGAAGGCAGCTTGCAACGTTATTGAATGGAATGTTTTCATCTGGAGATTCTTAAAATATTGTGTAAATATGATTCAAGGTAAATCAGGCAACACTTAATGCTTTGGTGGAAGCATTCTGCCCATACAAACCTACTGCAGCGAAAAAATCACTTCAAAAAATTATGCAAGTCACAACGTTACTCCGGCCAACGCTACAATTCTTCTTCAATGCAACTAAGAGATTTCAATGTAGCCTGGTAAATGAGGGTAGGGTGGAAACAACATTCCAGATTCCATTTCACCCGCACGCATATCATTTTTAGTTTTTACCTTTTGTCAAAGACAAATAAATCGCAACAAAAACAGTACTTTCTTAAATTTAATTGCAACATAATGGTGTCTATTTCAAGCTGACATGTTTGGCCCCTCTCTCTTCTGTCGTTTTCATTGGCCTCATTAGGTTGTTTTATTTTACATAATAACAGAACCAATCAGCATGATTTAGTTACCCCAACGATTTCAAGTAATTTTGTTGGTTGAAACTTTTTTACATACGTGAGTGACATACCTACTCAAGAGTGTCAAAATGCCAAGCCTGAACCTGTCAATAACCTGACTTGGGGCGCATTTTAATTACCACCGGAGATATTTTGAAAGAAGTAATTTATTAGATTTGATTTATTAGATTTTATTAGTAATTTGAAAAATAATTTATTAGATAGAATGTGATTTAATATACCACAATACAATTTGTCCAATCACCGGCAGTGTCCCGCTTACTGGAATAATCACCTCATCAAGTGACAAAAATATTTAGAATACTATTTAGATCCAAAAATAATTTCATCACTTTGTTTTTTTTTCTAAACCGAAGAAGTGATAAATAAAACTTATCACATTATAAACATGACAAAATTAGATAATGTTCAAGAATAAATAAGTACGTGGCTAGCTGGACCTCTTTACTATGGCAGCAGTGGCAGCACCTACCGTGTATCCTTGTATACTACATATAACCTGACCGGCCAGGATCTGGTTTTTTTATAATAATTTTTTATATACTCTAGTATGATGAAGGTTTATTTACAGATTAAGTTGTTATTGTGGCAAAGTTCAATTATTAAGTACCACAACTTAAAAAATGATTCCACATTGGCAAATTTTATTGAACTCGAGTATTATGTAGAATTTGAATGCCTGTAATTCCAAAACCGATAATAAAAAAAAGACAGACACTACATCGTAATAGTTGTGTGAAACGATGTGTTTATCCAGTGAAAGTTGTCTAAATTTGACTGCCACGTTGATTCAAATTCTTTAACAAGTTGACTGCCGATAGGGTTTTTATTGTATGTTACGTTCGGGCCAGGAGCATATTCCATGGAGGTCTAAATTTTCATTATTTGGGCCATGATGCGCAGAGATAGATACCACAAATAATGAAGTTCCACGAAAGAATTTCCAAAAATTCAATCACCCCTCCCAAGAAAATCGTGGAAATGTGTCTCGGTCATATTGACCGAGCCGGCGCTCGAATCCGGAAAGCGGATTTGAACCTATTGTGAAGGATATGAAGGAGAGCCTCATCTGTGTGTAGACTGTTTCAACAAAAAACATCACAATGATACGGAATGAAATAATCCAATGTTATATTATTCAGTCAGGATATTTGCATTTGAAAATTTGTCAAAACGGTATTTTTGTAAGAATGTCAAGAATTTATGTTCTTTTTAACATAATGTATCCCCCATATTTCCCCATACTAATCAATCAATTACACCTTTAATTCTCGTGACTGATACTACAGAATTCATCTAATATGAGGCATCCGATCAAGCATAGAGCCTAGGCATTATCTGCCTGTTTTGTCCATACTCAACCAAGTGACCTCCTACTCAAAATGTACATCGCATCCACATCGATTTCGAAAAATAAGTCCCTTGAGAATCTCAATGTGGATATTCAACTTAGGCATGTGGGATGAGACTCGCAAAAAATACATTACCATTGCATAATGGAAAATATAGGAACAGCAGGCAAGGACAGCAAGACCGAGAGTTTTGCACCCCTCATACCATAGGTGCCATTATATTATAAATTTTATCTTGATAAGCTATTAAAGATTTCCTTGTTTCGAGTTTAAATTTGTTCAGATTAGATAGTTGTCTAAGGTGTATCGGAAGTATATTAAAACATTTCGGACCAAAGAATGAAAACGACCTCTGGCTGAGTGATTTCTTGAAGAATCGTTCATGAATCTCCATATCGGCTACCGACGAGTCAAACGGGTACTTTTATAATTCTTATAAACCCTCATAATACATTGGTAAGCAAAAAGTAATCTAGTGTTTAATATGCTGGATTCATCGTATAGTTTTTTTGTAGTAAAAAGCCTCTCTTTTTTTAGAATAATTTTGAGTACCTATTCATTGAGAACCTATTCATTAAAGCCCTTAATTAAGGGGCAGCTACAATTGACTCCCAGACAGTTATTATTACCATGCAGTTTTATCTCAAAATTGTTATTAGGTTGTTTAACGATAGTTGAACTAAACGTGATACACTTTGTTTTTGATACAAGTTAGTAGATTGCTGTTCAGCCACAAACTTATCTGCCCCAAAGCTGTTTCCGCAGTGAGTTTTACCTCATCCCAATCCCTTTCAGTGAAGACAGCCACTGTATCGTCTGCATAGCTTATTACATTTCCTGGAAAGTTATTTATTTGTACAATGTCATTCATATAAATAAGAAATAGAATTGGGCCCAACACTGTTCCTTAGGGAACTACGACCTTAACTATGGAATTAGAGCTTCTGTAATTACCAATTTTAACACGCTGAGTTCTGTCTGATAAATGGACCATTAGCAGCCTCAGTGCAACTCCCCTTATGCCATAGTTACTTAGTTTGTCAATTAAAATGCTATGGGAGACGGTATAAAATGCCTTGGCTAAGTCGAGAAGCACTGCAGCACATCTCAATGATGCGTCCACTGCGCCGACCGTCCTTTCTAGAAAATCAACTAAGTACTGCATTTTCAGTGCTAGAGTCTTGAATAAAACCATATTGACTCTCCGCAATGACACCGTGTTGATTGAAAAAAACCTACTAGTCTATTCTTTAGTGCCCTTTCAAAAATCCTCGCAAAGTTATTTATCACCGAGATTGGCCTGTAATTTGTTAGTTCTCCGAGGTCGCCGGATTTGTATACCGGGATGACAACTGATTCTTTCCATTGACGTGGGATTCTTCCTGATTGAAAACAAAGATTAATGATATGTGACAATGGAAAAGTAACATATTCGTGTATATTCTTTATTGTAGTCGCTGTTAAACCATCAGGGCCAGGTGCGGAACAATTCTTTAGTTTACTTATTGATATAATTACTTCATTTTCTGTTATTGGTTTCAAGAATATATTTGATTCAACTTTGTCCTTTTTAAGAAAACTCTCAGGAGGCACCATTCTACCTATTTTATCCACCATATTTTTACCTAAATTTGTAAAAAACTTATTAAATGTGTCAGCTTTTACGTTATTATCACTAATAAGTATATTGTTTTCTGCCCTGATAGATATATTTTCAATCTTTTTAGCCTTTTTTGTACTGCCTGTGATATCGTTTATAACCTTCCATATTTTCCTATAATTATTTCCTGATTGTGAAATTTTATCCCGATAATATTCATTTTTTGTTTTTCTTATTTCGGTACAAAGCTCGTTTCTGTAACTTTTATACTGAATTTCAAGTTCTGGAGTATAATGTTTTATGATTTTCCTTTTTAGAGAATCTCTTTCTTTTATTGATCGTATTAATCCTGTTGTTATCCATGGTTTCAGTTTAGTTTCATTATTTTTTTTATTTTTGATTTTAGTGCAGTTTTGTATAAGTTTAGTTATCTTATTAAAAAATATATTGTATGCTTGTTGTGAGTCGGCAGTGTTTAATACCTCAATCCATTTTCTGAACCTAATAATTGCCTTAGACTATCAAAATTTATCACGGTCAATTTGTTCTCTGATACCGAGTTAGCACTTCATTGTGTGTTAAAGGATAAGAACACAAATGGGGAATAGTGATCTGTCATGTCTGTGTGAAATATAATTATAATAAAAATAAATAAATAAATAAATAAATAAATAAATAAATAAATAAATAATAGAAATAAAAATATGATCAATTGCGGTTTTCGACTCGTTATTTACCCTGGTCGGTTTATTAATATATGAATTATAACCATTAGAATTCATTATGTTTAAATAGTGATTTGTTTCATTAGATTCTTTTTTTAGTAGATCGATATTTATATCACCTACATATATCTCTAGTTTTTGATACTCTATAGTACTTAGATATTTATCTAGATTACTTAAATATGCTCTTAATTCGGTAGCTGGAAGTCTGTAGAAGGCGGTAATCCCTATTTCACAATTTTTGGGAAGATTATTAGTAGTCAAGACAGAGATTGACAGAGAGACAGCTCTTAGAAAATGAGTTTCATTCACAGGTTCGACGCTGATAGCAGTCGACATGTTATCTCTCACATACAGGGTCCTGCAACAGTGCGTCCGTCTTTCCTAGCGCCTTTCCCGTGATGGATAAAAAAAATGTTTCCTACAAAAAATTATTGGTTTGGAAATCTTCATGCCATAAAATTGTTTTACACTATACAGGGTGTCCCATTTTTGAGGTATTCCAACAACATTGTTTTAAATGGAATGCCCTCTATTTATCCAATTTTTTCGATGTCATTTTTTACCATCTACATTGTTGTCTATTTTAGGGATGCAACGAATATTCGGCAACTATTCGGCGAACGTAATATTCGGCCATTTTGCCGAATATTCTATTCGGCCGAATATTTCTATTTGTCGCCGAATATCTCCGCCGAATATGTCTCAAGTTTTTATGAATAGAAATACCGAGAGAAATACCTACATATTTTTCAAGACATTTTAGGAAACTCCTAAATAATAATGGCTTGGATCTATTGTTATTGATCACAGTTAATCCCTTAACAATAGACTAGGTACCTATCTACCTGAATATTTTTATAGCTGAATAGGACTCTTTTTCAAGCATTGACGGAATATTTTACACTTTAATTACAGCATCTCCTAAGTACCTATAATTCAGCGGGTTTCGTATCTTGAAAAATACTAATTTATACCTACACAATAATATTCCTATATTATCATCAATTGGGTATTAATTTTAGGGACTCTTCAGAGAAATTATGAAATAAAAATCATAGATAACACAGAACGCAGACTTCATGATTGTATAAAAATTTAAAAGAATTCCTGTTTTCAAGTGGGTCCTTTCAATTTGTAAACAAACCACTTATACAATGGTTAGGAGAAAGGCTAGTGGGATGACTTCATGAATCAGATTCCAGTGTTGACGGTAATAGGCTATAAATCAACAATAAATCACACTTCACCTTTTGAATTTTAGAAATTTCTTATTCATTCTTGAAATCTAACAAATTTAATAACATTGTTCCTCTTGTGTTTTATTATAGGGGGGAAATTAATGAACTTATAGAAATTGCTTACACTTTACCTACTTGCTTGAAATTTCAATGACAGGAACAGTAACAAAAAAATTAAGTACCCAGGTACCTACTTCTAAGAATAATTGATTATTTACTGAAAATTGAATATTCCTCTGATACCCTGTTATTGTTTTGCCTAAACTCGAGCTTCAATATGAAAATGAAACAGTCAATAAAGTCAATAAAAATCACCCAACAATAGCGCTGAAACGGTTCCTTTCCGAGGATTTATTGTTGTATTAGGTACCTAAAATCCAACCTATAAAGCACATGAATGACTGAAAGATGCATGTAAAAAACTGGTTATGGACAAGTTGGACAACCCTCAAATAAAATAAAGAAAAAGATGCCTGTTAGAGCTGGCACTGTGGACTCACCAGGAATAAAAAATTTCACAAAACCATAATATTCGGTCGGCCGAATATTCGGATTCGGCCGAATACTAATGGCCGAATATTCGTATTCGGTATTCGGCAAAAATCGGTATTCGTTGCATCCCTAGTCTATTTACTATTTGATTATATTACAGTGTTGCCAACTTACAAATTTTTTCCCAAAATTCTTGTATAAAACAAGATGAAGTTTAAAAAATGGTAGCGACCTCGTTTTTCAGAAGGTAAAAATTATTCTTAGCATTGACTTAAGTGCGGTTACTAAGCAACATTGTGATAATGAGAAATATGAATTTAGTAAAATAGGGTGTTCAGAAAAAAATGCCAAACTTTGCAAACTTCAAAGTAGTTTAACTATTTTTTTCAAATGGAATGCCCCTATTTTTATATCACCATTCGATAGGCCTTTTTCTTCTCTTCAATTTCATGGTGCATGCTGTATGTCTAAACCCCATAGTTATTGACATGATCAATATTTTCCATAAAAGTTACCATTTTTTAATTACATTTCTAGCACCGAAGTAGGCCTCAATGAAGCAAAACCTGTCAAAATGTAAGTATCCAAGTGTCAATGTGACATCTAATGAAGTTAGATATAATAAAAACCGATAATACATAATTATGTAAAAAAGATTAATTATTTCATTCCAAAACATGCAAATGTAACAAAATTGAACATACAAATGAAAAACTATTATAAAAAATGTTCAAAATGTCTCCCATTTTCATTCAGGCACAAATCAATTCTCTGCTGAAAAGACCTTTGCACTCTTCCTTGCATTTCAGGTGAAATGCTTGCAAAAGCTTCCACAATTCTTTGTTGCATATTGATTAGTGTCGTCGGCGGTTCGTAAAAAACAATTCCCTTCACGTATCCTCACAAGAAAAAATCCATTTTTGATTTGATATTAATTTGCAAATAAAGCTTATGTATACAGGGTGTTCTACAAGCTCTATGACAAACTTTGACAGATGGTAGGTTGCTTGATTTTAAACATATTTTTTTTAATAAACATGGGTCCGATTCGTTTTTGTTTAGAAGTTACAAGCATTTAAAGAATCGTACTTTTTCAGTCAACCAGGAAGTGACACTAAGTCGCTATGTCACTAAGACACTATGTCAACCAATGTACACTTATAAAATATACACTTACTTCAATGAAAACGTTTGGGGTGGCATTTTCAACAATAATTTATTACCTGTGCATGTTCTAAATGATCGTTTAAATGCAGATCTTTATAGACATTTCTTAGAACACGACCTTTTAGAGTTTATTGATGACGTGCAACTCAATATTATTCAAAATATGTGGTATCAGCATGACGGTGCACCACCACATAGAGGAAGACAAGTTGCTGCTTGGCTAAATGAACATTTCCCGAATAAATGGATAGGTCAAGGAGGTCCAATTTAATTAGGGAGGCCACCTCGTTCTCCCGATCTGAATCCTCTGGATTTTTATTTATGGGGACACATGAAGCAGCTGGTCTACCATGTTGAAATCGCTACCCATCAGCAGTTACTTGAAAGAATTCAAGATGCAGCTAACCAAATAAGAAATGATCCAAATCTCATTCTTCGAGTGACCGAATCTTTAGTTCGTCGATGTGAGGCTTGCATTCAAGCTGAGGGTGGACATTTCGAACAATTTTTATAGTCTTAAGTTTTGTGATTATCATTTAATTTAAATTTTTATTGTTGATTGTTAATAAAGGTTAAATGCTTGTAACTTCTAAACAAAAACAAATCGGACCCATGTTTATTAAAAAAAATATGTTTAAAATCAAGCAACCTACCATCTGTCAAAGTTTGTCATAGAGCTTGTAGAACACCCTGTATAAGAAACTGGCACTGTGCCGCGCTTCTTCCGGTCACTTTGAATCGCCAGTACCTATTTTAAAGAGTGTGAGGAGTAGGAATGAGTTTTTCTCAAATTGTTATTTGTTATGAATTAGCGTTTTACAATAATATGATAATATTTCTTCTCTATTTAATTTGTACTCAAGAAACTGGCACTGCACAGCGTTTCTTCTAGCCTGGCTCGGTCACTTTGCATTGTCACATCCATTAGATACCGAATGTCTGGCATGTGGGATGTGAAAAAGCAATGCGGTCACATTGACCGAGTCGGCGGTGGGGGACAATATATTTGCTAGGTCACATAGACCGCGTTGGCTTGAGAGGAAGCTATTTTCTCAGTCATATTGACTGAGATGGCAGTCAACTTGCTAGAAAGGAAACTTAATAGCTCAGTAACGAAACAATGGGAACAATTTTTGTTTTAAATGTAGTCTTTCTGAACATCCTCTATAACTCTGTATAATGTGTCAGCCATTTTGGGATCATTCTGTATATTGCAGGAGCAGAACTTTGGGAACCACAGTAGAGGGGTCGGGCTAGTCAGGTGATTATTCTTGAACATGGTTCTCTTTATTAATCACAGAGTTTTCAGCTGCATAATTCTCCAAAAATCTACAACCCAGAATTATTGACTCACCTCTATACAATGATTGCAAACACTGCAATGGGAACATCTTGGCGGTCTATAGAATTTACACGTCACGCACCATTTCATCCGCACAGTTATGCCATTTATATCCACGTTCTTATACAAAGGGGCTCTGAAGTCATCTTCCCGGTCTTCGTCGGGTGGGGCTACAACAGAAAACTAGCAATTTACGTCCCCTGTTCAACACTGGGGCAGCAACTATCACCTTTGGGTATAACTCCAGGGTCCATAAACGTTGCCAGAGTGAAATTCGCCAATACGAAAAAAGTTAGGACACCTTGGCATCCTAGCACCCATGGGTGAGTTGGGACGTAAAATTGAGCCCTACGAAGACGTCATTTAATACAAATATAGCAATAGAGTCGCACACAGTTAAAACTTACGGGTAGTAGAAGAACAGAGAGGTTGCCACTAAGAGTAAGCTCCAGGCAAATGTTGCAGGTATATACCTCGTTTTAACATCGCACTTGGGCATAATGTTATTTGTTTAGTCGTTGGTCTTGCAGTTCAGGACCTGGTGGAGTAGTGAAAACTTGATTTTTCTGAGGTCAACATGGCTGAGGATTGAGGTGAGGATATGAAAAGTAGCAATTATTATTTATCCTCCTGACCTGCTGAAATGAAAACCATGAACGAGAGAAACACGAAACCGAAGGAACATCGCTCGGCAGCGACAGGTTTGCTTTACAAGGACATCTTACTTACGTCACTCGCGTCGCCTTATAAATGTCAGAAAGTCAAAAGTCAATGCTGTCAATCATATTAATTAACTGCCATATAGTCAAACAAGAAGGTCATGACTCATGAATCATAATGATAAAACTCGTCCGCGCTGCGCATGACGTCACTGTGGTGATTGTAATCGGAGTTTTAACGGAAAAATTGAAAATATTTTAAGGTGAAAGTCAACATTTGTGGAGTGTACTGGAAAATTGCCAGTGCTTACTATGATACGATACAAGTTATTTATACATAATTGCCTTTGCCTAGTTAGCAAACTACAAAAAGATATCTCTTTGCCATTCGTTTTTCTTGCGTGATTCTCAAGCCCGCACTTGCTGCACAATACACCATTCTTGCTATCAGACAGTCAGGTTCTAAAGTCAAACTTATTAAAATTACTGGAACGTATGGATAAAAAGGTATGCCGTCCACATATATTAATTTTTCATTGAATTTTTCACTGACAGTGCCATATTTTATTTGATAATTATTATTATAAAAGGCGGCTTATACAGGCTGATTCAAAATTCAGTGCAAAGATTTTAAGGGCGTATTTACCAGCCAAAAATAAGAAGTTTTTTCATATAATCGTATGTCCTAACTTGCATTTGTTTTCTAGATACAGGAGGTAAAATTTTGAAAAAAAATCGATTTTTATCAATTTCTCAAAAACCTCTCAGCCGATTTAAATAAAATTGTATAGACTTATTTGTTTGTCATAAGGGCCTTCATCCTTTGATGGGAATAACATGAATTTATCAATTCCAGTGGCGTCTCAGGGGGCTACCTGAATTAAATTAAATGAATCTCAATAACCCATACAGCACAAAACATTCTGAGAATATTCTATTTAGGTACAAATATACCAATTTAAGAATATTCTACCAGAATATTCTTAGAATATTCATAGCATATTAACAAACGAATGAGAATATTCTATTTAAGTGACAAATATACCAACTTAAGAATATTCTTTAAAAATATTCTTAGAACATTCACAGAATGTGCTCAGGTTATTAGGAATAGTTCCTTTGTTGTGGTTGGCAACATGGTGGCAACATGTGACAATAAGGGACATGGGCAATGCAAACTGCTGCCGCTGCCAGACGACGAACAGCATTGTGACAATAATAAAACTACCAACTACCTATATTAATTTAGTTTTTTGTGTGTGTATGTATTGTGTTTTTGTAATCTGAATGTGTTCATTCTGATCCATCAAACAGAAACAATAAGAGAATTATTGGTAAGTATCTATACATGCATCTAAGTGTCTTTATTATCACAAAGTTATTGATCATTAATAGTTGTCCTGGTGGAGATTCTCATCGAAAACTTTATTCTTTACAGGCGTAGTAGCAAAAATACAAAAGAGCCAAACCATAGCAGATGTAGAAGTTGACTTACCTGTATAAAATTTAGGTGGTCAAGACCAAAGTTAGAAGGGATGCAAAACGAGCATGATGGATGAATAATATGTTTATGTTATACCTATGTTGATGTTACTTTAAAATAAAATTAATACATTGTGAACTTGTTTTTCAAGCTAAATCTGTAATTAATTTAACCTAATAGGTATCCAAATGCATTTTTACAGATTTTAGAATATACCCAGAATATACAATTGAACATTCTTTTTATGTTCTCAAAATATTCTATGAACATTCTTTTTATGTGCTCAAAATATTCTATGAACATTCTTTGTTATGTTCTATGAACGTTCTAAGAATATCTAAAACAGTCTACTTTGCATGTTCATAGAACGTTCCTAGAATATTCCAATCATCATTTGAGTACATTCATAGAACATTCAAATATTCTTCGAGAATATTCTATGAATGTGAATAGATCATTCTTGTGCTGTATGGGAATCGATGTGAATTTATTATTACTTTTGTTTTAATAGGGCCTGGAACAGATTTTTATTTTTTCTTGGAAACAAAGCTAGATACGAGTAAAGCTCAGGAGACAAGAAATTAAGTTACATTATTGACCGCTTAATCTAAAAAATATATATAAATTGTCAAAAGAGCAGTGGCGTACCATAATTTTACCTATAAGTTTCAAGTAGGTAGCCCGCTTGAGACGCCACTGGAATTAATAAATTTATGTTATTCCCATCAAAGGAAGTTCTTTATAACGACAAATAAGCCTACCAAATTTTATTCAAATCGGCTGAAAGGTTTTTGATTAATTAATAAAAATTCGATTTTTTTTTCAAAATTTTACACCCTGTATCTAGAAAACCAAGCAAGTTAGGACATACGATTATATAAAAAGATTTTCTTATTTTTGGCTGGTAAATAAGCCCTTAAAATCTTTGCACTGAATTTTGAATCACTCGTCTGTATACACACGACACACAGAGATGGATCGGCGCACGCTCTGTTCGTTGCCGCGGCACACATTTGTTCGCAATCAAAAAACATACAAACGAAGCATTCGTTCGGCCTCACCTTGCCTCGTCCCCGTTCATACCGTGTGTGTTTAGATTCAAATTCACTTCAAATTCATTTTATTCAAAGCAATAGTTTTGATGAAAAATTGTGTGGATCCCACGATACTTTAAAGGTAAAGTTTTATATAAACCTTTTTATTAGTTTGAGTTTGATACAAAATACAATAGTCAAATTTGGTAAACCAAATCTTACACAATTACAAAACTCTGCGTCAAATTTAAGGGGTATTCACGACGTTCGTAAAATGCTTGTAGTTTTACGAAATCATGACAGTTCGTAATTTTATCAAAAATTTAACAATTCTGATTGGTTTTATGAAGTAGGAAGTGATGATGTCGTAAAACTACACGCATTTTACGAACCTTCATGAATACCCCTTATGTCAAACTGAGAATTTAGATCTAAAGGTACTAAAGGTAGCTTCATTTTAGTTTAGAAATCATCCGCAATGCGCCATGCGCTACCGGAATGCGCATAAACAGTGTACTCATTTTTGTCCGTCGATCTGTTAGTCTCTTTATATTAATTGTCTCTGGTATCTACCAAAAAGAATAAAACTAAACAACAATGACAAGAATAAGTACATGATAGGTATGGTTTGTCCGCAGTGAGTGTTGTCCGGTGAGATGCCACACTAATCCTGACTATAAACGATTTGATTTTATACGATTTAATTCGTACTAATTTTATTAATGATTATTATAATAATTGTACGAATCAAATCAATCATTGTATTATAATATTTATAATATATTAATAATACATATTATAATTATAATATAAATCAATTATTATAATTGTACGAATTAAATCTCATAAAATGAAATCGTTTATAGTGAGGATCAGTGTGGTATCTCACCGGACAACACTCACAATGATGGACAAACCATAGTCTTATTAGCCGCCTACACCAGAAACCAGAACGCACCTAAATTGTCATGACAGTCCTTCGTGATGTTTTTGTTCAAAAGTTTGATATATGTGGATTTAAAAAGAAGAATATAATATGCCACTGAAAAATATCAACATTCAACATAACATAACCTTAATTTAAATTAATTAATAGAATGTGGACATGCTATTTTATTTTGAATTTAAACTTCAAATTATTTATTTAAAAGTACATGGTGAAATTAGTGATATAGTGTGTATACAATAATAAGCAGAATCTTCTCGGTTATTTTATAAATACTAAAACTGTAACAGTACTGCCAAAAATGAATCCCACAGTGAAATTTAAAGGAGGAGGTTCCTTAGTTGGTCTACCACCCAAGTTTTCAGCAAGTGCTGAGTAAGTTAATAAAATTAAGAATGAAGTACCTCATGACTGAACCATAATACTAATTACCTATATAAAAATTAGGTGTTGAGCTTTGAGGTGTTCGAGAACTCTCATCAAACCCAACTAAAAGTAGTAGTAGTGGTCATAGGTGGTCAATGGTAATTATAGTCGACCAAGAGATATAACGAAATGATCTAATTGTTAAACTGTCATATTTTATGCTTCAACAATGTTTCAATAATCAAAAAATTTATAAAATGACAGAAGTCGTCTCGTTATATCTCTGGTCCAACTATACCAAGCTACTTGGTTCCTTACCAAAATACTTCAGATGTAGTGAAAATGACCTGCGTTAAAAGCGTCTAGCTCCTACCGTTACTAAAATCGTCTATTCCCTACCGGTTGGCATCTGGGGCAGTAGGTTGATCATTTTCTGTACTTTTTCAAAGAAAAATCCAATGTTACGTCCACAAAGAAAACAATAAGTGACTTTTGTATCTTTGAAACTATAAATAGTAGAAGTAAAAACAACCAAGTTACACCAATAAATGCAGAATGTCAAACAGTGTCAATACATCAATTTTCAAATTGAAACTTTAAATAATAAGAGAGCTATTTAGAAAATGAATAATTAGAATTTTTTTAATACATGTTTTAATTTTGAATTTTAGTTTCAATTTTATTACTTTAATGAAGTCTTATTTATTGCGTCGGTCGACGGTACAGGGTATATAATGCTGGTAATTGCTTGGAATCAATTATTGGCACTTCTGGTGTTCCCCAGGTATACACAAAATCTTAGTCCTCTTCTCTTCCTTCTGTTCATTGATGATCTGCCATCGTTAGTTAAGTGTGAGCGGTTGCTTTATGCAGACGATCTCAAGATATTTACTATTGTTGGATCTCAAGATGCTGTGAGTTTCTTCAATGTCAACTAAACACAGTTCATCGCTGGTGTTTGAATAATCTACTTGGTTTAAATATTAATAAATGTAGAGCTGTCACTTATAAATAAATAAATAAGCGCTTTATTCAGCATAAGCTACATATCACATCACATCAAATATCCATTAAAAACGAAAACAATCATAAACTACTCCATCAATTACAATTATTATTATACACTAAAAGTTAACATTAGCATTTCTGTATCTATATCTATACCATAATACTTTAAACAAGGAAAAAGAATCCCGATATTTACCCATATGCCATTGATGGTAATATGTTGGCTCGTGCTGACCAAATTAGAGACCTTGGCATTTTATTTGATTCTGAGCTCTCTTTTAGGGATCATTTTGAAAGTATGATTTCTTCTGCTTATCGGATGCTTGGTTTGATTGTAAGGAGCTCATACTTGTTTCGTAATGTGAACACATTGAAGGTGCTATATTTTGCTTATGTGAGGTCCAGGCTAGAATGGAATTTGACATCTAATTAATGACGTCTACAAGAAGGCTGGCTATTGAGAGGGTTCAAAACAGATTCTTGAGGATTCTTTCCTTTAGGATCCAGGGTCACTATCCGGATCAGGAGTGTAGGTTTACTACGTAGTGAATTTGAGCTTCTTAAACTCGAAAAACGTAACTTATGTGCGGTCTCAGATTTTTACACGACCTTGTAAATAATAATATAGACTGCGACATACTCAGGACTAAACTTGACATACGAGTACCTAGACTTGATAGTAGGGACTGGGCGTTGTTTTCCTGTCCTAATGCACGCACAAACTTGGTCCTGAAGTCTCCCCTATATGTAATGACCTGCAGTCTTAATGGAATTGCCATCAATGATGATATACTTCAAATGCTTCATATGTTTCAAATTCGTTTGCGAGAACAATTTCTAGAAATTTTAAGGGGTCTCCTTTATTTGTACATTCAGACACTTTCCAGCGGCGTAGGTATCATTGGTAAATTAAACAGTAAATATGTAATGTTCCATATGTTTTCATGGAACATATAAATATCAAATATTGGTACCATATGTAATTACCAATAATATTTAGTAGTATTATTTGTTCAAAAACTATTCAACAATTAATATAAAAATATATTGAATTATATGTACTACCAATAATTACAAACATAGTGGCTACTAATAAGTAGGTACATATTAAAAATGTGTGAGTACCATTTTAATCGTCGTTTTCATGATTTTCATCTATTGAATCGTCCTCAGAGCAAATAATAAAATTCTATAATGAAAGATATTCGATATTTATATTTTCATAGATATTTTTTACACTAAGTACCTATGCTTACAATTATTTTATGTTGAGACCTTTATTTGTACCTACTACCTACTTGATTTTAGTAAATATGAAACATAATACCTTTTTGTAAAAAAAATAAATAAAAACACATTATTTGTTGTGTTTTGTTCTGCATATGAAGTGCTGAGCACATCCCTTTAAACAACGGTTTTATTACGTCCTTCTTAGAATCTCTCGCCAGCGATTTGAAGAGAGCTCTATTTAACGACTCCTTGGGCAAATTTTCCAGAATTGCCTCGGATGTTATAGTATGACTGCCGATTACTGCCTATTGTTTTTAGTTTATAGTTTATAGCTAATTGTTTTTTTTGGTTATATTGAGCTTATTTTATTTTATCCTGTAAGTGGAAAATGTATTTTTCCGTTTATTAAATGTAATTTTCTGTTGGGTAAATAAATGGATAATAATAATAATATTGAGCATAAAGAAAAATATATAAATAGATTATTCCCCATTAGCTAAGGTAATATGCAGTAACTACCAAACCACAAATCTATAGATAGATAGATAGACTTTATTTAACTCTATCAGAGCACGTCACATAAAATGCAATACAAAATAACAGTAATAATTGTAATGATGTTTGCCATTGTAACCACAACAGCAACTAACGAGCCAAGCCAAGCACATCTGTGGAATTCCCGAGACTATTTTCCAAGACTTGACATGTACTCCATGTATTCCTCTGCAGAGTATATTGTTCGCTTTAACAGCAGTTTCTTGATCTGTCGTTTGAAAGCAGCATTGCTCAGATTTCGAATTCCCATGGGGACTTGATTGTATAGGGTGATGCACACGTAGTTGGCCGACTGCTGAGATTTCTTGATTCTATGGTATGGGACTAGTAGATTTTCTCCATTTCTTGTAGCATAAGATTTATTTATGTTGTAGTTTTTCAAGAAAGTGTGCTTATTGCTTTGCACATAAGTGAGACATGCCAGTATGTACGCTGATGGTATTGAGAGTATTTTCATCTTTTTAAACAGTTCCCTGCACAAATCTCTGCCACCAGATGAAGTGAGTATGCGTGATACTTTTTTTGACATAAGAACACTTGTTCGATATCTGGTGATTGACCCCATGTAAGGATGGCATATGTAGCAATGGAATGGAATAGAGCATAATATGCTTTAACAGATACATCGATGTCAACAAGGCGGACCAATCTCCTCATCATGTACACCACAGAAGACAATCTTCTTATCAGACCAGTAATGTGTGCATTCCAGGAAAGGTTTTCCTGGAAGATGACTCCCAGAAACTTCACATCTGAAGACTCAGTGAAAGTTAAATGTCAATGTTTTTGTCTTATCCAAATTAAGCTTAAGATAGTTGGAATAGAACCAATCCGATGCCATCGACAATGTCTTCTGAGTGTTTAACACTGCTCCCTGTAAGGTAGCGGCTCTGTTGATGAAGGTGGTATCATCAACAAACAGGCATGTGGCGTCAGACTGTACATTGCTCGGAAGGTCATTTATATAAATTATAAAAAAAAAGTATAGGTCCTAGAATCGATCCCTGAGGGACTCCATGTTTTATCTCCTTCCATTGAGATTTTTGGTTTCTTATGCACACTCGCTGCATTCTTCCTGTTAGATAGGAACTGAGTAGCTGATAAGGAAGTCCTCTAACTCCATAGCAGAACAGTTTTTGTTTGAGCACTTCATGCGATATGATATTGGTGGAACACGAATTAAATAAAGAAAACAATCTAATCACATATATTGCTACATTTTTTACTAAAGAAAAGGTATATTGAAAATGGTGGATACTTATTTTGACGAGGAATAGGTACTTGAAACAGTTGATAGAGTCTGAGGTCGAAATATTGTCGGTCAATCGTTTGAAACGGAAAGTATATAATGAGGAACTCAAAGAAACAATATTTGTTTCAATAAAAACTAAGTAACAAAATCCCCTCCTCAGTAAAAATTAATATGTACAATTTCATTGTCGAGCCTTATATTTAATTATTTACCCACTCATCCAGTGCTTCAACTGCTTAAGATATGGCCACTCAAAAAAATCAATGTAGTGGAAAGATCAGGTGTCAAAATTGTTGTGGGGAAAACTGCTCATTTGAAACATGCTCTAACCAAAAAATGTGTGCCCATTGCAAAAGTTCTGACCGTGCTACTATATCCTGTTAATCTAAAACAGAGATATCAAAAAGACTATGGCGGTGGAAAATACATCATATAAAGAAGCGGAAGACATAATAGCGAACAACCCCTCTTATGCTAAAATTACAACAAATAACCGATTTTCAATACTTGCCAACGAAGAAAATTTTCCTAAGCTTCCAGATCCCACTTTCAGTAAAATAACCCTTTCATACTCGGGAAACCTAATACTCAAAGTAACTCTAGTAAACTCAGTCCCCCTCTTCAAAAAAATAGGAAATAAACAGTCACCAATTCACCTCTCCCCTGACTCCGTCAACTTCCATCAGACCGACTTTCCCAATCAAGCGTATAACCTATAATCCCAATAAAAATGTTGGTATCAATTCCAAGGCTTTAATAATTTAAAATAAAGATAAAAAATCGAGTAAAAAATATTCCCAATAACTTATTAGAGATTCTCTCACATCTATTTTAGACAATGATAATGAGGGTAGTGTAGATATGCAATTTAGCGACAACGAATCATCATATTAAAAATTTTACAGTGGAACTCTCAATCAATAATGTAAAAAAAAACGTGTTTAGCAAAATATTCACAAAACAACGATACAGACATAATAATAATAATAATATCAATACTACTTGATTAACCCTATTCTCTCCAATCCCCTACATATTTAATTACCAAGTTTGCAGTCAGTACTTTGTCTTTATCACTAGAGTGAGATTTAATCGCGGTTGTTTTCAATCACATCTCGCCAGAATTGGTGTCGTCCCATCTCCATACTGCTCTTGTGCAGAGAAGTCCATAGGAGATCTCAATCATGTAATCTTTTCATGTCCAATTACTACAACTAGGTATTCAACTCCCTATAAAGATCACCACCACCTTATGTTCCGAAAATCCAATATTAAAATATAAACCCTTGTATTCATAACTCTTGCTGTAATGCTGTCCCACCACAAGCTCTATAAAATTTAAAAATCTCTGTAGCAAATGGAAACATCTAATGCAACCCCCGCCAAAAATAAAAAACTGGGTAGATTATCTAAAAATTCACTTTGGGTCGTATGCTAGAAAATATCATTTGGCGTTGTTAACGTAACACCGATGTCAATCTGACGTTGTTGTTAAAAACAATTCGGTATGCTAGAACGAAATATTCATGATTTGACACTGTTGTTAGGTAACATCATCGTGTTAAAAATGTAACATGAACAATAGCGGCAACGTTGTATATATTCGCTGATCACACTGATTACAGGCTAAGAACAATTCACGAGCTAGATCGAAGCCGAACCGAAGTTCAATTTCGTAATTAATCGGCGATCCGAGATGGTCGAGGTCGACTTTGGTTTCGCGTTGTTAGATGTTGGCTAGTGCCTACTGAACGCATGCGCATGATCTATACTGTTGTCCTGTTGTGTTGTGTTGTAACAAACATAAACGTTTCAAAGTAGTAAACATGAAGCAAGAAAAACAATTTAATTAAATAACATTTCCACCAACCTAGTTTGGTCTGCCCATGGTTAAATGTTTTTTTTTTTTATTTATTTAATTTTATTCTGAATCTAAATGAAAAATACACATCAAGCAGGAAAAATAATAAATATCTCCCTATTTACTCCGCCCATGGTAAAGTATGTTCACACATTACATTATTTTTTTCAATCAAAACATGCTGGGTTTCTACAGTTACTAGGTACTTTCTGGAAGAAAGATTTTGGGTGGTATGCTAGAAACTAAATTTCGCATTTGACAGCGCTGTTAACAACGGCACTGTTGTTAAAAGTCACTTTGACATGGTCACGTGACCATGTTAAATGCTTTAACATCGCCATGTCAAATTTCATGTTGACAACGGCGTTAAAGCTGAAATCACCCAATTTGGTATGCTAGAAAGGAAAATCGAGTAGGAACAGTTGAATGTCAATGTTAAATGGCCATGTTACAATAATCACAGCGTATGGATCGATTAATTATTATTAGCTGTCAAATTTTAGGGAATATTTTTAATAAATCCCGTATTATTCCAGAGTGAAGTGTTTTTTCTATGTTTATTTTACAGTGTCATCACAACTAACTATCAGCAATCTTGTTCCATAAATTGAAAATTAATCAAATAGGTACCTACCTAGTATTTTTATACTATAATTTCAGTTTGAAGTATTTTATAACCCCTTCTGTTATACAAAATCTTAATTAAAAATTGAATACCTGACAATGGTGGGCATCAGATCTTGAATTTACAAAATCTTTCTTCCAGAAAGTACCTAGTAACTGTAGAAACCCAACAGGGACGCATTTATAGATTGAAAAAAATAACGTAATGTGTGAACATACTTTACCATGGGCGGAGTAAATAGGGAAATATTTATTATTTTTCCTGCTTGATGTGTATTTTTCATTTAGATTCAGAATAAAATTAAATAAATAAAAAAACATTTAACCATGGGCAGACCAAACTAGGTTTGTGTTTGTTACAACACAACACAACAGTATAGATCATGCGCATGCGTTCAGTAGGCACTAGCCAACATCTAACAACGCGAAACCAAAGTCGACCTCGACCATCTCGGATCGCCGATTAATTACGAAATTGAACTTCGGTTCGGCTTCGATCTAGCTCGTGAATTGTTCTTAGCCTGTAATCAGTGTGATCAGCGAATATACAACGTTGCCGCTATTGTTCATGTTACATTTTTAACACGATGATGTTACCTAACAACAGTGTCAAATCATGAATATTTCGTTCTAGCATACCGAATTGATTTTAACAACAACGTCAGATTAACATCGGTGTTACGTTAACAACGCCACATGACATTTTCTAGCATATGACCCTTTGTAAATTCAAGATCTGATGCCCACCATTGTCAGGTATTCAATTTTTAATTAAGATTTTGTATAATAGAAGGGATTATAAAATACTTCAAACTGAAATTATAGTATAAAATACTAGGTAGGTACCTACCTATTTGGTTAATTTTCAATTTATGGAACAAGATTGTTGATATTTAGTTGTGATGACACTGTAAAATAAACATAGAAAAAACACTTCACTCTGGAATAATACGGGATTTATTAAAAATATTCCTAAAATTTGACAGCTAATAATAATTAATCGATCCATACGCTGTGATTATTGTAACATGGCCATTTAACATTGACATTCAACTGTTTCTACTCGATTTTCCTTTCTAGCATACCAAATTGGGTGATTTTAGCTTTAACGCCGTTGTCAACATGAAATTTGACATGCCGATGTTAAAGCATTTAACATGGTCACGTGACCATGTCAAAGTGATTTTTAACAACAGTGCCGTTGTTAACAGCGCTGTCAAATGCGATATTTAGTTTCTAGCATACCACCCTTTGTGTTTATTTGGATGAAAGGAACAAAATTAGGGTAAAAATCTAGTGATTTTATTGATTAATAACTTGCGAATCCACTTGGATGATGAATATATTGTGAACATACCGGATGACTGACCATACATAGAACATTGCTTATGCTTAATAATAAAGGGTGTTCGAAAATGAACCTGTTTTGGAGTAGGCCCTGACACAAAGAGGTTTGTCTTGACTTGATTCATTTTTTATAACTGACAGCTCTTGATTTTGTTAGGTTAGAACAGTTGTCAAAACATTCAAGAACGTTAATAAAATAGGCTTTATCAACATTTTTATAAAACGCATAAATAAAATCAACAATTAATTTATTGAAGGATTTTCCTGGTGTAATTAAATACACATTTAATACGGGTTTCTCACTCCACTAAAGGCACTCTGTAACTGTTCGCCGGGTCTATCGTTTATCTAGGCAAACTTCTCTCAATTACTTGGCTTGACTTCATTAACCGTGACAGTGGATCACGATCATAGAAAGTCGAATAAATTGGTCTACTTACAAGTCTACTATTCCATATTAATAGAAAATCAAGTTATGTACATATTATGTAAGTATGTTTCGATCTCCATGGTCAATTCAGGACGTGTTAATTAATGAACACCCGATACAATTATTATTAATAACTTCTTCTTCTTCTTCTTTAATGGCTTGGGCACCCTTGTGCATATAGCCAGCTTCTAGTAAGTATCTCTCTGTCAAGTGCTAACTTGACTTGACATTTTTGTGTTGCGATTAGTGATGTCTTGTGTCATTTGCAATTATCTGAGAGGAGTTAGCACGTATTAAGGTTAAGTTAGTTATGTATGAGGACGTATTAATAACAATACGTCATACTACTTTGACAAAAATAGGCAACAATTAATTTCGTTAACATGGAAACTATTTTGTATTTTTAGACAATGTCCTATGTCCAATGTCAGCCACCCTACATATAATTTTATCCAATTGTAAGTACATATCGTACTCTGATTTCTAGGACGATCTACCTCGCATGGAAGAAGACAATTCTAGGATACAGTGCTAAGAATGCTAAAATCGTTAGTAAGTTTAAAGGTGCTGTTCATAAAATTGTTGGATTTGATCTCTATGAGAACGAGTCCTGTGAATATTTAATTGCTTGCACTGTGATGGGGGAGCTTATACAGTGGAAAGCTGATACACAAATTAAAATTAGGAGTAAGGTGAGTGTCTTCTTGAAAATGCACCAATAAGAACGCCAAAAACTTTCAAGTGAAACTATTCTTAAAATATTGCACAAAACTTCTGAATTATTTTAATTTTTTTTTTTAATAATGTTTATGATGAATAAAATGTTACAGAATATTAGGAAAAATAAGATTCGAACATTCCATCTAATACCGTCAGATTACCAAAGTGTTCCATCTGCGATAATTTCCTATGAAATTGGCAATGCTGTGAGATTCGCTTTACTCAATACAGAAGACGACACTTTGACTTATTTCAATGTCCAACTGGAGAACAACAAAAAATTTTACATCGATGTTGGGAAACAGTTCTTGTGTATCGCACAAGAGCACGATGTCTACTTTTCAAAGCTGACAGAACCAGCCAAGTTTCATAGGTTTGTATCTTGGACTTATTTTATTACTTTTAAATTATAAAATTAGGTATTCCATTCACATACTCAGAAACAATTCATTTGACTTGCCGAATTTTCCATTTTGATATCTAACAAGCCTAAAATAGCCAGACGATCAGATACAAAAAAAAAAATTATTAGTTAAATCTTCCCATGATTTCTTTGTGAATATCTTTTCTAATTGAAATTTTTATGGCACTCTGTTAATACAAAGTATTGAGTTAATTCATTTAAATGGAAACAATGTAGTTTATTAAAAACTCTCGGACTTAGTTTACTTTTTACACATATTTTAGTTCGAAAGTCAGGTTTTGACCCCTCCTAAATTTCAATTGACTGTTTTTTTTAACCAACCATATTATTATGTAATTGTTCAACTGTTGGATTATTATCTATTTATCTATTTTCAACAGGCACACTGTGTCACCTATGGAGATCACCTGCGTGGCCTGTCACCCATGGGATGAGACAGTCCTGGTGGGTGACTCTCTGGGCCGGGCCACCCTCTGGCAGGGTATATTCTCCCAGAAACTGGCCCGCAGTCCCCGCCACTGGCACACCTTACCTGCCAGATGTCTGACTTTTTCCCCGTCCGGCGGCTATTTCTACACTGGGGGCGAGGAGTGTGTGCTAGTGCAGTGGCCGATCGACCAACCTCACAATAGGTAGGTGAATATATTGTTTAAGATTGGCACCCAACCTGAATGTGTCATATATTTCGATTGCAGAAAATTCTTACCTCGTTTGCCATCTGCCCTGGTGCACATAGCCGTGGGACGTGCTGGTAGCAACGGGTACATCGCTTTAGCAACCGCGGACAACGGAGTGACCGTGGTGGACCTCTTATTTAATCCGGTTAGCCTGATCCAGCACATGGTGATTGGTGGAAGGTTTAACTCGGGCATGGTGTATGACTCGCGGTCGAGATCGTTGATCATGGACGGTGCTGTTGGACAAGTGCAGTTTTACAATCCAGATGATATGAGTCTGCTTTATAAGGTTTGTAATATTCATTGTGAGATTCAAATGTTGCTCTGTTTTATCAATTCTATGAACATTGGGTTGCAATGGCGGCTGGTGATACTTTTCACAGGCAGGTCATTTAAAAATCGCGACCAAGTAAGAAAGGAAAATAAGTAACTCCCTAAATTCGCCACAGGCGAAAAATTTTGGATTATTCAAGGTGACGCAATTTCCCAGTAGTTTAAATTTTACTCAGATGTAAAAACAATGCAATAATTAACCCCTAAAGGGCCCCACTCACCTCGTTCTTCTCCGCCGGTTTTAACCGACGGTTAAAAACGTTGGAAGGAAGACTGATATGTCCACACACAACAGTTTTTTTCGCGCCAGTTTATCACGATGGACCGTACGTGCTTGTTAGCAGTGGCAGCGGTTTTGGCAGTGGAAAAAAATCGCAAAAAAATAAAATTTCGGAGAAAATGGACTAAAGACTGGCTGCTTAAATGCAGTACACTGTCACATACAAATTTCCATCAGCATCCACTTCCTTGTATTTCACCAGTAATGCTTCATACGCCTTGTTTTTCTTGATTCGATCATGGTATTCCGCCGATTTCACTTTCCACACGCAAGGAAATGACTATCTATATAAAGCTCGATAAGCTCTAATAAGAAGTCTCTGTTCCACTGCCTAATATACGACATATTTATTATAACCAGTTTGAATATTTTTAATCATAATAAACAACAAAAAAATGCTGAACGTCACTGCAACTGATAAATACCCGACCATTCAAACTGTTGAGAACACACACCTCGTGTTTACTCGAATGGTTGGCACGATAACCGACATAAATCAAGCCTCGCATGAAATTTTGGAAGTGGGGCCCTTAACAAAGTTATTTTAATTGGTAGGTATATTAATATTAATTATAATTGATATTTCACTCTTAATTTAAACTTGTTTATACGCTAATTTTTTTAAAAGTAAAGTTATAGATATTATTATTAATAGATTCTACTTACATAATTAAGTACATAGTCCTAGTAGACAAAAACACACACACACGAAAAAATCGAATCAAATAATAGTAAACAAACAGTCACTGCCGAAATTATTATGTTTTTACTCAGAAAAAATTCGCTGTATGACTATAAATTTCCATCATGGATAAATGAAATAAATAAATAAATAATAATTATTATTATTATAATTTCAGCTCGACATTGTCGGTCAAAACAGAATAACAAATGAACGAGACTGCAACATTGAAAACATTCAGGTGGTTAAAATCGCTCTCAGTCAGGATGGTCTTTGGATGGCCACCATTGAAGAAAGGAAAGATGACGACTACTCTTCCGATCTAAGATTGAAATTTTGGAGCTTCAATTTAGAGCAACAAAAGTATGTAATTGTGAGGTTTCTTTATGATCCGAAATAAATGAAAATATTCCTTTCCAGTTACGAACTAAACACTTTCATAGAAAATCCCCATGAGAAATCTGTAACTGACATGATGTTCCAGCCGGGTAAAGGCAGCGAGGACATCATTTGTACGACGGTTGCCGATGATCACACTTTTACCGTTTGGAAGCTAACTGAAATCGATAATGCTCTCAGTAAGTTCTTTTGAAGTTTTACTTGAATACATAAGTGTTCTAATAAGAACCTTGAAGACTTGAACACCTTGAAGAAAACAAAATTTTTGTTTTGAATGATTCCATATCAATAATTATTATTCCAGTTTTGGTAATTGCTCTTTGTTTCTATGATGCTCCATAATTTTTACAACAGTCCAACAGACTCCTTGTTGGAATATGTGGAGACTTAGGTTAGCATAAGTGGAGAAGCAGTTTACTTAACAATAGACGGGCAAGGTAGGTTGTGGAGAAAGCAAACACACTCTCTCAGTTACCTAAAGGGTCACCTATTCATACCTGTAGTGTAATGTTTACTTTCTCGGCAATTCTATTCTACACATCACACATCTATCGTAAAAGTAAAGGGATTATGTTCGTCTCTGATTTATGACTTTAAAATGTCTTGAAATACTCTATACTAAAAACTTTGCAACGCCTGGCTAGTTTGTTTAATATTATGGCTTCGGCTGGAAATTGCTCAAAGATATTGAAATGTCTTCCTCTATATTGTTTTAAACCAAAAGTCTTACAATTGTGTAGTCTTTATTTAAATCAGTCACACAATAACCTCCAAAGTTCAAATAATCAATTCTTATTATTTACACACTCTACTAACACAAGTATGCTCTAATCTCTAATTTCACTTCACTTGTACAGACTATTTTCAATATCCACTAATTCTGTCACAACTCACAACAATCACTGAACCATTCTTTCTTATCCTTCACCACTACTGTTCTTTACTCTGTGGTACTCTTATCCAAACTGACTGTAGCCGCTGCCACTGCGCTCTTATATACATGCCGGACGTGAATATCGACAGTTCTGGATGCTTCACTGGTGGCTCCAGATGCAGAATGTTCTGTCACGTTACAGCCTCTATACAGGGTGATCCCGAAATGGCGGACACGGACAGCACCACAGCATCTATTGTGGATTAAAGATTCTAAGTTTTATTTACTGTTTTCTCCAGGATGGCTCCCTTAAGAAGATATGACCACTTTTGTAGAAAATAAAGTCACAACACTGCACTGGATATCCTTCTTCAGGAGAACAATAATGTGTAGGTCTACAATACCCAGATAGATGTTACCATGGAAACATATAAAATGGAAACACAATAAAGCTTAAAACAATAATCGTTGCGCGGATACATATTCGATAATGCCACATTGAAAAATTTTGTTGAACTCAAGGAATAGGTAAACTTTGAATGCCTGTAATTCCGTTCCCGATAATAAAAAAAAATAAAAAGCAAACACTATCGTAATCGTTATGTCAAATCATGTGTTTTGCCAGTGGAGGCTGTTTAAATTTGACCGCCATTTCAATTTAAAGTTTAGAAAAAGGACACCCTATATCTCGGTTAGAAAGTCGAGGAACCCATTTTTGTTTTAAATTTACAGTCTTTCTGAACATCCTCTACAACACCCTGTATTCCGTGTCCGCCATTTCGGGATCACCCTGTATAGCATCGGCCTAATCAGAAAATGGCCTAAGTCACATTTTACAAATTTCACAGGAGGAGTAAAAAACATCTTATTGCGTTTTAATCAAGACACCTTAGGATTTGGGCCACTTTCTGAGAACAGTCTAATGCCATCTATGAGTGGAAAATCGAACTCAAACAATTTACTAAGCGATGAGTTAGGCCATTCTCTTCCAAATGATATTAAAATCTCATTTTGGTGAAAAATGGACTTGGGCCATTTTCATATTAGGCCGACGAATGCTCTTTCGAAAATGTAATATTTTGGCATTCTACAGGTGTCCCATATCGTTATGTTCAAATCTTGTGAGCATATAGTAGGCTTATTTCTAAGCCTAAAAAACCCAAAAGTGGCAGGTCTATCTGCATTCGTTACGAAGTTAGAGGCCTAAGAAAACAATGTCTAGTAAATAGCAGATTTAACTTTGAAAACCACATAAACCTTATTTTATTGACCAAATCTTCAGTTTATCATGTGTTAAAAATGTCCTATTCCTTGCTGAATACAAACTTGTGCTCGGAGGCCTATTTCAGAAGTAGCAGTTCTAATTTCTCGTCTTTTTTCGCGACCGATCTCTTGACCAGCATGCTGAATACGATCCAATAATAATTGCTTTTTGGAATTTAGTTACAAACGCCAATTCAGAAATATGCTGGTGCCCCATATATTTGAATCCAAATGCCATTTTGTATGAGCAGGAGAACCTCTTCTAATGTTTACTTCGGTGACATTTACTCATGTCGTTACCATAACAATAAATTATTAGCCTAAACCACAACACATGTGGTTGTGTGGTTTTCAAAGTTGAATCTTTGTTATTTACTAGTTATAATTTTCTTAGGCCTGTAACTTCGTAACAAATAAAGATAGACCTGCCACTTTTGTTTTTTTTTTGGGCTCAAAATTAAGCCTACTATATGCTCAAAAAATTTGAACATAACGATACGGGAAACCCTGTATATTAGAATATGACATTCCTGTTATGTCAGCTAGAATTTTAACAAATCAGCTGCCTATTAATTATCAGAGAATGTTATAACATCCTTTTTTTATATGGATGTTTTTTGATTATTTTTTATTTATTTGTTATATAAATTTATATATCTGATTTGTTTATTTGCCTTCAGAGGGTCGGGAGGATACATGTAAAGAATCATAAAAAACATATTAAAGTGAGATCAATTTCCAAGCATTGTGAACCGATTATATTAAATCCTTCCTCCGGATGGCATCAAGTTCGCTTATCGCTAGGGGTGTCTGGGTCAAGGTCACCGCTCAGGCTGGCTGTTCGTGGCTGTCTGATCGCTGTAAAGAAAGACAGTTATGAGACAATGTAAACAACATGAATCCAGAATAATTCATCAGTGCTCTTTTTTTACAATATGTTTTGTCAGAGACTTTTTCTCAAATCTTACTCATGTTAATATCATCGTTCTAAATACCAGCCCATGGCATTGTTTATGTTCATCAACTTAGCGAAACCACTTTGCCACTTTCTTTTAATTTGCCACTTTACTCGGAGGGTAGAAAATATTTTTTTGATTCAATCATTGTCGAGATGGACGATGATTTACGACGGTTTGATGTAAGAATGTCGAGGTAACAAAAAAATTTGTGAAAAAAATCACAATTTTGATGCGGGCAGTAATATCGCAGCTTTGCAGAGGGATATCGCAGGGGCCTCTTCGTCTGGCAATTATTATTTGTGTTCAAAAAGGTCTCTGAGACAATATGTAAGAATGTCAGATGGAGGTAACAAAAAAAATTTTTGAAAAAAAAATGACATGTTTGAGGACGTCTGTCACCACTTTAGCAGTGAGCTAGCCGTCTGGCGAATTACATACTTCATCTATGACCTTGAAAAAAGTAATAAGTAAATTTTCAGCCGGAGGTACGAACATTTTTTGAGTAATATTTTTTTCGACTTTGAGTCGTCTGACGTGTCTTTTGCAGAGGTTTTGTGTTGAATCCTTGCGGATGACACCTGTTTATGGTTCAGCCAACCACCTCACAAAATTCCAGCTGGAGGTACGATCATGGTACCTCGCGGCCGCCAGCTCTCCGTCTATAAGCTGTCACGACTTGTTCAACAGGAGAACTTCGCTTACTCAGTAATCGGAATGTGTTTATACGTAACCGCTTTTCCAGTACAATTTATCCTCTCAATATAAGAGGCTTAGAAATTTAAAATCTCACAAATTTCTATAAACTTACAACCATGGCGAGTTTTTCTTTTTTATTCAGACAACTAATTAGCGGTGGAATCGGAATTGGAACAATTTGCAGCACTTTTTTTGATAAAAAATTTTTTCTTTTAGAATCGGGCCATGTCTGGACACGCAAACAAACTTGCTCCTACAAATCCTTGCCATGCCGTGGGCTCAGTTTTGCTGTGGACGGGTCCTTGCTGGCCGTCGGCTGCGGCCCGTTGGCAACCGTGTGGGCGGCCGACTCGTTACGTTTGCTGTGCTCGTTGGTGTTGCCTGGCGAGAGAGATCCGATACGCTCGGTGGTCATGGGAGCCCACGACTCTGCTCACTTGCTACTGACCGCTACCAGTCATGGCCTGACCGTGTGGAATCTGCTCACCCTCAGGGCGATCTGGACTGTGCCTTTGGATATTGCGTTTGTGGTTCCGGATCCGGTAATGGGGTTCGTGGCTGCATTCACGACCAGGAATCAGGGTGAGTAAGGTGTCGGTATATTTAAACAAACTTAAATTTAAACATTTGGTAATTGTCAAATTGTATGTTATAATAGTCTACGGGCCGGTTGTTCAAACGTAAATTAAAAATTTTCTGATAATTACTGATTTTAAAATGCCCTGTATTATCAAACTATTGGTTGATATTGCTGAAAATAACTTTTACTTCCTTTAAGAAGAGTTAATTACTGATTAAACATAAAAGATCATTAAATCCGTACTTTCAAAATTTGCAATTTAAAATCAGTAATAATTATCTGAAAAGCTTTAATTTATGTTTGAACAATCGGTCCTTAGATCATTGCAGTAGTATTATTCATAGTAGTATAACATAGTATAACTCATCCTTATATTCTACAAACCGTTCTACCCCCCACAATGATGAAAATTCTACAATATTGTACTTATAAATCATATCCACATCATCCTTATAATTTAAAATGTAATAATTCATACGAAATATATATATAGTATTATTCATCACCACTAATAGTCGTAGAATATTTTAAAGGTCTTATACAGGTGGGAAATTTTTGTACTACACATCATTGGGATCTCCTAAACGGTAAGAGATACAGGGTCAGTAAAATTAGAGAGAAGTTGTAATATAATTTAGTAATAACAAAATACGCAAGTTTTAAAAAACCACATTTGATTTTTCTTGAATTATTAACAACACATGAATTGAAATCCCGAATAAAAAACTACAAAACTGAATTTTCTTCTCGATTGAGTTTAATGATGCCAAGTATTTTTTTACCACAATTGTAGCATTTTTCACGTAGTTTTAGAAAATGGCACCAAACTTTGAATAAAATGCATACAGGGTGAACTTTTCGACAAAACCGAAAGATATCAAAAAAAATAAGTACGGCCCTGCAGTTTTCGAATCGGCGAAAAATGCTGGGTATTAAGTGTCATTAGTAGAGCATATCTACCAAATTTTGTTAAATTCGATCAATTCGTTCAAAAGATATATCGCTCATCAAAGATTTCGGCAAATTGCACAAATCACCCTGTATAATCGAAACGAAGGGCCTCAGGAAAATTTCAAAACCAGATCCTGAATCGCCTTGAAAAACTACACCTACCCTTAAGCTATGGCAGTCATGTCGTGGGACACCTGTATAGTGATTCCGACAGATTCTTGCAATTTGGAAACGACAGTACTCTCATTCTGTGGCTGAGCGCCCATCGCTGCCTTTCACATATAGAGTTTGTGAAGTGGTTTATACCTGTCAATGAATTTTCAACATCGGCATTCACAGTTTCTCCTAGAGTCAAGTCGGTAGGAGCTGAGTCAAAATTTCCCTTCATCCTCGTGATGCCAAAAGCTCCCCTTGAAAATGGACTAAGCAGGTCTGAGTTAGTTGATTGCAAGTGCAAGTCAGACACATAACTCTTGAACCACCTGGCTTAATTGGGTTGGTTGAATTTGGAAAACAAGTTGGGAGGTAAAAGGTAGCTAATTACGTACTACCACCTTTTTTTTCGCCACGGTGCCGAGGGTTGCGGCAGAATGGGACCAGGCACTGTGAGTTTTTCTTATCGTATGCATTTAAATGTACAATTTAGTGCTTTTTTTAAACCGGGCTCTTATACTCTACTGCGGACACGGTGTACAGGGTGTTAATAATAATAATAATAATAATAAATCTCTTTATTGTACCATTAAATTCAACAATCATTGATTAGTACAATAGCGTTGTAAGCGATGATAATACTTCACAAACAAAGAACAAACCGCAGTAGTACACATAAATTCGCCTGCGTAATCAAAAGGTCATATGCAAGCGATTGGCATTATAACACATTGATCACAATCACAAATGCATCAGAGAAAATTGAGAAGAACAAATAAAGGAAAATTTCCAGAATCTAATGCTAGTCATTGTAGACACTACATTGTCGTTTACAAATTATACATATCCTAGTGACAAGGTGCTAGGTTAATGAATCAATAAGGGTTGTAGAGGATGTTCAGAAAGACTGTAAATTTGAAACAAAAATATGTTTCCTCAACTTCGTTACCGAGATTTATGGTTTCCTTTTTCTAAAATTCAAATCAACATGGCTGTCATAATTAAACAATCTTCACTAGCAAAACACATGATTTCACATAATAATTCCGATGTTTGCTTTTTTTTATTATCGGTAATGGAATTACAGGCATGCATTAGAGTTCTACCTATTCCTTGAGTTCAATACAAATTTTTGTTAATGTAGAACCGTTCTTCAAGTTGGAAATTTATATATAACAATGCATATAACCAAATTAGATTTTGATCTATTGGATATGTATGCCCGCAAAGATAATTGTTTGAAACTTTGTTGGACTTGTCATGTCGTCTATTTTTTTAAAGAAATATACGTTTAGTAATTAATTAATTTAAAATACTTTTGGCAGGATTTTCACCGGCACTATTGTCTTATAAGAGACATCATTTCATGACGAATCGACTAAAAAACATTAGAATTGTCTAATGATTCAAGGTAGAAAAATCGACCGGGCTCTTGGATTATTAGAAGAAAATTTTTTTCATTTCAGTTTTGGATGTTTTTACATGTTTGACACCAAAGCTGATGTGATGTTGTTAACAGTAATAAAATAAAATAGTTTTATAGTCATTTTGTCACATTTCAGTCATAATTAGAGGAGCTATGATGTGTCGTTTATGTAAAAATTACACTTATGTAAACAATTCACAATAATCTCCATAAAATTTCTCTTGTTCTTCCTTTTCAAGCCACTACTGTCACAAGTCCATTTGCACACATTTGCATTACTTATTTTCGCTCCATTTGTTGAATTATCACTGGACACCCTCCTATCAAGCAGTTCCATGCATCACATCGAAAAGTTTTTAAATTTGCTCATCCATTTTAGTCATTACGAATTGTGTACCCATATCTAATTCTTTTTCAGTGTTTCTCTTTTCACCAAAGTCTCCAGACATCATTTATTCAAGCAATAATTTCCTGAAAGATAACAGTGAAACTGTGGTGAATGCGGTCTTTGTACGGAATCCTTGTTATGAAAATGGTGAAAACGGTAATTCCCAGTGGTATCAGAAGACACATTTATATTTCCTTAATTCTAATATGGTAAGTTTATATTTTTTATTTTTTACTATAAACAAAGGTACTTCTTAAGTACTACCCCATATGTAATTTACTTTATATGTCCCATGCCACATATCATTGTCATTGGGCAATGACATCTAGGGTATATTGTTCACAGGACTAAGGGTAGGCCTTTTCTGCCTTGTAAGCACTTAAGTCCTTAAAGTCTTAAAAAACCTAATTTAGGTAGGTTTTGGAAAATATATTATGTCTGAGATTGAATCTGTAAAACTGTAAAATTAATATTTTGGTTCATAAAATCGTAAAACCCTTTTTTAAATTCGTAAATGTAGTCTACAATTTCAATCTATCACACACTATCAACAATGTTGTCAAAGACACTATTCGTCAAACAATTGAACCCTATGCTGCAACAACGTTGTAAGTGCTAAAAGTAAATTTTGCGGGAAGTCGAAATAAACATTTTGTGTGAACCAATACAGGGTGCACCATGTATCCTTCTCTATATTGCTATCTCCTGAACGTTGAGAGATACAGGGTCGGTTAAATTAGAGAAAAGATGCGCAGTTTTGTGGCCATCTCGAATCCGTCAAAACATGCAAGATATCTGTGACCGTTCCTGAAATATCCTGAAAAAACTGAAAAATCCAGATTTCTTATTTTCCTCATATCTTTTTTATTATTTGAACTTAATAAATAATTTTTTGTAGGCTTACATAAGCCGTTAAGAGCTATCCATCTGACATTTCAAAAATTTTCAAGGCCTACTAGATCCAAGAGTTTTCAGTCAACTTTCGTTTTTCTTATGGCCGCCATATTATTTTTTTATGTCGTTCGATATGAAAAAAACAATGGAAACCAAAAATTAATAAACTTAAAAAAAAATTTTTAAATTTTTATTCTTAATTTTTCAAAGAAAACCCTAATAAAAAATCGTCGAAAAACGTCAACATTTGTAAAATACGCCGAAATAGTGCTTGCCTTATGGTTTTTTAATTTATTTATGAAATTCGGTCTAAAAATGTGTCTTTTTTTTAAAGAAAAAAGAAGAATAAACATTTTTTTAATTTATTTTTTGAAGTTTAACAATTTTTTGTTTTCATGATTTTTTTTATACCGAACAACATAAAAAAACACTATGGTGGCCATAAGAAAAACGAAAGTTGACTATGAAAATTCTGGGATCTAGTCTGCTTTGAAAATTTTTGAAATGTCAGATGGGTAGCTCTTGACGACTTATGTAAGCCCACAAAAAATTATTTATTAATCTCCAATAATAAGAAAGATATGGCAAAAATAAGAAATCTCGATTTTTCTGTTTTTTTTTCAGGATATTTCAGGAACGGTCACAGATATCTTGTATGTCTCGATGGAATCGAGATGGCCACAAAATTGCGTTCCTTTGGACTTGTTTAACCGACCCTGTATCCGTTAGCGTTAGGAGATAGCAATATAGAGAAGGATACATGGTGCACCCTGTATAATATAATAATAATAATAATAATAAACACCTTTATTTGCCATCATACTTACAATATCAGCAAAGTATTACATACACTACAGTAGTGACGGCAAACTAAGAGGCGAAGTTCAACTTGAGCATTATATAAGCTCAAGCTGATCTACCACTTAACCCCCGTGAATATATTCGCTAAACCTACTTAACGAGCTAAGTTAGATCTAAAGGTAAAGAAATCATACAAAAAAAAACAATACAAAACCTATTTGACATCAGACTAAGAAAACAGTAGCAACTTTGAATCTAAGTACATTGAATACAGGTGTACAAGTCACAGCAGTGGACAATAAAAAAAACACATTAATAAATAAATTTACGGATTCCTATCATTATAATGCCTAGAATTAGCATTACCTCCATCTTTGCAACCACCAAAAACATCAGCAAGAACCCTTCACTTTCATTCTTAAGTAAAAAAATTATCATTGAGCGACAATAGCAAGAGCCATACGACAACAAAATTAACAAGACAAATCAGAATTCCAAGACCAATGGACACTGCGTCATTGCAGACTAAGATAATGATCATGAACTGCTCTTTTGAAGCTGCTGATCTCTAATTTCTTAATACACTCAGGCAGTTCATTATATACTTTATAAACATTGAATGTAAAAGACCTTTCGAAAATCGCCAGTCTGTATTTTGGGAGCGATATAACATGTCTTCTACGTATATTAATGTTGTGAATGTCTGTTCTGTATTTAATTCTATCACTCAAATATGCGGGTGTTTGAGCATCAATTATTCTGTGATAAAAACAAGCCTGGTAGTACTTAAAGCGATACTTCATGTTAAGCCATCCCGCCTCTCTCAGTTTGGGTGATATATGCTGATATTTTCTGACTCCATAGGAAAAGCGCAAGCAAGCATTTTGAACCCTTTGTATTTTATACATAGTTTTCGAATCCAGGCAGGGAGAAAACACTGGCGAGCAATACATAGACTGCGACAGAACTAAAGTTTCACAGAGCTGTAACTTTAACTTTTGCGGTATGAAAGACCAATGTGGATATAATAAACGTAGATTCGCTATATATTCGCGGATATATATCAGCTTACAAACATTAATATATTAATTACTTATATTCATTACTTAACATTAGTATATTAATGTTTGTAAGCTGATATATTATATTGGTTAACAAAAAATGTTTATTTCGACTTCCCGCAAAATTTACTTTTAGCACTTACAACGTTGTTGCAGCATAGGGTTCAATTATTATTATTTTGACATTTGCTGAAATAAGGTCAAATACCTCTAACTATACAGTGAGTTTCTTTTTCATTGCAACATAGGGATTTACGTGTAAAAACCTTACCTCGTATTACTGGTTTTCCTAGAGTAAATTTTCGATTTTTTTTCTGGATCATAAAACACATTATTCTACACGACATTTTGAAGGTCTGGTGCCAATGGAAGCTACTTGTTTAATTAAAATAAAAAAAGTGCAACGATTTTTACTAATTTTAAAAACTAGTTAGCTGATGTATTTGTCCACTGACGTCTATCAAATCTCTGAAATTTTTACAGTTTAAACGATAGTTTGAACATTTGCTTTAGATTTTTATAGTTCTTGTCTTATTAATAAATTGCTTTCTACAAGAAGTAGTGTGTGTCTTCTCTTAATTTTAGCAATAATAATAAAAAAGGTAGTCTTAGTTCAAGATTTAAAACTGATTTAAACAATCATATATTATTGAAATGTCAGAGATTTGTTAAACGTCAGCAAACAAACATATCAGCTTAATAGTTTTAAATAACATCAGTTGAAATCAGTTCACTTTTTTCGTTTAATATAAAAAAGTGTTACTGCCATTTGCACCAGACCTTCAAAATGTTGTGTAGAATAACGTGTATTACGATCCAAAGAAAAAAAATCAAAAATGTACTCCAGGAAAACCATTAACACGGGGTAATGGTTTTAAATGTAAATCCCTATGTTGCATTGAAAAAGAAACTCATTGTATAATACAGGAAACTTAGCTCAAAAAGCGCCGTAAATATTAAGTGCCATCTAGCTTTTCGGGGAGGACCTAACAACAATTTTAACAATAATTATTACTTTCATTCACTTCACTATAAATATTAAGAGAGTTTCTGTATTATAGTTTAACATATTTGATAAGGTGCAGCTTTTCAAAATTAGTTTTATGTTTCTTGAATCAGTTGGAGAATATTCCAGTTACCTTGAATTTTATTAAATTGTTGAAACTGTAAAACCCATTTAAATGAGTTCAAACCAAACGAATAAGCATTATTAATAATTATTATTATCAGTCTGCAGTTTGTCCTTTGGAAAATGGTAGGTATATTTATTAAGGCCCTATTACCTATTGTAACCTCCACCCCCCTTGCCTGGTGATCTATAGAATTTCCCTCCCCCCTTTTTCTTGGTAGGACCCTTTTTTTGTGTGTGTGACGTCTTGTAGCACCCCGTGGTTCGTAAAGATGGGGTCGCAGAGATTTTGTTGAGAATGGGAAATAAAACAACGTAATTTCAAAACACATGATTTACTGCCTTTTCCTAATTTAATTATTTACAATTCAAAAATTATTATGAAATCCTATGTTAATTATTTACAATTTTATTTAATTATTTAATTTATTAACTCATTTCTTGAAGTTTAAATTATTCTAATTTTATGTTGGTACAACCTGTTACCTGCAGTTCAAATACAACCCAGTCGATTTATGATTTGTTTGTTTGATTTGTGGTTTTGTGTGTGAAATGGGTCTGGTGACTGGAGCTGGTTTGTAGGCCTATTGTTGCCCTTTACAATTGGTTGCACTTTCGCTTTCTTAACACCCCCTGGTGTTGGAGCGTTCTTCGTTGCAGAAGAGAGGTTGTCAGCTTTTGACGGTTGTAGGATATCAGAGTGTTATTTTTACCCTCCCGAGCTAGTAAGATGCAGCAAGGCGTTATAGCCAGGTGCTTCGATCTTTGCCTGTTTGAAGATTGGAAAGCGGTTTAATCCGCGTTTCCTTACGTGTTTCGATTGGTGGGTATCCTTACGACAGGATGGGTGGCGGTGGCTAATTAGATGACTGTTTAGTAATTCAATACAGACGCAAGACCGCGCATCTCCCGGACCTGTTTCTGTACTGAGATAACGATTCTTGACCGAAAAGCCAATACACAGACCTTTCTCAGCCCTAAGAATGCCATACACGTACTTTGAACGTAACGTATTTTCTTGTATGACCTGCTGGCAATGGTACAAGACGGACTCCGCTCAGTATATTTTCCCCTATCATAATGTGTGTGTAGAGAGAAAAGATGCACCAGCTTCGTGGTAGTCCTGTTATCGGTACAAGGTCAATTTCGAACTTATGATTTTCGGTGCAATTTCATTGTGAAATTGCTTGATTGTCTTGTTTCTCTATTGCCTCACTCGACAGTACATCTGAAAAATTCCCAATCAAATTACTAGCTCGTGATAATAAAAAGTACCCTGATTTCCTTGATTTCTCAAATGCCAAATTTTGTGGGTTTCGTGGTTTTGAAAATGAATTGAACATTTTTCAATTCATTTGAATTTTTCTGAATTTTGATTTGATTTCTTTCTTTGTGAATTTTGAGACTTTTGACTTTACTAAAATTTTTAAAGACCCTTCCATTTTTTAAAAGTTGTCGTGAAAATTGCGGAGACTTTTTCTTATGAATCAAAGAATAATTTAAAAGTCGGGGTTAGGTATTTGAACTGCTGATATCGTCGTACGTCTGGCTCCTCAAGAACGCAGTCTGGATACCTGAGACAAATCGAGAAAATTTTCAGAGGCAGTAAACTTATAAAGATAAAACTAAGCTTTTTATTTACAAAATTTGAAATTGTGAAAATTTACTTCACCTGTAGGATTGGTGGCCCCTTGGGTTAACAGGGCGACAGGTTCCGGTTCCTCTAGGGTAGGGCATCATCGTAGTAGAGGTGGCTAGGCGCGACAATTGGACTCGGGTCGGCTATGGCGGGCGGCATGGCAACGGGGTGCTCTATTCCAGCTGGACAGCCTCGTCTTGACTTTCGGACAATAGGGACAACTGGCGGTATTTTCAACTTGCGCACTTTCTGCGTAACTGACTTGCGGGGCACGGACTGCGGCTTTAGGGGTTTTCATGGCATTTTTGGAGCAAGGAATTAATTCTTGGCAATTTCTTCAACAAGAAAGGAGTAAGATAGGACTTGTTCTCGGCAATTTCTTCAACGAGTAGGTAATATTTCTTGGCTATTTCTTCAACAAGAAATGAGGAGGTGGTCGAGAACTTGTTCTTGGCTATTTCTTCAACAAGTAACAAGCAAGGATTTATTTCTTGACAATTTCTTCAACAAGAAATCGGTAGGCAAGACAGGACTTGTTCTCGGCAATTTCTTCAACGAGTAACAAGTTAGGTAAAGGAGTAGTCTACGCTCAGGAAGCTGAATCAAGACTGACTCCCCGCGCTGAAATCTCTGCCTGTATTTATAGTAGACGGTCAACCCTTGTCTTCGTGGTCTATTGTGTCCATTTAGGTCAGCGCTTTCACCCGTTCGTTCCTTTATCCAATGACTCGTTATGGTAGATTTCCCTGCTTTCCTCTTATCTGAACTGAATGGTGGATGTGTCATCTGGTGAAGCTGCTTTTTCTTTACATGGGACAATTTTCATTGTGTTTCTATCACTTGTATTAATGAAGTTTCTTTTGTATTTTATTCAATTTCCGGTCATCTGTTTAGGCGATATTGAGCTTAAATCGTTGGATATTTTCACCTCTCTTTTCTTCTGATAATCTTTCTTCACGTGATTTTAGGTAATAGGTACTACCTTGTTGTGGAGTTTTAGAGAAAAATTATTCACCCGGGGGCGTTAGGTTTCACTATCTAATTATCTATCTACTTATAAAGTACCTATACTGAAGGCCTTTATTAAGTATGTGCACCTGAGGGTTTAATATAAGCAAACATCAGAAAAAAATCTGAACAACAAGATAAAATCAAACAAGTGATTAATAAAGTGATTAACATAACAAAAAAATTGAATAAGTAAGTATAAGTAGACATCATCAGTCTACCTCGATATGAAGAAAATTACAGAAGTAAACTTCAACAGCTCAAGAACTAATTTTCTTATTGGCAGCTTTTTTTGGTAAATTTTGGTAATAATTGGACTATGTTAATGCAACCAGTAATACAAGAAACAAGAAACATTTACAACAGATTTTAATGATTTTATTGTAGGATTCAATCTCAGACATGAAATTTTTTCCTAAATTATTGTCATTTGCTCCCATGAATTTGCAAAAAAATTTTAAATTCGATTTTCAAGAATTTTCAAGAAACCCCTTTGGTGGTCTGAATTCTGTGCATCTCATCTGAAGACTCTGTTGATTGAATTTTTTTTGCCTTCAAATGTTTTATCAATTGAACAAGCAATGCTTGATCTAAATATTCACGTTTATGCCATCCAGGAACTCTATTGTTTCGGCGGTAAGGATGAGGACCAAACCAATTTATCAACGTCAACAAATGATGAAGAAATAAGCAAATTATTCCACATGGTTTCCTTGAACGGTGTTAAGCAACAACCCAGCGATTTTGTGTATCACAGATATGAGAAAGATGTTAAGGGTGAAATTATTAAGAAGGTAAAAAATCTAAGTTTTTATGTGAATTGCTCGTCATATATTTTAATTTTATTGCAGTTTTTGGAAGCGCCTAATCATACAACTATACCGATCAGATACCAATTTTTGTCTCTTCTCAAGTCGAATATTGTGCAGAAATGTGATATTAATCAAGCTGTGTAGTTTGTAAAATAACAGATGCTTTGCAGATTTTTTCTGGACATTTACAGGATGATAAACAGGAGAGAGTGAATAGAGATAAAGATGTAAAATAAAACATCCAAGTTTTGCAGTTTTACTTATTTTACTCAGTTGTAAATAAAAGATTGTATTTCTTTATTTTGTTTAATTTCGACATACTATCTCGAGTTTGTGCTGAAAACAAAAACATAGTGAGCTAAATATGACTCTGCGAAGGCATGAAGTTAATCACACCATCAAAGAATTGTCAACAGAGCAGAGATGCTGATTTGATATAATATAGACCACAGATGTGATACACTAGACCAAATAATGCTCGATATGTAATAATAATACCTACAGCTTCCACTGAAAACTTTGGTTGGTCTGCAGTGGCGACTCCGAGGCTTCCAGACCAAGTCTTACATCCACCGAGCATCAGGGCCATCACTGACCTAGCTCACTTACGTTCACTGCAAGGTCATTCCCTATCCGCCACCTAGGACGCGCTCGGTGGGTAGCACTCCGCACGGGCTGTCTAACATTACTCAAATAGGTATACCTACATACCTACTGCATAATTAATCATTTAAATTCAAAAGCAAAATTATTAAACTTTCATAATAATAGGGGTGGGAATTTTATCACGTTTTACATTCCGTTGTTCATTTTTCCTGCAGTTATTTCACAGATTCATTTAAATTTATTTACATATTTCACAATTATTTATAAATAACGTGTTTTGATTGAGCAATGATTTCTAAAATAATGATTGAAAAACTCTCAATTGGCTAAAGAAAAGTTTATTGAAAAATTAACTTCTACATTCCTGTAGGTACCTACTAAGGGTTATTTTTTCAACGATCTTAATTAATCCTACCTCTCACACGTGGCTGTTGTTGGAAATGGATTAACAAATTGTAAAGAACCCCTTTCTCTTATTTTATATTTTTTGTATCCTTCGAAACTGAACTAAACATGTGTTTTGGGACACCTTTTTATTTTGTTGTAATTTAAAACCGCATGGCTCGTCACCATTTATTTATGTTACAATTCATGACTGCATTTATTAATCGGTGCGTCAAAATGTTTATTTGAACCTTTTACATTTTATTTTATACTATTTTCTGATAATGTAACCTAACCGAACCATTTATCGATCGAAACATCTAGCGTATCTCCTGAATAATATTTGGACGACCCGTTACATTCTTCGTATTATATATTTTCTAACCATTTGTCTATTGATTACTACCATCCACATATTATAATCATATACCTACTTATTATGTCTTGCCATGCTTTTACCTCATGTCACATGTTCGATCTTTATTCTTATTTTTCATGTCGCTTAGTTAACCGCTTACTTAATCGATTTCATATTTAAATTGTCTACCGAGCATTCCTGATTTAATTGTTATTTATTCACTTATACTCTTTTGATTATTTATATATACTTCATGAATATATTTATTCAACAAAACTGTCCAATCGATTATTATTTAGCTTGATTTCAAATTGATCTTTGTGAACGTAACAGGTTCTCTTATATTGTAATACTTTTCTGTAAATTCAATCAACGTGGCAGCCGTCAGTTTTCGATTTTCATCAAACACAACTCAAAGGGGTGGATCATTTTGATTGATAATTGCTTACCGATCTATTGAGCTAAACAGCTAACGGGTAGCCCCCTTAACCGGACCCCGGAAATGGGATCTCTCCACCTATAGGCGGGTAGCTTCCTTAACGGGACCTCGCTACCTTCCGTGCAAACGGATATATCTTAAATACCTAGATTTAGTGGTAATGCTTCAGTTTAAAATGATTCGCGCGAATGTCTCGGTGTGAAAGAGGGTTAATTAGATTTGGTGACAGTTGTCGAGACGATTGATCTACGCTTTTCAGAAACCACCGTTGATTCTTTTCATTTGGGGACTGCGAGCGAGAGGTTTCTCGGCCACACTCTTTTACTTGGGAGTCCCAGACTGAGCGTATAGGCACTGTTATGAATTTCAGTAACGTAGAATAAAGTAGGTGTTTAAAAAAATTCATTTGTTTTATTAATCTTAAATCTCCCGCGTTTTGCTTCATGTCTGTGTATAAAAGAACCAATAACAAGTAAGGTTACTACGAACACAACAGAAGGTTGGTCCACACGAGATGAAAACTAGACGGTCATGATCACAGGTAAAATCACGAGCACAAAGGGTAAGTAATGTCGGCCAGTTTAGTTGAAACATTTGAAATCAGGGCGGGATAACCTCAAATTCAAACATCCAAGACTTCAGGGCGGGATAACCTCTAATTCAAATCAGATTTCAGAATCTGAGACAGAAGACTAATAAATAACAGTAAGTTATAGGTAGTAGTATGGCGAGTCGGGGTGGAGCAAAGCCACCAAGGGCCCTTTTCGTCGTACCCGAACCATATAGGTTTACTACAGCTTTATAGTTATTAATAGTATGAGATGGTCTTCTAGGGATACTATAAGATCAAGATCACGCTTCCGTTCGTGTGCTTACCAAGACGCTTTTTCTGAGTAATCACGTTAGATATCGAGTAAAAAATTATACCCAATACTAAAGTCTACAGCTTCGTAGATCCTATAAACCTGTAATATGTTTTTAACACACTCCCTGCCAAGCTAAAATCATAAAAATGTTCCTACATGCCATGACTGGCAGGTTATCAGTCATGAAAAATCATTTTGAAATGTGTTTACTTTTTTTGAATCTGATTATCCACTTGTAAGTTATTTTCAAAAATGTCTAGCGGACACCCGTGTCCTCTACGGCGCTCAGAAATATTTTACGCCTTCAGGAATCGTATACGCCACAGCGGACACAAAATATTTCTCTACCACGCCAGAGCGGTCACGCCTCAGCGGACACGCTTGTTCTGGCGGACACTGCATGTTGTAGAGGATGTTATCAAAAGAAAATTAAAATGAAATAACTAAAAACAAAGTCAGAAAAGTGACCACGTATTGCATGGATTGTCCAATGCAACCTAGATTTTGCATGGATTGTTTTAAATCTTACCACAAGATTGTGTAGTCTTACATATAATGTAGTTGGAATTAATTGATTATTTTATATTTTATCTTATTGAATAAAGTTTTTTTTTCGTTGTCAATCATAATAATGCTATGAAAAAAGTACCTAAACTACCTATCTAAGGAACTACCTATTTGAAAATTTGAATAAGTGGTGTAGGCAGTAAACTATACAGGGTGTCCCAATATTCCATGGACATGGAGCAACCACAGATTACTGAGGTAAAAAAAACTCGCTCGGACCAAACTTATCTCTATACCAAAGTGCTTCGTTTGTCCGTTAGAGGGCTTCAAAGTATTTTGAAAATTTTAGTTTTTTTGAAATAGCTCAAAGTCGGCTGATTCCAATTTGATGAAATTTGGTAGGTAAATTTCTTATTAAAAGTACTAACTTCTGATGTAAATGATAATTTGACGGAAACCCGGGAAGGGGTTAAACTACCCCCCCCCCCCTCCATTAAAATCGATCGTAATTGTTGATAGGGTAGCAGGAACGCTGTTCATGTTTTTTTGTTTGAAAGATACATCGTTTTAGCCCATTTTTGGTCTCCTACAAAAATCTGTATCTCTCTGAGGTGCTATGTGATAAAATAAATTAGTCGATGATAACTAAATTTTTATTTCATTCTTTTAATTTGAAATCAAATTTTCAATTGTCAGGTGATTATTTTATCTAATCTCATAAAAGATGCTCGATGTGGGCGCCGGTTTGAACCCTAGAAAGTTCCATCCTGCGCAAAAAAATGATTTTAACTTTTCTTGGAACCTCGTCGTTTTGCAAACTGTTTACTGCGTTTGAAAAAAACCGTTTGCAAACACCTGAAAAAAAAACCGAACCATACTAAACATCTTTTATGAGATTAGATCAAATAATCACCTGACAATTGAAAATTTGATTTCAAATTAAAAGAATTAAATAAAATTTTGGTTAGGTGTCATCGACTAATTTATTTTATCACATAGCACCTCGGAGAGATACAAATTTTTGTAGGAGACCAAAAATGGGCTAAAACGATGTATCTTTCAAACAAAAAAACATGAACAGCGTTCCTGCCACCCTATCAACAATTACGATCGATTTTAATGGAGGGTAGGGGTAGTTTCACCCCTTCCCGGGTTTCCGTCAAATTATCATGTACATCAGAAATTAGTACTTTTAATAAGAAATTTACCTACCAAATTTCATCGAATTGGAATCAGCCGACTTTGAGCTATTTCAAAAAAACTAAAATTTTCAAAAGACTTTGAAGCCCTCTAACGGACAAACGAAGCACTTTGGTATAGAGATAAGTTTGGTCCGAGCGACTTTTTTTTACCTCAGTAATCTGTGGTTGCTTCATGTCCATGGAATATTGGGACACCTGACACCTGTATTATCATTATTGCGTGTCCGCCACGGCGGGTAGATTCCAGTGTTAGTTATCACCTAAACTCAGCGCCAAAGCGGACATCTATAGCGGACACACGTATAAAATCTAATGGGAGGGGGGAATTCAGAAACCATGGGTGGCGAGAGATGCGTCCATGCCACAGCGGACATGTTCTTATTGCTTGTAATTTTAGCATTTGCTCTTATGTTATAATATCAAAAAACATCGGGCGGACACCGGTGTCCTCTCTGGCGTAGTACGGTCTTATAAAAGCGGACACCGGTGTCCGCCATGGCAGCGAATGTGTTAATACCTACTGAAAGAGGATTCCTCGAATTCTATTCGTGTTATTATTTTGTTTCATTTTTCAAAATTCGCTTTTTTCCACTTGATACCTACGCATGTGACCATAATGTGCCAAAATAATTATGACATCCAGGAGTGCGTTCATAATAAACACCGGGTGAATGATAAACAACCTACCGCCACCGATCGTTCCTGTGTGTTGTTTTAAAGTGAACGCTGAAAGGACCCAAATATAGCAATGCGCATGTTAAAAACCGTAACCTTAGAGCCCAGAAACGCACCCAATTTTTATTTTTATCTGTCAAGCTTTCAAAGCAAAAACATCTGTTATGTATTATCAAATACACTAGACTATAATACGTCCAACTCCGGCAATTTTACATGCATTTCGAAGGCAGCCGCTGTGGCAGCGCCATCGAGTGTCGCGAGTTGCAACTTACACACTGCACCATAGTGATGTGCAACAGATAACAGTATCGATTAGATATTGATACATTAGTCACAAGTATCTGATACGTTGAGTTGATTACTTGATTACTTTTGCTTGCTTGATACTTAATCACTATACCCAGACCCCGGACCCGATATTTCTCTATGGCTATGGGATCGTTGAGTACCTACTGACTAGTTATGCAAGGCTACTTCGGTCCTCTAAGAAAATTTAAAAAAGTAAAAATTTCAAGCCAGAAAACAAAAAAGGAATAATTATAGAATAGGTATACTTGACTCTTTAAAAATTATAAGTAATAACACAATATTATCAAATAAAAATGTAAATATGTAACTGTATTACATATAATGAAAAAATACTTGAAATGGAATGTGAAATAAGCAAAAAAAAATTTTTTCATTTATTTCAGTCTTGTGAGAAAAAAAAATGAAGATACCTACATAGGTATACGTATAATACCTACCTAAATATGTATGCTAGAAAACAAAAAAAGAAAAAAAAAACAATAATTAGCCTCGTTACTCTTTAAAAAATTTAACATTTTATTAACAAATAAATCTAACTCCTACCTACTGTAATGATCCGGGACTATCATGCCATCGATTTTTAAATTCATGCTCGACTAGGACTGGGTGAGACCACCGGGGATGCTGTTGAAAATCTGATTTGCACGAATAATGGTAGAGGCACAGAATTAAGTCTATTCTGTGCTGGAACCGTCTAAGAAATACCGTTTAGAGAAATACCAAATACATTAGACTATAGTCATATAAGATATAGTCATGTAAATGTTCAAAAGTACAATTTTTTTAAATCATAAATTTTTATGTTTTTTTCAAATATTAAAGTCGTGACCTACCCAAAAATGTCGTACCTAAATAGCCGTTTTGAATGCAAAATTATGCAATGAACAAAACCTATTAGGTCTGACCTGGTTATACGTAAAAAAAAAAAATCGATAACGGAGCGACTTTTACACCGAATTTCGCTCCACTAACAGTATTTCCCATCTCTATTCCGGGCCCAGTAGAACAACTGTAGCGGTCCTCAAGCCGCCAGGTTCGCTAGCGTCGCCTCGCTGCCGGTTTTCAGTCGAAGTTGGACGTATTATAGTCTAGCGTATTTGGTATTATTGTCGTATGCTCATTGCTCAGCTCTTGTAGGTAAATTAAACACACAGAAGAATAAATGAACTGCTTTATAATAACGAAAAAGTATAACTAATATTGGTAATGATGTTCGTAACAAAATTATTAAATTGTAATTGACATTCCCCAAATATGACAGTTCATTTTATTAGACTCAACATTGGCTGTGTTTCTGTAAAATAAAGGTAATAAATATTGCCACTCTAGGACACAATAACATCAATTTTGTCAATGATTCTATTTACCAATTTTTGGCACGTGGGACGGAATGGTTCGTTAAACCAGCCGTCAGTTCAGCTGTTGCGATAATAACTGTTTTGTGAGACTCGCGTAGCCTAGCGGTTCAGTCCGCTGCCTACCGAGCCTAAGGTCGCGAGTTCGGAACTCACCGGCTCGTGTTATTTTTCGGATGCATTTTCGAATGTATGTGAAAAATAAAACAAGCGACCGAACGTTTAAATTTAAATGGTATACTTGAGGCTGGGTGAATGAGTAAGAGCTCGAAATCCCGTGTTACCGTAGTGGAGCGACTTTGTCTTACCTACATACAGTCTATTTTTTATTTAGATGGACTTGTCAAACAGCTGTCAAGTTGGTACCCTGTGAAATCTTTAAACAGTAATTTTCATATTGTCGGGTGGTAGCCTGTTTTCTTGACCTTGGCAAAAAATTTACGTTGTGACTAAAGTAACGGCAGAATTCCCCGATTCGTGTATAGGCTATATGACGTCAACTGCAAAACATATTTTCTTGTTGTAAGTTGCACTGTTATAAAACGCAAATTAAAAAATTCAAATTACTTTATTTTCTTCGAAAATAGTCCATTTTTAGTAGTTATTCGTTTTTTGAGGCTAAATTTAACTGTTTTCTTGAATTGACTACATCCAATGACGTATTGCGAAAACTAGGTCCGGGTCCTCATTCGGTACTCTAGTCACAGCAAAACGCCAGAAACTTGAAAAGTTGAAGTTGTCAAATTGACAAACCAAATCATCAAATCAAAATTATTAAAATGCTCAGGCAGGTAAATTTATTTCAAAATAAAGAAAAGAATGAATCATCAAATGCTATAAACATTAGCGATTGAAAGATGTTTCTCCAGATTAAGCAAAAATACAGTTTAATCAGATTCCTTGAAATATTTCTTGAGAAATATGATTGAATCCAAAAAATTATTGAATAATGTGTATATGCCGTTCACATATTAAAAAAGCATTGGTAGGCCATGAACTTTTGTTTTTAGGTTTACAAAAATGAAAACTCCCTAGATCTCGATTGACAATATCAGCTGATCGAGATATTAAAGGTTAAGTAAACACTGGCATTTGTCAAATCACTCAAATTGTCTCAGCTGATTGACAACCTTGTTGTCTAATTGAAGTTTTAGTAGATTATCTAGGATAATTTTTATTCGGACAAATTTTTCTCGAACTGTCAAATAAATATTAATTTTTTGACATTATAAATTTCATAATGCCGAAATTAATATATCGATTGAAGAAAAAATTCGTATAAAAAAGGACATTCAAGTTATTTAAATCTGAAAATTAAACCTAAGTGAACGTCAAGTCATTTTGAAAGTAAAACACATTTGGAGTGTAAGTATTATTAAGTGTACACCTGATAAAATGATGTTACGTAATTTTCCTCTTTTATAGTATTCAGTAAGTGCGATTGAAACAATAATTAAACAGGATAAATTTGAAGTTAAGCCTTTTGGGCAGACGACCTAAACCAGACAATAATTATGAAAATTTTACGTTTCGGAAAGATTTGCAAGGACTGATTTGGCAATATAACTTGAAAAACGAACATTTTACTGTAGGAAAACTTTTGGAAGACGAACGTAAACATTTGGATTTTGAAAAGGGGAGAACTAGTTTATTTAAAATTCTTAAATATCTCAGCTATAAGCTATAAGTATAAAATATGTGAACGGACGCAAAATTCTTTGTGAACAAAAACATGTCGTTGCATCCAAAATTACCTTTCTAAGAAAATACTTACAATATCAAAATTCGAGTGAAAATGTAACGTTAGTGTACCTGAACGAAACATGGATCTACCAGAATGGATCCAAACGGCAATCACCATAATAAGATCGCCAATCACCATGACCGTAGCCGATTGGCCGATTCAGTACCTACCTAATGTTCTATTTTTTAATAATAAATAAGTAATTACTAATTTTTGATCTATTTTATAATTAAGAGTTCCTTTAATTGGAGCATTGGTCGGAGTAACGTTGATGTAACTTACAATTTTACATGAGACTCAAAAAATGTACCTTGCAACACTATTGAATGGAATGTTTATTTCATTTAGCGATTCTTGAAATATTGTTTAAATATTATTTAAGGTAAATAGGCAACAGTTAAAGCTTTGTGGAAGCATTCTGCCCATTTAAACCTGCTGAATCGAAAAAATTACTCCAAAAAATTATGTAAGTTACAACGTTACTCCGGCCAACGCTACAATTAGTTCCTTTAATATATCAAAATACAATAAAACTTTTTTCTCATGTTATTATTTATGGTAAGCTTATTAGATATGACGAGTTTGCTTTCTAGATAAAGATTGCAATATCATAAAATACGTGACTAAAGGTTCCAAAATAAAAAGTCCACAAAGACGTAAAGATAATAAGAAGAATAGCAAAAATATCAAAAATCCATTTTGCAACTATGTCCTGTTCGTTGTCATAAAACTTCAACCTCATAAAAAAGAGACCTAACCCAACTCCAGCCAATGATTGACAGCGGTTATACCCAGTGATTTCTATCACCCTACACCATAACCCAATTCTTTTATAATAAGTGAACGGCATATAAGTACCTCTATTTGTCAAAAGATCTTCTAGTTTCAATAATCAATATTTTTACATAAAACTAAGAAGGTATCGGTCTAATCCTGCATACATAAGATTTATAAGAGCAAATGGCTAGGTACTTACATTTACAAATGTCTCTAAGATTTTCCAATTTATCTCTAAAAATTGCGTTTTTAGTTTTTCGGATTTTAAATTTTGAAAATAAAATGACATCGACATAACCTAAATTAATTTAGTAACCATTCTAGTGACTATTTTAGTAACAACTATCACCATAACCAACCTAATCAGTCTTGTTACCAATCGTTCCCCTAGAATTTTGACTTAGTGGAATCCATCTAAATAAAAAATAAAGTATAGTTAAGACCGATGCTCCCTCCTTTAAAAAAAAAAACTGTTTTGTGTTTTGTTATATTCTCTGATTCTCTGAGTTCTCCCAGGCAGTTGTTATTGTTTATTTATACGCACGTTAGTTATTATTTATTTATTTATTGTTATTGAAATATTACAAGAGACTAGCTCTTACCTTTTACTGCTTATTTATTGTTGAAACATAATTAATTAAAATTAAAAGACAATGGTAAGGAAGGCACGTGGCCTTAGTTAATTTAATTACTCTCGTGAAGGGAACTCATGACACTCATATAAGTGTTTTAATAATTATTTCTGTGTGTAAAGAGGATTGCAATTGCTTGTACATTTATTTGTCTCTTTAAAATTATAGAATTTGTGCAGGTACTTAGTTATTATAACCAAGGAGGGCCTCATAATAATACCATGCACGTTTTATAGGAAACATGATTTATTTTAACACCACGTTTCATCCAATTTTTATTGTTATTTGAACTATTTAAATTATTTAAGTATTTATCTTATTTTAATAATGAACTGAGCACATGCCATTTTTGAATTATATTTATTATTATTATTATTATGATCAAATCAACAAACATTTCTCTACAAACAATTTATTTTTACGATGGTCACATTTTCTTTGTATTTTGAACTATTTTCTGCTCTCAACAATTTTTATTACATTTATTCATGAAGTTTTTTGAACGATCACACTGTATAATTTTATTATGTCATTGAATGCATTTTATTGACGAATTTTAACCTTCTTTGTCTTTATCGCAAACTTATGCCACATGTTCTGTTATTTTTATCTCTTTAACAACCTCATACTTATCAGATTTACATATCAATTTGTTCTTGCATTTGTTTTTGTCATGTTGTGCTTTGTGTAAAATGTAATTGAAAATCTGTAAAATCCCAAATAAAACGACGATATGATTTTGTATGTTAGAAACTCACGAATCGTAGCCCGTAGCGTTAGACACGACGCTTCAATCTGTTGTATAGGTGATGTCTCATTTTACCGTTAGATGTCCTTTGGAATCGATTTTATTTATTTAATCAGTCAGAGATTAACGTAGTAGAAAGGCGATCAGCCCTGTTATTAATCGAAGTTGATATTTTTCTTGGTATTTTGTCTGGAGTGGGGAGTACTAAGCCGATCAGGCTTCTCCACCACAAAGGGCATATTATGTGTGTTTTGTTATGTCTTTTTCTTTACAGGTACTAAACGGTTCGCAAAGACTAACGTTAAAATGACATGTTTACCATAATATAAGAGGTTTAGTTCTCACCCCGCAACGCCCAAGCAAATGCTTGATTCTAACATGTCGTCGTTTTGTTGTATTTAATTGACTTTGCACAGTCAGAGGTTTTTTTCTTTTCAAGTTTTTTTTTTACTCTGACTATAAACTTGCGTAGGCGGAACGCTTTGATGGGGGGCATTACGCGTGTGGGTAAACAGATTCAATAATAGTCAAATAATTCAATTGTCTATAAACCGATTCATTCATTTTTAAGAGGGAAACTCTGTGTTTTAAATTAAATCTCCTATCTCTCGATAAGTGACTGCCTCAAAGTATTTTCGTAGCGTTTTGCTACGAACGAACAAAGTGAGGTTACTACGAACACAACAAAAGGTCCACAGAAGATGAAAACAGACGATCACGAGCCCAGGTAAAATCACGATCACAAACAGTAAGTAATGTTGGTCATTTTATTTGAAATCAGGGCGGGATAATCTCAAATTCAAACCAAGCATTCAGAGCGGAAATTCAAATACAGAGTCATTCATGACAGACAAGTTCACATTTCAAACGTCAAAGAGGTTCTTCTTTTTCAAAATCATTCATTCTGGGGGCCACATTACAGAATTTGATGCACATGACGCAGAACCTCCATTTTATATTTTAAGAGGTTAGGTAGGAATGGTAGGATACATCACAGATTTGCTACCAGGATACAGGATTTAGGTGTGTTACACTACACATTTGGTGCCGTGACCAGGATACAAGAAGTTAGGTGTGTTAGAATAACGCTCTCAGAGAAGTTTTCGAACACATCGAGAGCAAACATCGCACTTTTTTCTTGTGTGTAATATACAATTTTTTTCTGCGAGAAGAAATATCAGTGTTAGAATGTCGAAAAACGTATGTACATAAGTTCGATAACTGAAAATTATGTCGGAAAAATGATTTATGTTAAACTTGGATTTTCAAACTGTCTTTTATCGTAATTGACGTTGCCTGGGTAACGAAACGATTTAATTACATAAACGTCATTATATTAATGTAATTAAAATTAAGACAGTTTTGCAAAGATTCTTGTTAGTTTTCGATGAGTGAATTTAATAATATGGATAGTGATATTATGAAAATTCCCTTAATAATTGCCATTTGGATAATAAGGTAACTTTCCTTTACGTATTTGATATAAATTTAATGATATCTGAGTGTTAATAGTAGCTATACCTAAGCCGCCATTTCGGGGGAAAAAGTACTCATTTTTTTCCCTGCTAATTCATTTTTTCCCGGAAAGGATGCAGCTCATATAATGAGGCATTTTTCTACCTGTCAACGAGGAAAAAAGGTCAAACTTTTAGCCCGTCGCAGAAAAAATACTTTTTCAATCACGCGAGTCGTTGTAATTGCCCGTTCGTCCTTGAATGTTGAGGTTATAATTTATTTTAATTTATATATTATAGTAAACAGCTTTCCATCAGGAAATTAAAATGGATCTGAATATTAAAAAGGTAGCAATTATTGTAGCTTCGTTATCATGATATATCAAATTTTTATGATGACTTTGAAGATAGTGAAGATGAATGTGACTCTTCTGTATTTAGGCTTATATATTTTATATGTTTTCCATTTGAGGTTTTATATTTTCAAAACTATTATATCCAAGTAACAAATATACCTAATTAAAACCAAAAACGGACGTTGGAACAACCTGTTCAAACAACCGTTTTAAGTGAACGTCAACTAGTGAATGCGCTACTCTAGTAAGCGTTATTGTCGGTAATGCAGGTTCCCTAGCCAGTTTATCCATTTACAAGTTAATGCTTCTTGGTCATGATTAACGTAATGTCATTCGTCAATCGTCATTGTTTTTGTCAATGTCAAAGTATCAAGTTCAAAGATGTTTTTACTTTTTATTATTGAATTACCTAAATGAAAATAATAATTTTGCAGGTTGCACTTTGCTTTTGCAGTCGGTGTTATTATTATTGAAGTCTGTTTTTACATTTTAGTATTGCTTGGTGTTTCTAGTTTCATTTTTACTTGACATTTACATCGCAACTAATAATATTGGTCCAGCTGTTCTTCCCTTCCACTATTCTATTTTGCTTCTGCTGGTCTAGGTCTATAAAATTCTACTGTATAAGTACTGTCTATGTAATTTACTACTAAATTTTCTGTTCCAAGAGAGAGAATGTTGTGTGAAGTTGTATTTTCAGTAAAAAAGTGTGAAGAAATCTAAAAAAAAAAAGAATTGCAACAACACAATTATTAAAATCGCCCCTAATAATTTTCACTGACTTCCGACTTCATGAAGTAAATAACTGAAATCTTTTCAGGAAATTCAAATTTTATAGGTAAGTTAAGCTCAATTATTTATATAATTTCCTGAGAAATTAAAGTAATTAATTCCTATTCTTTGTGCCTGAATGTCCTTTTTAAATTATTGTAAATAAGTTTATTGAATTACCTATCTTAAAATGAAAATTATTTAAATTACAGCCGCTACTTTCGAAGATTTACATATTGACCATAACATTAACACAACTGCTGCCTTATCTGCAGTACGGTGTAAGATATAGGTACAGGGTGTAACTAAATAAGTGTAAAACATTTAAGGGGGTGATTTCTCATCGAAAAAAAGATAGGATCTTTCATACAGGGTGTTCTACAAGCTCTATGACAAACTTTGACAGATGGTAGGTTGCTTGATTTTAAACATATTTTTTTTAGTAAACATGGGTCCGATTCGTTTTTGTTTAGAAGTTACAAGCATTTAACCTTTATTAACAATCAACAATAAAAATTTAAATTAAATGATAATCACAAAACTTAAGACTATAAAAATTGTTCGAAATGTCCACCCTCAGCTTGAATGCAAGCCTCACATCGACGAACTAAAGATTCGGTCACTCGAAGAATGAGATTTGGATCATTTCTTATTTGGTTAGCTGCATCTTGAATTCTTTCAAGTAACTGCTGATGGGTAGCGATTTCAACATGGTAGACCAGCTGCTTCATGTGTCCCCATAAATAAAAATCCAGAGGATTCAGATCGGGAGAACGAGGTGGCCATGATATTGGACCTCCTTGACCTATCCATTTATTCGGGAAATGTTCATTTAGCCAAGCAGCAACTTGTCTAAATTTAGAGTTCTCTAAAATATTTTATTAACGGCCAATATTATAAACCCTGGTTAAGTTAACTGGCAGATTTCTGTGCCCGATTTTGAAGCTAATATTGACCTCGAATAACTTTTATTAATATTTTTGTAATCCCTTTTATGCCAAGAGTAATTAAATTGCAATAATTTCGACCTATAGTCTATATCTTCTCCAGAAACGACCACAGAAATCGGCCAGTTAACTTAACCAGCGTTTATAATATTGGCCGTTAAATATTTTATTTTATTTTTAATAATTTTATTAAATTTAAATAATTTTTCTAAATTTATTTATTAATATTATTTTTATTTTATCTATTTATCAGCCTACGTTTTTCATTGAAGTAAGTGTATATTTTATAAGTGTACATTGGTTGACATAGTGTCTTAGTGACATAGCGACTTAGTGTCACTTCCTGGTTGACTGAAAAAATTACGATTCTTTAAATGCTTGTAACTTCTAAACAAAAACGAATCGGACCCATGTTTATTAAAAAAATATGTTTAAAATCAAGCAACCTACCATCTGTCAAAGTTTGTCATAGAGCTTGTAGAACACCCTGTATAAATCAATTTCATTGGAGCATCCCTTGTTAATAAGATACAGCCCCTTAAAGGGGGTACATAAAATTTGTTCAACAATTTTTTTCACAAGCACTAAAAGAGTTACAATATTGAAACCAGGGTTCGAAAAAATCATGATGTTTTTATAAAAATCAAAAATCAATGATTTTAATTAAAAAAATCACAAAAATCGTGATTTATTTGATTTATTTGATTTTTTTGATTTCTTTAATTTTTTTTTAATTTCTAATAATGTGGTATGATCTATCTTCCGCTCTCACATCAGATATGTGAGAAGTTTTTGCTTCATATTTTCGTTGAGGCTAACAAGTGGTCGCCACACCATGAATTTTGCGTTTTTCTCTTGTAATTTTTTCTCCACTTTTGGTTTTGTTGAATTATATAATTAAAAATAATAAAATTCAAATTAAGAATTGAAACAAATTTATTTACCAGAATCAGTTAAAATTCAGAAAAGTTAGAAACATTTTTTATGAATTATACTTATGAAGAATTCTTTAGGGCGCCGAAGTATCACAAAAAGCCCCCCAAACCCTTTCACTATTCAAGATCACATAATAAATAATAATAAAAAGGGACAAATATTCTTGTTCCTTTATTGTTTATTTTTTATATCCAAGTTCATAGTCCAGCTAAGTGAGATCAAAAGAAAGATGCAGGAGATGAAATATAATAATAGATACAATAATTTGTTGTTCCCATAATTACCTACGGCATCTATTCAAACTTAAAGCAGGAATACATAAATTATGATCACCCTTTGAAGGTTTCAAGTTTCAAAAGAAAGCAATAAAATATGTTTTCAATGTTTTCATCAATAATAATAACTATCTGAGGTTTATGGTACCCTTCACCCTCTATACAGGGTGTTCTACAAGCTCTATGACAAACTTTGACAGATGGTAGGTTGCTTGATTTTAAACATATTTTTTTTAATAAACATGGGTCCGATTCGGTTTTGTTTAGAAGTTACAAGCATTTAACCTTTATTAACAATCAACAATAAAAATTTAAATTAAATGATAATCACAAAACTTAAGACTATAAAAATTGTTCGAAATGTCCACCCTCAGCTTGAATGCAAGCCTCACATCGACGAACTAAAGATTCGGTCACTCGAAGAATGAGATTTGGATCATTTCTTATTTGGTTAGCTGCATCTTGAATTCTTTCAAGTAACTGCTGATGGGTAGCGATTTCAACATGGTAGACCAGCTGCTTCATGTGTCCCCATAAATAAAAGTCCAGAGGATTCAGATCGGGAGAACGAGGTGGCCATGATATTGGACCTCCTTGACCTATCATTTATTCGGGAAATGTTCATTTAGCCAAGCAGCAACTTGTCTTCCTCTATGTGGTGGTGCACCGTCATGCTGATACCACATATTTTGAATAATATTGAGTTGCACGTCATCAATAAACTCTAAAAGGTCGTGTTTTAAGAATGCTTGTAACTTCTAAACAAAAACGAATCGGACCCATGTTTATTAAAAAAAATATGTTCAAAATCAAGCAACCTACCATCTGTCAAAGTTTGTCATAGAGCTTGTAGAACACCCTGTATAATATTGTGTGATTTTTGTGACACCAATTAAAATTCATTATAGAAAATAAAAAACTCGATAAAAAGGTAGTATGTCTGATTTCTGATTTTTTTGATTTTAATCGTTGATTAATATAAAAAAATCACTTGATTTAAATCGTTGATTTAAATCGTGATTTAAATCAAATGATTTAAATCGGGCGAACCCTGATTGAAACTAACCTGACACTTTCTACTACCAAAAAGACACTAATGTCCGTATTCATCAAACTTCAAAATATAACTCTGGGGTTATATTTTGAATTTTCGGACAGCTGATTGGTCTAATGCTCAAAGCCTACGAACGCTACGAAGTTTAAACCAATGACATGTTCCAAAATATAACCCCAGGGGTTAAATTTATTGATGAATAACCTCTATTGATTACATATGCCTTAGCCAGTAATTTATTTGGTTTACCCCATGGTTGTAAGGGGTGGAAAACGCAACCAGTAAAATTTATTTCCAATGCAACTTTTTGTCTTATTATTTGTTTACCATTTAAAAATTTATTTCCGATAGCCTGTTTCATTCTAAACAAAAAATGTCTCTTGAATTTTTTGCACAAAATAAACCAGTTCGCAGCAAAAAATTATCTTACGACCAAGATACATATCGCCATAAAACGAAAATACGAAACTAATTTATAAATCTAGTAGGCCGCTATTAGCGATAGTGACAATTAAATTGGTATCAAGCTGTCAGTTTGTAAATTTTTGAAATTGAGGTAATACTAATTATTGTGTATTGTTGTTCTGTTCTTAATTTGTTACTTTAATAATTATTCACTTGTTATTAAAATGGCATACACAAATGAGGAAATGGCTGATATGCATTACGTTTACGGTCTGTCGCAGGGGAATGGGTTAGAAGCTTCTAGAAGATATGCTGAAATGTATCCTCAACGGCAGCATCCTTCACATAGAATATTTGCCCGACTTCATCAACGATTACGAGAATATGGTTCATTCGACAAAAGAACGCAGGATTGTGGTCGCCATCGAGAAGTAAGAACACCACAGCTTGAGCAAGCAGTACTTAATTTGATTGAAGAACAACCTACTACCAGTACTAGAAAGATTGCTTTCCAACTAAATGTTGATCATATGACGGTATTTCGAATTTTAAAGGAACAACTCTTATATCCTTACCATCTGCAACGAGTACAGGCACTGTTACCGCGAGACTTTCCGAACTATCTCGAATTTTGCAGTTGGATGCTGGAAATGATTAGAAGAAATCGTAACTTTCTGAAGACGATCGAATTCACAGACGAATGTAGTTTTTCTCAGGACAAGATTATTAATTTTCATAATTACCACATATGAGCTGATGAAAACCCTCACGCTATTGTCGAAACTAAATATCAAGAACAGTTTTCTCTTAACGTGTGGGTCAGAGTTATTGGGGATTAAATGGTGAGTCATACGTTCAATTTTTAAGAGAAGTGCATTCCGTACTGCAAGAGGAAGTTCCTTTGGGCGTCAGAAGGGATATGTTTTTTATGCATGATGGTGCTCCCGCCCATTTTAATCAAGTAGCACGTCAGCATTTAACTGAAACATATGCAAATCAGTGGATAGGTCGAGGAGGACCACAGAATTGGCCCGCTCGATCCCCGGATCTCAATCCTCTCGATTTCTCTACTTGGGGCTATTTACAGCACTTGGTTTAACGTACTCCTGTTCGCGATGTCGAGGACTTAAGAAACCGCATCATCGATGCATGCAGGGTAATAAGAGAGGCTCCAGGAATATTTGAGCGAATACGTGGCTCAATGCGCCGACGTCTAGACGCATGCGTAATGTCTGAAGGTAGACATGTTGAACATTTGTTGCAATACTAGATGCCTAACCTTGAACTTTGAGATGCACAAGGTGCCTTTTGCGTGCTTCCGGGGTACCTATGCGGTTGTGGTGAACAGTATACTATGAGTTGATGTGTCATTGCATGTGTAGAGCCCAACACAAGTGTTAAATCACTTAGCGTGCCTGTTCATGCTGCAGGATTGTGAAATTACAGACTCCCTAATTATGTAAAAGTATATACCTGTCTTGTAATAACAATTATGATATGATGATGATAATTAAATAAATAAAAATTTACTATGATTTCTACATGTTGTATGTTTTGTTATTCATAAATTAGTTTTGTTTATTCCCCTTTAATCATTTAATGCAGGTAGTAACTACAAAATAACAATAAACCCAGTTCGCATTTATGACGATGTAACTCTGTAGTTGTTCGTAAAATAATTTTTTGCTGCGAACTGGTTTATTTTGTGCAGAAAATTCAAGAGACATTTTTTGTTTAGAATGAAACAGGCTATCGGAAATAAATTTTTAAATGGTAAACAAATAATAAGACAAAAAGTTGCATTGGAAATAAATTTTAGGGGTTGCGTTTTCCACCCCTTCAACCATGGGATAAACTAAATAAATTACTGGCTAAGTGTCTTTTTGGTAGTAGAAATTGTCAGGTTAGTTTCAATATTGTAACTTTTTTAGTGCTTGTTAAAAAAAAGTTATTAAACAAATTTTATATACCCCCTTTAAGGGGCTGTATCTTAACAAGAGATGCTCCAATGAAGTTCCTTTATATGAAAGATTCTATCTTTTTTTCGATGAGGAATCACCCCCTTAAGTGTTTTACACTTATTTAGTTACACCCTGCATAAGGTGAGTGAACGAAATATGTATTTTAACAGTAAAAAAGGGATGGAATCGTCATAGTCAGTGTATGAGAGTCTTGCCAGAGAGGGCTCTGACCTCTTGCTCTTACACAGGCAAATTGTCGCTATCAAGATGCCATGCTACTCTGTTTTTTTTTTTTTTCTGAATAAGTGATAAACAAAAATGGGTAGAAAGTGTGTTGTGCCTAATTGTGTAGAAGATGTGATGAAACTACCATGAGTAATTCATCAAGTGATATCCAAACATTTAAATAATAATAAAATTAGAACTTAAGAACACACGTTTATCAGTGAATATGCGTGAATCATTTAGACTAGTGCTTGCCCGAGTCAAAGGCTCGGCAGAACAAAACACTGCGACTAAGAGCAACAACACACTTGGTCAACCTGAACCTGAGGTAATGTGGCGATATCTGCTCGCGCTGAGACCTCTCATCCTAACACCTTACACTGTGATCTGCAGTTAAGCCGAAATTGTAAGGGTTCGATTATTTCCAGTCATTTCCAGTCAGATTCAATTCTAACTGATTTTCTGCATATTCAGCGTTTGTGTAACTCATTTTAAAATCAGTTGAATTGAATCTGCATGAAATGAAATCTTTGACACTATTTGATGTGTATTTAATTAAGTTATTATTTTGTTTCCTGCTCAATTTACTGTCAAGGGCAGCCATCTTGTTAAAATTTACTTGAAATTTAGAAAGTTCCTGCGACGCATCACTTATTAGAAGGACGTTTATCTCGATAACGGTTCGCTCTATCGAAATAAATAAAGATACATTTTTTATGTAAAAAATATCAAATAAAAAGAAAATTAACCTTAAAAAACTGTAAAATTATTATTTTTATTGTTTTCTTTCAAGTGAATGAGGGGGTTATGCTATCCCGAGGTCTATGTATGTGCTACCAAAGATTATGAAACACTATTCTAAACAGTCCAAAATAATACAAAATACTGGGCTTTCAATTTGATTTGCTTGAAGAGTGGCCATCGAATAGTACACATACAAACTCTCAGAAACATTAACAAAGACATTGAATTAACATGCTCCATTGAAAGAGATTGAAGAACTACAAGAGACAATAAATATTAGAGACAGGGCATATAAAAAAGCCATATATACCGGAACAAATAGAGACTGGGATGAGTACAAACGTCAAAGAAATAAAGTAACATTTATCTTATTAGAAAGAAAAAGAAACACTACTTCGTGAAAAAATAGATTGTATGTATGTGTATCAGCACAGCCACAATAGACCTTCGGTCGCAGTGGAGGTGTCACAATGGCCCACTCACGAGAAATCTAATCTAATGTGTATTAGTAGATTTACACTTTTTAACATACTATTGAATATACTATGAAAATTTGAAAAATTGGAAAAGGTTTTGGCAGCTTATTCTCTACTAATTTTCTAGCAATTTTCCCTTGTTTATAAGGAAAAATAATTTACTGGTAAAGGTCATTCGTCGACCTACCGTCATCCCTTATAAAACGTTAGACTAAACATTTTTTCTGTAAGTCTTTTGAAGATTATAAATTCATACCTTGTTGATAGAATTGTTTCTTCCATAAGTCTACCCTCGCAACCTGGAAACGAACCCTGTATTTTGATCCTTTATGAAGCAACCTCACTCTTTAAATTTGACAATTCAATTATAATTATTATTTTTTTTACAGGGCTTACATTTTTGTATCGTCATGGAAATATATTATTGACTAAAACCAAGATTTAAAAAAACTATCCGCAAGAAAACAACGAAAATCAGCTATAGGAAACAATCTCACTCAACCCACAAAATGATCACATTGTCTCGAAAACTAAAAAAGCAAGACGCCCCTCAAATAAACCGAATATCGATACGAGACAAACTCCTCGTCAAAGAATCACAAGAAATGTCACAATTGCTTCCAAACAACTGCTGCGTCTGTTACGAGAACGAGAACGACCTGAGCAGTTTTACCCTCACGATAAAACCGATGGAGGGTTTCTGGTCGGGCGGCTACTTCCGATTTTCCATCAAAATAACTGAAGAATACAACATGGTTCCGCCTATAGTAAAGTGTCTCACGAAAATTTGGCACCCGAATATCACCGAAACGGGTGAAGTTTGTCTGTCACTATTGCGACAACACAGCGTCGACGGGCACGGGTGGTCCCCGACAAGGCGTCTCAAAGACGTGGTCTGGGGACTGTATGCTCTCTTCACTGATCTGCTCAATTTCGAAGATCCCCTCAATATGGAAGCGGCAAACATGTACAGAAATTCAAAAGAAGAGTTTGTGAAAACTGTGTATGAATATGTAGCGACATATGCTTCCGAGAAAAACTGATGACTGTGTAGTACTTTAATTGCAGCGCGTGATGTGTGCATTGTGTGTTTTGTTTGACATGACTTGCCAGGCATATTTAATAAACCTTATTGTTACAGTGGCTAATTATGAGACTAACTAAAGTGAGTGATATTTATTTTTAAATCTAGGCCTCAGACAGTAATAAAATAAAACATCATTTTGGTGTTGTCGGGTAGAATTTTTTATTGAAACAAGTACATTGTAGAAAATCTCTATGTATAATTTTAATTTACTTTGCATATGGAAAATTTATCAATAAAACTTATAATTCCGAAATTTCTGACATGTGTCAGTTGATTGACAAACCAGATTGCCTCATTTATTAATATGTACTTCACTATGGAATAGATATTTGCAAATTGTTAATAATTTTCAGAAAATAAGAGGAAACCTGAGGAGTGTTTTCTTGTTGCGGCGGTTTCAATTACATTTCAAAATTATTTCTCAACTACTATGTCATTGATTTTTTGATCACAAAAATGAACTATTTCAAAAATGTTGAAACTGACATTGCTGTCGATCATAAATTGGGTTAATATAACAGACGTTTATTTTTATTACATTAACACTAAACCCCTTAACACTAAACATGTTCAAAAATTAAACAAATTTTTCACTAGGAATCATTATCACATTTGTTATTGTCGATCATTTAACGACATCCTACTAGAAATTGTGTAGAGTAGATTAGAATTGCAGCCATATTTTTTTTATTTTGACGTTTTACATTTCGAAACTAGAGGTTCCACTGGTTTGAAACTGTTTTAAAACCATTGAACCAGTGTCAATTCTGACGTCATTTAACACAAAAATGATATGTTTTGAAATCATAGAACTGGTTTGAAACTGCTGCAAGAAAAAAAAACACTTCTGGGCTGTAATAATTTCACTGTTATTTTTATGATACGTAATTTACTCATATGCAGGCCAAAATAAATACCTAGTGTCTCTTATTTGATGACTACCAACTTGGCCAAAAAGCAGAATAAACGATTTAAGCCATAGTATTACAAAAATTAGTAACCGTGGAAATTCTGAAGAGTATTTGAGTGGTTCATTTATACTGATTACCCACTGGGATAATGAAATCAAAGAGAAATTGGATAACAAAAAAGTTTTTCAGGTACTTTAGCTTTTTCAGTTCGAAAATCTCATTGAAGCGAGACGGGTTCTCAAAAAAATGACCAAAACGATCCAAAATAAACTGGTCGATACGGTATTTTAAAGGACCCCGCAGAATCCTTAAAGAATTGGCTTCCTGACAATTTTTTTGTAATTGTGAGCATCAGTAGGTAGTGTTCGATGAGTAGATCAAAAATATTCATGGGCATAAGCCCGGAAAAAATCGATTTATTCCCCTCTGAAGATTGAATGTTTTGTACATTTGTACACTACAGGGTGTCCCAGCTTATTCGAAGAGGTACGTTTTAAAATTATATTCATAATGTACAGGGTGTCCCAAAAGCATAAAACATATCAAAGTTATGTTTTTTTTAATGGAATGCTCCTAGGTTATTGCATTTTTAGATTGTCTGAAAAGAGAAAATAAGATTGGCTTTTACAGTTGGTGTTTAAATTCAGAAGTTTTTGAGTTATAAACAAGTGAAAATCGTCATTTTTCAAGTTCAAGGCCCTGTACAACGAAAACGGTTCAAGATAGAGAAAAACGGCTTACATGTCCCTATTTTAACTTTTCATGTACTATCCTATGATGTGGATGAAATGTACATATACATTTACATATACATAAATATACATACAGGGTGATAAAAAATTTGAAAAATTCTGAGATTTCTCCACGCGTCGCCAAATAAAAAAATCAAAGAAAGTAGAAATGTTTCTATACCATAGGATAGTACATGAAAAGTTAAAATAGGGACATGTAAGCCGTTTTTCTCTATCTTCAACCGTTTTTTTTTTTTTGTACAGGGCCATGAACTTGAAAAATGACGATTTTCACTTGTTTATAACTCAAAAACTTCTGAATTTAAACACCAACTGTAAAAGCCAATCTTATTTTCTCTGCTCAGACAATCTAAAAATGCAATAACATAGGAGCATTCCATTTAAAAAAACATAACTTTGATATGCCACTCTCATATGGGACACTCTGTATACTCCAAAATAATTTTAAATTATGGCGACTGTGATTCTGTACTTGAATTTTCAAAAAAAATTTTGAAAAAGTCCATCGTTTGGCCTACAGAGACCGCTTCGAATAAACTGGGACACCCTGTATATCTCTGGCCATTGTGGATATAATTTGTCCACTAAATCCATGACTATTTTATATAACAATAACAATGAGAAATGACTTAACCCATCAGTTTCTGTCTGATCATCTTCCTTTGAAAACAAAAAACTTCAATTTTATAATCACTAGTAGGTAAGTCTATGAAAACATATAAGCTGCAAGAATCCGTGAAGTTAGTGGCCAAATTGACTCCAAGTCGGGCAGGGATATATGCGTAGTCCGATAAAGTTTAAAAAGTCATACGTATCGATTAAGAATACACATCCTTTTGATTGTTCGATTTATTTTGTTTCCTATATGTGGTTTTCATAGTAACCGTCCAGTTTGTGTAAACACTCCATCCCGCATAAATAAGTATACGTCAACATTGATTTTGAATGAGAATTAAATGCACAACACAGAGGATAGAATGTCATTCCGTGAATAAATTTTATGTAGTTGTCAGTGGCTCTCAAACTGACGTAAGCGGTTCAATTCATTGTTTGAATGATTCCTTCAATAATTTACGCTCGTTCACAACTTGACATTTAACTGTTTGACATTTTCTGGTGAAATTAAAAATATTAATTCGGACGGTTAGTGTGACGTCATATCTGACTTTTTAAACTTATCGTACCATAGCAATAGCATTTTTCCTATAATAAGATGACACTGGCATTTTTTTTTATAGTAGTCAACGGGTAAATACCCTTTATACAATAATGTAGTTTAAGTTTAATACTTGAGTACACAGTTTGAACACAGTTGGTAATCATAGCAAATGTCTAGATAAATCTATTTACAGCAAGTCTGGTTAGCCTCTTAAACAGTGACAGAGTATCAGACTGTGCCAGGCAACCATCCTATATGCATTCAAACATAATGTTTTGAAAAATTAGATTCATAGTAATTTCTACAGTTAAAGCTTGACAAGTATGACGTTTCTGTATCTGGAACTTCTGGATTCAGAATGCACATTAGGGCTGTGCTTTTTACAAAATTTTGCTAACCAGTTAACCTTTTCAATTTTCAGCATCAGCACTACTAACTGCTGTCCATAAAACGCTGTTGCTATATCCATGTCTACCGTGGAGTTTAAACCGGCCACTAAATTCACGACCCTTTCATTTTCTTGATATTTTAGGGAGAGAGAGAGAGAGAGAGAGAGAGAGAGAGGACAGACAGACCTAGACTTAACAATGACCAATGATCTGACCTATAAGGTTTTAATAAGTTTCTGGTCATCTTTATAGGAAAAATCAAATTTCAAGTTTCATAATCACTCATTCAACATCAAATACTTCTATAATTGGCCTTTTACACTTGGACAAAAACAAAAATTTAGACTATGAAATAAATTCAATAGTCTAAGAACCAAAACCACCAATAGGTACCACAGTCGTAGAGAACATGCCGTGATCTATTTTGTCGTCTCTTGCAGTATCGGTCTCTCCTGGTTAAGCCTAAATGAGAAATACTGTACTGTTTACCTACCTTTACTGCCTCTTGTTGGATATTTAAAATTTCCTGCTGTACAAGGGCACAAGGAGCGAATTTGCTAAGTTTCTCCTAATTCTGGGACAAACTATTCAAATTTGTCAATTTTGTAAAAAAATTATTGGAAAATAGATTTAGCAAACTATAAAATAACAGTTAACTGGTAGTAAAAAATCCTAACTGGTTACAGTGATAGCAAATGGTTAACCGGTTAACCACTACAGCCCTAATGCACATATATGCCAGATTGTAAACGTAAAAGCAAAGTAGTGTCTAGGGAAAACCGGTTATTTATGACTAAATTTATTTTTTCTAATATAGATGCTATGATCTGACTGGTCAGGTTTTGTTCAGATCGGGTAATCTCCCTTAAAAAAAATAATATAAAATGCACCTAAAAAATAAAAGTTCTTAAAAAAGCAAACTAGTAAATCTAAACAGAAAATACAGGATTGTTGAGTAAATCTAACTTAAGCCAGATGTTTTTTCAACATTTAAACAAATACTTGTTCAATCAATTTCAAAAACTGGCTACAGTTCCATTAAATAAAAAGAATTGGTGATTTTGAAGTTCAATAAAAAAAAAAACGAAATGGATAATTAATCACGATGACTCAGACTTGTATTGTTATTCTGAGCTCAGAACTGATCAATGATCTTCAAAGCAACGAAAAAAAAAATTCCTGGGAAAGAAAAAAGAAAGGAAGTTTTTGAAGTACAGTTCTGTTCAAATAAATGTGGGACCGTTTAAATTTGCTAATAAACAGGGTGTATCTTTAATATTGCCAAAAATTTTAAAGCGTGATTCTTTGGTCAAAAATAAACAAAAAATTCCTATTAACATGTGTTCGTACGTGTCATATCATTGACATTAGCTTTTTTTAATTTTTATTGAACCTTCCTTTATGTTGAATTTTTGTCTTCTGATTTATATGGGTTCTTGGTTAAGAATATTATTTTTAAAAAAGATTTTTATAATAATAGAAATGTTTCGGATCCGATTGGTCCCTTATTAACTCATAAAAATGTTAAAAGCTTTAAAATAAAAATAAAACTCTACTTAAAATACAAGAAAATTGATCGTAAAAATGGTTTTTATAATATTTTAAATTTAAATTAAAAAATAAATAAATTGACTTACTTATTTTTTACATTTTTTCTGTTTTGGTTATTATGCTTTTGTGTGTTTAGTTTGTTACGTATATTTTATTGTATAAGAATACAGTTTCAAAAGTATTGTTATTGTAATGGGTACCTAATAGGTACCTAGTTAATAGGTACCTAATGAGTACCTAATTGTTAGTTTGAGTAGTTTAGTTATTTTTGGTTGGATTGTTATCTATGTTTTTTTCGTATGTTTTTGTTAGGAATCAGGTGTTTAGCTTATTTTTTGCTTATGCAAATTTATATAGCAAATGGCCGTTTTACTAACGGTTCACGTTTTGTACAAGAATACCTTTTTTGTGTATAAAGCATTGGTGGTTAAAAATGCCAATTTGGACAGTGTTGTAGATATTATTTGGGACAAAGAAACCTTGCGCAACCTTTAAATTTCCGTGCACTGACATTAAAAAAAAATTGAATTGGCCTTAAAAAATGAGCTAATAGACATATACAAAATCTGAGTTCTGTACTTCAAACGGTTTCCGAGATATCTTTAAAAAACTGAAAAATAGTATTTTTTTGACACCCTGAGGTACTACTCTGAGGTAATATTATGTGAAAACATCAGACGGAGGTGACAAAAGAAAGTTAAAAAAAAACAGATTTGAGGGCGTCTTAACACCCCTTTAGCAGTGACCTAGCCGTCTGACGAAATTTATATTCTTCATCTATGACCTTCAAACAGGTAATACATAAATTTTCAGCTGGAGGTACGAATATTTTTTGAACAATTTTTTTTTCGACTTTGAGCCATCTAAAGCGTTTTTTGCAGGTGTTTTGAGTTTACTCCTTGCGGATGACACCTCTTGATGGTTCTGCCAACCAGCTCGCAAAATTCCAGCTGAAGTTATGAACACATATCACCTTAAGGCCGGTTTTTCAATCGACGGTATACTGTTGGTTACACTGAAACTGACAGTAAACGACAAAATTCAGTTTTTCAATCGACGGAAACCACTCTAACCTGCAGTAAACTTCCAGTAAGTTTTACAGCCAGTTATTCCATGAGTAAAGTGCAGATAACCCGAAATTGAAGGCTGGGAAACTCCTGTTTGATGTTTGAAATTATTGTCTTAGTATTTGAATTTTATAAGTTGTGAAACATAACATATTTATATAATATTAATCTTCAGAGTGAGAAGGAAGTATTCATAGTAACGATGGGATGAAAGTGATTTTTTGGGAAGGTTTACATTTATCAAAAAGAAACAGTGGAAAATGTGTGTGCTGAAATAGAATATATTATAAAGGAATAGTAGGTATAGATATTCTGATATCTATTTCGAATAACCGGATCTAATTTTTCTGGTATGGAATTCCTAGTATGTGTACATACCATGTTATATTAAAGTTTTCCCCATCTTGGTTTTAGATACAGTTCAAACACATCTGGGATATCTTCTTGTAAGGGAAACCAAAGATTATTACCTGAATTGGTAACAACTAAATATTATCAATAAGACAATTAAAGTATACAAACAAATGTCTTGCGTAGCCTGGCATTGAACTAATAAAACAAACTTGTTTATAAACAATCACGCGGCCCTGCCGACTTAAGCGTCTTTGAGTTTCTAGACATGTAAGCACCTCCAGCGACCTCGAACCACATAGAATATAAATAGAGCTAGATATGTAATGTAACGGGGGAGTATTATTATTATCATGATGCTGATTAGTTCGATTAATCAGTATTCAATTAATCTTATTAGTTAAGTTTAACCATGTACTTGTTAATTTTTAATAAAACCCATTAAAACCAAGTAAGTGTCTCCAACCTCTCCACCACCTTCTACCGAATGGCGATCCTGACCTTAATGGACCAATAAACCCAATCTATCGCATGTAACTTCAATTTCAGAAAGGTAAAATCAAATTCAGAATATGTAAAACAATTTGAGAATAAGTAAAATCAAATTCAGAATATAGGTAAAAGCAATTTCAGAAGATTAGATTTAAAAGTCTTCCTGTGAATATTTATCATTTATAATCGCATTTATTATACTATAGATGCATAATATGTTTATTTTTTAAATTTTTTCGGTGTGATGTGATGTACCTATGTTTCTTTACTGTGATGTATTAGCTGTTTTGTAGGGCACCCCACAAAGGGCTTCTGGTGCATGAATGAAGACCTCTGTTCATGGAGCCCAAGATCATAGGCTCGATCATCAAAAATCACACTATTTTCAGAGTAATTTTCGAATGTTTATGAAAAATATAATATGCAATCGATTGGGTGGTGGTGGCTAGTGGGACCGACACCGAAAGGATCTTGAAAACAGCCATTTGGAGTGCATAACGTCTTCCTCCCTACCATCACCCTTTGTTCTGTTTCAACTTAGTGCAATCGCGTTCTAAGCTTCATTACCTTCAAAATTTCCCTACATCTTACTGCATTGTTAATATTTCGGTTCACCATCACTCCATGACCCTCGTAATTATTTTTATTAAACGCTTATGTAAATTCTATTCACTTTTATATAATTAACATAAAGTTTAAACCGTTTACATAATATGAATTGATGCTTCTATAAATATAAAACATTTATCTAAGGTATAGCATGTGAAAAATCACACGCTATTATTATTCTTCTTGAAAATAATATTATTAGATTATTGTAAATATTTGTGAAATATTTTTCTTCTATTATTATACAGTGTGACCCATTTGTTCTTGAAACACCCTGTAGAATCTTAATTTATGGTGCGATTTTAAAGAAATTTCTTTTAAATCATAGAGCTTGATAAACTATATTTTGGGAGCAAAAAGCGTCTCATTCCTACAAAATCCAGGGCCTATTAGATCAGTGTTTACTTGTAAAATCTCAAAAATTCATATTAGCGATTTTTTTAGAAGAAAACTGGGCACGCCACGGGATTCACCAGCCCTCAAAACGGTACTGTACTAAATTTTATTGGAAATGTCAGAGTAATAAGGATCTTGCAGTTATTTTAGAAATTCATAATAGAACTCCGAATTTTCATTAATTTATTCGAAAAGGTCAAGAGAGACAAAATAGAAATTGTACGTCTAGTTGGTGATAATGTAGGTACTTTAATTTTTTAATTATAATTTTTTATTTATTTATTTTTTTTATTATTATTTTTTTTATTTTTTTTTTACTTTTTTTTACTTTTTTTTAATTTTAATTTTTACTTATGATAGCTTTTGACCTTTTTCAAATCAATTTATGAAAATTCGGAGTATTATTATGAATTTTTAAAATAACTACAAGATCCTTTTTACTCTGACATTTCCAATAAAATTTGGTACAGTACCGTTTTGAGGGCTGGTGAATCCCGTGGCGTGCCCAGTTTTCTTCTAAAAAAATCGCTAATATGAATTTTTGAGATTTTACAAGTAAACACTGATCTAGTAGGCCCTGGATATTGTAGGAATGAGACGCTTTTTGCTCCCAAAATATAGTTTATCAAGCTCTATGATTTAAAAGAAATTTCTTTAAAATCGCACCATAAATTAAGATTCTACAGGGTGTTTCAAGAACAAATGGGTCACACTGTAGGTATTATAATTTGTAAATATTATGGTTTGTATACAGTGAATTTATTTTAAGTGTTGCCATTCGCCATAAGTGTTGCATTATGGCGAATGGTCAATGAAACATTAAAGAGGGGCAATAGGGGTAATGCTGTCTCTGAGATACTTTACGATGGCAACACTGTCGTTGAAAAAAACAGAATGGCAGATATTTTTGCAAATCAGTTCGCTAACAGTACAGCTGACATCATCAGGGATTATTTCGGTTTTAACATGAGCTTACCATGCACCCGTGACCCCGAGCATTGTGAATTCGATTTTTTTTGTGCCAATAACTGTTGGGGAGGTAGTGGATGTGATGAATACGATTAAGAATAAACATTCATGTGGCCAGGATGGCTATACCATTAGTATGATAAAGGATATCATTGATTACATAAAATCACCCCTTTCTATTTTGTTCAATAGATCAGTAGAGTCAGGTTATTTCCCTGTTGAACTTAAGACTGCAATTATAACACCTATCTTTAAAAAGGGTGATTCCCGAGAGCCTGATAATTATAGACCAATTTCCATTTTGAGTTCCTTTTTTAAGATATTTGAAAAAGCCATGTATAACAGAATTATATCATTTTTCAGGGACAACAGCATATTGTCTTCTGTGCAACACGGGTTCTTGGAGGGAAAATCCTCCGAGACCGCATTTTTTCAGCTTTTAAATTGTGTTCACAAGAATCTGGATTCTCAGAAGTATACGGTGATGATTTGCTTTGATTTCACTAAAGCATTTGACAGTGTATGCTGGAGTATACTCAGCAGGAAGCTCTCTGCAGTTGGTATACGAGGTGCGTTCTCGATTGGCTACAGTCTTACCTGTCAGACAGGTACCTTAGAGTCAAGATTGATGGCTTAATGTCTGCGGCACGTGGTGTTTGTTTGGGTGTGCCACAGGGCTCCGTCCTGGGCCCTTTGCTGTTTTTGGTTTTTATAAACGATCTACCGCAGTTCGTTGATGCGGGATACGTCACTCTGTATGCGGACGATGCAACAGTCACTGTTGCTGGAGACACTATTGAAGAATTGGAATCAAAGATCAGCCAAGTAATGAATGAGATGTTCATTTGGTGTCAACACAATAGAATCATCTTAAATGAGCAGAAAACACTTGCTGTTAATTTTAGCATAAGAAGAGCTTTTCCTGATAACTTTTCCCTTCCAAAAAGGTTGTGTTTCTCTCGGTCGGTCAGACTTTTAGGTACCCTGATTGATGACCATTTGTCCTGGCAGGCCCATGTGGATCATCTGGCAGGGCAACTGCGCAAGTCATATTTTGCAATTCTTCAACTTAAATCAAGCTTGGGGACTGAATGTTTGCTGAATGTTTATTATGCTCTGGTCTACTCTCATCTATCTTTTAATATTGTTGCTTGGGGTAGTAGTGCGCATGCCCAAAGAATTTTTATCCTACAGAAAAAAATTATACGTCTTTTATTTGGTCTGAAACCATTAGAGACATATAGATATGCTTTTGCAAGCAATAAGATATTGACCTGCTGCTGTATATACAGGGTGTCCCAGCTTATTCGAAGCGGTCTCTGTAGGCCAAGCGATGGACTTTTTCAAAAAACTTTTTGAAAATTCAAGTACAGAATCACAATGGCCATAATTTAAAATTATTTTGGAGTATAAAGAGTGTCCCATATGACAGTGACATATCAAAGTTATGTTTTTTTAAATGGAATGCTCCTATGTTATTGCATTTTTAGATTGTCTGAGAAGAGAAAATAAGATTGGCTTTTACAGTTTGTGTTTAAATTCAGAAGTTTTTTGAGTTATAAACAAGTGAAAATCGTCATCTTTCAAGTTCAAGGACCTGTACCGGGTGTCCCAACACTAGTGTCCACCCCCTAAATCATGCTTAATTTTAAAAATAAAAAATTGAAACTTTGAGGATTTGTGTACTTGATATAGGACCACGGAATGGCTTAATTAGTTTCATTAAAAAACATTTTTAATATCTTTTTTATAATCACCTTTTTCATGAGTCCATACTACGACACTGTCCAGTGCAGGTTCAGTGTGCCGGCTAGCCCAGCAAGAGCCGTCCTTCTATTTATTTGGGCCTTATTTACTTTGTCATAAAACTTATTGCACCTACCGTTTTCAGATTATATTGATTAAATTGTTCAGATTATATTGTCTACCTGTCATTGCTATATAATTATATTTTATTTAATTAAAGCCTTATAATTAGTTTTTTCACATTTCTTTCAAGCGGTTTTGATTTTATTAATCGATTTCTACGTATGTATTGAAAAAAAATCAATTTTTTTTTTCGACAATTTACCACCATCTTACAGTTTTTTATCGCTGGCGCCCGAACTAATTTTTTTTTAATGAAACTTATTATGCCATTCCGTGGTCCTATATCAAGTACACAAATCCTCAAAGTTTCAATTTTTTATCTTTAAAATTAAGCTCTATTTAGGGGGTGCATGGACACTAGTGTTGGGACACCCGGTACAACGAAAACGGCTCAAGATAGAGAAAAACGGCTTACATGTCCCTATTTTAACTTTTTATGTACTATCCTATGGTATAGAAACATTTGTACTTTCTTTGATTTTTTTATTTGACGACACGTGGAGATATCTCAGAATTTTTCAAATTTTTTATCACCCTGTATAAACATTTCATCTACATCATAGGATAGTACATAAAAAGTTAAAATAGGGACATGTAAACCGTTTTTCTCTATCATGAACCGTTTTCGTTGTACAGGGCCTTGAACTTCAAAAATGACGATTTTCACTTGTTTATAACTCAAAAACTTCTGAATTTAAACACAAACTGTAAAAGCCAATCTTATTTTCTCTTCTCAGACAATCAAAAAATGCAATAACATAGGAGCTTTCCATTTAAAAAAACATAACTTTGATATGTCACTGTCATATGGGACACTCTTTATACTCCAAAATAATTTTAAATTATGGCCATTGTGATTTTGTACTTGAATTTTCAAAAAGGTTTTCGAAAAAGTCCATCGTTTGGCCTACAGAGACCGCTTCGAATAAGCTGGGACACCCTGTATATTCTTAAATGCGTTTGTTTTGTACATAAGCATAAGGACCTGTTCACTATGAGGTGTCGTGCGGTCACGCATATTCAACAAGGTTTGGAAACAAAATCTGCTTGCCCATCCACCGCACGACACTTTTTGAGAAATCTCCTTTGTATATGTGTGCGAAGTTATATAACCGCCTTCCTACGGATATTCTGGCTATAGAGGGAAACTATAATTTATTCAAGGCTAGTGTAAAGAAGTACCTCAATTCCAGAGTATTTTATAGTACTGCGGAATATTTTAATCGGTAGATTATATTTGTCCTGACCATGTTATTAGACCACATATTTGACAAGTGTTGTAATGCAATATGAATGTGTGCATAGGCATTTTATTTGTTTAGTTACTGCTGTTTTGTTTTGTGATCTTTTTTTTGTTTTATTTTAAGTACATCTAATACTGTAATAGTGAAGTTGACTTTCCATATGTACACTTTTGTACCTGATAATGGACAATAAAGATTGATTGATTGATAGGGAATAGCATGTAAAAAAATACACCCTATGTTAACTTATGTTGTCTTGTACTCTGGAAGTCGTTTTTAATTTTCAATAATAGTACATGTCATCTACTTCACAATACGACCTTTCAGAAAAGCCAGTCGTTGTTTAATTTTATGATACAGGCTGTCTCATTGAGGTGGAAAAACTGCATGAAATGGTAAGAGATACGAAGTCGGTTAAATTACAAAAAAGTTGCACTGTTTTGAGACGAGTGTTACGTACTCAGTTCCTTAATTTTATTTTATGTTTTCCATCTCGAGAATAAGAATCCCATCCCGAGTGGAAAGTTATCTTTTTAAGTTTTTTGTGCTAGAGAGATAAGATGGAACTCTCTCAATAAGCGCGTCGGTTGACGGGACGAACGGCTCTTCTTCTCTCTGTTTTCATGTAGTGTTGCTCCATTGTTTCCCATATTATTACTAGTTTATTCGCGCTCGAAAATCACCAAACCTAGACTCCCTACAGTACGAATTAGTGCATTACGTAACTCGTGGTCCGACACCGGCAGGCCTGCAAGGACGGTAACGCGGAGAGCGGGAGTGCGCTACCACATTACCAAAGATTGGTAAGTACTTCACAATACTTTCTCTTATGGTCCTTCGAACTCTAGTATTACAGCTTTTCTCATTATATGTTCATTGCGAACAAACTAACGAGTATTTTGCAAATTTTTTTTCTCAATATTCCCAGAATTTCCTGAAATATCCTTAAAAAACTTGGATCATGCAGATTTATTATTTTGGCCATATCTTCTTTATTATTAAAAAAATATATATAAATGTTTATAGGTTTACATAAGCCGTAATGAGCTACTTATTTGACGTTTAAAAAATTTCCAAAGCCGACTAGATCTTGGGATTTCCAAAGTCAACTTTGGTTTTTCTTATTACCGCCATATTGTTTTTCATGCCATTCGCTATAGAAAAAATCAAGAAAACAAAAAAAATCCATCACATTGCAAATAAATTTGAAAAAAAATTATTATTTTTCAAAAATAAAGAAAATATGTAATTTGTTTACCGAATGTCAAAAAGTGCATTTTTTAAGTGTTGCCCATAGTGACTTGCGTGGCCTAGTGGTTCTCCGCTGGCTCACGAAGCCATAGATCGCGGGTTCGAAACTCACCTCGGCCCGCTTTACTTTTCAGATTCATTTTCGAATGTCTGTGAAAAGTAAAACAAGCGATCGAACGTTTAAAAGGCAAAAATATATCATTTAAATTGTGTGTGGCTAAAGAGTTCGTCTCAAAACCAAATTACCAGAGTGGAGCGACTATGTCTTACCTACACAGTTAAGACCGATGCTCCCTCTTTAAAAAAAAAAAAAAGTGTTTCCATAGGTAATAATATGTAAAAAATTACAACCTATATTAACTTATGTTGTACCCAGTGTAATTTAGAAGTCGTTTTAACTTTTCAACAATAGTATACCTACATGCATGTCATGTAGGTACTTTACGATACAAAACTTTACGATCCCGTGTCGGGGTTGCTAGTCCCCCATCGGGAGCCTCCCCGGGTGACGGATAGGGGAAGGTCGTCCATATAGATGACACCGGGGAAACTAAATACCCCGGGGCTGACCAAAACTAGCAAACCAGATGGTAGAGGACATAGAACCCACACAGCCTCGCCCGGTGCGATACCATCTTTCTGGCTTAGGCGGCGTGAAGTTGCTTTAAAGAGCTGACGTTTCGTTGCTGTGCCAGAGATTCCGGTCCTTGGGGTAAGAAACAATTAATATGCATGGATGGCGTTCCCGGGGTTAAAATTTTCCGGAGTTAAAACGACGACCCCCCATTCGGATCTCCGGGCGGGGGCTAATCCAGGGGCACATTCATGCAAGAGAAAGAATAATATCACCTCCAGAATGGAAAAATTTATAGTCGACTTTTGTAATATTAGAGGTTTAAACACGAATATCAATTCAGTACACCAACATCTTCAGACAAATAAACCTCACATTCTAGCACTGTGCGAAACAAAAGTCCAAGCGTCGTCAAGCACAGTTAATTATCTTTATCAAGGATATGACTTTCATTCCCGATTTAGACGTAACTTCGGAATTGGCATTTTTGTCAGAAGTGACCTCTCCTGCCAACGTGAGGAAGACTTTGAGCCCAATGACTTTGACGTCATGTGGCTTAGGATAACAGACCGACAAACGACGAGATTTATCTGTTGTTTATACCGACCACCCAGCGATACACAGTACAGGACACTTTTCTTGTCCCTCACAAAAACTGTTGAATTCATACAGATAAACTACCCCAAAGCTGAGATATCCATCTTGGGTGATTTTAATGTACATAACATCAACTGGTTGAAATACTCAAACTTCACTGATGAAGAAGGCCGTGAAGCGGAATCGTTTGCGATCAGCTGTGGTTTTACCCAGCTCGTTGATGAACCAACACGCATTCCCGATCGCGAGGGGGAATTCGCTAGCCCGTTGGATCTGTTTTTGACCACGAACCCTCAAATGTATACGATCACGGTGAAAGCCCCACTAGGTTCCTCAGACCATAAACTAGTCTCAACATCTTGTGTCCTGCCAATTACTAGTGTTAAAGAAGCAAGTAAACCTTGTGTAGTCTGGCACTATAGATCTGCTAAATGGGAAGAACTCAGGGAATATTATCGAGATTTTCCATGGAGGAGTGTTTGTTTCGGCTCTGATGATCCATCTGTTTGTGCTAGGGAAGTTGCTCAAGTCATCCTAACAGGCATGGAAGCCTACATTCCCTTTTCAAAAAAACAGCCCTCAAACAGCAAACCTTGGTTCAACAAAAGATGCAAGGAAGCTGTCGCCTCCAAACAACTGGCTTTTCGCCAATGGCGAGAGAGCCCCGACGGCATAAACCAGCACAATTTCATCCTTGCTCGAAACAGATGCAAAGAAATAATAGATCAAACCAAGGAAACTCACAACCAAATAATTAGGAACAAACTTCTTTCCTGCCCTAACGGTTCGAAATCTTTTTGGTCTGTAACTAAGGCAGTCAGCCAGAACTTCACCAGATCCACGATTCCACCACTTACACGGACAGATGGGACTATCGCATGCACGGCTACTGAGAAGGCGAACTTGTTGGCGGGAGTCTTTTCTTCATACTCTTCCGTCGACTTTCATGGAAGAACTCCACCAATAATCCCTTCCGTGGAGCCCAAAATGTCAGACATTGTTTTCCGACAGCGTGTCATAAAGAGTATTATGTTCGCCTTAGACCCAAACAAAGCTTCTGGGCCCGATGACGTACCTGTTATCGTACTAAAAAAATGCGCCACTGAGCTGTCATCTGTTTTCTGCCGACTTTTCAACTTGTCGTATAAAAAGGGAATATTTCCTTCTTGCTGGAAATGTGCACGGATCCAACCTATTCCCAAGAAAGGCAAAAAGACTATACCAAGTAACTATCGACCAGTGGCGCTGCTTTCGGTAATATCCAAGATTATGGAGAAAGCTATTAACCAACATCTTTTAAAATACTTGGAAGGAGCCAATATAATCAGCGACCGCCAATACGGATTCCGCAAACAGAGGTCAACTGGTGACCTCCTCACTTACGTCACCGAGCGGTGGAACAGCGCAATCGAGCACCATGGGGAGTCTCGAGGGGTTGCGCTTGATATTTCTAGAGCTTTCGACCGTGTTTGGCATGATGGACTATTGGCAAAACTGCAGGCCTATGGCATATCCGAAAAATTCTGCTTGTGGCTTGCGAGTTATCTCGAAGGTCGTTCATTGCAGGTGGCAGTCGATGGAGTTCTTTCTGAGACCTTTTCCATCAATGCCGGTGTGCCTCAGGGATCCATCTTATCTCCGACTCTCTTTCTAATATTTATAAATGACTTGCTGGAAACAACAAGAAATCCAATATACAGTTTTGCCGACGACAGTACCCTCATATCTTCTTATACGTTAGATGCGCGAACATCTGCCATCGACGCACAGACTCGCAGGGAGCAAGAAGTTGCCATACTTAACAATGACTTGCAAGACATTCTAACTTGGGGCGATAGAAACCAAGTCCAATTTAATGCTGGAAAAACCCAAGCAGCCATCTTCTCCAAAAAGACCAACGTTTTGGAGCCAGATATGATGATGGCGGGACACTCTCTTACCCCAGCGTCATCTTTTCGTTTACTTGGTGTGAGCCTTGGAGCGAACATGTCTTGGCATGATCATGTTGCAGGTCTGGCGAAGAGTGCTTCTCAAAAACTTGGAACACTCTTCCGCACGAAGAAATTTTATACACCACAACAGCTTCTCCTCTTATACAAGGCTCAAATCCGACCATCCTTGGAGTACTGCTCACATATTTGGAGCTCAGCTCCTAAACATACGCTGAGACTACTCGACTCTATTCAGAAAAGAGCCATCCGCTTGATTGGGGACCCAGATTTGACAAAGAATATAGACACTCTCTAACATCGAAGAAGAGTAGCTGACCTGAGTCTGTTCTACAGATATTTTAATGGAAAGTGTTCAAAAGACGTGGCTCGCTTGATCCCACCAAGATCAAGACCGGGCAGAAATACACGCCGAGCCGCAGACGCTCATCCGTATCAGGTTCAGCTCGTTACACCTCGTACCACCCTATTTCAGACTTCTTTTATGTATAGAACCGCATCACTTTGGAATAGCATTCCAAAGGGCGTGTTTCCCGAAGTATACAACCTACAGAGATTCAAGGCCAACGTGAATCGATATCTCCGCTCATGCACCGCTCCCAGAGCGTCATAGGGATTTCCCTGCAGTGCATGTGCATTTTCAATAAAAAAAAAAAAAAACATGTCAAAAACCGGTCCTTTTTAAATTTTAATATTTAGTCCTCATTTGAATTATTAAACTTTAATAAAGAAGTCAGAATAAAAACAAAGTGAGTTAAAATTATTAATTTATTAGAGAACATGTGAACATTTTTTATTCATAAATAAAAAATAAACAATAAAACCCAAATAACTAAGCAAACTAAGAAAAATTAATTGAAACAATAAAACGAAAACATTTTGAGCAATTTATTTGATAATTTCAGATTATTTTTGTTAGTTTGCTTAGTTATTTGGGTTTTATTGTTTTATTTTTATTAAGTCTTCTTCAAGTTTTCCTATTTTTGTTAGCATAGAACTGCATAGATGTGATGTATTTGCAGGGTTTTAGTTAAAGTTAAACTTTGATTTGGACCCCTAGCCAAGTAATTGTGGCCTGAGGCTCGGCTACTGACCAGGATTTGATTCATCTGTTCCTGAAATTGGCAATTTCACGATCCACTCCAGCAAGGCCCTTCCTGGAAGCTCTCGCTGTATCGGATTAGACACCTTGGTCTGAGACCCAAAGTACACAAGCTCCTTTATACGAGTTATTATCGTTTGGCGAGCACTAGCTGATCCCTCCCCAGAGGAACGGCAGAACAACCATCGCTGGATCCAGGCTGAGTCAAATTGTTTCAATTATTCTTGTCACGATTAGTCATACCGTTTATTTCATTTATATTGGTGATAAAATGTTACGACCACAGCTAACCTGAAAGTTAACATTTTTTTAAATTACTAGTTCTTGAACCACCACCTGTAATAAATTGGCCGTGATATTATTGGTCATGTAAACTTACTCTTACGTGCATGGAAGACGGAGTATAAATAGCCAGATGTAACGCCACATTATATCACTTTATTTACAATTCTTTGGTTTCCTTGTTATTTAAATAATTATATACCATTAAATTTATATTATTATTAAAGTAGGTAGTTGATCCTTTCGACACTCTCCTAATAATAATTAAATAGGCCATTTTCATAATGATTAGATCAGACAACTAGACGGTCAGTGATAACAATTTATTGTTACTGATAATTTATTTTTATTCTTTGAAATAATTACAATAATACTGTGACTTGGAAACTTTGTAGGGTTAGAGTGCGGAGAGTAATAAGAATAATAATTAGGCCTGACCCAGTGGTGAGTTCAGCCTGTACTTTTAATGCGCAGCTTTTGCCATGATAAATTTATTGTTCCCTTCGCTGTTAGGACAATAATAATCTCCTGAAACATACCATTAAGTAACAGCGTGGCGCCCATTAGATCTTCCAGCACCAATCGTTTTGTTTCCTTCCAGGATCGCAGCGGTTTGTAATTCGAGATCCGAGCGTTATTCTAATCTGAGTTATTCCCACTCCCTTTCAGTGCCATGAAATGAGATAGCCGAATCAAACCAATAAAGTGTGCGAAAGAAAGGCACAAAACAAATATTTTTCTAAAAGGTAATATACCTAAGCTTGTAAAAAATTAGTACTTTTTTCTAAATTGAATTACTGAATTCAGAATTCAAAACAATTCTCATCAAATTGTTTTTACTTTTTCTGAATTTGAATTAACTATTCTGAAATTGAAGTTACTTTTACTGAATTGGATTTTACTTTTTCTGAAATAGGTGTTACTATTTCTGAAATTGACGTTGAAAAGGTGTGTAGATATCCTGAACAAACACAGATAACTAGTTTTGAAAATCAGTAGAAATTGTTCCACTCTTTTGATTTTATTTCAAAAAGTATTGCTTCCATTGGCCCCAGACCTTCAAAATGCTGTGTATAATAATGTGTATCCAGATCCAGCGAAAAAAATTTCACAAAATTACTCCCGGAAAACCATTAACACGAGGTGAGGTAAAATTTTTACATGCAAATCCCTATGTTGCATTGAAAACGAAACTCACTGTATTTCTTTATTTAGAATACTGTTTAGTTTAACTAAAAGGCTTAAAAATACAGTATACCGGGTGTCCCAGACTTAATTGACCAGGCCATATCTCATATACAGGTTGAGATAATCGAGCCGAATAAAAGGCGTATTATTAAAATTTTTCAAGCTGTATAACATGACAGCATGAAAACAACCCCCACTCCAACATCCCCTAAGTTATAGCCCCCACCGTTGAAAAAATGAATAGCACCCTGTATATATTTTTGTATATTCAAAACCAGTATTCGATTGTCTATTCAGATGATTTTTCAGATTCAAAATTGGTTGACAAATAACCAAGAAAAGGTTCATCAAGGTGGTCATGACTTTTTATCTTTAACTTTCTCTGGATGACTTTTGCTGTCAAAATTGATCAATATTTAGTCATAGTTTTTAACAGGCAGGTGATAGTTATTATTATAATTAAAGTCCAAACAATTTATTTAATAATTCTGAATTATTGGGAAATTTTAAAAAATAAAACAAGAGACAAAGCACTTTATCATGAACCTTAATGATGACTGTGACCTGCTAATTAAAAACTATGACCAAAATATTGATAAATTTTGACAGCTAAAGTCATTCAGAGAAAGTTCAGATAAAAAGTCATGACCACCTTGATGAACCTTTTTCTTGGTTATTTCTCAACCAATTTTGAATCTGAAAAATCATCTGAATAGACAATCGAATACTGGTTTTGAATATACAAAAATATATACAGGGTGCTATTCATTTTTTTAAGGGTGAGGGCTGTAACTTAGGGGATGTTGGAGTGGGGGTTGTTTTCATGCTGTCATGTTATACAGCTTGAAAAATTATAATAATATGTCTTTTATTCGGCTCGATTATCTCAACCTGTATATGAGATATGGCCTGGTCAATTAAGTCTGGGACACCCGGTATAGCACGTTAAAGTTTAAAAAGTCATACGTATCGATTAAGAATACACATCCTTTTGATAGTTCGATTTATTTTGTTTCATATACGTAGTTTTCCTAGCAACCGTCCAGTTTGTCTAAACACTCCATCCCGCATAAATAAGTATACGTCAACATTGGTTTTGAATGAGAATTAAATGCACAACACAGATGCCCGTATTCACAAACGATAATTTCCTAAATAATTACATAATCAATTATCCCCATCTCATTCTATTGCGAAAAAACTGCATATCTCCATCTCATATTAAAACTGGGAACGAAACGTACCCTTCGAGTTTGGCAAAACGACTATCTTTATTTCTCTTTCAAGCAACTACATTCTGTTGACATTGACATTGACATAACTAAGTAAGAGTGAGACACATGTATCCTAATTTAAAATTCAAATATAATTCTTGATACTTTCTAACACCCCCACTTATCAATAATTATAATTAGTGTAAAAGAACAACGTAACTAAAAACAATGCTTACAATAATTAACACTTACTAGCAAACATTTGATCAGACTTTAGTCCTAATTGTTCGGTAAATTTGCAATGTTTAATATTTTGCAATCCCTTAGTTAATACATCCGCTATCATCTTATCAGTGGGCAGATAGTTTAATTTAATGATATTGTTAGCAACAACCTCTCTTATAAAATGATAACGCACGTCTATGTGCTTAGAGCGATCATGGAAAACTGGATTTGTCGCCAATTTTTGAGCAGACTGGTTATCTACAAATAGATTTATACAATCCAATTCTCCACTCAATTCCTGTAACAGATTTTTCAAATATATGGCTTCCTTAGATGCCTCGCTCATCGCCATATATTCCGCCTCTGTGCTACTTAAAGCTACAGTTTTCTGCTTTGAACTTTTCCAAGATATAGCTCCCCCTGATAGTTTGAACACAAACCCTGTATATGATTTTCTATCTAACTTGTTAGATCCCCAATCAGCATCTACATAACCCTCTAGATGACCACCATTTCTTGAAAAAATCAAACATCTATCTTTTGTACCCTGCAAGTATCGTAATACTCGCTTTGCGCATTTCCAATGTGATTCATTGTAACAATTATTGTATTGACTCAAATAACTGACAGTATAAGCTATGTCAGGACGTGTCAATACTGCAAGGTACATTAAAGATCCTATCAACCTTTGATAAGGAACATCTTTAACAGAAATATCTTTAGAATTAGTATTTTCATCAAAACTAACATTTGAGTCCATAGGAGTACGAACACCTTTACAATTACTCATATTAAATCGTTGTAAAATCTGATTTATATATTCTTCCTGATCTAAACTGATCAAACCCCCATTATGATCATATCTAATTCTTACACCTAAGCACTGTCTGGCTTCTCCTAGATCTTTTATGTTAAAGCTGCTACTCAACTGTTTTATCAAAAAATCAGTTTCACAAACATCATTTGAAAAAATGAAAAAATCGTCTACATATAACGCAACTATAGTTAACTTCTTATCTTTTCTTTTCAAATATAAACATGGTTCGAATTCCGATCTTTTAAAATCTAATTCAAGCATAACATTATCAACTCTTTTATTCCAGGCTCTTGAACTCTGTTTTAAACCATAAACAGCCTTTTTTAATTTACACACTTTGTTTTCAGAACCTTTTACAACAAAGCCTTCTGGCTGATGCATGTAAACATCATTTTCTAATAAACCATTAAGAAAAGCTGTTTTTACATCAAGATGCCTAATTTTTAAATTCAACTTTACAGATAAAGCAAATAATAATCTGAGGCTAGAATGTCTTACAACTGGAGCAAATGTCTCTTCATAGTCAACTCCAGGCCTCTGTGTAAAGCCTTTCGCAACTAATCTCGCCCTATACACTTTATCTTCACCTCTATACTTGATCTTAAATACCCATTTATTATCAACAATTGTACCTTCACTTGGTGAACTCACCAGGTTCCATGTATCATTTTCTTTAAAACTCTCCAACTCCTCTGCCATAGCCTTTTCCCACATTTTCCTATCTGGTCTTGCTAATGCTTCTTCTAGAGTTTGCGGTTCTTCTTCAGAATAATTTTCTACACACATGTATGTCATGAATTCTCCAAAATCTTTTGGTTTGGGTTGTCTAGAAGATGCTCTTCTTATTTCTGTTCCCATCTTCACTTTGCTCACATATTCTTCATCACTCGTGTCTTCAGATTCTCTAGTAGAACTGATTTCAAAAAATTCCTCGTCTTTTTCAGTCGCAGTCTCGTCATTATTTTTCTGCTCTTCACTAGCTTCTAATTTGACTCCTGATTCCCCCACTGAAACTGTTTCCTCTTCACTGTTTCCGGGTCCTGATTTAATCTCTATCTGAACTTCATCTTGGATATCTTCCATGATTTCAACATCTCTCTGTGACATTTTTCTTAGTTCGTTTTCATTAAGATGTCCTAATCTTCGATGCCAGGTTTTACCCGATACTGCACTCATGAAACGCTTTCCTGAACTAGCCACATTTAATTTATAAATGTTCTCTATTAACTTTGCAGTTGCAACCAATTGTCCAGTCTTATTGTAAATTTTACAGCCCTCATTATCAAATATCACTTTATTGCCTCTCTTGACTAACTGACCAACTGACAATAAATTTGTAGCTACTTGAGGTACATATAAAACATCCTTCACAAGAATATCAAATTTCTTATAATAGACAATCGTAGAAATGTTCAAATTTCCCATACATTTCACTTGAACTTTCGACTTGTTTGCAACCATTATTTCACTTGGTTCTTTTATGTTGATTACATCATTCAACCAATGTTTATTTGCAGTAATATGCGCACTTGCACCTGAGTCTAAATACCACTCATTTTTCTTGAAATATTGCCCATTCAAGAATATGACACTAAAAGCATTTGTACCATCTGGTTTATTTGATTTAAAACTCGCACATTGACTTTTGTAGTGCCCTTTAGCCTTGCAATTGTAACAAATAATTTCGCTTTTGTCGCGAACAGCTGATTCTTGGTATTGATGCTGTTGGCCTTGACCTACTGCTACTTGTCGACGCGAACATGCAGTGTTACTAATTTTACTATTTGGTTTATGGTTGTAGTGCCCTGCTTTGCGGTTGTAGTTTCCTGCTTTGCTAATAAATGCACTACTGGAATCTGCATTACCAGCATTATCATCTTCCATTTCCAATAGTTTCATTTTTATAGCATCTGCTGTAATTTTTATTCCACTATGTTCAATTGCCATAATCATCGGTGAAAATCTTTCAGGCAGCCCTGCTAGAAGCAATGATCCAATCCACTCTTCGTTAATTTCAAATCCTGTGCCTCTCAACTTTCCTGCTGTTTGGATTACATGGTTAACATGCCATGTTGTCCATATTGTCCAATCTTGCCGAGATTAATGACCTCAATAATGAAATTTTGCGTGCAAATCCAGCATCATCATAAAGACTCTTGAGCTTTTTCCATAATTCTAGAGCGGTGCTTGCTTCTTTAATATGGATGTACAAGGATGAATCAATGGTTAATATTAACTTTGCCCGTGCTTGACTAACTTTGGTGGCATCCGTCTCTGTTCCCTCGGTGTTGATGCAATTCTTCAACCCATCGAGTATCAGGAAATTCTCAGCGGCGAAAGCCCATTCGGCGTAATTCTCGCGACCTCTAAGTTTAGGTACACTGGCAATATAACCGTTCATGGTCATTTTATCTTGCACTTACTAAACTCGAAAAACAACTTCTCAAACTTGAGAGTAATAATTATTATTACTAATTAGCGATAACTGGTTCCATAACCTATTAAAACTGGGAACGAAACGTACCCTTCGAGTTTGGCAAAACGACTATCTTTATTTCTCTTTCAAGCAACTACATTCTGTTGACATTGACATTGACATAACTAAGTAAGAGTGAGACACATGTATCCTAATTTAAAATTCAAATATAATTCTTGATACTTTCTAACATCTCACTCATTTAATTAATTACGTAATTATTTAGGAAATTATCGTTTGTGAATACGGGCATAAGGATAGAATGTCATTACGTGAATAAATTTTATGTAGTTGTCAGTGGCTCTCAAACTGACGTAAGCGGTTCAATTCATTGTTTGAATGATTCCTTCAATAATTTACGTTCACAACTTGACATTTAACTGTTTGACATTTTCTGGTGAAATTAAAAATATTAATTCGGACGGTTAGTGTGACGTCACGTCTGACTTTTTAAACTTAATCCTACCATAACAAATATTTTATGAATTTTAACAATGTTAGGAAATTAATAAATTAAATTAAACTTATAAAATGTGTTTATACCTTTTCAATGTCAATTTCAGAAAAAGTAAAATCAAACACAGAAAACGTATCTTCAATTTCAGAAAGGTAAAGTAAAATTCAGAATAGGTAAAAGCAATTTCAGAAGATAGATTTAATGGTCTTCATGGGAATAAATTATCTTTCATAAATGCATTTATTATACTATTGATGCATAATATGTTTATTTTTATAATTTTTTGGTGTGATGTATTATTCTTTACTGTAATGTATTAGCTGTTTTGTAGGGCACTCCACAAATGGCTCCTGGTGCATTGATTATCTGGCAATGAAAATGGCCACAAAAATCTGCCCATTACTTAATGAGCCTTTATAATACCCGCTGTTAGAATTTTTAAATTTGCATTTTATAACAGCACAAGGAAACATGTTTACAGGTGACGTCATAGCCTATACCAGAGTCGGGGAGTATTACCGCGACTCTAGTCACAACGTAAATTGTTTGTCAAGGTCAAGGAAACAGGTAACCATCAGAGAATATCAAAATTACTGTTTAAAAATTGCACAGACTACCAACTTGACAGCTGTTTGACAAGTCTATCTAAATAAAAAATTGACCTTAGAACAGTCATCTTGTGAAAAAATCAGTCATAAATTTCAATGAAAAATAACAATTTGAAAGGCAAAAAAATATACTTAGATTATAGTCCCATAAAATTAAAAACTATCAAAAATGCCATTTTTAAATTAAAAATTTCTCCCGACTGGGCGAAGAAATATGAAATAATGGCTGAAAGGTCTGTTGATGTAAAATATCACCCCTAACTGATTTCTAGACTTTTTCAAGGACAAATATTTTTTTAATCTTATATTTAGACACTTGAATACATGTAAAAAGTACAAAAATAATAAATAATGAAACATTTAATATGAAATCAATCACTGTCGCTATCACTAGCTGTGCATTCAATATCATACCGAGTCAACACGGAATGCTGTGTACTATCAATACTACTGTTAAATGATGTAGACTGCTCCACATCGGTAATCCTGTTACCTTTTCGACAAAAGGTAGGCTCCTCTGCACACGATTCATCACCGGATGTAATACCATAATTATTGTCACTGTTGCTATTTGCATCTACTGCATCTACTTCTACACTAGTAGACATTTCAGTTGCTTCTACACTGGCTTCATCTACAGGAATGCATAGGTGGGATTCAGACTGATGTTCCATAATATTGTCACTGACGCTGCCAAACAAGCCTCGAAGCTGTCCAACTGTCAAATTGTTTTTGTGCCACCTGTCGACATTCGAAGCCGTTGCATTTCGAATGTTTTCCTCGATGGTGTGCTTTATTGCGAATTTGTGAACAAATGTTGGTCTACAATAAATTACAAAATATAAAGTTTAATAACTAACGGTTATAGTTATATGCCCTAACATGATAATTGAGTGTGAGCTCCAAGGATATAAAACAAATACTTACTTCGTTTGCCCGATTCGATGTACACGTCCAATGGCCTGGAGTTCATCGGCTGGATCTAGCAAAGGCTCGGCCAAGATTACGTGAGTTGCTTCAATCAAATTAAGACCTTTCGCTCCCAGTCCAATCGGAATCAACAGGACCATAATATTCTTCTTAGGATCCTATAAAAAAATAACAAGTTACTTATACACAAATCATCGTTTATAATATCATTTGATTATGTTTACAACCAGGCCCTAGCGAACCTGATATGCTCCATGTAGTTTTTTCTTGACATGTACATTAGTTCCCGTGCTAAATATTCCTAATTAATTGATAGTGAAATTTTTTACAAATTCATTTTATTATACTATAGTAGTTGCATAATATGTTTATTTTTATAATTTTTTCGGTTTGATGTAATTTTCTTTACCAATGTATTACGTATTTTGTAGGGTACTCCACAAAGGGGCTCCTGGTGCATGGGTGAAGACCTCTGCCAACGCAGCCCAAGATCGTTGGTTTAATCCAACAGTTTTCAGATTTGAATGTTTATGAAAAATATAATTTGCGATCGATTGGGTAGTGGACACCTTAGGTAGTAATACCTTCCTCTCTTACCACCACCCTTTGGGGCACGCCATTTTTTGCTACCAACTTCCAATCACCTTCTGTTCCTGTTTCAACTTAGTGCAATACACGTTCATAATGGGAAGAAGAAGGACTCCAACTTTTTAATTAGCCAGTATGAATTATCTTCACTTAACCAACACCAGACATTAGTTTCACGTTAGCAAGTTTCATTACAAAAATTTTTCCGTCTTACCTCATAGTTAATATTTTAGTTCGCAATCACATCATGACCAATAATTTTAATTAAATGCTTATGAAAATACTATCCATTAATGTAATTAACATAAAGTTTAAACACTTTTGAATAATATGAATTGATGCAACTATAGATACAAATTATTTATCTAAAGGTAATATACCTTTAGAATATACGCTTATAAAAAAAATAGTACCTACTTTTTCCTAAATTGGAATTAACTTATTCTAAAATTGCTTTTACTTTTTCAGAAACTGAATTTACTATTCTGAACTTGAAGTCTCTTTTACTGAATTTGATTGTACTTTTTTTGAAATTGGTGTTACTTTTTTGTAAATTGATGTTGAAAAGATATAGTTGTGATGATCTGGATGGTGTTTTGTCTCATTTTTGTTTCAGCTATTCATGTTCTTAACATCTCTTATATCCATTTGGACACTGTGTTGTTTGCTCCTCTTTTAATTAGAAATCTTTTGACTACTTCCTGAAGAATGTTATCAAAAGGTCCTTCTCATCCACAAAGGCATAAATAGTTTTTTGTTTTTACCTTCACTGTATTCCTGATCTTTTTAGTTTACTCATGCTTGATATGCATGTTGGTTTGGGTGCAACCAGTACTTCTGTTCTTAAGTAATTATCTTTTCAATCGTTTTTAATACTAACGATGTTAGGCTGATTGGTGTGAAGGATTTTGGTTGTCATGTCCCTCTTTCCTACTTTTGGAATGATAGTAACTTTATAACTTTAGCCCTTCTCCAAACCTTAGGTATATAACAGAGCGCTAAACTGCTCCTTGCAATTTTAAACAAATGTGGCATTATCGCCTCCTGCCTCTTTTAGTGACTTGTCTAGTTTGAAGGTATTGATTGTACAACGCAACTTTGCTGTAGAGAAGACATTTGGACTACGTTCAGAAACTTACTCCGAGTATACAGAGCATCCTCCTGGGCCGTTCAGAAACTATTGGCATACCCCTGGAAATGTCATTTACAGCGTTCATAAACTAAGAGTTCGTACTCTAGGGCATGCTCCGAATACCCTACGGAATAGGAGGGTACGAACGTACTCTGACATTTAACCTGTCAAATTAAGGGGCATTTATCCTAGTGTAAGAATTTTAAAGTATATTAGTTCTTATTCTATTCGCATTTCGTGGTATTTATTCGCTGTAAACCGGCTCAAGGGTTTGGAATGTCTTTTTCTTTAGTTCTATATTGTGTTTCTTGTGTAAATAAATCCTATGACACTGCAGTTGTCTTGACAAATGGCGGGGTAGGTTTATGAACGGGTTATGAGATACGGGTGAGCAGGAGATACGCTCATTACTCTACCCCTACTCCAGAGTGAATTTCTGAACGTACCCTTGTAGTATAATGACTACATTAATCTGTGCTTTCTTGATATCAAAATAATAACTGATTTATAATCTTTCGAATTTAACTAATCCTGTTTTCGTATGATGTAATTTTGAGATTCTACACCCACGTGAATTATACTTCATTGCCTCGAAATTTTTAAGAACAATATTATTATTCTGCATTAGATTTACATGCACCTGTTACTTCCTAAATTAGTTCTCACAATCAACAATTATAGTTTAATTATTATTCATAAATAGTAGCAGTTCGTAACAAAACAGTTTGTAAAAAACAAAATACAAATTTTCCAAACATACCTTGAAATTTTCAAGCCTCTTCGCCAGACCAGACGACAACAACAGCTCACACGTGATGTCATTGTTGACAAGAGCACCTTTCAGGAATTTCAGCAGCGCCGGCCAGAATGAGAACAGCAACACCTTGAGATGTGGGTCATGCTGCCTCAGCTCGAGCAACAGGCGGACGAGCGCCTCTACCTTAGTGGAATAGTTACCCTGTACCCGAATGCCATTCTCATCGATCTGCTGGCCTGACGATGTCCCATCTGTGCGGATGTAAGAGATGTCGCGTATGGGTTGCTTAACACGGCAAACGGAGCAGCGCAACCACTGGCCCAGTGAGCCAACGTCTCGCTCCAGTAGTGCATTGATGCACTCCAGGCAGAAGCTGTGACCGCACGGAAGAATGCTCCAGTGCTTCTCCAGCGCACAGCCGCAGATGGGGCAGGGGTCCGGGCTCTGACCTTCGTACTGCTGTCGACGTAGGGTTTCCAGGTAACTCTGCACCCCAAGATTCCTTTCTAGGTTTGCTACAGCTTGTCTCTCCTCGTTTTCTAGTACTGTTCTTTGGTATTCGAGCTGTGAATGATTTTTAAATATTTAATAATCATATTATAATGACTAAATAATTCAAGCAGGTATTATAAACTCAAACAGAGAGTGTTTGTTAAATTAACATGTTAAATCAAAAGTTCTCAATAGGAAATCTCAGAAACAATTAACCGAGAGTCTGCAGAAGATTATATCAAGTTATTGGAGAACAGGTTCAAATATTTGTAAAGAAAATAAGGACACTCTTCTTTTTCTTCTATTTCTATGGCTTGGGCACCATTGTGCATACAGCCAGCTGCAAGTGTTTCTATGATTTGGCCAGATTTTGATATCCTGGCGATTTCCAGTGCTTGTAATTAACTTAAAGAGAGTTTAGTATTTGGACAAAACACAACAAAGGAAATAACTCTTCTCTCTCTGGGGCAACAGCAGAGCATTAACACACCCGAAAGTTGCCTCTGAATAGTTCCCAGGATAGAGGAGGGAAAATTTAAAAGTCAGGAACACCTATAAAGAAATCTGGTTCAGTTTCATAAACTTGGATAATACCATAGATGCCTTAAAATTAAGATTGAACCAGATTGTTGCCACATTCATAGGGGTAGGTATGCCGCATGAAATCAAAAGTCCATAAATGCCAAAATTATCTAAAATGTTAATAGGGCATTCTAATAATAGGTGGTCTAGGTCTTCGACCTGTCCACACTCACAATATAGAGTTTCAGCCACCCCAATTCTATTTTTATGTTTCCCTGTAAGACAATGGTCAGTCCTCATTCGTATAATTATTGTGCTGATATGTCTACGATTTATGAAGGGAAATTTTGAAAACCACATTTTGTTTGGAAAATGTTCCTGGAATGAGAAATACCATTTGCCTTTTGACTCAAACGTTTGTTTCCATTTAGTAATCCACTGACTCCGTAGTTTTTCCTTAAATATAGGGATAATATTTTCCGGATCTACCCGAATTTTGTGATAATTCAGTAAGGACAGACTCTCCTTAGCAAGTTGGTCTGCTACGTCATTACTGGTTATATTAGTATGGCTCGGGGCCCAGATCACTTCTATGTTCAACCCCGCTTCCCCTGCCTCTAAGATTAATCTCTTTGTGAATAGTGACAGATGACAGGTCGAGCCTCCGTAGCTGGCTCGGCATATCATTTCCAGGCCAGGGCACTCTTTGAGTCTGAACAGATTATCGTGTGCTTCAAGTTCTTCTGCAGTATGTAGCTCACTAATAATAATAATAATAATAATAATAATATAATAATAATAACCTTTATTCATCCTTCAAGCCAATACAACATACATTGATTGCTTATCAGACTTGTCATAATGTGTCATCGTAGTAACTTACACATCTAAAAATTCCGTAACAGAATAGTAGGCATTATCAGTTAGATCGGTATATAACGTACACTTAAAGCTATTATAATTCTCTATGTACCCAACAGTATTGACAAATTTATTGAAAAACTTGATGCCTCTATAGATATGAGAGTGTTGCCCTATACTTAGTCTCGAGAATGGCATATGTATATATTACTGCTTTTACGTGTATCATGGTCATGGATCAAACTATTTCTAGGGTACATACTTTCCGTTTTTTTAATGTGCATAATAGTGCAGTATATATAAAGACAGGGTACTGTCAAAATTTTCATGTCTATAAAGATACCCTTGCATGATTCTAAAGCCTTTAGATTGGACATACAACGTACAATTCTTTTCTGAGCAACAAACACTCTTTGAAGATAGGCAGAGCTTCCCCAAAAGAAACCCCATAAGTTAGACGAGCCTGCACCAGTCCAAAGTACGCCATCCTGAGCACGGCAGGTGAAACAGTGTTACGCAGTTGTCTAATTATAAAGCCCGCTGAACTCAGTTGCTGTGTCAACCTATCAATGTGTCCCTCCCAAGTCAGTTCTCATCAATTACCACACCAAGGAAGTTTGCAGACTTCGTGGATTTTATGTTCTATGATCAACCCTAATTAAGGGACTAGAATCTAAATATACATTTTTTGGTAAAAATACCATGTATGTTGTTTTGCCAACATTTAGTTTCAATCCATTACTGTCACACCAAGCATGAAATTCTGCCGCGCAGGTGTTTATTTGTTCAACAGAGCTATTCAAGTTGTTAATTAATTAATTAATTAATTAATTAATTAATTCAGATGTAACAAGATTGGTATCATCTGCATATATGAGAATCCTGCTGGGGAAAGACATAAATTAGGTAAGTCATTAATAAAGATCATAAAAAGCAAGGGACCTAGTATCGAGCCTTGTGGCACACCCAAATCAACTGATTTCATTACTGACCTAGCGTTTTTTATCACAACAACCTGCTGTCTGTCACATAAGTAAGAAGTTACCCATTGATGAGCAACTCCAATGTTATATAATTTCTCTAGCATCAGTTGATGATCTACAGTATCAAATGCTTGACTAAGATCGAAAAATAATCCAACAGGTGAATGTTTATTATTTAGGGATTCATAAATATATACAAGCAGGTCTGCAATGGCTGTTGATGTGGATTTATTTCTTCTAAAACCATGCTGACATTCCGAAATGAGACCCCCATATTCTAGGAATTTACTGAGTCTAATATTAAAAGCATATTCAAAAATTTTGGCAACTTGACTCTGTAAGCTAATATTACGAGCCTGGCGTGGCCTCGCGGTTAAGTAGCGAGAACTGCTTGATCGTTGGATCCGTCGGACTGAGTTCGATTCTCGGTGAAGGCTCTGGGTGTCTGTGTTGTTTCTACTATTTATTTGGCATACTTGAGGCTGGGTGTATGAGCAAGAGGCTCCAAACCCATATTACCGGTGTGGAGCGACTTTGTCTTACCTACATAGGGAAGACCGATGCTCCCCCTTTTAAAAAAAAAAAAAAAAAAAAGCTAATATTACGATAGTTCGTTATTTCAGTCCGAGATCCTTTACCCTTAAAAATTGGAATGGATTTTGAGATTTTTAAAGCCTCTGGATAGCAGCCAGATTCAAAAGACCAGTTTACTAAGAATGATATTGGTTCACTTATTACCCCTCTGACTTGTCGTAGTACCTGACCTGCTATTCCAGGGATGGGGGAAAAAGCGGCCCGCGGGCCAAATCCAGCCCGGGACAGGATTCAATCCGGCCCGCAGCCAATTTTATTCATCCATAATAAATCGGCCCGGGAAATAATCTTGAAGTTGGATTGTTTATGTATAATGACGTGTTCCGGCAGCCATGCACACATCCATCGCCCGCGCACTCCTGACTGTCTCCTGCCGGTTGCCCTGTGGCTGCGGCTGCGAGGCGACGGACAGACGGGCACTGCTTGATTGAATCGCTATCTCATCGCTAAAAGGTACAACGACCGGAAGGGATATTTATAACGAGTTTGACAAATGTGTGAATTCACTGAATCTACCGCTACAAAAATTAGCCAACCTCACAACCGACGGTGCGCCGAGCATGGTTGGGAAAAATCAAGGGTTCTTCGGTATATTCAACGAAAAACATCCCGATAACAATGTGGTATTTTTGCATCGCGTGATACACCAAGAAGTATTGTGTAAAGCTGCACTACAAGTAAATCATGTACTGGATGTCGTTGTTAAACTCGTCAATACCATTCGAGGTCGTGGATTGGCACACAGGCAATTTCGGGACTTTCTGGAATCCATGGAATCAGAGCAACAAGATTTGCTTTACCATAACAAGATTCGATGGCTCAGTGCTGGGCAAGTCCTTGAAAGAGTGTGGCAGTTAAGAGAAGATATAATTGACTTCCTGCGACAGCATTCAAAACTGAACGAATTTATAATTATTGAAGATCCACAGTGGATATCAGATTTTGCATTCTTCACTGATTTACTCGGATACTTGAACAAATTAAATAAAAGCATCCAAGGCAAGAATCAATTTCTTGACGACGTATGGGCCCAAATAAAGGCATTCAAATTAAAGTTACGTTTGTTTGCAACACAAATATCACAAAGAAATCTCGGCCATTTTAATAGGCTGCAGATGATTGCAGAATTGCCCACGGAAAGGATTAATTTTTATGTTAATCAAATTAATCGTTTGGAAAATGAATTTAATCCGAGATTTGAAGATTTTAAAAAGATAGAACGCGATTTACATATATTTTCGTCCCCGTTCAATGTCAATTGTGAATACAGGGTGATTCATGAGTGACCTTACATAGACCAATGGTGATAAGCGGACTTCAAGGCGGATCGAAAACCACAAAAGAAATTTTTTTTGTGTGATTGGTTAAGAAGTTACAGGGTGTTTTATGTCTCAGGTACAAAACTTTGATAGGCGATATTTCTGAAACGGCTGGAGATATTTTGTAGAAATTTACTAGGAATGGTGCATTCCGGAAACTCATCAAAACCGCATTCTGAGTTAATTAAAAATCCAGGACCGGACTTGAAAATTTTTGCCCCCATGGTCTTTGTTGAAAAAGTTTATTTTCTGACCGTGCTACTGAAAAACTGTCATCGAATTTGAAAAGATAAGAAAAAACTCTATAGAAATTAGTGATGAAACGTGTACACGTGTAAACGTGTACACGTAATGACCATACTAAACGTTTAAAAAAATTACAGGCCCGTGTATCTATTAATAGGAAAAAATCAATTTCGTTTGCCTGAAACCTCTAAAATAAATCCAAAATGAAAGAAATCGAATTACCTATAAGACTTTAGTAAATTAGTGAGGGAGGTATTTATTTAAACTTTGGGGTTTCATCATAAAAAACCGGTTTTCATCTGAGAGTTCCTTGTAATAGTTGCACCTGCAAATCCTGCAATGAGTGCAATGTTGTTGCTTTGTGTCCCTACTGGGCAGAGGGTAGTTAAATGATGTGAAATGATGCTTTTTATGATTGTCTGGAACTGGAAGGAGTGTTCTTTTATTTTGTGGTACTAGTGTTGGGATTGTTGGGGATTACCAACAACTGATTTCAATAAAAAATAATTAAAAATTTCAATTCCTGTATTTTGTTCCTTTATTCATTTGTTACCCAAAGTCTTAAAACCGCTTACTGTTATTATTGTTTGTCTACAATATGCTTTTAATGAAAATTTAAAAACTCCATCACAACTCCCTGTGATAATGAAAGGCAATAAATTAGTGAAGGTCAAGTCACATTAGGGTTAGCAGGAAGGAGGAAGGACGGATAACTACTGCTATGCAGCGCCATGGGTGGTCCACAAGGAGCGCACCTACTTGAATTATTTTATGAACATTAATTCGAAATTGATACTTTCAACAAGTTTTTCTATCTAATCATCGTCCTTTCTTTATATTTCGTCCGTATATTATGACAATCTGTATCTGAAGTTCACATTCCTATTAACTGTTTACAACTGGTTAACCTATTAACCATCATTTCCCTATCTAAGAATACTGAATGGTTATTTTCATGCAACTATTAAAGAAACGTGTACACGTTTATAAACGTTTAGTGTTGACGGTTACACGTTTAATTTATTACACGCTTTTTTTCATCACTAATAGAAATAATTCCTCAATTTGAACGGCACACCCAAACCGTCTCGAAAAAAAAATGTCAAAGTAAAACTTCTCAGAAAATTATCGTTTTCGAGCAGACATATTTTACTTAATGTTCGTCTGAATTCCTTCAAATTTATTTTTTGACTTGTTTCTGTGGGAAAAATGTCAGTGTAAATTAAATGTTATCAATATTAATGTTATAAACGGTTCTCAAAATGTCCTTTACCAACTTCAATACATTTCCTGCAGCGTTTCCATAAATTTTGGTTTGCTTTTTGAATTATTTGCCTGTTGTTTCTAATTTCATCAGCAACTACCAGTATTCGCGTCCTGAGCTCCTCTCTGGTACTTACTTCCGTTTTTTAGACTTCCTGCTTCATATGGCCCCATGGGTAATAGTCTAAAACAGTGAAGTTGGGGGACCTAGGTGGTCAGGAATGAGGGCCGCCGCGCCCGAACCAACGATTGGGGTACTCATTGTGGAGATGCTCTCTGACTTGTCGAGAAAAATACGGTGGTGCCCCATCTTGCTGGAAGGAAAGAACACGCCTGTTCACGTTCGCCTCTGCAAGCAAGCCGGGCAAAAATACTTGTAGGAAAAGTAAATAAATTTCCCCCGTGAGCCGCCCAGCAAAAAATGGGGTCCTATTAGGGTATCATTTGCAATGCCACACTGCACATTTATAGAAAATCTGTTGCGAGTTCTTCTGAACAACAGAGCGCGGATTTTCATATGCCCATAATAGGTGGGAGTGTTTTTATTCGTTACACCATCCCGCGTGAACTGAGCTTCGATCAGTACACAAAATTCTACGCAGTCCATTCAATGGAACTTCATTGAATGGTTGAAGCCTCTGTACGCTTTGTACGTGACAGGGATGCATCCGCGCTCTTCTTTTTTTTCAAGGTTCCCGATACTCTTGATTGAGAAATGCCCAGTGCTTGCCCAATTCTTCGCGTAGTTGTACTTGGATTTACTGCCACCATCACCACGATGTTTTGATGGTTCAGATTTTCCAATTGAGGTTCAGCATTCGTTGAACTCAGGGAAATATGCCGTGGTTACGAGAAAATTGGAAAACAGACGCGAAACGTTGCATGGGCCGGTGTTCTTCGATTGTGATCTTCTATGGTATTCTCTCGCAGCTGCTCTTGAATTTCCATTGCAGAAACCATACACAAACATACTGTCTGGTATTCGTTATTAGTGAAATGATTTGTGATTATTAGTGAAATCTGAAAATTTTGCAGTTGACACCTGATTTCCCAGTAATAAAGCTTGGCCTTCTGTCAAACATTTTTCCCACAGAAACAAGTCAAAAAATAAATTTGAAGGAATTCAGACGAACATTAAGTAAAATATGTTTGCTCGAAAACGATAATTTACTGAGAAGTTTTACTTTGACATTTTTTTTTCGAGACGGTTTGGGTGTGCCGTTCAAATTGAGGAATGATTTCTATAGAGTTTTTTCTTATCTTTTCAAATTCGATGACAGTTTTTCAGTAGCACGGTCAGAAAATGAACTTTTTCAACAAAGACCATGGGGGCAAAAATTTTCAAGTCCGGTCCTGGATTTTCAATTAACTCAGAATGCGGTTTTGATGAGTTTCCGGAATGCACCATTCCTAGTAAATTTCTACAAAATATCTCTAGCCGTTTCAGAAATATCGCCTATCAAAGTTTTGTACCTGAGACATAAAACACCCTGTAACTTCTTAACCAATCACACAAAAAAAAATTCTTTTGTGGTTTTCGACCCACCTTGAAGTCCGCTTATCACCATTGGTCTATGTAAGGTCACTCATGAATCACCCTGTATATTGCACCCGAATACCAACTGGAAGTAATTGATCTCCAATGTGATGAAATTCTAAAACAGCTTTTCAATAATAAAACGAAGCTTGAATTTTACAAAACTTTGTCAAAACACAAATATCCCAATTTAATTAAGCACGCTCAGAAAATGATGTCGATGTTTGGCTCTTCGTATATTTGTGAGCAAGTATTTTCTACAATGAAGCTAAGAAAATTCAAACTAAGGAACAGGATGACTGATGAACATCTTCAGTGTGTTCTACGAATCACATCAAGTAATTTGGAGCCCAATTTCGACTCCTTAATTAATTAATGGCCCGCCAAAATGTTGTGATTATTGTATATGGCCCACCTTTCAATCTAATTAGTTTTTTCCCCTTAGTAAGATCAATATATCATCTGCATACAGAATCACCTCGGAATCTTGTGGAAGGGCCTCCGTTATCTTATGAGTATATAAATAATAAGGACACTCATTACTCCTGTCATTAGTTTTCTTTAGGTTGTTGGATATTTACATTTTTCTTTAGGCCGCTATTTCATAAGTGGAGTTTCCGCTGTATAAACAGTTTGCAGTTTGAAAGCAGACTTTGCTCGAGATTGAAGTAGGTCAGGTAGGACAATGCATGGAGTGAATAGTGCTGACGACCTGAGGAACAGTACAGTGCAGATCAGACTGTCGAAGTGCAATGATGTGAAAAATAAACTTTTTCTAGAGAAATAACAAGACCTGAATTAAAGGCTTTAAATGTTGTTTCTTTTATTTTTTCAGTTGAATTAATCTTGTATTTACTGATAAGTAATTTAATTAATTATTAATTTAGTTTTCATTAAGTTTATTGTTATAGGGAACATTTTGTAAATAAAACTTTTATTTTTTCAGAGAAACGCAATTACGCCTTTATTTCATTATTCCCAATAAGAGAGAGACAGAAGTAATAAAACTTATTACATATTTTATCCAGCAAGAAAACTAGGAAAAGCAGACAAGATACTGTTAAAATGGGAAGGCCCATATTATGTAGTTGAAAAGATTGATGGAGTTCATTTTAAGATTGTAAAATCAGAAAAGGAAAAAACCCAAAATCAAAAACAGAAATAGTTCATGTCTCTTGCATATTACCTTACTTTTCTCTTGGTTTTCCTCCTTTGTCAATTGCTTTTCCTAATTTGTCGAATGATTTTCCCATTTATTAAAAGCCGCTTTAACTAGGGAAACAATTCACTTGACAGCAATTTATCACCGCAAATTCTAGAAGGAACAGATGTCGAACGATAGCGTCGTAAAATTGGCTGATGTCACAATTATTATAATTAGCACATTAATTAGACATTGACATTTATTTCCTGCTAAACCGTGTTATAAAAATAACTTTGGTTTGATAGATAAAAAAGATTAGATAAGACAAGGTATTTTTTGATATTTAGAAAGGCAAAGATAAGGTAAAATTCGCGAAAAAGCGAACAGCGCTTCTGCTCGCTTCGCGATTTATCCTAGCAGTCCCTCTTCATTCAGGTGTTCTTCCGGCCGAATCATCGAATCCTTTTACTGTCATGCAATTTTCTAAACCAATGAGGAGATAGCGTCATCATTGCATCTTTCTTGTTTATTGAGATCTCGTCATTGCGCCTGGTCTTTCGTACTGTCTGTTTCGTGTTCCAGGTAATGCAGAACACGGTACTCTAGGTACGACTATTCGATATTAGAGGGCGCTAGCTGTATTGAATGTAGTTATTTTTATTTAACAGCAGGTATTATTAATGAAAACAGAATTTTCTCGCATTTGTTACTTTAACGACGAGTCGTTACACTGAACTGAATTGATAATAATTTTATTTTCATTTTACCCTAAATATAAATAATGACACTTTCAACCGGCTGTATGCACAAGGGTGTCCAAGCTATAGAAAACTGAAGAAGAAAAAATTTACAACCGCGACGCAGTTAGGTACTTCGGGCGCCACAAAAGTTAACATCATTAAATTTGCAAATAGTTTTTTGGTATTTTATCGCGAATAACATTTTATCACAAGCGGGATTGAATGTCTACTTCAAATTTTCAGCTCTCGGATTTTTTCCGTGATTTGCTTTGTTTTTAAGTCAGGCCGAACTTTTTGCCGAACATTCGGCAATTCGGCACAATTTCGGGCCGAAGCTTCGGTATTCAGCGATTCGGCAAAATCGTCATTCAGCACATCCCTAGTTAATTTCTGTCAAAATTGATTCGCAAATTATTGTGACCTTGCTTGTGACTACTTAGACTGAAGGCTACTATATTAATTTTATGAAAAAGATCTTATTAAAAATTTTAAAGTTTTTGATCTTTGATGAGACTAGCAAGAAGTGTAACCTTTAAAAAAATCAAATCAAAATCTTGCTTAGTTTTCGAAAAGTGGAAGATTTTCACAATTTCATAAAATAATGGTATTTTCTCAGTAAATAAAAAATCACTCTGTCTATCTGATTAGGGCAAAATAAGTTTTCAAGCAATCAGGGTTTTTTTGCTCACAAAGTTCTTTTGACAAATCGAAAATAAAGTTTTTTCTCATTTATGATGCCAACTTTTTAGCGAATCATTCTCAAAATTCGTTCTCACCTCATGTTCATTGAGCAAATGTATATTTTCTGTTTTGTTCTCGATGACGTTACTGAGCTTCCTGAGCACCTCATCGGTTCGACTCCGCCTTTCCTTCCCGTCGCTCTCAGCTGTCGGTTCTTTCAGCATCAGACGAGTCTTGCATATGTCCAGTTCGTCCTCGGCGCAGATCTGCTGATCCAGGAGAGTCCAGAACTTTCTTATTTCCTAATTCAGAACAGAACTAAAAATGTTTATCCTCTTAAGTTGTCAGAAAGTTACCTTGAACTCCTTTTTTAAAGCTTCTATCATTTGGATGTGATTTTCGCCATCTTTTATCGCGGCCATACTCGAATTTTTCAATTTTCCCAAGCTAATTATAGCTGTAATAAGTATTAAGAATAGGTTGTCTTACATTATAAGTAATCCTGAACCGACCTTTCAATATCAACTCCTCGCTCGACGGTTTCCAGCTGCCCTGCAAAGACATCTGCTCGTAAGTTTCTGTTCTCTTCTTCATCGTGAACAACTTGAACTCGTACTTCTTGAGTGCATCGTTGGTTTTGCAGAAAGAGCACCTGGGAATCCTCTTGTTCTTTTTATCTGGTCGAAGATGGCACACAGTCGCCTGACGGATTAGGGCTTTATCGACACTGATGCTCGGGTTGCCGTCAGATGTGATTTTGTACAGACCTTTTATTCCACTTAATAAGTTATCTCTCAGTTTGTTCAGTTCGTCATCCCAGATTGTGATGAGATAGAGAATTGATTGCTCACTTGTGAAGCTGAAAACAGATGACTTTGAATCTTCGATATCAAAGAGAAAGTGTAAATTTTTCTTTGTAAACTACTTACTTTAAATCGCATTTCACGTTAGCTGTGCAGTGGACGGTTAAAATCTTTGACACTAATTCTTCGTAATGATTTCCCAAAGTAATACATTCTAACAACTCGCTGAACCACTGACCGACAGGGAGGTTAAACTTCTTCTCAAAGAAATCCACTGTTGCTGTTAAGGTACAACTCTCCTTGTACGCCTGATAAGACTGAAACACACTAAAGTACAGTCTTCTGATCAAAGCATGAGAGCACAAACAAACCTTCTTTCTGAATTTCTTGATGTAGTCCTGCTCGATTTTATTGCAGTCGTCTCTGAGACTAGAGTCCCTGAGAGTAGGCGGCAGCTGCAGTCCTTCTGGCTGGTTTCGGTGAGCATCCAAGATGTCGGCGAGATTGTGCATGGTGTGAATCAGTTGCAATTTGTCCACTGAGAGCCCGACTTCTTGCTCATCTCGGTTAAATCTAGCCGAGTACTGAAGTACCTTCCGATACTGTGCCACCGCCTCCTGGGGATCATGAAGTAGTAGGTGAACGCCCCCTATGCCTAAGAAATAAGACCCATCGTTGATTCCATGACCATGACCAATGACGGTTTATGTAATCAGCAAAAATATTGACAAAGAAAATATTGACTGACCGTTAATTGCAGAGACGATCTTCCTCAAAGCATCTTCACCCTCGTTGATGTTTTTTTGTATTAGCGCTTCTAGCAGTTCCTTCATGGACGAGACTTGTTTTTTTGTGACCAGATAGCGTCCTCGTACTGTACTGGGATTACTGCACGCTTGTCTTATGTAAAGTAAAGGAGCCAGAATCTGAAAAATCAATGTATCAATAAATATATTATTTATGAGACTGTAACATGGTACCCGTTAGTTAAATGGCTTATCAAAATAAAATAAAATTCTTCTATAATACTACTAGCGCCATCTCTCGTTGAGTAGATCTATCTCTAATTTCCTGACTAGAAGTGTGATTGACATCTTCGAACCTTTAATGTTACCTTCATCACAGACCTCCATTTATCTCTCACTGTGATTAGTGGAAAGCCACATCTGCAATGCAGTACACTTCTGAGGCGACTCGCATTGAATGCGCAAAGACGAGTTTGCATAAGTGTCCATGCTTCATGGTATTTGATTTTTTTCTGAAGACACGAGAGTTTGTTGCATGAGATATCTTCCTTTTCTTTCCCAAGACAATCAGTCTGGGTGAGTTTGTTGGTTTTCAAAATAATTATTCTAATTTTTTTTTCAATTCACTGCCATATAGTATACACAAAAAACCATAACAATTATTACTTAGCCCAAAGTACTGTTATGGTATACTGTTTTCTCCCTTTCTCTGAATTTATTATTATTATTTTTATTTAAAAAAAATTATACCATAAACAAAATAAAATTTTAATTATTCTTTGAGGGCACTCTCTTTCCCAGTTGGGTTCAGTTGCTAAAAAATTGTGGTTTTAATTTAACTTGAATTCAAATTTGAATTTTTTTTGAACAAATAGTCTAATTTATGACTTGACAGAATATCTATTTACAGAAAATTACAAAAAAAAACCTACCTCGAGCTCTCTGATTTCTAAAATTTGTTAAAACTATACTCTAATAATTTAAAACTAATTATAATATCAAAATCTTACAATATCCCTTTTTGCTTTGTTTAGTCTTCTATTTCTTTCTCTCTCTCTATCTCTTGCTGTTTCTCCGTAGAAATTTCTTTTTCTAGTCTTTTGATTCTCTCTTTCACTCTCTGTCTCTCGCTGCTTCGCTTCACTTTTTCCTGATCTTCTAATTCTCTCTTTCACTCTCTTCGTCTCTCATTGCTTCTCTTCTTCTTCTTTACAATTATCAAAATTTCTTATACATGTTTCACAGGTTCTCCAAAATTATTTTTCTGCTTCTCCTTCCTTTTTAAATACAGTGAAAACCGGATATAACGACATTGAGGGGACCATCAATATGCGGTCGTTATAGCCGATAGTCGTTATAGGCAATTAAATGCATTTTTTACTAACTGACACCACATACCACATGATATTATGTATGTAAATTCAAAGGATTAAGAGGTTTAAATAAATAATACGTATATAAAGGCATCACAATGTTCAAATACATATTTATCTACCAAAAATTTATTAATTTTTGAGGATACAGATAGGTATGTACAATTTTAATTTTTTATTATGTTCTGAGATACATATTTAGTATGTATGTACATATGTATGTATGTATTTTATAACAGTCTCAGTTCGCTCCTGAACCATCCTATTCGGAGAAATACCTAAATCACCTCCATTGTCCGATCACGCAATAAAAAACCAAATAAAAACAGGCCCTCGCCCGACCACGGGAAGCGTAAAATTCAGAATTTACAGCATAAACATCCGTCGGTCGTTATAACCGACACGATTCCGTGAAAAATCCAAGATCACTACGTCGCTATTACCGATACGTCGCAATATGCGATGTCGTACTAAACGGTTTCTATGAAGGTAATTTTTATGAGACTAAACTGGGACTTCGACATTTGGTCGTTATATCCAGAACGTCGTACTAAACGATGTCGTTATAATCGGTTTTCACTGTATAATTTTTAAGTTCCAAATTTTCTTGATATCTTCTAAGTTTCTTTCACTTCTTTTCAAGTTGATTTTCTTTATAATTTATCCCCTTCTTATCCAGACTTATTCTTTAGGTTGTTTATAATACCATACACCTCACAGGCATCTGTAGGGAACAAGAAGATAGAGCTCTCATTATTCGGTATAGATGAAGTAACAGACTGGCCACTCACTCTCAAATTGCCATCAGCAATCCTTTCGCCTATTTCAGCGAAATATCTGCTGAATATAGTGGCCTTTAACTGATCATCCTTCATCTGTACACCACCGCAACTGATATCCCCAATACCGGTCCTCTTAGCTTTTCTACCAAACTTTCCGTTCACAAACCCCCACAACCCTCTAGTATTTGAATGCTTCACCATATTTCTCTCATATATGTCTTTAGCCACATTCACTTGTTTTTTGAAGAATTTTTCATGTTCAATATATCTATTTTTCAGTTCAAGATTATCTGGATCTTGTTTAGTTTGTTTGTATAAGTAGTTTTTCCTATTACTCGATTCAATAAGCGCAGGGGTAATCCATGCTTCTCTAGGTTTATTCTTTCTCCTTCTACACTTCACAGACGCTCTCCTGCTGAACATAACAACCCTATCCACAAGCTTTCCAACAGAAACATTCACATCATTAACTGTCTCAAGTTCGTCCCAGTTCTCCGCCTCACATAGTTCAGTCAACACCCTAAAGGTTGCTTTACACGATGCCAGTAACTGGTGCGAGTTACTAGAACCGAGTACTGGAGTTTAGTAACTCTCCTAGTGTAAACAAATAATTTTATATTCCAATAACACTCGTTCCAGTAAACCGTTCCAGTCGAGTAAATAGAAAGCCCTTCTATTCACTGGCACAAGTAGCTACCCCCACCGTTCGTCCTACTGGACTGGCATGGGCACTAAGCTGGTGTAGAAGCTACCGATCGCCACTCGCCACGTGTTGTTTAGTTGTGAAGTTCAATTTCTGTATTCAGCTATAATATCTTATTATCTTCCAATGCAAGCTCTTTTAAAAGTACGTTGGATATTCCTTTTTCCTTTCTAGTTAGCCATTTTCTGACCCATATTCTCTTTTTTTGTTCTAGTTATAAATATTCTACTTCAAATCGCCATTTATATTAGCGTTTAAACAGGGTTCTCCAATGGGCTTTACCGACCATAGCTACTCTGAGTTGGCTCGATCTTTTGGCTTGGGTTCTATTAAATCTTTGCACATCAGAAATGATCTTTGTTTTGTTAAAAGAGTTAATTAGGTTTAATTTCTTGTTCGGATGTGGTTGATCAATTTGGATCAAGAGATCTACCATATTCTTTTCGAGCAGCTCGTGAGCTTGTGGAGGTGTGTTCCCTGAGAAATTATGTGCATTATGCTAGGTACCGCTAATAGATTGAGACGTGAGTGGAATAGGTTACCGACTGAACTCAGACTATCTGATACTCTCTATAGCTTTAAGAGAAACATTGCAAATCTCATTATGAGATATCACTGAGTTTTTCTTTTTTTTTCCTGCTTGTGTAACAACTAATATGTTAATTTATGTAATTTATAGGTAATAGTATGGTGAAGACAGAGACATCGATGTTACAATGGTCATTTATATCTCATCAGTCTGTCACATCACCACCATACTATTAGAATAAATGTGTCGTTCAGAAAGCATTATTATTTTTCAACAATCGGATTGCTGTAATAATTGATATAATAATTCATTATTATTCAATTTGTTTCATAATTTATAGGTTTATTTTTGTTGCCTTGCTTTCTTTCTATATTTGTAATTGTTGTAATGTAAAGGGCTTTGCCCGTTGATTTTTCAATAAATAAATAAATATATTGAATATTCGTACATTAAGTACTGGAAACCGTGTAGACGCCACTGTCTTGAAAAACACTTGCTTCCAGTACTCGGTTCTAGTAACTCGCGCCAGTTACTGGCATCGTGTAAAGCCGCCTTAAAATCTATTTTATGTATATTTTCTTTGGTGTTTGTTACCCTAGTTTCCAGTGTAACAAGAACTGGGTAGTGATCAGTTACCTTATACAGAAACTTGCAAACAATCACATCCAGGACAGACTTAACCATGAGATGGTCTATGAAGAGCCACCATCATCAAGCAAACTAGGTCTCGTTATCGTGTAAGGCAAAAGGTGTTAATATAAGGCAAATATCCCCGCTCCAAAAATTTTTCCAAATACACACGATTCAATTCATCATTAGAGTAATAATTATAATCCCGCATGTCCATGAAACCCCCAGGCCTTTGAGCATACTATTACCTCAGGTTTCCTAGAAAATGAAGAGATAAACAACCCCAATAAATTAATATTTTGTCTAATGCTTTTGATGTTTATATGTAGCACTGTTAATTCACACTTACTAAATCTATTATCCAAGTGTTATACCCATATATCTATTACTCCCATATAGCCAGCTTGAGAGAGAGGCTTGTCTCCGACAGTAGAGTGCAGACGATCGTTTCTCTGTCGCACAGTCTTGGATATTTACCTATGTAATCGTGGTTTGCTGCCGCGACCAAAGAGGGCGACAACGGACGTCTCGGGAGTAAATAATTGGTTACAGCTGACTGGGGCCTCGCGCTGGTTCCATATTGTGCAAGTGATGTGAACGTGAACGTGCGTATTATGATTTCACCTATTGTTCGATATGTCAGTGATACAGATACGTAAATAATAATGATTACTTCAAATATTTTGAAGTAAAGTCAAGCAAAGTAAGTAAAATGGGTTTTAAATGCTATTTATGCAAAAGGCCCCCCCCCCCTCTGACAAGGTGAAAAAAATCTCATTGCACAGGTAAGCACATGAAAGCACTGGTCATTTTCATCATATATTTTGTATCTAAATCATTTTGAAATAATCGTCTGAATCGTCAACTAAACAATTTCGCGAAGGTTCGCTTTATGGTAATATTGTAAGGAAAACTTTTTTTAGGTTTCCAGATCCTGAGAAATACCCCCACACCTACGATCAATGGCTTGCTGCCTGCGTGTGGCCTAAAGGATAAACATGATGGTGTCCTTTATAGGAATGCGAATTTGCTCATCTCATTTTGAAGAATATGATAAGATCACAGATTATGTGTTAACACATCTGAAACTGGGAGCGGTTCCATCCATGAATGTTAAAAATCCAAAAGGTGCTTTGCAGCAACAAGAGCAAAAAAAATAATGATGGTAAGAACCTTTTTTCAACAGCAGTAATCATCGACAATTTTTGTTCACTTGAAATAACTAACACTGTAGTGTAAGTTTAAAGTTATTAAAAAAAGACTGTAAGCGCTATGTTTTATAATTTTTATTAAGCGACTTCAAACTGTACAACAGTAGTAGCAGAAAAAGGTAACAAAATTGAGTATTGAATAGAAATGAAATCTACAAATTCATTATATCTAGAGCTCAATAATTATGAGTAAATTTTAATTACAGTCTGTTCGGGATTTGAAACTCCTGAGAAAAAACGGCGATATTTTTATCCCCGATACATTTCAGAGATAAGGAAACGGATGTGGTAAGCCCTCGCAGTGCGTCGCGAATCATAAGGTTTGTGCAAGAAGAAGATCGAAGAAAAACTGCAAAAATTAAGACTTTACAGATCACAAAATGACGTCTCCAGAAACGTGTGACTTCATTGGAAGGTCTATTATTGTCAGCTATCAGAAAAAAAGGAATGATCTCTGAAGATGCAGAAAATATGATTTTGGTGAATTTCCTTGAAGCATTCCTTTAAAAAAAATAGGAGGAGGTATTTCCGCCTACCTGAAATTTGTAAATTTGCACCACTTGTACTCCCATTGGTTTGTTAGTTGCAGTTCACAATTATTATTGATATTGATATTGTAATTTTATAAAGTTAATTATTTTGGAAGTAAAATAATTCAAATTGAAATATGCAAGAATTGCATATATTAATTTTTTATCACCCTGTATACCCTGACAGTGATGTCTAGGCAGACGTTCCCGAACGTCAAATGTTGCGATTTCACATATTCACAAACAGAACAGCTGACATGTATGAGAGTATCAGTTCATTCTAGAATTATTCTGAAACTTCAACAATAAGTCAGGCAACATGTCATGTCAACTGTCTAGAACAGCTGAAGAATGCTCCATGCGATTGCAGAATTAAACAGACCATAATTGACACAAAAAAGACGAACAGATGTCCGATGTTCCTAACCTTAGCTTGACTCAGTGTTGTCGCGTAACAATATTAATAGACTCCTCATATTCGTCTACTCACTTACCTTCTTAATTTCCTCTCTGCTAATAGATGTTAAAGCCTTGTTGGGGTTGTATTTGTTTACCTTTACAAGAAAATTGTTGCAACTCAATTCGTGCTCTCTCTGATAAAAATATTTCTCCACGGCGCTGAATTCAAACCAGTATTCCTTTGTCGTTTGGTTAGGTATATTAATCTAGGAAAATTTCTGTAAATATCGTTAATATCTACGAAGCCGATGATAACTTACCTGATCCAAAACTTTACTTTTTGCTGAGCGCCATAGGACCTTTGATAAAAATTGATACATGGGCTCTTTGTCGCCGTTCTGGTACGGCCTGTAAAGGATATTTTTCCATATTTGAGCGTCATCATAGGGTTTTAATTGTAAATAATTAATCAAACCGTAAAGATCTGCAATGCAATCAAAGAATTTTAGCTCAAAAACAAATAACTTTTTTATAATAGAGACCTTACCTGAAATTTCCTTCGAAATAGGAGTCCCAGTGACAGCCCATCGGAACCGGACGTTTAACTTGCGTGCCATTTCGGCCACCAACATGGTAGGGCTTTCAATTGTCTGTGCTTCGTCCAAGCAGAGTCGCCACCATCGCACTCGAGTGAGAGGTGTCCCGGGTAGGGCATATCTTTTCTGTCGTCGGAACTGTTTCAACTCCACTTCATTGATTAACCTAATTTCTGACTGCAGTACAGAGTAGGTAGTGAGAACGATATCGTACTCTTGCAGTGAGTGCGGATAAACGGGAGTTGTCGAAAAGCCCTCGTACTGTAAGACTCGTAGCCCAGTAGAGTGTTTCTGAATCTCATCACCCCATTGACGCTTCAGCGAGCAGGGACACACTATCAGCGTCGCAGGACAGGACAGCAGCGGCTGGTCGTTCCAACACTGGGGACACCTAATTGAAATTTTTCGGTCAATAAAACTTTTTATAAGATTTTCTAGTTCTACTACTCTACTACCTGTAAGAACCATAGGTTTTCTTATATGACATACAGGCGGCATGTTGATTCTTTCCGCAATCCACACACTCAACGGCTCCCTCTTCTTCATACCCGCCGCAAATGCACTGCACTGAAGATGTATTCTCAGGTTTTGGCTGTTTTCTTTTGGATACTTCACTCAGTGCACTTTCATACCACATCCGAAGAGCTTCCCGATTTATCTTGCTCTTGGTTCTCTTCTTGGACGGAACCGCCTGCAGTTTGGGTCTTTTGATATCCTCTTCGTTCTCACTGTTACCATCAGATTTTCGTTTGTTAGAGTGTATTCCATTTGAAGGTTTTACGTTTTTCGCAGCTGTCTGTCTGGTTTCGGTACGTTCTGGTTTCAGCGGGCAGTCGATTATGGTCTCGCGGTTATCGCAATCGTTTCCCAGATGGTCGGAGTTGTCAGAGTTTAATAAGATACAAGCAAGGACTTCAACTGTTTTTCCCAAACCCATTTCGTCGGCTAGTATACCGCCCTTAAAAAAGGAAATATAACAATAATAATTCTGGATCGCTTTGAGTTCCACTAACTATACAGGGTGCCAGTTTTTAAAGTAAAATGCATTAGCAAGAAACTTAGCACACTTCAGTCGATGGTTAAATATGCTGAAAAACTGAAAAATTGAGAATTCTTACTTTATGAAAGATAATAATTATATCTTGGGTATAAACATGCATTGAAACTAATTGTTTATTCAGAATACTCTATACTTCAAACCGCGGCTTTTTCTCAGACACATCATTTCTGCAGTTTCATTTCCTAACTCAACAAGAATTTCTTGATACCACTTTTCTGAGAAAAATAACATCGTCATCAGATTTGAAGCATGACGCTTTTTCTCTTTTCCACACATAGATCTATTAGCTATTGCCATTACACACACTGTTCACCGTAAACTGTAAAAAGATACTCGAAATTTAAAACAATCAAACAATGCCAAGATTATTACCGAATCGAACCCTACCGTAAGCGTGGTTTAAATGAAATAAAGGGAGTCTTTCTGTACTACGAGTACACATCAGGCTCAGAAAGAGAAGACAGATTCAGTAGTTCGACTGTTACTTTCAACTTGAACTTTTGAACATGTTCAATGATGACAATTAGTGGCCATGGTATACCCAACAATGAATGAATAAAAACAATATTGTAAGTCAATGGGTATAAAATTGAATTTGACAATTTTACCCATTGTATTAACCCACAATATTGTTTTTATTCATGTTCAATGTCTGGATTGAGGCAACTCAAAGAAAGGTATGCCTTTATTTTATAATGGAGTGTTCCGTTATAAAATAGGTATAGTTCATTACAAAGATGCCAAAGAAGCATGATAGGTTAATAATCTGTTTTCGAGTGTCACAGGCAGTCGATAAGAAGATAAGTAGAAAAGAAAAAGGCATAAGAATTTTATCAACATATAGGTTATTCATTAACAAAGAGATAGATACAAAACACGAGGTAATTAGGCAAAGCGATTCAATTGTAATTAAATAATAATTGGAACTACGTAAAAACAAATTGTAAAAAAAAACTCCAACGAGGAAGTCGATATTCTAACCGGTAGCAAGCTCAGCGAGAAGCGACAAGCCGCGCATTAGAGAGGGGGAAATAATGAATTGCATGGACGAACACTGCAAGGTTAGCGCTAGGAATAAAACTAGTGACAAATATCGAATGGTTTCTGTGACCTCTGAAAGAAAGCCGGTTTCGCCTACCCTCAGTGTGCTTTGAATTTAATAAAGGTCTCTGCCGTAATACGAATTGCGAGGGAAACTAAAGCACCATAATTAATTAATCATAATTGCTTCAATCAGTTTACTAATTGGCTTTCATTTCACTAACATCTCACCTCATTATAGCTTCGCATGTAGCCTAATTTGCATCGTAGATATAATTTTAAAATATGTACAGAATAAGAACTAATGCATGATTTAGTTAAATCGACTGTTTTATCGTTGCCCGATAAATTATAAGTCCTGCTACCACCTTTAAACACCTCTGAATTCCTGGATCGAAACCTTCACTGAGTTATTTTGGGCCAAAAGCATAAATTGAGATTCAGCAGAAGTCTCCTGCGGAGAACTGACTTCGTCACCTGTAAAGGGAAAATAAAATGGGCGTCCAAGGGTTATTACGAGTAATCGAACACCCTGTGTATCGCCAAATAATACGTCCCCGGGATTAAAGCCGCGACATTTGACGCCCAAGCAGGTCCCTTGTTGTTAGGTTTGAGGGGGCAGTTTTCAGGGCGTGACAATTTTAAAAGGGGAAAATATTCAAGTATGCGTTAAATGCACCAACTAAAGGAACATTTTAATTATTAAGGATCCGTGCAAAGGCGGTTGCAATAGCTCTATATCTTATACCGTGTGTCCCCGGATAGGTGAAACGACTCTTATAAAAGACAAACATTTTTTGATTTTAATTTTAATTTTTTGGGGTTCAGCCCTGCTTGGCTAAAGAGTAATTTCTAACAAAATATTAGTTTTGAAAAATCAAGCATGCCTTGGAAATTAAAAAAAAAAACAATTTTTCTGTGGAGTAAAGTGCCTTTTATGTGGCAAATACGCAAAAATGTTATTTGAAAAAGTTGTTCAGAATCAACATTTAGGTCCGTATACCAAATTTCAACATCATAGGTCAATTTTGATCTTTTACATTTACTTTTATGTTTATTTCACAAATCAAAGAATTTCATTTGTAACAAAGACTGATATTGACAGATTGCTATTGCTATGGATACAATTTGGTTTTTCCATGACAGTCTTTGTTACAAAATGAAATTCTTTGATTTGTGAAATAAAACATAAAAATAAATGTAAAAAATAAAAGTTGACCTATGATTTTGAAATTTGGTATAGGGACCTAAATGTTGATTCTGAACAACTTTCTGAAATAACATTTTGTCGTATTTGCCACATAAAAGGCACTTTACTCAACAGAAAAACCGGTTTCTTAGAAATTTCCAAGGTATGCTTGATTTTTCAAAACTAAAATTTTGTTAGAAATTACTCTTTAACCAAGCAGGGCTGAACCCCAAAAAATTAAAATTAAAATCAAAAATTTTTCCTCTTTTATAAGAGTCGTTTCACCTATCCGGGGACACACGGTATATATATATATATAATATCTTCCCTAATTATTATCAATGTCATTACATTTCTGTCAATTTAGTTCTATTATTCTGTTTCATTTCTCTACCAACGTCTTTGTAGAGCAGGGATGGTCAACAGATTGATCGCAGCTAATAGTCCAGTCGACTGTAGAAAGGCTAAAAACCTACAAGTTTTTGAAAAAATTTCAAGATCTATTGGACAAATTAATAAAATTTCTTAAAGAGAGAGATTATTAACAACTGCATACTTAGACTAGCAATGCGATTTATCATTTTCAGCACATTTTACCGGAAAACTGAGCACATTAACAAAAATGATGATAGACAAAGTCAAACAGCATTTATAATGGTTGACATCAAGAAGAAAAAAATTCAACAATTTGTAAACATCAGGGATCATTATGAAAGAACATCATCTCTACAATTGCATTCCTGACAAGAAAATGGCAGAAATTAAGGCGGTGGACTTTGAAATTAGCTTTAGTGATTTCAAAAAAATTTAAAAGTTGGTGGAATTCATCAGTTACTTACATGTAAAATAATAATTCCATTGATCATAGTGACATCTACGAAATGGCTAAAAAATTTGCAGCTACATTTGAAATTACCATATTATGATATTTCAAAATGAAATTATTACTCTGTGCTGCAATATATTTCTAAAAGCAAGGTCATCCTCATCCTTGTTGTTGAACAACTGCATTTGTGTTTTGGTTCAACATATTTATGTGAATCAGCATTTTCCTACTTAAAACAAACAAAAAGTAAATGCTGTTCTTGCTTGACAGACCCTCATGTACTTGCTTCTTTAAGGTTGGCAATATACAACTACAAACCTGACATTGCTAATCTAGTGGAAAATGCTCAGTTGCAATGCTTACACTAATATAAATACGTAGTTACAAAGAATCATTTTCAGTTTTATGTTTTCCCTTTTAGCAAAATAAAATATACTATATAATAATTGTACCGGGTGTCCCAACACTAGTGTCCACCCCCTAAATAGAGCTTAATTTTAAAGATAAAAAATTGAAACTTTGAGGATTTGTGTACTTGATATAGGACCACGGAATGGCATAATCAGTTTCATTAAAAAATATTTAGTTCGGGTGCCAGCGATAAAAAACTGTAAGATGGTGGTAAATTGTCGAAAAAAAAAATTGATTTTTTTTCAATACATACGTAGAAATCGATTTATAAAATCAAAATCGCTTGAAAGAAATGTGAAAAAACTAATTATAAGGCTTTAATTAAATAAAATAAAATTATATAGCAATGACAGGTAGACAATAATCTGAACAATATAATCAATATAATCTGAAAACGGTAGGTGCAATCAGTTTTATGACAAAGTAAATAAGGTCCAAATAAATAGAAGGACGGCTCTTGCTGGGCTAGCCGGCACACTGAACCTGCACTGGACAGTGTCGTAGTATGGACTCATGAAAAAGGTGATTATTAAAAAGATATTAAAAATGTTTTTTAAGGAAACTAATTATGCCATTCCGTGGTCCTATATCAAGTACACAAATCCTCAAAGTTTCAATTTTTTATCTTTAAAATTAAGCTCGATTTAGGGGGTGGACACTAGTGTTGGGACACCTGGTACACTGAACTATGTATACTGTCTCATTTAAAATTTTAACAAGTATATAATTGGTAGATAAAACAGTTTGTCAGTAAACAATGAAATTCAGGTACTAGAAAACCAAGTGACCTTAAACTTAAAAAAAAAAATTCGCCTGCGACACGTGCAAAATCATCTTCCCTTTTCTGAATTGTCAGCGCACACCTCTGGTTTTTTTTTTGTAGATAGCCACAAATTTTTAAGATAAAAAGTCGATGGTTCAGCAAGCATATTTGATAGCAAATAATTACACAAAGAATCCCATATAATTGCACTTTTAGAGACTGATTTTTTTCTTAATTTCCCGGTGGAGGTCCCCCGCACCCTGGTTATGTGCCTAAACGATTTAACAAGTCGATCGCGACACATTTTTGTGATAAAAAGATAAAAGTTGGCCACCCCTGATGTAGAATAATATGTAATTACTTTATATTGTATAGCATCTGGCCTACACTGGAAGCCTACACTTTTAATATCGCTTTTCAGAAAGTAGTTAAGGTCCTCAGTAATTTTTATCATTGTAGGTCTTATCAGTTTTACTTTTTAGTGTTATCTGATGAAGAAATGAAAGTTTTTCGAAATTTTATGACAAATAAAATAAACAGAGTATTCTAAATTAAAATTCCATAAAAAAATACATCCCATTCATACAATAATAGTCAGTCAATTTTTTTTTAGTCAGTCATACAATAATAGTCACTCCTTATTTTAGCCATATCTGTTTTTATTAAAAATGTCAATTTTTGTTTTTCTTATGGCTGCCATACTGTTTTTCATGTCAATCGGTCTAAAAAAATCAAGAAAACCAAAAATCTATCATATTTAAGAATTTTTTTGTTAATAAATATTCTATTTTTACAAAAAATTTATACACCAAACGACAAATAAAATGGAGCCCATAAGAAAAACAAAAATTGACTGGAAATTCTAGGATCTAGTCCATTTTAAATTGTATAAAACATAAAATGGATATCTCATGATGTCTTATGTAAGCCTACAAACTGGCTAAAATAACAAATTCTCAAGCAAATGCCAAAGGCAAACAAATGAACTGCTGAAAATATGGATGGCCATTTCGCTCTTGTTTAAGCTCATCATATTACATGCCTTTTTAGCACGTAGTAAGTAATCATCTGATCTTATGCAAAAGATGAAGGATTAAACTACTTGTTGAGAAGCTCCAACAAGAGCGAAATAGCCAACCATGTCTTCAGCAGTGTTTTGTTTTCTGCCTTTGGATTGAGATCAGTATTTTCTATGAGTCGTAGAAACCACAATTTTCATTTTAAAATAAGAAATCTCGATTGTGAAGTTTTTCAAGAATATTACAGCAACGACTGAAGCTATCCTAAATTTCTTTCCAGATAAAAACCGGCACCCAGGGCATATTAATTTATAACCTACTTTGTTATCAATAGATAGTATAGGTGATTCTTTCTCCACGTAACCGGAATATTTATCGAAATATACATCGAGACCTGACTTTAATGTTACTTTAGTATACAAAGGGTTCAAAATTTCTTTACATTCTGAGGAACGATTCTCCATGTACAACATCCAATTGACGGCTTCTTCTTGATATTTTCTCAATCTTGGCTTTAGTTTTGGATGCTCGGCACTTACTGAAGAAAGAGTTATTTCTTTCCTTCGGTAGGTTTCGATGTCCTTGTAAAGGCTATTCACATCACCAAAATCAACTTTGTGATTGTTTACGCCTACATCTAAAAGTAAATTGCTACAATAAGAAGTTTTCTTAAAAGTGAGAATGAATAGGTACATGCAATGCGATGTTTATTTATTTGTCTAGCCCAACAGAAAGGTCCCAATTAATGGATTTAATTACTAATATACACAATTATGGAAAAATTGTACTACATAATAACATCAGGTAATATACAATAAATTCAGAAAAATACAAACATAATAATTATCCCAAATATTGCACAGTGATGCAACAGCAGTGAGAAACGGTAAACACCCAAGGAGGCTCAAGACCGAGTCATCAGTCACAATCATTACTATTTGCTCTCTTGTCGCTCTTATAAGCATGTTGTCCCTTTAGCAATATAAACCAACATACAAGAAGTATTGTTTGCATTTTCAAGTTAAAGTTGAATTAAAACAAAAGTGAAATTATTACAAATGCCAGTCAAATACCTACCTATATCAAAATTTCATGACTTTTTAATTGATCCTCTGCCTCTACAATATTCTACATAGTTTCATTGGCCGATGCACCATAGGCATTTCAATGGTAAAAAACTTAGGATTGAATTATTGATTTTGGTTTCCCTATAAAGACTTGAAACTTGTAAGCAGGTCATAGTCATAATCAAACATGCAAATACAGTTTTGTGCAAATAAAATCTCCAGGTTTCGCTTTAGAGAAAAATGATAGAGGAAATGATTTTTAACAATAATTTTTAATTTTTAACAATTTGCATTTATTTAACGAGCCATCTTCAGTTGAAACACTTCAATAATGTAGAAATATAAAAAAATTACAATTAATTTTCAAATTTGCACTCAATTGCGGGTTTTATGGAAACTGTGGAAACTTTTTGTCATGGATTATGTAATTAATGACAGGAACATTTACGTCAAATTAAACAAATATAATTTAAACTGTATGCATTACTTACTTTCCAAGATTTTGTTGATAACTACTCAATATCGAAATGTAAGTACAAATTCACAGCAGAAGAGTAGCACCACATCACGATAAAATGCACTGAATGTGTACATGGTGTCTCATATAACTTGTCCCTGTAGAAATCTGAATGTGGCACGAAAAAATGTTTTGAATAAATGTTGTTTCGGATAGTGATCTTTTTCATACTACGTAATTTCAAAATGGTCGACGTTTTATATACAGGGTTATGACACTGAGTTACTTTTTTATTTCGAAGGCCTATACATTGTGTAGCATAGGAAAAGTAACATAGAGAAAACGCTACAGTGGATATTAACAAGGATCTAAGCCACTCCAGTTTAAAAGCTGATAATTTCCTAAGAAACTCAGTAGTTTCCAAGGCAATTATTGTATTTTTAAAAATATGTCATTTATTGTCAAAGTATTGTTGAAATATTCTTTTCACGTATTCCCTATGTTACCTTTTCTATCAAACACGGTGTATATTTTTTAATTTAAAACTAAAACTACTGAAAAATACAAATAACTATACAGGGTGTTTTGTAATTGAATGTCAATATTTAAGGGGGTGATTTTTGGTCCATTTTAAGAAGAAAACTTCATAAGAACGTATGTCCTAAAACTCTTAACTTTTGACATACAGGGTGGTAAAGTTTTTAAAAATAAATAATAATTTTTTCATAATATCTGTAATACCGCTCTGTATATTTTAATGAAATTTAATAGACAGATATTACCCATCAAGAGGCATTTTTTCATGTACCACATTTCGTTTTATCTCCACTACTGACTACTAAATTATGCAGAATTTTACCTGCATAATTTTATATTTTTTATTATCATTTTAACGACAATCTTGTGACCATTGTGACCATTGTGAGAAACAGATTTTATTTTTTTAGACGAAAACCCTGCATCAGACTGAAAATAAACAAGTGATCAAATTTGCTTGGAAATGAATGGGGATTCCAAAAATGATTTCTATTTACAGAAATCAGTGGAGTACCATCAATGTCTGCTAAAATATGCCGGTAAAATTCTGCACGATCGTGCACCATCGTCACTAGTGGAAATAAAATGAAACGTGGTGCCTGAAAAAATGCGCCTTGATGCGTAATACCTGTATACGAAATTTCATTAAAACATGCAGAGCGGTATTACAGATATTACGAAAAAATGATTTATTTTAATAGGACTTTACCACCCTGTATCTCAAAAGTTAAGACTCTTAGGACATACGTTCTTATGAAGTTTTCTTCTTAAAATGGATCCAAAAATCACCCCCTTAAATATTGACATTCAATTAAATAGCACCCTGTATAAATATATTAATGTATGTCATGTCATATGGGTCCCGACTTCATGTTTTGAATTTATTAGTCCTCTTCAGCAAAAATAGCTCATCTTTGAATCACCATGTGCTATCTTACATTTTTGAACGCCATTTTCACAAAAATATTTTCAAATCAGGGCCGGTAGAACAAACGAGATTAAAAATCTTTCAGATAATTACTGAGTTTGAAAATATGGTAAACATTTTTAATGATCTTTTATTATTTATCAGTAATTAACTCTTCTAAAAGGAACATGAATTCACTTCCAGCAATATCAGAACAAAACTTTGGTAATACAGGGCATTTTATAATCCGAACAGCCTACCTTTACATGCATACATGTTGATAAAAATAATAGAATCGTGTGCTTGAGCTTGAGATATGTATGTAATGTAAAAATGTTTTATGTTTTAGCAGGCTGAAGGAAATTTACGACTTCCAGGAAATAAAAACGAGAGAATGCTGGGAACAGGTCCATTCGATCGAGACAATTGAACCCTATGCTGCAACAACGTTGTAAGTGCTAAAAGTAAATTTTGCGGGAAGTCGAAATAAACATTTTTTGTGGAGCAATATAATATATCAGCTTACAAACATTAATATATTAATTACTTATATTCATTAATTAACATTATTGTAAGCTGATATATTATATTGCTCCACAAAAAATGTTTATTTCGACTTCCCGCAAAATTTACTTTTAGCACTTACAACGTTGTTGCAGCATAGGGTTCAATTGTCTGTTTGAGCATGTTTCTGTTCAGTTAGTCTTCTTTAATATTTGTATACTTTTTTCCGAAAACTCGTCCAAATCGTTTCTCCAATATAATTATTAGCTCGACATATAAAAATGCATAGGTGCATAATTATGAGTTTGTCCAGTGAGTGTTGTCCGGTGAGATGCCACACTAATCCTGACTATAAACGATTTGATTTAATGCAATTTAATTCGTACTAATTACTAATTATTATAATTGTACGAATCGAATCAATTATTGTTTTATAATAATTATATTAATTAATAATAAATACTGTAACAAGAGATGCGGAATGCAGCCACTTTGACAAGTGTTACTGTGACAGTACTGTTACTGTTACCCATTGTTTTCTAATGTGACAGTTAGTTAATAGTTTGAGTTAATATTAAAATTAAATAAGGGAATAACCCTACGACGACGAGAACGTTCTTCTTCTTCTTTAGGTTTTTGGCCTTTAGCTTGTTTGTAAGCTATTTGGCCAGCTCATTACTGTTTTTCTTGTGCTGTAGCCATCAGGGTACTCAGTAAAGAGTGTCTGAGATGACTCATTCCCTGAGTGGACTGACTTTCTTCTATTTTGGTTCTTGATGGTGTGAATTGTTGAAGTATGGTGTGGGTAGTTAGTTTGGGACGAGAACGTTATTATTATTGTTTATTCTGATTTAAATAAAGGTAAAATTGGTCAAGTGTCGCTAATCATCGACAGAACCGGTTCCCCTGCTCTACCGACATTGGTGTCGAAATTCACACCCCTTATAATATTATAATTATTATATAAATCAATTTTAATTGTAATTTAATTTTGTTTTTTTCTAGTTTCTAAGCATGTAATGTGCCAGACCTGCAAACAGAAAATTTAATTTTTCTCTGCGGGATTGCATTGCATATATTATTTTTATTAATGGGATGTAATTTATCTGGTTGAATAATTAAATAAATAAAAATAAAATTATTATAATTGAACGAATTAAATCCATTAAATAAAATCGTTTATATTCAGGATCAGTGTGGCGTCTCGCCAGACAACACTCACTGGACCAACCATATGTATTTTATTTTATAAAGTTTTTTCATGATTTTTAGTAATCCGCACACACTGGCAGAGTAATGATAGGTATATTCTCTAATCTGCACATTTTCGAAGTAATGAAATATGGGCTAGTCCGAATATTCGCTACTCCTAACAACTATGTGCCTGATATAATTCGGATTACCGGGACTCTACTGTACTTAATTAACACCTTGTATACAGGTCTTGTCAAATTCGTTGGCGAGAGATTCTAAGAAGGAGGTAATAAAACTGGTGTTTAAAGGGACGTTCCCAGCACTTCATAGGCGCACGTAAAAACCCACAAATATTGTGTTTTTATTTATTTTTTACAAATAAATTATATTTACTAAGATCAAGTACAAAGATTTCAAAATATGTAAAATAATTGTAAGGAATATAATTATCGAATATCTTTATTTATAGTATTATAATTTTAATATGGAGATTTGCTGTGAGGATTTGTTTATTTTCCAAGCAGGGTTTCCCAGAAATATCATCTGTTGTAAGTGTTTTAATTCTTTACTCAGAACTGTCTTTTCAAAGACAGTATAACATTATAATATTTACTATTTAAATTTATCAGTGATACCAACGCCGCTGGAAAATTTCTGAACGTCCGAATGTAGGAGACTCCTTGAAATTTCTAGGAATTGTTCTCGCCAACGAATTTGACGAGACCTGTATCTAGTATTTTATTACAACACTTGAAAGAATCCATTTACAAACCTTCATCTTGAATGGGCTCTCTTATGCCGAAGAGTAGTTCAAACACCAGTTTCAAGCACTGTTTTACGTGATTGTTGAAGGTAGGTAATGGTAAACTGACGAAGTAAATTGAAACGTATACCAATTCATTTTCATTTCGAAAATGCACTCTCAGCACTTTATTTTGAAGTATACCTAAAACATAAAATAAGGAAATTAACGATTTTTCTATTACCTATTTATAACAGAAAATAAATTTCCTACTAATTATTACAAATTCAGTCTATTCCAACTCTATTTGGTTCTAGTCGAATATGAAATATGAAAATGATCAACCCTGTATCTTACATTTTACAGTACACCGACAAGCTTTAATGTTCTAGTTATGAATGTTTTTGATAATGTAATTCTCAGAATAAAGGAATATTGCCAAATGTACCTACAGTTCTGTTCAAATAAATCTGGGACAGTTTTAATTTTCAAGTTTAAATGTGGCTTTTAAATTGAACAATGTTTCCTTGATATTTAGTAAAGATTGCAATCTATTTGTATGTCAAAGTTCAAAAAATATTGAATTTCTAATTTTTAGGTTGACTGCATTATTATTTAATTAATTAATTATTTGTTATTACTTCTTATAATAATTCAATAAATTAGGATAAATTCCCTTTTAGCCAATATATTTAATCAGAGGTGGATTTACAAATGTGCCGCCGAATTATAGGCTGAAACAATGAAGTATAAGTCGCCTAAGTATTATTTTTTTTACAAAACTATGCTTAGGAAAATTTGCGAACCCCATCTTGAGGGCTTCAAAAACAATATCATGGGTTTCAATCAACCTCCTATGAAGCGACATCTGGTGTCCCCCAGGGTTCTGTACTGGGTCCCCTGCTCTTTGTCCTGTTCATTGATGACATCACTCATGGGTTGAATGTGGACTTTTTGCTTTATGCCGACGACCTCAAGATATTCAGGACTGTCAAATGCATTGAGGACTGCTTGCACCTGCAGCAGAACCTTGAGAGGATCTCTGTCTGGCTTAATAATAACCTAGAAATTAATGTTAGCAAGTGCAATGTTCTGTCATTCACCGTAAAACAATCCGGTGGAATTTTTCATGATTATTCTCTTAATGATCAGGTGCTGTGTAGGCCTGAACATGTTCGCGATCTGGGGGTGTTATTTGACAGAAAGCTGTCGTTCTCCTCTCACATTGAGAGGATTCTTGCAGAGGCATCGAGGGCACTTGGTTTTGTCATTCGAAACACTAGGGATTTTACCAACTTAAATACTTTAAAAGTACTTTACGCTTCATTCGTTCGCTCTAAGCTCGAGTATGCGTCTGTTGTGTGGTCCCCAGGCTATCAGATTTATATTGATGGAATTGAGTCTATCCAGCGTAGATTCTTGAAATATATGCATTATAAAGCTTATGGTGTTTATCCTGTAATCGGCTATCCTCATCAAATATTGTTGGACACATTTTCTTTTACTTCTTTGGAGAACCGACGATGCTATGCCTCTTTGGTGTTCCTGGTTAAGTTGCTTGGTAATGCAATTGACTGCCCACCAATTCTAGAGAGGTTGCGGTTTCGTGTACCAAGGGTGGGCTCTCGACAGAATGAGACGTTTTATCTTCAGTCTCATCATACCAACGTCTTAAAGTTTTCGCCGATTTACACGATGTGTGGCAATTATAACGGTGGTCAATTTAGCTTTGACATTTTTTCTGGCAGCCTTAGCGACTTGAGGAGTAGCGTTAAACATTAATTTGCTTTCTCCTTTTTCTTCGTAGATGCCTTGGTCCAAAAACTGTAAATTTGTTACACATTTTAGATTTGGATGATTGTATTATATGGAAATTTTTCTGTTATTGTCCCTGTATAGTAAAGGGCTTCGCCTGTTTATACAGTGTAAAATAAAATAAAAATAAAATATGAATTTGAAGGTGCAGGGGGTTAATCCCCCAACAAAGCGCCGCTGACAAATTTTTTTCAATATTCAAGGTCGAGCAATTTCCCAGCACTTGAAAATATTTTTTGTCTTGGAAAATTTGCCGCCGCAGGCTATAGCCTACCTAGGCTATTTGGAAATCTGTCACTGGATTTAATGAAATCAAGGAACAATATGCCAGGAATACAACTTAACAAAACGGTGTCCCAGTTTTATATGATCAAGTTTTACTTTTCCTTCGAGGGCCGTCTGATTCAGGATCGTCGGAAGCACCTCAGCCTCATGGATTTATTGTGCTAAACCCCCTTTGCTCATGCCATTCATTCTGTCAGTCTGGTCCCCTGAACTAGTTTGTACAGCCCCATCACTGGATGAGTGACATATTCTTCCGGACTCATTTTTGGTTGTCCATATATATTCCCTGTCTTGTGAGGTCCAGAGCTTCGCATTCGCACAGGGCATAATTAGCTGTCTCTTGGGTCTTGCTGTATTCTCGGCAGCTTAGGTCTCCATTGAACAGTCCTATTTTATTTAAGTGTTCCTTTAGAGCAATATGTCCCGTCAGTAATCCCACTATGATACGTAACTGATTCATACCAAGTGATAGTAGTTCTTCAGTTGTCTTCTTGATGAGTTCCTTGATGAAGGCTTTCCCATGTTGATGTTTGGTCTGTTTATCCCAATATTCTTTGTTTTTTCCTTACCCATAATTATATTAACTTGCATAATGATCAAGTGGAATTGACAGTTAAGTTACAAGAGTTGTCTCAGATTATTTGTTATAAACAGTCATATTATAGTAAAAACCCTAAAGCCTACAGAGAATGTTAACATGACCTAGGGTTTTATAGGTACATATAAAAATGCCACAATAGGTAGGTAGGTACATATCGTCGCTGTCAGTACGAAGGGGCCTATCTTCTTAATAATTTATTTACAGAAAAAGTCCAATCTTTTCTTTCAAAAAAGATTATGTCTCAATGTTCTAAGTATACTTTTGTGCTATAAGTATATGAAAAAACAGGTCTGATAATGAATTATATCTCGTGCTACAGACAAAATGAACACTAGAGTTTTCTTCAAAACGTTCTCCTGAAAAGTTGTTAAATCAGAGATAGGCCATTTCGTAATGACAGCGACGATATTATGGATTTTACAAGCAGAATACTTTTACCTCGACTTTTACTTACTTTTGATAACTTCAAGTTCAATTTGAAGCTGAACCAACACTGTTTCAACACCAAATTCTAATAGAAGATGCTCTTGTGGAACAGCAAAAAGTTTCACCAGGCAAGAAGTCCAAGAAAGAGGTAAGACATTATTTGTGGTACCGATTAGGAGGTCTCCAATTTCAAGATTCGCTGACAAGTTTTCATGACTCAAGGGAATAGATACATCCGTCCTACTCGTCCGCCTTTTCGTCATTTTTCTTCGAAGCCCAGTTATTTTGCTTTGCCAGTTACTATATTAATATACGAAATTCGTGATTCCATTCTTTCTGTATTCAACAAAGCAACCAAAGGACTTGAAAACTACGTTTGCCGGCATTTATTTATTCTGAAACAAAGTTTTTTTTGCTGGATATGACTAAACATTTAAAGATTTAAACATTAAGTAGGTACCTACAACATTACATTACAACGGCGGTCGGTTCGGTGTTCGGTACTGCATGCATGCATAAGCAATAAGCAAAATGCATTTATTTTTATTTACACTCCGTGTCCGCGTCCCCGAAGAGAACAATCAAGATCAATCAAGAATTCAAGAATCAGATAATCAGAATTCGGAAGCCGAAGGCTCGGAACTCGGAACGGAACGGGAACGGAAGTCTTGGAACCGGTAACCAAGGAGGAATGGAGTAACGGTTACGGGGTACGATGTGTACGTCACTACGTCAGTGATGTGCCCTTACGCGTAAACAATTCATTAACTACGTTTGACGTAAACAATGTAAACAATACGTAAAGAATGTAAAGAATAGGTAAAGAACGAAAACAATAATTGAAAAGCAAAATTATGTTCTGTTTATTTTGAAAATAATTAATATTTGTTTGTTATTAAATTATTATTATTAATGTTCATGGAAACCCGCACTACCCCACACAGTAGATTACGATGGTTGGCAGAAGTCAAAACCTGAACCACCCAGAGAAGTAACGGAAGAAAATGTTTTTTTATGATTTCATGAAAACACTGGTGCCTACATGCTACATGTCGAAATAGAGGTGGAGCTGGGAACAGAGGTTGATAAATGATAAAGAATGTTTTAAACTTTCAGTTATAAAAAAATTGAGTGATGAAGTACTGATTATTTTATTTTTTTCAGGATTCTCTAAAGCTGCTTTACTTCAAGTTTTTACTATCACCAGTACTCCCTGGATGAAATTACGAGAAAATGAGGGCTGTGGGTTTGATGGATAAATTAATTTCACGGTAACCATGAAGATGGCACGGGTGTCGGTGATGAAAGATGATCAAGGTCATAGAATCATCGCATAAAAGATACTTGGTAAAAAATCACAAACTCGAACATAGATATAGTAATAGAACTACTGGATGGGGTCTAGAAAGAGACATATAGGTGACAAGACAAGACAACATAAACAAGAGATAGAGGTTTTTAGAGGTATTGATGATAATCAGCTGGTTCTGGTTGTAGCAGGCAACAAAAGCGAGAATTAACAACGTCCAGCATAGGGAACTCATGTATTAATATATAAACTCAATTTATTTATTGAAGTTTGTGTAATAACAAAATAAAAGATAAAAGGAGATATGGCTTGTCCAGTGAGTGTTGTCCGATGAGATTTTACACTGATCCTGACTATAAACTACTTATTTGATTTTTTATGTTTTAATTCGTACAATAATTATAATAATTGATTTATATTATAATTATAATATTTATTATTAAATATAATATAAATATTATAATACAATAATTGATTTGATTCGTACAATAATTATAATAATAATTAGAATTAGTACGAATTAAAACATAAAAAATCCAAATCGTTTATAGTCAGGATCAGTGTGGCATCTCACCAGACAACACTCACTGGACAAGCCATATTATGTAGATATGCTTATACATTTAAAATTGGTCTTTGTTATTAGTTGGTAATCAGGAGATCAGGAGAATTATGATGTAGGTATCAATTATTGAGGCAATTTTTACACATTTTATAATCTCAAAATTATACTATTTTATAAGCAAATATAATGCCATAAAAATTGATGTTTTTGACAAAACAATTAATGTGTTTTTAACATCATTTATAAACAATAAAATTTTATTAAACAGTAAAATTTTGAGATTAGGTAGGTACAATGTATCAGTTAATGTAATTTTTACACATTCTGTTATCTCAAAGTTATAACTGTTTTATAAATTAAAATGATGTCACAAATAACATTGTTGTTTTGTCAAAAACATCAAGTTTTATGGTATTTTGCTTATAAAACAGTCTAATTTTGAGACTACAAAAGGTGTAAAAATTAGCTGTTTAATTGATACCAACATCATATTCTCCTGATTATCAACTAATAACAAAGACAATTTTAAATTTGAGAATTCCTATATCTCCTTTTATCTTATATTTTGTTTTTACAATAACTTTAATAAATTAATTGCGTTTACCTATATATTTTTTATCAATAAAAAACCAATAATTTCCCTATGATGCGCTTGTTAAATCCCCGCTTTTTGCCTACAATGATAGCTATCTCTGTTATCTGCTTTGGCCTCTCAATTTCGCCATCTCCCTTTAATGTTGTCACCACTTGAAAGCACAGCTTAGTGTTGTGTTGCGAGACTCCATCCAGTAGTTCTATTATAAGATCCATGAATTCGAACATAACAACATAACCACAGAATAATTATAATTCATTGAATAAAGAAGAAAATTTTTCTTCTTATTTGAATGTTATAATTATATTCTGTGACATAACCTAAAACCTAAACCTAAATGTATGCATATGCATAATAATAATAGTAATAAGAAGAAAAATAGTAAATATAAATAATAATAATTAAATTAATGTTTTCGGTTCCAGTGAGTTTCTCTTTCTCCCAGAATTATTTTAGGTATCTTAAATGAATAACACTTATAATAAACCCTGTGATCAAATATTATAAATAAATGTTTCAATAAGGATCTTGCACTTCACAGTTCACATAGGATATGGGTATCTAGGATACCTTCACTGCATAATAAATGTGACATCAGACCAAAGGCTGGTAAATATATTTTACTACCATACCATAATAATTATTTCTTTACTACTTAGCTGCCTGACTGTTACTATTAAAAATGACTCGTTGAATAATGTAATTCATATTTGGGGGTAATATTTCTAAGTATACTTTTAACTGAAAGCGAAAGTTACAGGTTTGATAATTTTTTTGGATTGCTAGTTGTAAATAGAATTTTTTGTTTCCCGAATGTTTGCGTTATGTCATAATAAGGCAGTGTAATATTTCCTTACCCAGTGTACAAGTCGTTTACATAGTATCGTAGCCTGGATAGATATAAATTAAATTGGTATGCCCATTGCCCATGCCTGTTTACCAAATGGGAATACTCCGAAGTTAAGTCAATTATGTTAACCAGGCAGCTGGGATTTGATTCCATGCAGGTAAGGTTATCTGAGTTTAAGAATGGGGAATATATAATTGCACTTTTGACAAATTCTTCTGACTTTGTGCCTACAAACTATAAAATTTCAGATTTGCACTCTTCATATTAGTTAAATTTCACTTTAAGCTTAATCTCTATAAAATGATATAAACGCCCTTTGGATATGGTATACATTTTAACCTTTAACCTTCCCCACTATAAAAAGATACAATCGCACTTTGGAATAGGTAGGTACATTTAACCCTAAGACCTACCCACTATAAAATAACAGAATCGCACTTTGGATTGGGTCTGAGTTTGGAACACGTAGTAAACTTCAAAAGAGTATTACACATTTTTATAGGTAATGACTTTGGTAATTGTATACATCCGCGGCTCCTAAGTTTCATCAATTTTTTCGGGACCGAGGAGCAAAATAGGGGTGCTGGGTGGGTAAGAAAGTAAAAACAGCCATGGCAAACTAATATTAAGGTCACAACTAAGGCCTCTTTGGCACTACGGTCGAATTTCTATTTTTTTTTTCACTTTCAGGGCAAGGAAAATCTTCGAGATTAACAGTACCACGATTTTTATTTTGAATTTTGCATTTATTTTGAATTTATAATCCGAAAATCATTGCATCAATCCCTGTGCGGACTGGACACGTAATGAAAGCGGATATATCGCTCAGTCCGCCTCTGTGAGCCTCTAACACAGAATAGAATACTTGGCAATTATGGTGAAGTGGTTTTATCCGGGATCGCGGCATCTAATCGGTGCCTCCTTGTCAGGACCGCACTCCCTCCGCACTCTCAAAACCATTTTTTTACACCGTTTTGTGGCTTTCCCTTTCATTTGCCCAGCAAATGAATACCTTCCTGGTGTTACTATAGGTATGTTCTCCACCCCTATATAAGTTCCATAGTGAAACTGTAGGAGCCGCGGATGTATATAATGACCATGACTTTATTTTTATTGGGAAAATAAACAAGTATAGTCATTGTAATCAATACAAGTGAATCAGAAAAAAATACTATTGGATTATTAGAGCTTTCTGTGCTAGGCTGGCCGTCCTCTCTCCCTTTTTTGGCCTAGAGGTACACTTTTCGCTTCGATGGTTGTACAAGCAAAGGTGTACCAAGGTACACCTTTTGCTTGATGTCCTGTGATTTACGAAAACTATCAAAACATACCCATTTCAAATGGGTACTTTCCAGATTTGTACATCTTCTTGAGTCAAGACTTCTGTGGTATTTCTTGCTTTTGTATAAAAAAATGTTTTTTATCTTCTTTTTCTTCAAACCTTTTTGGTTTTAATTTCACCCACTGATAAGCATCTGTCCAAATTTTAGTTGTTATGCATGCATGCCAAAGAAGTCAAAAATTATTACAATAAGTTATGTCTATCATTTTCATGTTGTAGCAGATTTGATATGGAGTTGATGTTATTTTCTTAAAGCGCATTTTGTCAAATGTGGCATATATTACTTTTTGTGCATCACCTTTAATGAAAGTTTGAAGTATTTTTTTATTGTTTATTCATTTCTTTTTAAAGCGATTTTAGTCTTTTTTAAAGTGAGTTTAATTCCAACCCTTTAAGAATATGGCGTTAAAGAAGATTGATATAATATTCAGCCTGAAGGGAGTGCTATATTATTAGGATGCGTATAAATGTTTTCCCATAGCTTTGTTTTAGAAATAGATGGTGTAAGTTATATCAATGAGAGAATAGGAGGTAATCTTGAAGTATAGGGACCTGGCTCGTACGTTTCAGGTCATTGGTCTGGTTAGGTATTTTTTTCCCTGAAATTTCAAGTAAGTAAAAGATAAAATATAGATGACATACAAAAAAGCATAAGGGGAAGGGAAAAAATACCTAACCTGACTTAATGGAGGGTCAATCAGCAACGGTCAGCCGCCAGGCTGGTCCCTATACTTCAAATTAACCGAATAGGAGGTTTGTTTGTTATAGCCATGTTCTTTTGATGTGAATTTTCGAATCGTATGAATCATGATTTAATAAATATTTATATCTACGTATTAGGGAATCCTTAGGGTACCCAGGTACCTGTTAAGACGTCGCTCACTCAGGTAAACATTGATATACCCGGTAAATTTGTAAATTTACCAACTAAACCTGTATAAAACGGAACCCCCAAAAATTAAGTTTAAAATCTGTATAAACAGAGCAGCAACATAAAACCAGTTTTTATGGGCTGCACCTGCAAGAAATGAGATCACGCAGGAATTGGCTTGGCAGACCACCCTGCCAGTCGTCTATACGACTATGCGCCCTTCAGTTGTGCTTCAGTAGTGAGTGTCTCATATTATCTGTTTCGTGGTTGGGTAAACAATACACTCTCTGCTGCTTTGATAATCACTGTCTCTTTTCCTCCTGGCCAGTCCTGGTGCCTGGCTTCTTTCTAAGTGCACCGCACACCCCCTGCTCTCACACTTGTTGTCGCCAGTCGGCGTGGGCTATTATATCTAGTTGGCGAAATTTTGATAAGATGCCTCCGAAAAAATTATGCTTGGCTTGGGATTATTTTACCGTTGTTGAGGGGGATAAGAATGTGAAGGCCAGGGTAAAGTGCAATATTTGTGAAAAAGGCATTCATATATTAATAACTGTATTCAAGTTTTTCAAATTAATTAATTTAAGGAAATAGGTGTCAGATACCCGCGAGTACCCGGGTAATAAAAAGGGGTATCCGGGTAGCAATTTCTGCCTGGTATGGATTCCCTACCATGTATCCTAAGTTCCATCAATTTTTTCGGGACCGAGGAGTGACATAGGGGTGCTGGGTGGGTAAGAAGCTAAAAACAGCCATCGCAAACTAATATTAAGGTCACAACTAAGGCCTCTTTGACACTACGGTCACATTGCTATTTTTTTTCTTCACTTTCAAGGCAAGGAATATCTTCCAAATTAACAGTAGCACGATTATTTTCATTATTTCCTTTCAAAAAAGCGTGACATCAGTCCCTATAGTCTGGATTCGGTATGAAAGTGCTAATACTGCGCTAATCCCGTGCGGATCCAGCCCTGTATCATGCCGGTCGCATCCTCTACGACGCGGTTGGCCAACACTTCTAGTGCATGCATATATGTGTATTATATGAGGGCTAACCAGGAAGAGTGATTGGTAGTGCCATTTTTTTTTGCTAATCATGCATTAGCAAATCAAATGAATACCTTCCTGGTGTTACTATGGGTACGTCCTCCACCCCTATATAGGTGCCATAGTGAAACTGTAGGACATGCAGATGTAAATAATGACCATAAATTTGATTCGCTTTATTGACTCTAATATAAAATAGAGCAAAAGAACACATCGGACATTCACAGGTTATGTTTCACATGTGAAGTCCATTGAATCGAAAGCAATCAGATAATTTTCATGATTAGGTGGGGTAAGGAGATTACGAATCGTGATCACAAAAGTAGCCAGAGTGGGGATTAATCACATTTCAAAAGAACTAGTTACTTTCAATCCAGACCAGAAATACGTGTTTCGATTGCAATATTATTGTGACCAAGATAACACGGCTTTTGTCATCACTGAATATGGAAGTCGTCTGTATTACTTCACCCATTGACTCATTTGAGCTTATTGTATTTTTCCTATTTATACAGTTCTCGGCTAATCAAAAATATCAGTTCCTTCAACAAATCTTTTTCTGTACTCAGTTTTCTAGGGCAGAGTTTACTGAAGAGTGTATTACGAGCTCAAGTGATGGACACTCACTATAAAGCGATAAGCTCTCTCATCTTGATTGCCTAGTCTGCATACTGGCTCTTCTTTGGAGACCCCTATCTTATGTAGATGTTCTCTCAGTTGGCAGTGTCCTGTGAGAAGTCCCACCACTGTTCTAACATACATTCTGTTTTGATGGACTATTTAATTTGCAAGATTTTGAGATGATTCTTTCATCATTTACTTCTTGTCATGCTGTTCTTTTGTACACGGCTCCAGTATGCTTGTTGACGCTTCTCCCACTCATCTACTTCACCACACATTTTATTTTTTGCACTGCCAAACACGTGTTCAGAGTCAATGAAAGTAACTGTAGCATAGAACTTTGTGCCTTGTCTGGCTAGTTAATCTGCAGTCTCACTGAAGAGGAGAAGCACAGTGTTGACTACACTATACTAATGCCCGGTTGCACGAACGTAATTAAAAATCTGTCAGATAATTACCGATTTTAAAAGGTCCGGTATTACCAAAATATTGGTCTGATGTTGCTGGAAAGAAACTCTACTCCCTTGTTGAACAGTTAATTACCGATAGAAAATGAAGGATCATTGAAAATATTCACCGTATTTTCAAAATTGGAAATTTAAAATCGGTAATTATCTTAAATATTTTTAATTACGTTCAGGTGTATGCAGGTTCATCCCTACCATATTCTAGGTTCATATTATAATGAGACCACTCTCGAAAAATTCTATGATTGTATCAGTTTGTTTCTTGAAAAATTCTAGTTTCATATTTTCTTGTTTGCTTACATTTTTTATGATGACTCATCACCATTGATGGAAATGACACTTTCGCGACAATTCCAGTCACATGCCAGGAATGACACATTGACGGCCAGCATGAGTTCTACAATCTACTGACATACCAGAGGTTTCGACAGTGCGCCAGGGAACTATATAAGAACCGCCGTGGCTGGAAACGAGTCGGTAGTAACTTGGATGTTGGAAGTGAAGTCTGAAGTATACAGAGTAAGGTAGACAGTAGTAGCGAATAGTAGTACCTATATAGTGAATTGTGACTGAGTGAAGTATAGACAAGTGGTGTAATATCTGTGAGTGGAGACAGGAGGACAGCTGGTTATTTAGATTAAGTTTATGAGTTGTATTTGTGTTAGAGAATAAAGACATTTGCAGACTTTAGTAGTGATTTTATAAGTGTGAGACCCCTAAGCCCTAACAATATCGTCTTATTGTTTTGCCTAAATATGAAGCTTCAAGTCCATAGCTATTCAAGTCAATAAAAATTACCCAACATAGCACTGAAATGTCACCATCAGTTCATTTCCGAGAATTTATTCTTTTATTAGATACCTCTACTACAGTCTTGAAATCCAACTTATTATAAGATGCATGTAAAAAAAAACCGGTTATGAAGAAGTTGGGCAGCCCTCAAGTCTCAAATAAAATAAAGAAGCGTGTTTGAAGATGGGAGATCGCATTATTAACAAATACCTTAAACTATAATACAGGAAACTTCAACTGATATACATGCATTTGGTCGACGACACTGAAACTAGCGACATCTATTGGTTCGGGGCGGACCTAACACTAAAATTAGTATGTGAATTGGGTTAATTTCTTTGATATCAATTTACACAACCCCGCTGAAGTAGTTTTGACAGTAGTTTCATTTTATTACTTAGAATAAAGTGAAGGAAAGTAATTGTTTAAATTATCGTCGGGCTGCCCCGAAACGCTAGATGGCATTTAATTTTGTCTCCGCTTTTTGAACGCAGTTTTCTGTATTATAGTTTGGGCATATAAAAGGTATTTGCTATGGACTCACCAGCAAATAAAAATTGCACAAAAGCATAATATTCGGCTGGCCGAATACTAATGGCTGAACATTCGTATTCGGTATTCCGCAAAAATTGCATCCTTACTTATTTGTTGTTCAGAACAGCTCACAGAAAGTGGCTTTAGGATTTTGTATCTTGTATCTTCAATTTCCTTACATCAGTAATCTTTCAGGTACTCAACCACACCCACCATTACCACACTCCGGTTGATTTTGAGTAAACAATAACAAGAAGTCAAGTTTTCTTTTCTGAACATCATTCAGAACGGCTTACTGAATTGAAATGGTTCAATCATGTTGTATTTCTGGTTGCATTGAACGATCATCAAAAGAATCATCAGTTTCATTCCATCGGTAAGTAAAAAACTGATACTTCATTTCATGCTAGATAATTCTAATTTTGAATGGAAAAAATTTAGGTTTCCAATTGACCCGTGTTTAAAAGAACAATGGGTATTAGCTACTCGACGTCAAAACTTTACCCCCTCGAAACAGACTGTCATATGCAGCAGACATTTTCATCAAAACGACTTCTCAACTTATGTAGGCCAAAGGAGACTGCACAAACATGCCGTGCCAAGCATTTTTGATTTTTTGACATACACAGAAGAGAAAACAGTACGAAAAAGAAAACGTAGATCCGTACCACTGGCCAAACATATGCCAATAGGGGAACCGTAAGTTTTAGTTTATTTTTATATAAATTGAATAATTCTTTTCTTTTTTATAGGGTTATGATGAGTTCATCTAGAGGTATCCCGTTATTCCAGCAACCCGAAAGGTAAGTACAATTATTAATAACTTAGGATGACCACATAATATTAAGTTGTTTCTGCCATTACCTTTTCTCAAGTTGAAAGAGGACTTCAGCGAGTTTGCTTTCTAGTTAAAGTTTGCAATATGTTACTAAATGTTTCTAAATAAAAAGCCCTTAAAGATGTATATATAATATATAAATATATAAGAAGACTACCAAAAATATCAAAATCCATCTGGCAACTATGTCCTGTTCGTTGTCATAAAACTTCAACCTCATAAAAAAGAAACATAACTCAACTCCAGAAAATGATTGACACCGGTTATACCCAGTGATTTCTATCACTCTACACCACAACCTAATTCGTAAATAATAATTGAAGGGTCCAATGCAATAACCAGTCAAGTCCATTTTTAAGGCAAAATTAGTTAGCAGTCGATTCTTACATAGTATAAAATTCTCTTTCGTCCTGTGTAATAACCAGCTCTTGATCATAGAAAATAATAAGAATAGCAATATCATCAACTCTCATTTTAATTTTTAATTTCCTTATTTTCTATGATCAAGAGCTGGTTATTACACAGGACGAAAGAGAATTTTATACTATGTAAGAATCGACTGCTAACTAATTTTGCCTTAAAAATGGACTTGACTGGTTATTGCATTGGACCCTTCAATTGAAGGGTCCAAACCACAAACCTGCCATGCCTGTGCATCTTACTTGTGTCATTGGTTTGGTGACATGCGCTCTCGTCAGATATCATCTTCATCATCAGAGTCATCCCCTTCTCCTAAATTAATAATTATTGGTTCAATATCTTCTTGCAAGTTGTGACGTCTCTCCTTTTTTTTTGGAGAGGACGTCTTAATTTATTGGGTTAATTTATTTCTTAACCAATGCCTTCAGACGGGATATTTGGGTGGATTTACACAAATGATACACGACATTTACAAAAATAACGTAAATTTATTGTTTCCTTAAACTGCGATAAACGTAAAATAATTAGTCGATTTGTTCAGCATGCTGGGTGAACGCCCGGTATATATCTTCCCGGCCCAGCACCCGCTAAAAAAAACAGTGTCCCGGCCGCCGCTCGACGATGGGACTACGCCAGTAGGTCGAGGAGGACAAGTTTTTCTGCGGAGTTCAGTCAACTGGAAAATAAAACGTTAGTGGTGCAATATGAGACGAGAAAAGAATGATTTTACGATTACTTTTATCGCGTCGATAAAAGAATGAGAAATGAACTGATTAAAACTCTCGATTAATATTATTTACATGAAATCTATTATGGTCTCAATGTATGAAAAATTCCCTTTATTTAAATGAATAATTTAATTAATAAATTAGATTAGCTCGGGGTAAAATTCTAGTTATCTGAAATGACCACGGATTTTATTATTTGATGAGTGACTGGGCTCGTCTTCGATTGCGTAACGGTCAATTCTCGTTCGCAACCGAAGGTTGACCTTCTACGTGCCTGCTAACTCGTCGAGTCAATACTTCGATTCGTTAGGAAGTCACGGGGGGGGATTATACGCTTTCTCAGAGTAATTAGACCAGGGACGCGAATCAATTCTTCGCTTCACCTGGGTCCACGTTCGAGACTGATAAGCTTTAGGGGGTGACGAAAGAGCATCAATACTACTCTCTCGTGATATCCCAACTTGACTCCTGGTCAGAACCCAGGCTTCGCATTGGGGTAGGTTAAGGTGTGAGCTTGGAAGAGTCAATTCTTCTTCTTCGCTCTAGGAGAAGTCCCGATCAGTACTCGGGCCTCTGGGCAAGGGGGTGAACCATGGATGGTGGACCGGCTATCCTAGATCAGTTCTCTAGGAAGGCCAGCTGCCATCTGCTCCCGTTCCTTCAATCTCGGTCCCTTTATATAGGTACCGGACGTAAACAACAACAACTTCTTATCTTGTTTTCCCCTCGGCTTCGCATTTATTTGCTTGGATTTAATATTTTAATATTTCTCGCTGAATTAAATGTTGTTTCCGTTCCTTCCTAGAGGCACTTTCTGTAAACAACCACTGATACCAATATAAAAAACCTCCCTTATCTTGTTGTCGCCGATTTACCTGCTTTAATTTTAATAATTCACTACTTGAATAATTCCTACATGATTTCTTCTTGCCTTTCGTGGGAATAATATTTTATTTAAATTCTGGCGTCGCTTTCCAGCGTCGCGACGTTACTGTAACGTCACAAAGTTATCTACTTTCCACATTTTTTCTTCGACTTTTATGACGTGGTTGACGTAATTATTCCACTGATCTTTTGTTACATTTTGATAAGCTTCTTTAATTAGACGTTCTACCGTTTTCTGTTTGAAATCGGTGTTGTTCGAAGCCAGGTAACGTTTAACTTGACTCCATACCATTTCAATCGGATTTAGCTCGCAGTGGTAAGGTGGTAGTCTCAAAATCTTAACGTTATTCTTTTCTGCTATATCTTCTATTTTATATTTGTCGTAATGCTCTCTAAATGCGGTCGCAGTTTCCAAAAGTTCACTTTTTATATAGTCTTCTTCAAAGAAAATGTTCTTTTCCACTAGCCAGTACTTGATTTGCTCTTTGTTCCATATTTTCTTCGGAAAATTCAACTTGCGGGAATGGTACGAAGCATTATCCAAAACTACAACGTTTTCTTTGTCTTTCTGCAAGTTTGGTATCAGGGTGTTTTCAAACCAATCTTCATATAGGTCGCCGTCCATTTCGTCGTGGTAATCCGCTGTTCCCTTTTTGGCCAAGAATGTTAATTCGGCCCCATCCACAAAACCGTCTTTACTTCCAGCGTGTAACAAAACAAATCGAGGTCCCCTTTGAGCCGGAATCTTCAGTCCGGTAGTTAGTCCTTTTATAAAAGCATCTCGTGGATTTTTAATTGTGGTGTCCTTCCATTCTTTCGTAACCGAAGCACCAAAATGTTGGTCCAAGATTCATCAGTGTAAATAATGTTTACATTATTCTTCTCCCTTAGTGTTTTTATTTGTCTGAGGTATTTATGTCTCCACGATATGATATCCTTTCTTTCCATCAAAATCGAATCTCGACCTCTTTTACCATATTTGAAACCCATGTCACTTAATAGCCTTCGAAATGTTGTTCTCGAAAAGACTGGCAGGTCTTCTTCGTTGTTCATCTTATTTAAAATTCCCTGAACTGTTGGTGGTAGATTTTGCAGAAAAAAATCGGGGACAATCTTGCTAATTCTTGACTTGACTCCATCATCGTAGATTTTTTCACGTGAATTAGACTGATTTAGATTTTTCTTCCGTTTTTGAGTCGGCGCTAGTTCACCTTTCAGGGCCTCTTTACGGATGTTATAAATTGTGCGTACAGACACACCGCACATTTTAGAAACATTTGTCACTGTGGGAGACACGCTATCGTCATTTTGTAAGTTCAGATGATAGTTCAACACATTTAATATTACACGTTTCGCTTGCACACAAAGGTTCATACCCTGTTTAAAGTTTACAATTGATTCTGGTAATACCGCCATGATATTTATTTTATTTTCTCACTATGCGTGCTTAATGTCCAAATTATAACTTTTGTCAAAATAAGCTGCCATTTTTTGTAATATACTTCATTATTAGACATGCGACAAGGGTAAAGGGGGTAAAGTATTAAAAAGATTTTAGCTCGAGCAGGTCACCAATGTGTACCGGAGACCATTTTGCATGTGATTTCGATATGCCTGAAAAACAGATTTCCACTGTGTACTGTGTAGATATACCTACGTAACTCTCATGCGCTTTGATGATAAAAAAGAGTAAAACTCTTAAATGTTACACACACCACACATGAATATAGAAAACACCTATTTTAAATAGTACTAACCAAATAATAAGTACCTATTTTTATATTTTAATAACTAATCTATTATATTCTAATTAAATCAGATATTATATTATTACGATCACCAATCGCACAATGAAGAATCAGGAAAGATTTTAGAACTTTTTTTTAAGAAATGAGAAAATGTTTCTGTAAAATGTGTAGTTAACGTTGAATCAGTTCTAAAATTTACATTTGCCTAATATAACCAAAGAAGAATCGATACCTAACTGGCAATACTGAGAAGTTGTTTTTTTCCAAAAAATGAAAACGATAACATAAATTTACAATGCACTACTTATAATACCTATCTATCAAATAATAGCCACTTCCCAAATAGAGAAACCTTGATAAATGAATGTCATCATTAAAATAGCAAGAAATAAAATTTTATTAACAAGCACTACGATTTTCATTTTACCTACCTCTTTAAATAGGGAATGTGCTCAAAAATTATTCTTAAAATGTAAAAACAATACCTACAAGCATTGCAATATGCAGTCTATACGTTATAGAAACATCAAAAATTATTATTTTTTGACATTTCAACAGAACCTCAATTATTTTTGTCTAGAAATCCTGAGAATAGAAATGTCAATTTCCTTTCGATTTTAATATTTTTATATGAACCTGGGCCACTGCTTGCATCGACCTGACAACGGTGTCAGTTTTTTACCCATTTAAAATGCAATGCCCTATCCTACCCACACTGCATATTATCTATGGCCATTACTATAGAACCTTTACACTTGTCGGTGTGCTGTCAAATGTATGATAGAGGGTTTATCTTTCTGATAATCCATAACCAACTTGATCCGAATAGAGTTTGAATACATACATACATTAAATTGCTCAAGTACGAACTATAAATTTTAACTTATAAGAAACTGAAGAAAATGGTAGAAATAAAAACGCGCCATACTATTTTACTATTTATTTTGTATGTGTTTTTATGTGTGTGTTTTTTTACTATGTTGTTCTTTTCTTGTGCTATTCAGATGTAAGGTTATGGTGATAATATTCCCATAGGTTTAGGTTTAGTTTTCAGTTTTCAATATCCGAGTGACTGATTTTTATTTGTAAGTCGTTTCTTTATCTTGCTCTTGCACACAGCTAGGTTTTCTTTGCCAAGTTCTTTCCTAGACTGTTATTTCACTTGAGAATCTGGCACTCTCATTTCAATAAACAAGGTAGAGATTTAATTTTTCACAATAAAATGGGTTGCTTTTATAAAATCTCCTTTCTCCCAAAATTGGTTAATTTCAGTATCTTCTAGTTTGATAGGACCAATAAAACAGGGTTATGTTATTATAATATTATAATGTGGAGGTCAAGAGAGTTCACTTACATCTAGATGGTCACGGGTTAAACGATCATGGCTTTTAAAGTTTATCAGAGTAAAAATGTCATTTTGGCTATTATGTTCAGATATATAAAGTTAGAGTTTCAGGCGGGATAAGATTAAATTCAAATTCAAAGACATTGACGGCTGGATTCAAATTCAGGTTTAAATTCATATCTAGAATTATTGAGAGTGGGGTAATTTTAATATTAAATATAGACATTCTTGAGAAAGAAGTTGACATTTCAATCGTCAGAGGGTTCTTGTTTTTCAATCATATCACATTTGCAGAAAAAAACAAGTGGACCTGGAATTATTGTTTTTTATTACATTTGGCACTCAGTGTGTTGAGTGTTGTTATATTATTGCGCAATTAATTTTAACTTTTCCATTTATAATTTCAGATGCGGTTTCAGCAATGACTTGGATAAATTAATAAAGATGACCACTTTCAGTGAAACATTGTGTCGAATTTGGCAACAAAACACAATGGACAACGCTGAACCTTCCTTATCATCATCACTGCTGATGTCAGGACTCGGACAGAAGAATCATAATTACCAAGCACCGTTAACCTTACCAACACCACCAGTGAATCTCGGCAATTACGAGTTTATACCTCTTCATCATGTGAAAAGTGAACCAGAAGACTTGAATTTTAGCGATTATGACCTGCAAAATCGTTTTCTATCGAACTTTCGCACTAATAGTAACGAATTAGATATGCACGATAGTAAAAGCAATATTGTAATATGTGAAAACTATAAAATTGAAAAAAAGGATATCAAAGTAGAAAATACTCCGATAAGTAAGAAGAAAGTGACAGTGAAAGAAGAAATCGATATTGAAGAGCATAAGCCTGGGTATGAGTTAAGTAAGAATGGGAGTAGCTTGTCCAAACTTCATCAGAGCAAGACTAAATCGATCGAATTAATTTGTAAATCTGAGGTTAAACAAGAAAAGAAAGTTTATATGTGTGCTCATTGTTCCTATGAAACGAAAGATAGGTCCTACTTTATGCATCATTACAATCTTAAGCACAAAGTGCATAACGATCTATATAAGTGCACTCATTGCGCTTACGAAACTAAAATTAAACACTATCTAGTCCTTCATTATAATCGTAAACATAAAGAACAAACTGAAGTGTACAGCTGTGATCAGTGCCCGTACGAAACTAGGGTCAGAAAATACATTCTCAGACATTACAACCGGACTCACAAAATGAAAGGCTATAAAAGTAGCAATAGTCCATATGAAATAAAGGTTAAAAACATCCTAGTAGGGAATTATAACCCTCAGGGTGAAATGTATAAATGTGTTCAATGTGCGTATGAAACCCCCGTTAGGATCAACTTGGTCCGACATTACAATCGCAAGCATAGAGACGAAGGTGAGGTGTACAAGTGCTCTAAATGTGATTACGAAACTAAAATTAAAGAATACATAATTAAACATAATCAGTGTAAGCACAAAGTGCAACAAACCGATGTATACAAATGTGCTGAATGCTCATACGGGAGCACCCATAAAAGATACTTGAGAAAGCACATCAAATGTCAGCACAGAAGAGACCCGTTTTCGTATAGCTGTACCCAATGCCCGTACAAAAGCAAGACTAAATACAGCTTGGAGAGACATTATGAATGCAAGCATGACGAATTGACGCATGTATTTAAATGTTCTGAATGCAAGTATGTGAGCAGAATCAAGAGGTATTTGGTCCGTCATTACAACCTCATACATAAAGAACAAACGGAGACGTTCAGATGTTCCGAGTGTGAATATGAAACTAGAGCTAGGAACTACCTGGTCGAGCATTATAAACGTAAACACATGATGAAACCGGAAGAATATAAACTAGTGGGGTGTCCTTTTGAAGGGACAGAGAAAAAGGTTTTCGATATGTTACAGAAAAGTAGTTGTGGAGTTTAGGCGGTTAAGTCATATTTATTTATTTATTTATTTATTTATTTATTTATTATCGAACTTGTGTTGTACATGTTCGAATTCGTTCAATTATCGTGGCATCAATTTTTCATAGTTAGTATGTATTTTAAATCAGGAATACATAAAAAGTTTTTTTATTTTATTTGACGTTATTTCCCAATAAACCTCGATTTCAGAATATAAGGGTTGGTCAGTGTCGTAGGGTCGTATGGTAATGTCATTAAAACAGGGTACAACCTTAAGCCTATCCTAAGAAAACGCTGTTTGATATTCCCGAACAGTGATTTTAGATTTTATATATCGCTTTTCAGAGAGCAGCTCTCAACGTTTCTAGTTTGTAAGAGCCGTAGTTGAAGTTTCCTTATAACTACAAGGACCTTCAGTCTTCCTTAGAACAATCTCATCATTGCCTGACTGGCACATTCCTCTATAACTTCCATCCTGCAGCCTTCTATGTTTATTCCAACAAAGTCTTTTGTGAAATTTCTGCTTTATCATTGTCACTTGCGTGTTAGTAATGTGTGTGAGAAGAGCAAATCATTCTTTTAAAAGATTAAATTCTTCTTAGATTCCTACCACAGTGATTGGGAAATCCAATCTATAACAAACCGACAAATAATTTCAGCTCATCTCTCTGTTCTCGAAAATAACTCCTTTTCTTGAAATTTTGCTGCCGACCGCCACATATAATTAGTTTCAGGAACGGTGTAAGATATATAAGGTGAACTGACGAAAGCTTTAAACGGTAGCAGAAATCGTCACGTTACACAAGTGTGTTGTTGCAGTCAGTCGCAGTGTTTATTTCTGCCGAGCCTGTCACTCAGGCAAGCGCTAGCATAAATTATTCTCGCATATTCTCTGTTTAAAGCGTGCTCTTATGTTCTAATTTTATTAATATTTAAATGTTGGTATGTCAGTCTATGAAATACCCATGGTAGTTTCATCGCATCAACTTCTACAATTAGGCACAACACAGTTTATACCCATTTTTGTTTATCACTTATTCAGAAAAAAATAAATAAAATAGGCTAGCATGACATCCTGAAAGTGGCAATTTCCACGAGTAAGAGCAAGAGGTCAAATCCCACCTGGTGTGACTCTCTCATACACTGACGTTAAGGTTTTGATCCGACGTTCATTTTTTAAATACAGCTCCCGTTCGCTCACCTTATTTATCTTACACCTTGGTTTCAGATGTACAAAAATGATGAGGTATTTATAACAAATTAATAATTAGAAGAATTAATTCGATTGTTAGTGCTAATGTATCTCGTAATGAAAAATTTATTTGGAAAATTGTTATTAGAGCTTTTGTAATAAAATTATTAGATAACTTTGGTATGTGTAATTTGTTCAAACTCTATACCATGAGGCTTTGGATTTCTCCCTACATAGTGGTTATGTTGTCTTTGACTTAGGTATGCCATTTTTAGAGATTTAAAATATTTCAAGGATACAGGATACAGAACTGTTCAGAGACATGTGGTAACAACCATTTTCATGTAACTTGAATTTGCAGCTACAGCAGAGTCCTGAAAGTAAAATATACATCTTTAAATGTGATAAAAAAGTCGATCAAAGTGTATCAATTTTTAACAAAGCATGTTCTGAAATTCATTAGCAAAGTCTGATGGAAACACCCAGTAATGGGGTTGGATTTTCCGTGACATCAGACGGTCATTGGTGTGTGCCATCACAAAAAAATTATAATCGTCATGTAATAAAATAGAGAATACTCCTATTAGTCAATCACACTATCATTTTTGTCCACAACAACACCTACACTGCTGTCATTTCAGTGCTATTTTGATTTTTATTTTCATTTTGAGGTTATAATATAACGAGGCATCACTCGCGAAGTGTTCTGGAACTGGATTCGTATTGTATTTGTTTGCCTCTTTCTAATTGTGGTTATGTCTCGATAATTTGATCCGAAAAGATTCTAGTGACATGACAGGAATGACACATTGCCAGACCAGTGTGAGAGTGTAACGAACAGTTCTACTGAATACAGAATGATTTCGCATTCTGCGCATGTTCGAGAATGCGTTGAGACTAGACACGTCAGTGAAGCTCCTAGATAACTTCGATGCCACCTCAGGGAACTATATTATAAGAACCGCTATGGCTGGAGACTGAGTTAGTTGTATTTTGGATGTGAATGAGAGCTGAAGAACAAAAACGTAACTGGCCTTAATAACTTGGAAACCGAAGATGTACGCGAAAAACGCCGAAACAGGTCGATTTTGTTATCGGGGGGACTTATTTTTGTGGGCCTAAACGAAATGTAAACGAAAGTGATACATCATTTGAAAGCTACTTGAATTCTGTTTACAACGATATCAAACATTTTGGGTTTCGCTTACATACAGAGGGTGGCCTACATGCAAGTGATTAAGGCGAGTTACGTTTTCGTTGGGCCACCCTGTATGTAAGCGAAACACAAAATGTTGGATATCGTTGTAAAGAGAATTCAAGTATCTTTCAAATGATGTATCACTCGATATCTGTTTCCTATGATGATAAGCAATGGGGTAGCTACCCCTGCCAAGTTGTTACCTTTCCGATGGCCCACCCTGTATAAAAAAATAATATAAGGAAAATATCGTGTGATCCACAAAATTGTTCATCAACTATAGAGCCTTGGAAGAGATAGATAGCTATTTCAGTCATGTCTGAGCTCATTGCACCTGAGCGCACCTACCATCAATAGTGGCAATAGTTTGCATTTTATCTGCCGACTGGCAGACATGCTTCATTTTTTCCAAGGCACTAGTTGATGAAAATTTTTGTGGATCACCCGATATACAGGGTGCACCATGTATCCTTCTCTATATTGCTATCTCCTGAACGCTAACAGATACAGGGTCGGTTAAATTAGAGAAAAGATGCGCAGTTTTGTGGCAATCTCGAATTCGTCAAAACATGCAAGATATCTGTGACCGTTCCTGAAATATCCTGAAAAAACTGAAAAATCGAGATTTCTTATTTTCCTCATATCTTTTTTATTATTGGAAATTAATAAATAATTTTTTGCAGGCTTACATAAGCCGTTAAGAGCTATCCATCTGACATTTCAAAAATTTTCAAGGCCTACTAGATCCAAGAGTTTTCACAGTCAACTTTCGTTTTTCTTATGGCCGCCATATTATTTTTTTATGTCGTTCGATATGAAAAAAATAATGGAAACCAAAAATTAATAAATTTTAGAAAAAAAAAATTCTTCTTTTTTCAAAGAAAAACCTAATAAAAAATCGTCGAAAAACGTCAACATTTGTAAAATACGCCGAAATAGTGCTTGCCTTATGGTTTTTTAATTTATCTATGAAATTCGGTCTAAAAATGTGTATTTTTTGTAAAGAAAAAAGAAGAATAAAAAATTTTTTAATTTATTTTTTGAAGTTTAACAATTTTTTGTTTTTATGATTTTTTTTATACCGAAAAACATAAAAAAACACTATGGTGGCCATAAGAAAAACGAAAGTTGACTATGAAAATTCTGGGATCTAGTCGGCTTTGAAAATTTTTGAAATGTCAGATGGGTAGCTCTTGACGACTTATGTAAGCCCACAAAAAATTATTCATTAATCTCCAATAATAAAAAAGATATGGAAAAAATAAGAAATCTCGATTTTTCAGTTTTTTCAGGATATTTCAGGAACGGTCACAGATATCTTGTATGTCTCGACGGAATCGAGATGGCCACAAAATTGCGCTCCTTTGGATTTGTTTAACCGACCCTGTATCCGTTAGCGTTAGGAGATAGAAATATAGAGAAGGATACATGGTGCACCCTGTATAATATGCAGGTCATTATAATAGAGCCAGAGGTGCAAAACCACTAACGCCATTGCGCCAAGGTGATAAGGTTTTTTCCGACGACCACCCTCGAAAATGACAAATAGCACACTACTTAAGGTACTTCGATTCGAAAATGACAAATATCAACCTAGAGATGAAAAGTAAAATATCACACGGGGGATTGGTCAATGAAAGTCAGTTAATACCCGTTAATTTAGGCAGCCCACAATACATCTATTCATAATATGGCATAACTTCGATTTCTAATAGAATTTTAAATACTATTTTACGTTTTTTATGTAACAAGTTTAATAATGATGGGTCTATAACCTCAAAATAAAAAATTTCCAGATATAAGTGATCACGAGAAATTCAATGAAAATATTTTCAACATGGCCGCACTTCCGGAAATACCAGAAGTTGACACCTCTACTTCGTTATTTTAACGGAAATACCCTGTAAAATATTATATTTTTTAGATTTCTGAAGAAATCGAATACAGGTGGCTTTCACCATTGGAATTTAGATTGAGCGGTTTAGGAGTTACATACATATCGTCGCTGTCATTACGTAAAGGCCTATCTCTGATTTAACAACTTTTCAGGAGAACGTTTTGAAGAAAACTCTACTGTTCATTTTGTCTGTAGCACGAGATATAATTCATTATCAGAACCTGTTTTTCATATACTTATAGCACAAAAGTACACTTAGAACATTGAGACATAATCTTTTTTGAAAGAAAAGATTGAACTTTTTCTGTAAATAAACTATTAAGAAGATAGGCCTTTACGTAATGACAGCGACGATATAAACAAGTGAAAATCGAAAATTTTCAACTTCAAAGCAGTGTAGAACTAGAACGCGCGGCTCATAAGATATCTAAAAACGGTTTACATGTCCCTATCTTAACTTTTCACATAGTATCCTACTATGTGGTTTAAATTTTAATACAGGGTGATGAAAAATCGGATAATTCGGAAAAATACTCCACATATGTCCGTATTCATCAAACTTCAAAATACAGGGTGTTGAGAAAATGACGGATAAACTCTTCAGTACATTGTAGGGGACACTCAGTGTCAGTAGAGTATGGGAAAAATAATTTAAAAAATTCTGTATTCATAGTATCCTACTATGTGGTTTAAATTTTAATACAGGGTGATGAAAAATCGGATAATTCGGAAAAATACTCCACATATGTCCGTATTCATCAAACTTCAAAATACAGGGTGTTGAGAAAATGACGGATAAACTCTTCAGTACATTGTAGGGGACACTCAGTGTCAGTAGAGTATGGGAAAAATAATTTAAAAAATTCTGGTCTTCAATTTGGTGAGATAAAAAATGCCAAAGTTATAACATTTTACTATCTTTGTTTTTCAGTATTGCAAAAAATATATGATTTTACAGATATAAAAAGGGTACCTACTTTAATCGTTATCAATTAAAAAAATTGCTTAAGATGTATTACTGGCTTGGAAAATTTAATAAGATTTTTTTCTTTTCTAAGGTGCTGAAAAAAAAGCATTTGGCAACAACGGATTTGATACCTTGACTACCTACATTGTTAGAAATTAGACGAAATTACCAAATACCAACTGTTATCGTGATAAACGATAAACGTTGCCAAATTTATTGTTCAATATTTTGCTTATATCTTTTAAAATGTAGCTCTGGATTTTAAAAAATTATTTTTCCCGTACTTTACTGAGTGTCCCCTACAATGTACTGAAGAGTTTATCCGTCATTTTCTTAACACCCTGTATAACTCTGGGGTTATATTTTGAATTTTCTGACAGCTGATTGGTCTAATGCTCAAACCCTACGAACGCTAACGAATTCTAAACCAATAATGACATATGCTCCAAAATATAACCCCAGGGGTTATATTTATTGATGAATACGGACCAGTGGGATAAGACATGAAAAGTTAGGATAGGGACATTGTAGAGTGGACTAAGGTGGCAACACTGTCAAGCCATCCTAGTGGATTACAATGTATACTACCGGCGGTACTGGAGACCAGTCATGTTATACACGCCGTTAAGTTATAACTAGTATTAGGTCTTTGTATAATCATTAATAATAATAATAAACTGATTTAAAGCTAAGTGGTTTTCTCTAGTAAAGTATTCTAGTTTAGTAATGAACCGCAATACTAACCAATACAGACATGTAAATCGTTTTTCGATATCTTGAGCCGTTCTAGCTCTAGACTGCTTTGAAGTTGAAAATTTTCGATTTTCACTTGTTTATAACTCATAAACCGCTCAATCTAAATTCCAATGGTGAAAACCACCTGCGTATTCGATTTCTTCAGACATCTAAAAAATATAATATTATTAGTTATTTATGCAACAAGTGCATATAAAGTGGTACTTTTTTTCACGACTGGGAAGTTTGACCGCATGAGCCGCAGGCGAATGCGGCAATCCCAGAAGTGAAAAAAAGGCACTTTATGCATATGTTGCATACAAAATTTTATCTACGAGTGACTTAAATTAGAACGAAAATTTATTATTATAAAAAAAAACTTTCCAATGCATTCATATCTTATGTAAGTGTTTCTTTGAAGCTATTAAGGCTTTTTTCATCACGTCAGTTCATAAAGGTGACATATTGCTTAATATACGCTTCTTTAGATTTTTGAGGTAGGTACCTAACAGATTTTGTGCAGCCATATTTGATTGAAAAATAATTTCTTCTGGGGTAGAAGATATTTCATATATTGAATCATCTACAATGGTATCCATTTTAGGTATAATTAAACGACACAAAACACAAAATATTAATTGTACCGGGTGGGCAGATAAGAATGCAAAGTGCTGTATCTCGGGAAATATTGATCCTACAGTTTCAAAATGAAAATTTTCCAGACATAAGTGACTATGCGAAATGCAATGAAAATATTTTCAAGATGGTCGCACTTCCGGAAATACCGGAAGTTGACACCTACTTCGTTATTTTAACGGGGACACCCTTTATATTATTGTACTTTTAAATTGTCTGGCAAAATCGAATACAGGTGGTTTTCACAATTGGAATTTTGGTTGAGTAGTTTATGAGTTATAAACAAGTGAAAATCGCAATTTTCAATTTTCAAAGCATATCACATTGAAAACGGCTCAAGATATTTAAAAACGGCTTACATGTCCCTATCTTAACTTTTTACAAGGTATCCTACCATGTGGTTTAAATTTTTATACAGAGTGACGAAAATTAACAGATTTTTCATCACCCTGTAGAAAAATCTAAACTATATAATAGAATACCTTGTAAAAAGTTAAGATAGGGACATGTAAGCCGTTTTTAAATATCTTGAGCCGTTTTCAATGTGAGATGCTTTGAAAATTGAAAATTGCGATTTTCACTTGTTTATAATTCATAAACTGCTCAACCTAAATTCCAATTGTGAAAACCACCTGTATTCGATTTTGCCAGGCAATTTAAAAATACAATAATATAAAGGGTGTCCCCGTTAAAATAACGAAGTAGGTGTCAACTTCCCATATTTCCGGAAGTGCGACCATCTTGAAAATATTTTCATTGCATTTCGCATAGTCACTTATGTCTGGAAAATTTTCATTTTGAAACTGTAGGATCAATATTTCCCGAGATACAGCACTTTGCATTCTTATCTGCCCACCCGGTACATAGATCTGGCGCTCTGCTAATAACTACACGTTTCTCTAGAGGTGCATGGTGTCAACAAGCCGAGCACGGAGCACCAAGCATTAGGAGCGGTTGGCGACGGGATGCAATAATAGCTTTATTCGGGTTTCATTTCTTGAATCGTTCAAGAACCGTCCTGGGATTGCGCAGAACTAGTTGCGCAATCGTGCAGTTCTAGGAACCGTTCTCGGATTGTCCTGGAAGTGTCCGCGACTTCACAAAACTCGAACAATTCCGAACTGTTATAAATCTTGTCAATGGAAATCTTTAAAAGAAGAAGAACTTAGAACCTAACCCTACTTTTCAATATGTAAAATTCAAATAAAAAACGCAAAGCAAAGCATATACTGCTCAACTTTTCTTTTAGTGAGAAAAGCGCTTTTGTTTGCGACACGCAAAACACAGTTTATTTATGACTTTGTTTATAATTTTTGTGAATTTACTCAATTTTCTGATAACCCAACCAGTAGGTACCACCTTACCTAGGTACTTAATAATGGAAAGTTCATCTTGCTCTTCCGAAGAGTCTGATGAGGATGATGATGAATTGAAAAAGATATTTTGTATGTAGTCATCCATTTACCTAGGTATGCCTATTACCAATTACTTTATCTAATAATTAACCTGATCAATAATAGTAAAAACAAAACAACAAGTCCAAGATCAACAAACGCCAGCGAGTACCGTCCGTCCGTCCTACCGTCGTCGTGTATCGTGTAAAATGAAAATGGGCATGCGTGAATTGACAATCCGAAATCAGTTCTTACTCCAGAACGAGGACTGGTTTGGACGGTTCTTGAACGGTTCTAAAACGGTCCTGAGTTAAACCAAAACAGAGAACTTCTGTCTCAGAACTAGTTCAGGATTAGTTCTACAAAACCCGAACGCATGAATTTCGACTGCGCAAACTCCTGACAGTCCTAGAACAGTAATAGCAAAAACCCGAATAAAGCTAATGTAATCCAGCGACAGCGATCAGCGTCTCGTGTATCAGCGATCGCCGAATCGAGCCGCTCCGCTGCTAGAACTTGTACTGTACTTGGTTCGTCACTTCGTCGTGCAGTAACTTGTCATCAGATTTATAGCGTTAAATAATGAACCGCTACGGCACTTTATTACACCCAAACTACTTTATTTAACTCTTCAATATAATCATACATTTTATGAACTAAGAAACGTCTAAAAAAGTGCATTTTATGAATCACTCGTAGATAAAATAATATAATATCAAAACACGCCTGTTTGAATCCAAACGCGTTATAGCGCGTTAATAATAACTTATGTGCCTTTAATTTAGAAATTGCAGTATTAGCAAGGTATTTCTCATATAATTATTCCACATCAGACATCACACATAAAGGCATAAAGCAGCATTTACTTTTTATTGTTGTTTATATTATAGTAAACTGGAGCTCAGCAGAATATTCCTGAGTTTTGACTTCTGCCAACCATTGTAATCTATTGTGTGTGGTAGTGGGATTCCATGAAAATTAAATAATAATAAAATAACATAAACAATAATAATTTGTTATCAAAACAAACATAAAACATAGCCTTGCTATTCAATTGTTTTCGTTCTTTACCTATTCTTTACGTATTGTTTACGTCAAACGTAGAGAATGAATTGTTTACGCATAAATGCACACCCACACCGCACATCACTCTGGTGAGTGGTGTGGTGATTGATTGGTGATGTGATGGTATGGAGAATGAATACTGAATCGTTCTTTTTCTTTTTACTTTTTAGTTCTTTCGTTCATCGTTCATGACTACATGCTGGACTCGATCGAAAAAATCGAAATGAAAGTTGTTTTTGTTTAATTGTTGTTTATTGTTTATTGTTTTGGTATTGAATTGAAAATGTTTTGTACTTTGAAAATATGGTTTGATATTGAAAAATTTTTAAAAAGCTTGTAAGTACCTAATTATTCCCATTGATGCGAGTCTTTCTTGTGCTCAAATTCTGGGAGCAACATTTTCGTAGGTAAGTATCCAGCAGTCATTTATTTATTTTTCTTTGGATATAAACATAGAAGTTTATTATAGAGCAAGGTTGATATTATTTTATAGTTTAGGGATTTTCACGAGGTCCGTAAAATGCGTGTAGTTTTACAAAATCGTGACAGTTCGTAGCTTTATACAAAATTTAACATTTGGACTTTGCGTTTATATCCCAGTGAATAATCACAGTGAAATTATTGTGCAAACACTACTAACAAATATTTGTTGGTGCCTATTTGTTTTGTTCCCCCTCAACCTCCTCAATACCGGAAGAAATCATTAAATACTAACAGGGTCATTATTTACATCCGGGTATTCTACAGTTTCACTATGGCACCTATATAGGGATGGAGGACATACCTATAGTAACACCAGGAAGGTATTCAGGTAATGGTGCTCTATCGCGACTGTTTTACCACTACGCTGGCCCCCCTCCACTTTCTCTGCTCGCTCCGAGCCGACACGCTCTCAGCGTTGCCTCATGGAATCCTCTGTAGAACACACACCTCTGTAGATTTCGAGATCAGTCCTGGAGCCTGTATGCCTGTAGGTAGGAAGCGCGCAGGATTGTCTGCAGAACATAGGAGAAGAGCTTGCATATGGCAACGATCAGAACGTGTCGGAGCATAGTGAGCAGAGACAGTGGAGGGGGGCCAGCGTAGGGGTAAAACCGTCGCGATAGAGCACATTAACGGTATTCATTTGCTTTGCAAATGCATGGTTAACAAAAAAAAACGGCACTAAAAATCTAGGGAGTTCGGTCCTGGTTAATACGGCTTACATTCTCATACAAGCATGCAAGGTGAGCCCGTCGAGTGGGCGGAAGCTAATCACTCACGAGCTCCAGGTCCGGCATAAGACCCCATGCTCACTGAAACAGATCCAGACTATAACCAGTGATCGATGTCACGTTTTTTGGAATGTAAATGCAAAATGTAAAATAATAATTGTGCTACTGTTAATTTCAAAGATATTCCTTGCCCTGAAAGTGAAGAAAAAAATAGCAATGCGACCGTAGTGTCAAAGAGGCCTTAGTTGTGACCCTAATATTAGTTTGCAATAGCTGTTTTTAGCTTCTTACCCACCCAGCACCCCTATTTCGCTCTTCGGTTCCGAAAAAATTGATGGACCATAGGATACATGGATGTAAACATTTACCACTATCAGGATTAATAAAATAGAACTTAGAAATATGTTTCCACTAAGTGGCAGTCAATTTGATCCCGGGCCTGATAATCCAACTGAAACTGAATCAAATGATCAAACAGCTCAAATAATGGATTCTGCAATACTAGTACAAATATGGCTAATAAACCAAAATTACTTTACACCGCCTCCAACATAGGTCCTTTTGTTGTAATGCTTGAATCTGCAGATAAAAATATAGGTAACTGTAACAATCTAGACTTGGCAGAATCAGTGTTTATTCTTAAACTTGATAACATTAAATCGATGTGTGTAGGCTTTCACGACCGGATTCTATTGAAATCGTAATTGATTCCGGGCTGTTGTGCCGTGGTTCATGGAGATTTGCCCTGAATGTTTAGTCTACAGCTGCAGTAGACATCATCAGCAGTATGTGTGCGCAAGCGATGCTTCTACTCCTCGTGTTCACTGATAACTGACTGCTGGGGTGGAAGAGCGCTCCCATTTATAGGGTGATGGTCTGGTGACGTCACACTCTCTCCACTAGCTATCTCCACGACAGCAAGGGCCGGTCTCTCCGATGATGTGATGGATTCCTGAGTCAGATGATGGCTCATTTGGGTCTGAGGTCTGACATAACGCCGGATACCAAATCATTTCTTCCTGCTGTCTATTGAAGTTATTTGGATGTTTATAAATTTCAATTGCTTCACGATGTAATCGGGTGTAATAGAGTGAAGTAGTGGAAAGTACTTTTGTCTTGTCTGTCTGGCCCAGGCGGCAGTTTCTCTTGTGTTTGTTCATGCGTGTGTTGACACTGCATTTGGTGGTTCCGATGTATGCATCACTACAGAAGCAAGATTATTCGATAAACTCCAGCGGAAGAAAGTGGTTCCATGAGGTCTTTAGCTGAACAAAGAATAGTGCGAACTTGCTGTGTAGGTTTAAAGATGGTTTTGACGTTGTGACGCTACAGGAGTTTACCGATTCGATCGGTGACTTTCATGATGTAAAGGAGAAATGTATCTCTTAAAGCTCTTGGAGTTGTTCGCTGGGTGCCGTGGGATGTTTGGCTCTGGGTCGTAAGGTTCTCTGATTTCTTGAGCTGTGTAGCCATTCGCCTGCAGAACATTCTCACAACAGTCTCTGAGATATGCCCCCTTGCAGGGGCTGTGAAAAAGTAGTTTTTTTCTTCTTAAATACGTAACAAGTTACAGAAATTAAATCAAATAGGCAAAATCTGCTATTGAGAATACACTCAGTAGACCATTCGTTAATTTTCCCTGCTGTTTTAAGAAGTATAAAAGACCACCCCTAGAACCTATTTCACACGTAACTTTTTTTCTTCCAGCTGTGAAACGTACCAACAATGAAATCAACAGCCCTGAAAAGTGTTCAACAAAAAAAATTATTTAGTTCTGTTGTTGAAAGACTTATTATTGGCCATAATATTTCAGGTTAGATAGTCGAAATAAAACAGGATTGCAAATGAAGCGGTTGTCAACATTTTTCTTAAGCTTTTCAATTTCGATATTTTTAAAAATATGTTTATTTTTTATGTGTAAACTTTTTTAATAATTTTCCAAAGGAGGTTATTACTTATTGTTTAAGTATCAAATTTTATTTCTCACTAATTTCCCCTTTGTGGAAATTTATGCATTTACACCTCAGGAAGGGTTCTAAAATTCAATAAATAAATTAATTAAGGCGGTTGTTCTCCTGATTTATTCTCCTGTCAGATTACAATAGATACATAGGTAGGTACTCCCGCTCTCAAGGTGTTTGCGCAAACCGTGTTGAGTTACACAGAGGGCAAATAATAACAAGAGTTGATGTTTAATTAATAATTATTATCCTTCTACTAATATTAGGTACTTTCAAGTTGCTGCGTTTTGTAATTATCCTACGTGTTATTGCTAGTATTGGTTTCCTGGGTTTGTTTCACTCTGCCCTAGCTTCGGTTGTTTGAATGATAATAATCTCTTTTCATGTAAAACTAGGCTTCACCCAAAACTATGTAGTAGGTACTTATCTGGCTCCGTCGTGATGAGTTCCGACGTGGTTCACGGATATAATCAAAAGAATCCGGGAAATTCTGGGAAGAGCTGGGGATGATCGAGCTCCTAGTAAGTTCTCCTAGACCTGGTTCTATCTCAGCACTATCTATTTCGGCAGATAATGGTCACCAAATATTCCTCCAATAATGATCGAGATTTCCACTGGATTTTAGCGGAAGGATAAAGGCCCCATACAATGTGAGGCCTTGTGACTAGGCTAGAATGACGATGGTTTTCAAATTAATAGAAATCCTGCAATAACTCGGGAATCATATTATATTCATCATTCGATGCACCTTACACAATGTAACCAGGGATACTTTTCACACAATATTACAGAATCACTTATAAAATCCGCTAAACTGCGAGAGCATTAATTTCGCCAACAATCGAAAGTAATAATTAATACTCGAAAAAAAAACCAGAATGATTGCCTACCGACGACGTGCATTCCGCTTATCAATTTTAAAAACCACCACCAATTCTCCTAATCAGACCGCGCGCAACTTAAAATGTTACTATAAGGCTAAACCGGCCAATATTATGGGTGCTCATAAAACTAATTATGTTTATTCGCCTATCCCTCTATTAATTTCCTATATCCAAATCTACTATAGCATTCACATTATGCTTTGAAAGTTATTTTCAGCTCATTTTAGTTTTCTTTATCTTTAGTTTTGTTTTAGTTATTTTAGAATCATAACATCACCGATGGTAAGGATTCATGATAAGTATCTACCATGAAACGAGGCACCTCAGATTACAGGACAGAAATGTTTTGTGATAATTTTTTTAAATTTTTTATCAACATATTAATAATTGGAGACAAGCATGACTTGGGAAAGTGTTTAATTTATGTACCCTTTGCTCTTATGGGTTTTAATTTATGTAACAGTTTCTTTAAATTCTTTGTAAGCTATTACTTGGTTGGCCTGCCTTTACTGAATCAAAAGCGTGCAACTTTAGGTTCTACTCCCACCATTACTGCGACATTATTATTTATTTATTTATTTATTTATTTAATACAACCACTCAACAGGCTTTTGAAACCCAGTTACAGAGTGGGTTTAACAAGGAGAAGTAATCATTATGCTATATTATATGTTGAATAGAGTAGTTTTGAGTCAAGTTGTTTGGTTGTGTTGGTTTTTTTTTTGTGTTTTAAATTGAAGACTTACGTTCTTTTTTTAAAGTGACCTTATGCTGTGAAAAGATGACTAAAAGGCAATGAGAAAAAGCCCCCTAAGCTTACCTTAAACTTTTAATCTGGACAGAGTGTCACAATAATAATTATTTGCATTTTTTTATTTATATTTCAGTTTTCATCGTTGACTAGAATAGATCCAAAATGATGGACCTGGCTGAAGCGAATTATCAAATCGGTCACCAAGAAACACTTTCCAAAGCAGAAACTTTCATACCTTCACATCTGAGTGTAAAATACGATGACAAATTACTAGAACATAAATGTGATAAAAATATGGTTCAATCTAGTCATACGAAAAATGAACCAGAAGACTCATTGTTTGTTAATTGTGATGTTCCGAGCAATGTCTTCACTGCTTACAACGTAATAGAAGAAAATTATATGTGCAAAATTGAAAAGGTTGAACGTAATGAGACTGAAGCGGAAGATGTGGTAGTAAAAGAAGAAATTGATATTGAAGAGCCTAAGCTAATCGATTTAAATATTTATGAATTATCAAAGAACTTGAATGACCATAAATTATTGGAATCTGTGGAAACAAATTTAGAAAATAATCGCAAAGAAAAGACTGTAGATCAGTTTACTAGTAGTAGTGTATATCTGTGCCCTCTGTGTCCATATAAAACTAAGATTAAATACAGCTTGAAAAGACATTATAATAGTAAACATGATGAACAAACAGAAGTGTACAAATGTACAGAATGTTTGTATGAAAGTAAAATTAGAAGAAATTTGATTCAACATTTCAAACGTAACCATGAAAAACAAAGCGAAATGTATAGATGCACGATGTGCTCATACGAAACGAGATATAAATGTAACTTAAATAATCACATTTATCAACACAACAACGAAACAGCTATTTATCATTGCATTCAATGCAATTACAAAACCAATAATAAAATTAACTGGAATAGACATAACTGTGAACAGAATAAACAAACTGAAATGTATAAATGTACTGAATGCCCGTACGAAAGTACAAAGAAATTGTATCTCCACAAGCATATTGTTTGCAAGCATAACAAGGATGGGTCTGTATATCAGTGTGACCATTGTTCTTATAAAACTTTAATTAAAACCAACTTAAGTAGACATTTCCACCATAGGCATAATGAACTAGTTGTAAAGCATAGATGCACAGAATGTTCATATGAAAGTGCATATAAAAGTAATTTGAGCAATCATATTAGGAATCAACACAACAAAAAAGTAGTTGTGTATCGATGTGCACAGTGTCCATATCAAACTATGAGCGAAAGTAACTGGGCCAGACATTCTAGTAGACACAATAAACAACCAGAGACGCATAAATGTACTGAATGTCCTTATGAGACTACAAAGAAAAAGTATCTCCTGAAGCATATGAGATACAAGCACGTCAAAGATGCTGCCGCTTATCAATGTACCCAGTGTACTTATGAAACTAAAATTAAAAACAACATAAAAAGACATTACATATGTATGCATAGTGAACAAACTGAAGTGTATAAATGTGACGAATGTCCCTATCAAAGTAAAATTAGACACAACCTGACTGCGCATTATAATCTTAAACATAAAAAGCATACTGAAATATACAAATGTTCAGAGTGTTCGTACAAAAGTACACATAAACGATATTTGAAGAATCACATAAGATATCATCTTAACAAGGAATCTTTTACATATTATTGTGATCAATGTAGATATGAAACTAAATTTAAAAGCAGCTTAGAAAGACATTTCAACTCTAAAAAACATAGTAAACAAAGTAAAGTGAGAATCTCAGTATCCTTGTTGAGTTAATTAAGGTAGTACGATCGATCGGTTCAATACAAACTCTAATGACTCCCAGAGGGCTATTACTGATTTCACCATATCGTTCACATAAGTCTTATTCATCAATAAATATACTAAACCCCATAGTACAAAAGTGACTTTGGGCACTAACAATCATATATTATTATTTTCTTATGGACAAGAGCTAATTTTCCACCTAGTTTATTATTTTTCAACAGTTTTGAACGGTCAAACGGTTTTAAAGTTTTGTTGAAAAAGTGAATAAGGATATTAAACATATATAAAACCTAGATAGAGTATTGCAGTGGAGTACGTCCAACAGCATAGCACTCAACCCTGGTAAATGCTCTGTGATGTCCTTCACAGCAAAAAGTAATGTTATATCTCATTATGATTATATATTGGCTGGTAATATACTCAATTGACCATCAAAGTTGACTGATCTGGAAATTGTGTTTGATCCCAAAATGTCTTTTACTCATCACATTAGTGATCTTGTTTGTCAGTGTTACAAAACATTGAGATACATTATTCGGCGAAAATGTGAATTCTCGTCAAGTTGTACTATAATAATTTTATTTAATTCATATCGTCACATGTTGCATAATACTGGTATTGTCTGGTGGCCATTCTATTCTGTGCATGTAAATAGTATTGAACGTATTCCTTTCTTAAGAGATTTCTTAAGTACCTTGCGTTTAGAGAAGATGGGCTTTACCCAGCTATTGGTTTTCCGTAGACTTGCTTAGGAGATTCAGTTTTGTATCCTTTGCAGACCGCCATAAATTTTCTGCACTGCTTTTTTACATGAAATTCTCCACTCAAAGGCGGATTGTTCGGACATTCTGCATATGCTGAAATTCAAAATCCCAAAACCAACTGCCCGAAGTCATATCTGTTTTGCTCTCCCAGCCTCAAGAACAAATGTTCACAAGTTTTCACCACTCCATGACATCTGTGGTATTTATAATGCATATTGCGATGTCTTGGACATCTTTTGCTGTTCTGTTGGGGACATTTCAGTAGTATATTTGAGTAGGTAGTTCTGTTATCTGCATTATTGTTAATTGATTTGTATATTATAGCTTCTGCTCACTTTAAATGTGATTATTTTTGTTAAGAAGTCATTCACTAATTGGGGTATAACCCTGTTGTGATGACATATTGTAAATAAATAAATAAATAAATAAATAAAATTATGTGTAGGTGTGTAGTAAAACCTCTCAAATAGTGCCGTTTGTACTCCGGCGAAAAAAAGGGAGGTCCCATATGTCTGTGTGCACTGATAGCTCGTACACCTCAGACATATGCGAGAGGTAGCCTATGCCCGATATGCGGATATGGCACTTCAAGAAGAAGATGTAGTTGCCTATTAGGTATATTTGAAAAAAATATGATTTTTATTTTTGTGCATTAGAACTAACCTATTTAAGATAAAAATAATAGCTAATTAATCAAGTACATTTTAGCCATTACTCGAAGTTATTTTAATAACTTTTATAACAACACTCGTAAGTTTCCACCCTGTATGTCAAATTGTCAGTGTGATTATTTATTAAATCAACTAGAGCCATATTGCAAAGCAAGAAAAGTAATCATAGCCCATTCAGGTTTGCTTTTTACTGTCGTGTAGTTGTTGCTTACAAGCACCATGAAGTTAAATATGTGCATTTTAGTTTAATGTTCATAATAATATAGACACTTCATGTTACGTAACTATACAAGGTGTTACTAAAAGGTGCCACCAACGCTCCACTACAGATTCCCTAGTAAAAAATATGACGATTTAACTATGTTCAAACACCCTTTTCAAGATACAGCCCTTAAAAGGGGATCAACCAAAAACACTTTTTCTAGAATAAGTCAAAAAAAGATTAACTGAGAAACTATAAAAATTGCACCGCCTACTAATATTGTTAATAATGGATTAATTAGATGGTTATTAGAGAACAACTCAGTTTTAATGTTCATTGCTTTTTATTTCGAAAAGGATAGCAAAGTTTTTATATTAGGTCTACCCTTGACACTGACGGAGAATAATAATAAATATTTATTTAAAAAATGACAAACAACTGACTATTTCTAAAAACAATAACAATGAGCTACTCTCGAAGTCCAATAAACGACAAAGTGAATCATCGCACCAAACGGGGGACAGACACGCGCGGAGTAAGAAATTTCATAGCCGTGCATAATAATCTGATATGGGATGCACTAACTGAGAATATTGCAGAAAAATACAGTGTTTATATGAGATAATGACATGTTATGATAAGAAAAGTACATACCTACCCAATAAGATTATTTCTAAACTTCAGATGAACTATCAGAATCACAATCAGTTTCGGAATCACTATCACTGTTCTCTTCAACAACAAAACTTAAATTCAACAATTACTTCAACGCGTACATCCAGATCCCACATACGAGATTCTTCTTTAAAAATATGCTGGATACATTTTTGCCAATTCTCAGGTGTCGCATGACCTAATACATCATCTAATAAGATTTTTATTTCTGACATCTTGAAGGTTAAGTTTTTTCTTGCTACCTCAGATTTTACTTAGCCCAGATTAGTAGTAGTAGTAGTAGTAGTATGGTGGGTAGGGGTGGTACACCCCAAGCGACTAGGCCACCGAGGGCCCTTTTCGCCTTACCCGAACCATGGTGAAACTCCTACTCGAACCTCCCCGACCTTTTAATAAAGGCCAGAAGGTTGTTGTATGAGAGGAGTTTCATTTCTTCCTCTTGTAGCTCCTCAGACCCAAAGATGTTGAGCCTGAGGTTACTGTATACCTCGCATACGCCCACATAATGGTGGGAGTCCTCGTCATCCATTCCGCATTTAGGGCAGACCGGGTCCCGAGTGACCCCCATCACTTGCAGGTGTCTGTTCAGACTGCTGTGACCGGTGAGAACCCCGACTAGTAGTCTGAGTTCCTTCCGGTTCATTCTGGACATGCTGGTCCATCTGTTTCCGATCGGACCAGCCAGAAACAGCCTGGCCTGTCTGCAGCCTGGTGCTGTTTCCCAGTGGTTCTCTAAACCCTTGCGAGTCCATTCTTTTATAGATTCTTTGAGAAGATTTTTGGTCAGACCCAGGACGGGCTCCGGCCCACAAAAGGTTTCCCTGGTCCCGAGCTTCGCGTATTGATCTGCTAGCTCATTACCTGGTACACCTGAGTGTGCGGGAACCCACACGATATGCACCGATTTTCTGTTCGCCAGTCTGTTCAGCGCCTCGACACACTCCTGGACCAGTGGGGAGCTGGTTCCGTGTGTGCCCAGCGCTTTTGCGGCGGCCTGGCTATCCGTGCATATGTATATCGTCAGTTCCCCGGCTTCTGTTATCTGCTCCAGTCTAGCTGCTTGCAGGATGGCATAAATCTCCGCCTGGAAGACGGTCGCGGTGGACCCAAGAGGGTAGGATCTTCCCAGTTTCCGTCCAGCCAGGTAGAGCCCCGCTCCTACGTGGCCATTTTTGTTCCTGGAGCCGTCTGTGAAACAGACTAGTCCTCCTGGTTCGAAGGCTACCTCCCTTTTTTCCCACTTTTCCTTTTCAGGAATTTGCAGGGTAAATTTCTTGTTTTCTCTGTTGTTTCTTGTTTTTGAGGTAGACATAAGGTTTGAGATTGGTATCTCCACCTCGGCAACCTTGGCTATCTCTGTGTGTCCTTTATAACCTCCGCCTTTCCATAGTCCCGAATCACGCATTCTTAGGTGGGCCGCCATGGCCTCCCCTTTTATCCAAATGGGAAGCGGTGGCAGCTCCAGAATGACATTCAGGGCTGCTGACGGGGTGGTTCTCATTGCACTTGTTATTAGCAAACTGGCGAGCCGTTGGAGTTTAGCTAGCCTGTTTGCAACGGTATTGCTTGTGGTTGTTTTCCACCAGACCACCGAACCATAACTGATTCTCGGTCTGATGATGGCCGTGTATAACCAGTGCATTATCTTCGGTTTTAGCCCCCACACCTTGCCTATTGTCCCTCTTAGCTGCCATAGAGATGACACAGTTTTTGTGACTATTCTGTCAATCTGTGGCTTCCAGGTCAGCTTTTCGTCTAGTACCATTCCAAGGTATTTGGCCTCCCCACTAAGAGTTAGAAGTTTGCCAAACAGCCTGGGTGGTTTGAATCCTCTTTTTTCCCTTTTCCTTGTGAAGAGGACCATGTCGGTCTTTTCGGGGTTGATGGTCAGCCCCGCCTCTTCACACCATTTTTCAATTATCTTACATGCACTCTGCATGCGATCGCAGACCACGCTTAGGAATTGGCCGGTTACTAGAACCAGCCCGTCGTCAGCGTATGCCTGTGCATACAGTCCGTCATCTGTCAGGCGCTTTAGGAGGCCGTCCATGATCAGGCACCACAGATGAGGTGATAGGCAGCTGCCTTGGGGGCATCCACCACTCACCGCAATGCCCACTCGAACTTCTCCCGCACCCGACGACACCTGCCTGCTTTCGATCGCTGAAGCAATCCAGTTAATCAGGACCGGGGGGGTACCCCTGGATTGCAGCTCTGTGCATATGGTTCTTGTTCTTGCCTTGTCAAAAGCGCCTTCCACATCAAAGAAAATGGCCAAGGCCCAGTTCCCGTGATGCAGCGCTTTTTCAATTTCTCTAGTCACTGCGTGTAGAGCAGTTTCCGTGGATCTTTGCTTCAGGTAAGCATGTTGACCCCTGTGAAACGGGAACTCACGCAGTGTGTTTTCTATCAGGTATCTGTCGACTATCCTTTCTAGCATTTTCAGCATGAAGGATGTCAGACTGATAGGCCTGAATGACTTAGCTAAAGTGTAGTCCTCTTTTCCTTGTTTGGGAATGAAGACCACATTTGCTTTCCTCCATGCCTGGGGCACATATCCCGTTGCTAGGCTAGCCCGGAATATGTTTCTCACGCTGGGGAGAATCGTTTCCAGGCCCGCCTGCAGCAATGCTGGGAAAATGCCATCAGGTCCTGCTGTCTTGTATGGACGGAACTCTTTGCTTACCCTTCGTATGACCTCGTCGTTTACCAGATTTTCGGCTAGCTGCCAGTCCGAGGTTGGCTCCGCCCGCCTCTCTGGGTCGACTTGGTCTGTTCCCGGGAAGTGGATTCTGAGGAGGTGCTCAATTGTCTCCTCCTCCGTTTCTGTCCAGGTTCCGTCCTCTTTCTTGATCGAGCCTATTTCGTTGCGTTTTGAGGCACTAAGCAATTTTGCGAGCCTGGCAGCCTCCGGGAGGGAGGTTATCTCCTCGCAGAATTCTCGCCAGCTCGCTCTCTTGCTGTGCCTTATCTCTCTCTTAAATTCTCTTCTGGCTTCTCGAAAACGGTCCCATTGAGTGTCCTCTCCAGATTAACTCAATTGGGTTCAACTCACAGTGATAGGGAGGCAACCGATGAATAATAATACCATGTTTCCGAGCCAATTCATCTACAGTATACTTTACAAAACTTTTCTTATGAAGACGAGTCAAGTCCAATAATTGCACTTTTAGCATGGTTTCTTCGTGGGCAATATTTAATATAAACATTTTACAGTCGTCTAAATGCAAAACCCGACAAGTCCACTAAAACGAATTTTACAGAAATCGGAAAAACTTCTCAACACAGGATTATTTCCCACAATATAATGAAATTCAAGCCATGTTATCTTTATGTGATTTATGGCCCTGTAACTTATATCCCAAAAATCTAGAACTGTAGGTTATTTGTTGAATTGAGATGAAAATATGGACATGTCGGGTTTTGCATGTTAAGGGCTGTGACATGTCTGGTTTTGGGAAAAAAAAATTGTTAACAGTCACTGAAAATTGAAAGAACCGCATTTAGTTTTAATTTTTTATTGAAAAAACGAAGACAATAAAAAAATCTAAATGTCAAAATCTAAATTTTCCGTCATACAAAACTTCTTTGAGCTGTCATCATCGTTTTATTTGCCTGTTGAAGTTGGCTGTAGATGCTACGGGATTCTCGTCAAATATATATTTTTTTAATTTCATTGATGCATTAGTTCACCAAGAGTCTCCATAATGTTTCTCAATTAAATTTTTAATACTAGTCCTTTTATCTGGTTTGATTGGTACTCCATTTTCCACAATAGGTACTTGGTTTGATAAGCATCTTTCGTCCTCTTCGTAACAAGGAACCTTCTGTACTCATATTACTCCTGTAGAAGTTTTCACCTCGTACTGTATAGCCATTGTCAGTTTTTGAAATTATAATTTGTTTGGACATTTGGAATTTGAAATGCCACTGTCCTGGTGGTTTCAGAGCAGCTTGTACTTTGGTTTTCCAGTCAAATACAGGTGCATCCACTCCTGATCTGATGACTTTACCCCAGTTTCCTATTATGTTTATGTACCTACTCTTCTGGACATGCAATTTCAGTTGTCTTTTTGATAATCTTCTCGATTTGACCAAAAAGTCTGTCTGTAGGAATTTAGGAATGCCCTACCACAGGAAAAATAACCTCCACCTTTTCTATTTTTGGAGGACTTAAGTTTAACAGCCAATTAGACAACATTCCAATTACTGTGGAATTTTTATTTTGCGCGCCACAGCCATCACAAAATAAATGAATCGTTTTTATAGTGTCGCTAAATTCAAACGTTGTCAGAGTGTGATGGATCGCTGATGATATTTCGTTAGATCCTCTTTGGTGATCTAGTTCAGTCCATACATACGACCTAACTGTATCTTGATTTAGTTTTCCATTGGAACTTCCTTGAATGACGGCAAAATGGTAAAAATTCAGTTGCATACTGAAATAAGCAGCCTGGTCTAGAATTTTAGGCAACGATAAATTTTTTTACAATCAAAGCTGAACGTCACAACCTCTGGATCATCTGAATTCTCTTTCAATAGTTGGTAGAAATTCTTTGCTCGAATTTTGTGAATTTGCTGCTGGAGCATTAGTTGCCTTTTGGTGCTGTCCGTAGTCATTTTCATTTTTTCTTGAAATTGTAGGCATGAGGAACATAAATCCGTTTTTGGAGTACCGAAACCAACATTATATTTTCTTGAAAAAAATATCTGAAAAATTACTCCTTAACTTGAAGCTCCCTGTTTACATTATTATTGTACATTTTCCAAAGTTTCCTTATATTTAGTTCGGCACGCAAGTAAAATCGGTGCGAGCTTTTGGAGCGGCAATAGTGAGACTCTATGCATTTTAGTGATTCGACTAATGTTTTTATAGCAGCTCGTTTGTTGTTATTTTTTTCTTTTACGCGATCTCCTCCTCGACGTTCTACAGGCATCTCATTGCTTGCTTTATATATTTTTTAAATGTTTAAAATTCTGTTTTTTTTTACTCCCAAAATATTCATGAAGGTCTGTCTACACACGTTGACCAGTAATCCATCCTTTCTTCTTACATGGTAAGTTACTGTCAAAGACTTTGGTTTGTTTTTCTCTTCCTTCCGTTTTCTAACTCTCTTGGGAACAGAAACACTGCAGTGTTTCAATATAAAATGGTCCTGAGAGATTTTCCCTGGCGTTTTGAAAAATGCATCATGAAAATATTGGATATCCCTCATGGTAAGCAACGATGAACATTGAAATGGCTGGTATGGCTTACCTGCATGGCCACATTTTGGAAATTCCGGCAACATTTTAGGTGCATACCTATGAAAAAGTGCGATAAAAATCAGTTCAAACAAGACAGGTTAAGTATGTTACGTGTATTACCGATTTTGTTAAGCTAACTCCCGTTGTGACTTAGTTTTTATTTTCTTTCGAGAGGTATTCCTTTCTGAAGGAGTAATCTCCTGTCCTAATAAAGATTCACTCATTGTTAAATAAAATTTTAAACATTACAGGCCGAGTTTTTGCAAGTTACATCTGAACGTAGACAAAACGACTGAATGATTAAACATAAAACGCTGAAAGAGGGTAAACACGTGACGCACATCGCGATCCTATTGGTTCATATGGACATGTCGGCGTTTGAATATGAACAGCGCTTGAACATGTCGGTATTTGCACCCAAGCGTTATCTTACATCATGAATATCCCCTATAAGTTGTCGATTTTTGCATGAAAACTGTATAGAAACCAGTAGAGCTTTAGTTAAGGAACAAAATCGTGTATCAAACTTAATTTCAAAAACAATGTGACTTGTCAGGTTTTGCATTTAGACGCTGATTTTCAACCAATCAATTATTTGCCCTTTTCTCCAACTTGACGTTGGCAATGGCTCTAGCCGTCGACTGTGATATGGTGCATTATCCATCACCACTACAGAACCTGCTTCCGACTTTGGTATAATTGAAGCAAGCCATCCTTCAAAACACGTGGCGTCCATATCCTTGTGATAGTCTCCTATTTTTTTTTATTCAAATATTAATGCACCACCGTCTACAAAACCACTATCACTGCCAATGTGCGTGATTATTAAGCGTCTTCCTTTACCGGAAGGAGCTTTCAACACTGTTGATAAACCTTCCATGAAAGCTTGTCGACTGCTGGTGACATTAAGGTCTTGCCAAACCTTCTGAACGGTATGTCCTTCGTTTAGCCATGTTTCGTCCATATAATAAATCTTGCGATTCTCCATCCTGTATTAACGAATTTGTTGCAAATAGTTACGCCGCCCTAAAACGATGTCAGGTTTTTCTAAAAGAACACTCTTTCGATTTCTTTTCAAATATCGGAAGTTCATAGAATGGAGAGTTCGTTTTAGCACTCGCATTGACACTTTCGGCATATCGGCGTCAGCATTAATAGCGGTTGAAATTTTTGCCAAAGTTGGCAGTTCATTTTCAAAGAAAAAGGAATGCACTTTCCGACGGATGGATCTTTTCGTGTCCTCGTCAAGAATGATCCTTTTTTTCCCTACTTCGTTTCTAGCTTTTCTACTTCGGTAGTAGAGCTAAATTCTTCTTTTATAGCTTTATACACGCTGCTCTCCCCCATTGTTGTTAAGCTGCTACATATTAACACTGCTTCTGTCACGGATAAATTAGTATTTCTTTCTCTTAGACCATCAAAAACGTTTTTAATTAAAATTTTCACTTCCGGTATCAGAGTGATACGCTTGTTTTTCCTAACAACCATGTTATCGGCCATATTTTTTTTGTTTTTCAACACAATAATCACACTCAAACACAAAAATCTATTTGAATTTTAAAAATTGCTCCAACAGTTACTGCTTTTTACCCAATGCTTGAAACGCTACTGAAATTACTTCGGCTTCTGCAAGTGCGATAAATGCTTTTTTAACAAGAAAACAGATAAGATAAGCTTGTGGTTAAATCTCAGACGTAAAAGAGAGTATGTGATGAGGTGTATAGTAGATTAAAAAGAAGACAGAGAATGAAAGTAGACCCATTGTATTTTAATCAATAATAAAGATAAGCTTATCAGCTCTTGTAGCTCAATAAAATATCAATTTTTTGCCGGTAGTTCGTACCCTGCTGCAAAATTTCTTAAAATTTAAACAATTATTCCAAATTTTACAAGCAAGCGGTTTTGCCGCTCGACAGTAACATTTTGCATTATTTTGATGAGTCACTTTGCGGAATATTGAACTTATAGTATAGAGAGCGAGCTTCAGGGACTTCGTAGAAGGGAAAATGGACAAGATCTTGTTATAAAAATACAGGTTTATTAGTAACAAATGGTCTCAGGGTTACAAATAGAAATAAAATATAAGTTTAATCTACAAGAATCGGTATGACTTTATTCTCAGGGTGCTCAAGGTCTACTTTGTCTCAGGGGGCTCAAGGGTCAGATCAAGGGAAATGTCACTAGATACCTATTATCACCCACTCACTTCCGTTGCCTTGTATCTTGCTTCACCGTTCAATCAATTCTGACCCTCTTCTTACTTTTTTTTTCATCATCGCATTATTAATTCAAATTACTGTGTTAGCATTTTTATACTGCGTTAGCATTTAATAGAGTTATATACAGTGTGTGACAGTATGATGGTGGTAAGGTAATTACTAATTATTATTAAATGAGACACTTTGTCCATTTCGTCGATTCTTGCACCAGCAGATATAAGCTCGGTAATTATATCTTTGAAAGTTTTAAAATGCTTCAATAACGATGCGTCTCCTTGTAACTTCAGTGTCAGCAGCCTTTTTGGTAGCGCTAATTGCGTTGCTAGACTTTCTCTTTCATGCAGCTTATCGAGATTCTGAAAAATTTCTTTTGCGGTAGCAGATTCTTGAGCAAAACTGAGAAAAGAATCATTCAAATATTCGATTATAATATTTTTCGTGGCGTGATTTTTATTTAGCCAGTTTTCGACTTGCACTTCTGGCATATTATCACTGGTCAATCACTTTTATTAGGTCTAATTCATCTAAAAGCGCTTTTGCACGAAATTTCCAAACGCTGTATCGTTCGCCTGAAAATTGTTTGATATTTCTTTTACTGCACTTTTCCAGTTTTACTCACTTTCGAATTCTACCGAACTCTTTTCTTTATCCACTTGAATTGAAATTATTGACATGGTGTATTTAGTTCACAGTTTTTTTTTTTTCGTGACTGGTTCCATAACCTAATGGATTAATTAGATGGTTATTAAAGAACAACTTTTTAATGTTTACTGCTTTTTATTTAGAAAAGGAATGCAAAGTTAAGTTTTTATATTGGGTCTACCCTGGACACTAACAGAATAATAATAATTTATTTTAACAATGACAAACAACTGACTATAATGACAATGAGCTAGGAGTGCAGATGTCTAGCATCAAATTTCCTCTTTCCGAGAAAAAGAAGAATGAGAAGTGGAAAAACGAAATTTTCCTGAATATTCTGAAGTTGTACTTATATCTGAAGGTGAAGACTCCTTTTATCTAACAATGATGCTGGTGTCTGGAGACCTATTCTAATTTTCAAAATCAGATATTCGACATTTTATAAGGTATTATTTATTATTATTGTCAATTTATTAACATATTCAGACTATTACAATAGTACCTAAATACCAATACCTACCTACTTAAAAAAGAGTTTAGGACTGCGCATACAAACTGTGTAGATAGGTATATTAATTTATGGAATTGATTATTTATGATTCTGAATATTAAATGATCAACTGTCAAGTTTTGCATTAATTAAATTTGTAAATTGTGTACAACTTTCCAATAAAATGTTCTTTACAAATAGGTGCTTATTATTTTCTAGCCTATTATGAATTAAGTAACACCAGTTAAGTATAAATCAAAAGAAACCTTAACTCTTATTCCCAAATAAATAAAAATTGTTAATATAAGAGATTCCTCATTGCACCTACAAAATTTTAGATGTGACATCAATGCTGGTATTTCATGTGACCCTGGCCGCCTATTTAGATAAAAATTTAACCAAATTGAATCCGAATTCAGTGATCGTGATCACAACTTTCAGGATCATGACACAAAGCGGCTGAACGAACTAAAGCAGCTTATAGTAACAGGTTTCATGAAAATTTTTATTTATGTCACTTTTAAGCACAAGTGCGTAAAAGTGTATCACTTTTAGGTACTTGTCAGGCACATAAGAATGTCAGTTCGAAACTAAAATGATAATCAAAATGGCAAGCAACTTTATGAAACGATTAACAAAAAGTAAATAAGTCTATATACACGTAATACTACTCCCTATTAAGAGCATGATGCAACAAATTTTACAAGATATGATATTGCGCAGGTTATTCTAAGTCACCGCAGGTCACCGAATCTCTAACTGTCACTTTCCCATTCGATCTGACAGAATAGCATTGAATGTAGGAAATGTTAAATACCTAGTTTAAGGTACTTATTTGGCATGATACAAATACACAAGGTATGTCAGCTTGAGAGTTTGAAATTGTCACTGTGGTAATATATTCCGCGCAAAAAAGTCAAATTTTGAGGGTTCATCATATACATAATTGACCATCCTAGCAAACTAATAAAAAATACATACGGTACTTTAATATAACCACAATATGTGGTATTTTAATCTTATTTATTAGAGTAGTACCTACCTCTATTATTGTACCTATTATATTAGAAACATTTGAAATAGTGGTATAGGTAAGGCGACAAAATTAATAAGAAACCAGTTTTTTCTAAAATTGGAGAATTTCTTCATTTTTTTGGCAAGTTTTCTTCTGCAGTTTTCAAAACTAATTCTGCGGTTGAGCCTAATGTAAGCCCTGACTCTTGCTAAACAAATAATAGAGAGTTATTGCAAGCTCCTTTGCACGGATCCTTTAATAAAGTTTTCCTTTATTTGACATATACGCATGCGCATTCAACATTCCCTTAAATATTTTCCCTTATTAAAATACAGGATTACTTTATTTAAATTAAATACAGGAAAAGCATAATTTTATTTAAGTTTCCTTAATTTAGACATTATGGGAAATGTTCTGTCATATTAATGTCAAACAACAGCTTTACTGCGTGCAATTTTTTAAAAATATATCACTTAAACCAGTCTTATGGAACGGTTCAATTATACAGGTGTCCCAATATTCCATGGACATGGAGCAACCACAGATTACAGAGGTAAAAAAAGTCGCTCGGACCAAACTTATCTCTATACCAAAGTGCTTCGTTTGTCCGTTAGAGGGTTTCAAAGTCTTTTGAAAATTTTAGTTTTTTTGAAATAGCTCAAAGTCGGTTGATTCCAATTCGATGAAATTTGGTAGGTAAATTTCTTATTAAAAGTACTAACTTCTGATGTACATGATAATTTGACGGAAACCCGGGAAGGGGTGAAACTACCCCTACCCTCCATTAAAATCGATCGTATTTGTTGATAGGGTAGCAGGAACGCTGTTCATGTTTTTTTTTTTGAAAGATACATCGTTTTAGCCCATTTTTGGTTTCCTACAAAAATCTGTATCTTTCCGAATGTGATAAAATAAATTAGTCGATGATAACTAAATTTTTATTTCATTCTTTTAATTTGAAATCAAATTTTCAATAGTCAGGTGATTATTTTATCTAATTTCATAAAAGATGCTCGATATGGGCGCCGGTTTGGACCCTAGAAAGTTCCATCCTGCGCAAAAAAATGATTTTAACTTTTCTTGGAACCTCGTCGTTTTGCAAACTGTTTACTGCGTTTGAAAACAACCGTTTGCAAACACCTGAAAAAAGACCGAACCATATTAAACATCTTCTATGAGATTAGATAAAATAATCACCTGACAATTGAAAATTTGATTTCAAATTAAAAGAATGAAATAAAAATTTGGTTAGGTGTCATCGACTAATTTATCACATAGCACCTCGGAAAGATACAGATTTTTGTAGGAGACCAAAAATGGGCTAAAATGATGTATCTTTCAAACAAAAAAACATGGACAGCGTTCCTGGTACCCTATGAACAATTACGATCGATTTTAATGGAGGGTAGGGGTAGTTTCACCCCTTCCCGGGTTTCCGTCAAATTATCATGTACATCAGAAGTTAGTACTTTTAATAAGAAACTTACCTACCAAATTTCATCGAATTGGAATCAGCCGACTTTGAGCTATTTCAAAAAAACTAAAATTTTCAAAAGACTTTGAAGCCCTCTAACGGGCAAACGAAGCACTCTGGTATAGAGATAAGTTTGGTCCGAGCGACTTTTTTTTACCTCAGTAATCTGTGGTTGCTCCATGTCCATGGAATATTGGGACACCCTGTATTTTTGATTATATCTTCATATTGGTTGATTTTCTTTAAATTTCGATGAACAGTGGCTAATAGATCTACGTATGAAAAAGAGAAGAAGCGTCAACGTTTCAGATATGACGACGATATTATTTTTCTCAGAGAAGTAGTATCAAGAAATCCATTTGAAAATGGGTTTTCTACTTGAGAGGAATAAGTAAAGAATAATCTCCTTCTGTTAACACAGAAAGAATTTTCAATAAAAATAATTAAGCAGCATGTTCGAATACTGTTGGATCAGTGGAGGACGAAAGATGCAAAAAATCAAAAAATGGTACACCTATACACTTATTATAAAAGAATTGGGTTATGGTGTAGGGTGATAGAAATCACTGGGTATAACCGCTGTCAATCATTGGCTGGAGTTTGGTTATGTCTCTTTTTTATGAGGTTGAAGTTTTATGGCAAGGAACAGGACATAGTTGCCAGATGGATTTTTGATAGTTTTGGTATTCTTCTTATTATATTTATATTTACATCTTTGGGGGCTTTTTATTTTGAATCATTTCGTCACATACCTATTGCAATCTTTAACTAGAAGTACTAGAACGCAATGTCGCTGGATCTAAGATCTTAAAATCTTAAGCTTTTCATAAGAGTTTGAGAAAAAGGTTGTCAAAGGTTGCAAAATCATGTAATTTTGCCAAGTTAGGAAAATACACGAATGTACTTTTTGAATATAAAATAAAAAACTTGACTCAATTATATTAATTTACTTTTAATAAATACATATAGCAGGTGATTAAAATATATCGGTGCGTTTATTAAAATATTAAAATATAAGTACGTAAATGACAAATATTTTTCGTCAATTCGTCGGTTATTCGGTATCGTAGTACTGTGTCAGAAACCAGCCAAAGATTCTAGACTTGAGAATGTTTTACACAAGACACAAGATACTTTTCAGTTTTCGCTTCTGGCCCAAAATTATCCCCCATTATCAATAACCGCTACTGCATCCTGCTTAGAATCAGAATCATCTTCAGGGCTCTGATTTTAATAAGATTTTCACCATGTCCATTTGTTTCGTCCAGTCCTCCTAAATAAGTTTTTCACAATGATTATATATTAATTTTGTCACATATCAGGTGTACTTACATTTTGAAAGCTCTTCAAGACATACATTCTTTACTTTATCCTTAGAGGGAAGCTGCTAATTTACGTGCTTGTATAATGAAGTTTGCAATACCCCCATGATTTTGATTGGGTTTGTATTGGAAATAGATTATTGCAAATCTTTCGGAAACACAATATTTTCATAATTCGTGCCTGTTTTAGGCGGGCTGCCCAAAGGTGTAATTTCACATTTGACCTGTCTAATAATACTTGCTAATGCACGGTCTGAACTACTATATCAGAGACCGCATTACTAGCAATTTAGCAAATACACATATTTTACTTAATACTTACATCCCAAATATATTTTACCTTCAGAGAATGACTTAAATGTTTGCTCAAGTTTGGACTTTCTGGATCTTAATCATTGAAATGCTTTCCTAATGCGGATTTATCCATCTAAAGATATTATTTTCGTCATTTTGCTCTTTCGAAATTTAAAATGTCAAAAATTTATATAATTTTATTTGTCAGTTTGAAAAAAAAATAATCAGAGTAAAAAATTACCTATCCTAGATACCCCTTCTTCTAAAACTTCAATTAGACAACAAGGCTGTTAATCAGCTGAGACAATTTGAGTGATTTGACAAATGTCAGTGTTTACTTAACCTTTAATATCTCGATCAGCTGATATTGTCAATCGAGATCTAGGGAGTTTTCATTTTTGCAAACCTAAAAACAAAAGTTCATGGCCACCTAGTTCTTTTTTAATATGTGAACGGTGTATATCTATCTTATATTTTATCATTGACATCATCAATAACACCAATTATGTCATGGAGAACAACTCTTCAATTTCTTGATCGTTAGCACCCGTCGTGATGGCTACCGCTATATGTTCTTCCATATTTATAATTAACATTCTACTTCCTTTTTGGTGAGTAGAAAAACTCCCAATATTTACAGTAAAATTTCTTCAAATACAAGTTACTGTCGGCTAATTTTCTGAAATTTCTAACTGTCGAAATTAAAAGTTAAAAATAAAGGACAAGTAAAATATGACGCAAAATGTCTGTTGCAATAACACTTGCTAAAATGGTCCGAAACACTTTAATAAAGTATACTTTATTTAAATATTCTGTTAATAAAGTAACCTTTATTCAACTTTGCAATAACTCTCTAATAACTTCTTTAGGAATATGTGTGGTTCCAAGTATATTTGATGTTTTGTCCGCAAGCCGTTGAAATATGAATTTCTCATTACACAACAAAGTTCCATGCATTTTAGTACACTCAGTTTCAAGTACCGTAGCGGCCTCCATTATTTCGTTACTTGGGTGTAATAGATTTCCTCTAGAAATAAAATGCAACCACTCCTGCGTTGATCTTTGTACCTCTAATTTATGTATCTTCGTCCCCAATTTATACTTCTTTCGATATCTATGTGCTATGTAGCCAGCTATATATTTCAAATCATCGCTGTGAATGTTGTCTTTAACTTCATAATTTTGCAGTAAAGCCAGATTTTTGTCAGAAATTTCTACTTCACTGACATTTATTTCACTCGAGTGATAACAGGGTGCAACAAAGCAGAAACTTATTTGCTTTTCTTCCTCAAACTGTGATATTACTTCATCAGTTGCGGAATGTCTTTCTAAATTTCTAAACAAAGTATTAGTCAAACAAATATCATCTGCATCAGTATATTCTTCAACATTGTCTAAATCTGAAGATTGCAATAAACATGACTCATTTGCATTTTCTGTGTTTCTGTTGGATGTATTTTTTTTTATTATTTAACATATATGGTTTTGGCGGAGACCAATTGGTTCTGGCTAATTAGCCAGAACTTCTGTTGGATGTAAAAACTGCATCGGAATGTTTTCCCAGTAGTATACAGGGTGTCCCACGACATGACTGCCATAGCTTAAGGGTAGGTGTAGTTTTTCAAGGCGATTCAGGATCTGGTTTTGAAATTTTCCTGAGGCCCTTCGTTTCGATTATACAGGGTGATTTGTGCAATTTGCCGAAATCTTTGATGAGCGATATCTATTGAACGAATTGATCGAATTTAACGAAATTTGGTAGATATGCTCTACTAATGACACTTAATACCTCGCATTTTTGGTGGCCGACTCGAAAACTGCAGGGCTGTACTTATTTTTTTGAAATCTTTCAGTTTTGTCGAAAAGTTCACCCTGTATGCATTTTATTCAAAGTTTGGTGCCATTTTCTAAAACTACGTGAAAAATGCTACAATTGTGGTACAAAAATACTTGGTATCATTGAACTCAATCGAGAAGAAAATTCAGTTTTTTAGTTTTTTATTCGGGATTTCAATTCATGTGTTGTTAATAATTTAAGGAAAATCAAATGTGGTTTTTTAAAACTTGCGTATTTTGTAGTTATTTCAAATAAATTTACTTTATCTACAGATTTAGCCAAGATTGGGGACCCTTCTACAGATTGTTTCGAGCTAAAAATAAGTTTTAACAGCAAAATAAATAACACAATTTAACACATTACCACATAGGCAAATAAGTATCCACATAAACGAAACAGAAAGAAAAATATCAACACAAATGTTGGGAAGAAAAACTACAATTCAGTGCAGGTAATGATCAAGGATACCACCATCAAACTCAACACATTTCCTTGACTTATTTGTCTATGTGGTAATGTGTTAAATTGTGTTATTTATTTTGCTGTTAAAACTTATTTTTAGCTCGAAACAATCTGTATTTTTATACGAATTGTGCTCGATTTTGGATGGTGTTTCCTATGTTTTGTCAATTCGATTCTTGTTTTTCTGATATTTTCAAGGTCCGTTTCTGTCCATGCTATGACACCAAATGAGTATGTTAGCAATGGTACAACCCAAGTGTTATGGGTTTTGAACAATAATGTTTACTACTGAGATGTGTTTGGCAAATCTTTCTGACTCTTTGTATGTATTCTGCAGGCAGTTTTTCTTTGATTTTAGTATGTTCTACTAGTTTAGCTTGCTCATAACCTAGGTCATCCATGTACAGCTGGTGTGATATTGAAGAGTCTCCTTGGTAAATTCCCTGGTTAATTTTGATTTCCTTGGTTCTGATATGTCCTGCCTTTGTTGTAAGTTGGATCACTGTTCTCCATGTCTTCATCAGTTGTTCCAGCAATAGTTTTATATTTGGATGCACCCTTTATAGTTCTAAGACTATTATTATTATTGTTAGTATTATTCCTGATAAAAATGTGGCAAATTATTTTTAATTTTTTTCGGTAGGTAAGTCCTTAGTTTTTCAGAACTTTTTGAAAATGAAGCTGCTCAATATTTGTTTTAGTGTATTTATAATAAAAAAATATTTATCAGACTGAAATCTTGAAATATTACAAAATTTCGTTTAATAAATCTTCAAACAGTGCAAACTGATGAATGTGAGAGTTAAAGAACGAAGAAGTATCCGTTTAAAAGAAATATAACAGGGAATAGAATTTATATAATACTGCTCTGTTACTGTACCTGTTTTACTGTCCCAAGAAGTTGGCTGGGAAAAATTATTAAAATTCAAACTAATTGACACTTTGTTGCAGCGCTCAAGAACCGTAAGTTTATAACCACAGACAGATTAAATATGAGTAACAAAAGGAAACATACAGTAGTAAGCTTAGAAGAGAAGCTGGAAGGATTAAGAAAGTTAGACTGTGGTTTGTCAGTAGCAGAAGTTGCCGCTGAATACGGCGTTTCGAAAGTAACAGTTACTGACTGGAAGAAGAAAAGGCAGAAGCTAGAGGAATGGTGTGCAAATAAAGCGTCCTGTTCTGGAGAGCGCAAGTCTATGAAAAAAGGCAGCTACGAAAAAGTATCAGAAGCTATATTTGTATGGTTCATGCAACAAAGAAAATGGGGGGCTCCCGTTACAGGACCGTTACTACAATCACAAGCTCGTACTTTTTACAATTACATGAAAACTGATGATGATGATGATGGGTTCACTGCCAGTACTGGTTGGCTCGACAGATGGAAGAAGCGATACAGAGTATACTTGAAAAGTTGCGATGAAAAGCCATCAACCGATCGAGCGTGTGTTAGTGCATTCATAGAAAAAATTGGGAACATTATGAAAGATGAAAATCTCTCGCCACACCAATTATACAACTGTGATGAGACAGCGCTGAATTTTAAAATGTTGCCCTCTTCAACTTCTCTATATAAAGAAGAAGATCAAACTGGTTTCCAGTATAGTAAAGACCGAGCTACAATTTTAGCTTGTAGTAATTCTACTGGACTTCATAAATTACCACTTATGCTTGTAGGGAAGCCTGACAAATGTAAAGTTTTCGATAAAGAATATATTATACCCGTTTATTATAGGAACCAGAAAAATGCATTGATGTTCTCGGAATTATTTCGAGAATGGTTTTTTAATGCATTTGTTCCAAGTGTGGAGATATTTCTGCAAGAAAAATGTCTGGCCAGGAAAGCTGTTTTACTGCTTGATAATTCACCATCTCATTGCAGTGAAGAGGAACTTCAAAGTGGCGATATTAAAGTAAAATTCTTTCCTGCAGTTGTAACTTCGTTAATTCAACCTATGGAAGAAGGTATTTTAGAAGACTTTAAAAGAAAATTTAGACGACAATTACTTGAATCAATTCTAGACAATATAGATAATGGTATCACAGTGTCAGAGTTCTTGGAGAAAATTCAAATCAAAGACGTAATTTATCAGATTGCTACAGCCTGGGATAACGTTCAGAGTTCCACCATTAAAAAATCATGGAAGAAACTTTTTGCAGGCTGTGCCGATTTTAATGCTTGTATTGATGAAGTCAATGTAGATGAGGGACTACTTGAAATATTGACAAGCATACCGGGATGTGAGAATGTTACTCCAGGTGGGTTTTCATTGATTAATTCTCATTCGCAAAAAAATCATCTAGTTTATAATTATTGTAGATGAACTAGTTGATTGGATTAATGCTGACGATGAAGAGAACTTTTTGAGTGATGCAGAAATCATAATTGAGGTCAACAGAGCAGCAGATGAGCTAGTGGAAGATGAAGCAAGATAACTTGTGGAAATTAATTAAGTAAAATGAAAAATTGTAATTGAGTTGTCAACGCCTCAACGGAGCAGCAGATGAGCTAGCAGACGATGAAACAAGAGAATCTGTGAAAGAAAAATAATTTTCACATAGAGCAGGGATTTTATTTCTATAGTTGTTCTATCAAACAGTAATCTGAGCGACGGCAAGTGATCTACATATTTTAATACCAATATAAGCTGTCTAAAAAAGGTACTGTGGCATTTATAAATCAATAAATTAAAAAATCATAAGATTTAGTTTGTACATTTCTTACTATAGCATAAAAAAATTATTTTTACCATTTCTATTCAATCTGCTTAGAACCTTATTAGGGGTCAATAGTCTTTTTTTGTCTTACAAAAGGTGTAAGACTATACAGCCCGTACGATATGTCATGAACCAAAATTCTCAGAAAAGAATAAATCGATAACGATCTCTCCTAGAGACGCAAGGGTCTGCCATGGCTTGATATGTGTAAGCAGTAGCGGACGGTCCTTGAAACGTAGATTCAGGGTATGCAAATGCTAACCAACTGCAAGAGCTATAGGTAAGTGAACTGGTGAACAACGCGCCGCTACTGTCTTTCCGGCCGGTGGCAAGTGCAGCCAGCTTGTATTTCCGAGATAGTGACGTAGCACACTTCCAGGAATTTTGTCTCTTGAAATTTCGGACGAGCTGTAAAAATGTCTGTAATAAAGTTAAAAGAAGACTAAATTCCTCACATTTTTTGAATAGAGAATCTATTTTGTAAATCTAACAAGTTGAAAATAAATAATTTAATCACAAGGACATGCTAAAAAAAAATGTTATCTCCATTTTTGTGATTTTTTTCCATAGTTTCTCACCATTCATTACATAGTTTTATCTTATTATTTTATTAATGTTTACAATCTGTATACTAAGGTGACAATAATCTACTATCGTAGCAACGATCACCCAGCCTTTATGATGCTCAGGCGCCAAATGCAACGGTCCCAAGACTGGCACGCAAACAACAACAAGGGACCCGTTCGAGCTAGCGGCCATTTTTATTACATTTATGCAATCCTGGAATCCACACACCAACTGATGTCTATTGAAAAACAACTTTGATGCGAAAAGTTCAGGTCTTTTGGTCAGGCCAGATATAATTTCCCTTTATTACGTTTCGTTGTCATCAGATCAAGTGGGGGAGAGATCGCGTGGAGGCAGGGCGGAGCGCGCGGCACGCACGTGGGCTGCGTTAGCGGCCCACCAACGGCCGCTAGCGGCCATTTTTATTACTTTTATGCAATCCTGGAATCCATACACCAACTGATGACTATTGAAAAACAACTTTGATGCGAAAAGTTCAGGTCTTTTGGTCAGGCCAGGTATAATCTCCCTTTAGCGCGGCACGCACGTGGGCTGCGTTAGCGGACCACCAACGGCCATTTTTATTACTTTTATGCAATCCTGAAATCCATACACCAACTGATGACTATTGAAAAACAACTTTGATGCGAAAAGTTCAGGTCTTTTGGTCAGGCCAGGTATAATCTCCCTTTAGCGCGGCACGCACGTGGGCTGCGTTAGCGGACCACCAACGGCCATTTTTATTACTTTTATGCAATCCTGAAATCCACACACCAACTGTCTATTGAAAAACAACTTTGATGCGAAAAGTTCAGGTCTTTTGGTCAGGCCAGGTATAATCTCCCTTTAGCGCGGCACGCACGTGGGCTGCGTTAGCGGACCACCAACGGCCATTTTTATTACTTTTATGCAATCCTGAAATCCACACACCAACTGTCTATTGAAAAACAACTTTGATGCGAAAAGTTCAGGTCTTTTGGTCAGGCCAGATATAAGCTCCCTTTATTAGGTTTCGTTGTCATCAGACCAAGTGGGGAGAGATCGCGTGGAGGCAGGGCGGAGCGACACGATGCGTGCCGCCCTAGCTGCACGCACGTGGGCTGCGTCAGCGGCCCACCAATGGCCGCTTGCGGCCATTTTTATTATTTTTAGGCAATCAAACTTTTGATGTATTTCTGAATAGAAATATTTGAAGTTTTAAATTAAAACAATACCTTCGCAAATCAAATAATAGATATGACAACGCTGCTCAACATGATCATTCTCAGTTCTAACGATTCTGCCAGTTTAGTGAATTTAACTGGACATGAAGTGTCATTTTTGGACAATTTTACGATATTTCAAAATCAATTTTCTCCATATTTTAAGAACGGTCCGCAATGTTTTTTCAAGGTATCATCTAAATAGAGCGTAAATTAACGACCCATGCAAAAAATTTCCCAAAAATCGGAGTGAGTTATAATGCACCAGCCCCCTCCACCCTATAAAACCACATATTATTTCAATTAGAAAATATTTTCTATTGATCCACTTTTATATTTTCTGTTTTCAAAATAAAATAAATATTATTTCCAAATTTTGTTGAATTAATATAATTTAATTTAATAATTGTTTTGGTCAAGAATAGTGCGTCTGACAAGAAAAACGCAACAGACCGTTTTCATGAAGAATTGATCAAACTAATCGGAAAAATATCCGTATGTCCAAATGTCAGTATGGCGCACCAATTGTTCTGAAAAAAATGTCAGAGGACGTGTTTGTAGTGACGCAACTGGTGGAGCAATAGAAAAACTTTTCTAATTAAAATATGTGGTTTTATATCCTATAAAGACATGCCAAATTTGAGAAAAATATGTAAATATTTTCGTAGACAATAAAAAAAACTCGTAAAAAAATAAAAAATTCAACACCCTGTAGAAAAAAATTTAAGCCCTTGCGGACATACCTCGGGACATACGTTCATATGAAATTTTTTCATAAAATGACCTGAGGAATCGCACCCTGAAGTATTAGCATGTTATTATATTAAGAAACACCCTGTATAGACGCCATCAGTGGTCGGGTTCCACATAAACAAGCATTTGACAGTTGCAGGGTTGCGTTGCCAATTTCACTGTAAACTTTTGATTACGGTAAATGCGTAATTTTTAGTGATAAAAAATTAAACTACCGACAGACGACTCGAGCTCGACGGAAACCTAAAATATCATTTAGTTCAATTGATGACGATCGCAGGTCAACGCCTAAAAACAACCTCAATAAGTCAAACTTCAAGACCACGTGAACTTAAAACTTCAACTAAATCACGACAACTGACAACAATGGGCACGTGAACGGGTTGTTTATTTGGAACCGTTTGCTCTTAGCCCAGCCTAGTGACGTCACACGGACGGTGTCTATTTCTATTCACTATTATACACCACGATACACATATACACGGTATGCCGATAGACGATGACGCGCAGGCTGCGCTCCGGTCTGTGGATCAGATATTACACATGAGATTGCTCATATCTATTTTATTGTTGGAAATAAGTAAATAATTTTTTGTACACATTGCTTTTATGGCTATTTCTGATATTCGGTTAAAGGTGAAGGTGGAGATTTATGCTATATTTAATCATAATCGTAGGTTAATTATTTAAAAGGGAATATTTTAAAGAAATATAGGATATAAATATGGTTTCCCAGCTTTATTCGAAGCGGTCTCTGTAGGCGAAACGATAAATTTTGAATTTTTCAAATTCAAGCACAGAATCACAATGGCCATAATTTAAAATTATTTTGGAGCATACAGAGTGTCCCATATGACAGTGGCATATCAAAGTTATGTTTTTTATTTAATGGAATGCTCCTATGTTATTGCATTTTTAGATTGTCTGAGAAGAGAAAATAAGATTGGCTTTTACAGTTGGTGTTTAAATTCAGAAGTTTTTGAAGTATAAACAAGTGAAAATCGTCATTTTTCAAGTTCAAGACCCTGTACGACAAAAACGGTTCAAGATAGAGAAAAACGGTTTACATGTCCCTATTTTAACTTTTTATGTACTATCCTATGGTATAGAAACATTTGTACTTCCTTTAATTTTTTTATTTGGTGACACGTGGAGAAATCTCAGAATTTTTCAAATTTTTTATCACCCTGTAGAAACATTTCATCTACATCATAGGATAGTTCATGGAAAGGTTATTGCATTTTTAGATTGTCTGAGAAGAGAAAATAAGATTGGCTTTTACAGTTGGTGTTTAAATTCAAAAGTTTTTGAATTATAAACAAGTGAAAATCGTCATTTTCAAGTTCAAGACCCTATACAACGAAAACGGCTGAAGATAGAGAAAAACGGCTTATATGTCCCTATTTTAACTTTCCATGAACTATCCTATGATGTAGATGAAATGTTTCTACAGGGTGATAAAAAATTTGAAAAATTCTGAGATTTCTCCACGTGTCACCAAATAAAAAAATTAAAGGAAGTACAAATGTTTCTATACCATAGGATAGTACATAAAAAGTTAAAATAGGGACATGTAAACCGTTTTTCTCTATCTTGAACCGTTTTTGTCGTACAGGGTCTTGAACTTGAAAAATGACGATTTTCACTTGTTTATACTTCAAAAACTTCTGAATTTAAACACCAACTGTAAAAGCTAATCTTATTTTCTCTTCTCAGACAATCTAAAAATGCAATAACATAGGAGCATTCCATTAAAAAAAAACATAACTTTGATATGCCACTGTCATATGGGACACACTCTGTATACTCCAAAATAATTTTAAATTATGGCCATTGTGATTCTGTGCTTGAATTTGCAAAATTTTTTGGGAAAAAATTTATCGTTTCGCCTACTAAGACTGCTTCGAATAAGCTGGGACACCATATTTATATCCTATATTTCTTTAAAATATTCCCTTTTAAATAATTAACCTATGATTATGATTAAATATAGCATAAATCTCCACCTTCACCTTTACCCGAATATCAGAAATAGCCATAAAAGCAATGTGTACTAAAAATTATTTACTTATTTCTAACAATAAAATAGATATGAGCAATCTCATGTGTAATATCTGATCCACGTGACGTCATTGCGCAGTAGTTGACCAAAATAGAAAACGCTATCGGCATACCGTGTATATGTGTATCGTGCTATACACTATACATAAAACACCACTGGCTACTACTGTTCCTGCTACATTATAATACAGCTTTCACGTCCAAGTTACTACTACGACTACCACAGTATAAGAGTCAGGCTACTACTCCACACATTCCAGCCACACGGTGGTTCTTATAATGGTCCCCTCTGACCCTTATTGCTACAGCTATGTCACTAAAAGTGAGAGATCGAGATCAAACCATTTACCATTCCCGCTTTGGGCGCTATACATCAAGGTTGATTAGGGAACCTGCATTACCGACACTAACTCTTACTCTTACTAGGGTAGCGCCATAATAATATGTCTATTACGAGTATTAGATAATATGGGTAGCGCATTCACTCGTTGACGTTTACTTAACACGGTTATGTTTGAACAGCTGGATGTCATATTTTTGGCACATTTGCTCACAGGCGTAGGCGCCTAGGTAACAATTGGAAAAAATCAAAGTTTGAAAAATGAAACAAATAATAATACGAATATAGAAATCGAGGAATCCTCTTTCAGTGGGTATATAAAAACATATTACGGGCTTATAGGATCTACGAAGCTGTAGACTTTAGTATTGGGTGTAATTTTTAACTCGGTATCTATCGTGTGAGCAAATGAAAACATAATTTAGGTAGGCCTTGGAAAAAAATTTCATGTCGTAGATTGGATCTGTAAAACTGTAAAATAAAAATTTTGGTTTGTAAAATCGTAAACTCATTCTGATATCTTCTTCTTCTTGTTTTCCAATTTTATTGTCAAATAATAATTATTATTTTGACATTTGCTGAAATAAGGTGCATCGCCAGGTTGTTAAAATTAGTTTTGTATTTCTTGAATAACGCGGACATAAATTATTCGGAGATTGTTCCAGTTACCGTGAAATTTATTGGATTATTGACACTGCAAACCCCGTAAAAATGTCATTTCAAGCCAAAGCAAAATATCAAATAATAGTTTTCCTTAGTCTGCAGTTTGCCCTTTGTAAAATGGTAGGTATTTATGTTTAAGGCCCTATTACTAAGTCATTTATTAAGTATTTGCACCTGAGGGTTTAACATAAGCACACACCAGAAAGAATCCACCACAAGATATAAAAATAAAATCAAACAAGAATAAAGTAACATAACCAATGAAAATGGGAATAAATCCAGAGATTTTTACACCATATATTAGGAACTTTCTTCCTACTATGCACTCATGCTCATGATAAAAGTAAGGTATGAAGTAAAGTAATCTGTGACTTTAGTGGTGGCCATTTTTTTAAGAGGGCAAACTCTTCTGGAAATAATGTTTATAAATTTTTGCCGGACAGTCGCTCGCCCAATTTTTTTTTCGAAAAACTATTCTCATAAAGTTGGTATGTCTGTGCTTCTCCTAAATAGCTGCTGTGCCAACGGAATCTTGCCTTGTCACACACACCACACACCCCTACCCTTTACCTAAAAAAGTCCAGATAGGTGGTACGGTTTAAAAAACACAAATACGGCCCTGAAGGTGGAATGCGTTCATAAACAGAAATTGACGTTTATGTGTAACAACCAGAGTGATGCCTTACATTTTCCGGAATATCGTCAGATTGTTCCATTTTATAAACGTAATTCGAACGAGAAAGCAAAGGAAATAATAATTCAAAAGTATTTAGAATCAGATTATGTGTAACCGTCAGATTCACACTTTTTTTAAATTTAATACTAATTTTTGTAATTTACTAATATTATGCACAGAATTGATTCACCCATGTGTTTCTTCAAAACTCTGCGAGTGCACTTCAAGCGTCATCATCGGCTTTCAAGCAATTCATAAAATTTCCACCGAAACAATAGACTGGTTACAGAATTTGAAGCTCTTGTAAACAAAATCTACATTAACAGCCAGATAACCTCAGAAGGGCAAAATGATTGGAATACTTCAAACCAATCTCAACAGGATGGTGTGTCTAGGTTTTTTAATGGGGTTTTCCCTAGACTATATCTCTCAAAGCAAATGCTTCACCATGATGTCAACATCGCATCAGAATATCCTACAGATCGTTCTTTTCCCCATGATCGACGAAACCAATCATATGTAATTTAATAAACTAAACAACATGTATCGTAAGACTGCAATTTGTAATTTCAAACGAATATATATATATCGGCAATTTATGAACGATGCTAGATTTTTATCCAATCAAGCGAACTGGTTATTTTATGAACGCATCCAGAGTTTTCATGTATGATGCAAACTGTAATTCATGAACGCACCCCAGACCACTCAAAATCACAAAATAAGAAAAATAAGATTTTTAAAATTTATGACAGTGATTTTATCGTAGGATTCAATCTAAGACATGAAATTTTTTTCCAGGGCCTACCTAAATTATGTTTTCATTTGCTCACACGATATAACGTATAGGGTGTGTTTCTAAATTGCTCAACGTTGGACAACAAGTCAACGAAGTTAGCAGTCAGCTGTGGAGCTGTTGAGTTGGATAGTTGAGTTGTTGACCTGCTATTTAGAAACAAACTGAAATGACGGATGACGTCTTACAGTTGACATTGACATATTGATCACAAAATGAAGTCGATTTTGTTACCTATTTACCTAATTAGTTACCTAAACAAAAAAAAATTAATTTGAATTTTATTGCTGGTATATGGTATTTTATTATTCTTTAAAAAACCCTTTGTTGTTTGATTTGGTTTTCTTTATTGTTTGAGTTGAGTGCTTGAGTAGCGTATGAACATATTTAGCTGAAGTAAAATCAAAAGATTATTAAATGAAATGGAGCACGGCCTCCTGATGACGAGAGTATCATATTCATATCATCTGATTACTGCTCAACAATAAATTAAGTGTTGATAGAATGTTGACACAAGCAACCGAAAACACCTTATTCTTAACTTCTTGCGACATAGAATGTTGACACAAGCAACCGAAAACACCTTATTCTTAACTTCTTGCGACATTTTCAATCAGTTTTCTCATAATTTATTTTTATTTTCATCAACACAAATTACATTAACCTTCAAACGCTATAATGCTAATGTCCACGAGTTTACGATCACGTGTCGTTGAGTACCAACTCAACAGGTTAATCCAGCGTTGACTTCGTTGAGTCAACGTTCACTTCAACAGTGATTTAGAAACAAGAAAGTTGACTGCTGACGTTGAGTCAACGTCAGTCAACGTTAATTTAGAAACGGTTTGTTGGCATTGTTGCTCAGCGTTGGCTATTTAGAAACACACCCATAGTTGCTAAGAAAAAGCGTCTTATTGGTAGACCTGAATCCTGTAGCTGCGCGTCGGCGCCGGCAACAAAATTCCGACAATATTAAGTGAGATTTTTTCAGTAGTCATATAAATGAAACTACATTTATAATATTTACTCACGGGCAATAAAAATTAAACTAATTAATTAAATTGTTTCAAAACCGTCTTCAACACTACAAAAATTAGGTATTATTTAATTCGCGAGGTTGAGCTCTAATTATCCAATTTAATTTCTAGATAATAGAATGAGGCCTAGACTAGAAATTAGAATAAAAGTAGAAATATAATCGAATTCAGTTGCCACTGTTGCCAGGCCAGGCCGCTAGGCGCTAAGCAACGAAGCACGTGCTGTCATTGCATGAGTTCCGGGTACGTTCCTTTGCTAATTTTTGTTACTATTTTACTAAATAAAATGTTGAGTTTTGGTACAATCTATACGGAAACTATGCAGTCGATTTAAACAATTGCAAGAAATTTACATGTTTTATGCAAATTTCCAATTAAAACAGTTCATCAGCATCAGAGCAAGTTTCATTTTTGTCTATAGTGTCTTGCTAAGACTTGACTTGACATTGAGTACCCAAAGTACCCAAGTCCCGAACCAGTTCTAAAAATTGAAAAAAACTAGGGAGTGAAAGCGCGATGGTTCTCGGTGTTGAAGAAACTCATCATGACCACGAGGTGAAGACGAACAGCCAAGATTCACAGAACTTCGGCGATGGAGTGAACATCTCCAATGATAAATCGAAAGAAACTGGTAAGTCTACTAAGCTTTGGAATAGGTTCAGAGTAATTTTGATTTCGATGTGCGTTTTTCACAGAATGTTACGTAATCCACGCTTATCTATCGAGAGCATTTTTCGGAAATTGAAATTTGTTGAATGATTTGCATAAAGTCGTCCTAATAATAATTGTATTATTAGTGTTTAATATGAAAATTAGGTCTATTACTGTATACCTACTGGTATACCTAATGTTTCAGAATTAGCATAGTCGAACTTTGTACCCTGTTCTGCTATCTACTATTGATTTAGGTACCTAATTGAATGCTGAATTGGGTTGACTTGGTTGCATTATCTTCCTTCAGAAATAAAGAGTAATTACCTATTAAGGCCCCATATCAGTGCGACTTTGCCTGGCAGTTTTAACCATGCGAGTAAGATTGTGCACGTAAGTTTGTTGTGTATGGTGACAAACCGACAATTTTGCACTGCATTATTTATTATACTCGGTTCAGGTAACCAATAAGATGCGTGTTGTTAACTATATTCGGTCATTATGGAGATGAGCGGCATTGGTATAGGGCGATTTGGCTTATACTATCGGATAGCTTGTGTCTCTAGGAGTATCAAGGTACCATTGAATTTTTGCGCCGGCAAGTAATAGTCGAGAAATAAGGCCCTAAAGTTTCATCCTTGCCCTAATACGCATATATTCGTACATATACGCTCGAACAGGAAGCCGCACTCCGTCGGACACACGACTATGAGTGCGTGCTTCCCGTTCGAGCATATATGTACAAACACACGTAATGACACTTTAAGGCCTTATTTCTCGACTATTACTTGCCGGTGCAAAAATTCAATGGTACCTTGATACTCCTAGAGACACAAGCTATCCGATAGTATAAGCCATTTCGCCCTATACCCATGCCGCTCATCTCCATAATTACCCTATATTCAAGTGATAGACACATTTCACTGCAATACGTTATTACATTCCCTTTTCGTTGTATTTCTATCATTTGTGCAAATGACCTTCATATTCTAAGGGGCCCATGGCCCATGGAGCGAATAGGGGCACATAGGAGGGTAAAACTTGCACAAGCGAACAATTTCTTTGTATCACCGGTCCTTACTGAGGCCAGTCTTCATTATTGAGGCCAGTCTCAAACTAATGATCTATTCATATTCGAGAATGGCAAGGAAAATTTTCCAAAAACTGTCAAATTGACAATGGGCCACCGGAATGGTGATTACAGTAATAGCAAAGCAAACATCTTCCTTGTTACCATCCTCTTATGATCCACCACAAGACATTGTGAATGATTTTGCAACATATTTTTCTAGCATGTTTGTCGACTCTCCTGAGTTCTTGTTGAATGGGCATGTGAGGGGTGTTTTGGAAGACTAAACAACAGGATTACCAAAATTATATCTGCACATGTAGTATACCTGAGTTTTTGATTCGAGACTGCTCTAGTTTTTTGACCCATTCTTCGCAACAAGATATTTAACCTTTCTCTTCATCTACTTTTCCCTCAATTTGGAAAGAGTTAGTGTCTCTCCTGTTTATAAATCTGGAAATGCCTGTGCCATGTTTTTGGAAATCAACGGCACTAAATTCCAATTGAGTCTTAATCTATTCACAGTCGAAAAATGCACATAATTTCTTTGAGATGTCTGTTCAACAAGCTCTCTAGGATACCTAAGTCCATTGGTATTGGTATTTTAACTAAATGTGAGAGATGGTTTATGTGGTCCCAAACACTGAAGCCAGGGGCTTATTCTATTTCTCACATTTAGATTTTCTTTGATTAGAAGAGCTCCGTTCCTTTGACAAGGTTCAGCAGTCCGCTAACCAAGGTCTTTTCCGCCAGCAGGCTCCCGGGGTTGAGTGGTTCCAGGACTGCATAAAATCCTATATAAATAAGACTTATAAAAGTAAATGGGTACCTACTTACACTTATAAATGTTTCAAAATTTTCCTATTTACCTCTTAAAAATTGTGTTCATAATTTTTCGGATTTTGAAATTAAATGACATCTCAACTAATAATCAACACAACCTACAGTTTTTTCTTTTGGTTTTCCTCTTTTCTCAATTAGGTATTGCTTTTCCTATTATAGTATGTCAAATGATTTTCTAATTTTTCCATCTATTAATGATTATAGTCATTGAGTTATCAATCAATTTCCTTTTAAGTCAAATCAGTTTCACTTTGTATCAATTGCTTTTCCTATATGTGCAGTGACAGTATCATAATCATAATATTGGAAAAGCATTTGGTATAAAAGGAATCTTATTTGTTAAAAGAGGAAACTCAATTTAAAAATCACGCACTGACGTTTGATAAATGGGCAAAGCATTTGACAAATTAGGAAAAGCAATTGACAAAAGACGAAAACCAAAAGAAAACGACTGTAAGTTAATTTGGTAACTATTCTAGTGACTATTCTGGTAACAACCATCATCATAACCAACCTAATCAGTCTTGTTGCCAATTGTTCCCCTAAAATGTTAACTTGGTGGAATATCCATGTAAATAAAAAATAGGGTATATGCATTGTGAAATTTTTTTTTGCTTTTGAAATTGTTTTGAGGGGTATTACAGACAATAATAATTACATACTTTGTGTTTTTCAGATGATATTAGCAAGAGTTCAGTGTTGAATGGACATGGAGAACAACCAAGCACCAAAGGTGAGAATGATTGGATAATTAATTTATCTTTGTAGAAGTTGTATTGGTCTGTGTAGCATAAAACAAATCTTTCATTTGTTTTTCTATTTTAACACGTTGAGCCCCACCATACAAACATTTTTTAGAGTTTTACAGACCGCAAGAAATTTTTGTTTCTTTGAATTATAAGGAGAACTCATTATAGTGGATATAGAGGTATAAGAATATAGGATATTACCAACCCGCTTACTTCCCAGTTGTCTCCCAGAAAGTATTTGATCCATTATGCTGTAACTATCATCCATAGCTGTAAGATATTGTGAGGACTTTCACTTTATTCTCGTCATTACTCTCAATGTCTCAATACTCTCAATCCATCTTGTTCTTCCAAGATCGATGAAACCGTAAATCGAGGAAGTATCCTAAGCCTTGTGCCCGATCGCAAGTTCTGTGACTTTTGCTAGGAAACACTCTAGAGGCGCCATTTTTCGTCGTAGGAAGTTGAAATTTGGCTCGATTGAAGAGGCGCACGGTCCCATGATGCCTATTGAAATTGAGCGGGATACGTTACCGGGAAGTGGCTTTTTTCCGGGAATTTCGGTTTTTTTCGGGAACGACCTAGGAAACACTCATAAGTGTCCGAAAGTTGCACCGATCGGGATGAAACTCGGTAGGGACAAAGTCCCCAAATACGACCTATTGAAAATGGGCCGGATCCGAGTATTTTAAGGCCCCCGTTCAGGGCCGTATTTTTTTTAAAACGTCCCGCTTAAGGATTTGTTTCTCGGTAACGGTACGTCGCGGACAGATTCTGTAAGTACAGTTACTTAGGAAAAGCATAGACGTACAAACTTTGTAGAGATCGTTTTTCGAAAAAATAATTAGGTGAGCGGTAATCGACTCTCAAAAATTGAGTACACCGTTTTCGCATGATTTTTCGACTATTTCGAATTTTTTTCAAAATTTATTTGACCGATCGAAAAAATAACAAAACAGTGAGATAGAGCCGTTAGTTACCTACTAAAAAGACGATGATGATTTTTTTGTGAAAAGTCGGGAAAAGTGACTAATTAAAAAAAATAACAAAAAATTTTTTTTAACGAAAACTGCATCCTAGCGAAAAATCAAATCAGACCTTTTTGAATAGTTCTTCAAGTGCTATTTTTTTATATTCGAAACATTTTCCCAAAAAATTCCCTGTTTGGGAGCGGCAATTGTTTCTTCAATAATAACAATTGACCAAATGCTACTCTTTATCGCATGCTTTCGAATTTTTTCCAAAATATTGTCGACCGATCGAAAAAATAATAAAACTGTATGATAGAGACGTTCTTTACCTACAAAAAATATAGATATAGTTTTTTTCCTAAATCGTTGGAAAATCTGTCAAAATTCAGAAAAACTTCGGCAGGTCATTGAAACTGTTCAGGCGTGTTTCAAATATAACATCTTCGATCGACAACACAGGTACACTTTTGTCAATTTTTTTTTCTTCAACACATAATTCGAAGTTTTGGCTTCATTTCGTGTGGATTATGTTGGTACTTTAAACGAAAAATAAAAAATTTCCTCGCTGCTCGAAAATTAGTTTACACTTTTATTTTTATTAAAAAATCGATAAATTAATGCTTTTTATTTTTTTTGTCATATTTTTTATGCACGATTGGGAAAATTAGAAGGACAGTTGCAACGATAATTAATTAACGTAAATGATTGTGAAAAAATTATCCACATTGGTCTTTTAATAACGAAGATATGACAATTTTAAGAAATTGTCAATAATAATAAAACGCGATCGTGATCGCGACGCGTCGAAGCCGGGCTCGGTTGCTCCGTTCCCCCGCTATATTATTATTATAATGGTAATTATTAGTATGTAACCATAATAAATGCGCGGTTCCTGTTCGGGAAATGCCTTAATTTCTGTTTTTTCTTATGCATTTTGTAAATAATTGTTTTTACAATTAATTGCGATGTACTATTAATCTTTCACTAATAATTTGAACTGATAATTATTTTCAAAATTTGAAAAATTCACCGTGAAAAATAGAGTAAAGAATGTAATGTCATATTAACGTATGCGGAAATTCCATAAACGCCACCAAGGAAATAATTTTTTCCGTTTCGAAGAATCCAGATGGCGGCTATTTTGTAGTTTTAACGTAACGAAAAGACGATATTTTCGAAAAATCAAATCGAACTGTCACTTTTGAAACGTCAATATAGAAAAGTTGAAAAAACGCGAGTTTTTGTACACGAAAATTTTTATTAAAATCGAAGAATCAAGATGGCGGCATAATTTTGGTATCGTCGCTTAGACTATCTTAATAAATATGGACTGCGCCTTCCCTATCTTAGCTTGAAATCAGTTTTGGTTTGTTGATATTCTCTCTCGCACTCATATGCTGCATCTGGCGGGGTAAGGGGAACGACGTAAAACGTAAACAACAGAACGCAACGGCAGTGATGGCGCGCTCGAGTTCAGTTATAGGAAATGTAATAATTACATAAATTATAATAATGATCATAATATTCATAATATTATTATTTTATTTGCAGTTTTTGTTACAAAAAACATAAATTATGGGAATACTAATAGATATTAAATTAAGAAAATATATACTTATACCTACCTATACAAAATAAAAGGTACAAAAAGGTAATAACAATATTTAGCAAATAAAAAATCGATAGGAAAGTCGGAAAGCAATATACATCAGTAGGTACCTAAAATATTTTTTCAATTTCTTACATATTTAGTTGATTTTATTCTAAAAATAAATTAAACGAACCTAATTGAAAATATGTCAGATACCTAATCACTAATTTTAGTAATTTTAAAATGCCCTGTATTACTAAAGTTTTGTTCTGATATTGCTGGGAGTGAATTCGTCTCAATTTTAGAAGAATTAATTGCCGATAAAAAATGAAAGATCATGGAAAACATTCACCACATTTTAAAAATTTGCAACTTAAAATTAGTAATAATCTGAAATTTTTTTAACGTTCGTGCAACCGGGTCAAAGTCTTCTATTTCATATTCTTTGATGATATTGTTTGAATATTATTCCCCCTCTACATATTCTGATTATCTTAAATTAGAGGTTGACAATAATAATAGCAGGTAATGTACCTACTTTCAAAAAGTCAGTATTTTTTATTTATTTAAATGGAATAATTTTTCCAAGTTGCATTTTTCAAAGTATTCAGTAGGTATTCAGTATGCTTTCGAAAATGAAAAAAAACTGTCAAACAATAATTGTTTTCACAAATTAAAAGATAAAACACTTACCCTACGCTACGCCCATGACCATGTATGCTTTGTTTTGATTGACGGCTTTGCGTTGCTTACGTAGGAAACTGATAGACTTACCTTCTTTCGAAGTTTTCTCAAAAACAGAACACGTTTTCGCCATTTTTTTTTTAACTTAATTGAAAAATTAATTATTAAAGCTTAAAACGAGTGAAAGCTAGAGCTGAAAATATAAACAACAAGGAACTTACAACTGTTTGAAAAACACGAACTCTTATTATGGTTTTATGTAAACAAACGGTCTGACAGGATGTAAACATTCATGTTGCCAGATGTAGCAAAGTAAAACGGGTATAAGGGATCTATCGATGTTTATTACACTGGAGAGGTTGCGCTCTTTTATTGTAAGTGCCAGTTTCATTATTGATCTGGCATTCATTGTTTTGAACAGTCTTGTTTGGAGAGAGAGGGATGTCGGAACACTTTTACAGTGTTTATGTCTTGGTCCATATATTTATTAATATAGTCTAAGTATCGTCGTAATAGGGGAAATATGCAGCAATAACATATTGGTACAAGAGCTATCCCGGATAGCTGCAACTGTTATTTTTTTAACACGTTGAGCACGGCGAGGCATCACATTGATGCCTCACTGAATTGTTCATCGGGCCGGCGAGACATCTATGAGTGTCTCACGTGAAAAGGATTTCGGGACGGTGTGGCTCAGTCTGATGTCTCACTGTAATGCTGTATGCATGGAATATGTAGGATAGGAACATATAGGAACCTATAGAAACTATAGGAACAGTTTCTGCCAACCCGTCCTTGAATTTTTATTATACTACTCGATTTACTGATTTTAGAGAACAGCGTGGGTGGTCTGTGTGAGATATAAGTGTTATAACATACAATTTAGTGTTTACGAGCAAAGGTTTGGTAGTTACAGTGCATACAAAAAATTATAGCGGAGAATTCCGGGAAAGAACCTCTTGGATTAGCCAATCTATAGCTTATAATGTGGCATCATGTTGATGCCTCGCCGTCTTAGTGAACAGAATTTTATGCTAAAGACGGCGAGGCATCAACGTGATGCCTCACAAATGTTTTCAAAATTTTTGACAAAAAAATGCTGTTTTCAAACAAAAAGCATAGATTATACTTCATATAGCCTATATATATCTGAAAAAGCCCAAATTGAACCCCCGTCTAGTGGACCTCCATTTTTTCCACTACACCCGTGCTCAACGTGTTAAACGCCAAATTCAAGAATATTGAGTAAAAAAAGTTTTTCTTTTTACCAAATGTCATTATAGTGACGGTATAATAAATCGTGATTGAATTATTTTTGGTGGTGTCAAAATAAAGGCATTACTTGCGATTCTCTTCTGGCTATGGTGAAAATATGACAGCGAATTCCAAAATGTCACTTAAAAAATATCAAACTTGAAAAATCCGAAAAAGAGTAATTTTTTTTCCAACAAAAAAATCGCAGTGACGTTATAAGTCTCGATCCAATTTTTTTTTGAAGTGTCAAAATAAAGGCATTACCAAATACGCTAGACTATAATACGTCCAACTTCGACTGAAAACCGGCAGCGAGGCGACACTAGCGAACCTGGCGGCTCGAGGACGGCTACAGTTGTTCTACTGGGCCCGGAATAGAGATGGGAAATACTGTTACCGAAGAGTACGACCGTTCCAATCCAACTGGTACCGCGACAGAAAAATACCGCGACAAAATACCGGTATTTTGGAACTGTTTAGCCATAGCCACATCGCCGACTGGAGCGGAGCCGTAATCGCGACACGCATACCCTGACCCTCGGAACGGTATCTCTACTATAAACTCCTGCTCCTGGAGTGCTGGAACTGAATTATGTATAATCATAGTTCCTTGTTCCACGTGATTTTTTAGCCCATATGGCCTTGTATCTTGTATTGCATCTCTGTCCGTACTTCGGTTCGGTACGTATACCTATGTAGGTATCTTCATTTTTTTTTTCTTACAAGACTGAAGTAAATGAAAAAAAATTTTTTTTGCTTATTTCACATTCCATCTCAAGTATTTTTTCATTATATGTAATACAGTTACATATTTACATTTTTATTTGATAATTATTATGTTATTACCTACTTATAATTTATAAAGAGTCAAGTATACCTAATAATTATTCCTTTTTTGTTTTCTGGCTTGAAATTTTTACTTTTTTTAATTTTCTTAGAGGACCGAAGTAGCCTTGCATAACTAGTCAGTAGGTACTCAACGATCCCATAGAGAAATATCGGGTCCGGGGTCTGGGTATAATGATTAAGTATCAAGCAAGCAAAAGTAATCAAGTAATCAACTCAACGTATCAGATACTTGTGACTAATGTATCAATATCTACTCGATACTGTTATCTGTTGCACATCACTATGGTGCAATGTGTTAGTTACAACTCGCGACACTAGATGGCGCTGCCACAGCGGCTGCCTTCGAAATGCATGTAAAATTGCCGGAGTTGGACGTATTAATAGCCTAGTGTATTTGGCATTACCTTTAAGTAGAACGTGGTTTTGAAAAGCACTCGAAAAAAATCTAAACTGAGACTTTTTAAACGTCAAAGTCGAGAAATCGCGAACAAACAATGGGCCATTTTCTAAAAATCATAACGCCGCCATTTTTGAAATTTAAGCGACAAAAATTTAAAATTCCGACAGACCAACCCTTCCAAAACCCCGCAAAAATGATCTCCGAATCCCGATGTACGGAAATTGCTGAAAAAAAATTCCGAACTATAGCTGATTTTCATTGATTTTGCTCGGAAATCGTGAAGATTTTGAAAGGCAAATTGTACCGCTCGCACATTTGTCGGGGGAACATCGCAAAGGTATCTGCGTGTAGCTAAGAAATTGCTCTTCCGGAATGCATAGTTTCGTTGTAATCGACACAACCGTCTGTCAGCTGTAAGCCGTCAAATTCGATTTTTAAAAATATTTTTTGCAAATTTTCTAAAGCGTCTGTAGCGGCCATTTTGAAAAATTTCGCGATCGCAATTTCACGTTACGCTTCTTATCGACGAACTCTGTCGACTGAAAACAATTGTCCTCCAAAAACGTGCACTGTTTCGGAGAAAACGGCAAAACAAATTCGGTCAAGAAAAATCGTAAGCGTAACCATTTCGACACGGGCCTCCTGAAATAATTTTTTTGGATTCTGATAAACAAAATGGTGGCAATTTTTTAATTTTGACGTAATGAAGAGACTTTAGGTTACGACTTTCTTTTGAGAAAATTGCGAAATTAAAATTTAAAGTGTCATTTTTTAAATGTCAAATTCAAGAGCATTTAAAAAAATCGTTTCTCTTTTCAGCAAAACTCATTTCGGCATTATGTTGATTCCATAGACCGCATTGACATATTTGACAACTGTCAAAAAAAACTCCTCGCTTCTCGCGACCTGTTCTCTCTTTCACGACCAACTTGAACTGTCCAATTAACGTGTGACTAACTTTTACGCGAATCTAACTTTTACGCGCGGTCTCGGAAGTTGGTCCTTCAGGAGCGATATAGAAAAAAATAACACAAAAAGAGATGAATGGCAGATTTTAACTATGACGCGGAATCTACTCATCACGGTGCCGTAAAGCGATCTAGAAAAAAAGGTAACACGAAAAAAACATGAAAAATTCTAACTTTGACGGAGATCTACTGTAACTCCGGGCCAAAGGCCCGACGCCGCCGGCAGGCCAAGGTCTCGGAAGAGACCTTGTTTAACTGGTCTACTTCCTTTTTGATACTTTAAATTGCAGTATTAAGTTGCCCTCCTAAGCTTAACCAATTCCCATTTGTTTATATACCCAGGGACAGATCGAAATATATTAATTAGTGAGGGAGAGGACCTGACGGGCCTCCCATATATTAAAAAATTAATAGAATTTATTACTAATTGAACACAACATATTTGCCCCACTGATTTTAAAATGCTCTGTATTATCGAAATATTGGTCTGATATTGCTGAAAATAAATTCTACCCCCTTTTAGAAGAATAATTAATTACTAATAAAAAATAAAAGATAATTGAAAATGTTCACCTTATTTTCAAGATTTGAAATTTAAAATCAATAATTATCTGAAATATTTTTAATTACGTTCGTGCAACTTGCCCATTATATTGTATGCGGACAAATTGGAGGACAGAGGGTATGGAATATCCTCCAGGTTTCAAAGGGGTCAGGAGGAAAATGGAAAAATGGTACCTGAAAAATAATTTTTCACAAAATATTCTATGGCATAGAAACATTTCTAAAATTCTAGTTTGCATTTTTGGTGGTAGGCCGCAAAATTTCAGATTTTCGAACACCATTTGATACTACATACTTGAAAGTTAAGATAGGGACATGTGAGGCGTTTTCCTCTATCTTAAACTTTTTCCCCGCAAATAACTTTGAAATTTCAAAATTGGGTTTTTTACTTGTTATTTCTAACTCCATCTACATAAAGCAGCCTTATGTTTTCTTTTCAGACAATCTAGAAATGCAATGCAATAACATAAAAGCATTCCATTAACAAAAACATAAGTTTGTATGGTCCAAAATAATGTTAAATTATGGGTATTAACCCCTGCATGAAAACCTGTTTTTTTTTAATCGTGCACAGTTTAGCCTACGCCTACACAGACCAAGCCGTTCCTGGATATTATACATAATAATGTTAAATTATGGGTATTAACCCCTGCATGAAAACCTGTTTTTTTTTAAACACCATTAAAGATATCGAAATGAACCAAAAAGTGCTGTAAATGGGAGGGTAAAGTACAGTTTGTAAAATTATTTTAAGATATACAATTTTGTTGACATGGCCCAATATCGCTGTAAGCCATACAACTTTGTTATTTTAAATAGGACACCCTCTATATTATTACATTTGCATATTGCTTGAGAAAAGTCAAAAAGAATGGTTTGTAAAGTTGAAGTTTGTAATGAGCGATTTATGAGTTATAAACAAATGAAAATCGCGATTTTTCATTTTCAAAGCAGCTTATATTGAAAACGGCTCGAGATATGGAAAAACGGTTTACATGTTCCTATCTTAACTTTTCAAGCGGTATCTATTGGATGGATGAAATTTTTATACAGAGTGGTAAAAAGTTTGATTATTTTTATCACCCGGTATAAAAATTTCAGCTACATGATAGGATACCAAATTAAAAATTAAGATAGGAACATGTAAGCCGTTTTCCTCTATCTTGCTGTTTTTAAGGAAAGTTGCTTTGAAAATGGAAAATCGCGAATTTCATTTGTTTATAACTCATAAATTGCTCATTACAAACTTCAACTTTACAAACCATTCTTTTTGACTTTTCTCAAACAATATGCAAATGTAATAATATAGAGGGTGTCCTATTTAAAATAACAAAGTTGTATGGCGTACAGCGATATTGGGCCATCCTGTATATCTTAAAATAATTTTACAAACTGTACTTCACCCTCCCAATTACAGCACTTTTTGGTTCATTTCGATATCTTTAATGGTATAGGGGGTATAACATATCGACAGGTCGTAGGCCAAATGGCTTAACCCTCAAATTTTGTGAAATTGAGTTAAGGATGTAGATGGTTTCTAAAAGGCGTATTCCACATAAATTCAACTGGCGTAATCCTGATAAAGCTTTGACCCATATAAAGCTTTGTGGATTACGCCAGTTGTTGAATTTATGTGGAATACGCCTTTTAGAAACCATCTACATCCTTAACTCAATTTCACAAAATTTGAGGGTTAAGCCATTTGGCCTACGACCTGTCGAATATGGGACCAGTTTCGAAACTCTTCACATCGCGCACCGTTCAGGCTATACAGGGTGGGCCACGGTATACGAAACGGAAGATTATGGCCGTGTCTCTGGATTTTAGGATCTTTTTATTTTTGGAGTGGATAGAGACCCGGCAGAGGTACGTTTTAAAATTATATTCATAATGTACGGGTGTCCCAAAAGCATAAAACATATCAAAGTTATGTTTTTTTAAATGGAATGCTCCTATGTTATTGCATTTTTAGATTGTCTGAAAAAAGAAAATAAGATTGGCTTTTACAGTTGGTGTTTAAATTCAGAAGTTTTTGAGTTATAAACAAGTGAAAATCGTAATTTTTCAAGTTCAAGGCCCTGTACAACGAAAACGGCTGAAGATATAAAAAAACGGCTTACATGTCCCTATTTTAAATTTTTATGTACTATCCTATGGTATGGAAACATTTGTGCTTTCTTTGATTTTTTTATTTGGTGACGCGTGGAGAAATCTCAGAATTTTTCAAATTTTTTATCACCCTGTATAAACATTTCATCTACATCGTAGGATAGTACATGAAAAGTTAAAATAGGGACATGTAAGCCGTTTTTCTCTATCTTCAGCCGTTTTCGTTGTACAGGGCCATGAACTTGAAAAATGACGATTTTCACTTGTTTATAACTCAAAAACATCTGAATTTAAGCACCAACTGTAAAAGCCAATCTTATTTTCTCTTTTCAGACAATCTAAAAATGCAATAACATAGGAGCATTCCATTTAAAAAAACATAACTTTGACATGTTTTGTGCTTTTGGGACAGCCTGTACATTATGAATATAATTTTAAAACGTACCTCTGCCGGGTCTCTATCCACTCCAAAAATAAAAAGATCCTAAAATCCAGAGACACGGCCATAATCTTCCGTTTCGTATACCGTGGCCCACCCTGTATAATGATAATAGCATAACCCAACTGAGCAACGGGTGTTACCTTTAAAGTTGGATAGTGGAATTATTGTAATATGCTCGCCTGAGAGACTGATGTTACTTATAAAGCGAAAAAAGTATGTTACCACCAACTAAGGTGTTTGTTAATTTAGTATAAAAAAATTTTAATTTAATTTTTCATATTGTAATAAAATAAAAATAAATTAATAGATTATGAAGTCTTTATGAAAACCTAAATGGAATGAAAATAACCTTTAATGAAATATTATCTTTTTAGAAGAAAAAGTTGCCAAAGATGAAGACGAAAAAGAAAAGGATGAATCTGAAGAAAGCAAAAACAAAGATGATGTAGTCTTCATTCAAGATGTCGGTTTCTCCATAAAAATTGTCAGCCCTGGTTTGGAGCCATTCGACTTGCAGGTTTGTAACCTTGAACTTATTAAAATACCAAATGACTGAACTGAGATAGAGTTCCTGTGTTAACAGAGTACTGTGTAACCCTTTACTTCACTACATTTTATACATTTTCTTTCAAAATCACACAATTAAATTATTTAAATTACATAATGATGACAGTTTTTTATTTCGAGTCAAAATGGCAGAACTTTTCATTGTGTAGGTGAATTTTTAAATATTATATACAGTGCATTTATTTTAAGTGTTGCCATAGGGAATAGCATGTAAAAAAATACACCCTATGTTAACTTATGTTGTCTTGTACTTTGGAAGTCGTTTTTAATTTTCAATAATAGTACATGTCATCTACTTTACAATACGGCCTTTCAGACAAGCCGGTCATTGTTCAGTTTTATGCTACAGGCTGTCCCATTGAGGTGAAAAAACTGCAAGAAACGGTAAGAGATACGAAGTCGGTTAAATTACAAAAAAGTTGCGCTGTTTTGAGACGAGTATTTGGCAAATTTTTTTCCCTCAATACTCCCAGAATTTCCTGAAATATCCTGAAAAAACTTGAAACATGCAGATTTATTATTTTATCATTATCTTCTTTATTATTTAAAAAAAATTATTATTTTTTTTTGTAGGTTTACATAAGCCGTAATGAGCTACTTATTTGACGTTTCAAAAATTTCCAAAGCCGATTAGATCTTGGGATTTCCAAAGTCAACTTTGGTTTTTCTTATTACCGCCATATTGTTTTTCATGCCATTCGCTATAGAAAAAATCAAGGAAACAAAAAAATCCATCACATTGCAAATAAATTTGAAAAAAAATTTATTCTTTTTCAAAAATAAAGAAATTTTTTTTTTTTTTATCGAATGTCAAAAAGTGCATTTTTCAAGTGTAGCCATAGGTTATACCCTATATTAACTTATGTTGTACCCATTGTAATTTAATTATTTGGGTTTTATTATTGTTGTTTTTATTTATGAATAAAAAATGTTCACATGTTCTCTAAAAAATTAACAATTTTAACTCACTTTGTTTATTCTGACTCCTTTATTAAAGTTTAATAATTCAAATGAGGACTAAATATTAAAATTTAAAAAGGACCGGTTTTTGACATGTTGTATCGTAAAGTACCTACATGACATGCATGTAGGTACTATTGTTGAAAATTTAAAACGAGTTCTAAATTACAATGGGTACAACATAAGTTAATATAGGGTGTATTTTCTTACATATTATTACCTATGGCAACACTCAAAAAATGCACTTTTTGACATTCAGTAAAAAAAAATTTTCTTTATTTTTTTCAATGTGATGGATTTTTTGTTTCCTTGATTTTTTCTATAGCGAATGGCATGAAAAACAATATGGCGGTAATAAGAAAAACCAAAGTTGACTTTGGAAATCCCAAGATCTAGTCGGCTTTGGAAATTTTTGAAACGTCAAATAAGTTCTCAACCCCCTTCTCCTTGCACAGCTGCAAAACGAACTCCGGCGTTTGGGCTGGCACGAAGTTCTGGATGCCCCTGATATGAATTCGAAATACTCCTGCTTCTCTGACACTCTTTCATTCTACTTCGACAAATACTTCGCACTCAGGAGATGTAGAGTTCATGGGCCTAGACTCTCCAGTCCCAAGTGGCTCACCTCTGAAATTCGTCAACTATACGACACGATTAATCTCCTAAATCCTTTAATAAACACGTCCAACCAGCTGTTCAGAACTCGGCTGTGCAGCCTAAAGCGACGGTTTGGGTACCTGGTGAGGCAGGAGACCAAGCGCTGTAACGACGTCTTTATCAGTGAATCTGAGAATCCCATCAAAGCAGGATGGACCCTCATAAACAACCAATGCAAGTCAATAAACACTTCTCATAAAATCTTAGAACTTGAGTACCGAAGCAAGGTGACGACTGATCCTGAAGAAATGACAGAGATGCTCAATTCCGTCTTTCTTTCAAATGACTCTCCCACATATAGTCACACTCACGGATCCAACATGTCAACACACGCCTCTTCTTCCTTCGTATTTTTTCCCACGTCACCTCGGGAAATTATAGAAATAGTTTCCAGGTTTAAAAGTAAGAAGTCTTCGGGCTTGGACGAGATTCCCTCTTTTGTTGCCAGGTATTGCATTGCTGAGCTTGCTCAGCCATTATCAGAAATTTACAACAGCTCCTTTCAGACTGGTGTATTCCCCGAAGATCTCAAAGCAGCGTTCGTTAAGCCTATTTTTAAAAAGGGCGACGTCAAAAACCCTGAAAACTACCGACCGATTAGTCTACTATCGGTATTTGATAAAATTCTTGAATCTCTTGTCTCATCTCGTCTTATTGACTTTCTAGACAAAACAAAGATCCTTTCCCGCTCCCAGCATGGTTTTCTTAAAAACAGATCTACCCAGACGGCTCTTGTGGAGCTTACAGACTTCATATCTCAGGGTTTGGAGGAGGGGATGCGCACTGTGGGCTGGCTTTTGGATCTCTCCAAGGCCTTCGACAGTGTGTGCCACGAGTGCCTCCTTCGGAAACTGGAGAATGTCGGAGTTCGTGGATTGCCCCTTTCTTGGTTTACCAGCTACCTACAGGGAAGAACACAGGCGGTTCAGATTACTGGGTCTGATGGCCGACCTGTGCGATCACCTTTTGCTCCAGTCTCCTCTGGGGTGCCACAGGGTAGTGTTCTCGGTCCACTTCTTTTTCTTATCTTCATTAACGATCTGGGCCCCAAAATTACCTCCCCAAATTCAATCTGTGTTAACTATGCTGATGATACAACAATTCTTATTAGGATAAAACCAGGCGACCCTCCTAGTCTGATAGATACCATTCAACTCCCGTTGAAAAGAGCAAGTTTATGGCTCAGGGCCAATGAACTAAAACTTAACTTAGACAAAACTGAGCTGATTGATTTTCACTCTAGCCGATCACATCTTCCACCTTTACCCTCCATACCCACCGATGGTGCCTTGATCGAGCCGAAGGGCGTGGTGAAGTTTTTGGGCTTCCACATCGACCAGAACCTAAACTGGTCGGCACACACAGATCATTTATGCCGTCGTCTTGCTAGCGTCTGCTTCCTTCTTAGACGCCTTCAGCACACGGTGTCCCCTGAGGTTCTTCTCTTTGCTTATTACGGGCATTTCATCAGCCACGTGAACTATGGGCTGGCCGTCTGGGGTGGGTCTGAGAGATCTCTGCGAAGGGTTTTTCTTCTTCAAAAGAGAGCGATTAGGATCCTGACAGGCTTGTCAATGCAGCAGTCATGCAGAGGCCATTTCAGGCGGCTTGGACTTCTTACCGTGCCTGCTTTGTATGTCTTCTCTCTGCTCAAACTGATCCACAAAAATCAGGATAGACTTTTACCTTACCGATTCACCCATCACTACAGTACCAGGTTCAATTTGTTTAGACCTCCTACACACCATCTGTCGTCTTCAGAAAGGACATTCACGTACGCATCTATCAAATACCTGAACCACTTCAAAATAGATCCTGCAACTGTTGGGTTCTCAGCGTACAGTGCGTATCTCCGGAAACATCTCACGGAGTTGGAACCCTACACTACCTCTGATATACTGTCCCTCAACCCCCCATCCCTACCTGCAGTCTGATATTAAAACACCTAAAACTCAAAGCCTTGATCCATCCTTATCATAGAGATGGAACTATGCCTCGATCGAGAACTGATTTCTTTTGTGTCTCTGCGCGTCTCGACCCTCACTGTTCCCGGCGTTATGTTGACATGCTGTGTGTTTTAAATTTACTGTTTGTCTTTATGTTTGTTTTTATAATTTCTGTAATGACGCTGTTGTACTGAGCAATGACTGTTGTAATTCAAGTACAATAAAGAAATTTGTAATTGTAATTGTAATTGTAAGTAGCTCATTACGGCTTATGTAAACCTACAAAAAAAATAATAATTTTTTTTAAATAATAAAGAAGATAATGATAAAATAATAAATCTGCATGTTTCAAGTTTTTTCAGGATATTTCAGGAAATTCTGGGAGTATTGAGGGAAAAAAATTTGCCAAATACTCGTCTCAAAACAGCGCAACTTTTTTGTAATTTAACCGACTTCGTATCTCTTACCGTTTCTTGCAGTTTTTTCACCTCAATGGGACAGCCTGTATCATAAAATTGAACAATGACAGGCTTTTCTGAAAGGTCGTATTGTAAAGTAGATGACATGTACTATTATTGAAAATTAAAAACGACTTCCAAAGTACAAGGCAACATAAGTTAACATAGGGTGTATTTTTTTACATGCTATTCCCTATGGCAACACTTAAAATAAATGCACTGTATGTATACTTGTAAGCAGTGTTATGGTTAATCTGGTATTATGAAATTGAAAGTGGTAAAACAAAAAAAAAAGTTGCTTGTTGATTTGATGCAAGAAATTTAATTTTTTTTTTTAAATTTTCATTAACAAAGTGATAAAACTGACCAACAGCACAGTATTTGGAATCGAATCGGTCCCTTTTCGCTCAGAACCTACTTCTTTTTCAATGAAATGTCAACATGAAATGTTAAATTTAATATTTTGATTAATTACATTAATTTTTTTTTAAATCTATTTTATGAAATAAAGAGGATTGTAGAAAAAACAGTGCATGGAACTTGCAGATATACGTTAGATTAGATTTAGATTTATCGTGAGTAGGCCAGTTGTAACACCTCTCCTGCGACCGAGGGTCTATTGGGCTCATATCTCGTCATGCTACATTAACCCCATCAGGTCAGCCTTTTTGAAGAAGCTGACCATCTTGACCGTTGTTAATGTGTTCAGGTCCTCCGATGTGAGAAAGCCTCTACTGAAGGTTTTAAATCTGGTCCTTCCCAAAGAGGAAAGGACCAGTCATCCTTCAAGCACAGGCGGCATTGAGTGCTGATCGCTAAATCCATCCTGTGCAAATGATGATTCAGCTTGTAGGGCCCATTATAAAGGCCCATTAAGGCTATCAGTTCTTTCCTGTTAAGTCAATTGTTATTTGGTCCTTTTTTTTTCGAAATACTCTTTATAAAGGCCTTTGAATGGTCCAATCTTGGCAAGTTTTCCCAGTGCTGGAGGACTTCCCTCTCAGCCCAGTTTCGTATTGTTGTTTTGGCAATATCCGGTGATATGCTGGTTCTGGTCTGATAAATTCGGATTCGGCACCTTTCCTGGCCAGAGAGTCGGCAAGTTTGTTCTCTCCATACGCAGCATGGCCCGGAATACAGACAGAGTTACTTCGTTGCTCTTTGCTAAAGCATTCAAGGTTAGTTGAAGTTCCAGACCAAGTTGGGCTTGCAGTGACTTGAGCTAAGGGCTTTTAGAATCGCTTGGTTGTCTGAAAATATCTTTATTGATCTGTTTTGGCAGTGCATCTTTTCCTTTCTTAACTGCGCACAGAGATCTGTGGCATAGATTTTGGGCTGGAAAGTGGTTGCGTGAAGGCCCAGGCTCGAGAACACTCCCTTCTTTAAGCCAGCGCTACACCCCTGCATCAGTTCCTGTGGATGTCTTGGATCCATCGGTGAACCATCTGAAATCTGCTGTCAGTTCATTTCTGTTGTCCTCCCACATGTTTCTTCCTGGGAGAAGGACTTTATAAGCAGAACGGTTCATGATTGTCTTAGGCATTATATCCGAGGGCATACCCAGTAGACTGACTTTCTATGTCATCCAGTAATCTGGTTCGCTCCTCAAGTTATAAGCCTTTGGCAAGCTTTTTACCATCTGTAGCATTCTATATGTAGTCCATCTGGCCTCTCTCTGCAAATAAATATGGAGAGGTGGTAAGTCCAGTACGATCTCAGTAGCCGCCAACGGTGTGGTGTTAATGGCACCACATATCGCCAGACAAGCATGTCTTTGTAGACTAGAGAGCTTTAATTCGGCCATGGCCTGCTGGGCCTTTTGACCACCAAGTAGTACTTGGGCCCGATTCCCCATGTTTTGCCACAGATTTTTTCACATGTCCATAAGGAGTGTTTGGCTCTGTGTATAACTTTTTCCAGATGGGAGTCCCAAGTAAACTTTTTATACAGGATTTATCCTAGGTACTTAGCTTCCTCTGCAAATGGAATGGTTTCTCCCAGAAGAGTTGGGGGCGTTAAACCGTCCAACCTTTTCTTTCTAAAAAATGGTACTATGACAGTTTTGCGAGGGTCAACTGACATGTGTTCCCTCTGGCACCACTGATAAGTCACCTCAAGTACTTTCTGAAGGACCCTATAAATGGTAGCTTCAGATCTTTGTTTGATTAGAATTACCAAGTCATCAGCATATGTCTGAACATCGACAGTCCATAGTGAGAGAACGGCTAGAAGATCATCGACGAGAAGGAACCAGAGCAAAAGGGAGAAAACCCCTCCCTGCTGACCCCCCTTGCGGACTAAAATTCGATATTTTCCCCTCCCATTGAGGTCGTGTGACTGATGGAATCCTCTTGAGACAACTGCCTTATATAGAGGGATTTTGGAAGTGCGTTGTTGAACGCTCCTTCTATGTCGAGGAAGGCAGCCACCTGGAAGACCTGGTATTCTAGCTCAACTCACAAGGTTGTTGAGAGCAAGGTCGGTTGACTTTCCTGTTTGGTAGGCATACTGGCCCGCATTAAGTGGGCGGCTATTCAGCACACTCCTGATGTCGCATCCAGCACCCTTTCCAGACTTTTTATTAAAAAAGAGGTTAGCTCTAAATATCTTCATTGGAGATGGCATCAATATCTACAAACCCTTTTGTAGTAGGGCCGGAAATATGACGTCATCTCCTGGCAATTTGAAAGGCTTGAAGGCTTTCACCGCTCTTTCAATTGTATGGGTTGTTATGATCAATCGACACACCACCCAATCAGGTTTTTGGGGTCTTTTTTGTTGTCCTCCTGTTGAAGGCGGTCTACAATCAGACAGAGGCCAACTACCTGGAGAGTGTGTATCTCTTAAGATCTCTGGCATTTCTACGATTGAGTCCATGTAAGAGCCATTAGGTCATTTTACCAAACCAAGCGTCTGTACCAAATCTCTTGAGAGTATCTTGTTGATTCTGTTACTTCTAGGCAGATCACTGTAGCAGAACTTCCTCTAAGACTCCGTTTTAGTTCATCTGATCTCCTTATTATATTCCGTTAGAGTACGTTTATATTTCATAAAAATAGTGAATTGTAGGTCAATGAGTATAAGCACACAGAGTGCAATTGCTAGCCTGTTAGGTGGGTTCGGAGAATTCCTCCATCGCCCATAACAGTTGTCATGCTGGCAGTGCCCAAAACTCCAACCAGAGAGTTTGCTTCCGCATCCAACAGCAGAGCCTTCCAGAGTACCAAATCAAGCACAGACACGTGTTTCGTTCTACTGGAACTCATCAGTGTGCTGCATTCGGAGTATCTGGAGGATGCTGTCGGATGAACGGAAGCCGGGGACTCTTAAGGCCAGCATTAACACGGAACTCCGTGTGGTGTAAAATAGAGCGACATCTAGCGGTCAGTTGAAGGAACTAACCGTGAGTTCACTCTAAATTGATTGAAGTTCCAGACACTAGAGTGAACTCACGGTTAGTTCCTTCAACTGACCGCTAGATGTCGCTCTATTTTACACCACACGGAGTTCCGTGTTAATGCTGGCCTTAAGAGGCCCCGGCTTCCGTTCATCCGACAGCATCCTCCAGATACTCCGAATGCAGCACACTGATGAGTTCCAGTAGAACGAAACACGTGTCTGTGCTTGATTTGGTACTCTGGAAGGCTCTGCTGTTGGATGCGGAAGAAAACTCTCTGGTTGGAGTTTCGGGCACTGCCAGCATGACAACTGTTATGGGCAATGGAGGAATTCTCCGAACCCACCTAACAGGCTAGCAATTAGTGTTGGGCGATACCACGAAAAGTATCGATACAGTGTATCGGTCCGTATCGGTAAACAAAATATCGATACTCGTATCGTATCGCTCCAAGAGTATCGATATTGTTAGTATCGATACAAAATATCGGTAGAGATAATAACATCAAAATAAGGATGAAAAATAAATATTTATTACTGAGAATGGTATGTGGTAGGTGTAGAGGTATATTAAATACATAATAATTACATACTTAATACATACATGCATACATGTCATGAATAAAAAAAAAATTAAAAAAAAAATCATGAAATTAAAAAATAAGTAAAATTATAACCTAAGAGGTTCAATAAATGTTTAAGTCAATGTTTAAACTTTTGGTCACAAGATGGCAGCAGCATGACGAAATTGAGTTAGGTGCTCTACGGTCTACCTTACTTATACAGTATCGAGTAGGTATCGATACCAAGGTGTCTGGGATCGATCCAGTGCCTGTATCGGTTCTTCAGGTATCGATACAAAATATCGTGTATCGCACTCAAAAATATCGATATTCGAAAGTATCGATATGTATCGCCCAACACTACTAGCAATTGCACTCTGTGTGCTTATACTCATTGACCTACAATTCACTATTTTTATGAATTAATCCTTGAGTATACTTGCCTTCTGTTTTCTTCATTATTCGTTGTCATCGACCGGCTTTATTGGTAGTGTCTGGAACTTCAATCAATTTAGAGTGAACTCACGGTTAGTTCCTTCAACTGACCGCTAGATGTCGCTCTATTTTACACCACACGGAGTTCCGTGTTAATGCTGGCCAAACTCTGTGGTTGGAGTTTCGGGCACTGCCAGCATGACAACTGTTATGGGCGATGGAGGAATTCTCCGAACCCACCTAACAGGCTAGCAATTGCACTCTGTGTGCTTATACTCATTGACCTACAATTCACTATTTTTATGAATTAATCCTTGAGTATACTTGCCTTCTGTTTCCTACGTTTATATTTTTCCAAGTTGCCCGTCTCCTTAGCTCGATTTTTTATACTTTTTTCTAGCTCGTTATTCCGGCAGTTAATATTTCTGTTCACCTTTAGTGAACCGTTTTCATGATTTCATGATATGCTGAGATAATTGCGTTCTGGATCTGCTTCGCCATGATTTCAATTTCACCGCGACTTTGGATTGTGGAAATCACAGACCCCATACCAGACCGTAGGGCCATCTTGTATCCCTCCCAATCTGTTCCTTTAGGGTTAAAAGTAGGGAATCCATACCCGGCAAAAATTGCTACCCGGATACCCGTTTTTATTACCCGGGTACTCGCGGGTATCCGACACATATTTTCTTAAATAAATTAATTTGAAAAACTTGAATACAATTTAGGGATGAAACGTTTAAACGGTTATGAAATAATAAACGCGTTTAAGAAAACTAAACGTTTAAACGGTTAACCGATTTGTTTTACCTATATCAAACTGCATGGAATAAATTAAACATTTCAACAAAAATTATTCTTCCTCTTTAAAGGTTTTACTTTTCTTATGAGTCAGCAAAAAAATTATCCAACGCGTATTTGTTGCCCTGTGTAGGCACTCAGTAATAGAACCTAAGTGGTTTGTTTCATTTTATGCAGTCAATACAATTTCCGGTAGGAATGATAATCGGCAATAAATCAATGCTTATATTATTCGTCATTGTCGTCGTCTCCTGAAAATCAGGGGTCAGCAGGAATACGGTGAATTAACGCGCAGGTGGTCCAAGTATCAACAATCGTCAAAGTGAGATGCGAGACGTCATCTATTAAATGAAATTGAGGTCTATTTACACTAACGGCCAGGGCCGGGTGTAGTTCAACGTTAACATAATTTTTTTTTTAATAATACATGGCTGCATGCATCTACATCTGACGACAGGCTCATCGCTGTTTGATGTAAATGTGTCCATTCAAAATGTCCATTGAATAATAAAAATTGAAGCCCACGTTGAACACTCGGCGCGTGTTCGTGCCGTTAGGTGTAAATAGACCTCTATGAAATAATGATGGTATTATTTTACGATTTTAGTTTGTATGATATGAGACACTCACTACTGAAGGGCGCATAGTCGTATAGACGACTGGCAGGGTGGTCTGCCAAGCCAATTCCTGCAAGTGATGTCTTTTCTTGCAGGTGCAGCCCATAAAAACTAACTGATTTTATGTTGCTGCTCTGTTTACACAAGTCATTTCACAGAATTTACTCTTTCTTTATGCTTTATGCAGATTTTAAATTTCATTTTTGGGAGTTTCGTTTTATACATGCAGGTTTAGTTGGTAAATTTACAAACGGGTATATCAATGTTTATCCGGGTTAGTGACGTCTTAACGGGTACCTGGGTACCCGGGTACCCTAAGGATTCCCTAGTTAAAAGTAATAAAAGTGGAGCTGAACGTAATGTCTAGAACCTCCTGTCTATTTTTTGTGACGAAGGTTGGCTTAGAGCCGATGTTGTGTAGCACCAGTCTATTTCCTATTAAAAAGTTGTAAAGTGACCACCTCTGACGTTGATGTTGATGCTTCCCCGGACCGGTGGTGGGAATTTTCTTCACATCCGACGATCAGGTGGACGTTGTTCCTCTCATACTATGGGCGGAGGAGGTTGTTCAGCAACCTGTCGCCTGGAAAGTAAGCCGAGCAGGCGATGAATTCCATCTTGCCATTCTCCACTGGGGCTATTCTTTGGACTGCTGTCACATCTTGGAACAAGTAACCTGAGAGCATAAAGTAATTTATATTGTTTCTGATCAGTATGCAGGCTCTTGGCGATTGCTCTGAGCCGACTGCCACTAACTTACCAGATGAGTTTCCTAGACCCCTAATTTTGCCACTTTTGCCTAGCCAGGATTCTTGGATGAGAGCAATATCCAGCGTCTGTTTTTTAAACTTCATGCCAAGCACGTAGCTGGATTCTTTGGCCTGTTGAAGATTAACCTGTATGCACTTAATGTTAGACATTAAGTGCGGTGTGGGGGAGGAATTTGTAAGCGGGAAAGCGAAGGAAGGTATGGGGAAAACGGCATTTCTGACCGTAAGCTAGGTGGATTATCCGCACTAGCTGTAGCAGAAGCATTTTTGCTTTTGTTTTTTGGGTACTTTTTACCGTTCCCCTTTTTTGCTCTTTGACGGAGCCTTCCCGGGACGCGAACTACCTCAATTAGGCAGTTTATGTCCGCCATCCCTTGAAGGCCCGGCTTTGGGCATGATTGACTTTACCGACTGTGGGATGGTGACCATCAGATCAGGTGGTTTCACTTCCAGAGGCCTCTTGATTTCCAGGCGGTTTTGGTTTTATGGGTTTCCCGTGTAGGCGAGAGGACCCATCATGGACTTTTGGGCGAAATTGCAGTTTCTATTTTAGTCCGTAATAGGATCGGAATCCCCAAGCTTCCATACCCTTCATGGACACATCGTCCGTGTTTGACCAGGTCCCGACTCTTGTCGGTGTAGGATAGTTAGTCCACTCTCGAGTGTTTAGGACCTTATTCACTTTCCTCAGCCTGATGAGGATCCTTTCCTTGGTGAGACGTGGAGCTCCATTTGACGAGGAGCCAGTTTGCGGGCACAGTTTGAACTTTAAAAAATTCAATAGTAGAACTTAATATGCTGAGTTTTATTGCCATACTACTCTACACTTCCTTTGGTATTGTAATCAAATATCAGTTAATTAACTGTAAATTGTACAATAATTGTTGGCATTCATTCCATGTAAATTTTTAGAGAACCTTGATGTATTCACTTTACAATAATATATTAAAAATCTGTTCTGAGTCTCTACATTACAGTAACACGGATAACCCTAAAATTAAATTATCAAGTCTTCGTAATCTTACTTCTACTTCTTCTAATTCACTGACACTGTACTGTCACTTTTATCTGTCTGAGGTTCGGTTGCACAAACGTTAATTACAGATCTGCCAGATAATTACTGATTTTAAAATGCCCTGTATTATCAAAATGTTGGACTGATATTGCTGGAAATAAATTCTACTCCCTTTTAGAAGAGTTAATGACTGATAAAAAATAAAAGATCATTCAAAATATTCATCCTATTTTCAAAATTTGCAATTTAAAATCAGTAATTATCTGACAAATCTTTAATTAACGTTTGTGCAACTGGCCCTAAAAGTACTGAACACAGCTGAATCTTCTCTGATTCACTTGCACAATTATTGTTATATCGTACTGTCTTCTCTCTTAGCCTTTTGACAACGAATTTTATAGGGGCAGTGAATGTGTTGATATTGTGCAACGGGCCCCTATACTCTTTCCACTATCCCTGAAAATTTATTTTATTTATTCCTCTCCCTATTTTTCAGTCTTTATCATCACACTAACTTGCTAATTTTAATTTACCAACTTATCCTATAATATTTATGAACGGTAATCTGTCTTAGGTGTCCAGCATGGAACTGGTGCAAGAGATCCACCAGCAGCTGATGGACCGCGAAGACACCTGCCACCGGACCTGCTTTTCCCTGCAACTGGACGGCACCTCGCTTGACAACTTTGCCGAACTGAAGAACATCGAGGGTCTGAAGGAGGGCTCGGTTATTAAGTTGGTCGAGGAGCCTTACACCATGCGCGAGGCCAGGATTCACGTCCGTCATGTCAGAGATTTGCTTAAGTCGCTGGATCCGGCCGATGCCTACAATGGAATCGAGTGCAATTCTCTCAGTTTCCTAAATGCGATCACTCAGGGCGATATTTTAGGTAAGTTGTGTCATTGTTAAAAAAAAGTATGTTTTAAAATTCTACTTGCAGAGAAAAAAAAGGTACGCCCTGAAAGTGTCGATTGTACTCCACCCGATTTTGTTTTGCCCGATTGTAAAGAAAGGCCTCTGACTGCTTTGCAGCCATTCTTTAAAGATCACAAAGCACCTCAGTGTGTCAAGGTAAGATGAGTTTATTTATTTCGAGTTAATGTAAATATTGTAGCATGCTGTTTATTAGTAATAGAAATAGTGATAGTTTATAGAAGTTTTTATACATTTATCAATAGGTCCTAACGACTTCTGCTTGGAATCCGCCTCCTGGCAGTCGTAAGATGCATGGTGATCTGCTTTACCTGTATGTGGTCACTCTTGAAGATAAACATTTCCACATAACGGCCTGCTCTAGGGGTTTCTTCGTTAACCAGTGAGTGCATTACACGATTTTAAAGTGAAATCGACATTTCAAAGGTCTTCTTGCAGGTCTACTAGCGAGGAATTCAACCCCCGAGCCATGCAACCGTCTCACCTGTGCCATTCTCTCGTGGAGACATTGGGACAGGTGTCGCCACAATTCAAGCGCAACTTTACTCTTCTCCAGCGAAAGCGTACGCAACGGCACCCTTTTGAGCGAGTGGCCACTCCCTACCAGATTCACTCTTGGACTGCCCCGACATTAGAACACACTCTTGATGCCATCCGTGCGGAGGACAGTGAGTAATATAGAAGAATTAAATTTTCACAAATTGAAATAACTACTTTCTCCAAGGAGACAATTGGCAGTTTTAAATTACATTTAAATGACATATTTATCGCACAAAAGTTCTCTCACTTATTTTTCTCTTTTGCTGCTTTACTTTACGTTTCCTGCCTCGACCTGCAATCTCATCTAAAAGACACTTGCTTAGATGCTAAGGAACAATATTATTTAACTTTTTGAAAGTTTTTCAATAATCATATCTCGCAGCATTCTCATCAAAACTGGGATATGAGGAGCACATCCCAGGCCAGACTCGTGACTGGAATGAGGAACTGCAGACGACCAGGGAGTTGCCGCGCAAGACCCTTCCTGAGCGGCTGCTTCGTGAGCGTGCCATCTTCAAGGTGCACAGCGACTTTGTGGCTGCAGCTACCCGCGGGGCCCAGGCTGTCGTTGACGGAAATGTCATGGCAATCAACCCCGGCGAGGACACCAAGATGCAGATGTTCATCTGGAACAATATCTTCTTCTCGCTTGGTTTTGACGTCAGAGACCATTACAAGGAGCTTGGCGGGGACGCGGCTGCATTTGTCGCACCTGTAAGTTGGTCATTAATAATTGACACAATTGTAAAGTTTCTGTCTTAGACCCTAATATTGTCAGCTTGAATGTTGTTGCAGCGCAACGATCTGCTTGGTGTGAGAGTGTACAGCGCAGTGGACCTTCCTGGATTGTACACACTGGGGACGGTGGTGATAGATTACCGTGGATATAGAGTCACTGCCCAGAGCATTATCCCCGGAATTTTGGAGCGTGAGCAGGAACAGTCTGTCGTCTATGGATCCATCGATTTTGGCAAGACCATCCTCTCGCATCCCAAGTATATTGAGCTGGTCAGTATGGGCAAGGAGTACCTTGTTGTTTTAGCCTGTTTCTTATCAAATCGTTGATATTTTTTTACCGGATGTCTGAAATTTATGTCTGGCTACTTTCTCTTTCGAGTGAGTTGCTATTATTGCTAGTGAACCTGCTGGGAAAAACTACAATGACTGAACGTGAACTGTAAAGTTGATCCAAAAATACAGGTGTCCGGGAAAATGTGGGAAATCTCTCGGAATCAGATAGAACATTAAAAAAAAGATGACAAGTTCCCATAATTTTTTTTCCTAACGCCCCCCCCCCCCCCCTATGGAGATACGGCCTCCTAAAGGACGCCACTGGAAATCAATTTTTCTTGAATAACTTTTAAACTACTTGATTAAATTTAATGAAAATTTGATATATTAAACAGTAGTAAAGACTTCTTAAAATACTTCCCCTAAAACATAAATTAGCTTGTTTAGTTTACCAGGGGCGGACTAGGTTGTACATTTTAATGCTTACATTTTTAAGACCCTGCATGATAAGGAGTAAAAAAAAAAAACAAATTTGGATACCTTGAACATTAAGCTACAGAAAAGGTAGTCTTGTTCCTTGTCGATAAAATGAACCGTTTTCCAGAAAAAAAAATAATAAAAGAATTAATGTTTTATTTCATAATCAATAAAAAATTTCATAGGTGGGTTCAACAATCGTAGTTCTGGTACAATGTAATAGAAATGAAACATTAATTCTTTTATTATTTTTTCTTGAAAACGGTTCATACATTTTATAATATTTTTCCGGTAATTGGGGGTTTGCGTAGATGCCCTCTAGTAATTTTCATCCGTTTGGGAAATAATTTTTGGAACCGCTGGGCAAAATTCGGAAAAAATACTATAGCCGCCCAACGCCGAACGCCAGACCCCTACTCGACAACACGGATTTCGAGAACGACACTCGAACTATACAAAACCGTGCTTCTCATCCGTTTGGAAGTTGCAAGCCACTTTTGTCACCACGGCCCTAACTACAAGTTTTATGTTCATTTACAGTTATTTCTTTCTTTTTATAGTTTTTATATTTTTATTTTTGGATCATATTCATTTGTTGTTAATTTTCCTTCTATAAAATCTTTTTAACTTAGTATTATTAAATGTTATTCACAGTCTCAGCTCCATATTAGATTTCGCCATGTCTGTTATGGCGTTCAAGACTGTAAAAGCAAAGCTAATCCTCGCTATGTTCATCGCTAGGTGATGGTGATGTAATACATTGGGTAGCTACAATTTATTTGCTGTTCTTAACTAATTTGAATAGCGAAGCGATAGTTCCTTGATTGACCAACTACAAGACCAATCCAGTAACAGGACAAAATTATATAAAGTAACATCTCAGGATACAAAGCATTAATCTCGAAAATTTTCAACCTTAACTGTGACTTCAGTTTATCAACTTTGCTGATCACTTCAATTCTTAATAAGGTTTGACTAATTCGACATTTTGATGACTTCAAATATGCCAAATTAAGACATGGCAGTGGAATGGGAATTTTTTTGGTGTATAAATTTTGAAATTTGACAACATCCTCAAGCAGATATGAATATTAATTTTGTATTTTAGCTGACAAAGGCTGGCGAACAGTTGAAAATAATGCCACATCATGTGCTCAATGACAAGGACGAGCCAGTTGAGTTGTGCTCGAGTGTCGAATGTAAGGGTATAATTGGAAACGACGGAAGACATTACATTTTGGATTTGCTGCGCACCTTTCCACCCGACGTCAACTTCCTGAAATGTGAGTTTTTTTTAAATTTGTCTACTATGTGGTTAACAAATTATTTAAGGTTTTTTGTTTCATAGTCCCTCATAATAGGGACCGGAGAGTTTGTTTCTTATATAGTTGGATTCGGTTTAAATTATCCCATGCAAGGGCACAATAATTTCCAAACCAATCTTGACACAATTCCAGAAAACATCAAACATTTATATTATACTGAAGTTTCAGAATAGTAGGCACTAAGTTCTTAGAAATATTACGGACTTAAAGTAAAAACGTTGTTGCCAGCTTTTAATTCTTGGTGTTTTATCATTTTGTATTTTTATCATTCACATGCAGGTAAATGGTTGTAGGATAAAAAATACTGTGTTTTATTTGTTGAGTAATTTTTCTGCTATAATAATTTCACAACATCGATATTTAATAGCAAAAGATGTAGAATTTCAATGAGGTTCGGTCCCTTAAAATATAATATATGGCAACATTACAGCAGTGTCAACAAGTACAAAGGATAAGCAGATCCAACTTGTAAGGTAAAGTAAGATGGATATATATCGAGCATGCTGCCAGTCCGTCCAAGGCAGCTCCGTATTCAGTGGCGTATCGTTCATGCTATTTTCGTGAGGGGCTGCAATATAACATTTATCGCTCCTTTAAATCCTTAATATTTTATTTTTATGTTTATATTTGCTGAATTATTGAAGCATCACAAAAATTAAAAAACGCATGAAAATGAATGAAAAAGAATTCGCGGCAGTGGAATAACCTGAACAAAAAGAAAAGTTGTTTGTTTAGGGCTGTTATTGGATGTCGATCGGGACTTGTATATTTTTCTCTTTCTGTTTTCTGGTTGTCAGAAAAGAAAAATTAATATTACCGGGGGAAGAAGATTCTCGACTCTCGGGAACAACAAAATTTTGAATATTTCATATTGTTCATAGACAATCTGTGAAGTAATTAAGAAATACAAGCTAGAAAAAATCAATATCTTACTAATTTGTTAATAATTAGTTATTAGTTAATTATTTGGTAAAATAATAATACAATAATGATTCCTGTTTTGGGAATGAACTGAGTTCCAGGATACAGAAAAAGTTTAACTATAAGAAATTTACGGAATTACCATCCCGGAAAAACCCATACCCGGTCGACAATAAAGTGCATAATTAGTGGGGATAGCTTGGTTGCTTTAAGGGTCGCTCATCAGATTTCCTGTCTGAATCTTATTTCTCAGTTCTCACTGTGGTGTAAACGGGAAAGAAGCAAGCTTCTTTGAGTGCCGAAGTGAAATACTGTTTAAATTTAAAGTTGTGAGCAATATGGAAGGCGAGAGCAGCCAAAGTAAACGTCGTCGTACGAATTTATCTACAGGAGAAAAAACTATTATATACAACGTGTATTGTGGACTCCGTGAAAGGAATCAAAGTATGTTGGTAAACGATGTAGTTGCTTTGTGTAGTGATTTAACCAAAGTGTCAACTAGGAGTGTACACCGAATCTTGAAAACTTTCAAAGAGTCCAAAGGCGGAACAGAAAAGGTAGCTGAAAATATTGAAACAAGGGGGAGAAAACGCATTGACATTGATGATGACATAAAATACGCCGTTCGGAGAAAATTTCATTCGTTCTTTTTCCGAAATGAAATTCCAACATTAAAAGCAATCGCTGCCGAAATCAATTCGGATGACGCAATGCCGAAAATATCGCGACGTGTCTTATTGCGGACATTAAGACAAATGAACATAAGGCATATGAAAAGGCAGAGAAAAAGTCTTCTTATAGAAAGAGAAGAAATAATTTTGTGGCGGAGAAATTATTTACAAAAAATTCGAGAGTATCGTCGTGAAGGGAAGAAAATATATTTCTTAGACGAAACTTGGCTGAATCAAGGTCATACTGTTTCGAAAATTTGGCAAGATTTGGAAATAACAAGCCGTCGACAAGCTTTTTTTGAAGGTTTTTCCACAGGACTAAAAGCGCCAGCGGGCAAGGGGCGGAGGCTCATAATAACTCACATAGGTAGTGATTCGGGTTTTTTGGAAAACGGATTGCTACTTTTCGAATCGAAGAAAACTAGTGACTACCATGAGGAAATGGATGCGGAAAAATTCGAAAGCTGGTTTTTAAAAATTTTACCAAGCCTTGAGCCAAATTCGGTCGTGGTAATGGACAATGCTTCCTACCATAGTCGACGATTGGAGCCATCGCCAACAACTGCATGGCGAAAAGGTGACATCATTAACTGGCTGGCTCAAAGAAATATACCATTTGATGACAACATGTTAAAAGTGCAACTATTAAACATCGCAAGGGCACAAATACCTCATTTTAAGAGATATGCTGTCGACGAATTGGCTCGCGAGTGCAACATCATTGTAGCCTCCCTCCTTACCACTGTGAACTGAATCCTATAGAACTTATTTGGGCTCAAATAAAAAACCAAGTGGCGAAACAAAACGTGACCTTCAAGATGGATGAAGTGAAACGCCTGCTAGCTACTGCAATAGGAGATGTGACGGCTGAAACATGGAGAAACTGCATCCGACATACTACAAAAGAAGAAGACAGAATGTGGGATCTAGACACAATAGTTGATGTTTCGGTTGAGCCATTAATTATCAACTTGAACGATAACGGTGATCGGGATAGTTGTCCATCATCCGACGATTTTTCTTCTGACGATGACTAAGGTACTATTTTTTTCCTATTTTCTTTGCTATTTTTATTTTTGCTATATGCTATATTATTTACTATATGCTATATTATTTGGAAGTTTACAATTATATTTCTCAATAAATTCATTATTGTCTGAACCTATTTTGATATTTTGCGTCCGCCACTGAATGCTCCAACTGAGCGCTTATACGTCACGACCACTTCCGAGAACTTAGTGCCTACTATTCTGAAACTTCAGTATAGATAGCTAAAGTCCCGATTCAGTTGCTTACAGTACCTACTTACCCTAAAAAGTGTGCATGACGTCAGCTGAGTGATCTATAATGATCAATAGTGATCAACTTTTTTATGAAAAAAATGGGATCACAGATTAAATGTTAGTTTAAAGTTTCGATTCATTTACCTGCATATCTATCGTTCTTCTGTGCATATACCTGTGGGTTTGTGATTTTTAACAAAGCAATATTATAATATTGGGAACATTCCTGCTTTACAATAACTACCCCAGAAAAGTTGAGTTTTTATGGGATATAGGAGTTATATTTCTGGAAATATACAGCATTGTATGTGAACCACACCATCAATAGTTAAATTGTTTCAAAGTGGCTGCTATATAAAGAAACCAAGGTTTTCAAAACCCTTATAGACGGTGTTTAGATTTCTAAAGAAAATTACCGACATTAATTATCATTTATAAAGGTCCATATTGGTTTGCCAGTGGGTAAACCAATAAATTTTTTTGGTAGCGATGTATGGGAGTAAAAATATAAAATTTTAATAAAACATCCATCTCACTCACTTATGATTGGTAATTGATTTGCAAGAGGTTTATTCAAGACATGAAATTTTACAGTGAACATTATAAAGAAATAGAAATTTTTCTGATTTTCTCGAGTGCACTGCTGCAATGTACGAATCCATATCTCTAGCTTTTTCATTGGTAGAACCCCTTTAACTGTCCATATATTTGTCGTAACAACTATTATAGTTCGACAATATTAGCTCAATGGCATTGAACTGACACTGGTAAGGTGACAATCGCAACTTCATGACCACGGCTCCGCCTCATCACATCCACTGCATGCTACTTTGCTAAGGCTAGAAGTTCCTTCAGATTTTTTTATATTATTACATTATAATAAATAATTAGCGAGGGATGATCCAGATTTGGTATAACTTTTAAAAGGTTTCGCTATCCATGCTATCATGATAATCGCTACTACGATTAGAAGATGAAAAAATTGAACTGGCACTAGTAACAAATCAATTTTTTGTACAATCTTTTGAGTTAAAGTTTCTTTCTTTGAGATTAAAGAATCAAATGACATCACTATTTCATCTATTTTCAAACTGGATTTCATTTCATTCCTTACAATGAAATCTTAAATTACCTTAATTAATTTCCTATTAGTTAATTTACATTTATTTATTTAGACCTTCGGATGCTGTTCCTGTAGCTGATTTTCTTTAAAGGGACCTGCTTGCATCATTTCAATCATCTTACTCTGGGTTGCCTTGTTTGTCTGTGTGTCATAAAAATTCCTGATGACAATGAATTGGATGGTTTGGTGATTTCACTGTTGAGACTTACAGTGTTGCCAGGTTAAACAGTTTACTTAAATTCAAGCTTGTGATTTTACTGTTTCAATGTTTCCTAATTTGACTAAGTCATAAATTTGCAGGTAAGCTTTACCAAGAGAAATTACCAGGACCTACAAGAGACGAAGGCAGCATCTCACTGACCTTCTTCCTCAGGCCACTGTTCAAGTGAACATCGGTATTACGCGACTTATACATTAATAAAAACACTGAAAACACTCTCGCATTCACGCAACTGCTGAAAGAAAATACCTTGATCTCTTTGGATCTGAGTTTACCTTAAAAGATTATGCTCTGACATTATGGAACTCGGTTTTGTTTTGTTTTTTGTTTGTTTTGGTTTTAACCCTTCATTTATTCTTATTAATGTTATAAGTATGCTACTCCAACTTTTTTTTTGTAAACCTTCCTCTGTTTGGATTTTGTTGTTTTTCGTTTCTATATCTCATTTAATAACTAGGAGGAGTAAACTGCAAAGTATCATTTACACCACTAAAAGTCACCAGATTAAATCACCAGATTTTTTTTGGCGGCAAATTTGAATTGAAACAATAATAATTATTAATAAGGAAGATAGGACTTGTTTTCGGTGTAGGAAGTCTACTTTTCAGGAGAGACTCTGCAGCAGTATCACAAATTAATCATTGTGGTTTGCATAATTTATCAATATTATAGTGCTGAATGATTTTCTGAATATAAATAGAATGAAATTGAATAATTTATAGATATTTCGAAGAATATTAAGGATAATAATTATTAACATTCATATTAAATTGATTGAAAGTACTTAGGCAATACTTATGTGACAAATTTAATGTAACATAATTATAAATATATTTTATGTATGTATTATATGACACATAACATCGTAGATAAAGTTTTTATTTTACATTTAATAATATATAATTTGTGGATAAGTCAATTTTTTCAAACGGTATTATAAACATCATTTTTCAGTTTTTGTAGGACCAGATTCAAAGTGCGTTGTTGAAACTAACTTTATCACATACAGCAGTCCCTGTTTGGTCTAAATCCGCACTTTGTTCGATTGGAATATGTTCTTCAATTATTGGTGAAGTACGCATATAGAGTAGTTTTTCCAAAATCTTGTAGGTGACACTCTTTTCTTCCCGTTTCTTTGGAGGAGACATCCTCTCACTTGTACTGGATGTAGGATTATCCATAATGGCACTTCAAATCGTTTGCAGGATGAAAATACAAAGCCAAAAATAATTTAAAAATTCTCAAAAGGATGTCTGGTGTCTAAAAAGAACTGAATGGGCTTCAAAAAGAACTTATTTGGTTTTGAAATAGCTTTTAAAGAACTTATTTAGAACAACTTATAGGGTTTTGGAAATAACTGATTATAAAACTGATGTGTCACATTCGACGCTGACATTGTAAACAATAATGACACAACAATAAAAAAACAAGCGTATATGTAGTGTTGAGCGTTGCATAGATTCAATTTCCTGTACAAGTTTTGCTGGGTGTAATTTTGCCTATGAATTGACCAATGAGAAGCAATTTTTTTTGGCGGTTTATTTAAATTTACTCCTCCTAGTTATTAAATGAAGTATAGAGGTTTTAGTTGCCAAAGTTCGAAATCAGGTACAAATTGATGCCTAACAAACAGACTAGAAATGAAGTTAAACTTCCCTAGGTTAGTGAGGTGACATGTCTTTTGTTTCTGTTTCTACCTTTCATTTGTTTTGGCCTTTTGTTGGTTTTTGAGACGTCTTACTTATTTTTCTATCGCTTAAACCTACGCTATTTGAATATTTGCAATGACTGAAATGATTTCAAGCAGACCTATACTTTCTGATTTTGAGAGAGGGACATTTGGCAACAATGTCGATGAATTGTGAATGACTGTGCCGTCGGAACAGTTTGGGAAGATCTGTTATTCTGGTACAAATAAATACAATTTTGCGAGTTTTACTTTACCTACTTACGCTTCTGAAATAAAATGAATTAATTATAATTTCTTTACTTACTCTTCTGAAATATAAGGAATAATTATAGTTTCTAACTAAGGGAATTTTATCAGAGTGAATAAATACAATACAATTTATAAAAACGTGGGCAGCATCTCTGACGATGTTAGTAGTGGCAATGGCTTGAACCTAGAGCTCCTCTTTGTAGGCTAGCTGGTGCTGGACTTAAAGTAAGCGGATTTGTTCTGCAATAAATCGGTTAAAACAAACAAAAACCTGTGAAGAGTCTATTCTCAATTCACCGGCGTCAGTCTCAATCCATCAAAGTAAAATAAACAAATTAAACAAGAACAAGAAAGTGGAGAGTGTATTCTCAATCCACCAAAAGGGTAAGAGGAATCGGAGGGAAGTTAGTAGGGAAGTGATCTTACTTGGGGCGGCGACATCTCCAATGACGACAGACCTAGGGTGCGGTCTGTATGGACAACAGCAGGGCAGTTATTCTTACTCTCAGTACTCTGGCAGCAACTCCGGGATAGCGCAATGTAGGTGGCGGCAGGGTTCAGACTAAGGAATCCTTAGGGTACCCGGGTACCCGTTAAGACGTCACTCACCCGGATAAACATTGATATACCCGTTTGTAAATTTACCAACTAAACCTGCATGTATAAAACGAAACTCCCAAAAATGAAATTTAAAATCTGCATAAAGCATAAAGAAAGAGTAAATTCTGTGAAATGACTTGTGTAAACAGAGCAGCAACATAAAATCAGTTTTTATGGGCTGCACCTGCAAGAAAAGACATCACTTGCAGGAATTGGCTTGGCAGACCACCCTGCCAGTCGTCTATACGATTATGCGCCCTTCAGTAGTGAGTGTCTCATATTAGAGATGAGCTTAGCAGCGATTTTAAATTAATACCATCATTATTTCATAGAGGTCTATTTACATGCATGCAGCCATTCAAAATCCATGTATTATTAAAAAAAAATTATGTTAACGTTGAACTACGCCTGGCCCTGGCCATTAGATGTAAATAGACCTCAATTTCATTTAATAGATGACGTCTCGCATCTCACTTTGACGATTGTTGATACTTGGACCACCTGCGCGTTAATTCGCCATATTCCTGCTGACCCCTGATTTTCAGGAGACGACGAAAATGACGAATAATATAAGCATTGATTTATTGCCGATTATCATTCCTACCGGAAATTGTATTGACTGCATAAAATGAAACAAACCACTTAGGTTCTATTACTGAGTGCCTACACAGGGCAATAAATACGCGTTGGATAATTTTTTTGGCTGACTCATAAGAAAAGTAAAACCTTTAAAGAGGAAGAATAATTTTTGTTGAAATGTTTAATTTATTCCATGCAGTTTGATATAGGTAAAACAAATCGGTTAACCGTTTAAGCGTTTAGTTTTCTTAAACGCGTTTATTATTTCATAACCGTTTAAACGTTTCATCCCTAAATTGTATTCAAGTTTTTCAAATTAATTTATTTAAGAAAATATGTGTCTGATACCCGCGAGTACCCGGGTAATAAAAACGGGTATCCGGGTAGCAATTTCTGCCGGGTATGGATTCCCTAGTTCAGACCCGGCGGTCATCTTCGTAGACTGGCTGGCGCTGGTTAGCGGGTTTTAAGGCGGCTTGGCGAGATAGGATACTGATTAATGGGTAAAACCAGAGGGGAGTATTCTTGATCGCACTGGCTTAGGCTTAGAGAGGAGCTGGGCAGAGTATTCTCAATCCACCCAAGGGTTAAGAGGAGTTGGAGTTCAGTGTCTCAAGGCTGGCCAGCGCTGGTGTTTTTATACTCACACAACCCTTTGTAGCTCTATCTGTCTCTCTTCAGTTTGACTGACCGTTGCTCGCGCTACCCTTTTTAGGTATCACGTCTTCAGTGCGTGCTTAAGATTCCCTCGTAGTTTTTAACGGTCCTGTAGGTGAAAGTACAATCCATTGTTGAGGCGGTGTGAATAAAGGATTCTGGAATTCTCACTTGCAAATGGTTTTTCTTAATTTATGCTGGATTTCTCCTTAAGTTTCACTTATGAGGATTATTTTGTAGAAAAAACTTCTTACCCTGGGGGTGGTATATTCCAATACCGTTTTATTAATCGTTCTTGCAGTAACTTAAGGGCGACTATTATATTTTGGGAGCATAAGACATAGAACAAGTTTCTAAATCCCATTCTCACACTTTCATCGAGGTTTGCGGTTTTTAGCTTACTTCTGACACGAATCTTCGGTGCTGATACAAAAATGTTGTCTATAACATTTACAGATTCTCAACAACGTTCTCTTATTAATGTTGTAGGCTTCTGCTGTTCTGTGACATATTTGTCTACAAAAGCTTACGGCAGCTGTTCGCCGGCGGCATTATAGGTAATGGGTTGCTGCATAAAAAAAATTCTGATGGTTAATTCTGTTGAGCGCCACCGAGTTTTTATGGAAAACTCAGAAACCGGATTTCATAGGAAATCTATTCACCTGTGGGAAGCAAAAGAAAACTAAACGTATTCCCAAAAAAAAATGGTTCACTTTATTGACATTTTTTAAATAAATGAATAAATGAATAATTATTGAAAGTAAAAAAATAAATAAATATCTTATGGCTGTGGTAAAGCCCAAGTGTCAGAAGTTTTCAAGTAGCCTCAAGGGCCTCTGACGTAACTTAACGACTGCTGTGAAGCAGCCGGGACCCCCTTTTTAACGTACCTCCCGGAGCACGATCGGTCACGGAACTTTTTTATTTACCACTATAATTTTGGTCACCCATCTAAGTACTGACCAAGAAAAGTCATGCTGCACTTTAGAGATCGTTTGACCGAAACTCTAGCAGCTTGGCTATTGTGACCGATATATTGAAAGTAAACGAGTACCTCCGGATAATAATATTTACATAAAAAATGTTTGATTATCTGAATTAGAAAATTGAATTATTATAAAAAAAATGGTATTGTCCCTAAAAAAACAGCTGTTTTTGGGCCAACAGATATGTAATGATTTTATAACTGACAAAATACCTATATAATCTAATATGACTCTACTCTATTAATTTTCAAAATCTCCACTTCATCACTCTATTACAATCTTTCCTTCATCGATAAAAAAAACAATAATAATAATAAAAATAAACGACCTTCTCCTATCCGTAGTGTCCAGGGATGGAATGGCGAGGTTTGACTTCTTATTAACTCATACTATTAATTCTGTACAGGAGGGTTGATCGTCCTTCACACTGACTGACTTTCCAAAATCCACAACTCCATAATATCCATCATATGACACAACCCATAACGCAATTGTTCGAATATCCATAATACACCCATTGAATTATTGAACACCGATTCCAAGGATAAACATAAAGAACAAGAAGAACAAAACGAAATGGACAAAAACCCTGAAATAGTACAAAATCGTAAACATAAGAAAAATTGACCCACTTGAAAAACTTCAGCGAGATAAATTAAATTTTACTTTTAGAAGAGAGACATCGCTTACCTCTATTGACAGAGGGTTTCCTATTTATCCTTAAATGGTGGCAAACAAACAGTAAAATAGATCTCAACTACCTATTATCTGTTCAATAATCGGAATTCACACAAGTCCATGTAAATTACCTCAGATAATTAAAAGTAATAATTATAAATTATTCGGTAGGTAGGTATTGATGCTAAACCTACATCGCTCTGCCGCAGTCAAGCCGGGTCACCTTCTCTCCTACCACCCGTGTTGATAAGGATATTTGATATCTAATGAGCCGATGTAGCGTCTATAGAATTGTATACAAAAAAAAGTAGTAAAATGACTAACTCGATGCCTAATGCCTGTTTGTGGAAATGTCTATGAAATTAAGATTGCTTATTTATCTGAAATCATTTGAATTACAAGTAGCATTATTTATAAAAAAATAAAAATGCTACACTGTCCCCCTCCAAAAAAAATGAAGAAGACTTAACAAAGACGATTTCATTTTACGTACAATAGGAAGAGCACGAATACTATTTTCTGCTCTCGCACAATTATTAGCAGAGCCTGGTTTGATAACTGTCGCGTATCACACGCCCAAAATAACGGGTACTAAATCTGGTAGATCTCGCAATAAGGATATAGTCTCAATCGGGAAGGTCCTCCAGGCGGTTGGAAACTGATAAAAGCAACAACAATCGAAATTTCACAAGAACTTTAGTAGGTTTAATCATACGTGAGGAAACATTTCTATTCAACCACTTGTCACTCCCAAAATATTTACAACCCAACAAAATATATTTACATCCCAACAAAAGGATTTTATTCATAATCAAAATACTATGTACAAAATAACACCCTGAAGAACGCAAAAAAAAAACATAATTAAATATACATAATTTAGGACTCGGGACCTTCATCAACCTCTTCTTCTTCCCGGTAAGGTTTTAAGTCCTTGACATGCCATACCCCGACACTTCCACCATTTAAATTACTAAGTTCATAGGTAACACGTCCTAATTTCTTAGTAACTACTGACAAAATAAATTTAGGGGCTAATTTGGCAGCAAAACGGTTCGCACCACTGGATAGAATTTTATTCAACCGCCAAACACGATCGCCAACCTGGAAAGAGGCGTCCCTTTTTCGAAGGTTATAAGCTTTCGCGTTGCGTTCATAGGCTGCATGAAGTCTTTTCTTAACATTAGAAAATACCTCCTCTAAATTCGTCATATTTTTGGCATAGGTATTCCTATCACCCGGCAATATTTCCATATCTGCTCTGGTAACATCTGTACCGTAAAATTTTCCAGAAATAGGAACATGCCTGCCAAACATAAGGAAACAGGGACTATAGCCAGTAACCTCATGCTTTGCGGTATTTATGGCCATCTGAACTTTACGTAGTTCTTGATCCCAATTTTCATGACTATCAATATAACTGCGGATAACAGTCTCGATTGTCCTGTTATTTCGCTCTACAAAATTACACTGCGGGGAATAAACCGCATTGTACCAAATCTTTTGTACCTCATACTTGTCACACAATTTCCTAAAACTACGACTAATAAATTGTGGACCATTGTCACAAATGATAAACTGCGGAACACCGTACACCAAGAAAATATCATTCTCCAAAGCGTTCTCAATAAAATTTGATTTCGCGCTACGCAAAGGAAAAATTAGAGAGTACTTTGTTAACCAGTCTGAAATCACTAAAATCCACCTGTTCCTTTTTTTAGAAAGTGGTAGTGGCCCAATGAGATCCATACCTATAATTTGAAATGGCCAATCCACAACCTTTTCTCGACCCATAAGACCCATACGTGACGTGTTTGGTATTTTCTGTGCCCCACAAACACGACATGATCGGACATACCTCAAGATATCGGGACGCATTTTAGGCCAGTAAAAATGTTCCTGAACCCTACATAAAGTTTTGAAGAAACCAAAATGACCACACGTAGGAGGATCATGACATGAACGAATTGCTTCCGATCGCTGATGCTTAGGGACCAAGTATTTCCACTCAGAAATATTCGACTTCACAAGACATTTGGAAGGAACAAACTTAAAAATTAAATCGTTTTCAACTTTCCACTGAGGATAATCATTAGGAAATTCCAAAATTTTATTTCTAAGGCTCAAATACCAGGGGTCTTTATTATTCGCATCAATTTCGATCAAGTCTACTTCTTGTTTCTCTGAATTATTTGGGACGATACGCGACAATGCGTCAGGTACCAAATTATTGGCTCCCTTTCGGTGCACAAGATCAAAATTATGCTGACGTAATCGCACGGCCCATCTGGCAAGTCTACCAGAAGGATTTTTGAAATTATTTAACCACAGAAGTGAAAAGTGATCTGTGATTACAGTAAATTGAACACCCTCAATGTAAGGTCGAAACTTCTCAATGTTAAAAATTAGAGACAACAATTCTTTCTCAGAAGCATAATAATTTCTTTCGGCTCGAGATAAAGTTCTACTAGCATAGGCAATAACACGCTCCTGACCATCTATTTCTTGGGTAAGCACCCCACCGAGACCTGTATCTGATGCATCGCATTGAATGGTGAATTTCTTGGAAAAATCTGGTTGACATAAAATAGGCGCGGAAACCAGAAGCTCTTTAATTTTACGAAATGAAGCCTCTGCTTCTTCGTTCCAACCAACACTCTGACTTTTCTTTTTTCCTTTCAACAAATCATTGATAGGCGACATAAGAGAAGAAAAATCCTTTATGAACCGTCGATACCATGAACATAAACCAACGAAACGCTTAATTTCAGTTGCCGTTTTAGGACGGGGATAATTTACCATGGCACTAATTTTTTCTGGATCTGTACGAAGTGAATTTGAACCGACCACGTAACCGAGAAATTTCAGAGAGGTTTTGAAGAACTCGCATTTTTCAAGATTAATGGTGAGATTGGCTTCCATCAGTTTGGTTCTGACAATGTTTAACAAATTTTGATGCTCTTCGAACGTAGATCCTGTTATAATAATATCGTCTACATAAGAAAAAATTTTAGGTTCATACTCTGGACCAAAGAGAGTATCAACTAAACGTTGCTGTGTTTGTGCAGCATTGCATAAACCAAAAGGCATAGTGACAAACTGAAATTGACCTCTCCCAATCACACTAAATGCAGTTTTTTCCTTAGAACTAGATTCTAAAGGAATTTGCCAAAAGGAACGTCTCAGATCAATGGAACTAATATATTTGCTATCGCGAAGTGAACACAAAATTCTCTCGATGTTAGGTAATGGATAACAGTCATGTTTAGTAACTTCATTGAGTGGTCTGCCATCGAAACAAAATCTATACTCACCATTGGATTTTTTAACTAAGAGAACTGGTGAACACCACGGACTGTTAGAAGGTTCAATTACACCCAAACGCAGCATTTCATCTAGTTCTGAGTTGAGAATCTTTGTCATGTACGGAGACATTACGAAAGGCCTTTTACGGAACGGTTTTGCATCACCAGTATCAATATGATGAAATATTTTGTCGGTACGACCTAATCTGTCCTTGCTACTTATAATTTCGAATGACTTAATCATTTCTTCGGCATTCTTTCGTTCCTCTGCAGAAAGATCTTCAAGTGAATACAAAAAATTTGAAGACGTACCTTGATTATTCAAACTCGTCTTGCCAACTACTTCCACTCTTGAATCAGTTAGATTACTTTGAATATTCCAAACGTGATTACAGAAATCAATCGTTATTTCAAAGCTATTCGCGAAATCACATCCAAAGATGAAGGCGTGAGGTAAAGAAGGAACAATAAGTGCTTTAATAATTCTACAAATTCCATTAATGAAAACCGGCAAGTCCACAGAACCCAATATAGATTTTCTAGCGCCATCAGCTACACAAATGCTATGATTGCTCATATAATAAATCTCCATATTCGAATCTCTCAAAATCTTCATGCCATCAGAACCAATAATTGATGAAGTCGCACCTGAATCAAGCAAAGCAGTAACATCTTGTCCGAAGATTTGAACAACAATATATGGCCTATTATCAAAAGGTATATCTACAAACAACGGCGAAATTTGGTTGCTACTTTCTCGTGAATAATGTTTATAAAAAAATGAAACTCGGGATAACCAGTTAGTCCAGTCCTCATGATTGAAAAAATCTCCATTATTTTGTTCTGACGTGGTCTTTTGCATCAAAACAGCACGCCGACCACAGGACTGCTGCCTTCTTATACGTTTTTTGAGCAATTTGGACAGGAAGATACCTTAACGTTAGCTAAGCCACACCTATAGCAAAACATCTTTCTTTTCGCCCTGCACACTGAATGCGTATGATTCAGCTGACCACAATTCCAACAAGACAAAGTTTTACGACTATTTGATTGTTGTGAAGCGCGAACAACAGAAGATTCCCTATTCTCAGAAACAGGATTGGTTTTATCAAAACTAGACCTACTAGAGCCAAAATTCTTGTCCTGATGATTTTTTCTGACTAAAGAACAACTGGAATTATTACTTGAATCTGATATATTACATACGTTAGGAGTAACATTTCTCTTGTGCTTCAAATAACTTGCTTCCTCTAATTTTTTACACAAATTTGCTAATTGTGCAACAGAATCGGCATCAACCAAAGCCAATTGACTTATATATTCCGGTAATAGATTTTGTTTCACAAGTTTAATTTTTGTTACCTCTGCTGGAGGCCTCGATAATCGATTAAAGAGAGTCTCTAGATGAGCGATAAAAATAGCAACGGACTCATTTCTCCTTTGCTTGCGACTCTTAATCTGTTCCCAAACGTCATCTTCAGCGTTTGCGTGCAAAAAATCACGTTTTAGCAAGGCTACCAATGAATTCCAGTCATTCGCCCTTGACTTCACACTTCTGTACCATGCAAATGCATCTCCCGTAAAAAATTCGACGGCTGACTCAAACAATTCAGCCTCAGAAATTTTTCGCGCCTGTGCCAACTCCGTTACATTCTCTAAAAAGGTATATACATTGGTGGAATCACCGTTAAATTTGACCTTCCATTCAGAAATTGGCATAGATCTAGCAGAACATGATACGACAGGACTTGGAATATTTACTACTGGAGGAGTAGAAAGGTTTAACAACAGAGGAGACTCCTGAGATTTTATGCTATCAAACAAGTCGGCTTCAAGTTTTAAACAAGTCGCAAAAGATTCTGGTTGAAATTTATTGATTTCTGCAGAAAGTTCCTCAGAAACCTTTCCATCAATTGACCTAATGTCCAAAAGCCGTTTAACCCTACCTGTGACAGAATTGATACGCGATTTTATTCTAGAAAATGCGGAATCCTTAATATCGCCTGAATCTGAAAAATCAATTATTGCCTCAGTTATAGAATAAATAGATTTATTTATTGTTTCTTGTTCGTCTTTGAAGTCAAACTTATATGAATTAAGGTCAACAAGAGAAGCAGCGCCGTCGCGTTCTTTTGCCAATAGTCGACTCAAAATTTTTCTCTTATCAGCCACTGGACGAGAAGTTGTTACATTTCGAATGGCAAGCTCATACTCTAGCTCGTAATCAAGAAGATGATTCGCTTTGATAACTTCGGAATTCATTGCTATAAATAATTTATTTCCAGCAAAGCCACAAAATAAAATTTCAAAGTATTAAGAGAACAGATCCAAAAATGTTTACGAAAAATGTAATTCACTTCCCCAGAAATGATAACGAGGAAATGCCAACACAAAATTATCCTTACAATAATAATTATTAAATGAAATCAACTCGGACAAAATAAAGCATTAAAAGTTGTTCCTCATCGCAATAATTATTACTGGAAATTGGAAGATTCCATTAGGTAGGTACAAATCAATTCACCGTATTATTTATTATTCGAACATGCTTATCATATCTAGATAAGAAGTCAACCTGCAGTTTATGTTAATATTTAAAAATATTTTTAACGATCGTAATGAATATTAGAATACTTAATTTTGCTATAATTACTAATTAAAAATACTTTAATAAGGAAAGAAACTAATAAATGAACTATCACATTACTCACACTATACTACAACAGCTATTATGAATGATTGTCTACGTTTTCTCAATATGACATTTCATTAGCACTTTCCCCTACTCCCAAAATGAATAGATTTCCACAATTAGAAAACAATAAAATTACTTCATAATTTTTTCTCAAGGCCCCACACGTTGGGCGTCATTTTTTTTGTGTGACATATTTGTCTACAAAAGCTTACGGCAGCTGTTCGCCGGCGGCATTATAGGTAATGGGTTGCTGCATAAAAAAAATTCTGATGGTTAATTCTGTTGAGCGCCACCGAGTTTTTATGGAAAACTCAGAAACCGGATTTCATAGGAAATCTATTCACCTGTGGGAAGCAAAAGAAAACTAAACGTATTCCCAAAAAAAAATGGTTCACTTTATTGACATTTTTTAAATAAATGAATAAATGAATAATTATTGAAAGTAAACGAGTACCTCCGGATAATAATATTTACATAAAAAATGTTTGATTATCTGAATTAGAAAATTGAATTATTATAAAAAAAATGGTATTGTCCCTAAAAAAACAGCTGTTTTTGGGCCAACAGATATGTAATGATTTTATAACTGACAAAATACCTATATAATCTAATATGACTCTACTCTATTAATTTTCAAAATCTCCACTTCATCACTCTATTACAATCTTTCCTTCATCGATAAAAAAAACAATAATAATAATAAAAATAAACGACCTTCTCCTATCCGTAGTGTCCAGGGATGGAATGGCGAGGTTTGACTTCTTATTAACTCATACTATTAATTCTGTACAGGAGGGTTGATCGTCCTTCACACTGACTGACTTTCCAAAATCCACAACTCCATAATATCCATCATATGACACAACCCATAACGCAATTGTTCGAATATCCATAATACACCCATTGAATTATTGAACACCGATTCCAAGGATAAACATAAAGAACAAGAAGAACAAAACGAAATGGACAAAAACCCTGAAATAGTACAAAATCGTAAACATAAGAAAAATTGACCCACTTGAAAAACTTCAGCGAGATAAATTAAATTTTACTTTTAGAAGAGAGACATCGCTTACCTCTATTGACAGAGGGTTTCCTATTTATCCTTAAATGGTGGCAAACAAACAGTAAAATAGATCTCAACTACCTATTATCTGTTCAATAATCGGAATTCACACAAGTCCATGTAAATTACCTCAGATAATTAAAAGTAATAATTATAAATTATTCGGTAGGTAGGTATTGATGCTAAACCTACATCGCTCTGCCGCAGTCAAGCCGGGTCACCTTCTCTCCTACCACCCGTGTTGATAAGGATATTTGATATCTAATGAGCCGATGTAGCGTCTATAGAATTGTATACAAAAAAAAGTAGTAAAATGACTAACTCGATGCCTAATGCCTGTTTGTGGAAATGTCTATGAAATTAAGATTGCTTATTTATCTGAAATCATTTGAATTACAAGTAGCATTATTTATAAAAAAATAAAAATGCTACAGTTCTCTGTTGGATAGCAGTTACTGATGTTAGCAGAGCTTCGTTTTCAGCTTCACTATAGTAATGGCCATAGATAATATGCAGTGTGGGTAGCATAGGGCAGTGCATTTTAAATGGGCAAAAAACTGACAGCGTTGTCAGTTCAATGCAAGCAGTGCCACAGGTTCATATAAAAATATTAAAATCGAAAGATAATTGACATTTCTATTCTCAGGATTTCTAGACAAAAATAATTGAGGTTCTGTTGAAATGTCAAAAAGTAATAATTTTTGATGTTTGTATAATAACGTATAGTATAAGGGCCCCATACACGCACGTTCTTGATTTAATGCATCATCGTACATTCATGTACGTGGCGCATCAACGTTAGCATAATTTGACCACAGACGACAAGTGAAGTTGTATTTCATAGCTGCAGTTTTGTATGAGCAGCGGACATAGACGGTCGTGCAAAAATGTCTGAAGAAATGTGTATGGTGACAGTGGCGTGTGCTATTATTGTTAAAAATGGGGAAAGAAAAATAAAAAAAAAAAGAAATATCGCTCTAAATGGAGTAAGGATTGGCTTTTAAAGAGAGAACAATTGTCGCATGTGAAACTGCTGGAAGAATTAAGAGTAGAGCCTGACGATTGGCGTAACTATCTAAGAATGGATGAAGATACTTATGTGGAACTTCTTAAACTGATATCACCATTAATAGAGCGTCAGGATACCAACATGAGGCGTGCAATAACACCACATGAAAGATTGAGTGCTCACTGTATAATAGTATATTATGCAACGAGCTTATAATGAAGGCTATTAATACGCGAGTATGATGGTTAAGTACGAGCCGTAGGCGAGTGTCTTAACCATCATAAGAGCGTATTAATAGCCATTATTTGTGAGTTCCATACACTATTTTTTCTACGACCCTTTTTTATTTCATAGAAAAGATTAAAAAATTATATATTTTAACAACGACCCGTGTACAATTGCGGATCATTGAGGTTAAGATACGTTGCTATTTGTTTACGCATATTACCAAATTTTCTCTTCGTCGCTAAGATTATTCTGCTGAGACATGTTTTAGTATCAAGTTTAAAGGGCACTACTCACTACTGCGTAATTTTTATTATGCGAAGTTCGAATTCCGAATTTTACGCTTCGATTTTGAGATTAATTAATAATTATTTATAACATTACAGCCATTAATTACGATATTGTTTACCTGCGCAACGCGACGGTCGCAGCGTTGCCGCTTTGAATACTATCACGGAGCGCTACGAATGATATCTTTCGTGGACTTTATCTTTCTATCTTTTACACGATATACCTACTCATCAAATTAATTAAGGTAACATAAAATCTTGATAAATTTTCTTTGAATGTTACTTATGTTCTAAATTAAATAAACATTCAGAATTTTTTTTCAGAAATACAGAACTTATATCACAAGGCAATTTTTGTCGTGAGTATGACAACTCTGTGACTTCGGTTGGCTTGCCGACCCGATTGTGAGCGAAAAGGAACCGATTCGATTGCAAATGCTCCTCTGCCATTGGATAGCTTGACCAGTGCTTTAATGAAAATTTGTATCTTAATGAGACCCATTAAAGCACTGGTGATTCATATTTAATATGCATATTAAAGGTTGGGAGTAGAAAAAATACATTACACACGCAGTAAATAAACAATAATAATTAACTACCTGAATTATTATAAAAATTCACCTACCTTCTACTTCACTGTAGTGTCCCTTATTATTATTTTCCGATTTTAAATTATTTAAACACACACGCGCAAGCTTCGACGCGCACTCACATGCTCGTGGAATTGTTTTCAGGAGGAACCTGATCGTGACGTTTTTGAATGTGCACGCATAACCGCGACGGAGAAATGGCCACTAACATTCGTTTTTGCTTGCGCGTTGATGGTTGCGCGTCGATGAATTGAGACATGAACGTCCGTGTATGGGGCCCTATAGACTACATATTGCAATGCTTGTAGCTATTGCTTTTAGATTATAAAAATATTATTTGAACACATTCCTTATTTAAAGAGGTAGGTAAAATGAAAATCATAGTGCTTGTTGATAAAATTTTATTTCTTGCTACTTTATTGATGACTTTATTTATCAAGGCTTCCCTATTTGGGAAGTGACGATTATTTGATAGATAGGCAGGTATACTGCCTTTGCATTTTATATATTCATTAACACTTTTAGAAAAAACAACTTCGAGTAGATGTCTCAGTATTTTTGTCTGTTATGTAGATTCTCCTTTGGCCGTATACGGCAATTTAATCATATAATCATCTTCTATCTTCACGTAGTGCCTATCACTTGCAATTTACTTCTTTTCATCAGGGGACTTAGGTCAAGTACTTACTTTATTCTTCTTCTCAGGGGGATGTTACCAATGAGTCTGTTAACATGTGCTTTTTCAGTCTTAATTCAATTTAAGTACTGATTCAAATTAAATATTTCAAAATATTAAATTAAATATACATCAACACTCGTATTAGCTTGGAGCCAAGGTATTTGCTGTTGAACTGAGAACTTCTTGTTGCGGTCCAAGAATATTTCGTTTTGTTTAAAAAAACAAAACAACATACGCACTGTCTCCGAGAAAGAAGGAATAGTGTATTGGTTTTTAGCTTAAGTGCAGAAAAATAATATTGAGACTCAAAATCGCTGTCCGTTATTCAAGTATTCAAGAAATAATACAAAAATAAATATAACTTCGTGAATTATTTTATGACCTCTGTAATTAACGTGACAGTTTTACTATTTACTTAATTGTCAATGTTTGGTTACCAACGCAACGTCAATTATTATTGCCACTACAACAGAGTATCTGTCAGTTGAAAATTCAAATTCCGCATCTACCTAATTGAACCCTATGCTGCAACAACGTTGTAAGTGCCAAAAGTAAATTTTGCGGGAAGTCGAAATAAACATTTTTTTGTGAAGCAATATAATATATCAGCTTACAAACATTAATATATTAATTACTTATATTCATTAATTAACATTAATGTATTAATGTTTGTAAGCTGATATATTATATTGCTTCACAAAAAAATGTTTATTCCGACTTCCCGCAAAATTTACTTTTGGCACTTACAACGTTGTTGCAGCATAGGGTTCAATTATTCTGTGGAGTAAGTAAATGTAGATTTTTAGGAAATGTGTTCTCGCAAGAAATTGTAGAAGGAATGACAAATACCGCGTCATAGCATTTACATTCATTTACTATAAATAATAAGTCATACTTATACTTAATTATTATTATCAATATAAGTATGTATTATACCTACACCTACGAATATGTTCTGACTTACTAAATAATCGAAACAATTTTGTTCATAAAATGGATATTAATTTGAAAAAGAAGAATATAATAAACTTTGACGGATTCAAAAGAATATAATAATTAATTAATTTCTGAATATTGTAATATTAATGTATGAAGTTATAAACTCTACTGTGCTGTTCCATGTTGTGCAATCCTCACTTATGAACGAGATCAATGATAATAGAGCAGTCTGCGGAGGTACAAAATGTTACAGAAGTGCAACGAATTAAATCGTTTTCAAAATGAAGAGCGTACGCTCGTGGACGCCTGCTTCCCAGAAGTACGACAAAAGCGGCAACTATGAGCGCCATAAGAGCACTGCTGCATTATAACTATGGCCCTTACTATAGTAAAGTAATAATTGAGGACGTTCGAAACCATTTTTATTTATTTTTTTGCTTGTGGCTTCAATTTTCCCTACGAATTGATACTGTAACTTAATAAAGTGAGTAATAATCGGAATTCCTGTTTAAAAATAAACTGTTTTTTAATAGAAATTTCTATAAATTCACGTTCCCACTACCATTGTAACAATAATTCCTAACAAAGCGTGGATGAAATAATATATTTTGACATTTGCCACACATTAAATTATCTGGATGTCAGAATAATAGTGAAAAGTATTTTTAGAGCCACTGACATCGACATCTGCAACTAATTTATTCATGTCATGATAATCTTTGTCTTTCACATGTAGTCGCCATTGAATAATAATCTTGCGGATTTTTTAATTGTGGGATGAATTATTTAGGTCCGGTTGCACAAACGTTAATTACAGATCTGCCAGATGATTACCGATTTTAAAATGCCCTATATTATCAAAATGTTGGTCTGATATTGCTGGAAATAAATTCTACTCCCTTTTAGAAGAGTTAATTACTGATAAAAAATAAAAGATCATTCAAAATACTCACCATATTTTCAAAATTTGCAATTTAAAATCAATAATTATCTGACAAATCTTTAATTTATTAATGTTTGTGCAACTGGCCCTTAGACATGGATTTTTTTCTATCGAAATGTTGTCAGTGTGTCATGAGAATATGAAAATATTTTGTGTATGTGTATTCTTAACTAATATATGGGACTATTTAAACCGATTCCGAGTATAGGTAAACTTATTTTCAGTTCACAGTCTCAGCTCCATATTAGATTTCACTGTCTGCTATGGCGTTCAAGACTGTAAAAGCAAAGCTGTTCCTTGTTATGTTCATCACTAGAAAATGGTGATGTAAGACAATGTGTAGCTACATTTTTTTTCAGTTCAGCTATACACGTATTCGAAGGTCTTCCTATGAAGAACATTCCTCAAAGTTTTACATGTATATTCATAAATACAAAAGAGTTGGGCATGTTAAACTTCCAATTATTATTGTTACACACAATAAAAATTAAAAAAAGCTGTAAATTTTTAATTTTAATTAGGAACTAGATTGAAGTTTAATATTTATTTTAATAAACCCGCTGGCGGGGAATTAATTTAAGACCAATCTACCCGTTAACGAGCGCAGAATTTTTTCTAGTGGACGACGAGGAATTATCCCCGGAGATGAAGGTCCTCGGTTTTCCCATTGAACACAAGCACAAACTGTGCTGCCTGAGGCAAGAGTTGGTGGACGCATTCTTTGACAATCGTTATATGATGTTCATCAAGTACGCCGCCTATCACCTTCAGCAGTTACACAAGTGCGAACCGAAAGTAAACGGTGCCAAAGAAATCGACAATAAGGAGAGTGAGGAGAAGATTGACAACGATGAATCTGCACATAAGGGCGACAATAAGGAACTGAAGAAGGATAAGCTGGAAGATGAGGAGGCTAAGAAGTTCGTTGAAAGTATCACTGATAGCGGAAAGCTGGAATGTAAGTAATCTTTACGGCATACATGTTCAATTATTATTATTAAGCAGCACTTTTACTGAGTCATGTCATGACTGTTATTTATTACCTTGATGGATTATTGGTTTTTGTATGGTGCATTCAATTTATTTTGATATGTAATTTGTTTTAATGTAGTGGAGGAGAGTACAAGGAATATCGTGAAAACAGCGGCTGTCGCAGTCGGTTCTCTGAAAGATACAGAGTTCGATGTTCACTTCAATCCTGATGTCTACTCACCTGGAATCAAACACTGTGATGATCTGGACCCCCCTCTTTCAAAACAAAAGCAGCTGGTTAAGGATGCAGCTGAATTTCTTATCACTGTTCAGATTCCTACTTTTGTAAGTATGCTTCACTGTTTCTATTTGCATAATAACTGATTCACAGTCTCAGCTCCATTTTAGATTTCACTGTGTCTGTTATGGCGTTCAAGACTGTAAAAGCAAAGCTATTTCTCGCTATGTTCGTCACTAGATGATGGTGATGTAATACATTGAGTAGCTACATAGTTATAGTTTATGATAATTATAGTTATAGTTTATTAATCCAGGTACAAAAAATACATACTTTTTTACATATTAATGTATATCTGCAAAGATTACAAGTTGAACTTATAGTGGCGTCTATGAGTCGGAGAACACCCCAATTCTTTCCGACGCAACGAAACCCCTTTCCCTCCCCATTTTCGAGGGTTCTGAACACAATGGCATAGGGCAAATTTCTTTTTCGGGTTGCGTTCGGGCAAAAACCACCCCCTTTTTTAAAATCTCCGTTCTAATGCCCCGGGTAGGAAAACACGCGTGCTACTCGCTTTTGGGGATGCCTTGTATCTAACGACAACTGCCCGTCACCCTACGCCTACCTCCTTGGCCAAGAACCACCCTCCAAGCGGGTTGAAAATGTTTTTTTCTTATAATCCTGAATATTTCTGCAATCCATCATGGTTTTTGTAATAAATTAATATGCATATTCAATATGAATTCCTGTTCTAATTAACGTCCGGGTTGTGTTGGCTGTATGGAAAGTGTTGTAACACCTCCTTGATAATAATAGGTAAAGGTGTATCATCATTGTCTTTAGATATTATGCATAAATCTGGGTTATAATTATTTTTACGCCATCTAGAAGAATAAAAAAAATTTCTATCTTTCGGATCATATTTCAAATGATGATTATTTCTTTCAATCCAATTAGATAAAGCAATGCCATTTTGGTCGTTGAGATCGTAACCCCAAGAATTATGATGATAATTAAAATCCCCTGTGTTACGTGGCAACAGTGGAAATAGAGCTCTTCTCTGCCAAAGGGCTGTTCTAGTTTGAGACTGAGACGGTCGACTGGGAGAGGGGAGTGAGTGGTAATGTGGTCACCGAAAATACTCCACTCGACTACAACATTCAAGTCGACAACATACCTCTATCGGTACGGGTCGCCCAATTAAAAGTAGAACCATTTAACAATAACTTGTGTAACAAATCGTAATAAGTAATAAACCGTTACCTTTTTGTAAATATTCTATTCGCGTTCACTTCATTTATCTGTTACCTACACACCACCCTGCATAAATAATTGGGTGTCCATAAACTATAGGAAAATCCAATGGTCATGAACTTTTGGAGGTTTATATAAATTACAAATGAAAGTATCTGAAACTTTATGACAATTATAAATATAACTTTATAAATATTATTATACAGTGTGACCCATTTGTTCTTGGAACATCCTGTATAATCTTAATTTATGGCGCGATTTTAAAAGGATTTCTTTTAAATCATAGAACTTGATAAACTATATTTTGGGAGCAAAAAGCGTCTCATTCCTACAAAATCCAAGGCCTACTAGATCAGTGTTTACTTGTTAAATCTCAAAAACTCATATTAGCGATTAAAAAAAAAAAAAAAACTGGACACACCAAGGGATTCACCAGCCCTCAAAACGGTACTGTACTAAATTTTATTGGAAATGTCAAGAGTAATAAGGATCTTGCAGTTATTTTAGAAATTCATAATAATACTCCGAATTTTCATAAATTTATTTGAAAAGGTCAAAAGCTATCCATGAAAGAAACTTAGAGTCCCTATCTAACTGTCAAAAGTGACAAATAAATTTGTAGGATAATTCCAAAAATACAGTAGGTACAACGTTTCTAGTGTTAAGAAGCATGGATAACATAACTTTGATAGACAAAATAGGAATTGTATGTCTAGGTGATATGTACTTTAATTTTTTAATATTTTTTTTATTTTTATTTTTATTTATGATAGCTTTTGACCTTTTCGAATAAATTTATGAAAATTCGGACTATTATTATGAATTTCTAAAATAACTACAAGATCCTTATTACTTTGAAATTTCCAATAAAATTTAGTACAGTACCGTTTTGAGGCCTGGTGAAAAACTGCATGCGCAGTTTTTTTCTAAAAAAATCGTAATATGAAATTTTGAGATGATCTAGTTAGTAGGCCTTGGATTTTGAAGGAATGAGACGCTTTTTGCACCCAAAATATAGTTTATCAAGCTCTATGATTTTTAAGAAATCCTTTTAAAATCGCACCATAAATTAAGATATACAGGGTGTTTCAAGAACAAATGGGTCACATTGTATATGATTTCAGGATTGTGAATATTTTCCTTGACATAAGTAGCACATCCGTGTATTGTACTGTTTAATGATTCAACAAGTGTATAACTTGGAATAAGATTTGAGATAAAATTTGTTCATTAGAATTTGTGTGGTTTCTTGAAGAAGTGATGAAATGAAGAAATGTATATCTACATTTTTATCATTACAAATTTTATATAATAAATGGCACTTGTCTTTAGATATTCCTTCAATGTTTAGTTGTATTGTAATGTGGTCAAATTTGAGCCAAGTGTAAATTCTTTAGAGCTTACATGACTGGAAGTATTCCAAGGAATCGGTCCAGTCATCACAGTGACAATCTTTATGGATTTTGTTGTTGTTTAATCCATAGCGGAGAGTTTAATTTTTATATATCAATGTCAATTGTTTGACATTTAAATAATAATAATAATAATAAGTAAATAATGATAATTATTCAAAAATCCCTGATAGTTTAACCAACTGGAGCCTTGGCCGGAGTAACGTTGTAACTTACATAATTTTTTGGGGTGATTTTTTCACTTCAGTAGGTTTAAATAGGCAGAATGCTTCCACCAAAACTATAAGTTTTGTATGATTTCCCTTTAACCATATTTAAATGATATTTTAAGAATCGTCAAATGAAAACTATCCCTTCAATAATCTTGCAAGGTTCATTTTTTGCACCTCCTGTAAAAATGTAAGTTACAACGTTACTCCGGCCAATGCTACAATTATTATCTTTTAGAATTATGAACCCTTTTGTTTGTCGTGGCAAACACTCAGAAATACCAAAGTTAGAGAGAAAGGAGTTATTACAAAAACAACAGATTTTGATGTGAAAAATTGAAGCCCTACCTCATTTATTGAAATAAGAGTTATATTCTAAAATGAATTTTTTGTTGAAAGAATGTGGCAAAGGAAATTTGGCCCTATGAATTACCGAAATAACTACATCTATTAAGTATCCCTATTAATCCTAAGACATTACATCACATAAATATGGAATGCAAGGTTAAATATTTACTACAATAGTCATCCAGTACAAGTAACAAATCAAAACAATCAAACATCAAACAATGATCAGACAATACATCAGACTATATCCAGCAGATATTGTCTATAGCAGATATCCAGATTTCGGATATATTTGATTGCATCGTCTGTTTCCACTAGGAAATCAATGAAGGAGCCAGTGTGGCATCTTAGAAGGCATGCTTCCATGACATGTGTAAAACATTTGCTTGGACATTGAACACTTTAAACTGACTCTCTTATCTTACGGAAATAAAACACTTTAACTCACATTATGTAGTCTTTGTAGAAATCATATCGTACCTGAAAAGGAAGACATTTATCAATAAACAACCATAAACAAATCATGACAATAAATATAGCAATAGATCATTCCAGAATGACGTCATTGACATTTCGGCCATATTTGCTTGGGGGGGGGGGGGGGCAAACAATTTCGTTTGATGTTTGATTGAATCTTGTCGTTTATAAACACTGAGTGTTTTCAAAGTGTAAGTTGTTAAATTGTGATCCAATCTATCGAAAATACCTCATTTTTTTAGTATTGTGAAATGTTCAATGAGTTCTGAAAGAGATATGGTGTCATTCTTTCGTGCCACCTAAGAAATGGTCGTATTTGTTCGAGACATTTTATAACTGGAAAGTTCGAGTAACATAGTATCAATCTAGGCTATTAGTTGGTCATGAAATATGTGCTTATTATTGTTCAAGGATTAAAAAAATGGTACGCACTATTTACCGTGACATTTTACCGACAAAATAGCGATTAGCAAAGACTTTACATGAAAACCACAATTCTAGCCAACAGAAAACATCTATGTACGTAAACAAACAGAAAGTAACTTAATTATTTATTATTAACATATTTGTGTATGCCCCCCAGAGAAAATGGCGGACCTATGTCAAAGTCGGCTTAAATGATGAATACAAACCTAACCCGGACATAACTGTCAGGGCCTACTCAAAACTGATCCATCTTTGGAACACTCTTTACAAATATTTACCTTTTGCAGATACGTGATTGCTTAGACCACTCGTCTGCCCCGATGGACGGCGTCACTTTATCAGAGGCCCTCCACGGTCGCGGAATCAACATTCGATACCTTGGCAAAATTGCCAGTCTACTGGGCAAGGTTAAGCAGCTGGAATATTTACACAGTATTGCTGTGGCCGAGTTAATACTGCGAGCTGCCAAACACATCTTCACCGTTTATTTACAAGTAAGAGCTTCTCGATATTTTATTTTAAAATTCATTGATTGATTTTAATGTTTCTAGAACGTTGAAATGCTACACCTATCAATAGCAATATCGCATTTCCTCAATTGTTTTCTGTACTCGGGACCACTGAACAATCCTTTACAAGGTGTAGATGAGGTAAGTTTATGCAGTTTCATTATTACTCTTCCTATTTTATTTACTATACCTTGGTAATTTAAGTCAAATCCCTTGCCGCTAAACCCCAAATTCACTTCAGCAGTTGAAGGCTTTTAGAAATAGAGGTTCATTTTTGCAAACTCTTATTTTTGATCCACCTCTTAAATTAAAGCTGTTAGTTACTTAGGGTAAAATCCTGTTGCCCTTGTGCTATAGCTTACTTTCTGAATACAGTCACAGCTCCGTATTAGATTTTATCATGTCTGTTACGGCGTTCAAGACTGTAAAAGCAAAGCTATTCCTCGCTATGTTCATCGTTACTTTATAACGATGTAATACATTGGGTAGCTACAAATCTGATTTTATATTTACAATACATTTATTTTCCCAATAATATATGATAGTTCATTTGTCTAGATGAGACAAATTAATAGTGTAAAAATCAGAATTGATCGTAAAAATTTCTAGATGTTTGGTTTCACATTTTCTAGAACAGAAACAGTAAGAAGCGGAACAAGCGTCGCGGCCGGCCCAACTCCCTAGCCAGCAACGATAACAACGACTGGGCCAATCTCACTGCCAAATCTCTGTGGACTCAGCTCAAGAACGAGACAAAAGCCTACTTTGATTACGACCTCACCTACAGCGACATCGAGTCTGTTGTACACAACTACGCCCTGCAGAAGGTCTCCCTGTTGCGATCGTTTGCCCTAAAGGCCGGCCTCCAGATCCTGCTTAGGGACTACAACTTTGATTCCAGGAACAAGCCGATATTCTACGAGGAGGACATCATTAACATATTCCCGATCGTTAAGCACATCAACCCAAGGGCTACAGATGCTTATCACTTCTATACTACCGGACAGAGCAAGATACAACAAGGGTAAGTGCGGTTTTTAAGCTAATTGTAATTTTAATTCACAGTCTCAGCTCCATATTTGATTTCACCATGTCTGCTATGGCGTTCAAGACTGTAAAAGCAAAGCTATTCCTCGCTATGTTCGTCACTAGATGATGGTGATGTAATACATTGGGTAGCTACAACATTTTTTACGATTTGTGAAAGTATGAGGTTTATTTAGATGCTTGAGAATTTTGAAACAGATAATGCGTCCCAAAAGAAACCAATGTTAGTTAAAATTTAATGATAGATTTTATACTCTTTTTTTTTGTAGTTTTAGTTTTTATATAGCCTGTATACTACGAGGCTGTAGAACAAACTTTTTTCTACTTAATCTCATGTGAGCACAATCAATGAATCATTCCAGAAGTCACTATGATCTACTTTTCTGCTAACAGTTTTTGTCCACCAATTTTTTATTTTTTTTATTTCAAAAATGATTGTAGTCTACGAGGGCAAAACCTGGAGAAACAGTGGATGATAAACAGATAACAATAAACTAATGATCGAGCTAATGATAAAACTAATTAATGGGTTAGTGTAGTATTTGTGTTTACTTGATTATACAGGGTGTATTGTAACGTCCGCATAATATTAGCACCACGTGATTCTACATCAAAAACAGAACATAAAGTTTTCATACCGTTTAGCTCTTGGACCTCAAATAACGAAGTTATCGACCATTGTCGTTTAAATTTGAAGTTTTTTAATACTCAAAAATATTGCTTAATATTATTTAAAAATTCTTAAGTAAGAAGTAAAATAGCCAAATTATCCAAAATTTTAAATTTTTTTTGGTAAAAATGGTTTTAATTAACATTTCAAAACTAGGAATTATTTGATATCCTGAGTTCCAATACTTCCAATCAATATTGCAACTGCGCGTTTTAATTGTTGAATAAAAAATTGAAAAAATAAAAAATCTAAAAAAAAATTGCAACATTGACACGTCGCAGCATGACATTTGTCTTGTTGCACCTTTTTTCGATTACATAGCAACGGCACACTATACCAGTGAGGTGACTTCACGTCTAATAAGTTATCTTAATTTTTATACCTGCGCCAGTGTTGCAAAATTTAAGAACGTTTAATTGTCCATATCTTAAAATCTGTGTACATCAAGAAAAAGCTGTTGAGGACTTTTTTGTTCTGTTTTTGATGTAGAATCGCGTGGTGCTAATATTATGCAGACGTTACAATACACCCTGTATGTGTTCTTTTGACATGTCCATAAATAATATGTATTATTTTCTAAGAATAAAATAAATTATTATTATTATCATCATTATTAAAAATTAAGTATGGGAAAATGGGAAAGTTTAGTAATACTTCTTTGGATAAAATTTATAGTATCAATCAGTGTCGTGCGGATAAAAAAGTTCTGGAGTAAAAAGTGAGACATAACATCAAAAACAGGAACACCTTGTGTATCAATGTTTGTAAGACTATATCAATTTATTGCTCTTGACAATATAAGTAGTCGGCGGTATAATTTTAAAGTTTCTCCGTTAATCAGGCAAATTAATTTATTTTATGTGGCACTGAAATAAATCACAAAAAAAATTATCAAAAACAAGTAATGTTTTTGTCCACAACAACACATTGCGCTACTTTTATGTTTTTCATCATAAAATGCTGTTTTTCTCAAAATCAGATCACATTAAAGCCTTTGATCAGGAACACATTTTAATGCAAAAAAACATTGACAGTTGAAAATGTGCTTTCCAATTGCCAATTTTGCCAGGGCTGTAGAAATTAGGGTGGCAAAAATAATATAAAAAAAATATTATTGTAAACAAAAACAACCCCGCTTCTTCTCAGGGTAAAGAACATTTAAGTACTAAAGGATACCTCTAATAATGATGACTAAAAATATAATAAAATTATGGTGATTGCAAGTTTGATTTGTTTTCTGCATGTCTTCATTCACACATGGGTGTCAGATGTGACGTCACACCAACCGTCCGAATTAATATTTTTAATTTCACCAGAAAATGTCAAACAGTTGATTGTCAAGTTGTGAACGAGCGTAAATTATTGAAGGAATCATTCAAACAATGAATTGAACCGCTTACATCAGTTTGAGAACCACCGACAACTACAGAAAATTTATTCAAGTAATGACACTGTATCCTTTGTGCTGTTAATTTAATTCTCATTCAAAACCAATGTTGACGTATACTTATTTATGCGGGATGGAGTGTTTAGACAAACTGGACGGTTACTGTGAAAGTCACGCATAGGAAACAAAATAAATCGAACAATCAAAAGGATTTGTATTCTTAATCGATACATATGACTTTTTAAACTTTATCGGACTATAGATGATTACACATCATAAATCAATGATCCTACCTGTCACTTCTATATAATTATATTTTATTTCATTAAGGCATTGTAATTATTTTTTTGATATTCCTTTTCAGCGATTTTGATTTTAATAATTGATTTCTACCGGTGTATGGGAGAAAACTCGATTTTTCTTCATCACTTTGTGACAAAATTAGAGTCTTTTAATGCTAGTGTCCCAACGAAAAAAAATTAATTAAACTGATTGTACCATTTTATGGCCCTGTATTAATTACATGAATCCTCAAAGTTTAAATTTTTTACCTTTAAAATTAACCTCTATTTCAGGGGTGGACATAAGTGATGGACCACCCTGTACATAAATACTCTGATATCTTTGTAGCTTTATAGACAAAACTATAATGTTTACTAAATATTCAAAATTCAAGATAAACGTACTGACATACCAGTTTTATAGTATAGTTTTATGCTATTATGCACATTCGCCCAGAGTTAATTAAAATTTAAACTCACACTGAACACATTTATGCCCCATTGCACGAACGTAATTAAGAATTTGTGAGATAATCATCGATTTTAAAATGCCCTGTTAACAAAATATTGGTCTGATAGTGCTGGAAACAAACTCTACTCCCTTGTAGAAGAGTTAGTTACCAATAAAAATTAAAACATCCTTCAAAATATTCACAATATTTTCAAAATTTGAAATTTAAAATTGGTAATTTTCAGAAATATTTTTAATTACTTTCGTGCAACCGGCCCTTAGTGTGATAATCGCATCACTTTTACATCAGTCACTCTAACAAGAGAATTAATAAATTAACGCACTCCTAGGTAAACAACTATCAGCTTTAACAACCCCAAAAGCAGACCAAATGATGAACAAATAGTTCTATAAACAAATCTTACATTTTCTGATGCAAAATGTATTTTAACTGATGATGAATTTTACAGGTACATAAAGGATGGCTACGAACTGATAAGCGAGGCTCTCAACCTTCTGAATAATGTGTATGGTGCGATGCACCCGGAGATTGCTCAGTGCCTGAGGATGATTGCCCGTCTTAACTACATAACGGGCGAGCACCACGAGGCCATGGCATACCAGCAGAAAGCATGTCTCATGTCCGAGAGGGTCAATGGAATTGATCATCCGTACACCATCACGGAATATGTGAGTAATTTTTTTTCTCATTATCTTCCCACTAAACAGGGAGTAAAATTGAACTTCAAGTTATTACTGTGTAATTTACTTCTATCCAGTAGTGGGTTTTCTATGAAAGCAATGTAATATTTGATGTTAGATTATTTATTAGCACTCATTTCTTCTGATGTTAGATCTCAGGGTAGTCTATTTTAAAATTGTGAGATGGATTGGTATAGAATGATAATAAAGTTAGAGATTAAATACATTTAATAATTGTGAAAAATCCACTGGTAGTTCCAGAGATGGCCAATCGTCAGTGCATCGCAAGTGTTCCAGTCTAAGCACCATGTTTAGCTTTGTATTTTTTTTTTTTTTAATACACTTCACAGTCTCAGCTCCATGTTAGACTTTATTGTGTCTGTTATGGCGTTCAAGACTGTAAAAGCAAAGCTATTCCTCGCTATGTTCGTCGCTAGATAATGGTGATGTAATACATTGGGTAGCTACAAAAAAGCCCTTAATGGTGATTCTACAGGGTGTTTCTTTAATCAGTGCAGAAAATTCAACTGGAGAGCAGAATTTTAAGGGGGGTTTGTCATAAAAAAAATTTCTTAAAGCCTCCCCTAAGAAGTTACATCCACTTAAAGTAGGGTAAAAAATTCACATTTTCGACTTTTTTCTGAAATGACTTGAAATTAAAAAAAGACGGCTAGGTATTCGAATACTACTACCGGGAAGCCTCCATAATTACATAATTTTATCCACCCTTGTTCTTTGCAAGGGTGTGAATCATACTACCACTAAAAGTTTTTTTTCACGAATTTTTTCCTAATTATTTTTTATTTTTTTTATCTTTAAATTCACACTTTGGAGTGCCAGTTCAATTGAAAAAAAAATGTCTCTTAAAAATTTCATGGAAACTCAATACTTTTCCACTTAACCCTTAACTATGCGCGCCCTGAAATACAACATATAACTATTCGCGTGGTGTATTTTGTAAACCAGGCCTAAAAACAACCATAAAAGAACCACTTTTAATATAAGGAAAACAAATAACGTAAATAATGTTTATTAAGAAATATTTGCCATACAAATATTGAACAAAAAACTTGAATGGAAAAGTATGAAACAAAAAAAATTCTTAAAAAAGCAGAAAAGTGCACCAAAAATAAACAACGTTTTTTTTAAGTGACTATAGTAGGATTAACTTTAAAAAGTCAGATGTGACGTCTTACTAACCGTCCGAATTAAAATTTTTAATTTCACCAGAAAATGTCAAACAGTTAATTGTCTAGTTGTGAACGAGCGTAAATTATTGAAGGAATCATTCAAAAAATTAATTGAACCGCTTACGTCAGTTTGAGAGCCACTGACAACTACATAAAATTTATTCACGTAATGACATTCTATCCTTTGTGTTGTGCATTTAATTCTCATTCAAAACCAATGTTGACGTATACTTATTTATGCGGGATGGAGTGTTTAGACAAACTGGACGGTTACTATAAAAACCACGTATATGAAACAAAATAAATCGAACTATCAAAAGGATGTGTATTCTTAATCGATACGTATGACTTTTTAGACTTTATTGGACTATACTCGCTTTCACTCATTGTTTCATCATCTTTGATAGTGCACTTCGAACAAGTATTGACAGTAGTTGCATGTTCTTTGCATACAAGTCTCCCACATGTATGACACAACATGGTCGTCACCCTATTTTTCTGATGTTTTCCGCAACAAAAGCACCTTTTTCGTATTTTTGTTGGTGGTTCTTCACACTGGCACTGACAGTGCGTGTAAACAACACTTCACCAATAGGTTAGATAGCCACCCCGAGTGCGCATGAAGTATTAAACAAAAATGACCGCCACCATAGTTATAGTGGTGTACAAAATACACCAGCGCGAGTAGTTAAAGGTTGAAGAAAAGATAAGCGGACTTAGTACATAAATTATAACAGTGTGATTTTACATACATTTTTACAAAAATATGTAAATTTGTAAAATATTTAAAATATTTATAGAAATAAATAAACATTAAATAACACAAAAATAATAATAAACAATAAACAAATCATATTTAACTAAATTAACAATATTTTGTTTAAGACAGTGCTCAAAATGGGCACCATTTTCTTGAATACATGCCCTATTTTATTTCTTTAGTGGAAAAGTATTGAGGTTCTGTAAAATTTTTAAGAAACAAATTTTTTTCAATTGAACTGGCTCTCCAAATTTAAAGATAAAAAAAATAATTAGGAAAAAAGTTCTGGAAAAAAAACTTTTACGGGTAGTATGATTCACACCCTTGCAGAGAACAAGGGTGGATAAAATTAGGTAATTATGGAGGTTTCCTGGTAGTAGTATTCGAATACCTAGCCGTCTTTTTTTTATTTCAAGTCATTTCAGAAAAAAATCGATAAATGTGAATTTTTTACCCTACTTTAAGGGGATGTAACTTTTTAGGGGAGGCTTTAAGAAATTTTTTTTATGACAAACGCCCCTTAAAATTCAGCAAGGAATCTCCAGTTGCATTTTCTGCACTGATTAATTAGTAGACTTTGTTAAGAAGTCAGTTACCATTGTAACATCGATAGTTGGCAAGTTATGAGGGTCGGCCTTTTGAAATCCTTTTTTCATATTCGTCTAATTTTATATTTTGTACTAAACTTTCAAATTTTGTGTCTACAAATTAATGTAAAACACCTCACTACACCGAAGCGGAATGCCTGGTTTATGGCGTTACGCATAGGAGCTGCAAACGCGTCCTCACCTATAAGGTAGTGATGTCACGCCAATAGGAGAGCGTTACGCCAATTCTTTAATTATTTTGATACTTTTAAAGGGTTGTATTTCGCAAACGGGTAAAGATAAAATTTAAATTCTTGCGCACATAATAAAACTATTATCACCCTTCAGCGTTTAAAAGTGGTTATTTGAAGAAGAAAAAATTGTGGATTTTACAGGTTTTTCAGAAGATGTTTTAATTTTTATAAACCAGTTTTCTCAACGTGGAAAGTCTTCACGCTAAAAGAAAAGACATTTTTTGTTTTATAATAATAATAGTGTCATTAATAATTATTTTAACATAAAAGGCATTCCAGCAATCATCTGCTGGATTTGCCCGCAGACGCCGTCACTTGGTTGAGATGCTGCAGGCGTGTTTACCTATAGTTACGATCCACCGAAGTGGCAGGTCACGTAACTGGGTCCTCTTCCAGAGAAAAGCTGAAAACAAAGGATCTCTCTGAAAAAAATTTAAAAAACAAATTTTTTTTATTATTAATTAGTTTTGAGTGAAGCAGCCAGTGTTTTAAAGAAAAACCCCAAGAGTCAGAAGGTTGATTTATCCTTCTACAGAGGATTAGCACTCTTATTTTCAAAAATTATGAAAAAATTTACTCATTCTTTAGACAAAAATAAGCAACTTATGTCTTATAAACTTTTTCTTTAAACTGCTTCTTGAAAAAAATATTGCAAGTGTGGTTATAAAAACAATTATTAATTTGGAATTCTTTCAATATTATTTATAAAAGTAATAGTTTGACTTTGTTCCAATTACCTATTATCTTAGTTTTTTCGGTAAGTAAGATTGATTAAGGGCCGGTTGTTCGTACGTCGGTTAAAAATTTTGAGATAACTACTGATTTTAAAATGCCCTGTATTATCAAACCATTGGTCTGATATTTCTGAAAATGAATTTTGCTCGCTTTGAGAAGAGTTAATTACTGATTAAAAATACAACATCATATATTCGCCGTATTTTCAAAATTTGCAATTTAAAATCAGTAGTTATCTCAAAATTTTTAACTGACGTACGAACAACCGGCCCTAAGTGTGAATAATATTTTTTATCCAGTACCTATTAAACAATAGATAATACCTACATAAACAAAAATTTTATAGTTTCAATAATAATCATTGTAATACCTACATCAACATTCTCCAACTGTTTTTGGCTATTATCCAGGCAAAAATGCTAATATGAAAATAATAACTACAGTCAAACCTGGATAAGACGAACACTGAATAAGGCGGAAATCTGTCTATCACGGAAATTTTTCCTGGTCCCGAATTAAGCTATACACATTACATGTTAACTTCCACTGCTCAAGCCGGAAACTGCGTAACACGGAGACGGAACACGTTTTTTAACCTTTGCACGCAATATCACCTGCATAAGACGGAAGCGGACCGACGTCGCCACCCTTCACTCTTTACCTCCGAATGTTCTCGCGCGTCTAGCCTACTCTCACTTCTCGGAATTTTTATTGCGGCAATAAAAACAGTCTGTAGGTACTTATGCACTTCCTGTTTAGTTCTGTTCGGATTCAATTTTAGTCAATTCTAAACTCTTCAACTGTGAGCTGTGAGCATCAAATTATTTTTAGTAGGTACAATATTCGATATGTCTGCAAATAAAAAATTCAACACTCTAACACTGAAGTCTTTTGAAATCTATTTTAATAGATTTAATTATGTGTTATGAAAACAAAAAATTAGCGTTAAGATTCTCGCGGAAAAATATAAGTGTGGTAAAACACAAGTTTATGATATTTTGAAGAATAAGGACAAAATAAAATCAGATTGGCTCGTGGGAAAACATTCTATCGATACTAAAAAAAAATGTACGTACTGTTGGGCATTTTCCGTGCTAAGCAGGTTTGTTTCCGGTTTAGACAGTTGTTGTTGTTTAAGCCGGAAACCTGTACAAGACGGAATTTATTTTCGGTCCCAGGCGTTTCCGGGTTATCCAGGTTTGACTGTACATTGCCCACCTGTAACGGTCTATAAAGTCAATGTCAGGGCGTTATTGATATTGGCCAGGAAAAATGGGCTTTCACGTCATTGTCGGGTCTATATCGTCGAATATCCAATTATCGTCTTTGTCCCTAACATATACACCAGGGTCACCAGGTACTAGGATATCTCGTGAAGTATCTATAAGGGAATTGAAATGTTGAATGTTGGCTCTCATTATTGATTATCGATATCTGCAATGTGATATCATTACTTGTTCAGCGGTAGGTGATATTCATAAATTGTAAAGGGGTGTCAGACTATTTAGTGTCGAGCAAGAATGCAAAACAAGCACACTGTACAGTATTTTATTTTTACATTATATCTGTATGTATTGTGTCTTTTCTGTCATTATGATGTTATATTTCTTCAACCAATTTTCTTATGAGTGTATTTTGTTATTATTGGGTTTTAGGCTTTATTAAATAAAACGTGAGCAAGGCTCAAATCAGAGCCGAAACATTGTAAGATTTGCATCTTTTAATTTTCTATCATTTATTTTTATTTATTTATTTCAACACCAGTAAATTATACATTTAATTGCAAGGGAAAAAATCTCACACAACTCCCACAAAGGTGTACAGTGTCACCTGCAAGTGAGACTGGTTAACAAAATAATTCATGATACAAAAGAAAATGAACAAAAAAATCATTCTAAAGAATAACTAAAACTAACGAAAAAAATAAACCGAAAAGTATAAAACTAAATAAATTTGTTCATTACATTATTCACCATACATTAGTTTCTCACCATGTGGAGTATCGGTCACTATTTTGTCTAATGAAATTCATTATTTTATTTCTAATAATTTTATCAGATCCTCTGAGAATTTTTTACTCATTAGGTAATGTATTAAATAATTTAGTGGCAGTATATATACTATTTTTCTCATATATGGTTTTCTTGTGTTTTGGTAACATTATGCTTTCTATTATTAGTGCTACAAAATGTAGTGCTCAGGTGTCTGTAGTGAAACATAATACATTTAGTTAAATAAAGTTGTTGTAATGTAGGTATAGGTATATTACCACTGCTTAGCAATCTTATAAATTTGTTTTGCAGATTTATTAATGGTCTAAGTTCAGTCACGTTTGCACCACTCCATATCATCATAAATATAAATATTAATAATGCAAATATCAGGGAGTGAACTTCCATAGACTTTTTTATTATTTTAACGTCTTAATTTAATATTGTTTTTTTTTTACAGGCACACCTTGCGTTGTATTGTTTCGCTAATGGCCAAGTGAGCACATCCCTTAAATTACTGTACAGGGCGCGATATCTGGCTGTGATAGTCTGCGGTGAAAATCATCCGGAAGTGGCCTTGCTCGATGTAAGCTGATCCCTCCTAAAACAGCAAAAGTTTGAAAACTTAATAATTGTGTGTTTCAGACCAATATAAGTTTAATTTTACACGCCGTAGGAGAATACGAATTGAGCTTGAAATACCTGGAGAAGGCTCTAGCGTTGAATATCAAGTATTACGGGGCCAAGTCGATAAAAGTTGCTTTAACCTACCACCTGATGACCAGGGCGCAGAGCTGTATGGGTAACTTCAGGGACGCTCTGAACAGTGAAAAGGAATCTTATTCTATTTACAAACAGCAGGTAAGTCGATGTTGGTTAACTGCGAATCAGTTTTGCATATTTTTTTTGTTAAGTCTTGGTGAAACTTGATCTTGAATTCATATACTTATGAGTCTAACAGCCAATATTATAAAGGCTCATTAGGCTAACGGGCAGATTTCTGTGCTCGTTTTTGAAGCTAATATTGACGTCAAATGACTTTTATTCACATTTTTGTAATTACTTTCATGTCAAGAATAGGTAAATTTAAAAAATGTCCACCTAGACTCGACACCTTCTTTAGAAATGGCCACAGGAATCTGCCCATCAACTTAATGAGCCTTTATAATAGGGCTGAAGGTATTCATAATGAAGTTCATTAAGATAATTGATGTGCCAACAGTTTATTTTCAAAGAAAGTATTCTTTGATACTATGAAAGATGTTAACTTCAATAGTAGGAAGCAGTATTTTATATTGAGAACAGTACTTTCATGTTAAGTTTCAATTTAAGCCATTATATCATGCTTCTGCTTTTTACTGATTCTTCATCAGCTTTTACAATAGTTTATAACAATTATTTTCAGTCTGTATTTACATAACAATAAAACATTCACACAATCCTAGACACAGTTCTTCTCTTATAGTCCGATAAAGTTTAAAAAGTCATACTTATCGATTAAGAATACACATCCTTTTGATAGTTCGATTTATTTTGTTTTATATACTTACGTGGTTTTCATAGTAACCGTCCAGTTTGTCTAAACACTCCATCCCGCATAAATAAGTATATGTCAACATTAGCTTTGAATGAGAATTAAATGAACAGCACAAAGGATAGAGTGTCATTACGTGAATAAATTTTCTGTAGTTGTCAGTGGCTCTCAAACTGATGTAAGCGGTTCAATTATTCATTGTTTGAATGATTCCTTCAATAATTTACGCTCGTTCACAACTTGACATTTAACTGTTTGACATTTTCTGGTGAAATTAAAAATATTAATTCGGACGGTTAGTGTGCCGTCACATCTGACTTTTTAAACTTAATCCTACTATACAGGGTGTCCCAGCTTATTCGAAGCGGTCTCTGTAGGCCAAACGATTGATTTCTTCCAAAAAAAATTTGCAAATTCAAGTACAGGATCACAATGGCCATAATTTAAAATTATTTTGGAGTATACAGAGTGTCCCATATGACAGTGGCATATCAAAGTTATGTTTTTTTAAATGTAAGGCTCCTATGTTATTGCATGTTTAGACTGTCTGAGAAGAGAAAATAAGATTGGCTTTTACAGTTGGTGTTTAAATTCAGAAGTTTTTGAGTTATAAACAAGTGAAAATCGTCATTTCTCAAGTTCAAGGCCCTGTACAACAAAAACGGTTCAAGATAGAGAAAAACGGCTTACATGTCCCTATTTTAACTTTTTATGTACTATCCTATGGTATAGAAACATTTTTACTTTCTTTGATTTTTTTATTTGGCGAAATGTGGAGAAATCTAAGAATTTTTAAAAAATTTGATCACCCTGTATAAACATTTCATCTACATGATAGGATAGTACATGAAAAAGTAAAATAGGGACATGTAAGCCGTTTTTCTCTATCTTCAGCCGTTTTCGTTGTACAGGGCCTTGAACTTGAGAAATGACGATTTTCACTTGTTTATAACTCAAAAACTTCTGAATTTAAACACCAACTGTAAAAGCTAATCTTATTTTCTCTTCTCAGACAATCTAAAAATGCAATAACATAGGAGCATTCCATTTAAAAAAACATAACTTTGATATGCCACTGTCATATGGGACACTCTGTATACTCCAAAATAATTTTAAATTATGGCCATTGTGATCCTTTACTTGAATTTTCAAATTTTTTTTCGAAAAAGTCCATCGTTTGGCCTACAGAGACCGCTTCGAATAAGCTGGGACACCCTGTATACACTTGCACAATAATTTATTGTACTGCCTTTTCTCTTAGCCTTCTATCTGTCACAATATAAGAAAGTTATGATCTCAATTTTTTAAAGAAGACTTTTTATTTACTTTTTGTATAAAGTTCTTTGGTTTTGTTACCTTTTCATTCAATGTTTTAGTACTTGTGTTATCTTTTTGGATTGTAGCCTTCATTTATGATTCACAGTCTCAGCTCCATATTAGATTTCACCATGTCTGTTATGGCGTTCAAGACTGTAAAAGCATAGCTATTCCTCGCTATGTTCGTCACTAGATGATGGTGATGTAATACATTGGGTAGCTACATATTATTATTATTATTATGTGCTGGACGTTCAGTTCATATACAGATAGAGTTCCTATTTTAATTCCTCCGACTGAATATAATTTTAGGATGACATTTCTGAGAAAAAGTGTCAGACAAAAGTTGTTCATTTGGAAGCTGTGCAGTGGACGAGGCAAGCTGTGATATGATGACGATGATATAGTTTGCATATTTCCTTAAAATTTCAAAATAATATTTTTGTAATCAGTCGTCATTTTTGGGGTGGATACTAGTGTTGGGACGTCTTGTACATAACAAACCTGAAACTTTTGTGTGAAACATTTTTTATCAATATGCAAATTTCTTTGATTTATTAATTTTTTAAAATTGAAATCATCAAAATGTTTTTTACTCGTAAATGGTAAGTTTCTGAAAAAATCTGACGAGAGAGAAAAAGTTCTTAGAATTTTGCTATGAGTGTTTTCTGAGTGTACTGGACATGTTGAGAAATCGAGTCTCAGAAAAGTGCACCAGATAATTAGAGTCCATTCACTGCCAAATTCTAAAAACTTTTTGTCTCTTGCGATTTTCCTCACAAGCATACTGTTCGCAAGTAGAAAAATCACAAAATAAATCATTTAAATTTTGGAAACTGAATTAACCTCAGAAATTTGCATTTTGCAAAAATCAAAGGTGACCTTAAATGATCTTGAACCCTCCAGGTCAAAAGTATCAGTGTCATCGAATGTCCCCCTTCCAACTAAGCAAGTTTTGTACGTCTGACATTGTTTGTCTGACGAATTTAAAAAGGACACCCTGTAATATGTTCAATTGGCACCTTATTTTATAATGTAAATTTTAACTCATGCTTTTAATGAGAAATGCTATGAGAATAAACTGTTATTTTAGGTTATTTCACACATTGCTATCCATGGATTTTCCCCTCTATGTTTAGCTTTCAGTTTGAAGCAACGCAAGTAAAGTGGTTTTTACTTTTTAGCTGGGTGAAGAACACGAGAAGACCCGCGAGTCATCCGAGTGCCTGAAGCACTTGACAGCGCAGGCAGTAGTGCTGCAGAAACGCATGAATGAACTGTACGCTGGCAAGAACGGCTCCTCATTGCCACCGATCCAGATCCAACCTCCATCCATGGGCTCCGTACTTGACATGCTCAACATCATCAACGGGATACTCTTCGTGCAGATCAGGTAAACTTATTGGTGGATTTATTGATTTGTTCAGTGTGGCACGGGGGACAGGAATAAGCGCAAAAGATGTATATGGATCAGTATTAAAATGGCTAAAGGTTGGTTTAGTAGATTTTTAGTTATCTGTCAGGCTGTGATGTCAGTGTGGTGATAGCTACATGCGATTCGGCAGTAATAATGACGTAAAGTCACGATTTAGTAGCTTGTTTTGACGTTTTAAAATGTTCCAGTAATTTTAATAAATTTGACTTCAGTGCCTGACTGTCTGATGATAACAATGATGGTTTATTGTGCGGTAAGTGCGGGTGTGAGAATCACGCAAGAAAAACGAAAGGCAAGAGATATCTTTTTTTAGTTTGCTAGCAATTATGTGTAAATTATTTGTATCGTATTACAGTAAGCACCAGCACTTTTCATTACACCACACAAATGTTCACTTCCATCTTCAAATATTTTCAATTCTTCTGTTAGATCTTGGATTACAATCACCACAGTGACGTCATGCGCAGCGTGGATGAGTTTTCAGTCTCAAGCTGACATACCTTCTAGCTACTGTGTAGTTGTATATCCCATTTCAGACGTTTTTGAGTTCAAGTTGGCTGTGATATTTTTTCTTCAAGTTGGATACCCTGGACAGTCGATTTGAGCTAAAAAAGTTCAAATGACTTCCCACTTTACTCATATGCCATTAGGATTAATTTCTTACCTAATAAAAATATGTTTGACGTACGAAAACAATAATTCAATAATATACGATTGTTGTTATTTTTTAGTAAAAAATATTTAATTATTAGACGTTCAGTAACTTCATTCAAAATGTTCTGTCAGATTTTCAGCATCTTATTTCAATCCTTTTAAAATTGAAAAGAACTTAAATCTCCTTCGAATACTACATTATTATATTATAATGCCAAAAGTAATTGAAATGTGTGGCACAGTGTCTACCGAAAACCAACACAAAGAGATCGTTATTTACACAAGAACTCCAATCAACACCCAGCCCAAAAACGAGCTCTGTAATACAAACCCCGGTGAATCGTGCTTCCCGAATTTGTGAGACTCAGTCCTACCTCGAAGAAGATGAGCTCTACACCATGCATGAATGCTTTGCTTCAGGATGACCACGCCGTGTGCTACGAAAAGACGAAAATTTTGTCTACTACGTCAAACTATTGCATCCATGCATATACAGTTTTATAACAAATTGAAATCCAGAAAATATAAAGGTGGAGTAACCAATAACCATCCTTAAATTAAACCGATTGAATCCAGAAAATTTATAGTTATACCCAAATATAATTTTATTCATAAATTTTAGGCAGCCTCAGTATCAAACGACAATAACGAGATAAGAATTTGTCATAACTCATCCTCAACCGAGTTAGCAAGACTTTCCTCAACTAGCAAAAAAATCCTCCAACTCCCTACAATCAATTGAAAATGAAGAAAAACTTATTGGCAACCTACAAAGATCATGAGGCTTATTCCATCTACTTTCTTCAAAATTTGAATTAAATTAGTTGATAAAGGAATAAAGACTACCCCTACTTATTCTTCAAATGTTCTCGTGAAAATTAGGCATTTCAAGAGTCGGCGACATGACATATGATATATGTTCCTGAATTTCACCACATGACGCGAGAGAGAGAAGTCCAGCACTTCAAGTTATTTAAGACAATAGAGAACAAAATCAAAGATCATAAATGTAAATGTGATTGAGTTTTTTATTATAATTATTATTAAATAACTTTTATTTTGAGCGCGGCGGTTTAGGCCACTGACTATAATTATTGAGCCGTTGACGCTGCCACCGTCTGGGTTCAAATCCCAGCTCGGCATGGTTATTTCTCGGTAATTTAACTATGTATTTATAAATTTAAAATTTGTGTCTGGCCAAATTAGCTAGTTCTGAGAGCCAAATTACTAGATTGGAATGACTAGGTCTTATCTACACGGTTAAGACCAATGCTCCCTCTTAAAAAAAAAACTTTGATATTGGAAAATTGAAGTCAGTTGAAAAAATTTGTTGAAATAGCCTTTTATAAATTTCCAGGGCATAATCTTTATCTTCGAATATAAACCGACTCAATAAAATTTGAGAGTAAAATCAAGAAGTATCGCGAGCAAAAAAATCCGAAATAATATTATGTAGATTTTTATAAATAATGTTGTAACCGCTAGCCTTTAAATTACTTCTCTGGATAACATTTCTTAATTTTCTAGTTGAATATTTCTTGTTCAATAACTATAAAAGCATTGTAGAAGTGTAGAACTGTAGAAGTGTAGAAATATAGCTTACCTTATAATATATGAATCTTATTTTAACCGTTAAACAAGAAATTTTAATGACAATGAACATAACTTGTATTTTTATCTTTTATTACTAAACTTAAAACAAACAATAAATTATGATAATTTTTATATTTCGTATTTTTTTGGATAAAAATTAAAGTTTTGAAATACAGAAAACATATTTAAAGGAATCGTTAATAATTTCACATATAGTTGAAAAAAATCGATCAAGAAATAAATCCTCCTTGTCTGATTTTACACAAAAATAAATATTTCCCCGAATATTAGTATTAAGTACCTACTTTAGATAATATATTCCTGTTTTGGCAACGCAGCGTAGGTGAAATTTAAAACAAAGTCAAATTTGATTAGAAACATCCATAACCTTAAAAAATTTAGCTTGTCAAAGGTAGTTCGAAACTCAGCTTTTGGAAAGGTACCAACATAATTCGAATTTTCCATAGCCAACTCTGAATTCAAAAACGTCTGAAATGGGATATATAATGCATAAAACTACATCGAACAGATTTTACAGAATGTTGGTTTTACTTATACCTTTTCTATAAACTTAAAACCCTATGAAAATCTATGAAAAAAGCATAATCTAATAACACTGCTGACAGTGTAACCTTAACCTCAAAAAAATAAAGCCATGGCCTAAATGTTGACAACAACATATCTGTTGGATGTGTCACCCTAACAGAGCCACCCGGTATGCAAATAAAAAAATCGCAATATACGTGTTTTTTAATGAGACTACTATTAATTTACTTATTATTGTATAAAGATTTTTTGTTTTGTTCCCTTTTCATTCAGTATTTTGGTGCTTAGATTTTCTTATCGGATTGTATTCTTCGTTTCTGATTCACAGTCTCAGCTCCATATGAGATTTTACTGTGTCTGCTATGGCGTTCAAGACTGTAAAAGCAAAGCTATTCCTCGCTATGTTCCTTACTAAATGATGGTAATGTAATACATTGGGTAGCTACATAATATTATAGTATTGATTGACCTTCAGTTGATTAATTATATGCTCAATTTACACCTTTATGTATACATCTTTATTCATATTTACAAGTTTTATCTTAAAACTTGTCTAAATAATTTAATCGAGGCTCAATGATGTAAGTTACTTGTAGACATTTCTTTTTTGTATAATTTTTTTATCTAATGTATTGTTATGGTATTAATATGTTATGGTATTATTATACTCTTGGTATTTCAAAAATGATAATTATTAGAAAACGTCCTTCCATCTTTCTCCAATTCCTCTTCAATTCTCTTACCACTCCATTGTATAGGTTCCTTATTTTTCGTTACAATTTCTATTATTATGTCTTCTTTTCTGAAATGTTCTCTTTCTCCTTCTTCAATACCCCCAAATCACTTTCAAATTCGGGATGAAAAATTGCGTTTAATGACGTAAACGTGTAAACGGTGGTATTAAATGTTTAAACGTGGTTAACCGTGTTATGCTCCAATTTTTAAAATCAACTCATAAAAATAAAAAATATGATTTCATAACTGTTTGAACGTTTCATCCCCAGTTGAACGTTTCATCCCCATTTCAAATCATCTCACCAACTCTTGCAACTCGTCTTCTTAATTAATTATTTAATAAAACTCCACCTCTTCTCCTCTTCTATAACAGCTACCAAAATTTGTTTCCGCTTTCTAGTTTCTTTTCAATCTTTCCTTTCCGTTACTTCTCTTTTTCCTGCTTTCAATTTTTTTCCTCTATATCTTTTTGACATTCTCTTTTCCTTTTTATCATTTATTCCTCTCTGATTTTTTTTCGTTCTCGTTGCTATCTCTTGTTCTTCTTCTTCTCTGTAGCTCTTACAAATAATTATTTCTCCTTTTTTTGTTTCTATCTAAACATTCTCTCCTTCATTTTTTTCTTTTCATTCCTGATTTTTTTAACAATTCAAAATATTTTCTTTCACACTTTAAATTTCTTATATTCTTATTACATTTTTCTATTGTTGCAAGTTATTTAAATTCAATTGATACTTTTTAAATTTTATTCAAACTTGAAACTACTACATCTCTTTACCTGAAGCCATGTTTTCATAGCAGTATTTACTTACCCTCTGCCTCTATCTTTCAATTCGAAATAACTCAAATAAAATGTTTCTTTCAGTTGCATCATTTTTTTTAAGTGTATGTCAAGAAGGAAAAACACTACTTTTGCTTTTACCATTGCTTGTTGTAGACAACCACTCGTTTATCTATCAGTTCACACATTGATGTATGTGAAAGTCCAAAGGGCATTATTTGAAGGGCTTTTGTAGGGAAACTGACAATAAATGCAATTTTGGCAATTATGGCATATTATTTTTTTAAGAGGGAGCATCGGTCTTAACTGTGTAGGTAAGACATAGTCGCTCCATTTGAGATCGAGCTCATTTAGCCAGACACAAATTTTCCATTTATAAATAGTTTTGTAAAAGAGTACAGTCAAGCCGAGCTGGGATTCGAGCCTCAGACGGTGGCAGCATGAACAGTTTCATTGCGCTAACGCCCGTGCCAGGTATGGGATTCGAACTTAGTATGTGGGAAATGAGCATGCGAGCAACCACTTGTGCTGATCCTAATTATTATGTATTCTCAGATATTAGCAATAATTTATATCCTGTTTCAATGCATTCTTTACAATACCATTTAAAAATTGCATGTAATATGTTTGTATAAGATGTTAAAATTTCCGCAGACAAGAAGACATAGAAAATTTCAAGGCTGAAATAGAGAAAAGACAACTGACGGAAGAGAGCGAAACCGTCGAGGACGCCAAACCTAGTGATGCCATCGAGGATAAATCGAAAGAGACGGTCGTAGAAGCGAGTTAATTTTATTTTTATTTAGTTCGTACAAACTACAATAATGTAAGTTAACTATCGTTAGTAAATTTTGTAGTTTAAATTTTTTAGTGGTTGTTGGATGTCGATCGATTGGCAACATGCATTTTTCTTGTTAACTACCTTCAAAATTCTCTAGTCAGCAGTTCTTAGACTGATAAAATAGTACTTTTTTGCTTAAAGAGAACACCGTGCCATAATAACATTAGTAATTATACTTTTAAACAGTCGTGTTATGTTCAAACTGCAACGAAATCTCAAATCATCTTAATTGTTATAGAAGACGGGAGGGAATATTATAATCTGTTTTTTACAGTAATTTAATTTTTTTAACAACTGTCAAATTAGGATGGTTAATAATAATAATTGCTGTTTGAACAAGCAATTTGATAATAATTATATTACTAGTAGTGCAGGTGTTACATGATAGAAACTATTCTGATCAACAAATGTAATTCCCAGTGTTTAAGGAGAATAAAAAATATCTTATTAATTAACTATCTTTATTCTGTTTTATTTATTAAGTTTACATGATTATTGAAACTACCTGCCACTGTCATTAATTCAAAATTGCAGGTAATTTTTTTGTTTTTTGATTTCTCTTCTCGAATAGTTTTTTCCCCATGGGAAATCTATTTTTACCAAAGTGGGTGCATCAGTATAGAAAGATCTCCCGAATTTTTACACATGTTACTCTGGTGCTTATCCTTATTATTACTTAACGTAATGCTGTGGTGCTGGTGATTGAAAATTGTTAAGTTTGTCAAGGGAGGTGGGTAAGATTGTTATTTATTACATTACTCTTTGTTTTCATTTAATCTTTTGTTGTTAAAAAATGTAATTAAAGACATTATTATTATTAGTCGCTTTGATTATTTTTGGGTCAGTTTAATATAGCTATCGTTAAATGTTTTCTTTAATTCTGTTATTAATATCTTCAGATTGTGAACTTGATGTACACTAATGATGATTAAATACATGACGATTATTTATAAAATTGATCCTTGATTGACGCAATATCTCTTGGTGACACAAGAAAAATCATTTTATAGTTTATTTTCACATCAAGTGGATGAACGTGTTTTTGTTTGGGATAGCATTTAAAATGGTCAAAAACTACAGCCCCAACAAAGGTTGGATATATCTAAATTTTCATGATCAACACATATTAATAGCACTTTGGACATAATTCTTACCTACACATTTATATTGCATGTTCACTCAAGTAACGTACACGTAATTTCTGTGAGAAATACTATCAGATGCTCTGCAAATGTTTACTTTGGAATTAATATAGGCGGCATTGACTCTTCCATTTTGTGATTACTGATTATCGATATTGTAACAGAATTCTCTTTATTTTTCTTCAATTAATTTTACAACAATCTATATTTACAATAACAATATGCAAATCAACAATGACCTCAAATTGAAAATCACTTCTACTTCTTAAACCACTACAAACTCTATTCTTCACTTTTTATGTATAAACAATCGGCACTAAACGTAGCTCTTCTCTAGGTCCATAACTGAACTTCTCTAATAGTACTCATAGATTAAATATAGATAAAATTAAATGTCAAACTGAAAATTTGTAACAACACTAGAGCACCAAAAATACAAAATCAGAATAATAATATGTACTAAACAAAAGTGAATTTTTTAGTTATTTATTATTAGCTTTAAATTGACTGTCACTACTGTCCGTGTTGATTAGCACTACTTGGCAGTTTTCCAAAACATCAGCTCTCACTGCTATTGACATGCGCTTATAACTATGATGAATGGATACTTAAACATGTACATTTTAATATTATGCTTAATAGCAACTGCCGTTAAATTTAAAAAAGCATCAAAACCATCCCCAAATGTCTGTGAGTTTCATATTTTTGTAAATGTTTTATTGAACAGAAACTTGACGTTTAGGGACCCTACAATAAGGCAGGCTGAACGTTGACAGCGGTAGTTCAAAGTTGACATACATACAACAGAACTAGAATTAGAAAGGTTATGTTAAAGAATTGACACAACAATTAAATAATGAGATCATTCTTCAATCGAGTTATGACTATTGTTTGATAGGGTGATACAATAGTAAGGCGTGTCATTAGTTAGTTAAAATTGGACTAAAAATTTATTTGTTATTTAACAGGGTTAGATAAACAAGTTTGTTGAATTCTGAAGCATAGTTCTCCCTTTTTTATAACAGTGATTTGGCCTGGATGCTTTGGTTTCCATTGATTTGCATAGATGTATATCTAGAGACTAGAGAGATTTTTCTTGTGTCACAGCACAGATATCATATCTGATTAGTTCCTATTGAAAATGTTGATTACCATGTTGTCTTCACTTAATATGTTACCTAATAGATATTGTTTACATTGTCAGTGCAATTATTAACATTTAGGAAAATTAACAAAACTAGTTCCTTTCCCAGACAGTTATGGTTATTGGATATAAGACACCCATTAAAATCAACAATCGCCGGATAAATTAAATTTGCTCGTTTAGTTACACTAAGCATCGAAGTGTAACTTTGTCTATTTAGGCAGAGAACTTCGTACTTTACTGCCTAGGAAGAAAAAGTATTTGTTTTCTATAGAAACAATGGACTTGACGTTTGCTTAACCCAAATACTCCCGAATTAATTTTTTGTTAAAAATATAATTTTTTTTGTGATTTTCTATTCAGTTAGGTTGTAAGGAATAGTTCTTTATAAGAATAAAAATATGTAATGATAATAATTACTTAGATAATTGCTGGTCTTTATAAAGGACATTGGTATAATAAGGGGTTGGGAAAAAATTACCAAAAAAAGTGGAATATGTTTATTTATATAAGTGTAATCATAAGAAAACAATTAGGCAGTATGATATTCAAAAAAACATAATTTTGGATGCAAACCTACATTGCACTTATTGCATTTGAACTGAACTTTTTTATGACATAGTCGACATCTAACCTGATTTTCGTGGTATACGATCAAATGATCCCTACCATCGAATCGAGATATTTCATTGTCATGAACACTTGCTCGTGCACGCCCACGCTTTATATTTTTCTTGTGAGTCTCTAAAAGAGCTTGAGCTAAAGATCGTCGAAAAGTATACTGGTCCATTTTACCGGAATGATAGCGATGAAGCTGCCAGGCGTTATGAATAGCCATATCAAGGCAATGACTAATAATAGGAAAGTACCACTTTTTTCCTCTGATACTCACGCGATAGAGGCTAATATTCTGGTCCGCCCTGTCTACACCTCCCATATTCTGATTGTATTTTTTTATAACCTTTGGTTGTGGTACGGCTACTTTTTTCTTGTCTTTTTGAGAAAAACGAGAGACATTGGATGTGGGCAAGACAGCTTCAAAATTGGATGCAATGGTAACAATATTATTATCATTCCAACGGCATACTACTATGTTCTGTTCCCGTTCTAAAGCATACTCGAAGTTTCCCCGTTGAGTTTTTTTTAATTCTTTGCCAGTCTTTATTACAGGAACGGGAATTCTGTTCTCTCTTACTGTACCAGTAGCTTTAATGCCTCTATCTCTCAGAACAATAAGCAGATCCCAAGACGTAAAAAAATTATCAAAAAATAGATGAAAGGGCAGTTTTCCTTTTTCTGCAATAATTTTGTCGACAAAAGTCAAGACTACACTTGCACCCAAGCCTAAATCTTTATATCTCTCGGACAGATTTGTACTCGATCCTTGATAAGGCTCGAAACACTCTATGTAACCTGTTTTAGTTGTAGCCATCCAGAATTTATAGCCCCATCTTATGGGCTTGCCTCTTATAAATTGCTTAGAGCCATGTCGTCCAAAGTATGGTATCATCGATTCATCCACGCTGTGATTTTCTTGTAATGGTGCAAATGATAGAAAGCGCTGGTTCAAGTTTTCCAAAAGTGGACTAATTTTCGCAAACTTGTTTCCGGTAACCAAATTCTCATTATCACAACAATGTAGGTTCTGCATGATAAAATTGAGACGATTTCTTGAAATTGCATTATACACAATTTGGTGGTTAGCATCGGAGCTACTTTCCCAGTATAGAGACCTCCTTGAGACACTGGTATAGCCGCTGTAAATTAGTACCCCAAAAAAACATTTCATTTCATCTAGAGTTATATCCCCTGTCCTGTTATGTGATGCTGCATACTGATTCGTATAAGAAGTAATCATTTGCCAAATCTTCTCGTCAAAAAATTGATAGAAACATTCCAAAGAAGACAGATTATTGCTTGCTGTAAACTCATCTTGCCATTCCGGCAAATTACTAGCTATGTCTTGGTGAACCCAATTATTATTTTTACGTTTTTTTCTGTATTTCATAAAATGTGATAACGGTATATCATCAGGTATACCATCATTTTCGCTGTCATCACTCTCAATATTATCAGGATTAGAATCAAAAATAGGTTCGGCACATGAATTCAATAAGCTCCCCGGAAGATTGTTCATAGTAACTATTTCATCATCTCCGGAGTCTTCGTCTGTGATTTCTTCATTAGCATTGACCGGCGGAAATACTGCTATGGCATCTGGTAGTCTTTCATTGTCATGGACGTTTTCGACTTCATTTAATAATTCATTGAGAGTTAAAGGCTTTTTCCAGTAACTAAAAAAAAGTTACCTTTTAGACCACTGTCCTTTTTAAAGGACGCTAGAATTTAAATGGTAGGAGAATAGAAAATAATGCAAAGAAATATCGCAAATGGCGCTTATCATGAAGGTATAACTATATTTATTTAGAATTTAGGATCCAAATATACATAAAATTTGTAATAGAATAATTATTCATACCTCCAGTTGTCCATGATAAAAAGTAAAAAACGGAACACCAATCAATAACACCAAACTTGAGTTTCTTTAGAACAGCAAGACTTAAAATGTCAACAACAGGTGCCAGACACACTAACTAATGAATGTATTATGGCGCCATCTATTGCTACAGTATCTGAAATATTGAAATAAAATGGTATCTGTACCGACCTTTTAAAAGGACATTGGTTGTATTTGGGTTAACAAACACAATAGTTTATAGTTATACAATAAAATGACACATAATTTTTCAAAAATTAGTGATATAAATCAAACATGTTCAAATTATTAAAAGGGCAGTTTTGCTGTCTTGCCTAACTACCTAGTCATGTAGTATGAACACCATTTGCAGTAATCTGCTTTATTCCTGCACAAATAAAAAAGTGCAATGGAAAGCAAAAAAATATATATGAGAGGAATCTTGCAACGTAAACAGACTGAAATGATCAGAAATGCCTGTTGAATGTATAAATAATCTAGTTATTTTACACTTCTCAATTTTAACAATTTATCTGTTTGTGTCAAATTTTTTTGCTTGTGTCTGTACTAAGTGAACTAGTCTTGAAAAGTGCTTACTGGCGGATAGTTGAAATTTGAAATAATCTTCCAGTTGTTTGATATTTCTTGTGATTTAAAAGACTTTTGTCAAAGTGAGATATGAAAATGTTTTTCCGATCGAAGATAACTAATTTTTTGTTACTCGTTAAGATGTGCATGTTGCTGAATTTGTAATAATGGCAGTTTGCAATTTTCTATAATAGAATTTTTTTGTAATTTTAATTGTATCAAATTAAAAGTATGTATCATTAATTTCACTTTTTTTATTTAATCATTCAAACTGCAATAGAAGAAAGCCAAAGTTAACAAATACAAACTAATTAAGAAAGATGTATCCATCAGATTCAGTTGTTATCAACAAATGTTTCATCAATGTTTTTAATTTTTTTATATTTATTGGTGCAATTAAAATCAGTAGAATTTCATGATTGAGGTTTTGCATTTGTGATGCTTATTCTACTATTTTTTACTCTTCTGGGAGAAAAACTCCTAAAGTTGGGTATAAAAGCAGTAGGTATTTCAAGTATTTCAAAAGCATTTTTTATTTTTAACCCTTTTTGGGGAGCATTACTGCATCATAGCAATTACAGCCCCGCTCGAAAATCTCATAGGAAGAGTTGGTCGAAATAGGTAAACATTCGAAGCCTCTTGTGGATTGGGAAAAATTTCAGTATTTGTCTGATTGTAAATTCTATAACTTAAACTAACAAAGTACTAAAAAAATAGTTATTTATTATACAAGAGAAAAAAGTAATAGATTTTAGCTCGGACAAACACATCGAGAGCTAACATCGCACTTTTTTCTTGTGTGTAATATACAATTTTTTTCTGCGAGAAGAAATATCAGTGTTAGAATGTCGAAAAACGTAGTTAGATAACTGAAAATTATGTCGGAAAAATGATTTATATTAAACTTGGATTTTCAAACTGTCTTTTATCGTAATCGACGTTGCCTGGGTGACGAAACGATTTAATTACATAAACGTCATATTAATGTAATAATTAAAATTGAAGACAGTTTTGCAAAGATTCTTGTTAGTTTTCGATGAATGAATTTAATAATATGGATAGTGATTGTTATGAAAATTCCCTTAATAAATGCCATTTGGATAATAAGGCAACTTTCCTTTACGTATTTGATATAAATTTAATGATCTTTAAATTATGAATGTAGTCAACCACCGTTAGTTTAATTATTTGAAACTTAGATTTTGTAATTTTAATATAATTTTATAATTAATTTTATTTGCGACACACCGCTTGCCTTTATCTAATTTTCAAATAAATTTAATGATATCTGAGTGTTAATAGTAGCTATACCTAAGCCGCCATTTCGGGGGGAAAAGTGCTCATTTTTTTCCCCGCTAATTCATTTTTTTCCCCGATAAGATGCAGCTCATATAATGAAGCATTTTTCTACCTGTCAACGGGGAAAAAAGTCAAACTTTTAGCCCGTCGCAGAAAAAAAAAGATTTATTGAGGCACAAAAATGGTAATTAGATTGAAATAATTCTCATAGTATTGTTACGAAACTCCTTTATTTATAACAAATTGACTTTTACAATAATTATAATTACTTTTAGGAAATTTTTCGCCAATTTTTACATTCCCTTCACACCCTTTAAGTTTGTAACACTTATGTCTCTGGCAAGATGAACAAGCATTTACTCTTCTGAGCAGGAAGGGGAACGAGACAAGGCGAGGCCAAACGAGCCGAACGAAGTTGAAAAATCAAAATGCAATATGTATTTATAGTGTCAAACTGGTTTTCATTTGTGGATTCCATCAATCAATGAGGGTCCATGCTCACACGGATTATCCATCCATGGATAATCGGTTCTGTTCATGATTATCCCAACAAAAAACTATTCGATTCTTATTTTGAGGAGTAATTTTATACACCTTCCTCACCTGCAAACTGCCAAAGCTACCATGATGATCCAAACTTCATAGTCGCTGCATTGTTCGTACCTGTGGTGGGGACATGCGCAGAGTTTAGCTTTTATAAAATAATGAAGGTCTGGCCGTTGCGGGCTTTTAGTCTATCTGTCTTCTTATCATGACCACTTCTAAATCTATAATTCTATTCTAATAGTTGCTTTCTGATAGTGCCCTCCAGATCTTCCTCTAATAACTTTAAAATACAATATTATGTATTTATTTAATAATTTCCATTAAATTGCATCATAGTTCCTGATTGACAGAAATTATTATTATTTCAATAATGTTTTTGATTTAGTAGTTATTGATATTATGACAATGATATTAATTTATTTGACCTTCCTTGGTAACTAAAATATTCGATTACAAAACATCGGGAATGACTATAATGCCAGTTGACAGTTTTATTGAACAGGATGGAAACTGCCATTTTAAAAGATCGAATAGATACTTCTTGTTCAGACATTCACAGTTTTACTCTTTGTTAGTTCAGTGCGTCATACTATTGGTTTGAATAACAGATGTGTTGTGTCCGCCATATCCAATTCTAACCTTCTTGCAGTCTCAGTAGTTTGGATGGTAGATATAGGATAGCGAATATAAGACATCCTGATGTCTTATATTCGCTGATTGAAAAAGTGTAATCTGTGTACTTGACCAATCTTTTAGGTTATTAGGCGAGTTATTATGTTAGACAGGAAATTATTAATGAATATTATCATCAAATATTAAATGAGTGTGATGAGAGTGAAACTGAAATGGAAACACCTCAAATAATAGCACAAACTAAAATTGCAATGGAAAGTATTTTACTACATGAGTCAAAAGAAAGATTATTAGTAAATTTTCTTATTCAGATTACCTACTAGCAAATCTGAGAAGAAAAGTTAGGTAGTCAGGTGAATGGGTGCATCTGGCATCATAAAATCATTTTGGTTGGTCTGAGTTGGCTTTAGAGATCGAAACATATGTCGTAACTTAATTTTCTATTATTATAGAATAGTAGACATATTCGAATTTCTATTACTGTGATCCACTGTCACACTTACTAATTGTAACTGTTATTTGTTTCGAGTTGTTTCAAAATAATTGTAATTTTACTGTCAGTTGTTAGTCTCAAATCATCGGTATTTCATCTGTAACTCTAAATTCTTCAGTAGATATGTGTCAAATAGTCACAAACAGTGTTTCTCGCTCATGGAATCCCAAGTAACGGGGACATAGGAACTGTCACTGCTACCTAATTAGGTTCTTCCAACTCTAGTCCAAGCGCAATGAAATGGATGTAATATGACGTTTCTGACATTTTAGCAATATTGATTTACTGAAAGTCTTTAATTTTTCAAAGGCAAGGTTTAATATAAATAAATTGCCAAATAAATAATGAAGATTACTTTTCATCACAGGAAGAAAATGATTACTGAAGTTTGGTTATTTATTTATATTGTTCACATTAATTATTAAAAGCTCTCACGTAAGAGCGAAAAACTGCAATAGTTGAAAGTTTTTTTGCAATGGAAGTAAATTTCATGGAATATAGATGTTGCTCTGTCTCGAACAATTACCGTGATTGTAGTGGAACCCAAGAATTACTTCTAGTTCCTCACCAAACTCAGCGCTTGGATGGATGTTTCTGTAGAAACCTGTTTACAAGCTTCTTAGAAAAGGTGCTCACTTTTGCCCTTATCCAGTGATATTAACTTATATTTACTTTCCTTAGCAGTGAAAGTCCGAGACATTCATGGCAGGTAAAATTTTTGTCAATAGCTTTCCCGAAACTTCCAGTTTTCACCAAGACTTTTTTGCAGGTTTAGCATGGCTTAGAATATCATGTAGATCAGTTCCAACAGTTATCGAACAAGGATTTGTTGATTTGAAAACTTTCGAAGCAACCGATTTAGTGAAAGATCTGTGAAGATCGACTTATCTGTCGTAATATACCGATATTCTAGCCAGCCAGATTTTGCAAGCTTAAATGTGATTTGATTTCTTTATGCATTTACATTGAGGACTAGATATTTTGTAATCGAGAGGAGAAGTTTGTCGAGATAAACAATACACCAGGCGAACAATTACAGAGTGCCTTTACTGGAGTGAGCAACCATATATTGAAATGTATCCAGGAGAATCCCTAAATGAACGAATTGCTGATTTTATTTAGGTGTTCTATAAAAATGTCGATAAAATGAGTATAGCTACCAATTTTATTAACGTTCTTGAAACTTGACAACTGTCCTAACCTAACAAAATCAAGAGCTGTCAGTTGTAAAGAGCGGATTAAGTTAAGAGAAACCTCTTTGTGTCGGGGCCTACTCCAAAACTGATTTGTTTTCGAACACCGCTTACAATATCTCAAGTTGAAAGACAATTTCGCACTTGCGAAAAATGTCACTTTCAGCTCTTATGTTATGTTATGTAATATACTATTTATCGTAATCGGATGGAGTACTCTACATGTTTGGTTAATTATATATATGTAGTATAATACGCATACTAAATACATAACATATAGCATACACAAATGTGTGAGTATTGACATACACACATGAATATACTTATACGTGCCAAGCTCCGAACATTGCCAACCAAAATTTGAAGAATTCATCAGATTCAAGTCACACAAATCACCAGATTTCACCAGATTCAGGTCAAACCATAAGTCGTCTCTTTATCATTGGCTAACAAAAAAACTTGAAATTGAACCTATTAACAAAATTAGGAAATACGTTGTAATATACCACCCCCAGGGCAAGCATTTTTTCTTCAAAATAATCCTCATCAGTGAAACTTAAGGAGAAGCCCGGCGTTAATTAGGAAAAACCATTTTTGCAAGTGAGAATTCCAGAATCCTTTACTTCATCCGCCGCAACAATGGATTGGACTTTCACCTACACGACGGTTAAAAGCTACGCGGGAATCTTCACCACGCACTGCAGGCGTGATACCTAAAAAGGGTAGCGCGGGCAACCGTCAGTGGAATTGAAGAGATACAAAGGGTTGTGTGAGTATAAAAACACCAGCGCTGGTTCGCTCGAGATCACTTCCTTTCGATTCTTTTAATACTTTGGTGGATTGAGAATACACTCTCCGCTCTTTTGGTTTGATTATTCCTAGCACCAGCATCGCTGAAGACATCGCCAAGGAAGATCCAACAGGTTTTTATAAACAAGGGTATCGTATTTATTTATTCGCTCTGACAAAAATCCCCTTAGCTAGAAATTATAATTATTCCTTTTATTTCAGAAGCGTAAGTAAGTACATAAAAGTAAAGCTCGCAAAATTGTATTTATTTGTAACATAATAACAGATCTTCCCAAGCGGTTCCTACGGCACAGTCATTCACAATTATTCATCGACATTGTAGCCAAATGTCTCCCTCTCTCAGAATCAGAAAGAACAGGTCTGCTTGAAATCATTTCAGTCATTCAAATAGCGTTAGGTTTAAAGCAATCAGAAAAGAGTAAAGACGTCTCAAAAATAAACAATAGGCTAAAACAAACAGAAAGGTAGAAACAGAAACAAAAGACATGTCACCTCACTAACCAAGGGAAGTTTAACTTCATTTCTTGTTTGTTTGTTAAGTATCAATTTGTACCTCATTTCGAACTCTGACAACTAAAACCTCTCAGAAACGCAAAACAACAAATTCAAACAAATCTAGGTTTACATCAAAAGTTGGAGTAGCATATTTATAACATTAATAAGAACAAATGAAGGGTTAAAAACCAAAACAAACGAAAAACAAAACCAAGTTCCGTAATTTCAGAGCATAGCCTTTTACGGTAAACTCAGATCCAAAGAGATCAAGGTATTTTCTTCCAGCAGTTGCGCGAATGCGAGAGTGCCTTCAGTGTTTTTATTATTGCGTATGTCGCGTAAAACCGAAGTTCACTTGAACAGAGTGGCCTGAGGGAGAAGGTCAGTGGGATGCTGCCTTCGTCTCTTGTAGGTTCTGATAATTTCTCTTGGTAAAGCTTACCTGCAAATTGATGACTTAGTCAAATCAGGAAACAATGAGAAACAGTAAAACCACAAGTTTGAAATTGAAGTAAAACTTGCCCAATCACCGTAAGTCTCAGACACCCAAACACCCGACGAAAGTGAAATCACCAAACCATTCAATGCATTGTCAGGTCAGGTCAGGAATTTTTACGACAACCCTCACACACAAAAGCCAAGGTAAACAGAGAGTAAGATGATTGAAATGACTCAAGCAGGTCCTTTTCAAACCAGCTGCAGGAACAGCATTGGAAGGTCTAAATAAATAAATGTAAATTAATTAAAGTAATTTAAGATTTCATTGTAAGGAATGAAATGATATTCAGTTTGAAACATATATGAAATAGTGACATCATTTGATTCTTTAACCTTAAAGGAAGAAATCTTAATCACGCAGGTATTTCTCGACTCCTGAGCTTTTCCATACCCTATCCGAGAACCGAGGGTTGCTACAAGAAGAAACGACACATTGAGGTGAGTCCTGGCCGGTTTTTCTAGACGATCATCAGGGGAGGGGGGTGGTTGTTACAACCTAACTCTTTAAATCTATTTTTAGAAGTCAACTAGACATTTATTTTTACTGTATTTGGATATTTTATTTTATTTTTATTTTATTTTATTTAATATCAACGGGCAAAACCCTTCTGTACATAATATAATATAATTTCTATAAATTTCCATTCAAACATTGAACAATAAAAAGCGCCAATAACATGCTCAAGTGACTAAGAATAACAGAGCCTTCAGTAGTATCTATTTACAACATCTTTTAATTGTCTCTTAAATACAGATAAGTTACTTGTAACTAAATTATTTAGAACAACAATTTCGTTCCACTTTCTGCGTAAGCGATGAACAGAGGAATAGTAGATATAGTTCTTAGCAGTATAATCTTCCTTAAATTCTCTAACAACTCTTAAGGAGTAATTCAAATTTCTTACAACAAATAGATCAAAAACTGGGTCAGATTTAACAATTTGCATTATTACTTTTTTTACAAAATAAATATCATGATAGATATGCAGAGATTTAAGTGACTCAATCTTCAACTTCGCCGCCAACACCGAATAGTCATGGTCATCATAATTCATACTGTTGCCCATTTTAAAAGCGACATAACGAAAAAACTTGTGTTGAATCGACTCAAGTTCATTGATAAGAACCTTTTTAGAAGGTGACCAGATAATAGATCCATATAATAATATGGGTCGCAAAATCGCCTTATACAAGTGGACAACAGCCGAAACCGATTTGAATTCTTTCGTAGATCTTTTTAGGAAACCCAATAAACGATATGCCCTAGAAGACACAGTTCTCAAATGAGTGTCAAATTCAAAATTACTTTGGAAAATAACACCCAAATCTTTAATGGACTCAACACTCTCTAGAATCCGACCAGAAACTGCATAATCAAATGGCAACCTATCAATCTTACTTCTATTGAAGGATAGTACTTTACATTTTGAGATATTTAGATTTAGCTTATTTACACATGACCAGTTAAAAATAGTATCTAAGTCTTTTTGGAGACAGACTTGATCTTGAAAACTTTTAATCCTACTAAATATCTTTATATCATCAGCAAATATCAGGATATTAACAAATCTTAAATCATTGATGACATCATTTATAAACAGAATGAATAACAAGGGACCAAGATGCGATCCTTGCGGAACACCAGATGTGTCTATGAACTTATTAGACAGATTGCCCTTGATTCGCACACAAAGTTCTCTATTCGTAAGATATGATAGGATCCACTTCAATGTTCTACCACCTAACCCAAACTTAGACAATTTATAGACCAGCATACTATGATTGACAGAGTCGAAAGCCTTCGAAAAGTCCAGATAGATGGAGTCTACTTGTTTAGGAAAATTTACCGAAGTATCGGAATTTAAAGTATTGGCTATATAATCATTAAAAAGTAACAAGTTTGTAATTGTTGATCTCCCTTTAACAAAGCCGTGTTGGTTTTTAACCACAAATAATAAACACAGATCTGCCAACTTATCAGCTACAATGGCATCAAAAACCTTTGAAATGGCACCCAAGATAGCAATAGGTCTGTAACTAAGGATATCATTTTTATTACCAGATTTAAATACCGGAGTGATAAATGTTTTTTTTTCCATACACGAGGCATGTTGCCCAAAATTAGAGATTGATTGTATAACAAATACAAGGGTTTAACAATACTGCCAACACATTTCTTCACAAAAAAGGCCGGTAAGCCATCAGATCAATTGATTTTGAATCCTTCAATTTGTTAACAGCACAACTTATGTCGTCAAGACTAATTTCAAAATCTAATCCACCATTCAAATGCAATTGATGACAAAAAGAACCATGAGAACTCAGGTATATTGACTCAAAATTTTTAGCAAATAAGTTACCAGTATCTCTGGAATTTGTACTTTTGCAGTCATTGAGAAACATTTGCTCAGGAATGTCGGTTGATTTACATAGTTTATTTATATGATTCCAAAAATATTTGCTACTCTTAACAGATCTATTTTCTATACTTTCAAGATACCTTTCTTTATCAATCTTAGACTGCCTTATACACATAGCTCTAAGCTTTTTAAATTGTATATAGTCTTCAATAACATTGAATTTAAGCCATTGCTTATGTACTTTCTTTTTATCGACAATACACGAGATCAAAGATCTCGGATATGTTTTTAAAAAGGAAAATAGATTGAAAGGTGAAATTATTTAACACATAAAATATGTTCGTGTTAAAAAATCGCAAAAAATATTCAAATATCACCAGATTTTAGGCGGTTATTAAACTTTACACCAAATAAAGCTTGAATTCACCAGATTTGGTGAAAAATCACCAACGTTGGCAACGCTCAATTGTGCCAAGTGATGCTTGCATGTATTCTTGAAGTACTCGCAATACTCACCAATATTTTTGTAGGACATTAATGTATTTCCATGTAAAATATATCTATTAGGTGGTATTTTAGTCTTACTAATGATAAAAATGTTATCATGAAATTAACCAAGAGCATATCGATGGTTAAGATGTGACACCTCGTACGTGGTATAAGATGTGATACCACGTACGAGGTGTCACATCTTAACCATCGATATATAGGACTGAGAAATCACACCATTGAATTTGTAGGACAATGTGACCATGATTATGTGTACTGGGTGGGAAATTTTTGTTCGCTTAAAGTAGAGAAAAGTTGCACTATTTTATGTTGAATAAGATTCTGAAAAAAAAGTTGAGATATTTTCCGTCGTTTCTGAAATATCCTGAAAAAACTGAAATGTCGAGTTTTTTTTATTTTACCCATATACAGGTTGTCCCGTATCGTTATGTTCAAATCTTAACTACTACACATTGTATAAAGGGTATTTACCCGTTGACTATTATAAAAATAAATAAATAAATAAATAAATAAATCTTGTGAGCATATAGTAGGCTTATTCTAAGCCTAAAAACCCCAAAAGTGGCAGGTCTATCTGCATTCGTTACGAAGTTACAGGCTTAAGAAAATAATGTCTAGTAAAAAAGCTCTCACATTTTTTTGCAAAACAAGTCAATTAACGTCGTAAAATGCAAAAAAACAATTTATCCATTAAAACCAATATGGTGGCATATTCACAAGTTGGTCTCATTTTTTGAATGTCGACTTTCCATCGACCACCCTACGTCCCTACCTCACACCAAATATTGTTTTTTTTTTCCACTTGAATTGCATACCTAATAAAATTGTAAATTTTCTGATCTATAATAATAATAATTATTATTACTTATATGAAGATGGACAAAACTTTGGAAATTAATTGAGAAGAAAGGCTCAAAAGGAAATTTTGAGCTGTGGGCTTACATAAAAATGTTGAACGATCAGAAAGAATTCTCCAATGCTTAGGTTACTAGTTTCTTTATTAACCAATGTTAGTCACCAAAGAACACATTTGGTACTAGGATTCATCGGAGTGTCTCTTGAACACTTATAAACTCTAGCAAAATCTTCCGAATTACTAACCGTCCCAATAACCCTGAACAATCCGGGAGAGTGAACTGCCGTCTTCAAACGACTCTTTGCTGACTCTGGTCTTTGCATCCCGCACCACACTTGCGCGAAATTCAAGAAGAACAGCTGCTCCCCCGTCAGATTCAACCCTGGAAGAAACTCTTCTGCCTTTGGATTATCAGCCAGCCATTTTTTGTATGCCTTGAAGGACTGCTTCAGTCCCCCGTTATCTGCTATATTCTCCCCCTGTGTTAACGACCCGTCTATTTGTACATGAATTACCGGCATTATGTAAGAGTTGTATTGATCGATTATACATTGAGCCCGTTGATGGAATTGCTTGATCGAATCGGCTCTCCACCATTTCTCCAGATTCCCGTCTGCGTCGAATAATCGACCTTTATCGTCGAAACCGTGAGTGATTTCATGACCGATTACAACCCCGATTCCGCCGAAATTGAGCGATTTAGGAAAAAACCGGTGATAAAACGGGGGTTGTAAAATTCCGGCCGGAAACATTATTTGATTTTTGTTTCTGCTGTAGTAAGCGTTGACAACTGCAGGTGGAGTCCCCCAGAGTGTTTTGTTAACAATTGTTCCGATTCTTTCTTGCTCGGCTCGAGCGTTATGGCGGAGGAGACTCATGACGTTTTCAAAGAAGTAATCCGGATGCACTTCAACATCCGAGTATCTTTTGTTTAACTGATCTGGATCAAGTAGGAAATTCGGGTATCCGATTTTTAGATTCATCTTGTCGATCTTTTTCTTTGCGTAACGTTTCGTGTCGTCATCGATCCATTGGTTCTGGTCTAGTAAATTACGAAACGATTCTTGTAGTTTTCTTGTGATTTCTAACGTATCGTTTTTGCTGTTCTCGTCAAAGTATTTCTTAACGAACAGACTACCGACCGCCATGCCCATGTTCGAATTGACTTGGCTCACGCAGAACTGCCATCGCGGTGGATTCTTTTCCCGTCCGAATAAAATGTAATAAAATTTCTGCTTTGCATGCAAATATCTATTGTCCAAGTTGTTAGTTCTGTGACGAACAAATCTCCATAAAACATAATTTGCGATAACGTCTTGCCGTGTCTTACTTAGAAGTTCCACTAATTTATGTAAATATGTCAAACAGTAACACACTACGTGATCGTAAGGACTCATTTTCTTTCCCAAGACCATCGTGAAGTATCTCAACCAATCAAATTGCGGGAAATAAGCTGACAAAGTTCCTATATTGGTACGTAGATAAATCGCTGAAACGTTCTTCCGATCGGTCGGAGAATCCATCGTCTCCGCTAGTTTAGTCTCAAATTGAATCAACTCATCGGCCACTTTGAGTGCCTGATTCGTCTCGGTGCCCAACAGAATTAGAGTGGTAATCATGAAATCTTTGTAAGCGTCTACGTATTTCCAATTGGACATGTCGAGGAAGTAGTCCCTGGTGGGTAGACCGAGGGATGTCTGATCGATCTGGATTACGTAGCTCTCGGAGTTTTTGATGTCCGGGCCCACCCACTCAGAGATCAGGACGTCGTTATTAAAGAGTTTCAGCTGCGCCAGCACCCAGACGATGTCGAAGTCGCGTTCGTTCCAGTTGGGGTCCAGGACTGGCCATCCGCCCAGGTGTTTCAGGATGTCTCTCAGAGGCTTGTCGCCTCTTTGTTTCAGAAGTTGCTCGTTCATGCACGATCTGGAAATGTTAAATTGATTATTGAGTACTGGGGATCTTAAAAAGGAGATTTGAATGATTTGTATGTTGTATGTATGAGGATCATTTTTGTATTCCCGGACTCGGTAAGTCAAGAGAATTGCAAATGATGAAACTAGGCACTTTGAAGGCAGAGATGGCCGTGAACTCGATTTGTATAGTCTACGAAAGGAGAGTTTATAGAGTCAAAGACAACACCAATATCCTTAAATCGAAGATCCTCTTAATGGAGCAGTCATTAGTGATGTAAGAAAAATTGGTGACACTGACTCTGAGATCAGAATTAGACATTGTGAATAATTTAAAAATTGAAAAATTATTAGTTCACCAGGGATTAGCATGGTCAATTGAGCGCTGGAATGTAGAACAATTATTGAGAGAGTCTTCTATTTTGCAGATAATCTTTACACCATCAGCACAAAACAGGCAATTGACTCCAAGACCATCGGCGATGTCATTAATAAAAAGATTAAAAAGGAATGGAACCAATTTAGGGCCCTGACAGACAAGAGAAGTGACTGAGTAGTCTGAAGAGTTTGAGCCGCGATAGGACGCCTGTTAATTGATACCGATTAGAAAGATAATCGGAGAGGAAACTTATCAAATCATCTGATAGGCCAAAAGCAAAAAGTTTGTGGAGCAGTAGGTTGTGATTGACACTGTCGAAGACTGTAGAAAAGTCCATATAAGCGATGTCAACCTGAGATTGACAGTCAATAGATTCTGAGACAAACTGAGTATAGGCAAATAGGTTGGTAGAATAGAACTACCTTTCATGAAACCATGTTGGCAACGGGAGAAATCTTTACAGCCACTGTGTAAATGACTTCATCAAAAGCCTTCCTGAAGTTAGGCAAAATACCAATCTGCCGGTTATTAGTAATCTCAGTTTTATCTTTCTTCTTGAAGATCGGAATTACCTTTGAACCCTTCCAGAGAGAAGAAAAATAATGGGACGTGATGGCAAAATTAAAAATTCTATAGAGAGGAGCAGACAAAACAGGAATGTAGTCACATAAAAGAAAGGAAAGAATGCCAACAGGATCAACAGTAAATGAATTATAAAAAGGATTTGAGAATAGAACAAACCTCATCCTCAGAGAATGATGTAATAATAAGGGTAGGAACGTTAGATACAACAGAAGAAAGAATAGTTGGTTTGGGCTGTTTGTTGTATGAATGATAAGGTGAAGAAATCATGAAATGCACTGATTACCTCAGACAGGATTGAAACTCATAAAAAAACCAGAGGAGCCTCTACGATCATTCACAAAGCTTCAAAACTTCCGAGGACATTGACCAAGATGCTCTTCAGTTTGTTTATTGAAGTTATGGTAAGAATGACTGATGTCACATTTAAGGGAGACGTCTGAAATGATGATGGACGTCTTATTCACCATGCAGGTTATAAGATCTATGGAAAACAGCATTTTTCAGCTTTTTTCCTCAACAAAATATTAAAAAAAAAAACAACTTTATTTAGGTTGTGTGAAAATGTGATATAGAAATGAGAATATGTGCTTATAGCAAACGTTATTGTATTACTGCTTCCACACCAAGTGATGAACTTGCCTGATAAATACTATGGCCCTCCCCTGTTTGTCATTCAAATGAGATATAACTTACTTATAAAAATGCTTAGCTTTAGCCGAAGCACTCCTCAAATCGTTATCGTGTTCATCATCAAACATCCCCGTTGCATTCAGATGCCCCTCCTGGAACTCATAATGCTTCAACTTGTCCGTGGCGACAGCTTGTTCGTTATCTTCTGCCGTATAATTCGTCAGCAATCCTCTCAGCATCACGTCAAGATTCTCCCTCAACATCTCAAACGTGTCGTAACTGGCCCTGTCCGGAGGGATTGTGTAGTACTTTTTCCAGTTCCCGCAGGCATAATTGAAGAAGTTCTCGCAAGGATCCGCTGAACTGTTCATATACAGTTTCATTATCTGACCTTGCAACTGTCTCACTTGTTTCGCATTCAGATTATTACTCCAGAAGCTACGAAAGACCACGTTGCTCATGTTTTGTCCTGTAGTGTTTTCTATTGGAGGTCTTATAGTCTCTGGAGTGGTCAGTTCGGGAGCACCAGCAGGAAAAGTATAGTTTTCATTTGGAGGTTCAGTTTGTATGTTGGAGTTTGAGTCTTGGTTTTCTTTAGTGTCAGTGTTGGTTTGTTTTGGAATAGTTATGGATATGTCCTTAGATCCTAGTAGTAAGCTAAGTAGAAGTTTTTTGATTAAATTCTCTTTATCATTTGACTGATTTGCTTGTTGGGGTATGCTCTCAGTCGATACTTTTATTTGCATCTGTTTGGAAAATTTCGGAATTATAGAACTTTGCCCTTTTGTTGTTGTTGTTGTTGTTGTTGTTGTTGTTTGATTATCAATCACTTGATTACCTCTTATATTGGTTGGATTCACAGTTACTTGAACATCTCCTTTTTTAATCGGTTTGTAATTGAGAATTATGGAGAAAGTAGGAAAATCTATTTCAACATTGCTTGATTTAGGTTGAATTCGAGTTGTTTTATCAGTTTTAGAGTTACTATGAGTAATAGTTTCATTATCTGTGCTAGTGCTAGTTGACAAGTTTTCTTCACTGTCTTCATTCTGCTCAAAATTCAGATCATCGCTACTATTCTGAGTTACGTGGTCAATTAAAATTACATAATTAGGTTTATCTGAAGGCAATTTAGATGGGAACACTTTTATTTCTTCAGCTTTAAGACTTTTTAAAATATCATAAACATGATCCCAATCTATCAATTCCATCTGTTTAAGTTCTTTCAACTTATTAATTTCATTATTGTTAGTATTCAAGTAATCCTTAATAGCTTGACTAATCTTTATTCTGTCTGACTGATTCTCTTTAACTTCCTTTTCTTCGTTATTAGAAACAGGTAAAGTCTGGTCGTAATCGTCATAGTTTGAAACAAAACTGCTGACTTTTTTAGGTCCCGATTTTTCTACATCCTTCAATTTGTCATATTTATTTTTCTCTTTGCGTTTGAGAATATCTAAAATTTTGGGTCCCCTTTTCTCATCAGTGACGCAGTGGGTGTTGAATCTGCTCAGCCTGAGCTCGTCTGTTTGATTATAATCGATTGGTGTGAGAGATCGTCTGTCGTATTTATCTGCACTCCATCTGGGGTATCGATAGATGTAGGGTTGATATTGCAAACCCTCGCTGATGTTTTCAGGGATATAAGAGGTCCTGATGTCTTTAAGTATGTCTCTTCTGTCTTCGTCTTCTAGTATTTCGTAGTTTTCTAATATCCTGTATGACCAGGTCTGAGCTGATATTCTAAGAACGTAGAAAGTTGCAAGAAATAAAATTATTTGTGAAGCATAAATGCTGGAAGAATGGTTTTTTTGTTTCATTGTTTGTAATTCCTGAAAAAAAAATAACAATATAATTTTAAACTCAACATTTAAAAGATTTAAAAAATATTAAAATCACTTAAAATTTTAATATGAAAATATAAAATGCATCCAATTATATTGGGTACATTTCTGTAGTAACTATTGTTACTATTAATTTGAGTCACCGAAGCACACGAGGTCGAAATAAGTCCTAAAAAGAGCACAACAAGTTTGCTTGTTTATGTTGCAGATCCAGTATTAGTTCCAATTTTTTAAGCCAAAGTATACAGTGTGTGTCACAGGCATGGTACACCCCCTTTTTTTTCTTTGTTTTTTGAGATAATTTTTTGAAATTTGGTACGTCGCATATTCTCGATAGAGCGCACTTTTTAGCAGAAAATTGAATTTTTTCCCACATCCGGTTTTTCCGGAAATGTAACTAACTTTTTATTTTTAAACGTAACACCCTATACATATATTATTATATTTTTGGATTGTATACATTTGTACGAATCCAACAATACCACATAATAAGTACCATGTTAAATGTCAAATTTGTTTTTATTTATTTTTTTATTTCTCAATTATAGTGGTCAATGACTTACAGTTGTGTTCGTCACAGATGCAAAATGGATACACCAAAATGTCCCTTATTGGAAGTACTAGTAGATGGTACCTCGGTACCAATATGGTACCATTTGAAAAAAATGAATTCCGCTTAAAAAATCATTCCGGTGCGCATAATTTATCCATAAATCACTTAATTTAGTACTTTGATCAAAAATTCGATTTTTCTAGCATTAGATGATCCAATTGGAGTAAAACGAAATAGTCATGGCACACTATAATTGAGAAATAAAAAATTTAATAAAAACAAATTTGACATTTAAAATGGTACTTATGGCTTGTCCACTGAGTGTTGCCCTGTGAGTTTCCCACTGATCCTGACTATAAACGATTTGATTTTTTATGTTTTAATTCGTAAAATTATAATAATTGATTTATATTATAATTATAATATTTATTATTATTATAATATAAATATTATAATACAATAATTGATTTGATTCGTACAATTATAATAATTGGAATTAGTACGAATTAAAACATAAAAAATTAAGTCGTTTATAGTCAGGATCAGTGTGACATCTCACCGGACAACACTCAGTGGACAAGCCATATGTAGTATTGTTGGATTCGTACAAATGTATAGAATCCAAAAATATAATAATATATAGGGTGTCCCATTTAAAAATACCGGATGTGGGAAAAAATTCAATTTTCTGCTAAAAGGTGCGCTCTATCGGGAATATGCGACGTACCAAATTTCAAAAAATTATCTCCAAAAATAAAGAAAAAAAGGGGGTGTACCATGCCTGTGACACACACTGTATAGTCAAGTACACAGCAGTCAAAAACGGCGAAACCTGGAAAAACTTCAGAACTCTTCGATTTACATGAAAATTTGGATTTAGATTATGCTCGACCTAAACTTAAAAGTCCCCCCAACGCCGTTGGTTGCTTATTATTTTTAAGGGTGAAAACTACCCCTATTAGCGAAAAAATATAATACAATAGATTAAACCTTATAATTAATTAAAATTATATATGAACGTGTTTAGTAAAGGTCACTCGATGTAATTAAGTGTAAAAACGCCAGTAACTATATACATATATTTTTAGGGGTAAAAACTACCCCCTGTTACGATAAAAATATAAACAAGATTTTTGTTGTAATAATTTCAGTGAAGATAACTTCATGTTATTTATTTAATATTTTCCGTGAGCTAGAACCTCCGCCAACCCTTACCATGAACCAAGATTAACATTAGATTAACATTAGATTAACATTAGATGTAAATGTTAAAATAAGCATTTACATTTTTTTATTGCTCTTTATTTAAACTTTTAAATATTGAAAAAAATTGTACAAAATTTATTTAAAAAAATATATTTAAACAAAACAAACGTATATACAGGGTGTCTGCTTAAGACTGGCCACCGGCTATATCTCGGAAACTAATGGACCTAGAACCTCAAAACAAAAAATTTCCAGACATAAGTGATCAAGAGAAATTCAATGAAAATATTTTCAAGATGGCCGCGCTTCCGGAAATACCGGAAGTTGACACCTACTTCGTTATTTTAACAGGAACACCCTGTATATTATTATATTTTTTAAATGTCTGAAAAAATCGAATATAGGTGGTTTTCACCATTGGAATTTAGATTGAGCGGTTTATGAGTTATAAACAAGTGAAAATCGAAAATTTTCAACTGCAAAGCAGTCTAGAACTAGAACGGCTCAAGATATCCAAAAACGGTTTACATGTCCCTATCCTAACTTTTCACGTTTTATCCCAGTATGTGGAGTAAATTTTAATACAGGGTGATGAAAATTATCCGATTTTTCATCACCCTGTATTAAAATTTAAACCACATAGTAGGATACTATGTGAAAAGTTAAGATAGGGACATGTAAACCGTTTTTAGATATCTTGAGCCGTTCTAGTTCTAAACTGCTTTGAAGTTGAAAATTTTCGATTTTCACTTGTTTATAACTCATAAACCGCTCAATCTAAATTCCAATGGTGAAAACCACCTGTATTAGATTTCTTCAGACATTTAAAAAATATAAAGTTTTACGGGGTGTTTCCGTTAAAATAACGAAGTAGGTGTCAACTTCCGGTATTTCCGGAAGTGCGGCCATCTTGAAAATATTTTCATTGAATTTCTCGTGATCACTTAAGTATGTCTAATTTTTTTATTTTGAGATTCTACGCCCATTAGTTTCCGAGATATAGCCGCTTACCTACCTTAATGAAACACCCTGTATATACAAAAAAATCCTTATTTAGTTAGAACTATATATGTTAGAACTATAAATCAGTTCTATTCAACCATCAAAATAAGAAATTTTCGAAAACCAGTTCAATGGTTTTTTACTTCCTCAATTTTGATGCTATAGAAAAATTTTCCAAAAAGCATTTTAAAGGTAAATACAAGACTTACAAACTCATGTAGGATTGATATTATTTCCACCCTTATTCTGGAAAATGGCAAGGGTTGAATGATTCGAAAATGGTACTAGTCAACACCTAGCCACAATTTTTGAGAGCCATATATCTTCTCCAATTTTACATTTACGAAAAAAAAAACTGAAATGAAAATTTTAAGTGAAAAAAGAAACAACCTTTTTGGTATCTTGTAATTTTTACATATCTGCTTTATTTTTGACTTATATTGAAAAAACTAACTTTTTTATAAAAATTTCAACAAAAATTTGTGACTTCAAATTGTTATCTTTTCAAAATTAAGGCTTGTTCATCGTTCAAACTCACAGAATTTACTAATGGTATATTAAGGAAGTGAATTGTAGAAGGGCAAACAAATATTTTCAATTGGGGTGGTTTTGAAGGGGTTGTTTTGACCGTTTTTCTACGAAAAAACTCTGCATCTATCTTATTTCCGTCATAACTCGGTCAGTTTTTATGCTAGGACCTTTCATAAAAAACAAAAATGAAGTTCTTTTTATTTACTATCAAAAACTTTTTATCAGTTTTATAAAAAAATCCATAATTTTCTTATAATTTCAGATTGAAAGTTTCGATTTTTACTCCAAAAGCAAAAGTTGGCTTTTAATAAGCCATTAACTACTCAGTTAATAATAGGTTTGGAGCAACCATAAACAAAACCATTCTCTTTGTTTTTTATTAACTACAACTTTGTTTATTATGGTCTTGGCGATAAAGCTCAAACTTTTTGGGATATTCGTGAAAACCATTCAAAACGTGGTAAAAAATAAAAATTTCAATCCCAAATAACTCAAAAAGTATTGCTGTAGGAAAAAAGTTTTTAGAAGAAAAATTACTTAAAATCAGTAGATAATAATACAGTGCTTCCCAAAAGTAACGGATAAATTCGATAAAACGGAGAGGGCTGTTTTTTTGAAAAAATAAAAAAACAGGTCGATTTTGTTTTTGAGTTGTTCAACTTTTGACATAATATTTGGGTATACAGGGTGATGCACGAAAAAGTGGTGACGTCATCGGCATTTTTTTAAATGGCAACCCTTATTTTTTATTAAATTTTTTGATACTTCATCCAATTGCCAATACGGTAATGTAATCATTTTGTAACGTTTATAAAAGAAATTTCGGAGAAAATAACTTAATTTCGACAGATCTAATAGATTTAATTTAATTTAATTTAACAGATTCAACTTGATAGACCTAATTTAATAGACAGATCTTATAAAATTACCATGGAAACAGTAATTTTTATTTGATATTTTTTTATTTTGATCGTTAATGTTCCGATTTTCACATCAGTAAAAAGTGCACAATTTCGACACAAGCTGTTTCTCAGAAATTTCCTTATTTAAGGTTACAAATTGATTACATTACCATATTGGCAATTAAATGAAGTATCAAAAAATGGAATAAAAAATAAGGGTTGCCATTTAAAAAAATGCCGATGACGTCACCACTTTTTCGCGCATCACCCTGTATACCCAAATATTATGTCAAAAGTTGAACAACTCAAAAACAAAATCGACTTGTTTTTTTATTTTTTCAAAAAAACAGCCCTCTCCGTTTTATCGAATTTATCCGTTACTTTTGGGAAGCACTGTATATTGATTTCTACAGTAATTTTTAACAACCAATTTTTCACCCCCTCGGTAAAAGCAACCAACGGCATTGGGGAGACTTTGAAGTAGAGGGTATATGGACTATACCTAAATTAAAATTTTTATAATTTTAAGAAGTGTTATTCTATAGAATTTCTAGCCAAAAGGGGGCTGTACTGGACTATAATAGTAATTTAAATATTATTCATGTGAAGTGTTTAAACAGTTTTTTTTTTATGAAAAGAACAAAAATTTTAAGAGATTGTGAAAGCTTATTAAAAGTGGATTAAAATGGGACTTTTAAAATAATAAAAAATAATGTAGAAGTCAAGTTGTAATTTCTGGTATTTACCTATTTTTCACACCATCAATGAACCAAGTTGGTTCATTATATCCGTTCATTATATGGGGGTGCTTCAGACTTCTTCCTCTGGCAAATTTTCTCTTGTAAGTAAAATTATTTAACTAAAAAAAAGCAAGAAGTTATGAAATAATTTGAAATAGCAGTGATATCCCTTTGACAACCTTTTGAACCTTTTGACATTGAACTGTTGTAATAATGATTATTATAATACACCTCGATTTATTACTAGATAGTCTGCCAAGGTCATATTTGTTTATGCTACGTTGTAACATCAAACATTATGACACTAAAAATGACAGTTAGAATTTGAAGGTTATTAAAGGGATCAAATGAAAATGTTTGACATTAGGAAGACGCAAAAACAATAAATTTAATAATCGATCACAACATTGCCCTGGCTTTGTTGTCAAGTTCTTTATTAAAAGTAACAGATTTTTTTCTGTTTACATCTGTCAGTTTTGAGACTTAATTTCTAATTTTATAAAATAAAATAAAAATTAACGAAAGTAATAGAGATTATCTTATTAGATCAAGCAAAATGCCAAAGTAGGTACCTATCTAAGTAAAGAAGCCAAAAAGATGATGGCAAATATTTGATTCAACATCCGGATCGTCTTATTAGTCCTTCTGCAGTTGTAAGTTCTACATTATTATAAGATTTTACCTACTCAGATACGCGACATGTTGACTTACCGGCAATCGTTAATTGAAGAATATGGAAATGATTAACTTCCTTTGCATAAGTCTTTACAAGAAGAATAATGAGAAGTGAAAGAGCGAAATATACCTATACCTCAACATTCTGAAGTTTTACCTTATGTCTGCAGTCTGAATTTAATCCTTTTATCTAACAATGATGCTGTTGTATGAAAACCTATTCTAATTTTCAAAATCAAATATTACTCGAAATATTATAAGGTAAAAGTGGTAATACTTATTATTATGATAAGCATTTCATTACATATATTGTACCTATTACCTAAATACCTATAGCTACTAAAAAAAGGGTTTAGGTACAAACTGCGTAGGAATATTAAAGTAAAGAAATAAGAAATAATTTATGGAATTGATTTGTTATGATTATGAATAATTTTTAAATTATCAACTGTCAAGTTTTGCATTAATTTAATTTGTATTTTGAGTACTATCCAATAAAATGCGTTCCTTCTTCACAAATAGATATACTTACTTATTATTTTCTAGCCTATTATGAATTAACACCAGCTATAAAATGCTATCATCAAAAGAAAACTTACTTCTTATTTTCAAATAAACAAAAATTGTTAATGTAATAAATTTTGTCTAATATTCTGTGATTCCTCATCCTCATTGCACCTACAAAATTCGAGATCTGACATCGATGCTGAAATTTCATGTGACCTTGGTAGACTATCTAGAAATTAATCAACGTGTAGGTGTAATTAATAAATTAGTTATTTAGTGCTCGAAATTGAACTTTGGCGCTTACTTTTTTGTCGAAGCGAGAGCGAAGACAAAAACTCATTCGAAAGCACCTTAATTTCGCGCTCGAAATGCATACAACATTTTTTAGACAGCTTTATAAAAATAATGGAAAAAATAAAAATCACAAAAATGAGGTAAGGAATTTTTTTGTTTAGTTCCAAGTTGATTGTTGTCAGGGAAACAAATACAAGATTTCTATGCAGTGGGCACGAAATAGCTGTCGCTCTAGGTCGCGAAATACTTCACGCATGCTGCTGAGTAGACATACAGGTTATCCCAGCTCATTCGAGTCGTCGTACTGTGAGAGCCGAGCGATATATTTTTTCATAATTTTTCTGCAGCAAATTCAAGTACATGCAGGATCACAATGGCCATAATTTAAAATATTTTGGAGTATACAGAGTGTTCCATATGAGAGTGGCATATCAAAGTTATGTTTTTTTTTATGGAGTAAATAAAACTTGTTGTTGCATTTTTAGATTGTCTGAGAAGAAAAAATGAAACTGGTTTTTACAGTTGCAGTTTAAATTGAGAAGTTTGTACCTAAGTTATAAACAAGTGAAAATTACAATTTTCGAAGTTAAGGCACTACTGTAGAACGAAAACGGCTCAAAATATATGAAAACGTCTTACATGTCCGTATTTTGACTATTTTATGTCCTATTTCATGTAATAGAAACATATTTTGTCAAAAAATACCTACCTTGTTTTTTAATTTAGCGACGCGTTGAGAAATCTCGGATTTTTCTGATTTTTATATTTTATATTATTTATATACAGTGTGTGTCTGCTTAAGTTGGAACAATATGGAAAACTTTTTTATTGTTGGTTTTATGAAAAGATGTATTATTGATAAAAAGTTGTGCATGGTCCAAAACCTAAAATGCAACCATCACATCAAGAGTAAAGTACCTTTATTTTTGGCAATATCAAAAATTGTTATTTAAAAAAGTTAATCAGCACTGAAAATGACATTCAAATATGCAATTCTGATCAATTTTTTTGAATAACAATTTTTAATATTGTCAAAAATACAGGTAATTTACTCTTGCGTTAAATTGATATTTTTTAACAAACCCCGTATACGGCTTTAAAAAAATCGATATCTGATGCATTTTAGTTGCATTTTAGGTTTTGGACCATGCACAACTTTTTATTAAGAATACATTTTTTCATAAAACCAACAATAAAAAAGTTTTCCATAATGGTTCCAACTTATAAGCAGACACACCTGTATATAATTTATATATAAATATTTTATATTTTTATACAGGGTGTTTTGTAATTGAATGTCAATATTTAAGGGGGTGATTTTTGGGTCCATTTTAAGAAGAAAACTTCATAAGAACGTATGTCCTAAAAGTCTTAACTTTTGAGATACAGGGTGGTAAAATTTTTAAAAATAAATAATTTTTTCATAATATCTGTAATACCGCTCTGGATATTTTAATGAAATTTAATAGACAGGTATGTATTACTCATCAAGAGGCATTTTTTCATGTACCACATTTCGTTTTATCTCCACTAGTCACATCTTGCAGAATTTTACCTGCATATATTTATATTTTTTTATTGTTATTTAACGACAATCTTGTGACCATGTAGAGAAACAGATTTTATTTTTTTAAGTGAAAACCGTGCTTCGGATTGAAAAAAAATAAGTAATCAAATTTGCTTGGAAATGAATGGGGATTCCAAAAATGATTTCTATTTGAACAGAAATCAGTGGCGTACTCAATGTCTGCTCAAATATGCCGGTAATATTCTGCACGATCGTGCACCATCGTCACTAATGAAAATAAAATGAAACGTGGTACATGAAAAATGCCCCTTGATGCGTAATACCTGTATACGAAATTTCATTAAAATATCCAGAGCGGTATTACAGATATTACGAAAAATTGATTTATATTTATGAAACTTTACCACTCTGTATCTCAAAAGTTAAGACTTTTAGGATTAAAATGGACCCAAAAATCACCCCTTTAAATATTGACATTCAATTACATAACACCCTGTATAAAATATTTATACAGGGTGGGGCGCGTTGATGTGTAGCCTAAATCGTGCACGATTTAAAAAAAAACATTAAATTCGGTCTTATACAGGGTCTCGTAGTGCCTACACTTAAAATTATTTTGGACAATACAGCATGTCCCATATGAGAGTGACATATCAAAGTTATGTTTTTTTAAATGGAATGCTCCAATTGCATTTTTAAATTGTCTGAAAAGAGAAAATAATATTGGCTTTTACAGTTGCAGTTTAAATTCAGAAGTTTGTGAGTTATCAACAAGTGAAAATCGTCATTTCCCAAGTTAAAGGCCCTGTACATCGAAAACGGCTCAAGATAGAGAAAAACGGCTTACATGTAAAGTTTTTATCACCCTGTATAAATAATTTATCTACATTATAGGATAGTACATGAAAAGTTAAAATAGGGACATGTAAGCCGTTTTTCTCCATCTTAAGCCGTTTTCGTGGTACGCAGAGGACCTTGAACTTCAAAAATGACAATTTTCACTTGTTTATAACTCACAAACTTCTGAATTTAAACACCATGCAACTGTAAAAGCCAATCCTATTTTTTCTTCTCAGACAATCTAAAAATGCAATAACATAGGAGCATTTCATTTAAAAAAAACATAACTTTGATATGTCACTCTCATATGAGACATATGCTGTATCCAAAATAATTTTAAGTTGTAGTCACTACGACCCTCTGTATAAGACCCAATTTAAATTGTTTTTTAATCATTCACGATTTAGGCTACCCAGACCGAGGCGTTCAACACGCCCTACCCTGTATATATTTTATATTATATTTTATGATTTTTTATGGTCTTTTACACATCCTTAAATGTAATAACACAATAAGAGCATTCCATTATAAATAAAAACACAAGTAACATTGATATGCCACTCTTATAATATGGGACACTCTGTATAATAGTTCAAAATAAATTATTTAAATTATATGTCTGACCCTGTGCCTACTTGAATTGACAAAATTTTGAAAAATCCATCTTTTGGCCCACAAAGACCAACTCGAATCAGCTGGGACACCCTGGATATAATGTGCCTTTTTCATTCGCACATTGATGAAAAAATGTCAACATTACATGTTTCATTTGACGGCTGTTTAAAAAAGTCCTGTTTTATGTAGGGCGAGTTTTTTTTTCAATCTTTAGTACAGGGATCTGGTAAACTTAAAGGAATGGTTAAATGGGGAAGTTGTGCAGTTTTATGAGCTAAATAAAGTACAATGCAATCTTTATTTTTTTGGAAATCTCCATATGAGTTCTTAGATATTCGCGAATTTCTTTATAGTGAGAGAACACTCTTGGATTAAAGGAAAACGTTTTAGACGATTTTAGAACCAATAATAAAACGGCGTTATAATTTTTTTATTTGTCGTGTTATTTTAGAGTAACTACTAATGACATAAACTTTTTGTGTTTTTTCTTATGTAAGTCATAGTTATTGGCTCTGACATTAAATTAAGTAATTTTCTTTCATAAATATATGACGGTCTTTGCACAAAAAAACACAAGTTTAATGTCATACCTTATTACTCGAAAATATCACAACAAAGAATTTATAGAGTATTAATTATAGTTTTATTTAATTTATTTATTAGTTTATATCCCTGTAGGTACTAAACATTGACAAAACTCATTTCTTGATTTATAACTAAAACTGTTTTTTTTTTCTTTTTAATTTAAAGTATAATATGACAACATAATGTAAATTCATATATTACAACAGTAATTTGGAAAGATTAAATTGTTTAAAAAAAATAACACTCACCTTTATTGTAATTACTTTTTGTTTTAATTCATGTGCTGCAGCTGCATGTATTGAAAACTCTGTTTATTAATCAATTTACCTAAATATTTTTGTAGAAAAATATATGTTTACTTACTTTCCAAAATTAAATTTCAGGGGAATATTTTATTCAAGAAGACATATTTAATTGTCAGATTTAAAGTCTTTCTAAAGGTAAGACTTTAACTTGGGACCGCGTGACCATCCCTGACCTGACATTCCCAGAACTAGGTCAATGTATTATTGTTACAGTGAAGGTAAAAGCTGAATATAAGGTTCAGATTCAAATAAAGATAAAACTTGTCAGAGTGTTGGGGAAAGAAAAGGCTAGAGCATATTTCCTGTAACTCCCAGACCTTGAATTTCAAGGACTGTGCGCGCGAGAAACTTTCCCGGTGCCGCTCGTCTACCGTCAAGGGCAAGGGCATCTCCCTATTTAAGGATCAATAAAAAATAGATACTTACCGCGAGCCGCAAGTACCGCAATTTTTCCCTTGCCTTTAATAACGCGCGTGTTGATAATTCGTAATTTTATTCATTATTAAGGGAGCAAAATAAATACACATAGATCCTAAAATATACAGGTGTCCCAGCTCATTCGAGTCGGTCTCTGTGTCCCAAAAACGATGGACTTTTTAAATTTTTTTTACAAATTCTAATATGGGTTACAATTGCTATAAATTATATTTTATACTTTGATTTTGTTTGCTGGTATATCCCATTTCAGACGTTTTTTGAATTCAGAGTTGGCTATGGAAAATTCGAATTATGTTGGTACCTTTCCAAAAGCTGAGTTTTGAACTACCTTTGACAAGCTAAATTTTTCAAGGTTATGGATGTTTCTAATCAAATTTGACTTTGTTTTAAATTTCACCTACAGGAATTGCCTACAGGAGTTGCCAAAACAGGAATATATTATCTAAAGTAGGTACTTATACTAATATTCGGGGAAATATTTATTTTTGTGTAAAATCAGACAAGGAGGATTTATTTCTTGATCGATTTTTTTCAACTATATGTGAAATTATTAACGATTCCTTTAAATATGTTTTCTGTATTTCAAAACTTTAATTTTTATCCAAAAAAATACGAAATATAAAAATTATCATAATTTATTGTTTGTTTTAAGTTTAGTAATAAAAGATAAAAATACAAGTTATGTTCATTGTCATTAAAATTTCTTGTTTAACGGTTAAAATAAGATTCATATATTATAAGGTAAGCTATATTTCTACACTTCTACAGTTCTACACTTCTACAATGCTTTTATAGTGTTATTGAACAAGAAATATTCAACTAGAAAATTAAGAAATGTTATCCAGAGAAGTAGTTTAAAGGCTAGCGGTTACAACATTATTTATAAAAATCTACATAATATTATTTCGGATTTTTTTGCTCGCGATACTTCTTGATTTTACTCTCAAATTTTATTGAGTCGGTTTAGATTCGAAGATAAAGATTATGCCCTGGAAATTTATAAAAGGCTATTTCAACAAATTTTTTCAACTGACTTCAATTTTCCAATATCAAAGTTTTTTTTTAAGAGGGAGCATTGGTCTTAACCGTGTAGATAAGACCTAGTCATTCCAATCTAGTAATTTGGCTCTCAGAACTAGCTAATTTGGCCAGACACAAATTTTAAATTTATAAATACATAGTTAAAATTACCGAGAAATAACCATGCCGAGCTGGGATTTGAACCCAGACGGTGGCAGCTTCAACGGCTCAATAATTATAGTCAGTGACCTAAACCGCGGCGCTCAAAATAAAAGTTATTTAATAATAATATAATAAAAAACTCAATCACATTTACATTTATGATCTTTGATTTGTTCTCTATTGTCTTAAATAACTTAAAGTGCTGGACTTCTCTCTCTCGCGTCATGTGGTGAAATTCAGGAACATATATCATATGTCATGTCGCCGACTCTTGAAATGCCTAATTTTCACGAGAACATTTGAAGAATAAGTAGGGGTAGTCTTTATTCCTTTATCAACTAATTTAATTCAAATTTTGAAGAAAGTAGATGGAATGAACCTCATAATCTTTGTAGGTTGCCAATAAGTTTTTCTTCATTTTCAATTTATTGTAGGGAGTTGGAGGATTTTTTTGCTAGTTGAGGAAAGTCTTGCTAACTCGGTTGAGGATGAGTTATGACAAATTCTTATCTCGTTATTGTCGTTTGATACTGAGGCGTGAGGCTGCCTAAAATATATGAATAAAAATTATATTTGGGTAGAAGTATAAATTTTCTGAATCCAATCGGTTTAATTTAGGTATGGTTATTGGTTACTCCACCTTTATATTTTCTGGATTTCAATTTGTTATAAAACAGTATATGCATAGATGCAATAGTGTGACGTAGTAGACAAAATTTTCGTCTTTTCGTAGCACACGGCGTGGTCATCCTGAAGCAAAGCATTCATGCATGGTGTAGAGCTCATCTTCTTCGAGGTAGGACCGAGTCTCACAATCGGGAAGCACGATTCACCGGGGTTTGTATTACAGAGCTCATTTTTGGGCTGGGTGTTGATTGGAGTTCTTGTGTAAATAACGATCTCTTTGTGTTGGTTTTCGGTAGACACTGTGCCACACAAGTTTTTTTTTCAATTACTTTTGGCATTATAATATAATAATGTAGTATTCAAAGGAGATTTAAGTTCTTTTCAATTTTAAAAGGATTGAAATATGATGCTGAAAATCTGACAGAACTTTTTGAATGAAGTTACTGAACGTCTAATAATTAAATATTTTTTACTAAAAAATAACAATAAACGTATATTATTGAATTACTGTTTTCATACGTCAAACATATTTTTATTAGGTAAGAAATTAATCCTAATGGTATATGAGTACAGTGGGAAGTCATTTGAACTTTTTTAGCTCAAATTGACTGTCCAGGGTATCCAACTTGAAGAAAAAATATCACAGCCAACTTGAACTCAAAAACGTCTGAAATGGGATATACAGGTGTCCCAGCTTATTCGAAGCGGTCTCTGTAGGCCAAACGATGGATTTTTTCCAAAGAAATTTTGCTAATTCAAGTACAGGATCACAATGGCCATAATTTAAAATTATTTTGGAGTATACAGAGTGTTCCATATGAGAGTGGCATATCAAAGTTATGTTTTTTTAAATGGAACGCTCCTATGTTATTGCATTTTTAGATTGTCTGAGAAGAGGAAATAAGATTGGCTTTTATAGTTGGTGTTTAAATTCAGAAGTTTTTGAGTGATAAACAAGTAAAAAACGTCATTTTTCAAGTTAAAGGCCCTGTACAACGAAAACGGTTCAAGATAGAGAAAAACGGCTTACATGTCCCTATTTTACTTTTTTATGTACTATTCTATGGTATAGAAACATTTGTACTTTCTTTGATTTTTTTATTTGGCGACGCGTGGAGAAATCTCAGAATTTTTCAAATTTTTTATCACCCTGTATAAACATTTTATCTACATCACAGGATAGTTAAATGAAAAGTTAAAATAGGGACATGTAAGCCGTTTTTCTCTATCTTGAACCGTTTTCAGTGTACAGGGCCTTGAACTTGAAAAATGACGATTTTCACTTGTTTATAACTCAAAAACTACTGAATTTAAACACCAACTGTAAAAGCCAATCTTATTTCCTCTTCTCAGATAATCTAAAACTGCAATAACATGGGAGCATTCCATTTAAAAAAACATAACTTTGATATGTCACTGTCATATGGAACACTCTGTATACTCCAAAATAATTTTAAATTATGGCCATTGTGATTTTTGTACTTGAATTTTCAAAAAGTTTTTTGAAAAAGTCCATCGTTTGGTCTACAGAGACCGCTTCGAATGAGCTGGGACACTGTATATTGCGTATTTCCTACCATTTATTTGTACAACTAAGATTTTAAAATCAGCAGTATTCACACCCTTTATTTGGCATTTATTGCTGCTGGGTACGGATGTAGATAAATAATACAATAAATAAATAAATTAACATTATTTTGGAATATTATTTATTAAAGTGTCATACACGAGAGAGTGACTTATCAAAGTTATATGTTTTTTTGGAGTGCTCCGCATGTTGTTACATTTTTAGATTGTCTGAGAAAAAAAAAGATTTTTACAGTTGAGAAGTAGTTTCGGAATTATAAACAAAGGGCTCAAACAAACTGCTCAAGATATAGGGAAACGGCTTACATATGTCCCTATTTTAACTTTTTTATGTTCTATTCAATGGTACAGAAACATTTTATTGTACTATTTTTTTTAGCCACTCGTTGAGTATTTCTTTATTACCCTGCGCATCAGCGCATCTATGTGATCGATCACTCATATGTCCACCCACGATATGCAGATTTTAAAGATAAAAACTTGAAACTTTCAGAATTCGTGTATAATTAAATCAGGGGGAGGCGCGAGAAAGTTAGGGCATTAACAAATGGAAAAGTGCTTGGCCTAGAAGTCTGAAAATTTTTACAAGTATGATTTCAGTTTCGGGGAACTGAACTAATAGTAAATTAAAGTATGAGTGGATAAAAAAGTCTTCAAAACGCGCGATTAAAAAAATGAAAACAAAGTGCCCAGTGTAGATACCCATCATGATGGGTATCTACACCGCACTGCTGCGGATTAAATAAACATCTTCACACGATGGGAATCAACCCAGACCCATTATGCAGGGAATGTTATGTTCCTTAATTGGAGGTACAAATGAAGAGGGGAGATTTTTTACGTAATTTTAAGAAAAAAAGTCCAATAAACATTAGGTCGCAAACGTTTCGTTTTCGAGATACAGGGTGTTAAAGTATGTTAAAAAATATCACCCTGTAGATTTGCTATCGAAATTGGCATGCCACATGGTGTAAACTTTCAATTATTGTAATATCTTGTGCCTTATAATTTCAGTTGAATATTTTGTGAAGTGTAGATACCTACTATGAGAAAAAAAACTTGAAAAAAATTTAAACTTTAACACACCCTGTATCTCGAAAACGAAACGTTTGCGACCGCATGTTTGTTGGACTTTTTTTCTTAAAATTACTTAAGGAATCTCCCCTCTTCATTTTGTACCTCCAATATTAAGTATTGTGCCGCTGTTCTTCGCTCTATACAACCTCCGTGGATCTTATGCTTGGCTCACAGCAGCCAAGCCTCGACAGTCGACGACCTCTCTGGAACCCCTCCAGGCGCCCTGCTGGTCCAGTTCATTCTGAGCCTGGGATGGTTAAAGGAGTGAGGACTCCAGTGAATGGAGGAAGCACAATGGGCCATCTGTGGCCTCAGTGCAGCGGACTTGTTCTGCCCTCCTACTAATCTAGAATCCAGAGACACATGTCAAATCTGACACTTGTTCAATGTCAAATCTGACACATGTCAAACTTGACACCTGTCAAACGTCAAATCTAACAGCTGTCAAATGTCAAGTCTGACACATGCCAAATTTCAAATCTGACACATGTACAATGTCAGATCTGACACATGTCAAATCTGACACATGTTAAATGTCAAATCTGATACATGTTAAATGTCAAATTAGAAAGCTTACAAATGTCAAATCTGACACATGTCAAGTGTCAAATCTGACACATGCCAAGGGGGCGATGGTGGCATCAGGCCTTGCACGGGCTTGGGGCTTAAAAACCTGCTGGCCGGGCACGGTGCAACTAGCTTTGCAGCACGCGAGTGCTGCAAGGAAGACCGACCAGTGATGGATGCCCTGCTGCGCTCGTTTGAGGAGGGAATGCCCATCGCCTACATACACGAGGTGCTCTTTGTTTCTGATAAACCTGGCGGATCTAGAGTACCTATGCATGGGCTGCTCGATAAACTAACTTCCTCCCGCGACCTATTATAGTGGTTGGGCCCGGGAGGTGTGCACAAACCACCCCAGTGTGTTGTGCCGTGCGGGGGACCCGTGTCGCTGGATGAAGGGATCCTGATTCCTGATGGTGCATGGCTGAGGCGAGAGGCAACACTCCACTTTGGCCCGGAGTTAGGCTAGACGGGCAGTCAAGACTAATAATAACCCATCTTGATCAATTGGCTGTAGCGTCCCGTCAGAGGGCCGCCTGGGTGACTTTCTGGGGATGGGAGGGCTGACTGCGAGGGCCGGCTCCGCTCGGGCTGCGGGACCGTCAACCGTCACGTCGTGCAGCCTCTCCCCGGAAACTATATATTCTCCTAGCAGCCTTGGCGTTTCACGCAGTCTGCTTGCAAACTGTGGCGGCGTCCCCAGTTGCGGGCTCCATGGTGGGTGGGAAAATCCAACTAAAAAACTAACCCTGGGACGTCCTCCAAGGATGTCCCTACCTCTTTGTGGACGCCCGCACTGGGTGTCCCCTCATCACCCTCAATCAGCGTTGCCAACCAAAATTTCAAGATTTCACCAGGTTCTAGTCAAAAAATCACCAGAATTCACCAGATTGTGTTTTTAGCAGTAAAATCGCCAGATTTCACCAGTTTTTTTTCAAAACCTCAAAATTTCACCAGATTTCATTTTTAATCACCAGAAGTAGGTACCTATATTATATCCCTTCCCCGAATTGCACAAAAGTTAATCACATGACAAGTTTCATCCGAGTCAAACCATAAAGTCGTCTCTTTATCATTGGCCAACAAAAAAACTATTCATATTTGATTTGAATGTATAACAAAATAATACCAACAATAACCAAATTAGGTAATTAAGTAACCCATTAAATCCATTTTTAGAAGTAAATAAGACAACCTTACTTTGGGGATGTTTAAAATAGGAAAATTGATCGAAGGATGAAAGTAATTAAACCACATTCGTGTTAAAAAATCACAAATATTCAAATATCACCAGATTTTAGGCATTTGTTAAAAGTTTTCAGCAAATCACCAAATATAAGACTTGAATTCACCAGATCTGGTGAAAAATCACCAACGTTGGCAACGCTGCCCTCAATACAATCTGAGAGTGCCCTGTACAGGCACCTCAGATAAAACTATTCCGAGACAGTTGTACGTTCATTGAAAATCTGACGTTTTTGAAGTTCCATTTGACATTCCCAACTTTTCTTCCAACTCTTTGTGTGAGAATGAGAATCCGCTACCTTTAGTAAGCGTTATAGTGTCGGTAATACACAGGTTCCCTATTGATATCTATATGCTGAAGCGAACATCGAACGGATACACAGGCGTAGCAAGTGATAGAACGGATATAGGTAGAATATTAATTATTGTTATTAAATTTTTATTTAAAATTTAATTAATTTGCGTAATAAAAAATAATATGTACACGGATCGCTTAATGTAAATTTTGACAGTTTGACTAAATTGTAATTGCACGTCAAAATGAATAGCTCCTGCCGAATTTAAATTTTTTGACGTTGGACGAATGTTGGACGAATGTGGTGTTTTCTTACGCGTTTTCTTTAACATTCGTGGTGTTCTCGCTTTAAGCAACCCAATTTCGTTAGAAATAAACGTACATACTAATCGCGAAAAATTAATCAGATGGTATTACTACTGAAAATGAATCTGGATGTTTATAATGTTATAACGCAGATTTATTAATACTTACAAGAAAATAGGAACCTGACAAATTTGCCTTCCAGGGTAAGTTTGCCAGTTGGGCCGCTTCATATTCATCTTCGATGCGTTATTTAATTTTAATTAATCGATCAACAGGATAATTAAATTAAACAGTTAGAGCATTTCGTTATATTTCTTGGTCGACTATAATCAGAGACTTTTTTAAATAGATACTAAATGCACGTCAATGACAGTAGTTGTGAATCTCGATTGAAACCGAACCAATAAGGAGCTTGAACTATAAGAGATGGATTATTGTAAATGGATGAACTGACAACAATTCAGCGCCCTCATTATAAATATAGGTAAGTAAACTTTATCATAATCTACTTAGAATGTAAAAAATATTCTAATTTTTATTTAATAAAATATAAAAAAATCTATTGTTCATTGACTTTATGAAACAATAATTTTTAATTGACATTTGTGTCAAGGCTAAATATAGGCTAAGTAAGTATCGGATGTTTGCGGCGCGCGCGCCTCCTCGTGGATTTTTTTCGCACTTTCGTGCGGCAGTATAACCTTGCTTTGCAATTTTTGACAGCTCGTTTGGATATAATGAAACCCTTTTAAAATTATTATTTGGCAGTGAACTTATATTAATCCTCTCTAGTTAATTCTCTTTGAGCCGAACGACACCGGTATTATCGCCGGCTGATCTACGTCAACCAAAGAAGAAAAAAGGTCAGGAAAGAGTACCTATATAACGTTACTTTAACCCTTGTCTAGACAAGGAAAGAGAGCTTTAACCTATCCAATGAAAGCGACGGAAGTCAGCCATCTTGGTGGTTCAATTTGACATTGACAGTTTACTTTTAACCCAAACCATGCCGTAAAGCTCGGCCGGTGATTGGCTGTCATGTAACGGACGGTCGGCGGAAGTGATATTCTTTCAGCTGTGTACTGTCTCAGTCTGGCATCGTCCGCCAGGTGGTCCATTCCGGTGGTCACCAGTGTCACCACTCATATCGCATAAAATCATTCTGGAGCTTTTTTCTTTTTTGATGTCAGCGATAGATTTGACATTGACGTCTGACGTTACGCCACATTTATCTTTTCTTGTAGAATAAACAGTGCCAGCTGTCAACCGTGCGCGCGTTATAAAAAATATCCAAAGTTTAAAAAAAGTTACAAGTTACATTATAATTAATTATTATAAAATCCTACAAGTTGAAGTTACTGAAGTTAGTTACTTAGTTAGTTACAACAATTACAATTTACAAACACAAATATTAGAGGTACCTACCTACCATAATAATAATAAATAATAATATTTTAATAAAACTTAAAATAAACTCTTTATGCCGTTTCAAGTTAAATAGCTAAGTTATTTTGAGGTCACTGGTTTTCAAAGCATAAAACAATAACATGAATACTTGCTTTTATTTTAAAGTCATTTCAAAATAAATGCTTTTAGTGGAATGGGATTTATCAATATTATTTATCAAATAAACTTTTAAAGCTGGTGCCCGCAGGTATTGCTTCCAACCACAGACCATCAACCTTCCAAATAATTAAAGACCCTTAATCCAGATTATTCCAGGTAACCACAACTCGAGTTGATGTCAGAGTTTGCCTAACCCTATAACCTAAGGAAAACAAAGGCTGAACCTAAAAATCATCTGAATTGAATTGATCAAAAACTCTGAGACTTCACTCTCAGTCATGTCAGTAGCTTCTGGCAGCAATGGCAGCCCCAGCAAGGAATCAGTGTCGACCACCAATGGGGCTGATAATATCTCCAGAGATATGAGTCGACTGTCATTGTTCTCAGCTGGGTCCACTGTTTCTCAAGATGAGCACTTCAGATGCGAGGGTCATGCCGAGAGTAGCCTCTCCTGCATGCAGAACTACCTACAATCGGGGAAGCTGTGCGATGTTATCCTCATCAGTGGGAACAGCGGACGTCGGTTACCTGCTCATAGGTGAGTCCTGTTGAGTCAAGAAATAAAAGTCGTAAATTAAGAAATGACGGTAATAATTAGAGACTATTTCACTGATCTTAAAATATTCAAGTAATCTGACAAATCAGAAACCAGAGGCAGGTTTTTTTTTCTCCATAAAGTTTACCCATAGTGAAGAAAAGATTGATAATATTGGGTGTCATAACTTCTTGAGGAAGCACTTTGGTACTAACATATGTCCCATGTATTTACGGACGTATTATTGTTTTTGTTAATTTTCAGGTTAGTTTTGTCGGCCGCCAGTGAGTATTTCTCCGCGATGTTCACCGGTAGTCTACGTGAGGCGGAGGAGCAGGAGATCACCCTGAATGATGTAAGCGGTGAGGTGCTCGAAGCTGTAGTGACATACTGTTACACTGGAAGTATAGAGATCCGAGAAGACACAGTAGAGACCCTGCTGGCCACTGCTTGTCTCATGCAGCTTCACAAGGTGGTGGACGCCTGCTGTCGCTTCCTCGCTCATCAGTTACATCCAAGTAATTGTCTGGGTATCGCTGTCTTTGCCGAGCATCAAGCCTGTGCTTCTCTTCTTCGTGAGGCCAAAGCTTACACCAGTCAACAGTTCATGCGGGTAAATTGCCTGCTTATTTGAACCATTCTTAAAAGTCTTAAAACTAACCAAAACAATCACAGACAAAGCAGTTGATGCAATTTTATATTGTAGGTGATACAATACCAAGAGTTTGTGCAACTGAGTGTCGATCAGATGGCCGGTCTACTGTCAAGTGAGGATCTAAATGTGCCATCAGAGGAACACATTTTTCACGCACTGATGGCTTGGGTGGGCCAGGATCCGGTCACCCGCCGCTTTCACCTTGCCCGTCTTCTCGCACTCGTGAAGCTACCCCTGCTCTCACCTGCGTTCCTGGCTGATCAGGTAACTACATATCTAACTGTCGGTAACGTGGGTAACTGATGATTGAAGGCCTTGAATTTTTTTTTTTAATAAACGAAAGTGTCCGATTTTTTATTATCCCTGGCATATCTGATGCAATATTGCAGGTGCACATCAAAAAGAATAGTCGTCCTGGCTCTGGGATTTGAACTAGAAGACAGATCGGGTTGGAAATTAGAAACAAAAACTACGTTTTCTCAAAATTAACAGCTTTTTTCGCCTTCGCCCCCCGTCTCTATCCGTCCCTACCTCCTCCTCCCCCTAATAATGGGTACAGACTCTAAATCCACTTTTATTTTTTTGCCGCTAGTTTTTACTTAGCAATGCTGAAGATCCTCAATTTCTTTGCAATGCACTTTTTATCGATTCAGCTTCATCTAATGGCTTCACATGAAATGGAGCAGTTAATTTCCACAATAAGCATGTGTGGTCCCTCAAAAATCCCCAATCAATGGAATCCAAACATCAGGCACGTTTATCATTGAACATTTGGATGGGAATATTGGGCGACAGGTTTCTAGGTCCGATTGTTTCACCAAATCGATTAAGAGATGCTTATCTGCACTGCTTGCAAACACAATGGTTGACCTTTTTAATGACATTCCTTTCGACCAAAGGCAACAAAGGTGGTTCCTGCATAATGGTGCTCCACCTCATTATTCAATTGCCGTTAGAGATCATTGACACGAAGCACCTGTATCATGAACTGCAAGGTCTCCTGTTTTAAACCCCCTTGATTTCTTTCTTTGGCGTTATTTAAAAAATGTAGTAAACTTCTCCTGTAAACAGTTTCCAAGAGCTACAACAACGAATTAATCAAGGATGTCACTAAATTTAGCTGATGAGGGAGTTGTAGAGAGAGTTCGAGGGCACTTTGAACATCTTATTACACTCTTTTCTTTTGGTTTGTTTATAATAATAAAATAATGTGTACATTATTAGAAAATGATAACGTTTAAAAAAAAGTAAATCATCCGTATCTTCGAAACCCTCAATTTACGGACCCAAGCTTATGAAGATTTTTCAACTTATTTTGGTTCATACTACCCATCACACCCTCTCCAAATATTTGATCTTTTTTTCAACACCCTGTGTTTGCATAAAATATATTCCTTCAATTTTAACTGATGATACTGTGTATTCACTCTCAGGTGGAATCAGCAGTCGGACAAGATCCGGCGTGTCAGCAGTTGATTCTGGAGGCGTTAAAGTGGCACCTATTGCCTGAACGGAGGTTACAGACAGCTAACGCTCGTACGAGGCCCCGCAAGGCGACTCTTGGACGACTTCTGGTGGTCGGCGGGATGGACAAGCATAAGGGTGCTACCACTATTGAAAGCTACGATCCGCTCGCCGATGCCTGGACTCTGGCACATCACATGAATGGTCGTCGATTGCAGTTCGGTATCGCTCTCATGGGCGACAAGTAAGTTATTTTAAAAGTTACCCAAATCTTTTTTTTTTCACAAGGAAATAGTTTACAGTGATCTTTTTTGTGTCATTTCGTATTTTCTCAGTAAGTGCTTTATAGGCTGAATGGATGATTTCCTTCCTTGAGCTGAACATCGTCTTTTATGTCTCTTGTTTTCTTGTTGTAGGTAGTATTGTGCCCGGAGTCAGTGTGACTCCAATTATTGCTTTTCTGACTGGAAAATTAAAGAATATACAGGGTGTCCGGGAAAATGTGGGAAATATCTTGGAATCAAATAGAACATTAAAAAAAAAGATGACAAGTTCCCATAATTTTTTCTAGCGGCTCTCCCTATGGCTATTTCTTGAATAACTTTTAAACTGCTTAATAAAATTTAATGAAAATTTAATATGATAAACACAGTGGTAAGGACCTCTTAAAATACCGCCCCTAAAACATAAATTAGCTTGTTTAGTTTACCAGAGGCGGACTAGGTTGTAGGTACATTTTAATGCTTATATTCTTAACACCCTGCATGATAAGGAATTAAAAAAAAAACAAATTTGGATACCTTGAACATTCAGCTACAGAAAAGGTACCCTTGTTCCTTGTCGATAAAATGAACCGTTTTCGAAAAAAAAATGAATTAATGTTTTATTTCTATTAAATTGTTATTTAATAATTTTTTTTTTAGTTTATTAAAAATCTATAATATGTTTGCTTATACCCACAAGTGTAGGCTCTTATGCCTATTTTTTGTTTTGCATTATTATTTATAAACATTATTTGCAGTATTATGTGTAGGTATATGAAAAAATACCAGTCAGATAATAAATTAATTTATTTTTTATCAGAAATCTACCTACAATAATTATGCTATAAGTAAGTAGGTACCTACATCAATAATGCATATTATGACTAGGTATGGGTAATAAGTTGCGTTTATTGTTGGGTTGGTTTTGAAACAAAAAATAAAAACTTTTAAATAGCAATTTTGTGTACCGTGTGGAAAGTTAGTAACTTTATTTTTTAATAGTTTAAATTTTATAATAATTGTCATGGGTATTGTCAGATAGTACAGGGTTCTCAATTTGAACATTTATTGTAAATGTGATTTACAAACTGTTTGTTTTTTAATTTTATTTATTTGTGTTCAATGTTTCAAGTTTACTTTATCTTCAAATGTTTGACTCACAAAGTCATAGTTATTTGATAATATGACTTCTCGGTATGACGTTTCAAGTGTTTCAACTGTTTTCATAATTTCAAACAAAAAAATGACTTTTTAATATTTGAACCAAATACGCTAAAATATTAATACCGGACACTCCTATACCTATAGCATTGCAACAGGTTGCGTCCATTTTAGCAGCGCCACCAAGCATGAACTGGGACCACTAAAAATTAAATTTGGTGAAACATAGAGGGAGTTTTAAATATCAACGCTGAATAGAAAAGCCCTTAAAATTAATTAGACAGAATAGACGGAGAAAATTGGGACGAAGAATTATAATACAACAATAAACAACAAAGTTTTCAATATGTTTATTATATTAACAATAATAATTAACTACTATTACACACAATATTATTAATATCTTTAGGTAGGCATATTTCAAAAAGATTGAATCGCTATATACCTAAGTGTAAGCCTTTTATTTGCCGCAATTCCAATAATGTGCTTCCTTGCAGTTTTAAAGGTCTATTATTTGCTGAATTAACAAAATTTTCCTCTTTGAAATGATCAGTGCAAAATAATATGGTGAGAAATCGGCTTCGACACTCCACACTTTTTTTAAATTTCGTCATTAATCGATGTTATTATAACCTATTTCTTGTTCCTATTTCCATCAGCATAGTTATAAAATATTAATAAGTTTATTTACGCGGCTTCTATAAAGTTAACTTTATACATAATTCTTTATTCCTGCGCTTGGAACACCGTGGAAAGATCTGGACATGCTTAACAATCCATAGTTGGAGCAACCGCACACAGCACACAGCACATATTTTCCAGACATTATGTTCACTTTAATACAGCGGTACATTATAAATGCCTATTTAACTGCGTACGCAACAAAATTATCCGCTGATATAATGCTTTGAGAGTAACTTTAAATTGATATTATACTTGAAACTAAAACGTTCGATTACTAATGACAAATTAGTAATAATAATTAATAATTATGATTGACTGCAGCTGTCAAAAACCGTGAAAAGTTACCTAACTTTGAATTTAAAAACAGCTTAGTGGTCCCAGTTCCTGCATGAGGGCGCTGTAAAAATGGACGGAGGTTTTGAGAGGAAGTGTCCGGTATTAATATTTTAAGGTATTTGTTTGAACTTTAAGACTGATTTTCTCGATTTTTTTCGAACGTAAATAAATAAACGTAAATGCGGGCATTTACGTTTATGCCCCAAACTTAGAGCAGCACACTCAAACAAATCACCAACTCATATCCATCCCAACCTTTTAAGCATCCACTCTATTTTTGTATATCTATCACAACCAATAATCGCTCTCATTGCCCTCTGTAGTCGTTATAGTATTCTCAAGTCATTTATCCACACCAAGTATCGATAGTATTGTAGCTCCAAACACATAGTGAGGCAAAATAGTATTGAAAATAACCTTTCTCAGCCACTCACTCAATGTGTCTACGTCTTCTACTCAGCACTCCAATTTTTTTTCGTATCTTTTGAGGTACATTCCACTTGACTCCCAAAACTCAGATTTCTATCCACTATCACTCCCAAATATTTATGTTCCTCCACCAGCTTCACGCATTCACCATCCACTATTAGATCAAATCCTCTCTCCTTTCATAAATTCACCATTTTCCCTTGCCTCCGCAGTCAGCAGCATACCCTTCGTCTTCCTCATATTCAATTTCATGTAATTTATTTCCAACCATGCATGAAGCCTATTTAGATCCTGACTTATCCTCTGATGCACTTCCTGTGTATATTATCGTATCATCCGCAGAAAAGAGATACCTTCAATACTTCAAAGAACTTCCAGTGTCATTCATGTATAATAAAAACAACAAAGGGCCCAAGACACTACCCGGCAGAACCCCCTCCCTTGATTCCATCATCTCTGATTTCACTTCTTCACATTTTACTTCTTGTTTTCTATAAGGTAAATAACTAACAAACCATCCCAATGCCTTATTACATTATATTATCATATGCTCTATTATAATAGTCCCATAAACAGGATAATATCCAGAAATTCAAATGTGATCGATTTAAAAAAAAAGTAAAAATTAAAAAAAAAAGTATTCCTTGAATTTTCATATTAAATTTATCATTGCATTCTACCAGGTGATTTTAAATTATTGAACATTTTCAAATGAGTTGGTATTATGTTGTGATTGGTAACACTTATCAGATGACCGACAAAATGAATTCAACGAATTTGTTGGGTATGTTTCCTGTCAATTTAACCAGTGGTATATGTTTTCGTGTACTGTGGCTGAACATTTACAAATTTGTAAAAAGAGACATGTACTACATTGTAACAACCACACCCCTACCCCCGATGATCTTCTAGAAAAATGCTGCTAGGACCCACTTCTCGTTGTGTTGTTTATTGTAGCCACCCTCGATTCTCGGATAGGGTATGCAAAAGCTCAGGAGTCAAGAAATACCTGTGTGATCAACCTTTCTTCCTTTAAGATTACAGAATCGAATGATATCACCATTTCATCTATACTTCAAACTGGATGTCATTTCATTCCTTACAATCAAATCTTGAATTACCTTAATTAATTTATGTTTCTATTTGTTAATTTACATTATTGCAGGAACATGCTGTTCCTGCAGCTGTTTTCAAAACGACCTGCTTGAATCATTCAATCATCCTACTCTCTGTTGCCTTGTTTGTGAGGGTTATAAAAATTCCTGAATGACAATGAATTGAAGGGTTTGGTGGTTTCACTTTCGCTTGGGTGTTTATTGGCTTTTCAATTGGGGGCGTACGGTGTTGCCAGATTGGACAGTTTTACTTCAATTTCAAGCTTGTGGTCTTAATATTTTCAATGTTTCCTAATTTGCCGTTTTTCTCTATCTTGAGCCGTTTTCGTTGTACAGGGCCTTGAACTTCAAAAATGACGATTTTCACTTGTGTATAACTCAGAAACTTCTGAATTTAAACACCAACTGTAAAAGCCAATCTCATTTTCTCTTCTCAGACAATCTGAAAATGCAATAACATAGGAGCATTCCATTTAAAAAAACATAGCTTTGATATGTTTCATGCTTTTGGGACAGCCTGTACATTATGAATATAATTTTAAAACGTACCTCTGCCGGATCTCTATCCACTCCAAAAATAAAAAGATCCTAAAATCCAGAGACACGGCCATAAACTTCCGTGGCGTATACCGTGAATAACCCTGTATAAGGTTAAGCATGTGCTTGTTAATTGTGACCAAATACAAGGTGTACCTAATTAGGCATAAATTGTAAACTAGAATTAACCAAAAATAAACCGAGCCATACAGAAACAATAGAAAAAAAAAACTGAATGGCACCTACCTGGTGTCCGGGTCGTATGGAGCTTGACTGGATGAGTGTTTTCTGGAGTCACTATACTTCATTTAATAACTAGGAGGAGTAAATTTAAATAAACCGCCAAAAAAAATTGCTTCTCATTGGTCAATTCATAGGCAAAATTACACCCAGCAAAACTTGTACAGGAAATTGAATCTATGCAACGCTCAACACTACATATACGCTTGTTTTTTATTGTTGTGTCATTATTGTTTACAATGTCAGCGTCGAATGTGACACATCAGTTTTATAATCAGTTATTTACAAAACCCTATAAGTTGTTCTAAATAAGTTCTTTAAAAGCTATTTCAAAACCAAATAAGTTCTTTTTGAAGCCCATTCAGTTCTTTTTAGAGAACAGACATCCTTTTCAGAATTTTGAAATTATTTTTGGCTTTCCATTTTCATCCTGCAAACGATTTGAAGTGCCATTATGGATAATTCTACATCAAGTACAAGTGAGAGGATGTCTCCTCCAAAGAAACGGGAAGAAAAGAGTGTCACCTACAAGATTTTGGAAAAACTACTCTATATGCGTACTTCACCAATAATTGAAGAACATATTCCAATCGAACAAGGTGCGGATTTAGACCAAACAGGGACTGCTGTATGTGATAAAGTTAGTTTCAACAACGCACTTTGAATCTGGTCCTACAAAAACTGAAAAATGCTGTTTATAATACCGTTTGAAAAAATTGACTTATCCACAAATTATACAGGGTTACTGGTAACTGGATACATTCCTTTGGTGATCTGATAAAACAAGAGGTAAGGAGTAAATTAACCCCAACATGCACTATACAAAACTCAATAGATTTTGAGATATTTCGATTTTCAACTTTTCTTACAAAAATGGTTTCAGATGTCTTGAAATGTAATTTTCAAAAAATATACTTTAACTTTTTGATTTTTTTTTTTGCTGGAATACTTGTCCAATACTATACTTCCTTCTGGAATAAAAAATATCCTGAGGTATTTCGATCGTGTGAAAATTTCAAAGAAAAACTTTCACAAACTATTTTTTTTAAATAAGATTTAAAAGTTTTTACAAGTTATTTTCGCAAAATTGTCAAGGCAACTTGCGTACAAATTGTTTTAAAAACTTCCCTAGTGTAGTAGCTATCTAACAAGGTACGGATCTTGTACAAGAATAACAGAATCTCCCCGCTATGTACCGTTACCGAGGAACAAATCCTTAAGTCGGGACGTTTTAAAAAAAATACGGCCCTGAACGGGGGTCTTAAAATTCTCGGATCCGGTCCATTTTCAATAGGTCGTATTTGGGGGTCACGAGCTTCGTCCCTACCAAGTTTCTCCCGATCGGTAAAACTTTCAGACACTTAGAGTGGCTATTACTAGGCTATTCCCGAAAAATCCCGAAATTCCAGAAAAAATGACACTTCCCGGGAACGGATCCCGCTCATTTTCAATGGGCATCGTGCCACGGTGCGCCTCTTCAATCGAGTCAAATTTCAACTTTCCCACATGAAAACTGGCGGCTCTAGAGTGTTTCCTAGCAAAATCACAGACAGACAGACCGACAGACAGACATTTTTCGGGCACAAGAATACGTATACTTACGAAACTTCTGTGACTTTGCTAGGAAACACTCTAGAGCCGCCAGTTTTCAGGTGGGAAAGTTGAAATTTGACTCGATTGAAGAGGCGCACCGTGGCACGATGCCCATTGAAAATGAGCGGGATCCGTTCCCGGGAAGTGTAATTTTTTTTGGGAATTTCGGGATTTTTCGGGAATAGCCTAGGAAACACTCTTAGTGTCTGAAAGTTTTACCGATCGGGACGAAACTTGGTAGGGACGAAGCTCGGGACCCCCAAATACGACCTGTTGAAGATGGGCCGGATCCGAGAATTTCAAGACCCCCGTTCAGGGCCGTATTTTTTTTAAAACGTCCCGACTTAAGGATTTGTTCCTCGGTAACGGTACATAGCGGGGAGATTCTGTTATTCTTGTACAAGATTCGTACCTTGTTAGATAGCTACTACACTAGGGAAGTTTTTAAAACAATTTGTACGCAAGTTGCCTTGGCAATTTTGCGAAAATAACTTGTAAAAACTTTTAAATCTTATTTTAAAAAAAATAGTTTGTGAAAGTTTTTCTTTGAAATTTTCACACGATCGAAATACCTCAGGATATTTTTTAATCCAGAAGGAAGCATAGTATTGGACAAGTATTCCAGCAAAAAAAAAAAATCAAAAAGTTAAAGTGGATTTTTTGAAAATTACATTTCAAAACATTTGAAACCATTTTTTTAAGAAAAGTTGAAAATCGAAATATCTCAAAATCTATTGAGTTTTGTATAGTGCATGTTGGGGTTAATTTACTTCTTACCTCTTGTTTTATCAGATCACCAAAGGAATGTATCCAGTTACCAGTAACCCTGTATATTATTAAATGTAAAATAAAAACTTTATCTACGATGTTATGTGTTATATAATACATACATAAAATATATTTATATGTTACATTAAATTTGTCACATAAGTATTGCCTAAAATAAAGTACTTTCAATCAATTTAACATGAATGTTAATAATTATTATCCTTAATATTCTTCGAAATATCTATAAATTATTCAATTTCATTCTATTTATATTCAGAAAATCATTCAGCACTATAAAGTAGACTTCCTACACCGAAAACAAGTCCTATCTTCCTTATTAATAATTATTGTTTCAATTCAAATTTGCCGCCAAAAAAAATCTGGTGATTTAATTTGGTGACTTTTAGTGGTGTAAATGATACTTTGCAGTTTACTCCTCCTAGTTATTAAATGAGATATAGTATTCTGGCGGGATGATTTCATAGACACAAATTTCGGAATAGGTAATCTAATGAGTAATGACACTTTGACTAACGATAGGCGAGAGATTTTTCGAATGTAATGATTTTCCGAATGCAATTATACCGTGCCGGGTTGGGTCTCCGCCGAGAGGCCTTCTTCTTCTTCCTTTTCATGAGGAGCGGGGATATCTCCTCTTATCTTCTCGGCGCCATTCGGAGATCGAACCTGTATGGCTTTTGATTTACCGCGAATTTACGAATTTAATATTCAAAGAAATAAACAATACTAATTGCCTGTACACAAGGCTTATTTGAACTATTTGAAAACCATTTAAGGCTTGCTCGTGAACTGGCTGAGAGAGCTTCGAGTAGAAATTATATTTATTACTCGACAATACCTCGCTTGAGAAGGAAGTGGAATAAAATAGTTATTCCCTCCCACCTATTAGGGCTTGATAATGTTTCAACATTTAAAAAGGGGCTTAAAACCCTGGTTGCTAGATTTCTGTAAACCTTATAAACCATAATATGATGTTTTGTGATTGAATTTTTCTGTATTTATTGAAATGTATCCTAAAGGGTTCCACCCGTTGACTGTAAATTAAAATAAATAAATAAAAAGTGACTTGCGTGGCCTAGTGGTTCTCCGCTGGCTCACGAAGCCATAGATCGCGGGTTCGAAACTCACCTCGGCCCGCTTTACTTTTCAGATTCATTTTCGAATGTCTGTGAAAAGTAAAACAAGCGATCGAACGTTTATAAGGAAAATATATAATATAGAAGTGTCTGTGGCTAATGAGTTCGTCTCGAAGCCAAATTACCAGAGTGGAGCGACTATGTCTTACTTACACAGTTAAGACCGATGCTCCCTCTTTAAAAAAAAAAAAATAAAAAAATAAATAAATAAAATAAATAAAATCTCCGGCGATATTGGTAGTGGCAGTGACTCGAACCTCCTCTTCGTAGACTAGCCAGTGCGGGACTTGTAAGCGGCCTTGTTTCGCAACTGGTGACTGTATCACTGTTAGGGCGAGATGGGTAGGTACTGAATAATAGGTAAAACCAGAAGAGAGTATTCTCGTTCGAGTGGTTTCGGCTTAGAGAGGAGCTGGGAAGAGAGTATGTTCAATCGACCCAAGGGTTAAGAGGAATCGGAGTCCAGTGTCTTGAGGCTGGCCAGTTTTTATACTCCCACAACCCTTTGTAGCTCTATCCGTCTCTCTTCAATTCGACTGACCGTTGCTCGCGCTACCCCTTAGGTATCACATCTTCAGTGCGTGTTAAAGATTCCCTTGTAGTTTTTAATGTTTGTGTGTAGGTGAAAGTCCAATCCATTGTTGCAGCGGATGAAATAAAGGATTCTGGAATTCTCACTTGCAAATGGTTTTTCTTAACTAATGCCGGGCTTCTCATGAAGTTTTACTGATGAGGATTATTTTGTAGAAAAAACTGCTTACCCTGCGGGTGGTTTATTACAATATGATACTCTTAGAGAGGAGAAAATCAGTTATATGAACGTTAATAAAAGCTAAAAGGGGTAAGAACTGACCTTACTGGCCAGGTAATCTGGGAATTTATTTCTGTTGACTTCGTTGGATCCTATTTTCTATATAGTTTGTCCAATTCTGATTTATCAATGTAGTGTTATGAAAAATTAGATTCACCTAATTTTTAAAGTTTGGATTTCATTTGAAGATTTTAACAAATAAAAATTATTAGTATTTAATTATTAAAAATGTCAAAAAAATTTTGGATTGTTTAAAAAAATCAGTAGTGAAAAGAAAAAAGTGAAGGAGAAAAAATGTTGATAGCAACGGGGATATTAATTAGTGAATTTAGAAAGTGGACTGTCAGAAAAAGAGTAAGAGAAGTTAAAAAATAATTATTTAGAGGAATTAAAGAAAAGAAGAAGGGATATTTAGTGGAAGAGGATAAGAAAGAAATAAATTATAAGAAGAGAGGTTGTCAAAAGATAATAATTAAAAAATTTGGGAAGCGGACTGTCAAGAAAATAATAAGGAATTATAATTGAATAATTTTGGAAGTTTATTTGTGAAGAAAAAAAGTAAAAGAAAGAAATAATAATGAAGAATTAAGAAATTTGGAAGCGGACTGTCAAGGAAAAAAGTAAGAAAAGTAAAAATAATTATTTGGAAGGAAAAAGGAGAAGAACAAAGAGGTAGCTAACAAGGAGAATTATTAATTAGATTGAAATTGAGAAGAGCGTGTGTAAGAAAAGGTAAAAAGGGTGAAGGTAGTTATTTTGGAAGCACAAAAGAGAAGAACAAATAGATAGCGAAGAGAACGTGAAGAAGTCGGAAGGGGATAAATTATAGAGAGGATCAACTTGAAAAGAAGTGGAAGAAACCTGGAAGATGACGGGAAGATAGGAAATTACAGATTGTATTTAAGAAAGGAAGGAGAAGCGGAAAGAAGACGAGAAGCAGCGAGAGACGAAGAGAGTGACAGAGAGAGTTGGTAGATCAGGAAAAGGAGAAGCGAGACGCATATTGTGAAGGATATTGTAAGATTTTGATGTGATAATTAATTTTAAATTATTATAAGTGTAGTTTTAACAAAATTTAGAATCAGAGAGCTCGAGGTAGTTTTTTTTTTTGTAATTTTCTGTAATAAATATTCTGACAAGTAATAAATTAGATATTTGTTAAAAAATTTTCAAATCTGAATTCAAATTAAATTAAATCAAAATTTTTTTGTTGCAACTGAACCCAACTGGGAAAGAGAGTATCATTAAAATTTTATTTGTTTATGGTATAATTTTTTAAATAGAATTAATAATAATAAATAAAATAAGGGGGGAAAGGAATACCATAACAGTAGATTTGCAATTCAAAGTGCTGGTAGTTTGTGAAAGCCTAATATTTACAATTCTTTCATATCGTTAACTGACAAGATAAATTGAAACCAATATTTACTTCCTCAGGAACATTTAGGAAAACTGCTCAAAACAACCCGGTTTTGAGTATATCCAATTTCCGTCGAGAGTATGCAACGACTGGAAAATTGGTTTGCTCGACAGCGAAGTTCATTATTTTTCATGTTTTCATGTTCTATTAGGTACCTACTTTACTCCTAAGCCCCGGGAGCCAGCTGGCGGAAAAGACCTTGGTTAGTGGACTGCTGAACCTTGTCAAAGGAACGGAGCTCTTCTATCCAAGGAAAATCTAAATGTGAGAAATACAATAAGCCCGCTGGCTTCAGTGTTTGGGACCACATAAACCCTCTCTCACATTTAGTTAAAATACCAAAATACCAATACCAAGGTACCTACTTAAAAAATTTCTCTGATTATAGTCGACCAGGAAATATAACGAAATGATCTGTTTAATTTAATTTGCCTGCGAATCGATGAATTAAAATTAAATGCATGGAAGATGAATATGAAGCGGCCCAACCGGCAAATTTACCCTGGAAGATAAATTTGTCAGGTATTTTCTTGAATTATAAGAAATTTTCTTAAATCTGCATTATAAGATTATAAATATCCAGGCTCATTTTTTTCAGTAGTAATACCACTCGTGATAGAATTTTCTCCATAAGTCTGTCTATTTATTTCTAACAAAATTGGGTTGCTTAAAGAGAACACCGTAATTGTTAAAGAAAACGTTTAAAAAGCAGACTCGTCCAACGTCAAAAAAATTAAATTCGGCAGAAGCGACTCATTTTGACGTTAAACTACAATGATTTATTGTCAAACTGTCAAAATTTACATTGTTAAGTGATCAGTGTAATATTTTTTATTACGCAAAATAATTAATTTTGAAATAAAAATTTAATAACAATTAATATTCTATCCGTTCTAATCACTTGTTAAGCCTATGTATTCATTCGATGTTCGCTTCAGCACAGAAATCAACCATGAGATGTAACTAAAAAGTCACTATATTGAAGAGAGATATCCGATTCTCTCTCAGATTAGTAGCAATCGGACAGAGAGGGAGCCTATCTATTCTTTATCATAATTTTATAGCATAGCAGGGTACTCTAGTTCAAGCGAACAGACTTTCTGAGAAGCTTAGAAATTTGAAAATCAAAATAAACAGTGTGTCAAACATTAATTTAGTAACTCAGTAATACCAACTTGCCTACTTGAAAATTTTCAATCATTGAAAATCACTCGGTATTTATAATGAATCAGTAGTTATTAAATTAATACTATTAAGCACCTATTAATATAACTGAAAGCCTACTTAATTGATATCTGTAAAAATCTATTTATTTTACAGTACCTCTGGCATATTATTTTAAGGTTTTATTTTGATCTCCACTAACAAAGATTATTATTATTATTTAAAGTAGTGTTTTCATAAATTATGTGTCATTTGGGTTGCATAGGTTGCTGGTGGTTGGAGGAAGAGACGGACTGAAGACCTTAAACACGATGGAATGTCTGGACCTTGAGACTGGCTGCTGGACGCAGCTGGCACCCATGAACACACACCGTCACGGGCTCGGTGTTGCCATCCTTGATGGGCCTCTCTACGCTGTCGGTGGACATGACGGCTGGAGCTATCTTAACACTGTGGAACGGTTAGTGTAAAGATAAAATTTACAAACAATTGAGTTAAAATATTTTACTGTTTTAATGGAAGATGGGACCCTGCAACACGGTCGTGGTCGTTTGTGGCACCAATGCAATCGCAGCGTTGTTCGGCTGGCGTGGCAACATTGAGAGGAAAGCTTTATGTGGTAGGCGGGCGCGACGGTGCTGCCTGTTTGCGCACTGTCGAATGCTACGACCCGCACACCAACAAGTGGACATTGTGTTCTCCGCTAGCTCGAAGACGGGGTGCAGTTGGTGTCGCGGTCGCCAATGGACATCTCTACGCTCTGGGAGGACAGGACGCACCCGCCAACAACCCAGCTGCGAGCCGTTTCGATTGTGTTGAGAGATATGATCCCAGTGAGTATATAATGATATCTTTATTTAACATCACAAGCTACATCATTAAAAAAAACATTCAGATAAACCAACAACATTTTGGCAACCAGACTAATACAGGACCCTGCAGCAGTGCATCAAACTTTCCTAGTGCCCTTTCCGTATTTCGTATGACAGAAAAAAAATTCCAAAGATAAAATTATTGGTTGGAAAAGATCTATAGACAGTTCACTTATTATTTGCGAATTAGGTTATGATGTAGGGTGATAGGTATAACTGGTTGTCAATCATTTGTTGGAGTTGGGTTAACTTTTTTTATGAGGTTAAGGTTTTATGGCAACGAAGAGGACATTGTTGACAAATCGATTTCTGATATTTTTGTCATATTTACACCTTTATAGCCTTTATCGATTTTGAAACTTTTAGGTCCGGTTGCACAAACGTTAATTACAGATCTGCCAGATAATTACTGATTTTAAAATGCCCTGGATTATCGAAATATTGGTCTGATATTTCTGGAAATAAATTCTACTCCCTTTAAGAAGAGTTAATTACTGATTAAAAACATAAGATCACTCAAAATATTCACCCTATTTTCAAAATTTGCAATTTAAAATCAGTAATTATCTGACAAGTCTTTAATTAACGTTTGTGCAACTGGCCCTTAGTCACACATGTTTTGATTAGTCAATTTTTTCTAAATACCCAACATTGAGCAAAACAGGGGATTACCTTTAAAAAACCACAGTGACTAATAATACCAGAAAAACAGTAAATGTGCAAAATTGCACATATCAAACCTGAAATCTTCATATCCTAAAACAGCTGAATCTCAAGTTTTGTTTATATGTTTATATACAGGGTGTCCCAGTTTATTCGAAGCGGTCTCTGTAGGCCAAACGATGGACTTTTTCAAAAAACTTTTTGAAAATTCAAGTACAGGATCACAATGGCCATAATGTAAAATTATTTTGGAGTATACAGAGTGTCCTATATGACAGTGGCATATCAAAGTTATGTTTTTTTAAATGGAATGCTCCTATGTTATTGCATTTTTAGATTATCTGAGAAGAGAAAATAGGATTGGCTTTTACAGTTGGTGTTTAAATTCAGAAGTTTTTGAGTTATAAACAAATGAAAATCGTCACTTTTCAAGTTCAAGGCCCTGTACAATGAAAACGGTTCAAGATAGAGAAAAACGGCTTACATGTCCCTATTTTAACTTTTTATGTACCGGGTGGGCAGATAAGAATGCAAAGTGCTGTATCTCGGGAAATATTGATCCTACAGTTTCAAAATGAAAATTTTCCAGACATAAAGTGACTATGCGAAATGCAATGAAAATATTTTCAAGATGGTCGCACTTCCGGAAATACCGGAAGTTGACACCTACTTCGTTATTTTAACGGGGACACCCTTTATATTATTGTATTTTTAAATTGCCTGGCAAAATCGAATACAGGTGGTTTTCACAATTGGAATTTATATCCCATTTCAGACGTTTTTGGATTCAAGTTGGCTGTGATATTTTTTCTTCAAGTTGGATACCTTGGACAGTCGATTTGAGCTAAAAAAGTTCAAATGACTTCCCACTTTACTCATATGCCATTGGGATTAATTTCTTACCTAATAAAAATATGTTTGACGTATGAAAACAATAATTCAATAATATACGATTGTTGTTATTTTTTAGTAAGAAATATTTAATTATTAGACGTTCAACGTTCATTAACTTCATTCAAAAAGTTCTGTCAGATTTTCATAGCATCTTATTTCAATCCTTTTAAAATTGAAAAGAACTTAAATCTCCTTCGAATACTACATTATTATATTATAATGTCAAAAGTAATTGAAATGTGTGGCACAGTGTCTACCGAAAACCAACACAAAGATATCGTGATTTACACAAGAACTCCAATCAACACCCAGCCCAAAAACGAGCTCTGTAATACAAACCCCGGTGAATCGTGCTTCCCGAATTTGTGAGACTCAGTCCTACCTCGAAGAAGATGAGCTCTACACCATATGCATGAATGCTTTGCTTCAGGATGACCACGCCGTGTGCTACGAAAAGACGAAAATTTTGTCTACTACGTCACACTATTGCATCCATGCATATACTGTTTTATAACAAATTGAAATCCAGAAAATATAAAGGTGGAGTAACCAATAACCATACCTAAATTAAACCGATTGGATTCAGAAAATTTATACTTCTACCCAAATATAATTTTTATTCATATATTTTAGGCAGCCTCACGCCTCAGTATCAAACGACAATAACGAGATAAGAATTTGTCATAACTCATCCTCAACCGAGTTAGCAAGACTTTCCTCAACTAGCAAAAAAATCCTCCAACTCCCTACAATAAATTGAAAATGAAGAAGAACTTATTGGCAACCTACAAAGATCATGAGGCTCATTCCATCTACTTTCTTCAAAATTTGAATTAAATTAGTTGATAAAGGAATAAAGACTACCCCTATACTTATTCTTCAAATGTTCTCGTGAAAATTAGGTATTTCAAGAGTCGGCGACATGACATATGATATATGTTCCTGAATTTCACCACATGACGCGAGAGAGAGAAGTCCAGCACTTTAAGTTATTTAAGACAATAGAGAACAAATCAAAGATCATAAATGTAAATGTGATTGAGTTTTTTATTATATTATTATTAAATAACTTTTATTTTGAGCGCGGCGGTTTAGGTCACTGACTATAATTATTGAGCCGTTGAAGCTGCCACCGTCTGGGTTCAAATCCCAGCTAGGCATGGTTATTTCTCGGTAATTTAACTATGTATTTATTTATAAATTTAAAATTTGTGTCTGGCCAAATTAGTTAGTTCTGAGAGCCAAATTGCTAGATTGGAATGACTAGGTCTTATCTACACGGTTAAGACCAATGCTCCATCTTAAAAAAAACTTTGATATTGGAAAATTGAAGTCAGTTGAAAAAATTTGTTGAAATAGTCTTTTATAAATTTCCAGGGAATAATCTTTATCTTCGAATCTAAACCGACTCAATAAAATTTGAGAGTAAAATCAAGAAGTATCGCGAGCAAAAAAATCCGAAATAATATTATGTAGATTTTTATAAGTAATGTTGTAACCGCTAGCCTTTAAATTACTTCTCTGGATAACATTTCTAAATTTTCTAGTTGAATATTTCTTGTTCAATAACTATAAAAGTATTGTAGAAGTGTAGAACTGTAGAAGTGTAGAAATATAGCTTACCTTATAATATATGAATCTTATTTTAACCGTTAAACAAGAAATTTTAATGACAATGAACATAACTTGTATTTTTATCTTTTATTACTAAACTTAAAACAAACAATAAATTATGATAATTTTTATATTTCGTATTTTTTTGGATAAAAATTAAAGTTTTGAAATACAGAAAACATATTTAAAGGAATCGTTAATAATTTCACATACCTATAGTTGAAAAAAATCGATCAAGAAATAAATCCTCCTTGTCTGATTTTACACAAAAATAAATATTTCCCCGAATATTAGTTTAAGTACCTACTTTAGATAATATAATTCCTGTTTTGGCAACGCAGCAACGTAGGTGAAATTTAAAACAAAGTCAAATTTGATTAGAAACATCCATAACCTTAAAAAATTTAGCTTGTCAAAGGTAGTTCAAAACTCAGCTTTTGGAAAGGTACCAACATAATTCGAATTTTCCATAGCCAACTCTGAATTCAAAAACGTCTGAAATGGGATATAGGTTGAGCAGTTTATGAGTTATAAACAAGTGAAAATCGCAATTTTCAATTTTCAAAGCATCTCACATTGAAAACGGCTCAAGATATTTAAAAACGGCTTACATGTCCCTATCTTAACTTTTTACAAGGTATTCTATTATATAGTTTAGATTTTTCTACAGGGTGATGAAAAATCTGTTAATTTTCGTCACTCTGTATAAAAATTTAAACCACATGGTAGGATACCTTGTAAAAAGTTAAGATAGGGACATGTAAGCCGTTTTTAAATATCTTGAGCCGTTTTCAATGTGAGATGCTTTGAAAATTGAAAATTGCGATTTTCACTTGTTTATAACTCATAAACTACTCAACCAAAATTCCAATTGTGAAAAAACCACCTGTATTCGATTTTGCCAGGCAATTTAAAAATACAATAATATAAAGGGTGTCCCCGTTAAAGTAACGAAGTAGGTGTCAACTTCCGGTATTTCCGGAAGTGCGACCATCTTGAAAATATTTTCATTGCATTTCGCATAGTCACTTATGTCTGGAAAATTTTCATTTTGAAACTGTAGGATCAATATTTCCCGAGATACAGCACTTTGCATTCTTATCTGCCCACCCGGTACTATCCTATGGTATAGAAACATTTGTACTTTCTTTGATTTTTTTATTTGGCGACGCGTGGAGAAATCTCAGAATTTTTCAAATTTTTTATCACCCTGTATAAACATTTTATCTACATCATAGGATAGTACACAAAAAGTTAAAATAGGGACATGTAAGCCGTTTTTCTCTGTCTTCAGCCGTTTTCGTTGTACAGGGCTGTGAACTTGAAAAATGACGATTTTCACTTGTTTAAAATTCAAAAACTTCTGAATTTAAACACCAACTGTAAAAGTCAATCTTATTTTCTCTTCTCAGACAATCTAAAAATGCAATAACATAGGAGCATTCCATTAAAAAAAACATAACTTTGATATGCCACTCTCATATGGGACACTCTGTATACCCCAAAATAATTTTAAATTATGGCCATTGTGATCCTGTACTTGAATTTTCAAAAAGTTTTTTGAAAAAGTCCATCGTTTGGCCTACAGAGACCGCTTCGAATAAGCTGGGACACCCTGTATCTATTTTTTGTATTTTTGTGTACAACAAAAATTCGAATATTGGTCCACTATGTAGAAAAATACAATAAAAATCAGTTTCGTAAATCGACACTGAAACACCTTGTATCTCGGTTAAAAAACATTTTCGGAAAAAAATTTATTTAAATTTTTATGATAGCTTCAGCCCTCCAACTTATGGTACTATATTTAGAAACACCTTGTATTGTATTATGTGCTTATTGATACTATTATCTGATTGTTTACTAATACTAATAACCCAGTCATTGTATCCAAAAAATCTACCTGGAAGAAGAAAAAAAATCCGTCTTATTCTACTCGTTAGGGTGGGGGGGGGGGGGGAGGTCCTGGTCGTCTAAATTCAAAATGGCGACCAGATACGAGGTGTGTATCAGTCCGCTCTTTTGAATTTTACGAAAAATAATTATTTTAATTAATTTAAACTACATAATAGGATATCTACCACATGAAAACTTAAGGTAGAGACAGGTAAGGTAGAGTTAGAGTACCTTGAGGGAAAAACATTTTGTTAAAATTATTGTATTAATTTATACAGGGTTATTCACGGTATACGCCACGGAAGATTATGGCCGTGTCTCTGGATTTTAGGATCTTTTTATTTTTGGAGTGGATAGAGACCCGGCAGAGGTACGTTTTAAAATTATATTCATAATGTACAGGGTGTCCCAAGAGCATGAAACATATCAAAGTTATGTTTTTTTAAATGGAATGCTCCTATGTTATTGCATTTTTAGATTGTCTGGGAAGAAAAAAGAAGATTGGCTTTTACAGTTGGTGTTTAAATTCAGAAGTTTGTGAGTTATAAACAAGTGAAAATCGTCATTTTTCAAGTTCAAGGCCCTGTACAACGAAAACGGTTCAAGATAAAGAAAAACGGCTTACATGTCCCTATTTTAATTTTTCATGTACTATTCAATGATGTAGATGAAATGTTTATACAGGGTGATAAAAAAATTTGAAAAACTCTGAGATTTCTCCACGCGTCGACAAATAAAAAAATCAAAGAAAGTACAAATGTTTCTATACAATAGGATAGTACATGAAAAGTTAAAATAGGGACATGTAAGCCGTTTTTCTCTATCTTGAACCGTTTTCGTTGTACAGGGCCTTGAACTTGAAAAATGACGATTTTCACTTGTTTATAACTAAAAAACTTCTGAATTTAAACACCAACTGTAAAAACCAATCTTATTTTTTCTTCTCAGACAATCTAAAAATGCAATAACATAGGAGCATTCCATTTAAAAAAACATAACTTTGATATGTTTCATGCTTTTGGGACACCCTGTACATTATGAATATAATTTTAAAACGTACCTCTGCCGGGTCTCTATCCACTCCAAAAATAAAAAGATCCTAAAATCCAGAGACACGGCCATAATCTTCCGTGGCGTATACCGTGAATAACCCTGTAGATATATATAAAAACTTTAATTAAAGTTGTGCTGCCTGTGTATCACAGGTTGCTAAAAACACAGCATAACAATCAATACAACAATAGTAGAAAAGTAATTAACGAGTAACAATAAATTAAGTAAAGAAAATAAAGTAACATTAAGTATAAATATGTGTATGAATAATATGTAAAGTATCTAAGTAAATGGATTCTGCTATGGGACCAAGTAAAGTTTTGTCAAATTTGAAGTCTTCGAAAAATTTAATAACACTGGAATTAATTGTGCCACGAGATCCAAACCATAAACCTCGAACACTCCATTCTCTTTCGCCGTAAAGATCTAAATATTTTTCTTGAAAATAAGGTATACATTTGCTGTAGATATTTTCTTTTTCTTGTCGAACTGTCTTGTCTTGTTCACTGGAATTTGTTTCGTATCGAATGGTAGGGTCTACGATCAAAGCTTTTTTTGAGTTCTTATCAAAAGCTAAAATATCCACGAAACGATTTGTGCCGTCGCTGTCATATGCATATACTTCATCATAGCAATCAAAATGGTTTTCTTTTAGAATAGCTGCAATTTTAAATTTTAGCCTATTATGTCTCGCTATTATCTTCGTGTTGTTTGAAGTACAGGAACCGGTAACATGACTGGGGGTTTCTCTCTCCTTACCGCATTTGCGGCAAAGGTCCGATTCTGTTGTAACTCCAGGAACACCACGAAGATTTGCGTAATTGCAATTGAGTTTAATAGCTGCAGTCCATTGCGATGAAGAAAAAGCATTTTTATTATATATGAAGTTATTCAATTTTTTATATGTTTGAAAATGAGTCACGCCAACACCTTGAAAGGCCATATTACACCATTTTCTATATTCATTTAATCTAAGTTCTTGACGTAAAATTTTTGATGTTTTAGCCGTCTGCGATATATCAGATTTATCTAGTAGATCACTTATAAATTTTCGACAGGACGATATCTCAGCTAAGCAATTAAAGCTGCGACTAAATAATTCGTTGCTATAGTTCATTAATTTATGAGCAATAGAGAAATGCTGTAATTTTGTTTCCCATTGAATATTAAGAATACCAAGTCCTCGGAGATTTCTTGGCGAATAAAGCATTGCTGAATTTGTTGAAGCAGGAAGTCCAATTATTGCTTTGACAGTTCTTCTTATCAAAATGTCTATATTCTCAGTTAAATAATTTGGAATTTCAGATAATGGTGCACATTGCAATGGATAACTTAACATTGGAAAGACATATTGGTTAATAACGTTCAATTTTTGGTCGGGTTTCAATAGGTGTGTTTTGCTTAATTTTTCAAAATTTTCATTGAATACTTTTATTAAATCTGGATCAAAAACGATTTTCTTCGTAAAAGTACATCCCAGATATTTAATCTTCGAATTTTCATCAATACATTTAATTGACTCATTCTCCTGAATGTCTAATGTTCCTGGGTGTAATATACCATTTTTTAGATGTATTGCAGAGCTCTTCGATGAATTTATATTTAAACCAATTTCATTTAGTAATTCTGTCAACAGTTTAATAACACTGTGTGCTGATTCTTCATTTTTACAGGATATTGCTTGGTCATCAGCAAACCCTGTCAAACATACAGCATCTAGGTCTTCAACTAATCTATATCCATGGATATTTGCAAAGCTAGGGTCACAGATTTCATTATATATAAAATTTATTGCAATATTGAATAACATTGGAGAAAGCGGTCCACCCTGAGGAACTCCTTTATTAATTTTGATTTTATTTGTGCGTTTGTTATTACACTGAATAATAATTTCATTCTGTGTTAATAGATTCATGATTACTTTAGTTAAGTTTCTAGATATTCCAAGAGACTTCATCGCATTATTTATGTGTATATGACCAATATTATCAAAAGCCTTTGAAACGTCCAGAAAAGCAATAACGCAATCTCGCTTGTATTTTTCGGCATCTATTAAGCAAGCATTCAGTATCTTGGTATTAACGTGACATCCAGCGAGTCCTGTAATAAATCCTCGTTGATTACTATTGAGGTCCACCTGTGATCGTAGCTTATTATCAAGTACTCTTTCAATAATTCGACGTATAATTGAATAAATCGTAATAGGACGCCAATTTGATAATTCCTTCTCTAGACCACCTTTATGAATAAGAACTGTACGACCAATACGAAATGATTTTGGAACATATGAGGAGTTCAACATTGCATTTATGATGGATGCTATTATTTCGCTAATATGTAAATCTTTAACTGTATAGCTTGTCCAGTGAGTGTTGTCCGGTGAGATGCCACAGTGATCCTGACTATAAACGATTTGATTTTTTATGTTTTAATTCGTACTAATTCTAATTATTATAATTGTACGAATCAAATCAATTATTTTATTATAATATTTATATTATATTAATAATAAATATTATAATTATAATATAAATCAATTATTATAATTGTACGAATTAAAACATAAAAAATCAAATCGTTTATAGTCAGGATCAGTGTAAAATCTCATCGGACAACACTCACTGGACAAGCCATACGTATCAATACACGGTCAATACCAGCAGATGTATCTATTTTCATATTCTTTGTTGCCTTAATAACATCATCAGTTGTAACAATTATATCAGTGTATTGCTCAATATTTTCGTAGTTTACAGTTTTTGTTTTATTGTTGGGCTTTTCAAATATATTACGAAAATAAGTTTCTATTATTGGCAGGTTAATGTTGCATTGTTTTCCGTTACCTGATGTCATAATTTGACGTACAACTTTTCTTCTCTGGTTATAATATAAGTATTGTGCTCGTTCGTAGTTGTATTGATCACGACGTCGCTGACGTACGTTCTTATCAACACGTTGTGGATTTGATGAAGTTGAATTTTTCGAAGCATTTATAGAAGATTGTTTTCTCTTTCTACGATTATAGTTCTTGATTGCTGGATGAACTGGACCTGGTAGTGTTTGATTTGCTTTATACAGAAATTTCAGAAACTCATCTATTGCTTCATCAAATATAGTTAAGTTGATACTTGATTCATTTTCAAAACTTCTAAATTTTCTTAACCATTCTGCTTTTTCCTTATCAAATAAATTATTATTTATGTTCTTTTCTGATTTTTCAATATTTTCTTCATTCGGTTTTGTCGCAGACCTTAGAAACTTATTATGTTTAATAATCTTATTAACTGTGTTACAGTTTGCTTCTTGGCTGTGTACACGACCAATATGAACAGATACTCCTTGCTTTGAACCGAAACTTTTGTTACAGTGCTCGCAGTTATATGCATCCGAATTTGTTGATGTTAGTTTCTGTTCAATTTTATTTTCTTTGCAATTCTCATTCAATATATTATGCTTATGTACCTTACTACTGTTGTGAATCTGTAAACCTCTTTCATTTTTAAATATTTTATTGCAGTCATTGCATGTAAATGAAAGTTCCTTTCTTCCTGAGGAGGATGTACCTGCTTCGAGTTTGTCTTGAGTATTGACTGTGAAGTTCTTTTCCAAAAATGATCTATTAATCCCATCTGAAGGATATTTCAATGGTAAATAATCTTCATATAAATCGTCTGTACCATCATTATGAGTTGACATTTATGTCATCTCGGACTAAAATGTTCAAAATGGACAAAATATCTTCAAGATCTAAAAACTTTGATCACTTAGACATGAAAAAATACTTAAAATTGCAATAAAACATAAAAAACTTAAAAAATTTGTAGAATAAATTAATAAATTCGATAATAATTATTCTTAGACAAAATTAAAATTAGTCTTCACAATTTGACAGAACAATTGCAATTTTATATATATATACAGCGTGTTCAGCTAAGGGTACGGAGCGGCCATATCTCGGTAACTATTGGTCCTAGAGCCTCAAATTAAAAATTTTCCAGTGATAAGTGACCATGAGAAATTCGAGGAAAATATTTTTAAGATGGTCGCACTTCCGGAAATACCTGAAGTTGACACCTAGTTCGTTATTTTAACGGAAACACCCTGTAAAAAATTATATTTTTTAAATGTCTGAAGAAATCGAATACAGGTGGTTTTCACCATTGGAATTTAGATTGAGCGGTTTATGAGTTATAAACAAGTGAAAATCGAAAATTTTCAACTTCAAAGCAGTGTAGAACTAGAACGGCTCAAGATATCTAAAAACGGTTTACATGTCCCTATCCTAACTTTTCATGATTTATCCCACTATGTAGAGTAAATTTTAATACAGGGTGATGAAAATTATCCGATTTTTCATCACCCTCTGTATTAGAATTTAAACCACATAGTAGGATACAATGTGAAAAGTTAGGATAGGGACATGTAAACAGTTTTTAGATATCTTGAGCCGTTCTAGTTCTACACTGCTTTGAAGTTGAAAATTTTCGATTTTCACTTGTTTATAACTCATAAACCATTCAATCTAAATTCCAATGGTGAAAACCACCTGTATTCGATTTCTTCAGACATTTAAAAAATATAATACTTTACAGGGTGTTCCCGTTAAAATAATGAACTAGGTGTCAACTTCCGGAAGTGCGGCCATCTTGAAAATATTTTCCTTGAATTTCTCATGGTCACTTATGTCTGGAAAATTTTTAATTTGAGACTCTAGAACCAATAGTTACCGAGATATGGCCGCTCCGTACCCTTAACTGAACACGCTGTATAATTATTTATATATAAAACAATTTTTAGTTTTTATGGTTTTTTTCATACCGAACAAAATAAAAAAAACAATATGGCGGCCATAAGAAAAACGAAAGTTGACTATGAAAACTCTAAGATCTAGTCGGCTTTGAATATTTTTGAAATGTCAGATGGGTAGCTCTTGCGCCTACAAAATATTATTTATTAATTTCCAATAACAAAAAAGATATGACGAAAATAAGAAATCTCGATTTTTCAGTTTTTTCAGGATATTTCAGGGACGGTCACAGATATCTTACATGTTTTGACGGATTCGAGATGACCACAAAATTGCGCAATTTTTCTCTAATTATCTCTATTATCTCTAATAAGTATCTTCAATGGTTTAGGATATCCCTGTATTGGCCCTTTAAGTAGTTCTAACCGTGTATAACAGAGGGGCATAGTAATCCGCACCTGTCTTGGTAGCTGACTAATGATGGAAAGGAACATCCAAGTTTCCACCCTCCCTCGTATTGTAACGTCGTTAAATGTTTTATTCTTTAATTAGCTCCATTTAATATTATTAAATAAGATATCATTGTCTAAATCCCTACTATAAAGGTGTCCGCCTAGCCACTTTATTTGATTGAAACATGAATTTCGATCCAACATCGCCACCTGTTGCCGAGTGGTAAAACTAACTAAACTAGGCAAGTTCAAGATCCCTACCTTGTAGTACAATCTGTAACTTCCTTCTCTTACAATCTTCCTTTTCGATTAACTAGAAACACAGATGTCGCTGTGATGTAGTTTCGGAAGATGAACTAACACCCTTTTGAGTTGCGCAAAAGGATTGGTCCTTTTCGCGAGTCTGGAACAGGCTCGGCCATCTTTCAATCTTGGTGCTTGAAGCGACAAGTCGCACCCCTACCTTTTCTCTTTATCTAAGGACCGATTAATAAATCGGGTAAGTAAATTGTTCAAACTATCTGAAACTTTCTCTAATAGAGTTTATATATTGTTATAGTTCTTTCTACCTACCCTATCAATCGGGGTACTATCTTATCTCGTCGGAAAACCTATCTACGGAGTAGAACCCCACCTGTCTTCCCGGACGCCATATTGGTTTCCATTTCTGGTACATCTGAATATCCGCTTTTATGGAAGGAATCTCTTACACTATCTGAAAGTTTTGCTGCTACCTGCCCCTAAATACTGGATCTCATCATTCGGAGCCTCATATTTTCATCTTTCATCTAACCTCGAAGGACGACCACGCTACCAGTGTTAGGCACGTGTTCCCACGGGACGCGACACCGTCCACCAGTCTTTCTGCCACCCCAGAGGGAGACCACGGTCTCTTATCCTGAGATTTCGTCCAGGGCCCCGCTCTCCAGTCTCGGCACGACATTCCAAGGAAGGCCAAATGTCGTATCAGTAAGCAAAGTGTGACATAACCTTCTATTGCTCAGAGTGATATCAGAGAAATCTATTAGGAGTTTTGTGTATTTTTATTGCCTTATCTCGTCAAGAAATTGATGATGATGTTTTATTAATTAATACTTATAATCACCATTATTATTCAAGTAATACTTGAAATGAATTTGTCACTTTTTATGTGAAGAAAAGATAGATCTATTTTCTCTACCAGTTAAACTGTTAAATGAGATATTTTGCAATTAACTTCATGATCAATTAATTAGTAATTTCATAACCATAGAATCTCAATAAGTTATTTTGTAAACAGAATTCATAAATATACTTTTCATTAAAAGATCAACTCTATTATTCAGTAGGTAGATACTACAGTAGTTAGAAATAGTTAACATCTCATAACCTGAGTTTATTTTGATGCCTTTATAGTTCAGGTTACTTTAGATCAATTATTCAAAAATCATAAGGCACTGGCATCCCATTATCTTTTATCTTAGAGGAAATTAAACCGTACCGCTTTATGCTGCTGATGCCACTACAGTCGCATGAAATCTGAATGAGATTTTGGTGCATCAATTAATACTTCGGCCCAACGAAGGTAAGTCGGCTTTGTTTTTCAACAACGATCGAATTTTAATTGGCCAAGAATCATTTTAATTGGCCCAGAGCCTAATCTAATTAGCCCGACCGCAGCAATTGGCACTCCCCGGTGTGGAACGTTTACTTCTTTGAATTAGAAATCCAATTTATCTTTATCTTATTTGGCTTTTATGTATCTAGGATTTTCATAAAATAAATCTCATAACTATTTGAACTTTACGATTTGTCTGCGATATCACTTGATATTTATATAAATTTCTCTTGTTGCTTACTGCATGTATTATTTATTGAAAGCTTTTGCATGATTTAGTTTTAAGCATTATTGTTCCCTAATATATGTGTACCTACCTAATTATCTTTGTGCAAAGTGCCGTGTCGCGAAAATACCTACTTTTTCTTACCGCTACACTGCCGCTAAAGGGTAACCCGTCAGGGAGCTTTACGGAGTGGTTGATTATACCGTCGCGATGTCTCGAGCAAGTTTTAGAGAAGCTTAATTCCGTACGGAGAGGATACTCGATACGAGAGCTCTGTAGTTAAGCTGTCTTTGAAAACTGTATCCAAAAATCTTTCCCTGAAAATTACCTTACCATTTTCTCATTAAGTTAGGTTAGGTTTCCATTAATCTTTGACTCTCCAGTCAGCTGTTGGTATTAGTGCCGACGAGCGCTAAAGCTACGAGCAGTGTTGCGACGTATCCCTTGCATTCTTTACGTCAAACGTAGAAAACGAATTCTTTACGTGTAAAGATACACCATAGCGTCACATAGCTTTTTCGATCCCTACCTTACCGACTTTAGTAGATTTCAATCATGAATCCCGTTCTAGCTTTATTAAGTGAAGAACTCGCTTACGAAATAGCGATTAGAAAACAAGTCCCATTTAATACACAGGAGAAAAGACGAATTCAGTTTCGTGCCCTGTTAAATAGGGAAGAAAATCCTCTTTCTATTTCTGAATCTGTCTACCCCTTTGACAAAGATTCTGCAGAGGTGAAAAAGACTCTTGCAGATTTGAAAATCAAAATACAGGACGCTCCCTTGTCTCTTAATGACCCTATCTGTCAAAGAATTCAATGTCGTCTGAATCATGTGATCTCTAGAATCAATAGATTCAAACTTGATCAAGATCCTGAAGCAAAAGCTTTAGCTGATGATTTATTTTCTGAGGCTTTAGAATTAGAAGGTCAATGGCTTCTGAAAAACGACCAGTCCCTAGACCAAACTGATAACTCACCCAATTCCCAGAGTGCATCAAGCTCTACTGTCTCCACTCATTCTAGACCTAGTGTTCCAGTTTATAAATGGAATATTAAATTTTCTGGCTCTTCTAAGGATAATTTGATCCAATTTCTAGAAAAGGTCAAAGAACTTCAAAGGTCGAGAAATGTCTCAGACCGCGATCTTTTTGATTCGGCAATGGATCTTTTTGAAGACAAGGCCCTGATTTGGTTTCGCAGTGTTGCAAGCTCAATTATTTCTTGGGAAGATCTCAAGAATAAATTGAAAATTACTTTTCTCCCCCTCTCTTACGATGATGACCTATTAGAGGAAATCAAACAAAGAACTCATGGTGAATTTGAGTTAGTTGCTATCTATGTTGCCTCGATGCAAGGCTTATTTAAGAGATTGTCTACTCCTCCATCAGAAGTGGAGCAATTTAAAATAATCAAGAAAAATCTTCATCCCTACTTCCAAAACCATCTTGCCCTTGTTGAGGTAAACAACATTCAGGACATAATTTCAATTGGAAAGAAGTTAGAAGATAATAGGACTATAGTCCAACAATATCGTCCCCCTCCCTCTAAGAAGGTTCAAAGTCTCTTAAATTCAGACTTAGCATGTTCTGGAGAACCAGCTTCTTTCTCTTCTCGTAAAGCCAGAGGCACACCAACTAAAGGTGCACCTACACCTAGTAACTCCAAGATCCCAGTTACTAACCTTTCTGCAGTCACCTGTTGGAATTGTTCCAACAAAGGTCATACCTATGTAAGGTGTAATCTCCCTAGAAAAGTTTTTTGTTATGGCTGTGGCCATAAAAATGTCTACAAGTCTAAATGTCCCTCATGTTCGGCAGATTTCCTGAACTCTCTCAAAGTCACTTCTCGTTCAAAAAACGACGAAGTTGCACAACAGGGTGCAGTGCGACAACAAGAGACAAGCCGCCCAAAGCAAGCCCTTGTAGAAAAGAGCTTGAAGTCAAAGGACGATCAGTCTCCTCCCTCTCCAATAGACCAGCACTAATATCTTCCAGTTATCTTGTTGATTTCACTATCCAAAAGGAACAGTGGAAATCATGGTTGCAAAAAGTTGCAAACTTTTTCGAATCTTTTCGAATACCTCCTAAAAAGGACATACCTAAACCAATAAGTGCTGACTCTTTAATACCGGTTATAGCTCCAATCTTATTATCTAACCCTGTTGACAATAGACCATTTATAGCTGTCAAAATGTGTGACGTACCTTATACAGCCCTCTTTGACACCGGCGCCAATATCTCTGTTTGTGATTTGGAAACCATGCAGGAAGTTCTGGGTGAACTACCCATCCCTTCCAAAAATTCGGATTTGTTGTGTTCCCTGAAAAATGCTGACGGCTCCCCTCTATCTGTTATCGACATAATTGAACTTGACCTGACCATAGATGACGTCACAAAGAAAGTTCAATTCCATGTGGTATCTTCCATTTCACCACAAATTATCTTGGGAATAGACGTAGCTCGTATTTTCAACATGATGATTAATTTCGTAAATGAATCTTTCGAAGTTCATCCCGGTGATCCTTCGTCTTCATTATCTCCTATCTTACCTAATGAACTTACGGTTTGCGCTATCAATAAGATTCAGGATATCTCTTGTTTACCTCCTACCGACCTGTCTAGACTTGAATCGACGATAGACAAATTCAAAAGTTTGGCCCGTGTTGATATACTCCCTGAAACCAATGTGCTATGCCATTCCATAGAAACTAAAGACGCTAAGCCTTTTAGACAGAGACAATATCCATTATCTCCAACCCTTCAACAATATCTGAATGAAGAGGTAGATAAATTACTTAAGTTAGAAATTGTCGAAAAAAGTAATTCTCCTTGGGTGTCCCCTGTTCTTTTGGTCCGCAAGAAAGACAAAACATACCGTATGTGTTTCGATGGTCGGAAACTAAACGAGATCACCACACATGACTCATATCCCCTGCCTAGAATCGATACTATCTTGAGCAAGCTCAAAGACGCTAATTATCTTACCTCCATCGATTTAAAGCAGGCTTTCTTTCAAGTTCCTTTGGACGAAGAATCCCGCCCAAAGACCGCTTTTGTAGTTCCCGGAAGAGGTTTATTCCAATTCCGACGAATGCCTTTCGGACTGAGAAACAGTGCTCAAACCCAACAACGACTTATGGACACAATTTTAGGTCCAGCTTTGGAGCCATTTGTTTTCGTGTATCTAGACGATATAATTATCGCCACGAATAGTTTCGAGAAACACCTAGAAATTTTAAGGGAAGTATACGAGCGTTTAAAAGACGCTAATCTTACTGTCAACTTCGACAAATGTCACTTCTGTCGAGATTCTCTCTCCTTTTTGGGTTTTATTATCGATAGAAACGGATTGCGAGTTAGTGAAGAGAAAGTTAAATCGATTATTGAGTCCCCTGTTCCTCATAACACCACTGGAGTAAGACACGTCCTAGGTATCTTACAATATTATAGGCGTTTCATAAAGGATTTTTCTACAATCAGTGCTCCTATCTCAGCTCTGCTGCATAACCGAAAAAAGGGACAGTCAATAACTTGGAACTCAGAAGCTGATCAAGCTTTCAAACTTCTCAAAGAACGACTAACTACAGCTCCCGTTCTAGCTAGCCCAGATTTCTCGAAGCCCTTTTGCATACAGACGGATGCAAGTGATTTCGGGTTAGGTGCGGTGCTCTTTCAACTGGAGGGAGATTTTGAACACCCCATTGCTTTTGCTAGTCGAATGCTCTCGAAAGCCGAGAAGAAATACACCGTTACCGAAAGAGAATGTTTAGGGGTCCTCTTTGGTATAGAATATTTTCGCCCTTATGTCGAAGGTGCAAATTTTACAGTTTACACCGATCACGCCTCTCTTCTCTGGCTTCGCACGTTAAAAGATCCTATGGGTCGTGTAGCTAGATGGTGTTTACGCCTCAGCCAGTTTGATTTCGACATTAAACATCGAAAAGGCACTTGCAATGTCCCTGCAGACTATCTTTCCCGTTCTATTTCTTCTATCTCTCTCCAAAACTTTGTACCTGATGATTGGTATAAAGACATGGTCTCCAAAGTTACCGAGTTTCCTGAGAAATACCCTGACTTTACCATCAAAGACAATATTCTTTATAAACATGTTAAGCCTCGAGTGGAAGTCGTGTCTAACCTATCTGATTGGAAAATTGTTGTCCCTACTCCTAATCGGGAGGAAATAATTGCTCAATTCCATGACCCTCCAACTTCTGCACATTTTGGAGTAAGCAAAACTTTGGCAAGAATATCTGAAGTTTATTATTGGCCCAAAATGATTATCTCAGTCAAAAGGTACGTGAGAAACTGCCAGGTTTGTGGTGCACACAAAGCCCCGAACACTGCTCGCGTAGGACTTATGGGTAATTATAAGAAAATCAATTTTCCCTTCCAATTTCTCTCCATTGACTTCATGGGACCTTTCCCTCGATCTAAGGCTAGAAACACCCAACTTTTAGTCGTCACCGATTGGTTTTCAAAGTTCGTTTTGGTTAAGCCAATGCCTAATGCTACAGCAGCTGCCGTTACAAAATTTCTTGAGAACCAAGTGTTCTTAATTTTCGGTGTGCCCCAAATTCTGCTTTGTGACAACGCTCAAATTTTTAAAAGCAGTCTATTTACTAATTTGCTGAAAAACTACGAAGTTAACTTGTGGTATAGCGCCAGGCATTTATCTCAGGTGAATCCGACCGAGAGAACGAATCGTACCATCCTTACAGCCATCTCATCTTACATCCGTGACAATCATAAGGATTGGGATAGAAATGTTTATAAAATTGCACAAGCAATTAACTTATCGGTGAGCGAAGTTACTAAACACGCTCCAGCTTTCCTACTTTTCGCTAGAAATGTCCCTGTAGACGGAACCTTTTACGGTCCAGTCTCAGATAATTATCTAGAATTACCTGATGATCTGTCTTATGTTCATCGAGAACAAGACATATCTAAATTACCTCCTATCTTCAGCGATATACGTGATAGGCTTAAGAAAGCTTACGAAGTAAGTAAGAAACATTATGACTTACGCAAGCGCCCCGATGTTTTCACCGAGGGTGACCTCGTCTGGAAACATACCTACCCACTTTCGAATGCCGCAAAGAATTTTGCTGCTAAATTGGCCCCAAAATTCGTACTATGCCGGATATCTAAAGTAGTGTCTAAATTGGTGTACGAATTGCAAGACCAAGAAGGCAATCCCCTAGGTCGCTGGCATTCTAAAGATTTGAAGGCGTATCGAGGCGAAGACCCGCCGAAAAGCGACGAATAGTTTCTTGTAATATCTTCTCTTTAATTTTATTTCCCTGCCTACCTTTATCTCTCTTTTTGTATTTGACAAAAAATCCCTTTAGAAAATGAGGCCTAGCAATACGAAAATTGAGAAAGCTCCGTTTCTAGTTGTATCTTAGAATGAATGAAGAATGTATGCAGAATGAAAACCGTATCTTTCAAAGCATTTCTCAAAGATCTCGAAACTGGTTGTGTGAATGTGACGTCAAAGTGTAAATGTTGCTAATTTTGGGATCGGTATCTGCTATCCTCAGGCTCACACTCTATTTTATCGCTCATATTTTGAGAACCCATATCTTTCTGGTTATCTGAAATCATTACCCTGAAAAGTAACTATTCGCCTATCTTGTCTGACTATGTTTACAGGTCTAATGTTATCTTTTAAATTTCTTATGTTCAATGAACTAAAGAAAATGCTATCTTGCCGTTGTATCTACCTTATCTTATCTTTTACTTTTATCTTATCTATCGTCTTACCAAGTTTGGGTGCTTTAACAGTTTCCGCCCTGCTATGTGCTAAAGTGAAAACTGCTCTGCTTGTCCAATCAGACGACAGCAGATTCCTTTTATCTTATCTTACCATCTCTTTCAAAGACGGGTGCTTTCCCGACAGTTTCCGCCCTGCTCTAGGCTAAAGAGAAAACTGCCCTGTTTGTCCAAGCAAAAGACAGCAGGTTACCTTTATCTTATACACCATCTCTGTTGAGTAGGGTGCTTTCCCGACAGTTTCCGCCCTGCTATGTGCTAAAGTGAAAACTGCTCTGCTTGTCAAATCAGACGACAGCAGATCTCTTTTATCTTTATCTTACCCACCATCTTTCCAAGTTTTGGGTGCTTTAAGATTTTCCGCCCTGCATGGCTAAAGTGAAAAATCCCTCTGTTGTCTCAACGGAAGACAACAGAATATCTCTACCTTGTCTTACCTATCTTTCAAGAAAACGAAAATTGAATTAGCAAATTTTCTTCTTGATAACAATGACAGGCGTAAGCTTTAGTCAAAGCTTCGTGCCTTTCTTATCTTTAATTTCTTTTCAAAGAAAAGGAATTATCCTATCTTACCTTGTCTGTACCTGTTAGTACCATAATAGAATGGTAGCTAATACTTATCTTCTCTGCGAATATTTTCCAAAATGGAAAATAAAAATCTATGTGAATTCTAGTGTTGAATTTGCAAAGATGACTTGAGATATTCGGTGTTAACACAAATGAATTTGAACACGGATATTGAATGTCCCCTACCTTAGCGATGAAAATGGTTGTTCCATTTTTCTTATCTTACCGAGTGAGATAAATTATCTTACCGTTACCTCAATGTTTATCTAATAATCCAGGCGATTATTGACGTTTTCTCTGTGCGATTATCGAATGTTTATCTATGTGATTATTGGATGATTTATCGATATGATTATTGCAATTACGCTATTTGATAAGCTACGCAGTGATTATCTGCAAACTTCCTTTCTCTTAACCATTTATTATGGAGTCGCATAGACGACGACATAGTCAAATTTTGACTGGTTCAAAGATGAAAAATCTTACTCATGGATTACCCTTGTGGACTCCAAAAATTTATCTTTCCCTGTACATAGATGTTTTGATGCCCAAGTTTGGACAGCATCAACCCCCTTGAGGATCGAGTTTCACTTTTGCTAGTTGAACCTGTCACTCAATCACGATGATCTTACCTCTTACTTTTTCGCTCACCACTGTCTCAGTGGCGGGGCATGCTTCAAAGCAGAGCGCGGGTTGTCGTTGGTCGGGGAAGCGGTGTTCAACAGCAAGGGAGATGTTTCGTGTCCACCTCAGGAGATTTTTCCTTCTTAGGAATTCTAATTTAATTTATTTCAGAATATTCATTACTGTGTTATCTGACAGTATTATTGATTTTGTTTATTTTAGTATGTATCTTATCTTATATTATCTATCTTATCTTATATTATCTAACCATACCTTATCGTATCATCGTATCTAGTTATTTAGAAATTATTCCTATGTTTATCGACATTGTTCGGCGAGAACAATTACCGTTTAAGAAAGTTATCTTAATTATCTTATTACTACCGTTACTAGCATATCTTTTATTTTGTTGCCTTTGCAAAGAAGCATGAATATTTTATTTTTATACCTTATGAATAATTATTACCTAGTGCTTAATATTTAAGTTGCATGTAATTTTAGTAAACCTAACGCTATTCCCTTTGAAAGTTGCATGTTACCTTAGTAAGCATATATAAGAGAAATTTTATTCATTCAAGGAAACAGATCAATGATGTCGTTGACAATTTGTTCGTTCGGAATTGTTATCTTATTTCCTCGAAAGGTTCATGTTATTTATGAACGTGATTTCTGAATCATATTCTCTAAGCTTATCGTCACCTAGTTGTCCCGCAAACATACCCTTCTTCGGGTATAGTAACAACTTGAAATACGCCTGTGCTTTTTCCAGTTGGTTTATCTTTAATCCTTTCCTTACCCCGGTAAAGAGAGGTGTGTAACGTCGTTAAAGGTTTTATTCTTTAATTAGCTCCATTTAATATTATTAAATAAGATATCATTGTCTAAATCCCTACTATAAAGGTGTCCGCCTAGCCACTTTATTTGATTGAAACATGAATTTCGATCCAACATCGCCACCTGTTGCCGAGTGGTAAAACTAACTAAACTAGGCAAGTTCAAGATCCCTACCTTGTAGTACAATCTGTAACTTCCTTCTCTTACAATCTTCCTTTTCGATTAACTAGAAACACAGATGTCGCTGTGATGTAGTTTCGGAAGATGAACTAACACCCTTTTGAGTTGCGCAAAAGGATTGGTCCTTTTCGCGAGTCTGGAACAGGCTCGGCCATCTTTCAATCTTGGTGCTTGAAGCGACAAGTCGCACCCCTACCTTTTCTCTTTATCTAAGGACCGATTAATAAATCGGGTAAGTAAATTGTTCAAACTATCTGAAACTTTCTCTAATAGAGTTTATATATTGTTATAGTTCTTTCTACCTACCCTATCAATCGGGGTACTATCTTATCTCGTCGGAAAACCTATCTACGGAGTAGAACCCCACCTGTCTTCCCGGACGCCATATTGGTTTCCATTTCTGGTACATCTGAATATCCGCTTTTATGGAAGGAATCTCTTACACTATCTGAAAGTTTTGCTGCTACCTGCCCCTAAATACTGGATCTCATCATTCGGAGCCTCATATTTTCATCTTTCATCTAACCTCGAAGGACGACCACGCTACCAGTGTTAGGCACGTGTTCCCACGGGACGCGACACCGTCCACCAGTCTTTCTGCCACCCCAGAGGGAGACCACGGTCTCTTATCCTGAGATTTCGTCCAGGGCCCCGCTCTCCAGTCTCGGCACGACATTCCAAGGAAGGCCAAATGTCGTATCAGTAAGCAAAGTGTGACATAACCTTCTATTGCTCAGAGTGATATCAGAGAAATCTATTAGGAGTTTTGTGTATTTTTATTGCCTTATCTCGTCAAGAAATTGATGATGATGTTTTATTAATTAATACTTATAATCACCATTATTATTCAAGTAATACTTGAAATGAATTTGTCACTTTTTATGTGAAGAAAAGATAGATCTATTTTCTCTACCAGTTAAACTGTTAAATGAGATATTTTGCAATTAACTTCATGATCAATTAATTAGTAATTTCATAACCATAGAATCTCAATAAGTTATTTTGTAAACAGAATTCATAAATATACTTTTCATTAAAAGATCAACTCTATTATTCAGTAGGTAGATACTACAGTAGTTAGAAATAGTTAACATCTCATAACCTGAGTTTATTTTGATGCCTTTATAGTTCAGGTTACTTTAGATCAATTATTCAAAAATCATAAGGCACTGGCATCCCATTATCTTTTATCTTAGAGGAAATTAAACCGTACCGCTTTATGCTGCTGATGCCACTACAGTCGCATGAAATCTGAATGAGATTTTGGTGCATCAATTAATACTTCGGCCCAACGAAGGTAAGTCGGCTTTGTTTTTCAACAACGATCGAATTTTAATTGGCCAAGAATCATTTTAATTGGCCCAGAGCCTAATCTAATTAGCCCGACCGCAGCAGTATCATGATCATGTATGCCTGCTCGAAATGCTAATCCTTCATAGTTCATTGTAATGTGTTTCAAACACTGCAGAACAAACAGCGAGGGATGCGTGAGTATGCGGAGCTGTTTTGAAGCCCCCCCCCCCTGAAATCATCCCTGTATGGAATCCCCGCTACCACCCCGACTGCAGTTTGAATAATCGTAAAGCAGCCGGTGTATGCGCCGCCAGCTCAGAACGGCAAAGCTCAAAAAATGTGAATGTTGTAACGGGATTTTCCTGTGGGTAAAGGTGAATTCCCAGGGATGGATATTTGCCCCTTTGTACCCGTGACAAGTCGATTAAAAAATGATGAGTTTTATTTACAAGCAATCATATTTACAACATATCGTGGTTATATTATTATCGATCAAACAACCTGTCCTGGAATCTTGGTTTCGCCCTGACCGGTGCGTGTTAGAATGGGTCAGTCATCGTTCTATATCGTGGCCCTACTGGCTGGAGATAGTCGCGCCGAGGGCGGCGACAGTTACCATTGGCCGCTCCACTGCTATAGCTGTTGATGCTTTCACCTTCCGTCGGCCACCGCCAGTAGCTTATTCGCAGTCGGGGGGTCTGTACTGGCCTCTGCCGTCTCCGGTACACACGTCGGGGAGCCGCTCGGGGAACGTCCTCCGTCGGCAGGCGCTCTCTAAACAAAAGCCGTCCCCGATGTCTCACTGCGACCTCGGGACGGCTGTTACTGGATCCGGCCCTGAATACAGGCCGGATAGGGAATAAAGGGGGCCGCCGGCACCTCAGTACAGCGCCGGCTGATTGCCTGTTATGATCGGTCGCCTGCCAGAGCTCAATGCACCCTGGCCACGATTCCGATGTCGGATTACAGTACGGTTGACTCAATTCATGAACCTTACCTATCCAGGGGGATAGGGGCACTCACTACATGCCCCGACTGATCTCCAGGCTCAGTTCACCTAGGAGAGGGAGTTGCTTGCCAGTCAATACCTAGCAATACTCTGCCTGATTCTTCAGCTGGCGCTCTTTATATAGCCGGTGCTGGGGGAGATAACGTCTATCGTCGTCGCAAAAACTGCATCAATTAATAAATAAATGTCTCTAATCATGAAGTAAATAATAATTCTCAACGAAAGCCTCGGATTTCGTTACAATGTATCAAGGCATAATAAGCAGTCATGAGGACTTCCTGAGATACGAGCTGTCTGTTACCCCGAAGTAAAAAAATGTTCCTCGCAACTTTCCCACACACATAGTCAACATTAATTCAACTTGGGGTCCATCCAAAACACCCGAAAACTTTACAGTGTCCTCAACTACATATCTAGTTTTCAACGTAAATATCATTATATGAGATTTATCAGAGTTCAAAGACAGTGATTGCTGTTACACCAATCACCTACTGATGATCGTACCCCGCACAACCTGTCACTGAGCATCTCGTATGAGTCATCACTTAGTCACGGTAATATTGTCTGCGAAGAATGTGAGACGCTGTGAGGAGACTCCTTGCAAGGATACCATTTGTGTCCTTGACTCCAGATATGAGGAAATTAATTTCACACCATCTGCACCAAAATGGTAGCGCCGGAGCTTACTCAGCAACAGTCTATGCGAGATACAATCAAAAGCCTTTGCGAGGTCGAAGAACACTATTGCGGCAATTGCTTTACCCTCAAAGCAATCATAAACATAACTTATGAGATCGCTAATAGCAAGGGCGACTGAATACCCTTACGAAAACCAAACTGTGAAGGGTTGAATAAGTTGTTAACATTGACGTATTCTTCTATTTGAATCTTTAGAAACCTTTCAAAGACCTTGCTAAATATGGGTAACAGTGAGATGGGTCTAAAATATTCCATCTTGTCAACAGACCCCTTTTTGTGCACACACATGATCCTGGCGACCTTGAGAGCATCCGGAAAAATGTATGTACGAATACAGTAATTAAAAAATTTATGTTTTCAACCCTTACTTCGTAGAATCTCTGCATACTTATTGATTATGAATAAAACACTAATGTTTTATAAAATTCTACTGTATATTGATGGATGGTAGAAACGTTACACGTGTTTCGCTACTTTTCATGTAGCATCTTCAGACGTAAATAAAATTATTGATACAGTAACATAGCAACAGTATTACCTAAGTGATCACAAAACAAGTAACTAGATTTAAATAAATTATTAAGCGAACTAACTAGATCATAATGTAATTTCTTCAGAATCTTCTTAGTTGTTGATATCAAGTAGAAAATCAAGTAGTGGAGAACGATATGTGTCTAGCTGTTCATTTATTACTGTGTATTGTTGATTATGTAAATGTTTGTGGATTTCTAGAGATTCGAGAAAATTTAATTTAAAATAATGATCACAATGATGAAGTAATTCAATTTTGTTGTTTGCTGTTAGAGTGTGATTGTTTTCTATTAAGTGTTTTGCAAAATTTGATCTTTCTGGATGTTTGAGTCTGTAAGAGTTTAGGTGTTCGTTGTATCTAATTTCTAGATTTCTACAAGTCTGCCCTATATAAACTGAATTACAATGAGAACAGTTTAATCGATAAATTCCAGGTTTCTGTAATTTAGATAACTTTTCCTTTGCATTCAGCAATATAGAACCATTACTCATAAAAGATTTGAATGAAATATTAAATGTAGTGGTGTTAGAAATTATCCTAGATATTTGTGTTGAAACGTTTCCAAAGTACGTTAGTGATGAATATTTTCTGATTTCATTGTTTTGTTGAGGATAAATGAGGTTTATGGCTAATTTGTGTTGTTTTTTGTGTAATAAGTCGTCTATTAATGTTTTTCGATAACCATTCTCTTTTGCAATTTGTTTGATAATAGAAATTTCTCTGTTGAAGTTGTTTACTGACATTGGTATCGTGACAGCTCTGTGTATCATTGAATTATATGCTGAAAGTTTGTGTGAAATTGGATGATTTGAATCGTATGGTATTGTCATATTTGTATGTGTTGGTTTTCTATAGACAGAAAAGTCAAACTGATTATTCAATCTCGTGATAGACAAGTCTAAAAAGTTTATAGAATTATTTTCCTCACATTCTACAGTAAATCTAATATTTGGATGTAAGCTATTGATGAAATTAAGAAAGTTATCTAATTGTCTAGAGGAACCTACAAAACAAGAAAGAATATCGTCTACATACCTAAACCAAAACTTGATGCTATCTGCTTTGTCTGAGTGAAAGATTTTCTTTTCAAGACTATTCATAAAAATATCTGCTAAAATCGGAGAAATTGGACTACCCATTGGAAGGCCTTCATTTTGAAGGTAGAACTTATTATCAAAGGAAAAGTAATTTTGGGATATACAAACATTGAATAAATCCATTACTTCAGAGATGTAGTCTGGTAGAAGATTGTTGGATTCTAATAAGTTTTGAAGCATGGGTAAAACTTCTCGTGGAGGAATTGAAGAAAACATGCTCTTAACATCAAAGGAAACTAATTTGCCATTGTGTGGAACAGAATGTTGTTTAAGTTTTTGAATTAAGTCTAGTGAATTTTTGACGGTATATTTTGAAGTGTAATTAAAAATTTTTAAGATTGTGTCGAGTTTCGCTGAAAGTTTATTATTTGGAACGTTAATATATGAAACAACAGGTCTGATGGGTTGAAGTGGTTTATGTAGTTTGATGGTGCCATATAATTTTGGAGCTTGAGGATTCTTTATGGTGAGGCTATGTTGTTCTGGTTTATTGAAAACTAAATCTGATTTATGAATAGTTTCTCTAGTTTTGTTTTGAAATTGTTTTGTGGGATCTCTGGGTAACTGAATTAAATTTTCAGTATTTATAAATTCGTAGATTTTATCTTTATAACTGTCATGAGAGAGTATTACTGAAGTGTTACCTTTGTCTGCTTTTGTTAAAATTAAATTATTTTCTGAAATTTTAGTTTTGATAGATGTCAATATGGAAGTGTCATTATAATATTTTTGATTGTTGATTCTAGTGTTTTCGAGTTTCTTAATCAGTTTTGTGATTTGTAGTTTCTCGTATGTAAATTTATGCGAGCGTAATGCTAATTCTGATTCTGTAATCAAAATTTCTTTTACTTTATTTGTAAATTTAGGTGTAATGTTGTATTGAAGACCTTTATTCAGAAAAGCTACTTCTTTGTCTGTGAATTGAGTTAAAGGTAAATAAATATAATTGCCAACAGATTTAATAATCCTTACATTAAAGCCAAACACATTATGACTACCACTATTTTTAAGAGAGAATAAGGTATCACGAACCTCAATTGGGGACACCTCTATAAAGCAAAAGGTAGCATCAACAACAGGCCGCGGAGCGACTCCCAAATAATGATTACTTGAGTGTCGAGAGTTCGGTATACCATCAACAATCCTACCAGAAATCTGAGAAAAATATCGATTAATTGACTTTGGATCAAAATTTCCCAGTTCTTTACTTTCCATTCGCCTATTCGTGTTGATTAAGTTCCACGCACCCCTTGCAAAACTGAAACAACTAGCTATAAACTTATTGTGTGCTTCTTATTTTTTTTGTTATATTAAGAGCACGTTTTTAATGTTGCTGGAATCTATTAGCAAGTAATGTGAGTTCAGGTGACCTCTCCCTATTAGCTGTCTTTCATGAAATGCAGATTCTCTCTCATATACTGTACAATTATTCATGATTGAACCAAGTGATGGCAGTATTGTGCCTACAGTTAAACTTGTTGTATTTCTCAGGAAAGCAAGTGGTCATTTTCCCGGTCAGTGTAATAATAAACGAATCGAACACCGCCTCTACCCAATGACGTCTAAATAAATAGACCCAACATTCCATTCATAAATATGAAATATTCGAAATCCATCATCTAATTTGTATCTTCATGTGAGTGGGAAAAGGAGTGACCGATCGCATAAACAGAGGTTTGCGGCGAAAATGGCAATGCTGTCAGAGACCTTCGCGATGAGAGCCAGTGGCGTAGGGTTTTTCAAGATAATTATTATTTCCTGTGTATTTAGGACGAAAAATAGCGAGTTTGGGTTACTTTGTATGATTAATGGAATACCGTACTTATCTGTCTGTATGAAGATTAATCCTATAAAACACTTTTCTTAGATGTACAGAAAGCCAAAGCAACCTCTTCTCCTGATTCACAGGAAAGCTAAGACAATACATAGGTACTTTAGCATATTTAACTATACCTTATTTAATAACTAGGAGGAGTAAATTTAAATAAACCGCCAAAAAAAGATGCTTCTCATTGGTCAATTCATAGGCAAAATTACACCCAGCAAAACTTGTACAGGAAATTGAATCTATGCAACGCTCAACACTACATATACGCTTGTTTTTTTATTGTTGTGTCATTATTGTTTACAATGTCAGCGTCGAATGTGACACATCGGTTTTATAATCAGTTATTTCCAAAACCCTCTTAAGTTGTTCTAAATAAGTTCTTTAAAAGTTATTTCAAAACCAAATAAGTTCTTTTTGAAGCCCATTCAGTTCGTTTTAGAGAACAGACATCGTTTTCAGAATTTTGAAATTATTTTTGGCTTTCCATTTTCATCCTGCAAACGGTTTCAAGTGCCATTATGGATAATCCTACATCAAGTACAAGTGAGAGGATGTCTCCTCCAAAGAAACGGGAAGAAAAGAATGTCACCTACAAGATTTTGGAAAAACTACTCTATATGCGTACTTCACCAATAATTGAAGAACATATTCCAATCGAACAAGGTGCGGATTTAGACCAAACAGGGACTGCTGTATGTGATAAAGTTAGTTTCAACAACACACTTTGAATCTGGTCCTACAAAAACTGAAAAATGCTGTTTATAATATACATACTGTTTGAAAAAATTGACTTATCCACAAATTATATATTATTAAAATAAATGTAAAATAAAAACTTTATCTACGATGTTATGTGTCATATAATACATACATAAAATATATTATTTATATGTTACATTAAATTTGTCACATAAGTATATTGCCTAAAATAAAGTACTTTCAATCAATTTAATATTAATGTTAATAATTATTATCCTTAATATTCTTCGAAATATCTATAAATTATTAAATTTCATTCTATTTATATCCAGAAAATCATTCAGCACTATAATACTGATATATTATGCAAATCACAATGATTTGTGATACTGCTGTAGAGTCTCTCCTGAAAACTAGACTTTCTATAATACACCGAAAACAAGTCCTATCTTCCTTATTAATAATTATTGTTTCAATTCAAATTTGCCGCCAAAAAAAATCTGGTGATTTAATCTGGTGACTTTTAGTGGTGTAAATGATACTTTGCAGTTTACTCCTCCTAGTTATTAAATGAGATATAGTAGATCACAAAAGACATTCATAATATTTTTTGTTATTTATTAGACCCTCAATAAAGGTGATTTGTGAAATTTTTGAGACAAATGTATAGATATTTCTAAATTAAACAGGAACACAAATCTTAGGAAGGAACTGCCATGGTGTAACAGTTGAAGTTGTAAAGTCATACAATTTGTGAACATCTTCTAAGATAACGGTATTAGAGGATAATTAGAAAATTGTAAATATTGAACCAAATTGACGCCGATGATGTATATTAGGGATTATTTTAATAATTGGGCTTTAGGTTCCGGCTTATTACTATTTTCGAAGTTACCAATAGGAAGTTTAACGTTTCGAGACTGATTAGTCCCTTGATCACAGTTAATAATAAGTAAAGTACAAATAAAAATTTAAAAGTAAAATTAAAATATAAAATATAATTATGACATTTAGATTTGTCAAAATCTAAAAATTCGAAAATAGTAAGCCGGAACCTAAAGCCCAATAATTATTATCAAAATAATACCTAATATACTTACAATGGGACGTACTGTTGAAATTTGTCACAGTAGGCAGTAGGTACCTAATTGCAATGTTCAGAGGATAATTTTACTGGATTTGCCAAAGATTTTTCCCTGCGGCGACTACAGCACTGATATGAACATAGCCTTACTTACTGGTACTCACCTACGAAAACAAACTTCTGGGTTTAAATCGTCACTTTTCTTTCACATCAACTAAGTTCGCACTATTGTCTATAGTCTATAATTTTAAATTGGTGAAAATAATAGCAGGAAGCAGTTTAATTTGGTTAAAATACCCGTCTAATGAAATCAAAATAGGGACAACACCGCACTCGAAATGATGAATGAATTTTAAAAATTTGTAAAAATAAAATAAAATAAAATAAAAATAAAATATCGTAGTCGCGTAAACATACGACGTTGCCGCGCATTTTGTGTTTCATTTCTTAACATTGAAAATTATATTCAAATATGATTTAAATGACGTCTATCCCATTATTGTTGTTCGAGTTTATTAGAAATATTATGCTATTTAATTATTAGTAAGAACTACCTCGCGCGGTTTGTATTGATAATGGTCTTGTTTACATATTTACGTGATGGTTTCAAGAACGATAGTATTCAAAAATCTGGTCACAGTAACGGTTTGGCAAACATGCAATTGCGGAGGGGCAATGAATGATTCTATAAAAATGTAAACAAGGGGATCTATTTTATTTAGACGTCATTGCCTCTACCGACTCAGATCCAGAACAGAGAGATGACTAATTTATGTTCTGCACCGCATTATGAAGCGCAAACAAGCCAAACTGAGTTACCGGGCTACACTTAAAACCACCAGATGTACAACTATACAGGTGTCTCCGTTAAAATAACGAAGTACGTATAACCTCGGATCTAGTCACCATTTCGAATTTTGACTACCAGTGACCTCCCCTAACGGGCAGAATGCGAAAGATCGACAACTGAATTTTTCCTAGGTTAAAAGTACATAATGACTGGACTGGGCTATAAATGTTTTTGTAATTATTCACACCTGTAAAAGACTTTGAAATACTTATTATACTTTGAAGTGTTTCATCAAAACTTTCATGATTTTCGTTTTAATTTAACATTTTTTACTAAAATGGAATGAAATTGCAGTAACAGATACTTGGACGATGATTGCACCACTGTCGAGCAAGCGGGACGCGGTGGCTGCCTGTCTCCTGGGGGACCGAGTGGTGACGGTTGGTGGTTACGACGGCACGCACTACCTGCGCACAGTGGAGCAGTACGACCCGATCGCCAACGAATGGACTGCTTTAGCTCCGCTCCTCGCAGGCCGTGCTGGTACTTGTCTTGTCGCCATTCCACATCAAGCTGTTCTACCGCAGTGTGATTAGATCATCTCGTTCCAGTTGTTGATTTCTCGATGAGTAGGTGGCGTTATTTCTGGTGATCTTGTAAATGATACAGGTTTAGAGACTAGCTTAGTCTGAGTCCTGGTAAGTGTTACTTTTTGGTTAATCATCAGTGTGAGGTAGAGTGACTATATTGTAACACAGTGGTGGCAATAATAGAGTGTCCTCCTTTTTCGCCATAGTGTGCTGAACGTCCAATCGAGTTTGGTTTAATAAATATGTTGTCAACGTTTTAGACACTAAGCTGCATTTAAAATCATGAAATTGAGTTATGTGTAAGGTTTCTTCAAAATGAAAAATAATTGAAAAGTTCAAATTTATGCCTTCATCTCTCTCCGAGCAACATGGCATGTGGGAGGAGCTTTGGTCCTATTGTAACTACTGTGCTGTGTAGAGTCACTGTTGTCTAAGGCAAAATCATAGGTGCAGAGGATCGGGCGAAGTTTTATTTTACCAAAGTATGGTACTTTGGTTAAGGTAAATTATTGCGGTTGTGTCTTTTTGGCAAAAAGACCAACAGGTGATGTCGTGTCATTCCAATTTTTTATTATGTGAATCTCAATCAAATATTTATCTCACTTTATTTTTAGATTTCGATTTAGAAAAAATTTAGAGGGTGATAGAGATCGATAGGAATATCTTGGCGGTTGTTTCAGGAGTGAGAGGTTCAAGAAAGAGAGTGAAAATTACCCCACCACCTAATCTGTTTTACGACATTCTCTGTAATAAATTTGAAAAATTTTATAACTGCAAGCCTTCACGGATGAAAATATTTAGTACCTATGTAGATACGTTTGTGTTCAAATATCCAAGTGGCTTAGACAGGTTTCTAACATACAAGTAAATAAAAAGTTATGTAAAGTAGGATTCAGTCTAAACAGTCACATTCAAAGTCAAAATAATTTTCAAACCAAATCGTTTAGAAAACATCAAACATTTATTTTGTTTTAGTGAGATAGCAAAAAAGTTTTAAAATAGTGAAATGTACACGAAAGAAACGCGACCGATTTTTTGAGAGCCGCTGACATAGGCAACCAGTTTATTCACGTCATTTTAGTCTATTTTGGTCTTTCACATTTATTCGCCATTTAATAGTAATCTTGTGGATTTTTTAATTGTGGGATGAATTATTTAGAGAAGGTAAAATATTTTGAGCATAAAATTTATGTTTTCAACCCTTACTTCGTAGAATCTCTGCATACTTATTGATTATGAATAAAACACTAATGTTTTATAAAATTCTACTGTATATTGATGGATGGTAGAAACGTTACACGTGTTTCGCTACTTTTCATGTAGCATCTTCAGATGTAAATAAAATTATTGATACAAAAAAATAAAAAGTAGCGAAACACGTGTAACGTTTCTACCATCCATCAATATACAGTAGAATTTTATAAAACATTAGTGTTTTATTCATAATCAATAAATTTTGAGCATGTTTATTCTTAACCTATACATGGGACTATGTAGACCGAATCTTACAAAACTTATTACTCCAAAGTTTATTACACAGAATGTACTAAAACTGGTTACGTGGTGGTTTAATTTTCGCTCTCTTTCTAGAACATCTCGCTCCTGAAACAACCGCAAAGATATTTCTGTTAATCTGTAGCTGAGGTTATTTTAAGAAAAATTCTTAATATGAATCTTATTTATTGAACTATGGCTTATTCGCGGAAAAAAAATTGAACGTGTTGTGTTGAAGTTTTTGTAAAATCCAGTTGGTTGAAAAGAAAAGTTGTATAGTGTAACGTCTCCTTTTTTTTTAGAGAGGATGTTTTAATTATTTTGTTAATTAGGTAATTAACAAATGTCTTCAGACGAGATATTTGGGTGGACTTACACAAATTATACACACATCAAAATGTAAAACGTAAATTTATTGTCATCATAAAATATTGTAATCGAAAAATAATCATTTATTATGCTCGGGCTATTTTACTTCGTGAAGGCATGATATTTAACTTCCTGGCCCCAGCATCCAGTAAAAAACGGCGCCCGTATACCGCTCGAAGGCAAGTTCCTGGCTCTCCGGCAGTAGGTCGAGTAGAACGAGTTTTTGTGGTCTTATTGATTAACTGAAAAATAAAAACGTTAGCTCTGGCAGTGAGGCGAGAATGGATTAAATGATTTTACTGTGATTTTATCGCTTCGATAAAGAATGAGAAACAACGAGAACAATACTTCTGATTATTATTATTTTTATTTACATGAAATTTATGACGATCTGAATTTATAAAGAATTCCCTTCCTATTTACATGAATACCAAACTTTTCCTGAATATTACTTTTGCGTAAACCTATACAGAATATTCATATTTATTTACAAATTATATAACAGAAAATACTGAGCTGATTTATGAAGATGTTACAAATAAGATGTATCTAGTCTGAAATAATTTGAAATAATTTTAATCAATCTTCCTATTATGACATCTTGACAAGGATAGTCCACATGACCTTGCATAATATACTACATGCCCCTCTTTATAAAAAATATACAATATTATTCTTAAAATTAAATTACGTAAACAAAATTACTATTCTAGTACTTCAAACTTGTTCAAACTGACCAGGTACAAAAAGCTGAATAGGTCACTAAATAAGAAGCAAACACTCATAATTCAAGTTTTTAGGGGCTGTAATTACCCTGCCTAAGCTGGTTGCGACAATACTCTTATTGTTATTGTTTTTAATACTATCACTTCCACAAGGTAGGAGATCTTTTTTGAGGTCTACATCCCTCTTAGATTTGTCGTTACTCTCGCGGACTGCTTCTTCTGGTTTGTTTACTTTTGGTAGAGACAATCTCATCGGTCTCAACGATTGCCTTTTTCGTCGATACTCCGTCTAACCAACTTGAGTGTTAAAATCGTTTGGACCAGATTCCCCCACAACTGTTCCAGGATTCCAACAACAAGTTCCCTCTTGAACCTGAACAAATTGGTCTGGTTCCAATTGTGGTAATTTCTTAGTAGACACATCAAAATATTCTTTTTGTTTCGCTTGAAGCAGAGTTTTTCTCTCAGTCTCTTTATTTAAAATTTTGCATCTAAAAATTCTTCCAACACTGCTAAACGAAAATCATAAAATGTAAGTTTTTTGTCCGAAAACTTTTGATGAAGAAAATAGGAATTTAGCAACATCAGTTGTATTATATGTATCCCCAGCTTTCTATACCAACGTAGTGTTTTTCTTTCACATGGGTAGTAGGAATTCATCTGGTATTAATATATAATACCACTCAAGTATTTGTTGTATTCAACAACTGGTAAGGGCTTTTGTTTTGGTCTGTTTCTTTTGTATGTATATTCAACCATATCATTTTGCCATTCTGTGTCAATATACAAGACATCACGCTTGTCCCTCCACTTTCCCACCATAATGTTATTGCGGTATCTTGCATATGTCTCTCCTTTGCCTAATTTTTTCGAAATCACTTTCTTAGGATTGCCCTTTCTATCTTTTCGCAGTGTCCCAGTACAATACATTCCATTCTCTAGTAGATCTTCTGCCAATTGACAACTGTTATAGAAATTATCCATGTAAATGGTAAGGCCAGAATTCAGTTTCCCTTCCATCAGACTAAATACAACCTTTGAGGCATGGCCTTTATCCCCGAGGTCGAGAGTTTCGGTATAGACTCGAGTATTCAAAATTAGACCATTAGGCTCTGTCAACATGTACAATTTTATGCCATACTTACGGCGTTTATTTAGTGTATACTGGCGAAAAATAAGACGGCCTTTCCACAGGACCATAGACTCATCTAGAGAGAGTTGCTTACCCGGATAATACAGGGTGAGTTTTTTTCAATATTTAGTACAGGGATCTCGTAAACTACTGCAGTTAGAGGAACTGTTAAATGGGGAAAGAAGTGCAGTTTTATGAGCTTAATTTGAAACAGCTTTTGTTTTTTTGAAAATCTCCATGTCTTCCTAGATATTTAACATAAAGTAAATTCCTCGGATTTCTTTACACCGAGATAGCAGTCTTATTATTGGGATTAGAGAAAACTCGTAAAGGAAAACCTTTTAGACGATTTCATAGACAATAAAACGGCGTTACAATTTTTTTTATTTGTTGTGTCATTTTCGAGCTATGACGTAAACTTGTGTTTTTTTAAATGTAAGTCATAGTTGGCTATGACATCATTCGATATGTCTTTTTTTCTAAATACAACGATATAAAACTCGATTTCGTTTTTTCGGGAAATAAAAAATTTAGGACGGTTTTTTTAATTTTCGGTTGCTTGTTGATGACTATTTGCTTGAATCCATAGTCGAGGAAACAAATTCCTATGCCGAGGGATTATTTCAAATGCAAGGCGTTACGGAAAATTCCAGAATCACAAAATGGAAACCACTAACAACAACAACCCCAGATCTGCTGAAGTTTTTAGCATTAGTGTTGCACACATGCTCAATAAAACTAAACAGACTATTCAGACTATTCAACAGACTATTCAAGACTATTGGAAGAGTCATCCATTGTTCAATTTAACATGCTTTTCAAGCCATATGAACCGTGATCGCTTCCTGATTATCTTACGATGCTTAGGGGAAGCAACTCCTAATGACCGTCTATATAAAATAAGACCAGTTTTAAATTTCTTCAACCAAAAGATGTCTAGTATATACAGGGTGAGTTTTTTTCAATGTTTAGTACAGGGATCGAGCTATTGTACAGAGCTATCGGCGTATCAGGTGGTTTCGGAATCAAAAGTTGTCTCTTTTTAGAAAATGGAATGTGTCTCATTCCAGAAGTAGTAGGGTCTCAAATTGAATTAAACCATCTCACATTTTGTACAGTGAAACGAATTATTTTACCCTGAGAGGGAAAAATAACAGTTTAGAGCCTGAGACAATAAATAGGTAACAAGGGTCGTGGATTGAGTTGCTAATCTAAGAGGGTTCACAAATAACAAGCGGGTCAGCAGAACAACAGGTACTCTTTATTAACAAAATCACAGTAATTATCACAGTGAACTACAATAAACTCTTGAGAATGGTTAACAATCATTCATAAAAGAACAAGAGCGTGGAAGGTCGAAAAATGAAACAGTGATGTATGTAATTGTGAATTGACTAAAAGGACACTTCGCTTCGGTTGTTCTTCTCCCGCTGAACGGTGGATGTTTTCAGCCGGGGTACTGGAACTTCACAGGTCGGTTACAAATTCATGGTCCAGTATAAAGATATGATCCAGTGGGAAGAACGTCTGCTACGGTAGTAAAAATCTGCCACGGGAGTAAAAGCTGATCCGGCAGTAAAAGTCCGATACGGTAGTAAAAATCTGCTACGTTGGTAAAAGCTGAAAGTTTCATATGTATCAGAGTCACTCTTGATTGCATTAACGGTCCGATCGAGTCTGGCCTACCATGGGTACATAAAACTTACGTCCCATCCTCAAGATAATTGATATTAAAAATTTGACCAACAAATTTTACATGTGGCAGCCATAAGCGAAACTCGATCGGATTAATAACTGTAATTAAAATTGCGTATTGCATTAACAAGAAATATGATCTGTACAACTCAAGTAAAAGTAATGAAAACATTTTATGTCACTCACCAAGCCAAAAACACAGTGGATGTTTGCGATATTTAAAAGGAAAATTCAAGACGCCATTACAGGTGAATTATTAGCGATAGGTGTTTGGCGAAAACGGTCTTCCTTCCACAATTTCCAGAAGAGAAAAGAAGGAGTGGAATATCATGTATTAGTGGACTCGACCTCCTCGACTATCGAGGATCGAGGTTCAAAACTCGAGGCTGTCGAAACTCGAGGACTCCAGTTCACAGCGCCGTCGACCGACACGAACTAAAGCCACCACCACTCACTCACGAGACGCGTGCGACGAGGTTGCCTACGGGTCACTGGCATTTAGATAGAAAGTACAAAATGTACATTACAACAGGCAAAGGTGAAATTGGCCTTGGATTAGGTTCATCATCATTGCATCTGCAATGAAAACACAACATAACCAGAAATTCCCCACACATTTATCTGCCAGTATTTATGAACAAAAAGAAAGATAGAACACGAGATTATTATCATTATATTATGTATGTAGGGGAGAAGGGAGCAGGCTCGGACACTTTTTTACAAAGTCTTATATTTCAGCCTAAACTAAAATTTAATAGCAAAGTGATAATCGACTAGGAAGTACAGATATTTTTCTACATTTGCTATGATTTAGAAACAAATATGTTTGTTATTTTTTGAGAAATTTAGGATTTTGTTGAAAATTGCAATTGTCCGGAAGTGCCCCACTATGGGGCAGTTTCGGGCATGAATAAATTTTTAGGGACTTCTTTTATTAAGAATATTTATTAGGTAAGAAATATATTTTTATAGCATTACTGTACATCATAACCAAAAAAATTTACATTGAATAGACTAATATGATATCATTAGTGGAAGTTCCTGGTGTCTGGATCGGTTTGGGCAGCTTAGACATAATGCCCTTTCTTTCAATACATGAAATATCCTGAATCTGTGGGAATATAAATCCTTGGCTGCACTTCTTTTGAAATTTGACCTGAAATTCTCCATATTTTATTTCTTCTGGGTAAAAAAAACCCTACCAAAGGCAATAAATTACCTGTATATGATCTTAGGTATTTGATTTTTAAATTAAATTTATTTCATACTAATACATTATAACTAGATAAACGCTTGGTTACCGTAACTATAAACATACTCATAACTCCCTTGGGACTGTTATGAATCCATAACTCCCTCTAATTCTAATATTACTATTGGTTTAATTCTGGTAACCATTGGATGTTGCTTTTGTTATTGCATTGTTGGTTGAATATTTGGATTTCATAATATGTCATTTTCTACAAACTTTTCAGTTGATATATTCATGGTAATCAATAATCATGGTTACTCAATTATTAAAAACATTCGTTTAATTTTAAAAACCAACAGATTTCGTTTTTATATTTCATTTAGTATAAAATAAAATAGATTATGTATCACGGGAGTTATTAGATGTTAATAACCTCGGGCAACTTAACAATCCCTCGGGACTAACGTCCCTCGGGATTGCAATATGTTGCCCTCTGTAATTAACATCCTCATAACTCCCTTGATACATAAATAACTATTTTGGGTAATTTTAATTTATATAAATAATCATTAATTGATAACAAATTGGTAACAGCGCCAGTATCAATTTTAAAAAACATCAGTTGATTATTTATTTGTAGTGAAACCTTCCATAAAGAAACAGATGTAAATTCTTTTTGGATACTTTGAATCATACCTATGGTTAAATTCTGTAAGTCTAAATTTAAATTATTTTCATTGTTATTTACCACTGTATTAATTTTTGCACTGCATTGGATTGGAAAATAATAATTGTAGGGCTTACAGCTGTTACACTACTTACCATACGCCAAACATTTGTTGATGGAGTGAGTGAAGCACATCTAGTACAGTTGGTAATAATGCGTTTGTGTTGCTTACCGCTTTCTCTGCTTCTCGAGAAACTTCTTTGTCTTCTCCAGTTACCTGATCCTAGTTGTTGACCTAGGAATTTGTTCCTTGAGATGGAGTGCCTCTCCGTTGACTCGTTTCTTGCCCATAGTGTCGCGTCGCTTGTTTGTTTCTATTCGGTGTTGCCACATAGCTCCTTTTTAACCCCTTAAGTGGCCCCAGGTAAAGTCGTCGGCGAATTCCTAGATGGCTCGAAGTTCTGCCGCATGCGCATATATACGTCATGCCCATTTATTTGATTTTGTAAGCGTATATTGTCGTCATAACCATTCATTTGATTTCGCATGCGTATACTCTCGTCATAACCATTGAAACAATAGATTGCATTTCAAAATACGTATATTTATGTCAAAGCATACAATCGTTATAGGTTATTCAACTAAATTCAATATGGGCAAAAAATTATTATTAAATATGAAAATTATATTTTTGTGTGATATAGTCCAAAACATGGTGCGGGGCATAGTCCAGTATGGCACCTTTACACCAATATCGGCTCTCTTTGCGAATTTTGTTTTTAAAACACAAGACACACAAGACTTGAAAATAAAAAGAAAAAAACCGAATAAGTATAACATAAAAAAATATTAATATATTTTTTACCTTTTTGTCGGTTTTTCTTTAGTTGTGGGTGGGATCAATGAGGGAAAATGCCTTTCGATAAATCTTGATGGCATCGGCGTTCTTGATCTTCGTTTTCCTCTATCAAGGGGTTCACTATATTTTTCAATTATTTGCTCTCCAAGTTCCAATAAAAAATTTAATCGTTTTTGCTTACCACCTTTCTTTTTATAAATATGATAAGAATTCAGCGTTGTTACATTTAGAAAATGCCAAAATATTTTCAAATAATATTTTTTTACTCTACTTCTTGCTGTTCCATAGAAATGGAGGTAATTATCCGCGAGGTCAACACCGCCCATTTGCGCATTATATTCGAGCACGCAGGAGGGTTTTTCAATTTCCCCTAATTTAGTAGAAACTGTTATCATTGTCTCATCGTGGATTGTCGTTATCATCAAAACGTCCTTATCGCGCCATTTTTGAATAATTAGTTTTCTTCTATACCTTGCTATTGTTTCTCCCTTAGGTAGCTTTTTTTTCAAATCTGCTGGAATACCCTTCCTATTGATTCTCATGGTTCCCACACAATTCTTTTTACCAGTTTATCAAGCAAATCTATACTGGTGTAGTAGTTGTCTAAAAAAAGTCGATAACCCTTATCCATCAAGGGATCTATCAAAGAAAACACTATTCTAGCAGTAATTGGTTCTTCAGAATATTTAGTTCCATAATCAGTATCGGCACCAGTGTAAATTATAAAATTGAACATATACCCCGAACTACTTTCACATAACGCAAACACTTTCATACCAAATCTTTTACGTTTCGATGGTATGTATTGCTTCCATCCTAATCTTCCTTTCCAGCCTATTAGAGACTCATCTATAGCGATATTCTTTTCTGGAATGTAAGTATTTTGAAATTTATCTCTCAAGTGGTTCAAAAACCTTTGGACTTTTACAAGCTTCCGGCCTTTAGTATGGGCATTTATCGTCGAATTGTCGACAAAGTGTAAAAATTTCATCAATAAATGAAACCTTTTTTCATTCATTATACTTACATGGAAAAAAAGGTGTTTCTATACTTTGCCGACGCGAAAAATACATTTTATATTCAGGTTTGGGACAAATACCCTGTAATATCAAAAGCCCTATTAGGGTTCTTATTTCATTACAATTATTCGTTTCTTTCCACTTTTTAACCCTCGACTTTTCTTTTATATTTTCATTATTCATCAGAAGATATTGCCTTGCATATCGATTTGTTTCGGTAACAATTAACTCGACAATATAATCGTCAAAGAAATGCTCAAAAATTTGTAATATTCCCTTTAGATCCTCTATACGTACACCACATTTTGCTGTAAAGGGATATGGTAGTCTCTCAATACCGTTAGGGGTCCATGGCATATAAAAATTATTGAAGTTTTCTTCCGGTTCAATTTCATCTTCGCTTTCTTCATTGTCACTCTCCTCTTCCTCTTCACTTAGATCCATCATCTGATTCATCAGAACTTGTCACATCCACTTCAATATCATCATCACAATCAATTTCCGGATCTGACATTGTAGGTAGGTATTGAAAACTAAACATGTATTATAATAAACTGAAATCAGTCGACTGCACTCTCGGCTGTAATACTTGAAAATGACGAACCACTTTGAAAAATACGCATATAAAATGTGCTTGGTAAATTCCCGGAATTGACAGTGCAGTTGTGAATTTTATTTGGTGAAAATGCTTCAGAATTCATCCTTGAACATCTGTTTATAGAGGAAGTCATCGCATACGTACATATTCGACATAGCCATTGAAGGCTCCAACAAAAATATCGATGCGAATATATCCGTCATAGACACTTTAAGGCAGTTATAAATTTTCGGACATACCGTGTGTCCCCGGATAGGTGAAACGACTCTTATAAAAGACAAAAATTTTTTGTTTTCAAATTTAATTTTTTGGGGTTCAGCCCTGCTTGGCTAAAGAATAATTTCTAACAAAATTTTAGTTTTGAAAAATCAAGCATGCCTTTGAAATTTCCAAGAAACAGGTTTTTCTGTTGAGTAAAGTGCCTTTTATGGGGCAAATACGACAAAATGTTATTTGGAAAAGTTGTTCAGAATCAACATTTAGGTCCGTATACCAAATTTCAAAATCATAGGCCAACTTTGATCTTTTACATTTACTTTTATGTTTATTTCACAAATCAAAGAATTTCATTTGTAACAAAGACTGATATTGACAGATTGCTATTGCTATGGATACAATTTGGTTTTTCCATGACAGTCTTTGTTACAAAATGAAATTCTTTGATTTGTGAAATAAAACATAAAAATAAATGTAAAAAATAAAAGTTGACCTATGATTTTGAAATTTGGTATAGGGACCTAAATGTTGATTCTGAAAAACTTTTCCAAATAACATTTTGTCGTATTTGCCACATAAAAGGCACTTTACTCAACAGAAAAACCGGTTTCTTGGAAATTTCCAAGGCATGCTTGAATTTTCAAAACTAAAATTTTGTTAGAAATTATTCTTTAGCCAAGCAGGGCTGAACCCCAAAAAATTAGAATTAAAATCAAAAAATTTTTGTCTTTTATAAGAGTCGTTTCACCTATCCGGGGACACACGGTATACGTCATAGCCACTTAAGGGGTTAAGCTATCAATTTGATGATCCTCCATTCAATTATTATAGCAGCTATTCATCTTCTTAGTTTGATCTCTGGATTCTTCCATCACTGCACACAATTGGATGGCCTTTTCCAGGGTGATGTCTTCCTACTGTAGAATTTTCTCGCGGACTTCCGTATTATTTGTACCACTTACGAGCACGCACAGCGTCAGATTATGGAGCAGCACCTGGCGAGGATTATTGACCCCAGGTGCCGCCCACGCTCTGGCGCGTGATTTTTTCAAAAAAAATTTTTTCGTTTTGAAATTTGTATTTTACGACTAGTATGATCAAAATAAAGCAGACTACCATACTAGCTCACTGAAGTAATCAAAAAGTACTGCTGGCTCCTGGGGCTATTTATTGGATAGTGCAGCGGCAGCGAACGTGTTAACTGACAAATTACTCACATAAAAAAATAAAATACATAAACTAAAATTATAAAACATATTGAATATGCAAAAAAAAAAATTCTACTTTTGGCAGGGGCATTCTTCTTTGTTTGGCGATTGTAGAGGGCCGGATCGTGCCCCTCTCTGCGCAGAATATCCGGCAATCTTCTTCTTCGCGCGTTCCCTAGCCAGTATTTTACTTGCAAGGCCGTCAGGCCGGCTTCCTGGGCCAACATGAGATTAGATCAACGTTAGATCCCCAAACTTGCAAGACGCGGCGCGGCCTGTCTTTTTAAATTGGTAACGAATTCCTCCGTAGTTGATCCATTTTGTTGGAGCCTTCAATGGCTCTAACAAAAATATCGATGCGAATATGTGTCATAGACACTTTCAGGCAGTTATAAATTTCCGGACATATACGTCCGGAGGTTGCCACTTAAGGGGTTAAGCTATCAATTTGATGATCCTCCATTCAATTATTATAGCAGCTATTCATCTTCTTAGTTTGATCTCTGGATTCTTCCATCACTGCACACAATTGGATGGCCTTTTCCAGGGTGATGTCTTCCTACTGTAGAATTTTCTCGCGGACTTCCGTATTATTTGTACCACTTACGAGCACGCACAGCGTGAGATCATGGAGCAGCACCTGGCGAGGATTATTGACCGCAGGTGCCGCCCACGCTCTGGCGCGTGATTTTTTCAAAAAAAAATTTTTTGTTTTGAAATTTGTATTTTACGACTAGTATGATCAAAATAAAGCAGACTACCATACTAGCTCACTGAAGTAATCAAAAAGTACTGCTGGCTCCTGGGGCTATTTATTGGATAGTGCAGCGGCAGCGAACGTGTTAACTGACAAATTACTCACATAAAAAAAATAAAATACATAAACTAAAATTATTATAAAACATATTGAATATGCAAAAAAAAAATATTTCTACTTTTGGCAGGGGCATTCTTCTTTGTTTGGCGAGTGTAGAGGGCCGGATCGTGCCCCTCTCTGCGCAGAATATCCGGCAATCTTCTTCTTCGCGCGTTCCCTAGCCAGTATTTTACTTGCAATGCCGTCAGGCCGACTTCCTGGGCCAACATGAGATTAGATCAACGTTAGATTCCCAAACTTGCAAGACGCGGCGCGGCCTGTCTTTTTAAATTGGTAACGAATTCCTCCGTAGTTGATCCATTTTGAACAAAAATATCGATGCGAATATATCCGTCATAGACACTTTCAGGCAGTTATAAATTTCCGGACATATACGTCCGGAGGTTGCCACTTAAGGGGTTAAGCTATCAATTTGATGATCCTCCATTCAATTATTATAGCAGCTATTCATCTTCTTAGTTTGATCTCTGGATTCTTCCATCACTGCTCACAATTGGATGGCCTTTTTGAGGGTGATGTCTTCCTACTGTAGAATTTTCTCGCGGACTTCCGTATTATTTGTACCACTTACGAGCACGCACAGCGTGTCTTACTTACGGCTCCTCTTTGATATATATATATATATATATATTCGTTTGAAATTACAAATTGCAGTCTTACGATTAACATGTTGTTTAGTTTATTAAATTACATATGATTGGTTTCGTCGATCATGGGGAAAAGAACGATCTGTAGGATATTCTGATGTGATGTTGACATCATGGTGAAGCATTTGCTTTGAGAGATATAGTCTAGGGAAAACCCCATTAAAAAACCTAGACACACCATCCTGTTGAGATTGATTTGAAGTATTCCAATCACTAGCATCCGTCTGAGGTTATCTGGCTGTTAATGTAGATTTTGTTTACAAGAGCTTCAAATTCTGTAACCAGTCTATTGTTTCTGTGGAAATTTCATGAATTGCTTGAAAACCTCCAGAAAATTTGGTTAAAGGACATTCATTGACAATGTGATTGATGGATTCTTCAGGATGTCCGCAAATACAGGAAGCGCTTGGTATTAAATTCCATTTATGTAACATTGAATTACATCTACCGTGTCCTGTTCTTAAGCGATTTACTTGTACCCAGACTTTCCTTCTTATTTCAAAACCGTTGACTACTGATGAAGGATCTTCGATTGAAGTGTTGTTGAATAAAGAAACACTTTTATTTCGCCAATCATTTCTCCATTCATCTTCAATTTTAAATGGTCGATCCAGGTATGTTTCTAGCCACACAGGTCTTCTTGATTTTAATCTCGTTGTTGGAAGAGTATTCAGGTCCGATGTTATTGAAAAATCATCTGGAAATGTTCGGTATTTATTCATGATATTATTGATGCTAGTGGACAAAAGAAAACTGTGTTAAGTAAATAAACAAGAGGTGTCATAAACGTTTACTTATATGCAATACCGGCTTTTATTAACCTGTATTCAATTGTTGGGTGGTAGCGTGTAGATTTGGGTTACCACCTGATTGAAGACTGTAGAAATGCAATATATTGGCCCCTTCTCGCACAGATGGAGTGACCGGATATCGTTGGGCTAGTTCGGGACCATTTGCATCATCGGTGACGGCGACATCGGGGGCGGCAGTGTTGGAGGCGGCGTCGACGGGGGCGACGGCATCGGTGGTTGACTGTATGGCGGACATTGCAGAGCAGTGGCGTGACTTGGCGGTGACTTAACTGACAGGTGTTGTTATCAACAGAACAGGAAATTTCTCAAGGGAAACTGTTATAGGAAATCCCAAATCAGTCAAACCTGACAGCTATAATCGGCTCTCTTGGGTAGTCAAGTGTTCCAGAACGGCTCTCTTGAATAGACAAGCTTTCCAATAATTATAGGGCAGGTCTTGGCATGAAGATAGAAATAGGTAATTCGGCTTATAAGTGGTAGGTAATGAGAGGATGAGTTACTTCTTCTAGGTGGAGAATTGCTTCTTTCTAGGCTTAATAGCTCGGGTGTTTCAGGATCTGGATGAGATTTCTGAATGAATCTCTCTTGAAAAATCCAGCCTATTTATAGTTGAGACATCCCTTGTCTGCCAACCATGTATTGTATTCGACTTCCGTTACTTTTTTACCGTTAGGAGCTTGCTTGGTGTTTTATCCGAGAAACCAAATTATTTCAGCTTTCCCTACTTTTTTGGGATCGGGAAAGCAGCTGAAAGTATGTGTATGAGGTTTTTCTATAGGTAGGTGTTTTTTCTTCAAGTATTCGAAATTCGAATTTTAACGGATTAATTAGCGGTTTTAGGTTTATTGATTGTTTAAATTGTATTTGTTTATTTTTTTTCTTAATTTATCTCTCCGAATTTGAATATTTATCAGGGGTAGCTGTGTATGAATATTCGCTGGCTTATCTAGATGTTTTCGGTCTAGATTCTGTCTTCATTGTTTCAAATGTTTAAGTGGAGTTTTCAAGGGTTTTCCTTGTTGATCACCGGTTTCTAGTATTTTTCTCAGGTTGTTTAACTTATTCAATATCATCATGTAAAATTTCGAAGATGTGGCTTGATTTCGATTATTTCCTTACTTACATCAGCTTGTATGAATGATGGTATAGAGCTTGATTCTCCTATGTTGGCATGTAGTCCATCTCGTCACTTAATTTGTATATTTAACTTTTTAATTAATTTTGAAAGAGTTTGCCATACCTGGGGTGGTTTACTTCACTGCCCGCTGCAACTAAAGTTTAATGGAATTTAAATTTAAACATAAGTCGGTTGCTTGTTTTCCATCAGCTTTCTTGTCTTCTTTTTTAAAGCTAGTCGCTCCCTCCTACACTGTTTCCTCTGGAGACGATTGACACTCATCACCTTTTGTTCGATCACCTGATTGACTCCTTCCCTTCGCGCTGTGTCCTTCACTACTTTCCACGGGACGGTGCTCAATTCCAATATTCTCCTAGGTCTTCCTCTCGTAGGGGAAGCACGTGGATCGACGGTGCGGCCCCTTACGGTACCGTCCTCTGTGGTCTCGATCATCGGTTCCTCGATTTCTACGGGCCGTTCGGTCCTCTTACACGGGTATAAGTTTGTGTCGTAATTTCTGCCTATGGTCTGAAGTTCAGCTGTGGTAGATGTGGATCTGTCTATGCTATTCGTACGCGGGTCCGGCCACAAACATGCCCTGATTACCTCCAGTGATTCCCCGGTTGTTGGTGACACCACTCTAGTAACATTTCCACTTTCTTCAAATTCTGGGTATAACCCGAGCGCGTAAAATATGTGGTAGTATTCTATGTCCTTCTCGGGTGTCGCGGGACGCTCATCACTGTCATAGTCGGACATGGTTGTTTAAACATCCGAAGTTTGCGGCTCACTGACGGTAGCAGGGTAGTATATTTATTTATTTATTTATTTATTTTTATTTATTTGATTACAACTATTCAACAGGTTATATTCCCATATTAGAATAGGCTTCATAACAAGAAAAAGAATACAAAGTTATCATAGACAATATAAATGCATGATGTAAGAATGAACGATAACAATACCAGCAATCACTCACGAACAATTGAATTGCAGCGTTTTTATACAGGCAACAGTGCAGCTATTGATATTTATCTTATTAGAAACTGCATTATAGGCATCACAGAGCCGAAACAATGGAGAGTACTTCAGCCTATTGGTGCGAGGAGTCGGAAGGTAGAAGTATAATGCTCTCCTAGATGCGGATCGTGGGGCACCGTAGTGCAACATCTGCAGTATTTCGGGACAATCAATCTCGCTATTCAACAGTCCGCGTAAAAAACACAATAAGATCCTCTGTCTGCGTGTAGAAAGGCACTCAAAGTCATGCAGATCAAGTAATGCATCATGCGGAAAGCCAATACATGGATAAACACCATTTATTCTGAAATTCAAGTACTTTAAGAAACGACGTTGGACTGCCTCCAGCCTGTCAATGTGCAATCTGTAGGATGGTTCCCACACAACAACAGCATACTCAAGCTTTGACCTAACATAAGCACCGTACAGCATAGTGAGTGTCCCTCCATTTAGAAATCCAGAACTGCTCCTTACAATGAAGCCGAGAGACCTATATGCAGCAGAGACAACACTGTTAACATGCTCCACAAATGACAGCTTATGATCAAATAAAACTCCGAGGTCACAGACTGAGTTGGGCCTCTGCAGGAGAGATCCATCGATGGAGTAGCCATATTTAACCAGATGCCTACCAAGTCCAAATGACATGACATAACATTTTTGAGTATTCAAAGTTAATCTGTTTTCCTGACACCAAGTAAAAACCCTGCCTAGATTCTCCTGCAAACGAGAACAATCCTCATCTGAGGACACACTTACATACAATTTAAGATCATCAGCATAAAGAAGACCTTTTACACTGCTGTCAAGTACCGGTATTAGATCATTTATGAAAATGTTAAAAAGAAGTGGACCCAACACTGAACCTTGAGGCACCCCAGATGACACTGATATCGGTTCGGATCTGTAACCTTCCAGTAGAACAAACTGTTTCCTGTCCATTAGATATGACTCCATCAAAGACACCAAGCCAGAGGAGAAGCCATAGGACTCCAATTTGGTGAGCAGTATCCCATGGTCAAGCTGGTCAAAGGCCTTAGAAAGATCTGTATATATCACATCACATTGCTCTCTGTTATCAATAGACTGGCTAATAAACTGACTAATGCAGAAGAGGTTGGTTACAGTTGAGCGACCTCTAACAAAACCATGCTGACATTCCACAAGATATTTTTTGAAAAAGGAATTAATATCTTCATATAGGGTCATTTCAAAAACCTTACTGAAATTATTTATTATTGTAATGGGTCTGTAATTTTGCAAGAGATTCCTGCTGCCCTTTTTATGCACAGGGCATAGTTTAGATAATTTCCATGACTTTGGAAAAGTGTTAGTTTTCAAACAAAGGTTAAAAATCGATGTTAGCGGCTTCACAAAGACTGAGCAGCAATCCCTCAATAGGAAAGAAGGAATCAAATCCGGACCAGCAGTCAGCTTGCTCTTAAGCTTTTTTAAAGAAATCAGAATCTCTTCCTCTGTAAAGTCATGAATATGTAGTTCATCAAAGGGAGCACGCAAAACTGAACCATCGACCTTTGAGGTAGAGGCAATGTACGAACTCTCAAAATACCCCGCAAATGCATCAACTATAACTTGACGATCCGAGATCACCACACCATCCATATCAAAACTCTGAGGAATGGCGGATGATGATCTCTTAGCTCTTAAATATTTCCAAAAGTTAGCAGGATCAGAGGATATATTTGCCTCAATACGCTGCAGATACCTAGAATGAGCCTCATTTATTTCCTTTTTTATTGAAGACCTGAGATGTTTATAAGCAGACAGTACCGAAGTGTCTGTTCTATTTCTCTTGTACCTCCTCCAAAGTCTATTCCTATTCCGAATTTTTCTAATAATTGATCCATTGAACCATGTAGGAATTGTAGGATACACATGATTCGCTCGTTGGGTTCTGGGTACAGTGAGGTCAAATAAGATTCTCAGACGACTGTAAAGAAAATCACAAGCAGAATCTACACTCTTGTATGTATTCAGAATCTGCCAATCTTCATGTTGGAGCAGCTCATAGAGTAGGGGCAAGTTACCTTTTTTAAAGTTCCATGTATGAGAATTGGACTGCACCCCCTCACAAGGCTCTATGCGAAGATAAGAGGGGAAAGGTACCTCAACTACAAGTGCCGGATGATGACTGTCCTCCCCCACCAGAGCCCCAACAGGCGTCCGAACCTGAAGCAGACTGGAGGATAAAACAAGATCTAAAATTCGGCCATTCGTATTCCTAACCTGATTACACTGTGTCAAATGAAACATCTGAAGAAACTCCTCCAAGGCCAAAACTACGCCAGGCGCCCTATCTGAACCCCGGTGATCCACATACTGGGACAGATTAAAGTCTCCCAGAATAATAAAATCATGCTCATATAAACACCTAAGTGAACACAGACAATCAAACACACACGCATACTGAGCCAGACTGAAATTCGGGGGTATGTAAAGGCAGATCAAAACCAAAGACCTATTACGTAACTGAAATTTTATGGATACAATATCGACAGAAGGAATCAATTCAAATGAGCTCTCCACCTCTATGCGCACAGCTTTAAATTCAGATCTGATAGCCAATAGAACTCCACCACCCCTACATAGACCCAGCCGGGAAGTCACGATCCGAGCGAAAGACATCGTAACCGTTAACAAAGATCTCACGGCTACTAACGTGTGAGTCTAACCAGCTTTCAGTGATTGCAAGAATATCATACTCCAACATCGCCACAGCATTGTGGAACGCCCTAACTTTTGTGTTTAATCCACGTACGTTCTGATAGTAGATGGCAACACCCGCGACCGCTGCAAAAGGTATCCCTGATTGCTACTGCTTCCCAAGAATATCAGACTTAAGCTTACCTACCATCTGTCTATATACAGAGCAAGATTGAGAATCCCATACTGCATGCTTTGTATCATATGACTTACCGACTTTATCATTTGCCTGTTTGCAATTTGCAAATATATTACTAAGTTGGCCGCATTGAAAGTGCCCATTTGCTTACCAGATGTGGTGTCCCTAAGCCGGTATGCATTCATAGCCACTTGTCCTTCGATGGTATAAGGCCCTTTAAATAAATAGTTGAATTTCTTTGTTTGGTGTATTGCGGCGTCTGATACTGAATTCGCCTTGAGTAGGACGAGGTCTCCAACTTGAAAACTACAAAGTCGTTTGCGCTGTTGCCTAGCTCTGCGTCGGGCCATCTCCTTTAATTTCGCTCTTACTAATTGGCTTATTTCTTGAGGGGTTTGATTTGTCGTAGGTGGCAGCCAGGGTTTTAATGCGGGGTCTAAGATTCCAGCTGTATGTTTCCTGTTAGAATTTGAACTGGGGCAAATGCTGTTGAAAAGTGTGGGTTGTTGTTAAAACATGTCTCTATGTCTGCGAGATAATTGGGCCAGGATGTTTGATGACTGTGGCAGTAAGTGCGGAAAAATCGCCCTAGTTCCTTCATGTATCTTTCTGCGGGATTCGAACTGGGAGCCGTATTGATGAATAAATTACCTGCACACCAAACCTTCTTCCTGCATGGCTAACTTCCACTTCCTGGAGGTAAATTGGCTTCTGTGGTCACTCAGTATTCGTTTGGGCTTTATTATTGGGAATAAATCCTTGCGAATCCGTTGGATTGCTGCCGCAGAATTGGCCTTCTTCAATGACATTAGCTTCACAAATTTTGAAAATATGTCGACTGCTACCAGAATATACTGAACACCACCACGGCCGCTGAGAAGGGGCCCATAAAAAATCAACCGCTACTAGGTCACCCACGTCGTTAGGAAGAATGGCCCGCAGTGGTCCTTCATGGTGGTAATTTCTGTGTTTTGTCTTCTGGCATATGTCGCAGGTTTTGATTGTTTGACGTATCTGCTTGTTCATTTTGGGCCAGGAGAAATATCTGCGCATCTGGCTGATTACCTTATTTGCTCCAAAATGTCCCATTTCCTGATGCTGATGCCAAATAAGTTTGGTTTTCAAAACTTCCGGTACTGCTATTGTGGCAGGTTTGTCTGCTGAGTCCCTATGAAGTATTACCCCGTTGTAGAGAAAGAAGGATGCTGCTTCCCGGGTGATCCGTTCACTCATGACTTCGCCCTGCAGCGTCCTGCGAATGTTTAGGGAGATATGCGTCATTTGCTTGTAATTGTGGAAGATTGCGCAATTTCCGTAAAACTTGATTGGTTCCCTCTACTCGAATAGGGGCCATCAGTGCTGTAATTTCGCCCAGACTTTGTGGGTGCCTGTCGGCAGGGAAACGTGAGAGGAGATCCGCTACCTTATTTTGGGCCCCGGGCATATGTTCCACCTTTAGATCAAATTGTTGTAGGAATAGCAGCCATCGTTTTAGGCGTTCGTTTAAAAATCGGCACTGGCTCAGGAAAGCTAGTGCGCGATGATCGGTTCTTACAATAAGCTTGGCTCCTTGTATATACAATCGGCACTTTTGTACTGAGTAGACGATAGCCAGAAGCTCCTTTTCAGTGGTGGTGTAAGATAACTGACAGGGCTGCAGACTTTTGCTGACAAACGCTATTACTCCTTTCTCTTGGCTTTCATTTATTTGGTAAAGGACCCCTCCTATTCCATATTGTGAGCTGTCAGTTTCGAGGTAGTATGGCAGTTATCTTTTAAATAGTCTTTTAAATGATGTTCCAATAATAAATAAACAGTAAAAGGTAAGAGCTAGTCTTCCGTGATATTATAATAATAATAATTACATAAAATAGTAACTCACCTGTGTATAAAACAATAATTGTCTCAGAGAAAATAAACAATAAACACTTTTGAAACTTAATCAGCTGATGTTACCTGTGTGGACGTCCAGGGTCAAGTGCGTGAAGTCTTCATGACAACGCCGTCCCGCGTGTCAAATTCGATACAGCGAATCTGACTGACAAAGTGACGTTTCTAGCTTTGAAAGCTTGAAAAGTGTTAAATGAAAGTTGGGGTGCCTTTCTAGGTTCGACTCTAAGGTTTCGATCTTACCATGCTTAGTTGCTATATAGGTCGGTTCTCTTCAGACGCCCCTTGAAATTTGGACCATGAAAAGAATTTGAAAGAGACAAATTTCACACTAGGATTTGACATATGACAACTGTGCATTCGGTGAAATTCTAAAAATCTAACTTGATATCAGTTGTTTACAATGTTTCACAAAATTTCTAACAATGAATCGATACAATTCACAATGCACTACACTCGAAGATCTAAAGACGAATTCGGTGAGTGGTCTGCATAACTCGTGAAGACAGTGCCGGGCTTGTTAACATTGCTGTTACCTCTGTGTTCGTTTCTTCATTAACAAACCGTATACGCATGATGAGTTATAGAGATTTATAAGAGTCAGAATGCAGAAGACAAGATTTATGAATTACTTTAAGAACTGCGTTAGAAATAGGATTTTCACACAATGATACTAAAATGTTTTTCTGAAATTGAACTTTTAATGGCAAGAAAAAGAGAAGAGAAAAAAATTGAAACAATGGCTTCGGCAGAGAGAAAAAAAAGAACTAGGAGCAAGCGTGAATTAATCCGATTCATAAGGATGTCCCTGGCGAACAGTTTGGTGAGACTTTTTTTCCCTTTAACCTGACGTTCTAAAAATTCTAAGGCACTGGTTATTGAGCGATCTGAAACGGTGGCCCACAAAGATTGAATGTTGATCGGGAACTGTGCCATTGTTTCTGCTACAATCTGGGTTTCCGGAATGGGAGGTGACAATCGTTTATATTCGATGACCTGTTTGAGAAAACATTCTGTCTTAGAAAATAGTTTTTCGAACTTGAATCTCATATTACCTAACCTGACAAGTTCGGCGAATTGTCGTTCGCTGGACTAATAAAACTTTTAAAATGATAGCTTGAAATCGTCAAATCCATCACATGCAACAGCGTATAAATTTCCCCAATCAGCCACAGGGCCTGATAAGCAATTTTGTGCGATTTCCATCATCTCCGTAGGTGAAACCCCAATCGACTTTGCATACCTCTATACTTGTTTTATGAAAACCACGCTTCCAATCGGAATCACCTGTCGCTGATCCGATATTCATAGCCCCAGGTTGACTATTAACATGTGTGATGCCAAGTGTCTATAGTAATGGCCATAGATAATATGCAGTGTGGGTAGGATAGGGCAATGCATTTTAAATGGGTAAAAAACTGACACCGTTGTCAGGTCGAGGCAAGCAGTGGCCCAGGTTCATATAAAAATATTAAAATCGAAAGGAAATTGACATTTCTATTCTCAGGATTTCTAGACAAAAATAATTGAGGTTCTGTTGAAATGTCAAAAAGTAATAATTTTTGATGTTTCTATAACGTATAGACTGCATATTGCAATGCTTGTAGGAGTTGTAGGTATTGTTTTTACATTTTAAGAATAATTTTTGAACACATTTCCTATTTAAAGAGGTAGGTAAAATGAAAATCGTAGTGCTTGTTAATAAAATTTTATTTCTTGCTATTTTAATGATGACATTCATTTATCAAGGCTTCTCTATTTGGGAAGTGGCTATTATTTGATAGATAGGTATTATAAGTAGTGCATTGTAAATGTATGTTATCGTTTTCATTTTTTGGAAAAAAACAACTTCTCAGTATTGCCAGTTAGGTATCGATTCTTCTTTGGTTATATTAGGCAAATGTAAAATAATTTTAGAACTGATTCAACGTTAACTACACATTTTACAGAAACATTTTCTCATTTCTTGAAAAAAAGTTCTAAAATCTTTCCTGATTCTTCATTGTGCGATTGGTGATCATAATACTATAATATCTGATTTAATTAGAATATAATAGATTAGTTAATAAAATATAAAAATAGGTACTTATTATTTGGTTAGTACTATTTAAAATAGGTGTTTTCTATATATTCATGTGTGGTGTGTGTAACACTTAAGAGTTTTACTCTTTTTTATCATCAAAGCGCAATTTTATTTCCAAAGACAGAATCCCAGACAAACTGCAAAAAGTATTTCAAATTGAAAAATACAGACTGTGAAAGATACACAAACCTGCCATGCCTGTGCATCTTACTTGTGTCATTGGTTTGGTGACATGCGCTCTCGTCAGATATCATCTTCATCATCAGAGTCATCCCCTTCTCCTAAATTAATAATTATTATTGGTTCAATATCTTCTTGCAAGTTACTTATCTACTTTCCACATTTTTTCTTCGACTTTTATAACGTGGTTGACGTAATTATTCCACTGATCTTTTGTTACATTTTGATAAGCTTCTTTAGTTCTACCGTTTTCTGTTTGAAATCGGTGTTGTTCGAAGCCACGTAACGTTTAACTTGACTCCATACCATTTCAATCGGATTTAGCTCGCAGTGGTAAGGTGGTAGTCTCAAAATCTTAACGTTATTCTTTTCTGCTATATCTTCTATTTTATATTTGTCGTAATGCTCTCTAAATGCGGCCACAGTTTCCAAAAGTTCACTTTTTAAATAGTCTTCTTCAAAGAAAATGTTCTTTTCCACTAGCCAGTACTTGATTTGCTCTTTGTTCCATATTTTCTTCGGAAAATTGAACTTGCGGGAATGGTACAAAGCATTATCCAAAACTACAACGTTTCCTTTGTCTTTCTGCAAGTTTGGTATCAGGGTGTTTTCAAACCAATCTTCATATAGGTCGCCGTCCATTTCGTCGTGGTAATCCGCTGTTCCCTTTTTGGCCAAGAATGTTAATTCGGCCCCATCCACAAAACCTTCTTTACTTCCAGCGTGTAAAAAAACAAATCGAGGTCCCCTTTGAGCCGGAGTCTTCAGTCCGGTAGTTAGTCCTTTTATAAAAGCATCTCGTGGATTTTTCATTGTGGTGTCCTTCCATTCTTTCGTAACCGAAGCACCAATGTTCATCAGTGTAAATAATGTTTATATTATTCTTCTCCCTTGGTGTTTTTATTTGTCTGAGGTATTTATGTCTCCACGATATGATATCCTTTCTTTCCATCATAATCGAATCTCGACCTCTTTTACCATATTTGAAACCCATGTCACTTAATAGCCTTCGAAATGTTGTTCTCAAAAAGACTGGCAGGTCTTCTTCGTTGTTCATCTTATTTAAAATTCCCTGAACTGTTGGTGGTAGATTTTGCAGAAAAAAATCGTGGACAATCTTTCTAATTCTTGACTTGACTCCATCATCGTAGACTTTTTCACGTGAATTAGACTGATTTAGATTTTTCTTTCGTTTTTGAGTCGGCGCTAGTTCACCTTTCAGGGCCTCTTTACGGATGTTATAAATTTTGCGTACAGACACACCGCACATTTTAGAAACACTTGTCACTGTGAGAGACACGCTATCGTCATTTTGTAAGTTCAGATGATAGTTCAACACATTTAATATTACACGTTTCGCTTGCACACAAAGGTTCATACCCTGTTTAAAGTTTACAATTGATTCTGGTAATACCGCCATGATATTTATTTTATTTTCTCACTATGCGTGCTTAATGTCCAAATTATAACTTTTGTCAAAATAAGCTGCCATTTTTTGTAATATACTTAATTATTAGTTGGCCTCACCCGTGATATTATGTCTACTTCAGCTGCATACACGAAACGTTTGAAGAAAATCTCCAACGACCGCGTTTAAAAAACCTGACCTGGTAATTTAGGATGGTTTTTCATTTTAGTTTGTATAAGAAGTACCTACCATTTGCGCTGTATGTATTGAATGTAATATAGATCTATTTTATATGTATTTATTCATTTATTTTATAATATTGTGTATACTGGATTGTACGAGTAGTTTTCATCATTTCAAGATTTCTTCTATATATGACATATATCCGCATTTAAGTGATAAACATTTATTTACCTAACAAATTACAACATTTAGTGCCTTCTTACTGTATGAAAATTTTTCAAATTTAACAGAAGTTTTTCTTTTAATTTACTTAGTTGGAGGTTGCGATTACTTTCTTGCAAAATGGACTCATTTTATAGCATCTCATCCATTAAAAAATTGGATTAGGAATATATTATAGTTTTCTATGCTGCTAAACAAAATCTTGGGGAGCAGAATGGAATTGATTAATTTGGGATTCTATAAAAGTAATTCAAATTATAATTTGGCTTAAATGTAGGTTTTTAAGAAAGTTAAACATTACAGTTAAACATAAACATTAGTTAATAAGTATACCTGGAAATGTATGTTATCCTAACATTAATAAGTACCTGATGGGAATGTATGTCATTCTAACTAAATACCTATTCGATAAAAAGTTGTGTTCATAAAATTAATCTCTACTTATTAAAAAAAAAGATCAGAAGTGTCAGTCAAAAACATTGATTGCTTAAAAAAAATAACGACCTGCATATTCCAATATTGTAATCACGCGCGATGCATACCTAATTGTAATGAAATTATAAGTTCAGCTGTATTCTATATGTTAGGTAACGCTCACCATGATCAAAAACAAAGTTAAATGTGTGTTCAAAGTAGTAAACGGGAGTACCAATAGCTCACAGAAGTAAACAGTGAATTAAATGATTTTAAAAATGATAAATTATCGTAAGCACTACGCTCCTGCTGAACGCATACTTCCCAAAAGTACGACATGAGCGGCAACTATGTTCTCCATAAGACCGATACTGCATAATAACTATGGCCATTACTATAGGTGGTGGAGTTGGTGGTGGACATGGCTTGTCTCGGGCAACATCAAGCACGCCGTTGAGGTACTGGTCAGTAGATGCTCTCGTCGCTCTGCTGGTACTTCGGGAACCTCCGGTAAAGTGCCTTGCTATCGCTTAAAATTAGTTTTGTAATCAATGAGATACTTTGGTTTCACGATTTTTCTCATCTGCAAAGTTGAGTGACCACGATCAGCATCATTGATTAAACGATCAGGTTCGTTTATTACGGGATCATGAATTACCTCTATATTTTCGTTATCGGCAAATAAGCTGGTGATGTCATGTCTAGATAGGGCTTGGAAGCATTAGCAACTGAAAATCAATAGAACTAGGATCTTTCAGAGTTAGACCCTCTGCTGAATCTGTAACAGTGCCCTCTGTAGGTAATTCAGGGAGAGACGCAAGTTGAGAAGTACAAGGCATTGATACAATATCAGAATCATATATAATCGAATTGCCAAAACTCGAGTTAAATATAACTTTATCGAGGAGCTCTGACATACTTAGGAAGTCTCTCGGAATTCTCTTAGGACGTAAAACGATAAACTTCTACTCCATTAACTAAAGTCTCATTAAATCGATTGGCGCCAGCTCCCGCGACTCTTCGCACACGATTGTGATCCTGAGCTCTAGGGCCACCATCCTGCGGTTCGTTGATAACACTGGCAGCACCACTGTCCGCTCGAGTGAGTGCCTGAACCAAATGTCCGAACCTGCGGTTCCTCTCATACTGAGCAAGATAACTATCGCAACGACGAGTCATCAGTGGGGTAAAACTAACCTGTCTCACGACGGTCGAAACCCAGCTCACGTTCCCTTTTGGCGGGTGAACAATCTGACGCTTGGCGAATTCTGTTTCGAAATGATTGGAAGAGCCGACATCGAAGGATCAAAAAGCGACATCGTTATGAACGCTTGGCCGCTACAAGCCAGTTAGCCCACTTCTGACACCAATTGTTACGGGTCTCACAATAATAAAATCACCTCCACTAAAGTCTGCCAATTCCTTTATTGACTAACACAAGTTACAACTTATAACCTCTAAATAATAAACACAGTTCTCTTGTCTCCACTCACAGATTATACACCACTTGTCTATTCTACAAAATCCGCTATCTATCACTACAGGCTCTCTTATTTCAGCTTTCACTTTCACATGCAAGATACTACTACTGCTAGAGTGCCGATATAGTTCCGCTTTTCTAGTATGGCCGTGGATTCTGGAAATGTCAGATTGTTCGGCGAGACCACTCTAATGCTTAATAGAGAACGCACAACTGTCCGTCAATGTGTCATGCGTCGAATTATCGCGAACTGTCATTGTCTTTAATGGATGAAACCATTACAAAAAAAACGTAAACAAACAAAATGGTGAAACTGGAATGTTAAAGAAACAATTAATAGAATTTTTCGAGAGTGGTCTCGTTATAGTATTAAAAATTTCAAGACCTTCATCTCCCATCGAACTCAGAAGTATCGCAATTTTCACATCTTCTTCGACTGATTGGATGAAGCTTTTAAATATAGTTCAAATTTCTGTTTCTATAGATTCCAGTTTTTTAAAAATCATACCCTGAAATGGGACCAGGTGGCTTAAACGATTCCATTTTCTTCACGGCTTTACGGTCTGTTCAGGTTACACTTTTGCTGATGAAATAACACCAACAAATAAACTTTTCCCTTCTTCTGGCGAGGGTTCTTTTCAGGTCTCTTGGCCAGCTTCGGGCCTATTTTAGAGAATTCACACCTGACACCATGTTATATTTATGATTAAAATATAATTATTTTTATATGAATATTCGTTTATTATCATTTCTTGTTGTTACATCTTCAACATGTCAAGCCTCTCTGCCTATTGGCAGGGACCCCTGCCATCAGGTTAGATCATAAAGGCTCGTTCACCTCCACAACTTTATGAGGCCGGTTCACAAATAAACATAACTTACAACTAAAATTATATAATAATATAAAATATAAAACTATATACCCTCAGGTGCAAATACTTAATAAATGACTTTACTATACTGCCCTGTTAAGCATAAAAAGAAAAAAAAAAGAAAAAGATAAATAAAAATAAAGACAGTCGTATCTGACAGTAGCAAGGTTCTGAGTAATTGTGTCTTTAGTAAAATTGTGAATGCCGTAAGTTTGTATTTTCTCTAGCATTTCGTTTTTTCCACAAATCACTTTAGTTTCTATTTAAAATTTCGTAAATTTGTTTTTGAAACTTTAACTCAATTACAAATGTCACTTTTGAAAGATACGACATTTTTGCCTAATAAGTATTATTCACATTAAGAAAATGAAAGCGAAAAGACGTATCTACACAATATCATTTAAATTCTTTATTTAAAAAATATTTTTTTTAGACATTATAGAAAGAGGTAACTCAGATACATAAAAAACTTGTTTCTGTTATATCTCCAGGCATTTCGGTCTTACTAGGCTTCATCACTAGAATCTTCAATTGAAATTGCAATACTTTTGGAACACGTAGGTAAGTTTTCCCAAAATGCTTTTCTATTTTGAGGCATGATAGGGCAAAGTTTTTCCAAAATTAGAGTTTTTCTCTCTCTAGTTATCCCTCTAGGGTCCTGCTTTGAACTTGGTTTTGAAATCCCCTGTTTTGTTAATTTCGCATTCAAGAAATTCAATTCTGTGCCTCTGCCGGCGAATGAAGATTTGTAAATTAAGGTTTTTTGTTCTCTGTAAAAACTTACTTCAACCATATTTTGTAAATATGGTCGCGGGGAAGTTTTATTCAATTTATATTGAGATGTACCTACCATCTTTCCACTCAAAGAAATCATTTATTTGCATTTCAATGATATTTACATTTTTTGTTGCGTTTCTGACAGCCGATACGAAATCATGGAAGTCATTAACCTTTCCCGCTCGCTTTAGGGATTTTTCAACATTGTGATGAAAAGAATCAGTCGCCATGAATGTGTGGCCTGCCTCAAAGTATTTTACTACGAGTGATTCTAGCAGCACCTCGTTAGAATTCACAATGTAAACAAAAAACGTGAATAAACTCCAATTTTTATTCTGTGCGGAGCAGTTGTCGAGCCACAGCACAATGTTCTTCTTGTCACGTGTGGACAGGAAAAAAGCATAATATGTGCTTATCAGGTCTTCCTTGGATGGTCCACTTAATGCTTCATGCCAAAGAACTGCTCTAGGACCTGTTTTTTCCCAACTGGCACAAAACTCTCATTAAATGCGATGCTTCGCGATGTAAAAATTGCTTCTTTATACATCTCAATTCTCGGGAGCATGATGACCTAAAAAAGTTAATTGCTAAGAATGCAAAATTATCAATGCAATTTATTAGTCCTATTATAATAGAGTTTACCTTTTGAAGGTCAGCGGAGACAACAAAATCTGAACAAGGAGTATTTGCGTCTCTTTCATACTCTTTCCGAGCTTCTGTGTATTTCAGTAGGTGACCTTTGAATTTGGTACATTCCTCACAATTACCATTTAGGTTTTCTTTCGAATGGTTGCGTTTTGTTTTATGTACATTGAAAAGTTCGCAGGCCCAACATTCCTCATGGCCCAGTTTTACAAAAGAAATATTAAGGCTACTTACTACTTCTCTATACAAATAGTATGAAAACTGGATGTGTGGATATTTAGTCTTAAAATTGTCATACATTAGCTGAATGGTAATATCACTCGGTAAGTATTTTCTTTTTGGGGCATGCTCTCTTCTATAATGTGCAACTGTTGGCTTAAATGAGTCGATATGCTTTATAATTATATCCCTGTCAATTTTCATCTTACCATGTTTACCTCGTTTGCTTGGGTTCGGAGTAAGGCCTGCATTTTTTGAATTATTCAATACATCTCTAACAAATTGATCATTTTTTGTTTCGTATCTAAGTGTTCCTAGGAAGAATGCTTTGCAAACATTTTGTTTTGAACCATCGTCATCTTTCAGAAAGTATACAACAGTCTTAGATCTTCTAGAGCTGTGTAGTGGATCGCTAGCCGTTCTTCTTTTTACAGCAGTTTGAGATAGATTATTTATCACGAAATTTCTTTGTTCCACAGGTAGCAGCTTCCAGAATTCCTCATTTATATTTATTCTTCTTCTCTCACTGATCTTGTTGGTACACTTAATTTTGCACATTTCAGTGCACCTTTGCTTCGCACTGTGATCCATTACTTTCTTCTCCAGCTTAATGCGCTTCCTTTCCGATACACTTTTATCATGTATCTTCCTCTTTCTTAATTCTCCTTTTTTAGTGAATGTTTTTGAATTAGATATTTGCAATATTACATCCGTTAAAATACTAGTTAAAATATCATCTATGAACGTTGTAACATCTACATGAGTACTTTGAACATCAACTATGATATTTTCTGCACATGAATAATTATTGTCATTAGACGGAAAACTTTCTGTATTTTTTGTGGATTCTGTATTCCACCTGTTTTGTGGAATTTTCACCATTATTACTTTTCGTTACATTCATATCATCATGTGGAGATACGTTTGGCTCTAGCAAAGCATCTGAATCGTCATTGTCTTCCATATCTATTGAATTACTATTATTGCCTTCCATATTATTCATTGATGTAACTGAAGTATCTTCAGATCAGAGGGTATATAATCTGCATCATCTTCTCTTTTAGAGTGTTTCTTACAAGTTTTATTTGCTTTGAAATCTGCAATTTTCTTCCTATGTTGACTATTCAACGTCAGCAGCATTTTAAAAGCTCTATTATTTCTGTCCATATTAATTTAGGTACTGTTCGCAATTATAACAATTCAGTGGAATTATAACAATTATAACATTACCCAATAATTGAAAGCTGTCGTACCAGCCTATTGAAATAACTTACGCTTCTCATTACCAGCAGCAGAAGACGCAAATATTCACACCAAACCACCTTGTCAACAAAACGCAGTTTAATGAAAATGTGAGGTTAAATTTTTAAAAACTTCGGTTATGTATTCTATGTGTTAAGTAAAAAAGTCGTATCTGCATTTAATTTAGTCAGATATGACATTTTGACATTTATTACTAACAAGTGTAGATTCGACATTTATGCTTAACAATTCGCCCTATTTTGAAGATACGACTTTCCTATTTTATACAGCAATTGGATAAATTCAAGCAGTTAAGACATTTGGCTCTAATAATATGAGAAAAAAAGTTCCTATGATTGTTGTTTTATATTTATGTTTGTTTTATTTATTTCTTCTTCTCGATTAAGAACTTTAATATGTGCCTTACTTAACTCTATACTCTTGCAATACTCAATTATCTTGGTAGTCGTTAAATCTGGTTCTCTTAGTAATCTTAACTGACATTCTTTCGAATTTATTCCAATTGAAGGGTACAAGGGAAAAAGGGGTCAAGTCACATTTCATCATTTTTGAGTTACAGTGATTTATATAAATGACTTAGCCCGTTATTCCCCAGTGTACTCATTCTTTTAACGCAGATTACTTGGAACCTAGCTTGTTATTCCCCTGTACAAGTTTACCATCAGATTCGACTTGATTTTCTCTACTAGATGGCGGTCTATGTCCAGAAAAAGAAAAAAATGGACTTAACCCCTTTTTCTCCTGTACCCTTCAATTATTATTAATTGATCCCTGATCATTCTTTCCTCATAGCTCTCTTTACATGTCTCATTCTTGCATATAAAATTACATAACTTTGCCTGTTTCTTCAGGCCTGTAAGATATTGGTCTATAGTTTGATTTTCCTCTTGTAGTAAGTTATGAAATTGAAATGTTTCCATCGGCACTACTCTTTTGGGCAGAAAATGATCATCGAATGCCTTCAGTAGTTTTTCAAATGTGGACTTTTGATCTTCATTGAAAGTGTTGTATATGTCTAGGCCCTCGTCTCCAATGCAACTAAGAAGTATTGCAATTTTAACAGTTTCTGCTGATGCTTCCTTGCCACTTGCTGTTAAATAGATTTTCAATTTCTGCTTCCATAGAAGGCCAGTTATTAGCAGGATTATTACCAGAACCATAATTATGTCCAAATAGTAAGCTGGGTGGTTTGAACTCCATTTTGTTTTATATAGGTCACATGTATCTTTGCACTCTTGATATTGTATTTCACAAAATCCTTCTTATACAGGGTGTATTGTAACGTCCGCATAATATTAGCACCACGCGATTCTACATCAAAAACAGAACAAAAAAGTCCTCAACAGTTTTTTCTTGATGTACACAGATTTTAAGATATGGACAATTTAACGTTCTTAAATTTTGCAACACTGGCGCTGGTATAAAAATTAAGATAACTTATTAGACGTGAAGTCACCTCACTGGTATAGTGTGCCGTTGCTATGTAATCGAAGAAAGGTGCAACAAGACAAATGTCATGCTGCGACGTGTCAATGTTGCAATTTTTTTAAGATTTTTTATTTTTTCAATTTTTTATTCAACAATTAAAACGCGCAGTTGCAATATTGATTGGAAGTATTGGAACTCAGGAAATCAAATAATTCCTAGTTTTGAAATGTTAATTAAAATCATTTTTACCAAAAAAAAAATCTAAAATTTTGGATAATTTGGCTATTTTACTTCTTACTTAAGAATTTTTTAATAATATTAAGCAATATTTTTGAGTATTAAAAAACTTCAAATTTAAACTACAATGGTCGATAACTTCGTTATTTGAGGTCTAAGAGCTAAACGGTATTAAAACTTTATGTTCTGTTTTTGATGTAGAATCACGTGGTGCTAATATTATGCGGACGTTACAATACACCCTGTATAATGTTAATTTATATTCACACTTGACACCATATTTTATATTTATGTTTGTTTTATTTATTTCTAGTCCTTTCAGCTTAATTTATTACTTCTTTCTCAATAAAACTCTTTATTTTATATTCATGTTTTATTAAGCCTTCATCAATCTGCTGGTTCATGAAAGGGAGTGCTCGATTGAATTAGTTCAACCAACTGAATTACGGTTGTTGCCAACCTTACAAACATTCCCCTAACCTATATTACTAAAAAACATTGACATGTTAAACTCCATAGACTGCTCAGACACATTGAAATAATTCATTAAACAATAACATAACAATTGTAATGGGTCAAAAAACTGAAAATCGTAAAAAATGTAGATACGACTTTTATGCTTAACAGGGCAGTTATACCTAATAAGTAGGTAGATAATTAGATAAGTAATAGGGCCTTAATAAATACCTACCATTTTACAAAGGGCAAACTGCAGACTACGACGAAACAGATATGTTTTGCCCTTCACTCTAAAGTTTTCGATTGTTTTAGTCATTGCATCAATAATGCCATTTTGAAATTCCAGAGCTAATCCGTAAGCTTTTGTTCTATTTCTGCTATCACTGATGGGCACTCTTACATTCATAATGTCAAACCAGTCGTTGACCTAAAATTTAAAAACAGTATGAAAAAAGCGCCTGTTTTTTACATTAGAGAATGAAAGATGGTCTTACTTGTTTAAAAAAACTGCACACTCAATGCAGTTTTCTTGATTTAGACATCCCAATGTGCCACACCTACTTATAGCCTTAGAAATTGTGAGAGAATAATTTAGCAGCCCATTTAACTTTTTGCCGAGAAGCTCCTTGAACGTTTAGATTATCTTTTGTGAGTTTATTTTTTATTTATTTTTATTTATTTATTAAACCAGATAAATTACATCCCATAGGTATACAAAACATAATCTATGCAATGCAATCCCGCAGAGAAAAATAGAATTTTTCTGTTTGCAGGACTGGTACATACCCCGCTTACAAACTAACAAAAAAAACTAAAATTAAAATTATCCCGCTTACAAACTAAAAAAAAAACAAAATTAGAATTTATATTAAAAACATTTCAAGAGTTTGTATATTATTTTTAAATCGGATGAGCTTGTTACATCTAAAACTTCTTCAACTATAGATTTACTTATTTCCTTATGATTTATTATGAATCCATGATCAACGAAATTATTTCTGATTAATTTTAGTAAATGAGGGACGTCAGCAAAGACCAAAATTTTTTTCATTATTGACAGGATTGTTGAAAAAAGTAATATTATGATCGACCTTTAATTCATTGAACAATGCTCTATTTCCCCCACCCAAATCACTAACCATGGCCACGATCTGAAAACCTACAATAAAATAATAAATCATTAAATATTTGTGCTTTAAATTTTTCATTTTTTTTAATAATAAATATTACCTGAAGATTCTGCAAACTGTATAATCTGAAATAATTTTTCCTTAGTCATCTTGCAGTCAAAATCATAAAAAACTTGTTGTTTCCAATTTTTAAACAATCCCCTAAGTATAACCACTTGTACATAATTATAGGGTTTCAAGGTTTCATCATTAATTTTGTCATATGCATAGCTCCTTTTAACTTTCATTTCATCAAACGAAATAACACATACCTTATGTGGGACACTCATTTCTGAAAACTTCATAATATCACCATATAATCCACTTAACGTTTCCCCTAAGCCTTCACCACAATCTACTTCACCAATATTACCACTACAAATTTTTCAATAACTAATGATGGAATATTTTAACATTTATTATTACAAAAGATTTTTTAATAATTACATACCCTTTTAAAAAACTTTCCACAAGTTGCTTTTTTCTTCTTTGGTCCTGACGAAATTCTCTATCAGAATTATCCTTATATTTTCTTGGTAAAGGCAAATGATTTGAAGGGATAGATTCTTCCTTCAGTACTCGAATTCGACCATTTCTAGGTGAATATGCAAGTAGCTCGTGTTTTAAATTTCGCACATATCGTTATCAAAATCCTTTTTCTGGTTATCCACATTACAACCGTACACGGCACACCTCATATTATTATTTATATTTATCTAAATATGTAAATACACAAAATGCAAATACCCGGCTAAAACTCGTAACAATTCCGTTAACGCTGTAAAACAGACAGAAATCATATGATAACAGGTCGGTGACTGCCAAAACTCATCACGCGATGACGTTACTAAGCCACGCCCCGTCTGCGCGATATTTTACCTTCCCTTTATTATACCATGGAGAATTACAGCATACAGGATGATTTTACATTGGATTTTGTCCTATTAAAAAGTTAAAAAAAGTTTGCGTCGATTTTTGGTATAACCGAAGGGTCATCATTTTGGAAATTTTTCACGCAGGTTACAAGAAAGTGATAATGTCCATGTTTGACTTTATTTGTGGAATTATTTAATACAGAAGAAAAACGCATTTGATTTTGAATATAAATAATAAGTACGTTATTAATAATTAGAGAATTAATCATTCTCGTTGACGTTGACCTACATTCAACGTAACATCCAACACATTCAGAGTTCTCTAAACAGCAACTAGTTTTCATTTCGCCTACTGTGACGATACAAACTTAATATATTTCAAACATACATGAAACGCCATCTATCGGATGCTATAACATAAAGTTGAAGAATACTTCCTTCATACAGATATACAGATAACTGAAAATATGATAAACCTTATTTAAAATCAACACTCTCACTTTTTGAATATTTTCAGTTAAAAATTAATAATCCTTAATGTAACACTCTTACACCTAACAGATCACGCATTTCTTCAATTCTTTTCTTCGGTAAAGATTTCGTGAATATATCAGCTTCCTGATTTTTACTTGAAACATACTTCGGCTCGATTATTCCACTTTCATATTTTTCACGTATAAAGTGATACTTAACATCCAGATGTTTTGTACGAATATGAAACTCTGGATTATGAATCAGTCTTGCGATGTCTGCTCGTATGTTCACCAATAAAATAATAATACTCGCTGTATTTAACTTAACACGTTGACTGCCATGAGATGCAAGTGTGCTTCTCGGACACTATGATTTCTTGGGCCGTGAGTAGCACCATAGCATCTCATGCTTTAAACTTAAAATAGGCTCTGTGATGCAGTGGTGCTTCTCGTTACTCTCTTACTTATATGAGATTCGTTTTCTCAATGGTCCACTGAACATTTCGAAGTAGTTAGCCTGCGTTTTCGGTATATATAAAAGTGACTAGAAACTAAAACAAACACTGACACACTTTCTAAGGGTTTAGTCATATAAATGAAAAAGGAAACACAATAGAATTTGTTACACTGAATGCATTTGTAACACGAAAAAGATGTTTTACACTGAGCAAAAGCTCTACCATTCTCCTCTAAATTTTTAGCATAACAAACGACACATCTTCTAGCAGAACTTTGAACTCCTTCTAAATTGTGATTTACAACAACTGCCACTTGTTGCTCTGGAAGAGTAGTTTTAGAAAAATCTATCATTTCAAAGACGAGTTCTTCCTTGAAAGATGTGACGGACATTTTGTTGTTTGTAATCTTTTGGTGCAGGATGTATGCATTGACTATTGCTGAGCCTAAGATAAATAACTCTATCGCTATTTTACGATACCACTTGATAGATTTTCGTAAATTAAAGTAAAGATTGTATGAAGCAAGTGTGCATCACGTGGCTTCCTGAAACATTAAAACTCCAGGGGCCTTGTGATGCACGCGTGCTTCTCAATTTTAGAAAATCTAAATGATTGACTAAAATTACAAAATGTTTACCTATAGTGATATAAATGTATTTTTAATACATAAGCAAACTATCAAACGTATTTCATGATATGGCCTTCTTAACTTTTTTTTTACTTTCCATTGTGGCAGTTAACGTGTTAAAATATATTTATTAATTATTTGACCAAACTGCCTGGTGGCTCGATGTAGAATGAATGCTGAATACAAACTCAGGTGCTTATCGCTCTGATACCATAATTACAAATTATTGGATATACTACAAGTCTTATAGCACTTTGATTGTCTATACAGGGTGAGTCATTGATATGGGAAAGCTCGATTACACCTATACCATTAAAGATATCGAAATGAACCAAAAAGTGCTGTAAATGGGAGGATAAAGTGCAGTTTGTAAAATTATTTTCAGATACACAGGATGGCCCAATATCGCAGTACGCCATACAACTTTGTTATTTTAAACAGGACACCCTCTATATTATTACATTTTCATATTGTTTGAGAAAAGTCAAAAAGAATGGTTTGTAAAGTTGAAGTTTGTAATGAGCAATTTATGAGTTATAAACAAATGAAAATCGCGATTTTCCATTTTCAAAGCAGCTTATATTGAAAACGGCTCGAGATATGGAAAAACGGTTTACATGTTCCTATCTTAACTTTTCAAGCGGTATCCTATTGGATGGATGAAATTTTTATACAGAGTGGTAAAAAATTTGATTATTTTCATCACCTGGTATAAAAATTTCAGCTACATGATAGGATACCAAATTAAAAATTAAGATAGGGACATGTAAACCGTTTTTCCATATCTCGAGCCGTTTTCAATATAAGCTGCTTTGAAAATGAAAAATCGCGATTTTCATTTGTTTACAACTCATAAATTGCTCATTACAAACTTAAACTTTACAAACCTTTCTTTTTGACTTTTCTCAAACAATATGAAAATGTAATAATATAGAGGGTGTCCTATTTAAAATAACAAAGTTGTATGGCGTACAGCGATATTGGGCCATCCTGTGTATCTGAAAATAAATTTACAAACTGCACTTTACCCTCCCATTTACAGCACTTTTTGGTTCATTTCGATATCTTTAATGGTATAGGTGTAATCGAGCTTTCCCATATCAATGACTCACCCTGTATAGATAGTCTAAAGCTTGAATTTCATTATTTATAGCCTCTTTCCACTTGCTGGATTCATTACTCTCTATAGCTTCTTCATAGGTTTGAGGAACATCAAGTTCGACAAAATTTACCTCAAAAGAATCTCTTCGGAAAACGAATTTCTCTTTTAGGGTGTTCTTGGCTAGACTCTCCTTCTTCCTTTGTTATTTCTTCATGCAGCTCTATTCTTTATTTTCTACTGTTTGTTCTTCTTTTTCAATTTCATTTTCAAATATGACAGGAACCTGCTGATTGTGATTGTTGGAAACACGATTTATTTCATTAAAAATGTTACATTTCTTGAAATAGTGATTTTTCTAGTAGATGGATCAAACAGTCTATAATTTTCTGAGTTGTTATCATATCCTACAAGCATTTTCTTCTGACTCTTTGGATCAAGCTTGGTTCGTTTTTGATCAGGAACAAATACATAAGCTTCACAACCAAAAGTTTTGACATGTTTCAGAGATGGTTTCTTATTATACCACAATTCATATGGAGTTGAATTTGGACGTTCTATTTAGCAAGTAGATTGCTGTATTGACAGCCTCCGCCCACAGGTACTAGGGTACACCTGCTCCATAAATCATTGACCTTGCACATTCGACAATTGTGCGATTATCTCTTTCTGCTTTCCCATTCTGTTGGGGAGTATAGGGAGCAGTCAATTCTAACTCAATTTCTTCATTGTTCAAATACTTTCTAAAATCATGATTACAGTATTCTGTTCCATTATCAACATGAAGCACCTTGATTGATTTTTCAAATTTGTTCTTAATTTTACTGCAGAAGGATTTAAAGCAATCAAGACTTGTTCTTATAAAATAAACAACTCGGTAGCCTGAAAATGCATCTTTGAATAAAAGAAAATACTTCGAGCCTTGAACAGAAGGTGTGTCCATGGGTCCACACAAATCGCTATATATTCGTTAACCAAGACCCATTTTTACATGCTCAGTCTTCTTAAAAGTCAATCGATGCTGTTTTCCATAAGCACAAGCACCGCAAAAAAAACTATTTAGGTCACTGAAATTGATACCAAGTCTTTCATGTCACAACTTTAAACTCTCGTTACTGACTACATTTGCTGAAATAACAACCGCACGGAACTGCATTTGATATATTGTTCTCTTCTCTGACTGCACTCGCCAATAGAATATTGTTTTGATAGATTCAATAGCTAACCCTTTCATTATTCTCATCAATTTCGGCACTAAATGCTGATGCTGAATTTTCACTATGAGAACCAGCGTTTTTCGTCAACCATGACGAAACTGATTATTTCTATTAGACTTCTTTGGTTCATTACAATTTTTGTCAAAATTACCTTTTTTTCCTGCTATTAAAACAAGACACTTTCAGCAGGTTCTTCTTTGTCTTTTCATTATATTTTCCTTCACGAACATTTTTATCATTCATTGACATTGCAGCTAGAGCTGCTTCTGATTTTTCATACGAAGCAATAGATGCTTCTTCGTCCAAAAGACGAGCAGTTAAATTTGCTACAGTCTGTTTCTTTTCGTCAACAGACAGCCATGCCTGCCTTACATTTCTAAATTTCAATGGCAGACTGCTCAAAATTTTCCTCATAATTGCAGCATCATTAATTGTTTCACCAGCCTTTAATTTCTTTCGCCAGACTCTCGACCTTAGATACATGCATTGCGATATTATCATTCAACGACATTTTGTACTGGTGAAATTTTTCATGTAGGTACAATCATCTTGGTAAGCTCGGATTTTTGTTGATAAATAGAATCCAGTTTATCAGTGATTTCTTTCGCAGTCTCGCAATTTTCAACCAATGCTATCTGATTCAGCTCTATTGACGATGTTAACACGTTGAGGACAGTAAAAACTGTACACTGTTTACTCTGTGACACAACACGATTTTTATGATTCTAGTAGGTATATGTAATGAATCATTGTTGTTTGTCATACAGGCACCAGATAAAGTATATTTTTTCTGTTTTTGGAAAAGAAAAAATTGGACGCTGATAGACGTTCTGTCATTCCTGGGAGCAATTATATGCTCAGGGGCGACAGGACGCCAATAGACGTTCATTATGCTGAAATGCATGATTTCTTAAAAAAATTCACATAACTACTGTGAAAATTAAATTTATTTATTTTTTGTAACAAAACAAGTAGTTATAGAATAGAATAAAATACAAAGCAAATACAATAAAATAAATTTTCAAAAATAGTGAAATATAGAAAAAATTAAACATATCTGAATTCTCAGTCTTATAGAAGGCCGTAGGAAGGGTTTATTTTTTAGTTGTTCATATTATCTTCTGGTTGATGCCATCTTCAAAGCAGCTTGGACAAAGTGGTGGTCTACCTATACAACCTTTACAGCGATAACTAGTTTCTCTGCGTTGATCGTTTTTCTTGCACATTCTACATTTTAGAAATATAGATTTCTTGTTAGAACTGCCGCCTGGAATGCCTAGAATTTTTTCGGGCCAATGTCCCGGTTCCAAGGACTTATCTGACACATCTGCCAGTGCCAGAGATGAACGCCTGCTATCATGTTTTTGACGCCTGATTATATCTTTCCCTTCCAAATTTGGAGTAATATCGAGCAGAGATTTTATAAGTGCGTCTCTGAACTGAACAAAACGGTAACTGCGAGAATCTCCTTTGCAAAATTTTCGATAAAGGTAGAACGCATTCCAAGTAGTGACATAAATCACAATATAACCTTCTTATACCACCTTATAGTTTTACGTGTTGTTGAATAAGTTGCGGTCATTTGATCACATCTGTCAATTCCAGACATGAACTTGTTGACATGAACATATATGACTACTTCTTCAGGCTTCATTTTAGTGTATTTTTTAACAAAAAAATACACTATTGAGGACGACATCACTTTTCGAAAATCACCCAAACTCATCAAATGTCCACCGATCATGACCCCCAGATTACGAAAAAGTGGTTTTCCAAAATTCACCTGCCCACGATATATATATATATATTTATATATATATATATTTATATATTTCTCCAAAATCGCGAAATTTCGATTTTGAAAACGCTCCTGTGGCTTTATCTTTCAAGATTAGTGAACGAAATTTTGGGTCCTTGTAACACTTTGGAATGACGTTGGATTTTCGTTGAAAAACTTTCCAAAAGTCCCATCACTTCTACAGGGTGTCCCTTCAAAATTCCATGAACCCGGTTTTTGTCATCTCATTTCAGGTCGCAGTTTTGAATCTAGGGGGCTGAAATTTTTGTGGGAGTAAGATATCTATAAAAACTGGTCTGGTATTGTACTTGAGCAAAATCGGTCAAGCGGTTTCAAAATGGCGGTCATTTTAATTTTTGAAAAATTTGCTAATATTTGAACCCCTGTATGAGCAAGATGGAAAAAAAAACTTTGAAACCAAATCAACAGGGTTTGAAGAAAATTATTTCAAATTTAATTTAATGTAACAAAATTTACATTACTTTTATTAATAAGCCAGTGGCGTGGATAGGAAAGTGGTAAAAATGGCTAAATTTCCCTAACAATTTATGAGCACATTTTTGAAGCAATTGAACTGAAATTTTTACAGTAGATAACTATACTAATAGCCTTTAACACTTAAAAATTTCAAGAAGTGAGTAAGAAAAATGGCCGAGATATTCGAATTTATTTTACATGATGTTTATTTCTCTAAAATTTTAAGAACGCTCCAGTAGCTTCATTTTTCAAGATTAATGAACGTAATTTTTTACTTTTGTGAAACTTAGGGATGACGTTTGATTTTCACAAAAAAACATTTACCTAAAATTGCGCTACTTTTACAACGTGTCTCTCCAAATTTCAAAAAAAAAAAAAACGGGAATGAGGCACGGTTTCTGGTCGCTGTTTTCAATCTAGGGGGCTGAAATTTTTTTGGTAGTAAGATGCAAGTAGTCGTATGGTACTGAATTTGAGTTAAATCAGAAGAGACGTTCCAAAATGGCGGCCTTTTCAATTTTAGGAAAAATTGATAGATTTTGAACCCCTAAATAAGCCAGTTAGAAACAAAAACTTTTAAACGAAATTAACATTACTGGAAGAAAATTATTTGAAATTTGAGTTATAAAATATTGAGTTAAAATATTGCAATAAAATTTGCAATATTTTTATTATTAAGCCAGTGGCGTGGGTAGGAAAAGGGAAAAAGGGCTAAATTTCTATAACTGTTTATGAACATATTTTTGAAGGAATTGAACGAAAATTTTTCCAGTAGACAACTACGAGTATAGTACTAATAAACTTCAAAATTCAAAGATTTCAAGAAGGAAATAATAAAAATGGCGGAGATATTAGAATATTTTTACATATTATGTTTATTCCTCTAAAATTTAAAATTTTCGGGTTTCAAAGCTCCCCTTTCACTTTTTCCGTTCTATAAAAGGTAGTCTAAAAAATATTATTTTTTAAGTAATGTTAGCCAGTGGCGGGCATAGGAAATGGGCCAAAATTGTTCAATTTTGCCAATGATTTTTTTTGTTTTGTTAAATTTAAAAATTAATTCTAAGGCATGCACGGTTTAAAACGAAATGAAATGCAATTGTCAGTAAGCCACTACGCGAATATCACCTGACTATGTAAAATTTCAGAAAGCCAATTTAAAAAGCGGTGAAAATATTCAGAATTGAATCGCATAAAAATACACTATTTCTGCGATTGATGCGCAAGAAGGTTTTTTTCTTTTCCAAATCTGTTTTGCACTCTAATTACACGAGGGTGATTCCGAGTTGTTATCATGAGCACATCTCTTTTGTCCTTCCATTTTGAAACATAAACTCGTCTTTTACGGACCCAATAATGGTCACCCTTTTTCAGTTTTCTTGTAACGAGAGATTTTGGATTCTCTTTCCTATTAGATCTAAGAGTGCCATTTGTATGAGTTTTAAATTCAAGAAGTTTTTCAGACAGCTGTACACTATTGTAGTAGTTGTCCATGAATAGTTCATGTCCTTTCATCAGGTAAGGTCTCATCAATCTAAGCACGAGGGCTTCTGTTTTAGTGCCACCTGGTGAGTTGTCGTTGACAATGCCACTGTACATCTCCATATTTAGAAGGTAGCCATGTGATGTAGTAAGTTCGAAAAATTGTCCGCACTGGTGTGTTTCTATTTAATTTACTGCAGAAATTTCGAAATTAATTCTTTTTCTTTTCTTTGAGTGTTCGTTGAGTTTCCGCTATGCCTTGTTGTAGGTTTAGATATGTTTGTAGGTTGGGGTCCTGGATTTATATTCTTTCAACTTCCTCTTACGATTGATTATTGCCTTAGTGCAATCTTCGTTCCACCATATAACCGAATATTTCTTGTTATTTTTGGTTGTTTTAGTTACTGGGATCGTCTTTTCTGCTGCTTTATCAATTATTTCTCGTAATTGTTCATAGTTTACTTCTACTCCGCTTTCTTCAATTTCCGCTGCTATAATTTCTTTATATTCTGTCCAATCTGCTTTTGCATATATTTTTTTACTCTTCCCTGCTCTTTTTTTAACTTCATGCTGGCCTATTTTGCAAACAATAGGGGAAATGATCGCTTGTTCCTGTATCTGGATGGATTTCCCACGTTATGTCTGTCTCTATGTCTGGTGTACAAAGTGTCAAGTTGACTGCACTCTTATTTTGACCCGGCCTGGTTCTTCTTGTTGGTGATCCATCGTTTAGTAATACAAGGTCTGTCTGTTGTAGTATTTTCTCTATGACTCTGCCGTTATAATTTTCTGTTCCGCTTCCCCATAACCTATTATTTGCGTTGAGATCTCCAATTAAAATGTAGGGGGGGTTAACAAGTCCTAATAGGGAGGTCCACATATCTACTGTGATTTTTTTGTCTGGGGGCAGTATACAAATATATAATTAATTTTACCGATTTTATTAACTATTAATTGGACGTCTGGCGGGAGGAATGGTGCCTCTACTTCCAGAACCCTGAAGATGATATGGTATTTTATAGCTACAGTAGAGTCCCGTTCATTCGAGCTAAACGGGACCGGACGGTGCTCGGATTTGCGGGAAACTCGGATCTCACGGATGAAAAAATAATCCGTCTAATCCGACTGTCGCTGAACTTTGTTCCGCTTAAATCGAGCCCACGACATATGTAATTACATATGTACATCTGCATGCCTGTATGTAGGTGCGCGCATATTTATGTATTATACCTACATAAAAAATAATAATTCAAATTGAAATACATTTATGCCAGTACATTATTATTGTATTAAAAAAATAATCCCTACAGTACCGTTTTGTAATTTACATAATATTATTATTATTCACATAATACAACATAATATAAATTTTAAAATATTTTATGTAATAAAAACAATCGAAAAAAAAAAGAAAACAAATACAGTAGGATAGAAAATGTAATTCATATCAAAAAAACTCGGTAATGGTAGTTTGCCGCACATGTGCAGCTCTCTTCTTAGCTGCTCTATCTCTCATTTTTTTCAATAAAAAAATGTCACTTCCAGTTGTTTCCGGTTGCTGCTCTATGTATTGAAGTGCAACATTTAAAGCTTGGAAACCATCCTTGTGCAACACTTTACTGTCTGTCATTTCTTCTTTTTCTTCTTCTATATCCTTCTCACCTTCATCTCTATAAATCTGAAGTACGATTTCTTCGTCACTTAAGATATCGATGGTGAACTGGCAATAAGTCCTATCTCAAAAAAGTAAATTGGTCAGGAAGCGAAAAAAACGTTCTTTTTTTAATTTAGAATTTCCGAAACAAGAAAAAAAATACGATGTTTATTTTGTAACATATACTTAAATATAGCAATAAATATTAATCACATGCTGAACGTGTATAATAGCAGATAGGACAATTTAACACAATAAACGGAAAATGCCTGAAATTTCAGATAGGACATATTGCCAGTTCACCATCGATATGCTCTTCATCGTCGCTGTTAATCCAGCTAACTATTTCATCTAGAAAAATAAATTATGATAATGTAAAATGTAACTTACACACTTCCTAACTTACAAACCTGGAGTAACATTTTCGCATCCTGGTATGCTAGTCATTAATTCTTGTAATGTTTCTGTCTCTTCCCTCTTGCTCACGTCAATTTCAACTTGAGCCTCGTCCGTTGTCAACAGTTTTCTCCAGTTTCGATTTTTGAACTTTTGATGTCATTCCAGGCTGTGGCAACTTTATAAATTACATCTTTAATATTTATTTTTTTTAAACTATCGACCACAGTCAATCCTTCGTCTGTATTTTCTATAATGGACTCCAATAACTGTCTCCTGTAATTTCTTTTCAGGGTCTCCAACACTCCCTGATCCATAGGTTGAATCAGAGAAGTTACATTTGGGGGGAGAAATCTAACTCTTATTTCGCCACTCTGAAGTACCTCTTCATTGCTGTGAGAAGGTGCATTATCAATTAATAATAATGCTTTTCTCGGTAATCCTTGCTCACTCATATAGTTTTCCACATTAGGAACAAATTCATCAAAAAACCATACTCTAAATAATTCAGAATCCATCCACGCGCTTTTTTGGCTTTTGTAATAAACAGGCAGAGCATTAATTGCAACATTTTTCAAAGCCCTCGGTTTTGCTGCTTTTCCAATCAGCATAAGTCTCAACTTATGCAATCCGGAAGAGTTGCTGCAAGCTAGAACCGTGATTCTTTCCTTACTTCTTTTAAAACCCGGAGCTGATGATTCTTCTCGATGGGCCAAAGTTGAAGCGGGTAGCATTCTAAAATTCAGGCCTGTTCCATCACAATTATTATAAATTTGATGATGCGGTGACAGATTTTCGTCCTCGATTAGTTTAATTATTTTTTTCTGGAATGTACAAACAGCAGTTTGATCAGCCGAAAGTTTTTCCCCGCTAATTTTTAAATTACGAACACCATATCGTTTTTTCCATCGATCTAACCACCGTACGCTAGCAGTAAACTCTTCTTCTTCCTCAGTTTTAAATTCTTGGTAAAAAGCAAGGGCTTTTGCTTGTAAGATCGGACCCGATATAGGAGCTCCTCTTTCTCGTTGTTGTGTGAACCACAAAAACAAACGATTTTACAAAAACAACGACCTAAAACCCGAAATGATTGTGATCCCGTGATACCCCTTTCCTGTCTATTTGGTTCTACAATTACTAGCCGTCATATTTATAATAATAATAATAATAATAATTTATTGGTGTGAATACACATTTAAGTGTTTACACAAGTCAAATCAAAGTAAAAATTATTGGTACATTATTTCGAACCACAGTAATATAGCTCGATAGTAAAGAGAAAAACATCAATTACACAGTTTGATTACAAACACGTCAAAAAAAAACAAATAAAACACGGCTTAAAAGGCAAGACAATAAACTGAAAACACATTAATTGTCGATCCTCAGTCAGAGCCCAGCCCAATAGTCAGATATCATTTACATGAGTGAAGGTTGAAGAAAGGTATTCCTCAAAGCTATAGAAGGCTTTAGATGTCAAGTAGTTTTTAATCCTTTTCTTGAAGGTTTTCTCATCTAGAGTTCTAATGTGAGCTGGTAGAACATTGTAGAATTTTATGCAATAGTATGATGTACCGGTTCTGGCCCTCCCAAGCCGAAAATAGTCCGGCAGTACATTCAGATTGCCCCTTGTTGGGTAGCTATGCACGTCGCTATGCTGAGTAAACAGGTTATAATTTCGCTTAATGTATATAAGACATAATAGTATATATGCTGATGGCAAAGTCAGTATTCGAAGGCTAGCAAATGCCCGCCGACAACAGTCACGATAACCGAGACCAGCCATCACACGGACACACCTCCTCTGGACACCAAAGACCTCCGCAGCATGAGCCGAATGACCCCAGGATAACAATGCATATGTCATGACTGATGCAAAGTAGCCATGATATGCTGCCATCAGGACCTCCCGTGAGACTACCCTGACAAGGTTACGCATCAGATAAACGATACTAGCCAGTCTGGCCACTAAGTGACCTGTGTGCTCTCCCCATGTAAGCTTAGGGTCCAAATACACCCCCAGAAATTTGACAGATTTAGATGTTGGAAGCTGGGGTGTGATATTCCGAAGGCTGAAGTTCAGATTTTGGGTCTTACATACATTTAAGCTTAGTGCATTTGCAGAAAACCAGTCAGTAGCCCTCGACTGCACAGTACACACAGCATCTCTAATATCTGTTGGTGGTCTGTAACTTAGATATGTAGTAGTATCGTCAGCGAAGAGTATCAGACCAACATTCGGATGGAACCCGACTATGTCGTTCACATACACCAAAAACAGAATTGGTCCGAGCACAGAGCCTTGTGGGACCCCACGCTGAACGTTTCTGGGTACAGATGAGCAACCTTTAAAGTCCACATATTGAAGCCTATCATACAGATAACTCTCCAACAGCCTCACAGCATCCGTCGAGAACCCATAGTGCTCGAGCTTCTCCAAGAGGATACCGTGAGACATGCAATCAAAGGCCTTGGTAAGGTCATAAAATGAGGCGTATGTGTCAAGCCCCTCTTCAAAATTTTCAGTTACCTGCTTCACCAGATGATCTATAGCAAGTGTTGTGGACTTTCTGGTACGAAATCCAAACTGGCAAGGAAGAAACAACCCATCCTCAAAATAGTCCATCATCTGATCCTTTAGAACAGCCTCAAACACCTTAGAGAGTACGGGAAGTATCGATATGGGGCGGTAGTCATCACAATTGTCAACAGAACCTTTGTTCTTAAAGATGGGAGTAACCTTCGCAATTTTTAACATCGAAGGGAATACACCAACCGTTATTGATTGGTTAATGAGATTAGTTAACGGATAAATTATTAGATTTTGACGTTGTAATCCAACCGTTCCTGCTTGTGCTTATATGCTTCAAATTGTAATAGTATCAAATTCAAAAGAAAGATGAATCGGGTCTGCTTGAAATGCAACTCTCCGGAGGACGTTGCTGAGCACTTTAAAAAGGTGACGAATGGAGATCACACTGTGAAGACCTTCCTTCGTCTCCTCACATTTTATCTAATCCACGGAGGGGGAACATTGGGGAGGCCAGAGGCTAGGGAGCTGATCGGCTGTTACACCCGGCGCAGCGGGAATCTTACAGAAAGGTACCTGAAAAAATTTGTACATCTGGCAATTACACACCAGGACCTGTTGAAACGGTTGGGTGAGGGGCCAGCGCGCTCCACCAATTTCCTCGCGCGGTTCAATAGTTATGAACGGCGAAAAATTCGGTGGGGACGCTTATGGGCCCTAGTCCCTGGGGGTGCCAGCAGGGATGTGGCCGCGCCTTCCAGAGAGGAGGCGCCCACACCACCTAGGTATGAGCATTTCATTATAGGAGAAGGGCCCCCCTACGAAGATGAAGCAGGTACCTCTGGCCAAAGAACACCGCCTCAGCCAACCGTTGTCCGGCGCAGGTCCCGGTCGAGGTCGCCGCTGCCATCGTCAACACCAGTACGATCGCCGGAGACTCGTCGATCGGCCATGCCAACCGCGGCGCTCCAACCGGTTCCAGGACAGGCGCCCGTGACGCCGCAGTCCACCCCCCAACCGGTCGCCGCAGGACCATCCAGCATAGTTAATAACTACAATATTAACTTTTATAACGAATCTGGCCCCTCCACGGGTACGCAGTCACCCCCCCAACTGGTGGCGTTCGTGATGCAGTTCCCCCCCGAACTGGTTCCAGGACCAACGTCTCCAGCAGACGGCACCGAGGCCGCCCCCCAACCAGGACCTTCAAGCCGTCGAGAGTATAGAAAGACCCGAGCAAATAGATTACGCAGTGAGTTCAAGCGGGAATGGTGGCGGAAACAAAAAGAGCCACCTCAAGAATAGACAGAATAGGCAGGAAAGATAGCTCCTCCAAATTCCCTTCAGCATATCAAAAACACATTATTTTATTTTTCGTTAGAATATTAAATTTGTAAAAAAAATAGACGGCCATATTGGATCCACCATTTTTTAATAATTTTTTCAACATTGCAGTTTTGCTTAGCACCTGAAAATCCGTAATATATCAACTTTAGTAAGATTGTGTTTAAACTTTAAGTTTAAATAGAAATAGAATAGAAATAGAATTTATTGAGCTTTAAATTACACAGCCAAGTCCTAAGAAATTACAATAGAAATACAATACAATATTATCAAGTACAAAATTATGTCAGTCTCACATTAAACTGCCCTATAAAATCATTTGTCTGGAGTTCATATCCGTGCTAAGATATTCCTCCACTGTGTATAAGGGGTGGTGCAATAGCATCGACTTCACTGCTCTGCGGAACTCATGCTGCGAGTATGATTTTGTACATTGTGGAAGTTTGTTATAGAACTTGATACACCAGTAGTTCAGTGCGTGCTGTGACCTGGATATACGATGAAACGGTATGCTGATCTTGTCATAGCTTCTCGTATTATGAGCATGGAAGAATCCGTTTTTTTGAAATTTGTCCTTGTGCTCATGTACGTACATCACACAGGCCATTATATACATGGAAACCACTGTGAGAATATTCATTTCCTCAAATAGTTTCCTACAGGACTCTCTGTAACCTGCTGATGCCAGCAGACGAATTACCCTTTTTTGTGCCAACAAGATCTGTTGTATCCTCGGCGAGCTCCCCCATATCAAAATTCCATAGTTCATGATGCTATGAAAATGCGCATAATATGCAGTTAATATTTAATATTTAATAATAGTTAATATTATGGTAAATATTTTTTTGTTTATATCTATCTATTTGGATCAAGAGATCTACCATATTCTTTTCGAGCAGTTGTCTAAGTCAAGCAGAACTTAGTTGTACCCATAACATCAATAGATGAACCACTATAATTATTTAGCTTTACATTAGATCTTGAGATGCTAGCACCTACATCAAAGGCAACTGATTTATTTATAATGTTGACCTCTGAACCTGTATCTTGTATCTATTTTAAATTCAACTGGTTTTCCTTGGACTTGTATTAATATAGACCATTCTCGAATTTTATCTACTCACAAAGATCTCTCCTTTACTAGTGTTTCAACCAGGAATCGTTCTGTTTCATGTTCTTCATCTGTTATTTTTTCATCATCACATACAGTGTGTATATTTCTGTAGCGACATACATTCGCGAAATGATTATATTTTTTACATTTATTGCATATCTTTCCATGTGCAGGGCAATTTCTATAATCATGTTTAGTACCACAAGAACAACATGCTCTTGAGTCAGCATTGTCAGATTTGTAATCCTCATTATACGGTCTGACATTTTTTTCATAACTTCTATGCTTCATCCCATTAAAAGTCTTCTTTTATTCCTCAACTTTTTCTTTATCTTTATCTTTCAAATAATTTCTACCTTTTACACCTTTTCCACCATCATATTTCTTTACTGCAAGTACGTTACTTTCTTCCATCAGCTGCTTCGCTTGTACTTGGCATAGTTCAGATGCTCTACAGATTCTAACAATTATCCAGATCTAAATTTGTTTCACGCAACAGTCTGTCTCAAACTGTTTTATCTATTATGCCACATACTATATGATCTCTGATAAGGCTATCTTTGTGTACCAAAATTACAATTTTTACTCAGCATTTTTTAGATCAGTTACAAATTTATCAATACTTTCACCTTCACGTTGATTTCTTGTATTAAATAAGTTTCTGTTGACTGTTTCATTTGATTGAGGTATGAAGTGATCTTCTAGTCTTTGCAGTACCTTCTCCCAATCCTTCTTTTCAGTATCGGTAATCTCTAAGGTATCATAAACCTCTAGTGCTTAAGATCCTATCGTATGTAATAAAACAGTGACCTCTCTCTCCTGATATAGCAGTATTATCTTTAGTACCTGATGCATTCATGTAGGTATATTATGAATCTTTGTTTCCATTTTTTAAAATTCGTACCAATATCTCCCACAAAGAAATGTTCATCAATCTGTTTAATTGATTCCATTTTGTAATAATTATTATTAAAACAACACTCGTGACAGTAAAGGTTATATCTACATTAATTGTTATTATCCACGAAACAAAGTACGTTAAACTGACGTCGCATAATTCACGTCAACTTGTCGTCATTTTTTAGTCACATGCCGTGACATCGACGTGTCTGACGAAAAATCACCAAAATATCACGTCTTTTTAACCTTGCCTACTTGTGATATTTACTAACACCTGTATATGCCCCGGCTTTAGCAAGTAAGGTGGCAGAAGACTTACAAAAGTAATGTCTTGCGTATAGATTGTCATTCAGTAACTTCAAATAGTCAGCTATTTGTTTTTGCATGGATCCCAATTTATCAATTCTTTGGACTGTACATTTGCCGTGTTAATAGTTCGAGAAAAATGAAGGTTTTGTCACATTAACTGGACGAAGGTCCGCATATTTTTTACATATTTTATATAAATTGCCAGCCACGGTAAATTTGGTTTTCATGTTGGGCGCAGTTATTAAAAAGGCTGATCCTAGGTCTTCAATGTTTTCCATATTCATGGCATTTATTTAGTTGGTATGACAAGCGCCCATCATTCGCATGATCAGTGATACCTTAAAAAAATAATATTTATAGTCAATGCCTCCTATATTTAACAAGCCATGCTGCTAAATCTGACAACACCGCATTTAGAATCACGGTCGGCTAAATCTCTAGTTGCGTTCCGTTTTCTCATTAGTTAGGATTACTCTTCTTTTCATTGGTCAGTCTATGGCTGTATTTTTAAATACGAATACAGTCCCAAAAATGTTTGTTAAAATATGGGTTGTATTTAACAGTCTAGCAAATTTACCCAATCTTTTCATACAAAAAAATACTTTAATATTAAAACATTAATATACTTAGAGAACTGAACTAAAATCGTTTAGATTTTTTTTGTCGCCAGCTCTCTGATAATAAGCAAAAGGCAAAACTAAAGAAAAGTAAAACAACAAAGATACTGTAGTTACATAATGTATTTCATAATCATACATACATACTAACAATGATACTATGACTTATAATCTTCAATAATAATTGTAAAAAAAATCCATTTTACGAATAATCATGATCTAATAACGGATTAGAGGAAATATACATTTCTTTAAAATTACTTTTTAAATCTTAACTTATCTCTACCGCTTCGGAAGCAGTAGGTTTTTTGTGAATAGCCTGGGTTGAACTTTTCTTTTTTTTTGGGTCGAAAAGAATCTTTTGTTTTACCAATTTTTTATTTGAAGGTTCATTGCAGTTAATTGGAATAAATGACTCATTTGAACTGCAAGGGTAAATCAATTAATATATCGATTGTATCCAAATGACTTTGAATTTGTGACATTACTGCATCATCCAATGTATTTTTATCCTTATTCTGCAACTTAGGCATTGTATTTAATACTCGTGCAGAAAAATTTTGTCTCACAGTGTCCCATTTATTAATGTTTTCTTTTGCCGAGTCCATATCGCAAACACTTTCTTCAAAAATAATTGCCTCAGGTTCTGGCATTTGCTTTTCTTTATAATAAAACATTTCTATATAATGAATGTGTTTGCATATTGAGTTACTAATAGAAAAGTCATAACAGGTACAAGAATATGTATGGTAGCAAATTTTACAAGTATGACACATCAAGTCACAACATACTTCATTTCGAAGTTTTTCTACGCAGTATGTATCTTCAGTTTCTTGACTGGCATCTTATGCTTAAAACACATTATCTTATCTTAAAAACACATTACTAACAAAATACATAGATTTATTGTGTTTGTCAAACTCAAGGAAAAAATTAGATGATTCAGCAGCTCTATGCCGCAATAAAATGTTTTTTGAATTAGTGTGTTTACCTTTAATTTATTAACCTATCGACATGTTTATCCCGAACATATTTTAGGGGCACATGCAAACTTTTATCTAAGCGTTTTACTTTTTTCCCATCAAAATAGAAATATTTGATTGCTTTGTGCGTGGATTCTAATCGCATATTTGTGTTTATTCCACAATTGGCTCTAAAACAATATGCCCACTTTTTATAATTTAAACTATAACTCTTTTGGAAATAAACTTTAAAGTCATGAGTTTCTATATCCAAAAGCATTTCTGAAATATAATTTTCCAGGCATTGAAGAAATAAATCGGCACTAGTATTCTGCTGCAAACACTTAATGACTTTATACACTGCTGATCGTTTTTCTTTATTACTAATTTTTGATAAATTTTGTTGCCATGCACGGTCAATGTGCCAAGAGCAAAAGAGTTGTTGATTGGCCGGCCCCATTGTACTGCACCAAGCAGTGTAAAAAGTTGAAACAATGTCGGTCATAAACACTTTGGCAGATACTAATCCAACATTGGTTTTGATCACATTAAAAAATAATTCATAAATGTAAGTGTCCTTTCTATTGCTAAACATAAAAGCTACTGGAACTCAGCCACCACCATTCAGTTGTTAACTCAAAATCGTAGTTATTTAAGCCATGCGTCCCATCTAAAGCAACTATATTGCTTCCAAATTTCTTGATGATATTTTTTCGAAAATCTGTCATTATAATTTTAAACAAAAATCTATGATACACAACTTATATACAGGGTAAGTCATTGATATGGGAAAGCTCGATTGCACCTACACCATTAAAGATATCGAAATGAACCAAAAAGTACTCTAATGGGAGGGTAAAGTACAGTTTGTAAAATTATTTTAAGATACACAGGATGGCCCAATATCGCTGTACGCCATACAACTTTGTTATTTTAAATGGGACACCCTCTATATTATTACATCTTCAGATTATTTGAGAAAAGTAAAAAAGAATGGTTTGTAAAGTTGAAGTTTGTAATGAGCGATTTATAAGTTATAAACAAATGAAAATCGCGATTTTTCATTTTCAAAGCAGCTTTTATTAAAAACAGCTCAAGATAGAGGAAAACGGCGTACATGTTCCTATCTTAACTTTTCAAGCGGTATCCTATTGGATGGATGAAATTTTTATACAGAGTGGTAAAAAATTTGATTATTTTCATCACTCGGTATAAAAATTTCAGCTACATGATAGGATACCAAATTAAAAATTAAGATAGGGACATGTAAACCGTTTTTCCATATCTCGAGCCGTTTTCAATATAAGCTGCTTTGAAAATGAAAAATCGCGATTTTCATTTGTTTATAACTCATAAATCGCTCATTACAAACTTCAACTTTACAAACCATTCTTTTTAACTTTTCTCAAACAATCTGAAGATGTAATAATATAGAGGGTGTCCCATTTAAAATAACAAAGTTGTATGGCGTACAGCGATATTGGGCCATCCTGTGTATCTGAAAATTATTTTACAAACTGCACTTTACCCTCCCATTTACAGCACTTTTTGGTTCATTTCGATATCTTTAATGGTGTAGGTGCAATCGAGCTTTCCCATATCAATGACTTACCCTGTATATACAATTATTTTCTTCTTGCTGACATTGCTTAACCCACAAATCAACTGAAACTGAATCATTATCATGCTAAACTCCCTCGGAAATATTAATATGGTATGTTTTTTTAATATTTTTAATATCCTTCCTGGTAATTAAATCTTCACGACTTGGATCTTCCTCATTCAGTTTGTCACGATAAGAATCTAAAATCCTAAAAAACAAAATAATAATAATTATTATAGTAAAAACTGACGAATGTTTTGCTACAGTTGAATATTAGCGAATGAATGCTTTTAAAACATTGGTGAATGTTGAATTGAGCGGCATAACTATTACTTGCCGGCGCAAAAATTCAATGGTACCTTGATTCAATCAATTCAACATTCACCAAAACATTTACTGCCTTGATGGTGGTACTCCCAAAGTTAATTTAGAGGCTACTATTGATTGATCCATCTGCGGAAGTCTTATTATGTTGCAAGTCAAGTGCATGACCATAGTGTGTTTAAACAAAGCTCACATATAATTTTTCTTCTTCGATTACCTTGATCATACTGAGGCAATATCTATTTAACTTGCGTGATCCTTGGCTTTTGGGAAGTTTTTTTATTCAAACCTTCGGTTTGAACATTTCCTGAAAGCAAATTGAAATTTTTAAGTAAAGAATTATAATTTTACCATAATTTTTTTAAAGAAATACAGTTAGCATTTATAAAGCTCTTATTTATTTATTTATTTATTTATTTATTTATTGAAAGATAAACGGGCAAAGCCCTTTACATTACAACAATAATTACAAATACAGAAAGTAAGCAAGGCAACAAAAATAAACCTATAAATTAACATATTAGTTGTTGTTACACAAGCAGAAAAAAAAAAAACTCAGTGATATCTCATAATGAGCTTTGCAATGTTTCTCTTAAAGCTATAGAGAGTATCAGATAGTCTGAGTTCAGTCGGTAACTTATTCCACTCACGTCTCAATCTATTAGCGGTAGCATAATGCACATAATTTCTCAGGGAACACACCTTCACGAGCTGCTCGAAAAGAATATGGTAGATCTCTTGATCCAAATAGATAGATATAAACAAAAAAATATTTCAAATCAATAAACTTAAAGTTTAAACACAATCTTACTAAAGTTGATATATTACGGATTTTCAGGTGCTAAGCAAAACTGCAATGTTGAAAAAATTATTTAAAAATGGTGGATCCAATATGGCCGTCTATTTTTTTTTACAAATTTAATATTCTAACTAAAAATAAAATAATGTGTTTTTGATATGCTGAAGGGAATTTGGAGGAGCTGTCTTTCCTGTCTATTCTGTCTATTCTTGAGGTGGCTCTTTTTGTTTCCGCCACCATTCCCGCTTGAACTCACTGCGTAATCTATTTGCTCGGGTCTTTCTATACTCTCGACGACTTGAAGGTCCTGGTTGGGGGGCGGCCTCGGTGCCGTCTGCTGGAGACGTTGGTTCTGGAACCAGTTCGGGGGGGGACTGCATCACGGGCGCCACCAGTTGGGGGGGTGACTGCGTACCCGTGGAGGGGCCAGATCCGTTATAAAAGTTAATATTGTAGTTATTAACTATGCTGGATGGTCCTGCGGCGACCGGTTGGGGGGTGGACTGCGGCGTCACGGGCGCCTGTCCTGGAACCGGTTGGAGCGCCGCGGTTGGCATGGCCGATCGACGAGTCTCCGGCGATCGTACTGGTGTTGACGATGGCAGCGGCGACCTCGACCGGGACCTGCGCCGGACAACGGTTGGCTGAGGCGGTGTTCTTTGGCCAGAGGTACCTGCTTCATCTTCGTAGGGGGGCCCTTCTCCTATAATGAAATGCTCATACCTAGGTGGTGTGGGCGCCTCCTCTCTGGAAGGCGCGGCCACATCCCTGCTGGCACCCCCAGGGACTAGGGCCCATAAGCGTCCCCACCGAATTTTTCGCCGTTCATAACTATTGAACCGCGCGAGGAAATTGGTGGAGCGCGCTGGCCCCTCACCCAACCGTTTCAACAGGTCCTGGTGTGTATTTGCCAGATGTACAAATTTTTTCAGGTACCTTTCTGTAAGATTCCCGCTGCGCCGGGTGTAACAGCCGATCAGCTCCCTAGCCTCTGGCCTCCCCAATGTTCCCCCTCCGTGGATTAGATAAAATGTGAGGAGACGAAGGAAGGTCTTCACAGTGTGATCTCCGTTCGTCACCTTTTTAAAGTGCTCAGCAACGTCCTCCGGAGAGTTGCATTTCAAGCAGACCCGATTCATATTTCTTTTGAATTTGATACTATTACAATTTGAAGCATATAAGCACAAGCAGGAACGGTTGGATTACAACGTCAAATATGACGGCTAGTAATTGTAGAACCAAATAGACAGGAAAGGGGTATGTCAAATGTACCGGCTCTTGGGATTATTGGATAAAAAAATAATCAATAAAAAATGAGTAAATTAGCTAAAACACTAGAATTTATATAAAATTTTGAAGTCAAAAAAAATTACTGCGACATTCAATGAGAATGTCTTCTCGTGAATGAGAACTTCTTACGAGTGATATACTATTGACCTTTATTTTTAACTTTAATATTTAGACAAATATGTATTTGCTTACCAGATCTGTTGCAGAAATAATATTTTATCGTCTTATTCTTAGACTGTGATGCACTTGAAAAAAAAATAGTTGGAGTGATTTATTTTTTCTACTGATTTTTTTCAGGCAAAAAAGTCTAAAACATTAAAAAGATATTATTTTCATTCATTGGACTATATCTACTTACTAGTATAATAACTTATGTTATGTTTACCTACCTTCCTTGTTTGAAAATTCCATCTCCTCACTTTCAATCCTCTTGTTATGTTCCTCAGTTAAATGAGTTTTTAATCATTAAATAATTAATTTAATGAATTAATTATTTCGAAAAGAACTATTACAAATTTATTCTAAACACTTGTACATATATTCTGATTGATCGTAAGAAACAATCTTCGGTTTTAGATTATGAACTTTTTTCATATGTTTATTTAAATTGGACCTGTTGGAAAATAAATTCTTGCAAACATCGCACATTTCGCCCATTGCAATTAATAACACAGAACAGGAACAGGCGATACTAATTATTAATAATAAGTAATACCGAGAGCCAAGAATTAGTTTTGTGTGATTAAATCAAACGTGGTCTGTATCAAGAAGAAAGAATAAAATATAATATATTTAACACGTTGGCTACCATATGAATCACCGGTGATGCATAAGAAATGGTTGCCCATATACCAACATAATTTAATAACTTGATCTAGGTGAATCACATGTGATCCCCACTTTGTCTATATGTTAGTTGGTTAACTTATGTACCATAGCTATAACCATGAGCCCGCTCTAGGTACCAGTAAATTTTGTCATCCATTTGAATAAAACTATACAGGATATCACCGGTGATACGCTTGGTGTACATGTGAACTAATACGTTTGGGCACCGGTGATACATGTGGTATGTAAGAGCAGAAACTTCCCTATAGCCTCGGTAGCCAACGTGTTAAGGTTAATAATAACATTCAATTATAATAATAGGGGAGAGCGGGGATAGTTTGGACATTTCTGGTTTCTTGGTCAATATTTTCACAATGATTTTTGATTAAAGTCTGATAAATTGAGATTTAATTAATTTACTATTTGTCTTCACACTGAATGTATTATTCATAACAAAAATTAATCCATATAGCAATAAAAAATAATTTAACACAATAATAATTTTGTCCAGAGTTACCCCACACAAAGGGATACTAATGGACATCATATAAAATATATGACAATACTTCTAACAAAGAAAACTTAGAAACAGAACTTTGCTTAAACTTATGATAAACTATATTCCTGCAAGTCCCGGTTTAAATATATCATATTTGCAAATCTGGCGCGCGTATCTTCTAGGGGTTGGGGTAATTTTACTGCAACATCTTCGAAAAGCACAAAGGAAATTTCATTTGTTTGTTGGAACCGGTAAGATGGAAAAAGCCTTTTAAAAAATTGCACTTCATAGCCTTTAATGCATTTTTCAATTATTTTGCCTATGAAATGTCTAACATCGCTGGATTTCTTTCTATAAACTTTTATAATTATTGCATAGTCTCCGTCTACTAAAGTTTTCGTATTATTTATAACATCATCTGAATCTCCAAAAATTTCAATTTCATCGCTGCTACTGTCTCTGGTACTATATACTTCATCCTCGCTATCTGATGAATCCTCTATCTTTCTTTTAACTGTTTCAACTTTTTTTAAGTCAACTTTAACAACTTTTTTCATTTTGCTCGCTATAAGAGCATCTTTTTCGGGAGTGTCAGTTGTTATGATTGATTTCTTTTTTGGTCTTCCACGTGTAGAGATTTTTCGTGGAGCTGCCTTTGGATAAGGTCTAACTACTTCTGGGCTAATAAAGGCTTTGTTTTCGGAATTTGATTGATCGAGATTTTTTTGTTGATTTGAATTTGATTTATAGGCTTCCGAGTTTTGTAATTCTTTAGAAATGCTAGTCGACGCAGAACTATCCCTACTGGGGATCTGTATATGATTTACAGCATCATCAGGTGGTGCTTGACACTATAATAGGCGATCTGTTACAGAGGATGACAAAAAATCTTGTTCTGTAAAAATATTTTTGTCAAATAGCGAAATACCCGTACATCGAAATCCAGATTTAATATTTATCGGGGTAGCTGCCCTATCCCAAGCTACTGAGCATATTTGGGGAAGATCTAAGATACTTAAAGTAAGTCCAGGATTTGTCAGCATCCAGGCATCTGCCCCTTGATTAAAAAAATGCTTGAATGGACCGAAAACTGTTCGATCCAGTGGTTGAGTTTTGTTGGATGTATGGGGGGGGGGGGGGGAACGTCAAAATCACAATACCATTAGCCCTACAGTATTCAATTGATTCAACCGATACATGTGATTCGTGATTATCCAAAACGAGTAAGATTCTGTTTTCCAAACTACAGCGAGTGTTCCTTACTAGATGTTTCAAAACTAATATAAAGTTTTCACACGTCATCCAACCCGACTTATAGACGAGTCCCAAAGCACCTGTTTGAGACAATCCCTGCATCATTTTGCGCTCATCAAATCTTTGTCGTGGAAAAACCCAAACAGGTGGAAGTGCTGTGCCATTGGCGCAAATTATTCCCACTTGGGTCACCAATTCCCCTCTTTCTCTAGAAGTCACTTGTCCAATTTGGTGTTGGCCTTTCTTTCCAACCACTTTCTGAACTCGTTGGACAGTTGTAATACCTGTCTGTAAAAACATAAGATACAAGTCAAATGAAAGAATTATTAGAAATCATAACAAAGCAATGAAATTTACCTTTAAAACTACACTTTCATCATTAATTACAGTTTTATCCTTAACTTCTTTACTATCATCTATGACATAATTTTCTTCAATAATAATTACACTATCATGACTTACATTATTTACATACTCATCCAATTCGTCATTGTTTGTATTATTAGTACATCCTACAATTATTACTACATACTACAATACTACACTAATGTAGTATTCATCAAATTATTTATTTTATAAAGCGACACTGCATTATTTTCATTATAATCACTTTTATTTCGCCTATACTTTGGCAAATTATTTTCCCATGTGACTCTCCTTTGATCTCTATCTTTACTTACATTTTTATTATTTTTTAATATCATAGGTCTAATAAATCTCCTATTCGTAACATATTCTGATCCCTCTTCTACTCTAAATTTATATTTACGAATACCTATTTTCGTGACTACTTGTCCAGGCAGCCACACTGAATCTGGACTTAGTTGTATGTAACCTTTCATACCTGGCAAAAGTTCTTTTAATTCTTTAACCACATGTTTTCTATTATAATACACTTCTTGATTGTTCTGTCAAATTGATTATTCAAAAAACGTCTGTATCTATTTATGTTAATAGCTTTTGGTTTTAACTTATTAGTATTAGTTGGTAAAATACTTCGTGTATTTCTCGACATCAATATTTGTACTGGGGAGCAGCCATTTACTATCGGTGTATTGCGATATTGTAACAGAGCCATGTGTATGTCTCCGTTACTTTCTATTACCTTTTTCAACATTTTCTTAGCTGTCTGAACTCCTATTTCTGCTAAACCGTTTGATTGCGGATAAAGTGGTGAAGAAAATTCATGGTTGAAATTCCACTCCATTTCGAAGTTCCTAAATACCTCGGAATTAAACTGTCCTGCACCATCTGATATCAAAAGTTGAGGTATATACCATTTCTAGCAAACATTGCTTTCAATGCTTGTATTATTTTGTGGCTGGTCATATTATTATTCAAATTTTCGATTTCTATATACTTTGAATAGTAATCAATTACCAATAAATATTTATTTCCCCGTATTTCAAAAATATCTGCTGCCACTTTATACCACGGTATATTAATAATTTCATGTGACATTAACGGTTCTCTACTCTGAGAATTTGCGTATTTCTGACAAATTACACAATTTTCTATCATTTGCTTGATTTCTTGCCTCATCGTTGGCCAAAATACCGATTCTTGTGCTAAACTCAAACATTTATTAAAACCCATGTGTGCATATAATGTATTTTACCTAAAATATCCGACCTTAATTTCTTTGGAATTAAACAACTGGTCCCTTTATATATTATACCATTGTTAATGGTTAGTTCACTTTTGTACCTGCAATATTGTCTGACTTTATTATTTAAATTTCTGCTATTATTAAAAGATTATCTTTCTTTAAAAGATTGGTCATTGGTTTAATCTCGCACGAATAATTTTTTATAAACTTACTTACATAATTCAAGATTCCTACTAATCTTTGTACATCTTTCTTCGATTTCGGAGTAGTAATAGTTATTTATTATACAAGAGAAAAAAGTGATAGATTTTAGCTCGAGATGTGATTTCGTCCCCGACGCGTTTATACTATAAAAAATTCAATCATGTGCGATTTACCCTTATACAGGGTGTCCCAGCTTATTCGAAGCGGTCTCTGTAGGCCAAACGATGGACTTTTTCAAAAAACTTTTTGAAAATTCAAGTACAGAATCACAATGGCCATAATTTAAAATTATTTTGGAGTATACAGAGTGTCCCATATGACAGTGGCATATCAAAGTTATGTTTTTTTAAATGGAATGCTCCTATGTTATTGCATTTTTAGATTGTCTGAGAAGAGGAAATAAGATTGGTTTTTACAGTTGGTGTTTAAATTCAGAAGTTTTTGAGTTATAAACAAGTGAAAATCGTCATTTTTCAAGTTCAATGCCCTGTACAACGAAAACGGTTCAAGATAGAGCAAAACGGTATACATGTCCCTATTTTAACTTTTTATGTACTATCCTATGGTGTAGAAACATTTGTACACTCCCCCAGTTCCTTCATAGTGAAGGGGGGGACCATTCCCACTCTTTCTTGAGGGTATCGCATTACCTCCTGTTGTGGGAAGAGCTCCTCCATGATTGACAGTCTAGTCTCTCCTCTTGGCATGAAAAGGGGGGCCTCGCTCGTCAGTTGTCTTCTGACGACCTGGAAGCCATGACCCCAGATGTCCTCCTCCAGTTCGTCGCACAGCCGAGCCCAGCTTTTTTTCTTCGCCCTCCTTATGCTCAGCTTAAGTTGTCTTCTCAGCTCCATGTAGGCTGTTTCCTCTTCATCCCGGGCTGCTCCTTCTGTGCATCTTCTCCTATTGGCTTGTAGTCTCCTCGCACACGTGCATTCCTCCCTGGCTCTTTCCAGCTCTTCCGACCACCACTGGGTATTTTCTTTTTTGACGTGTATTTTTATTGTCGCCCTATCTTGCGCCGCAATGAGCATTTTCGTAATGCTTTCTGGTGTTTCATCGGGGGTGTTATCCTTTATCTGCTATTGCAGCTCCCTCGTCATGGCTTCATACTTGATGTAAATTGTTACGAAATTTCCTCTTCTGGGTTTCCCTTGGCCTTGTGATATCTCGAAAGTTATATATTGATGGCAGCTCATGGTCTTTTCGCCCAACACCCTCCAGTTTTTTATTACGTCCGTCATGTCAGCCGTCTCCATAGTAAGGTAGAGGTATGACCTCTGCCGCCCCTTCACGAAGGTTGGCAGAGATCCATCGTTATCAGTTCTTAGGCCCTTGGCGGCCATCCAGGCACATAGGATGTCTCCTCTCCTGTCCTGACCTGACCTGACCCGGAAATGAACGTCACGAAAACATATACATACATGTAAAAATATTACCGAGCCCGTTTCTTGCACGTACCCTTGCACAATAGTGAGAATCGGGCTTTATGTCAAATAGGCTGAAGAAAACCAAGAGCGAAGTGCAATCGATCGTGGTTTTTCGGTCGGTATTTCAATTATAATTCGGGCGATATTAATGCGTTATCTTAACATTAATGCGTTATGTTTACGGAATGCAGTGAGTTCTCAAAATGCCGAGCTGTGTTTGGCTCGAAGCAGAGGAAACTCGAACTTTGCCTCATCGCATGGGGAATGTACCTCATTAGTTAATTGAAAATAGCAGTATAAAGAACATATTTAAGAGAAAGATATTTAACATTCATTCAAATTTATTTTTCTTACAATGACCTCAGCTATCGCTTATTGAATTTTTTTAGGGGGTGATCCTGAACCAATTTTAAGTCAAAAAGTTCATTTGAATTGTTTTATACTTCGGAGGGTTGTTTGTGTGCCAACTGACAGGTGGAAAAAAAATTCATAGTTTTTTAAAACTATTTTTTTTTTAAATCTACAAAGTTGATGACTTTTAAAGTTTATTATGATCTCGTTTTATTTTATATGATTTTTTTGAATTCAAATGTTCCTATAGTTTTATCTCCTTTATGCATTTGTATGATCATAAACAGAACTAGAAAATTTATTTAGGTATTTTAAATTTTATTCTATGATATCCACACTTTAATTATATTATTTACATAATGATAACTGTATTCTTTTAGAAGTATTAAGAAAGGTATACGATTAGCAATAAGAAGCAATCTCTGATATTAAATTAATTATTGCACTCTTTGTTTCCTTAATTTATGTGTGTGTTTAACTTAACTTTGATCAATCGCCATTTGATCCGGTGCGTTTTCACCACACAAAAGATGGACATACCAAATAGGCAAGTAATAACTTCCGGTACTTACAATTACTTACCATGGGTTTTATGAAGGCCGATTAGCGGGTAGATATCTGTGACCGTTTTAAAGAAGGTATCGACTCTTAGTGGAAAATGAAACAATTCAGTTATTGTTGGTGTGAAAGTAATTTTAAAAATTATTAATAAAGGTCATTTATTTTGACGTCGATACTAGCTTTATAAACTGTCACAGAAATCTGCCCATTACCCTTACAACTTTCATAACAACCACTCTTAGTCCACAGATTCCAAACATTCAGGAAACAAAGTGTATCCATATGAAACACAGAATCACTCAACATGATCACCATATCAATACAAATTCTTCTGTGGTATTGTATTTTTAAAGGTTATATGCGAAATACAGATCAGAAGAATTAAGAATCGCATATTTTCATTTTATTTTTTATTCTCAAAATGACTCGACTATTCTCTAGTCAGTCGTAAAAACTACTCTCAAATTCACTAAAAGAAGTCCCAAGTCAAAAGCCTCAGTTGTTCAAGATACTGAGGCTGGGTAGACTACAGATTTTGAACGACCCACTAAAAGAATACTATTTAGGTAAGATTTCTTGGACTTTGAGGCCATTTGGTTACTCCTCTTGAACCTTAATGAGAAAGTCAACTCTTTCATTCTACAGTTGGAGATTACACCATTCAGTTTCATTTAAAATTTTTAACTAGTCTGATATGTTGATCGTGCTTGGTGAGGACTGTATTTTCATTTCTATGTTCACAATAGTAGGTACAGTAATATTTAACTTTCATTTAAGAATTAATTTTATGAATCTGAAATTATATATACGGCACAAATTCTAAAAATATATAACTATGAAGATAATCGTAGTAGAACGATAGTAGTATATTGAATAAATTGAGAAATTTGGGCTGTTATGTCGATTGGGCTAAAGAATTTCTTTTAGCTTGTTGATGTTAAATATTGCTATTATAATGAAGTAAATATTGCTGGTTTAAGTGATTAGGTAGGTATATCTTTCTTGCTTCAATGATGTTTTTATTTTTAACCTAGTTTGGCCGTATTGAAAAAGAGAATACAAATATTCTCAAAAGCTCAACAAGCTATAAAGAGTATTGTTTACCTAATCGATAAATCAACCGAAATTCCGCAAATTCTATTTTATTTACCTATGTAAGTTGACTACTTATATTTTGAGTATTTTTATGGAGTAGGGTCAAGTTTTCAGTTTTTACGTTCCAAAATAGTGGACAATGTATTAATTATTATTATTCAAACACTGTTTAGACTTAGTTTTCTGTGATAGATATTTTTTACTTTTATCTTGTAAAATTAACTTTAAACATTTTGTGATATGCAACTCATGTAATCAGTCACACATTGTATATTTCCATTTAATAAAAATCTTTAAAAAATGTTTTATTATTATTGTTATATTTTTCCCTTACTTTGGTTCGATCTATAATTTAAAAAACACTGTACAGTACTTACACACTAATTTTGCAATTTAAGTTTCACTCTGACTTATATCACTAATAGCAACTTCATAAATACACGCTTTCTGTATTACCAAGATCGCCTTCTTATGTCTGGGAAATCAACTTTGAGAACAAGTTTGTTCTTGTCTTTTCAGTTTCTATTCCCCAAACATTCGATGAGATAATAGCTTCTGGACACCCTGGATGGCTTTTTCCAATAAGCCTCAAACTTTCGTTTTTACGGCAGAGATATGTGGACATGCAAGCCGTTTTCCGATATCTTGACCCTTTTTCAGTGTAAGCTGCTTTGAAAATGGAAAATTGCTATTTTCATTTCTTTATAACTCATAAATCACTCGTTAGAAACTTGAACTGTTAACAACATTGTTACTACATTTTCTCAGACAATCTGAAAATATAATACTGATTACTGCCGTGTTAACCGTAAACGCTGTAAGTGACAATTTTCTCATTTTCGGCTTATTAGATGTTCTGATGGGAACTTTGTATTCTCTATCTATTACCATAAGCGAAAACGCCGTATCTCCATCCTAACAGCTATAAATCGCTAATTTAGTTCGCCGTATGTGCAGGTTTCATAAATTCTCTACAGCATTTTATCGTATGTTCATTTTATTAGGGAAGTTTGCCGTATCTGCATATTATGTTTACATTTATTATGAATAAATGTTAAATAAATTTAATATATGAACTGACGTATATGAGTAATCCTGATTGAAAATGACCAAGTAAGATACAGTAAGATACATTTTCAACTATTATCACAAACAGAAGCGTTGTAAAATGCAAACTTTACCTCCTTCCAACACTTACCAGTAGCTTCAAATTGTGTTCAATTATTACAATTATTAATAATAATAATTAGTTATTTAGACCTGGCGATGCACGTAGTGATTTTTTTAAATCCAGATATCTCAGAAACGGCTCAAATCAACTCTTACCACGTATGCCTTTTTTCCGTATCTCTAGTTCATGCCCGTCTCTTGAGTCCCGAAGTGTCGACGTTCAGGCATATATGCTGATGACTTTGTCGTTCTGATTTATTTTTTATTTATTTTATTTATTTATTTATTTTTTACAATAATATGTCATTACAACAGGGTTTACATAGACAGACTGACATAGAAAGTCAGTCTACTGGGTATGCCCTCGGACATAATGCCTAAGACAATCATGAACCGCTCTGCTTATAAGGTCCTTCTCCCGGGAAGAGACGTGTAGGAGGACAACAGAAATGAACTCTTGAAAGCAGATTTCAGTTGGTTCACCGATGGATCCAAGACATCCACAGGAACTGGACTTGGGGTGTATAGCGCTGGCTCGAAGAAGAGAGTCTTCTCGAACCTGGGCTTTCATGCAACTACTTTTCAGGCCAAAATCTATGTCAGAGAGCTATGTGCGAAGTTGCAGGAAAAGATTCACTATCAACGCAGATCAATAAAGATATTTTCAGACAGCCCAGTGGCTCTAAAAGCCCTTAGCTCCAGCCACTGCAAGTCCTAGTTGGTCTGGAACTGTCAACCAACCTTGAATGCTCTAGCAAAGAGCAATGAAAGTAACTCTGATCTGTATTCCGGGCCATGCTGGATATGGAGAGAACGAACTTACCTTGTGGCACCTCTGGCCAGGAAAGGTGCCGAATCCGAATTTACCGGACCAGAACCAGCATTTGGTATATCACCGGATATTGCCAAAACAACAATACGAAATTAAGCTGAGAGGGAAGTCCTCCAGCACTGGCAAAACTTACCAAGATTGAACCATTCGAAGGCCTTTATAAAGGGTACTTCGGAAAAAAGGACCAAAGAACTATTGAAGCTTAACAGGAAAGAGCTGGAAGCCCGAATAGGCCTGTATACTGGGCACTGCAAGCTGAATCATCATTTACACAGGATGGGTTTAATGATCAGCGCTCAATGCCACCTGTGCTTACAGCAAAACACATCCTATGAGGGTGTCCCGCTTTGGAAAGGACCAAATTAGAATTAGGAGAAAGAAAATACAATATTGAATCCGGTAGTTTGGATTCTGCAAAATCTAACTTGTTAATATAAAATGAATTCCTAACATTTAGAAAGTAATAACTTTCGTTTATTAAAAGCACAGTTCAAAAATTGCATTTAAATTGTCACCAAAAAATCTCATTGATTAACAAATGAGTTGCTATAAAATAAGCACGAAAAATTTAACAAATAACAGTTTTATTAAAAAATTTCAGTAACTATATCACAATATTTATTATATAATAAAATAAAGAATGAGTCACTTATATTAAATACATTTAGGAAAGTCATGAAGATTAACAAAAACTATTAATAAAAATATATTGAGACCCAGATATAAAAAAGTCTACCTTTTTTGAAACAGTATTAAATCCTGAATGTCTTTAATATGACTATTCACACTGTATTTTAATACTTTAATGCTATAAAATTATATATTTTTTACTGACAAATTAAATTACTTTAATTAAATTCTTAATTAAAATAGCTTATGATTAACAATATGCTTCTGTTAATTTAACACTGATTTTGATGTAAACAAAAAGCCTAATAATTTTTGTTGTATTTCCAATTAACGTTTCTTCCAACTTTATAATAAAATCATAAGCTACTTTCAATCAAAAATTGATTTGAAGATACAGTGTAAGATCTTTATAATAAATACAGCATCTATATGTAGTGGAATTGTTCGTTCCATTATTCTTCATAGAACTGCAAAGCATCTGTTCCTACTTACAAGGGATGAAAAAACATGTTCTTCAGTTCAGAGTCGCAAATACGCTTCACTTCTTCTGTAAAAAATCACACAAATTTTACAACTCTAATAGAGAGAAAGAAATTTAGACAGGGTGATTATACAATAGTGGTAGTGAAAATGGTGCTGGTTTTGAGAAAAAAGGTGCAAGTTTCAGAGGTTTCGGAGTAGGCTCTGACACAAAGAGGTTTTTCTTGACTTAATCCACTCTTTACAACTAACAGCTCTTGATTTTTTTAAGTTAGAACAGTTGTCAAAACATTCAAGAACGTTAATAAAATAGGCACTCACTTTATCGACATTTTTATAAAAACAAATAAAATCAGTAATTGTAGCATTGGCCGGAGTAACGTTGTAACTTACATTTTTACAGGAGGTGTAAAAAATGAACCTTGCAACATTATTGAATGGATAGTTTTCTTTTGGCGATTCCTTAAATATCATTTAAATATGGTTAAAGGGAAATCATGCAAAACTTATCATTTTGGTGGAAGCATTATGCCTATTTAAACCTACCAACTGAAAAAATCACTCCAAAAAATTATGTAAGTTACAACGTTACTACGACCAAGGCTCCAATTAATTCATTTAAGCGATGAAGTGCCCTCCACCCTCCTGGACACATTTTAATATGCAGTTTCTCACTTCACTAAAAGGGCACTGTGTAACTGTTGCCCGGAGTATCGTTTATCTCAACGAACTTCTCTCGATTACTTGACTTGACTTCACTAACAGTCTCACACAAAATATCGAGTCCTCAAATGTAAATCACATTAAAGCTTGCAGAATCTGGCTGGCTAGGGTATTGGTGTATTACGACAGATAAGTCGATCTTCACAGATCTCTTTCACTAAATCGGTTGCTTCGGAAGTTTTCAAACCAAAATCCTTGTTCAACTTTGGGAACTCACCGCATGATATTCTAAACCATGCTAAAACCTGCAAAAAGTCTTGGTGAAAACTGTAAGTTTGAGAAAACTATTGACAAAAATTTTACCTGCCAGGAATGCCTCCGAGAAGGTGCTGCTATATCACTGGATAAAGATAAAAGTGAGCACCTTTTCTAAGAAGCTTGTAAACAGGTGCCTACAGAAATATTCCATCCATGCAATGAGTTTGTTGAGGAACTATAAGTAATTCTTGGGTTTCACCACATGATAATTTTTCCAGACAGATCTAAAGAGAACATCCAAATTCCATGAAGTTTACTCCCATTGCAAAAATAACTTTCAACTATTATTAATTAATAAAAAAATATTCAACTATAACTAAAGAAACTTACAGTTTCCACCAAAACTTTTTTGCAGGTTTAGCGTGGTTTCAAATATCATTCAGGTTCCCAGAATTACAAAACAAGAATTTGTTGGTTTGAACACTTCTGAAGCACCCGATTTAGTGAAAGATCTATAACGATCGACTTATGTGTCGTAATTAATACGCCGATACTATAGCCAGCCGATTATGCAAGCTTAAATGTGATTTCTTTCTATGCATTTACATCGAGGACTCGATATTTTTTATGAGACTGTTAATGAAGTCAAGTCAAGTAATCGAAAGGAGAAGTACGTCGGGATAAACAATACACCCGAGGAACAGTTACAGAGTGCCTTTAGTGGCGTGAGAAACCGTGTATTAAAATGTGGTAGGAGGGTGGAGTGCACTTTACCCATCTCTTAAATGAATTAATTGTTGATTTTATCTTATGTGTTTTATAAAATTGTCGATAAAAAACCTCACAAAATCAAAAGGTGTCAGTTTAGAGTGTATTATAAATGATACACCAAGTAGTCCTATTTTCATAGCGTCGGTGTATCGAAACGAAGACACGTATATGTACATTTACACGCTAAAACGACAGGCCTGGCCTGGGAATGGACATTGTACTGCGAGTTTTGGCCTCCTGTCTATCGAAATTCGAAATTTTGTTATTTGTATTCATTGCCTTGCAATAAGTACCTTTGGAAATACATTATGTATTTCCGAAGCTGTGACTGTGTGTTTGGTTACTTAGAAAGTCGAGACTAAGGATATATAAGAAGAGTTCGTTTAGTAAATTTTATTGTATTATATAGGAATCAACCGGTAAATGAAAAAAAAAAAAATTCTAATGCATTTTGTTGAAGCAATATCTGCAGAAGAAAGGAGTTCCATCGCAAGTGTCGCAAACAGTACCAACTTGTGATGGCATCTTCTTTCGGCCATCTACGATTTTACCATGTTTACCATATTTCCGGTAACATTGCTTGTAACATTGTATGCCCAGGCCACGTGTATAATTTTTGATACACGCTATAAATATTTCCAAAAAATACAGAAAAAAATTGCAGAAATTAAATTTATATTAAAAACCGCTATTTAAACATAACAGCTGAGACAGAAACACCCTTGGCCTGTGGGACCAAAAATTGTTTTTTCACTTTGGCAGTGAGAGTGTTAAGTTAAGACAATCCTCTTTAAATCACGGCCTACTCCAATACGTGTTAGTTTTCGAACACCCTTTACTAGCATCATGTAAGTATCTGTTGAGGTCAATCAATAGTCCTTCTCTTAAAATTTATAAGTTTTCAAAAGAAAATTCAGAAGGAAACTGGCTAGTTTCAAATGGAAAAAAAAAGTAGAAAATGGAAAACCTTTATGGAAGAAGAAGAAGTACAATAAATAACAAACAAACCAATACATAGGACGTCATAATGCTTCACGCCTCACCCTGTATATTCAACTGTTTGCATTCAGATGCATTTCTATACAGTTTGTCTACTAAATAAAGCCTTACCCACCTGTGATATCGATGAGATTGGCGTTCTTTTGCTGCAGTATGATATAAAACTCCTTGCTGTCGGATGCCCTCGCCACAACCCAGCAATCGCTCACAGTTTTAACAATACACTCCCCGGCACCTTTTCGTTCACTCTGACGAGTAGCATGAGTGTCGGCGATGACCCTGAGCAGGTCCCTCGGACAAGCGACCTGACCCGGACCGCCTCTGCCACCGAGGTGTGCGGTGCTACGATAAGCCTTATCCAGGGGGCTGAAGTAGATGAAACGAGGTGCGTTCTCCGCTAGGCTAGATGGAGTTGCTACCTGACGCTGGCAATACTCGGCTATCGAGGTAACTATCGACGGAAGAGTCGGGCTCATGTAGGTGTGGAGATCTTTGAAGAGATTCTCAGTTAATTCCATTGCCACTGAAATTGTAAAAAAATATTACAAGTCGGACCATTTCAAATTTAACACCCTCTATATCACTAACGAATTACATTTTACCAAGGACTACTTGGCTCATTCTTTTTCTTTAGACCTAAGGTAAATATCTACTGTGTGCCTCATTCTTGAACACACCTCTGTATCTTGTATTTATTGTACTGTGGGTCTAAGCAAATACACTAGACTATTAATACGTCCAACTCCGGCAATTTTACATGCATTTCGAAGGCAGCCGCTGTGGCAGCGCCATCTAGTGTCGCGAGTTGTAACTAACACACTGCACCATAGTGATGTGCAACAGATAACAGTATCGAGTAGATATTGATACATTAGTCACAAGTATCTGATACGTTGAGTTGATTACTTGATTACTTTTGCTTGCTTGATACTTAATCATTATACCCAGACCCCGGACCCGATATTTCTCTATGGGATCGTTGAGTACCTACTGACTAGTTATGCAAGGCTACTTCGGTCCTCTAAGAAAATTAAAAAAAGTAAAAATTTCAAGCCAGAAAACAAAAAAGGAATAATTATAGGTATACTTGACTCTTTAAAAATTATAAGTAATAAAATCAATTCAACATCAATTCTTTAGATATATTGCTTTCAAGATGGGTAGAGGATTTGGAATCTGTGATCATGATTACTCAGAGCTTGCTTTCTCTCTTAAATTAGAGTCAATTAAATCTCTACACATTTATCATGACTTATATTTTGTTAAAAAGGTTGACTTGAATCTCATTAATAGCAATAGTGTTAAGGCACTGTTTGATAGGCGTGAGGTTCCCTATGATTTGCGTTTTCTCAGAGTGGTAAAGGAAGATATTGCTAAAAGAAATTTTATTTATTATTCATCAGTACCGCGTTTACGGCGCAAATGGAACAAAATTGTTATTTCGTCGGGGATTGATGGTATTCATAATTTGGGGGTGTTTAAGGGGAAACTAAAGGAACTTGTTAACCGTTATTTTTGAGGAATACGAGTATGTACTTTGATTTGTTACTTATTTATAAGAAATTATAATTTGTATTGTTAGAAATATTGTATTGAAAAGGGGTTCACCCCGTTGACTTTGAATAAATAAATAAATAAAAAAAAAAAAATAATAATAAATTATTATCAAATAAAAATGTAAATATGTAACTGTATTACATATGTTAGCATCGCTGGGAATTGCAACCGATTGCATCATCTGTCGACACTGGGCTTCCCCGCAGTACTGGCCGTGACCGTGGTGGCCGGTGAAGGCGGGCGATGCGGGAACTCGAGCAACAGCAGCAGCAGCGAGCGGTCGCGCCGTGGAGTACCGAATATTTGCAATACGTGGAGTACCTACTTGTCTACCTACTTTAAATAAAGTCTTTTGAGCTTAGTCTCTCATCTTTTATTTATTTTTCTATTGTTAAACTTAATCGTTTCTAACATCAGAAGTGGTGATAAAAGGACCTTCCGCGGCTTTTGTTGTGGTGTGGTGGTGTCGGGTGCATCGGAACGTTTCTGCGCTTGTACCCTGGGTCTCGTCCCCTTGACGGGAAACCATGTCTGGGCATCGGGACCGTTCTCATCATCATGGTCGGCGACCAGCGGGAGATGAAGTTGAGGAACCGGAGCCCCGGGGAGGACGCGATGGAGTGCGTGGGCGTCGACGACGTCGCCGGAGCAACACCCGGAGCCCAAGCGGGAGCCCTCGCAGAGCCAGAGGTAGGAGTTCTGGCAAGAAGGAGCGACGGCGACGACATCACTCTGGGTCTCCTCCGACACGTGGGAAAAGATCTCATTCCCATATTTCCCGGTCAGCTAAGCGGCGACGGTCCATCCAGTCGATGTCGCAGTTGAGCGAAGCTATACTTCAAGGGGTGGATCGTGTGATTCGTCACAGGGAGGTGAGAGAAAACAGAGAAATGGTAAGTGGTGTCACTTCTCTCGTGAATAACATTATTGCAGAATTTGACCCTTTAAATCAGAATATTACCGATTGGTTGCATGCCGTGGATGAATATTCCGAAATTTATTCATGGAACGATAAAACAATTTGCCATTTAGCATTAAATAAATTACGAGGCCCAGCTGAAATATGGTATAGAGCACTTCCTTCGCGTAATTATACTTGGTCCAAGTGGAAGGAAATGCTCAAGCGTAATTTCATTCCGAAACGGAATTTACATCACATGTTGGAACAATTAATTAATTGCGTACCAAAATTAGGTCAGACCCTGTATGAATACACTTTTGATAAGTTAGCTTTAATAAATAAACTGAATTTACCTATTTCCGCCGAAGATCAAGTCAATTTAATAATGGGTGGTATACGTGACGAACAGATTAAATTCTCAGTCGAGGCTGCTGGGATATCCGATCCGAGCGTATTAGCTGGCCATTTTAAGGTACTTGATGAAACAAACGTGAACAAACAGCTGGCTTCTCATCATGAATCTTCTACCGCAGCGACCTTGGTAAGTGTTAGTGAGGACGTAAAAAGAAATTATTCTCGTTCAACCACTTCAAAGCCAGAAATACAACGAGCTAGTAAATTCAATACTCGTTGCTTCATTTGTAAATTACCAGGGCATTTCCGGAAATCATGCCCAAATAGGAAGAGACAAGTTAGGGCCATAGAATATAATGTAAACTTTGCAGGTCAAGGATCAAATGAAAAGTTTTTCAAAACCATAATTATAAACAGACAAGAAATAAAATGTTTTGTTGACTTTGGAAGCGAATGCTCATTAATTACTAAACATGCTGCTGCGAATTTATCTCTGAAGTTGACTTTAATTGAACGACCAATTGCTTTAACAACTCTTACAGGCTCCAAAATTTCATTGAAATTTTTCTGTCAAGCTGAAACCAGTATTGATGGAGTAATGAGAAATATTGAATTCTATGTTTTTTTAAGATTGCGTAATGGGGGTTGAGGTGTTAATAGGACAGAATTTTACTGAGTTGTTTGATGTCGATTATAATAAAAGTGGCGCTCAATTATTATTTACTAACGGAACTGGTAAGTCTGAATTTAATACCCAGAATAAACCAGAGCAAGTGAACATAAATGTAGGGGTTTGTGAGCCAGAAGCTACTCAAGCACTCGTGAATCTTTTAAAACAATACCCCAGATGTACGGCGAGGAATCTGTCTGAGGTTGGTATCACCCCAGAAACCGAAATGGAAATAAAGCTAACAACTAATCAGCCGATTGCCCATAGACCTCGCCAATTCTCTGATTTAGAGAGGGAACAAATTAGGGAAATCGTTGATGATTTGCTAAAAAGCGGAATAATTCGGGAGTCGCGTTCTCCCTATGCTAGCACCGTTCTTTTGGTCGCAAAGAAAAACGGGGAAAAGCGACTGTGCGTCGACTATCGCGCTTTAAACAAAATAACTGTACCTGACAAATACCCCCTTCCCTTAATTGAAGAACAGTTGAGGCGCCTCGCGGGATTTAAGTATTTCACAAGTCTTGACCTGTTCTCTGGTTATTATCATATTCCAGTTGCTGCTGAATCCATCTCCAAGACTGCATTTATCACTCAGGACGGGCACTATGAATTTTTACGTTGCCCCTTTGGTTTAATGAATGCGCCGGCTGCCTTTCAGCGCATGCTGAATACAGCTTTAGGGCAACTTAGATTCAGTAAAGTATTAGTGTATCTCGACGATGTGCTGATACCCAGTCATACAATTAACGAATCTTTGAATATTTTGCGTGAAGTGTTGGACATATTCAAGGTCAATGGGTTAACTTTAAATTTAAAAAAATGCTACTTTCTACAAACCAAAATAGAATACCTTGGCTACGAAATAAGTGATTCAGTGGTTCGACCTAGTCAGAATAAAATTAAGGCTGTGGCACAGTTTCCAAAACCAACAAATGTTCATGAATTACGTCAATATTTGGGACTGACGGGATATTTTCGTAAGTTCGTCTTAAATTATGCCGCTAAGGCTAAGTCTCTCAGTCAGTTGCTACACAAAAATACCCCTTGGACGTGGGAAGGTACACAAGAAAAAGCTTTCCATGAATTAAAGGATGCTTTGGTGCGTGCACCGGTGTTGACGCTCTATGACCCAGGCTTGGAAACTAAATTATACACCGACGCTAGTCGGTGGGGTCTGGCGGGAATATTGGTGCAGGTCCATAGCAACTCAGAAAAAGTGGTGTCCTACTTCAGTAGACAAACTACGACTGAAGAACAAAAATATCACTCTTACGAGTTGGAAGCTCTTGCGATCATATCCTCTGTCAAGCGGTTCAGACAATACCTTTTAGGGAAATTTTTCACAATAGTAACTGACTGTGCCGCAGTCAGAAATACATTTTCAAAAAAGGAAGTAAATGCTCGCATTGGACGTTGGGTGTTGGCATTGACCGAGTATAGGTGTCAGATGATTCATAGGCCTGGTAAGCAGATGCAGCACGTTGATGCATTGAGCAGAAACCCTGTTAGAGAAAGCAAGGGAGTGTTTGTCACTGTTATCTCAGAAGAGAATTGGTTGCTTGCTGCCCAACAGCACGATAAGGGAATAAAAAAAATAAGGGATGTTTTGGAAGGTAATTGTCCACAAAATAACAAAGAAATTTTTCATAATTATGCACTCAAGGAGGGAAAAGTATATAAAATTACTAGCCGAGGGTTGAGATGGGTGGTACCAGGGCCGGCCAGATTCCAGATCTTGAGGATGGCTCATGATGATGTTGGTCATTTCGCTTATGACAAGACTTACGAGTTGGTGTCAAGTAAATATTGGTTTCAACATATGAGACGCTTTATAAAAAAGTATGTACGAAATTGTTTAAGTTGTATATATTTCAAGTCATCTTCAGGGAAACCTCCCGGGTATTTACATCCAATTCCAAAAGTCCCCAAGCCGTTCCATACCATACACATAGACCACCTTGGCCCATTTATTAAAACCAAAAGTGGTAACACTCAAGTTTTTGTGGTAGTATGCGCCTTTACAAAATTCTGTTTAATTTATGCTCTGAAGAGTGCTACAACAAAATTAAGTATTAAGGCATTGAAAGATATGATCAAGGTAATGTCCCCAACAGAATCATTAGTGATAGGGGCAGAGCTTTCACTAGTCAGGAATTTCAGAATTTCTGTCAAACCATTGGGACTAAACATTATTTGAATGCGGTTGCTCTTCCTCGCGGAAACGGGCAAGTAGAAAGATATAATAGAACCATTTTGGATTCTTTAGCGACCATGGGGGCGAAAACAACCGATAACAGGTGGGACGAAAATATCTCTAATATTCAGCTGGGTCTAAACGGAACAATTAATAAAGCCATCGGTGTGACGCCGAGTGAGGAGCTGATGGGCTGTCGCGTAGTAACTGAAGGGCAAATGGCATGTAATGATTTGGATGTTGTAGATGTAACTGAGATTCGTGCTCGTATCGAGGGACATAATTCCCAGTACCAGGTAGAACAGAAACGGCGATTCGATTTAAGGAGGAGTAAAGCACACCCCTACAACGAAGGTGACTTGGTTCTAATTCGTATCACCAGTACACCGGCTACAGGTGGCAGCAGGAAACTCTTGCCGAAATGGCGTGGACCCTTTCGAGTCACCAAATCGTTGGGTAATGACCGATACGAAGTATCAGACATCCCGGGCAGTCATCGTTCTCGGCTCAAGTATAAGGGAGTGGCCGGAGTCGAGAATATGAGGCCGTGGATCCACTATGAATAGTGGGTTGTATTAGGGAATGGTTGGTAAGGCATTCCCTGGACAGGTTAAGATGAGTCCCGGTCGGACTGGTCCCGCTGTTGATGTGACGGTAGGTCGTAAGTCCTGGAGACCGTCACTGCAGTGAGGGGTTGTCATCTTATCCTGGGGTCGCTGAGAGTATATGGGCATTGCATTGATATACTTGGTGGCCATTAGTTTAAGGTAGTTAAGAAAAGTTCATAGAAACATGATTTTATTTTACGATTTTATCAATAGTTTATTTAATTATTTTGACCTTGATTATACGAATATATTTGTGTGTAATATTAATTTTGATTGAACTTGGCCAAGTTGAATTATTAATTTCAGCTGTAGGTGAGCACTCGCCCGGCTGCTATGAGATCGCTGTGGAATTTTAATATCGACACTATAAAAGTCTCCTTTGGAATGTTGTTGAGTTTGAAGTAATTTTAATTTCTTAATTTCCGGTCTCGATGCGAGTGAGGTCACTCGTTGCTGTCAGGAGAGGCCGAATGTTAGCATCGCTGGGAATTGCAACCGATTGCATCATCTGTCGACACTGGGCTTCCCCGCAGTACTGGCCGTGACCGTGGTGGCCGGTGAAGGCGGGCGATGCGGGAACTCGAGCAACAGCAGCAGCAGCGAGCGGTCGCGCCGTGGAGTACCGAATATTTGCAATACGTGGAGTACCTACTTGTCTACCTACTTTAAATAAAGTCTTTTGAGCTTAGTCTCTCATCTTTTATTTATTTTTCTATTGTTAAACTTAATCGTTTCTAACACATATAATGAAAAAATACTTGAGATGGAATGTGAAATAAGCAAAAAAAAATTTTTTCATTTACTTCAGTCTTGTAAGAAAAAAAAAATGAAGATACCTACATAGGTATACGTACCGAACCGAAGTACGGACAGAGATGCAATAATAATAATAATAATAATCTTTATTAGCCCAACAGGAACACCCATTTACAGGACTACATACGAAAATAGATACAATATGGTATCTTGAAATAACAATTTCTTATAGTAACAAAAGAAAAAAAACAAAACAAAAATTCACGCAATTATGAAGGATAACAATAAAGGTAAATAACAAACAAATAACCTAGTCAAAGTGCCATGCCATGGAATCTGTCCAATGCAACCCGTTTGATAACACCCAAACTTGAGAAGTTCAAATCACAAAACTGACACACGCCATTGAAGTTCGAACACATAACACTTATAGGTGATCTGGCAGATAAGTTAGTTCTAGCCAATTTCAGGTAGAACATATTACTACCCCTCAGGTTGGCCTGAGGAACAGCAAAATTTATGTCACTAAGAAGCGCAGGGCAGTCGATCCAGTTGTGAATCAATTTATAAAGAAAAACAATAGAATTAATTCTCCTTCTATCACACAAACTTGGCATATCAAATGCCTCCAGGAGCAAACCGTAGTCAATTCCTCTAGGAGGGTAAACACCATCTTGCCTAAATTTCAAGTATTTCAGGAATTTTCTTTGAATCCTCTCCAGCAAGTTAATATAAACATGGTAAGTGGGATAGAAGATCAGAGAACAATACTCTAGCTTAGATCGAACATACGTAAAATATAGGATCTTTATCGTAGACATGTCACGAAGAGACCTCGAGTTCCGGACAATGAATCCCAGGGTTTTGTTGGCCGATCTAGCCAAGGCAGAGATGTGACCACTAAATGACATTTTGCTGTCAAATAAGACACCCAAATCCACAGTCGACTCAAACCTCCCCAAAACTTCATCCCCAATCTTATACATAAACTGAAAAGGATTTCGCATTCTTGTGTAAGACACAACCTTACATTTGGAGACATTCAGTTGCAGTCTGTTAATATCGCACCACTCCAAAACGAGACCAAGCTGGCGCTGGAGCTTGATGCAGTCAGCAAGGCAGCTGATTATAGTAAAAATCTTCAAGTCGTCAGCAAAAAACAGAGAACGGGTTTCAATCACATAACTAAGGTCATTGATAAAGATAAGAAATAGTAATGGCCCTAAATTCGAACCCTGAGGAACACCTGACGTAGCTCTGAAATTGCCCGACTTGAATCCATTGTATGACACATACTGGAGTCTCTCGGAAAGGTAGGAATCAAAGAACAATACAAATGAAGATACAAATCCAAAATCCACCAATTTGCTAAGGAGCACCGAGTGATCAATTCGATCAAACGCCTTGGAGAAGTCAGTGTAGATGACATCTACCTGACCCCCAGGCTGATCTATAACATCAGTTGTGAACTGGCTGAAAGTGGCCAAATTGGTGACCGTGGATCTGTGCGGCATGAAGCCATCTTGTAAAGGAGAAATCAAATGTCTCACCGACGCAAAAACATGGTTATAAATAAGTTTTTCAAATACCTTAGAGAATGTGCACAAAAGAGAGATTGGTCTGTAATTCTGCACCCTAGTTGTATCACCTTTCTTTAGTATGGGACATGTTTTGGAAGTTTTCCAGCAATTTGGAAACACGTGAGTTCGAAGCGAAAGATTAAACAGGACATACAGGGGATAAGAAAAAATAACAGCACAATCTCTCACGAGAAAGGATGGAATCTGGTCCGGACCACTAGTTAGCCTGTCCCCCATTTTTTTGCACTCCCTGGCGATCGCATCGACGGAAAAATATGGCAAGTCAACACAGTTAGAGTCACCACTGGCAACCCCAACCCGGCCAGCATTGGAGCCAGGAAGATAAACAGACTCGAAGTACTCAGCGAAACTATCCACAATGTCTTGCGGTTTATCATGTGCACGACCATCACTATCAATAACAGCACCTGGTATTCTACTGCCCTGTCTACTATTATTTATGAATGACCAAAAACGTTTTGGATCTAATTTAACAGACTCCTCCATTTCAGAAACATAATTTTTATAAGCTGATTTAATCTGATTCTTAACCACCGATCTAAGAGACTTGTACTGTTGATAATGAGACACGGAATTGCTCTTCTTATATTTGGAGTAGTACCTCTCTTTGCTTCTGATGTTATTAATTATTTCGTGATCAAACCACAAGGGAAAACGTCGAGCTCTGCTTTTATAACGTGGAACATGGGAGTCAACACAGTTATACACTCTTGAATAGAATTCATCACAAGCTGTGTTAACATCATTAATTTGTTCGAGAAAAGACCAGTTTATGCTTAACAAATCGTTATATAACGCTGGAAAATTAGCTCTTTTGAAATTGTAATCCTTCTCAAGTCTGTTTGCTTCAAAGTTCAGTGAAGTTGTCTCAAATCGGCATGATAACAGCAAGGCCGGATGGTGACGATCCTCCGGTATTACCGATTCATCACTTCTAATAACATGACATGCAGTATTAGAGAAAACTAGATCTAATAGTCGATTATTACGGTTTAATATATTGTTGCATTGACTGACATCAGCAAAGTTAATAAACTGATTTAACACTCCAGATTTAGCATCACCATCAGGCCCTTCACAAAACATTGGTACGTTAAAATCCCCGAGAAGAATCAACTTCTCCCTATGTAGACAAATCCAGTGCTCCAATGACTCAATCAATGACTCATAGTGATACAGAGAGGTCTGAGGCGGAATGTAGATGCATATTATATTAAATTTTGCAGATTTAAAGGAACACTTGACACCAACTGCATCCACAACCGGAGCTGCACTGAGCACGGATGTCAAATCAATACTGACCGCACTAACACACTTTTTTACTGCAAGAAGTACACCACCTCCACACTGTTTGCTGTGAGCTTGTAAGTTCCTGTCGCATCGAAACACATTAAACAGACTAGGGCACAGCTCTCCATCAAGGATGTCATCCTGGAGCCGTGTTTCAGTGAATGCCAGTACATCATGTTGACTTGAAGACAATGCGAGGTAGAAATCCAGCACTCTAGTTCTAAGTCCATTTACATTCTGGTAGTAGCATGAAATGTCGGTGTAGTTGGGCCCATTTAGTTTGTTGAGACAATCTTAGGAATGCCACCTACATGCCTGATTCGCAGGTCAGACTCACCCGCTTTCAAACGCCGGTCCAGCTCAGATTTCACAGTCTTGTAGTATTCAATCTGACGCGGAGTCCTGTCGTAAGATATTCTAACTCCATTATACTGATCCATACCAACAAGAAGTTTAACTTTTCGAATGACCTCATGTACCGTTTGTTCAGTTGGTAACGTAACCTTAACCGGACGGGGTCTAACAGCATTTTTATCAAAACGACCGAGTCGAAAGCATTTAATATTATTGAGATCAGAGTCCCGAGCCAACTTGTTTAGAAGACCTGTCACAAAAGTTCTCTCCTGATCGGATCTTTCCTGCTTATTCTGAAGGCTAGATTCTTGCAAGCCAAACACAATTACGTTCAACTTTCTCCTGCCGCGCTCATCAATCTCAGAGATGAGATTTTCATAAGTTTCACAGCCAACAGATTGAGGTGATGCAGCTGATGAGGCATTCGGTTGATTGGAGAGTGAACGCATCTGTTCTTCAATCTTATCAATTTTGGCTATTAATTTAGGAATTAATTTAAGCCCATTTTCACACCCCTCACATAAGAACTTCAACCTTCTATTCTTCAACTCAAGACATCTCACCTCGGTCGCGGACAGTCCACTGCACCCATCACAGTAAAACTCCCCGCAGCTATCACAGGTGAACAATCTGGAATCTCCCTCAGAAGAATCACATTTAGTACACTTACTCATTCTGAGCAAAAAAAGAGAGATCAGGCTCAATCAAACTGATAAGGGAGGAATTCCCGTCTCTCCAAGATAAACAACAAAAAAGAAAAACTAAAAGAACTTATCAAGTATGATAACCTTATCAGAGAGGCTTCACAAACCAACCTGGAAATATCATTCAGAAATTCTATGAAGACTACTTTAAACCACCAAAATAGCACTGAAGCAGCTATCCAAAACAGAAAATTTTGGATCCACTAGATAGGAAAAACTCAGTTGAGCCAGTATCGACAATTAGAACACTTCAAATCTTGAAGAACACCACTTAAAAAACACTTTAACCGAGAGAGCAAAATGAGTGTCTGCCTTGCATTCAGTTACTTTAAATAAAAGTGATACGCAATACAAGATACAAGGCCATATGGGCTAAAACATCACGTGGAACAAGGAACTATGATTATACATAATTCAGTTCCAGCACTCCAGGAGCAGGAGTTTATAGTAGAGATACCGTTCCGAGGGCCAGGGTATGCGTGTCGCGATTACGGCTCCGCTCCAGTCGGCGATGTGGCTATGGCTAAACAGTTCCAAAATACCGGTATTTTGTCGCGGTATTTTTCTGTCGCGGTACCAGTTGGATTGGAACGGTTGTACTCTTCGGTAACAGTATTTCCCATCTCTATTCCGGGCCCAGTAGAACAACTGTAGCTGTCCTCGAGCCGCCAGGTTCGCTAGTGTCGCCTCGCTGCCGGTTTTCAGTCGAAGTTGGACGTATTATAGTCTAGCGTATTTGGTCTAAGTATAAAGTTTGAAACAAAATCAATAATTCCTTTGTGATGTTTCTATGGAAATCACTTTTGATGTCATTGGTTTTTGGCCATCATAATTTTTTTCATGGCAACCATTTTGAGGAGAATATTATTTTTATTATTATATTATTATTAGACCTAAGATTAATTATAACTTCTATAACTTTGAGGAATACCTCTCTTCAGATTTTACTGATTGACATTAGCATGGACTCTGGTTGAGGATCGACAGTTTGAATAACGTTTACTGTCCTGTGTTTTTATTAATGTTTTTATTTATGCCATTTTAATGTGTTAGCCTTTGTAGGGTGTTTGTATATTGTATTTCTACATTTTACTGATTTTAGTTGTCCGATAATTTTTACTAAAATGTTGACTTGGCTTAAGTACTTAAATGTGTACTGAAATCAATAAATTATTATCATTATTTTCATTGTGTTACAATTATTATTCTTCAACTCTGTTATTATACGTAGCAACCTAACTCTGCCTTCTTCAAGAGGACTCCCATTTACGACATCTTCCGAAGCAAGGTCAGTTGTAAGTTTCTTTTTCTTTATTGAACAGTCATTCATCCAAGTGCAAATCATGTGCTCTGTGATTAACTTTGAATATATTTTGACTTGCATTCAAAAGTTGTAGCCATATTTTAACTCACCATCAAGAAAGAGACACAATGAGGCACTCATAGCTCGGTACACAAGGAGACGATAGGGGCCCCGTTGGTCGGGATCGTGATACAAGTGTAAGGTGGGAACATCTCCTGATCCCCAATGTCCAGCTCGAAGAGACGGAGGCACGGTTATGAAGCGACCATGTGTAGCGGTGAAAGGTGAAGAGGATTGTCTCGGCATGGGGGAGCCACGTAGTTCTGTCTCTTGTCCAGCCGGGATCAGAGTGTCGGTCAGGTGCCGGTACACCAGTGCCATGTCGTTCGGATTCACCCCACTCCTAAAATTTGCATGTTGTACGTAAATATACAGTGATGATGTTTATAGTGCCACCCCCCTCTTAAATTTTGAGCCGAATGATGTTTGAATGAAATTTGGTACTGTCATATGTCAATAATGAGTTTGCAGTCCCTGTGAACTTCAAAATTTTGAATTTTGAGGGTCATGGAGGATGATGACACATCTCATTTTAAATGTATTTTAATTATCTACACAAAAATTCTGTTAGGTTTTCAATTTTGACCACCTGTGTGTCAGTTAGGGCAAACGAGAAGGACATATGTTATCAATGCGCAGATATAATTAATATGAAAATACTTGCGTCAGTATTTGATTAATAAGATAATATTTGGTAAACATATTTGGTTAATAAGATAAAATAGAATAGAATACCATATTAATTTATTATTAAGAATTTATTTATTCATGAATGTTAACTATGCCCCTGGTACGACTACTGCACATCTTAGCTATGACGTACATGTCCTTCTCATTTGGTATCTACTTTAACAGCAAGACACTCACCATATGAGATGATCATTGTACATAAAAGCAGTGTACTTGATCTGAGGATAGTTGCATTCGAGGGCATTGATAAAACATTGGACTTTAAGGAATGTATGGGTGTCGAGCGGCAGGTACAACATGCCGGAAAACACATCCAGGATGTCGCTATTGGCCAGCTTCAGGGCTTTGGTGTACTGTAACGAGAACAAGTACTAAACTAACTAGTGCATTTAAATGTCACTGGACAAATAAAAAAAAACATATTTAATTCGAAAATCATTACCGATTTGTAAAATAATTCTAGTTTTGTCTTCAAAACTCCCAAGTTTTCAGTTTCAATTAAGTTGGTTAATGTGCCATTTAAGAGACGGTACATCAGATAGGCTTCTTTCAGCACGGCTTGGTAGACGTTGTCCTGCAGCTCATCTTCTAAATATTCTGTGACATTCGACAATTCCTTGTTTTTCACTATCGTGGGAACGTTTAATGTCTGAAATCATTATGACATTAACGGATGTTCAACTAACAGTTTTTCGGCATCTAATTGGATGTTTAGTTCAAGAGGTTTTACTTGAAGAGACTTTAAGAGAATATTTATTTAAAATTTAAAGTTTTCCATTAGAATTATCTATTAATGCCTTCCAGCGAAGACGCATGTTTTGTGAATCCACTTATACCTTGTGCCATCCTGACAGGCCTCGTAATTATGTAACATGTATTCTATGTGATTCTACACAATGTCCCAGTGATTGTAAGAGAAAACAAGAAAAAGGAAATGGGTTTTTATTACAAACTCATTAATGGTGTTCGCAGCATAATCTAACCTTAATGGAAGTCACGCAAGTGATATTAAGCAGATAATTTTGATAATATTGTTACATCGTCGAGCAGAGCCATGGAGTAGCCCTAAATACGATGACATCGGTCAGCATGACAACACTTAGGCTTTGCCCTCTGGAGTGTTAAGCGGGGTCTCGCAGGCTAGCGTTTCCACGGGACCCTCGCGTGAGCACCAACGCTACTCTGTTGTCAGTGCAGCTACCTCTCTCCCATTCTGTTACCCTATACCTCGCGACAGTTTGTGTCAGAAAATCTTGGTCATAGAAGGGAAAGTTCGAGAACCAACTTTCACAACTAATCTGTCAGAGGGTTTAGGAGCTATTCTAGGACAGAATTCTAGAAGGAAGTTCGGGAAAGAAACAACTCTCGAAGTGCATTTCAGAAGAACACTAAGGGTGTATGGTATACGAGGAGTAAGCAGACAGTGGATTCAGTTCCGTGTAGACTACAAAGTAGTAAAAAGTAAAAAGCGGGCGATATAAAAAGGTGATGGTAGTGTTATAGACACTGTGATTTACGGAAGCAGTAATTTTGAGATTATAATTGAACTTGTAAATTGACGATAGTGTGTGCAAGATGTTTCGCACCTGTTCTTCTGATATTACTCCAGCCTCAGCTATCTCACTCACCTACACTCGCTTATCTTCCAACACGATATCATGCACTTTTTCGATGGTTCCCGGTGTGGTAAATTTTTTTGCCGCCTTCACGTGGACCATCTTCGAGAGTCGTGCGACCACGTTTAAATTCATCCGCCCAATTTATAATGGTTGACATGGAAGGCGCAGAGACCTCGTAAACTTTTGCCAACTTCTGATAAATTTAAAACGAAGAATTTGACAAATTCCACTGCACAAATTCGTGTAAACAAACTACTTGACAGAAGTGGTTGAAGCTTATCATAGGAACTAATGACATGTGCACCCAGACGGGAAACATAAATTTTTGCTGATTGGAACTCCAGATCTGTGTCAGGCCGAGAACTTTTCACCTTACCCTCATAAGCTTTATTCAGGTTTTATTTCTTGGACCGTTCAAGAACCATCCGCGGATTATCCTGGAATTGTCCACCGCTTCAAAAAACTACCACTGACATTACTATTATTATAACTTCAATGGGAAAAACTATTTTGAAAAACACGATTTTGTAACAACAATCTCTATGTTTTTTCGACCTACGAAACGAAATGAGCCCCATGTACTTTCAATTTGTGATATTATTTTCTGATAACAGTGATAAGTAATAGCAAGTGAAGGTAGGTATCATAATTACAATGTTTTTGTGATTTCAATGATGAGAATACATGGACTGAATGAAAAAATAATAATAAAGAGGACTTTGGGTGCAGTGATCAGGAAGAACATTATTATTTATTTTCATTCTCCCCTTTATGAAATTGTAATTTTCGGTCTTGATACGACAACCGAAAGCGAAAGTAAAACATCCTAGGTGATAGGTTGCTAGGTGGTTGCTAGCTATGAAAAACTTTCGTGCCCTGGACAAAAAAGTAGAAATGTCAGTTTGATTAACGTTTATTTAGATGGAAAATTAAATGTAAAACTACAATAAAAAATTCAAAAAAATCTTTCTGGAACATACAAATAATTATTATTGTATGTTCCAGAAAGATTTACTGAAAATATTGGAAGTTCAACTGAATATCCAACCCAATCAGTGTCAAATCTACAGACTCTCAGTTATGAAGGTGATAAATGTTGTAAATAACAGCTAGCCTGGATTGGATGAGTTTGAAATTGTTCAAGAGTTAACACTTGAAAACGTTGAGAGTTTGAATCGGTATCACAGAATCTAAAGGAAAACAAAAGATTAATGTTACACCTTAACATAAGAAGTGTATCTTGGTGTAGCTCACGATACTGATTGGAGGTCTCAAGGTTAAACCTTTAGTAGTTATACTTTGCATAATCTTGGAATTTGAGTTATTATAGGCTCTTTAACCTGTCTGATTATTTTTTAATTTTTAATTTTTAATGGAGGGTTCTTGCCCGTTGATTTTTGAATAAATAAATAAATAAATAAATAAATAATAAATATTATGGTTGTATTAACCAATCTAATAGTGTTGTTATGTTATGGTATAAGTTAGTGAGAATTGTACAGAAACTACTGAAACCAGTCACATTCACAGGCTACACATACTAAGTACATATTATTAAATTAAAAATAAAAAATTTTGGGTAGGTACTTGGATGGATATATGTATCTGTGGTGTACAGATCTCATGACTTGCCTAAACCTGAGTTTATTCATATTATGACCTTTTTGTTTGAAAAAAAAAAAGATTATGAAGAACCATGTAGAACCATATTATGGTCTCTGAAGATCCATATCATATATGGGATATGGGAGAAAAATTAGAATACTGCTCGCTAAAAACTCTTAGATACAAGTCACAAAACTACAAAAAATTAAAACAGAATGCGTTTCTCGGCCCATATAGATTTTATTATTGGATACTCTTGCGATCTACAATATTCTTGGATTTCTTGGAGATGATTTGTATGGCTATATCTAGAGCGATATTAACCTCCTTTTACTTCCACATAACCCATGATCTATGGGCCTATTGGTTATTTTAATGCATCTAAGCTTAATATCATAGTAACATGCAAATGCAAAATTACAGTGCATTGTTTACCAAGATGATACTACTGTTACCCAACAACAGACACCACGGTGTGGGTGGTCTCTTTTGCCTGACGCGGGGCCGTCAGACAGAGGGGGTTCTATCTCCGTGACAGGAGTGACGAGGTGTCCTGTCATACGTCAGCTGTCAGGAGAGGGACCAGACACAGCTGATGGGGGAGCAAGGAGCTATTCTTGGACGAGCTGGTGAATCGTGGAAAGTTGTTTTGGTTGCAGTATTTTTATAAGGGATACAATAAAAACGTGTTTATTAACAAGGTCGAGCGCTCAGCTGTTGCCCCTGAGCGTGAAGGATCTTTTCCTGTGTTTGTGCTATCTGTCCCTACTAACAATAACCATCAAGTACCCTCCAGTGGAAGATTAGGACACAAGTAAAGCACTTAACATAACGTGAATTCACTACACTCAACTCATTCAGATGATGAGACATCTCAGACACCCTTAGCTGGCTACCCTGATGATTTCAAAAAATCAAACACAGAATGGGCTGGTCAAATAGCTTTTAAGTAAGCTAAAGACAAGAAGATTGAAGAAGAACAAGGCCAAGTTATTATTTCTTTTAAAATCCGGTTATACTACACTCTTTTTTCTCTCCATCCCGGTCACATGCAACACTTCTACATCCTGGTCACATGCAACACTTCTTACCCTATATTTCAGGAGAGTTGAGAAAAAAGAGAGCCTTTCTGTCTTTCCAGACTGGGAGCAAAATGGCGCTTGCCTACGTCGTGTATTTTTTTTTTAATTTCCATCCATGCTTAAACATCACCTTGATTATCACAATTAAATTCCCGCATTTACTTGAAACAAACCAACAAATAATGAGCTAACAATAATTATTATATTGAATACCTATCAATAATGAATACTTTCATCTCAAATAAAATTATGTTAAAAAATACAGAGATCACATAAAGCTGGTAAATGAATACATAAATTTCGACAATTTTGCGATTTTGGCCAATTCGCAGTTTTCCATATTTTCAAAACCTCGATACTCACACCAGAAAACTCAACGCCTTTGGAAAGAACGAATCTTTTCCTACAAAAGCGTTTTCGACTGGAGGTGTTAAGTTCAAAAACGCGATCTGGACGGGGAAATCCCACGAGGGTCTGAAAAACTGGCTTTTCCGCCATCGGAAAATCAATTTTCCGAACACCTAGTACTTCTTTCGATTTTTTTTACAGTAACCGGCACCGTCCAAATGGAAAAATTGATTTTTTCGATATTTTCCTTGAAAAAAATTTTACCAAATTTCCGACCCCTTGAACCAAGGTAACCTCATCATCCACAATGTCAAATTGAAAGTTAAATTTTAGAGTGTCATAAATTATTGTGACATTGTATTAATGTTAAATTCTAACAACTTACCATGACAAACCAGAAATTTTTTTCTGCTTGGAAATAAAACTGACGAGTTTTTTGTGTATGCAAAGAATTAACTTCATTGTTGGGCTTGAAGGTCCTGTTAAAATACAAATCATTAGCTGAGAAGTTCTAGAAACATACAACATAAAAAGATAGAATTTTAACATAAACCAAATATAGCCGCTTCGTTTGTTTGGTTTGACACCCTGTGATATTTTCTTGTGCCTTTTATAATAATAATTCTTTATTGTCCAACAGATTATAGAAATCCAATTACTGGACAAAGCACAATATTAACAAAGATATAGTAAACTAAATTAAAAAATAAATAAACGTAACAAAAAAACAGTATAAGTCTATGTGATACATACAACCCTTATCCCTAGAAATTATTAAATTAAATATCCGCAAAATACCCAGCCGCTATCCTGGTTATGCTCCCCAAGCCAGAGAAGTGTATATCACACAACTGAGCTATTTGATTGAAGTTATCGCACATTACAAAAACCGGTGATTTCACCATCACATTCGATCTGGCATTGGGGCATCGAAAGGGAAGGCTAGCACGCGATGACACTCTGGGCACCTGAAAGCTTATGCAGCTCAACAAGGCTGGACAATCTATCCCATTGTGCAATAGTAGATATAAAAACCTAAGAGCAGCTAGGACTCTGCGGACATTCAAACTCAACATATTGAAATCTAAAAGTAAAACTCGCTGCTCATAGCCTCTCTCAGGATACCAGCCACGCACTCGGAATGACAGGTACTTTAAGAACTTTCTCTGGACTCGTTCCACCCTCCATACATGAACCTTATAAAGGGGATACCAGATCAGTGAAGCATACTCTAACCGACTTCTGACAAGTGAGCAGTACAGACACTTTAGTGCCTTCACACTCGTAAACATTCTAGTATTCCTGACGAGGAATCCCAGCATTCTCATTGCCTTCATACACACAGCATCTATATGCTCGACAAAAGACAACTGAGCATCAAACAAAACGCCCAAGTCCCTAAATGAAGCACAACGGGTCAGAGCGTCAGTGCCAACCCGGTATGGGAACACGACGGGCTGTAACTTCCTTGTGTACGTCATAACCCTGCATTTTTCCCTGTTCAGATGTAACTTATTCCTATCGCACCAATCGGTCACCACATTCAAACCACTCTGCAACCTCTCACAATCATCCACACAGTTCACTCTCAGAAACAGCTTGAGATCATCAGCGAAAAGCAAAACATCACAACCTACGGAAGATGGCAAGTCGTTGATAAATATGACAAATAACAAGGGCCCCAAATTTGATCCCTGTGGCACACCGGATGTTACCTTGAACCACTTGGATTCAAACCCATTATATTTTACATAGCACCTTCTGCCGGAGAGATACGATGCCACCAAAGCAGCCAGAGAATCGCTAAAACCGAAGGCCTGACACTTTCTAACGAGTATCGAGTGGTCAATTCGATCAAAAGCTTTAGAGAAATCAGTGTATATCACGTCAGCCTGTCCACCTGTCTCCGAAATGAACTGTGTTATACACGCCAAGTTTGTTACGGTTGACCTCCTATCCATAAAGCCAAGCTGACACGCTGAGATCTGACTATTCAACAATGGATATACAGGGTGAGTCATTGATATGGGAAAGCTCGATTACACCTATACCATTAAAGATATCGAAATGAACCAAAAAGTGCTGTAAATGGGAGAGTAAAGTGCAGTTTGTAAAATTATTTTCAGATACACAGGATGGCCCAATATCGTTGTACGCCATACAACTTTGTTATTTTAAATAGGACACCCTCTATATTATTACATTTTCATATTGTTTGAGAAAAGTCAAAAAGAATGGTTTATAAAGTTGAAGTTTGTAATGAGCGATTTATGAGTTATAAACAAATGAAAATCGCGATTTTTCATTTTCAAAGCAGCTTATATTGAAAACGGCTCGAGATATGGAAAAACGGTTTACATGTCCCTATCTTAATTTTTCATTTGGTATCCTATCATGTAGCTGAAATTTTTATACCGGGTGATGAAAATAATCAAATTTTTTACCACTCTGTATAAAAATTTCATCCATCCAATAGTATACCGCTTGAAAAGTTAAGATAGGAACATGTAAACCGTTTTTCCATATCTCGAGCCGTTTTCAATATAAGCTGCTTTGAAAATGGAAAATCGCGATTTTCATTTGTTTATAACTCATAAATCGCTCATTACAAACTTCAACTTTACAAACCATTCTTTTTTACTTTTCTCAAATAATCTGAAGATGTAATAATATAGAGGGTGTCCTATTTAAAATTACAAAGTTGTATGGCGTATAGCGATATTGGGCCATCCTGTGTATCTGAAAATAATTTTACAAACTGCACTTTACCCTCCCATTTACAGCACTTTTTGGTTCATTTCGATATCTTTAATGGTGTAGGTGCAATCGAGCTTTCCCATATTAATGACTTACCCTGTATACGGGAGAACAAAACCATCTCCAACGCCTTTGCAAAGTTCGGCAGTATTGCCACAGCCCTATAATTCTCGACATCCCCTGCATCGCCGCTCTTAAGTATTGGACACAATCTTGCTCTTTTCCAGACTGCCGGAAAAGTGGAGGAACCCAGAACGGCGTTAAATAATTTTGTCAACGGCACGAGCAGCACTCCAGCACAGTCCTTTACCAGGAATGATGGAACCTGATCGACACCAGCAGTCATTCCATTTTTCAACCTACTGATGGCCCTCATAACTTCACACTCACCTACATCAGAAACGTCGATATGAGGACCCGACAACCTGTATTCCCGAGACAAATCACGGACATCATTCCCATCACTCCGACCGACATACACACTGCCAAAAAAATCCGCGAATCCATCCACCACCGCTTGCGGGGTGGCAAATGTATCCGAGCCATGCTTCACTACCCCGGGAATCCTACTTCCCTTCCTCTTGTTCTGTATAAATGTCCAAAATTTAGTCGGATCACCTTGCACACCTAGCTCTACCTCACGAATATAATTACGATACGCAACCGAAATCTGTGACTTAACCATAGACCGAAGGCGTCTGAACTCATTTAAATAATTTACAGACTGTGACTTCCTATAGTAACTGCGGTACTTGGACTTGAGTTTAATATTAGAGATGATCTCCAGGGTATACCACTTCGGATAATGATCCCCCCGTCGACCTCCCCTGTATACCGGAACATGCCTATCGAATATCTCATACAACGACGAATAAAACACAGAGCACATGTCATCCACACACCCACTATCGTCCAAGATATTCCAGTCCATTGCCGCCAGCTCATCATACAACGCCACAAAATCTGCCCTTCTAAAGTTATATACTTTAGTCTCCTTTCTCCTAGCGAAGTCCACAGCACGACAATTAGGAACAGCAATAGACACAGACAATGCGGGGTGATGCACATCCTCCCCGACCAAGGGAAAGTCACTATGCTGTACATCACATGGAAGATCAGTAATTATCAGATCCAAAAGTCTCCCTCTCTCATTAACGACACTGTTCTCCTGTCTCAATCCCATGAACTCCATGAAACCTGAGATCAACACTGATCTAGCATCCCTCACCCCAATCTGATTGAAGCTAGGAACATTGAAATCACCCATGATCAGCACATGCCGGGCACCCACATTAACATGCTCGAGTAGGTCTATGAACAGCTCGTAATCCTTCACACTTGTAATAGGAGGCACATAAACTGAGAATATATTAACCTTAACATTAAACACTGTACAACGACAACCAACCACATCAATAGATGTCACCTGAGAGTTTATCACGGATAAATCCATTGCCTCACTAGGAATCGTATCCCGAAACCCCAACAATATTCCTCCCCCACGTAAGAGTACATCACTCCGACGATCGCATCTGTACACCACAAAGTCACTAGCGAAGAATTCACCACTGGACACATCCTCCGACAGCCAGGACTCTGCGACTGCGATTACATCCAACTCGGAGGCCGACACTGCCACAAGAAAATCATCAAATTTTGTGCGAAGACCACGAGTATTCTGGAAGTAGCACAAGACACCCCGGCCTCCGTTGGACAACTTGCTTAGTTTAAACTCTTTCCCTGGATTATTTTTGGCACACCTTTATCATATCCAATTCGCAAATTCTTCTCGCCATTCTCCAATCGATCCTTCAACTGCTCTCTGATACCCCTATAGTATCTAATCTGACTAGGGGTCCTGTCAGCCGACACATATATCTCAGCACACTCAGGAAATGTCCTAAGCTTTCTCGCCTCCTTCAGTATCCTCAGAACACTGCCCTCATCCTTCATAGCCACCTTGATCGGACGAGGACGGCCCCCCTCTCCCGACAGCTTCCCGATTCTAGTGACATGGCTGACCGCATCCACAGCTGACTCATCCAGCCTTCCCAGAACATTACACACAGCCTTTCTATCCGTGACATTCGAGTCTACACTTTGTTCAGGAACCCCGAAGAGCATCAGATTATTTTTCCTTTTATCTCTCTCTGCCAGCTCGATCAGCACGGTCTCCACTCCAGCATCTGTCCCGTGCCCAGTCCGATCCTGAGCAGCAGCGCTCGGTGGTCCGGCCGTATCCTGCAAAAACTGATCAAACCTCCCCTCCAAAACCTTAATGCTTTTTATAAGTACTGGAACCTGCAGCAATGACTTCTCACAGTCCCCGCACAGGAACTTCAGGACCCTTTTCTTTAGCTGCAGGCATTTCACCTCGGAGCTAGTCAGATCCGCACACTGTTGGCAAAACATTCTCTTGCAGCTATCACAACCAAACAGAAGTCCACTACAGCTGCACCCAATGCAATTCATGATGGAAGCGAACATCTGTCTACCAATAAAACCAACTGTGTATGTTCACCTTTATAGAAAATGCATACCGCCTTATCACCACAGATAACCACTACTACTGCAGATAAACAAACCCAGTTTCACTTTCCAAATACTGCTCCATATACTGCCTATGGCCGTTTACAGCACTGCTCATCCACTGTATCCTGATTTTGAGTAACATACACCCCTACTAGCAAATCAATCAATGACACACACAACAATTAAATTAAATCAATTACTCGAGAAAACTAACAAATCTTTGAACCAAAGAAGTTCACTATATCTCTGTGCTAAAGCTCAGCACACATTTTATAAAAAGAAATCCATTAAAAGACTCCAATAATTGAGAGTACAAATTATCTCAGACTAATTATTTCTTAATTAATTTCCTAAAAAACTTGCCAAATTTACAAAACAATTTTCTTGGTATAAACAGAACAATCAAAAAGTGATTGGAGGTGGGCAATAACTCATGTGACTAAAACAAAAGGCAAATTATGATCGTGACTTCATTTTACATGTGTTCTGATTTGTGTAAATTTTACCAATAAATATTGACAGTTCCTTGATGTTTGTAAAATTTATCGCTAAGTATTTAGGAACTCTAGACACTTTTTTGTAGACTTGGGCCAAATTAGGGTGTGGATTGTTAATGACTTTGAAATTTAAAAGTTTTTTTCTAAGTTTTTTCAACACGGAGATGGCCAGAAACTGATTAGAATCATTTAGTTATTCCTTAAAAAGAAACAAAAAATGCACTGACTTGGATTTATTCAGATCAGATTGTAAATTAGATGGAAACAGCTGCACTCAGATTCTTAATCCTGGAAAATTCTCCCTCTGGCGACAAGCGACAATGACTATATGAACATACAATGAGAGGATTGGGTCTAAATGTTGATAGGCTTTTCTATCATTTAGTTTTTGATTTATGAATTGATGATCGAGTTTATGAATGATTTGAGGTGATAATTGAGGAATGAATGGAACGCAAGAAAAAACAGTCTGTATTACACCCTTTATTCTTTCGTACTCTCCTTCTTAGTTCATAGTTTAGCTCTTGCTGCCACCTGAGTAGTTACAGATTACTAGGTGGTGCAATTGATCTTGAAAATGTAGGCACATACGAGGTCTGGCTATTAAATAACGAGACTGCATATGAAAAAGAGGTTTATTGTAAAAATTATTGTACAATCGAATGCTCCCCTTGAAGGTACTCCCCTCCCCTCGCCACACACCGTTCAATTCGTTTTTTCCATTGGTCAAAGCAATGCTGGCAGTCTTCTTTTGTGACAGAATTTAGAAGCTCCGCCGATTTTCGCTTCACCTCTTCCATCGACTTAAACCGGATTCCTTTTGAGACATACTTGATCTTCGGAAACAAGAAAAAGTCACAAGGCGCTTAATCAGGTGAGTACGGCGCGTGTTCAAGCACTGGAGTGCCTCTAGCGGCTAAATAACGCTTCACAGACAGCGCGTTATGGGCAGGCGCATTGTCTTGGTGCAAGATCCACGACTTGTTTTTCCACAACTCCGACCGTTTCTTACGAACTCGCTCTCGTTGCGTTGCCAAAACATGACGAAAGTCTCAGCGTCTGGCGTTTACAGTCTCAGCAATCATCCGAGGATCTTCACCGTAGGCCTCTTTCAACAATTTACAGCACTTGAGAAATTTCACTAACGAGAAATTTCACATTGATTCGTTGCTCATGTTTTTCGTCACACATTGTTATCGGCACGAGAAAAAACTGCGTTCGTTTTCAACTTTTATAGAAATAATACTACTACAGCAAGAAAAACATGTTTTTATATTGACGAAGTAGACACTACACGCTAACCACCACTGCATTTGTTTTCCTCCCCACCCCTCTAGGACGCCTTCTGCGCGCGCAGTCTCGTTATTTAATAGCCAGACCTCGTACAGAAAATTTCTGATTTGACAATCAAAATGTAAACAAAATATTACTTTCTTATTTATTCCAAAACTACGTCTCACGAGTACAGGACTTCTTGGAAGTGGTTCAAATTTTAAAACTTCTCAGATGAAAAATTTATGTGGGATTCTGTGCAAGTCAAATCTCATTACTATCAATAGTGTCATATTTGCCAAAATTTACCGAGCTCCAACACAGGGTAGACATCTGTGAAATTTATCGCGTTTCATATTATAATTTATCAACGGTAAATTTTACAATTATTGTGTCATTTATCAGATTTCCGGAACGCATTTTAATGTTTTTTTTTTTTAATTTACCTCAAATCGGAACAAGCTATAAGGTTCCTTAGGAAACATAAGAATGATTACTACAAACATTCACTATAAATCTATAGATCTGCTTTTTATCAATAAAATGGCATTGTCTAACAATTTCCAAACCTTTAAATATTTTTAAAGCAATTTTTAGTTATCACAAACTTACTCTGTAAACTGAATAATTCCTTCCACCAATCCAACATTGTTCACTTGCACATCGACATTGTCTGTTATTGGGTAATAGTAGAGAATTTTTTTTAATTCCTAAAACAAACAAAAATTGAATGAAAAGGTTTTTCGATGTAACCTGATTTTTGATGTAACATAATTGTGATTTTGACACACGTCAATCTAACATTTTAAAAATGTTCAAAGCCGACTGGATCCTAGAGTATAAACTTTTGTTTTTCTTAAGACCGCCATATTTGTTGTTTCATGTCATTGGGTTTAAAGAAAATCAAGGAAACTAAAATATATAACATTAAATTATTATTATTCTTCTTTTCAGAAAAAAGAATCTATTTTTACTGAACGATGTTAATATGAAATCACATTGCTTGCTTACGATTTTTCTGTAACAGTTTACTGTAAAATTTGACTAAGAAAATCTTGGGATCCATTCAAGTTTGAAAATTTTTTAAATGCCAGATGGATAGCGACGCTGAAGATGACATATTACGTAAACCTACAAAGGACCCCGCAGAATCCTTATGGGAATTGGCTCCCTGTAAAATTTGTTAAAATTTTGGAGATCGGCAGTATTCGATGTGTAGATCAGAAGTCTCCATGGGCATAACCCCCCAAAAACTCGTGTTCTCGAGATATTCAAGTATGGAGATGGATTTTTTCTCTCATGACAGTCGTGCATATATTCTTAAATATTGGCCATGCACCCTAATTGTTTTATAAAGAAATCTGAGATAGAACATTTGTTGAGATTGAAAAGCTGCTTCAGTTGATGTAGTTGCATTCTGAATGTGTTGAGCTGTCTTCGAGAAAGTTGGGAAATTTGTTATGTGATTTTTGTAATAGCTTTGGCTGTGATTTTAAAATTGATTTTTTTTAATTTTTGAGTTTCCGTACGGAAATGGCTCAACAGACCAAAACTGTAACTATACCGCAAGAGAAGCAACTTTTCAATCTTAACTAATAATCTATCTAAGATTTCTTTATGAAACAATTAGGGGGGTGGGGGCAATATTTAGGAATATAATTATTTTGCATGACTGTCATGATGGAATGGAAAGTCTTCAGAGGTGAATATCTCGAGACAAGGAGTTTTTGGTGGATTATTCCCATAAGGATTCTGCGGGGTCCTTTATTTTTAATAGTAAAAAGTCATAGCTAGATAAAAAAACTCAATTTTTCAGTTTTTTCTCAGCTTCAGTATTAACTAAAGGTATCCTAAAATTTGTTTCAGGCTTTTAATAGTTAAATTCTGCTCAACTGTGGTAATTTAACCTAATCTGTAACTATTAAAATAACAATGTTAACCACATAACGATGGTAGGTAGCTGTTACCCTGTATATGTTCGCGGTAATAAAAAATACACGAATTTTTGTATATTCAGAACATCCCTAATATCTACCCCACAAATTATTTCATTGAGCCATTCCTATTGACTCTCATCAAAGAAATTGTGCAAAATGAAAAAGGCGATATTTCCTGCTCAGATTCAATTACGTGTCACAACATTGTAAACAGTTTTTTAATGTTAATATCGATAGAACTTAAGATAAAATGAACTCATCACATTGACTTTTCAAAATACCTTATAGCTACAAATACACATACGACATCTTCTTAAAAAATTCCTTTCAACCTTCTGAACGCCTTTCTATTATTTCTAACTGTTTCCTTGGTTTTTGTCAATTTCCTTGTCAATTCTTGTAAGCAGGAAAACTTTTTTATAATACTATTTATAATAGTAGAGCGGATTCAAGTTCGGGGACCTTGGAAGCCATGTTATCGATCCTACGACCCCAATCCACTTGTAAGAAAAATTTTGGTTGATGGTTTCTTACATTTTATCGCGTAATACGTAATGGCTTGGAGCTCTATCATTTTGGAGAGGAGAAAGGAGTGCTAAGGAGACATCTATGTCTCCTTAGAGAAGAAAATAACCAAAAAAGTTAGGATCACCTCTAGGTGATCCTAACTTTTTTGGTTATTTTCTTTGGACGGGCGAGTCCAATCTTAGCCAAAATGGCACCCTCATTTAATTTCCCATCACAACTTTCAGCACAAATTTAGTGTTAATCTATGGGCCGGAATTTCGGGCAAACAACTGATTGGACCATTCGAGTTACTGGCCCAGTTACGCGGTGAAATATATTTGAACCTTCTGCAAAATGAGCTGCCCATTCTTCTGGAAAACATAAATTTACAAACAAGACAGCGGATGTTTCTCTAAAATGATGGAGCCCAAAGCCATTACGCAATAAATGTAAGAAATCATTTAAATCACCAAAATATTTCCGACAGGTGTTGGGCGTGAAGGACCGATAGCGTGGCCTCCAAGGTTCCCGGACTTGAATCAGCTCAACTTTTTACTCTGGGGTCATTAAAAGAAGTTGATGTATTATACAGAATATTCCTGCTTGCAAGAATTAAAATAATTGAGAAGGAAGTTGGTGGAAACCAATGAAATAGTCAGAAATAACAGAGACGGATTCAAAAGGTTAAAAAGGATTTTTTACGATGTCGTATGTGTATTGTAGCTTCGAATAGTCAATGTGACGAGTCCATTTATATTTTGTTCCATCGATATTTTACATTAAAAAACTGTTTACAATGTTGCGACATGTAATTGAATCTGAGCAGGAAATATCGATTTTTTCATTTTGCATAATTTCTTTGATGAGAACCATAGGTTAGCTGAATTAAATTTGTGGGGTATATTGCCAGTTGAACAGAGAAGTTTTTGAAACATGTGCCAAAAATAAATTCCCTCTAAGAATTTTCAACAGAAGCGTTGTTAAGTAAAAGAGAAGTTTTCTGCTAAAATAAAATTTTTATGAATTTTTTTTTCACTATTGTGTCAGTTGCATTGAGGAAACATACATACATTGGGATAGGTTCGTTATTTGACTACATCTTTGGAAAATTTCATCAAGCTAGACCGAGCTGTTCAGCCAGCATGACAAAATGTCTGTGGGAAAATCAGGTTCTTCTGGAAATATACTTGAGTACCTCTTAGAGAAAGATAGGATAATTAATTCCTATTTCACAGAAAGAGAAGAACAATAACCCAAATAAAATTGTAGTGTACATTTGCACATCTCCCATTCTTGTTTATGTTTCAACTTCAGTGCTTAAACACTAATGCGTCATAAATCCGAATATTCAGGATTTATTTCAGACTCCCTTCCTTATTTGGATGAGAATTTTAAAGGTAGTTACTTGAAATTTAAACATCACCAACAGTAATAAAAAGCAATTTATTATTTTAAACTTTCAAACTGAATTGATAATAATTTCATTTTTATTTTGCCCTAAATATAAATAATGAAACTTACAACCGTGAGGCGGTGCCCGTGCCTACGACACAGTTAGACGCTTCAGGCGTCAGGAAAGTTAACATCTCAAAATTTTCAAAATTTAGTTTTTTGGCATTTTATTGTGAATAACATTTAATATTTCAAGCCGAAGCTCACATATTCGGCGGTTCAGCAAAAATCTGATTTCTTTTCAGATTATTAATTAGCACAAAAATACGCAATTTTGCCCGATTTAAGCGACTTCGTATCTCTCAAGAGAACCGTCGATATAAGTAAATAAGTAATAATAAGTCGTAAATAAGTAATAGAGTAATAAATTATAATTATTATTCCTTTTGAGTCCGGTATACAAGAATTTTATTTTAACCCTTTGAGTACTGATGATGACGCCTACAAACGTCATAGCATAAGGAAAAAGTAGTCATAGTCAAGGTCATCAGCACTCAAAGGGTTAATAATAACATATATCGGGTGATCCACAAAATTTTTCATCAACTAGTGCCTTGGAAAAAATGAAGCATGTCTGCCAGTCTGTCAGATAAAATGCAAACTATTGGTAGGTGTGCTCAGGTGCAATGAGCTCAGACATGACTGTAATAGCTGTCTCTCTCTTCCAAGGCACTAGTTGATGAAAAATTTTGTGAATCACACGATACATTTATAAAAATAATTCACATATACGCATAGCAGTTATTAAACTTGTAAACATTTAAACGCTCTCAGCCCTATTATGTAGATGAGCGGCCAGTGGTACTCAGACATTCTATGTATACTATGAGATAATATGGGTCTCTATATATCGGTACGGAAATTGTGTGCAGTAACTGACATTTCCAAAAGAGTTATTTCAGAGAAGCGGCAAGCAGAAACTTTCGTTGCGAGAAAATTTTTTCGCTTGCCTCTTCTCCGAAATTGCTCTTTTAGTACTGTCAGTTTGCTGTACACAATTTCCGTACTAATGTATAGGAGTATCATAGCACCAGTGAAAGTCTGTGGAAATTTGTAATAAGGGAGATATTTATTTTACAATAACTGAAATTACCATTGAGATGCCGATTGATTATTTGACGATTTTTTGAATTTTTTTCATTGCCCTTCAAGAATAGCCCATTTTTTTTTTTTATTTTTTTTTTTATTTGCCATCATTAATTATTCCCTAAAGCAGTAAACTGCTATGGAACAGGTCAAAAATCAAATACAAATATAAATGTACACATACAAACAAAATGAGCAAAAAACAATGCAATGCAATAAAGTCAAATTCATAAAATAACAAACACCTAGATAAAGAAACTGGAGACGACCAGAATCACTGAGCGCGGGAAATACTTTTAAAAACTTCATCAAGACTATAAAAGGCAAGAGTCACCAAAAAGTCCCTTATCTTCAATTTAAAATCTTTCAAAGGGAGATTTCTAATAGTAATAGGCAGTCTGTTGTACATCGTCGGTCCGTAATAGTTAGTGCCCATTCGAGCCTTTTTACCCTATTGAAATCCAGAAATATATTGTTGCCATTCCGCGTGTGGGGAGCGCTGACATCAGAGTGAATCATATAATTGGAAATATGTTCTTTAACATAAATTAAACAGTGATATGCGTATAAAGATGGAACCGTCAAAATACCCAGTTTAGCAAAACTATTCCTGCAGTCGTCACGGTATCCAATCTGGTCCAAAGCTCTTACTGCCCTCCTCTGTAAAGTTAAGATTCTATCCATAGTGGCACAGTGACCCCAGATCAATATTGCATATGACAATCTACTATGAATTGTTGCAAAGTACACGGATTTTGCCACGCCCAAGCTTACCAGCGGCATTATGTTTCTGAGGGCAAAAATATAAGAAGATATACTACGCGCTAGGCAATCAGTGTGACTAGCCCAAGTTAGTTCAGAGTCCAATCTGACACCAAGAAAGCGAACGTCAGAAGAAAACCCCGACCGTGTCAGATCTCTTAGAGTAAAGCAAGAATTCACTGTCTTTTCGGCATTCAAGGACAATCGGTTGGAAGTAAACCATTCTGAAACATTCCGTTCCAGTTTTAACATTTTTTGAAACAGACCATTCAGTTGAGTATCTCTCGTTACTAGAGTCGTGTCATCAGCAAATAGAATGGGTAAGGCTTCAGATACAAAACCCGGTAAGTCATTAATGTATATCAAAAACAGGATGGGCCCCAAAATGGATCCCCGTGGAATACCCGTCTTGTTGTTCACTAAATCTGATCTAGTGCCACCGTAGCAGACAGCCTGCCTCTTCTTCGACAGATAAGATCTCATAAGTGCAAGTGTGCTACCTCTGAATCCATAAAAGTTTAACTTTTCCAACAGCATGTCAACGTTCACACAGTCAAAGGCCTTTGTAAGATCGAAAAACAATGCTCCCACGTATTCACCTTCAATAAATCCATAAGATATTGCCGAAATAAAGCTGATCATTGCCGAGACTGTCGAGCGAGACTTTCGGAATCCATATTGTGACTGAGAAAACAATTCATTAGATTAAAAAAAAATTACAATTTTATTTTTCAATGCCTTTTCAAATATTTTAGCTACCACGGGTATAATAGAAATCGGCCTGTAGTTAGATGGATCTGAGATAGACCCTTTTTTGTGCAAAGGAAGAACAATCGAAGCCTTCAGACAATCGAGAAAAACACCTTTTTCAATACACACATTGAACAAGTTTGTTAGTGGCACCAGTACATATTCCAGGATACTAATGAGAATCTTGGCGTTGCAGCCATAATAATCTTTAGCGGAATTCTTCTTTAGAGACATCATCAGGTCACGAACCTCATTATAGGAAAGACTCGTAAATTTGATTTCACCATGTTCTTCAGAAGGCTCACTCAAATAACTTCTGAAATCGATAGTAGCAGGTTCCAAACGCGCCGTAAGCTAATCGGCGATATTGGAAAAAAACGAGTTGAATTGATTCGCTGATATACCAGGTTCATCGGAGAGCCCAGACTCATGCTTGGAACGAATCAACTTCCACATATCTCTGTGTAAATTGGTAGAACGTCCCAAGAAACCGTCATATGCACATTTCTTCGCCGAAATTATAGCACGCCTATAGTTATTTCTGTAACCGACAATATTGGCCTTGAGATCCAAATGAGGAAAATGCCGATGGAGATCAATCATTAGGTCTAAAATATTCTTTATTCCTCATCTTACCGATGTCGTCATTGTACCAGTCAAGATCGCTACTATTCTTCCGACCTCTCACAACTCTCACAGGAAAACAGTCAGACACAATATCTTTCAACATACCCATGAAAATCTCAAACTTTAAGTTCACTGACAAGTCACTGGATTTGATGAACTCGAAAGAGACGTTTCTCATCATACAGTGCAGCCTAAAGAGACCAAGCTGGGTGACTGGTTGAATATACGTCACCTTTTTACTTGAAGCAGAAGGACAACTCCATCTGATATAGACAGCATCATGGTCCGAAAATCCGCACAAAATTACTCCCGACCTCAGATCAGAATCTGGAACATTCGTAAATATGTTATCCAGACATGCCCTAGCCCTTGTACAGGAATTTATTTTGTGATATAGCCCATAAGATGCCAGCAAGTCCGTGAAATGTAAAGTATCCTTATCAGGATTTAAAAACTTCAAATTAAAGTCTCCCATTACAACGACCTGGTGCCTGTAGCCAGCCACGAAACTCGCCAACACTTCCTGGAAAGTACTAAGAAAAACAGAGAAGTTCCCAGAAGAAGAGGAGCGATATATGGATATAACCAAAACTTTAGGTTCAGTAAATTCAACCGCTGTAATCTCGCAATGCATCTCCACCGACAAAGCGCCTATGTCACGCCGAGTCCTGCAGCAATGAACAATTACATCCGAACAAAATGTAGCTATACTGAAGTTTCAGAATAGTAGGCACTAAGTTCTTAGAAATATTACGGACTTAAAGTAAACACATTGTTGCCAGCTTTTAATTCTTGGTGTTTTATCATTTTGTATTTTTATCATTCACATGCAGGTAAATGGTTGTAGGATAAAAAATACTGTGTTTTATTTGTTGAGTAATTTTTCTGCTATAATAATTTCACAACATCGATATTTAATAGCAAAAGATGTAGAATTTCAATGAGGTTCGGTCCCTTAAAATATAATATATGGCAACATTACAGCAGTGTCAACAAGTACAAAGGATAAGCAGATCCAACTTGTAAGGTAAAGTAAGATGGATATATATCGAGCATGCTGCCAGTCCGTCCAAGGCAGCTCCGTATTCAGTGGCGTATCGTTCATGCTATTTTCGTGAGGGGCTGCAATATAACATTTATCGCTCCTTTAAATCCTTAATATTTTATTTTTATGTTTATATTTGCTGAATTATTGAAGCATCACAAAAATTAAAAAACGCATGAAAATGAATGAAAAAGAATTCGCGGCAGTGGAATAACCTGAACAAAAAGAAAAGTTGTTTGTTTTGGGCTGTTATTGGATGTCGATCGGGACTTGTATATTTTTCTCTTTCTGTTTTCTGGTTGTCAGAAAAGAAAAATTAATATTACCGGGGGAAGAAGATTCTCGACTCTCGGGAACAACAAAATTTTGAATATTTCATATTGTTCATAGACAATCTGTGAAGTAATTAAGAAATACAAGCTATAAAAAATCAATATCTTACTAATTTGTTAATAATTAGTTATTAGTTAATTATTTGGTAAAATAATAATACAATAATGATTCCTGTTTTGGGAATGAACTGAGTTCCAGGATACAGAAAAAGTTTAACTATAAGAAATTTACGGAATTACCATCCCGGAAAAACCCATACCCGGTCGACAATAAAGTGCATAATTAGTGGGGATAGCTTGGTTGCTTTAAGGGTCGCTCATCAGATTTCCTGTCTGAATCTTATTTCTCAGTTCTCACTGTGGTGTAAACGGGAAAGAAGCAAGCTTCTTTGAGTGCCGAAGTGAAATACTGTTTAAATTTAAAGTTGTGAGCAATATGGAAGGCGAGAGCAGCCAAAGTAAACGTCGTCGTACGAATTTATCTACAGGAGAAAAAACTATTATATACAACGTGTATTGTGGACTCCGTGAAAGGAATCAAAGTATGTTGGTAAACGATGTAGTTGCTTTGTGTAGTGATTTAACCAAAGTGTCAACTAGGAGTGTACACCGAATCTTGAAAACTTTCAAAGAGTCCAAAGGCGGAACAGAAAAGGTAGCTGAAAATATTGAAACAAGGGGGAGAAAACGCATTGACATTGATGATGACATAAAATACGCCGTTCGGAGAAAATTTCATTCGTTCTTTTTCCGAAATGAAATTCCAACATTAAAAGCAATCGCTGCCGAAATCAATTCGGATGACGCAATGCCGAAAATATCGCGACGTGTCTTATTGCGGACATTAAGACAAATGAACATAAGGCATATGAAAAGGCAGAGAAAAAGTCTTCTTATAGAAAGAGAAGAAATAATTTTGTGGCGGAGAAATTATTTACAAAAAATTCGAGAGTATCGTCGTGAAGGGAAGAAAATATATTTCTTAGACGAAACTTGGCTGAATCAAGGTCATACTGTTTCGAAAATTTGGCAAGATTTGGAAATAACAAGCCGTCGACAAGCTTTTTTTGAAGGTTTTTCCACAGGACTAAAAGCGCCAGCGGGCAAGGGGCGGAGGCTCATAATAACTCACATAGGTAGTGATTCGGGTTTTTTGGAAAACGGATTGCTACTTTTCGAATCGAAGAAAACTAGTGACTACCATGAGGAAATGGATGCGGAAAAATTCGAAAGCTGGTTTTTAAAAATTTTACCAAGCCTTGAGCCAAATTCGGTCGTGGTAATGGACAATGCTTCCTACCATAGTCGACGATTGGAGCCATCGCCAACAACTGCATGGCGAAAAGGTGACATCATTAACTGGCTGGCTCAAAGAAATATACCATTTGATGACAACATGTTAAAAGTGCAACTATTAAACATCGCAAGGGCACAAATACCTCATTTTAAGAGATATGCTGTCGACGAATTGGCTCGCGAGTGCAACATCATTGTACACCGCCTCCCTCCTTACCACTGTGAACTGAATCCTATAGAACTTATTTGGGCTCAAATAAAAAACCAAGTGGCGAAACAAAACGTGACCTTCAAGATGGATGAAGTGAAACGCCTGCTAGCTACTGCAATAGGAGATGTGACGGCTGAAACATGGAGAAACTGCATCCGACATACTACAAAAGAAGAAGACAGAATGTGGGATCTAGACACAATAGTTGATGTTTCGGTTGAGCCATTAATTATCAACTTGAACGATAACGGTGATCGGGATAGTTGTCCATCATCCGACGATTTTTCTTCTGACGATGACTAAGGTACTATTTTTTTCCTATTTTCTTTGCTATTTTTATTTTTGCTATATGCTATATTATTTACTATATGCTATATTATTTGGAAGTTTACAATTATATTTCTCAATAAATTCATTATTGTCTGAACCTATTTTGATATTTTGCGTCCGCCACTGAATGCTCCAACTGAGCGCTTATACGTCACGACCACTTCCGAGAACTTAGTGCCTACTATTCTGAAACTTCAGTATACACCACTGCGTGAATGCTCAACTCTGGAATAACCGTCTAGGAAAACGTACTTGTCTAGTCTTACTTGGGTCAGTTCTCCCTCGGACAGCCAGTGCTCCCCTATGCAGACAATGCTCCCTGTCGTCTCCTTACATAAAATTTCTGAGCGTAAATATGAGTCAAGAAAATGAATCTTCTTCGCCAGTCCCTGTATATTCAGGTACATCAGTACAATAGTTCCCAATGAACCTTCCTTGACTAAAGGGATATTATCCTTGTTTGAGTCCCCGTAAAATTTCCATCCTGAGACTTAATTGTTTCAGTCTGCTTAGTTCTCGGATGATAGTATTTATTAAATATCACCCCAGCAGGCCAGAACTGCAATGAATTTACTGTTGACTCCATATGTAAAGGTACACCTAGTTTAAAAAACGCTACGCGTGAGCCAGGTCTTGAAGTAAGCTTCTCACAGACGCATGAGTTGGAATAACTCTCATCCAAACACGCCAAAATATCAGCAGGAGTCGTGAGTGTATCAAAATTCGATAGAAATACCCACTTTATTCTCTCCGCAACCTTTAAGTTTTTCATCGCTGTGTTTTCATTTGTTCCGCCTCTCGAGAACTTGGGCCGTTTGGTAGACTTTGATGATCTAGCGTGAGTAACTTTCTTCCATCCAGCGTTAGAATTCAAGTTGTCAAAAATATCAGGTGATTCTTCCAATGATTCCCTGGGAGAAGTTATATTGTTCACATCAGCTGTAGAAGGCGCCGCTCTATCAGACTGTTTCTTGTTATTTCCCTTATCGTCGCGATAAGCCGAGGACTTCGAAGAAGATCCTGCGTTGCTCATCGCGGCTGACGAAATCATCATGTTTTTTCTTCAATCGCTGATCTTCTCGAGAACACTCGATAGCACTTCCGTTTGAATTTGTATCTCCTACGGATGAAGACTTCTGTTCAAAAATTGCAGGATAATCGACAGTTTTAAAGGTATCTGTAATCTTCTCTTTCGTCCCATTCGCCGTAGTCGCTGCTCCCTCTACAAAGATATTGTTTTTGAATTTCGAGACTGGTTTATTTGAATTAACGGATGATAACTGTAAAATATACCCATACAGTTCGTCTTTTAAATTAGTAATCTGCATCTTGAAATCTTGCCGCATCTGAGATATGGCTTGCAGGGGTGGATGGAGTGACCTAAACCGGCCCGGGAAATTAGAGGAAGCGGCCCAAAGAATATGTGGCTGGCAGGCGAAAATCTTTATGACCAATAGCAAAAATTTTGTTGATACTCAAGTGTTTTTCATCAATAATAGACGCTAAATAATAAAGCTGAAAAATATTGTTACTTCTACTTGATAAAAATTTCGAACTGAAAAAAAAAACAGTTTCATAATGAACATAATACAGGGTGTCCCAGCTTATTCGAAGCGGTCTCTGTAGGCCAAACGATGGACTTTTTCAAAAAACTTTTTGAAAATTCAAGTACAGAATCACAATGGCCATAATTTAAAATTATTTTGGAGTATACAGAGTGTCCCATATGACGGTGGCATATCAAAGTTATGTTTTTTTAAATGGAATGCTCCTATGTTATTGCATTTTTAGATTGTCTGAGAAGAGGAAATAAGATTGGTTTTTACAGTTGGTGTTTAAATTCAGAAGTTTTTGAGTTATAAACAAGTGAAAATCGTCATTTTTCAAGTTCAAGGCCCTGTACAACGAAAACGGCTAAAGATAGAGAAAAACGGCTTACATCTTACATGTCCCTATTTTAACTTTTCATGTACTATCCTATGGTATAGAAACATTTGTACTTTCTTTGATTTTTTTATTTGGCGACGCGTGGAGAAATCTCAGAATTTTTCAAATTTTTTATCACCCTGTATAAACATTTCATCCACATCATAGGATAGTACATGAAAAGTTAAAATAGGGACATGTACGCCGTTTTTCTCTATCTTGAACCGTTTTCGTTGTACAGTGCCTTGAACTTGAAAAATTACGATTTTCACTTGAAAAATTTATGTTTTCAACCCTTACTTCGTAGAATCTCTGCATATTTATTGATTATGAATAAAACACTAATGTTTTATAAAATTCTACTGTATATTGATCGATGATAGAAACGTTACACGTGTTTCGCTACTTTTCATATAGCATCTTCAGACGTAAATAAAATTATTGATACAGTAACATAGCAACAGTATTACCTAAGTGATCATGAAGCAAGTAACTAGATTTAAATGAATTTTTAAGAGAACTAACTAGATCATAATGTATTTCTTCAGAATCTTCTTAGTTATTGATATCAAATTATTATTTAATTATTGATTTTCTTCTTGATATCAACAACTAAGAAGATTCTGAAGAAATACATTATGATCTAGTTAGTTCTCTTAAAAATTCATTTAAATCTAGTTACTTGTTTCATGATCACTTAGGTAATACTGTTGCTATGTTACTGTATCAATAATTTTATTTACGTCTGAAGATGCTATATGAAAAGTAGCGAAACACGTGTAACGTTTCTATCATCGATCAATATACAGTAGAATTTTATAAAACATTAGTGTTTTATTCATAATCAATAGATTTTCACTTGTTTATAACTCATAAACTTCTGAATTTAAACACCAACTGTACAAGCCAATCTTATTTTCTCTTTTCAGACAATCTAAAAATGCAATAACCTAGGAGCATTCCATTTAAAAAAAACATAACTGTGATATGCCTCTGTCATATGGGACACTCTGTATACCCCAAAATAATTTTAAATTTTGACCATTGTGATCCTGTACTTGAATGTGCAAAATTTTTTTGGAAAAAATCCATCGTTTGACCTACAGAGACCGCTTCGAATAAGCTGGGACACCCTGTATTTTATTCAAAGACATCAAACAAAATACGCATTATTATGTAGGTCCCAAATTTAAGCAAAAAAGTTTAACTGATTACAGGGGATTTTCGAGCTATTTTCGAGCTCATTAATTGTATACAGGGTGAGTCCCCTAAGATGGAAAGCTCGATTACACCTACACCATTAAAGTTATCGAAATGAACCAAAAAGTGCTGTAAATGAGAGGGTAAAGTGCAGTTTGTAAAATTATTTTCAGATACACAGGATGGCCCAATATCGCTGAACTCCATACAACTTTGTTATTTTAAATAGGACATCCTCTGTATTATAACATCTTCAGATTATTTGAGAAAAATAAAAAAGAATGGTTTGTAAAGTTGAAGTTTGTAATGAGCAATTTATGAGTTATAAACAAATGAAATTCGCGATTTTCCATTTTCAAAGCAGCTTTTATTAAAAACAGCTCAAGATAGAAGAAAACGGCTTATAGTAGGATTAACTTTAAAAAGTCAGATGTGACGTCACACTAACCGTCCGAATTAATATTTTTAATTTCACCAGAAAATGTCAAACAGTTAATTGTCAAGTTGTAAAGGAGCGTAAATTATTGAAGAAATCATTCAAACAATGAATTGAATCGCTTACGTCAGTTTGAGAGCCACTGACAACTACATAAAATTTATTCACGTAATGACATTCTATCCTCTGTGTTGTGCATTTAATTCTCATTCAAAACCAATGTTGACGTATACTTATTTATGCGGGATGGAGTGTTTAGACAAACTGGACGGTTACTATAAAAACCACGTATATGAAACAAAATAAATCGAACTATCAAAAGGATGTGTATTCTTAATCGATACGTATGACTTTTTAGACTTTATTGGACTATACATGTTCCTATCTTAATTTTTCATTTGGTATCCTATCATGTAGCTGAAATTTTTATACCGGGTGATGAAAATAATAAAAATTTTTACCACTCTATAAAAATTTCATCCATCCAATAGTACACCGGATGAAAATTTACGATAGGGACATGTAAGCCGTTTTTCCATATTTCGAGCCGTTTTCAATATAAGCTGCTTTGAAAATGGAAAATCGCGATTTTCATTTGTTTATAACGTATAAATTGCTCATTACAAAAACTTCAACTTTACAAACCATTCTTTTTTACTTTTCTCAAATAATAGGCAAATGTAATAATATAGAGGGTGTCCTATTTAAAATAACAAAGTTATATGGCGTACAGCGATATTGGGCCACCCTGTGTAACTGAAAATAATTTTACAAACTGCACTTTACCCTCCCATTTACAGCATTTTTTGGTTCATTTAAATATCTTTAATGGTGTAGGTGTAATCGAGCTTTCCATTTTAGGGGACTCACCCTGTATTCGAGCTGTCTCTAGCTTTCAGCGTTTTCCGGAACATCGGAAATTTATTTTTTGGAATGCTCACATTACACCTGACTTTTTTGAATTCAATCTGTAGAGAAACCCAAACAGCACAGGAATTTCGAGCTATTTTCGAGCTCTTCAATGGGATTTTCGAGCCGTCTCTATAACCTCTATTCGTTTTCCTAAAAATCGAAGAAAAAAAAAAGCAAATCCTAGCTTTTTCGTGCTAGGATTTGACCCGAATTTCGATCTCGAAAATAACTCGGAATTCCTGTGCTGTTTGGGTTTCTCTACAGATTGACTTCAAAAAAGTCAGGTGTAATGTGAGCATTCCAAAAATAAATTTCCGATTTTCCGGAAAAAGCTGAAAGCTAGAGACAGCTCGAAAATACTATTAGTGGGCTCGAAAATCCCCTGTAATCGATTACATTTTTTTTTAAAGGTGTCATGCTTAAATTTGGGACCTTTATTATGCTTACTTACATTATTTCTTGTTGAGCTGTTTTTGTCGTCGTCAACGTCAACTCAATTTTCTTTAGTCTTAGTCCCTGTCTCTGCATCGGAAATAGAATCTTTTTTCTATTCTAAGAAAACTTTCCAACTTGACACATTTTGTTCCTTGCTCTGCCAACCTTTGTTTTCTCTCTCTCTCTCTCTCTCTCTGTTTTTCTTCTGCTCCTTTACGTTTTAAATTAAGGAACTCATTTTGAAAGATTATTGTCCTTTTTATTGAAAACTGCTCGATAAATTTGGAGTATATAGGTATGTACACTATTATGGAGATTTGAAGAAAAGAAAACCCCACACACCCACACACGCCACAAAAGAAAATATATCAAGACGAAACTGATCAATTATTCAACGAAACTCTTTCAGTAATTATAAGTGATGAAAAGCAATAATGATCATGACTTAAAAAAAATCACGGTTCCCAGTTCCTACCCAAGGAATTCTACGACCACTAACCATTCCTACCACCACCACCGGAATGCAAGACCTGTCTCTGTCTGTTCTTGCCGCTTGTAGATATCAACAACAATGGCTGATCGCTTTTTAGTTATTTATTAGTTTATTACATCCGTTCTCTGACGCTACCCTTACGGCCCACTACACAGTGCATCTTTTAATTTTAAAATATTCCATTTGTGTTATTTTCAAGAGAGCCGTATAAAGTGGAGTAGTGTTGATATTATTTTAACAATAATTTATTTACAATTACATTTTTCTGTTGTGTAAATATTAATTCGGTTAAAACTATATCTTTTTAACTAAACAGGCCCGAATATTTTTTGCTTTTATTCTACCGGCCCAAAATTTACAAATCTAACCGGCCCAGGGGGAAAATTCCCTTTTTCCCCCTGGGCCCATCCACCCCTGATGGCTTGTGTCTGTGCTTCAACAGCTGATCTAAGATTCCTATTCTCATCAATTAGACTTCTAATCGTTGCGTCATACTCACATTTTTTGATTTCATTTTCTAGACCTACCAGGACTTCAAACAGTCTATCAAGTTTTCCTTCCATTGAGATTGATTGTTGCACTTCCGGTATTAAAGTTACGCTAGAAACTGAACCTGAAGATTTGTCAGTTTCATTTGTATTGTGAGAGGTCGTAGAACATTGATCACAATTCCATGATTTTACGGATTTGTCAGCGTTCATTTGGTGGAACACACTAACTTCAATATGCACACACTTTATATGAAAACGATGAAGTAGTACACTTTATGCACTCAATTTGTTAGTTTCAATGAATGCATTAGTTTGGGTCCGGCCAAATTAAAAATTGTAGTGAAATGCGACTGGCCGCTCATTGACACCTCCAGTGTTAGTAACTATTGTTTTTAGATTTATTTCAAAGGAGAGATGGTTTTTTTCATTAGGTTTGTTCCAAAATATGATTCTGAACCAGCAAAAACATCCGATCAAAGTAGGATAGGTATTTCACTTTTGATTTGAACTCACATTAAATAAAAACTTTATGTGGACTGGTTGTTTTTAGTGGTTCTGCACTGTCAGAATCGTCTGTTGGGTTGGGACAAACCTCTTGCCAGGTTGAAATACCACATAACTAAACTAAAACTTACATCTCCTTCCTTGGGGCCGTAGGAAGAATTGAAAATGAAAAAATTGCGTAACTGTATTTCCGTTTTTGAATTCATTACAGGAAGCTTTAGGTACTTGTTTTATTAAAAATTCAACCAATTCTATATTCTTCTATGCTCCTGGTTTAAAGCAGACATGCCATTAGAGTTTCCTGTTTCCTCATTTATATCACTCAAGACTCTGAGCTGATTTTGATAAATTTTGATCTGTTTTTCAGACTCTCTAAGAATATTTCTTCTGCAATTTTTGAATAATAATTATTCTAATTATTAAATTAATTATATTACCTACCACACAAAACGAACAGTCAAGCCTAGTGTTCATTTTATGCCTGAAAACAACTCTAATTGCAATAATTGCACCAAAATATCAACCTTCTAATAATTAAACTTTGCCTATTTTATTTTCATTTTCCAGAAATAGAATAATGAAATGAGAAATTAATTTTTGTTTTGTTGGGTTAAGTGTTAAGTGAAGAAGGTGTTCACTGTTCACTGTTACCACAGTCTGTTACTTCAGTTCAGTTCACAGAAAGTTCAGAGTTCACTCATAGACCAACAAGAAGATAAGACAGAGATGATGATGACACATGCCCGTCATGCGCAATACTAACAAAACAGAGGGATGGGATAACCCCGCGTTATGAATGATGAAGATGTTTACGTAGCGGGGAAATTAAAGGATAAAAGATGGAACATACTGAGCATAGAACAAATTAACACAACTTCACTCAAAATGAATACATCGTTTTTCTATTTTATTGCCATGAGTTAACTTGAATTGAAATCAACCAAAACAGCCACCTTTCAGTGCAATAATAAACGCCGTCAGTGATGACGTCACCTCAGTGGTTGGGGAAACCGGTTAAAGCTACGTTTTCCTATATATCGCACTGCGTACGACGCACGCGTAACACGCCCAACACTGCTCTTGTATGGTTTAAATCGGACCGTTCTCCTACAGTGCGTGTTCCGCAGCATTGGTGTGCGCTCGCGTGAAACGTCGGCTGTGCTTCGAGAGCAGTCAATCACGCGACGCAGTGCGTAAGTTATAAGTTTTTTTGATTTTAATATTGAATACATCAGGTAAAGAACCTCAACCAAGATTTTCTGCAGCTGAAGATGAACTGTTGTTTGAACTGGTGGCTGGATTACTCATAATATACGATGTAAATTTAAAAGACTACAAAAATAAGGATTTAAAAGACACAAAATCGAATTAAATTCGCTAGATTCGTCTTTTTTCAACAAAGTTCTTTACAAAAAGGAATTATAAATACTTCTTCTTCATCGTAATGAGATCTAGAAGAACTCCTTTTCTCATAATATTATTACCAAAATAAATAATACGTCTTAATTTGAACTGATTTCCGCAAGTTGGAAAACACTGTTCACGCAACCCACACTGCGTGAATCGCCCTGCATGTACCGCAGGCGATTAATAATGGGCGATTCACGCAGTGTGGGTTGCGTGAACAGTGTTTTCCAACTTGCGGAAATCAGTTCAAGTTAAGACGTATTATTTATTTTGGTAATACTATTATGAGAAAAGGAGTTCTTCTAGATCTCATTACGATGAAGAAGAAGTATTTATAATTCCTTTTTGTAAAGAACTTTGTTGAAAAAAGACGAATCTAGCGAATTTAATTCGATTTTGTGTCTTTTAAATCCTTATTTTTGTAGTCTTTTAAATTTACATCGTATATTATGAGTAATCCTGCCACCAGTTCAAACAACAGTTCATCTACAGCTGCAGAAAATCTTGGTTGAGGTTCTTTACCTGATGTATTCAATATTAAAATCAAAAAACCAATAACTTACGCACTGCGTCGCGTGATTGACTGCTCTCGAAGCGCAGCCGACGTTTCACGCGAGCGCACACCGTCCAATGCTGCGGAACACGCACTGTAGGAAAACGGTCTGATTTAAACCACACAAGAGCAGTGTTGGGCGTGTTACGCATGCGTCGTACGCAGTGCGATATACGCAGCTAGGAAAACGTAGCTTAAGGGTCACAAAAATAAACAAGCATTTGGCGGTTCGCGGTTCTCAGGTGAGGGGGACTATGACACAGGACGTGCGGCAGCGTCTCCTGAGTATAGCCGCAGCGCCTGCAGGTCTCGGTGTTAAGCGGGACGCAGCCGAGATGGGCGCGGTGGATAAACAGCCAGTCCGAAAAGCGCGTGAATGCGCCACCCCGCATAATATGAATATGGTTTGGCGGAGTGGTGGTGTTCGTGACGCTGAACACTTTAGGGAACCTGTATTACCGACCGCTTACTAGGGTAGCGCATTCTCATTCTCACATAAAAAGTTGGGGAAAAAGTTGGGAATGTCAAATTTGACTTCATAAACGTTAGATTTTCCATGAACGTACAACCGTCTAAAAATTCACATAATTTGATATTAAGTCCGCGTATTTTAAAAAATTGGTAAACTTTTGCTGGATTAGTGGATGTTTTAACAATAAAAAGAGGACTTTCTACTCGTTCGCGTTGCCTAAAGGGAACTTTCTTAATATTTGAAACTCATTATAGTCCTTAGTCCTCTATCAATCCTTACTTACCTGTTACTGGGATTTTCTGGACAACAAATGCACCCAGCCCCATCAGCAGACAGTTATGATTGCAGAAAATATACGGGGAGCTCAGAATTTTCCGTATACCTGGAAGTTTGTCAGAGGTTTTATTACATCTTGATCAATCTTATTTTTAAGGATCAGTATGGGAAGGTCTTATAAAGGGTGTACTAAGATCACACTGCCATTCGTGTGTCTAACAAGACGCTTTTTCTCAGTAACTATACGACGTTAGATATCGAGTTAAAAATTATACCCAATAATATACTAAAGTCGTCAGCTTTGTAGATCCTATAAAACCATCATATGTTTTTAATGTCCACTGAAAGAGAATTCCTCGATTTCTCTTCGTGTTATTATTTTATTTCACTTTTCAAACTTCGCTTTTTACCACTTCATCCCTACGCCTATATGACCATCAAATGTGCCAAAAATATGACATCCAACTGTTCAGACATAACCGTGTTAAGTAAACGTCAACGAGTGAATGCGCTACCCTAGTAAGCGGTAGTGTCGGTAATGCAGGTTCCCTATGAACACTTTGGGTAGGGTTTATCGAGTAGCTGCCGACGGAAAAATTTCCGCAGCGCAGCCCTCAGTGCGGTCTCCACGCTGCCCGTCTTAAACAGGGACACGTTAATTCAGCCCAAGCTGAACGCCGTCTTCTCCCGCTGCGACCCATTCGCGACCCAGCTTGGTCCTAAGTTTCTTAGTGGCGACTCTGAGACGGGACCAGGTGTTGATGGAGTCCGTCGTTTCGTTAATAAAGTCGCCACTCATGTCCCCGTTGAGGAAGCCGGCCATGTCCTTGGGCTCCGCTCCCCGTCGGATCCTCCGGGTCAGCATGCGCCTGCACAGCTCACTCAGATTGTTGGAGTTGAGCAGGGAATGACCGTGCGCCACTGCGCAGATGTCCGCTAGTATCCCCAGCGGCATCAGGCCCATTCCCCCTGCGCGGCAGTCCATGTAGAGCGGCTCAACGCTCGCTCTCTGCGGGAGGCTCAGCCACCGTTTCCCACAACGCTTCAGGGTCTTATCGAAGTCGTTGAGGGCGTCCTTGGGAACGACGCCATTTCGTAGGTGGAATGCCACCGAGGGCAGCACGAAGGCGTTAATGGCGTCGAATTTCTGCCACGGAGCCAGGAGTGACTGGTCAATCCTGGTGGTCCAGGCAGACATTTTATCAACTACTCCCAAGGCTGACGGGGCCGTGTACAGCCCGGTTGGGATACCGAGATGATTATATACGCCGTTCCTATCCAAGACGCTTAATTGCGTTCCGGACAAATGGAAGGCGGTGGGGGCGGCATCCCGATTGACACCATCCACGTGTAGGGTGGAGCATTTTTTGGGGTTGAAACGGAGGCCGGCCGCACGTGCCAAACGGCACGCCGTATTGAGAGCCGACCGGAGTCCCTCCGGAGTCCTGGCCAGGAGTGCCAGATCGTCGGCGTAAGCAAGGACGCCGAATCGCTCCGAAGCAACGGGACAGCCCACGTCCAGAGCGTGAACAGCCCGCAGGAGTGACTCCAGAGCGAGGTTAAAAATGATGGGGGACAGTGGGCACCCCTGGCGGACCCCAGATGATATTGGGATATCCTCCGTCCATCCGTCTTGGCACCTGATCGCCATGGTGTTATTTAGGTACAGCCTCCGCACCAAGTCCATGGAGGCGGGAGCCAGACCGGCCCAGGAGAGGAACTGGTAAATGGTGCTGTGCGGAATGGAGCCAAACGCGTTGGTCAGGTCGAGCCACGCAACGCAGCAAGACTTTCGCGATCGCCTGGCCTCCATGATGGCGGCCTGCAAAATAAAATTATGCTCCGCACAGCCGTCGACAGGCATGAATCCCTTCTGGGATTTGGAGATTCTGCCGTGTCGACCAGCCCACTCTCCCAAACGACGGGCCAGTACGGAGGCGTACAATTTGGCGACGGTGCTGCTCAGGGCGATGGGTCTCCAGCTATCGACGGAGTCCCTATCGCCCTTCTTGAATATGAGCACCGTCCTGGATTTTCCCCACTGACTTGGGACGTGCCCCAGCCGATGCACGGTGTTGTAAACTGAGCACAACACCCTCGCGCCCGGATCAAAATACTTCCAGAGGCCGTATCTGATCTCGTCCGGGCCGGGGACATTGTTGCTGCAGAAACGCAGCCTCGCCCAGACCTCGGCCGGGGTAAAGGGGGCAGACAGTGGGTCTGTGTCGTCTTCCGGGACGGGCTCCGGTGTGGGAACATCGAGTGGAATCACCACCGGCTCGGCGACCCCTCCCCCGTCGCTGCAGACCCTGGAAAAATGATCGAATAAGCGGCGGCTAGAGATATTACAATAAGGGGAGTCACCCTCCACTACTTCCCTGACTGCTCGAGGTCGATCCTGCCGGTACAGTTTTTGGATCCTGGAGGCTGCTTGGGCGTCGTAGCGAGGCCCCCGCCGGCGTTGATGGTTTGTCGCCGGCTGGAGGGGGCGGTTTTGTTGCCGTGGTGGTTGCGGCTGCGACCGTGGCGGCTGCCGCCGGTCTCGCTGGTCTCCACGACACCGTGCAACCTCTCTGACCGCGCTGATCAGGTCATCCAGCATGGCCTCGAACTCCTCGGCATCGCTGACTCCCTCGAGGCGTGGTACCCACAGCCGCTGGTTCGCATTCTCCTCCGGCAGACCTTCCTCGGGGGCAGGAAGGGTTCGCTCCATGAGGTCGGTCCGGGGTGGCGTTGTGGAGGGTGCGGCGGCTACTGGTGTTGCGGAGGCGGGCACCACGGTGATGGCATCCTCTTCGGGCTGCTGTGGCCGTCGTCGTGGTCTCGGCGGCGAGGCAAGGCCACCCAGATGATCAGGTGGCGTCCCGAATGCTGCCTCTGAGGGATGCGGGAGCTGTATCGGGCGACTCGGGGGCTCCAACGGCTGCAATGTTGTCGAGGGGCGCACCGGCCGGAATGCGTGGTCGGGGACGCCGCCTCTCAGGTGATTCCTGCTGTTGGTGGATAACAGCCGTCGTGACCACCGCTGTTGGCAGCCCTTGTTCCATCGGTGTCAGTGGTGAGCCAGGAGGACGTTCATCCATTGGCGACAACCTCACATTCTCCGGGCCGGGAACATGCGGAGAAGCGGGGGCAATTATCTCCGGGGAACCGGGCCGGCGGCGATGATATGCCGGCCGGCGCATTCGAAGTGCTCCCGGTGGAACGGGCGGGGGCACGGGTGCAGATGAGGCCTCGAGGTTCCTGCAGTTCAATGCTCGGCTCTGGTGGAGTTTGCATGCCTTTATCGTATCAAATAATAAATCACATCCGCGACATTGAAATTTAATTGTCTTGAGGTGATATCGGCGGACGTGTTTCGATAAGTCGCCATGTCGTCTATAGGTTCTTTCCACAGGCATGCAGACCGAGCATTGAAACGATTCCGATAGCGGATATCTCAATATGTACTCACCGCTATCGCCCGTTGATAAGTTGCCGGCCCGGTCACCGTTCTGCTGCTGGTCTTCGTCCTCCCGGTCGCTCATTCTTGATGGTGCGTTAGCGGCACTGGCGCACTGGTGTCGGTGTCAGATGTCCGTCTCATACGTGGCGTGGGGATGGTCAAATTTAGAAACTCCGAATTTTTGTTCGTGGAGTTTCTGGCCCGTTTAATATTATTCTAATCGCTTCTCGATTGGAACTGGACGGTGTTATAACTATAAAATGTCACTTTCACTTTAGATTGTTAAAAAGTGGGCCAATCCCGGCGGTACTGCAATACCGGGCCGACCCGTGACGGAGGTGGAGCAAGCCCCGAGCCTCGGTCCAGTCCCAAAAACAAGATTAATATACTGGCCCCACATGTGGGGCGTATCAGATATTAAGCTGATAAGAACAGATTAACTTTATTTAGCAGATACTGCATACATAGAATTCTTAACTAGTTTACAATGATATTGGGCCCATAAGGGAGTTGTTATTACAAGCTTAGTAGTTATTATCACAGGAACTTAAGTATTTCATCTAGCCTAGTCTAACATATAAATATAATATAAAAGTACATAGAATAAAAAACATTACAGTTAAAATATAAAAAAGACATATAATTAAAAACAGTAAAGCTAGATGAAAGATGTTAAAAAATATATCACAGAGTTAAGTACATATCACAATTATTAATATCACAGCATTAGTTATTTTTAACGATGTAGAGGGTCGTGGGTTTTCTTTATTAAGATAAAATATAAAAATAAATAAATAACTATAAAATGCCGGATATATACATTGTATAGATAAAAGGTACAGCAGGTGCAGTTAATCTGAAACACAGTGATGTCAATAAAATTCATAAAATACACAATTAAAAATATATAAAGAATAAATATACAATAAAAAGGAGGAACCCTAGTGGACGACCCAAGTCCGAAGTACCAGGAGCGCACCATCAACACACCCCGCAGGCATCACGACTCCTGGTATTGCCGGTGGCCAGTGACGTGTTCGACATAGATGTCGCGGCTCCATCGGATGGTGTCTGAAGCCATTAACTTTTTCATAAGCCTGGAGTAGCGCCACCCTATTTTAAGTTTGCTGAGCACCAGGTCATTTGCAGGGTCCCAGCCTCCCAGGGCACCGACGATGAAGGCTTCGAGAAATACTTGGTAGCCCTGGGTTCGCAGATGTTCCGCGATTCCGGCGTACTTGTCCCTCTTCTCCCGGCGAGCTGCAATAAATGCAGCGTACCGGTTCTCGAAGGGAACAGTAACGTCGATCAACAGCGCTTGCTTTTCGTCAGGGTCCAGAACCACCAGGTCGGGTCGGAGGTTTTCTCCGCAACCGGGCACGGTCTTGTTGACCCTGACTTCGGCTCTGGCAGGGACCCGCATGGCCGTGGTCAGCCTTCGAAGGATGTTGTCATGGCGTAGGGTGGCGGCTCGCAAGTGGGGAGGGCAGTGGCATAGGACGTGGGGCAGGGTCTCCTGGGCGTAGCCGCAGCGTCTGCATTTATCGCTATGGCCAGAGCGCTGGTGACGATAGCGCTTGGCCACGCTATTAAGCGGCACGCAGCCGAGACGAGCGCGATGGACAAACCGCCAGTCGGCGAAGCGTGTGAATGCGCCACCCCGCATGAAGTGGTTCGGCGGAGTGGTGGCGCTAGTAACGCTGTACACCTTGCCCTGGTCAGGCTTGTCCAAGAGCCGCTGCCGGTGAAATTCCCGGAGCGCAGCCCTCAATGCGGTCTCAATGCGAACCGGGGGACCCATGCCCCCGGTTCGGCAGTCCATGTACAGGGGCTCTACACTCGCGCGTTGGGGCAGGCTTAACCACCTCTTCCCGCAGCGCTTTAGCTCCTTGTCGAAATTATTCAAGTTGGCCTTGGGGACGACGCCGTTCCTCAGATGGAAGGATACCGTGGGTAGTATGAATGTATTTACGGCGTCAAATTTCTGCCACGGGGCCAGGAGAGACTGATCGACTCTGCCGGTCCAGGCAGACATCTTATCTATGGCCCCCAGGGCCGAGTGGGCAGTGTAGAGCCCGGTGGGTATGCCCAGGTGTTCATAGGCGCCCTCCCGATCCAGAGCTCTTAACCGAGTCCCGGATATATGGAATTGAGAGGGCGCCGCATCCCTGTTTGCGCCGTCGACATGCAGGGCCGCACACTTACTCGGGTTGAATTTTAGTCCGGCTGCAGTGGCCAGTCGGTGGGCGACATCCAGAGCGGTCTGTAGCTGTTGGGGTGATCGGGACAGGAGAGCCAGGTCGTCGGCGTATGCCAAGACCCCGAACCGTTCGGAGGCGACTGGGCTACCCAAGTCAAGGGACTGGATGGTGCGCAGTAGCGGCTCCAGGGTCAGATTGAAGATAATGGGTGACAGTGGACAGCCCTGTCTCACTCCTGCCCGAATGGGAATGGGGTTCGTGAACCCCGTGCTGCATCTTATCGCCGTCGTAGTCCCCTCATAAAGCCTTCGTATGATATTAACGGATGCTGGGGCGAGACCGGCCCAGGATAGGGTCTCGAAAATGGTGGAGTGGGGGACGGACCCAAAGGCGTTGGACAGGTCCAGCCAGGCGATGCAGCATGATTTCTTTGACCGCTTCGCTTCAACGATAGCGCTCTGGAGGACGAAGTTATGCTCGGAGCACCCATCGACGGGCATAAAGCCTTTCTGGGCGTCCGAGACGAGGTGGTTTCTTTCGGCCCACTCTCCCAGGCGGCGCGCCAGCACCGAGGCATAGAGCTTGGCAATGGTATTGCTCAGCGCTATGGGGCGCCAGTTATCAACGGACTCGCGGTCGCCCTTTTTATGTATAAGGACGGTCTTCGACTCCCCCCATTTTTTCGGGACGTGTGCAAGGCGTCGCACCGTGTTGAACACGGCGCTGAGAATCCTTGCACCGGGGTCGAAGTACCTCCACGAGCCGTATCTAATTTCGTCCGGGCCGGGCGCATTATTACTGCAAATCCGCAGACGCGCCCAGACCTCGTCGGGTGTAAAGGGGGTAGAGAGTGGGTCGCGGTCGTCTTCGGGGGTGGGATCGGGCGCGGGGACGTCCTCCAGGATCGTGGTGGTGGCCCGCTCCTGGCAGCTGTAAACCCTGGAAAAATAATCGTGAATTACATCCCTATCAATTTCACAAAAAGGGGAATTATTCCCCACTACTTCCCTGAATGCTCGCTGTCGGTCCTGGCGGTAGATTTTTTGAATTCTAGACGCCGCCTGGGCGTCGTAGCGAGGGCCCCGCCGGCGTTGTTGGTGTCTCGCCGGCGGTGCGGGGCGATGTTGTTCCCTCGGTGGTGGCGGGGGTCCCTGTCGCTGTGGCGGGGGCTGATACCGTTGTGAAGGCCCCCCGCCTCTCTGCCGCTCTCCGCGACGCCGCGCCACTTCCCCGATGCTGTCAGTCAGCTCCTCCAGGGCGGCCTCGAGCTCCTCGACGCCGCTCACCTGCAGGAAGCGGGGTACCCACCGCCTCTGGTTGGCGTTTTCCTCTGGAGCAGTGTCCCCGCCAGCAAGTAGGGTTGGCTCAACGGGGTCGATCCGAGGGTCAGGGGGCGGCGCAGCGGTGCCCGGAAGGGAAGGCTCCACAGGGTCTTCTCGGAGGCCAGGCGGCGGCGAGATGGTGGCAGCCGCCTCCCGTGATGTTGGGGGGGATTCGGCCATGGTGATGGTGTCCACGGCTGCTGCAGTGTTGCCAGGTCGGCGCCGAGGCCGCGGTGGAAAGGCAGGTCGATCAGGGGTCCCAGGTGGACTGGGGGGCGGGTTCACCGTGATGGCGTCCTGGTCTGTCACCATCATTCGCCGAGGTCGATGACTAGGCCCTGGTAGTGCGTCAGGTTCCCTAGGATGTTGAGGTGGTCGTTGGGGGGCAACTGTGTGCACCATGGCCGTCGTCACGATCAAGGTCGGTAAGGTCATCTCTATGGGTGTGGCAGGTTCCTCTCCGGCCGTGACCGGCAGCGCGGCCGGCGGCTCGACAAGCGCCGCGCCGTCCCGCGGGGCAACAATTGGCGACGGGGGCCGGGACGTGGTGGCAGGATCATTCACGTGCTCCGGCACGGGTGCGGCGGGCCTACGGCGATTGTATGCAGGCCTCTGCATACGGAGAGCTCCGGGTGGTATTGGTGGTGGCGAGGGCAACGGAGGGGCTCGGAGATTTTTACATTTAGTTGTTTTCTGTTGGTGTTGTTTGCATGCCTTCACGGTTTCGAAATTCAATTTACAGCCACGGCATCGGAATATAATCGTTTGTAGGTGATAACGTCTGACGTGCTTTGATAAATCGCCGTGGCGACGATAAGTTCGAGTTACCGGCATGCAAACCTGGCACTGGAAGCCGTCTTGTAGTGGGAAGTCGAGCACGTACCTTGCTATCTCCGGCGATGTCTCCGCTCCGCTGCCGTCCCCGTCCCTGCCGGCCCCGGTGCAGGTATTCTTCATCCTCGTCGTCGCTCATCTCGTCGCGGCGCTGGGTGTAGTCGCCGGTGGGCTGTCACTTCACCGCAACTCCGGATTTTGTCTTGGAGTTACAGTTACAGTAATTTTCACTCGCACTTGTAAATCGCTTCCCTTTTATGGAACTGGACGGTGTTACTATTATAAGACGTCACTTTTGTTTAATGGGGGTAAAAGTGGGCCAATCCCGGCGGTACTGCAATACCGGGCTGACCCGTGACGGAGGTGGAGCAAGCCCCGAGCCTCTGTCCAGTTCCAAAAACAAGATTAATATACTGGCCCCACATGTGGGGCGTATCAGATATTAAGCTGATAAGAACAGATTAACCTTTATTAGCAAATTATTGCATACAGAGTATAATATCCTTAAATAAATATAATAGTTGGCCCCTATGGGGTGATGGTAACATGTGAAGGCTTAAATATATTGCACAGATCTTAGAAAATAATTTACCTAGCCTAGTCTAAAAAATAATACATTATACAGTAGTTAAAATACATAAAACACATCAGCACAGTTAAAAATATAAAAGACATATAATTAAAATGACTAGGTAAAGATGTTCATTACTATCACAGATTAAAGCTCAGTACATAATAAATATCACAGCACTCTTGTTGCTTGGGTTAAAATCATAAAAACACGTAAAGATAAAAACATTGTATAAATATAAATAAAATGACAACAAACAGTTACAAGTGCGTGATAGAATTAAAATAGTTAGGATATAATAAAAGGCAATCTGATTACAATATAAAAGTACAAGAAGTTAAAACAGACACTACAGCACCAAATGAAAACTACACCACACGACAAAATTATAAAAATCGGCACCCCCTTCGTCTCGGGCGACCAATGTATGTCTACACCCCCTGCGGCTCCGGGTATTGCCGTCGGCCAGTGATATGTTCCACATAGATGTCCCTGCTCCACTTTATAGTGTCCGAGGCCATGAGCTTCCTCATTAACCTCGAGTACCGCCACCCGATACCAAGCCGGGTGAGCACGAGCTCATTTGCGGGGTCCCAACCACCCAGGGCACCGACGATGAAAGCGTCGAGGTGAACTTGGTAGCCCTGGGTTCGCAGGTGGTCGGCGATGTTGACGTACTTGTCCCGCTTCTCGCGGCGCGCCGCAATAAATGCAGCGTAACCGTTTTCAAAGGGGACAGTAACGTCAACGATTATGGCCTGCTTCTGGACAGGGTCGAGGACCACCAGGTCGGGTCGGAGATTTTCCCCGCAACCCGGCACGGTCCGATTGACCCTGACCTCCGCTCCGGCCGGGACCCGCATAGCCTTGCTCAGGCGCCCGAGAATGGCGTCATGGCGCAGGGTGGCGGCTCTAAAGTTCGGGGGACAATGGCACAGGACGTGCGGCAACGTTTCCTGCGCGTAGCCGCAGCGCCTGCAGGCCTCGGCGTGGCCAGCGCGGTGGTGTCGATAGCGCTTGGCCACGTTATTGAGGGGGACGCAGCCGAGACGGGCGCGGTGGATAAACCGCCAGTCAGCAAAGCGCGTGAAAGCGCCACCCCGCATGAAATGGTTTGGCGGAGTGGTGGCGCTGGTAACGCTAAACACTTTGCCCTGGTCTGGCTTATCCAAGAGTCGCTGTCGGAAGAACTCCCGCAGCGCAGCTCTTAGCGCGGTCTCGACGCCGCCGGTCTTTAGCGGCGACCCGTTCAGCTGGAGCTGAACGCCGTCTCCCTCGGCTGCAACCCATCCGAGGCCCAGCTTGGTCTTAAGCTTTTTGGTGGCGACTCTGAGACGGGACCAGGTGTTGGTGGGGTCCCTCGTCTCGTTCATGAAGTCGCCACTCATGTCCCCGTTGAGGAAGCCGGCCACATCTCTCGGCTCCGCTGGTCGTCGGATTCTTCGACTAACCACCCCCCGGAGCATCCGCCGACAAAGCTCACCCAGATGGGGCGAGTTGAGCAGGGAATGGCCGTGCGCCACAGCGCATATGTCCGCCAGTTGGCCCAGCGGAGTCAGGCCCATTCCCCCTGCACGGCAGGACATATAAAGCGGCTCGACGCTCGCTCGCTGCGGGAGGCTCAGCCACCGTTTCCCACAACGCTTCAGGGTCTTGTCGAAGTCGTTGAGGGCGGCCTTGGGAACGACGCCGTTACGCAGATGGAAGGATACCGAAGGTAACACGAAAGTGTTAACGGCGTCGAACTTCTGCCAGGGGGCCAGGAGTGATTCATCAATCCCGGACGTCCAGGCAGACATTTTCTCCAAAACTCCCAAGGCCGACGGGGCTGTGTGGACGCCGGTGGGGATGCCGAGATGGTCGTAGACCCCGTTCCGGTCCAGGGCGCGTAATTGCGTCCCGGACAATTGGAACGTGGTTGGGGCGGCATCCCTGTGGACACCATCTACGTGGAGCGTGGCACATTTCTGGGGGTTGAAACAGAGGCCGGCCGCACGTGCCAGACGGCACGCCGTGTCCAAGGCCGTCTGGAGGCCCTCTGGAGTCCTGGCAAGGAGCGCAAGGTCATCGGCGTACGCCAAGACGCCGAAGCGCTCCGACGCGACGGGGCAGCCCACGTCCAGAGAGTGGACCGCCCGCAGGAGCGGCTCAAGGGCCAGGTTGAAGATGATCGGCGAGAGGGGGCATCCCTGCCGGACTCCAGAATGGATAGGTATTTCCCCCGTTGTTCCCTCCCTGCACCGTATCGCCGTGGTGTTGTTGGTGTACAGCCTCCGCACCAGTTCAATGGAGGCGGGAGCCAAGCCGGCCCAGGAGAGCGAGCGATAAATGGTGCTGTGCGGGATCGATCCGAACGCATTGGTCAGGTCCAGCCACGCCACGTAGCAGGACCTCCGCGTTCGTTTGGCCTCTGTTATGGCCGCCTGAAGGATGAAGTTGTGTTCCGCACAGCCGTCGACAGGCATGAATCCCTTTTGGTGTTTAGAGATCCTGCCATGTCGATCAGCCCACTCTCCCAAACGACGGGCCTGTACGGAGGCGTACAACTTGGCGATGGTGCTGCTGAGAGCGATCGGGCGCCAGTTCTCCACGGCATTCCGATCGCCCTTCTTGTAAATCAGCACCGTTTTCGACCTGCCCCACTGTCTGGGTATGTGCCCCAATCGGTGCACGGTGTTGTAGATGGAGCTCAGGATCCTGGCTCCCGGATCCACAAACTTCCATACTCCGTACCTGATTTCGTCTGGGCCGGGGGCGTTATTACTGCAGAATCGCAGTCGGGCCCAGACTTCGGCAGGAGTAAATGGGGCAGACAGGGGGTCTCGGTCGTCGGCTAGTGCTGGCTGGGGTGCCGGGACATCGGTGGAAATCACTGGCTCCTCGACTCCTCCCTCGCCGCTGTAAACCCTGTAAAAATGATTATATAATTGGCCGCCCGAGATATTACAGTATGGGGAGTTACCCTCCGCTACTTCCCTGAACGCGCGTGGTCTTTCCTGGCGATACATTTTTTGGATTCTCGACGCCGCCTGGGCGTCGTAGCGTGGTATCCGTCGGCGTCGTTGGTCTCTCGCCGGCGGCGCGCGGTGATTCGGCTCTCGTGGAGGTCGGGGATGCTGTTGTGGTGGGGGCGGCGGCGGCTGTTGTGACTGCCGCCGTGCATCTCCCTGCCGATCTCCGCGACCGCGCGCCGCCTCCCTGACTGTGTTCATCAGCTCCTCCAGGGCGGCCTCGAAGTCCTCGACGTTGTCGAGTTGCCGGAAGCGTGGCACCCATAGCCGCTGGTTCGCGTTTTCCTCCGGCAGACCTTCCTCGGGGGCAGGAAGGGTTGGCTCCACGAGGTCGGTCCGGGGTGGTATTGTAGAGGGTGCGGCGGCTACTGGTGTTGCGGGGGCGGGCACCACGGTGATGGCATCCTCTTCGGGCTGCCGTGGCCGTCGGCGCGGTCTCGGCGGCGAGGCAAGGCCACCCAGATGGTCAGGTGGCGTCCCGAATACTGCCTCTGGGGATGCGGGAGCTGTATCGGGCGACTCGGGGGCTTGAACGGCTATGAAGTTTTCGAGGGGCGCACCGGCCGGAATGCGTGGTCGGAGACGCCGCCTCTCTGGTGATTCTTCCCGCTGGTGGATAACCGCCGTCGTGATCACCGCTGTTGGCAGTCCTTGCTCCACCGGTGTCAGTGGTGAGCCGGGAGGACGTTCATTTAATGGCGACATATTCTCCGGGCCGGGAACATGCGGAGAGGCGGGGGCAATAATTATGTCCGGGGAACCAGGCCGGCGGCGATGATATGCCGGCCGGCGCATTCGAAGTGCTCCCGGTGGAACGGGCGGGGGCACGGGTGCAGGTGAGGCCTCGAGGTTCCTGCAGTTCAATGCTCGGCTCTGGTGGAGTTTGCATGCCTTTATGGTCTCAAATAGTAGATCACATCCGCGACATTGAAATTTAATTGTTTTGAGATGATATCGTCGGACGTGTTTTGATAAGTCGCCATGTCGTTTATAACTTCTCTCCACAGGCCTGCAAACCGAGCATTGAAAGGATTCCGATAGCGGATATCTTAATAAATACTCACTGCTATCGCCCGTTGATAAGTTGCCGGCCCCGTCACCGTTCTGCTGCTGGCTGTCGTCGTCCTCCCGGTCGCTCATTCTTGATGGCTGGCGGCACTGGTCAGTGGTCCACTGGCCACTGGTGTCGGTGTCAGATGTCCGTCTTATAGGGGGCGTGGGGATGGTCAAATTTAGTAACTCCGAATTTTTGTTCGTGGAGTTTCTGGATACTTTTCTAATCGCTTCTCGATTGGAACTGGACGGTGTTATTAATAATATAAAACGTCACTTTTGTTTAATGGTGTTAAAAGTGGGCCAATCCCGGCGGTACTGCAATACCGGGCCGACCCGTGACGGAGGTGGAGCAAGCCCCGAGCCTCTGTCCAGTCCCAAAAACAAGATTAATATACTGGCCCCACATGTGGGGCGTATCAGATATTAAGCTGATAAGAACAGATTAACCTTTATTAGCAAATTATTGCATACAGAATAGTATCCTTAAATAAATATAATATTTGGCCCCTAAGGGGAGATGGTATCACATCGACGCATCCAAAGAAATCTATAGTATCTCAAATTTTGCAGATTTTGAGATATGATTGTTTTCACAATAAGGAATGTGCATTCTGTCGACCACGAAGACTGTCGTAACTCTTCGACTTTCCTATTCAAAGTTATCATGGTTATAAAGAAAATAGTAACTAAAAGTGAAATGAGTTTTTCGATGAAAAATATTGTATCTCAACATACAATGACAGAATTGGAAATTAAATGCAATAAATCTATAAGAGCAAGTAGAAAACTATAGTATGTTGAGATACTAACAGTTTTGTGTGAAATATTGGAATCAGATCACTACGAACATTATAGTATATCAAAATACTACCCTTTTCGGTGTAATTTAATTCTAATATATTACATGAAAATTATAGTATCTCAATTTAATATAGTCTTCGTGTAAATCAATTCTAGATGATCAGTTTAATATGCAACGAAAAAAAAAGTATGTAATTTTGCAATGCTTTTCGTCTATAATTTTGAAATCAAGCATAACAAAAACTATATTATAAGTAAGATACTATTGTTTTCGTCACAATATTCTGATGAATATATTTCTCGGGAACATTACTTTAATGTAACTGTATGGTAGATTGTCGGTTGTTTCGACCGATTGTAATTTAGCAGAGGTGGTGTTTTCATAGCAGAAAGCTGTTTAAAAGCGTGTTCTAGATTTTAGTAATTTACTTAAGGCAAAATACAAGTTAAATGTTTTGAAAATTGATAAAAGTGATTTAAAAAATGAAGAGGGACAAATTGCTAGTTGAACTTTGCTGGAAGAAGAGTTCATCGATAGGTATACATGGAAAAACAACACGAAATATATGAAAAAACAACTCGAAATAGAAAAAATTAAAATATTGTAGAGCTAAGTGTGACACATTGACTAGACTGTACACTCATCTTTTGCCCATAGATGGCAAAAAACTCAAAGGACTTTTGGCACTATTTATTTTTTATTATTATTGAAGATTCACATACACTGCAGGGAAATCCCTACGACGCTCTGGGAGCGGTGCATGAGCGGAGATGTCGATTCACGTTGGCCTTGAATCGCTGCAGGTTGTATATACTTCGGGAAACACGCCCTTTGGAATGTTATTCCAAAGTGATGGGTTCTATAAATTTTTTAAATTATAAATATGCCAAACAGATCCAAAAAAATCGTTAATTCCTTTGATGTATCATCCATTCTACTATTCATTAGGCCTCAAAACAGCTAACAATATAGATAATAATATTCATGAAGAAGAACTAGAAAATCTGGAAGACAGTGAAAACGAATGAAAGTTGATCTTTCTTGAAACTGTTTTTTATTTTTAATATTTTTATTTCGTATTTTTTGGAAAATAAAAAGTACAAATAAGCAGGTGTTTTATTAACAGGAAATTACTTTGGTAGGTTTAGGGCTTCAAAATCTATACGTTTTTAACTTCATTTATTTTTGCAGTAAGTATTTTCGATTTGTTTTTATTGAGTTGTTTTCCATTATATTAGGTCCTTATCTAGCACAACATAAATTATGGATCTACGGAAAGGCTGCTAAACTATCTATGCTGTAGATGAACACAAAATAAATAAAAAACAATCAAAAAAAAAATTGATTGTTAATTATGATATGCTAAAACTATAGTAAATAAAATTGTTTGAATTTTTCCCAAACGAAAACTATATTATCTCATTTAATTTAAAAAACAAATCGATTTTCAGAAAAATTCTGATAAAATTTGAAAGTGTTTTACCAAACCATCAAGGTAACCGAAAGAGAACGAAATAAACTGATAGACTGATTTTTCATCTCACTTTTAGGTTTAAATCAAATTTTCTCAAGTTCTTAAAAAATGAGTTACTATAGATTTCTTTGGATGCGTCGACATGTAAGCTTAAATATATTGCACAGATCTTAAAAAAATAATTTACCTAGCCTAGTCTAAAAGATAATATAACATACAATAGATAAAATACATAAAATACATCACAGTTAAAAATATAAAAGACATTTAATTAAAATGACTAGGTAAAGATGTTATAAATATAATATCACAGATTAAAGCTCAGTACATAAATATCACAGCACTCTTGTTGTTTAGGTTAAAATCGTATAGACATGTAAAGATAAAAACAGTGTATAAATATAAATAAAATGACAACAAACAGTATATAAGCGCGTGACAAAATTAAAATAGAGTTAGGATACACTAAAGGCAATCTGATTCACAATATAAAAGTTAAAAAAATGTAGAACAGACACTACTACACCAAGTAAACTACACCACACAATAAAATCAAAGAAATCGGCATCCCCTTTGTCTCAGGCAGCCAATGTCTGTCTACACTCCCTGCGGCTCCGGGTATTGTCGTCGGCCAGTGATATGTTCCACATAGATGTCCCTGCTCCACTTTATGGTGTCCGAGGCCATGAGCTTCCTCATTAACTTCGAGTACCGCCTCCCGATACCAAGCCGGGTGAGCACGAGCTCATTTGCGGGGTCCCAACCACCCAGGGCACCGACGATGAAAGCGTCGAGGTGAACTTGGTAGCCCTGGGTTCGCAGGTGGTCGGCGATGTTGGCGTACTTGTCCCGCTTCTCGCGGCGCGCCGCAATAAATGCGGCGTAACCGTTTTCAAAGGGGACAGTAACGTCAACGATTATGGCCTGCTTCTGGGCAGGGTCGAGGACCACCAGGTCGGGTCGGAGATTTTCCCCGCAACCCGGCACGGTCCGATTGACCCTGACCACCGCTCCGGCCGGGACCCGCATAGCCTTGGTCAGGCGCCCGAGGATGGCGTCATGTCGTAGGGTGGCGGCTCTAAAGTTGGGGGGACAATGGCACAGGACGTGCGGCAACGTTTCCTGCGCGTAGCCGCAGCGCCTGCAGGCCTCGGTGTGGCCAGCGCGGTGGTGTCGATAGCGCTTGGCCACGTTATTGAGGGGGACGCAGCCAAGACGGGCGCGGTGGATAAACCGCCAGTCAGCAAAGCGCGTAAATGCGCCACCCCGCATAAAATGGTTTGGCGGAGTGGTGGCGCTGGTAACGCTAAACACTTTGCCCTGGTCTGGCTTATCCAAGAGTCGCTGTCGGAAGAACTCCCGCAGCGCAGCTCTTAGCGCGGTCTCGACGCCGCCGGTCTTTAGCGGCGACCCGTTCAGCTGGAGCTGAACGCCGTCTCCCTCGGCTGCAACCCATCCGAGGCCCAGCTTGGTTTTAAGCTTTTTGGTGGCGACTCTGAGACGGGACCAGGTGTTGGTGGGGTCCGTCGTCTCGTTCATGAAGTCGCCACTCATGTCCCCGTTGAGGAAGCCGGCCACATCTCTCGGCTCCGCTGGTCGTCGGATTCTCCGACTAACCACCCCCCGCAGCATCCGCCGGCACAACTCACCCAGATGTGGTGAGTTGAGCAAGGAATGGCCATGCGCCACAGCGCATATGTCCGCCAGTTGGCCCAGCGGGGTCAGGCCCATTCCCCCTGCACGGCAGGACATATAAAGCGGCTCGACGCTCGCTCGCTGCGGGAGGCTCAGCCACCGTTTCCCACAACGCCTCAGGGTCTTGTCGAAGTCGTTGAGGGCGGCCTTGGGAACGACGCCGTTACGCAGATGGAAGGATACCGAAGGTAGCACGAAAGTGTTAATGGCGTCGAACTTCTGCCAGGGGGCCAGGACTGATTCATCAATCCTGGACGTCCAGGCAGACATTTTCTCCAAAACTCCCAAGGCCGACGGGGCTGTGTGGACGCCGGTTGGGATGCCGAGATGGTCGTAGACCCCGTTCCGGTCCAGGGCGCGTAATTGCGTCCCGGACAATTGGAACGTGGTTGGGGCGGCATCCCTGTGGACACCATCTACGTGGAGCGTGGCACATTTCTGGAGGTTGAAACGGAGGCCGGCCGCGCGTGCCAATCGGCACGCCGTGTCTAAGGCCGTCTGGAGACCCTCTGGAGTCCTGGCAAGGAGCGCAAGGTCATCGGCGTACGCCAAGACGCCGAAACGCTCCGATGCGACGGGGCAGCCCACGTCCAGAGAGTGGACCGCCCGCAGGAGCGGCTCAAGGGCCAGGTTAAAGATGATCGGTGAGAGGGGGCATCCCTGCCGGACTCCAGATAGGATGGGTATTTCCTCCGTCGCTCCCTCCCTGCACCGTATCGCCGTGGTGTTGCCTGTGCACAGCCTCCGCACCAGTTCGATGGAGGCGGGAGCCAAGCCGGCCCAGGAGAGTGACCGATAAATGGTGCTGTGCGGGATCGATCCGAACGCATTGGTCAGGTCCAGCCACGCCACGTAGCAGGACCTCCGCGTTCGTTTGGCCTCTGTTATGGCCGCCTGCAGAATAAAGTTGTGTTCCGCACAGCCGTCGACAGGCATGAATCCCTTTTGGTGTTTAGAGATTCTGCCATGCCGGTCGGCCCACTCTCCCAAACGACGGGCCTGTACGGAGGCGTACAACTTGGCGATGGTGCTGCTGAGAGCGATCGGTCGCCAGTTCTCCACGGCATTCCGATCGCCCTTCTTGTAAATGAGCACCGTCTTCGACCTGCCCCACTGTCTGGGTATGTGCCCCAATCGGTGCACGGTGTTATAAATGGAGCTCAGAATCCTGGCTCCCGGATCGACGAATTTCCACACTCCGTACCTGATTTCGTCTGGGCCGGGGGCGTTATTGCTGCAGAATCGCAGACGGGCCCAGACTTCGGCAGGAGTAAATGGGGCAGACAGGGGGTCTCGGTCGTCGACTGGGACAGGCTGGGGTGCCGGGACATCGGTGGAAATCACCGGCTCCTCGACTCCTCCCTCGCCGCTGTAAACCCTGAAAAAATGATTATATAATTGGCCGCCCGAGATATTACAATATGGGGAGTTACCCTCCGCTACCTCCCTAAAAGCGCGCGGTCTATCCTGGCGGTACATTTTCTGGATTCTCGACGCCGCCTGGGCGTCGTAGCGGGGTGCTCGCCGACTTCGCTGGTCTCTCGCCGGCGGCGCGCGGTGGTTCGGCTCTCGCTGGGGTCGGGGATGCTGTTGTGGTGGGGGCGGCGGCGGCTGTTGTTGTGACTGCCGCCGTGCATCTCCCTGCCGATCTCCGCGACCGCGCGCCGCCTCCCTGACTGTGTTCATCAGCTCCTCCAGGGCGGTCTCGAAGTCCTCGATATTATTGAGCTGCCGGAAGCGTGGCACCCATCGTCGCTGACCAGCGTTCTCCTCCGGCAGGTTTTCCTCTGGAGCAGAAAGGGTAGGCTCCACGAGGTCGCTCCGGAGGCTAGCCGGCGGCGAGGTGGGGGCAGTGGCCTCCCTTGGTGGTGCGGGGGGCGTGGTGAACGGTGGTGGTGACGCCCTGGAGGATGTTGCGGGGGAGGGCACCACGGTGATGACATCCTGGTCGGGCTGCTGGGCCGGGGAGAGCTGTTGTGGTCGCCGTGGTCCCAGTGGCGAGGCGAGGCCACCCAGATGGTCGGGTGGCGTGCCGAATGCTGCGTCGGGGGATGCGGGGGCTTCATCGGGTGACTCGGGGGCTGCCATGTCGTCGAGGGGCGCACCGGCCGGAACGCGTGGTCGGAGACGCCTCTGGGGTGATTCTGGCCGCTGGTGGACGACGGCCGCCGTGACTATCGTGATTGGCAGCCCCTCATCGGCTGGTGTCAGTGGTGAAGCGGGAGGACGCTCGTCTACTGGCAACCTCACGTCCTCCGGGCCGGGAACATGCGGAGGAGCAGTGGCGGTCACCTCCGGGGAGCCAGGCCGGCGACGATGATATGCCGGCCGGCGCATTCTAAGTGCTCCCGGTGGAACGGGCGGGGGCACGGGTGCAGGTGAGGCCTCGAGGTTCTTACAATTCAGTGCTCGGCTTTGATGGAGTTTGCATGCCTTTATTGTGTCGAAAAGCAGGTCGCATCCCCGGCATTGAAATTTAATAGTTTTGAGATGGTATCTGCGTACGTGCTTCGATAAATCTCCATGTCGTTTGTAAGTTCTTTCGACAGGCATGCAAACCGAGCACTGAAACGAGGCCGATAGCGGATATCTCAATATGTACTCACCGCTATCGCCAAGCCGTCGATAAGTTGCCGGCCCCGTCACCGTTCTGCTGCTGGTCTTCGTCTTCGTCGTCCTCCCGGTCGCTCATTGTTATTGCTGGCTGGCACTGGTCACTGGTGAAGTAGGTAGGTCCACGTAGGTCTGCAGGTAAGTGCAGCTGGTCCGTCTTATGGGGCGTGGTATGGAAAATTCAGAAACTCCGAATTTTGTCGTGGAGTTTCTGGCCCGTTGTATACTTCTTCAAATCGCTTCTCTTTTAGGAACTGGAAGGTGTTAATATTATAAGACGTCACTTTTGTTTGTTGGTAAAAAGTGGGCCAATCCCGGCGGTACTGCAATACCGGGCCGACCCGTGACGGAGGTGGAGCAAGCCCCGAGCCTCTGTCCAGTTCCAAAAACAAGATTAATATACTGGCCCCACATGTGGGGCGTATCAGATATTAAGCTGATAAGAACAGATTAACCTTTATTAGCAAATTATTTTGCATACACAGTATAGTATCCTTAATTAAATACAAATATTTGGCCCCTATGGGGTGGTTATTTACATGTGAGACTTAAATATTGCACAGAACTTAATTAATAGATTACCTAGCCTAATCTAAAAAATAAAATATTACATATACAGAGTAGTTAAAATACATAAAACACAGCACAGTTAAAAATATAAAGACATTTAATTAAAACGACTAGGTAAAGATGTTATAAATAGTATCACAGATTAAAGTTCAGTAAATAAATATCACAGCACTGTTGTTCAGGTTAAAATTATATAAAAGTGTAGAGATAAAAATGTATAAGTATAAATAAAATAACAACAATCAGTACAAGCGCGTGATAAAATTAAAATGGTGTTTGGATACATATAACAGGTAATCTGAATCATAATATAATAGTATAAAAAATATAAAACAGACACTACAGCACCAAATAAATCACACTACACAACAATTTAAAAAGAGATCGGCACCCCCTTTGTCTCGGGCGGCCAACGTGTGTCTACACCCCCTGCGGCTCCGGGTATTGTCGTCGGCCAGTGATATGTTCCACATACATGTCCCTGCTCCACTTTATGGTGTCCGAGGCCATTAGCTTCCTCATTAACTTCGAGTACCGCCACCCGATTCCAAGCCGGGTGAGCACGAGCTCATTTGCGGGGTCCCAACCACCCAGGGCACCGACGATGAAAGCATCGAGGTGAACTTGGTAGCCCTGGGTTCGCAGGTGGTCGGCGATGTTTGCGTACTTGTCCCGCTTTTCACGGCGCGCCGCAATAAATGCAGCGTAACCGTTTTCAAAGGGGACAGTAACGTCAACGATTATGGCCTGCTTCTGGACAGGGTCGAGGACCACCAGGTCGGGTCGGAGATTTTCCCCGCAACCCGGCACGGTCCGATTGACCCTGACCTCCGCTCCGGCCGGGACCCGCATAGCCTTGCTCAGGCGCCCGAGGATGGCGTCATGGCGTAGGGTGGCGGCTCTAAAGTTCGGGGGACAATGGCACAAGACGTGCGGCAACGTTTCCTGTGCGTAGCCGCAGCGCCTGCAGGCCTCGGTGTGGCCAGCGCGATGGTGTCGGTAGCGCTTTGCCACGTTATTAAGGGGGACGCAGCCGAGACGGGCGCGGTGGATAAACCGCCAGTCAGCAAAGCGCGTGAATGCGCCACCCCGCATGAAATGGTTTGGCGGAGTGGTGGCACTGGTAACGCTAAACACTTTGCCCTGGTCTGGCTTATCCAAGAGTCGCTGTCGGAAGAACTCCCGCAGCGCAGCTCTTAGCGCGGTCTCGACGCCGCCGGTCTTTAGCGGCGACCCGTTCAGCTGGAGCTGAACTCCGTCTCCCTCGGCTGCGACCCATCCGAGGCCCAGCTTGGTCTTAAGCTTTTTGGTGGCGACTCTGAGACGGGACCAGGTGTTGGTGGGGTCCGTCGTCTCGTTCATGAAGTCGCCACTCATTTCCCCGTTGAGGAAGCCGGCCACATCTCTCGGTTCCGCTGGTCGTCGGATTCTCCGACTAACCACCCCCCGCAGCATCCGCCGGCACAGCTCACCCAGATGGGGCGAGCTGAGCAGGGAATGGCCGTGCGCTACAGCGCATATGTCCGCCAGTTAGCCCAGCGGAGTCAGGCCCATTCCCCCTGCACGGCAGGACATATAAAGCGGCTCGACGCTCGCTCGCTGCGGGAGGCTCAGCCACCGTTTCCCACAACGCTTCAGGGTCTTGTCGAAGTCGTTGAGGGCGGCCTTGGGAACGACGCCGTTACGCAGATGAAAGGACACCGAAGGTAACACGAAAGTGTTAACGGCGTCGAACTTCTGCCAGGGGGCCAGGAGTGATTCATAAATCCTGGACGTCCAGGCAGACATTTTCTCCAAAACTCCCAAGGCCGACGGGGCTGTGTGGACGCCGGTTGGGATGCCGAGATGGTCGTAGACCCCGTTCCGGTCCAGGGCGCGTAATTGCGTCCCGGACAATTGGAACGTGGTTGGGGCGGCATCCCTGTGGACACCATCTACATGGAGCGTGGCACATTTTCGGGGGTTGAAACGGAGGCCGGCCGCACGTGCCAGACGGCACGCCGTGTCCAAGGCCGTCTGGAGGCCCTCTGGAGTCCTGGCGAGAAGCGCAAGGTCATCGGCGTATGCCAAGACGCCGAAACGCTCCGATGCAACGGGACAGCCCACATCCAAAGAGTGGACCGCCCGCAGGAGCGGCTCAAGGGCCAGGTTAAAGATGATCGGCGAGAGGGGGCACCCCTGCCGGACTCCAGATAGGATGGGTATTTCCTCCGTCGTTCCCTCCCTGCACCGTATCGCCGTGGTGTTGTTGGTGTACAGCCTCCGCACCAGTTCGATGGAGGCGGGAGCCAAGCCGGCCCAGGAGAGTGACCGATAAATGGTGCTGTGCAGGATCGATCCGAACGCATTGGTCAGGTCCAGCCACGCCACGTAGCAGGACCTCCGCGTTCGTTTGGCCTCTGTTATGGCCGCCTGCAGAATAAAGTTGTGTTCCGCACAGCCGTCGACAGGCATGAATCCCTTTTGGTGTTTAGAGATTCTGCCATGCCGGTCGGCCCACTCTCCCAAACGACGGGCCTGTACGGAGGCGTACAACTTGGCGATGGTGCTGCTGAGAGCGATCGGTCGCCAGTTCTCCACGGCATTCCGATCGCCCTTCTTGTAGATAAGCACCGTCTTCGACCTGCCCCACTGTCTGGGTATGTGCCCCAGTCGGTGAACGGTGTTGTAGATGGAGCTCCGGATCCTGGCTCCCGGATCCTGGCTCCCGGATCCACGAACTTCCATACTCCGTACCTGATTTCGTCCGGGCCGGGGGCGTTATTGCTGCAAAATCGCAGACGGGCCCAGACTTCGGCAGGAGTAAATGGGGCAGACAGGGGGTCTCGGTCGTCGACTGGGACAGGCTGAGGTGCCGGGACATCGGTGGAGATCACTGGCTCCTCGACTCCTCCCTCGCCGCTGTAAACCCTGTAAAAATGATTATACAATTGACCGCCCGAGATATTACAATATGGGGAGTTACCCTCCGCTACCTCCCTAAAAGCGCGCGGTCTATCCTGGCGGTACATTTTCTGGATTCTCGACGCCGCCTGGGCGTCGTAGCGGGGTGCTCGCCGACGTCGCTGGTCTCTCGCCGGCGGCGCGCGGTGGTTCGGCTCTCGCTGGGGTCGGGGATGCTGTTGTGGTGGGGGCGGCGGCGGCTGTTGTTGTGACTGCCGCCGTGCATCTCCCTGCCGATCTCCGCGACCGCGCGCCGCCTCCCTGACTGTGTTCATCAGCTCCTCCAGGGCGGTCTCGAAGTCCTCGATATTATTGAGCTGCCGGAAGCGTGGCACCCATCGTCGCTGACCAGCGTTCTCCTCCGGCAGGTTTTCCTCTGGAGCAGAAAGGGTAGGCTCCACGAGGTCGCTCCGGAGGCTAGCCGGCGGCGAGGTGGGGGCAGTGGCCTCCCTTGGTGGTGCGGGGGGCGTGGTGAACGGTGGTGGTGACGCCCTGGAGGATGTTGCGGGGGAGGGCACCACGGTGATGACATCCTGGTCGGGCTGCTGGGCCGGGAAGAGCTGTTGTGGTCGCCGTGGTCCCAGTGGCGAGGCGAGGCCACCCAGATGGTCGGGTGGCGTGCCGAATGCTGCGTCGGGGGATGCGGGGGCTTCATCGGGTGACTCGGGGGCTGCCATGTCGTCGAGGGGCGCACCGGCCGGAACGCGTGGTCGGAGACACCGCCTCTGGGGTGATTCTGGCCGCTGGTGGACGACGGCCGCCGTGACTATCGTGATTGGCAGCCCCTCTTCGGCTGGTGTCAGTGGTGAAGTATCAGATATTAAGCTGATAAGAACAGATTAACCTTTATTAGCAGATACTGCATACATAGAATCCTTAAATAATAATTAACAATAATATTGGGCCCATAAGGGGGATGTTATTACAATCTTATTAGTTACTATCACACACTCAAATACTTCACCTAGCCTAGTCTCTAGCATATAAATATAATATAAAAGTACATAGAATAAAAAACATTACAGTTAAAATATTAAAAAGACATATAATTAAAAACAGTAAAGCTAGATGAAAGATGTTAAAAAATATATCACAGAGTTAAGTACATATCACAATTATTAATATCACAGCATTAGTTATTTTTAACGATGTAGAGGGTCGTGGGTTTTCTTTATTAAGCTAAAATATAAAAATAAATAAATAACTATAAAATGCCGGATATATACATTGTATAGATAAAAGGTACAGCAGGTGCAGTTAATCTGAAACACAGTGAGTCAATAAAATTCATAAAATACACAATTAAAAATATATAAAGAATAAATATACAATAAAAAGGAGGAACCCTAGTGGACGACCCAAGTCCGAAGCACCAGGAGCGCACCACCAACACACCCCGCAGGCATCACGACTCCTGGTATTGCCGGTGGCCAGTGACGTGTTCGACATAGATGTCGCGGCTCCATCGGATGGTGTCTGAAGCCATTAACTTTTTCATAAGCCTGGAATAGCGCCACCCTATTTTCAGTTTGCTGAGCACCAGGTCATTTGCAGGGTCCCAGCCTCCCAGGGCACCGACGATGAAGGCATCGAGAAATACTTGGTAGCCCTGGGTTCGCAGATGTTCCGCGATCCCGGCGTACTTGTCCCTCTTCTCCCGGCGAGCTGCAATAAATGCAGCGTACCGGTTCTCGAAGGGAACAGTAACGTCGATCAACAGCGCTTGCTTTTCGTCAGGGTCCAGAACCACCAGGTCGGGTCGGAGGTTTTCTCCGCAACCGGGCACGGTCTGGTTGACCCTGACTTCGGCTCTGGCAGGGACCCGCATGGCCGTGGTCAGCCTTCGCAGGATGTTGTCATGGCGTAGGGTGGCGGCTCGCAAGTGGGGAGGGCAGTGGCATAAGACGTGGGGCAGGGTCTCCTGGGCGTAGCCGCAGCGTCTGCATTTATCGCTATGGCCAGAGCGCTGGTGACGATAGCGCTTGGCCACGCTATTAAGCGGCACGCAGCCGAGACGAGCGCGATGGACAAACCGCCAGTCGGCAAAGCGTGTGAATGCGCCACCCCGCATGAAGTGGTTCGGCGGAGTGGTGGCGCTAGTAACGCTGTACACCTTGCCCTGGTCAGGCTTGTCCAAGAGCCGCTGCCGGTGAAATTCCCGGAGCGCAGCCCTCAATGCGGTCTCAATGCGAACCGGGGGACCCATGCCCCCGGTTCGGCAGTCCATGTACAGGGGCTCTACACTCGCGCGTTGGGGCAGGCTTAACCACCTCTTCCCGCAGCGCTTTAGCTCCTTGTCGAAATTATTCAAGTTGGCCTTGGGGACGACGCCGTTCCTCAGATGGAAGGATACCGTGGGTAGTATGAATGTATTTACGGCGTCAAATTTCTGCCACGGGGCCAGGAGAGACTGATCGACTCTGCCGGTCCAGGCAGACATCTTATCTATGGCCCCCAGGGCCGAGTGGGCAGTGTAGAGCCCGGTGGGTATGCCCAGGTGTTCATAGGCGCCCTCCCGATCCAGAGCTCTTAACCGAGTCCCGGATATATGGAATTGAGAGGGCGCCGCATCCCTGTTTGCGCCGTCGACATGCAGGGCCGCACACTTACTCGGGTTGAATTTTAGTCCGGCTGCAGTGGCCAGTCGGTGGGCGACATCCAGAGCGGTCTGTAGCTGTTGGGGTGATCGGGACAGGAGAGCCAGGTCGTCGGCGTATGCCAAGACCCCGAACCGTTCGGAGGCGACTGGGCTACCCAAGTCAAGGGACTGGATGGTGCGCAGTAGCGGCTCCAGGGTCAGATTGAAGATAATGGGTGACAGTGGGCAGCCCTGTCTCACTCCTGCCCGAATGGGAATGGGGTTCGTGAACCCCGTGCTGCATCTTATCGCCGTCGTAGTCCCCTCATAAAGCCTCCGTATGATATTAACGGATGCTGGGGCGAGACCGGCCCAGGATAGGGTCTCGAAAATGGTGGAGTGGGGGACGGACCCAAAGGCGTTGGACAGGTCCAGCCAGGCGATGCAGCATGATTTCCTTGACCGCTTCGCCTCAACGATAGCGCTCTGAAGGACGAAGTTATGCTCGGAGCACCCATCGACGGGCATAAAGCCTTTCTGGGCGTCCGAGACGAGGTGGTTTCTTTCGGCCCACTCTCCCAGGCGGCGCGCCAGCACCGAGGCATAGAGCTTGGCAATGGTATTGCTCAGCGCTATGGGGCGCCAGTTATCAACGGACTCGCGGTCGCCCTTTTTATGTATAAGGACGGTCTTCGACTCCCCCCATTTTTTCGGGACGTGTGCAAGGCGTCGCACCGTGTTGAACACGGCGCTGAGAATCCTTGCACCGGGGTCGAAGTACCTCCACGAGCCGTATCTAATTTCGTCCGGGCCGGGCGCATTATTACTGCAAATCCGCAGACGCGCCCAGACCTCGTCGGGTGTAAAGGGGGTAGAGAGTGGGTCGCGGTCGTCTTCGGGGGTGGGATCGGGCGCGGGGACGTCCTCCGGGATCGTGGTGGTGGCCCGCTCCTGGCAGCTGTAAACCCTGGAAAAATAATCGTGAATTACATCCCTATCAATTTCACAAAAAGGGGAATTATTCCCCACTACTTCCCTGAATGCTCGCTGTCGGTCCTGGCGGTAGATTTTTTGAATTCTAGACGCCGCCTGGGCGTCGTAGCGAGGGCCCTGCCGGCGTTGTTGGTGTCTCGCCGGCGGTGCGGGGCGATGTTGTTCCCTCGGTGGTGGCGGGGGTCCCTGTCGCTGTGGCGGGGGCTGATACCGTTGTGAAGGCCCCCCGCCTCTCTGCCGCTCTCCGCGACGCCGCGCCACTTCCCCGATGCTGTCAGTCAGCTCCTCCAGGGCGGCCTCGAGCTCCTCGACGCCGCTCACCTGCAGGAAGCGGGGTACCCACCGCCTCTGGTTGGCGTTTTCCTCTGGAGCAGTGTCCCCGCCAGCAAGTAGGGTTGGCTCAACGGGGTCGATCCGAGGGTCAGGGGGCGGCGCAGCGGTGCCCGGAAGGGAAGGCTCCACAGGGTCTTCTCGGAGGCCAGGCGGCGGCGAGATGGTGGCAGCCGCCTCCCGTGATGTTGGGGGGGATTCGGCCATGGTGATGGTGTCCACGGCTGCTGCAGTGTTTCCAGGTCGGCGCCGAGGCCGCGGTGGAAAGGCAGGTCGATCAGGGGTCCCAGGTGGACTGGGGGGCGGGTTCACCGTGATGGCGTCCTGGTCTGTCACCATCATTCGCCGAGGTCGATGACTAGGCCCTGGTAGTGCGTCAGGTTCCCTAGGATGTTGAGGTGGTCGTTGGGGGGCAACTGTGTGCACCATGGCCGTCGTCACGATCAAGGTCGGTAAGGTCATCTCTATGGGTGTGGCAGGTTCCTCTCCGGCCGTGACCGGCAGCGCGGCCGGCGGCTCGACAAGCGCCGCGCCGTCCCGCGGGGCAACAATTGGCGACGGGGGCCGGGACGTGGTGGCAGGATCATTCACGTGCTCCGGCACGGGTGCGGCGGGCCTACGGCGATTGTATGCAGGCCTCTGCATACGGAGAGCTCCGGGTGGTATTGGTGGTGGCGAGGGCAACGGAGGGGCTCGGAGATTTTTACATTTAGTTGTTTTCTGTTGGTGTTGTTTGCATGCCTTCACGGTTTCGAAATTCAATTTACAGCCACGGCATCGGAATATAATCGTTTGTAGGTGATAACGTCTGACGTGCTTTGATAAATCGCCGTGGCGACGATAAGTTCGAGTTACCGGCATGCAAACCTGGCACTGGAAGCCGTCTTGTAGTGGGAAGTCGAGCACGTACCTTGCTATCTCCGGCGATGTCTCCGCTCCGCTGCCGTCCCCGTCCCTGCCGGCCCCGGTGCAGGTATTCTTCATCCTCGTCGTCGCTCATCTCGTCGCGGCGCTGGGTGTAGTCGCCGGTGGGCTGTCACTTCACCGCAACTCCGGATTTTGTCTTGGAGTTACAGTTACAGTAATTTTCACTCGCACTTGTAAATCGCTTCCCTTTTATGGAACTGGACGGTGTTACTATTATAAGACGTCACTTTTGTTTAATGGGGGTAAAAGTGGGCCAATCCCGGCGGTACTGCAATACCGGGCTGACCCGTGACGGAGGTGGAGCAAGCCCCGAGCCTCTGTCCAGTTCCAAAAACAAGATTAATATACTGGCCCCACATGTGGGGCGTATCAGATATTAAGCTGATAAGAACAGATTAACCTTTATTAGCAAATTATTGCATACAGAGTATAATATCCTTAAATAAATATAATAGTTGGCCCCTATGGGGTGATGGTAACATGTGAAGGCTTAAATATATTGCACAGATCTTAGAAAATAATTTACCTAGCCTAGTCTAAAAAATAATACATTATACAGTAGTTAAAATACATAAAACACATCAGCACAGTTAAAAATATAAAAGACATATAATTAAAATGACTAGGTAAAGATGTTCATTACTATCACAGATTAAAGCTCAGTACATAATAAATATCACAGCACTCTTGTTGCTTGGGTTAAAATCATAAAAACACGTAAAGATAAAAACATTGTATAAATATAAATAAAATGACAACAAACAGTTACAAGTGCGTGATAGAATTAAAATAGTTAGGATATAATAAAAGGCAATCTGATTACAATATAAAAGTACAAGAAGTTAAAACAGACACTACAGCACCAAATGAAAACTACACCACACGACAAAATTATAAAAATCGGCACCCCCTTCGTCTCGGGCGACCAATGTATGTCTACACCCCCTGCGGCTCCGGGTATTGCCGTCGGCCAGTGATATGTTCCACATAGATGTCCCTGCTCCACTTTATAGTGTCCGAGGCCATGAGCTTCCTCATTAACCTCGAGTACCGCCACCCGATACCAAGCCGGGTGAGCACGAGCTCATTTGCGGGGTCCCAACCACCCAGGGCACCGACGATGAAAGCGTCGAGGTGAACTTGGTAGCCCTGGGTTCGCAGGTGGTCGGCGATGTTGACGTACTTGTCCCGCTTCTCGCGGCGCGCCGCAATAAATGCAGCGTAACCGTTTTCAAAGGGGACAGTAACGTCAACGATTATGGCCTGCTTCTGGACAGGGTCGAGGACCACCAGGTCGGGTCGGAGATTTTCCCCGCAACCCGGCACGGTCCGATTGACCCTGACCTCCGCTCCGGCCGGGACCCGCATAGCCTTGCTCAGGCGCCCGAGAATGGCGTCATGGCGCAGGGTGGCGGCTCTAAAGTTCGGGGGACAATGGCACAGGACGTGCGGCAACGTTTCCTGCGCGTAGCCGCAGCGCCTGCAGGCCTCGGCGTGGCCAGCGCGGTGGTGTCGATAGCGCTTGGCCACGTTATTGAGGGGGACGCAGCCGAGACGGGCGCGGTGGATAAACCGCCAGTCAGCAAAGCGCGTGAAAGCGCCACCCCGCATGAAATGGTTTGGCGGAGTGGTGGCGCTGGTAACGCTAAACACTTTGCCCTGGTCTGGCTTATCCAAGAGTCGCTGTCGGAAGAACTCCCGCAGCGCAGCTCTTAGCGCGGTCTCGACGCCGCCGGTCTTTAGCGGCGACCCGTTCAGCTGGAGCTGAACGCCGTCTCCCTCGGCTGCAACCCATCCGAGGCCCAGCTTGGTCTTAAGCTTTTTGGTGGCGACTCTGAGACGGGACCAGGTGTTGGTGGGGTCCCTCGTCTCGTTCATGAAGTCGCCACTCATGTCCCCGTTGAGGAAGCCGGCCACATCTCTCGGCTCCGCTGGTCGTCGGATTCTTCGACTAACCACCCCCCGGAGCATCCGCCGACAAAGCTCACCCAGATGGGGCGAGTTGAGCAGGGAATGGCCGTGCGCCACAGCGCATATGTCCGCCAGTTGGCCCAGCGGAGTCAGGCCCATTCCCCCTGCACGGCAGGACATATAAAGCGGCTCGACGCTCGCTCGCTGCGGGAGGCTCAGCCACCGTTTCCCACAACGCTTCAGGGTCTTGTCGAAGTCGTTGAGGGCGGCCTTGGGAACGACGCCGTTACGCAGATGGAAGGATACCGAAGGTAACACGAAAGTGTTAACGGCGTCGAACTTCTGCCAGGGGGCCAGGAGTGATTCATCAATCCCGGACGTCCAGGCAGACATTTTCTCCAAAACTCCCAAGGCCGACGGGGCTGTGTGGACGCCGGTGGGGATGCCGAGATGGTCGTAGACCCCGTTCCGGTCCAGGGCGCGTAATTGCGTCCCGGACAATTGGAACGTGGTTGGGGCGGCATCCCTGTGGACACCATCTACGTGGAGCGTGGCACATTTCTGGGGGTTGAAACAGAGGCCGGCCGCACGTGCCAGACGGCACGCCGTGTCCAAGGCCGTCTGGAGGCCCTCTGGAGTCCTGGCAAGGAGCGCAAGGTCATCGGCGTACGCCAAGACGCCGAAGCGCTCCGACGCGACGGGGCAGCCCACGTCCAGAGAGTGGACCGCCCGCAGGAGCGGCTCAAGGGCCAGGTTGAAGATGATCGGCGAGAGGGGGCATCCCTGCCGGACTCCAGAATGGATAGGTATTTCCCCCGTTGTTCCCTCCCTGCACCGTATCGCCGTGGTGTTGTTGGTGTACAGCCTCCGCACCAGTTCAATGGAGGCGGGAGCCAAGCCGGCCCAGGAGAGCGAGCGATAAATGGTGCTGTGCGGGATCGATCCGAACGCATTGGTCAGGTCCAGCCACGCCACGTAGCAGGACCTCCGCGTTCGTTTGGCCTCTGTTATGGCCGCCTGAAGGATGAAGTTGTGTTCCGCACAGCCGTCGACAGGCATGAATCCCTTTTGGTGTTTAGAGATCCTGCCATGTCGATCAGCCCACTCTCCCAAACGACGGGCCTGTACGGAGGCGTACAACTTGGCGATGGTGCTGCTGAGAGCGATCGGGCGCCAGTTCTCCACGGCATTCCGATCGCCCTTCTTGTAAATCAGCACCGTTTTCGACCTGCCCCACTGTCTGGGTATGTGCCCCAATCGGTGCACGGTGTTGTAGATGGAGCTCAGGATCCTGGCTCCCGGATCCACAAACTTCCATACTCCGTACCTGATTTCGTCTGGGCCGGGGGCGTTATTACTGCAGAATCGCAGTCGGGCCCAGACTTCGGCAGGAGTAAATGGGGCAGACAGGGGGTCTCGGTCGTCGGCTAGTGCTGGCTGGGGTGCCGGGACATCGGTGGAAATCACTGGCTCCTCGACTCCTCCCTCGCCGCTGTAAACCCTGTAAAAATGATTATATAATTGGCCGCCCGAGATATTACAGTATGGGGAGTTACCCTCCGCTACTTCCCTGAACGCGCGTGGTCTTTCCTGGCGATACATTTTTTGGATTCTCGATGCCGCCTGGGCGTCGTAGCGTGGTATCCGTCGGCGTCGTTGGTCTCTCGCCGGCGGCGCGCGGTGATTCGGCTCTCGTGGAGGTCGGGGATGCTGTTGTGGTGGGGGCGGCGGCGGCTGTTGTGACTGCCGCCGTGCATCTCCCTGCCGATCTCCGCGACCGCGCGCCGCCTCCCTGACTGTGTTCATCAGCTCCTCCAGGGCGGCCTCGAAGTCCTCGACGTTGTCGAGTTGCCGGAAGCGTGGCACCCATAGCCGCTGGTTCGCGTTTTCCTCCGGCAGACCTTCCTCGGGGGCAGGAAGGGTTGGCTCCACGAGGTCGGTCCGGGGTGGTATTGTAGAGGGTGCGGCGGCTACTGGTGTTGCGGGGGCGGGCACCACGGTGATGGCATCCTCTTCGGGCTGCCGTGGCCGTCGGCGCGGTCTCGGCGGCGAGGCAAGGCCACCCAGATGGTCAGGTGGCGTCCCGAATACTGCCTCTGGGGATGCGGGAGCTGTATCGGGCGACTCGGGGGCTTGAACGGCTATGAAGTTTTCGAGGGGCGCACCGGCCGGAATGCGTGGTCGGAGACGCCGCCTCTCTGGTGATTCTTCCCGCTGGTGGATAACCGCCGTCGTGATCACCGCTGTTGGCAGTCCTTGCTCCACCGGTGTCAGTGGTGAGCCGGGAGGACGTTCATTTAATGGCGACATATTCTCCGGGCCGGGATAATGCGGAGAGGCGGGGGCAATAATTATGTCCGGGGAACCAGGCCGGCGGCGATGATATGCCGGCCGGCGCATTCGAAGTGCTCCCGGTGGAACGGGCGGGGGCACGGGTGCAGGTGAGGCCTCGAGGTTCCTGCAGTTCAATGCTCGGCTCTGGTGGAGTTTGCATGCCTTTATGGTCTCAAATAGTAGATCACATCCGCGACATTGAAATTTAATTGTTTTGAGATGATATCGTCGGACGTGTTTTGATAAGTCGCCATGTCGTTTATAACTTCTCTCCACAGGCCTGCAAACCGAGCATTGAAAGGATTCCGATAGCGGATATCTTAATAAATACTCACTGCTATCGCCCGTTGATAAGTTGCCGGCCCCGTCACCGTTCTGCTGCTGGCTGTCGTCGTCCTCCCGGTCGCTCATTCTTGATGGCTGGCGGCACTGGTCAGTGGTCCACTGGCCACTGGTGTCGGTGTCAGATGTCCGTCTTATAGGGGGCGTGGGGATGGTCAAATTTAGTAACTCCGAATTTTTGTTCGTGGAGTTTCTGGATACTTTTCTAATCGCTTCTCGATTGGAACTGGACGGTGTTATTAATAATATAAAACGTCACTTTTGTTTAATGGTGTTAAAAGTGGGCCAATCCCGGCGGTACTGCAATACCGGGCCGACCCGTGACGGAGGTGGAGCAAGCCCCGAGCCTCTGTCCAGTCCCAAAAACAAGATTAATATACTGGCCCCACATGTGGGGCGTATCAGATATTAAGCTGATAAGAACAGATTAACCTTTATTAGCAAATTATTGCATACAGAATAGTATCCTTAAATAAATATAATATTTGGCCCCTAAGGGGAGATGGTATCACATGTAAGCTTAAATATATTGCACAGATCTTAAAAAAATAATTTACCTAGCCTAGTCTAAAAGATAATATAACATACAATAGATAAAATACATAAAATACATCACAGTTAAAAATATAAAAGACATTTAATTAAAATGACTAGGTAAAGATGTTATAAATATAATATCACAGATTAAAGCTCAGTACATAAATATCACAGCACTCTTGTTGTTTAGGTTAAAATCGTATAGACATGTAAAGATAAAAACAGTGTATAAATATAAATAAAATGACAACAAACAGTATATAAGCGCGTGACAAAATTAAAATAGAGTTAGGATACACTAAAGGCAATCTGATTCACAATATAAAAGTTAAAAAAATGTAGAACAGACACTACTACACCAAGTAAACTACACCACACAATAAAATCAAAGAAATCGGCATCCCCTTTGTCTCAGGCAGCCAATGTCTGTCTACACTCCCTGCGGCTCCGGGTATTGTCGTCGGCCAGTGATATGTTCCACATAGATGTCCCTGCTCCACTTTATGGTGTCCGAGGCCATGAGCTTCCTCATTAACTTCGAGTACCGCCTCCCGATACCAAGCCGGGTGAGCACGAGCTCATTTGCGGGGTCCCAACCACCCAGGGCACCGACGATGAAAGCGTCGAGGTGAACTTGGTAGCCCTGGGTTCGCAGGTGGTCGGCGATGTTGGCGTACTTGTCCCGCTTCTCGCGGCGCGCCGCAATAAATGCGGCGTAACCGTTTTCAAAGGGGACAGTAACGTCAACGATTATGGCCTGCTTCTGGGCAGGGTCGAGGACCACCAGGTCGGGTCGGAGATTTTCCCCGCAACCCGGCACGGTCCGATTGACCCTGACCACCGCTCCGGCCGGGACCCGCATAGCCTTGGTCAGGCGCCCGAGGATGGCGTCATGTCGTAGGGTGGCGGCTCTAAAGTTGGGGGGACAATGGCACAGGACGTGCGGCAACGTTTCCTGCGCGTAGCCGCAGCGCCTGCAGGCCTCGGTGTGGCCAGCGCGGTGGTGTCGATAGCGCTTGGCCACGTTATTGAGGGGGACGCAGCCAAGACGGGCGCGGTGGATAAACCGCCAGTCAGCAAAGCGCGTAAATGCGCCACCCCGCATGAAATGGTTTGGCGGAGTGGTGGCGCTGGTAACGCTAAACACTTTGCCCTGGTCTGGCTTATCCAAGAGTCGCTGTCGGAAGAACTCCCGCAGCGCAGCTCTTAGCGCGGTCTCGACGCCGCCGGTCTTTAGCGGCGACCCGTTCAGCTGGAGCTGAACGCCGTCTCCCTCGGCTGCAACCCATCCGAGGCCCAGCTTGGTTTTAAGCTTTTTGGTGGCGACTCTGAGACGGGACCAGGTGTTGGTGGGGTCCGTCGTCTCGTTCATGAAGTCGCCACTCATGTCCCCGTTGAGGAAGCCGGCCACATCTCTCGGCTCCGCTGGTCGTCGGATTCTCCGACTAACCACCCCCCGCAGCATCCGCCGGCACAACTCACCCAGATGTGGTGAGTTGAGCAAGGAATGGCCATGCGCCACAGCGCATATGTCCGCCAGTTGGCCCAGCGGGGTCAGGCCCATTCCCCCTGCACGGCAGGACATATAAAGCGGCTCGACGCTCGCTCGCTGCGGGAGGCTCAGCCACCGTTTCCCACAACGCCTCAGGGTCTTGTCGAAGTCGTTGAGGGCGGCCTTGGGAACGACGCCGTTACGCAGATGGAAGGATACCGAAGGTAGCACGAAAGTGTTAATGGCGTCGAACTTCTGCCAGGGGGCCAGGACTGATTCATCAATCCTGGACGTCCAGGCAGACATTTTCTCCAAAACTCCCAAGGCCGACGGGGCTGTGTGGACGCCGGTTGGGATGCCGAGATGGTCGTAGACCCCGTTCCGGTCCAGGGCGCGTAATTGCGTCCCGGACAATTGGAACGTGGTTGGGGCGGCATCCCTGTGGACACCATCTACGTGGAGCGTGGCACATTTCTGGAGGTTGAAACGGAGGCCGGCCGCGCGTGCCAATCGGCACGCCGTGTCTAAGGCCGTCTGGAGACCCTCTGGAGTCCTGGCAAGGAGCGCAAGGTCATCGGCGTACGCCAAGACGCCGAAACGCTCCGATGCGACGGGGCAGCCCACGTCCAGAGAGTGGACCGCCCGCAGGAGCGGCTCAAGGGCCAGGTTAAAGATGATCGGTGAGAGGGGGCATCCCTGCCGGACTCCAGATAGGATGGGTATTTCCTCCGTCGCTCCCTCCCTGCACCGTATCGCCGTGGTGTTGCCTGTGCACAGCCTCCGCACCAGTTCGATGGAGGCGGGAGCCAAGCCGGCCCAGGAGAGTGACCGATAAATGGTGCTGTGCGGGATCGATCCGAACGCATTGGTCAGGTCCAGCCACGCCACGTAGCAGGACCTCCGCGTTCGTTTGGCCTCTGTTATGGCCGCCTGCAGAATAAAGTTGTGTTCCGCACAGCCGTCGACAGGCATGAATCCCTTTTGGTGTTTAGAGATTCTGCCATGCCGGTCGGCCCACTCTCCCAAACGACGGGCCTGTACGGAGGCGTACAACTTGGCGATGGTGCTGCTGAGAGCGATCGGTCGCCAGTTCTCCACGGCATTCCGATCGCCCTTCTTGTAAATGAGCACCGTCTTCGACCTGCCCCACTATCTGGGTATGTGCCCCAATCGGTGCACGGTGTTATAAATGGAGCTCAGAATCCTGGCTCCCGGATCGACGAATTTCCACACTCCGTACCTGATTTCGTCTGGGCCGGGGGCGTTATTGCTGCAGAATCGCAGACGGGCCCAGACTTCGGCAGGAGTAAATGGGGCAGACAGGGGGTCTCGGTCGTCGACTGGGACAGGCTGGGGTGCCGGGACATCGGTGGAAATCACCGGCTCCTCGACTCCTCCCTCGCCGCTGTAAACCCTGAAAAAATGATTATATAATTGGCCGCCCGAGATATTACAATATGGGGAGTTACCCTCCGCTACCTCCCTAAAAGCGCGCGGTCTATCCTGGCAGTACATTTTCTGGATTCTCGACGCCGCCTGGGCGTCGTAGCGGGGTGCTCGCCGACGTCGCTGGTCTCTCGCCGGCGGCGCGCGGTGGTTCGGCTCTCGCTGGGGTCGGGGATGCTGTTGTGGTGGGGGCGGCGGCGGCTGTTGTTGTGACTGCCGCCGTGCATCTCCCTGCCGATCTCCGCGACCGCGCGCCGCCTCCCTGACTGTGTTCATCAGCTCCTCCAGGGCGGTCTCGAAGTCCTCGATATTATTGAGCTGCCGGAAGCGTGGCACCCATCGTCGCTGACCAGCGTTCTCCTCCGGCAGGTTTTCCTCTGGAGCAGAAAGGGTAGGCTCCACGAGGTCGCTCCGGAGGCTAGCCGGCGGCGAGGTGGGGGCAGTGGCCTCCCTTGGTGGTGCGGGGGGCGTGGTGAACGGTGGTGGTGACGCCCTGGAGGATGTTGCGGGGGAGGGCACCACGGTGATGACATCCTGGTCGGGCTGCTGGGCCGGGAAGAGCTGTTGTGGTCGCCGTGGTCCCAGTGGCGAGGCGAGGCCACCCAGATGGTCGGGTGGCGTGCCGAATGCTGCGTCGGGGGATGCGGGGGCTTCATCGGGTGACTCGGGGGCTGCCATGTCGTCGAGGGGCGCACCGGCCGGAACGCGTGGTCGGAGACGCCTCTGGGGTGATTCTGGCCGCTGGTGGACGACGGCCGCCGTGACTATCGTGATTGGCAGCCCCTCATCGGCTGGTGTCAGTGGTGAAGCGGGAGGACGCTCGTCTACTGGCAACCTCACGTCCTCCGGGCCGGGAACATGCGGAGGAGCAGTGGCGGTCACCTCCGGGGAGCCAGGCCGGCGACGATGATATGCCGGCCGGCGCATTCTAAGTGCTCCCGGTGGAACGGGCGGGGGCACGGGTGCAGGTGAGGCCTCGAGGTTCTTACAATTCAGTGCTCGGCTTTGATGGAGTTTGCATGCCTTTATTGTGTCGAAAAGCAGGTCGCATCCCCGGCATTGAAATTTAATAGTTTTGAGATGGTATCTGCGTACGTGCTTCGATAAATCTCCATGTCGTTTGTAAGTTCTTTCGACAGGCATGCAAACCGAGCACTGAAACGAGGCCGATAGCGGATATCTCAATATGTACTCACCGCTATCGCCAAGCCGTCGATAAGTTGCCGGCCCCGTCACCGTTCTGCTGCTGGTCTTCGTCTTCGTCGTCCTCCCGGTCGCTCATTGTTATTGCTGGCTGGCACTGGTCACTGGTGAAGTAGGTAGGTCCACGTAGGTCTGCAGGTAAGTGCAGCTGGTCCGTCTTATGGGGCGTGGTATGGAAAATTCAGAAACTCCGAATTTTGTCGTGGAGTTTCTGGCCCGTTGTATACTTCTTCAAATCGCTTCTCTTTTAGGAACTGGAAGGTGTTAATATTATAAGACGTCACTTTTGTTTGTTGGTAAAAAGTGGGCCAATCCCGGCGGTACTGCAATACCGGGCCGACCCGTGACGGAGGTGGAGCAAGCCCCGAGCCTCTGTCCAGTTCCAAAAACAAGATTAATATACTGGCCCCACATGTGGGGCGTATCAGATATTAAGCTGATAAGAACAGATTAACCTTTATTAGCAAATTATTTTGCATACACAGTATAGTATCCTTAATTAAATACAAATATTTGGCCCCTATGGGGTGGTTATTTACATGTGAGACTTAAATATTGCACAGAACTTAATTAATAGATTACCTAGCCTAATCTAAAAAATAAAATATTACATATACAGAGTAGTTAAAATACATAAAACACAGCACAGTTAAAAATATAAAGACATTTAATTAAAACGACTAGGTAAAGATGTTATAAATAGTATCACAGATTAAAGTTCAGTAAATAAATATCACAGCACTGTTGTTCAGGTTAAAATTATATAAAAGTGTAGAGATAAAAATGTATAAGTATAAATAAAATAACAACAATCAGTACAAGCGCGTGATAAAATTAAAATGGTGTTTGGATACATATAACAGGTAATCTGAATCATAATATAATAGTATAAAAAATATAAAACAGACACTACAGCACCAAATAAATCACACTACACAACAATTTAAAAAGAGATCGGCACCCCCTTTGTCTCGGGCGGCCAACGTGTGTCTACACCCCCTGCGGCTCCGGGTATTGTCGTCGGCCAGTGATATGTTCCACATACATGTCCCTGCTCCACTTTATGGTGTCCGAGGCCATTAGCTTCCTCATTAACTTCGAGTACCGCCACCCGATTCCAAGCCGGGTGAGCACGAGCTCATTTGCGGGGTCCCAACCACCCAGGGCACCGACGATGAAAGCATCGAGGTGAACTTGGTAGCCCTGGGTTCGCAGGTGGTCGGCGATGTTTGCGTACTTGTCCCGCTTTTCACGGCGCGCCGCAATAAATGCAGCGTAACCGTTTTCAAAGGGGACAGTAACGTCAACGATTATGGCCTGCTTCTGGACAGGGTCGAGGACCACCAGGTCGGGTCGGAGATTTTCCCCGCAACCCGGCACGGTCCGATTGATCCTGACCTCCGCTCCGGCCGGGACCCGCATAGCCTTGCTCAGGCGCCCGAGGATGGCGTCATGGCGTAGGGTGGCGGCTCTAAAGTTCGGGGGACAATGGCACAAGACGTGCGGCAACGTTTCCTGTGCGTAGCCGCAGCGCCTGCAGGCCTCGGTGTGGCCAGCGCGATGGTGTCGGTAGCGCTTTGCCACGTTATTAAGGGGGACGCAGCCGAGACGGGCGCGGTGGATAAACCGCCAGTCAGCAAAGCGCGTGAATGCGCCACCCCGCATGAAATGGTTTGGCGGAGTGGTGGCACTGGTAACGCTAAACACTTTGCCCTGGTCTGGCTTATCCAAGAGTCGCTGTCGGAAGAACTCCCGCAGCGCAGCTCTTAGCGCGGTCTCGACGCCGCCGGTCTTTAGCGGCGACCCGTTCAGCTGGAGCTGAACTCCGTCTCCCTCGGCTGCGACCCATCCGAGGCCCAACTTGGTCTTAAGCTTTTTGGTGGCGACTCTGAGACGGGACCAGGTGTTGGTGGGGTCCGTCGTCTCGTTCATGAAGTCGCCACTCATTTCCCCGTTGAGGAAGCCGGCCACATCTCTCGGTTCCGCTGGTCGTCGGATTCTCCGACTAACCACCCCCCGCAGCATCCGCCGGCACAGCTCACCCAGATGGGGCGAGCTGAGCAGGGAATGGCCGTGCGCTACAGCGCATATGTCCGCCAGTTGGCCCAGCGGAGTCAGGCCCATTCCCCCTGCACGGCAGGACATATAAAGCGGCTCGACGCTCGCTCGCTGCGGGAGGCTCAGCCACCGTTTCCCACAACGCTTCAGGGTCTTGTCGAAGTCGTTGAGGGCGGCCTTGGGAACGACGCCGTTACGCAGATGAAAGGACACCGAAGGTAACACGAAAGTGTTAACGGCGTCGAACTTCTGCCAGGGGGCCAGGAGTGATTCATAAATCCTGGACGTCCAGGCAGACATTTTCTCCAAAACTCCCAAGGCCGACGGGGCTGTGTGGACGCCGGTTGGGATGCCGAGATGGTCGTAGACCCCGTTCCGGTCCAGGGCGCGTAATTGCGTCCCGGACAATTGGAACGTGGTTGGGGCGGCATCCCTGTGGACACCATCTACATGGAGCGTGGCACATTTTCGGGGGTTGAAACGGAGGCCGGCCGCACGTGCCAGACGGCACGCCGTGTCCAAGGCCGTCTGGAGGCCCTCTGGAGTCCTGGCGAGAAGCGCAAGGTCATCGGCGTATGCCAAGACGCCGAAACGCTCCGATGCAACGGGACAGCCCACATCCAAAGAGTGGACCGCCCGCAGGAGCGGCTCAAGGGCCAGGTTAAAGATGATCGGCGAGAGGGGGCACCCCTGCCGGACTCCAGATAGGATGGGTATTTCCTCCGTCGTTCCCTCCCTGCACCGTATCGCCGTGGTGTTGTTGGTGTACAGCCTCCGCACCAGTTCGATGGAGGCGGGAGCCAAGCCGGCCCAGGAGAGTGACCGATAAATGGTGCTGTGCAGGATCGATCCGAACGCATTGGTCAGGTCCAGCCACGCCACGTAGCAGGACCTCCGCGTTCGTTTGGCCTCTGTTATGGCCGCCTGCAGAATAAAGTTGTGTTCCGCACAGCCGTCGACAGGCATGAATCCCTTTTGGTGTTTAGAGATTCTGCCATGCCGGTCGGCCCACTCTCCCAAACGACGGGCCTGTACGGAGGCGTACAACTTGGCGATGGTGCTGCTGAGAGCGATCGGTCGCCAGTTCTCCACGGCATTCCGATCGCCCTTCTTGTAGATAAGCACCGTCTTCGACCTGCCCCACTGTCTGGGTATGTGCCCCAGTCGGTGAACGGTGTTGTAGATGGAGCTCCGGATCCTGGCTCCCGGATCCTGGCTCCCGGATCCACGAACTTCCATACTCCGTACCTGATTTCGTCCGGGCCGGGGGCGTTATTGCTGCAAAATCGCAGACGGGCCCAGACTTCGGCAGGAGTAAATGGGGCAGACAGGGGGTCTCGGTCGTCGACTGGGACAGGCTGAGGTGCCGGGACATCGGTGGAGATCACTGGCTCCTCGACTCCTCCCTCGCCGCTGTAAACCCTGTAAAAATGATTATACAATTGACCGCCCGAGATATTACAATATGGGGAGTTACCCTCCGCTACCTCCCTAAAAGCGCGCGGTCTATCCTGGCGGTACATTTTCTGGATTCTCGACGCCGCCTGGGCGTCGTAGCGGGGTGCTCGCCGACGTCGCTGGTCTCTCGCCGGCGGCGCGCGGTGGTTCGGCTCTCGCTGGGGTCGGGGATGCTGTTGTGGTGGGGGCGGCGGCGGCTGTTGTTGTGACTGCCGCCGTGCATCTCCCTGCCGATCTCCGCGACCGCGCGCCGCCTCCCTGACTGTGTTCATCAGCTCCTCCAGGGCGGTCTCGAAGTCCTCGATATTATTGAGCTGCCGGAAGCGTGGCACCCATCGTCGCTGACCAGCGTTCTCCTCCGGCAGGTTTTCCTCTGGAGCAGAAAGGGTAGGCTCCACGAGGTCGCTCCGGAGGCTAGCCGGCGGCGAGGTGGGGGCAGTGGCCTCCCTTGGTGGTGCGGGGGGCGTGGTGAACGGTGGTGGTGACGCCCTGGAGGATGTTGCGGGGGAGGGCACCACGGTGATGACATCCTGGTCGGGCTGCTGGGCCGGGAAGAGCTGTTGTGGTCGCCGTGGTCCCAGTGGCGAGGCGAGGCCACCCAGCTGGTCGGGTGGCGTGCCGAATGCTGCGTCGGGGGATGCGGGGGCTTCATCGGGTGACTCGGGGGCTGCCATGTCGTCGAGGGGCGCACCGGCCGGAACGCGTGGTCGGAGACACCGCCTCTGGGGTGATTCTGGCCGCTGGTGGACGACGGCCGCCGTGACTATCGTGATTGGCAGCCCCTCTTCGGCTGGTGTCAGTGGTGAAGTATCAGATATTAAGCTGATAAGAACAGATTAACCTTTATTAGCAGATACTGCATACATAGAATCCTTAAATAATAATTAACAATAATATTGGGCCCATAAGGGGGATGTTATTACAATCTTATTAGTTACTATCACACACTCAAATACTTCACCTAGCCTAGTCTCTAGCATATAAATATAATATAAAAGTACATAGAATAAAAAACATTACAGTTAAAATATTAAAAAGACATATAATTAAAAACAGTAAAGCTAGATGAAAGATGTTAAAAAATATATCACAGAGTTAAGTACATATCACAATTATTAATATCACAGCATTAGTTATTTTTAACGATGTAGAGGGTCGTGGGTTTTCTTTATTAAGCTAAAATATAAAAATAAATAAATAACTATAAAATGCCGGATATATACATTGTATAGATAAAAGGTACAGCAGGTGCAGTTAATCTGAAACACAGTGAGTCAATAAAATTCATAAAATACACAATTAAAAATATATAAAGAATAAATATACAATAAAAAGGAGGAACCCTAGTGGACGACCCAAGTCCGAAGCACCAGGAGCGCACCACCAACACACCCCGCAGGCATCACGACTCCTGGTATTGCCGGTGGCCAGTGACGTGTTCGACATAGATGTCGCGGCTCCATCGGATGGTGTCTGAAGCCATTAACTTTTTCATAAACCTGGAATAGCGCCACCCTATTTTCAGTTTGCTGAGCACCAGGTCATTTGCAGGGTCCCAGCCTCCCAGGGCACCGACGATGAAGGCATCGAGAAATACTTGGTAGCCCTGGGTTCGCAGATGTTCCGCGATCCCGGCGTACTTGTCCCTCTTCTCCCGGCGAGCTGCAATAAATGCAGCGTACCGGTTCTCGAAGGGAACAGTAACGTCGATCAACAGCGCTTGCTTTTCGTCAGGGTCCAGAACCACCAGGTCGGGTCGGAGGTTTTCTCCGCAACCGGGCACGGTCTGGTTGACCCTGACTTCGGCTCTGGCAGGGACCCGCATGGCCGTGGTCAGCCTTCGCAGGATGTTGTCATGGCGTAGGGTGGCGGCTCGCAAGTGGGGAGGGCAGTGGCATAAGACGTGGGGCAGGGTCTCCTGGGCGTAGCCGCAGCGTCTGCATTTATCGCTATGGCCAGAGCGCTGGTGACGATAGCGCTTGGCCACGCTATTAAGCGGCACGCAGCCGAGACGAGCGCGATGGACAAACCGCCAGTCGGCAAAGCGTGTGAATGCGCCACCCCGCATGAAGTGGTTCGGCGGAGTGGTGGCGCTAGTAACGCTGTACACCTTGCCCTGGTCAGGCTTGTCCAAGAGCCGCTGCCGGTGAAATTCCCGGAGCGCAGCCCTCAATGCGGTCTCGACGCTACCGGTCTTTAGGGGGGACTCGTTCAGATGTAATTGAACGTCGCCCCTCTCGGTCGCCACCCAACCAAGGCCCATTTTGGTTTTCAGGCGCTTGGTGGAGACCCTGAGCCGGGACCAGGTGTTCGTCGGGTCCGTTGTCTCATTAGCGAATACACCGCCCATCTCCCCATTTAAATATTTGGCCACGTCGCCCGGCCCAGCCGGTCGTCGTATCCTCCTCGACACGACGCCCAGGAGCATGCGCCGGCACAGTTCCCCTAGATTGGGAGACGCGAGCAAAGCATGGCCATGCGCGACGGCATAGATGTCAGCGAGCTGTCCGAGGGGCATGAGACCCATGCCCCCGGTTCGGCAGTCCATGTAAAGGGGCTCTACACTTGCGCGTTGGGGCAGGCTTAACCACCTCTTCCCGCAGCGCTTAAGTTCTTTATCAAAGTTATTTAAATTTGCCTTGGGGACGACGCCGTTTCGGAGATGAAAGGATACCGTCGGGAGTATAAATGTGTTCACGGCGTCAAATTTCTGCCATGGAGCCAGGAGAGATTGATCGACTCTGCTGGTCCAGGCAGACATCTTATCTATGGCCCCCAAGGCCGAGTGGGCAGTGTAGAGCCCGGTAGGTATTCCCAGGTGTTCATAGGCGCCCTCCCGATCCAGGGCTCTTAACTGAGTCCCGGATATGTAGAATTGTGAGGGCGCCGCATCTCTGTTTGCGCCGTCGACATGTAGGGTCGCACACTTGCTCGCATTGAATTTTAGTCCGGCTGCAGTGGCCAGTCGGTGGGCGACATCCAGAGCGGTCTGTAGCTGTTGGGGTGATCGGGACAGGAGAGCCAGGTCGTCAGCGTATGCCAAGACCCCGAACCGTTCGGAGGCGACTGGGCTACCCAAGTCAAGGGACTGGATGGTGCGCAGTAGCGGCTCCAGGGTCAGATTGAAGATAATGGGTGACAGTGGGCAGCCCTGTCTCACTCCTGCCCGAATGGGAATGGGGTTCGTGAACCCCGTGCTGCATCTTATCGCCGTCGTAGTCCCCTCATAAAGCCTCCGTATGATATTAACGGATGCTGGGGCGAGACCGGCCCAGGATAGGGTCTCGAAAATGGTGGAGTGGGGGACGGACCCAAAGGCGTTGGACAGGTCCAGCCAGGCGATGCAGCATGATTTCCTTGACCGCTTCGCCTCAACGATAGCGCTCTGAAGGACGAAGTTATGCTCGGAGCACCCATCGACGGGCATAAAGCCTTTCTGGGCGTCCGAGACGAGGTGGTTTCTTTCGGCCCACTCTCCCAGGCGGCGCGCCAGCACCGAGGCATAGAGCTTGGCAATGGTATTGCTCAGCGCTATGGGGCGCCAGTTATCAACGGACTCGCGGTCGCCCTTTTTATGTATAAGGACGGTCCTCGACTCCCCCCATTTTTTCGGGACGTGTGCAAGGCGTCGCACCGTGTTGAACACGGCGCTGAGAATCCTTGCACCGGGGTCGAAGTACCTCCACGAGCCGTATCTAATTTCGTCCGGGCCGGGCGCATTGTTGCTGCAATTCCGCAGACGCGCCCAGACCTCGTCGGGTGTAAAGGGGGTGGAGAGTGGGTCGCGGTCGTCTTCGGGGGTGGGCTCGGGCGCGGGTACGTCCCCCGGAATCGTGGTAGTGGCCCGCTCCTGACAGCTGTAAACCCTGGAAAAATAATCATGAATTACATCCCTATCAATTTCACAAAAAGGGGAATTATTCCCCACCACTTCCCTGAATGCTCGCTGTCGGTCCTGGCGGTAGATTTTTTGAATTCTAGACGCCGCCTGGGCGTCGTAGCGAGGGCCCCGCCGGCGTTGTTGGCGTCTCGCCGGCGGCGCGGGGCGATGTTGTTCCCTCGGTGGTGGCGGGGGTCCCTGTCGCTGTGGCGGGGGCTGATACCGTTGTGAAGGCCCCCCGCCTCTCTGCCGCTCTCCGCGACGCCGCGCCACTTCCCTGATGCTGTCAGTCAGCTCCTCCAGGGCGGCCTCGAGCTCTTCGACGCCGCTCACCTGCAGGAAGCGGGGTATCCACCGCCTCTGGTTGGCGTTTTCCTCTGGAGCAGTGTCCCCGCCAGCAAGTAGGGTTGGCTCAACGGGGTCGATCCGAGGGTCAGGTGGCGGCGCAGCGGTGCCCGGAAGGGAAGGCTCCACAGGGTCTTCTCGGAGGCCAGGCGGCGGCGAGATGGTGGCAGCCGCCTCCCGTGATGTTGGGGGGGATTCGGCCATGGTGATGGTGTCCACGGCTGCTGCAGTGTTGCCAGGTCGGCGCCGAGGCCGCGGTGGAAAGGCAGGTCGATCAGGGCTCCCGGGTGGACTGGGGGGCGGGTTCACCGTGATGGCGTCCTGGTCTGTCACCATCATTCGCCGAGGTCGAAGACTAGGCCCTGGTAGTGCGTCAGGTTCCCTAGGATGTTGAGGTGGTCGTTGGGAGGCAACTGTGTGCACCATGGCCGTCGTCACGATCAAGGTCGGTAAGGTCATCTCTATGGGTGTGGCAGGTTCCTCTCCGGCCGTGACCGGCAGCGCGGCCGGCGGCTCGACAAGCACCGCGCCGTCCCGCGGGGCACCAACTGGCGACGGGGGCCGGGACGTGGTGGCAGGATCATTCACGTGCTCCGGCACGGGTGCGGCGGGCTTACGGCGATTGTATGCAGGCCTCTGCATACGGAGAGCTCCGGGTGGTATTGGTGGTGGCGAGGGCAACGGAGGGGCTCGGAGATTTTTACATGTCGTTGTTTTCTGTTGGTGTTGTTTGCATGCCTTCACGGTTTCGAAATTCAATTTACAGCCACGGCATCGGAATATAATCGTTTGTAGGTGATAACGTCTGACGTGCTTTGATAAATCGCCGTGGCGACGATAAGTTCGAGTTACCGGCATGCAAACCTGGCACTGGAAGCCGTCTTGTAGTGGGAAGTCGAGCACGTACCTTGCTATCTCCGGCAATGTCTCCGCTCCGCTGCCGTCCCCGTCGCTGCCGGCCCCGGTCAGGTATTCTTCATCCTCGTCGTCGCTCATCTCGTCGCGGCGCCGGGTGTACGGTGTACGGTGTAGTCGCCGGTCTGGGCTGTCAGTTGTCACTTCACTGAAACTCCGGATTTTGTCTTGGAGTTACAGTAATCTTCACTCGCACTTGTGAAATCGCTTCTCTTTTAGGAACTGGACGGTGTTATTAATATAAGACGTCACTTTTGTTTGATGGTGTTTAAAGTGGGCCAATCCCGGCGGTACTGCAATACCGGGCCGACCCGTGACGGAGGTGGAGCAAGCCCCGAGCCTCTGTCCAGTTCCAAAAACAAGATTAATATACTGGCCCCACATGTGGGGCGTATCAGATATTAAGCTGATAAGAACAGATTAACCTTTATTAGCAGATACTGCATACATAGAATCCTTAAATAATAATTAACAATAATATTGGGCCCATAAGGGGGATGTTATTACAATCTTATTAGTTACTATCACACACTCAAATACTTCACCTAGCCTAGTCTCTAGCATATAAATATAATATAAAAGTACATAGAATAAAAAACATTACAGTTAAAATATTAAAAAGACATATAATTAAAAACAGTAAAGCTAGATGAAAGATGTTAAAAAATATATCACAGAGTTAAGTACATATCACAATTATTAATATCACAGCATTAGTTATTTTTAACGATGTAGAGGGTCGTGGGTTTTCTTTATTAAGATAAAATATAAAAATAAATAAATAACTATAAAATGCCGGATATATACATTGTATAGATAAAAGGTACAGCAGGTGCAGTTAATCTGAAACACAGTGATGTCAATAAAATTCATAAAATACACAATTAAAAATATATAAAGAATAAATATACAATAAAAAGGAGGAACCCTAGTGGACGACCCAAGTCCGAAGTACCAGGAGCGCACCATCAACACACCCCGCAGGCATCACGACTCCTGGTATTGCCGGTGGCCAGTGACGTGTTCGACATAGATGTCGCGGCTCCATCGGATGGTGTCTGAAGCCATTAACTTTTTCATAAGCCTGGAGTAGCGCCACCCTATTTTAAGTTTGCTGAGCACCAGGTCATTTGCAGGGTCCCAGCCTCCCAGGGCACCGACGATGAAGGCTTCGAGAAATACTTGGTAGCCCTGGGTTCGCAGATGTTCCGCGATTCCGGCGTACTTGTCCCTCTTCTCCCGGCGAGCTGCAATAAATGCAGCGTACCGGTTCTCGAAGGGAACAGTAACGTCGATCAACAGCGCTTGCTTTTCGTCAGGGTCCAGAACCACCAGGTCGGGTCGGAGGTTTTCTCCGCAACCGGGCACGGTCTTGTTGACCCTGACTTCGGCTCTGGCAGGGACCCGCATGGCCGTGGTCAGCCTTCGAAGGATGTTGTCATGGCGTAGGGTGGCGGCTCGCAAGTGGGGAGGGCAGTGGCATAGGACGTGGGGCAGGGTCTCCTGGGCGTAGCCGCAGCGTCTGCATTTATCGCTATGGCCAGAGCGCTGGTGACGATAGCGCTTGGCCACGCTATTAAGCGGCACGCAGCCGAGACGAGCGCGATGGACAAACCGCCAGTCGGCGAAGCGTGTGAATGCGCCACCCCGCATGAAGTGGTTCGGCGGAGTGGTGGCGCTAGTAACGCTGTACACCTTGCCCTGGTCAGGCTTGTCCAAGAGCCGCTGCCGGTGAAATTCCCGGAGCGCAGCCCTCAATGCGGTCTCAATGCGAACCGGGGGACCCATGCCCCCGGTTCGGCAGTCCATGTACAGGGGCTCTACACTCGCGCGTTGGGGCAGGCTTAACCACCTCTTCCCGCAGCGCTTTAGCTCCTTGTCGAAATTATTCAAGTTGGCCTTGGGGACGACGCCGTTCCTCAGATGGAAGGATACCGTGGGTAGTATGAATGTATTTACGGCGTCAAATTTCTGCCACGGGGCCAGGAGAGACTGATCGACTCTGCCGGTCCAGGCAGACATCTTATCTATGGCCCCCAGGGCCGAGTGGGCAGTGTAGAGCCCGGTGGGTATGCCCAGGTGTTCATAGGCGCCCTCCCGATCCAGAGCTCTTAACCGAGTCCCGGATATATGGAATTGAGAGGGCGCCGCATCCCTGTTTGCGCCGTCGACATGCAAGGCCGCACACTTACTCGGGTTGAATTTTAGTCCGGCTGCAGTGGCCAGTCGGTGGGCGACATCCAGAGCGGTCTGTAGCTGTTGGGGTGATCGGGACAGGAGAGCCAGGTCGTCGGCGTATGCCAAGACCCCGAACCGTTCGGAGGCGACTGGGCTACCCAAGTCAAGGGACTGGATGGTGCGCAGTAGCGGCTCCAGGGTCAGATTGAAGATAATGGGTGACAGTGGACAGCCCTGTCTCACTCCTGCCCGAATGGGAATGGGGTTCGTGAACCCCGTGCTGCATCTTATCGCCGTCGTAGTCCCCTCATAAAGCCTTCGTATGATATTAACGGATGCTGGGGCGAGACCGGCCCAGGATAGGGTCTCGAAAATGGTGGAGTGGGGGACGGACCCAAAGGCGTTGGACAGGTCCAGCCAGGCGATGCAGCATGATTTCTTTGACCGCTTCGCTTCAACGATAGCGCTCTGGAGGACGAAGTTATGCTCGGAGCACCCATCGACGGGCATAAAGCCTTTCTGGGCGTCCGAGACGAGGTGGTTTCTTTCGGCCCACTCTCCCAGGCGGCGCGCCAGCACCGAGGCATAGAGCTTGGCAATGGTATTGCTCAGCGCTATGGGGCGCCAGTTATCAACGGACTCGCGGTCGCCCTTTTTATGTATAAGGACGGTCTTCGACTCCCCCCATTTTTTCGGGACGTGTGCAAGGCGTCGCACCGTGTTGAACACGGCGCTGAGAATCCTTGCACCGGGGTCGAAGTACCTCCACGAGCCGTATCTAATTTCGTCCGGGCCGGGCGCATTATTACTGCAAATCCGCAGACGCGCCCAGACCTCGTCGGGTGTAAAGGGGGTAGAGAGTGGGTCGCGGTCGTCTTCGGGGGTGGGATCGGGCGCGGGGACGTCCTCCGGGATCGTGGTGGTGGCCCGCTCCTGGCAGCTGTAAACCCTGGAAAAATAATCGTGAATTACATCCCTATCAATTTCACAAAAAGGGGAATTATTCCCCACTACTTCCCTGAATGCTCGCTGTCGGTCCTGGCGGTAGATTTTTTGAATTCTAGACGCCGCCTGGGCGTCGTAGCGAGGGCCCCGCCGGCGTTGTTGGTGTCTCGCCGGCGGTGCGGGGCGATGTTGTTCCCTCGGTGGTGGCGGGGGTCCCTGTCGCTGTGGCGGGGGCTGATACCGTTGTGAAGGCCCCCCGCCTCTCTGCCGCTCTCCGCGACGCCGCGCCACTTCCCCGATGCTGTCAGTCAGCTCCTCCAGGGCGGCCTCGAGCTCCTCGACGCCGCTCACCTGCAGGAAGCGGGGTACCCACCGCCTCTGGTTGGCGTTTTCCTCTGGAGCAGTGTCCCCGCCAGCAAGTAGGGTTGGCTCAACGGGGTCGATCCGAGGGTCAGGGGGCGGCGCAGCGGTGCCCGGAAGGGAAGGCTCCACAGGGTCTTCTCGGAGGCCAGGCGGCGGCGAGATGGTGGCAGCCGCCTCCCGTGATGTTGGGGGGGATTCGGCCATGGTGATGGTGTCCACGGCTGCTGCAGTGTTGCCAGGTCGGCGCCGAGGCCGCGGTGGAAAGGCAGGTCGATCAGGGGTCCCAGGTGGACTGGGGGGCGGGTTCACCGTGATGGCGTCCTGGTCTGTCACCATCATTCGCCGAGGTCGATGACTAGGCCCTGGTAGTGCGTCAGGTTCCCTAGGATGTTGAGGTGGTCGTTGGGGGGCAACTGTGTGCACCATGGCCGTCGTCACGATCAAGGTCGGTAAGGTCATCTCTATGGGTGTGGCAGGTTCCTCTCCGGCCGTGACCGGCAGCGCGGCCGGCGGCTCGACAAGCGCCGCGCCGTCCCGCGGGGCAACAATTGGCGACGGGGGCCGGGACGTGGTGGCAGGATCATTCACGTGCTCCGGCACGGGTGCGGCGGGCCTACGGCGATTGTATGCAGGCCTCTGCATACGGAGAGCTCCGGGTGGTATTGGTGGTGGCGAGGGCAACGGAGGGGCTCGGAGATTTTTACATTTAGTTGTTTTCTGTTGGTGTTGTTTGCATGCCTTCACGGTTTCGAAATTCAATTTACAGCCACGGCATCGGAATATAATCGTTTGTAGGTGATAACGTCTGACGTGCTTTGATAAATCGCCGTGGCGACGATAAGTTCGAGTTACCGGCATGCAAACCTGGCACTGGAAGCCGTCTTGTAGTGGGAAGTCGAGCACGTACCTTGCTATCTCCGGCGATGTCTCCGCTCCGCTGCCGTCCCCGTCCCTGCCGGCCCCGGTGCAGGTATTCTTCATCCTCGTCGTCGCTCATCTCGTCGCGGCGCTGGGTGTAGTCGCCGGTGGGCTGTCACTTCACCGCAACTCCGGATTTTGTCTTGGAGTTACAGTTACAGTAATTTTCACTCGCACTTGTAAATCGCTTCCCTTTTATGGAACTGGACGGTGTTACTATTATAAGACGTCACTTTTGTTTAATGGGGGTAAAAGTGGGCCAATCCCGGCGGTACTGCAATACCGGGCTGACCCGTGACGGAGGTGGAGCAAGCCCCGAGCCTCTGTCCAGTTCCAAAAACAAGATTAATATACTGGCCCCACATGTGGGGCGTATCAGATATTAAGCTGATAAGAACAGATTAACCTTTATTAGCAAATTATTGCATACAGAGTATAATATCCTTAAATAAATATAATAGTTGGCCCCTATGGGGTGATGGTAACATGTGAAGGCTTAAATATATTGCACAGATCTTAGAAAATAATTTACCTAGCCTAGTCTAAAAAATAATACCTTATACAGTAGTTAAAATACATAAAACACATCAGCACAGTTAAAAATATAAAAGACATATAATTAAAATGACTAGGTAAAGATGTTCATTACTATCACAGATTAAAGCTCAGTACATAATAAATATCACAGCACTCTTGTTGCTTGGGTTAAAATCATATAAACACGTAAAGATAAAAACATTGTATAAATATAAATAAAATGACAACAAACAGTTACAAGTGCGTGATAGAATTAAAATAGTTAGGATATAATAAAAGGCAATCTGATTACAATATAAAAGTACAAGAAGTTAAAACAGACACTACAGCACCAAATGAAAACTACACCACACGACAAAATTATAAAAATCGGCACCCCCTTTGTCTCAGGCAGCCAATGTCTGTCTACACTCCCTGCGGCTCCGGGTATTGTCGTCGGCCAGTGATATGTTCCACATAGATGTCCCTGCTCCACTTTATGGTGTCCGAGGCCATGAGCTTCCTCATTAACTTCGAGTACCGCCACCCGATACCAAGCCGGGTGAGCACGAGCTCATTTGCGGGGTCCCAACCACCCAGGGCACCGACGATGAAAGCGTCGAGGTGAACTTGGTAGCCCTGGGTTCGCAGGTGGTCGGCGATGTTGGCGTACTTGTCCCGCTTCTCGCGGCGCGCCGCAATAAATGCGGCGTAACCGTTTTCAAAGGGGACAGTAACGTCAACGATTATGGCCTGCTTCTGGGCAGGGTCGAGGACCACCAGGTCGGGTTGGAGATTTTCCCCGCAACCCGGCACGGTCCGATTGACCCTGACCACCGCTCCGGCCGGGACCCGCATAGCCTTGGTCAGGCGCCCGAGGATGGCGTCATGTCGTAGGGTGGCGGCTCTAAAGTTGGGGGGACAATGGCACAGGACGTGCGGCAACGTTTCCTGCGCGTAGCCGCAGCGCCTGCAGGCCTCGGTGTGGCCAGCGCGGTGGTGTCGATAGCGCTTGGCCACGTTATTGAGGGGGACGCAGCCTAGACGGGCGCGGTGGATAAACCGCCAGTCAGCAAAGCGCGTAAATGCGCCACCCCGCATGAAATGGTTTGGCGGAGTGGTGGCGCTGGTAACGCTAAACACTTTGCCCTGGTCTGGCTTATCCAAGAGTCGCTGTCGGAAGAACTCCCGCAGCGCAGCTCTTAGCGCGGTCTCGACGCCGCCGGTCTTTAGCGGCGACCCGTTCAGCTGGAGCTGAACGCCGTCTCCCTCGGCTGCAACCCATCCGAGGCCCAGCTTGGTTTTAAGCTTTTTGGTGGCGACTCTGAGACGGGACCAGGTGTTGGTGGGGTCCGTCGTCTCGTTCATGAAGTCGCCACTCATGTCCCCGTTGAGGAAGCCGGCCACATCTCTCGGCTCCGCTGGTCGTCGGATTCTCCGACTAACCACCCCCCGCAGCATCCGCCGGCACAACTCACCCAGATGTGGTGAGTTGAGCAAGGAATGGCCATGCGCCACAGCGCATATGTCCGCCAGTTGGCCCAGCGGGGTCAGGCCCATTCCCCCTGCACGGCAGGACATATAAAGCGGCTCGACGCTCGCTCGCTGCGGGAGGCTCAGCCACCGTTTCCCACAACGCCTCAGGGTCTTGTCGAAGTCGTTGAGGGCGGCCTTGGGAACGACGCCGTTACGCAGATGGAAGGATACCGAAGGTAGCACGAAAGTGTTAATGGCGTCGAACTTCTGCCAGGGGGCCAGGACTGATTCATCAATCCTGGACGTCCAGGCAGACATTTTCTCCAAAACTCCCAAGGCCGACGGGGCTGTGTGGACGCCGGTTGGGATGCCGAGATGGTCGTAGACCCCGTTCCGGTCCAGGGCGCGTAATTGCGTCCCGGACAATTGGAACGTGGTTGGGGCGGCATCCCTGTGGACACCATCTACGTGGAGCGTGGCACATTTCTGGAGGTTGAAACGGAGGCCGGCCGCGCGTGCCAATCGGCACGCCGTGTCTAAGGCCGTCTGGAGACCCTCTGGAGTCCTGGCAAGGAGCGCAAGGTCATCGGCGTACGCCAAGACGCCGAAACGCTCCGATGCGACGGGGCAGCCCACGTCCAGAGAGTGGACCGCCCGCAGGAGCGGCTCAAGGGCCAGGTTAAAGATGATCGGTGAGAGGGGGCATCCCTGCCGGACTCCAGATAGGATGGGTATTTCCTCCGTCGCTCCCTCCCTGCACCGTATCGCCGTGGTGTTGCCTGTGCACAGCCTCCGCACCAGTTCGATGGAGGCGGGAGCCAAGCCGGCCCAGGAGAGTGACCGATAAATGGTGCTGTGCGGGATCGATCCGAACGCATTGGTCAGGTCCAGCCACGCCACGTAGCAGGACCTCCGCGTTCGTTTGGCCTCTGTTATGGCCGCCTGCAGAATAAAGTTGTGTTCCGCACAGCCGTCGACAGGCATGAATCCCTTTTGGTGTTTAGAGATTCTGCCATGCCGGTCGGCCCACTCTCCCAAACGACGGGCCTGTACGGAGGCGTACAACTTGGCGATGGTGCTGCTGAGAGCGATCGGTCGCCAGTTCTCCACGGCATTCCGATCGCCCTTCTTGTAAATGAGCACCGTCTTCGACCTGCCCCACTGTCTGGGTATGTGCCCCAATCGGTGCACGGTGTTATAAATGGAGCTCAGAATCCTGGCTCCCGGATCGACGAATTTCCACACTCCGTACCTGATTTCGTCTGGGCCGGGGGCGTTATTGCTGCAGAATCGCAGACGGGCCCAGACTTCGGCAGGAGTAAATGGGGCAGACAGGGGGTCTCGGTCGTCGACTGGGACAGGCTGGGGTGCCGGGACATCGGTGGAAATCACCGGCTCCTCGACTCCTCCCTCGCCGCTGTAAACCCTGAAAAAATGATTATATAATTGGCCGCCCGAGATATTACAATATGGGGAGTTACCCTCCGCTACCTCCCTAAAAGCGCGCGGTCTATCCTGGCGGTACATTTTCTGGATTCTCGACGCCGCCTGGGCGTCGTAGCGGGGTGCTCGCCGACGTCGCTGGTCTCTCGCCGGCGGCGCGCGGTGGTTCGGCTCTCGCTGGGGTCGGGGATGCTGTTGTGGTGGGGGCGGCGGCGGCTGTTGTTGTGACTGCCGCCGTGCATCTCCCTGCCGATCTCCGCGACCGCGCGCCGCCTCCCTGACTGTGTTCATCAGCTCCTCCAGGGCGGTCTCGAAGTCCTCGATATTATTGAGCTGCCGGAAGCGTGGCACCCATCGTCGCTGACCAGCGTTCTCCTCCGGCAGGTTTTCCTCTGGAGCAGAAAGGGTAGGCTCCACGAGGTCGCTCCGGAGGCTAGCCGGCGGCGAGGTGGGGGCAGTGGCCTCCCTTGGTGGTGCGGGGGGCGTGGTGAACGGTGGTGGTGACGCCCTGGAGGATGTTGCGGGGGAGGGCACCACGGTGATGACATCCTGGTCGGGCTGCTGGGCCGGGAAGAGCTGTTGTGGTCGCCGTGGTCCCAGTGGCGAGGCGAGGCCACCCAGATGGTCGGGTGGCGTGCCGAATGCTGCGTCGGGGGATGCGGGGGCTTCATCGGGTGACTCGGGGGCTGCCATGTCGTCGAGGGGCGCACCGGCCGGAACGCGTGGTCGGAGACGCCTCTGGGGTGATTCTGGCCGCTGGTGGACGACGGCCGCCGTGACTATCGTGATTGGCAGCCCCTCATCGGCTGGTGTCAGTGGTGAAGCGGGAGGACGCTCGTCTACTGGCAACCTCACGTCCTCCGGGCCGGGAACATGCGGAGGAGCAGTGGCGGTCACCTCCGGGGAGCCAGGCCGGCGACGATGATATGCCGGCCGGCGCATTCTAAGTGCTCCCGGTGGAACGGGCGGGGGCACGGGTGCAGGTGAGGCCTCGAGGTTCTTACAATTCAGTGCTCGGCTTTGATGGAGTTTGCATGCCTTTATTGTGTCGAAAAGCAGGTCGCATCCCCGGCATTGAAATTTAATAGTTTTGAGATGGTATCTGCGTACGTGCTTCGATAAATCTCCATGTCGTTTGTAAGTTCTTTCGACAGGCATGCAAACCGAGCACTGAAACGAGGCCGATAGCGGATATCTCAATATGTACTCACCGCTATCGCCAAGCCGTCGATAAGTTGCCGGCCCCGTCACCGTTCTGCTGCTGGTCTTCGTCTTCGTCGTCCTCCCGGTCGCTCATTGTTATTGCTGGCTGGCACTGGTCACTGGTGAAGTAGGTAGGTCCACGTAGGTCTGCAGGTAAGTGCAGCTGGTCCGTCTTATGGGGCGTGGTATGGAAAATTCAGAAACTCCGAATTTTGTCGTGGAGTTTCTGGCCCGTTGTATACTTCTTCAAATCGCTTCTCTTTTAGGAACTGGAAGGTGTTAATATTATAAGACGTCACTTTTGTTTGTTGGTAAAAAGTGGGCCAATCCCGGCGGTACTGCAATACCGGGCCGACCCGTGACGGAGGTGGAGCAAGCCCCGAGCCTCTGTCCAGTTCCAAAAACAAGATTAATATACTGGCCCCACATGTGGGGCGTATCAGATATTAAGCTGATAAGAACAGATTAACCTTTATTAGCAAATTATTTTGCATACACAGTATAGTATCCTTAATTAAATACAAATATTTGGCCCCTATGGGGTGGTTATTTACATGTGAGACTTAAATATTGCACAGAACTTAATTAATAGATTACCTAGCCTAATCTAAAAAATAAAATATTACATATACAGAGTAGTTAAAATACATAAAACACAGCACAGTTAAAAATATAAAGACATTTAATTAAAACGACTAGGTAAAGATGTTATAAATAGTATCACAGATTAAAGTTCAGTAAATAAATATCACAGCACTGTTGTTCAGGTTAAAATTATATAAAAGTGTAGAGATAAAAATGTATAAGTATAAATAAAATAACAACAATCAGTACAAGCGCGTGATAAAATTAAAATGGTGTTTGGATACATATAACAGGTAATCTGAATCATAATATAATAGTATAAAAAATATAAAACAGACACTACAGCACCAAATAAATCACACTACACAACAATTTAAAAAGAGATCGGCACCCCCTTTGTCTCGGGCGGCCAACGTGTGTCTACACCCCCTGCGGCTCCGGGTATTGTCGTCGGCCAGTGATATGTTCCACATACATGTCCCTGCTCCACTTTATGGTGTCCGAGGCCATTAGCTTCCTCATTAACTTCGAGTACCGCCACCCGATTCCAAGCCGGGTGAGCACGAGCTCATTTGCGGGGTCCCAACCACCCAGGGCACCGACGATGAAAGCATCGAGGTGAACTTGGTAGCCCTGGGTTCGCAGGTGGTCGGCGATGTTTGCGTACTTGTCCCGCTTTTCACGGCGCGCCGCAATAAATGCAGCGTAACCGTTTTCAAAGGGGACAGTAACGTCAACGATTATGGCCTGCTTCTGGACAGGGTCGAGGACCACCAGGTCGGGTCGGAGATTTTCCCCGCAACCCGGCACGGTCCGATTGACCCTGACCTCCGCTCCGGCCGGGACCCGCATAGCCTTGCTCAGGCGCCCGAGGATGGCGTCATGGCGTAGGGTGGCGGCTCTAAAGTTCGGGGGACAATGGCACAAGACGTGCGGCAACGTTTCCTGTGCGTAGCCGCAGCGCCTGCAGGCCTCGGTGTGGCCAGCGCGATGGTGTCGGTAGCGCTTTGCCACGTTATTAAGGGGGACGCAGCCGAGACGGGCGCGGTGGATAAACCGCCAGTCAGCAAAGCGCGTGAATGCGCCACCCCGCATGAAATGGTTTGGCGGAGTGGTGGCACTGGTAACGCTAAACACTTTGCCCTGGTCTGGCTTATCCAAGAGTCGCTGTCGGAAGAACTCCCGCAGCGCAGCTCTTAGCGCGGTCTCGACGCCGCCGGTCTTTAGCGGCGACCCGTTCAGCTGGAGCTGAACTCCGTCTCCCTCGGCTGCGACCCATCCGAGGCCCAGCTTGGTCTTAAGCTTTTTGGTGGCGACTCTGAGACGGGACCAGGTGTTGGTGGGGTCCGTCGTCTCGTTCATGAAGTCGCCACTCATTTCCCCGTTGAGGAAGCCGGCCACATCTCTCGGTTCCGCTGGTCGTCGGATTCTCCGACTAACCACCCCCCGCAGCATCCGCCGGCACAGCTCACCCAGATGGGGCGAGCTGAGCAGGGAATGGCCGTGCGCTACAGCGCATATGTCCGCCAGTTGGCCCAGCGGAGTCAGGCCCATTCCCCCTGCACGGCAGGACATATAAAGCGGCTCGACGCTCGCTCGCTGCGGGAGGCTCAGCCACCGTTTCCCACAACGCTTCAGGGTCTTGTCGAAGTCGTTGAGGGCGGCCTTGGGAACGACGCCGTTACGCAAATGAAAGGACACCGAAGGTAACACGAAAGTGTTAACGGCGTCGAACTTCTGCCAGGGGGCCAGGAGTGATTCATAAATCCTGGACGTCCAGGCAGACATTTTCTCCAAAACTCCCAAGGCCGACGGGGCTGTGTGGACGCCGGTTGGGATGCCGAGATGGTCGTAGACCCCGTTCCGGTCCAGGGCGCGTAATTGCGTCCCGGACAATTGGAACGTGGTTGGGGCGGCATCCCTGTGGACCCCATCTACATGGAGCGTGGCACATTTTCGGGGGTTGAAACGGAGGCCGGCCGCACGTGCCAGACGGCACGCCGTGTCCAAGGCCGTCTGGAGGCCCTCTGGAGTCCTGGCGAGAAGCGCAAGGTCATCGGCGTATGCCAAGACGCCGAAACGCTCCGATGCAACGGGACAGCCCACATCCAAAGAGTGGACCGCCCGCAGGAGCGGCTCAAGGGCCAGGTTAAAGATGATCGGCGAGAGGGGGCACCCCTGCCGGACTCCAGATAGGATGGGTATTTCCTCCGTCGTTCCCTCCCTGCACCGTATCGCCGTGGTGTTGTTGGTGTACAGCCTCCGCACCAGTTCGATGGAGGCGGGAGCCAAGCCGGCCCAGGAGAGTGACCGATAAATGGTGCTGTGCAGGATCGATCCGAACGCATTGGTCAGGTCCAGCCACGCCACGTAGCAGGACCTCCGCGTTCGTTTGGCCTCTGTTATGGCCGCCTGCAGAATAAAGTTGTGTTCCGCACAGCCGTCGACAGGCATGAATCCCTTTTGGTGTTTAGAGATTCTGCCATGCCGGTCGGCCCACTCTCCCAAACGACGGGCCTGTACGGAGGCGTACAACTTGGCGATGGTGCTGCTGAGAGCGATCGGTCGCCAGTTCTCCACGGCATTCCGATCGCCCTTCTTGTAGATAAGCACCGTCTTCGACCTGCCCCACTGTCTGGGTATGTGACCCAGTCGGTGAACGGTGTTGTAGATGGAGCTCCGGATCCTGGCTCCCGGATCCTGGCTCCCGGATCCACGAACTTCCATACTCCGTACCTGATTTCGTCCGGGCCGGGGGCGTTATTGCTGCAAAATCGCAGACGGGCCCAGACTTCGGCAGGAGTAAATGGGGCAGACAGGGGGTCTCGGTCGTCGACTGGGACAGGCTGAGGTGCCGGGACATCGGTGGAGATCACTGGCTCCTCGACTCCTCCCTCGCCGCTGTAAACCCTGTAAAAATGATTATACAATTGACCGCCCGAGATATTACAATATGGGGAGTTACCCTCCGCTACCTCCCTAAAAGCGCGCGGTCTATCCTGGCGGTACATTTTCTGGATTCTCGACGCCGCCTGGGCGTCGTAGCGGGGTGCTCGCCGACGTCGCTGGTCTCTCGCCGGCGGCGCGCGGTGGTTCGGCTCTCGTTGGGGTCGGGGATGCTGTTGTGGTGGGGGCGGCGGCGGCTGTTGTTGTGACTGCCGCCGTGCATCTCCCTGCCGATCTCCGCGACCGCGCGCCGCCTCCCTGACTGTGTTCATCAGCTCCTCCAGGGCGGTCTCGAAGTCCTCGATATTATTGAGCTGCCGGAAGCGTGGCACCCATCGTCGCTGACCAGCGTTCTCCTCCGGCAGGTTTTCCTCTGGAGCAGAAAGGGTAGGCTCCACGAGGTCGCTCCGGAGGCTAGCCGGCGGCGAGGTGGGGGCAGTGGCCTCCCTTGGTGGTGCGGGGGGCGTGGTGAACGGTGGTGGTGACGCCCTGGAGGATGTTGCGGGGGAGGGCACCACGGTGATGACATCCTGGTCGGGCTGCTGGGCCGGGAAGAGCTGTTGTGGTCGCCGTGGTCCCAGTGGCGAGGCGAGGCCACCCAGATGGTCGGGTGGCGTGCCGAATGCTGCGTCGGGGGATGCGGGGGCTTCATCGGGTGACTCGGGGGCTGCCATGTCGTCGAGGGGCGCACCGGCCGGAACGCGTGGTCGGAGACACCGCCTCTGGGGTGATTCTGGCCGCTGGTGGACGACGGCCGCCGTGACTATCGTGATTGGCAGCCCCTCTTCGGCTGGTGTCAGTGGTGAAGTATCAGATATTAAGCTGATAAGAACAGATTAACCTTTATTAGCAGATACTGCATACATAGAATCCTTAAATAATAATTAACAATAATATTGGGCCCATAAGGGGGATGTTATTACAATCTTATTAGTTACTATCACACACTCAAATACTTCACCTAGCCTAGTCTCTAGCATATAAATATAATATAAAAGTACATAGAATAAAAAACATTACAGTTAAAATATTAAAAAGACATATAATTAAAAACAGTAAAGCTAGATGAAAGATGTTAAAAAATATATCACAGAGTTAAGTACATATCACAATTATTAATATCACAGCATTAGTTATTTTTAACGATGTAGAGGGTCGTGGGTTTTCTTTATTAAGCTAAAATATAAAAATAAATAAATAACTATAAAATGCCGGATATATACATTGTATAGATAAAAGGTACAGCAGGTGCAGTTAATCTGAAACACAGTGAGTCAATAAAATTCATAAAATACACAATTAAAAATATATAAAGAATAAATATACAATAAAAAGGAGGAACCCTAGTGGACGACCCAAGTCCGAAGCACCAGGAGCGCACCACCAACACACCCCGCAGGCATCACGACTCCTGGTATTGCCGGTGGCCAGTGACGTGTTCGACATAGATGTCGCGGCTCCATCGGATGGTGTCTGAAGCCATTAACTTTTTCATAAGCCTGGAATAGCGCCACCCTATTTTCAGTTTGCTGAGCACCAGGTCATTTGCAGGGTCCCAGCCTCCCAGGGCACCGACGATGAAGGCATCGAGAAATACTTGGTAGCCCTGGGTTCGCAGATGTTCCGCGATCCCGGCGTACTTGTCCCTCTTCTCCCGGCGAGCTGCAATAAATGCAGCGTACCGGTTCTCGAAGGGAACAGTAACGTCGATCAACAGCGCTTGCTTTTCGTCAGGGTCCAGAACCACCAGGTCGGGTCGGAGGTTTTCTCCGCAACCGGGCACGGTCTGGTTGACCCTGACTTCGGCTCTGGCAGGGACCCGCATGGCCGTGGTCAGCCTTCGCAGGATGTTGTCATGGCGTAGGGTGGCGGCTCGCAAGTGGGGAGGGCAGTGGCATAAGACGTGGGGCAGGGTCTCCTGGGCGTAGCCGCAGCGTCTGCATTTATCGCTATGGCCAGAGCGCTGGTGACGATAGCGCTTGGCCACGCTATTAAGCGGCACGCAGCCGAGACGAGCGCGATGGACAAACCGCCAGTCGGCAAAGCGTGTGAATGCGCCACCCCGCATGAAGTGGTTCGGCGGAGTGGTGGCGCTAGTAACGCTGTACACCTTGCCCTGGTCAGGCTTGTCCAAGAGCCGCTGCCGGTGAAATTCCCGGAGCGCAGCCCTCAATGCGGTCTCGACGCTACCGGTCTTTAGGGGGGACTCGTCCAGATGTAATTGAACGTCGCCCCTCTCGGTCGCCACCCAACCAAGGCCCATTTTGGTTTTCAGGCGCTTGGTGGAGACCCTGAGCCGGGACCAGGTGTTCGTCGGGTCCGTTGTCTCATTAGCGAATACACCGCCCATCTCCCCATTTAAATATTTGGCCACGTCGCCCGGCCCAGCCGGTCGTCGTATCCTCCTCGACACGACGCCCAGGAGCATGCGCCGGCACAGTTCCCCTAGATTGGGAGACGCGAGCAAAGCATGGCCATGCGCGACGGCACAGATGTCAGCGAGCTGTCCGAGGGGCATGAGACCCATGCCCCCGGTTCGGCAGTCCATGTAAAGGGGCTCTACACTTGCGCGTTGGGGCAGGCTTAACCACCTCTTCCCGCAGCGCTTAAGTTCTTTATCAAAGTTATTTAAATTTGCCTTGGGGACGACGCCGTTTCGGAGATGAAGGGATACCGTCGGGAGTATAAATGTGTTCACGGCGTCAAATTTCTGCCATGGAGCCAGGAGAGATTGATCGACTCTGCTGGTCCAGGCAGACATCTTATCTATGGCCCCCAAGGCCGAGTGGGCAGTGTAGAGCCCGGTAGGTATTCCCAGGTGTTCATAGGCGCCCTCCCGATCCAGGGCTCTTAACTGAGTCCCGGATATGTAGAATTGTGAGGGCGCCGCATCTCTGTTTGCGCCGTCGACATGTAGGGTCGCACACTTGCTCGCATTGAATTTTAGTCCGGCTGCAGTGGCCAGTCGGTGGGCGACATCCAGAGCGGTCTGTAGCTGTTGGGGTGATCGGGACAGGAGAGCCAGGTCGTCAGCGTATGCCAAGACCCCGAACCGTTCGGAGGCGACTGGGCTACCCAAGTCAAGGGACTGGATGGTGCGCAGTAGCGGCTCCAGGGTCAGATTGAAGATAATGGGTGACAGTGGGCAGCCCTGTCTCACTCCTGCCCGAATGGGAATGGGGTTCGTGAACCCCGTGCTGCATCTTCTCGCCGTCGTAGTCCCCTCATAAAGCCTCCGTATGATATTAACGGATGCTGGGGCGAGACCGGCCCAGGATAGGGTCTCGAAAATGGTGGAGTGGGGGACGGACCCAAAGGCGTTGGACAGGTCCAGCCAGGCGATGCAGCATGATTTCCTTGACCGCTTCGCCTCAACGATAGCGCTCTGAAGGACGAAGTTATGCTCGGAGCACCCATCGACGGGCATAAAGCCTTTCTGGGCGTCCGAGACGAGGTGGTTTCTTTCGGCCCACTCTCCCAGGCGGCGCGCCAGCACCGAGGCATAGAGCTTGGCAATGGTATTGCTCAGCGCTATGGGGCGCCAGTTATCAACGGACTCGCGGTCGCCCTTTTTATGTATAAGGACGGTCCTCGACTCCCCCCATTTTTTCGGGACGTGTGCAAGGCGTCGCACCGTGTTGAACACGGCGCTGAGAATCCTTGCACCGGGGTCGAAGTACCTCCACGAGCCGTATCTAATTTCGTCCGGGCCGGGCGCATTGTTGCTGCAATTCCGCAGACGCGCCCAGACCTCGTCGGGTGTAAAGGGGGTGGAGAGTGGGTCGCGGTCGTCTTCGGGGGTGGGCTCGGGCGCGGGGACGTCCCCCGGAATCGTGGTAGTGGCCCGCTCCTGACAGCTGTAAACCCTGGAAAAATAATCATGAATTACATCCCTATCAATTTCACAAAAAGGGGAATTATTCCCCACCACTTCCCTGAATGCTCGCTGTCGGTCCTGGCGGTAGATTTTTTGAATTCTAGACGCCGCCTGGGCGTCGTAGCGAGGGCCCCGCCGGCGTTGTTGGCGTCTCGCCGGCGGCGCGGGGCGATGTTGTTCCCTCGGTGGTGGCGGGGGTCCCTGTCGCTGTGGCGGGGGCTGATACCGTTGTGAAGGCCCCCCGCCTCTCTGCCGCTCTCCGCGACGCCGCGCCACTTCCCTGATGCTGTCAGTCAGCTCCTCCAGGGCGGCCTCGAGCTCTTCGACGCCGCTCACCTGCAGGAAGCGGGGTATCCACCGCCTCTGGTTGGCGTTTTCCTCTGGAGCAGTGTCCCCGCCAGCAAGTAGGGTTGGCTCAACGGGGTCGATCCGAGGGTCAGGGGGCGGCGCAGCGGTGCCCGGAAGGGAAGGCTCCACAGGGTCTTCTCGGAGGCCAGGCGGCGGCGAGATGGTGGCAGCCGCCTCCCGTGATGTTGGGGGGGATTCGGCCATGGTGATGGTGTCCACGGCTGCTGCAGTGTTGCCAGGTCGGCGCCGAGGCCGCGGTGGAAAGGCAGGTCGATCAGGGCTCCCGGGTGGACTGGGGGGCGGGTTCACCGTGATGGCGTCCTGGTCTGTCACCATCATTCGCCGAGGTCGAAGACTAGGCCCTGGTAGTGCGTCAGGTTCCCTAGGATGTTGAGGTGGTCGTTGGGAGGCAACTGTGTGCACCATGGCCGTCGTCACGATCAAGGTCGGTAAGGTCATCTCTATGGGTGTGGCAGGTTCCTCTCCGGCCGTGACCGGCAGCGCGGCCGGCGGCTCGACAAGCACCGCGCCGTCCCGCGGGGCACCAACTGGCGACGGGGGCCGGGACGTGGTGGCAGGATCATTCACGTGCTCCGGCACGGGTGCGGCGGGCCTACGGCGATTGTATGCAGGCCTCTGCATACGGAGAGCTCCGGGTGGTATTGGTGGTGGCGAGGGCAACGGAGGGGCTCGGAGATTTTTACATGTCGTTGTTTTCTGTTGGTGTTGTTTGCATGCCTTCACGGTTTCGAAATTCAATTTACAGCCACGGCATCGGAATATAATCGTTTGTAGGTGATAACGTCTGACGTGCTTTGATAAATCGCCGTGGCGACGATAAGTTCGAGTTACCGGCATGCAAACCTGGCACTGGAAGCCGTCTTGTAGTGGGAAGTCGAGCACGTACCTTGCTATCTCCGGCGATGTCTCCGCTCCGCTGCCGTCCCCGTCGCTGCCGGCCCCGGTCAGGTATTCTTCATCCTCGTCGTCGCTCATCTCGTCGCGGCGCCGGGTGTACGGTGTACGGTGTAGTCGCCGGTCTGGGCTGTCAGTTGTCACTTCACTGAAACTCCGGATTTTGTCTTGGAGTTACAGTAATCTTCACTCGCACTTGTGAAATCGCTTCTCTTTTAGGAACTGGACGGTGTTATTAATATAAGACGTCACTTTTGTTTGATGGTGTTTAAAGTGGGCCAATCCCGGCGGTACTGCAATACCGGGCCGACCCGTGACGGAGGTGGAGCAAGCCCCGAGCCTCTGTCCAGTTCCAAAAACAAGATTAATATACTGGCCCCACATGTGGGGCGTATCAGATATTAAGCTGATAAGAACAGATTAACCTTTATTAGCAGATACTGCATACATAGAATCCTTAAATAATAATTAACAATAATATTGGGCCCATAAGGGGGATGTTATTACAATCTTATTAGTTACTATCACACACTCAAATACTTCACCTAGCCTAGTCTCTAGCATATAAATATGATATAAAAGTACATAGAATAAAAAACATTACAGTTAAAATATTAAAAAGACATATAATTAAAAACAGTAAAGCTAGATGAAAGATGTTAAAAAATATATCACAGAGTTAAGTACATATCACAATTATTAATATCACAGCATTAGTTATTTTTAACGATGTAGAGGGTCGTGGGTTTTCTTTATTAAGCTAAAATATAAAAATAAATAAATAACTATAAAATGCCGGATATATACATTGTATAGATAAAAGGTACAGCAGGTGCAGTTAATCTGAAACACAGTGAGTCAATAAAATTCATAAAATACACAATTAAAAATATATAAAGAATAAATATACAATAAAAAGGAGGAACCCTAGTGGACGACCCAAGTCCGAAGCACCAGGAGCGCACCACCAACACACCCCGCAGGCATCACGACTCCTGGTATTGCCGGTGGCCAGTGACGTGTTCGACATAGATGTCGCGGCTCCATCGGATGGTGTCTGAAGCCATTAACTTTTTCATAAGCCTGGAATAGCGCCACCCTATTTTCAGTTTGCTGAGCACCAGGTCATTTGCAGGGTCCCAGCCTCCCAGGGCACCGACGATGAAGGCATCGAGAAATACTTGGTAGCCCTGGGTTCGCAGATGTTCCGCGATCCCGGCGTACTTGTCCCTCTTCTCCCGGCGAGCTGCAATAAATGCAGCGTACCGGTTCTCGAAGGGAACAGTAACGTCGATCAACAGCGCTTGCTTTTCGTCAGGGTCCAGAACCACCAGGTCGGGTCGGAGGTTTTCTCCGCAACCGGGCACGGTCTGGTTGACCCTGACTTCGGCTCTGGCAGGGACCCGCATGGCCGTGGTCAGCCTTCGCAGGATGTTGTCATGGCGTAGGGTGGCGGCTCGCAAGTGGGGAGGGCAGTGGCATAAGACGTGGGGCAGGGTCTCCTGGGCGTAGCCGCAGCGTCTGCATTTATCGCTATGGCCAGAGCGCTGGTGACGATAGCGCTTGGCCACGCTATTAAGCGGCACGCAGCCGAGACGAGCGCGATGGACAAACCGCCAGTCGGCAAAGCGTGTGAATGCGCCACCCCGCATGAAGTGGTTCGGCGGAGTGGTGGCGCTAGTAACGCTGTACACCTTGCCCTGGTCAGGCTTGTCCAAGAGCCGCTGCCGGTGAAATTCCCGGAGCGCAGCCCTCAATGCGGTCTCGACGCTACCGGTCTTTAGGGGGGACTCGTTCAGATGTAATTGAACGTCGCCCCTCTCGGTCGCCACCCAACCAAGGCCCATTTTGGTTTTCAGGCGCTTGGTGGAGACCCTGAGCCGGGACCAGGTGTTCGTCGGGTCCGTTGTCTCATTAGCGAATACACCGCCCATCTCCCCATTTAAATATTTGGCCACGTCGCCCGGCCCAGCCGGTCGTCGTATCCTCCTCGACACGACGCCCAGGAGCATGCGCCGGCACAGTTCCCCTAGATTGGGAGACGCGAGCAAAGCATGGCCATGCGCGACGGCACAGATGTCAGCGAGCTGTCCGAGGGGCATGAGACCCATGCCCCCGGTTCGGCAGTCCATGTAAAGGGGCTCTACACTTGCGCGTTGGGGCAGGCTTAACCACCTCTTCCCGCAGCGCTTAAGTTCTTTATCAAAGTTATTTAAATTTGCCTTGGGGACGACGCCGTTTCGGAGATGAAAGGATACCGTCGGGAGTATAAATGTGTTCACGGCGTCAAATTTCTGCCATGGAGCCAGGAGAGATTGATCGACTCTGCTGGTCCAGGCAGACATCTTATCTATGGCCCCCAAGGCCGAGTGGGCAGTGTAGAGCCCGGTAGGTATTCCCAGGTGTTCATAGGCGCCCTCCCGATCCAGGGCTCTTAACTGAGTCCCGGATATGTAGAATTGTGAGGGCGCCGCATCTCTGTTTGCGCCGTCGACATGTAGGGTCGCACACTTGCTCGCATTGAATTTTAGTCCGGCTGCAGTGGCCAGTCGGTGGGCGACATCCAGAGCGGTCTGTAGCTGTTGGGGTGATCGGGACAGGAGAGCCAGGTCGTCAGCGTATGCCAAGACCCCGAACCGTTCGGAGGCGACTGGGCTACCCAAGTCAAGGGACTGGATGGTGCGCAGTAGCGGCTCCAGGGTCAGATTGAAGATAATGGGTGACAGTGGGCAGCCCTGTCTCACTCCTGCCCGAATGGGAATGGGGTTCGTGAACCCCGTGCTGCATCTTATCGCCGTCGTAGTCCCCTCATAAAGCCTCCGTATGATATTAACGGATGCTGGGGCGAGACCGGCCCAGGATAGGGTCTCGAAAATGGTGGAGTGGGGGACGGACCCAAAGGCGTTGGACAGGTCCAGCCAGGCGATGCAGCATGATTTCCTTGACCGCTTCGCCTCAACGATAGCGCTCTGAAGGACGAAGTTATGCTCGGAGCACCCATCGACGGGCATAAAGCCTTTCTGGGCGTCCGAGACGAGGTGGTTTCTTTCGGCCCACTCTCCCAGGCGGCGCGCCAGCACCGAGGCATAGAGCTTGGCAATGGTATTGCTCAGCGCTATGGGGCGCCAGTTATCAACGGACTCGCGGTCGCCCTTTTTATGTATAAGGACGGTCCTCGACTCCCCCCATTTTTTCGGGACGTGTGCAAGGCGTCGCACCGTGTTGAACACGGCGCTGAGAATCCTTGCACCGGGGTCGAAGTACCTCCACGAGCCGTATCTAATTTCGTCCGGGCCGGGCGCATTGTTGCTGCAATTCCGCAGACGCGCCCAGACCTCGTCGGGTGTAAAGGGGGTGGAGAGTGGGTCGCGGTCGTCTTCGGGGGTGGGCTCGGGCGCGGGGACGTCCCCCGGAATCGTGGTAGTGGCCCGCTCCTGACAGCTGTAAACCCTGGAAAAATAATCATGAATTACATCCCTATCAATTTCACAAAAAGGGGAATTATTCCCCACCACTTCCCTGAATGCTCGCTGTCGGTCCTGGCGGTAGATTTTTTGAATTCTAGACGCCGCCTGGGCGTCGTAGCGAGGGCCCCGCCGGCGTTGTTGGCGTCTCGCCGGCGGCGCGGGGCGATGTTGTTCCCTCGGTGGTGGCGGGGGTCCCTGTCGCTGTGGCGGGGGCTGATACCGTTGTGAAGGCCCCCCGCCTCTCTGCCGCTCTCCGCGACGCCGCGCCACTTCCCTGATGCTGTCAGTCAGCTCCTCCAGGGCGGCCTCGAGCTCTTCGACGCCGCTCACCTGCAGGAAGCGGGGTATCCACCGCCTCTGGTTGGCGTTTTCCTCTGGAGCAGTGTCCCCGCCAGCAAGTAGGGTTGGCTCAACGGGGTCGATCCGAGGGTCAGGGGGCGGCGCAGCGGTGCCCGGAAGGGAAGGCTCCACAGGGTCTTCTCGGAGGCCAGGCGGCGGCGAGATGGTGGCAGCCGCCTCCCGTGATGTTGGGGGGGATTCGGCCATGGTGATGGTGTCCACGGCTGCTGCAGTGTTGCCAGGTCGGCGCCGAGGCCGCGGTGGAAAGGCAGGTCGATCAGGGCTCCCGGGTGGACTGGGGGGCGGGTTCACCGTGATGGCGTCCTGGTCTGTCACCATCATTCGCCGAGGTCGAAGACTAGGCCCTGGTAGTGCGTCAGGTTCCCTAGGATGTTGAGGTGGTCGTTGGGAGGCAACTGTGTGCACCATGGCCGTCGTCACGATCAAGGTCGGTAAGGTCATCTCTATGGGTGTGGCAGGTTCCTCTCCGGCCGTGACCGGCAGCGCGGCCGGCGGCTCGACAAGCACCGCGCCGTCCCGCGGGGCACCAACTGGCGACGGGGGCCGGGACGTGGTGGCAGGATCATTCACGTGCTCCGGCACGGGTGCGGCGGGCCTACGGCGATTGTATGCAGGCCTCTGCATACGGAGAGCTCCGGGTGGTATTGGTGGTGGCGAGGGCAACGGAGGGGCTCGGAGATTTTTACATGTCGTTGTTTTCTGTTGGTGTTGTTTGGATGCCTTCACGGTTTCGAAATTCAATTTACAGCCACGGCATCGGAATATAATCGTTTGTAGGTGATAACGTCTGACGTGCTTTGATAAATCGCCGTGGCGACGATAAGTTCGAGTTACCGGCATGCAAACCTGGCACTGGAAGCCGTCTTGTAGTGGGAAGTCGAGCACGTACCTTGCTATCTCCGGCGATGTCTCCGCTCCGCTGCCGTCCTCGTCGCTGCCGGCCCCGGTCAGGTATTCTTCATCCTCGTCGTCGCTCATCTCGTCGCGGCGCCGGGTGTACGGTGTACGGTGTAGTCGCCGGTCTGGGCTGTCAGTTGTCACTTCACTGAAACTCCGGATTTTGTCTTGGAGTTACAGTAATCTTCACTCGCACTTGTGAAATCGCTTCTCTTTTAGGGACTGGACGGTGTTATTAATATAAGACGTCACTTTTGTTTGATGGTGTTTAAAGTGGGCCAATCCCGGCGGTACTGCAATACCGGGCCGACCCGTGACGGAGGTGGAGCAAGCCCCGAGCCTCTGTCCAGTTCCAAAAACAAGATTAATATACTGGCCCCACATGTGGGGCGTATCAGATATTAAGCTGATAAGAACAGATTAACCTTTATTAGCAAATTATTTTGCATACACAGTATAGTATCCTTAATTAAATACAAATATTTGGCCCCTATGGGGTGGTTATTTACATGTGAGACTTAAATATTGCACAGAACTTAATTAATACATTACCTAGCCTAGTCTAAAAATAATATATTACATATACAGAGTAGTTAAAATACACAAAGCACAGCACAGTTAAAAATATAAAGACATTTAATTAAAACGACTAGGTAAAGATGTTATAAATAATATCACAGGTTAAAGTTCAGGAAATAAATATCACAGCACTGTTGTTCAGGTTAAAATTATATAAAAGTGTAGAGATAAAAATGTATAAGTATAAATAAGATAACAACAATCAGTACAAGCGCGTGATAAAATTAAAATGGAGTTTGGATACATATAGCAGGTAATCTGAATCATAATATAATAGCATAAAAATATAAAACAGACACTACAGCACCAAATAAATCACACCACACAATAAATTTAAAAAGAGATCGGCACCCCCTTCGTCTCGGGCGGCCAATGTGTGTCTACACCCCCTGCGGCTCCGGGTATTGTCGTCGGCCAGTGATATGTTCCACATAGACGTCCCTGCTCCACTTTATGGTGTCCGAGGCCATGAGCTTCCTCATTAACCTCGAGTACCGCCACCCGATACCAAGCCGGGTGAGCACGAGCTCATTTGCGGGGTCCCAACCACCCAGGGCACCGACGATGAAAGCGTCGAGGTGAACTTGGTAGCCCTGGGTTCGCAGGTGGTCGGCGATGTTGGCGTACTTGTCCCGCTTCTCGCGGCGCGCCGCAATAAATGCGGTGTAACCGTTTTCAAAGGGGACAGTAACGTCAACGATTATGGCCTGCTTCTGGACAGGGTCGAGGACCACCAGGTCGGGTCGGAGATTTTCCCCGCAACCCGGCACGGTCCGATTGACCCTGACCTCCGCTCCGGCCGGGACCCGCATAGCCTTGGTCAGGCGCCCGAGGATGGCGTCATGTCGTAGGGTGGCGGCTCTAAAGTTGGGGGGACAATGGCACAGGACGTGCGGCAACGTTTCCTGCGCGTAGCCGCAGCGCCTGCAGGCCTCGGTGTGGCCAGCGCGGTGGTGTCGATAGCGCTTGGCCACGTTATTGAGGGGGACGCAGCCGAGACGGGCGCGGTGGATAAACCGCCAGTCAGCAAAGCGCGTAAATGCGCCACCCCGCATGAAATGGTTTGGCGGAGTGGTGGCGCTGGTAACGCTAAACACTTTGCCCTGGTCTGGCTTATCCAAGAGTCGCTGTCGGAAGAACTCCCGCAGCGCAGCTCTTAGCGCGGTCTCGACGCCGCCGGTCTTTAGCGGCGACCCGTTCAGCTGGAGCTGAACGCCGTCTCCCTCGGCTGCAACCCATCCGAGGCCCAGCTTGGTCTTAAGCTTTTTGGTGGCGACTCTGAGACGGGACCAGGTGTTGGTGGGGTCCGTCGTCTCGTTCATGAAGTCGCCACTCATGTCCCCGTTGAGGAAGCCGGCCACATCTCTCGGCTCCGCTGGTCGTCGGATTCTTCGACTAACCACCCCCCGCAGCATCCGCCGACAAAGCTCACCCAGATGGGGCGAGTTGAGCAGGGAATGGCCGTGCGCCACAGAGCATATGTCCGCCAGTTGGCCCAGCGGAGTCAGGCCCATTCCCCCTGCACGGCAGGACATATAAAGCGGCTCGATGCTCGATCGCTGCGGGAGGCTCAGCCACCGTTTCCCACAACGCTTCAGGGTCTTGTCGAAGTCGTTGAGGGCGGCCTTGGGAACGACGCCGTTACGCAGATGGAAGGATACCGAAGGTAACACGAAAGTGTTAACGGCGTCGAACTTCTGCCAGGGGGCCAGGAGTGATTCATCAATCCTGGACGTCCAGGCAGACATTTTCTCCAAAACTCCCAAGGCCGACGGGGCTGTGTGGACGCCGGTGGGGATGCCGAGATGGTCGTAGACCCCGTTCCGGTCCAGGGCGCGTAATTGCGTCCCGGACAATTGGAACGTGGTTGGGGCGGCATCCCTGTGGACACCATCTACGTGGAGCGTGGCACATTTCTGGGGGTTGAAACGGAGGCCGGCCGCGCGTGCCAATCGGCACGCCGTGTCTAAGGCCGTCTGGAGACCCTCTGGAGTCCTGGCAAGGAGCGCAAGGTCATCGGCGTACGCCAAGACGCCGAAACGCTCCGATGCGACGGGGCAGCCCACGTCCAAAGAGTGAACCGCCCGCAGGAGCGGCTCAAGGGCCAGGTTGAAGATGATCGGCGAGAGGGGGCATCCCTGCCGGACTCCAGATAGGATGGGTATTTCCTCCGTCGCTCCCTCCCTGCACCGTATCGCCGTGGTGTTGCCTGTGTACAGCCTCCGCACCAGTTCGATGGAGGCGGGAGCCAAGCCGGCCCAGGAGAGTGACCGATAAATGGTGCTGTGCGGGATCGATCCGAACGCATTGGTCAGGTCCAGCCACGCCACGTAGCAGGACCTCCGCGTTCGTTTGGCCTCTGTTATGGCCGCCTGCAGAATAAAGTTGTGTTCCGCACAGCCGTCGACAGGCATGAATCCCTTTTGGTGTTTAGAGATTCTGCCATGTCGGTCGGCCCACTCTCCCAAACGACGGGCCTGTACGGAGGCGTACAACTTGGCGATGGTGCTGCTGAGAGCGATCGGTCGCCAGTTCTCCACGGCATTCCGATCGCCCTTCTTGTAAATAAGCACCGTCTTCGACCTGCCCCACTGTCTAGGTATGTGCCCCAATCGGTGCACGGTGTTATAAATGGAGCTCAGAATCCTGGCTCCCGGATCCACGAATTTCCACACTCCGTACCTGATTTCGTCTGGGCCGGGGGCGTTATTGTTGCAGAATCGCAGACGGGCCCAGACTTCGGCCGGAGTAAATGGGGCAGACAGGGGGTCTCGGTCGTCGACTGGGACAGGCTGGGGTGCCGGGACATCGGTGGAAATCACTGGCTCCTCGACTCCTCCCTCGCCGCTGTAAACCCTGCAAAAATGATTATATAATTGGCCGCCCGAGATATCACAGTATGGGGAGTTACCCTCCGCTACCTCCCTGAACGCGCGTGGTCTGTCCTGGCGATACCTTTTCTGTATTCTCGACGCCGCCTGGGCGTCGTAACGTGGTATCCGTCGGCGTCGTTGGTCTCTCGCTGGCGGCGCGCGGTGATTCGGCTCTCGCGGAGGTCGGGGATGCTGTTGTGGTGGTGGGGGCGGCGGCGGCTGTTGTTGTGACTGCCGCCGTGCATCTCCTCGCCGATCTCCGCGACCGCGCGCCGCCTCCCTGACTGTGTTCATCAGCTCCTCCAGGGCGGCCTCGAAGTCCTCGATGTTGTCGAGCTGCCGGAAGCGTGGCACCCATCGCCGCTGACCAGCGTTCTCCTCCGGCAGGTTTTCCTCTGGAGCAGGAGGGGTAGGCTCCACGAGGTCGTTCCGGAGGCTAGACGGCGGCGAGGTGGGGGCAGCTGCCTCCCTTGATGGTGCGGGGGGCGTAGTGGGACGTGATGGAGGCGCCCTGGAGGATGTTGCGGGGGAGGGCACCACGGTGATGACATCCTGGTCGGGCTGCTGGGCCGGGAAGAGCCGTTGTGGTCGCCGTGGTCCCAGTGGCGAGGCGAGGTCACCCAGATGGTCGGGTGGCGTGCCGAATGCTGCGTCGGGGGATGCGGGGGCTTCATCGGGTGACTCGGGGGCCGCCATGTCGTCGAGGGGCGCACCGGCCGGAACGCGTGGTCGGAGACGCCGCCTCTGGGGTGATTCTGGCCGCTGGTGGACGACGGCCGCCGTGACAATCGTGATTGGCAGCCCCTCTTCGGATGGTGTCAGTGGTGAAGCGGGAGGACGCTCGTCTACTGGCAACCTCACGTCCTCCGGGCCGGGAACATGCGGAGGAGCAGTGGCGGTCACCTCCGGGGAGCCAGGCCGGCGACGATGATATGCCGGCCGGCGCATTCTAAGTGCTCCCGGTGGAACGGGCGGGGGCACGGGTGCAGGTGAGGCCTCCAGGTTCTTACAATTCAGTGCTCGGCTTTGATGGAGTTTGCATGCCTTTATTGTGTCGAAAAGCAGGTCGCATCCCCGGCATTGAAATTTAATAATTTTAAGATGGTATCTGCGTACGTGCTTCGATAAATCTCCATGTCGTTTGTAAGTTCTTTCGACAGGCATGCAAACCGAGCACTGAAACGAGGCCGATAGCGGATATCTCAATATGTACTCACCGCTATCGCCCGTTGATAAGTTGCCGGCCCCGTCCTGCTGCTGGTCTTCGTCTTCGTCGTCCTCCCGGTCGCTCATTGTTGATGGTGGATGGGCACTGGTCACTGGTGAAGTAGGTAGGTCCACGTAGGTCTGCAGGTAAGTGCAGCTGGTCCGTCTTATGGGGCGTGGTATTGAAAATTCAGAAACTCCGAATTTTGTCGTGGAGTTTCTGGCCCGTTGTATACTTTTTCAAATCGCTTCTCTTTAAGGAACTGGACTTATTAATATAAAATAAAACGTCACTTTTGTTTGATGATAAAAAGTGGGCCAATCCCGGCGGTACTGCAATACCGGGCCGACCCGTGACGGAGGTGGAGCAAGCCCCGAGCCTCTGTCCAGTCCCAAAAACAAGATTAATATACTGGCCCCACATGTGGGGCGTATCAGATATTAAGCTGATAAGAACAGATTAACTTTATTTAGCAAATTTTGCATACAATATTAAATCCTTAAAATATAACAATAGGGGGCCTCAAAAGAGGAGATGGTATCACAATGTAAATTATTACAATAAATGAACTAAAAATATCACAGCCTAGCCTAAGTCTAAAATATAAAATGTGTAATAAAAGTTATAATAAATAGGTACAATACAGTTAAAATATAAAAAGACACATAATTAAAATGGCATGACTGAAAGATGTTATAAAAATATCACAGATACAGAATAGTTCATTGTTATCACAGCCCGAGTTATTGTATAAAAAAGATAGAAATGATGTAAAGGGTCACATAAAGATAAAAGACAGTAAAATATAAAAAAACAATAACAATAGCGCTGGATACAAATACATACATGTCAGGATTAAAATTAAAGTTAATCTTATAAACTAATAATATAAAAATGAATGTACAATAAAACACACTAACACTACAAGCACCAGAACACTTTAAAAATTGCGGTCCGCTCCAGGAACACCTGCCGATTCGATCTCCTCCCCCCTACAGCTCCGGGTACTGCCGCCGGCCAGTGATGTGCTCCACATAAATGTCCCTGCTCCACCTAATAGTGTCAGACGCCATGAGCTTCCTCATGAGCCTGGAGTACCGCCACCCAATGCCGAGCCTGCCGAGGACAAGGTCGTTGGCGGGGTCCCAGCCACCCAGGGCACCGACGATAAAAGCGTCGAGGAAGACGTGGTAGCCCTGGGCTCGCAGATGTTCCGCGATGCCGGCGTACTTGTCCCGCTTCTCTCGGCGAGCCGCCGTGAAGGCGGCGTACCGGTTTTCGAAGGGGACTGTGACGTCTACGATCACGGCCCGCTGTTGGGCAGGATCCAGGACCACCAGGTCGGGTCGGAGATTTTCCCCGCAACCCGGCACGGTCCGATTGACCCTGACCTCAGCTCCCGCGGGGACCCGCATAGCCTTGCTCAGCCGGGCTAAAATGGCATCGTGGCGTAGGGTGGCGGCTCTCAGGTGAGGGGGACAGTGACACAGGACGTGCGGCAGCGTCTCTTGGGCGTAGCCGCACCGCCTGCAGGTCTCGTTGTGGCCGGCGCGATGGTGTCGGTAGCGCCTGGCCACGCTGTTAAGCGGGACGCAGCCGAGACGGGCGCGATGGATAAACCGCCAGTCGGCAAAGCGCGTGAACGAGCCACCCCGCATAAAATGGTTTGGCGGAGTGGTGGCGCTCGTGACGCTGAACACTTTGCCCTGGTCGGGTTTATCGAGAAGCTGCTGGCGGAAAAATTCCCGCAACGCAGCTCTCAGCGCGGTCTCCACGCTGCCTGTTTTTAGCGGGGACCCGTTCAGCCGAAGCTGAACGCCGTCTCCTGCTGCGACCCATTCGAGACCCAGCTTGGTTCTGAGTTTCTTGGTGGCGACTCTGAGACGGGACCAGATGTTGCTGGGGTCCGTCGTCTCGTTGATAAAGTCGCCACTCATGTCCCCGTTGAGGAAGCCGGCCATGTCCTTGGGCTCCGCTCCCCGTCGGATCCTCCGGGTCACAACCCCCCGCAGCATGCGCCTGCACAGCTCACTCAGATTGTTGGAGTTGAGCAGGGAATGGCCGTGCGCCACTGCGCAGATGTCCGCTAGTATCCCCAGCGGCATCAGGCCCATTCCCCCTGCGCGGCAGTCCATGTAGAGCGGCTCAACGCTCGCTCTCTGCGGGAGGCTCAGCCACCGTTTCCCACAACGCTTCAGGGTCTTGTCGAAGTCGTTGAGGGCGGCCTTGGGAACGACGCCATTTCGTAGGTGGAATGCCACCGAGGGCAGCACGAAGGCGTTAATGGCGTCGAATTTCTGCCATGGAGCCAGGAGTGACTGGTCAATCCTGGTGGTCCAGGCAGACATTTTATCAACTACTCCCAAGGCCGACGGGGCCGTGTACAGCCCGGTTGGGATACCTAGATGATTGTATACGCCGTTCCGATCCAAGACGCTTAATTGCGTCCCGGACAAATGGAAGGCGGTGGGGGCGGCATCCCGATTGACACCATCCACGTGTAGGGTGGAGCATTTTTTGGGGTTGAAGCGGAGGCCGGCCGCACGTGCCAAACGGCACGCCGTATTGAGAGCCGACTGGAGTCCCTCCGGAGTCCTGGCCAGGAGTGCCAGATCGTCGGCGTAAGCAAGGACGCCGAATCGCTCCGAAGCAACGGGACAGCCCACGTCCAGAGCGTGAACAGCCCGCAGGAGTGGCTCCAGAGCGAGGTTAAAAATGATGGGGGACAGTGGGCACCCCTGGCGGACCCCAGATGATATTGGGATATCCTCCGTCCATCCGTCTTGGCACCTGATCGCCGTGGTGTTATTTAGGTACAGCCTCCGCACCAAGTCTATGGAGGCGGGAGCCAGACCGGCCCAGGAGAGGAACTGGTAAATGGTGCTGTGCGGAATGGAGCCAAACGCGTTGGTCAGGTCGAGCCACGCAACGCAGCAAGACTTTCGCGATCGCCTGGCCTCCATGATGGCGGCCTGCAAGATAAAATTATGCTCCGCACAGCCGTCGACAGGCATGAATCCCTTCTGGGATTTGGAGATCCTGCCGTGTCGACTAGCCCACTCCCCCAAACGACGGGCCAGTACGGAGGCGTACAATTTGGCGACGGTGCTGCTCAGGGCGATGGGTCTCCAGCTATCGACGGAGTCCCTATCGCCCTTCTTGAATATGAGCACCGTCCTGGATTTTCCCCACTGACTTGGGACGTGCCCCAGCCGATGCACGGTGTTGTAAACTGAGCACAACACCCTCGCGCCCGGATCAAAATACTTCCAGAGGCCGTATCTGATCTCGTCCGGGCCGGGGGCATTGTTGCTGCAGAAACGCAGCCTCGCCCAGACCTCGGCCGGGGTAAAGGGGGCAGACAGTGGGTCTGTGTCGTCTTCCGGAACGGGCTCCGGTGTGGGCACATCGGGTGGAATCACCACCGGCTCGGCGACCCTTCCCCCGTCGCTGCAGACCCTGGAAAAATGATCGAATAAGCGGCGGCCAGAGATATTACAATAAGGGGAGTCACCCTCCACTACTTCCCTGACTGCTCGAGGCCGATCCTGCCGGTACAGTTTTTGGATCCTGGAGGCTGCCTGGGCGTCGTAGCGAGGCCCCCGCCGGCGTTGATGGTTTGTCGCCGGCTGGAGGGGGCGGTTTTGTTGCCGTGGTGGTTGCGGCTGCGGCCGGTCTCGCTGGTCTCCACGATGCCGTGCAACCTCTCTGACCGCGCTGATCAGGTCATCCAGCATGGCCTCGAACTCCTCGGCGTCGCTGACTCCCTCGAGGCGTGGTACCCATAGCCGCTGGTTCGCATTCTCCTCCGGCAGACCTTCCTCGGGGGCAGGAAGGGTTGGCTCCATGAGGTCGGTCCGGGGTGGCGTTGTGGTGGGTGCGGCGGCTACTGGTGTTGCGGGGGCGGGCACCACGGTGATGGCGTCCTCTTCGGGCTGCTGTGGCCGTCGTCGTGGTCTCGGCGGCGAGGCAAGGCCACCCAGATGGTCAGGTGGCGTCCCGAATGCTGCCTCTGGGGATGCGGGAGCTGTATCGGGCGACTCGGGGGCTCCAACGGCTGCAATGTTGTCGAGGGGCGCACCGGCCGGAATGCGTGGTCGGAGACGCCGCCTCTCAGGTGATTCCTGCTGTTGGTGGATAACAGCCGTCGTGACCACCGCTGTTGGCAGCCCTTGTTCCATCGGTGTCAGTGGTGAGCCGGGAGGACGTTCTTCCACTGGCGACAACCTCACGTTCTCCGGGCCGGGAACATGCGGAGAAGCGGGGGCAATTATCTCCGGGGAGCCAGGCCGGCGGCGATGATATGCCGGCCGGCGCATTCGAAGTGCTCCCGGTGGAACGGGCGGGGGCACGGGTGCAGGTGAGGCCTCGAGGTTCCTGCAGTTCAATGCTCGGCTCTGGTGGAGTTTGCATGCCTTTATAGTATCGAATAATAAATCACATCCGCGACATTGAAATTTAATTGTCTTGAGGTGATATCGGCGGACGTGTTTCGATAAGTCGCCATGTCGTCTATAGGTTCTTTCCACAGGCATGCAGACCGAGCATTGAAACGAGGCCGATAGCGGATATCTCAATATGTACTCACCGCTATCGCCCGTTGATAAGTTGCCGGCCCCGTCACCGTTCTGCTGCTGGTCTTCGTCCTCCCGGTCGCTCATTCTTGATGGTGGTTGCGGTACACTGGTGTCGGTGTCAGGTCAGATGTCCGTCTTATGGGGCATGGTAATGGTGGAATTTAGAGACTCCGAATTTTGACGTGGAGTCTCCAGCCCGTGTCGTACTTTAATCGCTTCCCTTTAATGGAACTGGACGGTGTTAATTAATAATAAAACCACTTTGGATTGTTAAAAAGTGGGCCAATCCCGGCGGTACTGCAATACCGGGCCGACCCGTGACGGAGGTGGAGCAAGCCCCGAGCCTCTGTCCAGTCCCAAAAACAAGATTAATATACTGGCCCCACATGTGGGGCGTATCAGATATTAAGCTGATAAGAACAGATTAACTTTATTTAGCAAATTTTGCATACAAAACATAAATCCTTAAATTACTACAATAGGTGGCCTCTTAGAGGAGATGGTAATTACATGTTAAAAATTACATATCACATGAACTAAAATTAATACAGTCTAGCCTAGTCTAAAATATAAAATGTATAATAAAAGTTATTTATAAATAAGGACAGTACAGTTAAAATATAAAAGACACATAATTAAAATGGCATGACTGCAGGTGTTATAAAAATATCACAGAGAATAGTTCATTATTATCACAGCACGACTAATTGTATAAATAGATAAAAATGATGTAAAGGGTCATAAGATAAAAAAAAAAAACAGTAAAATGTTAAAAAACAATGACAAGAGCGCTGGATACAAATATAATACATGACCGGATTAAAATTAAAGTTAATCTTATAAACTAATACATAATATAAAAAATGAATGTACAATAAAACACACTAACACTACAAGCACCAGAACACTTTAAAAATTGCGGTCCGCTCCAGGAACACCTGCCGATCCGATCTCCTCCCCCCTACAGCTCCGGGTACTGCCGCCGGCCAGTGATGTGTTCCACATAAATGTCCCTGCTCCACCTAATGGTGTCAGACGCCATAAGCTTCCTCATGAGCCTGGAGTACCGCCACCCAATGCCGAGCCTGCCGAGGACAAGGTCGTTGGCGGGGTCCCAGCCACCCAGGGCACCGACGATAAAAGCGTCGAGGAAGACGTTGTAGCCCTGGGCTCGCAGATGTTCCGCGATGCCGGCGTACTTGTCCCGCTTCTCTCGGCGAGCCGCCGTGAAGGCGGCGTACCGGTTTTCGAAGGGGACTGTGACGTCTACGATCACGGCCCGCTGTTGGACAGGATCCAGGACCACCAGGTCGGGTCGGAGATTTTCCCCGCAACCCGGCACGGTCCGATTGACCCTGACCTCAGCTCTCGCGGGGACCCGCATAGCCTTGCTCAGCCGGGCTAAAATGGCATCGTGGCGTAGGGTGGCGGCTCTCAGGTGAGGGGGACAGTGACACAGGACGTGCGGCAGCGTCTCTTGCGCGTAGCCGCAACGCCTGCAGGTCTCGGTGTGGCCGGCGCGATGGTGTCGGTAGCGCCTGGCCACGCTGTTAAGCGGGACGCAGCCGAGACGGGCGCGGTGGATAAACCGCCAGTCGGCAAAGCGCGTGAACGAGCCACCCCGCATAAAATGGTTTGGCGGAGTGGTGGCGCTCGTGACGCTGAACACCTTGCCCTGGTCGGGTTTACCGAGTAGCTGCTGGCGGAAAAATTCCCGCAACGCAGCTCTCAGCGCGGTCTCCACGCTGCCTGTTTTTAGCGGGGACCCGTTCAGCCGAAGCTGAACGCCGTCTCCTGCTGCGACCCATTCGAGACCCAGCTTGGTCCTGAGTTTCTTGGTGGCGACTCTGAGACGGGACCAGATGTTGCTAGGGTCCGTCGTCTCGTTGATGAAGTCGCCACTCATGTCCCCGTTGAGGAAGCCGGCCATGTCCTTGGGCTCCGCTCCCCGTCGGATCCTCCGGGTCACAACCCCCCGCAGCATGCGCCTGCACAGCTCACTCAGATTGTTGGAGTTGAGCAGGGAATGGCCGTGCGCCACTGCGCAGATGTCCGCCAGTATCCCCAGCGGCATCAGGCCCATTCCCCCTGCGCGGCAGTCCATGTAGAGCGGCTCAACGCTCGCTCTCTGCGGGAGGCTCAGCCGGGAGGCTCAGCCACCGTTTCCCACAACGCTTCAGGGTCTTGTCGAAGTCGTTGAGGGCGGCCTTGGGAACGACGCCATTTCGTAGGTGGAATGCCACCGAGGGCAGCACGAAGGCGTTAATGGCGTCGAATTTCTGCCATGGAGCCAGGAGTGACTGGTCAATCCTGGTGGTCCAGGCAGACATTTTATCAACTACTCCCAAGGCTGACGGGGCCGTGTACAGCCCGGTTGGGATACCGAGATGATTGTATACGCCGTTCCGATCCAAGACGCTTAATTGCGTCCCGGACAAATGGAAGGCGGTGGGGGCGGCATCCCGATTGACACCATCCACGTGTAGGGTGGAGCATTTTTTGGGGTTGAAGCGGAGGCCGGTCGCACGTGCCAAACGGCACGCCGTATTGAGAGCCGACTGGAGTCCCTCCGGAGTCCTGGCCAGGAGTGCCAGATCGTCGGCGTAAGCAAGGACGCCGAATCGCTCCGAAGCAACGGGACAGCCCACGTCCAGAGCGTGAACAGCCCGCAGGAGTGGCTCCAGAGCGAGGTTAAAAATGATGGGGGACAGTGGGCACCCCTGGCGGACCCCAGATGATATTGGGATATCCTCCGTCCATCCGTCTTGGCACCTGATCGCCGTGGTGTTATTTAGGTACAGCCTCCGCACCAAGTCTATGGAGGCGGGAGCCAGACCGGCCCAGGAGAGGGACTGGTAAATGGTGCTGTGCGGAATGGAGCCAAACGCGTTGGTCAGGTCGAGCCACGCAACGCAGCAAGACTTTCGCGATCGCCTGGCCTCCATGATGGCGGCCTGCAAGATAAAATTATGCTCCGCACAGCCGTCGACAGGCATGAATCCCTTCTGGGATTTGGAGATCCTGCCGTGTCGACTAGCCCACTCCCCCAAACGACGGGCCAGTACGGAGGCGTACAATTTGGCGACGGTGCTGCTCAGGGCGATGGGTCTCCAGCTATCGACGGAGTCCCTATCGCCCTTCTTGAATATGAGCACCGTCCTGGATTTTCCCCACTGACTTGGGACGTGCCCCAGCCGATGCACGGTGTTGTAAACTGAGCACAACACCCTCGCGCCCGGATCAAAATACTTCCAGAGGCCGTATCTGATCTCGTCCGGGCCGGGGGCATTGTTGCTGCAGAAACGCAGCCTCGCCCAGACCTCGGCCGGGGTAAAGGGGGCAGACAGTGGGTCTGTGTCGTCTTCCGGAACGGGCTCCGGTGTGGGCACATCGGGTGGAATCACCACCGGCTCGGCGACCCTTCCCCCGTCGCTGCAGACCCTGGAAAAATGATCGAATAGGCGGCGGCCAGAGATATTACAATAAGGGGAGTCACCCTCCACTACTTCCCTGACTGCTCGAGGCCGATCCTGCCGGTACAGTTTTTGGATCCTGGAGGCTGCTTGGGCGTCGTAGCGAGGCCCCCGCCGGCGTTGATGGTTTGTCGCCGGCTGGAGGGGGCGGTTTTGTTGCCGTGGTGGTTGCGGCTGCGGCCGGTCTTGCTGGTCTCCACGACGCCGTGCAACCTCTCTGACCGCGCTGATCAGGTCATCCAGCATGGCCTCGAACTCCTCGGCATCGCTGACTCCCTCGAGGCGTGGTACCCATAGCCGCTGGTTCGCATTCTCCTCCGGCAGACCTTCCTCGGGGGCAGGAAGGGTTGGCTCCATGAGGTCGGTCCGGGGTGGCGTTGTGGAGGGTGCGGCGGCTACTGGTGTTGCGGAGGCGGGCACCACGGTGATGGCATCCTCTTCGGGCTGCTGTGGCCGTCGTCGTGGTCTCGGCGGCGATGCAAGGCCACCCAGATGGTCAGGTGGCGTCCCGAATGCTGCCTCTGGGGATGCGGGAGCTGTATCGGGCGACTCGGGGGCTCCAACTGCTGCAATGTTGTCGAGGGGCGCACCGGCCGGAATGCGTGGTCGGAGACGCCGCCTCTCGGGTGATTCCTGCTGTTGGTGGATAACAGCCGTCGTGACCACCGCTGTTGGCAGCCCTTGTTCCATCGGTGTCAGTGGTGAACCGGGAGGACGTTCATCCATTGGCGACAACCTCACATTCTCCGGGCCGGGAACATGCGGAGAAGCGGGGGCAATTATCTCCGGGGAACCGGGCCGGCGGCGATGATATGCCGGCCGGCGCATTCGAAGTGCTCCCGGTGGAACGGGCGGGGGCACGGGTGCAGGTGAGGCCTCGAGGTTCCTGCAGTTCAATGCTCGGCTCTGGTGGAGTTTGCATGCCTTTATCGTATCAAATAATAAATCACATCCGCGACATTGAAATTTAATTGTCTTGAGGTGATATCGGCGGACGTGTTTCGATAAGTCGCCATGTCGTCTATAGGTTCTTTCCACAGGCATGCAGACCGAGCATTGAAACGAGGCCGATAGCGGATATCTCAATACGTACTCACCGCTATCGCCCGTTGATAAGTTGCCGGCCCCGTCACCGTTCTGCTGCTGGTCTTCGTCCTCCCGGTCGCTCATTCTTGATGGTGGTTAGCGGCACTGGTCAGTGGTCCACTGGTGTCGGTGTCAGATGTCCGTCTCATACGTGGCGTGGGGATGGTCAAATTTAGAAACTCCGAATTTTTGTTCGTGGAGTTTCTGGCCCGTTTAATACTTTTCTAATCGCTTCTCGATTGGAACTGGACGGTGTTATAACTATATAAAATGTCACTTTAGATTGTTAAAAAGTGGGCCAATCCCGGCGGTACTGCAATACCGGGCCGACCCGTGACGGAGGTGGAGCAAGCCCCGAGCCTCTGTCCAGTCCCAAAAACAAGATTAATATACTGGCCCCACATGTGGGGCGTATCAGATATTAAGCTGATAAGAACAGATTAACCTTTATTAGCAAATTATTTTGCATACACAGTATAGTATCCTTAATTAAATACAAATATTTGGCCCCTATGGGGTGGTTATTTACATGTGAGACTTAAATATTGCACAGAACTTAATTAATAGATTACCTAGCCTAGTCTAAAAAATAAAATATTACATATACAGAGTAGTTAAAATACATAAAACACAGCACAGTTAAAAATATAAAGACATTTAATTAAAACGACTAGGTAAAGATGTTATAAATAGTATCACAGATTAAAGTTCAGTAAATAAATATCACAGCACTGTTGTTCAGGTTAAAATTATATAAAAGTGTAGAGATAAAAATGTATAAGTATAAATAAAATAACAACAATCAGTACAAGCGCGTGATAAAATTAAAATGGTGTTTGGATACATATAACAGGTAATCTGAATCATAATATAATAGTATAAAAAATATAAAACAGACACTACAGCACCAAATAAATCACACTACACAACAATTTAAAAAGAGATCGGCACCCCCTTTGTCTCGGGCGGCCAACGTGTGTCTACACCCCCTGCGGCTCCGGGTATTGTCGTCGGCCAGCGATATGTTCCACATACATGTCCCTGCTCCACTTTATGGTGTCCGAGGCCATTAGCTTCCTCATTAACTTCGAGTACCGCCACCCGATTCCAAGCCGGGTGAGCACGAGCTCATTTGCGGGGTCCCAACCACCCAGGGCACCGACGATGAAAGCATCGAGGTGAACTTGGTAGCCCTGGGTTCGCAGGTGGTCGGCGATGTTTGCGTACTTGTCCCGCTTTTCACGGCGCGCCGCAATAAATGCAGCGTAACCGTTTTCAAAGGGGACAGTAACGTCAACGATTATGGCCTGCTTCTGGACAGGGTCGAGGACCACCAGGTCGGGTCGGAGATTTTCCCCGCAACCCGGCACGGTCCGATTGACCCTGACCTCCGCTCCGGCCGGGACCCGCATAGCCTTGCTCAGGCGCCCGAGGATGGCGTCATGGCGTAGGGTGGCGGCTCTAAAGTTCGGGGGACAATGGCACAAGACGTGCGGCAACGTTTCCTGTGCGTAGCCGCAGCGCCTGCAGGCCTCGGTGTGGCCAGCGCGATGGTGTCGGTAGCGCTTTGCCACGTTATTAAGGGGGACGCAGCCGAGACGGGCGCGGTGGATAAACCGCCAGTCAGCAAAGCGCGTGAATGCGCCACCCCGCGTGAAATGGTTTGGCGGAGTGGTGGCACTGGTAACGCTAAACACTTTGCCCTGGTCTGGCTTATCCAAGAGTCGCTGTCGGAAGAACTCCCGCAGCGCAGCTCTTAGCGCGGTCTCGACGCCGCCGGTCTTTAGCGGCGACCCGTTCAGCTGGAGCTGAACTCTGTCTCCCTCGGCTGCGACCCATCCGAGGCCCAGCTTGGTCTTAAGCTTTTTGGTGGCGACTCTGAGACGGGACCAGGTGTTGGTGGGGTCCGTCGTCTCGTTCATGAAGTCGCCACTCATTTCCCCGTTGAGGAAGCCGGCCACATCTCTCGGTTCCGCTGGTCGTCGGATTCTCCGACTAACCACCCCCCGCAGCATCCGCCGGCACAGCTCACCCAGATGGGGCGAGTTGAGCAGGGAATGGCCGTGCGCTACAGCGCATATGTCCGCCAGTTGGCCCAGCGGAGTCAGGCCCATTCCCCCTGCACGGCAGGACATATAAAGCGGCTCGACGCTCGCTCGCTGCGGGAGGCTCAGCCACCGTTTCCCACAACGCTTCAGGGTCTTGTCGAAGTCGTTGAGGGCGGCCTTGGGAACGACGCCGTTACGCAGATGAAAGGACACCGAAGGTAACACGAAAGTGTTAACGGCGTCGAACTTCTGCCAGGGGGCCAGGAGTGATTCATCAATCCTGGACGTCCAGGCAGACATTTTCTCCAAAACTCCCAAGGCCGACGGGGCTGTGTGGACGCCGGTTGGGATGCCGAGATGGTCGTAGACCCCGTTCCGGTCCAGGGCGCGTAATTGCGTCCCGGACAATTGGAACGTGGTTGGGGCGGCATCCCTGTGGACACCATCTACATGGAGCGTGGCACATTTTCGGGGGTTGAAACGGAGGCCGGCCGCACGTGCCAGACGGCACGCCGTGTCCAAGGCCGTCTGGAGGCCCTCTGGAGTCCTGGCGAGAAGCGCAAGGTCATCGGCGTATGCCAAGACGCCGAAACGCTCCGATGCAACGGGACAGCCCACATCCAAAGAGTGGACCGCCCGCAGGAGCGGCTCAAGGGCCAGGTTAAAGATGATCGGCGAGAGGGGGCACCCCTGCCGGACTCCAGATAGGATGGGTATTTCCTCCGTCGTTCCCTCCCTGCACCGTATCGCCGTGGTGTTGTTGGTGTACAGCCTCCGCACCAGTTCGATGGAGGCGGGAGCCAAGCCGGCCCAGGAGAGTGACCGATAAATGGTGCTGTGCGGGATCGATCCGAACGCATTGGTCAGGTCCAGCCACGCCACGTAGCAGGACCTCCGCGTTCGTTTGGCCTCTGTTATGGCCGCCTGCAGAATAAAGTTGTGTTCCGCACAGCCGTCGACAGGCATGAATCCCTTTTGATGTTTAGAGATCCTGCCATGTCGATCAGCCCACTCTCCCAAACGACGGGCCTGTACGGAGGCGTACAACTTGGCGATGGTGCTGCTGAGAGCGATCGGGCGCCAGTTCTCCACGGCATTCCGATCGCCCTTCTTGTAAATCAGCACCGTTTTCGACCTGCCCCACTGTCTGGGTATGTGCCCCAATCGGTGCACGGTGTTGTAGATGGAGCTCAGGATCCTGGCTCCCGGATCCACGAACTTCCATACTCCGTACCTGATTTCGTCTGGGCCGGGGGCGTTATTACTGCAGAATCGCAGTCGGGCCCAGACTTCGGCAGGAGTAAATGGGGCGGACAGGGGGTCTCGGTCGTCGGCTGGTGCAGGCTGGGGTGCCGGGACATCGGTGGAAATCACTGGCTCCTCGACTCCTCCCTCGCCGCTGTAAACCCTGTAAAAATGATTATATAATTGGCCGCCCGAGATATTACAGTATGGGGAGTTACCCTCCGCTACCTCCCTAAAAGCGCGCGGTCTATCCTGGCGGTACATTTTCTGGATTCTCGACGCCGCCTGGGCGTCGTAGCGGGGTGCTCGCTGACGTCGCTGGTCTCTCGCCGGCGGCGCGCGGTGGTTCGGCTCTCGCTGGGGTCGGGGATGCTGTTGTGGTGGGGGCGGCGGCGGCTGTTGTTGTGACTGCCGCCGTGCATCTCCCTGCCGATCTCCACGACCGCGCGCCGCCTCCCTGACTGTGTTCATCAGCTCCTCCAGGGCGGCCTCGAAGTCCTCGATGTTGTCGAGCTGCCGGAAGCGTGGCACCCATCGCCGCTGACCAGCGTTCTCCTCCGGCAGGTTTTCCTCTGGAGCAGAAAGGGTAGGCTCCACGAGGTCGCTCCGGAGGCCAGCCGGCGGCGAGGTGGGGGCAGTGGCCTCCCTTGGTGGTGCGGGGGGCGTGGTGAACGGTGGTGGTGACGCCCTGGAGGATGCTGCGGGGGAGGGCACCACGATGATGTCATCCTGGTCGGACTGCCGGGCCGGGAAGAGCTGTTGTGGTCGCCGTGGTCCCAATGGCGAGGCGAGGCCACCCAGATGGTCGGGTGGCGTGCCGAATGCTACGTCGGGGGATGCGGGGGCTTCATCGGGTGACTCGGGAGCTGCCATGTCGTCGAGAGGCGCCCCGGCCGGAACGCGTGGTCGGAGACGCCGCCTCTGGGGTGATTCTGGTCGCTGGTGGACGACGGCCGCCGTGACTATCGTGATTGGCAGCCCCTCTTCGGCTGGTGTCAGTGGTGAAGCGGGAGGACGCTCGTCTACTGGCAACCTCACGTCCTCCGGGCCGGGAACATGCGGAGGAGCAGTGGCGGTCACCTCCGGGGAGCCAGGCCGGCGACGATGATATGCCGGCCGGCGCATTCTAAGTGCTCCCGGTGGAACGGGCGGGGGCACGGGTGCAGGTGAGGCCTCGAGGTTCTTACAATTCAGTGCTCGGCTTTGATGGAGTTTGCATGCCTTTATTGTGTCGAAAAGCAGGTCGCATCCCCGGCATTGAAATTTAATAATTTTGAGATGGTATCTGCGTACGTGCTTCGATAAATCTCCATGTCGTTTGTAAGTTCTTTCGACAGGCATGCAAACCGAGCACTGAAACGAGGCCGATAGCGGATATCTCAATATGTACTCACCGCTATCGCCCGTTGATAAGTTGCCGGCCCCGTCCTGCTGCTGGTCTTCGTCTTCGTCGTCCTCCCGGTCGCTCATTGTTGTTGTTGGCTGGCACTGGTCACCGGTGAAGTAGGTATAGGTCCACGTAGGTCTGCACTCTGCAGGTAAGTGCAGCTGGTCCGTCTTATGGGGCGTGGTATGGAAAATTCAGAAACTCCGAATTTTGTCGTGGAGTTTCTGGCCCGTTGTATACTTCTTCAAATCGCTTCTCTTTTATGGAACTGGACGGTGTTACTATTATAAGACGTCACTTTTGTTTGATGGTGTTAAAAGTGGGCCAATCCCGGCGGTACTGCAATACCGGGCCGACCCGTGACGGAGGTGGAGCAAGCCCCGAGCCTCTGTCCAGTTCCAAAAACAAGATTAATATACTGGCCCCACATGTGGGGCGTATCAGATATTAAGCTGATAAGAACAGATTAACCTTTATTAGCAGATACTGCATACATAATAGAATCCTTAAATAATAATTAACAATAATATTGGGCCCATAAGGGGGATGTTATTACAATCTTATTAGTTACTATCACACACTCAAATACTTCACCTAGCCTAGTCCAACATATAAATATAATATAAAAGTACATAGAATAAAATACATTACAGTTAAAATATTAAAAAGACATATAATTAAAAACAGTAAAGCTAGATGAAAGATGTTAAAAAATATATCACAGAGTTAAGTACATATCACAATTATTAATATCACAGCATTAGTTATTTTTAACGATGTAGAGGGTCGTGGGTTTTCTTTATTAAGATAAAATATAAAAATAAATAAATAACTATAAAATGCCGGATATATACATTGTATAGATAAAAGGTACAGCAGGTGCAGTTAATCTGAAACACATAGTGAGTCAATAAAATTCATAAAATACACAATTAAAAATATATAAAGAATAAATATACAATAAAAAGGAGGAACCCTAGTGGACGACCCAAGTCCGAAGTACCAGGAGCGCACCATCAACACACCCCGCAGGCATCACGACTCCTGGTATTGCCGGTGGCCAGTGACGTGTTCGACATAGATGTCGCGGCTCCATCGGATGGTGTCTGAAGCAATTAACTTTTTCATAAGCCTGGAATAGCGCCACCCTATTTTCAGTTTGCTGAGCACCAGGTCATTTGCAGGGTCCCAGCCTCCCAGGGCACCGACGATGAAGGCATCGAGAAATACTTGGTAGCCCTGGGTTCGCAGATGTTCCGCGATCCCGGCGTACTTGTCCCTCTTCTCCCGGCGAGCTGCAATAAATGCAGCGTACCGGTTCTCGAAGGGAACAGTAACGTCGATCAACAGCGCTTGCTTTTCGTCAGGGTCCAGAACCACCAGGTCGGGTCGGAGGTTTTCTCCGCAACCGGGCACGGTCTGGTTGACCCTGACTTCGGCTCTGGCAGGGACCCGCATGGCCGTGGTCAGCCTTCGCAGGATGTTGTCATGGCGTAGGGTGGCGGCTCGCAAGTGGGGAGGGCAGTGGCATAAGACGTGGGGCAGGGTCTCCTGGGCGTAGCCGCAGCGTCTGCATTTATCGCTATGGCCAGAGCGCTGGTGACGATAGCGCTTGGCCACGCTATTAAGCGGCACGCAGCCGAGACGAGCGCGATGGACAAACCGCCAGTCGGCAAAGCGTGTGAATGCGCCACCCCGCATGAAGTGGTTCGGCGGAGTGGTGGCGCTAGTAACGCTGTACACCTTGCCCTGGTCAGGCTTGTCCAAGAGCCGCTGCCGGTGAAATTCCCGGAGCGCAGCCCTCAATGCGGTCTCGACGCTTCCGGTCTTTAGGGGGGACTCGTTCAGATGTAATTGAACGTCGCCCCTCTCGGTCGCCACCCAACCAAGGCCCATTTTGGTTTTCAGGCGCTTGGTGGAGACCCTGAGCCGGGACCAGGTGTTCGTCGGGTCCGTTGTCTCATTAGCGAATACACCGCCCATCTCCCCATTTAAATATTTGGCCACGTCGCCCGGCCCAGCCGGTCGTCGTATCCTCCTCGACACGACGCCCAGGAGCATGCGCCGGCACAGTTCCCCTAGATTGGGAGACGCGAGCAAAGCATGGCCATGCGCGACGGCACAGATGTCAGCGAGCTGTCCGAGGGGCATGAGACCCATGCCCCCGGTTCGGCAGTCCATGTAAAGGGGCTCTACACTTGCGCGTTGGGGCAGGCTTAACCACCTCTTCCCGCAGCGCTTAAGTTCTTTATCAAAGTTATTTAAATTTGCCTTGGGGACGACGCCGTTTCGGAGATGAAAGGATACCGTCGGGAGTATAAATGTGTTCACGGCGTCAAATTTCTGCCATGGAGCCAGGAGAGATTGATCGACTCTGCTGGTCCAGGCAGACATCTTATCTATGGCCCCCAAGGCCGAGTGGGCAGTGTAGAGCCCGGTGGGTATGCCCAGGTGTTCATAGGCGCCCTCCCGATCCAGGGCTCTTAACTGAGTCCCGGATATGTAGAATTGTGAGGGCGCCGCATCCCTGTTTGCGCCGTCGACATGTAGGGTCGCACACTTGCTCGCATTGAATTTCAGCCCGGCTGCGGTGGCCAGTCGGTGGGCGGCATCCAGAGCGGTCTGTAGTTGTTGGGGGGATCGGGACAGGAGGGCCAGATCGTCGGCGTATGCCAGGACTCCGAACCGTTTGAAGGCCACTGGGCAGCCCAAGTCAAGGGACTGGATGGTGCGCAGTAGCCGGCTCCAAGGTCAAGTTGAAAATGATGGGTGACAGGGGACAGCCCTGTCTCACTCCTGCCCGAATGGGGATGGGGTTAGTGAACCCCGTGCTGCATCTTATCGCCGTCGTAGTCCCCTCATAAAGCATCCGTATAATATTGACAGACGCGGGGGCGAGACCGGCCCAAGATAGGGTCTCAAAGATAGTAGAATGGGGGACGGACCCGAAGGCGTTGGATAGGTCCAGCCAGGCGATGCAGCACGATTTTCTTGACCGCTTCGCCTCAACGATAGCGCTCTGAAGGACGAAGTTGTGCTCGGAGCACCCATCGACGGGCATAAAGCCTTTCTGGGCATCCGACACGAGGTGGTTCCTATCGGCCCACTCTCCCAAGCGGCGCGCCAGCACTGAGGCATAGAGCTTGGCGATGGTATTGCTCAGTGCTATGGGGCGCCAGTTATCGACGGACTCGCGGTCGCCCTTTTTATGTATAAGGACGGTCCTCGACTCCCCCCATTTTTTCGGGACGTGTGCAAGGCGTCGCACCGTGTTGAACACTGCGCTGAGAATCCTTGCACCGGGGTCGAAGTACCTCCACGAGCCGTATCTAATTTCATCCGGGCCGGGCGCGTTATTGCTGCAAAGCCGCAGGCGCACCCAGACCTCGTCGGGTGTAAAGGGGGTGGAGAGTGGGTCGCGGTCGTCATCGGGGGCGAGCTCGGGCGCGGGGACGTCCTCCGGGATCGTGGTGGTGGCCCGCTCCCGGCAGCTGTACACCCTAGAAAAATAATTAAAAATTAAGTTCTTATCTATATCACAGAAAGGGGAAGCATTCCCCACCACTTCCCTGAATGCTCGCTGTCGGTCCTGGCGGTAGATTTTTTGTATCCTAGACGCCGCCTGAGCGTCGTAGCGAGGGCCCCGCCGGCGTTGTTGGTGTCTCGCCGGCGGTGCGGGGCGATGTTGTTCCCTCGGTGGTGGCGGGGGTCCCTGTCGCTGTGGCGGGGGCTGATACCGTTGTGAAGGCCCCCCGCCTCTCTGCCGTTCTCCGCGACGACGCGCCACTTCCCTGATGCTGTCAGTCAGCTCCTCCAGGGCGGCCTCGAGCTCCTCGATGCCGCTCACCTGCAGGAAGCGGGGTACCCACCGCCTCTGGTTGGCGTTTTCCTCTGGAGCAGTGGCCCCGTCAGCAAGTAGGGTTGGCTCAACGGGGTCTACCTGAGGGGGCGGTGCGGTGGAGTCCGGAGGAACAGGCTCCACTGGGTCATTCTGGGGGCTAGGTGGCGGAGGAGTGGGGGCAATCTCTTCCCTTGATGATGCAGGGGGCACGGGGCGGCTGGTCACCACCTCAGGCACGGGTCGCCGGTTGGGCTGTAGTTGGGGTGATCCCTCCAAGTGGAGAGATGGCGTCGGGGAGCCGGCAGGTGGTGTTCCGAATTCCATTTCCGGGGATGGGGGACTCTGCCGATCTTGATGTCGCCGCGGCGGCGGCGACGGGGTAGCGACGGGCGTCTCCGGGCCTTCGGTCGGGTCGACGGATATTGAGTCTAACCGTGCTATGCCGGTCGCAGTTCGTGGGCGAAGCTGGCGTCTGCCGGGTGGCGGTAACTCGATCGGCCGCTCAGGTGGATCCGCATTGTGTATATCGGCCACCGTGACCACGGTTGTCGGCGCGAGCCGTTCCAGAGGCGTCACCGGCGACTGAGGGGTTCCGGGCTGCTCCTCAGGTATTCTCAGGTTCACCTCAGGGCTGTGTACATGCTGAGGGGCGGCGCCGTTGTTTTCAGGTTCCGCGGAGGCAGGCGGGCGGCGATGATATGCCGGTCTTTGCATTCGAAGCGCTCCAGGTGGAATGGATGGGAGCGGCGGCGGCGAAGAGGCCTTCAAGTTTTTACACAGCAATGCTCGGTTTTGGTGGAATTTGCATGCCTTGATTGTTTCAAATTTCGCATTGCAGCCCCGACATTGGAAGATAATCTGTTTCAAGTGATATCGGCGAACGTGTTTTGATAAATCACCGTGTCGCCGATAGGTTCTTTCCACTGGCATGCAAACCGAGCATTGAAACGATTCGGTCAAAGGATATCGCAATACGTACTGGTTATCTCCGCCGCCGGCTCCGTCGTTATCGGTCCCTTGCCGCTGGTCCTCTTCGTCACTCATGGTCGTCGGTAACTGGCGTAGGTGTAGGTGCCGTCCGGGGGTCGTCGGTAGTCTGGTGTAGATGCCGGAACGGGGTCCTCACTCACTAAACACCGAATTTCACTGAAACTCCGAATGTTACCTGGAGTTTCAGCACTGTAGTAGCTCACACTTGTAAAATCGCTTCTCTTTAAGGAACTGGACGGTGTTTCTAATATAAAACGTCACTTTTGTTTGTTGGCGGTAAAAGTGGGCCAATCCCGGCGGTACTGCAATACCGGGCCGACCCGTGACGGAGGTGGAGCAAGCCCCGAGCCTCTGTCCAGTCCCAAAAACAAGATTAATATACTGGCCCCACATGTGGGGCGTATCAGATATTAAGCTGATAAGAACAGATTAACCTTTATTAGCAAATTATTGCATACAGAGATATATCCTTAAATAAATATAATAGTTGGCCCCTATGGGGTGATGGTACCATGTGAAAGCTTAAATATATTGCACAAATCTTAGAAAATAATTTACCTAGCCTAGTCTAAAAAATAATACATTATACAGTAGTTAAAATACATAAAACACATCTAGCACAGTTAAAAATATAAAAGACATAATAATTAAAATGACTAGGTACAGATGTTCATTACTATCACAGATTAAAGCTCAGTACATAAATATCACAGCACTCTTGTTGCTTGGCTTAAAATCATATAAACACCTAAAGATAAAAACATTGTATAAATATAAATAAAATGACAACAAACAGTTACAAGTGCGTGATAGAATTAAAATAGAGTTAGGATAAAATAAAAGGTAATCTGATTCACAATATAAAAGTACAAAAAGCTAAAACAGACACTACAGCACCAAATAAAAACTACACCACACGACAAAATTATAAAAATTGGCACCCCCTTCGTCTCGGGCGGCCAACGTATGTCTACACCCCCTGCGGCTCCGGGTATTGTCGTCGGCCAGTGATATGTTCCACATACATGTCCCTGCTCCACTTTATGGTGTCCGAGGCCATAAGCTTCCTCATCAACCTCGAGTACCGCCACCCGATACCAAGCCGGGTGAGCACAAGCTCATTTGCGGGGTCCCAACCACCCAGGGCACCGACGATGAAAGCGTCGAGGTGGACTTGGTAACCCTGGGTTCGCAGGTGGTCGGCGATGTTGGCGTACTTGTCCCGCTTCTCGCGGCGAGCCGCAATAAATGCGGCATAACCGTTTTCAAAGGGGACAGTAACGTCAACAATTATGGCCTGCTTCTGGACAGGGTCGAGGACCACCAGGTCGGGTCGGAGATTTTCCCCGCAACCCGGCACGGTCCGATTGACCCTGACTTCCGCTCCGGCCGGGACCCGCATAGCCTTGCTCAGGCGCCCGAGAATGGGGTCATGACGTAGGGTGGCGGCTCTAAAGTTCGGGGGACAATGGCACAGGACGTGCGGCAACGTTTCCTGCGCGTAGCCGCAGCGCCTGCAGGCCTCGGTGTGGCCAGCGCGGTGGTGTCGATAGCGCTTGGCCACGTTATTGAGGGGGACGCAGCCGAGACGGGCGCGGTGGATAAACCGCCAGTCAGCAAAGCGCGTAAATGCGCCACCCCGCATGAAATGGTTTGGCGGAGTGGTGGCGCTGGTAACGCTAAACACTTTGCCCTGGTCTGGCTTATCCAAGAGTCGCTGTCGGAAGAACTCCCGCAGCGCAGCTCTTAGCGCGGTCTCGACGCCGCCGGTCTTTAGCGGCGACCCGTTCAGCTGGAGCTGAACGCCGTCTCCCTCGGCTGCAACCCATCCGAGGCCCAGCTTGGTTTTAAGCTTTTTGGTGGCGACTCTGAGACGGGACCAGGTGTTGGTGGGGTCCGTCGTCTCGTTCATGAAGTCGCCACTCATGTCCCCGTTGAGGAAGCCGGCCACATCTCTCGGCTCCGCTGGTCGTCGGATTCTCCGACTAACCACCCCCCGCAGCATCCGCCGGCACAACTCACCCAGGTGTGGTGAGTTGAGCAAGGAATGGCCATGCGCCACAGCGCATATGTCCGCTAGTTGGCCCAGCGGAGTCAGGCCCATTCCCCCTGCACGGCAGGACATATAAAGCGGCTCGACGCTCGCTCGCTGCGGGAGGCTCAGCCACCGTTTCCCACAACGCTTCAGGGTCTTGTCGAAGTCGTTGAGGGCGGCCTTGGGAACGACGCCGTTACGCAGATGGAAGGATACCGAAGGTAACACGAAAGTGTTAACGGCGTCGAACTTCTGCCAGGGGGCCAGGAGTGATTCATCAATCCTGGACGTCCAGGCAGACATTTTCTCCAAAACTCCCAAGGCCGACGGGGCTGTGTGGACGCCGGTGGGGATGCCGAGATGGTCGTAGACCCCGTTCCGGTCCAGGGCGCGTAATTGCGTTCCGGACAGTTGGAACGTGGTTGGGGCGGCATCCCTGTGGACACCATCTACATGGAGCGTGGCACATTTTCGGGGGTTGAAACGGAGGCCGGCCGCACGTGCCAGACGGCACGCCGTGTCCAAGGCCGTCTGGAGGCCCTCTGGAGTCCTGGCGAGAAGCGCAAGGTCATCGGCGTATGCCAAGACGCCGAAACGCTCCGATGCAACGGGACAGCCCACATCCAAAGAGTGGACCGCCCGCAGGAGCGGCTCAAGGGCCAGGTTAAAGATGATCGGCGAGAGGGGGCACCCCTGCCGGACTCCAGATAGGATGGGTATTTCCTCCGTCGTTCCCTCCCTGCACCGTATCGCCGTGGTGTTGTTGGTGTACAGCCTCCGCACCAGTTCGATGGAGGCGGAAGCCAAGCCGGCCCAGGAGAGTGACCGATAAATGGTGCTGTGCGGGATCGATCCGAACGCATTGGTCAGGTCCAGCCACGCCACGTAGCAGGACCTCCGCGTTCGTTTGGCCTCTGTTATGGCCGCCTGCAGAATAAAGTTGTGTTCCGCACAGCCGTCGACAGGCATGAATCCCTTTTGGTGTTTAGAGATTCTGCCATGTCGGTCGGCCCACTCTCCCAAACGACGGGCCTGTACGGAGGCGTACAACTTGGCGATGGTGCTGCTGAGAGCGATCGGTCGCCAGTTCTCCACGGCATTCCGATCGCCCTTCTTGTAAATGAGCACCGTCTTCGACCTGCCCCACTGTCTGGGTATGTGCCCCAATCGGTGCACGGTGTTATAAATGGAGCTCAGAATCCTGGCTCCCGGATCGACGAATTTCCACACTCCGTACCTGATTTCGTCTGGGCCGGGGGCGTTATTGCTGCAGAATCGCAGACGGGCCCAGACTTCGGCAGGAGTAAATGGGGCAGACAGGGGGTCTCGGTCGTCGACTGGGACAGGCTGGGGTGCCGGGACATCGGTGGAAATCACTGGCTCTTCGACTCCTCCCTCGCCGCTGTAAACCCTGAAAAAATGATTATATAATTGGCCGCCCGAGATATTACAATATGGGGAGTTACCCTCCGCTACCTCCCTAAAAGCGCGCGGTCTATCCTGGCGGTACATTTTCTGGATTCTCGACGCCGCCTGGGCGTCGTAGCGGGGTGTTCGCCGACGTCGCTGGTCTCTCGCCGGCGGCGCGCGGTGGTTCGGCTCTCGCTGGGGTCGGGGATGCTGTTGTGGTGGGGGCGGCGGCGGCTGTTGTTGTGACTGCCGCCGTGCATCTCCCTGCCGATCTCCACGACCGCGCGCCGCCTCCCTGACTGTGTTCATCAGCTCCTCCAGGGCGGTCTCGAAGTCCTCGATATTATTGAGCTGCCGGAAGCGTGGCACCCACCGTCGCTGACCAGCGTTCTCCTCCGGCAGGTTTTCCTCTGGAGCAGAAAGGGTAGGCTCCACGAGGTCGCTCCGGAGGCCAGCCGGCGGCGAGGTGGGGGCAGTGGCCTCCCTTGGTGGTGCGGGGGGCGTGGTGAACGGTGGTGGTGGCGCCCTGGAGGATGCTGCGGGGGAGGGCACCACGATGATGTCATCCTGGTCGGGCTGCTGTGCCGGGAAGAGCTGTTGTGGTCGCCGTGGTCCCAGTGGCGAGGCGAGGCCACCCAGATGGTCGGGTGGCGTGCCGAATGCTGCGTCGGGGGATGCGGGGGCTTCATCGGGTGACTCGGGGGCTGCCATGTCGTCGAGGGGCGCACCGGCCGGAACGCGTGGTCGGAGACGCCGCCTCTGGGGTGATTCTGGCCGCTGGTGGACGACGGCCGCCGTGACTATCGTGATTGGCAGCCCCTCTTCGGCTGGTGTCAGTGGTGAAGCGGGAGGACGCTCGTCTACTGGCAACCTCACGTCCTCCGGGCCGGGAACATGCGGAGGAGCAGTGGTGGTCACCTCCGGGGAGCCAGGCCGGCGACGATGATATGCCGGCCGGCGCATTCTAAGTGCTCCCGGTGGAACGGGCGGGGGCACGGGTGCAGGTGAGGCCTCCAGGTTCTTACAATTCAGTGCTCGGCTTTGATGGAGTTTGCATGCCTTTATTGTGTCGAAAAGCAGGTCGCATCCCCGGCATTGAAATTTAATAATTTTAAGATGGTATCTGCGTACGTGCTTCGATAAATCTCCATGTCGTTTGTAAGTTCTTTCGACAGGCATGCAAACCGAGCACTGAAACGAGGCCGATAGCGGATATCTCAATATGTACTCACCGCTATCGCCCGTTGATAAGTTGCCGGCCCCGTCACCGTTCTGCTGCTGGTCTTCGTCTTCGTCGTCCTCCCGGTCGCTCATTGTTGGTGACTGGCACTGGTCACTGGTGAAGCAGGTAGGTCCACGTAGGTCTGCAGGTAAGTGTAGCTGGTCCGTCTTATGGGGCGTGGTATTGAAAGTTCAGAAACTCCGAAATTTTGTCGTGGAGTTTCTGGCCCGTTGTATTCTTCTTCAAATCGCTTCTCTTTAAGGAACTGGACGGTGTTATTAATTTAAAACGTCACTTTTGTTTAATGGTGTTAAAAGTGGGCCAATCCCGGCGGTACTGCAATACCGGGCCGACCCGTGACGGAGGTGGAGCAAGCCCCGAGCCTCTGTCCAGTTCCAAAAACAAGATTAATATACTGGCCCCACATGTGGGGCGTATCAGATATTAAGCTGATAAGAACAGATTAACCTTTATTAGCAAATTATTGCATACAGAGATATATCCTTAAATAAATATAATAGTTGGCCCCTATGGGGTGATGGTAACATGTGAAAGCTTAAATATATTGCACAAATCTTAGAAAATAATTTACCTAGCCTAGTCTAAAAAATAATACATTATACAGTAGTTGAAATACATAAAACACATCTAGCACAGTTAAAAATATAAAAGACATAATAATTAAAATGACTAGGTACAGATGTTCATTACTATCACAGATTAAAGCTCAGTACATAAATATCACAGCACTCTTGTTGCTTGGCTTAAAATCATATAAACACCTAAAGATAAAAACATTGTATAAATATAAATAAAATGACAACAAACAGTTACAAGTGCGTGATAGAATTAAAATAGAGTTAGGATAAAATAAAAGGTAATCTGATTCACAATATAAAAGTACAAAAAGCTAAAACAGACACTACAGCACCAAATAAAAACTACACCACACGACAAAATTATAAAAATTGGCACCCCCTTCGTCTCGGGCGGCCAACGTATGTCTACACCCCCTGCGGCTCCGGGTATTGTCGTCGGCCAGTGATATGTTCCACATAGATGTCCCTGCTCCACTTTATGGTGTCCGAGGCCATGAGCTTCCTCATTAACTTCGAGTACCGCCACCCGATACCAAGCCGGGTGAGCACGAGCTCATTTGCGGGGTCCCAACCACCCAGGGCACCGACGATGAAAGCGTCGAGGTGAACTTGGTAGCCCTGGGTTCGCAGGTGGTCGGCGATGTTGGCGTACTTGTCCCGCTTCTCGCGGCGCGCCGCAATAAATGCGGCGTAACCGTTTTCAAAGGGGACAGTAACGTCAACGATTATGGCCTGCTTCTGGGCAGGGTCGAGGACCACCAGGTCGGGTCGGAGATTTTCCCCGCAACCCGGCACGGTCCGATTGACCCTGACCTCCGCTCCGGCCGGGACCCGCATAGCCTTGCTCAGGCGCCCGAGAATGGCGTCATGGCGTAGGGTGGCGGCTCTAAAGTTGGGGGGACAATGGCACAGGACGTGCGGCAACGTTTCCTGCGCGTAGCCGCAGCGCCTGCAGGCCTCGGTGTGGCCAGCGCGGTGGTGTCGATAGCGCTTGGCCACGTTATTGAGGGGGACGCAGCCGAGACGGGCGCGGTGGATAAACCGCCAGTCAGCAAAGCGCGTAAATGCGCCACCCCGCATGAAATGGTTTGGCGGAGTGGTGGCGCTGGTAACGCTAAACACTTTGCCCTGGTCTGGCTTATCCAAGAGTCGCTGTCGGAAGAACTCCCGCAGCGCAGCTCTTAGCGCGGTCTCGACGCCGCCGGTCTTTAGCGGCGACCCGTTCAGCTGGAGCTGAACGCCGTCTCCCTCGGCTGCAACCCATCCGAGGCCCAGCTTGGTTTTAAGCTTTTTGGTGGCGACTCTGAGACGGGACCAGGTGTTGGTGGGGTCCGTCGTCTCGTTCATGAAGTCGCCACTCATGTCCCCGTTGAGGAAGCCGGCCACATCTCTCGGCTCCGCTGGTCGTCGGATTCTCCGACTAACCACCCCCCGCAGCATCCGCCGGCACAACTCACCCAGATGTGGTGAGTTGAGCAAGGAATGGCCATGCGCCACAGCGCATATATCCGCTAGTTGGCCCAGCGGAGTCAGGCCCATTCCCCCTGCACGGCAGGACATATAAAGCGGCTCGACGCTCGCTCGCTGCGGGAGGCTCAGCCACCGTTTCCCACAACGCTTCAGGGTCTTGTCGAAGTCGTTGAGGGCGGCCTTGGGAACGACGCCGTTACGCAGATGGAAAGATACCGAAGGTAATACGAAAGTGTTAACGGCGTCGAACTTCTGCCAGGGGGCCAGGAGTGATTCATCAATCCTGGACGTCCAGGCAGACATTTTCTCCAAAACTCCCAAGGCCGACGGGGCTGTGTGGACGCCGGTGGGGATGCCGAGATGGTCGTAGACCCCGTTCCGGTCCAGGGCGCGTAATTGCGTTCCGGACAGTTGGAACGTGGTTGGGGCGGCATCCCTGTGGACACCATCTACATGGAGCGTGGCACATTTTCGGGGGTTGAAACGGAGGCCGGCCGCACGTGCCAGACGGCACGCCGTGTCCAAGGCCGTCTGGAGGCCCTCTGGAGTCCTGGCGAGAAGCGCAAGGTCATCGGCGTATGCCAAGACGCCGAAACGCTCCGATGCAACGGGACAGCCCACATCCAAAGAGTGGACCGCCCGCAGGAGCGGCTCAAGGGCCAGGTTAAAGATGATCGGCGAGAGGGGGCACCCCTGCCGGACTCCAGATAGGATGGGTATTTCCTCCGTCGTTCCCTCCCTGCACCGTATCGCCGTGGTGTTGTTGGTGTACAGCCTCCGCACCAGTTCGATGGAGGCGGAAGCCAAGCCGGCCCAGGAGAGTGACCGATAAATGGTGCTGTGCGGTATCGATCCGAACGCATTGGTCAGGTCCAGCCACGCCACGTAGCAGGACCTCCGCGTTCGTTTGGCCTCTGTTATGGCCGCCTGAAGGATGAAGTTGTGTTCCGCACAGCCGTCGACAGGCATGAATCCCTTTTGGTGTTTAGAGATTCTGCCATGTCGGTCGGCCCACTCTCCCAAACGACGGGCCTGTACGGAGGCGTACAACTTGGCGATGGTGCTGCTGAGAGCGATCGGTCGCCAGTTCTCCACGGCATTCCGATCGCCCTTCTTGTAAATAAGCACTGTCTTCGACCTGCCCCACTGTCTGGGTATGTGCCCCAATCGGTGCACGGTGTTGTAGATGGAGCTCAGGATCCTGGCTCCCGGATCGACGAATTTCCACACTCCGTACCTGATTTCGTCTGGGCCGGGGGCGTTCTTGCTGCAGAATCGCAGACGGGCCCAGACTTCGGCAGGAGTAAATGGGGCAGACAGGGGGTCTCGGTCGTCGACTGGGACAGGCTGGGGTGCCGGGACATCGGTGGAAATCACTGGCTCCTCGACTCCTCCCTCGCCGCTGTAAACCCTGAAAAAATGATTATATAATTGGCCGCCCGAGATATTACAATATGGGGAGTTACCCTCCGCTACCTCCCTAAAAGCGCGCGGTCTATCCTGGCGGTACATTTTCTGGATTCTCGACGCCGCCTGGGCGTCGTAGCGGGGTGCTCGCCGACGTCGCTGGTCTCTCGCCGGCGGCGCGCGGTGGTTCGGCTCTCGCTGGGGTCGGGGATGCTGTTGTGGTGGTGGGGGCGGCGGCGGCTGTTGTTGTGACTGCCGCCGTGCATCTCCTCGCCGATCTCCGCGACCACGCGCCGCCTCCCTGACTGTGTTCATCAGCTCCTCCAGGGCGGTCTCGAAGTCCTCGATATTATTGAGCTGCCGGAAGCGTGGCACCCATCGTCGCTGACCAGCGTTCTCCTCCGGCAGGTTTTCCTCTGGAGCAGAAAGGGTAGGCTCCACGAGGTCGTTCCGGAGGCCAGCCGGCGGCGAGGTGGGGGCAGTGGCCTCCCTTGGTGGTGCGGGGGGCGTGGTGAACGGTGGTGGTGGCGCCCTGGAGGATGCTGCGGGGGAGGGCACCACGATGATGTCATCCTGGTCGGGCTGCCGGGCCGGGAAGAGCTGTTGTGGTCGCCGTGGTCCCAATGGCGAGGCGAGGCCACCCAGATGGTCGGGTGGCGTGCCGAATGCTGCGTCGGGGGATGCGGGGGCTTCATCGGGTGACTCGGGAGCTGCCATGTCGTCGAGAGGCGCCCCGGCCGGAACGCGTGGTCGGAGACGCCGCCTCTGGGGTGATTCTGGTCGCTGGTGGACGACGGCCGCCGTGACTATCGTGATTGGCAGCCCCTCTTCGGCTGGTGTCAGTGGTGAAGCGGGAGGACGCTCGTCTACTGGCAACCTCACGTCCTCCGGGCCGGGAACATGCGGAGGAGCAGTGGCGGTCACCTCCGGGGAGCCAGGCCGGCGACGATGATATGCCGGCCGGCGCATTCTAAGTGCTCCCGGTGGAACGGGCGGGGGCACGGGTGCAGGTGAGGCCTCAAGGTTCTTACAATTCAGTGCTCGGCTTTGATGGAGTTTGCATGCCTTTATTGTGTCGAAAAGCAGGTCGCATCCCCGGCATTGAAATTTAATAATTTTAAGATGGTATCTGCGTACGTGCTTCGATAAATCTCCATGTCGTTTGTAAGTTCTTTCGACAGGCATGCAAACCGAGCACTGAAACGAGGCCGATAGCGGATATCTCAGCAGGTACTCACCGCTATCGCCCGTTGATAAGTTGCCGGCCCCGTCCTGCTGCTGGTCTTCGTCTTCGTCGTCCTCCCGGTCGCTCATTGTTGATGTTGACTGATTGACTGGCACTGGTCACTGGTGAAGCAGGTAGGTCTGCAGGTGAGTGCAGCTGGTCCGTCTTGTGGGGCGTGGTATTGAAAATTCAGAAACTCCAAATTTTGTCGTGGAGTTTCTGGCCCGTTGTATACTTTTTCAAATCGCTTCTCTTTAAGGAACTGGACGGTGTTATTAATTGAAGACGTCACTTTTGTTTGATGGTAAAAAGTGGGCCAATCCCGGCGGTACTGCAATACCGGGCCGACCCGTGACGGAGGTGGAGCAAGCCCCGAGCCTCTGTCCAGTCCCAAAAACAAGATTAATATACTGGCCCCACATGTGGGGCGTATCAGATATTAAGCTGATAAGAACAGATTAACCTTTATTAGCAAATTATTGCATACAGAGATATATCCTTAAATAAATATAATAGTTGGCCCCTATGGGGTGATGGTAACATGTGAAAGCTTAAATATATTGCACAAATCTTAGAAAATAATTTACCTAGCCTAGTCTAAAAAATAATACATTATACAGTAGTTAAAATACATAAAACACATCTAGCACAGTTAAAAATATAAAAGACATAATAATTAAAATGACTAGGTACAGATGTTCATTACTATCACAGATTAAAGCTCAGTACATAAATATCACAGCACTCTTGTTGCTTGGCTTAAAATCATATAAACACCTAAAGATAAAAACATTGTATAAATATAAATAAAATGACAACAAACAGTTACAAGTGCGTGATAGAATTAAAATAGAGTTAGGATAAAATAAAAGGTAATCTGATTCACAATATAAAAGTACAAAAAGCTAAAACAGACACTACAGCACCAAATAAAAACTACACCACACGACAAAATTATAAAAATTGGCACCCCCTTCGTCTCGGGCGGCCAACGTATGTCTACACCCCCTGCGGCTCCGGGTATTGTCGTCGGCCAGTGATATGTTCCACATACATGTCCCTGCTCCACTTTATGGTGTCCGAGGCCATAAGCTTCCTCATCAACCTCGAGTACCGCCACCCGATACCAAGCCGGGTGAGCACAAGCTCATTTGCGGGGTCCCAACCACCCAGGGCACCGACGATGAAAGCGTCGAGGTGGACTTGGTAACCCTGGGTTCGCAGGTGGTCGGCGATGTTGGCGTACTTGTCCCGCTTCTCGCGGCGAGCCGCAATAAATGCGGCATAACCGTTTTCAAAGGGGACAGTAACGTCAACGATTATGGCCTGCTTCTGGACAGGGTCGAGGACCACCAGGTCGGGTCGGAGATTTTCCCCGCAACCCGGCACGGTCCGATTGACCCTGACTTCCGCTCCGGCCGGGACCCGCATAGCCTTGCTCAGGCGCCCGAGAATGGCGTCATGACGTAGGGTGGCGGCTCTAAAGTTCGGGGGACAATGGCACAGGACGTGCGGCAACGTTTCCTGCGCGTAGCCGCAGCGCCTGCAGGCCTCGGTGTGGCCAGCGCGGTGGTGTCGATAGCGCTTGGCCACGTTATTGAGGGGGACGCAGCCGAGACGGGCGCGGTGGATAAACCGCCAGTCAGCAAAGCGCGTAAATGCGCCACCCCGCATGAAATGGTTTGGCGGAGTGGTGGCGCTGGTAACGCTAAACACTTTGCCCTGGTCTGGCTTATCCAAGAGTCGCTGTCGGAAGAACTCCCGCAGCGCAGCTCTTAGCGCGGTCTCGACGCTGCCGGTCTTTAGCGGCGACCCGTTCAGCTGGAGCTGAACGCCGTCTCCCTCGGCTGCAACCCATCCGAGGCCCAGCTTGGTCTTAAGCTTTTTGGTGGCGACTCTGAGACGGGACCAGGTGTTGGTGGGGTCCGTCGTCTCGTTCATGAAGTCGCCACTCATTTCCCCGTTGAGGAAGCCGGCCACATCTCTCGGTTCCGCTGGTCGTCGGATTCTCCGACTAACCACCCCCCGCAGCATCCGCCGGCACAGCTCACCCAGATGGGGCGAGCTGAGCAGGGAATGGCCGTGCGCCACAGCGCATATGTCCGCCAGTTGGCCCAGCGGAGTCAGGCCCATTCCCCCTGCACGGCAGGACATATAAAGCGGCTCGACGCTCGCTCGCTGCGGGAGGCTCAGCCACCGTTTCCCACAACGCTTCAGGGTCTTGTCGAAGTCGTTGAGGGCGGCCTTGGGAACGACGCCGTTACGCAGATGAAAGGACACCGAAGGTAACACGAAAGTGTTAACGGCGTCGAACTTCTGCCAGGGGGCCAGGAGTGATTCATCAATCCTGGACGTCCAGGCAGACATTTTCTCCAAAACTCCCAAGGCCGACGGGGCTGTGTGGACGCCGGTTGGGATGCCGAGATGGTCGTAGACCCCGTTCCGGTCCAGGGCGCGTAATTGCGTCCCGGACAATTGGAACGTGGTTGGGGCGGCATCCCTGTGGACACCATCTACATGGAGCGTGGCACATTTTCGGGGGTTGAAACAGAGGCCGGCCGCACGTGCCAGACGGCACGCCGTGTCCAAGGCCGTCTGGAGGCCCTCTGGAGTCCTGGCAAGGAGCGCAAGGTCATCGGCGTACGCCAAGACGCCGAAGCGCTCCGACGCGACGGGGCAGCCCACGTCCAGAGAGTGGACCGCCCGCAGGAGCGGCTCAAGGGCCAGGTTAAAAATTATCGGCGAAAGGGGACACCCCTGCCGGACTCCAGAATGGATAGGTATTTCCTCCGTTGTTCCCTCCCTGCACCGTATCGCCGTGGTGTTGTTGGTGTACAGCCTCCGCACCAGTTCAATGGAGGCGGGAGCCAAGCCGGCCCAGGAGAGCGAGCGATAAATGGTGCTGTGCGGGATCGATCCGAACGCATTGGTCAGGTCCAGCCACGCCACGTAGCAGGACCTCCGCGTTCGTTTGGCCTCTGTTATGGCCGCCTGAAGGATGAAGTTGTGTTCCGCACAGCCGTCGACAGGCATGAATCCCTTTTGGTGTTTAGAGATCCTGCCATGTCGATCAGCCCACTCTCCCAAACGACGGGCCTGTACGGAGGCGTACAACTTGGCGATGGTGCTGCTGAGAGCGATCGGGCGCCAGTTCTCCACGGCATTCCGATCGCCCTTCTTGTAAATCAGCACCGTTTTCGACCTGCCCCACTGTCTGGGTATGTGCCCCAATCGGTGCACGGTGTTGTAGATGGAGCTCAGGATCCTGGCTCCCGGATCCACGAACTTCCATACTCCGTACCTGATTTCGTCTGGGCCGGGGGCGTTATTACTGCAGAATCGCAGTCGGGCCCAGACTTCGGCAGGAGTAAATGGGGCAGACAGGGGGTCTCGGTCGTCGGCTGGTGCAGGCTGGGGTGCCGGGACATCGGTGGAAATCACTGGCTCCTCGACTCCTCCCTCGCCGCTGTAAACCCTGTAGAAATGATTATACAATTGACCGCCCGAGATATTACAATATGGGGAGTTACCCTCCGCTACCTCCCTAAAAGCGCGCGGTCTATCCTGACGGTACATTTTCTGGATTCTCGACGCCGCCTGGGCGTCGTAGCGGGGTGCTCGCCGACGTCGCTGGTCTCTCGCCGGCGGCGCGCGGTGGTTCGGCTCCCGCTGGGGTCGGGGATGCTGTTGTGGTGGGGGCGGCGGCGGCTGTTGTTGTGACTGCCGCCGTGCATCTCCCTGCCGATCTCCGCGACCGCGCGCCGCCTCCCTGACTGTGTTCATCAGCTCCTCCAGGGCGGTTTCGAAGTCCTCGATATTATTGAGCTGCCGGAAGCGTGGCACCCATCGTCGCTGACCAGCGTTCTCCTCCGGCAGGTTTTCCTCTGGAGCAGAAAGGGTAGGCTCCACGAGGTCGTTCCGGAGGCTAGCCGGCGGCGAGGTGGGGGCAGTGGCCTCCCTTGGTGGTGCGGGGGGCGTGGTGAACGGTGGTGGTGGCGCCCTGGAGGATGCTGCGGGGGAGGGCACCACGATGATGTCATCCTGGTCGGGCTGCCGGGCCGGGAAGAGCTGTTGTGGTCGCCGTGGTCCCAATGGCGAGGCGAGGCCACCCAGATGGTCGGGTGGCGTGCCGAATGCTGCGTCGGGGGATGCGGGGGCTTCATCGGGTGACTCGGTGGCTGCCATGTCGTCGAGGGGCGCCCCGGCCGGAACGCGTGGTCGGAGACGCCGCCTCTGGGGTGATTCTGGCCGCTGGTGGACGACGGCCGCCGTGACTATCGTGATTGGCAGCCCCTCTTCGGCTGGTGTCAGTGGTGAAGCGGGAGGACGCTCGTCCACTGGCAACCTCACGTCCTCCGGGCCGGGAACATGTGGAGGAGCAGTGGCGGTCACCTCCGGGGAGCCAGGCCGGCGACGATGATATGCCGGCCGGCGCATTCTAAGTGCTCCCGGTGGAACGGGCGGGGGCACGGGTGCAGGTGAGGCCTCCAGGTTCTTACAATTCAGTGCTCGGCTTTGATGGAGTTTGCATGCCTTTATTGTGTCGAAAAGCAGGTCGCATCCCCGGCATTGAAATTTAATAATTTTAAGATGGTATCTGCGTACGTGCTTCGATAAATCTCCATGTCGTTTGTAGGTTCTTTCAATAGGCATGCAAACCGAGCACTGAAACGAGGCCGATAGCGGATATCTCAATATGTACTCACCGCTATCGCCCGTTGATAAGTTGCCGGCCCCGTCACCGTTCTGCTGCTGGTCTTCGTCTTCGTCGTCCTCCCGGTCGCTCATTGTTGATGGTGGATGGGCCTGGTCTCCTCACTGATGAAGCAGTAGATCTGCAGGTGAGTGCAGCTGGTCCGTCTTAGAGGGCGTGATGTGGAAAATACAGAAACTCCGAATTTGGTCGTGGAGTTTCTGGCCCGGTCTGTACTACTCAATCGCTTCTCAATTATGGAACTGGACGTGTTATTTACTAAATATAAGACGTCACTTTTGTTTAATAGTGGTAAAAAGTGGGCCAATCCCGGCGGTACTGCAATACCGGGCCGACCCGTGACGGAGGTGGAGCAAGCCCCGAGCCTCTGTCCAGTTCCAAAAACAAGATTAATATACTGGCCCCACATGTGGGGCGTATCAGATATTAAGCTGATAAGAACAGATTAACCTTTATTAGCAAATTATTGCATACAGAGATATATCCTTAAATAAATATAATAGTTGGCCCCTATGGGGTGATGGTAACATGTGAAAGCTTAAATATATTGCACAAATCTTAGAAAATAATTTACCTAGCCTAGTCTAAAAAATAATACATTATACAGTAGTTAAAATACATAAAACACATCTAGCACAGTTAAAAATATAAAAGACATAATAATTAAAATGACTAGGTACAGATGTTCATTACTATCACAGATTAAAGCTCAGTACATAAATATCACAGCACTCTTGTTGCTTGGCTTAAAATCATATAAACACCTAAAGATAAAAACATTGTATAAATATAAATAAAATGACAACAAACAGTTACAAGTGCGTGATAGAATTAAAATAGAGTTAGGATAAAATAAAAGGTAATCTGATTCACAATATAAAAGTACAAAAAGCTAAAACAGACACTACAGCACCAAATAAAAACTACACCACACGACAAAATTATAAAAATTGGCACCCCCTTCGTCTCGGGCGGCCAACGTATGTCTACACCCCCTGCGGCTCCGGGTATTGTCGTCGGCCAGTGATATGTTCCACATACATGTCCCTGCTCCACTTTATGGTGTCCGAGGCCATAAGCTTCCTCATCAACCTCGAGTACCGCCACCCGATACCAAGCCGGGTGAGCACAAGCTCATTTGCGGGGTCCCAACCACCCAGGGCACCGACGATGAAAGCGTCGAGGTGGACTTGGTAACCCTGGGTTCGCAGGTGGTCGGCGATGTTGGCGTACTTGTCCCGCTTCTCGCGGCGAGCCGCAATAAATGCGGCATAACCGTTTTCAAAGGGGACAGTAACGTCAACGATTATGGCCTGCTTCTGGACAGGGTCGAGGACCACCAGGTCGGGTCGGAGATTTTCCCCGCAACCCGGCACGGTCCGATTGACCCTGACTTCCGCTCCGGCCGGGACCCGCATAGCCTTGCTCAGGCGCCCGAGAATGGCGTCATGACGTAGGGTGGCGGCTCTAAAGTTCGGGGGACAATGGCACAGGACGTGCGGCAACGTTTCCTGCGCGTAGCCGCAGCGCCTGCAGGCCTCGGTGTGGCCAGCGCGGTGGTGTCGATAGCGCTTGGCCACGTTATTGAGGGGGACGCAGCCGAGACGGGCGCGGTGGATAAACCGCCAGTCAGCAAAGCGCGTAAATGCGCCACCCCGCATGAAATGGTTTGGCGGAGTGGTGGCGCTGGTAACGCTAAACACTTTGCCCTGGTCTGGCTTATCCAAGAGTCGCTGTCGGAAGAACTCCCGCAGCGCAGCTCTTAGCGCGGTCTCGACGCCGCCGGTCTTTAGCGGCGACCCGTTCAGCTGGAGCTGAACGCCGTCTCCCTCGGCTGCAACCCATCCGAGGCCCAGCTTGGTTTTAAGCTTTTTGGTGGCGACTCTGAGACGGGACCAGGTGTTGGTGGGGTCCGTCGTCTCGTTCATGAAGTCGCCACTCATGTCCCCGTTGAGGAAGCCGGCCACATCTCTCGGCTCCGCTGGTCGTCGGATTCTCCGACTAACCACCCCCCGCAGCATCCGCCGGCACAACTCACCCAGGTGTGGTGAGTTGAGCAAGGAATGGCCATGCGCCACAGCGCATATGTCCGCTAGTTGGCCCAGCGGAGTCAGGCCCATTCCCCCTGCACGGCAGGACATATAAAGCGGCTCGACGCTCGCTCGCTGCGGGAGGCTCAGCCACCGTTTCCCACAACGCTTCAGGGTCTTGTCGAAGTCGTTGAGGGCGGCCTTGGGAACGACGCCGTTACGCAGATGGAAGGACACCGAAGGTAACACGAAAGTGTTAACGGCGTCGAACTTCTGCCAGGGGGCCAGGAGTGATTCATCAATCCTGGACGTCCAGGCAGACATTTTCTCCAAAACTCCCAAGGCCGACGGGGCTGTGTGGACGCCGGTGGGGATGCCGAGATGGTCGTAGACCCCGTTCCGGTCCAGGGCGCGTAATTGCGTTCCGGACAGTTGGAACGTGGTTGGGGCGGCATCCCTGTGGACACCATCTACATGGAGCGTGGCACATTTTCGGGGGTTGAAACGGAGGCCGGCCGCACGTGCCAGACGGCACGCCGTGTCCAAGGCCGTCTGGAGGCCCTCTGGAGTCCTGGCGAGAAGCGCAAGGTCATCGGCGTATGCCAAGACGCCGAAACGCTCCGATGCAACGGGACAGCCCACATCCAAAGAGTGAACCGCCCGCAGGAGCGGCTCAAGGGCCAGGTTAAAGATGATCGGCGAGAGGGGGCACCCCTGCCGGACTCCAGATAGGATGGGTATTTCCTCCGTCGTTCCCTCCCTGCACCGTATCGCCGTGGTGTTGTTGGTGTACAGCCTCCGCACCAGTTCGATGGAGGCGGGAGCCAAGCCGGCCCAGGAGAGCGAGCGATAAATGGTGCTGTGCGGGATCGATCCGAACGCATTGGTCAGGTCCAGCCACGCCACGTAGCAGGACCTCCGCGTTCGTTTGGCCTCTGTTATGGCCGCCTGCAGAATAAAGTTGTGTTCCGCACAGCCGTCGACAGGCATGAATCCCTTTTGGTGTTTAGAGATTCTGCCATGTCGGTCGGCCCACTCTCCCAAACGACGGGCCTGTACGGAGGCGTACAACTTGGCGATGGTGCTGCTGAGAGCGATCGGTCACCAGTTCTCCACGGCATTCCGATCGCCCTTCTTGTAAATGAGCACCGTCTTCGACCTGCCCCACTGTCTGGGTATGTGCCCCAATCGGTGCACGGTGTTGTAGATGGAGCTCAGGATCCTGGCTCCCGGATCCACGAACTTCCATACTCCGTACCTGATTTCGTCTGGGCCGGGGGCGTTATTACTGCAGAATCGCAGTCGGGCCCAGACTTCGGCAGGAGTAAATGGGGCAGACAGGGGGTCTCGGTCGTCGGCTGGTGCAGGCTGGGGTGCCGGGACATCGGTGGAAATCACTGGCTCCTCGACTCCTCCCTCGCCGCTGTAAACCCCGAAAAAATGATTATATAACTGGCCGCCCGAGATATCACAGTATGGGGAGTTACCCTCCGCTACCTCCCTAAAAGCGCGCGGTCTATCCTGGCGGTACATTTTCTGGATTCTCGACGCCGCCTGGGCGTCGTAGCGGGGTGCTCGCCGACGTCGCTGGTCTCTCGCTGGCGGCGCGCGGTGATTCGGCTCTCGCGGAGGTCGGGGATGCTGTTGTGGTGGTGGGGGCGGCGGCGGCTGTTGTTGTGACTGCCGCCGTGCATCTCCTCGCCGATCTCCGCGACCACGCGCCGCCTCCCTGACTGTGTTCATCAGCTCCTCCAGGGCGGTCTCGAAGTCCTCGATATTATTGAGCTGCCGGAAGCGTGGCACCCATCGTCGCTGACCAGCGTTCTCCTCCGGCAGGTTTTCCTCTGGAGCAGAAAGGGTAGGCTCCACGAGGTCGTTCCGGAGGCCAGCCGGCGGCGAGGTGGGGGCAGTGGCCTCCCTTGGTGGTGCGGGGGGCGTGGTGAACGGTGGTGGTGGCGCCCTGGAGGATGCTGCGGGGGAGGGCACCACGATGATGTCATCCTGGTCGGGCTGCCGGGCCGGGAAGAGCTGTTGTGGTCGCCGTGGTCCCAATGGCGAGGCGAGGCCACCCAGATGGTCGGGTGGCGTGCCGAATGCTGCGTCGGGGGATGCGGGGGCTTCATCGGGTGACTCGGTGGCTGCCATGTCGTCGAGGGGCGCACCGGCCGGAACGCGTGGTCGGAGACGCCGCCTCTGGGGTGATTCTGGCCGCTGGTGGACGACGGCCGCCGTGACTATCGTGATTGGCAGCCCCTCTTCGGCTGGTGTCAGTGGTGAAGCGGGAGGACGCTCGTCTACTGGCAACCTCACGTCCTCCGGGCCGGGAACATGCGGAGGAGCAGTGGCGGTCACCTCCGGGGAGCCAGGCCGGCGACGATGATATGCCGGCCGGCGCATTCTAAGTGCTCCCGGTGGAACGGGCGGGGGCACGGGTGCAGGTGAGGCCTCAAGGTTCTTACAATTCAGTGCTCGGCTTTGATGGAGTTTGCATGCCTTTATTGTGTCGAAAAGCAGGTCGCATCCCCGGCATTGAAATTTAATAATTTTAAGATGGTATCTGCGTACGTGCTTCGATAAATCTCCATGTCGTTTGTAAGTTCTTTCGACAGGCATGCAAACCGAGCACTGAAACGAGGCCGATAGCGGATATCTCAGCAGGTACTCACCGCTATCGCCCGTTGATAAGTTTCCGGCCCCGTCCTGCTGCTGGTCTTCGTCTTCGTCGTCCTCCCGGTCGCTCATTGTTGATGTTGACTGATTGACTGGCACTGGTCACTGGTGAAGCAGGTAGGTCTGCAGGTGAGTGCAGCTGGTCCGTCTTATGGGGCGTGGTATTGAAAATTCAGAAACTCCGAATTTTGTCGTGGAGTTTCTGGCCCGTTGTATACTTTTTCAAATCGCTTCTCTTTAAGGAACTGGACGGTGTTATTAATTGAAGACGTCACTTTTGTTTGATGGTAAAAAGTGGGCCAATCCCGGCGGTACTGCAATACCGGGCCGACCCGTGACGGAGGTGGAGCAAGCCCCGAGCCTCTGTCCAGTCCCAAAAACAAGATTAATATACTGGCCCCACATGTGGGGCGTATCAGATATTAAGCTGATAAGAACAGATTAACTTTATTTAGCAAATTTTGCATACAATATTAAATCCTTAAAATATAACAATAGGGGGCCTCAAAAGAGGAGATGGTAATTACATGTTAAAAAAATTACATATCACATGAACTAAAATTAATACAGTCTAGCCTAGTCTAAAATATAAAATGTATAATAAGAGTTATAATAAATAGGGACAGTACAATTAAAATATATAAAGACACATAATTAAAATGGCATGACTGCAGGTGTTATAAAAATATCACAGAGAATAGTATAGTTCATTATTATCACAGCACGACTTATTGTATAAATAGATAAAAATGATGTAAAGGGTCATAAGATAAAAAAAAAAAAACAGTAAAATGTTAAAAAACAATGACAAGAGCGCTGGATACAAATATAATACATGACAGGATTAAAATTAAAGTTAATCTTATAAACTAATACATAATATAAAAAATGAATGTACAATAAAACACACTAACACTACAAGCACCAGAACACTTTAAAAAATTGCGGCCACTCCAGGAACACCTGCCGATTCGATCTCCTCCCCCCTACAGCTCCGGGTACTGCCGCCGGCCAGCGATGTGTTCCACATAAATGTCCCTGCTCCACCTAATGGTGTCAGACGCCATGAGCTTCCTCATGAGCCTGGAGTACCGCCACCCAATGCCGAGCCCGCCGAGGACAAGGTCGTTGGCGGGGTCCCAGCCACCCAGGGCACCGACGATAAAAGCGTCGAGGAAGACGTGGTAGCCCTGGGCTCGCAGATGTTCCGCTATGCCGGCGTACTTGTCCCGCTTCTCTCGGCGAGCCGCCGTGAAGGCGGCGTACCGGTTTTCGAAGGGGACTGTGACGTCTACGATCACGGCCCGCTGTTGGGCAGGATCCAGGACCACCAGGTCGGGTCGGAGATTTTCCCCGCAACCCGGCACGGTCCGATTGACCCTGACCTCAGCTCCCGCGGGGACCCGCATAGCCTTGCTCAGCCGGGCTAAAATGGCATCGTGGCGTAGGGTGGCGGCTCTCAGGTGAGGGGGACAGTGACACAGGACGTGCGGCAGCGTCTCTTGCGCGTAGCCGCACCGCCTGCAGGTCTCGGTGTGGCCGGCGCGATGGTGTCGGTAGCGCCTGGCCACGCTGTTAAGCGGGACGCAGCCGAGACGGGCGCGATGGATAAACCGCCAGTCGGCAAAGCGCGTGAACGAGCCACCCCGCATAAAATGGTTTGGCGGAGTGGTGGCGCTCGTAACGCTGAACACTTTGCCCTGGTCGGGTTTATCGAGAAGCTGCTGGCGGAAAAATTCCCGCAACGCAGCTCTCAGCGCGGTCTCCACGCTGCCTGTTTTTAGCGGGGACCCGTTCAGCCGAAGCTGAACGCCGTCTCCTGCTGCGACCCATTCGAGACCCAGCTTGGTCCTGAGTTTCTTGGTGGCGACTCTGAGACGGGACCAGATGTTGCTGGGGTCCGTCGTCTCATTGATAAAGTCGCCACTCATGTCCCCGTTGAGGAAGCCGGCCATGTCCTTGGGCTCCGCTCCCCGTCGGATCCTCCGGGTCACAACCCCCCGCAGCATGCGCCTGCACAGCTCGCTCAGATTGTTGGAGTTGAGCAGGGAATGGCCGTGCGCCACTGCGCAGATGTCCGCTAGTATACCCAGCGGCATCAGGCCCATTCCCCCTGCGCGGCAGTCCATGTAGAGCGGCTCAACGCTCGCTCTCTGCGGGAGGCTCAGCCACCGTTTCCCACAACGCTTCAAGGTCTTGTCGAAGTCGTTGAGGGCAGCCTTGGGAACGACGCCATTTCGTAGGTGGAATGCCACCGAGGGCAGCACGAAGGTGTTAATGGCGTCGAATTTCTGCCACGGAGCCAGGAGTGACTGGTCAATCCTGGTGGTCCAGGCAGACATTTTATCAACTACTCCCAAGGCTGACGGGGCCGTGTACAGCCCGGTTGGGATACCGAGATGGTTGTATACGCCGTTCCGGTCCAGGACGCTTAAGTGCGTCCCGGACAGATGGAAGGCGGTGGGAGCGGCATCCCGATTGGCACCATCCACGTGTAGGGTGGAGCATTTTTTGGGGTTGAAGCGGAGGCCGGCCGCGCGTGCCAAACGGCACGCAGTGTTGAGGGCCGACTGGAGTCCCTCCGGAGTCCCGGCCAGGAGCGCCAGGTCGTCGGCGTAGGCGAGTACGCCGAAGCGCTCCGAAGCAACGGGACAGCCCACGTCCAGAGCGTGAACAGCCCGCAGAAGCGGCTCCAGAGCGAGATTGAAAATTATGGGGGACAGTGGGCACCCCTGGCGGACCCCGGAAGATATCGGAATATCCTCCGTCCATCCGTCTTGGCACCTGATCGCAGTGGTGTTATTTAGGTACAGCCTCCGCACCAAGTCTATGGAGGCGGGAGCCAGACCGGCCCAGGAGAGGGACTGGTAAATGGTGCTGTGCGGAATGGAGCCAAACGCGTTGGTCAGGTCGAGCCACGCAACGCAGCAAGACTTTCGCGATCGCCTGGCCTCCATGATGGCGGCCTGCAAAATAAAGTTATGCTCCGCACAGCCGTCGACAGGCATGAATCCCTTCTGGGATTTGGAGATTCTGCCGTGTCGACTAGCCCACTCTCCCAAACGACGGGCCAGTACGGAGGCGTACAATTTGGCGACGGTGCTGCTCAGGGCGATGGGTCTCCAGCTATCGACGGAGTCCCTATCGCCCTTCTTGAATATGAGCACCGTCCTGGATTTTCCCCACTGACTTGGGACGTGCCCCAGCCGATGCACGGTGCTGTAAACTGAGCACAACACCCTCGCGCCCGGATCAAAATACTTCCAGAGGCCGTATCTGATCTCGTCCGGACCGGGGGCATTGTTGCTGCAGAAGCGCAGCCTCGCCCAGACCTCGGCCGGGGTAAAGGGGGCAGACAGTGGGTCTGTGTCGTCTTCCGGGACGGGCTCCGGTGTGGGCACATCGGGTGGAATCACCACCGGCTCGGCGACTCTTCCCCCGTCGCTGCAGACCCTGGAAAAATGATCGAATAAGCGGCGGCTAGAGATATTACAATAAGGGGAGTCACCCTCCACTACTTCCCTGACTGCTCGAGGCCGATCCTGCCGGTACAGTTTTTGGATCCTGGAGGCTGCTTGGGCGTCGTAGCGAGGCCCCCGCCGGCGTTGATGGTTTGTCGCCGGCTGGTGGGGGCGGTTTTGTTGCCGTGGTGGTTGCGGCTGCGGCCGGTCTCGCTGGTCTCCACGACGCCGTGCAACCTCTCTGACCGCGCTGACTAGGTCATCCAGCATGGCCTCGAACTCCTCGGCATCGCTGACTCCCTCGAGGCGTGGTACCCACAGCCGCTGGTTCGCATTCTCCTCCGGCAGACCTTCCTCGGGGGCAGGAAGGGTTGGCTCCATGAGGTCGGTCCGGGGTGGCGTTGTGGAGGGTGCGGCGACTACTGGTGTTGCGGGGGCGGGCACCACGGTGATGGCATCCTCTTCGGGCTGCTGTGGCCGTCGTCGTGGTCTCGGCGGCGAGGCAAGGCCACCCAGATGGTCAGGTGGCGTCCCGAATGCTGCCTCTGGGGACGCGGGAGCTGTATCGGGCGACTCGGGGGCTCCAACGGCTGCAATGTTGTCGAGGGGCGCACCGGCCGGAATGCGTGGTCGGAGACGCCGCCTCTCAGGTGATTCCTGTTGTTGGTGGATAACAGCCGTCGTGACCACCGCTGTTGGCAGCCCTTGTTCCATCGGTGTCAGTGGTGAACCGGGAGGACGTTCATCCATTGGCGACAACCTCACATTCTCCGGGCCGGGAACATGCGGAGAAGCGGGGGCAATTATCTCCGGGGAACCGGGCCGGCGGCGATGATATGCCGGCCGGCGCATTCGAAGTGCTCCCGGTGGAACGGGCGGGGGCACGGGTGCAGGTGGGGCCTCGAGGTTCCTGCAGTTCAATGCTCGGCTCTGGTGGAGTTTGCATGCCTTTATCGTATCAAATAATAAATCACATCCGCGACATTGAAATTTAATTGTCTTGAGGTGATATCGGCGGACGTGTTTCGATAAGTCGCCATGTCGTTTATAACTTCTCTCCACAGGCATGCAAACCGAGCATTGGAACGATTCCGATAGCGGATATCTTAATATGTACTCACCGCTATCGCCCGTTGATAAGTTGCCGGCCCCGTCACCGTTCTGCTGCTGGTCTTCGTCCTCCCGGTCGCTCATTCTTGATGGTGGTTGCGGCACACTGGTGTCGGTGTCAGGTCAGATGTCCGTCTTATGGGGCATGGTAATGGTGGAATTTAGAGACTCCGAATTTTGACGTGGAGTCTCCAGCCCGTGTCGTACTTCAATCGCTTCCCTTTTATGGAACTGGACGGTGTTAATTAATAATAAAAGTCACTTTAGATTGTTAAAAAGTGGGCCAATCCCGGCGGTACTGCAATACCGGGCCGACCCGTGACGGAGGTGGAGCAAGCCCCGAGCCTCTGTCCAGTCCCAAAAACAAGATTAATATACTGGCCCCACATGTGGGGCGTATCAGATATTAAGCTGATAAGAACAGATTAACTTTATTTAGCAAATTTTGCATACAATATTAAATCCTTAAAATATAACAATAGGGGGCCTCAAAAGAGGAGATGGTATCACAATGTAAATTATTACAATAAATGAACTAAAAATATCACAGCCTAGCCTAAGTCTAAAATATAAAATGTGTAATAAAAGTTATAATAAATAGGTACAATACAGTTAAAATATAAAAAGACACATAATTAAAATGGCATGACTGAAAGATGTTATAAAAATATCACAGATACAGAATAGTTCATTGTTATCACAGCCCGAGTTATTGTATAAAAAAGATAGAAATGATGTAAAGGGTCACATAAAGATAAAAGACAGTAAAATATAAAAAAACAATAACAATAGCGCTGGATACAAATACATACATGTCAGGATTAAAATTAAAGTTAATCTTATAAACTAATAATATAAAAATGAATGTACAATAAAACACACTAACACTACAAGCACCAGAACACTTTAAAAATTGCGGTCCGCTCCAGGAACACCTGCCGATTCGATCTCCTCCCCCCTACAGCTCCGGGTACTGCCGCCGGCCAGTGATGTGCTCCACATAAATGTCCCTGCTCCACCTAATGGTGTCAGACGCCATGAGCTTCCTCATGAGCCTGGAGTACCGCCACCCAATGCCGAGCCTGCCGAGGACAAGGTCGTTGGCGGGGTCCCAGCCACCCAGGGCACCGACGATAAAAGCGTCGAGGAAGACGTGGAAGCCCTGGGCTCGCAGATGTTCCGCGATGCCGGCGTACTTGTCCCGCTTCTCTCGGCGAGCCGCCGTGAAGGCGGCGTACCGGTTTTCGAAGGGGACTGTGACGTCTACGATCACGGCCCGCTGTTGGGCAGGATCCAGGACCACCAGGTCGGGTCGGAGATTTTCCCCGCAACCCGGCACGGTCCGATTGACCCTGACCTCAGCTCCCGCGGGGACCCGCATAGCCTTGCTCAGCCGGGCTAAAATGGCATCGTGGCGTAGGGTGGCGGCTCTCAGGTGAGGGGGACAGTGACACAGGACGTGCGGCAGCGTCTCTTGGGCGTAGCCGCACCGCCTGCAGGTCTCGGTGTGGCCGGCGCGATGGTGTCGGTAGCGCCTGGCCACGCTGTTAAGCGGGACGCAGCCGAGACGGGCGCGATGGATAAACCGCCAGTCGGCAAAGCGCGTGAACGAGCCACCCCGCATAAAATGGTTTGGCGGAGTGGTGGCGCTCGTGACGCTGAACACTTTGCCCTGGTCGGGTTTATCGAGAAGCTGCTGGCGGAAAAATTCCCGCAACGCAGCTCTCAGCGCGGTCTCCACGCTGCCTGTTTTTAGCGGGGACCCGTTCAGCCGAAGCTGAACGCCGTCTCCTGCTGCGACCCATTCGAGACCCAGCTTGGTCCTGAGTTTCTTGGTGGCGACTCTGAGACGGGACCAGATGTTGCTGGGGTCCGTCGTCTCGTTGATAAAGTCGCCACTCATGTCCCCGTTGAGGAAGCCGGCCATGTCCTTGGGCTCCGCTCCCCGTCGGATCCTCCGGGTCACAACCCCCCGCAGCATGCGCCTGCACAGCTCACTCAGATTGTTGGAGTTGAGCAGGGAATGGCCGTGCGCCACTGCGCAGATGTCCGCTAGTATCCCCAGCGGCATCAGGCCCATTCCCCCTGCGCGGCAGTCCATGTAGAGCGGCTCAACGCTCGCTCTCTGCGGGAGGCTCAGCCACCGTTTCCCACAACGCTTCAGGGTCTTGTCGAAGTCGTTGAGGGCGGCCTTGGGAACGACGCCATTTCGTAGGTGGAATGCCACCGAGGGCAGCACGAAGGCGTTAATGGCGTCGAATTTCTGCCATGGAGCCAGGAGTGACTGGTCAATCCTGGTGGTCCAGGCAGACATTTTATCAACTACTCCCAAGGCTGACGGGGCCGTGTACAGCCCGGTTGGGATACCGAGATGATTGTATACGCCGTTCCGATCCAAGACGCTTAATTGCGTCCCGGACAAATGGAAGGCGGTGGGGGCGGCATCCCGATTGACACCATCCACGTGTAGGGTGGAGCATTTTTTGGGGTTGAAACGGAGGCCGGCCGCACGTGCCAAACGGCACGCCGTATTGAGAGCCGACTGGAGTCCCTCCGGAGTCCTGGCCAGGAGTGCCAGATCGTCGGCGTAAGCAAGGACGCCGAATCGCTCCGAAGCAACGGGACAGCCCACGTCCAGAGCGTGAACAGCCCGCAGGAGTGGCTCCAGAGCGAGGTTAAAAATGATGGGGGACAGTGGGCACCCCTGGCGGACCCCAGATGATATTGGGATATCCTCCGTCCATCCGTCATGGCACCTGATCGCCGTGGTGTTATTTAGGTACAGCCTCCGCACCAAGTCTATGGAGGCGGGAGCCAGACCGGCCCAGGAGAGGGACTGGTAAATGGTGCTGTGCGGAATGGAGCCAAACGCGTTGGTCAGGTCGAGCCACGCAACGCAGCAAGACTTTCGCGATCGCCTGGCCTCCATGATGGCGGCCTGCAAGATAAAATTATGCTCCGCACAGCCGTCGACAGGCATGAATCCCTTCTGGGATTTGGAGATCCTGCCGTGTCGACTAGCCCACTCCCCCAAACGACGGGCCAGTACGGAGGCGTACAATTTGGCGACGGTGCTGCTCAGGGCGATGGGTCTCCAGCTATCGACGGAGTCCCTATCGCCCTTCTTGAATATGAGCACCGTCCTGGATTTTCCCCACTGACTTGGGACGTGCCCCAGCCGATGCACGGTGTTGTAAACTGAGCACAACACCCTCGCGCCCGGATCAAAATACTTCCAGAGGCCGTATCTGATCTCGTCCGGGCCGGGGGCATTGTTGCTGCAGAAACGCAGCCTCGCCCAGACCTCGGCCGGGGTAAAGGGGGCAGACAGTGGGTCTGTGTCGTCTTCCGGAACGGGCTCCGGTGTGGGCACATCGGGTGGAATCACCACCGGCTCGGCGACTCTTCCCCCGTCGCTGCAGACCCTGGAAAAATGATCGAATAAGCGGCGGCTAGAGATATTACAATAAGGGGAGTCACCCTCCACTACTTCCCTGACTGCTCGAGGTCGATCCTGCCGGTACAGTTTTTGGATCCTGGAGGCTGCTTGGGCGTCGTAGCGAGGCCCCCGCCGGCGTTGATGGTTTGTCGCCGGCTGGAGGGGGCGGTTTTGTTGCCGTGGTGGTTGCGGCTGCGGCCGGTCTTGCTGGTCTCCACGACGCCGTGCAACCTCTCTGACCGCGCTGATCAGGTCATCCAGCATGGCCTCGAACTCCTCGGCATCGCTGACTCCCTCGAGGCGTGGTACCCATAGCCGCTGGTTCGCATTTTCCTCCGGCAGACCTTCCTCGGGGGCAGGAAGGGTTGGCTCCATGAGGTCGGTCCGGGGTGGCGTTGTGGAGGGTGCGGCGGCTACTGGTGTTGCGGAGGCGGGCACCACGGTGATGGCATCCTCTTCGGGCTGCTGTGGCCGTCGTCGTGGTCTCGGCGGCGATGCAAGGCCACCCAGATGGTCAGGTGGCGTCCCGAATGCTGCCTCTGGGGATGCGGGAGCTGTATCGGGCGACTCGGGGGCTCCAACGGCTGCAATGTTGTCGAGGGGCGCACCGGCCGGAATGCGTGGTCGGAGACGCCGCCTCTCGGGTGATTCCTGCTGTTGGTGGATAACAGCCGTCGTGACCACCGCTGTTGGCAGCCCTTGTTCCATCGGTGTCAGTGGTGAACCGGGAGGACGTTCATCCATTGGCGACAACCTCACATTCTCCGGGCCGGGAACATGCGGAGAAGCGGGGGCAATTATCTCCGGGGAACCGGGCCGGCGGCGATGATATGCCGGCCGGCGCATTCGAAGTGCTCCCGGTGGAACGGGCGGGGGCACGGGTGCAGGTGAGGCCTCGAGGTTCCTGCAGTTCAATGCTCGGCTCTGGTGGAGTTTGCATGCCTTTATCGTATCAAATAATAAATCACATCCGCGACATTGAAATTTAATTGTCTTGAGGTGATATCGGCGGACGTGTTTCGATAAGTCGCCATGTCGTCTATATGTTCTTTCCACAGGCATGCAGACCGAGCATTGAAACGAGGCCGATAGCGGATATCTCAATATGTACTCACCGCTATCGCCCGTTGATAAGTTGCCGGCCCCGTCACCGTTCTGCTGCTGGTCTTCGTCGTCCTCCCGGTCGCTCATTCTTGATGGTGGTTGGTTAGCGGCACTGGTCAGTGGTCCACTGGGGTGTCGGTGTCAGATGTCCGTCTCATACGTGGCGTGGGGATGGTCAAATTTAGAAACTCCGAATTTTTGTTCGTGGAGTTTCTGGCCCGTTTAATACTTTTCTAGTCGCTTCTCGATTGGAACTGGACGGACGGTGTTATAACTATAAAATGTCACTTTAGATTGATGAAAAGTGGGCCAATCCCGGCGGTACTGCAATACCGGGCCGACCCGTGACGGAGGTGGAGCAAGCCCCGAGCCTCTGTCCAGTTCCAAAAACAAGATTAATATACTGGCCCCACATGTGGGGCGTATCAGATATTAAGCTGATAAGAACAGATTAACCTTTATTAGCAAATTATTTTGCATACACAGTATAGTATCCTTAATTAAATACAAATATTTGGCCCCTATGGGGTGGTTATTTACATGTGAGACTTAAATATTGCACAGAACTTAATTAATACATTACCTAGCCTAGTCTAAAAATAATATATTACATATACAGAGTAGTTAAAATACACAAAGCACAGCACAGTTAAAAATATAAAGACATTTAATTAAAACGACTAGGTAAAGATGTTATAAATAATATCACAGGTTAAAGTTCAGTAAATAAATATCACAGCACTGTTGTTCAGGTTAAAATTATATAAAAGTGTAGAGATAAAAATGTATAAGTATAAATAAAATAACAACAATCAGTACAAGCGCGTGATAAAATTAAAATGGAGTTTGGATACATATAGTAGGTAATCTGAATCATAATATAATAGCATAAAAATATAAAACAGACACTACAGCACCAAATAAATCACACCACACAATAAATTTAAAAAGAGATCGGCACCCCCTTCGTCTCGGGCGGCCAATGTGTGTCTACACCCCCTGCGGCTCCGGGTATTGTCGTCGGCCAGTGATATGTTCCACATAGACGTCCCTGCTCCACTTTATGGTGTCCGAGGCCATGAGCTTCCTCATTAACCTCGAGTACCGCCACCCGATACCAAGCCGGGTGAGCACGAGCTCATTTGCGGGGTCCCAACCACCCAGGGCAACGACGATGAAAGCGTCGAGGTGAACTTGGTAGCCCTGGGTTCGCAGGTGGTCGGCGATGTTGGCGTACTTGTCCCGCTTCTCGCGGCGCGCCGCAATAAATGCGGCGTAACCGTTTTCAAAGGGGACAGTAACGTCAACGACTATGGCCTGCTTCTGGACAGGGTCGAGGACCACCAGGTCGGGTCGGAGATTTTCCCCGCAACCCGGCACGGTCCGATTGACCCTGACCTCCGCTCCGGCCGGGACCCGCATAGCCTTGGTCAGGCGCCCGAGGATGGCGTCATGTCGTAGGGTAGCGGCTCTAAAGTTGGGGGGACAATGGCACAGGACGTGCGGCAACGTTTCCTGCGCGTAGCCGCAGCGCCTGCAGGCCTCGGTGTGGCCAGCGCGGTGGTGTCGATAGCGCTTGGCCACGTTATTGAGGGGGACGCAGCCGAGACGGGCGCGGTGGATAAACCGCCAGTCAGCAAAGCGCGTAAATGCGCCACCCCGCATGAAATGGTTTGGCGGAGTGGTGGCGCTGGTAACGCTAAACACTTTGCCCTGGTCTGGCTTATCCAAGAGTCGCTGTCGGAAGAACTCCCGCAGCGCAGCTCTTAGCGCGGTCTCGACGCCGCCGGTCTTTAGCGGCGACCCGTTCAGCTGGAGCTGAACGCCGTCTCCCTCGGCTGCAACCCATCCGAGGCCCAGCTTGGTTTTAAGCTTTTTGGTGGCGACTCTGAGACGGGACCAGGTGTTGGTGGGGTCCGTCGTCTCGTTCATGAAGTCGCCACTCATGTCCCCGTTGAGGAAGCCGGCCACATCTCTCGGCTCCGCTGGTCGTCGGATTCTCCGACTAACCACCCCCCGCAGCATCCGCCGGCACAACTCACCCAGATGTGGTGAGTTGAGCAAGGAATGGCCATGCGCCACAGCGCATATGTCCGCCAGTTGGCCCAGCGGGGTCAGGCCCATTCCCCCTGCACGGCAGGACATATAAAGCGGCTCGACGCTCGCTCGCTGCGGGAGGCTCAGCCACCGTTTCCCACAACGCTTCAGGGTCTTGTCGAAGTCGTTGAGGGCGGCCTTGGGAACGACGCCGTTACGCAGATGGATGGATACCGAAGGTAACACGAAAGTGTTAACGGCGTCGAACTTCTGCCAGGGGGCCAGGAGTGATTCATCAATCCTGGACGTCCAGGCAGACATTTTCTCCAAAACTCCCAAGGCTGACGGGGCTGTGTGGACGCCGGTTGGGATGCCGAGATGGTCGTAGACCCCGTTCCGGTCCAGGGCGCGTAATTGCGTCCCGGACAATTGGAACGTGGTTGGGGCGGCATCCCTGTGGACACCATCTACGTGGAGCGTGGCACATTTCTGGGGGTTGAAACGGAGGCCGGCCGCGCGTGCCAATCGGCACGCCGTGTCTAAGGCCGTCTGGAGACCCTCTGGAGTCCTGGCAAGGAGCGCAAGGTCATCGGCGTACGCCAAGACGCCGAAACGCTCCGATGCGACGGGGCAGCCCACGTCCAAAGAGTGAACCGCCCGCAGGAGCGGCTCAAGGGCCAGGTTGAAGATGATCGGCGAGAGGGGGCATCCCTGCCGGACTCCAGATAGGATGGGTATTTCCTCCGTCGCTCCCTCCCTGCACCGTATCGCCGTGGTGTTGCCTGTGTACAGCCTCCGCACCAGTTCGATGGAGGCGGGAGCCAAGCCGGCCCAGGAGAGTGACCGATAAATGGTGCTGTGCGGGATCGATCCGAACGCATTGGTCAGGTCCAGCCACGCCACGTAGCAGGACCTCCGCGTTCGTTTGGCCTCTGTTATGGCCGCCTGCAGAATAAAGTTGTGTTCCGCACAGCCGTCGACAGGCATGAATCCCTTTTGGTGTTTAGAGATTCTGCCATGTCGGTCGGCCCACTCTCCCAAACGACGGGCCTGTACGGAGGCGTACAACTTGGCGATGGTGCTGCTGAGAGCGATCGGTCGCCAGTTCTCCACGGCATTCCGATCGCCCTTCTTGTAGATGAGCACCGTCTTCGACCTGCCCCACTGTCTGGGTATGTGCCCCAATCGGTGCACGGTGTTATAAATGGAGCTCAGAATCCTGGCTCCCGGATCGACGAATTTCCACACTCCGTACCTGATTTCGTCTGGGCCGGGGGCGTTCTTGCTGCAGAATCGCAGACGGGCCCAGACTTCGGCAGGAGTAAATGGGGCAGACAGGGGGTCTCGGTCGTCGACTGGGACAGGCTGGGGTGCCGGGACATCGGTGGAAATCACTGGCTCCTCGACTCCTCCCTCGCCGCTGTAAACCCTGAAAAAATGATTATATAATTGGCCGCCCGAGATATTACAATATGGGGAGTTACCCTCCGCTACCTCCCTAAAAGCGCGCGGTCTATCCTGGCGGTACATTTTCTGGATTCTCGACGCCGCCTGGGCGTCGTAGCGGGGTGCTCGCCGACGTCGCTGGTCTCTCGCCGGCGGCGCGCGGTGGTTCGGCTCTCGCTGGGGTCGGGGATGCTGTTGTTGTTGTGGTGGGGGCGGCGGCGGCTGTTGTTGTGACTGCCGCCGTGCATCTCCCTGCCGATCTTCACGACCGCGCGCCGCCTCCCTGACTGTGTTCATCAGCTCCTCCAGGGCGGTCTCGAAGTCCTCGATATTATTGAGCTGCCGGAAGCGTGGCACCCACCGTCGCTGACCAGCGTTCTCCTCCGGCAGGTTTTCCTCTGGAGCAGAAAGGGTAGGCTCCACGAGGTCGTTCCGGAGGCTAGCCGGCGGCGAGGTGGGGGCAGTGGCCTCCCTTGGTGGTGCGGGGGGCGTGGTGAACGATGGTGGTGGCGCCCTGGAGGATGCTGCGGGGGAGGGCACCACGATGATGTCATCCTGGTCGGGCTGCCGTGCCGGGAAGAGCTGTTGTGGTCGCCGTGGTCCCAATGGCGAGGCGAGGCCACCCAGATGGTCGGGTGGCGTGCCGAATGCTGCGTCGGGGGATGCGGGGGCTTCATCGGGTGACTCGGGGGCTGCCATGTCGTCGAGGGGCGCACCGGCCGGAACGCGTGGTCGGAGACACCGCCTCTGGGGTGATTCTGGCCGCTGGTGGACGACGGCCGCCGTGACTATCGTGATTGGCAGCCCCTCTTCGGCTGGTGTCAGTGGTGAAGCGGGAGGACGCTCGTCCACTGACAACCTCACGTCCTCCGGGCCGGGAACATGCGGAGGAGCACTGGCGGTCACCTCCGGGGAGCCAGGCCGGCGACGATGATATGCCGGCCGGCGCATTCTAAGTGCTCCCGGTGGAACGGGCGGGGGCACGGGTGCAGGTGAGGCCTCGAGGTTCTTACAATTCAGTGCTCGGCTTTGATGGAGTTTGCATGCCTTTATTGTGTCGAAAAGCAGGTCGCATCCCCGGCATTGAAATTTAATAGTTTTGAGATGGTATCTGCGTACGTGCTTCGATAAATCTCCATGTCGTTTGTAAGTTCTTTCGACAGGCATGCAAACCGAGCACTGAAACGAGGCCGATAGCGGATATCTCAATATGTACTCACCGCTATCGCCCGTCGATAAGTTGCCGGCCCCGTCACCGTTCTGCTGCTGGTCTTCGTCTTCGTCGTCCTCCCGGTCGCTCATTGTTATTGCTGGCTGGCACTGGTCACTGGTGAAGTAGGTAGGTCCCCACGTAGGTCTGCAGGTAAGTGCAGCTGGTCCGTCTTATAGGGCGTGGTATGGAAAATTCAGAAACTCCGAATTTTGTCGTGGAGTTTCTGGCCCGTTGTATACTTCTTCAAATCGCTTCTCTTTTAGGAACTGGACGGTGTTATTAATATAAAACAGCCCGCAGGAGTGGCTCCAGAGCGAGGTTAAAAATGATGGGGGACAGTGGGCACCCCTGGCGGACCCCAGATGATATTGGGATATCCTCCGTCCATCCGTCATGGCACCTGATCGCCGTGGTGTTATTTAGGTACAGCCTCCGCACCAAGTCTATGGAGGCGGGAGCCAGACCGGCCCAGGAGAGGGACTGGTAAATGGTGCTGTGCGGAATGGAGCCAAACGCGTTGGTCAGGTCGAGCCACGCAACGCAGCAAGACTTTCGCGATCGCCTGGCCTCCATGATGGCGGCCTGCAAGATAAAATTATGCTCCGCACAGCCGTCGACAGGCATGAATCCCTTCTGGGATTTGGAGATCCTGCCGTGTCGACTAGCCCACTCCCCCAAACGACGGGCCAGTACGGAGGCGTACAATTTGGCGACGGTGCTGCTCAGGGCGATGGGTCTCCAGCTATCGACGGAGTCCCTATCGCCCTTCTTGAATATGAGCACCGTCCTGGATTTTCCCCACTGACTTGGGACGTGCCCCAGCCGATGCACGGTGTTGTAAACTGAGCACAACACCCTCGCGCCCGGATCAAAATACTTCCAGAGGCCGTATCTGATCTCGTCCGGGCCGGGGGCATTGTTGCTGCAGAAACGCAGCCTCGCCCAGACCTCGGCCGGGGTAAAGGGGGCAGACAGTGGGTCTGTGTCGTCTTCCGGAACGGGCTCCGGTGTGGGCACATCGGGTGGAATCACCACCGGCTCGGCGACTCTTCCCCCGTCGCTGCAGACCCTGGAAAAATGATCGAATAAGCGGCGGCTAGAGATATTACAATAAGGGGAGTCACCCTCCACTACTTCCCTGACTGCTCGAGGTCGATCCTGCCGGTACAGTTTTTGGATCCTGGAGGCTGCTTGGGCGTCGTAGCGAGGCCCCCGCCGGCGTTGATGGTTTGTCGCCGGCTGGAGGGGGCGGTTTTGTTGCCGTGGTGGTTGCGGCTGCGGCCGGTCTTGCTGGTCTCCACGACGCCGTGCAACCTCTCTGACCGCGCTGATCAGGTCATCCAGCATGGCCTCGAACTCCTCGGCATCGCTGACTCCCTCGAGGCGTGGTACCCATAGCCGCTGGTTCGCATTTTCCTCCGGCAGACCTTCCTCGGGGGCAGGAAGGGTTGGCTCCATGAGGTCGGTCCGGGGTGGCGTTGTGGAGGGTGCGGCGGCTACTGGTGTTGCGGAGGCGGGCACCACGGTGATGGCATCCTCTTCGGGCTGCTGTGGCCGTCGTCGTGGTCTCGGCGGCGATGCAAGGCCACCCAGATGGTCAGGTGGCGTCCCGAATGCTGCCTCTGGGGATGCGGGAGCTGTATCGGGCGACTCGGGGGCTCCAACGGCTGCAATGTTGTCGAGGGGCGCACCGGCCGGAATGCGTGGTCGGAGACGCCGCCTCTCGGGTGATTCCTGCTGTTGGTGGATAACAGCCGTCGTGACCACCGCTGTTGGCAGCCCTTGTTCCATCGGTGTCAGTGGTGAACCGGGAGGACGTTCATCCATTGGCGACAACCTCACATTCTCCGGGCCGGGAACATGCGGAGAAGCGGGGGCAATTATCTCCGGGGAACCGGGCCGGCGGCGATGATATGCCGGCCGGCGCATTCGAAGTGCTCCCGGTGGAACGGGCGGGGGCACGGGTGCAGGTGAGGCCTCGAGGTTCCTGCAGTTCAATGCTCGGCTCTGGTGGAGTTTGCATGCCTTTATCGTATCAAATAATAAATCACATCCGCGACATTGAAATTTAATTGTCTTGAGGTGATATCGGCGGACGTGTTTCGATAAGTCGCCATGTCGTCTATATGTTCTTTCCACAGGCATGCAGACCGAGCACTGAAACGAGGCCGATAGCGGATATCTCAGCAGGTACTCACCGCTATCGCCCGTTGATAAGTTGCCGGCCCCGTCACCGTTCTGCTGCTGGTCTTCGTCGTCCTCCCGGTCGCTCATTCTTGATGGTGGTTGGTTAGCGGCACTGGTCAGTGGTCCACTGGGGTGTCGGTGTCAGATGTCCGTCTCATACGTGGCGTGCACTGAGAGAAGTAATAGTTTAATCCTAACTAGCCCATGTTATGATTAACTAGGCGCTAGTTTCGATTCTGCCTAACTAATATTAGTTTGCAATAAACGTGATTTTAGTTTGAGCAGATGTGTTTACCACAAGTCCACGAGAGTTAAATATAAAATTTACCATAAAGTTTTCGTTTATATTATCATGAACTTCTCGGGTTTTTCATAAACATGTTGATTTTTGTATGTATACCATGTAAGCTTTTCATAAATAAACACATGTTGTATGGGAATCAATGCATTTTAGTCAGTAACTTTTTTTCATTTCTGATAAATGATGATTTGTTTATGATCAGATAATATTGCAAAATCAGAATGTTGATTGTACATAATATTGCTTTGCTATAAGTGCATTATTGCTTCATCATAAACTAAATATCTCAGTGGACACATGACAAAAGTTAGCCATTATTTTTTGGAAGTTTAAGCTATGTTAAGTTTATTAATGATCAGCACCTGCATTATAATCAATAATTATCATTAGTTGTTCGGGAAAAAATTATTAGTTTATTGTTAAAATGCATGGTTTATTAATACCACCTGTTTTTTTTTTTTTTCGATGAAGGGGATCGGGATAAATTAAAAAATCAAAATAAGCATATTTTAATTTATTCAAAATTATTTAACCTTTTAACCCAACTTTTATACAATAGTTATTTTATAACTTTTTATTTATGTAAAAAAAATTTTTTACATAAATTAACATAAATCAAAATGAAAATTGATCCAAATTCGAATACAAAAAAAAATAAATAACAGTATTTTATATACTTAAAAAGAAAATTACAAAACATAGGTACCACTTTAATAGCAATTATTTTTTTATTTATTTTGAGAATATACCATTTAAAAGCGAGATATCTGAAACTGGAATGAAATATTATGGTAATTCAATTCACATTTAAAAATTAATTTAAATTACCGAATTAAATGGTTCTTCTGCAAAATCAAATAGGTAACATTATTTTTCTAACAAAAAAAAAAATAATCTAAAATATAATGAATTATTTTTAATTTATTTTTCATCCACATAAGCACTTAATAATTCAGCATTATCATTATTTTCAAATGCAGCATTACTTACGGATAATTTCCATTTAAAAAATGTGTAGTTATTATGTCAACTAAATGTGCCTGGCATGTGGAGTCCAGCAAGCCCTTTAATTGATACACTGATAAAATTGCTTTGCCTATACAGGTTGACTGTAGTAATGGTGGTGACTGGTTCTTGAGTTGTCAAGTATTCAATACTGGTATCTGAACCCACTTGCACTTTCTATCGGTGTAATTCCAATTATTCTGTAAATTAATTCATTTGTAATTTTTATATAAATTGCTGTAAAAGATTGCGTGCATGTTGCGGCTATGGTCTATACACAGATATACTATTTTTGGTAGATATACTTTTTTTCAAAATCGGAAACAACTTTTTTTATATTACCGTATGTTGTGTTTGCCTTCGCAACATAGGGATTTTGAATTCATTGTTATTTACCAAATATTATTCACGTTGTACAACAATCACAAGAATGAAAGGTTAATTTTGACTTCGAGTTACACTTTTTTTTTTATTTGCCAATATTTTGATTGCTGTACGTATTTATTATAACAAATAAGTGGTTCATAAATTAAACAAAAACTTTATAAGCTAATATAACATCAAAAACTTTATAATAATTAGATTAACATAGATTTTTTGGATAAAAATATACAATGAGCTTAAATAAAGCTCATCTCTACAATAGAGTGTGAACTGCGTACCTTCCTCTGGTGGAATGTATTAATGCAACGAGTATAACACTTACTTACCTGCAAAAACGGAACACATGTATCCAAAACCCCATTCCAATACCTCATCCCAATACCAATACCTTTCTTCCATTATTAGCAGTTCTTCCATTATTATTTCGTTATTTTCAATAATGCGATCAATTATTAAATCTTTTTCTTTACTTTAACTTTCATACACGCGCGTGGCGTCACTTCGCGGTGCTTGTTGCTTGTACCATGATGAAATGACGCTGTGCGTGCATCCGCGGCGTTATTGCGCATACAACCGCGGGGAAACCCGCGGTTAGTTATTCCCCAACAAATGTGTTTAACAGCAAACTAATATTAATTTTTCAAAAACATATTCTTTAAGCACAAGAGATGTCCAGTTATTGGCAATATTCACGCTTGCTGTTCGGTAAATTATAAAAGTTTAGATTTAAATCATGATTTTCTTCACAAGTTTGCTCTAAATAGATATTTGATAATGATAAAATTCTGTAAGATTCTCTATAAATATTGTTAGTTATAGTGTAAATAATCTCATATTTTGCGTAGACACAAAGCAAAACTTACTGATGAAGTTATATAGTTTGACTGTAAATAATTTAGTTTGTGATGATCAAATTCTTAGTTTGGGATTTTTATTATTTACTGGCAAACTAATCAACTCAAACGAATTTCACGTTTTTTGCAAACTCACTAATAGTTTTAGTGGAAATAAACTCGTTTACTACAAAGGACCCTTATTACAGTTAAACTTCGCATTTCATAAGTAGCGAAGAGATAATGATAAATGCATCACTTCTCTCAGTGTGGGGATGGTCAAATTTAGAAACTCCGAATTTTTGTTCGTGGAGTTTCTGGCCCGTTTAATACTTTTCTAGTCGCTTCTCGATTGGAACTGGACGGACGGTGTTATAACTATAAAATGTCACTTTAGATTGATGAAAAGTGGGCCAATCCCGGCGGTACTGCAATACCGGGCCGACCCGTGACGGAGGTGGAGCAAGCCCCGAGCCTCTGTCCAGTTCCAAAAACAAGATTAATATACTGGCCCCACATGTGGGGCGTATCAGATATTAAGCTGATAAGAACAGATTAACCTTTATTAGCAAATTATTTTGCATACACAGTATAGTATCCTTAATTAAATACAAATATTTGGCCCCTATGGGGTGGTTATTTACATGTGAGACTTAAATATTGCACAGAACTTAATTAATACATTACCTAGCCTAGTCTAAAAAAATAATATATTACATATACAGAGTAGTTAAAATACATAAAGCACAGCACAGTTAAAAATATAAAGACATTTAATTAAAACGACTAGGTAAAGATGTTATAAATAATATCACAGATTAAAGTTCAGTAAATAAATATCACAGCACTGTTGTTCAGGTTAAAATTATATAAAAGTGTAGAGATAAAAATGTATAAGTATAAATAAAATAACAACAATCAGTACAAGCGCGTGATAAAATTAAAATGGGGTTTGGATACATATAACAGGTAATCTGAATCATAATATAATAGCATAAAAATATAAAACAGACACTACAGCACCAAATAAATCACACCACACAATAAATTTAAAAGAGATCGGCACCCCCTTCGTCTCGGGCGGCCAATGTACGTCTACACCCCCTGCGGCTCCGGGTATTGTCGTCGGCCAGTGATATGTTCCACATAGATGTCCCTGCTCCACTTTATGGTGTCCGAGGCCATGAGCTTCCTCATCAATCTCGAGTAACGCCACCCGATACCAAGCCGGGTGAGCACGAGCTCATTTGCGGGGTCCCAACCACCCAGGGCACCGACGATGAAAGCATCGAGATGAACTTGGTAGCCCTGGGTTCGCAGGTGGTCGGCGATGTTTGCGTACTTGTCCCGCTTCTCACGGCGCGCCGCAATAAATGCGGCGTATCCGTTTTCAAAGGGGACAGTAACGTCAACGATTATGGCCTGCTTCTGGACAGGGTCGAGGACCACCAGGTCGGGTCGGAGATTTTCCCCGCAACCCGGCACGGTCCGGTTGACCCTGACCTCCGCTCCGGCCGGGACCCGCATAGCCTTGCTCAGGCGCCCGAGGATGGCGTCATGGCGTAGGGTGGCGGCTCTAAAGTTGGGGGGACAATGGCACAGGACGTGCGGCAACGTTTCCTGCGCGTAGCCGCAGCGCCTGCAGGCCTCGGTGTGGCCAGCGCGGTGGTGTCGATAGCGCTTGGCCACGTTATTGAGGGGGACGCAGCCGAGACGGGCGCGGTGGATAAACCGCCAGTCAGCAAAGCGCGTAAATGCGCCACCCCGCATGAAATGGTTTGGCGGAGTGGTGGCGCTGGTAACGCTAAACACTTTGCCCTGGTCTGGTTTATCCAAGAGTCGCTGTCGGAAGAACTCCCGCAGCGCAGCTCTTAGCGCGGTCTCGACGCCGCCGGTCTTTAGCGGCGACCCGTTCAGCTGGAGCTGAACGCCGTCTCCCTCGGCTGCAACCCATCCGAGGCCCAGCTTGGTTTTGAGCTTTTTGGTGGCGACTCTGAGACGGGACCAGGTGTTGGTGGGGTCCGTCGTCTCGTTCATGAAGTCGCCACTCATTTCCCCGTTGAGGAAGCCGGCCACATCTCTCGGCTCCGCTGGTCGTCGGATTCTCCGACTAACCACCCCCCGCAGCATCCGCCGGCACAACTCACCCAGATGTGGTGAGTTGAGCAAGGAATGACCATGCGCCACAGCGCATATGTCCGCCAGTTGGCCCAGCGGGGTCAGGCCCATTCCCCCTGCACGGCAGGACATATAAAGCGGCTCGACGCTCGCTCGCTGCGGGAGGCTCAGCCACCGTTTCCCACAACGCTTCAGGGTCTTATCGAAGTCGTTGAGGGCGGCCTTGGGAACGACGCCGTTACGCAGATGGAAGGACACCGAAGGTAACACGAAAGTGTTAACGGCGTCGAACTTCTGCCAGGGGGCCAGGAGTGATTCATCAATCCTGGACGTCCAGGCAGACATTTTCTCTAAAACTCCCAAGGCCGACGGGGCTGTGTGGACGCCGGTGGGGATGCCGAGATGGTCGTAGACCCCGTTCCGGTCCAGGGCGCGTAATTGCGTCCCGGACAATTGGAACGTGGTCGGGGCGGCATCCCTGTGGACACCATCTACGTGGAGCGTGGCACATTTTCGGGGGTTGAAACGGAGGCCGGCCGCACGTGCCAGACGGCACGCCGTGTCCAAGGCCGTCTGGAGGCCCTCTGGAGTCCTGGCGAGAAGCGCAAGGTCATCGGCGTATGCCAAGACGCCGAAACGCTCCGATGCAACGGGACAGCCCACATCCAAGGAGTGGACCGCCCGCAGGAGCGGCTCAAGGGCCAGGTTAAAGATGATCGGCGAGAGGGGGCACCCCTGCCGGACTCCAGATAGGATGGGTATTTCCTCCGTCGTTCCCTCCCTGCACCGTATCGCCGTGGTGTTGTTGGTGTACAGCCTCCGCACCAGTTCAATGGAGGCGGGAGCCAAGCCGGCCCAGGAGAGCGAGCGATAAATGGTGCTGTGTGGGATCGATCCGAACGCATTGGTCAGGTCCAGCCACGCCACGTAGCAGGACCTCCGCGTTCGTTTGGCCTCTGTTATGGCCGCCTGAAGGATGAAGTTGTGTTCCGCACAGCCGTCGACAGGCATGAATCCCTTTTGGTGTTTAGAGATCCTGCCATGTCGATCAGCCCACTCTCCCAAACGACGGGCCTGTACGGAGGCGTACAACTTTGCGATGGTGCTGCTGAGAGCGATCGGGCGCCAGTTCTCCACGGCACTCCGATCGCCCTTCTTGTAAATCAGCACCGTTTTCGACCTGCCCCACTGTCTGGGTATGTGCCCCAATCGGTGCACGGTGTTGTAGATGGAGCTCAGGATCCTGGCTCCCGGATCCACGAACTTCCATACTCCGTACCTGATTTCGTCCGGGCCGGGGGCGTTATTATTGCAGAATCGCAGTCGGGCCCAGACTTCGGCAGGAGTAAATGGGGCAGACAGGGGGTCTCGGTCGTCGGCTGGTGCAGGCTGGGGTGCCGGGACATCGGTGGAAATCACTGGCTCCTCGACTCCTCCCTCGCCGCTGTAAACCCTGCAAAAATGATCATACAATTGACCGCCCGAGACATTACAATATGGGGAGTTACCCTCCGCTACTTCCCTGAACGCGCGTGGTCTATCCCGGCGGTACATTTTCTGGATTCTCGACGCCGCCTGGGCGTCGTAGCGTGGTGTCCGTCGGCGTCGTTGGTCTCTCGCCGGCGGCGCGCGGTGATTCGGCTCTCGTGGAGGTCGGGGATGCTGTTGTGGCGGGGGCGGCGGCGGCTGTTGTTGTGACTGCCGCCGTGCATCTCCTCGCCGATCTCCGCGACCGCGCGCCGCCTCCCTGACTGTGTTCATCAGCTCCTCCAGGGCGACCTCGAAGTCCTCGATGTTGTCGAGCTGCCGGAAACGTGGCACCCATCGCCGCTGACCAGCGTTCTCCTCCGGCAGGTTTTCCTCTGGAGCAGAAGGGGTAGGCTCCACGAGGTCGTTCCGGAGGCTAGACGGCGGCGAGGTGGGGGCAGCTGCCTCCCTTGATGGCGCGGGGGGCGTAGTGGGACGTGATGGTGGCGCCCCGGAGGGTGCTGCGGGGGAGGGCACGACGATGATGTCATCCTGGTCGGGCTGCCGGGCCGGGAAGAGCTGTTGCGGTCGCCGTGGTCCCAATGGCGAGGCGAGGCCACCCAGATGGTCGGGTGGCGTGCCGAACGCTGCGTCGGGGGATGCGGGGGCTTCTTCGGGTGACTCGGGGGCTGCCATGTCGTCGAGGGGCGCACCGGCCGGAACGCGTGGTCGGAGACGCCGCCTCTGGGGTGATTCTGGCCGCTGGTGGACGACGGCCGCCGTGACAATCGTGATTGGCAGCCCCTCTTCGGCTGGTGTCAGCGGTGAAGCGGGAGGACGCTCGTCTGCTGGCAACCCCACGTCCTCCGGGCCGGGAACATGCGGAGGAGCAGTGGCGGTCACCTCCGGGGAGCCAGGCCGGCGACGATGATATGCCGGCCGGCGCATTCTAAGTGCTCCCGGTGGACCGGGCGGGGGCACGGGTGCAGGTGAGGCCTCGAGGTTCTTACAATTCAGTGCTCGGCTTTGATGGAGTTTGCATGCCTTTATTGTGTCGAAAAGCAGGTCGCATCCCCGGCATTGAAATTTAATAATTTTAAGATGGTATCTGCGTACGTGCTTCGATAAATCTCCATGTCGTTTGTAAGTTCTTTCGACAGGCATGCAAACCGAGCACTGAAACGAGGCCGATAGCGGATATCTCAGCAGGTACTCACCGCTATCGCCCGTTGATAAGTTGCCGGCCCCGTCCTGCTGCTGGTCTTCGTCTTCGTCGTCCTCCCGGTCGCTCATTGACTGATTGACTGGCACTGGTCACTGGTGAAGCAGGTAGGTCTGCAGGTGAGTGCAGCTGGTCCGTCTTATGGGGCGTGGTATTGAAAATTCAGAAACTCCGAATTTTGTCGTGGAGTTTCTGGCCCGTTGTATACTTTTTCAAATCGCTTCTCTTTAAGGAACTGGGACGGTGTTATTAATTAAAGACGTCACTTTTGTTTGATGATAAAAAGTGGGCCAATCCCGGCGGTACTGCAATACCGGGCCGACCCGTGACGGAGGTGGAGCAAGCCCCGAGCCTCTGTCCAGTCCCAAAAACAAGATTAATATACTGGCCCCACATGTGGGGCGTATCAGATATTAAGCTGATAAGAACAGATTAACCTTTATTAGCAAATTATTTTGCATACACAGTATAGTATCCTTAATTAAATACAAATATTTGGCCCCTATGGGGTGGTTATTTACATGTGAGACTTAAATATTGCACAGAACTTAATTAATACATTACCTAGCCTAGTCTAAAAAAATAATATATTACATATACAGAGTAGTTAAAATACATAAAGCACAGCACAGTTAAAAATATAAAGACATTTAATTAAAACGACTAGGTAAAGATGTTATAAATAATATCACAGATTAAAGTTCAGTAAATAAATATCACAGCACTGTTGTTCAGGTTAAAATTATATAAAAGTGTAGAGATAAAAATGTATAAGTATAAATAAAATAACAACAATCAGTACAAGCGCGTGATAAAATTAAAATGGGGTTTGGATACATATAACAGGTAATCTGAATCATAATATAATAGCATAAAAATATAAAACAGACACTACAGCACCAAATAAATCACACCACACAATAAATTTAAAAGAGATCGGCACCCCCTTCGTCTCGGGCGGCCAATGTACGTCTACACCCCCTGCGGCTCCGGGTATTGTCGTCGGCCAGTGATATGTTCCACATAGATGTCCCTGCTCCACTTTATGGTGTCCGAGGCCATGAGCTTCCTCATCAATCTCGAGTAACGCCACCCGATACCAAGCCGGGTGAGCACGAGCTCATTTGCGGGGTCCCAACCACCCAGGGCACCGACGATGAAAGCATCGAGATGAACTTGGTAGCCCTGGGTTCGCAGGTGGTCGGCGATGTTTGCGTACTTGTCCCGCTTCTCACGGCGCGCCGCAATAAATGCGGCGTATCCGTTTTCAAAGGGGACAGTAACGTCAACGATTATGGCCTGCTTCTGGACAGGGTCGAGGACCACCAGGTCGGGTCGGAGATTTTCCCCGCAACCCGGCACGGTCCGGTTGACCCTGACCTCCGCTCCGGCCGGGACCCGCATAGCCTTGCTCAGGCGCCCGAGGATGGCGTCATGGCGTAGGGTGGCGGCTCTAAAGTTGGGGGGACAATGGCACAGGACGTGCGGCAACGTTTCCTGCGCGTAGCCGCAGCGCCTGCAGGCCTCGGTGTGGCCAGCGCGGTGGTGTCGATAGCGCTTGGCCACGTTATTGAGGGGGACGCAGCCGAGACGGGCGCGGTGGATAAACCGCCAGTCAGCAAAGCGCGTAAATGCGCCACCCCGCATGAAATGGTTTGGCGGAGTGGTGGCGCTGGTAACGCTAAACACTTTGCCCTGGTCTGGTTTATCCAAGAGTCGCTGTCGGAAGAACTCCCGCAGCGCAGCTCTTAGCGCGGTCTCGACGCCGCCGGTCTTTAGCGGCGACCCGTTCAGCTGGAGCTGAACGCCGTCTCCCTCGGCTGCAACCCATCCGAGGCCCAGCTTGGTTTTGAGCTTTTTGGTGGCGACTCTGAGACGGGACCAGGTGTTGGTGGGGTCCGTCGTCTCGTTCATGAAGTCGCCACTCATTTCCCCGTTGAGGAAGCCGGCCACATCTCTCGGCTCCGCTGGTCGTCGGATTCTCCGACTAACCACCCCCCGCAGCATCCGCCGGCACAACTCACCCAGATGTGGTGAGTTGAGCAAGGAATGACCATGCGCCACAGCGCATATGTCCGCCAGTTGGCCCAGCGGGGTCAGGCCCATTCCCCCTGCACGGCAGGACATATAAAGCGGCTCGACGCTCGCTCGCTGCGGGAGGCTCAGCCACCGTTTCCCACAACGCTTCAGGGTCTTATCGAAGTCGTTGAGGGCGGCCTTGGGAACGACGCCGTTACGCAGATGGAAGGACACCGAAGGTAACACGAAAGTGTTAACGGCGTCGAACTTCTGCCAGGGGGCCAGGAGTGATTCATCAATCCTGGACGTCCAGGCAGACATTTTCTCTAAAACTCCCAAGGCCGACGGGGCTGTGTGGACGCCGGTGGGGATGCCGAGATGGTCGTAGACCCCGTTCCGGTCCAGGGCGCGTAATTGCGTCCCGGACAATTGGAACGTGGTCGGGGCGGCATCCCTGTGGACACCATCTACGTGGAGCGTGGCACATTTTCGGGGGTTGAAACGGAGGCCGGCCGCACGTGCCAGACGGCACGCCGTGTCCAAGGCCGTCTGGAGGCCCTCTGGAGTCCTGGCGAGAAGCGCAAGGTCATCGGCGTATGCCAAGACGCCGAAACGCTCCGATGCAACGGGACAGCCCACATCCAAGGAGTGGACCGCCCGCAGGAGCGGCTCAAGGGCCAGGTTAAAGATGATCGGCGAGAGGGGGCACCCCTGCCGGACTCCAGATAGGATGGGTATTTCCTCCGTCGTTCCCTCCCTGCACCGTATCGCCGTGGTGTTGTTGGTGTACAGCCTCCGCACCAGTTCAATGGAGGCGGGAGCCAAGCCGGCCCAGGAGAGCGAGCGATAAATGGTGCTGTGCGGGATCGATCCGAACGCATTGGTCAGGTCCAGCCACGCCACGTAGCAGGACCTCCGCGTTCGTTTGGCCTCTGTTATGGCCGCCTGAAGGATGAAGTTGTGTTCCGCACAGCCGTCGACAGGCATGAATCCCTTTTGGTGTTTAGAGATCCTGCCATGTCGATCAGCCCACTCTCCCAAACGACGGGCCTGTACGGAGGCGTACAACTTTGCGATGGTGCTGCTGAGAGCGATCGGGCGCCAGTTCTCCACGGCACTCCGATCGCCCTTCTTGTAAATCAGCACCGTTTTCGACCTGCCCCACTGTCTGGGTATGTGCCCCAATCGGTGCACGGTGTTGTAGATGGAGCTCAGGATCCTGGCTCCCGGATCCACGAACTTCCATACTCCGTACCTGATTTCGTCCGGGCCGGGGGCGTTATTATTGCAGAATCGCAGTCGGGCCCAGACTTCGGCAGGAGTAAATGGGGCAGACAGGGGGTCTCGGTCGTCGGCTGGTGCAGGCTGGGGTGCCGGGACATCGGTGGAAATCACTGGCTCCTCGACTCCTCCCTCGCCGCTGTAAACCCTGCAAAAATGATCATACAATTGACCGCCCGAGACATTACAATATGGGGAGTTACCCTCCGCTACTTCCCTGAACGCGCGTGGTCTATCCCGGCGGTACATTTTCTGGATTCTCGACGCCGCCTGGGCGTCGTAGCGTGGTGTCCGTCGGCGTCGTTGGTCTCTCGCCGGCGGCGCGCGGTGATTCGGCTCTCGTGGAGGTCGGGGATGCTGTTGTGGCGGGGGCGGCGGCGGCTGTTGTTGTGACTGCCGCCGTGCATCTCCTCGCCGATCTCCGCGACCGCGCGCCGCCTCCCTGACTGTGTTCATCAGCTCCTCCAGGGCGACCTCGAAGTCCTCGATGTTGTCGAGCTGCCGGAAACGTGGCACCCATCGCCGCTGACCAGCGTTCTCCTCCGGCAGGTTTTCCTCTGGAGCAGAAGGGGTAGGCTCCACGAGGTCGTTCCGGAGGCTAGACGGCGGCGAGGTGGGGGCAGCTGCCTCCCTTGATGGCGCGGGGGGCGTAGTGGGACGTGATGGTGGCGCCCCGGAGGGTGCTGCGGGGGAGGGCACGACGATGATGTCATCCTGGTCGGGCTGCCGGGCCGGGAAGAGCTGTTGCGGTCGCCGTGGTCCCAATGGCGAGGCGAGGCCACCCAGATGGTCGGGTGGCGTGCCGAATGCTGCGTCGGGGGATGCGGGGGCTTCTTCGGGTGACTCGGGGGCTGCCATGTCGTCGAGGGGCGCACCGGCCGGAACGCGTGGTCGGAGACGCCGCCTCTGGGGTGATTCTGGCCGCTGGTGGACGACGGCCGCCGTGACAATCGTGATTGGCAGCCCCTCTTCGGCTGGTGTCAGCGGTGAAGCGGGAGGACGCTCGTCTGCTGGCAACCCCACGTCCTCCGGGCCGGGAACATGCGGAGGAGCAGTGGCGGTCACCTCCGGGGAGCCAGGCCGGCGACGATGATATGCCGGCCGGCGCATTCTAAGTGCTCCCGGTGGACCGGGCGGGGGCACGGGTGCAGGTGAGGCCTCGAGGTTCTTACAATTCAGTGCTCGGCTTTGATGGAGTTTGCATGCCTTTATTGTGTCGAAAAGCAGGTCGCATCCCCGGCATTGAAATTTAATAATTTTAAGATGGTATCTGCGTACGTGCTTCGATAAATCTCCATGTCGTTTGTAAGTTCTTTCGACAGGCATGCAAACCGAGCACTGAAACGAGGCCGATAGCGGATATCTCAGCAGGTACTCACCGCTATCGCCCGTTGATAAGTTGCCGGCCCCGTCCTGCTGCTGGTCTTCGTCTTCGTCGTCCTCCCGGTCGCTCATTGTTGATGTTGACTGATTGACTGGCACTGGTCACTGGTGAAGCAGGTAGGTCTGCAGGTGAGTGCAGCTGGTCCGTCTTATGGGGCGTGGTATTGAAAATTCAGAAACTCCGAATTTTGTCGTGGAGTTTCTGGCCCGTTGTATACTTTAGCGATGTGTAGTTCGTGAACGAACTAGTTCGTGTGAACTAGTCATGGTAGTGAGCGTACTGAACTAGGTCTCGGATCCCGAAATCGGTCGGTCACTAGTTCATCTAGTTCATTCTTTCATTCTTTGTTTTCGTTCTCGTTCTCGACCGGCACTTCGCTTCGCACTTGTCGGTGTCGGTCTCTGACGGATCCTCGGTTCTCGTTCGTTCTCGGACACGGACAGCCACAGGCCACAGCGTGAGCCGTGTGCCGTGAGCGTGCTCTGCTCTCGCTCTCGAGTCGAGAGTCGAGACCGAGATCCGATCCGACGGCCGACGGGACGGGAAATATGAATTATGAACTAACAAATTAACCAAACTATGACAAGAAGTACCTACGGGAACTAGAACTAGGAATACAATAAAATATACAACACAGATTGTTTGGAAATAACTTTCTATTTTCAACATAAAATTTTAGAGTATAAAAAATGCCCGTATTCACAAACGATAATTTCCTAAATAATTACGTAATTATTTAAATGAGTGAGATGGAGATATGCAGTTTTTTTGCAATAGAATGAGATGGGGATAATTGATTACGTAATTATTTAGAAAATTATCGTTTGTGAATACGGGCGTAAAAGAGATAAGTAATATGTAATACAAATAAATAATAGAATTGTTTTAATTCTAGACAATTGATTTGCTCAGTCAGTCTCAGTCAGGAGTCCTAAAAAGTAGGTATTTGAAAATTAAACTAACTAATAAAAATAATACTGGAGTAGGTATGTCACATAAATTAGAGAATAGATGTGTTTGAGAATTTCTGGTTGTATTTGCCTTCGGCTTCTGGACCAACAGCCAGATGTGAGAATTAGGTAATTATGTTATTCCAGCTAGACATTTTTATTGCTACTCCCTCATTGTCCATCTCAGCCCTTTTGTGCCTCAAACCATAAACATGTATAGGTGCTTATTCCATAATCTGTTTCATCATGATTTGTATTACAAGAATAGTAGTTTGAAGTGGTGAAATGTTAGCTAGGGTCTGGATCTGGAGTATAAAAATAACACACAATTTTTAGTGTAGCTATAAATTCTTACAAAAAAAACTTGAAAAATTATCATCACATTGTCTATGGGAAGGGTTCTGACCCCTAGTAACCCATACTTATGTGGCTACGCCACTAAAAGAAAAATTTACTTTGAAATCTTGGAATGGTAGTTTTGTAATTTAGTTATCTCAATTCTATCGCTAAAGAAGGACGTGAGAGCTGAGAGTTAACATATCGATACTAAAGTTAAATTGCTGATTTTGTCGCGTGTTTATTAAGTTTTGTTTTTATTAATTTTTTGTTTTTATTAAGTTTTAAGTGTTTAAAAGAAAAGTGTTATTGTGTTGTTAAGTTTATAGATTTTTTTCATTTTTTGATTGCCTGCCTAATTAAATTTATATAATTAATAATAATTATATAATAAATAATAATAGGTAAATAATTTAATTAATTTTTCCTTAATTTTACTTATTACCTACCTTAAAATGACGTCTAAAAAACGCAGTGATGTTTGGTATCATTATCAAGAAGCTGAAGATCAAAAAGCTAAGTGTTCCTATTGCAAATCTATTTTGTCAATTCGTGGTGGGTCAGTGGGTAACTTAACCCGACATATGAAGCAAATGCATCCAACCATTGCTTTGAAGCGTGTGAAAAATTTGGAGAGTATGAATATGGAGAATCTGGATAACTTGCCCATGCCCAGTACGTCAACAGCTAGCAACCCCGATGATGACCAAGAAGGAATTAACCCGGCAAAACCGAAAAAGCAGAAAATTCAATCTGATCTGACTTTTTTTCTTAGGTCAGAGAAACCCCTACCCATTTCTCAAAGCAAAGTTGTGGACCAGCAGTTGCTGAAAATGGTTGTTAAAGGATACTATCCATTTAGTATTGTTGAAGATCAACACTTTAGAGATTTCGTAAAAATATTATGCCCCAAGTATAATTTGCCATGCAGGAAAACTTTCAGTGAAAGTCTATTGAAGCAGTGCTATGAGAGGGAAAAAAATGCAGTCAGCAAGAAGCTTGAAGCTGCTGAGCATATAGCAATTACCACCGACTCCTGGACTTCAATAAACAACGATAATTTTATGGCTTTCACGGCGCATTTTTTAATTGAAGAAAATGGATCGTTGGTGCTGTCATCTTATTTGCTGGATTGTTTTTCCTACAACGAAAAGCATACTGCGGATAATATAGCTTCTATATTAACAAGAAAATATGGTGAATGGAATATTGAAAATAAAGTAATTTGTGTGGTCAGTGATAATGCGGCTAATATGCTAGCCGCAATTCGCAAAGGTGGATGGAGTGGCCAGAAATGTTTTGCCCATACCCTTAATTTAATGGTGCAAAATGGATTGAAGTCAAAGTCAATCGACGATATTTTAGTTAAAGTTAAAGATATAGTTACTTATTTTAAAAGAAGTTCAAGCTCTCAAGCCAAACTTAGAGAAACTCAAGCGAGAATGAACTTGCCAGAAATTAAATTGAAGCAAGACGTTGTGACTAGATGGAACTCCACATTAGATATGGTGGAAAGGTTTGTCCAGATAAAAGATGCCGTAATCTCAACGTTAGCTGTAGAACACAACGAACTTAATAAATTAAATTTAGAAGAATGGAGTACTTTGGAAAAACTACCGAGTATTTTGAAAATTTTCAAAGACATCACCGAAGAGATGAGCTCAGAAAAAAGTGTGACATTGTCAAAAATATTAATTTTTGTAAGAGCCATTTACCATCATTTGAATCAGCAAACTAGTTCTACACAAAATAATAAGATAGTGAGTGAAATATTGCAGGAATTACAAGGACAGTTTTTTAAAAGATTCGGGGACATAGAAGATAATTCAATAATTGCCGAAGCTACAATTCTTGATCCCAGGTTTAAGAAATTCGGGTTCAAAGAGATTCGAAAATATGAAAATGCCTCGGGCAACTTAAGAAAAAAATTAAGTGCTCTATATACTAATAAGACCGTAGAAGCTGGCGTTTCACTAGCAGCAGAGAGAGCTGCTGAAGTAGAAAAAAAAAACGATAACATATGGAGCGTTTTCGATTCTGAAGTGTCCGAGGTAGTAAATAAACAGAATTGTAGTTCTTTGGCAATTATTGAATTTGACAGATATATAAATGAACCAATAATTCCGAGGAACCAGGATCCATTAAGTTGGTGGCATGAACGGAAATTTGTTTATCCCGCCTTATACAAGTATATGAAAAGACGTTTATGTATTCCAGCCACTTCTGTTCCTTGTGAACGTATCTTTTCTAAAACTGGACAGATAATTACAAAAAAAAGGTCTCAATTAAAATCGAGTAAGCTGACTCAAATGGTTTTTTTGAACAATAATATGTAATTTTGAAATCAAAGAAGTGTTTTTTATTTATAGTTTCATTGTTTAGTTAGACGTACTTTTTTATTATTATTATTTAACTACCTATATAGATATTTTTCATGTGATAACTCATGATTTTCATTTTTTGTTAAAATTTAAATATTTTTTTGCCTTTTTGTTGTAGTGACTTAGTTAATTTTATTACTATAAAAAATCTGTGAACATTTTACACAGGTAGAATACTTTTTTTATTTACTTTTTAATACTGATTTTATTTATTTTATACAATTTTTAGCTTATGTACATATTAATATGTTATATTCATATAATTAAATTAATATGAATAAAAATATTATTTAAAAATTTTAAAAACTAATAAAACATTATTTTCAAATAAAAATTTCACATATTTTGTCTACACCTTATATATAGACCTTACCTACTTAATTGAATATAATAATTAAATTATCTTGGCATTTTTTTGTTTATCGTTTTACCTATATATTTATTAAAATTGAACTAAAAGGTAACTCTGTAAAATTAAACGAATATTCATATAACGCAAAACGCAACGCATGTTTTGTTATTTTATTACAATACAATTTATTCATGTGCATTAGTGCATTGTGCATGTGCAATGTATGCATGAAAAATTTATGAACTAGATGAACTAGATGAACTAGTTCATCGAACTAGTTCGTCACGATGACCGAGAACGAATGAACTAGTTCGTAGGGATGAACTACAAGTCCCATCACTAGTATACTTTTTCAAATCGCTTCTCTTTAAGGAACTGGGACGGTGTTATTAATTAAAGACGTCACTTTTGTTTGATGATAAAAAGTGGGCCAATCCCGGCGGTACTGCAATACCGGGCCGACCCGTGACGGAGGTGGAGCAAGCCCCGAGCCTCTGTCCAGTCCCAAAAACAAGATTAATATACTGGCCCCACATGTGGGGCGTATCAGATATTAAGCTGATAAGAACAGATACTACACTTTGATCTTAGCCAAAAGGCCGAGAAGCGATACGAAATAAAATCAAATTGAACCTCTTAAATAAATAATTTACCCGGAACCAAGTGACTTGTAACATTACGCACCATCTGCTGGGCGCCGCAGTAACTTGGCAGGCGACCGACCCGTCGTACGCGGTTAAAGCATTACGGCTTGTCTCCCCACTTGAAATATCAAACAGAGAATGTAAAAATAATGATTTTATAACAGGTGATAAACTCCGCGCCATCTACCGGACAAAAGCTATGGGCTACACTATGGGTAACCAATTGGACAGGTTCCTGCTACGCGAGATGGGGGCTCCCTGCTTCTACTTGTTTGTGTATAAGTAGTATAATACAACAATCAATACAGTAATTTATTATTAGTACACTTTAATAAATAGGCCAAAAAGAATATAAAAAAGAGAAAAAAAGAGAAACTCAAACCTTAACCTCAAATTAAAATTCCTCGAAAACTCAAAACTAGAAGAACAGAAACAGAAGGAAAGTCTCTGTACAAGTTTTTTGTGCTGTTTACATTTGATTTATATTATTTGATGAGTTAATAAATGCTTATAAGTTTTTTCTTGTATCATGTTTTGGTTTTGAAAAAAATTTGAAAAATAAACTAAAATGGGCAATAAACATCAAAAGACAAAAGAAACATTATTATCGAAAAGCCAAAGAGGAAGGCTGGAGAGCTAGAAGTGCTTTTAAACTGTTGCAAAGTGATGAAAAATGTAATATTTTTGATGGTAATAAATTAAATGTATTGTGGCTCAGGAATAAAAATATGAAATTCATTTTCAAGGTGTGACCATGGCTATAGATTTACGTGTAGCCCCTGGAAGCTGGAGTCAAGTCCTGTCCAAGAAACTCTATCAGTCTCGATCGACCCCTGAAAACACTGCTGAAAAACAAGCGAACATTAAAATAGTCGCTGTCGACTTGCATCCGATGGCTCCCCTTCCAGCAAATAATCGAACATTTCAAAGGAGAAAAAGCCTACCTGGTTGTATGCGATGGTGCACCTGACGGTAATAAAACTTGTGAATATTGGTTAATGATAATTATTAATTTTTATGCACCATGTTCAGGATTCCCCTTCCATTTTTCTGCTCGTGCCACGCTGGAATCCTCTCAATCTGCATACAAATTACCAATACAGATAACCGAGCAGATAACATTTTTCTAACTGCTGAAATGTTTTTCCTTCTAAACTGTTACCGGACTACACAGCATGGATGGTTATTTGCAATCACAGTTGCTATTGGGACCTGTCCATATTGCTTGCAGTGTTATGAGACCCGGAGCCACTTTTACTGCTAAAATATTCCGTTCAGACGATAACGATTTATTGCTAAGCAATCAACTCAGGATTTTGTTTGAATCCGTGGTAATTTGCAAGCCCAGAAGCTCAAGAAATTCAAGCATAGGTAAATGAAATTATTTGTGCATTCAAGATAATTTCTGATTCATGTCATCTGTTAAAAAATGACTGAGATGTAGCTTTTTTATCTCCGTCACTTTTCATCCTAATAAAATTTTTTATCCGCCTTCTGGAAATAAATTTAATCTACTTGTTTTTCTGTGGAGCAATGCCTATACTGCCGTGCTTAATCGAAATACCTACTGTATCTTCTATAAAAATATAAACAAAGAGTAGATTTATTAAATGCCAGATGAACAGTAAAAATTTGCAAAAATGAATAAGTTTTATTTTAAAAAATTAAGATTTAAGAAATTAAAACCAATTAACACATTGCTTGATATTATTGTTCAAAATTGTTCAACTATTTCATTATCATCATTTACAGATCCAATTTCCAAATTTTGCCAAAATTGAATTTTATGAGGTGGAATTAGATGAGACAAGTTGCTTAACAGTGTTTCCTTCCTTTTCTCTGATATTCCTTTGTAAATCTTTTCATCGGAGGCTGTTAATGTGGAAGATTTTAAATGTTTTTTCGCAACGAAATGAACTTGAAGTTCTTCAAGTTCTTCGTCATTTTGAAAATTTTTTTGGTAAAACAAAATGCATATATACTGAAGTTTCAGAATAGTAGGCACTAAGTTCTCGGAAGTGGTCGTGACGTATAAGCGCTCAGTTGGAGCATTCAGTGGCGGACGCAAAATATCAAAATAGGTTCAGACAATAATGAATTTATTGAGAAATATAATTGTAAACTTCCAAATAATATAGCATATAGTAAATAATATAGCATATAGCAAAAATAAAAATAGCAAAGAAAATAGGAAAAAAATAGTACCTTAGTCATCGTCAGAAGAAAAATCGTCGGATGATGGACAACTATCCCGATCACCGTTATCGTTCAAGTTGATAATTAATGGCTCAACCGAAACATCAACTATTGTGTCTAGATCCCACATTCTGTCTTCTTCTTTTGTAGTATGTCGGATGCAGTTTCTCCATGTTTCAGCCGTCACATCTCCTATTGCAGTAGCTAGCAGGCGTTTCACTTCATCCATCTTGAAGGTCACGTTTTGTTTCGCCACTTGGTTTTTTATTTGAGCCCAAATAAGTTCTATAGGATTCAGTTCACAGTGGTAAGGAGGGAGGCGGTGTACAATGATGTTGCACTCGCGAGCCAATTCGTCGACAGCATATCTCTTAAAATGAGGTATTTGTGCCCTTGCGATGTTTAATAGTTGCACTTTTAACATGTTGTCATCAAATGGTATATTTCTTTGAGCCAGCCAGTTAATGATGTCACCTTTTCGCCATGCAGTTGTTGGCGATGGCTCCAATCGTCGACTATGGTAGGAAGCATTGTCCATTACCACGACCGAATTTGGCTCAAGGCTTGGTAAAATTTTTAAAAACCAGCTTTCGAATTTTTCCGCATCCATTTCCTCATGGTAGTCACTAGTTTTCTTCGATTCGAAAAGTAGCAATCCGTTTTCCAAAAAACCCGAATCACTACCTATGTGAGTTATTATGAGCCTCCGCCCCTTGCCCGCTGGCGCTTTTAGTCCTGTGGAAAAACCTTCAAAAAAAGCTTGTCGACGGCTTGTTATTTCCAAATCTTGCCAAATTTTCGAAACAGTATGACCTTGATTCAGCCAAGTTTCGTCTAAGAAATATATTTTCTTCCCTTCACGACGATACTCTCGAATTTTTTGTAAATAATTTCTCCGCCACAAAATTATTTCTTCTCTTTCTATAAGAAGACTTTTTCTCTGCCTTTTCATATGCCTTATGTTCATTTGTCTTAATGTCCGCAATAAGACACGTCGCGATATTTTCGGCATTGCGTCATCCGAATTGATTTCGGCAGCGATTGCTTTTAATGTTGGAATTTCATTTCGGAAAAAGAACGAATGAAATTTTCTCCGAACGGCGTATTTTATGTCATCATCAATGTCAATGCGTTTTCTCCCCCTTGTTTCAATATTTTCAGCTACCTTTTCTGTTCCGCCTTTGGACTCTTTGAAAGTTTTCAAGATTCGGTGTACACTCCTAGTTGACACTTTGGTTAAATCACTACACAAAGCAACTACATCGTTTACCAACATACTTTGATTCCTTTCACGGAGTCCACAATACACGTTGTATATAATAGTTTTTTCTCCTGTAGATAAATTCGTACGACGACGTTTACTTTGGCTGCTCTCGCCTTCCATATTGCTCACAACTTTAAATTTAAACAGTATTTCACTTCGGCACTCAAAGAAGCTTGCTTCTTTCCCGTTTACACCACAGTGAGAACTGAGAAATAAGATTCAGACAGGAAATCTGATGAGCGACCCTTAAAGCAACCAAGCTATCCCCACTAATTATGCACTTTATTGTCGACCGGGTATGGGTTTTTCCGGGATGGTAATTCCGTAAATTTCTTATAGTTAAACTTTTTCTGTATCCTGGAACTCAGTTCATTCCCAAAACAGGAATCATTATTGTATTATTATTTTACCAAATAATTAACTAATAACTAATTATTAACAAATTAGTAAGATATTGATTTTTTCTAGCTTGTATTTCTTAATTACTTCACAGATTGTCTATGAACAATATGAAATATTCAAAATTTTGTTGTTCCCGAGAGTCGAGAATCTTCTTCCCCCGGTAATATTAATTTTTCTTTTCTGACAACCAGAAAACAGAAAGAGAAAAATATACAAGTCCCGATCGACATCCAATAACAGCCCAAAACAAACAACTTTTCTTTTTGTTCAGGTTATTCCACTGCCGCGAATTCTTTTTCATTCATTTTCATGCGTTTTTTAATTTTTGTGATGCTTCAATAATTCAGCAAATATAAACATAAAAATAAAATATTAAGGATTTAAAGGAGCGATAAATGTTATATTGCAGCCCCTCACGAAAATAGCATGAACGATACGCCACTGAATACGGAGCTGCCTTGGACGGACTGGCAGCATGCTCGATATATATCCATCTTACTTTACCTTACTGCAAGTTGGACCTGCTTATCCTTTGTACTTGTTGACACTGCTGTAATGTTGCCATATATTATATTTTAAGGGACCGAACCTCATTGAAATTCTACATCTTTTGCTATTAAATATCGATGTTGTGAAATTATTATAGCAGAAAAATTACTCAACAAATAAAACACAGTATTTTTTATCCTACAACCATTTACCTGCATGTGAATGATAAAAATACAAAATGATAAAACACCAAGAATTAAAAGCTGGCAACAATGTGTTTACTTTAAGTCCGTAATATTTCTAAGAACTTAGTGCCTACTATTCTGAAACTTCAGTATAGCCTATTTTTGCTACTATAGTGCAAATATCTTTCAGTAATGGCCTTTGGCACCCATTCTCACTGTTCACTTTCTTCAACTGATATAATGACGCAAGGTCGGGCCAATTTTTGAAATCTCGTAGGTTCATTTCCTTGCATTCAATTTTTCTTTTGTTGCAGGATTTTACTACTTCTATAAAATCGGTAAAATCGTAAATTTTAGGATTTTGGTGGAGTCCTTCCTCTATTTGTCTATGTAAATTATCAGCGGACATAAATGGGTTCATGCGGATTTATTTACTTGGACCGTTCAAGAACCGTCCCAGGATTGCGCAGAACTAGTTGCGCAATCGTGCAGTCTTGAAAACCATTCTCGGACTATTTTCGAATTATCCTGGAACTGTTCCCGCATCCTAAAACCCGAACAGGCCAGAATCATGGTCTTCGTAAATTTGAATTCTTAAGAAGAAGAAGTTAGATTGACGTAACCCAACAATACTTTGATTACTTTTACTTTGTATTATAAAAAAAAATAGATTGTTCTATTACTTCTATTCTGTTCTGTGCCTTTGTTGTGAATTAATTGTGCAATTGTGACAAAATGAGCGAATTAAATGAATTCATTATATTCGAAGCCCAACCTGGGTGTAGTTATGCCTCTCAGGAGCAATTAGATTTGGAGAGTTTTTTCAACAAGGCGAGAACTTTAAAACTCTTGGAACTATACAAAGAATACAAAAAAAAATTGGGCTCATATGAAGTGAAGTCAATGAAAAAGTTATGGGAGCTAGTTGCAAGTGATTTGTCTAATCAATATAGGCTTACCATCAGTGCAAGCAAATGCGAGAACAAATTTAAAGTACTGGAAAGAAACTACAAGAAGGTTGTAGACAACAACAAACAAACTGGCAGGGGAAGAAAATTTTCGAATTTGAAAATGAATTTAATGAGATTTTTGAAAAGAAAAGAAATATTAGGCCAGCTGTGGTTTTGGACACAAGTTCTATAACCACAATGGCTTGTGAGGAAGATACAGCAGTGATTCACGAACAACCTGTTCAAGCTACACAATCGACTTTGAACACCCTTGAAGAGGATGATGCGGGCATTTCAATTGAAATCGTAGAAGAAAACCCTCAGCCCAAAAACAACTCACAAAAAAAAAGGGAAAACAAGGGTTCACACGCCGGCATATAAAAAGCGTAATGATTATACTTTTAGACATCAAAAATGATTTGAAAATGTTTCATAAAAGAAGAGACAAAAGAGAGGAAGAAAAATTAGAAATAAGTAGAAGGAAGCTGGCTTGCAGTGAAGAAAAAAATAAACTGCTGCGCCAGTATATGGAGTTTCTAATTTCAAAAAAATAAGGGACAAATGTGTGGAGTGAAAGGGAGAACATTATTTTTTTATTTTATGTTTTTAATTTTAGTTTTAAGTTTTTTTTTTACCTGAGTTGAGTCAATTTATTTTTTATCCTTATAGACCCCTGCAATAATAATTTTGTACTTGGTTTATTAATTTTTTATTGTTTTCAATTTTAGTTTATTAAGTTTTTTTTACCTGATGTTACCTGAAGTTACCTGATTATTACATCAGGTAACTTCAGGTAACATTTACCTGAACATTTACCTTTCAGGTAACAGAACTAGGTATATTTACCTAGTTCTTTTTTTATTATTTTAGTGTAAGTTTATTTTTGTTGTCTGATGTCACCGAATTTATATCTCATCATTAATAATAAATTTATACATACAAAGTTTATCATTATTTTATTTTTTCAATTTCAGTTTATTTAAGGGTTTTTTTTTTAACCGATGTGACTCAATCTATTTTTTAATAATAATAATAATAATAATAATAATAGTTTATTTTCTTTAAGACATGTATAACATGTATAGAATTCGTCAATATGTAAATGGGTTAAAAATCTAAAAAACTAAGAACTAAGAACTAAGAGTAATACAACACGAGGTACACACAATAATTACAAACTAAAATGCATTGATACAGACATCAACGCCGCAAAAATTCATCAATAGAGTAAAACCCGTTTTGCAGTAAGTATCTCCTCAATTTTACCTTGAAACAATTTAAACTAGTACATGATCTAATATAAGCAGGTAATCCATTAAACAGTCTCTGTCTATTGACAATGGGTGATTTATACATAGTATTATGTCTCGAAAATGGCACCCGCAGATCATTACGATACCTCGTATTCATGTCATGAAACTGTCCATTTGTCTTAAATGAACTAAAATTACAAAAGACAAAAACACACACCTCAAAAATATACAAACAAGGCAGAGTTAAAATTTCAAACCTTTTAAAGAGACCCCGACAACTAGTGCCACGGGAGACCCCAGCAATACAGCGAATCAATTTCTTCTGTGAAACAAATACATCACCGCAGCCAACAGACATTCCCCAGAAGCATATACCGTATCTCAAACGGGACTCAGCATTAGCAAAATAGAGCATCTTCATCTGACCCTCTGCTAGAACTGATCTTAAATTTCTCAGCAAGTAATAGACGGAGCTCATTTTCATTGTGATCATCTTACAATGCTTCACCCAGTCAAGACACTCATCAATATATAAACCCAAAAATTTCACATCAGACACATTCTGTATATTATCCCCGTTAAAATTTATCTCAACAACCCCCACTCGTTTTTGTCTATTATGAAAACGAATTGCCTGGGTCTTATCTGAATTTAGGTAAAGAGAATTCCTACAAAACCAGCTGAACAGTTTATGTGAAACCTCATTGCATCTTCTCTGCAAGGGCATATTCAAGCCTTCAGAAACCAGTACAGACGTATCATCCGCATATAACGTGATAGGAACTGACAAATCCACAGAAGCAATATCATTAAAATACAAGATAAATAACATTGGACCCATTACAGATCCCTGAGGAACACCCATATCAATTCCAACACAATCAGAATCAAATGTACCCGTCGAACCATCAGGCGCACTTCCAGACACACTGACGTACTGGCGACGTCTATTTAGATAAGAGGCTATCCAATTCAATGCCACTCCCTGAACACCAATATTATCAAGTTTACTCAGCAGAATACTGTGATCGACACAGTCGAAAGCCCTGCTGAGATCACAGAAGATACCAACAGGGCATGCACCCACGTCTATTAGATTAGTTAGGTCTTCGTAAAAGCAGCTAATCGCACTACTTGTGGATTTGGTTGGCTGAAATCCATGCTGGTTAGGTACAATTATTATATTATTTGACTCCAAGTAATCGGTAAGTCTCGCTACATAAGCACATTCGAATATCTTAGAAAACACTGAGGGAACAGTTATTGGACGATAATTACTGATCAGGTTACGATTCCCTTTCTTAAAAACTGGGACAACTCTTCCAGTCTTCAGGTAATCCGGAAATTCACCATTCGAAAATGATAAATTAACGAGGTATGTTAGAGGTGAAAGTATGCAAGGAAAAACTTTCTTTAGTAAAAAAGCAGGTATTCCATCGAAACCACAAGAGTTTTTATTTTTTAATTTACTCGTCAATAAACTCTCTAGTTCTGACTGTACAAAGGGACACAGCAAAAGAATTTCCTGCGATGGTACACTGGGACAGTCAACATCATCATTACCTGTGGGATATTTGGGAATGGACGGAATATTTGAAACAATATCAAGCGGAGCAGCTTTAAAAAACTGATTGAAGGCATTTGCTACATCTACAGGATTCTGGATATTATTACCATTCATTAACAGGGTTATTTTATCCCTCACACTTCCACCATTTCCATTAAAATCTGAAACAATTTTCCATGAACTCTTGGTGGGATTATCAGAAGACTTAATTAAATTCTGATAGTAATCCCTCCGTGTCGAATTTAAAAGCTTCGAATGGAGTTTATTTCGCTCTTTATAATAGCCACGTAGTTCAGCATATCTTCTCGACAATGCATGCAGATCTCTTAAATTAGCACTCGATCGTCTTACATCAGCATTCATCCATTTTGGGATATTTCTTATCGACTTCTTTTTCACAACTATGGGAAAATTGATATTAAAATGAAAATTAAAAATGTTAATAAAAGTATTGAAAGCCAAATTTAAATCCAAAATTCCGTATATCTGATTCCAGTCTTCAGCTAGAAGGTCAGTGATAAAATTATCTATTAGTCTGTCTGTATAGCGTCTCGCCCGCAAAAAGCCCGATAAGGCGCTCGCTCTGCAGTCCAGTTCAACAAGCACCGTGCGGTGATCCGATACAGTGTTGTCAAAGACACACAATAATCCCTGGTTAGGGAAATTTACAAAGATATTGTCAATAATTGTGGCAGTGACTCCCGTGACCCTAGTTGGCCACCTCACAAGATTATTATGAACATTAAAATTTGACAGAATAGTCAATAACCTACGGTGATCATCACTGAAAACACCAGTATCCACATTAAAATCCCCACACACAATAAGTTTAGTATCGGGTCTATAGATCTGATCCAACACACCCTCCAGATTTTCAAGAAAAACTCCCACATTACCCGAGGGAGAGCGATAACAATTCAAAACAAAAAACAATTATTAAGCCTATCGTTAAATGATGAACAGCAAAATTCAGAATGCTTACTAATACAAAATTTCTTAACATCTACACTATCATTACTGCCAGTATATTTCACATACACAGTATAAATACACTTTAAGATAATTTTATGCATGGCTATTATTTATAGCTTTTTATTTGCCTACATTTTTTCCAGCTAATATTCAATTTTCGGAGCAAAAAAGTAAAATAACATGCTTGGAAAGTTTTTAATTGACTATTTAATGATAAATAAAGCTTCCTTAATGTTTATATTATGGAGTAACATAAATTTGCATCTATTATTTTATATAAAATAATTTTTATTTACTAAAGTAATTTTTTCCTATAATTATTGCAAGTTTACTTAAAAGTTACTTAAGTTTAACAAGTAAAAATGAGGAATTATAATTGATGCACATATTGTGTAACACACAACATGCCCAAATGAAGTTGCATATAAAATCAATATTTTTTGATTTTATGTGATAAAGTTGCCTGAATCTCTGCTTAAGAAGTCCTATAGTGTGTTCAATAACAACTCTGCAATGACTTAACTTTTTGTTGTAGTTTTTCTGTACATTGCTTAGGTTGCCCAGGTCCTTATATGGTGTCAAGAGGTTTCTTAAGCATGGATAGGCGCTATCTCCTAAGATAAAAAAATCCTGACATTTTTCTCGCAAGTGCTAAATCTATTTTAGTTGCATTGTTGAGCTCGAATTCGAACAACAATGCCATATTGAAAAATTTTGTTGAAATCAGAGCATAGGTAAACTTTGAATGCCTGTAATTCTGTTTCTTGTTTCTGATAATAAAAAAATTAATAAAAAGCAAACACTATCGTGATGGTTATGTGTTAAATTTTAGAAAAAGGACACCCTATATCTCGATAACGAAGCCGAGGAAACAATTTTTATGTCTGAATTTTTAAGAACTGAGGAAATGAGTTAATTATGCTTGGCATATAAAAAAGATTCGCTCAAGGGCAACAAAACTGTTATTCCTGATATAAGATTTTTCTGGCTAGCAGGGAATAAAAAAGTATTTGTTTTATACCTTTATTAAAAACTCATAAAAAGTAATACATTTTAAACTTAACCTAACTACCTCTATAGTCAAGTTATAAATAATTTATTACTGAAAAAGAAAAACACTTTCCAAACATTTTGTTAATGCTTACAATTCCAAACAAAACAAAGAGGTTCTTTTATTTAAACTAAAGAACAATAATTATCTTTTGATTTAAAATTTAGATACTACATAGTTATAGTTCTACCAGGTAACAATTTCATTTTTAAATATTTCAGAATTTACATTAAAATAACTAGGATTCAACAAATATCAGTCCTGTTTGGAAAATTTACCATAACAAAAACATTACCAAAGACTTATTATATGTTAATTCTAGGAAAAGAGTAACATGATAAGAATTGAATTTTCACTAAGGTGTTAGTCAACATGAAAAGTTAAACCCTCCAACTATTTTTTGACTAATTAATTATAATGTGCAGGATAGTTTTTATAGTGGATTGTCTTGGAGTCACATAAAAGTAACACTACAATGACTCACCTATATTTGACAGGTTACTACATTAAATCCTCATAGGACATGAAGAGATCAATTGAATTAAAGCTGAATATATTAAACCATCATTGTATTTTTTATTGCTTTTAAACAGAGATCCCTCTGAAATTTATGGAGAAGTCTTTGATATGCATTTTGTTAATTTCCAGGTAAACCAATTAACAGAGTAAACACAATGAAACAGTCAACAAAAAACTCCTACCACTGGAGATTCATATTGGTACGCAATCTTAAAAAACAAGATACCAATTAACCACAGAAGTTATACGCACAGAAATATTAGTTAATACTTCCATTTCGTACCCCGTAGGTACTTCAATTTCTTTCACATATAACTTCTGTGAATGCCAGATCAACTTCGCATCAGTGTTATCGATATTTATGCCAAGGGATAGAAGGTAAGCTCTGCGTGCGTCTGCGAGAAGAGTAGATTAAGTTGGGAATTCATGCCCACGTTCACCACTCGAATAACTTTGGCATCAATACTGTTGGGTTCCTTTCTGACAACCGCTAAGCCGTACACCCTCATCAGCTGCTCATGAGCTTTCGCGAGACCATTCGGTAGAGCCAGACGGACATGACACATCACATCTATGTGGATGTATTTCTCAACTGCTTGTTTTCCTGAACTGGTGGTTATCTGTCAAAGAATATTTATTAATACTATTTTTCTGTGAACAAGAATAAAAATAAGAACAATAACTGACAAGACTAGTAACTAGACTATATGATATATGAATAATCTGCTCTTCTGGATTATGAATAAATATAGTATAATATGATACAATAAATGTATGATATTCTATAGCATGACAGCTAGTACCAGCATCAGTCACATAATGGTATATTACGTAGCAAGAGTTGTAAATGACATTTTATGCACGAGCGGAAAAAGTTAAACACGTGCTGCTTGAAGTGAGCGTGCATAATTTTGCGAGTGCATTATTGTTTTACAACTCGAGTTACTGTACTATACTTTATCTACTCTCACTAGCAGAGGAACAAATTATTTTATGATGCACGAAATTTTAATATTTGTATAGACAGACGAATTTTATTTACGTAGGTATCTTCAAACATTTAATATGATTAATCGTAACATTATGACAATTTGGTATCATCAAGAGTATGCACAAGAGTCCCTAAGCCGAAGAAAAAGAAGAACTTTTTTTACATTTTCAAATGTCAACTCATAAAAATATTTTCGAAGAAATTCTTTTCAAAAAATTTGATAAATTTCAATAACTATGACGTGATTTAATAAATATTTGCAAGTTGTTTTGTAATTGACAATAATTTACATATTAGGAAATAGAAGATGACTATTGTAGTTACTATAGAAAAAAAAGTAAATTAAATAACATCTACCTTCTCCATTTTCTCCTCCCTCTGTGGCCTATCAGCACGGAATACTTGAGCCTGACCGAGTGTCTCGTCTTTGGTCATGATGGTGAAACGCATACCCTCCCGAACAGCGCGCACCTCCAAACCGAGACCGTCAGGATGGCTGTCAGACCATAGGTGGTTACCGGTTGATAGGGGAGAGTCGGGCTCAAAGGTGAGACGCTTGGCGTAACCCATGCCAATGGAGAGAAGACGCAACGCTCGTCCTCCAAAAAGATGCTGTCGGCGATGGTTCGGGCGGATACGGTAATGGAAACCAGGAATGATCCGTGGGTCCACGTAAGTTCCTGTGAATTTTTTTTTAGAAATAGTGTTTCAATGTTTGTAAACTGAGCAGTGTTTGAAATATATTAGGGAGTTCTTATCAGTTTTATATTGTGAATGGAGAAGTTGTAGTAATGTTTTTTTTTTATTCTCTGGTACTTTAAATTACTAACAGCCAATATTATAAAGGCTCATTAGGCTAACGGGCAGATTTCTGTGCTCGTTTTTGAAGCTAATATCGACCTCGAATGACTTTTATTAACATTTTTGTAATTACTTTCATGTCAAGAATGGATAAATTAAAAAAATATCCACTTAGACTCAATACCTTCTTCAGAAATGGCCACAGAAATCTGCCCGTTAACTCAATGAGCCTTTATAATACCCGCTGTTAGTTGCTATAGTTGACTATTTTTTATTCGATATGTAAATTATGAAACACCAATCAATTAGGAAAACTGGACAAAAATCGATAAACCCACACATTGCTTCTTTATTATTAGTTTTCCTTCACTATAAATAACCTATCTATAACCATAACCTTACTTAAAACATTAAATATGGTTGCTGTAGGGCTTGCATAACATAAAAATAATTATAATGACATTGAGTTTTATCATATATTCTCATTTTAACTTTTTTGAGAAGAGGTAGTTCAAATATAAAAAAAGGAATTAGAAGAAATCTAGATAGAGGAGAAATTAAAAAAAAGTAGGTTCTCATTTACAGAGAGGGAGGACCCTTATCAGGGTAGAATCGAAAAGTGTGAGGATCTTAAAACAGTGGTAGACGCCAGCGAAATGCAGTTTGCTTAAGAGCAAGTGATGAGTATAATTTGCACCCTGAAGATAATTAATCAGACCGTCATATGTCAGTATATGCGCCTTTTTAATCCTCAATGGATGCAGGCCTGTCCTTTGACCTTTAAGAGACAATTAAGGTTTGGTTAAACAGTAAGGGCGGAAACCCTCATAAAAATTCAAGAAATATTATATTTTGTATTTTGTACTTGATAACTCTTAAATCTTTGACTAGTCTTTCTCTTTTAAATCAATTTAAAGGTCAGTCATATAATATGCGTCTCTATCATGATAGAGACGCATATTTTCATGAATTAGTGTCGCGAACATTTGAGAATAAGCAGTGTCACTACAGTTGAAAACAAAGCATAAAATTAATTTTACTCACCCACAACAGGCATTTCATAGTTTTCCAAACCAGTCATCGTATACTTGGTGGGCACATCATTGATCTCGTCTCCTCTTACAGTCACTCTTCTATGGGAGGTCTGAATGCCCGGTACCAGCGTGTACCGTTGTCTCCTAATAACCACTCTGGTAATCTTCATAACGTCAGCTACAGCTTTACCTTTGCTCTTGACGGCAACAGCAATGCCAGCCAGGGGCGTCGCCTTAGCGACCAGCGTCTCATAGAACTCCACTTTGCCAGTGAACCTAACATTGGCTCGTTTTTCAATACCTAAATTACTGAAGGAATTACTAACCTCAATTTGAGGGCACTGAAAGAATGAGCATCATAAGTAAGGAGGCATCGGTATTATGCTAAACGTTGCACTCAGAGAACTTACGACACATCATCTGGGATCACAAGATCTGAGATAACTCCTCGACAGCTTATCGGTCTGGATACTTCTAGCAATAATAACACATGGTTCGAGCATGACACGATAGAATGGAAATGATTTATATAGCACACTCAAATGACACAACCAACAACTGTGACAGGATTGACTCTAGTTTGACAGCTGAGCTGTTGTTAATTGAATCCGACCTTCGAGTAACCTTGCAGGTTTGCTGTGAAGTCAATTCTATCACCCCACTCTTCTACATTTAGAACAAATAACTGAACAGATGCTTACCTCTATGCTTAGTATTTCTACAATTCCCTGGGCTTCTTTATTGGCATCGAATATTGTGAACTTGTCTCCCACAGACACTAATTCTAGCTCAAATGCATATCCGTTCTGCCTGTAATAATCAATAAAATGTTACAACACTGAAATTAAATATCACATTAACATAATTAAAGCCACTACATTAAAAAATTGCTAAAAAATGCATGGCAACAAATTTTGGTGGCACGAAAATAAAATGGCTTCATCAGATTTAAGAGGTGGATGATTTCATTTAAGAATTTACTAACCAAAGCAGCATTAAACACGTTTTTCAGTTAATAATTTTTCTACTTTTTCTCTTACAATAATGAAACTCTTTGGACTTGAACGAACTGAGATGCCTACGACTTAATAATAACAGTAGTAGGTACTGGAAACTGTTATTCAGAAAAGTTGTTTTCTAGGAGGGGAACTAGAACTTAATCAAAGAATTGAGATAAGTACCGAAAGAGCTGGGAATTCACCCTCAGTACCATTAAAATAATAACACCTAACTCACTCACCCTAACTAACTGAATCAATGACTACTACTCCAAAAAAATCCTTACCTGTTATCGCTCCAGAAGCACAGCGGACCACGACAGGACTCGCCCTCCGGTTCTTTGAATGTCAGCCTTCTAGCATATCCCCGGCCAATCGATTGCAGCACGAGTGCACGATTGTCAAACAATGCGGGAAGAGAAGTGGAAGTATGCTTGGGGCCAGCAGGAGGTAGTGGACGTACTCGGTACTTAAAACCGGGCACTATGCGCGGGTCTATGTAAGTTCCAACCGCTGGGATCTGATGGGGTTCTAGGGCACAGATGGTATAACAAGCCGGGAAGTCTCCAATACTTGCACCATCTAGAGTTACAGAGGAGAGCTCTTGTGATGGAAGTTGTGGTTTCTGGTAGAAACGTTCCTGGAAATTATATTGACATCAGATGATATGGAAGATCTTGTAGCTTTTAAAACGTTACATTTTCTATAGACAGGTATTTTAATTATTATTGACAGTCTATAAAGGGTAATCACTGGTAATAAGTTAACCATCACTGGTAAAGCGCTATCAGCAAATATTTAATGAGTAATTTGAAGGTTTTTATTGGTGGTACTGGTAGTGGTACTTTTATAGACCCTTCATTAAATCAACAAGCAATTCTGATACGAATATGATAATTATAATTCCTGTAAGTGCTCTAATGTGATTGGATGATTGTTCTTATCTAGTTTATAATCATTTTAATAGCTTTTGTTCCTCTACTCTAGGGGAAAACTTCCTGGCAGAATAGAGAATAGGCATAGGAAATGAAGATAAATGAGAATCATTACATTTAATACCTACTGAATTTAAATAATTGAAAAAAAATGTTTCCACAACTAATTTCATAATTATTTTTTTTAAGAAAACCACTATATCTTTCTCTGCTTCAGCCATTTAAGGATTTATCCTATCAGAATCAAGCAGATTCAGAGCTATCACAAGACAATTCTCTAGGACGTATATTGAGAACTCCCAAAAAGGTTGAAACAGATCAATGAAATAACCAATTTGCAATAAATGACTTACAATAAGCTCTAATGAATTCTTTCGTAAAACTTGCAAAGATGCGCCGATATCACTTGCAATGAAACTAAAGTCACAATTTTGGGAGAGCATTTCGATTTCGATGTTGATGATAATGGCCTTGCGATACGACTGAAAGTTCAATTGTTTATGGATAGTATGAAAATTGCTCTCAGTTTTACGTAAGTAAATGCGACTAAGATAAGTTAAATTTAGCAGGAGTTTAGCAATATGAACTATTTTTACTTGACTTTGTCGGCCAAGGTAAATTCTTGGCAAAGTGTTTGGTTCTAATTATTGAAAAATTATGCACTTCAACTCTTTTTTGTTTTTTACAATTATTATGAATTTATAGTGTGTTCCCGAACCTACAAGTGAAATGACTTCTAACAGATGAAAAGTTCTTGATTTGCATTTTCATTTTTTTGGAATCCAGCATAGCCCGTCGCAGAAAAAATAAATTTTTTTGGATTTGTGAAATAGGTACCTGATATTGAAGAAATGAAAAATCAATTAAATGTGTCAAAATCAATCAATTAAACAACTTTTTAAAAGAACTTATGTACTACTTGGTGCATAAAAGGCATTCTACTCCACAGAAAAAAGAGTTTTTTGAAAATTTCCAAGGCATAATTTTTTTTCAAAACTTAAATTATTATGTTAGAAATTAGTCTCTAACGAATCAGAGCTGAACTGCAGAAAATTGAAATTCAAATCGAGAATTTTTTCTTTTATAACAGTCGTTTCACTTCTCGGGGGCCCATGTGAAACATAAAATATGTCATATGTAGGAGCGAGAATTAGCTAGCGAGCTTTCATTCCCTCACATGAAAAATTAAATTCTAACTTTTACAATAATATGACAGCTAAATGTTTAATAAAATTAAATAGTGTCATCACAACTGGAAATTTACATAAATTTCAAGTACTTAACACCAACTGTTTATAACAGTCATTCTAGATTTCTCAGTGCAATATTTTCTTTTTGCACATGCAATTTAGCAGGACTAGATGTCTGCAGGAACAAATAAATGGTCTAGTACCTAGGTAATTCATAATTAATTTGTTATATTTACTGAGGAAAACAGTTACATAATATAGGCCATCTCGAATCCGTCGAGATATACAAGATATCTGTGACCGTTCCTGAAATATCCTGAAAAACCTGAAAAATCGAGATTTCTTATTTTTTCTACATCTTTTTTATTATTGGAGATTATTAAATAGTTTTTTGAGGGCTTACATAAGTCGGCAAGAGCTACCCATCTGACATTTCAAAAATTTTCAAAGCCGACTAGATCCCAGAATTTTCATAGTCAACTTTCGTTTTTCTTATGGCCACCATATTGTTTTTTTATGTTGTCCGGTATAAAAAAATCATAAAAACAAAAAATTGTTAAACTTCAAAAAATAAATTAAATTTTTTTCATTCTTCTCTTTTCTTTACAAAAAAGACAACTTTTTAGACCGAATTTATATGTAAGCCTACGAAAAATCATTTATTAATTTCCAATAATAAGAAAGATATGGCAAAAATAAGAAATCTCGATTTTCAGTTTTTTCAGGATATTTCAGGATATTGATCGAGATGGCCACAAAACTGCGCATCTTTTCTCTAATTTAACCGATCCTGTATCTCTTAGCGTTCAGGAGATAGCAATATAGAGAAGGATATATGGTGCACCCTGTAAGATAAGTAATGACATATGTATGACACATAAATGATAAGTCATTAGTATTTGTTGTATTACGATAATTATATTGATGGAAAAAAGATATTATAGGTGTTCTTTTTCTTGACTTTCAAATGGATTTTGAAACAATAGACTAATAGACATGCAGACTTATTAGTAAAGAAATGAAAAAGATAGGAATAACAACAACAGACGATGCATTGGCTTGGATGAGAAATTACCAAAGTAGGTAGCAGATACCACAGAACAAGATATGAAGGTGGATTACGGAAGGGAAAAAATGACCAGAGAGTGCTTCAAAAACACATTGGCAGTGACTGGATCATTGTTGTTTGTAATTTAAATTTATATAAATTTTATGATAAAATTCATAGATACAGTGAAAAAATGTTAAATACAAAAGTTTGCAATACAGGACGAGTCATTGATATGGGAAAGCTCGAATACACCTATACCTCAGTCGACCAACAGATATAGTAATAAAACTGCGCAACAAACTTTTAAGGTCCAAGTAGTCACATCTGTAGGCAGATAGTGCCTTATTTGTTGGTTACCTGGTTCCGGTAAACCAATGAGAAGGACATTCTGAGGTTTGTGTATATAATTCTTGTGTATAAGGTCTGCCTACCTGGATTGTAAACTTACCGCGCACTTTTATTACTATATCTTTTGGCCGACTGAGGTATAGTACTCTGTTATAGATATCGAACTGAACCAAAAATTGATTCAAACGGGAGGCCAAAATGCAGTTTGTAAAATTATTTTCAGGTATACAGGTTGACCCAATATCGCTGCAATGCATGGCAACACATTTACAACACAACAGGTTAAGCTCTGAAAATCACTCATATCTCACTCATAATACCTCATTCGAAAGTTCTTGTTAGAAGTTTCTTTTCAAAAGTTGTCACTTTCATAAACATTCGCGCAAATATTCCTGATATATGACATGATATAATCCTCACTCAAGTCATCCTGCAAATGTCAAGTCTTATATTTTAATAGATGTTGTGAATATGAAAAATCGTTATTGATCTCCCTTTTCTCCCCTCCTTTACCCCATCCATAAAATATTTTACTCAAGAAAGGTGAAAAAAGAAATTTTTCTTAAGAAGAGTATTTTGGTACTTGGGAGCATTTTCATAATTCTATCCATTCATAACAGTTTGGGTAAACATTGCATAAATGAGTGTGTTAGCTATAATAATGAAACTATTCAAAATAATGCAGCTGGATGATTTACGAAAACTTCCGCAATTTAATATATTTTATAAAAAAAATGTTATTTATTTAAAATAATAATAATAATAATCCGCCAAAAAGATCATTTTCACAATAAGGTAGGTATCGATTATTTATTAAAACAACTAAGCTCTTTCAAACAGCTTTTTTGGTCAACTAAAGGTTAAAGAACCCAGGCTCTAACTTGAAATAAATTATTAATATAAGTTCCTAGCTAAAAATAGAATGGATATTATTGCCAAAGAACAAATTTGTAAACATGTGTAAGGCCATTATCAACTAAAACAAAACAGTTTAAATTATTCTTAAATATCTAGTTAAAACATGGATGGTAAAATGTGCAAGTGTGGAATTTGCATTTTATGTAATGATGATAATTGATAAACACAGGAAATTAACACTGTTACAAATTTGTTGTTAATTTCTAAAGTGAACATCAGATCCTCTCCAGGTCAGATGCTTTTCTACAACCAGATCCTCTAAAATAAAAGTGGTAAAGTGTAAAGTTCAACTTTCTCTTCTGTGTTGTAACATGATACTTATTACTTTATAATTTTCTTATAAGAAATAAAAAAGAAATTTTGAATTTAGAGGGATTGTCACACTTACACTTACAACTTTTGTTTCTAGTCATAGTTTTGTTGTAAAACCCATTTGTTGTAGAGGTATTTCCGAGGGTATTTCTAAGGAGAATTACAAATAATTTTCCTTGGTATTTCCCTCGTTGGTATGTACAATTTAGAAATGAACAATATAACTGTATTATAACAATATAATATAATTATGAACTCTGTCCCAATATAAAAATAAAGCGATTTAATTTGCCAGATGGCGATATAGTGATACTTACATGTTCTGTTATTTCCGAATCGCTTTCATATCCAACAAATGATGGGCTTGAAATTGTGTCGATTTCATTCTTAACGGAAAAGTTCTTTGCAGTCTAAAAGAAAATAATCATTAAGTCAATGGTCATTAGTATTTAATGAATAATAAGATTTTAATAATGAAGTATTTAATGAATAATAAGATTTTTCTTTCTACAAGATGATCAGTAACTTCTGCACTCCGAGTACAGAGCCCACTAAAATTATGGATAATCTACAAAACCAAAAAAATTAAATAAATAAATCCGATTATTAGTTTTCGAGTTATAGAGTTTCCCTCATCCAAGTTTGAAGCTAATTATTTTAATAACCACAATTAAAATTAGTGAATAATTCAGTCGACTATAGTCTCTGGATCAAATATTATACCGAGTGACAAGTTTCAAAGCAGAACATAGGCGAATAGCATGGGAAATCACATATTCGCAGTTTATTTCTCACCACTTTTATCTACAAGAATTGTAATGGTGTCTATCGAAAGAGAATTATTTTCTGAGCATGCTGATACCAAAATACCTACTAATTAACAGTTTTCTATCATGACAGAATATTTTAAACATTTTCAAAATTAAAAGATGAGCAGCCATGACATGCTAAATTCGGATAACTTTTTCACTGTCAAAGCAAATATTTTCAATTATTTACCTAATTTATTTTAATTCTGATTGAACATCATTAAAAAATTACGAAAATCCTCATTTACCATCATTTTGTTGTATCAAAAAATGACTATGAAAAATAAACATGTAATATAATTGAACTAAAACAATAACTACAACAAATATTCAAATAGTTCTTCATTTTGAAATTAATATTCCCACCCTTTTATAAATTGCGCTTCGAACTTAACGAGTGCACATTCGGCAATGACTAGCTCTGTAAATTTTGTTTTTAGGGTAATCCCAAGATCCGAAGAAAAGTCACAATAAGGATAAGGGGCTAAATCGGGAGATCTGGCCAGCCAGTTAATAGTACCACGGCGATTAACACGCGTCCCGCATTAGAATAGCCATTATTATTACTCATTGACAGTCCTTTCAGGGAAACGTGTATTGGTAATTAGAAATTATTGTTTTGACAGTAACAAAATTATTCAAACTAGGCATGTCATGGCCGCTCACACTATTAATTTTGAAAATGTTTAAGTTATCCTGTCATCATAAAGAACCTGTTAATTATTAAGTATTTGGTTTTAGCATGCTCAGAAAACAATTCTCTTTCGATAGACACCATTGCCATTCTTGTAGATAAAAGTGGTGAGAAATAAACTGCAAATATGTGATTTCCCATGCTATTCGCCTATGTTCTGCTTTGAAACTTGTCACACGGTATGTATGATTCAATTGTTTTTCCAGAAAACCTCTATTACAGAAGGAATTGAAAATGTTGAAAATTGATAGCATACCTAAATCTGAAAGATATCTGAAGTCTGGCAATCGTGCCCTATTATATACATATAATAAAATAATTTACCATTTTTATAAAAATAAAAGTGGCAACACTTCATCGTACATGTAAGTACCGGTTTATTTTTACAAAAATGGTCATATCTTTGGGAAAAAAGAACTTAGAGCTTACAGCACTGCAGTAAAAAAATTTACCATTCTTAAAAAGTGAAGTTTATCACAGCATGCTCCGAGTGCGCGAGTAACTGATCCTTCTGTATATTAGGTCCCAAATCAAAATCGTAATTATTATATGACATAATAATTCCTATTTTAATTTTTTGATTTGTTTTAGTTTTTCACAATAAATATGTGTCAGAAGTGAGAGTTTTTGTGTGTAAATTTAAATTGGTAGCTAAGTTTATGCTTAAAGAAATCTTGAAATTAAAAATACAAAAAATATTAATAAACTTACAAAATATTGTTGCGAAGGTGTCGAGGGAGCAAGGATCATTTCCTCAGTTTCGCTCTCTCGACAAGAGGATGACGAGAGGCCCCTTCTGCCCTGCCAGGCCCTCTGCATGGCTTCCAACTTTGCCTCTTCTTCAGCACTCATATGGGACAGCATTTTGCCTGGAATATATGATTAGTATTACTATTATGTCTTACTCATACAGCTACTTAAAAATACTTCCAAATAATATGCAATATAGTATTGATGAGTATTGAAGATATGTCCATATCTTAGTAATATTAGTCAGTAATATTATCCAACATTGAAAGCATTAAAAAGTGACTACTGTCTCTTTTTTGCCTAGGGATATGTCTGAATAACTCATTTTTGCTTGTAGCAGAACATTATTCATTCCTCTGTTCTGTCAATTCAAATGGTAGATTTTAGATCCCTTTTGAAAACAAATTTGACATACCCACCCCCCCTTCATATTTTATCCGGCTATTGATAAATTTAAAATGTGACAGGCAAGGACTTGATTCTTTTCGAAAGTAAGTTGGTAAGTAAGCAAAAAATTGTTCCATCTTTTGCTCTACTGATTGCTTACAATAGTTACCAAATTTTGAATAAATAAAATTATAGCATATTTATAATTATTTAATTATTTATAAAGAATAATGTTATTGTAAGCAAAACAGTAGCTACCTCTTTGAGTGCTACTGTCAAGCAGCACTCAATGAGGTAGCTAAAAACAATAACTTGACTCTGGTCAGTGGTCTGGATTCCAGGTCACTCCGGCCTTGGAGAGAACGAAATAGCCGACTCTCTGGCTAGAAGAGCAACTGAATCCAAGTTTACAGGACCAGAACCTGCTGTTGGCATATCCTCAAATACTGCCAAAACAACAATAGACACCTGGGCGGAAAATAAGGTACTTCGGTACTGGCAAACTCTACCAGGATTAACTCACTCTAAGACCTTCATTGAGGGACCCTCGAGAAACAGAGCTAAAAAGCTACTGGAACTCAAAAGGACTGACCTAAGGGCCCTAATAGGCCTATACACAGGACACTGCAAAGTGAACCACCACTTACACAGGATGAATCTAGCCGATAACGCAGAATGTCGCCTGTGTTTGGAGGATGTAGAAACGGCAGAGCATGTTCTATGCAACTGCCCCGCCTTGGGAAGAACCAGGCACTCAACGTTCGGAAGAGTATTCCTCTCTCCAAGAGACCTGGATACATTCACACCATCTAAGGTTTTTAAAAAGCAGTGGCCTGTTAGAGTGGATGTAAAGTACTTAGGTGTGAGCCACAATAGACCGCTTGGTCGCAGTGGAGGTGTCACTAATCGACCCACTCATTATATATCTAAACTAAACTAAACTAAACTAAGCAAAACAGTGACCAAACTCTGGCACGTTTTGTCAATAAACATGACATTGACCGCTTAATATAAAAACAGATAGACTACGATTCATAGAGGAGAATCCATTCAGAATGAAGAAGAATTAAACAATCAATAATTAAGACAGAAAAATGAATCTAATGAAGATGTAAGAACAATAAACGATCATTATTATTATTAGTGTTTTATTAGTGTTATTATTCTACTGCATTTGAAACCCTTCACCCTTTCTAGTTTATCATATATTTATCATATCACGATCCTGATCAAGTAACCAGTTTATCACACTCCCATGTATGAGTATAATAATATAACTCATTAACTATTCAATGTAAACTCCAACTATGAAAACCACTAAACATTGTTTTTCTAAGACAATTTGGAAATAAGGGTGTCCACGTTAAAATAACGAAGTAGGTGTCAACTTCCGGTATTTCTGTAAGAGCGGCCATCTTGAGAATATTGTAACGAATGAATATTCTGGCTAATCAGAAACACCCAGAAATGCTGAGAAACCACGGCCGGCATGTATATAAGAGCACCATTGTAGCAGTAGGTAGTCAGTCAGTTTCAGCTGGAAGTTAGTGAAGGTTGAAGAACCACGAAGTAAAGAAGAGAGTGAAGTGATTGTGACAGTATAAGTGGATATTGGAAATAGTCTGTAGAAGCGAAGTGAAATTAGACCATAGTTTGTGTTTAGTACTCGGTTTAGTAGTATAAAGAAGAAGAACTGATTATTTAAAAGATATTGTTAATTTGTTATATTTGTGTTGTGTTGTGACTGATATAAATGAAGACTAAATTATAAATTGTAAGGATTTTTAATTTGAAACAATAAAAGTGTAAGAACGTTTCAATATTTTCATAGAAGTTCTCGTGATCACATAATTATGTCTTTAAAAAAATTTTAATTTGAGACTCTAGGACCAATAGCTTCCGTGATGTAGTACCTTGCATGGTTTATTTGGCCACCCGGTACACACGAAAGATAGAGCGCACTTTTTAGCAGAAAATTGAATTTTTTCCCACATCCGGTTTTTCCGGAAATGTTACCAACTTTTTATTTTTAAATGGGGCACCCTATACAGGGTGTTTCATTAATCAGTGCAGAAAATTCAACTGGAGATTCATTGCTAAATTTTAACGGGGGTTTGTCATAAAAAAATATTTTTCTTAAAGCCTCCCTTAAGAAGTTACAGCCCCTTAAAGTAGGGTAAAAAAGTCACATTTATCGATTTTTTTCTGAAAAAATGTCTTGAAATAAAAAAAGACGGCTAGGTATTCGAACACTACTACCAGTAGGAAGCCTCCTAATTACATAATTTTTATGCACCCTTGTTCTCTGCAAGGGTGTGAATTATACTACCCCTAAAAGTTTTTTTTCCAGAACTTTTTTCCTAATTATTTTTTTTTATATTTAAATTCACACTTAGGAGGGCCATTTCAATTGAAAAGGAATTTGTCTCTTAAAAATTTCACGAAAACTCAATACTTTTCCATTAAAGAAATAAAATGAGGACATGTATTCAAGAAAATTGTGCCTATTTTGAGCACTGTCTTAACAAAATATTGTTAATTTAAATTAAATTGATATTGTTTATTGTTAATTATGTTTTTTTGTGTTATTTAAAGTTTATTTATTTCTATAAATATTTTACATATTTTACATATTTACATATTTTTATAAATTTGTATGTAAAATCACACTGTTATAATTTATGTAAGTCCGCTTATTTTATTTCTTTAGTGGAAAAGTATAAAGTTTTCATGAAATTTTTAAGAGGCAAAATTTTTTCCAATTGAATTGGCCCACCGAAGTGTGAATTTAAAAATAAAATAAAAATATTAAGAAAAAAGTTCTGGAAAAAAAAACTTTTAGGGGTAGTACCTATGATTCACACTCTTGCAGAGAACAAGGGTGGATAAAATTATGTAATTATGGAGGCTTCATGGTAGTAGTATTCGAATACCTAGCCGTCTTTTTTTTCAAGTCATTTCAGAAAAAAATCGTTAAATGTGAATTTTTTACCTTACTTTAAGGGGATGTAACTTCTTAGGGGAGGCTTTAAGAAATTTTTTTATGACAAACCCCCTTAAAATTCAGCAAGGAATGTTCAGTTGCATTTTCTGCATTGATTTATGAAACACCCTGTATATTATTATATTTTTTGTAATTCTATACAATTGTACGAATCCAACAATACCACATAAGTACCATTTTAAATGTCAAATTTGTTTTTATTCAATTTTTTATTTCTCAATTATAGTGTGCCATGACTATTTCGTTTTACTCCAATTGGAACATTTAATACTAGAAAAATCGAATTTTTGTTCAAAGTACTAAATGAAGTGATTTATGGATAAATTATGCGCGCACCGGAATGATTTTTTGAGCTGAATTCATTTTTTTCAAATGGTACCATATTGGTACCGAGGTACCATCTACTATCACTTCCAATCTAGGACATTTTGGTGTACCCATTTTGCATCTGTGACGAACACACTGAAGTCATGGCACACTGTAATTGAAAAATAAAAAAAATTAAATAAAAACAAATTTGAAATTTAAAATGGTACTTATGTGGTATTGTTGGATTCGTACAAATGTATAGAATCCAAAAATATAATAATATATAGGGTGTCCCATATAAAAAGAAAAAGTTGGTAACATTTCCGGAAAAACCGGATGTGGGAAAAAATTCAATTTTCTGCTAAAAAGTGCGCTCTATCGAGAATATGCGACGTACCAAATTTCAAAAAATTATCTTCAAAAAAAAAGAAAAAAAAGGGGGTGTACCATGCCTGTGACACACACTGTATATAGATGGTTAACAGTAAAGGCGCGTATTCATCTGAACTGAACACAAACTTGTTGAACGGGAACGAGACAAATAAAGTAAGGCCGAACAAATGGCTCGTTTGTATGGTTTTTTGATTGCGAACAATGTGTGCCATAGAAAATATACATAACCATACAATACAACATAACGAAGAACTCACGAAAGAAATAAGCCTAAGAAAAATTATACATATTATTTGAATATACCTAGCAGGTACCTACCTATGTATATAAAAAAAAACTTAAAAGCATATAAGTAGTACTCGCTATCCTACATAAGTGTACTCGAGACCAGGACAATAATGAGCATGCACTCAACCAAGGTTGGCGATTGGTGTGATAGTAAGGTTTTTAAATTATCTTGAAATTTCGGGGTAAAAACCTAACCTGACCAATGAAAGGTCATTTGGATTAGTTTCAGTATAATGTTTATAATTTATTTGTAATTAAACTTAAACTATGTTCCCCTATGTTTGTTGGTATGGTAAATACCTACCAGTGAATCTGGCAAGTGGCAACACTGCATGACCATCAGCTGTTCACAGAGGCATGCATCATACATGCCCCATATGCCTGTTATTTTCCTAATCTGGACTCTGAGTACCATAATGTCCATAATACCACTTATATTAGGATAGGCAGTAGTATTATAAAAATTTATTGTAAATTAATAATAAAATAGTCATCAAGGGTCATCCATTTCCATCTTTATATATTGACATTTCAAAATTTTTCAAAGCCCACTATAAATATAGGTAGACATGCAGGATTTCATAGTCAATTATTTTAGTATTTCTTAAGGCCGCCATTTTGTGATTTCATGTCATTTCACTCATTTGGTAAAAAAAAACAGGGAAACCAAAAATCTGTCACATTACATCAATTTCTTAAAAAAAATTCAAAGGTAGTTAGGTACCAAAATTCTCCTGGGAATATTCAGGTTAACGTTATTATTTGCAAAGTCACGTGTTACTTAATTTTTTTTCGATTTTTTTTTTTTTTTTTTTGCATAATGCCAAAGTTTCTTGCATGGCCTCCCCCTCCCCTAAAAGAGCTGGCTACTGGCTAATCAATGCATAGGTAGGAAATTTTTTTAACTTTTAACTTGAGCAGTCTTGTATCTTGAAAGAGGGACGCCCATGTGAAAAATAGATGAGTGAAGTCCCAATATTTTTAATGGCCAATCTGTGGTTAACAGCTTGATCTACTACTTATATTTTAACAGCCTGTATAAATAAGAGTACCTACGTGTATTGTATGTATCTAGGTGGTTATTTTGACCCTTTCAAGTTTTACCACAGTTACAGTTTTACGAGCACGAGCGACGCGAGAGCAGCGACGGTAGGTAGGTAAACAATCTGTTTGATATTGATTTCTAGGAATTCTAGGTAGGTTCTTTTCTACTTATACACTACGACTAGGTACGTAACGAAGGACTTACCTTTTATGTAGTTGACCTTTTCTATTTGATAAAATTCTTAGATAAAAGTAGAATTTTAATAAACAACAATTCGAACGCAATAAATGTGCTAAACACACGCAAAGTTCTCTAATTTAGTAATTTCACTTAGGTAATAAAATGCACTATTGCAGGTAGATGTATTCTTCTAATCTCACCCAGAAAAGGAATCGTTTTAAGAATAAGAACGACTTCAACACCGCTGCTACACCTACGTCGACAACGGACAACGTGAACGTAACGCACTCTCTATTTCTCTAATCTTGGATCGAATGGAATGGAATGGAATGTGCGCTCTCGCCAAGGGAGAATATTATTTATACAATTTCTTTGCAGAGTTTATCATTGGTGGATTCAAATGAACACGACCCATGCGCATGAGTAACCGTCCTTTATTTGTAATAAACAGTAAAGTAAAGCACCCAGCCAGCGCCAGGCCAGGCCAGGCCACTCAGGCCAGCAGCAGACGTGTCTGCCAACCTACCCGGTATCTTATCGGCATGCTTATCTTATCTGTGCTATGAAAATTTTTATAGTTTTGTTTTGTTGATTCGTTGATTATTGAGTAATAACAGTGGTGTGTGTGATAAGTATATGAATGACTTTAGTTTGTAAAACTGAAGTTTGCGTTTTGACTATTTATTACTTTTAATTTATTACAATCCTACATTTTCAGTCTCGTGTAACTGTAAATTGTAAACGAGCGTTAATAACAATAACGTCATTGTAGTGATTTTGTTCGCAATAAAACGGGTGATTAAACGCTGGTGATAAAATAATATAATCATTTATGCAACAAGTGCATAAAGTTGTACTTTTTTTCACGACTGGGAAGTTTGACCGCACGAGCCGCAGGCGAGTGCGTCAATCCCAGAAGTGAAAAAAAGGTACTTTATGCATGTGTCGCATAATAGAAAATTTGGTAATTATTTACATCCACGGTTCCTAAGTTTCATCAATTTTTTCGGGAACGAGGAGCGAAATAGGGGTGCTGGGTGGGTAAGAAAGCTAAAAACAGCTATTGCAAACTAATATACAGTGTGTCGCATTTAAGATGAAGACCACCCCCTGTATTTTCGCTATTTGAAGGAGTCGAGGTTCGAAATTTTCTACAGTCATGCTGACCGATGAGCCACACTTTTTACGATGTCTAACTTAAATTTGGTCTTTAAACCCCGCCTATAAACGTCTTTGCAAAGAGAGCCAATTGTCGATATTTTGATTCGCGTTAGAGATATTGAAAAAAGTTACTCGAAAAAGTTGTTCTAAATTGTTTTCTAACCTTGAATACTGAGTTTGATGGCAAAATTAGCGTTTTAAATTTTCCATTATTTTGGTCTCACAAGAATTTTTTTTAATTTTATTTTCTAATTTGGTAATTACAGTGCAATGGAAAGTAATAATTGAACAGTATAGTGTTAAATTATTACTTTCCATGACACTAACTAGCAAATTATAAAATATAATTTTCAAAAATTTCTTGTGAGACCAAAATAATGGAAAATTGAAAATGCTAATTTTGCCATTAAACTCAGCATCCGAGGTTAGAAAACAATTTAGAACAACTTTTTCGAGCCACTTTTTTCAATATCTCTAACGCGAATCAAAATATCGACAATTGGCTCTCTTTGCAAAGACGTAGTAGGCGGGGTTTAAAGATCAAATTTAAGTTAGATAATATCGTAAAAAGTGTGGCTCACCGGTCAGCATGACTGTACAAAATTTCGAACCTGGACTCCTTCAAATAGCGAAAATACAGGGGTGTATTCATCTTAAATGCGTCACACTGTATATTAAGGTCACAACATAAGGCCTCTTTGACACTACGGTCGAATTTCAATTTTTTTCTTCACTTTCAGGGCAAGGAATATCTTCGAGATTAACAGTAGCACGGTTTTTATTTTGAATTTTGCATTTATTTTGCATTTATATTCCAAAAATCGTAGCATCAATCCCTGATGTGGTCTTTTCACGATATGAAAAAGCGGATATAAAGCAAGTACGTGACTGTATACGTTTCGAAGCGCTTGGCATTGTCCTCAAGTGGTTACATCCCAAACTAGACGTAGTTAATCATCGCATCTGCCAGGTCCGTACTTTCATTGCACTCTCAAAGTCGGTTTTTATTGCCGTTTTGTTGGTTTTCCTTTCATTTGCAAAGCAAATGAATACCTTCCTGGTGTTACTATAGGTATATGTTCTCCACCCCTATATACAGTGTGACCCATTTGTTCTTGAAACACCCTGTAGAATCTTAATTTATGGTGGGATTTTAAAGAAATTTCTTTTAAACCATAGAGATTGATAAACTATATTTTGGGAGCAAAAAGCGTCTCATTCCTACAAAATCCAAGGCCTACTAGATCAGTGTTTACTTGTAAAATCTCAAAAATTCATATTAGCGATTTTTTTAGAAAAAAACTGTGCACGCTACTGGATTCACCAGCCCTCAAAACGGTACTGTACTAAATTTTATTGTAAATGTCAGAGTAATAAGGATCTTGCAGTTATTTTAGAAATTCATAATAAAACACCGAATTTTCATTAATTTATTCGAAAAGGTCAAGAGAGACAAAATAGAAATTGTAAGTCTAGTTGGTGATAATGTAGGTACTTTAATTTTTTAATTATATAATTTTTTATTTATTTTTTTATTTTTTTTTATTTTTTTTTATTTTTTTTTATTTTTTTTTACTTTTTTTTTTACTTTTTTAATTTTTACTTATGATAGCTTTTGACCTTTTTCAAATTAATTTATGAAAATTCGGAGTATTATAATCAATTTCTAAAATAACTACAAGATCCTTATTACTCTGACATTTTCAATAAAATTTAGTACAGTACCGTTTTGAGGGCTGGTGAATTCCGTGGCGTGCCCAGTTTTTTTCTAAAAAAATCGCTAATATGAATTTTTGAGATTTTACAAGTAAACACTGATCTAGTAGGCCTTGGATTTTGTAGGAATGAGACGCTTTTTGCTCCCAAAATATAGTTTATCAAGCTCTATGATTTAAAAGATTTTTTTTTTAAATCGCACCATAAATTAAGATTCTACAGGGTGTTTCAAGAACAAATGGGTCACACTGTAGATGCCATAGTGAAACTGTAGGAGCTGCGGATGTAAATAAATGACCGAAAATTTTATCTACGAGTGACTTAGATTATTAGAACGAAAAGTTATTATTAAAAAAAAAACTTTAGTCATTATTTACATCTGCGTGTCCTACAGCTTCACTATGACACTTAGATAGGGGTGGAGGACATACCTACCTATGAGGCGAATTTATCACTCGCGAGCGCGCCAGTACCGGCATAAGTCCCCAAACTCACTCAAACGTATCCGGACCATAATAGCGATCGATGTCACGATTTTTGAAATGCAAAAAATTCAAAATAAACGCAAAATTCAAAATAAAAATCGTACTACTGTTAATCTCGAAGATATTCCTTGCCCTGGAAGTGAAGAAAAAATAGAAATGCAACCATAGTGTCAAAGAGTATTAGTTTGTAATGGCTGTTTTTAGCTTCTTACCCACCCAGCACCCCTATTTCGCTCCTCGGTCCCGAAAAAATTGATGGAACTTAGGACACGCGGATGTAAATATTTACCAAAACTTTTAATGTATTTCATATAAGCTATTAACGCCCTTTTAATCACGTCAGTTCATAAAGGTGACATTGCGTAATATGCACTTCTTTAGATTTTTGAGGTAACAGTTTTTCTGCAGCCACATTTGATTGAAAAACAATTTCTTCTGGGGTAGAAGATTTTTCATTCATTGAATATTGAATCATCTACAATGGTATCATTTTAGGTAACTAAACGATACAAAACACAAAATAACAATTGAACGGCTAAGTGCAGAAAGGGAAGTACTTCAAAATATTAGTTCTGAGAAAATCAATATAAACTGGGTAGGCGCTGCTCTTAATCTGCATCGACGCATTTTTTTTATTAATTAATTGTGCCATGTAAATAAATAATTATTATGAAGAAGAGCGAGTTTCACTTTGTGTGTTACCTTACCTGTGCCATTATTATTTTTAAAATCTCGCAAATTTAAAACTATTAAGAGCAGAAAGGAAAGTATTGTTGTAGTACTTCCCTTTCTGCATCAAACGGGATTTTCTGCGTAGCCTATAAGAACAACTAAATCGCATCGCATGACTTTCTTTTCTGCGCCAAACGATCGGGCTAGGTCGAAACTATATGAAAGCATGTGTAACTCATTTTTCGTTAAAATGTCAGTACTTCCCTTTCTGCACTTAGCCATTCAATTGGACATAGATCTGCCGCTCTGCGAATAAACTATGACGTTCTCTAGTGTCAACAAACTTTAGGAAGCGGTCGGCGTCGGGCTATGTAGTTCAGCGTCTCGTGGAGAGCTTAGTAGTACACTTGCAATCGGACGGCTCACTAGAACTTGTAATGTACTTGATTGGCCGGCTTGCAGTAACGCGTCAGTTATGGCAAGCGTTAAATAATGACCCGCTACGACACTTTATTTCACTCGTTTTAACTTTTTGCACTCTTCATGATGATCATTATATTTTATGAACTACGAAACGTCTAAAAGGTGCATTTTATGAAGCACTCATAGATAAATGACAATTATTGACAATTTATTACCGTCGCCATAAAACACAATTTGTAAGGACATGTTCTGAAATTCATCAGTCAGTGAAGTCATCTGATGATGGTAAAATATCACTTTTGCAAATATCGTTCCATCTTTTATTACCTACTAACTTGTATCAGCTAATAAACTGGCCCATGACGTCACGAATGACATCATCTTTATACCAAACTTATTTACATAAAACACGTACAGCTCTGCTGAAACGTGTACTCATACCTATAATTTGAGGCGGTAAGCCTGAGCAATGTAGTCGGATTAATTCGATAATGAAAGTAACTGTCAAATTACATCACTTCCAGCATAATTTATGAATTTCATTCACAGGGAAAATTTCTCGTCTTATCCCATAAATTTCGATGTGGGTGGGTTGGCGATATTCGTTTATTTGTGCTATGATATCTTACCTACCTGACCAGAACTTTAAATAATTGAGTTTGCATCCTATCTTGAAAGCTGGGAACCTTGTAATTTTATTATCAATGAGGCCGCAAAACTTAGCTGACATGAATCATAATGTTAATGTTGTTGTTGACATAAATGACGGATTGATGAATTGATTTGTGATGGCACACCACTGTCCATTCATACAGGCTGTTCAGTAACTCGCGCACTCGTAATACAGGGCGTTATGGAGTCGAGTATACATTATATAGCAATTGGAAATTGTTAAGGGCTATAGGCAAAATATTTCTTCTTAAACTATGGTCTTTATTATAAAATCAACGTTTCGACCAACAATTTTGGTCATCTTCGGGATTCTAAAATGGAAACAGTTAACGATATAGCAGTTACATTTTCAAGACAACTTACAACAATTTGACCAATTAAATAGGTCTGGAAACATATTTTGGTAATTTAAATGAATTAAAATATTCTTTAAATTTTCGTCAACTATTTTCTTTTACTAGACCTGTTGCTGACATCTGTTGTATGAAAAGTCCTTGCATGCAAATTACATTGAACTTTCATGCGCGATATTAAAAGCACTTTCGATTTATTGTTGCTATACAGGGTGTCCCAAGATTTCTTTATCAAGGGATATCTGGGTTATTTCAAAAAATAAACAAATGAAATTCAGAAAATTTCAACCATGCCCCTAAGGCTTTGCAGCTGTACTCTCAATGCCCCTTTACGCCTTTCCACCCCTAAGTAATCATCCCCTACTTTTTTTTTTCAAATGACACCCCCATATTTTTTTTGCTCAGCAGGATTGTTGACTTCTTTCTGAATACGAATTTCATACGATTTTTTAAATCGAGACATATCTAGCACGCCGAAAACAACATAATATAACAAGCGAGGGTTGTCAAGGAATAACAATTAACATTTAATATGACATTAAAATCACAGAAGCAATTATTATTATTAACGCCTATATCGAGTAACACCGGTATTACTAGTTAAGGTGGTTGGAGGAAACATTAACACAAAAAACAAGCAATTGCAACTCCTTGACAACCCTCGTTTGTTTTGATTATTATGTTGTTTTTGGCGTGCTAGATATGTCTCGATTTGAAAAAATCGTATGACAATGTATTCAGAAAGAAGTCAACAATCCTGCCGAGCAAAAAAAATATTGGGGGTGTCATTTGAAAAAAAAAGTAGGGGATGATTACTTAGGGGTGGAAAGGCGTAAAGGGGCATTGAGGGTGCAGCTGCAAAGCCTTAGGAGAATGGTTGAAATTTCCTGAATTTCATTTGTTTATTTTTTGAAATAACCCAGATATCCCTTGATAAAGAAATCTTGGGACACCCTGTATAACAGAGATGATACCGTGTTGACTGGGTAATTAATAAACAAAATTTTTAAACAAAACAAGTATGTAATTCTGAAATTTTTATAAGTAAAAAGAGTGTTAAAGTAGGTTTAAACGAGTCTTTCATTGAAATTAGTAAAAATCCATCAAAATAATGCCAGACATTTTGACAGTTCTGGGTTTAAAATGAGGGTTTAAATATTATAATTCCACTGCAGGCATGAATTAAATTTTTTGGGGTTAAATAAAATTCTATAAACCAGGTGTAAATAGTTTTATGAATACCATTTTCAACATAACCCCGGGGTTAAAATAAAATAAACCAGGCTTACTACAGTAACCCCGGCTTAAATAATTTAAACCCGGCTTAAATATAATCCATGTGGGTTAAAACATAATATATAACCCCTGGGGTTATATTTAAGCCCGCATATAGCCCCGGGGTTATAATATAATATATTGATGAATACGGGCAATATGTAGATATTTGTGTGGGTTACTATCATGAGAACCTGCTTTGGGTATTGGGTGCCTAAATTAAATTGACTTTTTTCGAAGTCGTTTTCCCAGATGAGGTTATGGTAACTTTTACTCCGAAACTCTTTCAAACCACACAGCTGAGAAAATCCGCGTAGAAATTAAAAGTTGCGCGATTTTATTGAAATATTTCTTTATTTTTCTTTTTCCAGGTTTTTATGATTACAAATAAGGATCAGGAGTAGGTTGAAGCCTCTGCTACGTAAGTAAGCAAATATAATTCTAATACCAGGACGCATTTCATTTTGGGTCAATTAAAGAGATCTATTGGGGTTTAATAAAATTTTCCTTTTGAGTTCCTCCGGAAAATAATAAAACAAAAAAAATTAATTAATTTAATATAAAAAAAAAAAATTCGACAAACTCTCGATTTAAGTGCCCACTGTTGAGCAACAAAAATGTTGTGGCCTTCAATTCGTGCGTCACAAGGGCTTATCTTTGACTTTATGGCTTGAATGGGGCGGGATTTATGAATCACACGATTCGATAATTTTCATGCACGATGTCATCAATCAAAAACGTGGACACTTTTCAGAGTTCACTCTAATTACCAACATTCTGATATCTTATAACAATAATTAAGTCATAATATTTATGATAACAATATTAAAATAAATTTTTCATTTTTGTGATTACGGTTTATTGCGGATGGTGCTACCAGCATGTATCTTTAAGCATGCAAAAATTAAATAATAGAGAAAAAGTCACGTTATTTAAAACACATTCTAAGAGTCAAGGTTATACCTACTTATTCAAATCTTTATATTTGTAAAAATTGGCACACTTTGATAACAATTTTATCTTTATCTCTTCAGAAAGTAGATTGTCTTGTGAATGCGATAATGTTGCAATATTTAAATAAGTAGATAATAATCGTAAACGAATATCGTAATATAAAAGATGTTATATAAATAAATATATTGTATGCAATCTTATCTTGTTTGTATAAAGTGCTACAGTAGGTTACATTACATGATGAAAAGATATATTAATGAGGAAAATAATTAAGAAAAATTGATCCTAAACGCAGTTTATTCCTTAATGTGACAAATAATGATCCAACTGGTAAAAATTTGATATTACTTATATACAGTGCATTTATTTTAAGTGTTGCCATAGGGAATAGCATGTAAAAAAATACACCCTATGTTAACTTATGTTGTCTTGTACTTTGGAAGTCGTTTTTAATTTTCAATAATAGTACATGTCATCTAGTTTACAATTCGACCTTTCAGAAAAGTTGGTCGTTGTTCAATTTTATGATACAGGCTGTCCCATTGAGGTGAAAAAACTGCAAGAAACGGTAAGAGATACGAAGTCGGTTAAATTACAAAAAAGTTGCGCTGTTTTGAGACGAGTATTTGGCAAATTTTTTTTCCCAATATTCCCAGAATTTCCTAAAATATCCTGAAAAAACTTGAAACAAGCAGTTTTATTATTTTAGTCATATCTTCTTTATTATTTAAAAAAAAAAATTATTATTTTTTTGTAGGTTTACATAAGCCGTAATGAGCTACTTATTTGACGTATCAAAAATTTCCAAAGCCGACTAGATCTTGGGATTTCCAAAGTCAACTTTGGTTTTTCTTATTGCCGCCATATTGTTTTTCGTGCCATTCGCTATAGAAAAAATCAAGAAAACAAAAAATCCATTACATTGCAAATAAATAACAAAAAAAAAAATTTTTCTTTTTCAAAAATATCGAAAAAAAATTTTTTACCGAATGTCAAAAAGTGCATTTTTTAAGTGTTGCCATAGGTAATAATATGTAAAAAATTACACCCTAAGTATATTAACTTACGTCGTACCCATTGTAATTTAGAAGTCGTTTTAAATTTTCAATAATAGTATACCTACATGAATGTCATGTAGGTACTTTACGATACAACATGTCATAAACCGGTCCTTTTTAAATTTTAATATTCAGTCCTCATTTGAATGATTAAACTTTAATAAAGGAGTCAGAATAAACAAAGTGAGTTAAAATTATTAATTTATTAGAGAACATGTGAACATTTTTTATTCAAAAATAAATAAAAAAAACAATAAAACCGAAATAACTAAGAAAACTAACAGAAATTAATTGAAACAATAAAACGAAAACTTTTTGAGCGATTATTTATTTGATAATTTCAGATTATTTTTGTTAGTTTTGCTTAGTTATTTAGGTTTTATTGTTTTTTTATTTATGAATAAAACATGTTCACATGTTCTCTAATAAATTAATAATTTTAACTCACCTTGTTTATTCTGACTCCTTTATTAAATATTAAGATAGAGGACTAAATATTAAAATTTATAAAGGACCGGTTTTTGACATGTTGTATCGTAAAGTAAGTACCTACATGACATGCATGTACTATTGTTAAAAATTTAAAACGACTTCTAAAGTACAATGGGTACAACATAAGTTAATATAGGGTGTAGTTTTTTACATATTACTACCTATGGCAACACTTAAAAAATGCATTTTTTGACATTCGGTAAAAAAAAAATTTTCGATATTTTTGAAAAAGAAGAAAATTTTTTTTCAAATTTATTTGCAATGTAATAGATTTTCTGTTTCCTTGATTTTTTCTATAGCGAATGGCATGAAAAACAATATGGCGGTAATAAGAAAAACCAAAGTTAACTTTGGAAATCCCAAGATCTAGTCGGCTTTGGAAATTTTTGATACGTCAAATAAGTAGTTCATTACGGCTTATGTAAACCTACAAAAAAATAATAATTTTTTTTTAAATAATAAACAAGATATGGCTAAAATAATAAAACTGCATGTTTCAAGTTTTTTCAGGATATTTCAGGAAATTCTGGGAATATTGAGAAAAAAAAAATTGCCAAATACTCGTCTCAAAACAGCGCAACTTTTTTGTAATTTAACCGACTTCGTATCTCTTACCGTTTCTTGCAGTTTTTTCACCTCAATGGGACAGCCTGTATCATAAAATTGAACAACGACCAACTTTTCTGAAAGGTCGAATTGTAAACTAGATGACATGTACTATTATTGAAAATTAAAAACGACTTCCAAAGTACAAGACAACATAAGTTAACATAGGGTGTATTTTTTTACATGCTATTCCCTATGGCAACACTTAAAATAAATGCACTGTATATAGAATATCACAAGAAACTAAACTATCTCCATAAGATTAGGTTTAGGCTAATCTCCATAAGATTAGGAGACTTAGGTTTGGTCTCGACAGCTAGTCCATGTTTAATGTCGTTGGGTGTGTTTGTTCTATCGAAGCGAGGTATCTACCTACCTATATGTAGAATTTTGCAGTAACGAGAATGAAGAATGCAGGTAACAGGTGAAAACGTTACCGATCACCGTCATAAGAAAGAGTTAGTCAACTGACCTAGGTACATTGAAAAAGCAAAAAAGGCGATAACAGGGAGGGTATGATGTACTGTTTATGTAAAAAATTACACTTATAAAAACAAAAAAAAAAAACATAATCAAAATTACGTAAACATGTAATTTTCACTATGACTATTGAATAAAACGTTCAATATCCTGCTGATTTCAGTTTATTAATGAAGTACATTCTTCATACGGTAAGATAATCGACGTGCATTCACGCAGTCGAGCCAATCATAGCTCAGCCGGTGAAATAATAAAAGAAACATTACTTGGATCGGTTCGAGTCAATCACAAGCCCAGATACAAGAGAACACCGCATCGAACGTCTTATTCATTATCATTACACCACTGCCCAAACATATAATAAGAGATGTTAATTACGTGAACACCTTCGATGAGCAAACGAAACAATACGATCGTACTTCATTACAGGTCGTGTTTTTGAGACTGACACCAGCCGGTAGCCGAGCAGCAGTCACAATAATAACGTCCAGGCCTGTCACCAAGTCAGGCTAGGCCCAGGCTCGTTTCGTTTCGACACGCGTGGCTATGCCTATATAACGTGGTGCCTTAAAAACATAATATTTTGAAAGCTGTCGGTATGATGATTTTTGTATAAAATCGTAGAGAAAACAACGTCTTCACCTCGCGGAGAATAGCTATTATTCCCTTGCGAACGTTTTTCTCTCCCATGGAGGTGGTTATAGTTCTGTTTCCAAGCATAATGCGGATTAGGCCACTTATGACTGATGAGATCCCTCTTGAGACAACTGCCTTTATAAAGGGATTCTGGCAGTGCGTTATTAAACGCTGCTTCTATGTCTAGGAAGGCAGCCACCGCAGTCTCTTTTTGTCGAGAGACCTGATGATCCTTGCTCACAAGGTTGTTGAGAGCAAGGTCGGTTGACTTTCCAGTCTGGTAGGCCTTGGCCCGCATTCAGTGGGAGGCTATTCAACGTACTTCCCCTGATGTAAGCATCCAGTATCCTTTCCAGACTTTTCAGTAAAAAAGAGGTTCGGCTAATGGGTCTGAGCGACGACTTTGAGTGTGGTTCTGTGCGACCCACCTTAGGTATATATACCACCCTAGTCGCCGACCAGCCCAGTGGTATGTAATTCCATGCCAGACTAGTTCTAGAAATGGCATCAATATCTCCAAAACCTTTTGCAGTAAGGCCGGAAATATACCGTCATCTCTTGGCGATTTGAAAGGCTTGAAGGTTTTCACCGCCTTTCAATTGTATGGGTTGTTATGATCGATCGACATACCATCCATTCAGGTTTTTGAGGTCGGTTTTGTCGTCCTCCTGTTGGGGGTGGTCGATGATCAGACAGAGGCGAACTACCTTGGAAGTGTATCTCTTAAGATCTCTAGCGTTTCTTCGATTGAGTCCGTGTAAGAGCCCTTAGGTCGTTTTACCAAACCAAGCGTCTGTACCGAATCTCTTGAGAGTATCTTGTGGATTCTGTTACTGCTAGGCAGATAACAGTAGCTCTCGCAGAACTTCCTCCAAGACTCCGTTTACGCTCGTCTGATCTCCTTATTATATTCCGTTAGCGTACGTTTATATTTTTTGCAGTTGCTCGTCTTAGCTCTATTGAAGAGTCGTCGAACTTCTTTTCTACGTTCTTCTAACTCGTTCCACCAGTCAACCAATTTTTGTTGTTTCTCTTCGCCTTTAGTGGACAGTTTTCGTGATATGCTGAGATAATCGCGTTCTGGATCTTCTCCGCCGCGATTTCAATTTCATCACGATTTTGAATTGTGAAAATCACAGACCCCATATCAGATCGTAGGACGATCTTGTATCCCTCCCAATCTGTTCCTCTAGGGTTGCGATATTGTACCATAGGTCTACGACCATGCAGTTCCAATTTGGAAGGTTATATGTCTGTGATCTGAACAAGATGGTTCAGAGGATACTTGCCAATTGGATATCCTGTTGCTCATAAACGTGGAGCTGAACGTAAGGTCTAGAACCTCCTGTCTACTTTTTGTGACGAAGGTTGGCTTGGAGCCGATGTTGTTTAGCACCATCAGTCTCTTGCCTATTAAAAAGTTGTAAAGTGGCTCACCTCTGTCGTTTGTGTTTGTGTTTCCCAAGACCGCGTGGTGGGAATTTGCATTCCTAGATCCCTACATCTCTTGGGCGCGCAATAAGACCCCCATAACTCTCTGTGCGGGAAACATGACCACGACAAAGAGTATTACTGTTTAACAGGGACATTATCCGGTGCCGTTGCCCCTAATGCATACCTTTAGTCACGACACGACAACTATGTCGGGGGAAGAGGTCCGCGGCAGGGTTTTCTTGAGTTACCAGTCTAGAGTTTTAGATCCGACGAGCTCTATCACCGCTGCTAACCTTACTCACTGTCGCTCATTGCAAGAGGCCTTCCCCTATCCGCTACCTGGGTAGCACCCGATGGGTACGGGTACCTCAACCGCACGCGTCTAACAGAGTTGTACAACGATGAAAATCTACCGAAGATATCTCGTCAAGTACTAATCCGTACGTTCGTGAAATGAAAATCCGCTACCTACCAGAAAAGAAACCGAAAAAGCAAGTATGGATCGAAAAAAATTAAATTGTTTTGTGACGCAGAAATTTTTTTAATAAATTTTGAAAGCATCGACGATCAGAAAGAAACATATGTTACGCATATTCAGATATGCATAAAATATATCACAATCACAATCATCATACTCAGAGGGCAGGTCGTGCGCCACTGACATCTGCTTTCCCCTAATTAGGTTAATTTTATTCTTCGCAGCTCACTAGCAGAGAAAACTGATAAGTTCTCTTCCCATTACTGTTTGAACTATAGTTATAATAATTTGAAGCATTTTAATTTAAATGAATATAATCTTTTGCAGACCGATCATCTGTTTTTTTTTTCAACAACGATTTACACCCGTTGTATTTGGTGCAGGATGAAATGGAAAAACAAGTTAAAAATCTAAAAGGCTGTTGACTCCAATATACAACTTTATACAACTTTATTAGGTATTTAATTAGTTTGTAGACATATATTACACGAGTTGCACACGTTGTTTGATAAGAGAATAATCTTACGATTACTTTGCAAGTTTGCAGAGATGGTAAATATTTTTAAACACTAGGTATGTGTTTAAGTGCTTGCGTATACAGTATTAATACCTATAAATAATTGTCTACCAAAATATTTATAAATCGTTTCATTCAGGTGTAAACAGTGTTATCTTACTAATAGTCCAAAGTTGAATAATAGCATGTCTATTTTCCGAGTACCGAGTAAGTACTTGAACAAATTGAATGGAAAACTTTTTTAAATAAATAATAAAATTTTACTCACTATTTACCGTGGAAACTCAGTAGATAATAATATTTTTCTACTTTCATCTCATATACATACAGGATGTTCCATCACTTATGTTCACCCTCGAAATAGAGGTTAATTTTAAAGATAAAGAATTGAAACTTTGTGGATTTGTGTAATTAATATAGGATCATAGAATGGCATAATCAGTTTAATTATTTTTTTTCTTGGGTCATCAGCTATAAAAAACTGTAATGTGGTAGTAAAGTGGCAAAAAAAAAATCGATGTTTCTTCAATACATCGGGAGAAATTGATTAATAAAACCAAAATCGCTTAAATTAAAAGAAATATCAAAAAAATAATTACAAGGCTTTAATTGATAAAAATCATAAAATAAATAAAATATGGAAATGACAGGTATAACAAAAATAGGTAACGATTATTTACTTTTTAAGGAAATTCTACATACCTACTTTTTAGTTATTCAGTTATTTTTAACGAAATATTCATTTATATTATAATAGAGTTTTTGTGTTTTTTGTAATGATTGGGTAGATTATTAAGTATATATTTTAGCACATATACAGGGCTGTCCCAGACTTAATTGACCAGACCATATCTCAGGTTGAGATAATCGAACCGAATAAAGGGAATTTTATTATAATTTTTGAAGCTCTATACAGGCTAATTCAGGTTTTACCTACTTAACTCTAGGGAACGATAGAGAATCGAAAAATAATATTAGTTTGCTTCATGAACTATATTCGTGAAATGCTTCGTTAAGAAAATGCAGGGTGTTAAAGTTTTAAGAAAAAATTCGTATTTTTGAAATATAAAAAAATTGGCTGATTGAAATAATTTGAAATTTTGAGCAGTAGTTGTGCTAATTGAAGTACATGATGTGATACTTCCGATGAGAAATTCTTCACTCTGGTGGCAGAGATCTGGGTGTGTTGTTTCCTTTTTTATTAAATAATTTCTACGCCACTAACTTTAATGCAAATTGATTATTTATGGTAGATACCTTGTTTTGTTTAAAGGAGAAAAGTCATCTTACGTTTTTGTTGTAGAACGCACAAATATTTATGTTTTCAAGATATTCCACAATGTTGCCACAAGTGCAAGCTTTTTGTAATGCAATCAATACGGTTCAATAACGATCACAAAAATGATTAACTTCTGGAAAAACTCAATAGCATTAATTTTTATGATATTTTACCTCGTACGGGTTCCTACATTGTGAAGATCTCAGAAACAGTGCGTCCTAGGACAAAAACGTACGATGACTTTTCTTCTCTAAACAACACGGATCTAATAAAAATAACAAATTTTCATTAAAGTCAGTGGCGTGCAAATTATTTATTAAAAAAGATAAGAACAAGCCCAGATCTCCGCCACTGGATTGAAGAATTTTTCATCGGAAGTATCAAATTATGTACTTCAATTAGCACAACTACTGTTTAAAATTTCAAATTATTTCAATCAGTCAATTTTTTTATATTTCAAAAATACGAATTTTTTCTTAAAACTTTAACACCCTGTATTTTCTTAACGAAGCATTTCACCAATATACCGTGTGTCCCTGGATAGGTGAAACGACTCTTATAAAAGACAAAAATTTTTTGATTTCAATTTTAATTTTTTGGGGTTCAGCCCTGCTTGGCTAAAGAATAATTTCTAACAAAATTTTAGTTTTGAAAAATCAAGCATGCCTTGGAAATTTCCAAGAAACCGGTTTTTCTGTTTAGTAAAGTGCCTTTTATGTGGCAAAAACGACAAAATGTTATTTGAAAAAGTTGTTCAGAATCAACATTTAGGTCCCTATACCAAATTTCAAAATCATAGATCAACTTTAATTTTTTTAATTTATTTTTATGTTTTATTTCACAAATCAAAGAATTTCATTTTGTAGCAATGAAATTCTTTGATTTGTAAAAGTAAATGTAAAAGATCAAAGTTGGCCTATGATTTTGAAATTTGATATACGGGCCTAAATGTTGATTCTGAACAACTTTTTCAAATAACATTTTGTCGTTTTTGTCACATAAAAGGCACTTTACTCAACAGAAAAAATGTTTTTTTTTTAATTTCCAAGGCATGCTTGATTTTTCAAAACTAAAATTTTGTTAGAAATTACTCTTTAGCCAAGCAGAGCTGAACCCCAAAAAATTTAAATTAAAATCAAACATTTTTTGTCTTTTATAAGAGTCGTTTCACCTATCTGGGGACACACGGTAGTTCATGAAGCAAACTCATATTATTTTTCGATTCTCTATCGTTCCCTAGAGTTAACAAGATAAAATCTGAATCACCCTGTATAACATGACAGAATGAAAACACCCGCACTTCATTCCCTAAGTTACAGCATCCACCCTTAAAAAAAAATGAATAACACCCTGTATATATTTTTTAATTTCAAAACAAGTATTCGATTCTCTATTCAGCTGGTTTTTTCAGATTCAAAAATGGTTCAGAAATAACCAAGAAAAGCTTCATCAAGGTGGTCATGACTTTTTATCTGAACTTTCTCTGAATGACTTTAGCTGTCAAAATTTATCAATAATTTAGTCATAGTTTTTAATTGGCAGGTGATAGTCATTATTAACTTTAATTATACAGAGCTTTTGTTCTTGTTTTATTTCCCCATAAATCAGAATTATTTAATAAATTGCTTGTATTTTAATTATAATAATGACTATCACCTGCCAAATAAAAAATATGACTAAATTATTGATAAATTTTGACAGCTAAAGTCATTCAGATAAAGTTCAGATAAAAAGTCATGATCACCTTGATGATCATTTCTTGGTTATTTCTCAACAAATTTTGAATTTGAAAGAACAACTGAATAGAGAAAATACTTTTTCATTCTCCCCTTTGCGAAATTGTAACTTTCTGTCTTGATAAGACAACCGAAAGCGAAAGTAAAACATCCTAGGTGATAGGTTGCTAGGTGGTTGCTAGCTATGAAAAACTTTCGTGCCCTGGACAAAAAAGTAGAAATGTCAGTTTGATTAACGTTTATTTGATGGAAAATTAAATGTAAAACTACAATAAAAAATTCCAGTAAATCTTTCTGAAACATACAAATAAATATTATTGTATGTTCCAGAAAGATTTACTGGAATTTGCAGCTTCTTGAATGAAATTTATTTTGAACTAAACTACGATCAAAGATTCTAAAATTATAGCGGCACAGAGTTTTAAACTTGACAGTGTCGTGAATTAATAATTTAAAACTATCGTTACTATGGTAATGTTAAAAACATGGCACCTTATAATAATTCAATTGTTATCACTGAATCGTATTATTTTACTCATTTCTTCTTAATCCGTGGTTCAATATGGCAAGGGGAGAATGAAAAGTTTAATACATTACACGCTACGAAAGTTCTTTCAGGTGCTCGGAGTTTTTAAATATCCTCACACCTAAAAGTGAACTTTCGTAGCTTGTAATGTAAATAAATAGTTTTGAAAATAAAAATAGTTATTTACATTACAAGCTACGAAAGTTCACTTTTAGGTGTGAGGTGTATTTAAAAACTCCGAGCATCTGAAAGAGCTTTCGTAGCGTGTAATCTATTAAACTTTTCATTCTCCCTTTGCCATATTGAACCACGGATTAAGAAGACATGAGTAAAATAATACGATTCAGTGATAACAATGGAATTATTATAAGGTGCCATGTTTTTAACATTACCATAGTAACGATAGTTTTAAATTATTAATTTATGACACTGTCAAGTCTAAAACTCTGTACCGCTATAATTTTAGAATCTTTGATCGTAGTTTAGTTCAAAATGAATTTCATTCAAGAAGCTGCAAATTCCAGTAAATCTTTCTGGAACATACAATAATAATTATTTGTATGTTCCAGAAAGATTTACTGGAATTTTTTATTGTAGTTTAACATTCAGTTTTCCATCTAAATAAACGTTAATCAAACTGACATTTCTACTTTTTTGTCCAGGCCACGAAAGTTTTTCATAGCTAGCAACCACCTAGCAACCTATCACCTAGGATGTTTTACTTTCGCTTTCGGTTGTCTTATCAAGATGACAGAAAGTTACACTTTCGTAAAGGGGAGAATGAAAAATATATAAGTATACAGGGTAATATTAATTTTTTTAAGGGTGAGGGCTGTAACTTAGGGGATGTTGAAGTTTTCATGCTGTCATGTATAGAGCTTCAAAAATTATAATAAAATCCCTTTTAATAGGTACGATTATCTCAATCTATATGTGAGATATGGTCTGGTCAATTAAGTCTGGGACAAATTCAATTCTTCATGGAAGGTTGTGACGGAAAGGTTAAATACTATTACTTAAAATGATGAACGGTTGTAAAGTTGGAAATCGATAAAGCAGTAAAAACTTTTATAAAAACTTATTTTGAAATATGCTGCAGAAGAGGTTAGCGACCGCTCCTCGATTTTGGCACACGGACTCGTCCAAGTTGGCCAAGACGTCCGGTTTTTATAATAACAGCCATAACGGCAGGTATATGTGATCCAGAAATTGTCTTGTTTCATCGGGAGCTAGAAAAGAAGAGGACTCGCTGTCTCAACGAAAGCGCGATGAATCTCTGAAGTAATATATCATTGGTCAGTTAACGGGGGTAAAAATATGCAACACTGAATACGCGTGAGTTCAAAAACAAGCGGGGAAAATTAAAAAAATATTAAAAAATTAAAAAAATACCGTCGTAGATAGATAAACTTAGAGAAAATAGGATAATAAAATGTAAAATAAACAGATAGTTGGAACATGCCCAATTAGCTTGTTACAATAGGACACCTGTATATTATTGGATTTTAATGTTTCCTGAGAAAATCCAGTCAAAATGGTTTTTACAGTTGCAGTTTAAATTGAGGAGGTTTTCCAAACTCTGAAAAACTTTTCTGGTAGATATCTATAGTTGGGCGAAAGTTATCCCTTTTCAATGACACGTTAAGAATTTAACTCTTTCTTTCACTAGGTATGTAAAAATAAATATACCATTCCATTTTTTTTTAGAAAAATCGCGTTATTTCCTAACCTGTCAGATAACGCCTTATAGCGATTGTGATGGTAATAAAATAAAAAAAATCGTAAGATGCAATCGACACAAGAAGGAAAACTCTTTGTAATGAGGCTAATCTGGTTAAATTCCGTTGAGGTTAGCAGGAATAATCGACATTTGAATAATCAAAGTTTTGACGTTGCCCCGCCGCTTTAGTTATAGAGTTATTAAAAAAACTGCAAGATAAAAAAATGAAGCTATTCAATCATTGCGCGCATGATATTTTGAATATACCCTAATTTTGAAAAATTGCGAAAAAAAATTTAGTCATGGCTCTTACGCCTTTAGCGGTCATTTTAGCTCAAAACTCAAGCTCAAAATTATTTTCCAAGAAATTTTTTGAATCACTTTTCTTGAAAATTTTTCATTGCCTTGCTAAGCTAAAAACGCTTAGTATCTGAGATATTTCCGGTGAGCATATTAATGACTCACCCGGTACTTGGAGGTTAACGCAATAAGCAAATTGCAAGAAAATGTTTTTCCCTCAATTTTAGGGGTTGCCTAGAAGATACCCCCAGTAATATTTTTCCAAATGGTAGATATTTTTTGAAATCTCTCGCATAAATCTGGGCAAAAAGCCGTAGCCGCTAAGCGCAACGCACTCAATCCCTGCGTGATCTGATAAGACGGATTTTGAGAAGGGGACTCGAACTATATAAAAACCTGCTTTTCTTCCATGTGGGAGATTAAAGGATTTTTTCTGCCATTTCTCTAACTATACCTATTATACTCTTATACTTCCTGGATTAATAAATCGTTCAGACGTTTTTTGAATTGTCGGTTTCATGTTTGTGTTTTAAATTATTTTCATTATAATAATACTTAAGGAACAATTACTTACACGATATGATAAACAAGACAATTTACTGTTAATTCAAAAATTCTACTACCCAGATTTCGTGATATTGTTTGTTACATCATTTCAGTTCATGCAGGTAGGTACTTTATAATTTTTATAATAGACAAATCAAACTGATATTATATAATGTTAGATTAGATTAGGTCTACTTACAATATATTATTTCGAAGCATTTGTTTACCAATTTTATTATCTATTGTTTTTGCTTGGATGGAATATTTTAGGTAGGTATAAAAATACCTACCTTTGTAACTTAGTTTAATTGAACAAAAAATACTCAGAAGCAAGTAGTGCAAGTTTATGGTCATTGGTCACAGCACCGGTCACAGAATCACTTAAAGACAACGTGTCCTCCAAAGCAACAAGTAGGAACATTTTATGTTTCTGTTCCATATTTCTAAACAAAAAAGTTTATAAATGTTCCAGTAAGTTGCTTAATGTTCCTTGATGTTGCTAGTGGAAGTTGCTCCTTTTGCGTGTTTCGAAAAAGGAAGCGAATATAACAAAAATGAAAGGAAATATAAATTACGGGCGATTTGAGGTCGGGAAGTGGGAGGGGGTGAGTTTTTAAGGGTCGAAATCGGTTTATCTCGATTTCCGGAAAAACTACAAGTCCTATGGAAAAAACTTAAATGGCAAAGGTGTACGTAATAAAAAGATCTACCACTTTTGTATTTACATTTTTTCACATAACCTCAAAATTTGTGAAAAATTCAAATAACCAAGTTTTTTTTTTCGCAAAAAATTTTCGCGAAATTTTTTATAACTTATCGCTAAAATCCAGAATATTTCGCGTTTTCGCCAGTGTTCTTTATTTGTTAAAATATTATGAATTTTAAGATGATTCAGGCGATTTTCAGGAAGAATGGAGCTGATATGGTACGATTAAGTTTAAAAAGTCATATGTGACGTCATATTAACCGTCCGAATTAAGATTTTTCATTTCACCAGAAAATGTCAAACAGTTAAATTTCAAGGTGTGAACGAGCGTAATAGTTATTTATGTATCAAGGGAGTTATGAGGATGTTAATTACAGAGGGCAACATATTGCAGTCCCGAGGGAGGGATTGTTAAGTTGCCCAAGGTTATTATAACATCTAATAACTCCCGTGATACATAATCTATTTTATTTTATACTAAATGAAATATAAAAACGAAATCTGTTGGTTTTTAAAATTAAACGAATGTTTTTAATAATTGAGTAACCATGATTATTGATTACCATGGATATATCAACTGAAAAGTTTGTAGAAAATGACACATGAAATCCAAATATGCAACCAACAATGCAATAACAAAAGCAACATCCAATGGTTACCAGAATTAAACCAATAGTAATATTAGAATTAGAGGGAGTTATGGATTCATAACAGTCCCAAGGGAGTTATGAGTATGTTTATAGTTACGGTAACCAAGCGTTTATCTAGTTATAATGTATTAGTATGAAATAAATTATTAAAGGAATCATTCAAACAATGAATTGAACGGTTTAAGTCAGTTTGACAGTCACTGACAACTACATAAAATTTATTCACGTAATGACATTTTATCCTTCGTGCTGTCCATTTAATTCTCATTCAAAACCAATGTTGACGTATACTTATTTATGCGGGTTGAAGTGTGTAGACAAACTTGACAGTTTCTATGAGAACCATGTAAATGAAAAAAAAAATAAATCGAACTATCAAAAAGATATGTAGGTATTCTTAATCGATACATATGACTTTTTAAACTTAATCGCACTATTATAACCCGAGTCGAGTATGAATTCGAGTTTTTCTCGTTTTTTGTATTTTCTGAGAACATTTACCATAGTAATGTATATTTTTTTACATTATCAGAAAGTAGAGATTTCAACGAATAAAAAGCCCACCGACTTTTTCAAAAAAGCAGATATTTTGACGCGAGAATTTTCGATTGAAAATTAGGGCGCTTTTTTAATATTAAATCAAAATAAGGTGAAAAAATAAATATTTCAAATCCAAAAACTTACGGTGTGTTATTTGGTACATAAGTTTTTACAAAATTTGTGGATTTTTTTTTTTATAAAAGTTAAAAAAAAACAAAAACTTGGTTAGGTATTTGAATTTTTCGCATAAATTTTCAGGTTATGTGACAAAGTGTAAATACTCAATTTGTAGGTCTTTTTATTACCTATAACTTTGCCATTTAACTTTTTTCCATAGTACCTATAGTAGGTAGTATGTAGTACGTAGTACCTATAGTAGAAAAAAAATTTTTTCTGGCCTTTATTAAAAGGTCGGGGAGGTTCGAGTAGGAGTTTCACCATGGTTCAGGTAAGGCGAAAAGGGCCCTCGGTGGCCTAGTCGCTTGGGGTGTACCACCCCTACCCACCATACTACTACTACCTATAATAGTAGTTTTGCAGAAAATCGAGATAGAACGATTTTTACCCTTAAAAACTCACCCCCTCCCTGTTATTTTTCCTTTAATTTTTGTTATATTCTCTTCCTTTTTTAATGGGTTTCATCCTACTATAATTTTTTTTGTGGTTTCAAAAATTATTGACCTCTGGCCTATAAGGGGAAGGCAACATTTAAAAAAAAAATGCTTCACTGTCATGATAGAAAAAAAATCATCTTTAGAGGCGAATTTCTCGAGAACTGGAGTTTTTGGAAGCTTATGCCCATGGAGATTCCTGATATACTCATCGAGGACTACCGATCCCCAAAATGACACCAAATTTAACCGGGAGCCAATCCTCATACGGATTCTGCGAACCAAAATTACCAAATTAATAAAAACTTTAAAAGTGTCAATTTGTTTTCATGTCTATCCCGCTGCACAATTTCGTCACGCTCTCGGATCGCTCCTTAACGCCGTGTCCTAGCTGCATCCGGGGACTGCGTTGCGTGCGATGCGGGGAACGCACGCAACGCAAAATCGCACGAGAAATTTTGAGTGTGTCCTAACTGAATGCGTGCGGTTCGTGCGAGAAAAGTTGGTTTCCAATCCAACTATTTCTGGTGCAGCTTCAGATGAAATACGTTTTAGTTTTGTAAACCAGTAGGTTGTTGGAGCTTGAAAGACTTAAAAATCACAGAAAGAAACATGTTACTTAAGAGAAAGACTCAATTAAGGGGGTACTTCAGCCGTGTATTTGTAGGGGTATCGTAGTTCACATTTTTCTCTCTTATTTGTGCATCAATTTCGTTCAAGTTTAAAAATAATTAAAGAAGAGGGACAGATTGAGGTACCTATAGAGCCCGATTTTGAAAAAAATAAGTATTTTTAATATTTCTAGGGCTATCAAATTGACCTTATATTGCATGGACGCTGGTGAGTTAATTACTGCAAAAATCAAAAAATCGGCTCTATAGGTACCCGCATTTGACATTGAACAATTATCCAAGCTTTTGAAAATGTTCTTAAAGTAAGCCATTTTCACAAAAAACGTGAACAGCCAGCACCAAATTTCGACAAATATCGCAATACAATTGCCTACATTTAAGGGGCTGACTTTAAATTTAAAGACGGCGAGTTGGAATCACGGTCCGAGGTAGGGCTGCGGCGACATTCCAGTGCATACACCGGAAGAAAAAAACATTGTCCCATCTTGACGGCGCAATAAGGAGGGATAGAATATACATAAGTGGATTAATTTCAAACAACTGACTGGATACCTATCATAGAAAATAAATGTATTTAATTATCAATTAAATATTATTATTATTGAAGTCTTTAAAATTATATTTTTAATATTTTCGATTATATTATAAGGAAAACTATAACGTTTTAAACTATGTTTCATAAATTAGAAAAAAAAAATTTTTTTATGCTAATAAGGTGTCAATGAAAAGAGCAAGGTAAAGAGCTTTTCTTGGCGATTAAAAAAAAATTCAATAAAAAGTTTTCACCTTGTAAGTCGGAAGTTTCCAAATATAATCTCCAAAACTGGTGAGTAGGTAGGTATATCTACATATACAGGGTGATTAACAATTCGATGGTCACCATTGGGATCTAGGAAACTAAGAGATACGAAGCCGGTTAAATGGAGGAAAAGTTGGCCAATTTACCTAATTGTTAAATTGGTGGCTCTTGACAACTTATCTTAACCTACAAAAAATAATTAATTAATTATCATCAATAATACAAAAAATATGGCTAAGACAAGAAATCTCAATTTTTCAGTTACCTATTTCAGCATATTTCAGTAATTGCTGAATTTTTCAAAATTTTATTTTCGGTTTCTTAATAAGCATGAAATTGGCCAACTTTTCCTTCATTTAACCGACCTCGCGGTTTCCGAGATCCCCATTAGTGGAGCGAAATTCGTTATAAAAGTCGCTCCGTTATCGTTTTTTTTTTCATGACGTATAACCAGGAGGTCAGACCTAATAGGTTTAGTTAATCACATAATTTTGCATTCAGAACGGCTATTTAAGACCTTTTTGGGTAGGTCAGGACTTTTATAGGTATTTGAAAAAAACATAAAAATTTATGATTTTTAAAAATTGTACTTTTGAACATTTACATGACTATATCTTGAAAAGTAATCGAGATATTAAAATGATTCTTTTATCAAATTAAAGCAGACAAATGGGCGCTTCTAATGGTGTATCTTGCTGCCCTTAATTATATACATCTGGGTTGCAATAATAATACAAACGGTGTATGTTGCAAAACGTGTATTGATATTTTCACTGAGCGACAAACTTTTTTATTTATGAAAATTTTTGTACACATGCAGCGAACAAAATGAAGCCAAGATATAGTAGAAGTTTTTAGATAAAAAGTATTCTTTTTAGCGATTACCGTTTGGTAGCTATGACCTTTTTTTCAACTGATGTCGCGCCAATATCGTGCGCTACCCCTTACATAGAGAGTCGAGTCAAATGCAAGGCCTACTACATTACCAAATATAGGAATAAGGTATAATACAGGGTGAATTATAAAAAACGCCCCAAGCGATAATTCCGTTAATTTTGAAGATATAACAAAACTTTTTGAAAGAAAGTGGCGTAGTTTATCATCATCTATATGTTGAGATAAACGCTCGATCAACACAACTTGCTGTTTAGTACATTGTACTGTCTTCAGTACATTGTAGGGGACACTCAGTAGAGTACAGGAAAAATAATTTAAAAAATTCTGGTCTTCAATTTGTTGAGATAAAAAATGCCAAAGTTAACATTTTACTATCTTTGTTTTTCGGTATTTGCAAAAACTAGATGATTTTACAGATATAAAAAAGGGTACTTTAATCGTTATCAATTAAAAAAATTGCTTAAGATGTAGTACTGGCTTGGAAAATTTAATAAGAATTTTTTTCTTTTCTAAGATGCTGAAAAAAAAGCATTTGGCAACAACGGTTTTGATACCTTGACTATACCTACATTCTTAGATTTTAGACGAAATTACCAAATAGCAACTGTTATTGTGTTAAACGTTGCCAAATTTATTGTTCAATATTTTGCTTATATCTTTTAAAATGTAGCTCTGGAATTTTTTAAATTATTTTTCCCGTACTTCACTGAGTGTCCCCTACAATGTACTGAAGAGTTTATCCGTCATTTTCTTAACACCCTGTATATCGATCTGTAATCAAAAGAACAAAATATCTACAGGTCGTTTTGAAAATTGTAGAAGACCAAAAATAAAATGAAAATTCTAATTTCATTTGGGGGCTAAATTTTATTTAAATGACGTTAGTGTATAATTATTATTATTTGTGGCGCACTTTGAAAAGTTAACTTATAAAAATAATAGGTAGGTACATAAATAGTTTAGAAAGTGTTTTGTGCATATTATGGAATTTTATTATGTATTTTTATAGATTTTGAAAGCTCAGTAGGTTTTTTTTTTTTTATTTATCTACCTACCCACTAAACTTATAAATTACAGTACCTAACTACAATATTATAAATTTTAAAAGCATGATCAATAATAATATACGTAAGTAACTATAGTTTTAACAAAATTATATTTAATTTTGATCTTGCAGTCAGTATGAGGAAGTCTGCAGTCAGTATGGTAGGTACTACATGAACCTATAACTGTATACTCAAGAATAAACTTCGTAAAAAATATGTGAAATAAAACAAAAAATACGAACTACTATACAATACCTGAATTGACATAAATAAGCCAATATTCATATGGGGTGGGATGTCTTTTAAGGCGATACTTTGACTGTATTATAACTCATCAAGGCAAACAACTTTTTCAATAAACTTTTCTTACTTAAAAAACTCACAAATAAACGAGATACAGCCTTTGGAAGCTAGGTACCTATTTGAAAGTTTTTTGCCTTGATCAGTTCTATAAACAGTTGAAAAAAGCATCTCCTTAATCAAAAAAACAGCCTGTAGAATTGGATTTTGAAAATGTTTGACTGGTTAGCTAGAGGCTAGACCATGCAATTATACATCTTTCGATCCTTTTAGAGTTTTATTCAACAACGCGTATTCAATGATTTATTTATAAAAAAGCTGTGTGTGCTGAAGACAAAACAGTTGTACAAAAACCGAGGATAATGCCTACAAAATATTTTATGTTGTTATTAATATAATAATTATTATTAACTTGCTTGTGCGGAAAAACGGCAAGATGAATGCGGAAAGCGAATTATGTTACAAAAAGAAAGTTTTTAGTTAACTAGGTACCTATCATAGGGATTAGGGAATGAAGGAAAAGCTACAAAAGTAATCAAAATATTTCTTCTCAGTCCGATGATGATACATACCTACCTACAACACATACTAGAGAGCCAAGCGATTGGCTACATCGTCCGTGCGTTCGTTTACCGCTCAGCCATCGCGCGAATCGAATCACAATAATTAAAAATTCATAATTCAATAACTACCAAACATACGACAAAAATTCATCTTTTAAAACCTTCCTTAATACTTTGGCTCCAATTTCTTCGCTGCATGTGTAAAGAAATTTTCAAAAATAAAAAAGTTGCTCGCTGACTGATAATATCAATACATTTTTGTGGAAATTTTCAATTACCTATTGATTTCACAATCAAATATAAAAGTCCTAAAAACAAGGTTACCGCCAAAAAAAGCGCTTATGTATGCACTTCAATTAAAAAAAATAATTCGTCGATAGCTCAATTAGTTTTAAAGATATGACAATTTACATTTTTAAAACACATTTTTTTTCCTCAGTCGACTATAATCCTATATCTTCCACTCTGAACAATTCAGAATTATTCAGTTATAGTGGAGTAAAATCGGCCTGAAATTATGCTGTTTTTTTTTTATGAAGGTATAACCAGATGAGACCTTCACTATCTTGTAGAGAATGATTTTGTCCATCCGAAATGGAATGTGACAACTTTTTTTAGTAGTAACGAATTTTGAAAAATCGAATTTTCTGCTCCCGAGAAATTATTAGAATTTAGAAATTTGTGTTTTTTAAAACATCCATCGCGCTCATAAAGCAACGGTTTGAGCTACGGTAATGAATTTTTCGGCATATACTCAAAAAACAAGAGCGCTTCTAGTGGAACTCAGCAAAGTTCGAAAAGTTAAGGACTTTTTGAGATAATTGGCCGCAAAGTCGGCCCAAGTAAAACCGAGCATTGAAAACTTCATCATGCGGGTAGCTATGTGAATTATTGGGAATAGATGTCTATATGTACGGACTTTAATGAAGAAAACATTATAGAAAAATTTTTAAAAAGAGATTCAGCGAGTTAGGTCTCATAGTTTCCGAAAATACCTAAAATACCTACGGAAGAACTCGATCGCTATTCCAATGTGCGTGCGAAGCATCAAAAGCTAGACTTCGCATTAGTTATACGCAAATGTAGTAACTCGGAGCGACCGAGCGCAAATTCACGGTAAAATAAAAAATCGGTTCCTGGGAAACTATGAGACCTAACTCGCTGAATCTTTTTTTAAAAACTTTTCTTTAATGTTTTCTTCATTCAAGTCCGTACATATAGACATCTATTCCCAATAATTCACATAGCTACCCGCATGATGAAGTTTTCAATGCTCGGTTTTACTTGGGCCGACTTGACAGCCAATTATCTCAAAAAGTCCTTAACTTTTCGAACTTTGCTGAGTTCCACTAGAAGCGCTCTTGTTTTTTGAGTATATGCCGAAAAATTCATTACCGTAGCTCAAACCGTTGCTTTATGAGCGCGATGGATGTTTTAAAAAACACAAATTTCTAATAATTTCTCGGGAGCAGAAAATTCGATTTTTCAAAATTCGTTACTACTAAAAAAAGTTGTCACATTCCATTTCGGATGGACAAAATCATTCTCTACAAGATAGTGAAGGTCTCATCTGGTTATACCTTCATAAAAAAAACTACCAGAAATAAGCGAGATAGAGCAGCGATTTTACTCCACTATTAGGTAGAAGTGTAAAAGAATAAAATCATGTCTGTGTAAATCTATATGGATATTGGGAGTCTGGGTACCATCGCCTTTTGCTTGCAGTGTAAATCTGGTGCACTTAAATTGACGATTTAACTGCCGCGGCTTGACGTTCATAACAAAAGAGACTCTATCCCAATAATAGTTTCTGTACTTCACGTCAGACTTGCTTTAGCTTAACGTCCTCTGGAAGATTCACGCTTACTATCTCTTTTCGAACTTTCCCGTTCGTCCCAAGACTTAATGACCTAGAGGGTGAAGTACCCCCTTAAGACGCAAGTAATCTATAGAAATAGGTATAGATTTGATAGATAGATAAATAGAAGGTAGGTTAAATAAAAATAGGTCTACAATAGAAGTTAATAGACCTCATACCTACTTAAAAAATCTAAATTCGATACATTTTCACATTCCCAGAGTACCTTATTGACTCTTGTTCTTGTAAAATAGATTTCACTTTGCACAAAATGTTTCACTTTGGCCCGATGGAAATCAAATAAACTTCCTGTCCGCAGTAAAAAATTAAAAATCGCAAGGTTTTGACAGATGGATATACAACACATTTCAATTTAAAACAATGCGTGCGTTGCGGTGTCGTTTTATCGTACGACTTTTGCGGGCAACGCGTCTACTGTGGACACTACCATTGCTTTGCATGTGTTTTATTTTAATCGTTCACCGCAACGCACGCACGCAACGCACGCAACGCAGTCCCCGGATACAGCTAGGACGCGACGTAAGTCTTGTGAATATTTTTATATTAATTTTTTAAGCATTTGCAAAATTTTCATTTATGTGAGTAGAATTTCGCAATTATTATCTCAATCTATTTCTAAATTTCCATATTGTTGCATGGGAACATTGATGATTGTACGGAGATGTTGTAAAGATAACTTCAGTCTTGCAAAATAGGCAAGTAAACAAACAGTAAGGCAATACTTAACAAGTTTTGATAAATCGGCCAAAGTTCAAGATATTTATACCTACTTAATACGACATCGAAACTCCGTATTCAGACTTAATTTATCGCTATAGAATTCCGTATTTTTTTTAAATAGAATGTTTATTTACTTTGAAACAAAAATAGCGAAATCGCTCAGTGAACTTTCCTTCGAACGTGACCGTGAATTTCGAGTGTCGGGATTAGATTAATATATATTATATATGGATATTTAATGTGGGTCATTTGTATTTTGTCACTATTTCGAAAAAATTATTCTGATTATCAACAATTCTACGTCAATGTTCATGCTAGACATTCATGCACATAGACGTATTACGAATTTCGTATACGTAGGCATATGTAACTTACATGCTCATAATATGAACTGGTGTAAATATTAATTAATAGTATATTATTCAACAAGCGCATAATGATAGCTATTATCCACGAAGATGAAAATTGCAGCACGAGCCTCTGGCGAGTGCTGTAACATCTAAGTGGATAATAGCCATTATGCGCGAGTGGAATACTATACTTTATCTACGAGTATGCTTGAATAAAAATAATTTTACTTACGGCAGAAATAAATTTTTATGTAAAAAATTTTTATGGATTGCAGTTTTATTTATTAAAAAATATGGTTCTCTTTAAGTAGATATTTTGGTTATTGAAATATTGCAAATGTACAGAAAATATTACATATACTTCACTGTCGACTGAAAATTGTAAAATAACTTTAAAAGGAGAAAAATAACAAAATCATAGGGTGAAAGATTTTGTAGCGCATCGTATTTCACATTTGATTTTGCAGGCAGTAAACCAATAATTGATGCATTTGTTGCGTTTCCCCTATTTATATCAGGTCGTAGCGTATTATTCAGGATGTTATTTATTTCTTCGAAGAACATCCTGTATTATTCTGTTTATAATAATTTTAAGTTTAATTTTTATAATACAATAATTTGTAAAGTAAAATTGAAACTAAACATAAACAAATGTGAATGTTAGGTTATCGTGATTATTAGCTGTCACTACTGTTAGTGGACTAAACCTATTGGCAGCGTTCCAAAGGAATCAACTTTCACAGCGGTTGACTAGGGCTTTAAAACTACGCACGGATCCTAAAACATGTTCATTTTAGTATTATGATAAGTAGCTTCGTATGCTATAGTAGTTGAAAGATCAAAATCATCCTAATATTCAGCGACTTTCATATTTTTAAAACATTTTATTAAACGTAAAATAAACGTTTAGGGACTCTACTTTCACGTCAGTAGATCATTGACAGTAGTCAGTAGTTTGAATCTGCCAAACGTAGGACAGAATAGGGCGGTAAAGTTAAACAATTGACATTAACGATTGAATAATGAGCTCATGGTTCAATCGACCTGACACTATTATTCGATAGGGCAATAGTGATGCATGCCATTACTTCGTTAAAATTAGACTAATAATTGATTTGTTATCTAATAGGAGTAGATAAAAATTTTCATTAAACATCTAATAATTGTTATTGAAGTTGAAGAAATTAAATGGAAAGGATAGAAATAAGGATAGAGAGTAAATGCAGAAGTGTAAGGTGGGGGAAGTGCGACCCCTAATTGTAAAAGTTAGAATTTAGGCTCACATAAAATGTATACCAGAATATAATTTAATGTTTTAATTTCTATGATAAATAAAGTAGTTATTTGACTGTTTAATAATGCTGATGAAAATGCATTTTATGTATGACAATGTTAGGTTTTTATTTTTTATTTTAGGCCAATAGAATGGTATTTTGAGTTTGCGTTATCATGCACAAATTTTGTACTATACAAAATTCGATAGAGGATCATTAAGAAATGTTAAATCCAAATTTGCAGCACCGTGCGATTTTTTTTACCGAGTTATGCAGAAAAGCGGTTTTTATTTTATTTTCACGAATATCTTGGCTTTTATCTATCGCACATAAGTAAATTATATATCATTTTCTTCGTTATGGAATTATCTACATTTTTTATACCAGTATTATTTTTGTTTGAGGTTTAAAGTTAAAAATTTGTCTTTTGAATAAGGTTTTTTGCAAATTACTTATTTTTTCTGCATTTTACCGCTAGAAAGCCCAAGAAGTTTTTTGAAGAACAGTTAATTACCTGTGCAGCGGTAGGTCAATCTTGAAAATCCAATAATCCAGTCTCCGGCAATCTACGCGCAAACATGTGCATGTCGGTGATGTACAATTTTGAAACAAATTGAATAATAATAAATTATTATATCAATTACAGCAATCCGATTGTTGAAAAACAATAATGCTTTCTGAACGACACACTTACTCTAACGGTATGGTGAAGACAGAGACATCGATGTTTCAATGGTTATTTCCATCTCATCAGTCTGTCACATCACCACCACTAGAGAAGTGTGCCGAACAGAAAGAAAATCAAAAGCTTTAAGCAAAATGATTTGTCGGAAACATAGTGACTTGCATGGCAAATGCCATCTGATGACTGAAAAGTACAACTTTCAATGTGTCAATCAGAGATTCTCCCAGAGAAATCTGCAATTTTTCACTACTAACGCTGACAGTTCACTGAAAAACCAATTACCTTGCGAATCTCAGTAAACCAATCAGAGATGGAACTAGCCACAAAGCTGTGTTCCTAGAAAGGAAGTAGTTTCTATGAAACAAATTGAATAATAATAAATTATTATTTCAATTACAGCAATCCGATTGTTGAAAAACAATAATGCTTTCTGAACGACACACTTACTCTAACGGTATGGTGAAGACAGAGACATCGATGTTTCAATGGTTATTTCCATCTCATCAGTCTGTCACATCACCACCACTAGAGAAGTGTGCCGAACAGAAAGAAAATCAAAAGCTTTAAGCAAAATGATTTGTCGGAAACATAGTGACTTTAGGGAACCTGCATTACCGCTTTACTAGGGTAGCGCATTCACTCGTTGACGTTTACTAAACACGGTTATGTCTGAACAGCTGGATGTCATATTTTTGGCACATTTGGTCACAGGCGTAGGTATCAAGTGGAAAAAAGCGAAGTTTGAAAAATGAAACAAAATAATAACATGAATACGAATCGATGAATGCTTTTTCAGTGGGTATTAAAAACATATTAGGTACGGGTTTATAGGATCTACGAAACTGTAGACTAAGATGAAAGACTGAGACTGAGAAAAATGCGTTTTAATGCGCGGACTTAATAACAAATTATGTGAATTTTTAGACAGTTGTACGTTCATGAAAAATCTGACGTTTATGAAGTCAAATTTGACATTCCCAACTTTTTTCCCAACTTTTTGTGAGAATGAGAATGCGCTACCCTAGTAAAGCGGTAATACAGGTTCCCTATAGTGACTTGCATGGCAAATGCCATCTGATGACTGAAAAGTACAACTTTCAATATGTCAATCAGAGATTCTCCCAGAGAAATCTGCAATTTTTCACTACCAACGCTGACAGTTCACTGAAAAACCAATTACCTTGCGAATCTCAGTAAACCAATCAGAGATGGAGCTAGCCACAAAGCTGTGTTCCTAGAAAGGAACACAGGAGAATGTTTAAAACAAATTTAAAAAAATTTAAAAGTTTAAAAAAATTTAAACAAAAAAGGGAGAATCTCTGATTGACACATTGAAAGTTGTACTTTTCAGTCATCAGATGGCATTTGCCATGCAAGCAGTCACTATGTTTCCGACAAATCATTTTGCTTAAAGCTTTTGATTTTCTTTCTGATCGGCACACTTCTCTAGTGGTGGTGATGTGACAGACTGATGAGATGGAAATAACCATTGAAACATCGATGTCTCTGTCTTCACCATACCGTTAGAGTAAGTGTGTCGTTCAGAAAGCATTATTGTTTTTCAACAATCGGATTGCTGTAATTGATATAATAATTTATTATTATTCAATTTGTTTCATAGAAACTACTTCCTTTCTAGGAACACAGCTTTGTGGCTAGCTCCATCTCTGATTGGTTTACTGAGATTCGCAAGGTAATTGGTTTTTCAGTGAACTGTCAGCGTTGGTAGTGAAAAATTGCAGATTTCTCTGGGAGAATCTCTGATTGACACATTGAAAGTTGTACTTTTCAGTCATCAGATGGCATTTGCCATGCAAGTCACTATGTTTCCGACAAATCATTTTGCTTAAAGCTTTTGATTTTCTTTCTGTTCGGCACACTTCTCTAGTGGTGGTGATGTGACAGACTGATGAGATGGAAATAACCATTGAAACATCGATGTCTCTGTCTTCACCATACCGTTAGAGTAAGTGTGTCGTTCAGAAAGCATTATTATTGTACAATTTTGAATAATTGACGAATACATTCGTCAACGACTCGAAAACTCGCATGAAAAATTTAGCATTTGTTTTAATTTACATTCAATGTGCAAAATTTCTACATAATATTGTTCATAAATATACAATATTTTAAATTGCAAAACACACAAGTTAATAGTTTTTATTTTGAATACTTTCTTTATTGCATGCTTAGTTGCTAAATTTGAAGTAAAAAACATATGAGTGTATTAAGAAAAAAAAAATCAAGTAATAATCAGTTAAACAAAGTACAATTATTATTATTAGTATGTGAAGATGGAATTTGATCGTTAGTGCTCATTACGGGTTCTAATCCACATTTCGAAATAAAACAAGTTCGAAATGAATGCTGCTCAGCAGCTCACTCTGATGGTGGTAAAGAAGTAAGATCCGATTTTGTCTTTTGTCCCATGCGGGAGAAAAAGTTGAAACGAAATTCGTCATAGGATTTTTCGTTGTTTCCGTCATAGAGAGCGATAAAGACTTCTTTTCCTGTTGACGCAATCAGTTCGTGGTTCGGCTTTTTTGATTTAAAATATTACAACATTTGTTGCAGATGATTTTTTCTGGTTGAAGAGTGGAACTCAGTTTTTTCAGACCCTTTTCCAAGTTTTTTGAGAAAAACATTCGTGACTTGTTTTCCGAGTTAATATAAATTGACCGTTTAATTAGTCACGGTGACTATAGAAGTTTTCACGCAGCTAAGAACGCACGTGATAGCACCGGGAAAACATACACTGACAAATCTCAATATCTCACACAAAACTCACTTTCATGAATAAAATAGATACACACTACAATTCCACTCACAAAAGATAAAAAAAATCAACGAAAAAAAAACCCGGATAAAATAATAATTTTCGACATGCACAATTTCGCAGGTGGATTACCAGAGACTCGTTTATCGGATTTTTATGATTGACCAAGTGACTGTTCTTCAAAAAACTACTAGGGCTTTCTAGCGTTAAAATGCAAAAAAAATAATAAGTAATTTGCAAAAAACCTTATTCGAAAGACCAATTTTTAACTTTAAACCTCAATATTATTTTTATTATCAGTGTAACAAAAATAATATTTGTATAAAAATTGTAGGTAATTCCATAACGAAGAGAATGATATGTCATTTGCTTATATGCAATAGATAGGAACTGAGATATTCGTAAAAATAAAAAAATAAACGTTTTTTTGCATAACTTGGTAAAAAAAAATCACACGGTGCTGCAAATTTGGATTTAACAGCTCTTTAAGGTCCTCTATCGAATTTTGTATGGTACAGAATTTGTGCATGGTAACGCAAACTGAGGACATTTTTGAGGACGATTCTACTGGCCTATTTGTAGGAAGCGCACTTTTCCCATAAAAAATTTAAATCTTGGGAAAGTGCACAATTCCTTGCTGTGTTGCCATATGATGCCTTAAATTAATTTCAGAGGCAAGAGCAATTCACTGACACTTGCCCGATCTTATAAATTTTTTGGGAATTTATTTATTTTTTATTAAAGAAGGTACAAACTTATTTTTAATTTATTGAAAAATTAACAAAATTTTCTGGTTTTCAGAACATAACAATATTTAAACTGAAAATAAATATTAACTTTATTTTTAGAACATAAGTAACAATATTTAGTTAAGGTTAACATAAAATACAATTAGGTAAGTGCTTATTGGAGTAAATTTTGATAGCCACCAAATTTTTCATTGAAAGTGGAAAAGTCGCCTCTTTTATTAATTTCCGGATCTGGTAAAACTCTGATAATATCATCACTTTCCAAGATATCTTCATCATTTTCTTTGGGCCATTTAAACATTCAAACTCAAACCATCATCTTCCCTGGTAAATTTGATCAGCCACTTATCTTCTTCTTTTGCAGCTGGACGATATAACGCTTCACTATCTTTTTTCCAAAATATTTCACCGAAACCTACTACCTACATCCATCACAAAATCAGTGATGTGAGAAATATTGTCATTTTCGTCTTGACTATATGCTATGCCATATCATCATCTGAATCAATAAATTCTACATTTGCTTCATCAGTAGCATCTTCCGACTCGCTGTGTTTCTTCATTATTTTACTTTTACGTCTTTGACTACTGGACTTTTTCTTCTTTTTCCGTCATAATTTGCCTAACTTTCTCTCATGTTAATATTTCTGCATGAGGTGCAATATTTTTTCTTTGTGTTTTTGGGGGTTGCTTTGATTGCTTTATTGTTTCTAGCAGTAGTTCGTCAAAAGAAATATTATTCTCGGATGAAGGGCCAGCAGCGCTTGTGGAGGGAATAATATTATTATTTTCTACATTTTCAATTATTTGCCTGTTATCTTGAGAAATTTCTTTTACATCAACATTATGTTTCTACAAATTCTTATTGTGAAGGTATACACCAACCTTTCGAAATCCATTTGATATAGTTTGTGCTTTCACTTCTAGGCAACAAGTCTCGAACAGCTTTGAAAACTCTATTTTTGGTATCTTTACTCCTATGTTTTGCCGTTGCCATTGAACAATTTTTTTATCCCAATTGCCATTCAAAGATTTAAAGACCGATAAGTCCAGGGGCTGTAACAAGTGGGAAGTGTGAGGTGGAAGCTTTAGGATGATAATACTTTCCCTCTGTGCTAGACTGACTACCATATCGGTGACATGTGTGCTGTGTCTGTCATATACCAGTAGAAGTGGTCTATATCATGTCAAAGAGCAGGAATAAGTGTTTTTTCAATATAACTGTAAAATATCTGCGACTCCATCCAGCCTGATTTAGAAGACGTATAAGCTGATCCAGGGAATATAGGATGGTCTGGTATCCAACTGTTCCAAAGTGACTTTGCCTTATAAACTATAAGAGGTAGAGCTTTTTTACCTTCAGAATTAACAGCTGCCAAAACTGTTGTATTGTCTCGCCCTGGGCTGCTTGGTGGTCCTTGCTGAAGATTTACCATTTGCTCCAACAATGTTACTTTTGAAAGGATCCAAGGAGAATCTCGTCTCATCAAGATTCCAAAGCCTCTCAGGTTTATCATGTAAATCCAGCTCATCTAGTGTTCTTTTCAAAAGTTCAAATTAAGAATTTACAATGAACGGGCCAGTTGCCTTTTTTCTAGAAAATTATACGTTTTGAGGTTTTTTTTTCAGGGAAAGGTTATGTCGCTTTTAGAGGCAGTAGTACAAACTCTGTAGTTTATACAAGTAAGTGTGCTTGGTAAGAGGAGTGACGCGCTTGACTGTGTACTGTGTACTTCAAATTAGCTTCAAAAGTTGTCAATAATAAGCAAAAACAAGTTGTCAACGAGGTGCAGTATATGTACAGGGTGTCCCTGCTTTTTCGAAGCGGTCTCTGTAGGCCAAACGATGGACTTTTTCAAAAAACTTTTTGAAAATTCAAGTACAGAATCACAATGGCCATAATTTAAAATTATTTTGGAGTATACAGAGTGTCCCATATGACAGTGGCATATCAAAGTTATGTTTTTTTAAATAGAATGCTTCTGTGTTATTGCATTTTTAGATTGTTTGAGAAGAGAAAATAAGATTGGTTTTTACAGTTGGTGTTTAAATTCAGAAGTTTTTGAGTTATAAACAAGTGAAAATCGTCATTTTTCAAGTTCAAGGCCCTGTACAACGAAAACGGCTGAAGATAGATAAAAACGGCTTACATGTCCCTATTTTACTTTTTGATGTACTATCCTATGATTTAGATGAAATGTTTATACAGTGTGATAAAAATTTTGAAAAATTCAGAGATTTATCCACGCATCGCCAAATAAAAAAATCAAAGAAAGTACAAATGTTTCTATACCATAGGATAGTACATAAAAAGTTAAAAGGGACATGTAAGCCGTTTTTCTCTATCTTTGAATTTTGAACTTGAAAATTGACGATTTTCACTTGTTTATAACTCAAAAATTTCTGAATTTAAACAACAACTGTAAAAGCCAATCTTATTTTCTCTTTTCAGACACTCTTAAAATGCAATAACATAGGAGCATTCCATTTAAAAAAACATAACTTTGATATGCCACTGTCATATGGGACACTCTCTATACTCCAAAATAATTTTAAATTCTGGCCATTGTGATCCTGTACTTGAATTTGCAAAATTTTTTTGGAAAAAAAATCAATCGTTTGGCCTACAGAGACCGCTTCGAATAAGCTGGGACAGCCTGTATATATTATTATCATTTATCAGTTCGAGAACAAAATTATTGTTTGTGGACTTGACATGAAGAACACTTTGAAAGTAATTTCTTTAATGACTTGTTTTACAGTCGAAGCAATGTTTAAGAAAAACGGTCAACATTAATAACTTTCATTATCATGATAGCCATAGTAGACGAACCCTTATTATTAGTATTATATTCGACCTCTTGACCATCAACATCGATGGTCTTTTAATGGTTCCAGAGCTTTAGTGGGTCAAAAAGTTATTGGCCGCATTTTCTTTGGAAAAATGTATTTAAATGGACAAAGTTTATGTAGATTTTCATCGAAACGCTACTCAATAATTGTACCTGGACGACTTGGCCCTGGGTCTTATCAGAAGACCATGGTTTCAGCACGATGATGCTTCTCAACATACCTAATATTAAAATTGTTAGAGAATATTTGAAAGAAAAAATTGAGAGACGAAGGATTGGCAGAGAAAATCCTGTTCCTCGGCCAGGAAGATCATCTGACCTAACCAAGATTGATTTTTTCCGAGGGGTTTTGTTCACAATCGTGTGTCCGGAACTGAAGTCACTTTCAGGAAAAATATGCAAGAAAAATTGGAGAGGCTTTTCTGGAAATACTGTGACGTACTAGCATTTAATAAATCATTTTTAAAAGAATTGCACAAGAGGGTCGTCAGAACAACTTAGTTTCTTTTTGGGTTTGCCATTTACCTATAATAGACGAAACTTCGACGTAATAAGTAAGTAGGTATAATATGTCAAAATTTTGCCAGAAATTTGTGTTTTTTTTGACAAAATAATTTCTAAAATAAACGTCGACGACGACATTTTTGTTAATTTTTCGGAAAATCCGGACTACTTTTCACACTACCAGCTTTTGGAGAAAAAAAAGGAAACAAAAACCAATGTCCTAAAGTGATATAAAATTTATGTTTTCAACCCTTACTTCTTTTTAAACATGTGTGTTTTATTTAACATTCATCACTAACGTGATATCTCAAAAACTAAGTGTTAGCTGATATTTCTCAGGTAAGTGCCTGAAACTGATTTTTTTTTTTAGAAAAAAGTTATATAACTTCTGAACGGCTGGAGCGATATGAAAAAACTAAGCGATTTATAAAGCTTAAGCAACGATAAATTAATACAGGGTGAGTTTTTTTCAATGTTTAGTACAGGGATCTCGTAAACTACTGCAATTAGAGGAACGGTTAAATGGGGAAAGAAGTGCAGTTTTATGAGCTTAATTCGAAACAGCTTTTGTTTTTTTGAAAATCTCCATGGCTTCCTAGATATTTAGCAAAAAGTAAATTCCGCGGATTTCTTTACACCGAGATAGCAGTCTTATTATTGGGATTAGAGAAAAATCGTAAAGGAAAACCTTTTAGACGATTTCATAAACAATAAAACGGCGTTTAAATTTTTTTTATTTGTTGAGTCATTTTCGAGCTATGACGTAAACTTGTGTTTTTTTAAATGTAAGTCATAGTTGGCTATGACATCATTCGATATGTCTTTTTTTTTCTAAATACAACGATATAAAACTCGATATCGTTTTTTCTGAAAATAAAAAAATTAGGAGGGTTTTTAATTTTATTTCCTCAAATACGTGGTATAACTGGTATAGGCGCTGAATTTAATAGTTAATTTTGAATTGAAAATCTTATAATGAATTAATAGTTCAACGGGATAGCTAGTTTTCGAGAACTTAAAAAAAAATATTAATTTTAATTCTAATCTTCCAAAAATCTTGTAACAATACCTACCTATACGCTGTAGAACAACTTTAGACTAAATATTCATATCAAAATGTGGCGGTTGCTTAGCAACAGCAACAGAAACAGTGAAACTATAAAATTTGACAGTTAGTTACTTAGAGGCTTATAATTTCCATTGAACTTTAAGTATGAAGTCAGGTTTTGCAGATGTTCTTAAATCGTATAAACCTGCAAGGTGAATTACTAGTATGGAGTTTTCCAACCAAGAGAAGCGTGATATGATAGAATGTTATATTCAGTGTCAAAAGAATGCTGTCAGGGCTGCGGAACAATATTTTCGCAGATATTTTAATCGTCGTTAACCTTTTATATTCAAATGTTTCATAATATTTTCTAGAGTTACCTACTAGATGGCTATTAGAAAATTTGTAGTTAATTAAGTATAATTGTTTGCATAGAGGATTACAAATTATTCTGCAAAATTATCTATGTATAATTTCAAATTCAACTGAGGCTTATCAGTTATGGCTTACATGGCCGCCTAGTTAAGTTGAAGAAATAAAATTAAAAACCGTCCTAACTTTTTTATTTCCCGAAAAAACAATATCGAGTTTTATATCGTTGTATTTAGAAAAAAAAGACATATCGAATGATGTCATAGCCAACTATGACTTACATTTAAAAAAACACAAGTTTACGTCATAGCTCGAAAATGACACAACAAATAAAAAACATTGTAGCGCCATTTTATTGCCTATGAAATCATCTAAAAGGTTTTCCTTTACGATTTTTCTCTAATCCCAATAATAAGACTGCTATCTCGGTGTAAAGAAATCCGCGGAATTTACTTTTTGCTAAATATCTAGGAAGCCATGGAGATTTTCAAAAAAACAAAAGCTGTTTCGAATTAAGCTCATAAAACTGCACTTCTTTCCCCATTTAACCGTTCCTCTAACTGCACTAGTTTACGAGATCCCTGTACTAAACATTGAAAAAAACTCACCCTGTATGTAAGGATATACAGAGGACTTGAAAAACTTTGAAGGTGCATGGCCCTGAAAAATAGTGCATCCTGTATAAAAATGCAGGGGATAAACGTTCCAACTATATAAGCCCAATTTAAAGATCATTTCAAATTGTAGGGTTGGTTTTAATTTAAGCAACTTATACGTACTTATATTCATATTATCTTCTTTTGTGAAAAATTAATTGATCATTTGCAATTATACGATTAAATTTTCCCGAGCAGACAAAAAAGCCAATAATCATCGTTGTGATTAGTGCACTAAGAACAATAATTTTGACCTATTAAGTATGTCTTATAAGTCTCTGTGAATTCCGTGTTTTCTCTAAATGGAAATGCCACAGACTTTGGTATTTTGATGTCTGCATCCGTATTATGTCTATTTATATGCATAAAAATTCAAATTCCACATCCATTTGACGTCATTTACATCGAATTAAACCTTTTATATTTCATGTAGGGTTCATAAGGGTCAATTTATATTTTATACAACAAAGCAGTTGTTGTATGTATCAAAGATCACATTCTTTTTAATTTGCTATCATTAATTATTAATTAGTTAAATTTATAGAGGATGACTAACAAAGCACCTCTCCGGAAATTATATTAATAATTATTGTGGTAAAAAATAATTTGGTTAATTTTTGTGAATTTTGGTTGAAAATCATTATTTATACATATAGGTAAAAATGTCCTGAATTTTATTTCATTTAGATTTTTTAGTCTATTTCTTAATAAAAAAATACACTATTGAGGACGACATCACTTTACGAAAATCACCCAAACTCATAAAATGTCCACCGAAAAAGGCTAAAGGAAAAGGGTAAAAATGGCAAAATTTCGATAACCGTTTATGAGCACTTTTTTGAAGGAATTAAACTGAAACTTTTACAGTAGACAAGTAGGTATACTAAAAACCTTTAACTTTAAAAAATTTCAAGAAGAAATGGAAAAAGGACGAATATTAGATTTTTTTTGAAAATTTTGAAAAAAAAATCACTAAAATATAAAATTTTCAATTTTCAAAACTTTCCTGTAACTTTTTCCGAATTTAAAGGTAGTGTAAAAAAAAACTTCTTAGTGCGGTCCATTGTCGTCATAAACCATATCTGCAGACAGTTTACAGATATTTTATGGTACTTATTATTTACGACCTTCCTTATACCTTGGGACAATGTATAACATAAAGTGTTTGGATCGTAGAAAAAATATTATAAAAATAGTTTTGAACTCGTTGGAAAGTTACCTTTATACACTCAAATGATTTATGTCCGCGGCTATGCCTCGTGCAGATATGCACGAAATTAAATAGGGCACTTTTAATATACTTGTTATATAATATAAAATTTTCATAAACTTTAACAAGTCCAAAAATACATACAAGACAATTTTTCTTTTTTCTTATCTTATGCGTGGTCATTTTATCTGAACATATTGAAATATACACCGTGTCTCTTGAATTTCCGGACATAGCAGGGAATTCCCATGTTAAAATAAACTATTGTAAATATTGGCTCCCCTAATTATTTTACAATAAAATGTCAAAGGTAAAACTTCTTAGGAAAAAAAGCTGCTTCTTATGCTACAATTGCATTTTCATTTCGTTCATCCGTTTTTGAGAAAATGAGGAAAAACTTAACGGTTTTTAGTAGTTTTTCAAGGCTGCTTTGCTTTGACAGATAATGCTAAAATTATTAATTATTAATAATTGATTGTTCAAAAGTAATTAATTCATCATTAGAGATCGATGTGATCGAGATTAACGAGTGCAGCACGCTATGTATTCGTGCTTAGTTATTTACCGTTTTAGTGAAGTTATAGTCCACCTATTTTGCTGATTGTTCTACCATCAAGTGACCAAAGTTGTTGTCTTTCTCATCCCGATGTTTATTTAATCGCGCCTAGCCGTGATTCACTATAAATCATCGAATATCCTTTTTAAACTGCATTTTCTTACATTATTATTTTGAAATATTGATAAGCAATAAGGTGATAAAGATTTTATCGACACAGCTGAGCCGTGCCAGGCGTTCTGGCGCCCGTCAGATAGGCAACCAATATTTAACAAATGATAAACTGCTGGTTGCCACCACTAGTGAAGGGGAGGTTCCTCACTCAAGATTAGCAACCAACAAGGAGCTGCTTTTGACTACAAGGGCAGTAATAATTCTAATAATAGTAATGACTCTCATACAGTAAATGATACCACAATGTCTACAAATACCTTAAATACAAACCCCACAGTTACGTCATACGTTGCAGCCGCCAAATCGACTCCAAAACGAGTCTATCCCAAAAAAGATCAGGCCATCCTCTTTCACTCTGTCGATGATCTAAAGCTTTTTGACTACGTCAAAGCTGTTGGTAATATTGTAGGCCCAAAAAGTATTTGCTACGCTTCAAGAATATCTAACAACAGAGTCTGCATCTACCTAAGTAAAGTAGAGTTAGTCGACAAACTACTCTCAGACAACCCAATCATTCAAGTAAAAGATCTGGACTTACCGGTAAGAAGATTAATAACCCCAGCCAGGCGAGTGATCATCTCTAACACACCTCCAGGCATAACTGACGAACTAATCGAAGCAGCCCTAAAGAAATTAGGACTCCAACTTGCCTCATCAGTATCCCCTCTGCGAGCAGGCTTTCCAGAGGACGAATACAACCACATTCTCTCATTCCGAAGACAGGCTTACGTTATCCCTCCCACTGATGACTTTCAACTACAGACGTCATTACTAATACCTTTCGAAAATAACGAATACCGTATATTTATTTCAACCGACAAGATGGAGTGCTTTTTATGCAAAATGAGTGGACACATCGCCTCCAAGTGCCCCACCATCAGCCCCCAGAGCTCAGTTCTAGCACAGTCTCCCCACGACAACCCCAATACCGTAATCTCACCTGCCCCAGAGCCGAATGCAGCACCGTCGCCTACAGCTGGTCTAAAGAGACACTGCTCCACTTCTCTGGACTCAGCTGAACCCCTTTCACCTTGTGACACCGTTTCTTCAAATCCACTGGAAGCAACTTCTGCTGCAATGCCCCCTCCTCAATTACCCCTAGTCAAATCGATAGCGAAACTCAGCAAGAAAAAAGCCAGAAAGGAAGACACAGAGGACTCAAAACTATCCGGATCGTCAAGAGATATTATCTTGGAACTTTATAAAAAACATCCAGAGACGTTTACGCTCCCAGTGGAGAATCTTATAGCCTTTCTCGAGAACTCTTTCGGTAGCACAACCCCTCTAGCGGAAGCTCAACAATTCACTAATAATGTAAAGGCCCTTTTGTCAGATATGCATACAATTTACCCCTCTCTTTCCGATAGATCATTAAAAAACAGATTTACTAGGCTAACGAAAAAAATCAAACGTGAAATGAAATTGAAGGGCGCCGACAATGTTAGCTTGACGTCACAATCATCACAGGATCTTGACGACGAGGTCCTATCCGATAGCTCTCAGATATCCTCCTACTAACTGGCTTTTTATCCCACCTGTATTTTCATATACTATTAACCATCTTCACAATTCTTCAATGGAACTGCGATGGGTTTTACCCTCGCCTCGAACACATTCAGCAACTACTAGTAGACACAAGAGCCGATATAATCTGCCTCCAGGAAACAAACTTCAAGGAAAATCAAGAGGGACACCTCAAGGGTTTCGAAGGATATCACCGCATTAGAACTACGGGACTAAGAGCCAGTGGTGGAACCTCCATATTTGCCTCAAGCGACCTATACTCTACATCTCTACCTCTAAACACAACTTTAGAAGCAATAGCTATAACTATCTGGTGCCCCAAAAAACTCACTCTATGCAGCATGTATATTCCTCCAAATTACAATCTACCCCAGGATGAACTATTATCTGTCATAAATCAACTCCCCCCACCCTTCCTTCTCGTAGGAGACTTCAATGCACACAGTACAATCTGGGGCTCGGAAAGGACGTTCGGTAGAGGAAAGGTAATCGAGAACATACTGAATGACCACGACATCTGCCTTTTAAACGATGGCTCTAGCACCCACTTCAATATTTCTTCCGGTAACTTCTCATCAATCGACCTCAGTCTATGCGACCCTAGACTTATCACAACTCTCACATGGAACCCCCTTGACAGTCTCCATGACAGCAATCACTTTCCAATTCTCATCACCAATAACGTAGAGAGATCGCCTGAACTAGTAACCAAATGGAAGATAAGCCAAGCTAAATGGGAAAATTTCAGCTCTCACGCAGAAAATCTGCTCTGTTCACAAGAATTTCAAGAAGACATTGATGACGCCTTAAACTTCTTCAATAAGTGCATAACTACTGCCGCTGAAACACATATAGGTAAGAGCTCCATCTCCTTCCAACACAAAGCCACTCCTTGGTGGAATGCCAACTGCGAAAAGGCTGTTAGAGAATGCAAGTCTGCCTTAAACAGGTATCGTAGGGTCAGAAATGAAACCACACTGATTCTCTTTAAGCAACTTAGAGCTAGAGCAAGAAGAGTAATAAAACAAAGCAAGCGTGACTCATGGAGCAAATATGTATCTTCAATAACATGCGAAACTCCTACAAGTCAAGTCTGGACGAAGATCAGACAAATGCAAGGGAAAACAACATTTACCAAAATTCCAGCTTTAATGCATCATGGTGAACTCACTAACAATAATCAACAAATCTCTGAAATACTGGCATCAAACTTTCAAGAAAAAACCAGAAATCAAAGCACCGACCTTTTACAACCTGAGAACTCAAATAACCCAAATGACACCACAACCTCTCCAATAGATCCCAACAACCAAGATCTAAATTCATTAAATGTTCCCTTTTCGCTTGAAGAACTATTGACATCACTGGCCACCTGTAAAAATTCAGCTGCAGGCCCTGACGATATTCCTTTTATTTTCTTAAAGAACCTCTCAGCCCCCTGCCTCTCTAAATTGTTAGAGCTCTACAATAAGGTCTGGTCCTCCAAAAAATTCCCTAAACTCTGGCAAGAATCGATAGTCATTCCAATAAGAAAACCTGATCAATCTGCAACGGATCCCAACTCGTACAGACCAATCTCACTTACGTGTACAGCGTGCAAGTTGTTAGAAAAAATTATTAATAAGAGACTTCTTTGGTACATCGAGAAACATAAAATTTTTGTTGCAGCCCAATCCGGATTTCGACCTCAACGCTGCACCATTGACAATCTTGCTTTGCTGCAAACAGACATAGCCAACGCCTTCTCAAGAAAACAAGATGTTATAGCTGCCATCTTTGATATCGAAGGTGCCTTTGACACTCTGCCATCCGCTGTCATTATTAGAAAATTAACAAACCTCCAGTTGACTGGCAATATACTGTACTTTCTCCAAAACTTTTTAAGAAACAGGTTCTTCAGAGTTAGAGCCAACAATAATACCTCCTCGGTATTTGCTCAGAAGAATGGAGTTCCACAAGGTTCCATTCTAAGCCCTACACTCTTTAATTTAGCTATTAATGACATATGTACAACGATACGTGCACCAGTTAAATATGCACTGTACGCTGACGACCTGATCATCTACTGTCATGGCAAAAACACAAGCGCAACATCCAGCCTAATCCAGGAGGCAGTAAATCAACTTAGTCACTGGGCGTCCAAATCTGGTTTCCGTTTCTCCACCACGAAATCCAAAGTTATAAAGTTTAGTCTAAATTTCAATCCGTCGACTCCAAGGATACTCCTCAACGGAAAAACCATGCCCTCCGTAAATCAGCTCAAAATTCTCGGACTGACATTCGACAAGAGATTGAACTGGAAGCAGCACATTGCAGATATCAAAACCAACTGTCTCAAAAAACTCAACATACTCAAAATCCTATCGCACAACCAATGGGGAGCCGATGAGGATGTCTTACTGAGGGTGTATCGTACTCTTATTCGTTCCAAAATAGACTACGGCAGTGTCATCTATATGTCTGCTTCGGAATTCACCTTAAAAAGCTTAAACTCGATTCACAACACCGCTCTAAGAATGTGTCTCGGAGCCTTCAGATCCAGTCCAAGTGAGAGCGTCTACTGTGAAGCTAACGAACCCCCTCTCAAGCTGAGACGTCAACAACTTCTATTGAGTTACTTTGCAAGGATATCAGCGAACCCCCAGAACCCAGCATACTCGCTTCTCACCTCAATGGGATCTCAACCTGATCCTCCTCCTAAGATTCTATCCATTCCACAAATTCTCCACGCACACCTAACCTCCCTGACAGACCTGAATGTTTCTCTCCTATCTACATGCCATCTTCCGACATCCACCACCCCGCCTTGGGAAAAAACTCTCCCAAACCTCAACACGTCGCTAAGCTGCCATCCCAAACACGATACCCCGAAAGAGCTTCTAAGAAAATCATTCCTGAATATAATCAACACCTCCAATTTCGAAGAAATTTTATACACTGACGCGTCTAAGAGTGAAACCTGCGTCGGCTGCGCGGTGGTTACACTCGACAACATCGTCGCCACCATGTCTCTACCGTCTTCTGCTAGTGTGCATACGGGGGAACTATTCGGAATCCTTCAAGCCATCAAGTCTATAAATAAGGAATCTAAGAATATAGCTATTTGCACTGATTCGCTCTCGTCTATCGATTCCATTAGATGTCTCTACACACAACATCCAATAGTGCAGGATATCCACAACACACATGACAGGCTGGTCTCCCGGGGAAGCAATCTAACACTGATATGGGTCCCGTCTCACATAGGCATAGCGGGAAACGAAAAGGCTGACGAGGCTGCCAAAGAAGCCTCATTATCTCCCACAGTCCATACAAATACTCAAATCTATAGAGACTTAAAAACCTATATCACAAAAGCCACCAAGACTGCCTGGCAAAATCATTGGGACGGAATCACCTCAAAACTGCATGAGATCCAACCATCCATTACTCGACTCGAACTCCCTCCAACTATGACCAGAAGGAACAAACTGGTGATTCGTCGACTACGTATTGGACACACTAAACTCACCCATGGGTTCTTGATGGCGGCAGAAAATCCACCGCTCTGTGAGCACTGTAACAACAGCCTTACTGTCAAACACATCCTCACAGGATGCTTAAAATTAACTAGGAGCCGAAGCAAACATAACATAGAAGGAAATATAAAAGAACTCCTCAGTTCCACTGAACGACTCTCTCAAGTTATCAACTACCTACAAGACATCAATTTGTTTTCAAAATTATAATTATACTGTCACTACTATTTAAAACACCTGTCTTTAACAATTAACTAAATTTCTGATATCATAATTATGTAATTGTATTGTAACTGTGTCAATGACCTCCAGCTGTCGAGACACTTAAAGCTTAAATAAAAAAAAAAATTCATCATTAAAACTTTAAGTGGTAAAGTGTTACTTTTTAAAGAAAAACTTATTTATACAAATGAATTATTACACCTTTGAAGAAAGAGTAAAATTTATTGAATTGCATTACTCTGGCAATCCACATATCAGAGATTTGGACTCGGTTAGCTATCAAAATATCTGTCAAAAGCAAAGCAACCTTGGAAAACTACAAAAAACCATTAACTTTAAGCAACCTTGGAAAACTACGAAAAACCATTAAGTTTTTCCTGATTTTATCGAAAACGGATGAACTAAATGAAAATGCAATTGTAGCATAAGAAGCAGCTTTTTCTTCCTAAGAAGTTTTACATTTGACATTTTACTATAAAATAATTAGGGGAGTCAATATTTACAATAGTTTATTTTAACATGAGAATTCCCTATGTCCGGAAATTCAAGATGACGGTGTATAAAAAATTACGAATTTGACAAAAAAAGTGGGTAACGACAGTTGTTCGTCTCGAACGGGGAAATCCAGTGATACCAACTAGTAGTAGTAGTATGGTGGGTTGGGGTGGTGCACTCCAAGCGACTAGGCCACTGAGGGCCCTTTTCGCCGTACCCGAACCATGGTGAAACTCCTACTCGAACCTCCCCGACCTTTTAATAAAGGCCAGAAGGTTGTTGTATGAGAGCAGTTTCATTTCTTCCTCTTGTAGCTCCTCAGACCCAAAGATGTTGAGCCTGAGGTTGCTATATACCTCGCATACGCCTATATAATGGTGGGAGTCCTCGTCATCCATTCCGCATTTAGGGCAGACCGGGTCCTGAGTGATCCCCATCACTTGTAGGTGTCTGTTCAGACTCCTGTGACCGGTGAAAACCCCGACTAGTAGGCTGAGTTCTTTCCGGTTCATTCTGGACATGCTGGTTCATCTGTTTCCGATCGGACCGGCCAGAAACAGCCTGACCTATCTGCAGCCTGGTGCTGTTTCCCAGTGGTTCTCTAAACCCTTGCGGGTCCATTCTTTTATAGATTCTTTGAGAAGATTTTTGGTCAGACCCAGTACAAAGGGGGAAATCCAGTGATACCAAACTCTACCCCCTCCCATCCCACTCCCAAGGGGTGCAGGAGACAACTTTGAAATATTAATTAAAATCCCCTTTTTTATTGCCCATTCGTATTCTGAATCATACGTATTTTTTGATCGTAATATCCACATCTGCGATAAAAAAATAAGGGCACCTACCTTACTAGAATTTCAAATTCACTCCCGCTCCACCTATATGAAGGGAGAAGGGTGGAGCAATTTTCTACGTATTTTCAGGGATAAAATCTGAATTTGTTATAAAAAAGGAGGTTCTCATTTGAAGATTTAACATTTTTCTCCCCATATCCCTATAGGGTACGGGGGTAGGGTGGTATATAGTTTGGTATCAACGGATGTCCCCCTTCCAGACGGTCAACTTCCTTATCCCCTTTTTTGATCCGATAGGTGTTTTTTATACATTTCAATGCCTTCAGATAAAATGTGCACCCTGGACAAATACTTGGCTTTTATCTTGAAAACGACTCCGAAGATTTTGAAGTAACTTTGAATTCTAGGCTCCTAAATAAAATTCCGATGAGTGTTTTTCTCTTTAAAAATATCTTTAAAAATTTGAATTTATATGAAAATAGGGGTAGAACTTCACTGTTTCTAGAAATCAGCAAACTTTTATTTCTGAAAGTTATAATGGTGAACCCAACGAACAGTAACCCACCAACAGAGCGCGAGAGGGAGTTAAATCTACCTCCACGCCCGAGCCTGCTGTGCCGCTTGCAATTAGCGAAATTTACTCCATAATAAACAAGAATAGTATGGAGGACCATGTACGACTCTGGCTAAATGCCCCCATCGGCTGCTTCCTCAAACAAATCATACCGATACCAACTGGCGAACTCACCAAATATTGTCTGCGAATGTACCGACCTACACTTAAACAAGTGATGGGATGGGTATCTACATCGGGCACCACTGTGGACTAAATAAACATCTTCACACGATGCGAATCAACCCTGACCCATTATGCAGGGATTGTTACGAAGAGGAAGAGACTACGGAACATATATTGTGCCGCTGTCCTTCACTCTACAACCTCCGTGGATCTATGCTTGGCTCACAGCAGCCAAACCTCGACGACCTCTCTGGAGCCCCTGCAGGAACCTTGGTCCAGTTCTTTCTGAGCCTGGGATAGTTTAAGGAGAAAGACCACTAGGGAAAGGAGGAAGCACAATGGGCCACCTGAGACCTCAGTGCAGTGGACTTGTTCTGCCCTCCTACAAATCCAGAATCCAGAATCAAGAACCAGCCAACAGTTTTTGTCGGAAGGTGAGTCTTTCCAGAGAAGATGAGTCTTTTAGCATCCCTTGATTTTATCTGTTCATGGTAACTGCTTTTTATTGTTTAAATATAAAACCAGGACTGGGTACGCCTCTAAATAGAAATTTCAGTAGGATATTATAAATTGGCAATTATTAGCTTCCCTGAATATTTTGTATCTGGATATGTTTTCAATGGGCACCAATGTGGAGAGGTGGAGAGGGTAACGACATGAAAGCTCACTGGGATGAAGATTTTAGTTTTTCAATAAAGTGACCAGAGTCTGGATTATGAATTTGAATTCTGTATTTTTGGGAGAGCAGAACATGTCCGCTGCACTGAGGTCTCAGGTAGCCCATTGTGCTTCCTCCTTTCCCTAGTGGCCTTTCTCCTTAAACTATCCCAGGCTCAGAAAGAACTGGACCAAGGTTCTTGCAGGGGATCCAGAGAGGTCGTCGAGGTTTGGCTGCTGTGAGCCAAGCATAGATCCACGGAGGTTGTAGAGTGAAGGATAGCGGCACAATATATGTTCCATAGTCTCTTCCTCTTCGTAACATTCCATGTATATTGGGTCAGGGTTAATTCGCATCGTGTGAAGATGTTTATTTAGTCCACAGTGCCCGTTGTAGATACCTACCACTTGATTAAGTGTTGGTCGGGATATTCACAGACAATATTTGGTGAGTTTGCCGGTTGGTACCGGTATGATTTGTTTGGGGAAGCAGTCGATGGGGGCATTTAGCCAGCGTCACAGCAGGCTCGGGTGCAGAGGGAGTTTTGGCTCTCGTTGCCTTTGATACCTTTGATAGTGACAACAGTCTCCACAGTCTACATACGACTCTGTAGACCTGCCATATTGTAACAGCAGCAGGTTGGTTAGATATTCTGATAGAAAATACATCGGAGAATAATTACTGGCGCTGAAAATGGGACAAAGAGGCGCATTATGTTTATGTATATTTAGCAGCGCATATAAATTCTTTGCGGTCTGGTTTCTGTATTCATAATCAACGGTTTGTTTTGATCGGGGATGCGATTCGTAGAATCTCTAGAAAATACTTTATGTGATCCAGGCTTAGAGATGTGTGTGAATTTATAATTTCATTTCGTAGTCTTGCATTTAGTACATCGGTTCAGCATTCAATTACTTATTTTCCTTATCTACGGATAGAATAATGATTTTAGTGTATTTTAGCTCCTCAGCAAAGCCTTGTGGTAGCTTCTGTACACTGCATTGGAAACATACCAGTCTTTTCGCCATGTTTAACTAGATATTCTCTATAATAAAAATTTTGTATTTATGACAAATTAAATTAATTTGGGCAAATATACTACATTTTATTATTTGAAATTATCTTTTAATTTTTACAGTTCTCCTGATGAAGATCTGAAATAAGATCGAAATATAGAGTTTAACAAAAAAGGATCACACCTTTTATTTGTGTCACCGTTTGCCTTTAACTAATTTTCAAATAATTAATTAGGTGGTTTACTACATACATAATTTACTACATTTTATATATTTTAAGGTAAATTTTATTAAGATTTGCTAGTATACATAAGCATCTATTTTATCCGTTTCTACAGAGTTCTCAATTTTGTCAAAAATTACAAACACCTTGGAGTAAACCAGCGGAACGGTGTCCTTGGCGAATACAAAGTCTAGGTGACTAAATAGTCTGAATGGTACTAAATATTTGCTTATTCGAACTGGAAGGTTGTCATATAGTTCTTCTGCGTCCTAAAAATATATTCATAAACATCGATGGAGAGAGTTATACTACGTGTAATTAAAAGTGCCAATCGAAAAGGATGTTAACTTACTTCCACTGACAAAAAGAAATCATTCATGCTATAGAAAATAGCGACTGGAGTTTCAATATTTTGCAGATTGTATTCAGGCGGTTCAGGGTCTCCATATTCTTCAATATTCACAGTTATTCCATGATCAAATTTTTGGAATTTTCCTGAAACATAAGCTAGTGTAAAATGTAATTCCATTATAAATCAAAATAATATTTTTGCAGAGATCATAATGAATAATAAAGCATCTCAGATAGGTACTCTAAAGTCTCGCAGTTATTTCGAAGGCAGATAAAGCATTTAAATTATTAATATTTCTTATTCCCGGTGCAACTTAATTATGAAGTTGTCGTAGTTTTGGAAGGTAATCACCATTTAGCAAAAAAATAGAGACTTAACACGTTTAGCCCCGCGAGGTATTACTTTGATGCCTCACGGTCAGGAAGCACTGGGACCGCGAGGCATCAATGTGATACCACAGCATGCTTTTGCGCTCACGACCCTGTGGTATTATATGGGTACACACTACAATGTTAAATCAATGGAGACTCTAATATACCGGTCTGGGAGACAACTGGGAAGTAAGCGGGTTGGTAATATCGTAAATTCTTATACCTCTATATCCACTATCATAACGAGTCTCCTTATAATTTACAAAAACAAAAATTTCTTGCGGTCCGGAAAACTCTAAAAAATGTTTGTATGGCGGGGCTTAACGTGTTAAGGCCGGTTACGACACCCGACGACAGCGACAACGCGACAACACGATAAAATTGCGGGGGGATTTCACCCTGAGTCTGGTTCCCACTTGTGAGACACCCGACCACATGGTACGTCGGGTGTCAACTAGTGAACTAGTCACAGGATAAGTTGTAAGATCGAATTTGATAACAGCATTTGAGTGTATGACTTTGATTTGACTGCCACTGTCAAGATAAGCGATGACGGTCTGTCCATTGATGTAACACTTTTTCATATATATGTTGTTTTTCTGTCTATCAGTCAATAATTTCACTGCCTTTGCTCCAATTGTTTCATTGAATGTTGCCTACTAAAATTTCGTTTTCTCAGTCGGCAGAAGTCTTTTTTGTGACCGAATCCATTACAGTAAAATCACTTCATGGATCCTCTGAGACGACAATTCATAGCGATGTGACCGCGTTTACCACAGACGTAGCAAGTTCTTGAAGTTCTTGTACTGTTACAAGAACTTCATCAATCTCATGTCTACTTCTCTTGAAGCTATGTTCTTCACGTATAGGAGTTTCATAGTTCTCCAATGGTGCCATGAATCCAGCATAGAGCTCATCTGGTAAATAACACTGAAAAGCCATTAGAAGCTACATGCATTAGCATGTAGCTTCAAGGGTAACCCCTTCCCTTAATCAAGAAAGAGATAGACGCTTCACTGTCTAAACGACATTGTTGTATAAGGGCAAGCTTGTCATGGTAGTAATGTGTCATAGTTTCACCTGATCTTTTCCTTCTTGCAACTAGTTATTTCTTCTAATACAGTTGCGTAATATGTACACCTAGGAAATGCTCTGGTTAATGCAAGTATGCGAGTTTCCATTCAGTCCAGGAAAGTCATTCCAACCATGCATCTCGCCAAGTTGGTCAATGTTTTGTAACCAACTTGTCACTGTTGAAGTCTTGTCATCTGGATCAAAGGTAGGTATAATGTCACCACGAACAATTGACGAATAACCTTCTGTCGATTCAACCTCCATGTCGTTAGATTCTATATTCGGATTGCGTTGACTGCATGTTCTTCTCAGGGCTTCACGTATCTTCCGTTCAATACGCTTCTCTATCGGGTCTTGGTATAACTGTTCTTCATCTTCACTTTCACTAATTTTCACTTTATTTAGGCACCGATTATTTTTTAATCAATTTGAATGACACTTACAGAGGCTCGTGGAAATTCTAATCCCCACTTATGATGTTATGACTAGCTCCCTGTTATTGATGACTTATAATTCCAAAAACTGGTAAAAGAGCTCGTCGAATCTGAAACTCTAGACTGGTAGCTCAGGAAAGCCCTGCCGCGGACCATCAACCTAGTTGTCGTGTCGTGAATAAAGGTCTGCACTAGGGGCAACGGCGCCGGAGACTGTCCTAATGTGGACTCTCCGTTAAACCGTATGTCACTTACATATCGTGAGCATGTTTCGCGCACAGAGAGATATGAAGGTTGTGACTTGACCGTCCGGAATGCATGGATGAGGCACCACTTTAAAAACCTCCCCGATCTCAAGGTTATTGCGCGCTCCGAACAGATACATGACTGTGGGTAGCTCAGTCTTAGCGGCAAACATAACCTCGGGGCATCTGGCGCACCCCGTTGTATTGAGCCTTCTCCTTGCATGCGGGCTCTGCGGAACGAGTGGACCGACCTTTCTCAGCCACTCGTAGGACATCCATGGAGAGTGTAAAACAAATATGCTCTGACGAGTAGAGCCAAAACCTCGATCTCCAGGCAAGTAAAGAAGTTTTGGCATCGGTTCTAATCCAACTCCAAGAAACAGCCCGATTCCGCTGGACCAGGAGGTCAAACAAATCTCCCCCGAGAACAAGGAAAACGAATAACCAGATTACAAACCTTCGGGCGAGATTTTCTCACACCGGAAGACCTGGATACATTAGCAACAGTTAAGATGGTCAGCTTCCTTAAAAAGGCTGACATGATGCGGTAAATGTAGCACGACTAGATATGAGCCACAATAGACCTACGATCGCAGTGGAGGAGTCACAATAGCCCACTGACGATGAATCTAAATTTAATCTAAATCGAATAGAAAACAATCACACTCTAAGAGCATACTATAACGAGACTGCTCTGGAAAAATTCTAGTAATTGCTTCTTTAACCTTTAACATTCTAGTCCACGATTTGCTTGTTTGTTTACGTTCTTTTTTTTATACTGAGTTAGTCAATGACATGTTCGCGACAGTTCCAGTCACATGTCATGTGACACATTGACAGACAGACGTTAGTTCTATGGATTTCTGGAGTGGGCAGTGGAAGCTGAACAGAGCAGTAGTGAAGTGAAGTGTGAAGTAAGGAAGCCAGTAGTGACAGGATAGTGAATTATAAAGAATAGACAAGTTGGTGTTGATGTAGTACAAGTAGTAATCAGCTGTGTGTGTTTATTAGAATTAGAGGTTATAATTTGGATTAGTCAATAAAGTAATTTGCAAGACTTTTAAGTGGTGGATTTATTATTGTGAGAAACTCGTAACAATACAATAAAATTGAATTACTTCATCACTGTAATCATTACTTTAAATTAAATTTTCCTGAATCTCTAGAAATCCACAGAAATTTAAATAACCAACAATACATTATCAATCATAAATGAACAATTAGACACATATCGTTCTCCATTACTTGATTTACTTCTTGATAACAACAACTGAGAAGATTCTGAAGAAATTATATTATGATCTAGTTAGTTCTGTTAAAATTCATTTATATCTAGTTACTTGTTTTATGATCACTTAGCGGTTAACGTAGTTGCTATGGTGTCATGTTAATACTTTTTTTTATTTACAAATGTTTGAAGATGTTACTTTAAAAGTAGCGAAACAACGTGGAAGATTGATAATATCCATCATTATACAGTAGAATATTTTAAAACAGTATAGTGTTTTATTCATCATCCATCAGAATGTTAAACTATTTGTTGTAGATAACTTCGAAACTGTATGTTTTTAGAAAAAAAATGTTATTACCAAAATCAAATTTATTAAAAAAAAACAAGATGATTGTTTTTTTATGAACATTTTAAGTTGAATCCACATTGACTTATTAGCTAAATAAAGGTATCATTTTTTTAGTACTCGGACATAAAAGTATTTGAGGTTAAATAACCGAAAACTGATACATTTTTGGGAAAATAACTATAGAACTCTTTTCAAAGTACCTGGAAATACCTTTCAAATAAATCAGGATGGAGTGGATTGCTTTAAAACTGGGTGAGTTATGATGAAAATAAGACGGGACTCTAGAATTTTTTAAGAAAAAGTACAAATAAAACCTACGCCACTTCCACAAAAATTGGAATTTATAGTACCTAACCATTGTACCACTTACCTCATTTTAGTATAAGTAATGAGCTCAAAGACTTTTATTAGCTTAGAATCATTTCTTTTTCAAAAAAATTCGATTTAAATAAAACTTTGGATTTGCAAATATATTTTTGAAAAAATCCAGCGTTTGACCCACAGCGACCTACTCGAATGAGCTGGGACAACCTGTATATTGAATTCTTGAACTCACCAGATCTGATCAGTTGGTCATAGTGAACCAATTGTTTCGTGGCAATACTTGGTGACATCGATGTGCTAGCAATAAGAGATACCATTGTCTAAAAAATAAAAATTGTGAACTGTTTAACAGCTAACCACACGAACCTAATTCGTATAGTGAATTGTTTTTATTTTCTTGATTGATTAAATTTAATACAAAAACATCGAACAAATTTCTCACCTGATTTATTTCAGACGTATCATATCCATTAACAAGAAATATCAGATTCTCACAAAGTTTATTGGTAATAGACTTTTGACTACAAAATATTTGTTCGGCTTGTTTTGTGAATCCTCTACTCGGTAAAAACTCATCCAAACCAAATAATTTAGACACAAACTGCAAGATAACAACAAAAAATAGGTACTGATTTTGATAGAATATGGTAAAATAATAAAACAATAGACGCTTATTTTAATTTTTACATAAAAATGTGAAAATTTTTTGAAATTATTGCAAAAAGTTAAGAATCTCAGAAAGCTATATAAATGCATCCTATATTGTTGACACGCATTTCTTCTTCTTCTTCTACTACCTTCAGATTTTTTCCCATGCCTATTTGGGGTCCTCTTCTAATCGTCCTTCTCCAGATATGTCGTTCCTGGGTCGTCGAAATAATATTATCTCTCTCCAAGTTATTCCTGATAATCGACAGCCACATCTGCCGACTCACATTAGTCCCGAATTAAACTCCAGCACCTTTCTTGTCATATGTTCATCAGGCCTCATCATGACATGGCCACGAACGAAGTTATCGTAGTCAGCTTGTGGGGCTGTACGACAATAGGGCGATGGCTTGACTTTGAAGCTATCGGTCTCTGTGATGTAGATATTTGGCACTTTGTCCAGCAAGTACTCGTAAGTTCTGCAGACCACCTAAGCATTCTCATCTTGGTAACTAGCATTTCTTGATGCTGTTGCTTCTTGATCGGCCAGCACTCTGTGTAGAGTAAAGTACATCTGACAACCCTGACAACTCTGTAAGTTGGTAACAACCCTTATTGCTTGAACCCTCCTAGAGGAAACCAGACATCCAACAAACCAACATTCATTAGTTAAATATATCTCTCATGAGTAATAGCATCGCCTCTCTCTCTAAAACCTTCCTCCAATAATATATATACTGATACGAATAAAGGGTGGACTAAGAAGTGGGCGGAACGGAGAAAGCGTTGGCCGGCGACAGCCTCCGGTGTACTGTGTTACTGGGGCGCGTGGTGGGGGTCAAGCCGGACGCGCCCACCCGTATGCGATCGTCAACATTCTGACGTCCTGTACACTGCTGCTCTCCTGTCACCCAGAGAGAGGATCTCGCTGAAAACCACAGGAAATGAATGGAAAACTCTGGTCATTTCCTGTGAAGAAGTTCCAGAAATGGATGTTTGAGTGTCTGGGAGCGGAGAACATCCAGAAAGGGAATATTCTCGAGACTTTCTCTTGGATTTGTTCGGGAAATAGAAGCGAGCCGTCGGTAAACCGTCCAGAAGCTACTTCCAGAGGTAGGGATGTCCTATAAATAACCAGCAGCCAGGCGAACTGAGTCAGTTCAGTCTAGCGGTGTGTGCGAAGAACAAGCGAGGAACTAAGCGACTAGTGGCGATATAGACAGTGCGGTATTCCTAAGTGACTAGTGAAAAGTAGTAGTGTTATAGACCAAGTAAAGTTGTTGTGTATAAGAAGTAGTGATATTTGTAACATTGTAATCTGAAATTCTTATGGACATTAAATAAATAAATAAAACAGTAAATCTGTGTTTCCCAATTATCCGTCGAGCCTACGGTTAGGAAATCCGTAACAATATTTACGACATGTGACATGGCGCTGCGAGACAAAGCGAAAGTATACCTTAATTAAAATTCACTAGTGTTTAAATTAAAATTCCGCGAGAATAAAATTGAAATTTCGCGAGTGTAAAATTCCGTGAAAATATGGCAAGTAATTAACGCATTACCACCATTGTCTCTCTCAATAGGCAATCCCGTTGACCAGTGGGAACAAGGGCTAAATCGGTTTAAGATATACCTTGTGGCTACAGAAGTTAATAAAAAATCCGAAACGATACAGATAGCTCAGTTAATTACTCCACTTCGCAGGTCCGGATTTACAGAAAATTTATAATACTTTACATTTCACGAATGAAGAGAAGGACAAATTGGAGCCAGTGATCGATAAATTAAATAAATATTTCAAACCGCGAGAAAATTTAAATTTTTTAAGATACAAATTCTTTACCATGCGGCAAGGAGAATTGACCCTCGAACAATTTATCACCGAACTTAGAAAAATGGCAAGTGAATGCAAATTTGGCGATCTCCAGGACGATTTAATATTATGTGTTTTAATTAGTGGCTCCAACAACGCGGATACGCGAGAAAAACTTTTACAAAGTGAAGACCTAACACTTGATGGTGCAGTGAAATTATGTGCAATTTTCGAACAAGCCAAATCGCAAAGTAAGAGTATCGGGAATCGGTTTACACAACAAATTACGAATTCAAGTGAAGAAATCAACGCAATAAGTGCAAAGAACTCCCAGAGGCGTCAATGGAGAGAAACGTCTGGAAACCGTTCCACCAGGCCCTTCAGGTCAAGGAGTCAATCATCCACAAGGAGTCAGTCATCCACAAGGAGCAACTTTAGATGGCAAAATAATTCACGTCAGCGACACGCACCAGGAGTACCAGGACCCAGGTTTGGTCAATTTAATTATAATAACAATAATTGCAGGCGTTGTGGCTCATCACACCCTTACAATCAGTGTCCCGCTAGGGGAACAATGTGTCAAAAGTGTAATAAAAATAATCATTTCGCGAGTATGTGCCGTACTAAAGGTGGGTTTACATTATTCAACTGAGTTGATCAAGTTAGTTGAATTCAAGTCACTTGAATGCGAGTTGAACGTGTACCGGTTATTTTCATTTCAGATGATCAATTGACATGAAGTCAAGTGAGTTGAACCATGTTTAACTTTTTGATTCAATTCAGAAATTCAATTGGAGAGTAAACATGTCGTCGAGCAGGTGGTCAGAAGAAAAATCTGTGAAATTTCACATATATCTATGAGGAAACATGAAATTGTACACTTTGGTACTCTGTAAAGATGTTGTAGACTTTTGAATGAATCTCCTGATGCTAGATATCGTAAAGTTATTTCCAGCTTAATACGCGGCGAGAGAGCTTCTCGCATAACTGCGTCTTGTTTTTTAATTCTGTATTCAATTTTTGACAACAATTCGTCAAATTGGTTTTCATTCATTCGTAACAAATTTCTAAAATTGTTAGAATCTTCTAATCTTAATTCGGGAATGAGGTTATTAGAGGCACCCTGTGCTGCCCTGCGATTAATCCAATCTTTAACCCATATCCTTTTTTTACGTTTTTTTTCTTTTTTGTTAATATTTTCTGCTAATTCATCAGCTAAAACTGAAACCGTTTGGAGAACTGCTCTGTAAATTACCACTTTCGCCATTTTGAATCAACTGATATGCATTCAATTCACTTAAAATGTGTAAACCAGTAATTGAATTCAATTCGCTTGAATTCAACTAACTTGATCAACTCAGTTGAATAATGTAAACCCACCTTAATTATAAAAATCGCGTTGACTCATTAGAAGTTGAAAACTTAGATTTAAATAAGGAACATTTATATGTGGCAACTGTAATGTCAGTACAAGCTAATAATTATTCCTGGAGGACAAGCTTAGAAATTAATAACAGGAAAATTTCTTTTAAAATCGATACAGGCGCAACTGTGAATATAATTTCAATTAAGGATTATCGGGACACACTAAAGTTACCTATCAGTTTATTAAGAGAGAGTAAATTAAAATTAAAATCATATACAGGTGATCAAATTCTTACCTTAGGAACTTGCGAATTAGAATGTATAAAAAATAATAAGAATTACAAATTAGAATTTTTCGTAGTCAATGATGACAGTGAATCAATATTAGGTTTACAAGCTAGCGTGGAATTAAAATTAATTCAAAACACTGACAATGATACATCACACGTAGATAATAAACTTAACAAAACACTATATGAAAATGTTCAAAATATAACGAGTTCAGTTGTAGAAAAATACGGAGATTTATTTTCAGGAATCGGAGTAATTTATCCACCTTGTCACATTACCATAGACCCTAACATTCAACCGGTAATTACGCCAATCCGTAAAGTACCATTCGCGTTATTAGACCCTCTAGAAAAAACTTTAAGAGAACTAGAGAGCAGCAAAATTATTGAGAAAGTAATTGGTCCGAGTGACTGGATTAATCCGCTAGTTTTAGTTAAAAAACCGGATAACTCTCTTAGATTATGCTTAGACCCGTGTCATCTGAATAAAGCGATAAAGAGAGAACATAGCAAATTAGATACTTTCGATGAGATTACGAGTAGAATGTCCGAGGCAAAAATGTTCAGCAAATTAGACGCGAACCAAGCTTTTCATCAAATAGTACTAGATGAATCTAGCGCTAATTTGTGTACTTTTGGTACACCTTTTGGCCGCTACAAATTTAAACGTCTTCCCTATGGTATTTCTTGCGCTCCGGAGATATTCAATGAAAGATTTAAATCAATATTTAATTTTAAAAACGTAGGAATTTACATAGATGACATTGTCATCTGGGGGAACAATCAAAAACAACATGATGAAACGCTTCATAAAGTTTTACAGGCAGCTCGTAAACACGGCGTGAAATTTAATTTATCAAAGGGCCAATTTTCAGTTAATCAAATAAAATTTATGGGTCACATTATTAGTGATAAAGGCATATCACTTGATCCGAAACGTGTGAAAGCAATTACTAACATTACTACACCTAAATGCAAAAAAGATGTGCAACGTTTAATTGGTATTGTAAATTATGTTTCGAAGTACATTAAAAATTATTCCGTAGAAACACATGCATTAAGGGAATTATTAAAAAAAAGATGTCATATTTAAATGGGAGGAAGCGCAAATTAGTGCATTTAATAAGATTAAAGAAAGCCCAGTTTTACAATTTTACAATCCTAATAAAGAAATTGTAGTTTCGGTAGACGCTAGCCAAAGCGGCATTGGTATTTGTTTGCTACAGGAAAACAAACCAGTTTGCTACTCATCTAGGGCATTAACAGAATCTGAGAAATCAAGATCACAGATCGAAAAAGAAGCTTTAGCAGTCTTGTTTGGCTTAAACAAATTTCATGAATATGTTTTTGGTAGAAAAGATGTTATTGTGGAAACAGATCACAAGCCTCTGTTATCAATTTTTAAAAAACCAATAGCAAAATGCCCTTCAAGGTTACAGCGTATTATGTTACAAGTCTTAAAATACCAATTCACACTGAAATATAAAAAAGGCAGCGACTTAATAATAGCAGATGCTTTATCAAGAGCTTATTTAAATAATTCTAATGATTATGAAAAAGAAATTATTCTCAGCGAACAGATTTGCGTAGTAAATGTAGGTCCAAGCGATGTTTCAGATGAATATCTAAAAAAGATAAAATTGAAACAGACAAAGATGACGAATTAAAATTATTAGCAGACGTATATTAATGGTTGGCCGAATAATAACAAAATATTAAATCCAAGCATAAAAATTTTTTGTAAATATAAACATGATTTGACAATAATTATTAACGGCTTAATTTATAAAGGCGAAGCGGTTCTCATTCCAAGAATTCTCAGAAAAGAAGTTTTAGGAAAAATCCATTATAGCCATCTGGGATACAATAAAACTATAAAATTGGCTGAAGAAAGCATCTTCTGGCCAACGATGCGTAACGAGATAAAACAGCTTATTGAGAACTGCCACATTTGTCAAAAGTACCGCCCAACACAAAGAAGTGAAAGTTTGCATTCCCACGATATTCCTAGAATACCCTGGTTCAAGGTCGGCTCTGACATCTTTGAACTTCATGGCCAACTTTACTTAATTCTTGTTGACTATTATTCCAAGTTCGTGGAGGTAGAAAAAATCAATGAGAATGCTACAAGCAATAAAATTAAAAATATCATGAAAGGAATTTTTGCTCGTTTAGGTGTCCCTCAACTGCTAGTTACAGATAGAGGAGGTCAATACATGTCTGAAAATTTCAGAGAATTCAGCAAACAATGGGGTTTTAAACATATTCTTACCTCACCTTACAATAGCCAGTCGAACGGTATGGCTGAAAGGCAGGTACAAAATGTGAAATATTTATTTAGGAAGGTAGTAGAGGACAACAAAGATATCTACCTAGCTTTATTACAGTGGAGAAACACTCCGATTTACGAAAATTCCTCTCCGTCCGAAATTCTTATGTCAAGAAGAACACGTAATCCACTCTTACCAATAAATTTTAAATTACTCCAACCTCATATAATCAATCAAAAACACTATTCTAAATATTTAGCAAATAAACAAAAAATATATGCTGATAACTACAATCGTAGAAAGGGAGCCAGAAATTTGAGAAAATTACCATCTAACAAAAATATTTGGGTTCAGCTAAAACCAAATACTCAATGGCTTCCAGGAAAAATTATTAGTAACTTAGATAACCGTAGATATAAGATCATTGTAAATAATAAAATGTATATACGTAATAGAAAATTCTTAAGAGAATCGATTTTAGTTGATCGTAAAAATAAGGGAAATAATGATTGTACATATACAAACAAAAAACTTAGTTGGTCTGACAAAATTGTTGAAAGTCAACCAGTAACACTTGAACCAATCAATAATTTATTGCAAAGTGGTTCAGAAGAACAAAACAATGAAGAAAATAGAAACATTTACGATCCACAAAATAAATCGGATTCCACAGTAGTCAAACACAATAATAATAATGTTGAACAGGATATTGATGTAAATCCTAAACCATCTTCAAGTACGGAAGTTATAAATAAAAGCCCGACCGGTTCACCTAAAGGTAAGAAACCTGGTCAAACCTTTAAAGATTTAAGAAAACAAATTCTCAAGGCAAATGATGCCAACATTAATGTAAGAGAAGGAAAATCTACTATTAAAGGGAGGAAAGTGAAGCCCCCTGATCGCTTGAATTTATAACTTTCAGGGTACACTATACTAGTAACTAAGTGTAATTTCTAATTTTCTGTAATGCTTATACTTCATTAATATTTCTGTTTTATTTTAGTAATTTAATTAATTTTAACTATACCATGTTTACTTCATCATCTTGTAATGTTGAAACAATTAATTTAGTCTTTTGTAATTTTGTGTAACTCAGAAAGAGGAGATGTAGAGTAAAGTACATCTGACAACCCTGGCAACTCTGTAAGTTGGTAACAACCCTTGTTGCTTGAACCCTCCTAGAGAAAACCAGGCATCCAACATTCATTAGTTAAATATATCTCTCATGAGTAATAGCATCGCCTCTCTCTCTAAAACCTTCCTCCAATAATATATATATTTACGACATGTGACACTCTGCACCGTAGGTCATTGCGGTTCTATATACTTTTTCGCCTACTAAAGCGTTCCCTCTTGTATCAATTAATCCTCAAGCCTACCCACTACAAAGCTGATCACGATTTCTACAATATTGTCTGTAGGACGAGTTGGTCTACGTAAATCAGCACGACGTCATCTACGTATAGGATGCTCCAGGTCGCATGTTTCTGATTCCGGCAGTGAAGTATTTCATCGCCAGATTACAAAATTGTTGGTCAATGACTCAGACACCGACCGGAACTCCTCACTGATTTCCACAGGGCAGCGGACCTTCGTACAAACGCCCTCCTACATCTCCATAATCAATCCGACATAGTATTCAGGATCTTTCTGAGATCCTAGTGTCTGCCATAGCAATGGTTTTGGAATGAGGTCGAATGCATTCTCCAGGTCTACAAATACCATGTGTAGATCCTTCTTTCTGACTCTGTATGACACCATTATTCCTCGGAGAGTAAGAATCACATTAGTCGTTGATTTTCCCGGTACAAATTAACACTGATTTTCTGTAATCGCTTACAGTCGCAGTGTTTCCTCAAAAACTCTTTCACAGATTGTAAAGGAGATGAAGATCGGCTTCATTGTAGGGTAGTTGCCACAAAATCTTATGTCTCCTTTGTTATTGTAGACGAACGCTACCAAGAGAATCTCCCTCCATGCATCAGATGATTTTTCTGAACAGAATGTGTAAGAAGATATTCCTAAATCCCAAAGTTTTTTTCACAGTTATTCAAGGATATTATCAGGTTCTGTGGCCTTGTTATTGAATATTTTCCTGACGGATGCTTTGACTCCACTGTGAATGATTCAATTACGCAATCCCCCTGCAATCAGTTCGCAGGGATGCGCTGCTATCAACAGCTGTTGTGTTCCGATTTCCTCATCGGATGTTAAGAGAACATCTGGCAACCTTCTTGCGTCGCGACATGTATTCTTGTCCTCCTCACTACTTGTTTGCGGTCACGTCTTGAAGAACACTTTCTCTATTGGATAATCTTTTCTTAAACTTCCTGTTTCCATAAGGTGAGGCATTTGGTTGCCGTAATTACTTCGTTCCCCATCTGCATGTTCCACTTTATACTAGTGAGTTCTTATTAATTATCCCTTTCTTCGTTTTTCTTGATCTCTATGGATATGAGACCAGGCAGGTAAAGCACAATCAGAAAATCGAAGATGTAAGTAATTCCTTGGCTCATTCTACGAAAACCAAGTTTCGGTAATTGTATACATCCGCGGCTCCTAAGTTTCATCAATTTTTTCGGGACCGAGGAGCGAAATAGGGGTGCTGGGTGGGTAAGAAAGTAAAAACAGCCATTGCAAACTAATATTAAGGTCACAACTAAGGCCTGTTTGGCACTACGGTCGAATTTATATTTTTTTTTTCACTTTCAGGGCAAGGAAAATCTTCGAAAATAACAGTACCGCGATTTTTATTTTGAATTTTGCATTTATTTTGAATTTATAATCCGAAAATCATTGCATCAATCCCTGTGCGGACTGGACACGTAATGAAAGCGGATATATCGCCCAGTCCGCCTCTATGAGCCTCTAACACAGAATAGAATACTTGGCAATTATGGTGAAGTGGTTTTATCCGGGATCACGGCATCTAATCGGTGCCTCTTGTCAGGACCGCACTCCCTCCGCACTCTCAAAACCGTTTTTTTACACCGTTTTGTGGCTTTCCCTTTCATTTGCAAAGCAAATGAATACCTTCCTGGTGTTACTATAGGTATGTTCTCCACCCCTATATAAGTTCCATAGTGAAACTGTAGGAGCCGCGGATGTATATAATGACCCAAGTTTCTTTTAACATGGGTAACAAACGCACCGTTTTAGAGAGAAAGGATGTCAATAACGGAATTTTTTTCCGTCTTTTGACGTATCTCAAACACCGTTTGATATACAGAATTTATCTATTGTACACAATATCTTATCATTAATATTTTATTCCCAATTTATATGTCACTCGGAAGGTGGGCATTATAAAAATAAATTTTAAGCCGCCAATGTTTTCTCGAAAGCGGTCAAAAATATATAATATTGTTACATCGACACATTACATCTGACGACGACAGTCGGCGATATGATGGAGGGGTGACGCTCCTCCATCTTATACTTCGTCTACTGCAGCTCCATATACCTCCTCTTTTCTTCTACTCTTCTATCAGCAGGCGCGACGTTTGAGGGAAATTCTCGGCTGTGAGAGGGAAAGTTCGAGAACTAGCTTCCAAAACTAATCTGTCAGAGTGTCTGGAAGCTGATACTTGTAGAATATTCCAGGAATAGAAGATTTAGAGTTCCTAAAAGACATCCGGACTTGGTTAGTTCTCGAAAGCGTTCTAGAAAACATCACGCGGATGTATATAAGCGGAGCTAGGAGAGGGGGTCAGTTAGTGTAGGGAAGAGTGCGGAAGGATTAACAAGCGATAAGGCATGCGATATCAGCTCAGGGTAGACTGCAAATAAGAACGCGATGGCAAAAGATATAAGAAGGCGATAGTAGTGTTATACCTCGCGTTGAAAGAAATTTGTCTGCTGGTTTTTCTGCTAACACATTTTTGCTCCCAATTATTGGAAATAGTGGTGGTGATAGTGGAACCATTTCGACATAACATTACATTTCTGTCTAGATAAATAAACTAGTCGACAGTTCATGCAACTGAATTGATAAAGAAATTATAAGAATATCAATGTGATTGATTAACTGCTGACTGCTGCATCCTGATGTCCAGGTCGACTAATATAAAACTATTGAATTGTTAACCAATTTATCACAATATGTTTAGATGACTAATAAAGTCATAATAGTAATTATTATTAATTATGGTTTTTAGTGCGGTAGAAGTTTTTTGCAATTATTAGAATAATAATTGTGTAAGTCTTTATATTATCGGTACCATAAAAAATATAAAAAACTTCCAAACCAAACATGTTTTATGGAATCACATTACCAATCTGCAGCTTATGTTTAATTGTAAAACCGATAGTAAAAGATACCGATGTCTTTTGAAAAGTATACATACAGAGAGTCCCATTCCTGTTCCTAGAATATTTGACATGATCTTTAAAACCGGCTGTTGGACGTGGCCCATGTAGGCAATAGGAGAGAGCATTATGAGGGCCTTCAGATGTTGTTTGCAGTAACGTGGCAGCTCTGCACATAGAACGAAGCCCTCAGTAGTTCCTTGTGAGTGACCAACGTAGAACAACTCATTCTGCTTGGTAACATTCATTACGTAATCCAGCATTGCTGGTAAATCGTAGACTCCAGTTTCATGCCAACTGAAAATAAACAATTTACTGTAAAAAAGTTTTCAGCATGTGAATCTAAGAGAAGTATAAATTGTTTACGTTCTTGTGTAACTTATGTTGGTTACGAGCATGTTTATCCTTCCTGTATTGTTTAATAATACATAATTATGTGGTTTTAATAAAATTATTGTGAATGATGTCTTCCATCAATTATTATTATTTGATATTATTTGAAAAAATTTAATTAATATGTTCTTTTATTTAGGCTCTTACTGATCTTCAAACACTGCTGTATCCATTTGAACAAAAAGGAGAAAATCAAAGCTATGAAGCTCTGTAGATAAGGCAGTCTTACCGCTGTGCAAATTTTTGCTTCAGCTTCCAGAGCTAAGTTCATTTAGGTACAGACATGGAACCTGGGAATATGACTTTCTACTAAGAAAATTTCAATGTTAATAATTACTGGTTGTGAATGCGTTGTGTAAATCATGGAATAGAAACAGGCAGTTTCATCAACTGCCTTGTCTTTTTTATGATTAAATTTATGATTAAACTGTTTTCTAAAATAATCCAAGCTCAAGAACGTGAGGTTTTTAGTTTTTATAACATTTAACTTCCCTTAGATCGCCCAGGTCCATTAAAGATGGAGCAGCTGAATTATTTACTAAAACATCTTAGTTGGGTACCTGAAGTCCCAGAAGCGAGAATCGATATCTGGATCCAACCTGATATGCTTCCTGCTGTGCAAGGAGCCGCGGGAATTGCCTATCCAAACGTCATGTCCACGATTGGCTAGCTGGAAGGCGAGAGCAGAGTCAGGTCCTGCAATCACCCAGTTCTCTGCGTTTCCAAACAACCCATGCATCAGAAACACAGGTGTCCTCGCAGATTCAGATCCGGACTTTGGAAGAATCCGATGCAAAGTTAGTAAGTATCCATCTGCCGTCTGGATATCTCTGTGCACTTCTATACTGTATCCATGATAGTGCACATAATCTACCTGTAAAGTTAACAAAATAGATTTTTTTTTCATAATATCCAATATTATCTATTGAAAAAAATTATAATAAAAATAATCTATTGAGAACGCACAACGTAACTACAGTTGAAGGCTATTCGCACCGTTTTATGTGATTACTTGAGACTGAGATTACTACTACACTGAGACTGTTCTGATATTCGAAGATACAGATGATTGCATAACGGATAACGTTTCTGTAACTGGAGATTTTATAAAAGTGGGTACGTGTACATTAGTACGTGGCTAGGAACTTTGAAGGAGCTGCTCGCGAAGGGGTCTCCGCGTTCGCTACCTATGTCATGTCGGTCTTTCTGATGAACTTCAGATTTGTACGGTATTTTGCGAAGCTCGTTGCTCTTTTAGTACTCGCGAGCATCTGGCCAGTGGGTTATTTAGGTACTTGTACAGGCTGCTTTGGTATCAACGTTTCTGTTTCATTTTTTCTTACACAATGTAGCCATCGCTAATGAAGCATACACTACCAATGTAGTGTAATTTTTCTTCCGCCAAGACAAAATTGTAGGGAAATTAAAAAATAGTTATTTACATTACAAGCTACGAAAGTTCACTTTTAGGTGCGAGGTCTTTTGAATAGCCGAGGCGAAGCGTAGCGTAGCCGAGGCTATTTAAAAACTCCGAGCACCTGAAAGAGCTTTCGTAGCGTGTAATGTATTAAACTTTTCATTCTCCCCTTGCCATATTGAACCACGGATTAAGAAGAAATGAGTAAAATAATACGATTCAGTGATAACAATGGAATTATTATAAGGTGCCATGTTTTTAACATTACCATAGTAACGATAGTTTTAAATTATTAATTTATGACACTGTCAAGTTTAAAACTCTGTACCGCTATAATTTTAGAATCTTTGATCGTAGTTTAGTTCAAAATGAATTTCATTCAAGAAGCTGCAAATTCCAGTAAATCTTTCTGGAACATACAATAATAATTATTTTTATGTTCCAGAAAGATTTACTGGAATTTTTTATTGCAGTTTTACATTCAATTTTCCATCTAAATAAACGTTAATCAAACTGACATTTATACTTTTTTGTCCAGGCCACGAAAGTTTTTCATAGCTAGCAACCACCTAGCAACCTATCACCTAGGATGTTTTATTTCTTTCGCTTTCGGTTGCCTTATCAAGACAGAAAGTTACACTTTCGTAAAGGGGAGAATGAAAATATATATTCAATAGCTGGCCAGTTTAATTTTATGGGTGGTTCGCGATTGGTATACGTTTTTTTGCCCATGGCTCGTTTTGAAAATAATTTTCGCCAAGCGGATCACGATCGGATAGCGAGCCCCAATAAAGGCTCTCGCTCGTTTTGCATATGCACACGCACACCTCTAAACTGATATATTACTATTATGGATGATGCAAAATGAAAATTAAGTAACTGAAGATTTTTGCAATCAAGACTTGATTAGCACGTGACATAGATTCAGATCTCAAGCCTCTTGGAACTGAACACTTGTTTCCTTTTATTTGAAGCATTGAGATCTTGCAGGGACACAGTTCTTGTCTAAATATATCACTGCGCTCCAGGAAACACCAATCTCTCACGCGAGAACAGCCACGCGAGAAGCCACAGTCAAGGTATATCTCGGGTATACACAACAATTATTTTAAGCCTATGTTTACATAGATCACACATTGATCAAAAACATCCATTGTCTTTCATTCCAAGAAGAAGAAGAATTCCATGCTGGATAAAGACCAACTCCGTGTGAGCTCGGAAAGATATGCCTCCTCATGTAATAATTATTGTGCCTCCACCAAATATAAGTAGGTCGGCAATACATGACTGAGCATATCTCTCGACTTGTCGTCGCCAGACTCCGATACGTCTGTCTGAGCTCGTAAGACAAAATCGCGATTCATCGGAGAACAATAATAGGGGACTGCAATCCTTTTATTGTCCAAGAAAGTGTTCTCGTGCAAAATTCAACCTTGCAGTCCGGTGTTTACGAGAAATCGGAGGTCGAGAAGAATATAATAGCCATAGTTCGAGAAGATAATCCAGCAGCATGAAGTTGCCTCCTAACTCACTCTTTACCCACTTATGTTTACCTACTTTTTGCAAAAGATTTCAAAGGGAAACTGCCGTCACCGTTCGGTTTCTAAAAGCACTAGAAACAAGATAGCGGTCGCTTCGTATTGCTGACTCGTTGCATCCGGGAGAGAAAAGTTTCGCGTTGGTTACGGCCATCTTATATAAACACTGCAATTCGTGCAGCAACAATAGAATTAATGACCATTTCAATACATTTTACAATCACAACACTAATCAGTTAAACAATTTGCAATGGAGAGATAAAACCACGAAAACAAAAAATATGCTAATAATGGTTTCAGGGATTTGGGTGGAAAGCCATTTTTTTGTCAAACGCTTCTCGCAACAACAAAAATCTTCAGGACAAAATCGCATAATGTTAGTAAAATATAATACAACGAAAAAAAAACAATAAAACTGAAAAAAAAACAAATTTTTTAATGAATGCAGATTACCAGTTGACCCTAATTTTATGCTGAGCAGCGTATATAAATATTTTTTTTATTATTGAAAAAGCACATAGTCTGCGTGATGTGGTTCTATACATAATTTAAAAAAAAATGAGATTTCTTGGGATTTATGTTCCAATTCAAGTTGCCGCTAAAGGTTCTTTGCAGCACGAATTACAAAACTCTCGCACAGCATCTGATGTGAAATTGAAGACAAGGACGGCACCGTTCAGTCCTTGTTATGAACTCATCAACATGTCATATTTAATTCGTTTTATTCGATTTAATTCTTTCTGCAAAGAACCTATAGAGGCAAATTAAATTAGAACCTAAATCTCAAGAAAGCTCAAATATTTCATAATCTAAGGGGTTAAAGAATACACAATAAATTAAAAAAAGCATTATTTCAAATTTATCTCGAACCGTTCTCGTTTCACATACCTTGGAAATTTGATAATCACGATTTTCACTTGTTTATAACTCATGAACTACTGAATAAATTTCAACTGTGTAAATCATCTGCATTCGATTTTCTCAGACAATGAAAAAACATAATAATATACAGGGTGTCTCCGTTAAAATAACGAAGTAGGTGTCAATTTTCGTTATTATTAAAAAACTTTCATTTTGGTTTTTACAAGGTATGGCGGATGACCTTGCAACCTTAGTGAAACACCCTGATCACTTTCAAGGCTGGTCATAATATAGGATAATACAAGTAAAACAAAAAAAAATTGCAGATTGCTCTTACCATTCTGACAAGGAGAGGTCAAATGGTACCAAATGAAAGATGAAAGAATTTGGCATATCATAATTATTATGACTATTTTTCTCAGAAGTCATTATGAATATTAAGATACTGTGAATGGTGCGTGTCCAACTTAAGGTCACTTTTCGTTTTCTGGAACTTACCCGAGTATAACTAGAAAACGTCTGAAAATGCAACAAATCGATTTACTTAGCCCCCTGTCTTACCTTTTCAAGTGTTATTTGAAATATTGCTAATACAAAGTGGTCTAAAAATCCAATTTCAACAATTTTATTAAAAATCAAAAGACCAGAATTTTCTGTAAGCAGCGTTTAACTAGAACCGTTAACTATGTAAAAATTTTACCTTCATAATGCTGTTTCGGAAATATAGAATGTGTATTTTTTCGACATTTTTTGCAATATCTCGAAAAATGAAGAGAATAGTATTGAATAGAATGAGAATAGTATTGCTAAGATTCCCATAAAAGTTTTACACGATAATACTACTTATAGCAATATCTTACAATTTTTTCGAAAATTTAGATTTCTCTAGCTTCAAAAATAAAACGGGGAATGTGTATTTTTGCGACTATTTTATGGATTTCTCAAATATTACGCTACTGATACAATTTAGAATATTATTTTTGAGATCTCCGCCGAAAGTATTTGCAAATAAAATCCCCTATTGGTACATAATGCCTTATTACTTAGGAAATTAATTGACTGATGCTAAGGTTGTGGCGATTTTTCAGGGATTAATTTTCTATAACTGATATAACACTTTGGAGGTTTCTTTAAAGTTACTAACTAAATAAATCAATAAATAAATATGCATATAATATGAAAAAGTGGATTATTTGATTTAATAAATTAATAATAGTCTATTCTACTTACAATATTAAAATTATCGATATCATACAAAACATCTTCCGTTAATGTACCACTAAATTTGGAAACCAACGCACATACAAAAATTACAAACAATTTCATGATTTGTGGATGAATGAGAGCAACCATCCACACAGAAATATATTAACCGAATCATAAGAGAACGATCATTAGAGAGCTCAGGTCCGGTAGGTATGTAATTACACTGTCCCATCATTGATAGGTATCTATTATGTCACTAAGCCATTTGTTTTATTAGTAATGCTGCTCCGGTGTTTCAATGTCACCTAGAATTACATTAACGGGTGAAAAAATAAGTAGGTACGTCATTTGCTTAAATTATCAACATATTATTAGGATGAAAGAACGTCAAGAAATACATGTTAAAAAATTCATACTTTTATTATACCACATCAAAATTTTATATGGCTCAATATAATATGAAGATTTGAACTTTTATTAGGTATGAAACACTTCTACTCTGTATTGATATCATCGATTGTGGCAATGGAAATTCGTAGAAATTTCATACTGATTTTTGGACACCTTGTAGATTCATATAAGTTTAGACATAAACGGTCTTTGTACCTTAAATTAGTTCCTGAACCCATAATGTATTTCGATTATCTATTTTAATGATTTTTGTGTTCTTTTCTGATAAATTGAATAACCTCATAAATCTTTTTAGAAAAACATGGAACTGTACAGTCATTAAAATTGATAATTACCTACTTATTGCAGTATAATACCTGAAGCAAATTGTAACTTCTAAAATTAATGATTTAGGACAATTTCCTCAAGCACGACTTCATCCATCGATTGACAGTTCCACAAAACGCAACTACATTTCTGTACGTATAAAGACTATTGTAGACGAATTAACATTATAATGCTTAATTATTATTAATTATACTTATATTATTATTGAAATTTTATGTTGAACAAAACTATTCTATTTAGGTATAGAGAACATTGTTGGCTACATGCTGTGAGCAATTAAAACCGCAATTTAGGAATACTTTGGAAAAAAATTATGTCTGAGGCTGAAGGTGTAAACAATCAGAATCTTTTATCTTACAGTTCCACAGATTCAATCGCAGACTTTTTGTACAAAAACGTGAAGTCGAAATCTCTTTAAGTTCTGTTGAAGTTCTGTTGAAGCTGCCCCAACCAATAGTTTGATCATGGCAAATAGCCAAATAGAAAAATAGATTAGTAATTAGAGGTACAGAAAGAAGCGAAGCTCACAGAGGTAAATAAATTTTATCCTAGTCATGCTTCTTTAACGTCTCTCAACGTCTCTAAACATCAACCAAAAATTATCAAAAGTGTTAATTCTTCTGGCTTCGCCACATTATTGTACTACGCATTTCAACAGTCTTGATTGGTAGGTACAACATAATTAAAACGTCATACGCACATGTTAACAACAAATGAACAATTTACTAATGTAATATAAAATCTTGTAACGACTTTAAGTTTTTTCTGACGCAGAAATTATTTATTAAAGAAATACTTATACAGGGTTATTCACGGTATACGCCACGGAAGATTATGGCCGTGTCTCTGGATTTTAGGATCTTTTTATTTTTGGCGTGGGTAGAGACCCGGCAGAGGTACGTTTTAAAATTATACTCATAATGTACAGGCTGTCCCAAAAGCATGAAACAAATCAAAGTTATGTTTTTTTAAATGGAATGCTCCTATATTATTGCATTTTTAGATTGTCTGAGAAGAGAAAATAAGATTGTTTTTTACAGTTGGTGTTTAAATTCAGAAGTTTTTGAGTTATAAACAAGTGAAAATCGTCTTTTTTCAAGTTCAAGGCCCTGTACAACGAAAACGGTTCAAGATGGAGAAAAACGGCTTACATGTCCCTATTTTAACTTTTCATGTACTATCCTATGGTACCTATAGAAACATTTGTACTTTCTTTGATTTTTTTATTTGTCGACGCCTGGAGAAATCTCAGAATTTTTCAAATTATTTATCACCCTGTATAAACATTTCATCTACATCATTGGATAGTACATGAAAAGTTAAAATATGGACATGTAAGCCGTTTTTCTCTATCTTAAGCCGTTTTCCTTGTACAGGGCCTTAAACTTGAAAAACGACGATTTTCACTTGTTTATAACTCACAAACTTCTGAATTTAAACACCAACTGTAAAAACCAATCTTCTTTTTTCTTCCCAGGCAATCTTAAAATGCAATAACATAGGAGCATTCCATTTAAAAAAACATAACTTTGATATGTTTCATGCTTTTGGGACAGCCTGTACATAATGAGTATAATTTTAAAACGTACCTCTGCCGGGTCTCTATCCACTCCAAAAATAAAAAGATCCTAAAATCCAGAGTCACGGCCATAATCTTCCGTGGCGTATACCGTGAATAACCCTGTATAGTTATTTTTCCACACTCTACAGAATATTTATTTATTATTATTTAGGTAGACTTAGCTTAACTATAATACTATTTAACATGTGTTAAATAAATAGATTATAAAAACCGAAGCCAGGACACCTAGATTTTACCGACTGCTAATTATAAACACACTTAACGTGCCTTTTCGCCCCACTGTCAGTGCTAAGTTCTCCGAAATATTCTCTAAATAAATACCTAACCAACCTGTTGCAGCCACATGTTGGGTCTACAAAATCCCACATATAAGAGACTGGAGTCGTTTAATAGAAAAACATAAATCTCTAACCTTCATTCTAGTGATATTCTTATGTTGGTATCTTTGCAGTGCTGGAGAAAGATCAGTGAGCTTAGGAGCTGTTACTTTTTCTTGCGCCATACTTCCATGCAGTCGTCGGACAACTCGACATGTTTCCTCCCTTCAAAGGCGACTAATAATAATAATAATAATAATAAATCTCTTTATTGTACCATTAAATTCAACAATCATTGATTAGTACAATAGCGTTGTAAGCGATGATAATAATTCACAAAACAAAGAACAAACCGCAGTAGTACACATAAATTCGCCTGCGTAATCAAAAGGTCATACGCAAGCGATTGGCATTATAACACATTGATCACAATCACAAATGCATCAGAGAAAATTGAGAAGAACAAATAAAGGAAAATTTACAGAATCTAATGCTAGTCATTGTATACACTACATTGTCGTTTACAATTATACATATCCTAGTGACAAGGTGCTAGGTTATTGAATGAATAAGGGTGTGGAGGGGGGGGGGGGGGGAGAGGAAGACAGAATATCCATGGTAGAATAGGGTTCCAGGTCTGTGAGATAACTTCGGAGATGTGCCTTGAACTGAGAGAATCCAAAGGTTGCGGGGTCTATCCTGAAGTGATTAAGGAATTTTATGGCCGTGTACGTGAATGTCCTTTCGGTGGAAGTGAGATGGTGAGTTGGTAGTTTGAAAAGATTAAGCCTGGTCTGATAATGGTGTGTGAATCGGAAACGATCAAGTTTGGCTTGATGTTTGTAAATCAGTTTGAGAAGAGAGAAGACATAAACAGCAGGCAACGTGAGGAGACCGAGACGCCTGAAGTGACCCCTACAGGACTGATCTATGGACAAGCCTGCCAGTATCCTGATAGCTCTCTTCTGCAGAAGAAAAACTCTGCGTAAAGAACTCTGTGATCCGCCCCATACGGTCAGGCCATAGGAGATGTGACTGTAAAAATGTCCGTAGTATGCGGAGAGAAGAACGTCATGAGACACAGTGTGTTGGAGTTGTTTCAGAAGGAAGCAGGAGCTAGCAAGGCGTCGGCACAAGTGGTCAGTGTGAGTCAGCCAGTTCAAGTTTTGATCGATGTAAAAGCCCAAGAATTTCACAACCCGCGTAGGAGAGATCTCAGTACTAACGGTTGGGATGGGCGGTAAAGGAGGAAGGCGAGAACGGCAAGAATGGAAGTCAATCAACTCGGTTTTTGTTAAATTCAGTCTTAGTTTATTTTCTCTAAGCCATAAAGATGCTGCTTCTAATGGAAGTTTAGCTGATTTTATTATTTCAGTGAGATCGTTTGTTTTCAACCTGATGAGGATGGTTGTATCGTCTGCATAATTAACACATAGAGAGGTGGGGGAAGAAATTGAGGAGCCCAAATCGTTAATGAAAATAAGGAAAAGAAGCGGGCCGAGTACGCTACCCTGGGGTACTCCTGAGAAGATTGGAGCAAAGTGGGATCTCACAAATCGACCATCAGACGCAGGGAGCTGTACCGCCTGGTTCTTTCCCGTAAGTAGCTGGTAAACCACTTTAGGGGTAATCCGCGAACACCAATGCTCTCCAGCTTCCGAAGCAGGCATTCGTGGCACACACTATCGAAAGCCTTGGAAAGGTCCAGAAGCCATCCAGCCGTTCGCATGCCCTCCTCCATGCCCTCAGAGATGTACTCAGTAAGTTGTATTAGAGCCGTCTCAGTTGATCTGTTCCTCAGGAAACCATGTTGGGAGCGGCAAAGAGTCTCGGTCTTATTTAAGAAGTCAAGAAGACGCGAGGAGACGAGGGATTCGAGAATTTTATCAAACACGGATAGTAAGCTGATTGGTCTGTAGTTGTCTGGGTCTTTGACGTCGCCCTTCTTGTAAATGGGTTTAACCACGGCTGTCTTGAGTTTATCGGGGAATACGCCGGTCTCAAAGGAGTTGTTATAAATTTACGATAAGGGTTGCGCAAGTTCAGATATACAATACTTCGCAATGAAGGAAGGAATCTCGTCTAGACCTGACGACTTTTTGTTTTTAAATCTGGATGCTAGCCTTATAATTTCGCCAGGTGATGTAGGGTACAACATGAAAGATGACGAAGAGACGACAACAGGCACAGTGGATCCGTGAGTGTGGCTGACGGTGGGAGAGTTGTTTGAAAGAAATACGCTGTTGAGTATCTCAGCAATTTCTCCAGGATCCGTCTTGACTGAGTTTTGACAATTTAGTTCCTCGATCTTCCGAGACTTGCTTGCCGACTGACAATGTTTGTTTATGAGAGACCATCCAGATTTAATTGGATTTTCGGATTCGCTGATATATATTATGTCATTGCGACGTCTGGTCTCGCGTCTCACCAAATACCCGAACTTTCGCTTAAGGCTGGCTAACTGGCACTTGAACTGCTCGTTGGATGTATTTTTCAGTTCATTTAGGAAATTTATTATGTCATAAAGTTGACGTATTTCTGGGGTAAGCCATCGAGGTCTGGTAAGCCCAGAATCACGAATTCGTGATTTTCTGAGAGGAAAATACCAGTCAAAATAATAAGAGAGAGTGTTAGCGAAGCAGGAGTATTTGGAATTGGTATCGGGGGCATCCAGAAGATCCTGCCAGTCAACGTTTAGCAGCTCGTTTTGAAACTGAGCGAGGAGCAGGGGGTCATTTATGTCCCTCTTCCATCTCACCACGGGATTACTGCCGCTTCCGTGGGCACCGTTGATGTAATTGATGTAAGTAGGTTTCATGGGTAGCTTCTTTAACTTTTTTTCTTGTCAGTTATGTTGATGTTGTCTCCATCTTCATCATGGTGCCCATTAACGGGACCCTTCAATATTTGCAACGCATCTTTTCTAGTGACAGCACTGATCTATTCTACCATGTATACCCCACAAACTGTGTTCAATGGAATGGTAACATCTATGAACAACTGGATGGAGTTGCTATAGGCAGCAGAAACAGTTCAAGTCCTGTTTCTTGTTGTTGCCAACTTCTTCATTGAATTATTTGAAACCACGGTCTTGTTGGTACCGCTACGTAGATGACACCGTCATCATTTGGCGACATGGAGAAAGAGCCCTAGAAAAATTTCTCCATCATACCAACATTACCCAAGCATTCAATTCACGATGTAAATAGAAGAGGACGGAAAACTACCATTTATCGATGTTCTCGTTAACAGAAATGAAAATGGCACCTAGGAGCACAAGGCCTACCGAAAGCCAACACACTGAAATGGTTCGTACCTAGGTAGGATGATAAGGAATTTATTTCTATCTCCCTCGTTAAATCCAACCCGAATCAAAAAGCAGATAGTACAAGAATACGTACGTAACTACCAAAAGGTATAAATGTTAGGAAATTAAAACGCAGCCACGCGCCCTTACATCAAAGATATGTATCTCTGCCTGCACATTAAATATTCATAAAATAAAACGCCCGCGCTGGTGTTATTCCAACATCTTTAAAAACGACGAAAGAAACGGCCAAGCAGTGTGTAGAAAATAAACAGTTGTTACAGGAATGCGGAATCTCTTTGTGAAAGCGCCCTCGAACCGATTGAAAGAGAATAGGATGACCTAGATACGGACCGGATGGAAAGCTTCGTAAAAACACGTGAATTATGAAACAATAGATACTTGCCAGATATACCACCTACGATAACGAAAGTTAGCCAATCAGTAAAACAAATAAATAAACTGCAGTAGCCAAAAATTCATCATGATCCCTAAACAGCAACTAGGTTAAAACACGTAGTGAAATTTAAGCCAGTGAATAGTTAATAAGTAGATACAATAGGAAGCACGAGAAAGCGTTGGCCGATTTTATGGAAATTTTAGGTAATTCAAGTTCAAGACGATTCAGTAAGGCAGCCGCAAAATCAACGTGAAAAGTCTCACGATAAGGAAGATAATATGATAAAAAATAAACACACAGAAATCACGATATAGGACCAGTGCCAATAAGGTGCTTCGTTGCGTGTTGTGTTTAGAAAGCGGGCCACTGCGCCTATAAAACCGTAAGTCTCGACCGCCGAGAAAAGAGATTGAGATCAGATTCCGATCAGGTCAGGTTCGGCCAGATTCCCTAACCCTTGCTTGGAAGATCCACGAGACGACTGTTGAAGTGCACTCTAGGTCTGCCAATCCTTTCAACCTTTCAACGATTGTGAACGGGAAGACAGTTTGCTGTGCACCCTATGCAAAATCAAAGCCCCTCTCGCCCGTCACCTTTTCATGCTCAGTGCAAACGTATCCTCTCGCTCTTCATTCGCTTTTAGACTCTCTGAAAGGAAACAAACGGTAACAACAAGTCTCAGTTAATTTCCCCGCTTTTCTGTAAGAAATCCAAATCAACCGAGGAAGAGAAAATCCAAGCTACAATGAGACAGTAGATTCTTTTGCGCCATCCTTTCGGCCATCCTAATCCTGGCATACCTCAATCAAAGAGCAGGAGTGACTACGGGATACACAACGGTAAAACACACCGATGAAACCACAGCGGTCCTATTAGGGGAAACTCAGGGAAAAGACGATCACAGTTGCTTTTATCAACAGAGCAACAGGTCCGGGAGTTAAACGTTACAACACATAGATCGAGATTTGCACAAGAACTCTAATGATCATTCCGGACAAAAACGAGCAGTAATAAACACACTGGTGAGTCGTGCATTCCGAATTTGTCTTTAAATCAACATCTGATCTAGAGCTGACTCCATTTCTTCTGCTGGAGCTTATTGAATATCATGCTCATGTGGTGCTGTATACATCGAAAACACCAAACGCAACATCAACATCCGCGTAGGGCCGGACCTAGCCTATTTTTCACTACACAATTGTACTGCAGATAACTCTCAACGGGGAACTCCTATCGGTGGTCGACCACCACAAAATTCTTGGACTGACCATCGACAGTAGACTCAGCTGGAAACATCACATCAAAAATATTAAAACTGATTGCATGAGCAGACTCAATATTCTCAAAACTCTGTCACACTTTCAGTGGGGGGCCGATGAGGATGTCCTGTTGAGAATATGCAGGTCCATCATACGCTCAATACTTGATTATGGCAGCTTCGTATACATGTCAGCTACAGAATCCGACCTAAAACCTCTCAATACAATCCAAATACAATAAACACAACTACAACAAACTTGAAACTCCACATGAAGTAATAAAACAAGCCTTCCTAACCCTAATCAACTCGTTCCATTTTGACAAAATCCATACACGGATGCTTCTAAATCTGAACCTGGCGTAGCCTGTGCAGTCACCTCAACTGACCGAGCCATCATAACAAGTCTTCTACCGTCTATCTCCAGCGTCCACACAGGTGAAGTTTTTGGTATCCAACAAGCCTTGAACTCACTTACTTACTTACTTCCGACCACAAGCAAGTAACCATATGCACAAATTCACTTGTCGCCATCCAGTCTATTAACAACATTTATACAGACCATCCCCTCGTATCAGCCATCCACGACTCTTCCAATCAACTTGCTACCCTTGGAGTAGCCATCACTATAATCTGGATTCCATCACATGTCGGCATACCCGGAAACGAGAAAGCCGACCAGGAGGCCAAACAAACCACATCATCAAACGCAACTCCTGAAAGAGTTCAAATCCACACCGATCTCAAAGCCCACTTTAAACGCTTCACGAGAATCTCTTGGCAAATCCACTGGAATACAATTTCCTCCAAGCTGTACGAAATTCATCCCTCAGTAAAACCAGTTGAACTACCTTATGAGCATAAGAGAAAAAATTGTCAGAAGATTGCGAATCGGTCACACCCGGATAACACACAAACACCTAATGGCTACCGAGGACCCACCTGTATGCCGAAAATGTTTCCACCCCCTTACCGTTAAACATACTCGTTGAGTCAAAATTTTGACAGGTGTCACTTTACAGAGTTAAAAACAATTCTTTTAAATAGTCTAATACTTCATCTTTAAGAAAGGTGCTCTTAATTTATTTCGGTAAAACTGACGGTCTTCGAGATAAATCGGTTTTTCGGTATGCAAAACACTCAAAAGTTACTAATGCTAAACACAAACAGGTAAAAATCAGGTTCTTGTTGATAAACCTACCTACACAATGGATTGCTATTGACGGAACTTGATCAAAATTCGCATAAAAGTCGATTTATCTTGAGAACCGTTAGTTTTATCGAAATAAATTAAGAGTAGCTTTTGTGAAGATGAATGACCAGCGTATTTAAAAAATAAGTATTCAGCTCTGTAAAATGACACCTGTCAAAACTTTGACACAATGAGTGTGGTGGTAAGTCCGTTCCAGACTTCCTTTAGGACGTCAAACATCCACTCTGATATGGCTTAATGAGTCGTTATGGCCTCCATAAAAAAATTAAAATTTCATCAAATTATACAGGTCGGTTCAAAATTTAGAGCAAAAAAAGTAAATCTTAGGGTACCATTTTGGGGCTCTGTATCTCCGTTTAGGGACACTTTAGGAATGTTTTTTGATGACAGACTAGGTATATTTTGACCTCCCCTGTATGCTCCCGAGAGATTAGGAGGTACTTACCGGACACCCTGTATAATTATAGACTGCCCTCACTACGAAATAAGCCGGCAAAATAAACGCCTATCGAAATCCTCAGTTCCCTTAGCCAGATACCACGTCTCATTGAATACCTGCAAGACATAGACCTCTACCGTGAAATATAAGAAATGGATCCAAGAATCAATGCCAGCTTCAATTCATTATGATATACAGATTTTATTAGAACTAATGTAAATGCAAATGCAAATCTTCTTCTTCTTCTTGTATAATATTACAATATTGTGAGTGTACTGTAATGTGTCAATGGCCATCTGATGTCGAGACACAATAATTTAAATAAATGAAAATTATCCGTTATACTTACAACAGAATTGCAATTTCTATTTTTATTATGTAAATTATTTATTATATTTATTAATAAACAATGTTAAATTTGACCTGTGAATTTTCTTCGCCTTTTTAATGTTGTTCATGTGTGTGCATTGCCAAATTAATAAGTTAATTTAATTGTTGTAGCTAGTTCTGTACCTCCACTGAATTTGATCGGCGTGGAATTGCACACTATACTTCTGCAATAAAAGAAAGGACATTGATTTTCCATATTGAGGAATCCGAGCTAAAAAATTTAAGTTGTGGTAATCTACGATCTTAAACATGCTGACGAGATTGCAGTCATTAAATTGATATCTCATTTAGGTAGGGAATAGCAAGAAAGAAGACGTTGAGGAACCAGCCAACCAAATCAATCATAAACTTCAGAATATGACCTGGATAAAATACGAAGACACGTCTTGCCTCAGGTCAGTTGCGGTGAAGATTGTGATTGCGATGAAGCGGTGCAGCGTGCCTTGCACGCTACGTTTTCTTTTTCAAAAATTTTAATTCTCGATTTGGAATATTTTTATAAAGTTCAGAAAAGTTATGATTGACTGTACATTTTCGCTGATGTAGGAGGCTGTATTAGGCAAAGATCACGAACGAACACCTGACAGCTATTAAGAAATCCTTGTCTTTGTTATTTAAGTAAGACGTAGAAAACATGTCTGGTCGATTTTCTGTCCCGGTTCTGGGTTTTCAGAGTTTGAAAAGTATATCATCTTATGCGAATTAATTTTCCGCGTCTAATGAGACCACTCTCATCTTGCTACTCAAGATTTCCGATTAGTTATCCAGATAAAACCTAAAAGATTATTTCTTTGGGTGTGGGTTAAAAAAACATGAAAGGATAGTTGAGGAAACATATAAAAAAAACTTGCGTTTTGTTCTGGGACACGACAAGCCTCGAGTATATGCGGATTCACGATTGTGAAATTTAAGTTTGAATAAAGGGAGAACGGGAGAGGTTGGTCGTACTGCCGAGGGTGTACTAGAGTATATGAGAATCGATCCGTCAATGTCGCGTACGAGTTTTAAGTGTTGCATACTGTCGATGATGATATTTGGAGTGAAAGTGGGTCACCAAGTTCGGTTGGACAGTGGTTAAGGCGCATGCGATAGCGTCATCCCAAAAAAAATTATAAAGGGAGGTAAAGGACGCTTCAGGTTCATTTTTCGGTCTTACTGCGGCAGATCATGTAGCCTGTCTACAAGTTCGTAAATTAGTATTAGTCCCTTGTGTAATGGTGAAGTTGTTTCCGTGAAAGATGCAGTCTTACGTGAGTAATCTTTTGAATTTAATTTTGGTCATTATAACTAATGTTCGCTTTCTTGTCTTTACAGACAAGGGACGTGGGTTTAGACGTAGTCTTGGACGTAGTTTTGGGACGTGGGTTTGGACGTAGTTTTGAACGTAGTTTTGAACTTTAGTTTTGATTTACTTTTGAGTTTCAAGTTCTAGAATGTTAGGTCCCGACTTCCAGTTTTGATTTTTAACTACTAATTTCCGATTTCCAGTTTTTGATTTCGATCTTTGAATTTCTAAGTTTTAACTTTTGATTCCTGAATTTTAATTTCGAACTTCTAGTTTCTGAGTTTTGAGTTCCAACTTTCAATTTTCTAATTTACACGAAAGTTTACATAAAGATTCGATCATGTGGAGGCTTAGGTAGGTACCTACCTAGGTAGGTATACTAACCTGTGTGAAGGGTGATATTTGAAGAAGCTTGGAGAAATAAAGAAGAGTGGTGGAGTTTAGTTTGTAGACATGGAAGGTTTCATCAGGCAGAGGTCCTAGTACGTTGATATTTGGTCATCACAAGGTAGCAGGGAGAGCAGTCCAGCTCATCCGGCACCTAGAGCATCCACCAAGGGGTGCTAACACCAGTGCAAAGGCAGTTCCAGCAACCATGCCGGTCTAGTCTTGGATCATCGCGCTTAGGTTAGAGGAACCTTAGTTCGTCAGTTTTTTTTTTGATGGAGTTTTGAAGAATAAGGTATGTCTTTATGAGTGAATAAACTTTTGCTATTTTCCGATAATCAAGAAAATTAAATAAATTCAAGTACAGTGTTTAATTGATTTCATCACCTATGACTTTCTAAGTGAATTTGATTTTTGATAATATGTTATGAACTTTTATTGTGGTCAACAAGTGACTAATGTAATGGTTATGTGTAAAAATAATTTATTAAATTTATCGTATGTGTTTAGGATTTCGAGTTGGAGATGATCATTTTCTAGATTAAATTTTGAATTTCAGATTTTGTAGGTAGATACCGATTTTTATATTGAAACTTTTGCTTAAGATAAATTTAAATTTTTGAGAAATAATCTCTGATCTAACTCCAAGTTCTATTCAGAATCATACCTATGTGTTATAGTTTAGAAATTGTTTAATAGAATTTGAGCTTTGGAAATTTTTATCTGAACTATTGAAATGATATAGGTACCTATCTTGAATTTTAGTCAAGTAAGTTTGATATTATTGGTAATAAGGTAATATTTATGTTTGAATATTTGAGTCAGGATTACTGATTTTAATTATTAAATTGATTGTTGATACGTAAGATCTATTGGTGATTGCCAGTCTATTGTACTGATGATGAAATTGATTTTAATAAATCTTTGTATTAAAATTCAACAATTTTAGAGTTTTGAGTATCAACCCTCCTCATGTTCTTTTAAATTATTTATTCAATCAGTAGAGTAACATCAAGAATAAGGCGATATATCCTGGTATATTTTGGTGAGGTTTATTAATTTTTGGTTATTGTTTTTAAAATTGTTAGGAGTTACTACGGGTCCAGTCTGGTTCGGTGAATGCTGGATTTTCCAGAGGAAGGCCACATTTATCTGTCCCGGGCTGGATAATCACAACGAATCTTTTGTTTAAGTTTGGTTTTGGTTTGATACTTTGGAAATTTTAGACGATCACTTTTCAAAATTTAAAATTTATTTTCTTTCGACATTTAGAATATTTGGGTGGGGCATTCGAAATTTGATATGTCCTACTCGACAGGCCAATGTGGCTAATGTTACAAATTTGCCTGGTCACATTGAGATCTGTCAATAGCCACCTCCTTCCTTTCGGGGTTAAGGTAAGTGAATTATTATTTTTTTTTATTGTTCAACTTTTTGAGTGGGAGTAAGCGAGGGGGAGGAAGGCTCCAAGCGGTGCGTGACCAGGATAAATCAATCTCCTTATTCTTTTTTCGAAAACTTTCTCAAACTTTGAGAAGAATTAATGAACATGAGGTGTTGGTGTTTTCATAATTTTTGAGAAAAACTTTTTCAAAATTTAGACAAGTAAAGACAAATACCTTTCTTAGTTGCGTAAAGTTTACAGATGGAATAAAACCAAAAGGTAAGGTTTGAAATTTTCAACGAAGGACTTCGAGGGAATTCAGACCTGTGGTATTTGAGTCCGTGTTGTTTTCTTTTTGACGTTTCAGCTTTTTAGGTTCCAGCCCAGACGGTGTGGTAAACCTGAAGATGTGGTTTTCGAGTTCGATAATTTTTTAATTTTTCAGCTTAGGTGGAGTTACAGATAGAATCAGCAACAATCTGATTTTTGAAATTTTGGTTTTGGATAATTCTGTTAGGTCAGGTCAAGTCAACTAAGAAAAGGTACGACAATTTTCGTTTTCTTTGTTTCAGGTAAAGTTGGTTGAAAAGTCTTGTTTGAGAATTTTGAGGTGAAAATCTTTTGAGATAAATTGTGAAAATGGATTTTATTGAGGAAAATACTACAGTCGGTTTTGAGGTCGTTGATCTCAAGGTAGATGAGATTAAGTATGAAATTTTATTAAGAGGAGAAGTTCCACATTGGAACGGAAATTATAGGCGTACACAATTAAGTCAACTTTTGAGAATAAATGGAGGAGTCACTGTGACTATCTCTCCTTTTGATTTTAATGAGGATTTGAGTCAAGTTTTGGATTCTATTTTGGATATGACTGAAATATTGCACGATGAGGTAATTATTTCCCCTCAGTCTAATGTAGCTAGGAGATTTTCTTCGAGGTTAGCTCATTTGTTAGGAAGAATAGACAGGATGAAGGTCACTTCCGATGTTCAGACTGCTAGTCGAGATCAGGTTAGAGCAGATGCTCTACGATTGCGAGGCGATTTTAAGAAAAAAATTGTCGGTGAGGTAGTCAGTTCAAGAACAGAAATCCCACAAAGATCGCAGGCCTCTCTTTTAGATCAAGCATTTGATAGGTTATCTTGTCATAATGCTTCAACTACTCATGAAGATAATCTTCATACGGTTTCGAGAGTCCCTTCGAACCTTCCAGAAGATCTATCGTTAAGAAGGTTAGGCTTAAGAAGCCATAACACCAATCCGTTTTTAGATTATGACCAGGTACCCTTTGATTATGATAATCAGGCACATTCGAGCAGTTTTGTACCCCCAGTGAGAAATCCATCACCCACTTTCTCACAGTTTAGTCTCAATTCTCAGGTCCCATCCATCCAGTTAGTGGCGCCTATAGATAAGGTCATCCCGGTGTATAAATGGGGATTATGTTTTACTGGTAAAGAAAGGGGAATTGAAGTTATAAAATTTTTAGAAAGAGTTCGCGAACTTAGTCAAGCTAGGGGAGTCCCCCTTGATACAGTTTTTAATAGTGCAGTCGATTTATTTAAGGAACCAGCTCTCTCATGGTTCCGAAGTATTAAGTATCAGTTGAGGTCTTGGCGAGACTTGGAGGCAAGAATTGGTGGTACTTTCATCCCTCCAAATTGCGATGAAGAACTCCTAGAGGAGATTCGCTCCTTTAGGCAAAGGAATAATGAAAATGTCGTTACGTTTATTGCAAATTTAAGGATGAAGTTTTCACACCTTTTAAATCCAATTTCTATTCCGGAACAGTTGAAGATAGTTAGGAGAAACCTCCTGCCCGATTTGAATTCGAAGTTATGTTTGATCGATCTGGTTTCTTATGAGCAGTTAGAATGTCTATGCAGGCAGATCGCGAAGAATTCGGTGGTAATGAGTGGAGTAGAGGGTAAAACCCGTGTAGGTCGACCCCAAGCAGCACCTGTGGGAACGACAGCTAGGGAAGCGAAGGAAATCCCAAAGGTTAAAGTAGAGACCCCTCGTCCACCTTTTCCTCCCCGAAGATTTGCGAATGCCCCAAATCAGTCGATGAATAAGTCAGACCGACCCCCAGTCAGCTCTTTTTCCTGTTGGAATTGTGACCAGGCGGGTCATTCATTTAATTTTTGTCCACATCCACTTGAGAAATTTTGTTTTTCGTGCGGTTTGAAAGGAGCAATAGCGCCTTCTTGTCCCCGATGTCATCATTCAGGGAAAGATAACCAGGAAGCAGTTGAGTCCAAAGACGTTAAGAAGGTGGTGGATTGTCCAGAAACTCGGGAGTCGAATTTAGGTAAAGAAAGTTCTAAGGCAGATTCAAAAAACGAGTCAGCGAGAGAAGATTTTGGCGCGACTTCCCTCGAGTTTCGAAGACGCCAACCAGGTCCAGAATCAGGTGCGATTCCGAAGAGACGTTAGAATCGAGACAGGTGAACTCGAACCTTTCTAAGCAGATCAGTCCAGTTTTTGAGAGTAAAGATGCAGATAATAGACCGTATATCTCTATTGAGTTGGAGGGTTTTGAGATTCTAGCTCTAGTTGACACTGGGGCAAATATTTCCATCTTAGGTGCAGGAACTGAGTCGATTTGGGAACTATTGGAGTCCAATCGAGTTGTTAAAGATAAATTACCACGAGTGACCGTAGCAAACGGACAGCCACAAACAGTTCTAGGTACTGCAGTTTTGCCTATTTGTTTTGAGGATAGGTTGATTGAGTTAGAATTTACAATTATCCCTACTATATCTCACGCTGTTATTTTAGGTTCTGATTTTTGCAAGCAGGTTGAGTTGGCTATCGATTTTAAAAATCAAGTTTTCGACATTAATGAGATTACAGGAGAGACTCCAAATTTAGGTACTTATCTTGAGGAGTTGTCAGAGGAACAACAGTTGATTTTAGATAAGGTAATAAAGCAGTACGAATTACTTGCTTCGAAAGCTCCCGGTCGTACGAGTGAAATTACACATTTCATAGATACAGGTTCAGCTAGACCCGTGAAGCAGAGGCAGTACCCTCTGTCTCCTGCTATCACCAAATTTTTACATCAGGAAGTAGATTCAATGTTAAGAGATGGAGTTATAGAGGAAAGTAATTCAGCTTGGTCAAGTCCTGTTTTGATGGTTCCAAAAAGTGACGGTACCTACCGTATGTGTTTTGATGGTCGTAAGATTAATGAGTTGACTGTTAAGGATTCCTACCCACTACCGTTGGTAGATAGTATTTTGAGTAAAGTAGCTGGATCTACTTATCTATCTTCGATTGATTTAACAAAGGCGTTTTGGAATATTCCCTTGGAGGAAACCTCCAAGCCCAAAACGGCGTTTCAAGTTCATGGTCGAGGTCTTTTTCAGTTTAAGGTTATGCCTTTTGGGTTGTGTAATGCGGCGCAGACGCAACAACGGTTAATGGACCACCTATTTAGGGGTACCAAGTTTGAAGATCGAGTTTTTACCTATTTGGATGACATTATTTGTGTGTCCAATTCATTCGAGGAACACATTGCCCTTCTTGCTGAAGTGTTGGAAATTCTCACTAAAGCCGGGTTGAAGATCAACCTGGATAAGTGTAAGTTCTGTAGAGATTCGTTATCGTTTTTGGGTTATGTGGTAGATAGGAAAGGTCTAAGGACCGATCCAGGAAAAGTTCAGGCTATTGTTGATATGCCATCACCTAAAACTACCACTGAAGTTAGGAGAGTAATTGGAATCCTCCAATGGTATCGAAAGTTCATCCCTAATTTTTCCACCGTGTCTGAGCCAATTACATCGCTTATTAAGGGTCGTAAGAAGCACACTCCAGTTATTTGGACGGAGGAAGCCGAAGAGGCTTTCCAAAGTCTTAAGGAATTGTTGGTTTCAGCTCCCATTTTAGTCAAACCGGATCCCAATCTACCTTTCTTCATTCAGACGGATGCAAGTGACGTAGGGGTGGGGGCAATTTTATATCAAGTTAAGGATGATTTTGAGCACCCTATAGCTTATGCTTCTAGAAAGCTTCTCAAGACTGAGAAGAAAAATTACACGGTTACAGAAAAGGAATGTCTTGGAGTTATTTTCGGTATCGAAAAATTTAGGTGTTATGTCGAGGGTACAGAATTTACGGTTGTTACTGACCATGCCAGCCTACAATGGCTGTATAAAATTAAAGATCCAGTCGGCAGAATTGCTAGGTGGACAGTCAGGTTGAGTGGATTTAAGTTCAAGGTTGTTCATCGTCCCGGTAAGAATTTGGTAATGGCTGATTTTCTGTCCAGACATATTTCTTTGATTAATGTTAAATCCTTTACGCCAGATACCTGGTATGTTGAGATGATTAATAAAGTCCGCTGTAACCCAGCGAAGTTTCCAGATTTTGACGTTAAGGATAATATTTTGTATAAACATATTAGGCCAAAACACGACATCCAGTCTAATTTTTCAGACTGGAAAATAGTAGTTCCAACTGAGAATAGGAAAGAGGTTTTTGTTGAGTGTCATGATCATCCGACTTCAGCTCATTTAGGTATTTCAAAGACGTTGGCAAGAATTTTGGAAAATTATTATTGGCCAGGAGTAAAGGAGTCAGTGAGACGTTATGTTAGATCATGTGAGACTTGTGGTGCCCACAAATCCACAAATCAATCTCCAGCTGGTTTAGGAGGAAATCAGCGTAAAGTTGACTTTCCGTTTCAGTCTATTTCTTTAGATTTTATGGGACCTTTCCCAAGATCTAAATCAGGAAATACCCAATTGTTAGTTATTACCGATTCTTTCACCCGATTTGTTATAGTAAAACCCCTTCCTAAGGCCACTTCGGCCAAGGTCGTGAAAATTTTGGAGAGAGAAATCTTTTTGGTTTATGGAACTCCAGAGGTCGTGTGTTGTGATAATGGTAGTCAGTTCAGGTCTAGAGAATTCAAAGAATTAATGAAGAAATATCAGGTTCCTAAGATCTGGTATAATCCCAGTTACCACCCCCAGGTTAATCCAACCGAAAGGGTGAATAAAGTTTTGGGGAGTGCTATAGCGTCATATATTAAAGATGACGATCATCGAACATGGGACGAACATATTTTCGAGATTGCTCAGGCAATTAATACCTCGGTACATGAGTCCACAGGGTACTCACCCTCTTTTTTGGTTTTTGGACGTTACACACCAGTGAATGGTAGTTTTTATAAGGATGTTGATTATAGTTCTTTTGACCCAGTCGATTTTTCCAATCGACTTAAATGGCAGTCCGAGGTGAGCAAAGTTCCTAAACTTTATCCACAAATCCAGGAGAAAATTAGAAAATCTTTTGAGAAAAATGTTAAGAGATATAACCTTCGTAGGCGAGAAGTTAATTATCAGGAAGGCGATAAAGTGTGGAAGAAAAACTTCGTTCTTTCCAAAGCGGTTGATAAGTTTTCTAAGAAATTAGCTCCGAAGTATGTCCCGGCTATGATAAAGAAAATTAAAGGTACTGGTAAGGTTGTTGTTCTTTCAGATCTGTCAGGAAAAATCCTGGGAGATTTTCACGTAAGTGATATTAAACCATTTGTTGAGATCCAGAATAGCCAGTGTTAGTGTAGAGCGCGCTTTAGGGGTGACCTAGTTGTGTTGTATTCAAGTTGGCGCCCCTAGTGTAAAGCTCCGTTCACACGCAAAGGCGAAATACATCCTATTTGTTTTTAGTTTGAGAATTTAGAAAGAATTCGTTTAGTGTGTCAATAGTAAATTTTTCAGTAAATTTAGTTACGGTTTTGGAGAAAAAGTAAAGGTTGTTTAGAGTCAGTAGTCTTTGTAGAGGTTGAGTCGAGTTTAGAGAAAATCCTTTTATAGGTACTTAGGTTAAAATAATTTGAGACTGATAACGTTAGCGTACAAATTAAATAAATTTAGCTAACCTACCAGTAATTGTTGTTGAGGTAGAGGTTGAGTTACACTTTAGTCATGGCCAGACTAATTTGTAAAATATTTTTAAACGGTCGCGTTAGAGCCCCATGCAAATAAGTGAGCTACGTGACTAGGCGTTGGGTTGAGTTGATTTAGGTGAGTTCTTAATTGAGAATTTCGAGTTCTGTTAGAGTTGATAATTGGCATAATCTAAATATAAATCTGAGCTGTTATCATCCTAACAGTAACTTTCAGGAACGATCCGTTGAGTAGAGTTGAGAATTGAGGTAGTTATAATATTTTTAGGTTGAGATTTTGAAGAAAAAGCTCCTGATGATAAAAATCTTTTCCATTCCTTTGATTAAGGTTAAGTCGAGGCAATATTTTTAGCTAGAGTTTGAGATTCAATAAGTACAGTTAGTTGAGATTTAAGAATTCTTTCAGTTGACACATTATCTCGAATATCTTTGATGGTGTTTAATTTTGGTGGAACAACATTAACCGGGTGGTTAATGAGTTATGATTGGAAATTAACTATACAGATTTTGACAAGAAATTTTGAGTTTTAGAAGTCTCTTCATTTGTAAGAACTTTTCAAGTTTGCTCTTTTGAGAACATTTGAGTAGTGTGACAGTTAAAAGTAAAAATCTTTCTCTTTGAAAATTTTTATTTCCTTAATAATTGAGATAGAGTTCGTTGGTAAGTAAAACCATATATAGGTCCAACGTTTGAGATTTGATTTTCTTTTCGAAAATTTTTATTCTTTAATAATTGAAATAGAGTTCGTTGGTAAGTAAAACCACATATAGGTCCAACGGTTGAGATTTGATTTTCTTTTTGAAAATTTTATTCTTTGAGATAGAGTTCATTGGTAAGTAAAACCACTTCATAGGTCCAATGATTGAGATTTGGTTTCTCGTTTGAAAATTTTCTTTAGACAATGACAACATCTTTGGGGTTATTTTTGGTACTTTCCACCCTGGTGCTACCTAAAGAGAAAGTATCCAGCCACTTTTGAAAATAGGTCCAGTGGCTGATTTCTTGTATATCTTTCTATACGCTTCTTTCCTTTCCTTTTTCGCCGTTTACGGCACACATATAAGTTCGTCTTTAATCTTTTTCTATCTCTTTCAATCTAAATTTATAATAATTCATATCTTCATAGCGGGTGAACGAACCACTTTGCAACATATACCATTTCGACATTTAATCTCTTTAGCCCTTTTTAAAGTAGTATATGCATTGTACGTTTAAGAAGCAACATTGCACATATAAGGCATGTTCCTATATGCCATCCCTTTTTGGGCCATAATTTATAACATCCATTCTAATTATGAATGGCGGTTATCCTGGCCATTAGACCCGTCTCGGTAAATGAGAATTCTCTTGGACTTCTCCATCCATTTAAGGTTGGATCCAATTTCTTTTGGTCCTTCAAATATTAATTCAGTTTGGAGAATTATTTCCTAGTTCTTTTAAGTAAAGTAGGGACTTTACTCCCTATATTTTGACGTCAAGTTCCACCTTGGTCAACATATCAGTATAATTCTGAAGGTCTAACACATTTGTGTAAGTTTTAGAGTAATAATTTGGATTTGAGATAGTTTTGAGTCTTTGAGTTTAGGTGTCTGGGTAAGTCTCGACGGGTTCTTGGGTAAGAATGGCCGCACAGTTCCAGTACCACTTTGAGTCGTTCAGTAGAGAAATTTAGTGACGTAGGTCTCAGTAGAGGGAAATCTTGGAAAATTAAATCTGTCTCACTACTGATACTTAGCGTTTGCGTTAAAGAATTTTGAGAAATAAAATCCGAGTTGGAGTTTCAGAATTTCATCTATTCTTGTGCTTTTGATAACCACTTGACTGAATCTTGTTGAATAATTTGGACGTTTTTGGAAAACAATTTTGACATTTTTGAATATAGATAATTTAGATATCCCGATTTTGACATTTTTGAGTATAGATAATTTTAGATATCCCGATTTTGACATTTTTTGAGTATGAATATCTTCGATATTTCGGTTTTGATATTTTGAGGTATGAATAATTTTGACTTGGAGGTATCCAGATCAAAATACTTTGAGTATGAACAATTTTGACATTTAACCCGATTTAGACGTCTTGGAGTTTGAGGTATAAGTAGAACTCTTAGATTTAAAATTTCTTTAGGCTTTTCTAGGTAGAAATTTAGTTTTGGCTTTTTTAGATTTCTCTATGATTTCCTTTGTTAGGAATCATATTTCGCTCCAAAGTCGTTAGGACGTTATTCTTAACTAACTAACGATCGAGGAAACCTTTTTAGCTTTTGACGTTAAATCTCTAGTCGCTAGGAAACGCACTAGAGGGGTGTATTTTGGCATTTCCGGCCTCATAAGCGGAGAATTGCCCTGTCGTCTAGTCAGCTGCTTAGCCCCCAGCTGATGAAGTAGGTGGTATTGTCTGGCGACATACCGACCATAGGGGCCGAATCTTTAAGGCTTCGTCATCCTGGCAGTATTGCCAACTCACGAGTTTCGGTCACTGAATTTCCTTGAGGTGTTCAGGCAGACCCAACTCCTTGATTTTTGTGTGTAGGACGAAGTCGGTAATCGATTGACGACAGCCGGAGTTTCTCTAATGGAGAACTCTGTTTCACATAATTTTAGTTTTATTTTAGGATGAGTATGGTGGTGGAGGTTATTGGTTCTGGTATAGTCTGTTCAACCAGAGGTTAGGGAAAATATTTAGCTTTCTTTTGAAAAATCTTTAGTTACAAGGTAGTGTACTAGAGGGGTGCATTATGTCATTTCCAGCCTTATAAATGGAAAGGGCCTGCCGTTTAGTCAGTTGTGGAGCCCCCGACTGATGAAGTAGGAGGTATAGTCACGTGACATGCCAACCACAGGGGCCAATTATTTGAGCTTCGCTACATAGGCAAATATTGCCACCATAAGAGTTTTGTCCTTTTGAGTCCCTTTGTGTTCTCATAAGACTCAACTTATTTTGATAAGTTATGTGTAGAGCGGAGTTAGTTTCCGAATAACGGCAGTCAGGTTTTCCTTTTGGGAGCCTGTTTAACCTAGTTTTAGTAACCAGAGTCCTACTGGCGGTTTCCGAGGTCAGGGCTCGCCCATATTGCTTTGTGTTTGAAACATGGAGTGTTTAAAACTTGTTCTTTCTGTCTTTTCTTTCGGTTTGTTGGGATTTGTTGATTGTTGATTCGAGAGGAGTTCTCTCGGAAAAGTTTCTTGTGGAGACTTTTCCTTCCTTTTTACAAAGGGGGGTGTGCAGCGTGCCTTGCACGCTACGTTTTCTTTTTCAAAAATTTTAATTCTCGATTTGGAATATTTTTATAAAGTTCAGAAAAGTTATGATTGACTGTACATTTTCGCTGATGTAGGAGGCTGTATTAGGCAAAGATCACGAACGAACACCTGACAGCTATTAAGAAATCCTTGTCTTTGTTATTTAAGTAAGACGTAGAAAACATGTCTGGTCGATTTTCTGTCCCGGTTCTGGGTTTTCAGAGTTTGAAAAGTATATCATCTTATGCGAATTAATTTTCCGCGTCTAATGAGACCACTCTCATCTTGCTACTCAAGATTTCCGATTAGTTATCCAGATAAAACCTAAAAGATTATTTCTTTGGGTGTGGGTTAAAAAAACATGAAAGGATAGTTGAGGAAACATATAAAAAAAACTTGCGTTTTGTTCTGGGACACGACAAGCCTCGAGTATATGCGGATTCACGATTGTGAAATTTAAGTTTGAATAAAGGGAGAACGGGAGAGGTTGGTCGTACTGCCGAGGGTGTACTAGAGTATATGAGAATCGATCCGTCAATGTCGCGTACGAGTTTTAAGTGTTGCATACTGTCGATGATGATATTTGGAGTGAAAGTGGGTCACCAAGTTCGGTTGGACAGTGGTTAAGGCGCATGCGATAGCGTCATCCCAAAAAAAATTATAAAGGGAGGTAAAGGACGCTTCAGGTTCATTTTTCGGTCTTACTGCGGCAGATCATGTAGCCTGTCTACAAGTTCGTAAATTAGTATTAGTCCCTTGTGTAATGGTGAAGTTGTTTCCGTGAAAGATGCAGTCTTACGTGAGTAATCTTTTGAATTTAATTTTGGTCATTATAACTAATGTTCGCTTTCTTGTCTTTACAGACAAGGGACGTGGGTTTAGACGTAGTCTTGGACGTAGTTTTGGGACGTGGGTTTGGACGTAGTTTTGAACGTAGTTTTGAACTTTAGTTTTGATTTACTTTTGAGTTTCAAGTTCTAGAATGTTAGGTCCCGACTTCCAGTTTTGATTTTTAACTACTAATTTCCGATTTCCAGTTTTTGATTTCGATCTTTGAATTTCTAAGTTTTAACTTTTGATTCCTGAATTTTAATTTCGAACTTCTAGTTTCTGAGTTTTGAGTTCCAACTTTCAATTTTCTAATTTACACGAAAGTTTACATAAAGATTCGATCATGTGGAGGCTTAGGTAGGTACCTACCTAGGTAGGTATACTAACCTGTGTGAAGGGTGATATTTGAAGAAGCTTGGAGAAATAAAGAAGAGTGGTGGAGTTTAGTTTGTAGACATGGAAGGTTTCATCAGGCAGAGGTCCTAGTACGTTGATATTTGGTCATCACAAGGTAGCAGGGAGAGCAGTCCAGCTCATCCGGCACCTAGAGCATCCACCAAGGGGTGCTAACACCAGTGCAAAGGCAGTTCCAGCAACCATGCCGGTCTAGTCTTGGATCATCGCGCTTAGGTTAGAGGAACCTTAGTTCGTCAGTTTTTTTTTTGATGGAGTTTTGAAGAATAAGGTATGTCTTTATGAGTGAATAAACTTTTGCTATTTTCCGATAATCAAGAAAATTAAATAAATTCAAGTACAGTGTTTAATTGATTTCATCACCTATGACTTTCTAAGTGAATTTGATTTTTGATAATATGTTATGAACTTTTATTGTGGTCAACAAGTGACTAATGTAATGGTTATGTGTAAAAATAATTTATTAAATTTATCGTATGTGTTTAGGATTTCGAGTTGGAGATGATCATTTTCTAGATTAAATTTTGAATTTCAGATTTTGTAGGTAGATACCGATTTTTATATTGAAACTTTTGCTTAAGATAAATTTAAATTTTTGAGAAATAATCTCTGATCTAACTCCAAGTTCTATTCAGAATCATACCTATGTGTTATAGTTTAGAAATTGTTTAATAGAATTTGAGCTTTGGAAATTTTTATCTGAACTATTGAAATGATATAGGTACCTATCTTGAATTTTAGTCAAGTAAGTTTGATATTATTGGTAATAAGGTAATATTTATGTTTGAATATTTGAGTCAGGATTACTGATTTTAATTATTAAATTGATTGTTGATACGTAAGATCTATTGGTGATTGCCAGTCTATTGTACTGATGATGAAATTGATTTTAATAAATCTTTGTATTAAAATTCAACAATTTTAGAGTTTTGAGTATCAACCCTCCTCATGTTCTTTTAAATTATTTATTCAATCAGTAGAGTAACATCAAGAATAAGGCGATATATCCTGGTATATTTTGGTGAGGTTTATTAATTTTTGGTTATTGTTTTTAAAATTGTTAGGAGTTACTACGGGTCCAGTCTGGTTCGGTGAATGCTGGATTTTCCAGAGGAAGGCCACATTTATCTGTCCCGGGCTGGATAATCACAACGAATCTTTTGTTTAAGTTTGGTTTTGGTTTGATACTTTGGAAATTTTAGACGATCACTTTTCAAAATTTAAAATTTATTTTCTTTCGACATTTAGAATATTTGGGTGGGGCATTCGAAATTTGATATGTCCTACTCGACAGGCCAATGTGGCTAATGTTACAAATTTGCCTGGTCACATTGAGATCTGTCAATAGCCACCTCCTTCCTTTCGGGGTTAAGGTAAGTGAATTATTATTTTTTTTTATTGTTCAACTTTTTGAGTGGGAGTAAGCGAGGGGGAGGAAGGCTCCAGCGGTAGTGATCGAAAAAAATAACATCAGTCTTTCCACCTTAAATCGCCATGCAAAAAACACTGTCGCATTCAAAAAAAAAAGAATACGCACTGGGCCTAATTCGCCTAAGTCTAATTCGTTGTCTAATTAAAAAAGAAAACGAACAAGCATTCAGAAGGATTAGAGAATGAATAATTAGTAACCATATTAAAGAATCCGTAAAACCAAAACAAGAAAACTCGGTAAACCTGCAGGAACTCAGCTTCATCTACCTATAACCGGAAGTTCTAAAAATGTCATTTCACATGACACCAATCGGGAACGATGATCGATGGCCTTGCAAGTTGCAAGGTAGGCAATAGAAAATAGATCAGTAACAGTAGAGTGACCACACATAAAGCGATGCTGATGAAGTGATATAAATACCTGACCTGGAGATACCTTGATCATATCATATAAAACTTCCTCATGTACCTTCCCAAAATTAGGTTAAATATACATTAGATTTGTCTTTGGTTGGTGATTTTTATCCAAGCTAATGCGTTAATAATAATTAAGACTCAAGAAAATTTATCGGGTATTTATTTAGTAACACTTCCTCAGCTGGCTTTGGAAATTCTGGGTTAATTCCGAACTTAAATTCGGCACCTAGAGTATAATACGAGATATTGAATTGCAGACTTAGGCAAAATGTCATAACAAAAAATTTTTACTTCACACAGACAATACATCACGTCGTCAGATTAAGATGCTGTAGTATTGTCTGTATATCTACATACAACCTATTCTTTGCAACCGTCGAAATGTCGCTTGGGAGCAAGTGTAGCAGGGGCTCCAAATATTTGAAAATTATAATAATACTTTGCATCGAGTAATAAATTATTCATTTAATAATCTGTGAATGTTTAAGTAGTAACTAGTAAGGTTCAAGTCAGTTCACATGTCAAAGCCCTCATTAGTTTCCGGAATCAATTTGCAAAATTCTCTTTCATAATCGATAAAGGATCGTAGAATAAAGTAATTCGCTCCGTAAGCGTCTAGCTACTCCACGCATGGCGGAAATTGCGTAGCTTTTGTGTGTTCGACAATAAAATTGCCGTCGGGAAGACTGGTAGATATCAATGTTGCCGCTTCTCATGCGCGACCGAGGAAATTACATTAATGAGATATTGGGGGCCGAACTACGTGACAACCTCGAAGATTTTTAAGCTGGGAAACCAAAAATTTTGTGGAGTTTGAAAAAATTGGCTTCGAGTGAAACTTGGGAGAAAAAAATAGTCAGTTAGTCGAGCGGCGAGTCCGGGAGTAAGTCGAATCGACATCTAGGCGGGTCGCGATCGAAGAGTCACGGGGTTCGTGAGTCGAAATAAGGGAAGCAAGTAAAAAGAGATTCGCGAATAATCTAAAGTGGTGAAAGTGCAAAGCGAAAGGCGCAGCCAGCCAAAGAGAGATATAGAAAAAGGGAAGTAAACTCCGAAGTAGTAAGTCAAGAACTAATTTTAAAATTTGAAATTTTTTTTTCTTTTCTTCGTTCGAGAGTCCTGAAATCAAAGTCGAAGAAATTTTATTTATTTTCTTCTCATTATAAACGTACCTTCAATGTTCTTCCTGGGCGCTATAGATCAAACGGGTTTCTTGAAATTAACAAAGATAAACTGGCTCAGGGCTAGCTTAAAGTGAGATTTTTTAAATTTTATTAATTTACTCAGTGGAACTCGGCCACAATACTATCACCCTCAAAACTCTCCCATAACTATTAGTTTTATTGACAAAGTTAGTTTTTGTAAGATTAATTTTCTTTTTTTCATTTTCAAATTTTGTATATTCACGTATGTTAATATATCTGTTTATTATAAGTTGTCGGGTTTCATTCCAGCTCCCCCCTTAAGTGAGACAAAACTTAATATTTAAGAGAGCTCAATTCACGCAGCTCCCGAACCCATGCATGTGCCATAACTATGAGTTTTAATTTTTCTTGTTGATTTTCTTGTCATTGGCAAACCGCTCGGCCCTCTTGACAATTAAATCAACCTAGGTGAGCATAAACAATAGCTTAGCCCCTAGGTGGGTTCGACACAAGCAATGTCGTGAAACATTTGTGAGCGACAAGTATCTTCATCTCATGCTCTTGGCCCACGTCTTGGTGAATATGCTCTTGGTATATTCACAACGTGTACCAATTTTGGTTTTTATAAGTTGAAGTATAACCAAGATACCTTTTGTTTTTTTTTTAATTTGAAACCCCTATTTCAATGCCAATAATTTCTCAGGGCTGCAACTTAGTATAGAGATAAGTTGCGTTAGATCAGGTTAAGCTTGTTTATTGCTTATTGAATTATTATTTATAAAAAACGTTAAGCTTATTTATTGCAGCTAGTTTATCGACTCTTAAGCGACTTTATATATAGCAACATTAGCAACTTCTTAGCGCGGAGGTTTTCTTTAAGCAAGGAGGATATCAGAAACTTTTCAAATACTTTCAAAATAATTTTTAAGGATCCCACGATCATAGTTCGCCCAGAAATTTTTGAGCGTAAACAGTCTGGGTGTAGAAGGTCTTTTGTTCCTCGAACTAACAAATAATAATACCGCCGATCGACCAGAATAGGGAAGTATGTGTTCTTGAGATCGCTCTTCCCGAAAAAACGGGTTTTGTTCTTCGCAAATTCGGCAAAGTCGCCTATACATGGAGGATTATATGGACCAAAAATGAATTTTTGGACAATACCTCAAAAACCGTTGTGGATTTCGGAATTCGGTTTGCGGCATGCGAAAGTAGACGAGAAAATTAAAAAAAGTTAATTTGTTAGTTTGACCACCCATAGTTTTGTTTGAAATGATGGAAAAAATGGCCCATTTTCAAGATACCTACACGATGAATTTGCCACTTCTTATAAAATATCCACAAGCGTCTTTTTGAGGGCTCAAGGGATGATATATGGATAAATTCTTGATACTTTCCAAATTTTTGTTGGTATCTTTGCAACTAATTTTACCTTCAAACTACTATCGCGGTAAAATTTATGTTTTCAACCCTTACTTTGTAGAATCTCTGCATACTCATTGATGATAAATAAAACACTAAATAATAATAATATAAATATAAATAAAACAGTGTTTTATTTATCATCCATTACTATCGCGTATTAGGGATTTATTTTGGAAATTGCTAATCTAATAAGAGAATAAGATTTTCGAGAATTAGGGTACCCTTTCTAAGCACAATTTTTTTCGTCATTATAGTATGGCGGTTATAAGAAGTATGCAGATTTTTTTTAAATATCTCTATTTTTTAATAATGTGTTAATAATGTGTAAATTTTTGTACTAGAGATCGATTTTGATTGCGTTCTATTAGATAGGCAAAGAGGCGGAAAATTAAAGAGGACATGGAAATGAAAATTCCTGTTTCGCGCCAAAACTATGAGAGGTATAGACGAGTGGTTGAGGATATTTTTTTATAGATTTTTGGATGCTCTTTCAGATACCGCAAACTACATTCTCAAATTCGGTCAGGTTTTTTCGATATTTCATACTATTAAATTCTGCGGTATTTATTTCGTAAAAGCCCATTTTATGAGCCATGGTTCCCTACTTTTGGCCACATTCCCCATTTTGGGCCGCTTGAGCTTCGACTGTTCCAAAACAAATAGTCAAACGCTAAAAACATATTTTACGGCATTTTCTTGGAACAGTTTTCCCTTTAATGAACTGTTATAAATAATTAATTATTGAGGGGATGTTTTCTAGTCTAGGATTCTCAAATGTTTCCGGCTGCATTGCTAGCGTTAGGCGTTACGAAACTGGACTTCCAACGACCGCTTCTCTACGTTGTTCACATGGAGCTTATAAAATATCAGGACCAAACCAAAAGCGAAATATTTTTTCTTAAGGCTTTTTGGAAAACTATTACAGTATCAAGTTCAAATCAGAAACTAAAATATGAAACCACAACATTTTATTTTTTTAATTGAACCTTTTTTCGACCAGAGTCATGAGCTAGCTGATGTGAATTAGTCAAGAACTTCACATTTATTTATTTATTATTTCCTTTATTTAATAGCAAACAATCTTACAATGAAAAGTACAATTTAAGTTAATTAATAAATTACGTTACCTGTTTACAAACTAATTAGTAATAAGTGTAACAGCATGATTAAATTACGTACAAAATTAAGGTATCTAACTAATCCGCTAATGAGTCGATGAATTAAATTAGAATTATAAGTCTAAGATGGAGATGTTGATTCTCCTGCGTTTGGGAGGGAAGGAACCTGCGTATTGAAGAAATACAAAGATATTCTGGAAATATTGCATGAGGATGTAAAATAGGAAATATGAAAAAAACATGTTGCTACGAAATCGCCTCTTGGTGACTCGGAAAATATTCTTTAGTTTACTTTTAGTTGAGAAGAGTACGTGAGTAGTGAAGCAGATAAGCGATGGATTGCTGAAGTATAAAGTGAGTAAGAGTTTTCGCTGGTCCCGAGGCAAGCTTTGCGTATTTTAAGAGACGTATGACTAATAGATAGAGAGATGAACAGGGCCAAATATGAGATCGTTAAATCAAACAAATAAGGCAAGGAAATTGTAAAAAGATTTATGGGGAATACATATCTAATAAGGATATGAAAAAAGCTATTTGTGAATAGACAGTGAAAATTTTGTAGATAAGAATCTGTAATGATTCAATTCTTTAATTATTCCTGAATATTCTTTCGTAGTCCGGAATCCTTGATGGAATAGTTGAGCCCACTATTTCGTTAAATGACTTTAACATGATTTATGTTGATTGAAGTACGCACGCTGAACTTATTTTCTCCAGGTGCAAGGCAGGAGATAATAATACCTACCTACTTGAAACTGAGGCGATGCACCAAACGTATCCAAAATTTTTAGGGCTTGCATAGTAAGTTTAAAATTGACAACAGAATTGAATGAATTAATAATAGATTTAATTGAATCAGTTCTCTTATTCGACAATAAATTTAACTAAATCATAAGTATAAGTACCCCTTGTCCTCAATTAATAATTTTTATTTAAAATGGCTTAACTAAACTACTTGATAGTGGTTCAAGGGGAACAGAAAATATTTTCCATCAAAATTCATAGTATAGTGTAATGCTCGTGTCTACATTGTTTTTGCTCTGAAGTACTTAGGGATCCTCTTTGAAAAATATTGGCTAATAAGAGAGCTTAAAGAGATCTTTTACATAATCGAGTGGTCACTATTTTGTTCTCGTTCTCGAGGGTACACAGTTTAAAGCCGACAATTCCACTCATGTAGGTAATTTGACCCTTTTGATTCTCAAATTTCGCGATTTGATACTGGAACTTTATTTTGAGGAAGAGAGACTGCAAGTGGGTAAATTCATCGATAATTGTACTCGTTTATGTTGCTATGGCAATTGATTTATTCTTTGGCACTATTACTATTGTCACAATTAATATTATTCGGAAATATTTTGTATGGAAGAAAAAAGCTTATCAGCCCTATCGAGGTTTGAACCAGGGTTTTTTGAAAAAAGCATCCACTGGCCTAAACACTCGGCTACTCTAACCTATTAGTTATAAGTATACGGTTTTTCGATAAAAACTTGGTTGAACGACACAACATCAAATAATGGTCAGAGACATCGATGTTTCACTGTACATCAGTCTGATTACATCCCCGACAATACTATAAGATGAGTGTGTCAAACAAAGGAAGCCTTAAAACGATAAGATTTTTAGATTTATAGATCCTTTGGCATCATATGGATTAATATAGTGATATGTTGAGATCAAAATAATAATCAGTAAAACATCGATGTCTTTGACTTCACCGACCATTTGAGGTTTGTGTCATTCAAAGAAGTTTATTGTTGTTCAATAAACGCATTGCCGTCATTGATATAATATTTATTATTGTGTCAATTTGTTTCTTAAAATAAAATACAAAAAATGTGTTTATAACAATTACCTTGGTCCTTTTAAAAGGCATTTTCGGTATTATTCATTGTTAAATATACTATAAATACCTAAATAAATGTCTTATTCGAGGAATTGTCTCATCAAATACCATTCTAGCTCAGATTTTTAGATCGGTTTTTATAGTTGTTTTCTCATACTTACTTTCATGTAGGTGATGTAGCTCGATCTGCGGAAAAGCTGTCGCTCAATTTCCAACGCAAGTACGTATTCGAGAACAATTATTGCATAAAAATATCCGGCTAAATCTGAGCTCTAATGATAACAATAAAGTAACAATGTGCCGTATGATTTCCCTTTCGTTAAAAAATGCATCAAAGCATCTTTATCTACTCGTAAGTGATTAGTTTTATTCTGACATTTTTAACTGTCAAAGTGTATTGGAATTTTTCAATCATAACCCTCCGTTGTGTCAAATATTATATTTAAAAATAATCACTAAACACTCTCTAACTAACTCTCTAACCGTTTACGACAGTCTGTAACTTTTAATAGAAGGGAAACCATACGGCCCATAATTTAAAAGGAGATCAAACGTTTAAAACTTTAATTCCTGAAAAAGTAAAATTTCACTAATTATTATTGACTTCTTCAAGTAATTCACACTCCATTATTTACCGAGAAGGAATTATTATTTATTTTGCCAGGAATTCCCAGAAACACTTGAGGTTGAGGATATTCTTTCTTCTTGACGGTTTAACCCTTTAATAATTTTACTTTCAACCAAAAACGACACTGGTATACAGAGGAAACTGGATGCCTTTAGACCTTTCATGGGAGGAAAGGTCTAACATCTGCATAGACAAGAAGTCTGTGATTAATTGAATTTAATTGATGAGTGAAGTTAATGAATTTAATCCTTCTCAGAATTTCGCCTCGGTAAAACAAATGGAGGGTAAGTCTTGTCACATAAAGTCAAAGTCATTGAGCATTTTTCTGTTTTAAGAAATCTAAATCTATAATCTACATTTCTGAATCTACCAGAAGTTTATCACAAGTTAACCTACATGCTAATATTACCTGCTACAGTTAAAATCTCACTAAAATCAATTAGGTACACTACAAGACACTTCGTTAACTTTTAGATGTAATTTCTGCCTTCAAATTTCCTATCATATTTCTTCATCACTTTTATTATATCCTTGTAAACTAATGGTACTGCATCTTTGGCCCAAAGGAAGTCCATGTGGGAAAACATCTTGTCTTTAACAATGCGCAATTTCACTACGTTCCTCAATCTAGCTACTAGCTTCTGAATATCCTGAAAAATAACATAAAGTAAGAGCTATGCCAACAATATTGTGTTAAGAGCGAACTTAAATCACCAATAACTGCAACAGATTTAATAATAATGAGAAATTAAACACTTAGCTGCTTACCAATTTAGATACAAGCATATCGTTATCGCCAATGAACAGGGCAATAGGTGCTGTGATATTTTCTAAAGTGTACTCTCGAGGTTTCCTTCGGCCGTATTTCTTCATATTAGTGCTTCGACCATAATCAAAGGGCTCGAATCGGCCTGTAATAAGAACAATTTTTTTGTATTAGTTTTCACATTACCTAGTTAAGTTTTTGTGAATGTAAAAGCGCTTGCAGCTGGTTGAGAAAGCATTCTCCAGTGTCTTACAGTTACAAAAGATCATAAAAGCGTCACACTGCCTTAGATAAGAATGTGTTTTAGATTTTATAATACCTATATGAGCTTATTATAAAAACTTATTCAAAACTAGGTATTCACTTCAAAAAACCTTCTTAAGCATTAATCGCTTAATTAATTAAAGACTGGTACAAACTTAGGTATCATTAGATTTCCCGATATGGCGAATTTGTCACTTAAGCATTATAACAATTTGTGCTTCTAAGTCGGACCAATGCACATTTTCAGTATGCCACTGACTTTGTAGGAGGATGTTTTGTTGTGTTCGTACAATAGTGACACTTTTTATTTGTGCCGGTATAGCGCGAGTTTTATAAATTGATACAAAATTTATTTATTTATGAATCTTTAATTTCAAATATCTCCAATATTACTATTTTTGAGTTGTGCCACTATTGCAGTCGGTGAGCGACCTGTATTTTGATTACTATACAGGGTGTTTCATTAAGGTAGGTAAGCGGCTACATCTCGGAAACTAATGGGGCTATAACCTCAAAATATTACCACATAGTAGGATACTTAAGTTAAGATACTTAAGTGAAAAGTTAAGATAGGGACATGTAAACCGTTTTTAGATATCTTGAGCCGTTCTAGTTCTAGACTGCTTTGAATTTGAAAATTTTCGATTTTCACTTGTTTATAACTCATAAACCGCTCAATCTAAATTCCTATGGTGAAAACCACCTGTATTCGATTTCTTCAGACATTTAAAAAATATAATATTTTACAGGGTGTTACCGTTAAAATAACGAAGTAGGTGTCAACTTCCGGTATTTCCGGAAGTGCGGCCATCTTGAAAATATTTTCATTGAATTTCTAGTGATCACTTTATGTCTGGAAATTTTTTATTTTGATGTTATAGGCCCATTAGTTTCCGAGATGTAGCCGCTTACCTACCTTAATGAAACACCCTGTATTATAATATGAAGGTGTAGGTAGGTACCTATATGCATTTGATACATGCCCAATAAATTCCACCTTCCGTCTACTAATACCCAAACTCAAAACTCAAAACAAATCAATCGCTCAAAATATGAAATTCCCTCCCGCATTCACGAAGCATTAATTTTATTATAATAATTGAATTCACCAATCTCAATGTCAAACAACGAAACTAGATAGGCAACAAAACAAACATATCCACCAACCTAGACCACTCTTGTAAGCTGTAGAATTAATAGGATAATACCAGCAAAATTTTCGAAAAAAAAAGAGAAGATTGACGTAAATTGACACTGGATTGACATGCCTTTTATATGCCCTTATTGTTCATGTCCATTATACACCGTGTTTTATATTAAGTCGGCACTATTGCTATTTTCGTTATTATTTAAGCTAGAAAGTCGTTTAAATTAGCAAACTAGTAGCATTTTTTCTCCTGAATAAAATGGCGAAAGCAGAAAAACAATTGAACATCGCGATTTCGAGATATTTAAAAAAATTTAAATTTTTTAATGGAACACCCTGTATATTTTTAGATAGATCGGTTGCAAATTTTTTTTTCAAGAAAAAAGTCTCTATGCACTATGATCCTAAAATAATAAATTCATTAATTATTCATTATTTTATTACTCCCAAAGTAGGCTGCGACAATTATTGTAATTTAGTGTACCTACGCAATTAAGGTAAAAAAATTATGTCGTCCTCAATAGTGTATTTTTCAATAAAAAAATACACTAAAAATAAGAGTTGTTACCTTGAAAAGGATTTAATTTTACATAAACAAGTAACAGAACTTGTTTGTGTTGTAAAATTTTATTATTTTAAGATCATAGTGCATAGAGACTTTTTTCTTAAAAAAAAAATTTGCAACCGATCTATCTAAAAATATACAGGGTGTTCCATTAAAAAATTTACATTCTTTAAATATCTCGAAATCGCGATGTTCAATTAATTGTTTTTCTGCTTTCGCCATTTTATTCAGGAGAAAACATACTACTAGTTTGCTAATTTAACCGACTTCCTAGCTCAAATAATAACGAAGTTAGCAATAGTGCCGACTTGATATAAAACACGGTGTATATACTCTTTTGTCGATTACAGTACACTTATAATATTATTAAGAGAGATGGTGACAAAAATGCCTTGTATCTCCCAAATGGAAAAAAAAACAAAATGGCAAGTTTTTATAGTTAGAGACCCTTTCTCAAAATCTGCTCTGTCAAGCAGGGGTTTAGTGCGTCGCGATGAGCGGCTTCGGACTTTTGCCCAGATTTACCCGAGCGATTTCAAAAAGTATCCATTATTTGCAAGAAAATTAAGAAAATTAAGAAAATTACTAGGGGCATCTGAGCAGCCTCTCCAATTGAGAGAGAAACATTTTCTCCCAATTTTCACCTTGCGCGCCGGGTAAGTCATTATTATGGTCACCAGGAATATCTCAGAAACTAAGCGTCGCACAGCCTCAGGCAAAAAAATTTCTAAGCAAAGTGACTAAAGCAGATGGTTCTAGCTCAGTTAGGATAGCATTCCGGGTTTATGTTCATTAGACATTTTTGACTTGAAATCGCCCCAGCAACACAGTCCCAGGTTATGGTCATGTCGTGGGACAGCCTGTATATTCCACGGTAGGTAACTCTAATATAGAAATATTTTGTTCCGTTATTAATGTTAGAGCCAGATTCTTACCAGGTGTTGCATATTTCTTCAATCTGAGCAAAATTTAGATCCAAGCTTGTTATCAAATAATATTTTTGTTACCGCATGAAATTCCTATCTACTTGGGAAAAGGCTAATTAGATGAACCTGTATTTTCAAATCACTTGACGTACAGGGATTTATTTGGCAGACCGTTGTGAATCAGCTTCATGTCCCGAAACTGATGTTTATGAAGAAAACATTGATTTCATCCATGGTTTGGTGCGTCAAGATAGAATGATCACTACGACATTCACTGAGCTGAGACTTAAGATGTGGCTGCACGATGTGAACTAAAAACGTTAACCTACTAGAGAAGAAATAACATAGGTACAGTCGAAAATTTCCATCAGAAATAAACTTGGCTAACATAGAACGAGATCCTGCAAACTTCAAGGCAGGTTTCATGAATGAGGACGATATCTTGGTCGTTTGCTACTGTGATTCTGAGTCAAAAGGATCATCTTTGAAGAACTCATTTTCGTGACGTCGAGAGGTTGGCGGGGGAGGTTAACATTACGATGAATGGTTAGCAGCCACAAAAAAAGATTTTATACAGTTTTAATAGAATTTTTGTACCTTTAATAATGCCTTCAATCGACATACATCTCTCTAATTAGTTGGAGCTAACCTCATGTTGGAGTGCAATGTCCACCCAAATCAATATTATCAATAATTCTATATCCTAAGAATGGTATCGTAACTAATGAATAATGCCACAGCTTACTGGCCTAAAAATTCTAATCACAGCTACAAAATTTAATTGTCACAAAAGAGTTAAGTGGTAAACAACACCCTCTTCACTCCCAAAAATAGTCAATAGAAAACGAACAGGGGGACAAATTTGAAAATTTTTATTCAATATATTTACGCCTTCGAAAATGTCGAGGAAACCATCTTCAGGGTGTCCCTTTTAGGGAGTATCAACTCCTAAACAAAGACGTTCAGACCCTACGTTTAAGACAACCCAAATTATTTCTAAATATTCTATCCGGGATGTACCTACTTCTGGGCACGTAATTATGGGACATAATCATTGTATATAAAATAAAAGGGTTCACAGACCAAAGCGGGACTGCGGGAGTTGGAGCAAAGCGATCCGAACGCGGGACCTATTTATCCAGCGGGAAATGCATGAACACTAACTGACGCGTTTCGTTTCGATTCAAGTATATTCCGCCACGCAATTACGTCCCGCCTTCGGATTGCTCCCGCAGTCTCGAGTTGGTCTTTTAATACCTTAAAGATAATAGAATAATGTATAATAAAAAACACGAGACAGTTTTCTTACCTGACCGAATCAGCTGAGCGTAGTGTAGAGGCTGTATAACAGATGACCCACCAGGTACCTTGCTTACGATAAAGAGTAGTATCCTCTAAAACAAATTATTGAATTTATAATAGGAAAGGCGATAGATTATAACTAGGGCATCAATATACCGTACTAGTACTGAGGCTTTATAAATTAGCGAATTGCAATTCATGTTTGATATGGTAAACTGTTTCAATTGGATTGTTTGTAGCAATATCAACAGTTGAGGTAAATAGAAACCTAACAGTTTCCTCATGAATGAACGTACAGTATTAATTCAGCACAATCGGACAACGCAATGTCGCTATATAAAACGACTCAGTACTCACACGGTATTATTAAAAATATCGTCTTAAAAAAGTATAGTTCGGGCATACGTTTTCTATTAAAAAATTTTCCATCACATTTTTATTACCTATCAATCATTATCAAGTTATACAGTGTGGCTATGTAAGTTGGAGCCATATGGGAAACTTTTTTAAATCCAGTTTAGGAAAAAAAGTTATTCTCCATAAAAACTTGTGTATGGTCTAAAACGTAAAAGAATATCAAATTATATCAAGAATAGGAAATCAAATTTATGCAGTTGAATAAGAGGTTTGTCCAAAATTTGAATTCTGCCAATAGTAAGTACCTTTATTTTTGACCATATCAAAAATTGTTGTAAAAAAAGTGGCTCAGCCAGCACTGAAAAAACCATTCAAATATGGGAGTCATCAAGTAGGTATGTATTTTATCAAAGAGATACGATTTATCAGTAGAAATTTAGTTTTATGCTATTTTCTTAGCCTACTCTTTACTTTGGATACACTTTGGCAAAATTCATATTTTTGGACAAACCTCGTATACGACTGCAAAAATTTGATGTCTGACTATTTCATTTTTTTTTTTTTTTTTTTTTTTTTGATTTTTTTGATCACGTACAACTACTGCTTATGGAGATTAACCTTTTTTCTTCCAAAATTGGATATTAAGAAAGTTTCCATGTATAAGAGGACACTTTCACAGTATGAAACTTAAGAGTATAAAACTAAAATTTCTCTTAAATATCACTTTATTCGATTATTTTAATTGCCAAAGGTAGATGGAAAACACAAAAGGACATATTCATTATAAAAATACTCAAAACAATAAAAGAGATGAATCCTAAAATTCCAAATGAAACCTATTTTTAATGTAAGTTCCAACATTTGTAGTACCTATCCAAATTATTATTTTGCTATTTTGGCAGCGCATCTTAAAGGGTACTTAAAATATGCAATCAAAGTCAAATTTGATTAGGAACATCGTTAACTTTTAAAACTTTTGCTTGTTAAAAGTAGTTCAAAGCCAAGGAGGATGAATAATAAGGAGAGGCGTTAATTCCCTAGTAAATTTTCGGCAACATTTTGCGTTAGTATACTGCCACCCGCGACCAAGGGCGACACCAAACGTGTCTTAAAATTTACCGCTAATATTTAAATTTAAATACGATAGTTTTTATTACTTTATTACTGAAACAACCAAAGTTTTTACTTCACCTCTTCATAAAAACCACGGAAGAAATAAATCGAAGACGAATAGCAGCTTTTTGAAAAATTAATTTATTTTATAAAAGAAACGTTAAATTCTACAAAAGAGAAAATTAGCGTCTATTTTGTGTGCTGGCAAGACTAAGAGTGATTAATTAATATTTTATAATTCATATTTAAGATAGAAATGGTACATTTAGATAACAATAGGACTATTCTTATAGGCTAGACAATATTCCTATGAAGACCTTCAAAGTTGCAGAGCTTACATTGGCCTTGAATATCTGGCGTATGTAACTCGGATAAACATTTTTGTGTACAAAAAAAAAGACAATCAAGAAATAATTATTTAATGTATTTTATTGATAAAAATAATAGTATATTATGTTATATGGAGGGAAAGTGAGACTTTACATGGCGCACTCGTGTTTCACTTCGTTCGGCTGATAATAGAGAGCAAGTCATGAAAAGTAACTTGGTCTCCTAATGAAATATGCTATTTTTCCTAAAACATGGAAAAATTTTAGCAAAAACTTTTTTTTCGATTGAAGATAAGCGGATTTGCAAGGATGTTTGGACCGGTGAATGAATACCGAGCTGCTTCTATAGGAACGCGGAAAAAGTGTCAAGTAACGCCAACGCTGTCATGTGGACACTGGCATCAACGTCAATAACATTGAAATTATTTTCAAACACATCGAGAGCTAAAATCGCACTTTTTTCTCGTGTGTAATATACAATTTTTTTCTGCGAGAAGAAATATCAGTGTTAGAATATCGAAAAACGTAGTTAGATAACTGAAAATTATGTCGGATAATGATTTATGTTAAACTTGGATTTTCAAACTGTCTTTTATCGTAATACGTTGCCTGGAAACGAAATATTAAAAATCCTTATAATGTCAATTTAATTATTCATTCATGACAGTTTATTTCGCAATTAGATCAAATACACTAGATAATTATTTCTGTTATAATTATTTTCTGCAGTCAAACCAACGGAAAATGTGTAATATCTCTCAAACTGTGCATTTTATTAGGTATAGGACATACCAAATAAAAAATGTAGTCAGATCAGAGGTGGATCTAATCGTGGAAAAAAATACCGAGTGTGCCATTTGAAAAAGTGAAGTTATGACCTTCTGAAGTAAGAAAAATTTGACAGTTATTTGTGACTCACCTGTATAAGTAGATATCAGTCTATTCTATCGTGATGATAGACATGGCCTTTCTCCATGTGGATACCAAATTTCAACCTTAAAACTCCAAAACTAAGTTCTGAGGCTTCTTTTCAGTAAATGCATGCATGCGATGAATTTTTTTGAAAATATTTTTTTAAATGTCAACGCCGAACCTAAATGTCAAATAATATGTATTGACATAAAGCTATTTCACAGTCAAATAAGAATATGTCATAAAATATAGGGGGTTCCATTTGAAAAAAAAAATTGATACATGTAGGTAAAATATGGTCCATCCTGTATAATTGAAAATATTTTTGAAATATGCAGAGTAACAAACGATTTGGGATGGCGTTTGAAATTTTGTTTTACCTAGGTTCCCTACTTGCACACACGCGAGAGCGCCACCCCACCCGGGTGGCAAAACTAACTTTTGTTACCAATTTTCCCTATTCAATTAACTTCTCTTTTATTGTTCATTCTCCTTGTTCAAGATTCAGCATTCCAAAACATACCAACATGCCTAATTCAAATTTTCCATAGTCAACTCTAATTCAAAAACATCCTGCAATGGGATATCCGATATAATACATATAATTAAAATATAATTGCCTTACTTGCGTACATGACTACACTTATGAAAACGCCTGAGGTAGTTGTGTATTCTTCCACACACAAATTTACATAGATTAACACAAAAATACTTCATCAATAAAAAAAATTCCACTCATATTTATTTTTATTGTTGCATTTTATTATCTTTGCTTTAATAAAATGCAATCATAATAAATAATTATGATACATATTCTTCATTTAGATGCAAGTTTAATATTATCACTTGCATCATCACTGCAACATTTGTTTCTTACCAATAATTAGTGTATGCTCATTAAGTACATAATTATTCTAATCGGAGAACATAATAAATTTTTTTGAGAATCTGTAGGATTTTTATTTTATATACGTTGCCTTATTCTGCCTATGTCTTATGTTATTATTTATAACATCTACGACATATCTTATGCATACATTCATTACATTTGCGAGACCTCTTACTTGATGAGTCCCTACTGATATGCAGCAGTTTCATTTTATATTGCCTTTTTTCCTTGAAAGAACCGATTCAGGAAATCTTTCCGATATATTTAACAACGAATGTCTTTCAAGCCTGTGCATCGAACCATCGAATCGCTGTTCTACAAATACTTAGAAGATAAGATGTAATAATACCAGCCCCGGAGAAAACAAAAATATACAGACTGTTCTATAAGATCTATGACAAACTTTGGCAGATGATAGGTCATTTAATTTTACATCGGAAATATTGGCTGCAAATATCGGAAAACGGCTCACATCCCCCTATCTTAACTTTTCATATGGTATTATACTTTGTGTTTCAAATTGTAGACGAGGTGATGAAAATTATCAGATTTTTCATTACCCTGTATAAAGATTTCATCTCAGTCATAGGATAGTACTTAAAAAGTTAAAATAGGGACATGTAAGCCGTTTTCCTCTATCTTGAGTCGTTTACGACGTAGGTACCTCTTAGACCATTTACACAGATAGACACGCCCTGCCCGTCTCAGTCCGCACCACTCAGTGAAGTCAACATCTGCCAGCTCGGGCGGCGAGTGCGTGACGTCACAGTGGGGCATTTCCTTGACATTTCGCGCGTTTTTCAAATATGTCAAGTACCAAACAGCTATAAATCAACAGCAATAAATAAATAAATATGGTTCGTTCCTGTTGTGCATATAACTGTACTGAGCGATATAAAAAGGGTAGTGATATATCATTTCACAGGTAAGAGATTTATAAAGAGAAGTAAACTTACTTACCACTTACCTATAATAGGGCCAGTGATTTAGTGCTTGTGAACATGCACTAGAAAAATGTGTGTAGCTCTATTTATAAAAAATTACTTGTATTTGGTACATATCTATAGGGGTAGGTATATCTTGGGCATGTTTCAATTTAAGTTTTTCGAACGACGCAGATCTTCAAAAGAAATGGATTATCTCATTGCGGCGAGAAAATTTCAAACCAAGCAAACATTCCAAAATTTGCTCTAAACATTTTACGGTCGATTCATTTGATACAAGTCCTTGGAGTTCAAGAAAGTGTTTGAAAAAGGATGCTTTTCTCACAAATTTAAAATTTCAACATCATTTAATCAAGGAACAAAAAACAAGAAGCCACCACTCAATTTGATTCGAGACATGTTCTCTCAAAAGTTTCCTTTACGTTGTCGAATTTTTTGTGTTTGTTTTATAAAGAAAAATAATTTACTCATTCCCTTGCCATTGGTTTGGCATTATTATCTCCCGATCTTATTACTGCGATAGGTATGACTGATATGTTTCTTACCTCATCGAACTGGTCCACATTCCTTCCTCCGAGATCGGTTAAGAAGTTAGCGCAGGTCGCCATCGTCCTGTTGCTGGACTTACAATACAAATATGCAACGTGTTGTATTTCTTTGAGACGAGGTATGATTTCATGTAGTTGTAGACTTTGTGCTAAGGCCTACGGCAAAAATAAAACAAAGCATTAATAAAATATTATTTATCTATGTGGAAGATTAAAAAGTATTCTTGAAATTCTCTAATAACTTGAAAATTAACTTAAAATAATTGTGCCCCCGTCTCTGTGATGAATTTATCCATGCACTTGTAATTTATCTCTTTACATTATGAGATGTACTTTGATATTTTGAATTATTATTGTGGAATATGGAAACGAGTGGATTCCTTCCAAGTTATCACACGGTTCTCTATTGGTGAAACGACAAAAATTGAACACAGACAGTTTTGTTGCCTGGGTAATATTGAATTACCCAGCGCCAGTTTGAGCTTGTCAATTTTTTTTTTTGTATTTCAAGCCGATAGAAAGATAGCTGCTTTCATTTCTCTGTGCCGTTACCTTTGAATTTTCATTTATAAATACCTAAGCTAGAGGAAAGCTTAACATGTTCTAAAATGCGTCAGTATAACAGATATTTAATTGCGCCACTTAATTAGGGGCGTGAAGGAGGTTGGATTGGTTATGCATAATGCCGAATAGATTGGTACCTGCCGCAGCTGCTTACCAACTCGCTTCCAATGCTGGATGGGATTATTATTGTTACGTTTTTCTTTTCCGTGGGTTCGTTAAATTTTTTATTTCTCACTATATGATTTACAAAACACACTTTACAGTACTTATACCAATTCACTCTATCTATTTATTTGACTAATTTTTAAATAGCACTCATTTTATATCACTGAGATCGTCTTTATCTTATATCACTCACTTCTTGTTCGTATATATCGCAATTTGAATCGAACTGCTTTGAACCGCCTGCTGATATTGCTTGAATAGAACCCAAGCGCTTTCTGAATGTGCTGAGTGGAACCGTCTTCTTCTCTAGATGCCGTCTCCGCTCAGAGCGATTCTTATTTTTGAGACCGCAGTTCTCAATAGTTTGTGATTAAGTTTGTAATTGAGCAGTTTGTACTGAATCCAAACTGCTCCCTAATGTTCTTCAGCCATGAATTTCATCTCCTTCCCGCGAAACTCTTTCCCTGAATTTTTTCCTGCAGAACAATCTGTAGTATTTTATATCTTTCTCCCTTCATGATGTCCCCTATAGAGCAGTTTTCTGTTCTTAATTGTTAAAATTACTAATCTCTGAATATGGATACGTCTCATTATTTCCACGTCGCTAGTCACTCTCTCTACCCATGAAATTTTCAGTATTTTCCGGTTTATCCACATCTCGAACGTCTCCAGTCTCGTCACGTTAATCTCTTCAGTGTCCAGGCTACCATCCCATAGTATAGCATAGATAGCATACATAGCATCTCATCAATCGTATTTCAATTGAAGATTTATATCTCGGCAACAGAAGAGCCTCTCAGTTCTTGTAAATGTGCTGCTGGTCTATTCGATTCTGATTCGTATTTCTTGGGAGTCATTGTTTTCATTAATGGTTGTCTCTGAACTTCATGGCCGAAATGAAATAACGTGAAGTAAATGACATTACTAAAAAAAGAACCAGTTCGGAGGAACGGTAAGCAGAAACCGCCGTTGTACTTAGAAAAAAAAAATTAAATTTCTCCAAGTTCTTCTATAAATTGGTGAACTCCTTCTACAAAAAACTGACCCACACTTTATATTCTAGCTGTCGGTGTTTTCGTTGGATGTACTGGTCAACTCTCATTTTCTCAGAATACTTATATTTATCAACTTCAGCAACTTGAAAAAGCTGCTGTCTTAGTAGTGGAAGTTAGTGTTTTCTAAAAGGGCTGTATACCGAAATATACAAGGTAACGAAATAAGCACTAAAACATATAATAATGAACAAATATTGAACAAAGATTCGTGGATTCTGTCAAATTAGACGAGACAACAAGGATGATTAGAAGGATACCAATGGAAGTGTAATCTCTGGGTAGTTATTATAATAATAGTCATTCACATTTCTGCACATCCATAAATCATATAATAAATGATTAAACTTTATTTTAATCTCTAATTTCGCGTTGGTTTCTCAAAAAGAACGGTTGAAGCAAGGCAGTTTGCAATGAGTAAAAACAACTTACATAAAGTTGAGTGCCAACAGCAGCAAGTGAGGTGAGAAGACGATTAGGCATGTTGCCTTGGTAAACTGAAGGAGCCAACAGTATTGGCACTTTCACCTTCTCATTGTACTCTGGTCTTTCTGATAGCATTACAACGAGGGACGTCGTTCCCTGAGAATGTCCAATGTAGTGAACACGTGATTGGTTGGTAGTCGCCAGGATGTGGTCTATCATCGCTGGTAAGTCCAGGCTACCTATCTCGTGCCAACTGCAAGTTATAAACACAAAATTATTAGCTCTTAGACTAAATCTCAACAAATAACATAGTATTTGCACAGGGTATTACTTTATTAATTATAACCGGCGACTAAAGCACCTACTCCCTATGTGGTCGGTTATTGAAATAACAACTTGTTTCAATGAAGGGCAAAAAAAAAGTTGGCTTAAGTTTAAACACTGCTAGTAATGAATTGGTGATGTTTAGTAATACCACCATCTATTAGATTGCATTTAGTAATGTAGATCAATAATTATTGAAATCCGCAAAGGTAGATGCCTAAGCAACAATTTTTTCCTTCGATTGATGTAATTACATCTGTGATGATATGAAAGACGGGAAATCCTTAATAAAAGCGATACTATGCATCTCTGTCTTCAAAATCATGCGATTTGTGTCGTTATTTTGTTCCTGGGAAAAAAGTGTGTATTAATTAATTACATAACATGTCTAATATACCTGCTAATACACATTCTCTGCGTCGTGAAATACAATAATTATTGTTAGCCTCTCGGGGAAATACGAGATTATATAAAGCTTCGTAGTCTTACATCAGAACTAACCTAAACTTCCAAAAGGTGGCGTCAGTATCGGGGTCCATGATGGTGTGGTTGCGGGAGTGCATGGTCCCACGAGCATTCCCCACCCAGACGTCATATCCAGCGTCTGCTAATTGATAAGCAAGCGATTTGCTGGGTCCCATAAAGATGAAGTTCTCGGCAGAGCCAAGTAGACCGTGCATCACAAGTACTGGCTTTGGGGCCGTCATGGGTACCTCTCCCGGTTTGGGACGTATGCGAAACATGCGAAGCACGTATCCATCTTCGGTTGTTACGTAGTGATCTTCTAAAGGGTACCCGTATTTTGTCACAATGTCGCACTGGAAACAAAGTTAATTTTACGTTTTTCAAAATGAAATAACTGTAAGAGCGTTTTCACACGGTCCAATCTTCGAAGCGGTTTGCTGGATGCGAAACTCCGCCTCAACAGGCCCCAGAGGCAATCCGAGGCAAGACAGAAGCTGAAGTGTGAATGAAGTTATCCACATCAATCCAGACTCCCAATAATGGGTCTACCTACTTCCTTACTTCCTGTACACTTCCGTTTCCGTACTTATTGCCCGGATTGCCTCCATTTCGGGTCAAAACCGCGTCGAAAACCGGACAGTGTGAAAACACTCTTATACCAATTAATTATCTAATGAAAACCGCGATTCATTTTGATTTTATATAGGGTGCGTCTCGAGAATCTTAGGGTATTCATAAATGGAAAACTTTGAAAGATTGGAATAGAACACAGAAAATTTGTTCATTATTTATGTTTTCAATTTTGAGAAACCGAACTAAAATATTCCGGTTAAAAAGCCACTTCCGGTTATACCGGAAATAGCCATCAATTTTCTTATTTTAAATGGGACATCCTGTATATTATTACATTTTCAGATTGCCCGAAAAAATTTAGTGACAATTATTTTAACAGTTTATTTCTTTTCTGAAAAATTGCTTTTTCTTCATCATATTATAGTGTAGAACAAGCTGTTCAAGTTTGTATGTTCAACGGTAGAACACGTAAAAATAACCGTAGTTTTTTCTGTAAACTAATTACTCTAAAACGCTTTACTTTTGAGATACCTAAAGGGTGTTAAACTTTTATTAATAAATCTTCATATTCACAAATACATTAAATATACTTCACCCGATATTGTTGAAATTTTGCAGTTTCATTTGCTGTAGTAGTAAGGGGCTAGTTTAGCCCTAAATAGATTAAAATTATTAAGTCCAGTGGCGTCTTGGTAAGCACCTCAACGAATATTATTTTCAAAAAAACTTATAAAAAACGTACGCCAATAAATAAATAATACCTAAGTAAAACTATTTTGCATTTATAATACTTTTTTCGTATCCAGGTTGGTTTTAGAAATAAAAAATAAAATCCACTTATTTAACTGCATATCCTTGGGCCACACAAGAAACATGGGAAAATTTTTCTTTTGGAAATTATAATTTTTTGATTATTAGTGTAGCTAATTAGGTAGGTACCTACCTATTTTTTAATAAAAAAGCAAAATAGAAAAAAAAACTTTTAAACCAAATTAACAAGATTGGAAGAAAATTATTTAAAATTTGAGTTAATGCAATAAAATTTGCATTATTTCTATTAACAAGTCAGTGGCGTGGGACGGAAGAGGGTAAAAATGGCTAAATTTCTATAACCGTTTATGAGCCTATTTTCTAAGGAATTGAACTGAATTTTTTTCAGTAGACAACTATACTATAATAACCCTTAGACCTGAAAAACTTTAAGAAGCAAATAAGAAAAATGCCGGAGATATTAGAAATATTTTACGTGGTAGTTTTACATGAGTTGTACTAAATTTTCAAATTTTCGGTTTTCAAATCTCCCCCGTAGCTTTTTTTGAATTTATTAAAGGTAGTATTTATAAAAAATAGTAAAAATAAAATAAAAATAAATATAAAAATTAAAATACTGAAAAAAAATTTTCAGTAAAGTTAGCCAGTGGCGAGCATAGGAAAAGGGACAAAATTGTAAAATTTTGCCAAAGTTTTTTATTTTGTTAAAATTAAAAATTCACTTTATACTTTATGGCACGTTTTCAAACGAAATGAAATGAAATTTTCACAGTAAACCACTACGCTAATATGACTTGACTGTATACATATGGAAAATTTCGGAAAGCCAATTTAAAAAGCGGTGAAAATATTCATAATTGAATAGCATAAAAATACACCATTTCTGCGATTGATGCCCAAGAAGGTTTTTTTTCTTAATAATATGTAACAACAACAACAATTAAATACAAAATTTAATACATTCTTGGTTGTTCCAGCGATATGCAATTAAATGGATTCTATTTTTTATTTCAAAAACCAATCAAGATACGAAGGAAAGTCAAGGGGCATAAAAGTTTTATTTTTAGTTTCTTGATTTTTAATAAAATAAAGTTTTAAAAAAGTCGTTGGCATACGTGTTTTGAAAGTTTTTCCAAAATAATATTCGTTGAGGTGTTTACCGTGACGCCACTGGACTTAATAATTTAGGGCTAAATTAGCCCCTTACTACAGCAAATGAAACGGCCAAATTTCAATAATATCGGGTAAAATACACGGTGTCCCAGCTCATTCGAAGCGGTGTCTGTAGGCCAAACGATGGACTTTTTCAAAAAACTTTTTGGAAATTCAAGTACAGAATCACAATGGCCATAATTTAAAATTATTTTGGAGTATACAGAGTGTCCCATATGAGAGTGACATATCAAAGTTATGTTTTTTTAAATGGAATGCTCCCATGTTATTGCAGTTTTAGATTATCTGAGAAGAGGAAATAAGATTGGCTTTTACAGTTGGTGTTTAAATTCAGTAGTTTTTGAGTTATAAACAAGTGAAAATCGTCATTTTTCAAGTTCAAGACCCTGTACATTGAAAACGGTTCAAGATAGGGAAAAACGGCTTACATGTCCCTATTTTAACTTTTCATGTACTATCCCATGATGTAGATAAAATGTTTATACAGGGTGATAAAAAATTTGAAAAATTCTGAGATTTCTCCACGCGCCAAATAAACAAATCAAAGAAAGTACAAATGTTTCTATACCATAGAATAGTACATGAAAAAGTAAAATAGGGACATGTAAGCCGTTTTTCTCTATCTTGAACCGTTTTCGTTGTACAGGGCCTTGAACTTGAAAAATGACGATTTTGACTTGTTTATAACTCAAAAACTTCTGAATTTAAACACCAACGGTAAAAGCCATTCTTATTTTCTCTTCCCAGACAATCTAAAAATGCAATAACATAGGATACAAACATTCGAATAAGCTGGGACAGCCTGTATATTGGAGATATTTTCGACAAAGACGATTTTTCAATAAAAGTTTAACTTATCTCAAAAATAAAGCGTTTCAGAGCAGTATTTTCATTATTTTTACATTTTCTCCCGTTTACCGGAGTTAGGGACATAAAAACTGGAGCACCCACAGGTGTTCCTTATTATCAGCTCACTCTATTGGTATCTCGTAAACGCTCGTAAAAGATACAAGGACGGTTACATCAGAGAAAAGATGCTCTATTTTGTGGCCATCTAGACAATCATATGTCAAGTCATACAAGATATTTTTTGTGTCCGTTCCTGAAATATCCTGAAAAACCTTAAAAATCGAGATTCCTTATTTCTGCCATATCTTTCTTCTTATGGGAAATAAATGGATGATTGTTTGAAGGCTGAAATAAGTCGTTAAGAGTCATCAATTCGACACCTCAAAAATTTTCAAAGCGGGCTAGATCCCAGTATAGTTTTCATAGTCAACTTTTGTTTTTCTTATGACCGCCATTTAATTTTCTTAAGTCATTCTGTTAAAAAAAATAAGAAAAAAAAGGCTATTACATTAAAAAAATAAAAAATTTTTTTCAACATTTTATTCATCTTTTTTCGAAAAAAGTTTAGTTTTATAACCGAATGATGACGTATGACGTCGCAATACGACGTGACATTGCTTTTTGTCCGAAAAAAGAAAAATTAAATTGCGAATAAATTTTTTTAATGTGATAGATTTTTGGTCTCCTTATTTTTTTATGCAGAAAACGTAGGAATTTAGTCGACTTTAAAATTTTTTGAAATGTCAGATGGATAGCTGGTAACAATTTCTCATAAGTAAGTATACGTAGGTAATAAGTTTCCAAAAATCAAAGTTAGTTGATTTTTTCTAAAATTTAAATTTAAAAATTTTATAAACGCCACTTTACGACCAATTTTATTGTACTGATTATAGTGTTTAAGAGTAGTTTTAAGTTTTTTACACGCTTTTACATTTTATGAGTGAACAAGGGACCAATCGGCCCCAAAACGTTTAATTGTTTATAAAAATCTAAAAAAAAAAACTTTTATCCAAGAACCTAAACCATTATAAATAAGAAGACAAAAATTCGGTAATAAGAGAGATATGGAAAAAATGAAAAATTTAGATTTTTAAGTTTTTTTCAGGATATTCCACCAACGATTGAAGTAATTATTAATTTTATTCAGATTCTTATTAAGCATCAAATTGTGCAACTTTCCGCTAATTTAACCGACTCTGTATCTCCTATGGTTTGGAAGATTCCAATGATGAGCCAGTTGAAAGTGACCACCTTGTGTAAGCAATATTAATTATATTGCTTGCATAATAATAATATTGCAGTCAAAGTATTTTAATTTCAAAATTACGCACTAAGAAAAAGGAGCAAAAAGTTGAAATTCCAAAAGTTAACACTTTTGGCCACTTGTATAAAAAAAAATCACATATTTAGTACCTACATCAAATAGTGAATGTTTTATTGTAATTTTGAAGTTTATAATTATTATAAACACCATTTTCTACGGAATTAAAATTCACTCCAAAAATCTAATAATTCTCAAATTTTAATCTTTGGAAATTTAATCTTAGGTACAAATTTAGGTACCTAGGCATGATAAAATAATTAGAACAAATTAGAAAGAATTAGATAAAAAACAAGTTTTTGTTTTTTTCACCATTTTCAGGGATTTTTCAAACAGTAACAGAGAGAGTTTTGAAATATTTTTCGAGATTCCCAATCAGTAACCTTTGATCACGAACGCAATAGGGATTTAAATATTTATTCTTTTATGTTATACAACTTCGGTTCTTCAGAATTGCCTAAAAACTATTTTTTACAGTTTACAGAAATTCTACTGTGACAGAGAGTTTGGAAAAAACTAACGATCCGAAACGTTCAATTTATTTTACAGAGACGAAACCCTGTACAAATAAATTAAATAAAAGGCAATTAATCATAATTATTAAGAAATTAAGTGGTATTAGCTATAGAGGTATTACTAAATTTTTTGATTGTTTTTAATCATTAGGTTACACAAAAAGTTTAAAAATGTTTACAAATAAATTAAATAACTAATTTAAATTACAAGCGACCTATAATAATTTTTTTATTAAGCCACCTAATAATTCTTTAAAGCTATTGTTGCTTAATTAAATTTTCCTATTCGAAGAAGAAAAAAGAAAACACTTACAAAATCTAACATCGCATCCTGGTCAGGTTCGAAGGACACTGCCTGGGAACTCCCGACGAAATCAAGGACGAGGAGCAATAAACTGGCGAGACACCACCCTAACACGTTGTTGCGGCTGGTCTTCATCTCCATACTTTATTTCCGGGTCCTGTGCATACAACTCACTTTAATCACCTTATTGATAGTAACTGTCGGCATCGGCATGGGTACGTTTATAAGGTAGGTACCCGTGCGGACACCGCCAAACATCCAAGGTAAATGAGTAACTTGTTACTTGTATATAAAGTACAAAATAACTAGGAAATAAAACAAAGCTCGTTTGAATGTTCGATGCATGGGCAAACGTTTATTATTTTATTTTATGAGTTTTAATCCGTGTTTTAGCAAAAAATGTTAAAACTCATAATTTTATCGATAGAAAAGGCCTTATACTTTTCAAAAAGGAAGTTTTGAATGCTGCTGAGGTCAATTCTTAAAATTTAATTCAAATATGGTAGGTGTACGAATTTTAAGAAAAGTCTATCAGTTAGCAATTCTGCCAAAATTTTGCGACTCTTTTTTTATAAAAATTCGTAGAAAGAAATTCGTGAAATATGAGTTTTTAAAATTGCCGTCACCATTTTCTTATTCGATTGTTTGAACATTTCTGAAGAAGCCCGACTTAAATCCTCCGAAGAAAGAAAAGAGAACTAGTTTGTTAAAAATGCCTGAATCATTGAATTTTATGTTTTCAACCCTTACTTCGTAGAATCTCTGCATATTTATTGATTATGAATAAAACACTAATGTTTTATTCTGAATCATTGAAAAAAATGTCGCCAAATATTATAGTATAGGTATTAGTTATGTAGGTAGGTATATTTCTATCATATAACCCAAATCCAGTTCGTAGTTACATATTATAATGTATTATAGAAACGCACTTTTAAAGTTATTGAGTTTACAAATTCCTTTAGAAATAGCCTCTCGATCTTTATTTCCTTCAGTGTAATGAAAATAAAATTGGCAATTTTGTCCAGTAAAATTAGGATTTGACTATGTAAATCCTAATTGATTATGTAAACACAAAATGGAAACTTTTAATTGCCTTTTAGGAAAATAAAAATAACCGATGAAAACTTTTACCTATCTAAGGAGGAGTATCACTTTAAAATCTTTATCGAGTTTTTGAAGACCTGTCCGTTGATATTCGACATGATGTGGTACTTACGCGAACATTTTTTGTATTCGCCTTTCAGTTCTAATGTTTGGAAAGCTACCCCAAATTATTATTTTTGTAATTTTATTAAATAATAATATTGGCGTTCAGAAAAGTTACCTATTTTATAATAAAAAAAAATATTCAAGAAAAAAAAAAGAATTAAAGAAAAAATTAAAAAAGGATAAATTTATTCACTATATGGATGGAAATAAGGCGGGGATATTAGACTGTTACGGATCGACGGACCTGACGAACCTATAAGGGTTATTCCGTTAAATTCACATGAAACCCTAACAACAAGGTCAAGTGATTGTTATTTGTAGGTAAATTATTAAGAGTAAATCAAAAGTCGACCGAAAAACTCCGGCAGACGACTCCTTGTGAAAATAGAAAACGAAAGTTAGTTGTCGTTGACCAGCATAAATTTCATCTGTACCTACAAAATTTATTTAGTAGGTACATGAACTGAATAAGGATGATTTCGATTGTCGACAGGAGTTTTGCGAATTTATGAGCGAAAGATTAGATGCTGATGCGAATTTTCTTGTTAGCATTTGTTTTTTTAGCCCAGTGTACCTACCTTTTTCTTAAATTCTATCGTAAATAGATCTACTATCCGTCCACTGAGAGTTGTCCGTTGTCATGCCACACTGATTCTGACTAAACAATTTCATTTAATTCGATTTGTTTCGTACACTTATTTCTAAGTCGAACCAGATGTGGTATCGCAGTTCGTGTCAGTGGCGTGTGTTGAGGAATAATGAATATCCTACAAATATATTATTTCGACAAGTTATTGACGAAGTAGAGCCTTGCAACTTTTTGATAACAAATATATACATAATGCAAGTAAATATAGGAATGATAATTATTATATTGTTATCATCATGATAGAAATATCATGTCACCTACCTGCAGGTTGCCGTTCAAAAGAAAGAATAACACCTCCGTTTTCTTAGTAAGCAAGTGAAATATTCCAGCAATTTAACCACAAGACCACGTACTAGGGAGTTCAATCGTTCCACAGGCAAAACAAGGAAATAGATTTTTAGGCATCGCGCAATTAATAAGTTACTCATAGTTTATCACACCGTACAATATTACAGGTACTTCTGCTAATTTCGTATTAAAAACGTTTCAAATCACAACACAAACCTTATTAGTATATTTAGCGCTGACACTGACACTACTGACAGTAGCGACGACAATCTTATCGTAATATCGTATCAATCTAAGCGTATCAAGACGCGAGTCGGTACTTCCGTCTCACTCTCGCTCATCTTTTTAGAATTGCTGACGATTCAAACGCATTTCTGACAATACGTCCCAATTTAACTCGATTGACTATGCAATGCAATAGCAATAGGAGTAAGAAACATAACGAGATGATATATCCTTAGTTATCACAACAGACAACTCTCAGTGTACAGACTTTATCTATCTATCGACCATAGATATTGGTCGGACCTGAATCCAGAATTTTCCAAGCATTATTGGTCTCATTTTTGTTGAATGGTATTTGACAGGTAAAGGTTACCTGGACCTGGAAGTGTCGGAAGATCTTGTCCAGCCACTGTTTGTTGATATCGTTACGATTTCCCGGGACAATGGATTGGACAAACAGGTGGTCTGGAATGGCCTGCCCGCTCACCATATTTATATCCTATTAGAATCAGGTCCTCCAAAATGTTAGGAAACGTTTCCAGCAGAATTTTTTTTGGTGCATGGAAGTTGGTGGCGCATAATTTGAGCATTTCTTGAACTAATAAAACTCTCTTATGGCATTGAATCTTGATGTTTTCTAATTTTTTTTCACCTTTTCCATTTTTGTGATGGCAGATTTAACAACTGGAATACCTTTCAACGATATAAATAATAAAACGCGTTAATTACTGAGAATTAAATAATCCCGATAGACAATCGGTTGATTTGAAATTTTTGTGCAAATTAGTATTCAGGGAAAAAGTGCGTTCAACTCCAATCGATTCAGTCGTAGTAACCGTTACAGCCATAGTAGTGACCATAATAGTGACCATACCGTCATAGTGGCTACTATGACGGTAACCATCATAGTAGCCAGTGAAGTGGGACGTTGTATTAAAAATAATACTTAGGCAAGACCCAGAAAGTGAGATATCGATGTCAAGAGAATGCAAGTAGCTTTCAAAATGATGTATCACTGAATATCAGTTCTCAATCATGATAAGGGGATGAACCTGGATGATTTAACTTGTTACCCAAAGTAGTACCGCTCAATAAAAATGTTTCGGAATTTTTCGCGTAGGTACATCTTCAGTTTCCAAAATATTAGATCTGTTATCTTTTCAACGACCCACTCGGTTATAGTATACACCGTGCTTTATATTAAGTCGGCACTATTGCTAACTTCGTTATTATTTAAGCTAGAAAGTCGGTTAAATTAGCAAACTAGTAGCATTTTTCTCCTGAATAAAATGGCGAAAGCAGAAAAACAATTGAACATCGCGATTTCGAGATATCTAAAAAAATGTAAATTTTTTAATGGAACATCCTGTATATTTTTAGATAGATCGGTTGCAAATTTTTTTTTTTAAGATAAAAGTCTCTATATGCACTATGATCCTAAAATAATAAATTCATTAATTATTCATTATTTTATTACTCCCAAAGTAGGCTGCGACAATTATTGTAATTTAGTGTACCTACGCAATGTAAGGTAAAAAATTATATCGTCCTCAATAGTGTATTTTTCAATAAAAAATACACTAAAAATTGAAATGATTACCTCGATAAGGATTTAATTTTACATAAACAAATAACAGAACTTGTTTGTTTTGTAAAATTTTATTATTTTAGGATCATACTTAGTGCATAGAGACTTTTTTCTTAAAAAAAAAAAATTGAAACCGATCCATCTAAAAATATACAGGGTGTTCCATTAAAACATATTCATTTTTTAAAAATCTCGAAAACGCGATATTCAATTGTTTTCCTGTTTTCGCCATTTTATTCAGGAGAAAAAATACTACTAGCTTGCTAATTTAACCGACTTTCTAGCTCAAATAATAACGAAGTTAGCAATAGTGCCGACTTAATTTAAAACACGGACAAGTTCTGTTATTTGTTTATTTAAAATTAAATCCTTTTCAATATAACAACCACTTTTTTTGTGTATTTTTTTATTGAAAAAGACACCATTGAGGACGATATAATTTTTTTGCTTTACATTACGGAGGTTGGTACACTAAATTACAATAATTGTCGCAGCCTGCTTTGCGAGTAATAAAATAATGAATAATTAATGAATTTATTATTTTAGGATCATAGTGCATAGAGACTTTTTTCTTAAAAAAAAAAAATTTGCAACCGATCTATCTAAAAATATACAGGGTGTTCCACTAAAAAATTTATATTTTTTTTAAATATCTCGAAATCGCGATCTTCAATGTTTTTCTGCTTTCGCCATTTTATTCAGGATAAAAAATACTACTTGTTTGCTAATTTAACCGACTTCCTAGCTCAAATAATAACGAAGTTAGCAATAGTGCCGACTTAATATAAAACAAAGGTGTATAGTATATACAGGGTGTCTGCTTAAGGCTGGCCACCGGCTATATTGTCCACTGCTGTGACTTGTACACCTGTATTCAATGTACTTAGATTCAAAGTTGCTACTGTTTTCTTAGTCTGATGTCAAATAGGTTTTGTATTATTTTTTTTTTTTGTATGATTTCTTTACCTTTAGATCTAACTTAGCTCGTTAAATAGGTTTAGCGAATATATTCACGGGGGTTAAGTGGTAGATCAGCTTGAGCTTATACATATAATATTCAAGTTGAACTTCGCCTCTTAGTTTGCCGTCAATACTGTAGTGTATGTAATACTTTGCTGATATTGTAAATATGATGGCAAATAAAGGTGTTTATTATTATTATTATTATTATTATATCTTGGAAACTAATAGGCCTATAACCTCAAAATAAAAAATTTTCAGACATAAGTGATTACGAGAAATTCAATGAAAATATTTGCAAGATGGCCGCACTTCCGGAAATACCGGAAGTTGACACCTACTTCGTTATTTTAACGGAAACACCCTGTAAAATATTAAATTTTTTAAATGTCTGAAGAAATCGAATACAGGTGGTTTTCACCATTGGAATTTAGATTGAGCGGTTTATGAGTTATAAACAAGTGAAAATCGAAAATTTTCAGCTTCAAAGCAGTGTAGAACTAGAACGGCTCAAGATATCTAAAAACGGTTTACATGTCCCGATCTTAACTTTTCACACAGTATCCTACTATGTGATTTAAATTTTAATACAGGGTGATGAAAAATCGGATAATTTTCATCACCCTGTATTAAAATTTACTCCACATAGGCCCGTATTCATCAATAAATATAACCCCTGGGGTTAAATTTTGGAGCATGTCATTGGTTTAAAATTCGTAGCGTTCGTAGGCTTTGAGCATTAGACCAATCAGCTGTCAGAAAATTCAAAATATAACCCCAGAGTTATATTTTGAAGTTTGATGAATACGGACATAGTGGGATGCATAAAAATGCAAATTTTGTCACGAAAATTGGTATATGGGCATACAAAAATATTCTGAACAACTTTTTCTTATAATTTTTTTCGATATCTCTAACGCGAAACAAAATATTGAGAATCGGCCCTATTTGTCAATTCGTATAGTAGGCTGAGCTTAAAATTATGAATTCGGTTAAGTATCTTAAAAGATAGTCATCACATCACCACTTATGACTGTGCGAATTTTCAAATCTGTATTCATTTAAATAACTAAAATATGGGGGTGTCTTCATCTTAAAGGCGACATCCTGTATATAACACCCCGTTGGGGGTGTTTAGTTTTATTATTCAAAGTACTTTGGATTTTAAGAACGTTGCCACTCTCATTACTCTTCTTCATTCTTTCGGGTACGTAAAAAACAATCGTGTAAGTAATTACTCCTAGAGGCCACTCTCTCTCTGGCTGATGTTATCGTTTAGTACTTAATTTCATTAACCGGTGACTAGTTTGACAAGTTTTAAATAGTTTATTTATCAATGAGTATAGGTAATAATAATTAATAATGGACCGCTTATTACAATCGGAGTCCTTCACGTCACTTCCGTATAATTCGTATAAATATGAATATGCAAAATTTAATGTTAGATAGATACATAATTAAGATTTGAGGTGGTGAGAAAAAGTAATGTTATAGTTGAATGTTGGATAAACTCAAATTAGAAAAAATAGAAAAAGAAAAGACAAAAAAATACCTAAGAGGAATATAATAAGTCTATTGAAGAAGAACCTGAAAGTATCTCAAGAGAACACTGTTCCTCATATACAAGGTGATTCAGTAATGAGTACCATAAATGATACGGGGTGTACCTACTGTCAAAATAATACGAAAACCAAGAATAACTTTTTTTCCAAAAGTGCTTCCCTAACAAGATACAGGGTGTGAAAGGGTCGATTTGGAAAACACTTATTTGATCGTATCTTCTAACTGGGTTGAACTATTTAATTCATTTTTGGTAGACATCTACTACATAATAAGGACCGTAAACGGACAAAATTTTGTCGCATTTGAACAATCCAGTGGCGTAGAATTGGGGGTCATGTGACACTTTTTCCCCAAAAAAAAAAGTTGCTGTTGGGTTTTTTCCCATTTTTATTTGGTTTTTAGTATTATTGGTTCAAATACCACAAAAAAGGTACACTTGTTTCATTTGCCCAGAAGCGTCCGTTTCCGAGATATTCTGACTTGCGTGTAACTATGTGAAATATTAAACTGCAAATAAAATTATCAAGGCGCCTTATTTATCAATAATTCACAATTAAAAAACTAACTTGTCAAAAAGTAAATTATCAAAAAAGCTAAAGACATGGAAAGGTTTTCTAATGGCGAGTACACAGATATGCTCTTAACATTAGGAGAATGTTTTGGAAATTCGAATGCGGCAGTTAGACGATATTCCGAAAAGTATCCCAACAGAATAGTGCCAAATCGGCGGACTTTTTTGTCAGTGGAACGGCGTTGTCGCGAAACTGGTAATGTAAAACAAAAACTTTTAAACAACGGTAAGCAACGAACCACACGCACAGCTGGAAACGAGGAACAAGTTTTGGAATTGTTAGAAAACGATCCAACAGTAAGTACAAGACGTTTGGCACTCCAAACAAACATTTCGCAAGCCAGTGCCTGGCGCATTGCAAGGGAACACCAGCTATATCCCTACCATCTGAGGCAAGTTCAAGACCTTTTGCCTGAAGATTATGCTGCACGTGTTGAGTTTTGTGGATGGTTATTGAATATGCATAACCAAGACCGCAATTTTATTTCCAACATAATTTTTACGGATGAATCCACTTTCACAAGAAATGGCATTTTTAATATGAGAAATTCACATGTTTGGGCAGAAGAAAACCCAAGAGCCACCAAAGTTACCCATTACCAACACACATTTAAAATAAATGTTTGGGCTGCTACACGTGGAAATACAATTATTGGATTTCATTTTTTCCCCGGAAATTTAAACGCGAACAATTACCAGGAATTTTTGGAAGAAGTTTTTTTTTTTTTTTGATGACATTCCTCTGTTAACCAGGCGCAGTCTCTGGTTTATGCACGATGGTGCTCCGCCTCATTATGGCAGGCAGCCAAGGCAATGGCTTAATGAAAACTTCCCAAATAGATGGATTGGTCGTGGAGTTGATGCTCCCATTCACTGGCCTGCTCGATCACCGGACTTGAACCCGTTGGATTTTAGTGTGTGGGGGCAATTAAAAACCAAAGTCTACGCAACACCGGTAAATTCTTTAGAGGATCTCAGGCTCAGAGTTGTGAATGCCTTTGCAGAGTTAACAAACAATCCAAGTATTGGTAGAATAATTTTTAATTTGGAAAATCGTTTACATCAATGCATTCGTGCCAATGGAGGACACTTTGAAAACTTACTTTAATTTTATTTTTATTATTTTTCAGTTAATTATAAACTTACGTAGGTAGATGTATTCGACTTTAAGTATTTTATTTGGTTGTTAATAAAACTTTTTCTGTGATAATTTTGCAACTTGGTATTTCACATAGTTACACGCAAGTCAGAATATCTCGGAAACGGACGCTTCTGGGCAAATGAAACAAGTGTACCTTTTTTGTCGTATTTGAACCAATAATACTAAAAACCAAATAAAAATGGGAAAAAACCCAACAGCAACTTTTTTTTGGGGGGAAAAAGTGTCACATGACCCCCAATTCTACGCCACTGGATTGTTCAAATGCGACAAAATTTTGTCCGTTTACGGTCCTTATTATGTAGTAAATGTCTACCAAAAATGAATTAAATAGTTCAACCCAGTTAGAAGATACGATCAAATAAGTGTTTTCCAAATCGACCCTTTCACACCCTGTATCTTGTTAGGGAAGCACTTTTGGAAAAAAAGTTATTCTTGGTTTTCGTATTATTTTGACAGTAGGTACACCCCGTATCATTTATGGTACTCATTACTGAATCACCTTGTATAGTGTTCAGGATGGATTGTATTATGATTAGGGCTATTTGATATGGCCTACGACTTGAGAATATTTAAAGGATATTTATTGAAGATTGTTACTGAACCATGTCAGGGGTTGAGATGCTTAAGAGAACGCATAAGTTACCTGAAATACTTGAAATCCTGAAAAAAATAAAAGTTTTTATTTTCTTCTCGATTCAGTTTACTGGTGCCAAATATTTGCCTCATTTGTAGAATTTTTCATGTAGTTTATAGTAAACTTTGAAGAAAATGCATACAGGCTGAACTTTTTTAACAAAAGCAATAGAGACCTGAAAAATTAAATACGGCTCTGCAGTTTTCGAATCGGCGAAAATCGGAATTGATTTTCATTGGCAGAGTACATCTACCAAATTTCATTAAGTTCGCCATCAATTCGTTCAAAAGGTAGGTACTGCTCATAAACAATTTCGGAAAAATGCATGAATCACCCAGTAACCTCGAAACGAAGGGCCTCAGAAAAATTTCAAAACCAGATCCTGAATCGCCTTGAAAAACTACACCTATATACCCTTAAGCTGTGTCTGGTGTTTCTATATACAGGCCTATATAGAGGGTGTTTCATTGGTAAAAGGACAAACGGTAACTGTGGATAGAGGACACCGAGGTGGATCTAAAAAACCTATGGTTAATGGGTCTCACGTCATTAGTAACATAGATACAGTGTGTTTTATGGAAATCGCGAATTTTTTTCGGAGGCTATAACTGACGAACCACCCTATATAATTTTTTGAAAAAAGAGTATTGAATAATCGAGAATAGAAAGCGCAGAAAGTTTCAAGCCATGGTTTACCATATATCATGATTTGGAATACCTTATATCATGGATACCTACTTGGAAAAAATTATGAAAGCCATATCTGTTGATAATTGATGAAGATTATTGGATGAAAGCAAAAAAATCAATTGGGGTTGAATACTAATCAATAGTGGTATGAAAAACTTGACAATTGGGCACAGCATCCTATATAGAACTTCTTGAGATGTTTTCACAAATGAGGTTTTAGGAAATTAATATATGCGTGTAATTGGTGATTTCATTCTTATTTCCTTTTTGAAAATAGGGATCACCCTCGATAGAATCCACTGTGCATGAAATTGCAAGTTATTGATCCGAATGAAAGTTTGGTATTTTAAGAAGATATTATTATCTTCTAATGATCTATAATTCTAGCAGCTAAAACTACCGTGTTGAAAGACAATTATGTCTTCTTTAGATCTTCGCTTAGTTAATGTTTCCTTTTTGAAAATTAACAAAAGAAGAAAAAATATGATAAAGCTGTTCTGTGAAGTAACGATTTGAGCGCTGAGAATAATTGATACAACGAATTTTTGGTTGTACTTCATGCTGTTGATTTTAGGAAATAATAGGTAATAATTGTTTGTTAGAAGCAAAAACAGTCATTCTAATAAGAAGATTTTATATTAGAATTACATACTCAGTATGCATAAATGGCTTTATGTATAAATTGATGAACAAAGATGATACCTTTTATAGGAATAATCCTAAATGCAAGGCTAGATAGGTAACCGAATAACAATTACTTCTTAAACATTCAAGGAAGGGAATTTTATACGCTTGAGAGGAAATATGCTTTCCAGTCACATAGAGCATCAATCTTACTTTAAATATCAACTGACATTGACCGTGATTGTAATACCTACAAGGACCACTTCAATCAAAACATGTGGAATTACGATTTTATTAATATTATTATTAATTCCACTGGCTAATTCGTATGGAAGCTAATTTTTCCTCTTATTTTCCCTTTTGCGCAACCAATAATTTCTACGTTATGCTACCAATAATTACAAAATTACTGCCGGTTATTTGCATGCAAAAATTAATAATTATTAGGACATGTATTTAAATTAGATTGACAAATTATTGGAATATTTTGAATAACAGGAACCATCGTTAGGTATAGTATGTGGAAAAGCAAAATATTATGAAGGAGACAGTTTTACTCACTGATGCAGATGTCAGGTTACCGCAAGGTGATCGAATTAAATGAAAATGAACGTATTTTGTGTACTATACAGGGTGTTTCACCATCAGACTAACCTGGTTTAAGGGTAGATTTAGTTCTTCAGGATCTGAATTTAAAATTTTTCTGAGGACTTTCGTTTCGATGTTACCTACAGAGTGATTCTTGTATTTTGCAGAAATTTATTATTTTCTTCAAGGCTTAGTGCCATTGTCGAAAACTATATGAAAAATCTACAATTGGCAAGCAAAAATTTGCTTGCCACTATCATTAAATTGTAGGTATAAAACTTTAAAACTAAAATTTAGGTGGGTATCATCACGACTATGGCACTTTATATTGACGCTGTTGAAAAAGTCCCGTTATCCCCAATAAATCCTCAAATTTTAAGTTTTGAAAGTAACTAAAAAAACAGACAAACTTTATAATTTAATTTACTTTCTATTGATATAAATTTTTTTATACAGGATGATCCTTGGCTCAGTATTGACGACGTTGTCTATTTTTAAAAATAGGAGATCTGTATATTACCTACTGTATTTTCATATTTCTTGAGAAAATCCAGTAAGAATGGTTTTCACAATTGCAGTCTGAAAGGAGTAGGTTATGAGTTATAAACAAGGTCTCGCTTCCTCGACCTTGGTCTGCCGGCGGCGTCGGGCCTTCGGCCCTCCATGACGGGCCTTCGGCCCGGTTTGTCAGTAGATCCCCGTCAAAGTTAGAATTTTTCATGTTTTTTTTTCGTGTTACCTTTTTTTCTATGTCGCTACACGGCACTGTGATCAGTAGATTCCGCGTAGTAGTTAAAATCTGCCATTCATCTCTTTTTGTGTTATTTTTTTCTATATCGCTCCTGAAGGACCAATATGGGAACTTCCGAGATCGCGCGTAAAAGTTAGATTCGCGTCAAAGTTAGTAACGCGTTAGTTTGACAGTTCAAGTTGGTCGTGAAAGAGAGAACAGGTCGCGAGAAGCACGGAATTTTCTTCGACAGCTGTCAAATATGTCAATTCGGTCTGTGGAATCAACAAAATGCCGAAATGAGTTTTGTTGAAAAGAGAAACAATTCTTTTAAATGCTCTTGATTTTGACATTTAAAAAATGACAGTTTTAATTTTAATTTCGCAATTTTCTCAAATGAGAGTCGTAACCTGAAGTCTCTTCTTTACGTCAAAATTAAAAAAGGCCGCCATTTTGATTCTCAAAATTCAAAAAAAATTATTTCGTGTGTTCGAAACACCCATTTTCCACTATATTACTATGTAATTTGATATTTGAACGCCATTTTCTCCGAAACTATGCAAGAAAACGAAAAAGGCTCTTCGGTTCTAGATTTGCAATCACTTCATGATGCCCTTTTGTGAATTTCAGCCGTTTTTATTTATTTTTTTTTTTTTTAAATCGAAGGGTGTGTTTTCGATTTGAACCTATCGATTTGCTTGATCGCAGATTGTTTCGTCGTTTTCTCTGAAACGCTGCAACTTTTTGACGGACGGTATTTTCCGATCGACAGAGTTCGTCGATAAGAAGCGTAACGTGAAATGGCGATCGCGAATTTTTTTTAAATAGCCGCTATAGACGCTTTTGAAAATTTTCAAAAAAAAAAATTTAAATCTACTTTGGCGGCTTACAGCTGACAGACGGTTGTCTCGATTGCAGCAAAACTTTGCATTTTGGAAGAGCAATTTCTTAGCTACACGCCGATACTTTTGCGATGTTCCGCCGACCCAAGCAGCCAAAGTTACGGTAAAAAATGTGCGAGCGGAACAATTTTCCGTTCAAAATTTCGACAATTTCCGAGCAAAAGTAATGAAAAACAGCTATAGTTCGGAATTTTTTTTCTCGTCAATTTTCGTACATCAGGATTCGAGGATCATTTTTGCGGGATTGTGGAAGAGTTGCTCTGTTGGAATATTCAATTTTTGTCGCCTAAATTTCCAAAATGGCGGCACTGTGAATTTTGGAAAATGGCCGATTTTTGCTCGCGATTTCTCGACTTTGGCGTTTGAAAAATTGCGTTTACGATTTTTTCTTCGCGCTTTTTTCGAGAATACGTTCGAGCTAAGGTTATTTCCTTTCTTTTGACTGTTTAAAAGAAAATATATCGGTAATTTCAAAGTCGCCGCGAATTTTTTTGTCAAAAAAATGACTCATATTGAGGTTTTTCAAATTTGACAATTTTTTAGTGACTTTTTCGATTTCGCCGTCATTTTTTCAGAATAGCCAAATGAGACTCGCGAGTAATGTCTTTATATTGACAGCGTCGAAAACATTTCAACGGCGACTCACGCCATCATTATGATTTTTTTTTATTAAAAACAATAAGGAGTTTTTTCATTACTTTTCAATTTAACGTTTCAAAAATGACAGTTCAAATTTTAAATACGAAATTTTCCAAAAGAAAATCGTGGCCGAGAGTCTCTTCGTTACGTCAAAATTAATAGCAGGTCGACATTTCGATTTTAAAAATTCAAAAAAATTATTTCGTGTGTTCGAAACACCCATTTTCCACGAAAATGGCCAATTTTTGATCTCGATTTCTCAACTTTGACGTTTAAAAAGTCCCAGTTTGAATTTTTTTTCGAGTTTTTTTTCAAAACCACGTACTAGCTAATAGTATTGCCGTTATTCTGACATTAAAAAAAAAATTGTATCGCGAGTTTCAAAGTCGCCGAGATTTTTTTTGTTGAAAAAATAAATTACTTTTTTTCGGGTTTTTCAAGTTTGACATTTATTAAGTGACATTTTTGAATTCGCTGTCATTTTTTCTGCATAGCCAGATGAGAGTCGCAAGTAATGTCTTTATTTTGACACCGCCAAAAATAATTCAATCACGATTTATACCGTCACTATAATGACATTTGGTAAAAAGAAAAACAATTTTTCTCAATATTCATGAATTTGACGTTTAAAAAAAATGACAGTTGCAGTTATCCGGGATAGCTCTTGCACCAATATGTTATTGCTGCACGTTTCACCTTTACGAGGATACCAAAATCTGGCCGCCATCTTGATCCTTCGATTTTAATTAAATGTTTTCGTGTGAAAGAACACGTGTTTTTTTCCACTTTTCGATTTTGACGTTTCGAAAGTGCCAGTTCGGATTAGTTTTTCGAAAATATTTCACAGGGGTGTAGTAGCCGGGAGTCTCTTCGTTAAGCTAAAATTACAAAATAGCCGCCATCTTGATTCTTCGAATCGAAAAAAATTATTTCCTTCAGTCGCGTTCACGGAATTTCCGCATGCGTAATATGACATTAAGTTCTTTACTCTATTTTTCACGGCTCATTTTTCAAATTTTGCAAATAATAATCACTCCAAATTATTAGTGAAAGACCAATAGTACATCGCAATTAATTGTAAAAAAAATTATTAAAAAAATGCATAAGAAAAAACAGAAATTAGCCCGAACAGGATCGGCGCATGCATAACCATCATTATAATAATTAATTAATGAAAGCGGGGCAACAAACGACCGAGCCGGCGCTCCGGCAGGTCAAAACTTCATTAATAGTTTCCCGACGACGGCGAAATGCCGAAACGTATTATTAACAATATCATATAAATTGTCATATCTTCGTTGTTAAATGACCAATGTGGATAATTTTTTCACCATCATTTACGTTAATTAATTGTCGTTGCGACTGTCCTTTTAATTTTCCCAATCGTGCATAAAGAAGAAGACAAAAAAAATAATAAAAAATTAATTTATCGATTTTTTAATAAAAATAAAAGTGTAAGCTAATTTTCGAGCAGCGAGGAAATTTTTTATTTTTCGTTTAAAGTACTACATAATCGAGATGAATTGAAGCCAAAACTTCAAATTTAGTGTTGAAGAAAAAAAATCTGACAAAAATTCAACTGTGTCATCGATGGGGGAAGATATATGTGAAACACGTCTGAACCGTTTCAATGACCTGCCGAAGTTTTTCCGAATTTCGACAGTTTCTCCAAAGGTTTAGGAAAAAAACTATATCTATATTTTTTGTAGGTAAAGAACATCTCTATCATACAGTTTAATTCATTTTTCGATAGGTCGACAATATTTCGAAAAAAATTCGAAAGCATGCGATAAAGAGTAGCATTTGGTCAATTTGTTCAATTGAAGAAACAATTGCCGCTCCCAAACAGGGAATTTTTCTGGAAAATGTTTCGAATAAAAAAATAGCACTTGAAGAATTGTTCAAAAAAGGTCTGATTTGATTTTTCGCTAGGATGAACCGTTTTCGAAAAAAAAATTTTTTTGTGAGTTTTTATTTTATTTTAAACCAAAGCTGTTTTTTTGTTTTTTTTTCGAATAAGTCACTTTTGCCGACTTGTCACGTAAAAATCATCATCATCTTTTTGGTAGGTAACGAACGGCTCTATCTCGCTGTTTTGTTATTTTTTTGATCTGTCAAATAAATTTTGAAAAAAAATCCGAATTAGTCGCAAAATCATGCGAATACGGTGTCCTCAATTTTTGAGAGCCGATTACCGCTCACCTAATTATTTTTTCGAAAAACGATCTTTACAAAGTTTGTACGTCTATCCTTTCCCTAAGTAACTGTACTTGCAGAATCTGTCCGCGACGTACCGTTACCGAGAAACAAATCCTTATGTCGGGACGTTTTAAAAAAAGTACGGCCCTGAAAGGGGGCCTTAAAATTCTCGGATCCGGCCCATTTTCAATAGGTCGTATTTGGAGGTCCCGAGCTTTGTCCCTACCGACTTTCATCCCGATCGGTGCAACTTTCAGACACTTAGAGTGTTTCCTAGCAGATTCCCGAAAAATCCCGAAATTCCCGAAAAAAAGACACTTCCCGGTAACGGATCCCGCTCATTTTCAATAGGCATCGTGGCATGGTGCGAAATTTAAACGGAGCAAAATTTCAAGTCTCTACGACGAAAAATGGCGCCTCTAGAGTGTTTCCTAGCAAAAGTCACAGAACTTGCGACCGACTGACGGACAAAAATCGGGTGGTAGGCTTATGCTCGTATTCACAAACGATAATTTCCTAAATAATTACGTAATTATTTAAATGAGTGAGATGGAGATATGCAGTTTTTTTGCAATAGAATGAGATGGGGATAATTGATTACGTAATTATTCAGGAAATTATCGTTTGTGAATACGGGCATTAGTATACTTCCGAGATTTACGATTACATCGATCTCGGAAGAACAAGTGAAAATCGCAATTTTTCACATCAAAAGAAGTGTACATCGTAAACGGTTCAAAATATCGCAACCCGGCTTACATGTCCCTACCTTAATTTTTCAGTGTTCTCTTACAGTGTACTTGAAATTTTTATTGAGGGGAAATTATCAGAGTTTTTAAACCCCTGTATAAAAATTTCATCTACGTCATAGTACATGAAAAGTTGCAATCGGAACATGTAAAGTTGCAATATCCCAAAAAACATGTTTTGCGATATTTAGAGACTTTTCCGATGTCCAATTTCCACCCACATGTGAAAAATTGTGATTTTCACTTGCTTATAACTCATTAGGACTGCAACTGTAAAAACCGTTTTTACTGGATTTTTTCAGAAAATATGATAATACAATATAAAAAAGTTTTACATCAATTGAAAGTAAAATAAATTTTTAAATTTACCTATTTTTTTTAGTTTTTACAAAACTCAAAATTAAAGGATTTATTGGAGGGTCATGGGACTGTTCAACACCGTTGATATAAAGTGCCATGGTCGAGATGATACTCACTGAAATTTGGTTTTAAAGTTGACACCTACAGTTTATTGATGGTGCCAAGAAATTTTTTTCCTCAATTATTGAATTTTCCATTTAGTTTTCGAAAATAGCACTAAACTTTGAAGAAAATGCATATGGGTGAAAAAGACCAGTAAAATTAAGTACGGCCCTGCAGTTTTCAAATCAGTTAAAAATGGGGGTATTAAGTGTCATTGGTAGAGCATACCTACCAAACTTCCTTGAATTCCATCCATTTGCTCAAAATATACTGCTCATCAAAAATTTTTACAAAATACACGAAACACCCTGTAACATCGAAACGAAGGGTGTCAGAAAAATTTCAAAACCAGATCCTGAATCGCCTTGAAAAACTACACCTACCCTCAAGCTATGTCGGTCTGCTGGTGAAACACCCTGTATAAGGAAATGTGTTGTATGTACCTAATAAAGAAACTTTAAATCGATTTCATAACTCTATACTCTTTACCCAGGACATGACTTTTACACCCGATTTAGACTTAACTTCGGAATTGAAGCTTTTGTCAGAAGTGACCTCTCCTGCCAACGTGAGGAAAACTTGGAGCCTCAGGACATTGATGCCATGTGGTTTAGGTGGTTTAACATACCACCAAATGACTAGATCTATCTGCTGCTTATATGTACGAGTATACCAACCACCAAGCGTTAAGCAGTATATAGGGCACTTTTTTGTCCCTGACAAATAATAATGTTAATTTTCTACAGATAAATAATTATCCTAAAGCCGAGATAATAATCTTGGGAGACTTCAATGTACATAACACAAACTTGCTTGAACACCCTTTCGTTTACTTTTTTCTGCAGTATGACTCCCTTAAGAAGATATGACCACTTTTGTAGAAAATAAAGTCACAACGCTGCACTGGATATACCCTTCTCAAGGCAGGCGCATACTGTTCGCATCGGACGGAACGGACGCAACGGATTTTATTTGGGTAGGTCGCATACTATCCGCAGAATTTAGAAATGGAACGGATTTATTTCATTACCGTATACGTACCGTTGACATAGTCGGGATAAAATGAGCTCTGATGATGAAGAAACTATTTTAATCGCAGCTTTGTTGCTGGCAGAAGAAGGAAGAGAAGAAAAGCGACGAAAACACAAAAGTTTTTCTATTCTCCCTGTAAATATGGGGAGACAATTACATGGAAAATTTCACACCTTATTTGATTAGCTTGTCGAAGACGATTCCAAGTTTGTTAAGTATTTCAGGATGACATACGGAAAGTTCTGTTTTTTGTTAGACAACCTAAGTGAGAGTCTACAGAAAAATGATACCTCTTTTGGGAATTGTGTCGGACAATCTTGACTGCAAGGGTTTTGCGTGTTAGCCAGGTCGCATACTGTGCGGAAATGCAAATGACTCATCGGCACACACCGACTGGGACGGAATTGTTGGTCTCTTGACGATGTTCTTCCGCAATTCCGTTCATCCGATCCTTCCGATGAGAATAGTATGCGATACCTAATGATATTACATAAGATGGCAAACAAAAATGCGGTCCGTCCGTTCCGCCCAGTGCGAATAGTATGCGCCTGCCTTTAAGGGCAGGCGATGTAGATAGATGTTACCATGGAAACATATGAAATAAAAACACAACAAAGCTTAAAACAATAAATGATTGCGCGGATACATATTCGATAATATTATTCAAAATCTTGAATTCGAACAACGATGCCACATTTAAAAATTTTGTTGAATACAGGGAATAGGTAAACTCTGAATGCCTGTAATTCCGTTCCGGGTAATAAAAATTATAAAAAGCAAACACTATCGTAATAGTTATGTCAAATCATGTGCTTTGCCAGTGGAGGTTGTTTAAATTTGACTGCCATTTTGATTTAAACTTTGGAAAAAGGACACCCTATATATCGGTAACGAATCCGAAGAAACCATTTTTGTTTAAATTTATAGTCTTTCTGAACATCATCCACAACACCCTGTATACCGTGTCCGCCATTTCGGGATCATCCTGTAGGTATATAATAACGTGATTTTGTTAGATTAGGACAGTTGTCAAAACATTCAAGGTCAATACAATTAATTCATTTTAGGATTATCCTGGATACATTTTAATACACGGTTTTTCACTCCACTAAAGGCACTCTGTAATTGTTCAGATATCGGATAACTGCTAAGGTATCGCTATTTACGACAGATAGTCGATCTTTCAGACAGATCTCTTTCACTAAATCGGCTTGATAATAATTAACATAATTAGTTTGAGTAAAAGCTAATTGTATTTAATTGAAATGCAATTGATATTAATGTAAATCTCATAAAAAACGCATGATTTTCTTATTTGTGTGCTTGAAGTAATCACAGTCGTAAAGATATTATGAGTTTTTTTATGCGTCATATACAAGACTATTTGTTCTGTAATATCATTAGGTATAGGTAGCGATTTTACTCATGATAATTTATTATAAAAAAATAAGTTGAATCTTATTTTTTCAAGAAATTTTGTCCAAGAAATCTCCATATGCAGAGACCACTGACCACGAAACTGAATACAAGGTAAACCAGCAATTTGCTGATTGCGACCTAGAGGAGTGAAAATACATAATACCAATGAAAAATAATTTTTTTTTGACACCTTCCACTATTTTTTCATAGTTAATTTTTGAATATTTACTGGAAACAACTTAAGGTGCAACAAAACGGCTTACAGCAAGGGCGCGCATTATGTTAGCCTTGGACCCAACCAAAGATTCTGGTTTGGATGATGTACCGGTTATCGTACTTCGAAATGGCTCGACTGAGTTGTCACCTATTGTCTATTGCCTTTGCAACATGTCTTATAATGAAAGAATATTTCGTTCTTGCTGTAAATACGCACGGGCTCACCCTATTCCCAGAAAATGCAAAAAGATCATACCAAATAACTATCGACCAGTGGCACTAACTTTCAGTAACATCTAAGCTTATGAAGAAAGCTATTAACGAACACTTTTTAAAGTACTTGGAAGGACCACCTGGACCATCAGCGACAACCTTTACGGTTTCCGAAAAGTGATCAACAGGAGACCTCATCACCTAAGCTACCGAATTCTTGAACACCGCCAGTGAGCAGTATGGGGTTGTTGCGCTATTTCTAGGACTTTCGACCATGTCTGACATGAAGCCGGATTCAAGTTTTTCTCTAACTTGTTTTTATATAAACGATTTTCCCCAAACAACATAAAATCCAATGTACAGTTTCTTCAATGGAAGTACACTTATATCTTTTTATACGCGAACGTGTGCCATCGACGCACATTTTCGCAGAGAGCAAGAAGTCTCAATACTTAACAAAGATTAACGAGGACTTAATGAGATTTTAACTTGGGGTGATACGAATTAAGTCCAGCATAATGCTGAGAAGGCCCAGCCTATCATTTTCTCCAAAAAGGTTACCTACCATCTTGGAGCCAGATATGGTTATGACGGGACACTCTCTTCTTCCATCGCTATCTCTTCGTTTGCTTGGCATGAGTCTCGGAGCGAACATGTCTTGGCATGCCCATGCTGCAGATTTATACACAAGAAAATAGTACGATTTTAGCTCTTGATGTTTGTCCCCTCCGCTAATGCGTCGGGAAATCACATCTAGAGCTAAAGTATTACTTTTTTCCCTTGTAGAGGGAGAAAATTTTTATTGGGTGTGCGCCAGATTTTTCGGGTTGCTATAAATACACAGCTAAATTAATACAACGATTTTAACAAAACGTTTTTGCCAAATATTAATTTAGAATTCTGTTAATATTTATAACCAATGTTAATTTTTTAATGCCTGCTCAGTCAAGAATAGATATCAATAATAAATCACTATTATTCTGTAATAATATTTATCTACGAGTAATTCATAAAATGCACTTTTTTAGACGTTTCTTAGTTCATAAAATGTATGATTATCTTGAAGAGTGAAATAAACTAGTTTGGGTGAAATAAAGTGCCGTAGCGGTTCATTATTTAACGCAAAATTTGACAGGATACTGCACGCTCGCCGAGTGCAAGTTCTAGCTTCAATTAACGGCTCTAGTGAAGTAGTGAGCGGAGCGGCTCGGGCTCGGTCGTTCGGACTGAACGCTGAATTACATACTAAACGCCAACCACTCCTAATGCTTGTTGACATCATGCACCTAAACTAGAGAAACGTCGCAGTATTAGCAGAGCGCCAGATCTATGTACAATTAATATTATGTGTTTTACGTCATTTTAGTTACCTAAAATGAATACCATTGTAGATGATTCAATGAATGAAATATCTTCTACCCACAAGAAATTATTTTTCAATCAAATGTGTGTCTATACAGTGTGGAAAAGCCAAATGGAATAAATTCGATAATAAATCAATGAAGATGGTTGCGAAAAAACGCTCGGACACGTCGATTAGTATTTTTAGTTGCGCATTTTTTTCAATGAAAACTTTTTATACAGGGTGTGTCGTGTAACAGTGCTCAATACCAACTTTCTTCTTTCAAATCAAACACCCTGTATATTATTACATTTTCAGATTGCCTGAAAAAATGTAATAATAATGCTGTTTATAATTCAAATTTGTAACGAGTGATTTTTGAGTTATAAACAAATGAAAATCGCAATTTTTAATTTTCAAAACAGTGTACACCGATAACGGCTCAAGATGTCGGAAAACGGCTTACATGTCCCTATCTTAACTTTTCATTTAGAGCCCTATTAGGTAGTTTAAATTTTTATACAGGGTCATGAAAATTACCAGATTTTTAATCACCCTGTATAAAAATTTCATCCACACAATAGGATACTACATGAAAAATTAGGATAGGGACATGTAAGCCGTTTTCCGACATCTTGAGCCGTTATCGGTGTACACTGTTTTGAAAATTAAAAATTGCGATTTTCATTTGTTTATAACTCAAAAATCACTCGTTACAAATTTGAATTATAAACAGCATTATTATTACATTTTTTCAGGCAATCTGAAAATGTAATAATATACAGGGTGTTTGATTTGAAAGAAGAAAGTTGGTATTGAGCACTGTTACACGACACACCCTGTATAAAAAGTTTTCATTGAAAAAAATGCGCAACTAAAAATACTAATTGACGTGTCCGAGCGTTTTTTCGCAACCATCTTCATTGATTTATTATCGAATTTATTCCATTTGGCTTTTCCACACTGTATAATTTATATATTTTATGTTTACATTTAACCATGAATGAATGAAATATCTTCCGCACTAGAAGAAATTATTATTCAATCAAATTGACTGCACAAAATTGTTAGGTAGGTACCTACCTAAAAAATCTAAAGAAGTGTATATTAAGCAATATGTCACCTTTATGAACGACGTGATGAAAAAAGCTAAGTTAATAGCTTCAAAGAAACACTTACATAAAATATGAATGCATTGAAATTTTTTTTTTTTATAATAATAACTTTTAGTTCTAATTTAAGTCACTCGTAGATAAAATTTTGTATGCAACATATGCATAAAGTGCCTTTTTTCACTTCTGGGATTGCCGCATTCGCCTGCGGCTCATGCGGTCAAACTTCCCAGTCGTGAAAAAAAGTACCACTTTATCCACTTGTTGCATAAATAACTATTTCTGTTTTATCTTAAATATTTAGTACAATAATTGCATCTTAGATCGACCGTGCGCCTTAATAATTAAGACATTATTATTATAACAACTACTACTTAGTATACTCACTACTTGTCCTTACTCGTTAGAATCATAAATTTTGTTCAAGAATGCGACGTACCTAATTGGATCAAATATGCATGTGTAAACTTGTTTACTTTATTTTATTATAAAAAACATAATTAACAGCTAATGAGAACTAATCATTTTGTCAACAAGAAGTTAATAGGAAACTAATTTAATTAAACGGTTAGTCGATAAAATTTAATTTTATTTGAGGTGAAGCAGTAAAACTTTTATGATGAAAAACTCGAACGACGATGACCAGGAATCTTATAAATACTAATCGATGTTATCTCAAAACAAGGCTTCTCACTTGGTCTAATTTTTTTATCACCAATAACTTTATATGCATAACTTTTATGGATTATTTTAATGACACATACATACATTCAGACGCAGTTTGAAAAAAAAACACATAAATAAGTTACAAGGACTGTTGTCGTTTTGTGGTGCTTGAACAGATTTACAACAGATTTTCAAGTAGGTAATCATTGCAGCGTTCCAAAGCGGGATACCATAACATAGTGATGCAAAGCGCTGAGACCGGAGCCTTGATGGGGAGGTGACCACACGTTGTACAGACTTCAGAAAACATGAAAGGATGTAATAAGTGGTAGCAAAATTGTTGAGAGACGATGTGTTGTTGGTCATGAGTGTTGAAGACATTGGTTATCGGGAGGATAAACAAACAGAATTGTCGCTACTGAGACTAATCGGCGCAAATAAACCCGCAGCAAGTTTTAAAATTTGTTCAAAAATAAACAAATCATCGCCTTGCTTATGAAGTGACCTAACTAACAAAAATCTTAAAATTGAAATATTCTGCTGAGTAACTACTTTTGTGTAACTCATATATCGTCATTGATTGTGAAGAGACAGTTCCTTGTTAGAAATCTTGCAAAAACGTCCACAAGATGTTAAAAAACTGGCCCAGATTGACGCAAATCGATTTTCTCATCATGAAAAAGGTCACCCAATTGTGAATTGTTCAAAGCGTTTCCGAAGTCTTTACAATGCCCTCATGCAAGAATGGTAAAAAAAAAGTTGTTGCCATGAGAACAGCTTAGTTTCTTTTGCGATGATCTAAAATGAATCATTTACACTGTTTAAAACCTAAAAAAAACATTTTCTTGTATAACCGAAAAGTTCATTTTTACAGATTTTTATAGCATTGTACGATTTCAAACAAGGAACAGTCTCTTCGCAGCGAATGAAGGTATCGGCAAAGGTTTGTTTCGGAGAGTTTTCAGGGAGTTTGAATCAATCATTCAAGCCTGTTAAAGGGTAATAATTGAACTTTTGCTGTATATAGAGCCAGCTCAAAATTTCAATTCGAAATTGTGCGAAATCGATTTTGGTATATGGGTGCATTCCAAGTCACGTCACTCCGTAATGCAGAAAAACATAAGCCTGAGTGTTGGAGAACTTCGAGATTGCCCTTGCCGCTTGCTTCATGTAAAATGTTGAGAGCATTGTGACTGGTTTGTCGGCGAGGGAACTCCAAAAAAGTGTTAATCTAATTTTGTGCAGAAGTATAAACACCAAAGCTAAAATTCAGAGACGGGTGACATAAAATTTGAACTAAGATTCAGTGAGTCAGTCCACTTGCTTTAAAACATCACAAATCAAAAAAATCTGAAAATAATTAATTATCAAGAACAAATTGGGGTCTATATCATCTCCAAGTCATTTTCCAAGTGAAATTTTCAATATAATTATTCCTACAAAGCTGATTTTTTTCCCATTTTTTGTTTTGATATCGTAAGTGAGAAAAGAAAAAAAGTCTACCTCGATACTGTTATTGGGGACATTAATAAAAAAATTAAGTAAACCTGTAAGGTGTAAATGATTTACACTACCTACAAGGTTGAAACTTTTAGAGGTTTTCAGAGTGATCAATACAAAAAATAAACGATACTGACAGAGTTTACCATGTCGGAAGCGTTGCCATAAAGGGTTTACCACCCACACTAATGTTAAAAAAAATAACTTGATCGATTTATTTCTTCTATGCTGCCAGATTATCCGCAAATCCCAAGAACCCCGCTTACAAACTACTAATCAATCCCACCCATCGAAACCTCCATGCGCCCTCACAAACAATCCCCCATATCATATCCACCTTGCAAGGAAATACCTCCCTGACCGAGACAACTGTAGTCTCAATCCCTAAAACCCCACCCTGGACAAGAACTCTACCAAGGATCGACACATCGCTCAACCAACTCAAGAAATCAGAAACTGCCAAGTCAACATATAAACAACACTTTCTCAACCTGATAAACACCAGTCAGTTCGATACAGTCTACTATACAGACGCTTCAAAAACCCCAGATTCAATTGGCTTCTCCGTCACCACCTCGCAAGAGACCCTGAAGAAGTTCAAACTATCAGCAGAAAGCAGCGTACTTACAGGCGAACTTTATGCAATTCTAAAAGCCCTAACAATCCCTACTCAAGATAACCAACGATTAGCAATATGTACAGACTCACTAAGCGCAGTACAGTCAATAAATCGTATATACAATAACCACCCAATAGTTCAAAGAATACACGAGAAAATCCACTTACTTTCTATCAAACGAATCTCCGTTGTCATAATCTGGATTCCATCGCATACAGGAATACCGGGCAACGAACTAGCAGACCAAACCGCCAAAGAGGCAACATCAATAGACCTACCAGTTAGCAACATTCAGCTCCACAAAGACCTCCAAGCGAAATTCAGGAAGGAGACTACATCCAAATGGCAAACCGAATGGGATAGGTCCAACGCCAAGCTAAAGGCAATTCAACCAACAATTTACCCTCCGAAACTAGGACAGATGACTAGAAGAGATAAGATTATTATACGAAGATTAAGAATCGGTCATACCCGTCTAACACACGGTCATCTAATGGCATCCAGTACCACCCCCACCTGTCAACATTGTAACCAAGCCGCTCTCACTGTAGAACACATTCTCCTAGAATGCACAAAATACCAAGACGCGCGCCAAAAATTTGGCTTGGGAAGAAGCCCAAAGGAGATCCTCGGGTCTCCAGATCAGTATGAAGCATTGATAAGTTTTCTGCAAGAATCACACCTGTACCAACAAATCTAGATACAGACTAGCAACAAAATATACTGCACAATTTCTAGTATAATTTATTACAATATTTATGTTCAACCCGTTGTACCTGTGTCCATGACCAAAGTAGTCGAGACACGTTAATATAAATAAATAAATAAATATTTCTACAAGACTATTTTTTTTTAAATTGCTTATTTTATTAGAACAAAAAAAAATAAAAAATCGCTGCAGGTTGTATACTTCGAGAAATTCCAAAGTGATGTGGTTCTATACATAAAAGAAGTCTGAAATAGGGTGGTACGAGGTGTAACGAGCTGAGCCTGATACGGACGAGCGTCTGCGGCTCGACGTGTATTTCTGCCCGGTCTTGTTCTAGGTGGGATCAAGCGGGCCACGTCTTTTGATCACTTTCCATAAAAATATCTGTAAAACAGACTCCAGGTCAGCTACTCTTCTTCGATATTCGAGAGTGCCTAAATTTTTTGTCAAATTTGGGTCCCCGATCAAGTGGATCGCTCTTTTCTGGATAGAGTCGAGTAATCTCAGCATGTTTAGGAGCTGAACTCCAAACATGGGAGCAGTACTCCAAGGTGGTCGGATTTGAGCCTTGTATAAGAGAAGAAGCTGTTGTGGTATATAAAATATCTTCGTGCGGAAGAGTGTTCCAAGTTTTTGAGAAGCACTCTTCGCCAGACCTGGAACATGATCATGTCAAGGCATGCTCGCTCCGAGGCTCACTCCAAGTAAACGAAGAGATGCCGATGGAGTAAGAGAGTGTCCCGCCATCACCACATCTGGCTCCAAGACGTTGGCCTTCTGCTTGGGTTTCTCCACCATTAAATTGAACTTGCTTTCTATCGCCCCAAGCTAGAATGTCTTGTAGGTCATAGTTAAGTATGACAACTTCTTGCTCCCTGCGAGTCTGTGCGTCGATGGCAGATGTTCGCGCATCTAAGGTATAAGAAGGTATGAGTGTACTGTCATCGGCAAAACTGTATATTGGATTATTAGAAAGAGTTCTCAGAAAGAACTCCATTGATTGCCACCTGTAATGAGCGATCTAGGAGATAGCTCGCAAAGTCACAAGCAGAATTTCTCGGGAATGCCATAAGCCTGCAGTGTTGCCAACAGTCCATCATGTCAGACACGGTCGAAAGCTCTAGAAATATCAAGCGCAGCCCCTCGAGACTCCCCATGGTACTCGATTGCGCCGTTTCACAGCTCGGTGACATAGGTGAGGAGGTCACCAGTTGACCTCTGTTTGCGGAATCCGTATTGACGGTCGCTGATTATATTAGCCCCTTCCAAGTACTTTAAAAGATGTTGGTTAATAGCTTTTCCATAATCTTGGATATTACTGAATGTAGTGCCACTAGTCGATAGTTATTTGGTATAGTCTTTTTTCCTTTCTTGGGAATAGGTTGGATCCGTGCACATTTTCAGCAGGAAGGAAATATTCACTTTTTATACGACAGATTGAAAAGTCGACAGAAAACGGATGACAGCTCAGTGGCGCATTTTTTTAAGTACGATAATAGGTACATCATCAGGCCCAGAAGCTTTGTATGGGTCTAATAAGGATAACATAATGCGCTTTATGACATGCTGTCGGAAAACAATGTCTGACATTTTTGGGCTCCACGGAAGTGATCATTGGCGGAGTTCTTCCCTGAAAGTCGACGGAAGAGTATGGTGAAAGCACTCCCGCCAACAAATTCGCGTTCTCAGTAGCCGTAGATGCGATAGTCCCGTCTGTCTGTGTAAGTGGTGAAATCGTGGATCTGGTGAAGTTCTGGCTGACTGCCTTAGTTACCGACCAAAAAGATTTCGAAACGCTAGGGCAGGAGAAAAGTTTGTTCCTAATTCTTCGGTTGTGAGTTTCCTTGGTTTGATCTATTATTTCTTTGCATCTGTTTCGAGCAAGGATGAAATTGTGGTGGTTTAATATTATATGCTGTTGAGGCTTTCTCGCCATTGGCGAAAATGCAAGTTTGCTTCGGTTGTGCTGCTATGTGTGTTGTCGAGAGAAAAAAATTATGATTTTTTTTATTTTTAATTACAAAAATAAGATTTGCTTTTGCTTTACAAGTGCTGCCGTCTGCCTAGGTACCTACCAGACAATCGAGTATTTTATTTCGAATTCTTGAGCGGTTCCGTTTGTTAACCTGTCAATGCGGAGACCTCAATATGAGCAATTTTAAAAAATTAGGTAAAAGATACCACCCTTTTTTGATGAAAAATGTGTGAAACCTCAGATATCATTCACCTGATAAAGAAAAAAAGTTCATTATTTACATCAGGGTATTCTATATAGTTTCACTATGGCACCTATACATATATGGGTGGAGGACGTACCTTATAGTAACACCAGGAAGGTATTCATTTGCTTTCCAAATGCATGGTTAGCAAAAAAATGAAACTAAAAATCGGTTTTGGGTGTGCGGTCCTGGCTAGAATCGCGGATAAAATACGCCGGGTCACGGAAGTAACAACTTGACGACAAGGCCTACCGCCTTGAAGCGTACAGAGCAGGATTGGCAGCTTTCTCATATCGTATCCAGACTATATAGGGACTAATGTCACGCTTTTTGAAATATAAATGCAAAATAAATGCAAAATTCAAAATTATAATCGTGCTACTGTTAATTTCTAAGATATTCCTTGCTCTGAAAGTAAAGAATAAAATAGCAATTCGACCGTAATGTCAAAGAGGCCTTAGTTGTGAGTGACCTTGATATTAATTTTGCAATAGCTGTTTTTAGCTTCTTAGCCACCCAGCACCTCACTTCGCTCCTCTGTCCCGAAAAAATTGATGGAACTTAGGATACGTGAATGTAAATATTTACCGAAAAAAAATAATTGACCTGTTCGAATTTTTGTCGAAAATGGTAATAGATATCTAATTAGGAATTTTATTCCGGACTTTTGCACTTCATAACTTTATTTATAAATAACTGGCACTACTGGCAGTGACTCCCGTGAATGTACACGCTTTTAAAGTGTTTAAAAACCCCAAAATCATAAGCAACTATATTTATTACTAATAAATAGATTGACACTGACCTTTCCCAAACATACAACGTTAGTTAAAAGGAACTCGTTAAGAACTCTTAATTACGATGATAGGTAAAGCAAACACAATATTTGCTTCCTTATCTTTTAATTATCTTGTCGCGCTATTCTTCATGTATTATTACCACAAGTCATGTATACAAATTTTATGACTTCTTGGATTGAATAAATAATGTGATTAATTATTATTGACGTAATTAGTTACATTTTATGGTAATACTCCAATCAAATAAAGTGAGTAAAGACAACACTATCACACAGAGGCGGATCTGGAATTTTGTCCTGGGAAGAGGGGGATTTTAAAATTTAGACTAGACTCGTATAATTAGAACAATGAGAAATAAATCACAAAAAAAAAGATTTTATAAAAGCCGAAGAAGGTTGGGGGGAGGGTATGCCCATGCAGTGGCTCCGAAGGAGAAAATTTTTTGGCTTCAAGGTGGTGATATGTCGCTGCACTTACAAAATAAATATACTCGCATCATGAAATTCTACAAGCAAAAAGCTAATGCCCAGATTCAAAATCTTGTTCTACAAAATGTACATTAAAAATTGAAATATCTATGGACTTGCGTCTTTGAATATGTATTCACTTCGATATTTCGTTGTCTGTGCATGAAAAATTTTTTTTCAAGAAACCTAGAAAATTTAAACTGAAATAGTTGCTGGTGAGTAAGACATTTACAAGAAACTATAAAAATATCTTTTCAATGAAAATTTGGATGTTGAATATTTCATTACTAATAGTTTGTGCTTTTCCCAACGTCACGGACCTCATTATAATGAGGTCCGTCTTTTATAAAAGGGGGGGGGGGGTTGAGTTTTAACACGAACCTCCCCCCCGTAGATTCTTTACTGCTGTTAGATTACTATACCTGTACCCGTAATTTGATTTTAAATCAAATTTATTATTAATTTTCACACACTGATGAGCATTGATCTAAGATTAATTTATTTTTTAAATTCTGACTGATAATTGCCTGATTATGCCTTAGACTAAGCACCTGATGCATAGAACAGTTCTGCAAATGAACTAACAATGGAATTAAGTTATAAATAAATTGAAATCATCAAGAAGCAATAATTATTATTAATACTATACTACATGTAATTAACAGTGGTTGACCTCGATTATCTCTCAGTTCACACAAGCAAGTGCGAGAATTGAAATAGTAGTGCCAGAAATCAGAAATATACCTTGACTTTGGGTAAGCCATCTTCAAGCTACCTGTCATTAATCATAAAGAGCGCTTACATTTCCGCGAGAGCTAGGCGACTTTGATCGCTTCAGATACCTACCCGAAATTACATTTTGTAGACACATGCGTAAAAAATACACAATTAAGAACGACATCACTTAACGAAAATCACCCAAACTCATCAAATGACCACCAATTATAACCCCCCCCCCCCCCCCCGATCACGAAAAAGTAGTTTTCCAAAATTCACCTGCCCACGTTATACAGGATGTCCCTGAAATTACTTTACAGCACTTTGCCAATTGTTTCTCGGGTGAAACTAAGTCGATTTAAATCAACTTATCTTAGTCCAAAGTTGCTTGGTTTGGCCACTAGGAGATGCCAAAGTGTCAATTCTGAAATTGTTATTTGATAATACAAGCTAGACCGCTGAAGCGATTTTCATGAAATTTGGTATGATTAGATTAGATTTATCGTGAGTGGGCCATTGTGGCACCTCCACTGCGACCGAAGGTCTAATGTGGCTCGCATCTAATCGTGCTACATTAACCCCATCAGGTCAGCCTCTTTAAGAAAGCTGACCATCTTGACTGTTGTTAATGTATCCATGTCCCCCGGTGTGAGAAAGTCTCTCCGAAAGTTTGTAATCTGGTCTTTCACAAAGCGGAACACTCACATAGGATGTATTTTGTTGTTCCAGATAAATTTTGTATGACGTTATATGGGAAAACAAGTGTAATACTAAAATTACCTACTCATTACGTTAATTAATTGGCGTAGATCATGAGCTTTTTAGGTTTCACACCCTTTAAATGTCTACGTCCATGGAATAAAATTTTTTCTCTTCGACCATTTAGTAATACGTTCTATATACTGCCAATTTCAGTTAACTAATGACGTACATTCCCCATGAGATGATGGATTGTTCATTCCGTCACCGCTTGCGATGAGGGAATGTTCTAAGCCAATCACTGCTCGGCATTTTGACAACTTAATTTCGGAATTCAACTCTGTGACGTCAACCGGTTAAGATAACGCCACGGTTACCTATCGCTCGACTAACTATTTAAACGCTCTTGGCTTACAATATTGTGACCTCGGAGTTGCTCTCCATTCCAGAATATCCTTTATTGATAATTGAAATGACTGGGAATTTAGTAAAAAAAGACAACGCAAATATCAAGAAAATAAGTTTATTGAAAAGTTTTATTTATTTTTGGAACTAATTTTAATAAATTTGCTCAAAAGGTCGAAGAGAAAATAGCGTCTTCATCTCGCGAAGAATAGCTATATTATCCACTCAATTTTCGTTCTCGTGGTTAATTAGCTATCATTCTTCGCTCGTTGAAGAATATACTATTAAGTACCGAGCGTAGCTTAATTAACTCATTTTCTGCAAAAAAGTAAAAGTCGTCTAACCTTATTATCGCTTAGAATATAATAACATTTGAATGTTGATTTCTATAGGAAATTTGTTTTTTTTTATGGCATTTTCTTGATTTACATAAAATAATGCATAAATTAATGCATATTTCAACATTTGAACATTCAACATCGCATTTGGGCATTTAAAATCGCATGTGAATGTTGAAATGTAAATAAATTTTATTATTTTAAGTGAATCAAGAACTAAAAAAAAATATTACGAAATAAAAATCAACGTTCAGATGGGATTATCTTATAAACGATAAGGTTAAGCGACTTTTATAAAGAGGACCTTTTTGATTAATCCACGCTCGATGTTTAGTTTTTAATTCCATTGGCGTAGCAGAGATCCGAAGGGTGTGAAACCTAAAAAAACCCATGATTTACGCTAATGAATTAGAGTCATAAGTACTTTAGTATTGCACTTTTTGTCCTATAAAACCATAACGTCATACCAAATTTCATAAAAATTGCTTCAGCGGTTTAGCTTTTATAGTCACATAACAATTGACTCTTTGGCATCTCTTAGTGGCCAAACCAAGCAACTTGGACTTAGATAAGTTCACTTAAATCGACTTAGTTTCACACGAGAAATATTTGGTAGTGAGCTGTAAAGTCATTTCAGGGAATATATTTATGTATATTAGAGCAAGTTTAAGATCCAGCTTAGGTCATTATTTACTATCTGGGTAATATCCTACAGTTTCACTATGGCACCTATACATACAGGGTGTTATGTAATTGAATGTCAATACTTAAGGGGGTGATTTTTGGGTCCATTTTAAGAAGAAAACTTCATAAGAACATAATATGTCCTAAGAGTCTCAACTTTTGAGATACAGAATGGTAAAGTTTCATTAAAATAAATCATTTTTTCGTAATATCTGTAAAACCGCTCTGAATATTTTAATGAAATTTCGTATATAGGTATTACGCATCAAGGGGCATTTTTTCATGTACCACGTTTCATTTTATTTCCATTAGTGACGATGGTGCACGATCGTGCAGAACTTTACCGGCATATTTTAGCAGACATTGATGGTACACCACTGATTTCTGTTCAAATAGAAATCATTTTTGGAATCCTCATTCATTTCCAAGCAAATTTGATCACTTATTTTTTTCAGTCCGATGCATGGTTTTCGCCTAAAAAAATAAAATCTGTTTCTCTACATGGTCACAAGATTGTCGTTAAATGACAATAAAAAAATATAAAAATATGCAGGTAAAATTCTGCAAGATGCCACTAGTGGAGATAAAACGAAATGTGGTACATGAAAAAATGCCTCTTGATGCGTAATACCTGTCTATTAAATTTCATTAAAATATCCAGAGCGGTATTACAGATATTATGAAAAAATGATTGATTTTTAAAAACTTTACCACCCTGTATCTCAAAAGTTAAGACTTTTAGGACTTATGTTCTTATGAAGTTTTCTTCTTAAAATGGCCCCAAAATCACCCCCTTAAATATTGACATTCAATTACAAAACACTCTGTATAGGGGTGGAGGATGTACCTATAGTAACACCCGGAAGGTATTCATTTGCTTTGCAAATGCATGGTTAGGAAAAAAACGGAACTAAAAGTCGGTCTAGGGAGTCCGGTCCTGGTTAACCCCGGATATATACACATATAAACATGCAAGGCTTGGCGTCATAGCCGGCGGATTCATCAGTACAGCACGCTTCAGTAGCTGCTTTAAAGGCCTCCTCAAACCGGCGCGGTATGCGGTAGCGGTAGCGGTACAGCGGTACATGTTTCTACAGCGGCAAATATAAGTGTTCAAACCAATGGCGATATACTTTTCACGTGCTGCGGTATTGCAGCGATACAAGTTTGTATCGCTGCAGGCACAGTTGACCGCGCGCTCGTACCGCACTTGAACGGCGTAAAAATAAAATGTCTGCAACAAGTGGAATTGAACTGTTGATTTAAATGGTAAAACCGCATGTAGTGTTATATGACATGAAGCATCCTGATTACAATAATTACAATAAATAATAAAATTTAAAATTTCATCGAAGCAAACTTGTCATGTTGAAGTATACAGGGTGTTTTGTAATTGAATATCAATATTTAAGGGGGTGATTTTTGGGTCAATCTTAAGAAGAAAACTTCATAAGAACGTTTGTCCTAAGTCTTATTAAATAGTCTTAAAAGTCTTAAATTTTTTCATGTACCACATTTCGTTTTATCTCCACTAGTCACATCTTGCAGAATTTTACCTGCATGTTTTTATATTTTTTTATTGTCATTTTAACGATAATCTTGTGACCATGTAGAGAAATAGATTTATTTTTTTAAGCGAAAACCGTGCATCGGACTAAAAAAAAAAGTAATCAAAGTTGCTTGGAAATGAATGGGGATTCCAAAAATTATTTCTATTTGAACAGAAATCAGTGGCGTACCATCAATGTCTGCTAAAATATGCTGGTAAAATTCTACACGATCGTGCAAACTGCAAATCGTCACTAATGGAAATAAAATGAAACGTAGTACATGAAAAAATGCCCCTTGATGCGTAATATCTGTATTCGAAATTTCAATAAAATATCCAGAGCGGGATTACAGATATTACGAAAAAATGATTTATTTTAATAAAACTTTACCACCCGGTATCTCAAAAGTTAAGACTCTTAGGACATGTTATTATGAAGTTTTCTCCTTCAAATGGGCCCAACAATCACCCCCTTAAATATTGACATTCAATTACATAACACCCTGTATATAAAACCTTTTTTCATCTAGCAGGAGCTGTGGAATTAGCGTGTAAAACTCTCCTTTTGTTTTTCTCTTCATGTTAATGTTATGAATCCATTTCCTAGTTTTTCTTCTGCTAAAAGTCGGTAAACCAAATAATATAGAATTGAAGTTTTAATTTGTTTTTTTCATGTCATCTTCCATTGCTGCTAGCACTAGTAAAAAAATTCTTCCTCGTCCGAAGAAGAGTAGGTACAAATCTTCCATTTTGATTTTTGATTAATTTTCCACTACACATTAAAACACACGTGCTTATTAAATGTCACATCTTTTAGTTGTATCTTTTTAGTTTACCGCGTCGCGATACTCGCGTCGGTTTGAACAAAATGGCGGTATACCGTTACCGCAGTGTATCGCCACCGCTACCGCTACCGCATACCGCGCCGGTTTGAGGAGGCCTTAAGTCCCCAAGCGCACTCGTAGCGTATCCGGACTATAATAGTAATCGATGTCACGCTTTTTGGAATGAAAATGCAAAATAAATGCAAATGCAAAATAATAATTGTACTAGTGTTAATTTCAAAGATATTCTCCTTGCCCTGAAAGTGACGAAAAAAATAGCAATGTGACCGTAGTGTCAAAGAGGCCTTAGTTGTGACCTTAATATTAGTTTGCAATGACTGTTTTTAGCTTCTTACCCACCCAGCACCCCTTGTTCGCTCCTCGGTCCCGAAAAAATTGATGGAACTTACGATACGTGGATGTAAATATTTACCCCAGTTTACTTTAAGCTATCAGTAAAAAAAATATGATATGAATAATAGCGGGATGCTGATTATTTTCAAGGGCTCTAACGTTATGCTGTTCACTGCTCAAAATATACAGAAGCATTCTTGACTTCTGCAAAAAAATATATTTAACCTATGCGTGCTGCATGCAAAAATTATTTAGAACTTCAAGAAATACGACCGATTGCAAGAAATACAGGACTGATTGCAAGAAATACGACTGATTACTTGATTTATTATAATGCATTGATACCGAGATACTTTGAGCTCAGCCTCGCCACAGCGAAACATGTTAATAACAGTTACCAATGTCAATGTCACTTCCGCTATGATCGAATAAAAATTAAAATTAAAATAATTAATTTTACATTAATTTTACGACCGCTTCAGGGCTATATTTGAATATTCTAATCCTTAAAGTAATTTTGTGAAGCTTCTGATGTTATTATTCTGAAAAATTATGCTGATATATTCTGATTCTTGGACTTGTACATCAATACTTTAAATTACAATAAAACATCAATCTGGGGTATTATAGGTACTGTAAATAAGAGAACCACTGAAACGTCTTGAAAAGAACCCATTCACAATGAAGATCCTTCAGAGCAACAAATTAATTATAAAAGCCTTTACAACATTTAAATATTGATTTAGATAATATGCATTTTTATTTACTTAAATTTGAATACCTAATACAAAAAAAAAAAACTCAAAAATCACCTTTAGAAGAGTATTATGGGTATTTAGAAGTGCAGACCTCCTATATCAATTTTTTTCCCGATCGACTAAGAGGCGATTAGTACACGGGATATCGATTTTTCGTGGATTGCTCAGTCAGTTTTGATCCTACCGAAAAAATTGTTCTTCCCAAAAAGGAAGAGCTTGGCAGAACAGGTAAGCTCGTCCCAAGCGGAAGCCGGTCGTGCAGCTTGTTCGCTAAACACATATACCTAGTGAATTTTCGTTGAAATTTTTTTTTTAAATGGTTTGGTCTTGGCCGGTAGTAAGTGCATGTAGGGGGTTCAGGTAATGTATTTTAGAAGGGAATAATGATGTTTTTTAAGAGCCCGTTGGGAGGGGATGGTGGAACAATTTGGAGGGGAGGGAGAGCGAAAGTTAAAAATTTCTTAAGACCCAGATATCTCGACTCCGAAGAGGCGTAGCTCAAAATAATCAAACGGCGTTTTATTCGTTTTTTTTGTCCGAAATACAATGAACCCTTTCCGAAGCAACGTTCGCGAAAAATCCGCCGCCGACACGCGAAAAAAAATCGCATTTTCTTCAAAATGTTTTTTTGGCAGGAAAGGAAGAGGTGGGGGAGACAATTATGACATTAAAAAGCGACGCAGCCAGGCACGTGAAAAGTACGTGACCATTTAAAGATGAAAATTATCTCCTCCGCCCCTTCCCTTCATGCCAAAAAACATTTTGAAAAAATGCAGATTTTTGTGTAAAGTATACCGGGCGTAATATAAGTACTGCAAAAGATTTCAGGAGGTGATTCCTGAGATCATTTTAAGAAAAAAATTCTCATGAACATGGGTCCGAAAATGCTTACCCGCTGAGTTATACCCCCTCAAAGTTGGGACCCTGAGGAAGGTTTTTCTTTATTATCTCCGAAACCGTTCAACATAAGATGACGAAAGTTTTTATGCCTAATAAGATAGACTGTAGATCACTTTGAAAATTTCACCAAGGGTGGGTTAAATCGGGGGGGGGGGGGGGGTAGGTAGGGGGTAAAAATTACCTGAACTCTTTTGTATCAATAGTTTTTTCAATTTTGATGTGAAATTATGGAATATTGAAGCTTTCTACGTAAAAAAGTCACTATTGTTCAACTTCGATAAGAATGCACCGTTTTCGAGAAAAATCCATTTCAAAATTGTTTATTGTGATTATCTTGAACCGACAATGAATTTGCTTTCAATGATATGGGGGCAGAAATTGGCGTTCTGCTATACCTACATATCAGAGCAATGCAATGAAATTTTGAAATGGATTTTTCTCGAAAACGGTGTATCTTATCGGAACAAGAGTGACTTTTTTACGCAGAAAGCTTCAATAATATTCCATAATTTCAAATCAAAATTGAAAAAAACTATTGATATAAAAAGTTGGGGTAATTTTTACCCCATACCCCCCAGATTTAACCCACCCTTGGTGAAAATTTCAAAGTTATCTATCTACAGTCTATCTTACTAGGCATAAAAACTTTAGTCATCTTATGTTGAACGGTTTCGGAGATAATAAAGAAAAACCTTCCTCAGGGTCCCAACTTTGAGGGGGTATAACGCAGCGGGTAAGCATTTTCGGACCCATGTTCATATTAACTTTTTTCTTAAAATCATCTCACGAATCACCCCCTGAAATCTTTCGCACCTACTTATGTTACACCTGGTATAGTTTTTCATAAATTCCATCACTTGGTGGAATCTCTGCATACTGATGGGTGATTAATAAAACATTCATGTTTTACAATTATACTTTAATAAAATTCTATTATTCATAACTATTACATAATATTATATTGTTGCATATAAAGTAATTCGAATTTTAAAACAATGATGTTTTATTTATCATTTATACAGGGTGATCAGTAACTCGCGCACTCCGAATACAGGGCGATATAGAGCCCATTAAAATTAAGGATATTCTGCAAAAAAATTAGAATCCAATGGTTGGTTTTAAAGTTACAGAGTTTCCCTCATCCGAGTTTAAAGCTAATTTTTTCAATAACCGTGATAAAAATTAATGAAAAATTCAGGTTACTGTAATGTCTGGAACGGATACCATATAATTCATCAATTTTTTTTTCCACAAAAACTCTTTACAGAGGAATTGAGAATGTTGGAAATTGATACCATACCTAAATCTGAACGAAATTTGAAGTCTGGCAACCGCCTATCTTTGGAAGAAAAGAACTTACAACACTGCAGTAAGAAAATTCACCACTCTTAAAAAGTGAAGTTTACCGCAGCATATGCTCTGAGTGCGCGAGTTACTGATCACACTGTATAAAGAGATGTTTTTTTTTTTTTGATGCGAATGTAAAATATTTGTTAAATTTGACCATGACAGTGTTAATATTTTTTATTAATTATAATTTTGACATTTCGATGATTTCTAATTAGGTGCAAAAATTTACACAAGTAGTTGGCATGATATTGAAACAAAAAACTGTTATACATTTTAATGTATTCAGCATCCTTACAAAGTTATTTACGAACATAACTTTTTATATTACCTATAAATACTATTAATAATAATTTTTATATGTTGTTTTAATTATGTACTACTATACCTACTGACCTGAATCTAAATGAGAACGCATTTTTGTTGTCATGGAAATTTCAGCTGATTTTGTTTAGTAGCGTAAATAAATAAAAATAATTATTTGACTTTTTTTCATGAGCTATCTAGTTACCTTTGACATCTATTCTTCGTGGCGCCTAGGATTTATTGTTCAAATTACACAATAAAATTTTGTCGTTCACATTTTGGATGGCCGCAACTGTATAAAAATGTGAAACAATAATAAAAATTTGAATGAAAAAACAATTAATGTTTAGGCAATTTTTGGTTTAAAAAAATGTCATGTTTAACACTTGTGTAAAGTTTTTACACATAATTATAAATCCCTGTAAACCCCACTGTATAAAAGTTTTGATAAAAAAATATACAAAATGACAAAAAAAAGTTCTGACCTGTTTTCTTCCGCTTCGTAAAATGATTTCTTCAATGTATGGACACTATAACTCTCGCTACTGTGAAACTCTAGAAGGGGTAAAGGGGTAAGTATAACTGGTCCGTGTCCCGTATAAGAAAAAGGGGCACTTTGAACAAAAATTTAGTTGAGGTTAATTCAAATTGTTCAAGTGATAGCAACTTACGGCCACTAAACGATAGTTTTCACTAAAAATTGAGGTTCCCTCATTCACTCTAATTATATACCTGGTAAATCTATAAATTTGTAATTAAAAAAGCATTTGGTAAATAAGCTGAATGTGCGTACGTGCTGGCTGCCGACAGTGCCCGTCAATACATAAACGACGTCATCATTTATTGAGATAAGTTTGATTTCATACGTGCATGTTTAACAATTACCAGTAATTGCATTAATAGGTAATTGTAATTATTTTCTAATGAAATTTAAAATTTTATCTCCAAAAAAAGCAATGAATATTAGTACATAATTAGTACATTACACATACCTATATAGTCAGATATAATTTAGATTATCTGTTCGTTTTTAGATCATCTAGCTTGCATAGTAATAATATACAAAGCAGATCTTTTTTGTAGACAAAATAAAATCAATAAATATAATTGAAAATGGACAAATACAATATCATTCAAGTGAGGGCGAATATTAAATTTAATTTAAAAAAAATATATACACGGTGTTTCGCATAAGAACCTACACAGATCAGGTCCGTGTAGGGCACCCAAAACATGATTATTTAACGCAATTTATCTCTATTCTAAGTTGCGCCCCTGAAAAGTTACCAGCCCTGAAATGGGGGTTTCAAATTTAGAAAAAATCAATACCTCAGTAGGTATACTTGAACTTAGAAAAAACAAATTCATTGCTTCAATGAGCATTCATTTGACAGTTTATAAGTAGATTTAAATTGCAGCATTTTTAAGGATTGATCAGGGATGGTTGACCAATAAAATTATACATCATTTTTGAGCCTGTTTGCCAATTTAAAAAATGAGTGAGTACTTCATTTTATGGAGAATGTAATTCTCAAACTTTTATTTCTCTAATTATTTTTCAAAAAACTTTGTCGTTTTCAACAAAAGCTTGAAAAACTAAAAAAAGTATTGCAATTCTGTTATTTATAAAATCACCGAAAATTCAAAAGTTGGTTCTTATCACGGTGTAAGATATATAGGTGAGTGAACGAAGCACGTATTTCAACTGTAAAGCGCGCGACGAAAACCTGAACCTCAGTGTATGAGAGAGTCTTGCCAGCTGGGCTCTGACCTCTTGCTCTTACACATGCAAATTGCCATTATCAGGGTGTCATGCTACTCAATTTTATTTTTTTCTGAAGAAGCGATAAGCAAAAATGGGTAGAAACTGTGATTTGCCTAATAATTGTAGAAGTTGATGCGATGAAACTATAACGGGTATTTCATCGAGTGACATTTTAACATTTAAATATTAATAAAATTAGAACATAAGAGCACGCGTTTATCAGCGAATATGCGTGAATCATTTATGCTAGCGCTTGTGCGCTTGTCCGAGAGAAGAGTACGGCAGAACTAACCATTGCGAGCGAGAGCAACAAAACAAATGGGTAAAACAGATGTAACGTGACGAGTGGTGACGATATCGGGTCGCACTGAGGAGTCTTGTTCCAACACCTTAGTTATCTTACACCGTGGTTCTTATATTAAATGTCAAAGTTGACGATCAGGAAGAAAGCTGAAAATTACAAAGATTTTCGAAAGATAACAAAAGAAAAAAAAGTTTGAGAATAAAAACTCAACTTTTGAATTGTCGATCCTTTTAGATCACATAATAGCACTCATAAAATAAAGTAACAATTTCTTAAATCGGCCAATGGGTAAATCGGGTTAAAAAGTTAAGTAGGTAACATCTTAAGTGTGCGTCATCCCTTATCAACTCTTTAAAATGCTCTATTTATTGCCAATGAATGCTCTTGATACCTTGGCTCTTGGCAAAGTGTACCAAATTGAATTTTTCTAAGTTCAAGTATAATAACTGTAATATTGATTTTAAAAGGTCTAACTTCTCATGGGTGCAAAATAGTATAAAGATAAGTTATTTTAAATAACCATATTTTGGGTTTCACTAATGAAATGGATCGCACCTAGGTAGGATGATAAGGAAATTAAATACAGCTACGCGCCGCTACATCAATAGAAACGATTCCTGCCAGCTCATTAAATATTCATAAAACAGAATCGCTCCAGCTAGCCACAATTCAGTCCTTCGAGAAAGCGACCACCGCAAGGGTAAATAAACCATTGCCAGATGTTAGGGCAGACACTGTCGGTCCGCGTGATGAAAGAAAAGAAGAGCTGACCTACATACAAGAACGGGCGGAAAGATACCGCCGGATGGAAGATTTTGGTGAAATCAGAACAAAACAATGGCTTCAAGCAGATACAATGGTAACTCGTTAGTTATACTAAATACGATAATTAAAATTACACCAATCGATAGGGCGAATTAATAAAGGAAGGCAGCCGGAAATACAGCGTGATACCTAAACGGCAAGTAAGGGAAAACACGAAGTGAAAGTTAAGTCGGTGTAATTATAATAACTAGACACAATGAGAAGTACCTAAACGCGTCGACCGATTTGAAGGAAAATTTAGATAGTGCAGGTTTAGGACAATTCAGTGATGTAGCCGCGAGGTCAAATCGCTAAGTCCAGTAATTAGGAAAATACGATTCAAGAATAAATCACGGCAAGAGGCAATGTCAATAAGGTGCAATGTTGCGTCGTGTTTAGAAATCGGGCGACTGCTTCTATAAAAGCAGACGCCATGCCGCCGCTAAAAACAGATAGAGATCAGCTTTCGAGCAGATCATATCTGACTTCCTAACCCTTCGGACGTAAACCCGGGAGACGGCTCTCTTTTTGCGAACTCTCGGTTGCCCAATCCTCATCTAATCACCTTCGGACGTAAACCCGGGAGACGGCTCTCTTTTTGCGAACTCTCGGTTGCCCAATCCTCATCTAATCACCTTCGGACGTAAACCCGGGAGACGGCTCTCTTTTTGCGAACTCTCGGTCGCCCAATCCTCATCCAAACTTTATAATTCAGCTAGCGACGATGCTATAAGCGTGCTCCGATTAGAAATTCCGTTATCCGCCTTAGAAAAACTCCCATGGAAATCCAATAATTTGCATCTCTTCTCGAAACAACTCAATATTCGCAGTTGGCAAATTCTCCTCGAACCAATTCACTAGCAGGTGGCAAGGTGCCTATTCTGAAGGAACTTCCTTCACAAATTAGGGGAAATCCATTGAGAAAATAGTTAGGGAAGATTCCTCTTCAAAACCAAATCCACATAAATAAATAGTTAAACGGATTCGCCCAATCCATGAGCGCAGGTCCCATTTGAAATCAGACCCAATAATCAACTAGGTATTAGGCGGCACCACAGTAGGTACCTACGAGATCACGTCAATAAATAGAAATAAACCAAGTAAGGCAGGAAACAGGAATAAATAATTAAATATTCACGTATAGGAAATCGAGATAGAGCTAGGAGCGAAAATAGACCCAGATCAGAAATTAATGATCTGTAAACAAAACGGCCCATGATTCAATTATCCTATTCTTCGAAGAGTCCGAGTTTTTATTTAGTACAAATAGTAGACCGGCATCTGCTGTCCCTTTAAATACGACGTTAGAAAGTGAAAGGACTTCCTCGCCATTATATGACACCATAAATAAAGATCACATAGCAGAGCACCCCCGGTTAGCACAGGTCTAGATAGAACAAGGCAGCGTTGTCAGATGTAGCATCTGCCACTTCGCAAATATTATTAGAAAATATTAATTCCATTACAACCCCAATTAGGAGGTACTCGATTATACCGCCCGGGGGAGGCATTCACCTCGATGTCCAGGTGAAGACCTCCGTTGTACCGGAAAGTGAAAATCGTGGAACGCAACGGGGTAAAAAGCACCCGCAGTTGTAGTATAGGCAATACCACAAATAAAAATTCAAAGCAAATCAAAATTAATCCCGAGTATGGGAAAGCCAATTTAGATCCATAAAACCAAAGCATCATTATAAGGTCGTTTTTCCGAATCTCTTCTAACCAGATTTTATACATACCTGAATCTTATGTGACAAACGTTATTATTATGTTCTCATCATACTATCTACGCTCTTTGGGTTGATAGGCCGACGTACTCGTGTTACTGGCGGACCGGTGGCTGGTACCGTACAATCAAATAAGTAAATTTGTCCGTAAACATGTCTAAACACGAATGAGGGATAAAAGTCCAGCATTTTCAATCATTAACTAGATTAATGGTTAAAGAGTCGTGGTCTGTAGTATGGTCAGCTGATAATCACGTTGAGGAACAAAGATCTTCGAGAACGGAGCCAACATGCTCTGGGTAACAAATTAAGGTGTGTAGAAAAATCTACAATAATACAGTTGATTAAGGTTTCAATCCGAAAAGCACTCGAATGACGAGTAAGGTAAATCACCAGGTATAACAGTGACAAATGCCTAAGGGCAAGGTAACATATATGACATAAAGGTCGCCTGACGAGGCAGCATCGACGGGTGCAATAAAAGGTAGAACAAGACAAATAACAACAAGGTATACAAAGTGATAACTAAATACAGTATCACCCAGGTTATGAATTAAATAAACGGAGGTGAAATAATTCACTCTCCCAGGTAAATCAACTGTGAAAATAAAACCATTAAATAAAAGAGAATCGGAAGGAACGATTTTATAAATGATACGAAATCAAAATTCCGGAGAAGTGGCAACCCTGTACTCGAATGAATCTCGCAAGGCAAAGAAAATCATTGAATAGTTAAAAACAGCCAGACATTTCCGCCAAACCCGGATAGTCGGTAAACCGAAACAAAAGCAAAACGAAATAATAAGACATTCCCGCAATATACCGGGTCGTCTGTAAAACGAAATAAAAGCAAAACGAAATAATAAGACATTTCCGCATATACCGGATAGTCTGTAATCGAAACAAAAGCAAAACGAAGTAATAAGACATTCCCGCAATATACCGGGTCGTCTGTAAGCGAAATAAAAGCAAAACGAAATAATAAGAAAGCACAGGTGTGCAAAAGAGTGGTATCTGAAATAGATAGAAGTGTGAAAGATATATGAAATATATCTATCTTCATTTTCCACTTTTTTATACTCTCTATGCAAAATCACAGCCCATCTCGCTTTTCACCATTTTACGCCCTTGCAAACAAATTCTCTCGCTCATCACTCGCTTTTAAACTCCCTGACAGGAAGCCAACAGTTAACAACAAGTCTCAGTTAAATTCCCCGCTTTTCCGACAAAAGAAAAATCCCAGTAGGTTCTTTGCGCATCCGTTTCGGCCATAGTAATCCTGGCATACCTCAATCAAAGAGCAGGGGTGACTACGGCAATTACGATAAACACAACGTAGGAAAACACAGCGGTCCTATTAGGAGAAATTAGGGAAACTAGACGATCAATCGGTGGCTTTTCGCCGCAGATAAAGGGGCCCGGGTCCTCGAGGTTACACTAAGTTGAAAAAATAAATTTCAGCTAAAAATGACCTTTCTTTTAAAAGATACAGGGTGTCAAAGTTTAAAAGAATTCAACAGTTTTTGGTTATTACTCATGTAAATTTGAACCGATTTTAATGAAACTTGGCATGAACAAAAACTGAGATCCCAAATCTGACTATTTCAGGTTTTGTAGACGTCTTCCAGTGGCGTAGGTAGGTATTCAGAATTGGAGCCCCTTTTCTCTCCCTATCTTTTACGCCACTGACTTTACTGCAAATAAGCAAAATGTTATTCAAAAGCCCATGAATTTTAGAACAATAATAATATATCACATAACAAGAGTTGAAAGTGACATTTTTCGCATGAATGGAAAAAGTTACACACGAGCTGCTTGCAGCCAGTTTAATTTTTCAATCATTTAAAACCACCTGATATTTTAGCGGGAGCCTCCATCAACTTTGTTTTTTAAATAGTCATAGTTATTATTAGGTGTGCCGTTGTATACAGAATAATAATTATTCTTTGTACGATTTCAAAGAAAAATCCAATACAGTGCTCATAAGGAAAACAAAAGTTCACTATTATGTCTTCGAAACTATGGTAGGCGTGAAAACAATCAAGTGACACCAATAAATGTAGAGTCTCAAGCAAATGTCAATACGCTAACTTTCAAATTTAAACTTTAAGTAATAAAGAAGTTATTGAGAAAATAAAAAAAAATGAGTTTTTCAGTTTTTGCAGGATATTTTAGGAACGTCACAGATACTTTGCATGCCTTCTAGGATTCTAGATGGCCACAAAATTGCCCATCTTTTTGTAATTTAATTAACTCTTAGCGTTCACAAGACCACCCCTAGTAAGTGAACTCTAAGAAAAGGGATACTGGTATAACAAAAAATAGCAAAAGCTTTAATTTTTATAAATATAGAAACACTCACCCTAAAAATTAGCACAGATAAAACTTCTTACGTTTTAAATATTGGATATTGTTATTGAAGAAACATAATTATTATTGAGGTGGTCAAGATTATTTTAAGTCTGTACGGGTACTGAATGCCGATGGGTTTGTTATTCTTATATACTTAAATCTACCAGGACTTCCATGTTTTAGCATATTATTCAATTATTTGAGTGTGGAATAATTAAAACTTTATTATTTATAAGAATCTGATGTTTTTTGTCGCCCAATGTATAAATTCATAAATATTAATGACCATAATACAACGTGTAAGTATATGAATTAGTGGATTATGATCTGGATTTGGGCAGATTTTATACCAAAGCAAAAGTGCAAATTCCTTATGCAAACAATTTGCACCCAACTACATTAAATTGTTACGAAACTTCCCCTATGACCGGCTTATTCAATTTTTATTGTTGGCAAATAATTTTTTATCGCCTTTATAAACAGACACGTCTACGAAAATGTGCATAAGTAATTTATTTAAAACCTTCTTTACTTTGAAAATCATCTTAGTCCGTATATTATTCTGAATAATGTAACTATACAGTGTGGACACGGACAAACTATACCTACAGTTTGAATGGCAGTACATCGGGATTTTGGAAACGGTAAGAGATTCAAAATTGGGTAAATTAGAGATAAGTTGCACAATTTTATGTTTATTAAGAATCTCTTATTAAGAATCTCTAGGCCTGTACCATGTTCGTATTATTCAAGTTTACAATAACATACCTCTAAACGAAGATAAAAATATAAATTCTCATACCGTAAAACGCATATCGTAAAATTTTAACTTTTGTACGTTTACAGTCTTTCAAGTTATTGCCAAAAATATATTTCAAAATCTCAACTTTGCACCCTGTTTTTTTTCAACTCACCCATCCCCCCATTTTCCAGTTGCGACGTCTCTGATTACCACTGCTTTGATTATTTTTGCAATACCAAAAAGCAGTTTATTTCTTCAAAGATGGTCCTCTCAAATAAAAATCCTACAGTTCAGCATTCTCTTCTTACGCGAAAAGTTAGAATGAAAGTTTGAGAGTTTCACATTGTTGTAGGGTATTTTCCTCTAACTATATAGGTGCACTTTTGAAATGAACAACCCATTTCAATGATTCTTTGTGTTTATCGTTGCACTGAACTCACTGTACATATATACAGAGTGTTTCTTAGTAATAGTATGTGGTGTAGTGAAGGATTCTTCGTTCAGAAATCTTACAATCTGACACAACTTGCTTCAACTAATTATTATTCATATTATTGAGATTATTATTGATGAGTTATTTCGTTTTGGTTATCTGTCAAAGTGAAAAATGGTGAATTGTTAAATTGTTGGTCACTATCAACGTTAATATAGAGAAATAGAGAGGGTTCAGAAGAGGTTCCTTAGGTTCATTGCATTTAAGCTCAAATTTTAGCACAATAAGAAGCCCATGAGGCTGAGGTACTTCTGGAGATCATGAATCAGACGGCCCTCGAAGGTTCCGCATCCGATAATTTATGTGCTCATATTGTGATTGTGATTGATATTGTATTGTGATTTTACCATTACTGTTAAATTGATATTTTAATGGGTGTTTCCCGTTTGTTGAATAAATAAATAAATAAATAAATAAATAAATAAATAAATAAATAAATAAATAAATAAATAAATATATCTAATTATTAATGAAATATAAATTATGCAGGTGACCATTAAAATGTGAATATTTCGAAAACGACTAACTTTTGCCTGTTTCCTTTCCCAACCTTTCCTATTTTAAAATAAAAAGCGAGACAGCATTTAAGAGCAAAAAGTTAAGTGTTCACTTATACGATCAACATGACTTATGTGGCGGCTGTGGCGCTTTCTATAAATTGGTTAAAGCAAGTTGTAGATCGTAATATTTCGGAACAAAGAATCTTCCTCTTCACCACGGACCACTAATTAAGAAACATGTATAGGTACTAACAGGTGTTCTTTTGGGGTATTGCATACTTTAATCACAATTTAGCCTAGCTTGTACTAAAAGTTGAAAAAAATAAAAAAAAAATGCACGACAGATTTTTCAAGGTAGTTGCAGAAACTAGCTCTTAGTTGTTACCACAGGGAAACTCTCTGGCTAAGCTTTCATCAGCTGACGAGAAAGAGGTTAATTAACTTCTATAAAATGTTATGCTGGAGTTCTGTGATTGGAAGATTAGCCAGTAGGAAGACATTTGATTGATTGAAAAATTGATTTCTCTAGATCATCACATATTATGAGAGTAACAAAACCTACAATATCTAAAAATTTTGAAAATGCTTCATTTTCATAGCACAGAAGCCAGAATACCTTAATCTACAATATCAAGATTGTACCTACCTATGTTATTACAATTTCCAAATGTCTGAGAAAATTTAATAAGAATCGTTTTTAAAGTTGAAGTTTGTAATTTATGGATTTTTAACAAATAAAAACCGCCATTTCTTGATTTTCAAAATTACTTACAAAGAAAACGGTCCAAAAATATCGGAAAACGGCTTACATGCCCCAATCTTAACTTTCCATGTGATCTATTAACTAACTGAAATTTTTACATAATATGGTGATAAAAAATATCAGATTATTCATCACCCATTAAGTATAACAATTTCATCCACACAATAGGGTGAAATAGAAACCCTTCATATTGCCCATACATATTGAACACTGTATATAAATTATTGTCGAAAACACTCTGTATTTATTATAACAATAGGACAAGAAACAAAACAAAGTTTCTTGACTCTTTAGGTACCATATTAATTATTCATGAGAAATAAATAATAATTTCCCACAGAGTAAGCATGGATATTTTTTACCGTCGGTACGAGAAAACTGGTAGGTACAGTAGAAAATCACTAGTTTTTTCAATACTTATTTTTATAAAAAAGCACTTTAATCACTAATATTTTAAATTAGAACCTAATTAGCTAATCCTTATTTACGTAGGTAGGTAGATATTTAAAAAAATATTGTATATCATTCGTAATTAAAGACATATTTTCCACACGGTCACTCGGCCTACAATGGATTTTTTTACGGGTTTATTAATTTTGAGAAGTCCAAAAAAGTGGTCTTAAAATTATCGTTTTGTCTGTTGGTCTCTGCGCGGATCTGAAGGTCGACCTATCGAATCGACTTGACGTCGTTAATAAAATTTGACAGGAACGTATGAAGGTGAGGTAAAGTCATGATAGGAGCTGGTATAATACTTATATTTAGACGTCAAAAAATGTTGACATTTTTTAATCAATATGCGAATGAAATGGCATAATTATTTATGTCTATAAAGGGTGCACCATAACATCCTTCTCTATATTGCTATCTAGTAAACGCTCACGTAAAAAGAGATACAGAGTCGGTTAAATTAGAGAAAAGATGCGCAATTTTGTGACCATCTCGAATCCGTCAAGACATATAAGATATTTGTGACCGTTCCTGAAATATCCTGAAAAAACTGAAATATCGAGATTTCTCATTTTCGTCATATCTTTTTTATTATTTTAAATTAGTCAGTAATTTTTTGTACGCTTACATAAGTCGGCACGAGCTACTCATCTGACATTTCTAAAATTTTCAAAGCCGACTAGATCCCAGAGTTATCATAGTCAACTTTTGTTTTTCTTATGGCCGAAGACAACTTTTTAAAACGAATATCATAGAGAAATTAAAAAACCATAAGGCAAGCAGTATGACTTCACATTGACGCATTTCAGCAATTTTTTTTGTTTTTCTTCGAAAAAAGAAGAATAAAAATTTTGGAATTTTTTTTCCGAAGTTTATTAATTTTTGTTTTTAAATATTTTTTTATCGAACGACATAAAACATAATATGGCGGCCATAAGAAAAACGAAAGTTGACTATGAATCAACTTGGAACGCAATTGAAAATTTCCTTGCGTCATTTTTGTAATTCTTATTTCGAATTTTATCTTATTTCAAAAAAAGCTGTCTAAAAAATTTTGTATGCATCTTAAGCGCGAAATTATGATGCTTTCGGGTTTTCACGAATTCAAGTCATTGCATTTTTACCAAAGTTATAATCAGGGGGTTTTTGGAAACGCTAAATAAATTTTCGATATAGCATTTGAAAAAAAAAACAAAATGGCTGATCCAATGGACGACTTTCATTTAAACCCATCGCATATTTATTTTAATTTTCATTTTCATGACTATAGTTCCTCGCGACTCTCTTGTGCGGAGCGTCGACTGCCGAGGGCTACATGGTGTATTACGAAACTAGTCTCGTTTTTACAGAATACCTAACACAATGCGGGGCAACACGGATTCTTAATCAGGATCCCCGAAAACCCCCTAATGATGAATTTGATTAATTTACGGTGGATTTAAATGAAAGTCGTCGTTCATATTGTATCCGCGATTTTGTTTTTTTGAAAACGCTATATCGAAATCTTAATAATTAGCGTTTCTGAAAACCCCCTGATTATGACTTTGGATGACTTGAATTAACTTTCAAAAATATTAGCGCCGGCAGACTTTTGGCCCATCTGTATTGGTGCCACACATGCCAATTTTTTTTTCTTTGAAAACATTCATATTGTAGAGAAACTTAGAAGCTGCTACTTTTGCCCAGTCCATTTTTCACCCCCATTGACCATTTTGTTGGATATACCTTCCTTAACAATTTTTGTAATACCTATAGTACTTTTTTTAGTACAACCGACATTTATCGAGGTATTAAATTCAAGATAGTATATACAGTGTTCCTAAAATCTATCTCCCAATAAGGGCAACTTTCTTATTTTGTCAAATACAGAGTCGGTTAATAGTGCAAAGCTTGGCACAATTTGATGCTTATTAAGAATCGGGAACTAAATTTTTGGAAACTTCAGCCATTACTGAAACATGCTTATAAAAAAACTGGAAAATTGAAATTTCTTATTTTAGCTACCTATATCTTTTTTATTGTTGAAAATTAATTCATGATTTTTCGTAGATTTTTGGTTAAAATTTCACAGTGATCTGCAGTCTACCTTATTAGGCATAAAAATTGGTGGATGTGGTAAATTTCGTCCTCTTATGTTGAAAGGTTTCGAAGATAATAAATAAAAACCTTCCTCAGGGTCGCAACTTTAAGGGGTTATAACTCAGCGGATAAGCATTTTCGGACCCATGTTCATATGAACTTTTTTTTCTTAAAATGATCTCAGGAATCACCCCCTGAAATCTTTCGTAGTACTTATGTTATACCCGCGGTATACAACATCCACCTGACTTTGCAAATCCAGTGCTTGGTCATGCTAGAGAAATACCTAAATAAATAAGTATTGTATGGCTGTGGTAAAGCCCAAGTGTCAGAAGTTTTCAAGTAGCCTCACGGGCCTCTGACGTAACCTCACGGCTGCTGTGAAGCAGCCGGGACCCCCTTTTTAACGTACCTCCCGGAGCACGATGCTAGATAGGGACATGTAAGCCGTTTTCCGATATCTTGAGCCGTTTTAAATCAAGCTGCATTGAAAATAGAAAATTGAAATTTTCATTTGTTTATAACTCATAAATCACTTGTTATATTTTATTTAACTTTATGTAAATGGATGTTTTTACTGTGCATTAACATGAAGCACAAAACTAGCGAATGGAGTATGTTTTTACAATAATTAATAAGTGGTTAGTTAATACTATTACAAGTTTTGTTATACATCAGTGTGTAAAAAAATTAACAAAAATTTAAATATTTTTTGTTCTGGTATGTTTTCAAATTTTTCAAAGTGTTTATTGAGATACACAAGTACTGCCAGACATCATTCGCAAATTTCAATAGATTACAACAATTTATGTTCTTTATTAATTAGAAAAATTAACATTTTTGAATGTCATGAATTCTGAATGTGTTTTTAAGCAAAAATCCAACTTAGATATCAAAATACACTCGTAGAATGGGACGCGGAACTACAAAAAGTACATTGTTCAATTCAATATTTTCTACTTATTTAAAATATCAAAACGAATTTTGAAAATTCGGATATACAGGGTGTTGTTTTACGAACACTAACATTTATTATTTTTTGTGTAAATCCGTACTTGGATTTTTCTTCCGGCTATTATGTCAAACGTTTGTGCAACAAATAGAAACTTTTTAATCAAATTTCAAAAAAATATACAGAGTGGTTCGTTAATTATGGCCTTCGAAAGAAAATTGTGATATCCATAAAACACCCTGCTGTATCTAGGTATATGTTACTATAGTAAGACCCATTGATGGGCTTTTTTAGAATCACCTCGGTATCCACAGTTATCGTTTGTCTTTTTACCATTGAAACACCCCCTGTATATGTATAGCTTCACTATGCATTGATTACTATTTTCTAAAATAATAATTATAATAATTTTGTACACACATTCGTTGATTTTCAAAGCGGGCCATAGGAAACTAACATTGTGAAAGTTATTTTTAAGGATTCCTGTTCGCCGTTTAAACTGAAATAAACGGTTTTGGTATCAAAATAAAGTTAGCATTATTGCGCATAGCGCTTGATATCAGGAATTAGTTGAATTTCACATTGTTTTCCAAGATTCTTCTTTATGGTAAAAATTCAAGTAATTTTTACTGTTCAATAAAAAAGTATGCCTTTACTAAACAATAATGACGTTTCTACCTTTTCACCATCTAATAACTAAAGGCATAAGTCAGTAATAATAAAACCTGGTTCCGTTTACAAATGGGTGATTCAAATGAAGAAAAAATTTTTATGGTGAAAACTTATTAAATAAAAAAAAAACCTAATACACCATAGCCAGTTACAGAGGAGGGTTCGCGACTTCTTCGCCATGAATTTTTATAATAGACCTATACAATAGAAGTCGACAATAGAACGGATTGTCCAAAAATTTGAGATAAAACGTGGACGTTTCAGTGGAATCTGAAACTAGAGGTGGTAGAAAATATTATAAAATAACGTTAATATAATAACGTTTACAATGGTAAGCAAATTCCCTATAGCCCACTTTGAAAATAAACACACTTTATAATAGCCACGCTGTAATATTTTCAGAAAAATTACATATTTTAATGTATATTTATTATTTAATCAATTAGTTATTGAATTTTGATTTTATTATTAGATTATTTTTTACTTATTAGATATTATTAGATTATTGTAGGTATAGGTACTGAATGAGATAACTCACCTCGAAATAAATTAGGTAAACTTTGAAATGGTACCTAACAACACAAAAAAATAGGGTGCACATAAAAATCCGGGTAGGTACACATAAACTTCAATAGGACCGACTCGAGACACCAAAGTTGAGATAGGAATAGACAGTGCTTTCAGTACAGGTAATAATATTAAGCCATCCAGATCTCTGTGACATTCAGATCTAATGTTTTGTTTTGGTTTTGTCATATCATGGTGTGTGTAGATTTGGTGACAGAGAGGTAAACTTTAATAATATGTGCCTTTAAAGAAGCTAGAATCTATAAAAAAAATAAAGATTCCAAACTATGATCTCCCACCAATGATTTGAAACGATGACTTACGACTCGCAAAGTATAAAAAATAGGGTGTAAAAAACACCTTAATTAATACTAGGTAGCTAATGTATGTAGGTATAAGGAAGGTCTACGATTATGCAAATAAGATTACTCTAAAATATTCCTTTTCCATAGGACACTCGGGTCATTGTCAAGGTCGATTTATCTCATGGAGAGTAAACAATTCTTAATTTTATTAAAAAAAACAGGGATTACAATAAGACATCTTCAAGTAGTGCAGACTGGCAATATCATTTGATTGTTTGAAATAAAATACCAGGTGTCATTGCAAAAATTTTTAAAGCATAATATTTTAACCATGAGAATTAGTTTAATAAACCTACCTCTTACAATGATATATTTTTTTTAAACGATTCCAACCGGTTCTTAATACAACTCTCGAAACAATTATTATTATCGGCCGAAAGCAGTTAATAATAAAATTACCTAAATAAACTTAATCGTAAATTCCAGGTAACTCTAATTTTTCCTAAAATACCTATGTTAATCAAACATCATTAATTTTTCAAAACTCTCTAGCCTCCAAGATTTTATTCGATGCTAACAGAATTATTGGTCTCTTAACGTTATTATACCTCAATTAATCTATAAATTTAATATACTTGAAAGTTTTCACATGGTCCGGTTTTCGGATGCTTCAGCTTTGGTATCGGATGCCGTGAATTGCCGCATGTGGCAAGCCGCGTCGCAAACCGGACCGTTTGAAACCGCTCTAAAGCCTTCTCCACACCGAAAGCAACACAGGAACATTTTGTTTATGTTGCTTGTTCCTGGAACTTGTTTCTGAATGTTGCCAAAAGTTTATTTAAGTTCCTCATTGTTTACGGTTGCAGCAACAAAAGTTCCTACAAGTTGCTTGTTTCCATATTTAGCGACAAAGATCAAAGAAAATGGTCATTATTTATATCCGCGGCTCCTACAGTTTCACTATGGCACCTATATAGGGGTGGAGAACATACCTATAGTAACACCAGGAAGGTATTCATTAGCTTTGCAAATAAAAGGGAAGATCACAAAACAACTTTAAAATTGATTTTTGGAGTGCAACGAAAGTACGGTCCTGATACAAGCGCCGAGAAATACCACTAGTCTCGGATCTAACTACGGATGGAATCACTTATGACAATGGGAACCGCTTCCAAACGTATACAGACGCGGACTCCCAATTATATCCGCTTTCTCAGATCGTGAACAGAACACTGGATTTGATGTTACGATTTTTGGAATATAAATGCAAAATAAATGCAAATTTGAAAATAAAAATTGTGCTACTGTTAATCTCGAAGATTTTCCTTGCCCTGAAAGTGAATAAAAAAATAGAAATTCGACCGTAGTGCCAAAGAGGCCTTAGTTGTGACCTTAATATTAGTTTGCAATGGCTGTTTTTAGCTTCTTACCCACCCAGCACCCCTATTTCGCTCCTCGGTCCCGAAAAAATTGATGAAACTTAGTAGCCGCGGATGTAAACAATTACCAAGAAAATATAGAAACATTGGTAAACATTTTTTGTTTCTCAACGGTATTTTTATCAGTGTGGACACGTTGTTGCTTGTTCCCAAAGATCGAAACTTGCGTCGTGAAGCCATCGCGTAGTTGCCGAAAACATCAGCTTGTAACTTGACTTAGTTCAGTATACAAATAAATGTATAATAATAAAAAAAAACATTAATTAGTAATAAAAATAATGCCGTTTAAATGGACGACAGAAAATATAATGTGACGTATGACACCATGTGACTTTCTGTCTAAAAGACTTGGTCTAGTCCAACTCCAACATTTACGCACTCGTTTTGGTGTTTTTGTAAAATAATTACAATTGCAGCTGCTGCTGCCTGTAAATCTTCTTCGTCATACCACATTATTTAGAAACATACACTGCACTGGTGTAGACACAACGTTTCCTGTTGCAGCAACACAACGAACACAACGAAACATTCACAAAACTGACTTACCATGGTGTGGACAGAATGTTTGCGGAACTTTTGCTGTTGTTTCTGTTTCCAACAGGTTGCGGCAACCAGCAACAAAATGTTCCTCTGTGTTTCTTTGGTGTGGACAAAGGCTTTACGCTATTGCTACTGCGACCACATCACTTACACCTATTGTCGTGGTATTCCTTTAAAAATAAAAGTTCCCAAATACAAATACCTGGAATCGCTTAGATAAAAAATAAAATACAGGGTATTGAATAGTTTTATTTCTATTTGTTTCCGGCAGATTAATTGGGAATTTTTTAATTTTTAATTTTAAGTTAGCAGTTTATCTACTAACCTATTACAATTTAAATCAAACATTTAAAGGGTAATGACTCCTTTTTCTCCCAACAACTTCTACGCCCTACAACTTCTACGATACAAGGGTTGGATTCCCTCTGGAGCTTTCTTACAAAAAATAAGGCATATGTATAAATATTCAAAATTCCCCGCCATAATTTTTAAGTAAATTGAAATTGAGTGTAAAATACCGCATACCACAATATACAGGGTGATTCTTAACCTATAGGCACGCTTAAACTTGGGAAATTATTGTTTAGGTCAAATATTGATAATAAGGTACCTAATGAAAATAAATTGTAATAAAATTTGTTTAGTTAAGTTGTTTCATAACGAGAGTCAGTAAGCGTATTCTAGTCCATATCACAAGAAATAGTTATGCGATTTTTCTGAAAATTTGTATTTGGTGGTTTCAACATTACACCTGAGTCTAATCAAAATATCTTGATAACTGGGCATTTCCGGTTAGGTATATCAAAGTCCCCATCAACTTCGTTATTTTAAACAAAACACCTTATACATTGATACATTTTTAAATTGCCTGACAACTTAACAATTTAAAAATGTAAATGTCCAAAAGCTTATGCGGCAAAACGGAATTTTTTCTCTCAACACCATATTTTTTTTCTAAGCGTTTCCGGACATTTATGTTTATAGGAACTTTTATTACTCAAAAAAGTCTTCTTATCAATTGATGAAGTGATAAAAACAAGTGAAACACCCTGAATAATATTTTTGTTCGTATATTCGAACCCTAGTATTATAATAAAGCATGTTGCGTGTGTCTCTTGAGCTCCATAACTGCAAGTTTCTTATACAAGGTGGGTCATCGAAAAGATAACAAGCCTAATAGTTTGGAATGTGAAGATGTAAGCGAAAAACGCCGAAACAGGTCGATTTTGTTATTGAGGGGGACATATTTTCGTGACAAATTTAACTACCCAAGTTCACCTCCTTGGGAGGGGTAGTTACCCCTTTGCTTATCATCATGGGGAACAGCTACCGAGTAATGATGTATTTGAAAGCTACTCGAATTCTCTTTACAACGATATCCAACATTTTGGGTTTCGCTTACATACAGGGTGGCCCAACGAAAATGTAACTCGCCCTAATAACTTAGAAACTGAAGATGTACGCGAAAAACACCGAAACAGGTCAATTTTGTTATCAAAGTAGGCATATTTTCGTGACAAATTTAACTACCCAAGTTCACCCCCTTGGCAGGGGTAGCTACCCCATTGCTTATCATCATAGGCAACAGATATCGAGTGATACATCATTTGAAAGATACTTGAATTATACAACGATATCCAACATTTTGGGTTTCGCTTACATACAGCGTGGCCTAACGAAAACGTATTTCGCCTTAATCACTTGTATGTAGGCCACCCTTTATGTAAGCGATATCCAAAATGTCGGATATCGTTGTAAAGAGAATTTAAGTTGCTTTCCAATGATGTATTACTCGATAGCTGTTCCCTATGATGATAAGCAAAGGGGTAGCTACCCCTGCCAAGGGGGTGAACTTGGGTAGTTAAATTTGTCACAAAAATATGTCCCCCTCGATAACAAAAACGACCTGTTTCGACGTTTTTCCAATCTTCACTTTCCAAATTATTAGGCTTGTTACCTTTTCGATGGTCCACCCTGTATGCATAGATAGGTAGGTATATAAAAAAAACGATAGTCAAAATCACTCACCTCAGTATGTTTACGGAAACTTCCAACTAACTTAGAAGGTATGTGGACATAATCATCATTTATTATTTCTTGTAAGATCAACTATGCGTAATCTAATCATGTATGCAAATTTATTAGATCCTCAAAATGCTTTGACCTATTATAGGCTACGACGTTAATTATTATCGTTGAACTATTTTTAAGTTTCTTTGAATGTTAATTTTTTTTCAGTGCGTGAATATTAGTGTACCTATACCTGTTTAAAAAAAATAATTATTTATCTGAGTGACGTAGTGAGATCATCGTATTATGTCTACCATTAAAATTAAATATTTATACGGGGCGTTACTTTGAAAAGGACTCTTTTCAAAAGAAGCGGGGCACTTTTTGACCTACAACTAACAGACATAATATGCATCGCTAACCCTATTGCCCCCATCAAATGATGCGATTTTCATTTGTTTACAACTCATAAATTACTCGTTACAAACTTTAAATTTAAACAACGGCCGGTAGCTTGACGGCTTAGGTTGCAAACTGTTAAGCCGTTGACACAGTCACCGACTGGGTTCGAATCCCAGTCTCGCCACGGTTATTGTGTGTGGCTACATGAGCTAGATCTCGAAGTAAAAATTACTAGAGTAGAACGAATATGTCTTATCTACACACTTAAGACTAATGTTTCCTCTTAAAAAAATTTTCTCATAAAAAAAAATTCTCATAAAAACTGAAAATGTAATAACATACACGGTGTCCCATTTAAAATAACAAAATTGATGGCTACTTCCGGTATAAAGTGTTTTGGCCTTTTAAATATTCAAGATCAAATTTGAGTCGTCGTCATTGAAAAAGCATTTCGTATAAAGGGAATTTTTTTCCACAAAAGAGGAATTTGATTTTGAAAACAACACTGAGGTTTGATAAATGAGAAAGTTATTTGACAAATTTTGAGAAACAATTGTGACAAATGTGAAAAACCCAGATAAAAAGATTGTAATCAGTGTATCCATCCAAATATACTACATGTTTGAATGTTATAAATGCATTGCAATCATCAGAATTTTTGTGCGCCTTTTTTTACAGATGTGTCCCTTATAAGAGACGAATCGAGTTCGCATGAACTATTTATAATAATTGATAAACTATTTATTTATAATCAAAACACAAACCATATTATTTTGTAAGATCAAAAGGCCGAAGACCCCGTTTGACAGTGATTGAAAGTTTGAACACTCCTTTTGCAACGCCTGTCCACAAATATTTTGTTAGGAAAATCGCAAAGAAGCAATAATTAGTGAATTTCAGAAATTGGTATTTATACTGTTTTAAGCATTAGTGGCAGTAACTTTTCGTAAAAGAACATACTTTTCAGCGCTAGTGCCTGAAAGACTATATCCTTTCTTCGAAACTGAAATGGAAATAAAAAGGAGGCGCCATCTCTTTGGTGCCGCAATATGAACTTTATGATACGATTCAACAAAAATGCATTATTATGACTAGTAGAAAGATACCCATACCTAATTTAACTGCAAATCGATTAATATTATGGTTTTATTAAGGCTTATTCGTGGGGGACAATATCCTTTATAAAGTACAGGGACAGTTATACGAGTCATTCTGTACCTATAGTACAGTCATTTGGTGTTCAAAAAGAGGGTTACCTGGAAAGTTTTCCGGGAGTTTTGAAAATTGGTGATTTTATAGATTTTGACATGCTCTTTCAGAATTTTTACTTTGCCACCTCGTATCTTTGCCGCTCGCGCCGCCATATTGAAAAAATGGCGTCCAAAAACAGTTTTTTTTCAATATCTTCTTTCCGCCTCATTTTACGATGAAAATATTTATGTAATAAATTAAACTAGAGAAAATTTCCTACAATTTATGTAATAATCTTTTTTTCGTAAAATCAATAGTTTCAGCGTACGAGAGTCACAAATCAAGATACATCTACACCAACACGTGTTTTTCGTATATGAACGAAAAATGTTAAAAACTGTGTCACAAGATAAATCCTAGGCAACGATGCAAACAAGAAACGCCTCATTGAAATGTTGAAGACAAAATTTGAAGCTGCGAACTTCATGGTCAAGAAAGCCAAGGAAGATGCGGATATACTCTAATATAGTCAATTATTACGGCAATCAACATTTCATCTACATTTGATTCCGTAATAGCTGTCGGTGAAGATGTAGATCTTCTTATTCTCTTGGCTCTATCTACGCGTTCAAACATACATATATATTCTCAAACCAAAAAAAGGAAAAATTTCGCAACAAATAGATTCAACAAAAAGTGTCATAAATAAAATAGTCGCAGATGACATATTTTTCGTGCACGCTTTCAGTGGCTGTGATACAGCATTAGCACACTTTAATCAAGGAAAAATAAAATGTGCTAATGTACTCCGAAAAAACGAGATTTAAACGAGCTTGTCTAGGTATTCAAAAACCAAAATGCCGATCCAGAGATCATTGCTGAAGCTGGGGAACGCTTCCCCCTTGATGCATTGTATGGTAACAGTGGCATAAACAGTATGTCGTTAAACAACTATATATATACATGCTTCACAAAATCAGCATATAAAAATAAATTTAGTATTACATCCCTGCCACCTACAGAAGCAACAGCACGACAACATTAGTTCCGAGCCTTTCACCAGGTTCAGCTGCAGTGGGATGAAGTTGAAAAAATGCAGGGCTATGGAAATGGAAAAAGGGATGTCGGGGAGCCTGCGTGGATGCAGAAAGGCTGGATTAAAGTGCTCCGTTATATGCACGAATTGCAATGGTACGTGTGATAATTCGAAAATTACACTGGAAGATAGCGATGAAGAAAAAGAAACAGAGACTATTTTCGAGCAAACATATGACGAAATCGAGAAACAAAAGGATTACAATGAAGGTGATGATCCCATTGCGGCTGTCGTGGAAGAAAGGTCTATTACCTATATGTGACATTTCGCTCGGTACTGATGATGAACTCGCAAAACCTGGCCGATCAAGGATAGCGAAGCGAAGAAGAATGCGTTAAATTTTGTAATAGTGCATTATAAGTGGCCTACTGGGGATACCACACTAAAAAAACGCGCCAATTACTCATCGTGGTGTCTAAATAAATTATTTAGCCAAAACGCATGTTTGAGTGCACTTTGCGGCGCTCGTACGCAAAAACTATTGATTCTACAAAAATAAAGGTTACTACATAAATTGTAGGAAATTTTCTCTAGTTTAATTTATCACATGAATATTTTCATCCTAAAATGTGTCGGAAAGAAGATATTGTTAAAAAACTGTTTTTGGACGCCATTTTTTCAATATGGCGGCGCGAGCGGCAAAGATACGAGGTGGCAAAGTAGAAATTCGAAAAGAGCACGTCGAAATCTATAAAATCACCAATTTTCAAAACTCCCGGAAAACTTTCCAGGTAAAACTACCAAATGACTGGACTACTATTAGCAATAATAAATATGTAATAGAGTACCTTATAATGTTGTTTTTAATGTTGAATACCTACATATAATTTTCAATTATTTTTTATACCTACCGAGTCTTTGGAGAGTTATTAAGACTTATTATTATATTTGTAATTTCAAACGAATATATATATATTATAAAAATTTGATAAAAAAATTATATATACGTACCTACCTACTGGATCCAACACGGTAAAAAATATGATAATACGCCGGAAGTTGCCTAACGAGTTTAGCCAAATTAAATATTTGTGGAATAATTAGTGCTAAGTTACATTGATCTTTTAATAAATCTATTTACATCGTATGAGCAAACGAAAACGTAATTTTTGTGGACTTGAAAAAAAAAATCATATTTTTTTATATAATCATATTTTTTTATATTGGTTCCGCAAAACCGAGCACAAAACTATGCTAAATTCAAAATTTTAGTTTGTAGGTAAACCTCATAAAATAATTCGGACATTGTCGTCTTCTTGTTTTCTTTTTATTAACAAAAAATGTTGTTTTTACACTTTAAATCTATCTATCATTATGATTCACTACTGACAAAGTTAGGAAATTAGTCAAATTAGTAATCATTAAATAAATAGGTAGATAATAATTGTTGTCAGACAAAATATTTTATTTTTACAATAATTAGGGTTCTTAGGGGTTTTAAAATTAGTTTTGTGTTTCTTAAATCGATAACTTAGAAACTATGATAAAAGCTTAAAATTTCTTGGGGTTAAAGGTTATTATTAGTATAGTTGTCTACTTGTCTACTGTAAAAAGTTCAGTTCAATTCCTTCAAAAATGTGCTAATAAACGGTTATAGAAATTTAGCCATTTTACCCTTTTCCTACTCACTTAGTATTAGAAATAATGCAAATTTTATTGCAATAACTCAAATTTCAAAAACCTTTCTTCCAATCCTGTTAATTTGGTTTCAATTTCAAAGTTTAAAATAACTATGGTAGTCAACAAAACAGTCAAAACAAACTTTCCAAATAATTCTCCGAAATCACAGACAGTTTCGCTCTTATTATGAGCTCATCAGTGTATCAGCACAGAATAGACTAATTAAGTCTATTCTGTGGTATCAGTGTGATATATCGGAAAGATACATCTGGAGGGTGCATTGCCGACTGCACACAGGGCCCAAGTACCTACTTGTTAAAAGCATTCATTCGGTTTCAAGTGACCAGGAGAATGTCACGACATCTAGCGATGGTTGGAGCAACTATCGGCACGACGGCAGCTTGCGCCATTCAGAGAAAACGACCCCATTGCAGTTTTATATGCTTGTGAAGCATCAACTTCTCATCTGGCATTGCTAGCGCAGCCGGTAGAGGCACCACCATATTTCCCAGTGAAAATATAATAGGTAATATAAGTTGGTGAATGGCGCAAGCTGCCGTCGTGCCGGTAGTTGCTCCAACCATCGGTTTTATTCCTTAAAACAGGCCTCCTATACACTAGTAAAGTCCTGCTACAAAAAACTTTTTGATATTTTTATGCAATTCAATTATGAATATTTTCACAGACTTTTAAATTGCCTTTCTGAAATTATCCATGGTCAGGTCATATTAGCGTAATGGTCTACTGTGAACATTTCATTTCATTTCATTTGAAAACTGCCATGGAATGGATTTTAAAATTTCAGCAAACAAAAAATAAAAATTACAAAATTTATAACAATTTTGCCCCTTTTCTTATGCACTGACTAACTTTATTTGAAAAATATGCTTTTTTACACTATCTTTAAATTCGAGAAAAGTTACAGGATGAGTTACAGGAAAAATCGAAAATTTTAAATTTTAGTGAAATAAACATCATCTAAAAAAAATTAAATATCTCCGCCATTTTTCTTATTTGGTTCTTGGAATTTTTTAAGGTTAAATATTATAAGTATAGTTGCTTATGATTATAAAAATTTAGTCATGTTTACTCTTTCCCTATCCACGCCACTGGCTTATTAATAGAAATATATTGCAAATTTTATTGCATTAGCTCCAATTCCAAATAATTTTCTTCCAAACTTGTTAATTTGGTTTAAATTTTTTTTATCTTGCTTAACAGGGGTTCAAAAAATAGCCTCTTTACCGAAAATTCAAATGCCTGTCACGGATTCGATATGGCCGCAAAATAGGAAATACCTGTCTTTTTTGTAATATAATCAACTCTGTATCTCTTAGCATTTATGAGATACACATAGTGAGCTCTAAAATGAAGGGACAGTCTGTATAAGTTTGAAAAAAAAACCTGAAATTTAACTACATATTGAGAATTATTATAACAAATGTTGCTGATCATCTAGGCAACCATCAGTCTACAATTTGTAGCTTTGGTGTAACTTTGGGTGCATACAGTTTGAATCAAATATTTATAGTTCCTAATAAACAAATATTAACATTGTTTCGCATGCTTAACCGCAAAAACGGATTAACATAATTTGGGAAATTGCGAGAGTGTTTCACATGCTCAGGTTCCCTAAAAAATAAATAATTAGTATATTTCAAAGTTAAGTAATTCCTTTAACCCTTAGTTGGTAACATCCGACTCTGAGGCGGATGCCAAGTTTTGATGCTGCGCTGAATCCAAACGAATGAATGTACAAAAATTTCGTATTAGGTATGTTCTAGTTGGTTGCCAAAAAGTCCATAGCCGCCTTCGCGAAAATACGTCTGTGAGACGGGTGTTACTCAGAACGATATATTTCAGTCCATCTCTCAGTCGGCTGTTGGTCGAAAGTATGGTGAATGAAAAGGTATAATATATAAAAAAATGTATAAAAATGAAATAAATCTTGTTTTAATAAAATATATTTAGAGGTTAAACGACTTACCTGGTAAGGAAGTTCAATCCTCAATTATACGAGATGATCACGTCCGAAAATATCACCCTGTAGTGACGTTCACGAGCTCCAATAGTGCGTAATGTTTTCAGTTTTTTAAAATCCCCAGGTAGGTACCTATTACTCACCCGCACGTCCGGCCGTTATCTGCTGTAGATAGCTCATTATCGTTCTGAGCTTTTTCAATTTTTTAGATCGTTATCAGTTGGGTATAGGGTGCGGGTGGGTTGTGATATTTTCGGACGTGATCATCTCGTATAATTGAGGATTGAACTTCCTTACCAGGTAAGTCGTTTAACCTCTAATTATACTTCGATGATCACGTCCTCAATATCACCCTGTAGATGTTAAAAGCACAACCGATCTAAAAAATATCCTGTTTCCTGGTAGGTGTTGCTTGCTGGAATATTATGGCGAATAAAATTAGGAAGCATACCTACTAACCATGCAGAGTAATATTTATTTCCGTTATCAAAGTTACATACTTTTTTCACAGAATTTAAAACCAATAATAACACTGATGTAAAGCTATGTTTCAACCAGACGAAGATTATGTAAATATTAATTACCAATTCAAGTAAATGAACTTATTTGCCTAGGTGCAAATAACTGACCTAAAATTTTTGATTTGACGCAACTTGCCTGATACTTCATTACAGGTCGATTATAATATTTATTTACCTTTGAGTTTTCTGTCCACCCCAGTGCTGTTTTTGTAAAATGCTTTCAACACTGAGGCCTTTCGTTGCAGCAGCGGAAGTAGTTGCATGTCGCGTTCTATGCGATTTGAATTTTCTGGTATTTATTCTGGCTTTTGGGCCAGCCTTAATGCAACGACTGATTGTTTGAATAGTCGCTGGATGATATGGCTTTTTGAAGGTAATTAATAATTGATCTATCTCTCCTCTGAATTCTTTTGTTGAGTTTATGTAAAATATGAGTACTGATGAAGCGCATTGGTTTGACCTTTCTCTAAAATAGAGTAATGTTATTTTTGGTTGGCATTTGTTAGATGTGGAAGTTTTCATTAGATCCGTTATCACAACTTCAACTTTATCATCATTGATTATGGATTATGTTTGATAACTTGATCTTTGCTAATTTTTGTACTCTTTGTGCCGATGATAATGCTAGAAGAAGAGTAAGTTTATAATAATCAGCTGCAAAGACAGTGATTCCAATGAATTTAGCTCAGGATTTAGAGGCTCAAGATACACTAGTATAGGGTGCAGATCTCATATCTCGTTGTACCGTGGGAATTTTGGTCCTGTTCTAAAAGCCCCTTTCAAGAATCTCATTAATATGGTCTGATCGGTTGGTTGTAATAATGTATTCAAGGCAGACCTATGTCTGTTAAGGGTACTGTACTTTTCCCCCTTATTATATTCTTCCTATAAAAATTTAATTATTTTATTTGGGTCTGAATTAAATACTTCCACCCTTTCACAAAGCCACAATTTTTTGTACGTGGGAGCTATATTGCTTCAACGTCTTTTCGCTAAGAGATGGTATCATATGGTTTTTAAAGCAGTTCCAGGAACATTTTTTAAGATGTACGCTTCCCGGAAAACCGTGCTGCTCTCCGGGTAAGGCTTTCCCATAGAGGATGAGGTTGTCTCAAATAAGATGAGAGTAAAGTTTTATTAGTGTGCAAAATTGGCAACTCGCAGAAACAATCAAATTTTTCAATGCAGGACACCATGGCTGTGTTTTCCATGGTGGAAAAACAACAATATATTTTGCCTTATCAATCAAAAATTTATTTATCACCGTGGATCGGAGCGGGGAGGGCGGAACTGCGTAAAAATTTATAAGTATTAGTCCATGATAATGTGAAAGCATCTACTGTTGCTGATTATGGATCTGGACGCCAAGATACAAAGTTTTGCATTTATTATTAAGGTGGGAGGCAGTTAAATTTACGTTTGATAGGCCCAGTTCAGAAACAACATTTCCAAATTTATCGCCTTATGTTTTTCAATGGCCCATGCTTGACGCCGCCTATGCGATTTATGTAGGCTATGGCTGTAATATTAGCTTATCTTAAGAGGGTATGCCTGTTATAATATATATATTTTATTTTATTTATTTATTTATTTTATTTTATTTATTTATTTTAATTTTTTTTTTTTTTTTCCCCAAAGCCTTTTAAAATTGAACACATTCCATTGAACACATCCATGAGTTCCAGCTGATTGATATGATAAGCACTCTCCTGTAAGCTCCAAACCCCTCGGGAGTTTGTTGCACCCCATTCTGAATTGGATGCATCGGTGCAGATTATAGTAAAATATTGTTTGTTTATTTATTGCTCATTTTCGCATTTTTCAAGCTTTTCGACTACGAATCGATATCTATTAAGAGATAATTCAGAATAATTATCTTCTTATCATAATTTGAATTTTATTTTTTAAGTCCTAGATATTTTCCCTTTCAAATTGTTTCACATGCACCCAACGGTAGTTACAGCATAGCTGCGACAAGAGTTATTAATTTTCAAGAACATTGGTAACTGTGAGACAATTTTTTGTTTTTCATTTGGAATTGACATTATCATCTCCTGACTATTGGAAACAAATCCTATAGAAATGTTATATTTTTACTGTGATTTGGGCAACTTTTCTCATAATTTATAATAAAATCTAGAAATGTTATTTTTATTTTTATTTATTTATTTTTATTTATTTATTTATTTATTTTCTATCAATCAATATCATCAATATCATATGGGTCAAGGTATATTATTGAAACATGACCCATAGATCTCAAGCGATTCACGATAGGTTTAAAATTTTTTGTAAAAACATATGGTGCTGTCGAAAGACTATTTTGAAGGCACGTAAACCCAAAAAGGTGGTTATCGTATTTGAATTTGAAAAAATATGCATTCTTGAGATCAACCGTAGGTACTCATATAGCATCCTTCATTTATTAGGTTTTTTACAGTTCTGAAATCCTCAAGTTTAAAATGTGGACAGTTCAGATAATTATTTAGTTCTTTGAGATTTATTTTGTGCTCCGGGAGGTCCTAAAAAGGGGGTCCCGGCTGCTTCACTGCAGTCGTTAAGTTATGTCAGAGGCCCTTATTGTGGCTACTTGAAAACTTCTGACACTTGGGCTTTACCACAGCCATATGATATTTATTTATTTTTATGAACCTATAATTCCCATTGGGTTTTATAACAATGGAGCTCAATAGCTCCAATTTCCCTAAGTTCTATAATAGGCTGAAATAATTCAGAAGATGATTTTTGTATAGGAACTTTCCCTTGTTAGGTTTTTTCCTGGTTCAGCTTGCTCGGTCGCCCTTTTCGTTATTATAAAAAGCAACGTGTCCGCCTTTTATTGTACTGATATTTTTTGAACTGCGGCATTGACATCATGATTTAATTTGAATTTTCTGTGCGTAGATACTGTGTGATGCATGTCTGTCAGAATCTTTCCAGCATCCACTGTTGCAGATGTGGTCCACTAGTCAATGTTTCCGTTATTTGATAACGTTTTTGTAGAAACGTATCGTTAATAATGCTTACTGAACGATTGATGTTTAACGATTACAACAATCGGATTGCTGTATAGTTCAATTCGGTCTGTGACAAAAGTGTTTGCACCTCCGTATTGAGTCTTGGTTCCCTGAGAGTTTGACAGTTCCCAGGAATATTCCACTCTTTAACTAGCTGGCTGTTATTCTTCGCTAGTGATATCAGTGATATCACACGAGTCACCTGCCTGTTGATCAAGGTACTTAAATTTTGTATTAGCTATTAATGCTTCGGTCGTGTTGTTAGTACTTTTATGCACTAGTAACCATTATCAATATGATTCTTTGTTATAAGTCATCACTATTGATATGATTATTAATATATTCGGATTATTACTATGTATTTTTTCATCACTCTTAATAGTATACTTATTTTGACCTTTTCTCATCCCCATAACTCGATTAAGGGTATTAATCCCTGTAACCGGTCCATGTTAGGACTGCTGTCCACCCTTTAAGTGCACTTAACTATTACATTAAGTGAGGTTCTAATCATCCACACCTATTACAGTGAGCATGATAACCTGACAGAGAGGATTACTGACAGAGAGAATTACTTTATTCGAATTATTACTACTTATGTATTTTTCATCACTATAAGTATACTTATTTTGACCTTTTCTCATCCCCATAACTCGATTAAGGGTATTAATCCCTGTAACCGGTCCATGTTAGGACGGCTGTCCACCATTTAAGTGCACTTAACTATTACATTAAGTGAGGTTCTAATCATCCACACCTATTACAGTGAGCGTGATAACCTGACAGAGAGGATTACTGACAGAGAGAATTACTTTATTCGAATCATGACTACTTATGTATTTTTCATCACTATAAGTATACTTATTTTGACCTTTTCTCATCCCCATAACTCGATTAAGGGTATTAATCCCTGTAACCGGTCCATGTTAGGACTGCTGTCCACCCTTTAAGTGCACTTAACTATTACATTAAGTGAGGTTCTAATCATCCACACCTATTACAGTGAGCATGATAACCTGACAGAGAGGATTACTGACAGAGAGTGACAGAAAGGGTATTTATGTCCCTCAATTAAGAAAAAAAATAAAAACTTTTAAGTTATTGTACTTACTTGAAAGGTTTAGCTGTTTATCCATTTTTCTTAATTTTTTCTAACTTCCTTCGTGTTTTGCTTTTTAGTTCTTTCGGCATTTTACAGTAATTTTCCAGCAACACTCTCTTAAACACTAGCGCACGTATCGAGCGTAAGAACGATAATGAGCTATCTACAGCAGATAACGGCCGGACGTGCGGGTGAGTAATAGGTACCTACCTGGGGATTTTAAAAAACTGAAAACATTACGCACTATTGGAGCTCGTGAACGTCACTACAGGGTGATATTGAGGACGTGATCATCGAAGTATAATTGTGTTTACTAGAATACATTCGAATAAATATGTACCTAATTATACATATTATAATACCTATTCCGACTGAGCGACGGATGTTACCTATAATGCTGGAACTGTAATATGATCACCGACTGAGAGACGGATGTTACTTATAAAGTGAAAAAAAGTATGTTACCAACTAAGGGTTAAGCACCCGCAGTAGACAGAATTCATTAAGGCAAACAAATTATTCAAATATTTTTTTTTTAATCCAGGCAAAAATATATAAAATATATAAAAATATACCTAATATAACCTATATTAGGTAGAGCCTTTAATAGTTTGTGACGAACTCCGGCTTCTGGGGAACTTCACGGTGTTACGGTCACGTCGGTGTTACCACGGGTTGCTCGGGCGCCAGCTTTTTTTTTCTGGAGGTGTGCTCCCCCGGGGAATTCCTCTCGCTAATTTGTATTCCCAATTACCTGAGGTCACATAAAACGATACGTTTGTCGTATCTTGGTCCCTAAGGTAGCTCAGTGAAGAAGAGAGGAAAGCCAGGGGTCGTTTGAAGTTATCGCTGGTGCAATGGTGTTCGGGAGAGCGGTCTTTAGGCGCCTCCTCGAAGAAATGCCGGGCTTCCCTTATAAGAGCGGAGTTGTAAGCGAGTTGATACGGGATCGGTGCTGGTGCTGGTGGTAGCGTAGCCGGTCGCTGTACCTACCTACGTATTCCTGCCGGCGGCCTGTGCCTGTGCGCTCGGCGTGACGGGCGGTTGGAGCGTCGAATACACGGTACTGGTGTTAGTGCTGGGGCCGACGGTAGGCACAGATGAACGAGGCTTATGTTTATGCGGTGGTGCGGGGATCTCAGAATACGGAAGGTTTATTGAATAAAATATAATTATTAGGATCGGCGTGAAATAATGAGGATGATAATGGACTCGTTCAGTTATAATTAATAACAATGCTTTATTTAACCAAAATAATATCACTTCGAATAATAAATCAACGGTAATGAAACTCAACAAAAGAAATTAAAAATATACACTTTACCTACCCAACTATCTAAGCGTGGGTGACTCAATGTTCTGAAGGGCTGCAGTAGGAAATCAAACCTTTACTAATAATAAACGGATATGTGAGAGCAGGCGAGATCAACGTGGTTGGTTCAACAAAATATGAATTGATTTCACAAAAAAAATGACTCTAATCGGGTTACGGTTACCTAACTATACGGACTATGGCTCGGGGGTGTGGTGAGAGATCTAGGAGAGTTGGTTATGATGGAAATATTCTAGGCACGGGGTTAATCGCCTGTCTCAGCTTCCCAGTCATAGGGGAAACCGCTTTTTACTGCCTATCTTACGTCTAGAAGTACCTACTAGCTGACCTTTTTATGACCTTCGAGGGTGGCGATGGGCGTCGGGAATAACCGGAGAGCAGGTATGAACAGGATTAGGATATCTACGGCGAATTAATTGAATTAAATCGGGCACCTAGGTACCTCGGTATCGGTCGACTGACGGTTACGAGACGCACTAGGGTCTTCTTAACAACTCAAAAAAATTCACTTTTGGGTTCGCAGCGAGACTCAATTCTGTTTCAACGATTCAGCAGCTAGCGGGAACGTCGTCGGAGAAAGAGAGAATGAGCGTTCAAATCTGCCCGTATTTATACTCTCCCTATCTTATTTTTCGGTGGCTATCGCGAAGAAAAAATGGTAATCGGTGTTTTTACGTTGCCTCTGGGTTGATTTCTGTCGTGAATTGACTCTAAAATGCACCGAATTAGGTACCACTAAAATTTACGAATGCATAAAAAATCTCAAAACTTCGTGAATTTTAACAACAACCGGGCTTATCTATAAAATTTAATGCGTCTTTGATCTTACTGAATGGATCGGAAATAATAATTATTGAACTTTTATAAAATTGAATCTATTCCTATTTACTAATTGTTGTAAAATGAAGGCGAAATTACACGACTTCATTACAAGTTAAAAATATGAGAGTCCACCCCCTGTGATATTTTTATATTCATGTGACTAATTTCAAACAGATAAACAATGAAACAAAACAAAAATTGCACTGCTTCATAAGTTATCCAGGAAGCAAGACTAAAAAAATTCACCGTTCACATATTATTTACGCACTAGTAGGCAATGAAGTTTTGTTTTTACGTTTACAAAAATGAAAACTCCCAAGATCTCAATTGACAATAAATCAACTGATCGAGATATCAAAGGTTAAGTAAACACCGACATTTGTCAAATCACTCAAATTGTCTTGGCTGATTAACAGCCTTGTTGTCTAGTTGAAGTTTTAGTCGGAAATCTAGAATATTTTTTTATCATCTAATTGACTGTTTTCAAATGGAAAATAAAAAATAACACCATTAAATGATATAGAAATGATTTATAAATTTTTCTCCTTTTCCCAAGCATGCCACAGAGGCTACCTAATTTTAGAAATGATTTTTTTTACATTAGGTACCTACCGTTAAATTCGAAAAAAGTTATAGGAGCGTTTTAAAAGTAACATCAAATGAAAATTTAAAAGAACTCCGGCATATTTCTTTTTCGAATCGTAAAATTTTTTAAGTTAGAAATTTATTGGTAGGTATACCTAGCTGTCTAATTAAAAAATTTCAAATCAATTATATTATCCTATAATATTATCCTAATAGCGGTTATCCTTTAAAAATGTGCATTTATACTCATTAAATTAATGAGCAATGACTAACCATTAAAAGGTTAAAGAAATTTAGCCACTTTTACCCTTTTCCTCCTACCCAAATCAGTAGCTTATTAATTAATTTATGAACAATGCAATTTTTGCTACAGGAAAAGAAAATTCGAGAAATTTTCTTGCAATCCTGTTAATTTAATTGTATTTCTTACTTCCACAAAAATTACAGTCCACTAAATTGTAAAGTGCGACCTGATATGGGTATTTTTCGGAAGAATTTCTTTCTAGTTTTTTTTTTCTATCTTGCTCATGCAGGGGTTCAAAAAATAGCAATTTTTCCGAAAAGTCAAATGGTCGCCATTTTGAAACGTGTCAGCCGACTTTCCTCAAGTGCAATATCAAATCAATCACTCCTTGTGGATATCCTACTTGTGGAAACTGCGACCAGAAACCTCGCCTATGAACGCTTTTTTTTGTAAATGTGAAGAGACACCCTTTAGAAGTAATGCGACTTTAGGAATTTTTTTCAATGAAAATCAAACGTTATCCCAAAATGGAGATTGAATCTGTGGGCCGCTCATCAATAATGGCAATATAATATATGAGTCTCCTTATTCCTATCTTTAAACATACCTCACCTACCTGCCAAAAATATTTACGGTAGGCATTGTAACAACCACCCCCTTATCCCCGATGATGGTCTAGAAAATGCGGCTAGAACTCACTCTCGTTGTGTCGTTTTCTTGTAGCCATCCTTGGTTCTCGGATAGGGTATGCAAAAGCTCCGGAGTCAAGAAATAGCTGTGTGATAAAAATTTCTTCCTGTAAGATTTTGAAATCAAATGGTATCACTATTTCATCTATATTTCAAACTGGATGTCATTTAATTATTCCTTACAATGAAATCTTTTTGTGTGTGTAAGGGTTGTAAAAATTCCTGATTGATAATGAATTGAATCGTTTGGTGGTGTCACTTTCGCTTGGGTGTTGGCTTTACAATTAGGGGCTTACAGTGTTGCCAGGCTGGGCAATTTTACTTCAATTTGAAGCTTGTGGGTTTACTCTTTTCACTGTTTCCTCGTTTGACTAAGTCATCAATTTGCAGGTAAGCTTTACCAAGAGAAATTACCAGAACCTACAAGAGACGAAGGCAGCATCCCACTGACGTTCTCCCTCAGGCCACTCTGTTCAAGTGAACATCGGTTTTACGCGACTTACACAATAATAAAAACACTGAAGGCACTCTCGCATTCGCGCATCTGCTGAAAGAAAATACATTGATCTCTTTGGATTTGAGTTTACCGTAAAAGGCTATGCTCTGACATTACGGAACTCGTTTTTGTTTTGTTTTTTGTTCGTTCTTGTTTTAATTCTTCATTTGTTCTTATTAATGTTATAAGTATGCTACTCAAGTATTTGATGAAAACCTTGCGCTGCTTGAATTTGGTTGTTTTTCGTTTCAAGAGGGTTTTGTTGTCAAAGTTCGAAATGAGTTACAAATCTCTACTTAACAAACAAACTAGAAATGAAGTTAAACTTCCCTGGATTAGTGTGGTGACATGTCTTTTGTTTCTGTTTCTACCTTTCTACATGTTTCTACCTTTTAATTGTTTTGACCTTTTGTTTGTTTCGTTTTCTGTGCACATTGTTTTGTTTCTACCTTTCTGTTTGTTTTTAACCTTTATGTTTATTCCTGAGACGTCTGACTTCTTTTTCCATCGGATAAACTTAAAGTTACTTGAGTGAAATGATCTCAAGCAGACCTGTACTCTCATGACTTTTGAGAATGACGACATTTGTCAACAATAATAATAATAATAATAATAATAATAATAATAATAATGTCGATGAATGACTGTGCCGTCGGAACAGCTTTGGAAGATCTGTTAATCTGTTGCAAATAAATACAATTTTGCGAGTTTTACTTTTACCTAGGTACTTACGCTTCTGAAATATAAGGAATTAATTAAAATTTCTAACTAAGGAGATTTTAGTCAGAGTAAATAAATAAATACGATACGATTTATAAAAACCTGAGCGGCATCTCCGGTGATGTTGGTAGTGGCAGTGGCTCGAACCTAGAGCTCTTCTTCGTAGACTGATGGCCAGCGCTGGACTTAGAATAAGTGGACTTGTTCCTGCAATTATTAATAGGTTAAACAAAACAAAAACCAGTGAAGAGTCTATTCTCAACCCACCGGCGTCACTTTAAATACAAGTAAAACAAATTAAACAAAAAGAGCGGAGAGTCTATTCTCAATCCACCCAAGGGTTAACAGTAATCGGAGGGAAGTAGGGAAGTGTTTTGAGACTGGCCAGCGATGGTGTTTTTATACTCATTCGACGTTTTGTAGCTCATCTGTCCGTTTCTCTTCAATTCGACTGACCGTTGCTCGCGGTACCCCTTTTAGGTATCCCGTCTTCAGAGCGTGTTAAAGATTTCCTCGTAGTTTTTAACGGTCGTGTAGGTGAAGGTCCGATCCATTGTTGCGGCGGCGTAAAAAAAGGATTCTGGAGATCTCACTTGCAAATGGTTTTTCTTAATTAAGGCCAGGCTTCTCGTGAAGTTTCACTGATGAGGATTATTTTGTAGAAAAACCTCCTTACCCTGGGGGTGGTATATTACAGTATAATAGGTGCTTTGTTAAAAATTACCTGTCATTATGAGCGTAAAGTTGGATACTTATCTGGTAGGTATAAGTACAACTGACTTTCTTCTTAAGTCTCTCATTGATGAAGAACACATGCTGGTAAGACACTACCAGGTGTTTCGAGTTCTTACCTAAATGTTATACCTAATACACGGTAACGTTCGTTTTCCTGTTAAATAAAATTTTCCTGTTAAAAAAAAAACTAAAAAGTTAAGATAGGGAAATGGAAACCGTTTTCCGATATTTTGAGCTATTTTCATTGATAACTGCTTTGAAAATTTAAAATGACGATTCTCATTTGTTTATAACACATAAGCTACTCAATTTAAACTCCAACTGTGAAAACCACTCTTAGGTACTGAATTTACTCAGACAATCTAAAAATGTAATAATACACACCCGTGTGTGGTTGCTAGTCCTCCATCGGGTGCCTTCCCAGGTGGCGGATAGGGGAACTCCTCTCAGATATGAGAGGTACTGGGGAAATGCAAAACCCAGGGCGGACCAAAACTAGCAATGATGTTGGGCAGCAGCAAAACCAGGCTGAGGCGGAAGGTAACTGATATCGGCAAGGCTTAGCACTGGACACTCGTGGACAGAGCTGAAGCAGAGAAGCCTCTACACCGCTGGCAAATTTAACAACCTCATTAATGAAGCGAAAAGGTTAAATGTTGATATAATGGGTATTAGCGAGCTACGCTGGCCGGACGCAGGCATGTGCCAGAATGAACATGGCACATTGTATTACTCAGGTAGTGACCCCCATGACCTTTGTCATTTTTGTCTCGGCAGCATGCTTGGTGCTGTCATAGGCTATACGCCAATCACAAATAGAATAATGCTACTTCAGCTGCAAGGACCACCGTTCAAGATTATGTACAAGTATATGCTCCGACAGCGGAAAAACAATATGACAACGAGGTCGAAAACTTGTATGGCTTGCTAGACGAAGAATTTGGGAAGCTCAAGAGAGATGATATACCACTGATAATCGGCGATTTTAACTCAAAAATCGGACAGGGTTCCCGACGGGACCTGGTTTGGGCTTGATACCGCCAACCATTAAGAAGGAGATAAAGAGGGCTAAGGAAGAGTGGATGAGAGACAGATGCAGGGAAATAGAGGAACTAGAAGATAAACACGATTAATTCCAGATGCATAAGACAGTTAAAGAGGTCACCGGACTCTATAGGAGTCTATAGGACTCTATACACTGTTTGACTCAGGAAACTGCCCTGTGGTGGACGAAGATGAGATAAGGACGACTTGGGAACAATATATAGAGAATCTTTTTTCTGACAACAGACAGAATCTTACGAACAACCAAGACGCAACACAAGGACCGGCAATTCTTAAGGACGAAGTGAACCATGCAATATCGACAGCAAGAAACAAGAAAGCTCCTGGGCCAAATGAGATCTAAGTAGATATACTAAAGCTGATAGATGACGAGAACCTAAACTACACCACGAAACTATTAAATATGTTATACAACACCGGAAAAATCCCAGAAGATTGTCTGAGGTCAACTTTTGTGACAATCCTTAGAAGTCTAGACCTAAAACTTGTAGCGATTATAGGCTAATAAGCCTAATGATCTGCTAAATCATTATAAATCTGCTAAAGATCTTACTCCGTATAATTCACGCCATAATAAGGAGTTTTAGGAATGTGTTCGGAAGCCGTGAAGCTTTGTTTGCTGTTAACGTCCTCCTGCAGAAATTTAGTGACCAACGCAAGGATGCGCGTAAGCTTGTTTTATAGACTATGAGAAGGTATTCGATAGGGTGCGGCATTCAAAATTAATCGAGATACTGAGACGAGTCCAACTGGATGACAGGGACATAAGAATAATTGGAAACCTATATTGGGGCCAAACAGCTGAACAGCTGAGGTTCGAACAGGGAATCGCTAAATACATCCGCTATTAGAATCCGAAGAGAAGTTTGCCAAGGTTGTATTCTATTCCCGCTCTAATTCAACCTATATTAAGACAAGATCTTTAAAGATGCCTTGGAAAACACGGATAGCGGACTTCCTAAAAAATCAAGAACCACATAAAGCAAAAGAACTATGGTAATCATAATATTGGAACAAACCTTCATTTTTCACTGTGACTAAATTAAATTATGAATATGTGAATATTTTGTTACAAGTATTTATATCTTAATTTTAAATTAATGAAGAGTAAGATGTCTACAAGGAGATGTCTGGTCATTTGAGAAAAATCGATCGAACCTTTCCAACATAGCGGCATTTTGAATTTTAGGAAAAACGGCTATTTTTTGAACTGCTGTATATAAAAAAATAAAATAAAATTTACCCACACTAACAAGATCAGAAGAATTTGCGTTATTATTTTTTTTTATTTAAATTTTGCATTATTAATAAGCTAGTGGCGTAAGTAGAAAAAGGGTAAAAATGGCTAAATTTCTATAAAAAATGAGCACAGTTTTGAAGGAATTGAACTGAAATTTTTACAGTACACAATTAAAAACGAATAACTTTCAGCTCTCAAAAGCAATTTTGTTTCATGAAGCAACTAAGAAAAATGGCGGAGATATTCGAATTATTTTACATGATGTTTTCCTATAAATTTCAAATTTTCGGTTTTCAAAACTCCCCTGTAACTATTTTCGAATTTATTAAGGAAAGCGTAAAAATTAGCATTTTTTAAAGTAAAATAAGCTAATGGCGGATATAGGAAAGGAAACAAAATTGTTAAATTTTGTAATTTTGTTTTGTTTTGTTAAATTTATAAATCCATTTTATGGCACGTTTTCAAACGAAATGAAATGAAATTTTTAGGGTAAACCACTACCTACGCTAATATGACCGACTATGGGAAATTAGAGAAAGACAATTTTATTGCAAGCTATACTTGTTAGTATGTTTGTATGTATAAAAAGGTTAACTTGTTTGATTTTTGTAATGCTTCGATGTGACTTTTGTTTTATTGATAACTTTGTTATTCCTGTTTTTGTTCATTCAGTGATACTGAATATTATTTATGATTGTTTGGGGTTACCTTTGGTTTACTTGTGTTATTATTAATTGTGTATTCACTTTTTTAGTTTGCCTGTAAGTGGACCTGTTCTGTTGGACAAATTGATTTAAATAAATAAATTAATTAATAAATTAAAATTTGAATCGAATAAAAATACACTATTTATACGATTGATGCGCAAGGTTTTTTTATAATATTTAACCTTGTTCGGGTTCCTACACTGTGAAGTATCTCGGAAGTAGTGCGTCCTACGACAAAAACTTACAATGACTTTTCTCCTCCAAACAACATGAGGTATCTAGCAAAAATAACAAAATATATTAAACTCAGTGACGTAGAAATTATTTAATAAGAAAGCTAAGAACACACGCAGATCTCCGCTACTGGATTGAAGGATCGGGAGTATTTAATCTTGTACCTCAATTAGTACAACGACAACTGTCAAAAATTTCTAGTTATTCTGATCAGCCAATTTTTTAATATCCATGAAATATTAAAATTTCAAAGAACTCAACATCTTGAAAACTAAAGCTCCAACGACCCATGTCTATGGGAAATTTTTCGGCTATTTTGGCATTTTCTATAATTATGAGTTTTAAGTTTGTAAACCCCTATTCATTAACACCCTGTATAAAAAAATTATTATCACAAATTGCGTAAGATTTTTAAGAAGAGCCTGAGGATCGAGGATCCAAGAAATTGAATTCAGTTTTTGTTTCACGGTTTCAGTATTTTTATCAATTACTCAAGTTCTAAAGGTCAAGGTCTGCTTATGTCTAGCACGTCAAAAAAGTGGTCTAAAAGTTTTAAATTGCAAGTTAAAATTCGAAATTTAAACATTTCCACCTTGTACATTAGAATTGGTAATTTTAAAGCTCAAACTCCAACAGTAAGTTCAAAGTTAGGTTTAATTAGTTGTTTGAAATGTTTTGTTCATTTCGGTACCTATAAGACAGTAACTATGTATTAGAGCGACTTTCCACATAATTCTTGAATGCGTATAAATGCTCTTTCTAACGGTTTTTTACGGTTTCGGTAGGGCCAAACCTGTGTTCTTATTGTATACGTATAGGTATATAGTGCACGCATGTTAATTAAACAGGAAATTATTATTCATCAGTTTAGGAACTCGATTTTCAGGAATTGAACCGAGAATATTATTAACGATGAAGTATTGGGTATTTACATAAATATGTTCTTAAAAGTAATAAATTCACAAACATACTACATATTATCATAGCCAGAAGATTTTTTCGCCAAAATTTCCTTGAATTAATTGACTGACGAAAAAAAATCAATTGCCTTGAATTAGTTGAAAAATTATTATTATCAATCAACTGTTTCTATAATACTGAAATACCTTCGTTGATTATTTTATTTGGTGTTCACCTACCTACTCAAACATTGTACGGTTTAACCATTCGTGGACGGTTGTTTTTGTGACCCGAATTTGATAAGTGCCGTACCTACTTTTTGGTTTCATTCTTATAGAGTGAATCAATATGTACAAATACTTTTTTATCGTCACTTATTTACTTTCGACTTGCGTACAGGATTTGAAATGCGTAGAAGTGAGTCAATTTTTTATTTACTAATTTTGCTTTTATTATTTATTATTTTATTTTTTTCTTGCGTTACTATTCGAATCATTTTGATGGTGCTTAATAATTTACTATCAAAATTAAGGAATACCAATTCTATAACACGGAAAAGTTTCAACCAATTTTCATCTCATTTTCACAACTCTGGTTTTCTTCTTGTTTTTGTTTATTGTTTCTTTTAACTTTAATTATCTGGTACTAAAAATCATTATTATTGGTCAATTTAGTGCATTTAATTAATGATGACATTTTTATAGTAACTGTAACTGAATGACTTAAATAAAGGAGTTTTAATGTAAAAAACATGTAAAAAAACTTAAAAATACTTTTAAAAACTATAATTAATATAATAAAATGGTGTTTTTATGAATTTTTTTAATTTTAATTTTAGAAAATAGGTAGGTACCTATAATAAATTGATTTGATTGTGACATTTTATAAAATGTCGAATCCGGAAATATCCATTGTTGGATCTTGGACAAGATCATCTTGGACTCTGCAATCCGTTTAAAAGATCTCATGATTTTGTTGTCAAAATGGATTTTATGTTTTCAATCTTTTATACTTATTGGAGGATTCTGTAGATCTTGTGTATTTCTCGAATTCTCGCTAAGCCGCTATTTTTCTTCAGACATGAGCGCTTTATTCATCCAAATTGAGCAACATTATTCGGCCGTAAAATGCCGTTAGATATAAACAGACCTTTCAGGTCAATTTACATCTAACGGCACGGATACGGACCGGGTGTTCAACGTGGACGTGCATTTTTATTAAAAATGGATTTTGAATGACAGGATTTACATCTGACGGTGACGGGCCGGTTGTCAGCCCGTCCGCGTTAGATGTAAATGCAGCCATTCAAAATCTATTTTTAAATACCAACAATGTTTGTCAAAAAAAAACCACAAAAAAAACATAAAAAATGGTAAAGTAAAGCAGAGATGTTTGAAAATGATCAGCAATTTCTGATCCTCAGGTACGCCATAGACAATCACATTTTAGTGTATTTTTTAACAAAAAAATACACTATTGAGGACGACATCACTTTCCAAAAATCACCCAAACTCATCAAATGTCCACCGATCATGACCCCCAGATTACGAAAAAGTGGTTTTCCAAAATTCACCTGCCCACGATATATATATATATATTTATATATATATATATTTATATATATATATATTTATATATATATTTATATATATATATATATGTAAATAACACGGGTCCCGCGTTATCATAATTTTAGTAAAATTAATAATATTTAAATCTTCCGCGCACGACGACCGACTCGATGCGATGGCAGACAGATACAGATAACCGTTCAGACGGACAAGTCGAGAAATTATTATTGTTAATTTTTGTTAATAATTTTTATTGACGAATTGTGTATTATTAGAAATAACTATTAATTTAAGGGAAGAATTGTGAAATAAAGGCTTTAAATGTTGTTTCTTTAATTTACAGGTAACATTGTAACTACTTTATATTATTTATAACGAAAAATATTAATAAAAACTTTAATTTACAGAGAAACGCAATTGAGCCGTTATTCAAACAAACCCTACCTACATAAACTATTATAAAACAACATTTTCGCAAACATTTCATTATGGAAAAACTGAGGTTTGAATTCATTATAAAAGCTTCGCCTAGTGATCCGAAAACAAGCATATTCGCAATAACCTCAATTGAAACAACGGAACGTGAAATATTTTGTATTCCAGAAGAATTCCAGCCCATGGGACTCCACGGAAAATTAAAAGAAACAGAAGCTTTCAAAAAAATTAAAAATACACTTAAAAAAAGAGGTGAAAGAAGAAAAGTTTGGATCACTCTAGATGAAGAATTATTAAAGCAATACAGAGATGAAGATGGAAATATAAAATTTGAAGATTTTCTTTTAGAAGGACATATAATACCAGAAGAAACAAAACCTGGACCAGCTACGTTACCAGGCACTGGAATTTCGGCAGAAGCACTCCAACAAATTCTAGAAAAATTCACTGAGTTACAAAGACCTACAGGCATCAATCTGAAAAACATTTCAGAAAAATTTACAATAAGAAAATTTTCAGGAAGAAATGAAAACGTACTACAGTGGATAGAAATTTTTGAAAATGAATGCACACGACTAGCTGTAGATCAAGATACAAATAAAATTGAAATATTAAGACTATTTTTAGACGGATCCTGCACTGATTGGTACAGTTCAATGCTTATAAAACATACGTTAAACTCCGAGTGGCGAGTATGGAAAAAAAACTTCTGCGACACATACGTAAACAAAGGATGGACTCCAGTGAGGCATGCAATCGACTACAGGTATTTAAATGGTTCTTTACTAGACTACGCAGTAAAAAAAGAAAGGCTTTTACTAGAAATGAATAAGTCACTAGACACATCCACTATAATTGATTTAATTGCTGTCGGATTACCAAACTATATAGCAGACAGAATTGATAGAGATAAACAACAAAATACGGAGGACCTTTTTAATGAATTGAGAGGCCTAGAACACTTAATTAGAATAAAACCTTTTAGTAAGAAGAATATCAGTAAAACGAATTTTGATAATAAAAGGGAAATTAATGAAGAAAAGAAACCGTGTAATATATGTGAAAAAAGAGGAAAAGGCGCGCGGTATCATCCTGAATCGACTTGCTGGTTTAAAGGTACAAACAATGAGAAGAAAAACAAACTTCAACTACAAGCTGCCAACCACTCAGAACTAGAAGTCGAATTGAATGATGAAGATCCAAAAAACTGGTAGTGCCACCATTAATTAAAATCAAGTTACTAATAAACAGCACAACAGAAGTTACAGGTATTTATGATTCCGGGGCAAATATATCATTAATAAATTCAAAATTGTTGAAAATAAAAGACACAGATATCAGTAATCGAAAGTTAGTAAACTTGAGGACAATTAATGGCGAGAGAAAAACAGAAGGTTTGGTAAAATTAAAAATAAAAATTTATAATATTGAAAAATACATGAATGTCTTCATTGTAGATGATAAAAATTTTAATTATGATTTTCTGATTGGGTTGGATTGTATTAGAGAATTTAAATTAAATCAAGATGATAACTTAATAATCTCACAGAATAAAGTTTCTATAAATGATAAAGATGTAAACCTTCCTGAATATTCAGGTGAGAAACAAAAAATGAAAGATATCGTCTTGATCGAAGGGGTTACACAGATAAATTTTAATGAACATGTAAATACAAATAATTTTGAGGTTTTAATAAATCATCTAAATATTAGTCAACAAATAGAAATAGAGAAATTAATAGATAAATATAAATCGGTCTTTGCTAAAGACAGATACGATATTGGGTCTGTAAGAGATTACGAAGCACATATTGATCTAGTGGTAGAGAAATATTGCTGTAAACGTCCGTACAGATGTACAATTGAAGATAAGAAAGAAATAGAAGAACAGGTAGCAAAATTATTAGAACATAACTTAATTGAAGAGTCGTATAGTCCATTTGCCGCCCCAGTGACTTTAGCATATAAAAAAGAAGAGAAAAAGAAATCTAGATTATGCATAGATTTCCGAGATTTAAATAAGATTGTAGTCCCACAATCACAACCTTTTCCTCTGATCGAGGATCTAATGATAAAAACAGGTAACTGTACATTTTTTTCAACTTTGGACATAAATTCAGCGTTCTGGTCAATCCCTTTAAGAATACAGGACAAACAAAAAACAGCATTTGTTACCCAGGAAGGGCATTATCAATGGACATGCCTGCCCTTTGGATTGAAAACCTCCCCAGCTATTTTTCAAAGAATTTTAAGCAATATAATAAGAAAATATAAACTCTCGCGTTTTGCAGTAAACTATATAGACGATATTCTCGTTTTTTCTAAAACTTTTGAAGAACACCTGAGTCACTTATCACAACTATTGGAAGCAATTCTAACTGAAGGTTTTAGATTAAAATTTTCAAAATGCATTTTTGCATCGAGCTCAGTGAAATATTTAGGTCACATAATTGAAAAAAACTCCATCAAACCATTAAAAGATAACTTAGTTTCCATACAAAATTTTCCGGTTCCAGAAAAACAAAAAAACGTTCGCCAGTTCTTAGGGAAAATAAATTATTACAATAAATATATTCCCAACATTGCAATAATTCTAGATCCTCTACATAATTTATTAAGAAAAAATACAAAATTTATCTGGTCAGAAGAATGTGAAAAGTCATTTAATAAAATAAAATCATTACTTTGCTCACAGCCAATTTTAAGGATTTTTGACCCGGACTTACCAATTAATATATACACAGATGCAAGTATGCAAGGAATCGGAGCAGTATTCAAGCAGAAAGAACATAACGGAGATGAAAAACCGGTAGCATATTTTTCAAAAAAATTGAACGAAACTCAAAAAAGAAAAAAACCAATATATTTAGAATGCTTAGCAATAAAGGAAGCTGTAAAATTCTGGCAACACTGGCTCATTGGGAAAAAAGTAACAATATATACGGATCACAAACCTTTAGAAAATCTAAGAATAAAATCCAGAACAGATGAGGAACTGGGGGACTTGACATTTTACTTATCACAGTATGATATTGAAATAATATACAACCCAGGAAAAAGTAACCAGGAAGCAGACTGTCTGAGCAGGAATCCCGTTCTAGAACCAACCGAAAATATAAAAGAAACTTTGAAAATTGTAAATTTAATAAGTTTGGAAGATATCAAAAACGACCAAAACAGGAACAAAGCACTGCAAAATAAAAGAGATAAATTAAAACTGAAGAACGATATTTATTACAGAAAAGGCAAAAGAAGAGAAAAAATTATTCTCTCAGAAGATTTTAGTAAAAAGTTGATAAGAACTATACACAATACATATTGTCACATAGGAAAAACCCAGATGCAAAACAAAATCACACCATTTTATACAGCAAAAAATATGACGACTAACATAAAAACCATTTGTGACCAGTGTGAAATATGTATAAAGAACAAATCAAGGAAAAAATCTAAAATTGGTTTATTATCACACTTAGGGCCAGCAACCTACCCGTTTGAAATAGTATCCATAGACACAATCGGAGGCTTCGGCGGCTCTCGGTCTACAAAAAAGTACTTACATCTACTCGTAGATCACTTCACAAGATATGCTTATATTACAACTTCAAAAACTCAAACCTCTGATGATTTCATAAAATTGACGAATATGGTAGCTCAAAATAATAACATCGGAATAGTCTTAGCTGATCAATACCCGGGGATCAACTCAAAAGAATTTAAAGGATTCCTAAATGAAAAGAATATAAAATTAATCTTCACTGCGGTTGACTCACCTTTTTCAAACGGCCTCAACGAAAGACTAAATCAAACTTTAGTCAACAAAATAAGATGCAAAATAAATGAAGAAAAGAAACGAACAGCTTGGACAACGATAGCACAAAACTGTACAGAGATGTATAACAAAACAGAGCATACAGTTACAAAGTTCTCTCCTGAATATTTATTGGAGGGCGAAAATATCGACATTCTACCACATGAATTGAGACAACACCACACGAAATCAGATTTAGAACGAGACAGAAAATTGGCATTAGAAAATACTATAAAATCACACGATTATAATAAGAAAAAATTCGATAAGCATAGAAAGAAGTCAGAATTAAATGTGGGGGACCTAGTTTATGTGGAAAATGGAAACCGATTAAATAGGAAAAAATTGGATGAACTAAGAATCGGACCGTATAAGATACAAAAGAAAATTTCGGACTCAATTTATGAAGTTGACACTGGACATAGAAAGGTGGAATCAAACTTTTTTCACGTCACTAAACTCACCCCAGTATTAGCTAACCAAAAAGTCACCAACCACCACACTTCTTGCCCTTCGCTAGATACGTTTTCTGAGGGGGGGGGGGGAGATGTAAATAACACGGGTCCCGCGTTATCATAATTTTAGTAAAATTAATAATATTTAAATCTTCCGCGCACGACGACCGACTCGATGCGATGGCAGACAGATACAGATAACCGTTCAGACGGACAAGTCGAGAAATTATTATTGTTAATTTTTGTTAATAATTTTTATTGACGAATTGTGTATTATTAGAAATAACTATTAATTTAAGGGAAGAATTGTGAAATAAAGGCTTTAAATGTTGTTTCTTTAATTTACAGGTAACATTGTAACTACTTTATATTATTTATAACGAAAAATATTAATAAAAACTTTAATTTACAGAGAAACGCAATTGAGCCGTTATTCAAACAAACCCTACCTACATAAACTATTATATATATATATATTTCTCCAAAATCGCGAAATTTCGATTTTAAAAACGCTCCTGTGGCTTTATCTTTTAAGATTAGTGAACGAAATTTTGGGTCCTTGTAAAATTTGGGAATGACGTTGGATTTTCGTTGAAAAACTTTCCAAAAGTCCCATCACTTCTACAGGGTGTCCCTTCAAAATTCCAGGTATCCGGTTTTTGTCATCTCATTTCAGGTCGCAGTTTTGAATCTAGGAGGCTGAAATTTTTGTGGGAGTAAGATATCCACAAGTAGTGGTCTGGTATTGCACTTGAGCAAAATCGGCCGAGCCGTTTCAAAATGGCGGCTATTTTAATTTTTTGGAAAATTGACTACTTTTGAATCCCTGTATGAGCAAGATGGCAAAAAAACTTTGAAATAAAATTAACAGGATTTGAAGAAAATTATTGGAAATTTAAGTTAATTCAATAAAATTATCATATTTTCCATTAATAAGCCAGTGTCGTGGGTAGGAAAAAGGGTGAAAATGTGTCAATTCTATAACCGTTTATGAGTCCATTTTTGAAGAAGTTGAACCGAAATTTTCCATTTTTTTTGCTTTAACATATAATTTGATGTCTTAGCTTCAATTCGCCTCGATTAATGTAGCACTTTAAACGAAAAACAAAAAAGTTTTTCGCTTGTGCAAAATTAGCTTACACTTATATAAAATTATTAAATCAATGAAAGGGTTCGCAATTTCTTTTTTATTTTTTTCCACATTCAATTATGAATGGTTCTGAAAATTAGAAGAGCAAACGCAACAACAATTAAATCACCTACATGCAGGTGAAAAAAGTATTCAAATTGGTTTTTTAATAACAAAGATACGACCAGTTTAAAAAATAAAATGTGTAGGATGAAGTATTGGACGTACTACATATACCTACTCGATCATCGCTACATATTTGAAAGGCACCTTTAGCTCAGTAGTTAGGCAAGCGAACCCTTGCCTAAATAGTAAACTGTTGATGCGGGTTCGAAACCACGAGAGGGTTATTCTTTTTTTTTGGTAGGTAGGTGGTTTTCCGCTTTTCCCCCCCAAAAAATCGGATTATTTTTTCATTATATTCATTATAAAAAAAAAAATAGGAAGAAAATATTTATTATTGAATCGCATAAAAATACACTATTTCTGCGATTGATGCGCAAGAAGGTTTGTCTTCTCTCATCGCTATCGAAAATTTCACCTATAATAGACTGGAGTTAGCTTACCCCCTCCATGTAATCCCTGAAGATCTCCACTACTCTGTGAGTAAAATGGAGATGAAATCTGTGACCTCAATGCTCCAATATCATCTTGAGTGGGCATCGATTGTATGCTTTCAACAGCGGCAATCTTGGAGTTGACATCTTTACGAAGTCTCTCCTGCACCTATTATAGTCCTGTTAATATAGGAAGGCGAGTAAATTCTTACTGCGCAAAAAGGGTGGGTACCGTCTCCGACTCCATAAATATTTGTTGTCCAATATCAACAATGTTAGTCGGCGTCCACCTTAAAAAAACAACCAACCAGATAAGGCTGATAAGAGTATCTCCGCCGTTCATCGAACGTGTAAATTAGTAGTGGCGGTGAGCAAATCTCGCAAGATGCGTAGTTCACGCCCAGCCTTCGCCTTCATATAACAATCAAGCAGTACCTGCTTTAGCTCATCCATGTCTAGAAACATTGCGGCTTAAGTGGATTTGATATCACGCTCTCATGCTGCGTTGAAATATTCGTCTCGGATCGCGAGCCCACATCTGAATACGTCGAAGCCACTGACCCACTACGCAATCTACGCCCTTCTGACACCATTGTGAACATTTAAATTCTTTGCGTCGATCTTTAAGATAACGAATATCATCTATCATCAGGTGTTATATCGACACATACAGTATGCAATCTTCTGGAGCAACCACCACAGGAAATGAAGGAGTGTCCGCCAATCCTTGAAGAGCAAAGAGCACACGAGCCGCTTATAGTTTACTTGATGGTTGGATGACTAATTTGCTCGCGAGAATAATATCACCAGTTTATTATTATACCCAGAGCACTATTAAATCTTTGAGGGCTGTTCACAATGGATATGGGCAGGGGTAGCGACGGTGCCTTTCCTTTGTTGCCCTTTTTAAAGAGCATGTATAGTATAGGACATGTTGTAACGTCGCCCCCGAAGAATGAATCCCGCTTCGAACACGATAGAGGAACTGAAAATTGTTGCTCAAGAGGAATGGAATTCAATTTCTCAAGAAAATATTCTGGGGCTTATTGAGAATATACCCACAGAATGCAAGCTACAATAATTAGAGCTCTTGGGGAGGAAAAGGGTAAAAATGGCTAAGTTTATATAACCGTTTATGAGCATATTTTTGGAGCCATTATGGACTTAAATTTTCACGGTAGACAACTATACTAATACTTTTTAACCTTCAAAAATTTCAAGAAGCAAATAGGAAAAATAATGGAGATATTCGAATTTTTTTACATGATGTTTATTTCTCTAAAATTTCAAATTTTCGGTTTTTAAAACTCCCCTGTAACTTTTTTAGAATTTATTAACGGTAATGTAAAAAATAGTATTTTTTTTAAGTAAAGTCAGCCAGCCAGTGACGGATTTAGGAAAAGGGGGAAAATTGTTTAATTTTGCCAATTTTTTTTGTTTTGTTAAAGTTATAGGTAAATCCATTTTATGGCACGTTTTCAAACGAAATGAAATAAAATTTTCTCAGTAAACCACTACGCTAATTTGACCTGACCATGGAAAATTTCAAAAAGCCTATTTAAAAATCGTTGAAATAGTATATTATGCAACGAGCTTATAATGAAGGCTATTAATACGCGAGTATGATGGTTAAGATCCGAGCCGTAGGCGAGTATCTTAACCATCATAAGAGCGTATTAATAGCCATTATCTGCGAGTTCCATACACTATTTTTTCTACGATCCTTTTTTATTTCATAGAAAAGATTAAAAATTATATTTTTTAACAATGACCCGTGTACAATTGCGGATCATTGAGGTTAAGATAGGTTGCTATTTGTTTACGCATATTACCAAATTTTCTCTTCGTCGCTAAGATTATTCTGCTGAGACATGTTTTAGTATCAAGTTTAAAGGGCACTACTCACTACTGCGTAATTTTTATTATGCGAAGTTCGAATTCCGAATTTTACGCTTCGATTTTGAGATTAATTAATAATTTTAATAACATTGACAGCCATTAATTACGATATTGTTTACCTGCGCAACGCGGGTCGCAGAGTTGCCACTTTGAATACTATCACGGAGCGCTACGAATGACATAATACTTTATCTTCCCATCTTTTACACGATATACCTACTTATCAAATTAATTAAGGTAACATAAAATCTTGATAAATTTTCTTTGAATGTTACTTATGTTCTAAATTAAATCAATGTTCAGAATTTTTTTTCAGAAATACAGAACTTATATCACAAGGCCATTTTTGTCGTGAGTATGACAACTCTGTGACTTCGGTTGGCTTGCCGACCCGATTGTGAGCGAAAAGGACCCGATTCGATTGCAAATGCTCCTCTGCCATTGGATAGCTTGACCAGTGCTTTAATGAAAATTTGTATCTTAATGAGACCCATTAAAGCACTGGTGATTCATATTTAATATGCATATTAAAGGTTGGGAGTAGAAAAATATTCATAATTGAATCGCATAAAAATTCACATTGAGATTGAATCACAAGAAGCAGGTTTTTATATTAAGTTTCACTTCAATTTTCTTTAGTTAAGGCTCGTTATCACTATGGATATGTATATCCATAAAATGTGAAATAATTTACTAGATATCTTATAATCGTATGCAGTTATAACTTTATAGGCATCATTTTGCTTTTTTTTTCTCATAAATTCTTAAATTATGCGACAATCTTGTCCATGAGTGTAAATCAATAGATAATAAATTGTATAGAATAACAAGGTTTTGCGCTTACTAGGGACTCTAATTATGTTTTTGGAATTCTGTTATCTTTTGGATACCTAGGTACAAATAATTCAGTTTCGGGAAAGTATGTAATTATATTTGATAGTGTATGAAACATAATTGATGGAAATTTTCATAACAAATGACGTATCTACATTACTTTCTACTTGAAATAGAATACCTACCTACACGGAAATAGAATATCATACACAGACCGCGATCCATGTATGTCACACCATGATGATTGCTCATTGCTTGTGGAATAGGAATTACATAGTTCTAAATTTGCACTAAGTAAAAAAATCAGTACGTACTTTGAAGTTTTTTTCGTTGGAAAGATAAAAAAAAATTTTTTAACTAATAATGATAGCACAAAACAAGTTTTTTGAAACTTAACAGTTAATTTTTGATTGTACTAAAAAAATTAGTTGTACTGAAAAATTTCATTATGCCATTCATGTAGCTACTGGCTACTAAGTTTTCAATAACGGATCGTAAAATTGCATAAGCAAATAAAAAAGTTTATTCTAGTTTTTTAGTTAAATTTATAATTGGTATGATTTTTATTACCATTATGGTATGATACCTAATGCGTAGTGGTAATATTGTTGATTTATGTAAAAACCGGTAGCTAGATCTAATCTAAAACGTTATCAAGGTTTTCAAGATTCGATGGTAAAATTTATTTTATAACCGTCTGATAATTTATTGATGTCCTTATTGGTATTTGGCATGGCAAATACATTTTTGAAGTCTTATTAGCCAAATTATAAAATTTTATTTAAGATCGTCCTGTTAAAATTTATGTTTTCAACCCTTGCTTTGTAGAATCTCTGCATACCAATGGATGATAAATAGAACACTAATGTTTTTAAAAATTCTACTGTTTACTGATGTATAATATAAATTAATAATTTTAGACTAATTTTATATATTTTTAGACTTATCTATCAAAAGATGAAATAATCAGTTTGAATTTTCTGTCTATAGAAAGCCATCACATACCATCTGACAATACCATTACGATTCAAATCATCCAATTTGACACAAGCTTTCAGCATACTCGTATCATTGTCAACCATCAACCAATGTCAGTAAACAACTTTTACAGAGAAATTTCTATTATCAAACAAGTTGCAAAAGAAAATGGTTATCGAACAACATTAATAGACAACTTATTACACAAAAAACAACACAAATTAGCCATAAACCTCATTTATCCTCAACAAAACAATGAAATCAGAAAATATTCATCACTAACGTACTTTGGAAACATTTCAACACAAATATCAAGGATAATTTCTAACACCAGTACATTTAATATTTCATTTAAATCTTTTATGAGCAATGGTTCTATATTGCTGAATGCAGGGGAAAAGTTATCTAAATTACAAAAACCTGGAGTTTATCGATTAAACTGTTCTAATTGTAATTCAGTTTATATAAGACAAACTTGTAGAAACATAATTCAACAGAAAGATAAAATTTTGCAAGCAAAACACTTAATAGAAAACAATCACACTCTAACAGCAAACAACAAAATTGAATTACTTCATCATTGTGATCACTATTTTAAATTAAATTTTCTCGAATCTCTAGAGATCCACAGACACTTACATAATCAACAATATACAGTAATAAATGAACAGCTAGAGACATATCGTTCTCCACTACTTGATTTGCTTCTTGATATCAACAACTAAAAAGATTCTGAAGAAATTATATTATGATCTAGTTAGTTCTGTTAAAAATTTATTTAAATCAAGTTACTTGTTTTATGACCACGTAGGTTACAATAGTGTTACTATGTTACTTTATTAATAATTTTATTCACATACGTCTGAAGATGCTACATTAAAAGTAGTGAAACACGTGTAACGTTATTATCCATCAATATACAGCGGAATTTTTGAAACATTAGTGTTTTATTAATCATCAATTCTTCCTAATTATTTCATTTTGCGATTCCTTGGTTTGGTCTATTATTTCTTTGCATCTGTGTCGAGTAAGGATGAAATTGTGGTGATTGGTATCGTCGGGATTCATTGGCGTAATGCTAGTTGTTTCGAGACAACAGCTTCTTTGCACCCTTTGTTGAGGCATGGTTGGCTGTTTGTGGGCTGCTTTTTTGAAAAGGAAATGCGGCTTCATTGACATTTAAGATAACTTAGGTAACTTCTCAAGCACAAACAGATGGATAATTAATTAGTACCTACCGAAACAAACGCTCCAATATGGAAAAGCTCGATAATGTTCCCTAAATTCTTCCCATTTGTCCAATCTATAGTGCCAGACTATACGCGGTTTTCTTGATTCTTTGGTACTAATTGGCAGAACACATGATGTGGAGACAAATTTGTGGTTTGAGCAACCCACTGAAGCTTTCAGTGTGATAGTATATATTTTTGGGTTCGTGGTCAAAAAGAGATCCATAAGGCCAGCGAATTCTCCCTCGCGATCGGGAGTGCAGGTTGATTCGTCAACGAGCTAGATAAAACCACAGATAATCGCAAACGATACCGCTCCACGGCTTTCTTCGTAACTGAAGTTTAAGTATTTATGCCATTTGATGCGTACAGTACAATAAAATCTCTTAAGATGGCTATCTCGGCTTTGTCAAATCAACAGTCCTTGTCAGAGACAAAATAGTGCCCTGTACTGCTGTACTGCTTATCACTTGGTGGTCGGTACAAGCAACAGGTGAATCTAGTCGTTTGGCGGTCTGTTATCCTTAGCCACATGACGTCACAGTCATGAGGCTCAAAGGGCTCTTCCTCACGTTGGTAGGTCCGGACACTCCATTGACCGGAAACTCTGGCATAGCAACGAAACGTCAGCTCTTTAAAGCCGGGCGAGGCTGTGTGGGTTATATGTCCTGTACCATCTGGTTGCTTGTTTTGGTCAGTCCCAGGGTATACAATTTCCCCGGTGCCATCCATATAGGACGAAATTTCCCTATCCGACACCTGGGGAAGCTCCCAATAGGGGACTAGCAACCACGACACGAGGATGGCATTGTACAGGGTGTTCCTAAATACCAGCTACATACGAAAGGAGGTAATTATTTGGCCTATTTTATACTTAAAAGTTCATATTAACATAGGTCCGCAACCGCTTGGTTACCGATCTACAGGGTGTTGAAATTTGAAGAGGTTTTATTTATATGTATATATCTAGTTCTTGAAGTTTTCAGATTTTAGTCAAACAGTTAGTAAAACATGATCATCTCAGCTTTAATTTTTAACAGGTAATGCCAACAAATCTGTCAAAATTAATGAAAACGAGAGATTATCCAAACAACGCTCGAGGCTGATTAAATTTTTTTTAATTTCGTCTAACCAATGACATAATTTTTTTTTCTCGACAACGGTCCTGCGACTGTTGGGTTTGTGGCAAGCTGGGAAAAAAAGAAAACTACGACGTTAATGAGTTCGTCAGGGACTTCTGTGCCAGTTATGTTCATATATGCCAGAAAAAGAATGCCGCCACAATTAAAGCGGAATGGGCCACCAGGTGTAATCTATGAATGCTCCGATAATGGCTGGATTACTGAGGAACTCTTTTTAGTCTGACTAAAGAATTTTCACAGTTTTGTAAAATCGTCGAAACTGCCCTGACCTGCCCTGACCCAGTACTTTTGGTTATGGACAACCATGTCACCCATTGCACGCTTCAAGCTTACAATTTCCGTAGAAATAACAATATTGTCCTGCTAACTATTTCACCGCACACCTCCCATCGACTCCAGTCGCTGTACCTATCATACTTTTTATTCATTAAAAGATGCTTATAACAGTGAGTATGACAAATTACTCATAAGTCATCCAGGGGAGAGAATAACTCCAAACGAAATAGCGGAATTGAAGACCCTGCTGCAAGAGCGAGGTAAATCCATTTTTCATGGTTTCGAGATAATCGAAAAAAACTTCCTAGGAATTCAAAATTCATTTCAGAAAGTTTATTTAGAAGTATGAATTAGAAAATACTCATTCAAAGAAGTGAAATTTTTTCAAAAATTTTAAATTATTGAACCTTTCAGGTTGGACTTACCTTGTTCTTGCACAAAAAATCGAAAAAATACGTTCCAAACTAAAAAAAATTGCCAAAGTTAGGTTCTTGATAACTTTTTCTGAACCATGGCTGCCTGGATTAAAAGAAATAAAGTCAAAATTATTGCTTTTTGGTGTTTTATTGAACAAGAGTAATAAAATAGTAGGTTAAGGTACAATTTATGTTTTCAATCCTTACTTTGTAGAATCATCAATCAGGTTAAGGTAAAAAAGTCTACTCTTCTGATCCACTATCGTCGTCCGTGCAATCGGTTTCTTGGTGGTTTGCATTTTGTGAAGTTGAGGCAGCGTTTATTAAATTTCTGTAACAAGGCATAGAGAACTCAGACATGTATTTGGTCGCTAATGTCATAACATTGTCATACTTGACTTTCTTATTCAGGGTAAGCTGACCGTTATAAGCTTTATTTTCCAAGGTTGGAAGTGAGATTGGAAAACAAGGTATTCTTCTGCCGGATGTCAAAATTTTAATAAATTGGAATACCAGTGGACTGGCTGCATTGAATTTCTGGTGTTTCAGAATCAAAACGAATTATTTCTTGTTTTGAAATGGCAAATTTTTCATTATTTTTGTCGACAATCGCTTTTTCTTATACATTCCGAGAACAGCAACATAGTTAAGAATAATCTCCTGAGTCACTTCAATAGTCACACATGTCTTTTCTTTCAGGACTTCTTTTTTCAATATGTTCTTGTATAGAGTGTAGATACGTTCCACGCTGCGCATGTATTTTTCTTCCGAATCTAAAATCTTCCGAATGAGCGGTCGCAAAGAAGAAAACTGTGTATAGTCTGTTTGAACCTGCCGTTTTTGACTAAAGAATGTAAAAACTGTACCACAGTATGATTCTTATTTAGTGCGGCACAGTTATCCGAGAATAGATAGAATAGATAGTTTGGTTCAAGAACGACGTAAGTCCGCACTTGCATCGTTCTTGCACCAATCTGCTTCGGGAGGTAAGTCCTAAAATCACGTTTTAGGCAACCAGGGATTCACTTACATTATTTACAATAAATATTTACTTACTTAAGGATTTTATTTTCATTATTTTTCTTAATACTTGGTTCCCTTGATTTATTTACCCAATGACATGAAAAAAAAAAATGGTGGCCATTAGAAAAACAAAAGTTGAGTTTGAAAACTCTGGGATCTGGTTGGCTTTGAAAGCTTTTGCGGCTTGAAAATTTTTTGTAACGTTAAATTGATAGCTGTTGATGACTTATGAGTAATCACCTTATGTAATAACTTATGCAAAATAATTGAATAATTTTCAATAATATAAAAATATGCCAAAAATATTATTCCTCGATTGTTCAGTTTTTTCAGCATTTTTCAACAACAACTGAAGTTGTCCTAAATGTTGTCCTGTATCTCTTATTTTTTAGGATTTTTTAGGAGACACTAATGGTATGCCAGTTGGTAGTGACCACCTGTATATTTATATTGTCATCCCACTTCAAGAGGTTTCTGATTTTAAATCATAAAAATGGCATTTGTTCAAAACCAGAATCATCAAAATCGGGGCTGCTCTTGAGAACTTCTGAGGAAGAGGCTTCGCATTGACGTGACTAACAGTATTTATAGTCCAGCCAAGAAGGAGGTGTAGAGTGCGTGAGCAGGTATCAGCCATTCCTTCAGAAACTTGTTCAGGGTGTTTAGTTAGTAATCATAAGTTTAAAAAGTCCTGACATCTACGTGATGAGCCGGTGGTGGGGAGGGTGACGGGGGAAAGTCCCACACTTTTGGGGTTTTCAGTTATGTCTCAAAAAGTTAGGGAAAAATTGCCTGATAATAAATTGAAGCCCATAAAATTATCTACAACTTTTATTTTGTACGTTATTTTCTAATTATCAACCCTTTTTGAGTTACACGATACACAAAAAAAGATATTTTCGAAAAAAATAATTTTTTCTCACATTTTCCATCAAACATTCTTTCATATCGTCGGTATGTTTACACCCTAAGCACCCTGAACAAGTTTCTGAAGGAACCGCTTAGGTAGACCTGGTCACGCACTCTATACCTGCTTTTGGGCGACTCTTTGACTGGACTATTGAGTAGAAAAGTGTCTTTATTAAAACACCAATACTTACTTCATACATTTTTCCAATTTTATTAGGCAGCACTCGGTTTTTTTATCATGTCCTTAAACATGCTATCTATAAATCTAGTAAGCCTTGATTGCGAACTTCCTACATCATATTAATAAACTGTTTCTTTGCGTTGAATTTGAAACCTGTTTCTGATGGCCAAGATGAGATCCGATCAACCTGGATGGTTGCTATCGTTATAGACAACTATGATAAAAAAAATCATCTGCACATTGGATTATAAGACCTTGATTTTATGAATAAATAATAAATTCACACCTACAACAATAAAAATTAATAATTTATAGGTTTAGGTTTTATCAATTTGTAGAAATTGATTATACCAATTAGAAATTAGAAATATAATTATTAATTCATTATCTTATTTGTTATTATAATATACTATTTATATCTTATTTCATAACAGTGCTCTTTATTTTAGATTTATTGATTCAAGTCTAATATCTTATTTTTATTCTTCCAATTAGCATTCTTTTTTATTATTTACAGGATGTCCCAGCTAATTCGAGTCGGCTTAATATGCGTAATAAATATAAATCACTGGGTACTTTAACGAATCCAATTATGATATAATAGTAATAGGTAGTACATTATAAAATTAGTTCATAATATAAGGGATTATGGCAGGAGTGATATTGGTGCATGAGCGCAGCGAATGCGACATGGAAACGACTGCCATGATCCCACATTATGGACGAATTCTTATACGATATTTTATAGGCGACTAGCGTTTTAATTTAATAATCCCAGGCGAGTGTTGAAACGTTTGAGTGGATAAGATTATTCTTCGCGTGATGAAGACGCTATTTTCTCTTCGACCTTTTGAGAAAATCGTTGTAAAAAAAATAAAACTTATTTTCTTGATACTTGCGTTGTCAGCTTTTACTAAATTCCCAGTCATTTCAATTATCGATAAAGGATAGTCTGGAATAAAGAGCAACTGCGATGTCATTTCTTTTATCACACCACCACAGGTCATTTTATATATTGTCTGAGATTTATATATATATTATATACTGCCTATAGAGACCGCTTCGAATGAGCTGGGATAACCTTTATATATATACAGTGCATTTTTTTTAAGTGTTGCCATAAGGAATAGCATTTAAAAAAATACACCCTGTGTTAACTTATGTTGTCTTGTACTTTGGAAGTCGTTTTTAATTTTCAATAATATAGTAGGTACATGTCATCTACTTTTTACAATACGACCTGTCAGAAAAGCCGGTCGTTGTTTAATTTAATTATACAGGCTGTCCCATTTAGATAAAATGAACTGCATGAAACGGTAAGAGATACGAAGTCGGTTAATTTACAAAAAAGTTGCGTTGTTTTGAAACGAGTATTTGAAAATTTTTTGGCAATGTTTATACACGCTTCCGGTATTTAGCGCCATGATTGTTTAAAGGAACAGTTAATTCCTGCATTTTCTATGTCGGATGCGTTTTCCGATCATATTATTTGGTCGTTAAGAACGTTGGACATTTTCTCTTGATTTCTGCTAGTTTTCAATTATCGAATTGGTTGAGTCTTTTACTGATTTTATTGAACTGTGTATTATTTTGTGGATTTTCCTTGCAAAGCTTGGGCACCTGGGTTTGTATTGTTACAATACTTTGCAGTACGTTTATAGCCCCTCACCCTTTTTCAAATTCTTAGCCGAATGAGATAGAGCTTTGGTACAAAAACTAAATCAAACGGCTTTAATTTTACTGATTTTTGCGTAAAACTGATGTGCCAAATGTCATAGATGACGTTTCAATCTCTGTCGACCTCAAAATTTTGAGGGATATGGGGTTCATGCGTGGGATCTCATTAGAAGATATTTTAATTATCTTCTAAATTTTTTTCCATTTTTAAGTCTACCTTTTATACCAAATTTCTATCTCATCGGCTCATGATTTTAAGATGAGGGAGGGAGTCCTTACTGACAAACAGACTGTCAAAATTGAGACCTAAGACATGTTTGTGTAGACATACAAACTACCTTTAAAATGAGGTCTCACATGACCCTTATTAATGCTGTTTGAAACTTCAAAGTTGACAACGATTGCAACGTCAGCTTTGATTTAATCTAATTGGGTTCAGAATTGAAAGGAAGGGGGAGACTATAAAGATCCTTACTGTACACTATTGTGAAAAGGGTGTTGAGAATATCCAATTAACGGCGATGTCAAAATTACATGCAGCTATATATAAAGTCTATACACTGAGAGTTGTCTGTTGTGATAACTAAGGATACATCATCTCGTTATGTTTCTTACTCCTTCTATTGCATTGCATAGTCAATCGAGTTAAAATGGGACGTATTGTCAGAAATACGTTTGAATCGTCTGCAATTCTAAAAAGATGAGCGAGAGTGAGACGGAAGTATCGACTCGCGTCTTGATACGCTTAGATTGATACGATATTACGATAAAATTGTCGTCGCTACTATCAGTAGTGTCAGTGTCAGCGGTAAATATATACTAATAAGGTTTGTCTTGTGATTTGAAACGTTTTTAATACGAAATTAGCAGAATAATTACCTGTGTCCTGTGTTATTGTCCTGTGATAAACTATGAGTAACTTATTATAATTGCTCGAATGCCTAAAAATCTATTACCTTGCTTTGCCTGGGAAACGATTGAACTCCCTATGTACGTGGTCTTGTGGTTAAATTGCTGGAATATTTTACTTGCAAATAAGAAAACGGAGGTGTTATTCTTTCTTTTTTCTACTCCCAACTTTTAATATGCATATTAAATATGAATCACCACTGCTTTAATGGGTCTCATTAAGATACAAATTTTCATTAAAGCACTGGTCAAGCTATCCAATGGCAGAGGCAGAGGAGCATTTGCAATCGAATCGGTTCCTTTTCGCTCACGATCGGGTCGGCAAGCCAACCGAAGTCACAGAGTTGTCATACTCACGACAAAAATTGCCTTGTGATATAAGTTCTGTATTTCTGAAAAAAAATTCTGAACGTTTATTTAATTTAGAACATAAATAACATTCAAAGAAAATTTATCAAGATTTTATGTTACCTACCTTAATTAATTTGATAAGTAGGTATATCGTGTAAAAGATGGGAAGATAAAGTATTATATCATTCGTAGCGCTCCGTGATATAGTATTCAAAGCGGCAACGCTGCGACTCGCGTTGCGCAGTCATACAATATCGTAATAATGGCTGTCAGTTATTAAAATTATTAATTAATCTCAAAATCGAAGCGTAAAATTCGGAATTCGAACTTCGCATAATAAAAATTACGCAGTAGTGAGTAGTGCCCTTTAAACTTGATACTAAAACATGTCTCAGCAGAATAATCTTAGCAACGAAGAGAGAATTTGGTACCTAATATGCGTAAGCAAATAGCAACCTATCTTAAACTCAATGATCCGCAATTTTGTACATGGGTCATTGTTAAAATATATAATTTTTTAATCTTTTCTATAAAATAAAAAAGGGTCGTAGAAAAAATAGTGTATGGAACTCGCAGATAATGGCTATTAATACGCTCTTATGATGGTTAAGACACTCGCCTACGGCTCGTATCTTAACCATCATACTCGCGTATTAATAGTCTTCATTATAAGCTCGTTGCATAATATACTATTAAACGGCAATCAGCAGGTAGGTGACATGATATTTCTATCATTATGATAACAATAATTATTATGATTCTTATTTACTTGCATTATATAATATTTGTTACCAAAAAGTTGCAAGGCACTACTTCGTCAATAACTTGTCGAAATAATATATTTGTAGGATATTCATTATTCCTCAACACACGCCACTGACACGAACTGCGATACCACATCTGGTTCGACTTAGAAATAAGTGTACGATTCAAATCGAATTAAATGAAATTGTTTAGTCAGAATCAGTGTGGCATGACAACGGACAACTCTCAGTGTACAGAGAGTACGCACTAAATATCAATTGACAATTTAAAGGCTATAATAACATCAGCTCCGTTATAAGTTGTTAAATTTCAAAATTCGTGTTAAAAATTACATGCGAGTTACACATAATAATATATACTTACAGAGTAAAGTTACTTAACGAGCAACTTATTAATTACAGTAATAATTATTCCAGTCATATTTTAGCTTTTCTACTGCTCGTTATTCCTTTGTTGATAACGGTAATGTTGATTAAAATGCAAATATTGAACACGGTATACGGGGTATTGTAGAGGATGCTCAGAAAGACTGTAAATTTAAAACAAAAATTATTTCATCATTTTTTTTTCTAAAATTTAAATCAACGTGTAAGTCAAATTAAAAAAGCTTTAAGTGGAACAGCACACGATTTCGAATAATTATTGCGATATTTTCTTGTATATTTTTGCCTTTTAAACGTTCGATCGCTTGTTTTACTTTTCACAGACATTCGAAAATGAATCTGAAAAGTAAAGCGGGCCGAGGTGAGTTTCGAACCCGCGATCTATGGCTTCGTGAGCCAGCGGAGAACCACTTGGCCACGCAAGTCACACGCCGGTATTTAAAAAGTGAATCTATAGCACCAAATGATAGTTGGAAATCCACTTTAAAGCATATCGAAGGGTGCTCACTTGCAAACCAGAACAAAGGGTCGCTGCCACCCTCGAAAACGACGTAAACTTGAAAATTAATTTTCTTACGTATATTTGTAATTAATTAATTGCGACGTCACGCCGGTACTTAAAAAGCGAATCTACAGCACCAAATGATAGATAGGAAGCCACTTTAATTTTAGATGTTCTGGGTTACAAGTGAGCAGCTTTTGATATGTTTTAAAGTGGCTTCCTATCTATCATTTGGTGCTGTAGATTCGCTTTTTAAGTACCGGCGTGACGTCGCAATTAATTAATTACAAATATAGGAGAGAAAATAAATTTAGAAGTTTGCGTCATCGTAAAGGGTGACAGCGCCCTTTTGTTCTGGGTTGCAAGTGAGCAGCTTTTGATATGTTTTAAAGTGGCTTCCTATCTATCATTTGGTGCTCTAGATTCGCTTTGTAAGTACCGGCGTGACGTCGCAATTAATTAATTACAAATATAGGAGAGAAAATAAATTTTAAAGTTTGCGTCATTTTCGAGGGTGACAGCGCCCCTTTGTTCTGGGTTGCAAGTGAGCAGCTTTTGATATGTTTTAAAGTGGCTTCTTAGCTATTATTTGGTGCTGTAGATTCGCTTTTTAAATACCGGCGTGACGTCGCAATTAATTAATTACAAATATAGGAGAGAAAATATATTTTCAATTTTACGTCATTTTCGAGGATGACAGCGCCCCTTTGTTTTGGGTTGAAATTTCAAAAGTCCAGATTTATCTTTCTGCAGGTTGCCAGCTGTAATTATTACATAAAGTCGTTTTTTATATGATTGTCAATAATGTTGACCCAGAGTGTACACCGAATCTGAATCCGAATCTAACTTCAGGGACATTTTCATGGTCATTTGAAGGTGAAGGTTGTTTTTTAAATAGGACACCCTGTATATTTTTATTTTTACATATTTCTTGAGAAAATCTAATAAGAATGGTTTTTACAGTTGCAGTCTAAAATGAGTAGGCTATGAGTCATTATTAACAACTGAAAATTGCATTTTCTCATTTTAAAAGCAGTGTACATCGTAAACGGCTCTAACTATCGGAAAACGGCTTACATGTCCCTATCTTAATTTTTCATGTAGTATCCTATTGTGTGGTTTAAATTTTAATATAGAGTGAAGAAAATTATCAGACTTTCAATCACCCTGTATAAAAATTTCATCTACACAATCAAAGTCGACTAGATTCTAGAGTTTTATAGTCTTTCTTCCGATCGCCATAGTATTTTTTTGTGTCGTTCGATATGAAAAAATGGAACCGAAACATAATTATATTAAAAAAAATTAAAAACAAAAATTTTCTTCTTTTTTCTAAAAAGAAGAAGAAAACTTTTCATATCGAACACACCGAGTCATTGAAAAATTTTAAGAAACCATAAGCAAGTAATATGACTTTATACTCGTATTTACGTAATTCGGTGAAAAAGAGTTTGTAAAAAGATTGAAATTTTTGAATTTTTTTTTTAATTCTGACAATTTTTGGTTCCATGATATTTTCTATACCGAACGACAAAATAATTAATATAGCGGCCATAAGAAAAACAAAAGTTGACTATGAAAACTCGGGAATCTAGTCGGCTTCGAAAATTTTTGAAGTGTCGAATTGATGGCTTTTGACGACTTATGCTAACCTACAAAAAATATTTTAATAATTTCCAACAATAAAAAATATATGACTAAAATCAGAAATATTGATTTTTAATTTTTTTCAGGTTATTTAGCAACGACTGAAGTCAACATAATTTTTTTCTGATTCTTATTAACCATAAAATAGTGCAACTTTTCTCTAATTTATCCGACCTCGTATCTGTTACCGTTTCCAAGATCACCGTACTGTACTGCCACTAAACTGCAACATCCTGTATAAGTAGGTAGAAAATGTATTTCCAAAAGCATCAACTTACTAAATTTTACTTACCGTTCGCTCCTTTTTAAGCAATTTTAACCTTTTAACTTTGCATGTGATTTTCCCATGTGTCAAAAAAAGATTTACACCGTGTGTTTAAAAATCTGGGAAATCCTAAGATCTGCCAACTTTTGCTCAGGCAATAAATAACAATGATAACAACTCACTACCGCTATGTTAAATAGCAATAAAATTACCTACATTTTTATACAGGGTAGTTAACAATTGGGTAGCTCACCATTGGGATCTCAGAAAAAATGAATGATAAGAGGTCAGTTAAATTTAAAAAAAGTTGCACAATTCATTCTAGTTATTAGGAATTTGGAATAAAAATTAAACTAACTTTAGTCGTTGCTGAAATATGCTGAAAAAATTTATTGTAACTTTTCATTTTGTATCTTTTATACAGGGTGGGGCGCGACGAACGCATCGGACTGTGTATTCTAAATCGTCAACGATTTATTTTTTTTTTAAATTGGGTCTTATATAGGGTCGTAGTGCATACAATTTAAAATTATTTTGGACAATACAGCATGTCCCATATGACAGTGGCATATCATAGTTATGTTTTTTTTTTAAATGGAATGCTCCTATGTTATTGCATTTTTAGATTGGCTTTTACAGTTGATGTTTGAATTCAGAAGTTTGTGAGTTATAAACAAGTGAAAATTGTCATTTTTGAAGTTCGAGACCCTGTGCCACGAAAACGGGTCAAGATAGAGAAAAACGGCTTATACATATTTTAACTATTTTAACTATTCATGCATGTGATATATCCTACGATGTAGATAAAATGTTTACACAGGGTGATAAGAAATTTGAAAAAATCTTAGATTTCTACACGCGTCGCCAAAAGAAAACAAAAAAAGTACAAATGTTTCTATACCATAGGATAGTACGCAAAAAGTTAAAATAGGGACATGTAAACCGTTTTTCTCTATCTTGAGCCGTTTTCTTGAACTTTAAAAATTGCGAGTTTCATTTATTTATAGCTCCAAACTACTCAATTCACACTCAAACTATAAAAAGTAAACTTTGGGAGGAAACTTTATAAAGGAAATCTTGTAGAACAAAAAATTAACAATGCATGTCTTTGTTCTCTTCTAAGTTTCCAAATAACTCCGGAAAAAAATTAAACCCAAATCGTGTGAGACTTCGGTTTTTTTTTTTTTTGTAAAATCTCCGGATCCAAGTAGAATTATTTGGTTTTCTCAACAGAATATTATTGACCCCAAAATTGCCCAGCTTTTTGCTCATTTAACCTACCGTGTTGTATCTATCGCGGTTTCCAAGATCCCTATGCTGTTCATTCTTATCATGGACACACTGTATTTGTATTTTGGCTGGTACGTTTGGATTCCTACCGACAACCATTCATACTGGTACGTATTAAATACGTACCAGTATGTATGTATATAAATACGTACGAAAATAAATAAATTTTATTTTCAGGAAATGTTGATCTGCTGAATATTATCAAGCAGCTGTTGTAAGCCCCCCAGGGTGCAAAGATGACGGTGTCGTCGGCGTATCGTATATTGTTAACTGTTTCGCTGTTTACCTTTTCGCTGATGTCAATGTTTTCTAACGCTGCTAAAATATATACTCAGAATAGATGTGAATAATAGAGGTGAGAGTACAGAGCCCTGTCTCACTCCTTGTCTTATTGTTGTGTCTGATGTTACGGTGTCATCAAACCGGACACATCCTGTTTGTTCCCAATATATGTTTTTTCTCCGTTTCACATCTTCTAGACCCTGACTTTGAAGAAGTTGTACCAGGGTTGTACGTTTTATGCGATCGAAGGCCCTCTCGTAATCAATAAAACAAAGATAGACATATTTTCTTTAATCCCGACACTTTTCAAGCAACACTGTCAATCCGGAAAGTGCTTCCCTGGTTCCAAGTTCCAGTCTAAATCCAAATTTAGACTGGGTTTAATAATTGTTCGCATGTTAGGTAGATACGCCGGTGTATGATTCTAAGCATAATCTTAAGAGTATGGCTCATTAAGCTAATTCATCTGAAGTCGGACCTTTTTGCTGCATTTTTCTTGGGAATTAACTGCGTTGTTAGTGTATTGTTTTTAGATGTTCTGATATTTATCTGCGGATCTTTTGAATTTTCAAAGCCAGGTTTTCGTTGCTTATATTACCTAATATTTTTCAATTTTATGGACACTGTTCCTATCACTGGGTTGGGGTCGGATCTGATATTAGCTCCAGGTTAAGCTTTTACACCCTTTATTGCATTTCGGTAGCGCTTATTAAATAATTATGTAGTCAATTTGATTTCTAATTGATGTTGGTTTTGGTGTCTCCAGAGAATCTCCAGATGTACAGTCTCCGTTTCGATAACTTGAACCAGGTATTTGCCACTAAGAGATCACCTCATCCGTTGCTTTCCCCCAGTTCATACGCCCCTACTATGCTTCCAGATTTTCCCTCCTCCACCTTGGCATTCAGATCTCCCATAATAACATTGACTTTATTCTTTTTTGTCAACTTTAACACCTGTTTGATTTCGCAGTAAAATTCTTGAACTTCATCTTCATTGCTTTCTGGGGTGGGGGCATAGACCTGGATGATGTTGAAATCCCTAGGAGTAGCTCTCGGTGTCCTCAATAAGCATTGTCTTCATTTCCGCAACTATGTTGTGCGTTTTTCCGGCCACTTATAGTGATTTGGCATTCCACGTTCCAAACTTCAGTATAGAATTAACGTTCTTTAAGCTTTTTTTGTTTCTATTATATATGTTTCCACTTCCGGGTGGTTCCTAGTAAATTAACAAGTTTGCTAATACATATCAACAAATAAACAACTAAAACAGTGATTCTAAGTGACCCAAAAAAGCTTAATCCTTATGCAATTCATTAAAACATTCTATGCATAGAAACGGCTCCCTTTCACACCTGTCGCAATATGTATCCACTTTTTTTTTGTTCTATTCATGGCATATTTATGCCCATGCTATTCGGCGTTTTTTTATAACAGTGCTTACACATCTTCCTTCTGTCATGCTTGTTTCCCTCTTTCATTGCTTTTATAACGTGGGTGGTTTTAGGTCTTTTTGTCTGAGTCGCGACATCCAAACTCTCTTTTGCTGTAACCAGATGCTTCACAGCTTGTTTCTTGAAATCTGTTATATTTATATTCTCGCCAGTTACATACTTGCTTATAGAGAATATAAGCATTCACAATCGATGTTGTCAACAGAAGACTCAAAAGACAGAACGCTCAAAGCTCACTTTTCGGTACCATTTGATGCTTTTTCTAAGTGGATTTGGATAAGATCCCATTTGCTCGGAAAATTTCCGACATTTAATGTCTACTGATCCTTTACCTTGGTTGTAATCTAACACAACTTTCGGTTTTAATTTTATCTGCCGGTTACAGGTTACCTCTACCATTTGCCTTCCGTGTTTTGTGGAAAGAAATAAGACATTTCTCTGATCTTTACAATTTGTGACTGTTACACCATCTCGATTTTCCATGCAGCAAATTTCCCCTTTTTTTAATTTTGCATTTACGACTTGTTTAGGCAGGCCTCTTCTTGACTTTCTGATAGTTCCAATCAAATGGGTATAGGCATTCAGAATTGTATATGCTAGCGACAAACTGGTATACCAGTTATCTGTAACAAGCGTTCTTTCCTTGACCTAGGAGATCCTCAACCAGATATAGGACAATTTTTTCAGGAGTAAATTATAGGAGTATCTTCTTTCCCTGCATATATTTTCAGGTTATATGTATACCCGAGCCCAGAACATACCTTGAACAATTTCACTCCATATCTACGTCTTTTAGTTTTTATATACTGGAGAAATCCTAGCCTCCCCCTAAATAATAAGAGAGTCTCGTCTACACAAATATATTCTTCTGGAACATACAATGATTTGAAGTTTGTTACAAGAATATCTACCAGAGGTTTTATTTTTTATAATTTATCCCTTCTATATGCCACCGAATTGTCAGCGAAATGAATCATTCTCAGTAACAGCTCAAACCGATTCCGTGACATAATATTATTGGAAAACTTGTTGCAGAAGACTTCATCGCTGCTCCAGTAGTCTGAAATAGATGGCATTTTCACTTAGCCCATCCATACAACCTGACCCAAAAATTTTCTAATTTCAGCATTTGTGGTAGGACGCCAATTGTGCAAGCGAGAGGTTGGTGTGACATCAGCAGCTATAATGATTTCTGTCGCATACAGATTTGTCTGGTTACAAATAAGGGAGACTACTTTATCGTCGACAATAGAATCAAAGAAATCCGCCGGTGTATCATTCATGAGCAACGCCGCCATATCTGGTTTTACTCCTCTTTCAACAGAAAATGGTGGTATGTATCTGTAGTTACCAACTGGTGGACCCCATCTGTGAGCTGTTGGAAGTTCTAAATATAAATCTTCATTCGGTTGTAGGTGGAAAGTAGCTCTTGGAGCTTTTAAAAGTACTTCTTCATTTGTTTGCGGAGTTCTTGCAGATGAAGATGGATGTTCTAAATATTGCAACTCTTCATTCGGTTGTGGAATTTTTACAGATGAGGATGTATGTTCTAAATATTGTAATTCTTCATTCGGTTGTGGAGTTGTTACAGATGAGGGTGGATGTTCTAAATGTTGCAACTCTTCATTCGGTGATGAAGCAGATAATAGAATGATTCTAGTGGTTCTAGGAACATTTCGACTAGATGTAGATTGTTGTTCTTCTTTTCGGATTGATTTTCTAATTTTGTGTACAGTCTGTGAATATGACGATGATGTTTCCCAACCCGACTCATACTCGAATGACAAATCACTATCCGAACCCTCAAAAGCTTTTGCAGTTCACTTTGCGTCATAGTATATATACGCCGGCGAAATATAAAAACAATACTGCACGTGGTATAGATGTTTGTACTCGAGCTCTCAACAGCGAAGTCAGTTCGCTTCGCCGAGTGCATGATTTTTTGCAAGGCGATAAGCAGAGCTAGACTGGGACGTTGCCGTTTGGGACCAACACGGCCCACAGAGCACCAAAGCAGCCTCTGTGGGCCGCGTTGGTCCCATGGGCCAACACACATTTTGAGTTTTTTTTGCAAAATTGCTTGCTATTTTTTAAAATTGATGGAGGCATAATGATTTTTATGTAAAGATACATCATAAACCAACATTGGCCGGTAGGGACATTTTTTTAAATTATACCTTGGCGCAGCCAACGTGTTAAGATCTGCCGCGGACTAGGGACCTTTGATGTAATGGAGTTTGCCATATTATTGTCTTTGCTTTGAATGTTCTATGAACCTTTTATGTAGTGGTTTTACATGGGTTTCTACATCCTTATGCCGTTGACATTTTCTGTTCATCCGCCTCGCGGTCAATTTCTCAAAAAAGGGTGCCCTTACCTCAGTCGTTCTTCCACCCTCTTTACAAAGGCGGTTGAGGGATTGAGGCGGATCGCATATTCCGGTCGTCAGAGCCTCGTCGGTTATTTAGCAGGGTGTTACAGTGTTTTATCGCACTTGCAGGTGAGGTTGACTTTTGGTCTGGAATTACTGCTACGCCTTCGCCCCTTACACCTCTAAGGTTTGACACTCCGCACAATTTCCACGGTCAACTGGGGAAATGTTGTTATTTGAACACCCGATACTACAGGGGAAGGTGTAAGATTTTCAATCTCTATCAGTATTGAATCATATTTATAGGTAACGACGTGTTTCTTACACCAAACTGTATACCTATTTCTGTTGCTAAAGTTAATCTACATCACCCTTGAGGGAGAAACGTTGATCTATATCTTTGTAAATTGGGCCCATCCTCTAATTTTCCATAAGTAGGAAATAGGGTCCCGCAAAGTTCCTCAATAATATAAAGGTCATTTTAGCTTCTCCAAGACCTAATCATTCTCATTGACAAATAAAAAGTCTTAGATTACTGATCTTTATGATAGGCTTGACTCAACACAACCACTTATATTAGATCTTGTCGAATTCACCTTCGATTCTAAGCTCTATACCTCAGTCGACCAACAGATATAGTAATAAAACTGCGCAACAAACTTTTAAGGTCCAAGTAGTCACATCTGTAATAGTGCTACTTGGCAATAATGACGTTTCTACGTTTTGACAATCCAATACTAAAACATTGGTCTATTAAAAAAATTCACGGCAAATAAATCGCGAACCCTCCTGTCACTGGCTACACTGTAGTAGGTTCTCACCATAAAGACTCTTTCTTGGTTTGTATAACCCATTTTTAAATAGAACCAGACTTTATTATTACCTACTGACTTATAAAGTTTCATTATTGGATTGTCAAAACGTGAAAACGTCATTATTGTTTAGGCAAGGCAAAACATTAACAATTGCTAGAATTTTTACTGAAGAATTTTAGAAAACAACGTGCAATTCAATTAATTTCTGATGTCAAGCGTTATGCGCAATAATTTTAGCTTCATTTCGATACCAAAACCATTTCTGTCAGTTTAAACGGCGAGCAGGAATCCTCAAAAAACACTTTCGCAATGCTAATCCCCTATGGCCCGCTTTGAAAATCAACACCCTGTATATTTCCACACACGGTTTACTCTCTGAATAGCTAAACATACTGATGAAAGCGACCCAATACATTATGCATCCACATACTGTCGATCTGCAGAAGCCCAAAAGATCCCATTTCTTCTATATCTTTATACCAAGAAATTCGTACTTGCATAAGCTTTTACATGACGCCTTCTTGATGGGCTCTATAGTTCATAATATAATGATTTACACCACAGTTTTTAAACGAAATGGATTTTAAATTAGTACCTAGTTATTAGTAGGTAATTATTTACAATTATTTATTCCCACGACCTAAGCTTGAATTCGGGAGGTTTTTCAAAACGGGAGTACACCGGCAGGGTTTATTATAGCAATTGACAATTTAAATAAACTAACTGACAAATATTTATCTTCCAGAATAAAGTAATCGACCAGTTCAAATACCCTACTGAAGAGCACAAGGTGGTGACTGAGGATGGTTATATTCTTACACTCTACAGATTGCTCAGCAATGACAACGAGACCAATAACGCAAGAAAATCAGATCGAATACCTGTTTTGCTCATACACGGCCTTCTTGTTAACTCTGACATTTATGTGGTGATGGGACCGAAGAAATCTCTGGCGTTCTTTCTAGAGGATAATGGTTACGACGTTTGGCTGGGGAATCTAAGAGGCAACACCTATTCCAGGAACCACACCGAGCTCAATCCCAATGTAGACAAGCAATTCTGGATGTTTAGGTAATTATTATTTTGGTAAAGTTAATGCAGACGATTATTTATAAAAAAAAATTAGATATATGCCCGAATTCACAAACGATAATTTCCTAAATAATTACGTAATTATTTAAATGAGTGAGATGGAGATATGCAGTTTTTTTGCAATAGAATGAGATGGGGATAATTGATTACGTAATTATTTAGGAAATTATCGTTTGTGAATACGGCCGATAATATAATACATTTTTATCTACTCCTATTAGATAACAAATCAATTATTAGCCTAATTTTAACGAAGTAATGGCATGCATTACTATTGCCCTATCGAATAATAGTGTCAGGTCGATTGAACAATGAGCTCATTATTCAATCGTTATTGTCGATTGTTTAACTTTACCGCCCTATTCTGTCGTACATTTGGCAGATTCAAACTACTGACTACTGTCAATGGTACACTGACGTGAAAGTAGAGTCCCTAAACGCCTATTTTACGTTTAATAAAATGTTTTAAAAATATGAAAGTCGCTGAATATTAGGATGATTTTGATCTTTCAACTACTATAGCATACGACGCTACTTATCATAATACTAAAATGAACATGTTTTAGTATCCGTGCGTAGTTATAAAGCCCTAGTCTACCGCTGTGAAAGTTGATTCCTTTGGAACGCTGCCAATAGGTTTAGTCGACTAACAGTAGTGACAGCTAATAATCACGATAACCTAACATTCACATTTGTTTAGTTTTAATTTTTACAATATAAAATTAAATTATTGTATTATAAAAATTAAACTTAAAATTATTATAAACAGAATAATACAGGATGTTCTTCGAAGAAAATAACATCTTGAATAATACGCCACCTGATATGAATAGGGGAAACGCAACAAATGCATCAATTAATGGTTTACTGCCTGCAAAATCAAAAGTGAAATACGATGCGCGACGAAATCTTTCACCCTGATTTTGTTATTTTTCTCCCTTTAAAGTTATCTTACAATTTTCAGTCGACAGTAAAGTATGTAATATTTTCTGTACATTTGCAATATTTCAATAACCAAATTATTTACCTAAAGAGAACCATATTTTTTAATAAATAAAACTGCAATCCATAAAACTTTTTTACATAAAAATTTAATTCTACCGTAAGTAAAATTATTTTTGTTCAAGCATACTCGTAGATAAAGTATAGTATTCCACTCGCGCATAATGGCTATTATCCACTTAGATGTTACAGCACTCGCCAGAGGCTCGTGCTGCAATTTTCATCTTCGTGGATAATAGCTATCATTATGCGCTTGTTGAATAATATACTATTAAATGCCAGTCAATGAAAGTAATCTAAATTATCTAAATTATCTAAAAGTTATCTAAATTTTGCACATGTGTAAGTAATGGTTGTTGTTAATTGCACTAATGCACCTGTAGATAATTTTCTATCTACAAGTGATCCAGATATTATCTATTAAAATAAAAATGGCGATTCCAAAGTTACTTTAGACAAACAACTTTTAGACAAACAAACAACAAAGGGTGTTAAATTTCTTAGATTTTTTTCAATATGCTCTATATGTAAGTCTCTATCGTAGAATCTCAACGAATAATTATAATTCAGAAACGGGTACGACTGAGGTGGAAAAACCAACACGTATTGTCGCAGTGAAAAAATACTGTAATAAAAGAAATACCCAATATATACAACTATATACAACTTATACACCGTGTCTCTTAAATTTCTGGACATAGGGAGTTCCCATGTTAAAATAAACTATTGGAAATATTGACTCCTCTAATTATTTTATAGTAAAATGTCTAATGTAAAACTTCTTAAGGAAAAAAAGCTGCTTCTTATGGTATAATTGGATTTTTATTTGGTTCATCCGTTTTCGAGAAAATCAGGGAAAACTGAACGGTTTTTCGTAGTTTTTCAAGGTTGCTTTGCTTTTGATAGATAATGCTAATAAGATAATAACAAATCTCAAATATTTCTAAGTGAATTGCCAGAGTAATGTCGTTCAATAAATTTTACTTTTTCTTCAAGGGTGTAATAATTCATTTTTATGAACAAGTTTTTCTTTAAAAAGCAATACTTTGCCACTTAAAGTTTTAATGATGAATGAATTACTTTTTAACAATCAGTTATTGACAATTAATAATTTTTAGCATTATCTGTCAAAAGCAAAGCAGCCTTGAAAAACTACGAAAAACCGTTCAGTTTTTCCGAGAACAGATGAACCAAATGAAAATCCAATTATAGCGTGAGAAGCAGCTTTTTTTCCTTAAGAAGTTTTACATTTGACACTTTACTGTAAAATAATTAGGGGAGGCAATATTTCCAATAGTTTATTTTAACATGGGAATTCCCTATGTCCAGAAATTCAAGAGACACAGTGTATAATTACACAGGTTTACCTGAATCAACACAATTGTCGGTTAATTTTTACTGATAAATTATAACAAAATACTTTTAAGCAAAAAATAATAATAATAACTTTACTATGGCGCAGCATAGTTTATTAATTAGTGTCTGCTGGTTTATTAACAGTAATGAATGACACTGACACTGGCTCCTCTCGAGGCACGTCGTTGACAGAGGGTACGCACGCTCAACCAACCCCCAACTCTTAGTCATGTGACCAAAACCTGAAGACGGCTAAGTTTTGACAGTCGTCAAACTTACATTATGTAAATCTGTTTTGTGTGCATACATCAATAATTACATTCAAAATAGAACTTTGATTATTATTGGCTCCCCTATAATTGTCTTGGAAAGAAATTTTAACTTATTATTTATGTATTATTATTATTACTCATTTGTTATAATGAAGAGCTGGTTATTCTGTTTATATATTTACATTTTTTAAGTTTCTCAACCATTTCCGAAACTTCTAGAAAAATGTTTAATCTCTTTTTCAACCTTTTGAAGTACCTAAAAAAGTTTTGTAGGTATTTCTACTGTAACGTAGAGGACCCGGGTCCCCTGGTCTTTCGCGAAAAGCCACTGTGATCGTCTATTTTCCCTGGCTTTCCCCTAATAGGACCGCTGTGTTTTTCTCGTTTACTGTTTACCGTTGTTACCGTAGTCACCCCTGCTCTTTGATTGTTGTATGCCAGGATTACTCTATGGCCGAAACGGATGCGCAAAAGAACCTACTATGACTCATTGTATCTTGGTTGATTGGGATTTCTTTCCGGAAAAGCGGGGAAATTAACTGAGACTTGCTGTCAAGTGTTGGCTTCCTGTCAGATGTCTGAAAGCGTATGATGAGCGAGGGAATTAGTTTGCAAGACCGTAAAATGGTGAAGAGCGAGAGGTGCTGTGATTTTGCATAGAGAGTACAAAACAATGGAAAGCGAATGATGAATCCCTTTCATGCATTTTTCAAACTCCAATCCATTTCGGATTCCACTCTTTTGCACACCTGTGCTTTCTTATTATTTCGTATTGCTTTTGTTTCGTTTACAGACTACCCGGTATATTGCGGGAATGTCTGTCTGATTTCATTTCAAGCAACAGCCTGAATTAATGGACGAGTACAACCATTTTGGTTACAGACTATCCGAGATATGGCGGAAATGTCTGTCCGATTACCTATTCAACGATTTTCTTTACCTAATTTCCTTTTTCTGGTTTCTTTGATTTCATTTCAAGCAACTGCTTGAATTAATTAAAGAATACAACCACTTTGGTTACAGACTATCCGGGATATGGCGGAAATGTCTGTCCGATTACCTATTCAAAGATTTTCGTTGCCTAATTTCCTTTTTCTGGTTTCTTTGATTTCATTTCAAGCAACTGCTTGAATTAATTAAAGAATACAACCACTTTGGTTTCAGACTATCCGGGATATGGCGGAAATGTCTGTCTGGTTTCCCATTCAACGTTTTCCTTTGCCTAATTTCCTTTTTCTAGCTTCTTTGATTTCATTTCAAGCAACTGCTTGAATTAATTAAAGAAGACAACCATGTTGGTTACAGACTACCCGGGATATGGCGGGAATGTCTGTCTATTTGTCGAGTTGCTTGGCTTGGATATCGAGAGCAGTGTTGCCATGTTTGTTTTGATTTGCTACCTCCTCTTTAAACATTATACGAATGTCTTTCCAATTGCTTTTCTTTCTTGTGAAAGCGTGGTTTTCCTGAATTAACGTCATACTCATGATAGTTGTTTTAACTCATTTCGTTTATTTGTTGTGTCGTCGTTTTGCCTCACTGGGCTACCTTTATTTGGCCACTTTTGGACCGTCAATACCTATTTGCCCTGCGGCTACCTTTTTGTTCTACCTGACCTATCGGGGCGATGAGTTAATATACCTTATCATTTCGAATATGACGTTCTCTGCAATTCGCAGTTTTGTTTTGCTATTTTATATGTGATGACCAACTGACCAAACTAGGCCGCTATTCTATAATTATTCCTCAGGGTTTCCGTGGGCTTGCCTTGGTAATAATTGAATGCTGGAATTTTTATGAATACCTATATCGGAGCCGGTGGGTTTTATAATCGAGACCAACCATCGATTTCACCGTGGCCCAGGTTTTTACCCCTAACACCTGTTTAGAAAGCAGATAACTCAGTCCAGACTGGCAATAACATTTTATAGCAATTTTCTGCGGAGTTGTGTTTAAATTTTGATTGGAGTTGACATTCGTATGATGTGCTAAAGGAGTTTTGGTTTTGCTTGATTTTGAATGACTTTTCACATACTCGAGACTAATTTGTTTTTGGTTGTTTTGAATCCCTATTTGCTGAACTGCGATTAATAATCCGAGATTTATTTTGGTTTTTGAATTTCCTGTTATTTGAAGAGCAGGTATTATACCTGACAGCCCTGCCTGGCTTGTCCTACTCTATCCTACTCTGAGGGTGCTTTTTTGCCCCGTTGCGTTCTACGATTTCCACTTTAAAGAGTCATACTCTTTTACCGGATACCTGAGGTCTTCATCTGGACATCGAGATGAATCCCTCCCCCAACGTGTGGTAATCGAGTACCTTGTATAAATCCTAATCGGTTATTGTAATGGAATTAGTATATCCTAATAATGTATGTAAGTAGCAGGTGCTACATCTGACAACGCCGCCTTGTCCTATCTGGACCTGTTCTATATCGAAGGGTGCTCTGTTATGTGATCTTCATTCATGGTGCAATATAATAGTGAGGGAATTCCTCTCACTTTCTAAGTCGTATAATTCAAATGGACATTTATTGCCTACACATCTGCGCTAAATAAACTCGGACCCTTCGAAAAATAGGATGATTGAATTATTTCTAATCATGGGCCGTTTTATTCACAGGTTATTAATTCCTCCTGGGTTTGATTTTCTTCCCAGCTCTATCTCGATTTCCTATACGTGAATTTGTAAGTGTTTGTTGAAGTATTCCTCTTTCCTAATATTCGCTGAACGTGATAGAGTAGGTACCTACTACTTACTGGTGGTGCCGCCTAATACCGAGCTGATTGTTTTGCCTGATTTAAAATGGGATCTGCATACGTGAATGTTGCGGATCGGTTTAATTATTTTATTGATGTGGATTTTGTTTCGAAGAGAGATCTTCCCTAACTATTTTTTCAATGGATTTTCCCTATTTTGTGACGGAAATTCCTTCAGAATAGGCGCTTAGCCATCTACTAGTGAATTGGTTCGACGAGAAATTGCCAACTGCGAATATTGATTTCGAGATGCGAGTGAAGTATGTTTCACTGGGATTTCCCGGGATAGGTAAATGAGATTCGACCGGAGTCCGCTATAATACCATCTCTGGTCGAGTTTTATTAGAATTGTGATTAGAAATTGGGGTGACACGATTTTTTGCCCTTTTCGGGTTTTCAACTGGAGTTTTTCCAAGGTAGATAAAGGAAACTCGACCGGAGTCCGCTATGATGCCATCTCTGGTCGAATTTTCAGGTTTAGATAAGGATTAGGTAGCCCGGAGTCCACTATATGCCATCTCTGGGTACCGTATAAAGGGTTAGGAAGTTAGATTCGACCTGCTCGGAAGCTGATCTCTATCTGCCTTGGGCTGCTGTAAGACGTCTGCTTTTATAGAAGCGGTGGCCCGCTTTCTAAACACGACACGTAACAAGGCACCTTATTGGCACTGCCTTATATCGTGATTTGTTTCTTATCATATCTCACTTGTCTTAAGATTTGGCAAGTGGACCTTGCGGCTACTTCACTAAATTGTCCTGAACTTCCACTACCTAAATTTTCCTTAAAATCGGACGACGCGTTTTCGTCTTTTCAGTGTACCTAACTATTTTAATTACAACGGCTTAACTTTCATCTCGCATTTTCACCTGCTTGCTATTTCGGGATCGTGGTGAATTTCCGGCTACCTTCATTTATGAATTCGCTCTATCGATTGGTGAAATTTTCATTATCGTGGGTGGAATACCTAGCGACTTACTATTGTCTTTGCAAGGGGTTATTGTTTGTCTTGTGGCGCGTAACTTTCCTTTTCCGTCTGTATCTTGGTCAGTTCATCCTTTCAATCGGTGCGAGGGTGTCTCATAATACATCCACCACCATCTGGTCCGCTCCTCTCGATGTTTAAATGTGCTGGAATGTTACTAGCTAGAGCGATTTCTCCTTATGAATATCTAACATGCTGGCTTCAATATTTCATTGGATTTAAGGGCGCGTAGTTGCGATTTAATTTCATAACAATTTTACCTTTAGGTATTTACGTACCTATTCTTGCACTGTTTGCTTTTTCGGTTTGGGCTGATTTAATGATGGCGATGGAAATAATTTCCTTATCATCCTACCTAGGTGCGATCCATTTCACTACTAACTGACTTTAACTGAGTCTGCGGAGAAAATACCCACCGGCCTACTTTTCCGAATCTGGGCTATATTATTTATGTATAATTTTTTTTTACTTACTGTACTATTTAATTCCTGAAGTTGTAGATTTTTTATGTGTCTGTCAGATTCAGTATTCCCTGTTGCGTGATGTTTGTAAGTATTTGATTTATGTTTAAAGTAACGTAAATTTCTGGACAGGAGTATTATGGATACGGTCCTTGAATATTTCTATTTCTCTTTTTTTGATCAAAAAACATTTGTATACAGTGTGACCCATTTGTTCTTGAAACACCCTGTAGAATCTTAATTTATGGTGCGATTTTAAAGAATTTTCTTTTAAATCAATAAATCAATAAATAAAGCTTGATAAACTATATTTTGGGAGCAAAAAGCGTCTCATTCCTACAAAATCCAAGGCCTACTAGATCAGTGTGTACTTGTAAAATCTCAAAAATTCATATTAGCGATTTTTTTAGAAAAAAACTGGGCACGCTACTGGATTCACCAGCCCTCAAACGGTACTGTACTAAATTTTATTGGAAATGTCAGAGTAATAAGGATCTTGCACAGTAAAAAATTTCGCCCGTGTAAATTTTCTAGTGTTCCGGTAAAAATTGTAGTGTTAATTTAGAGTTAATTTTTAGTGTTAAATTACACTCAATTTTTACACTGATTTTTAGTAGTGTACAAAAACTCTAGACCAGTAAAATATACCGAAGCAAAAGCTTTGCGATGTAAAGAAAACTCTCCCAGTGTTTTTTCTTACTACTTGAGTGACAAACAACACTAGCGGCTATGGAAAAAACACAGGTAGTGTAAAAGTTCCAAAAGAACATGCGCGTTACATGATCGTGTCATCTACGCAATGCAGTTTCATCATCTTTTCATTCTTTTCCACGGTCGGCGTAGTGTAGGGTAAGTAAAGCGTGCGTCTAATTTAGTGAGCTGCAACAATAGTTTAAAGTAATCAGGTAAGTTGGTTTTATTTCCCAAACTATTATTTATCATACTAATTCTTTAACTACCATAGGTACCTATCAGTTCTTCAACAGTTGCATTCATACACATGAATGCGTTGAATAAGTGAAGAATGTTACTGCTACAAATATGTATAGTTTCATGATTCATGAATTTTCTTCATTCGATTTCAAAAAAGCCCGACGGATTTTCATCACTATGCCAGAACATGGAAATAAGGGTTATTCTTATTTAAAATTTCAAAGCTACCACACCTGAAAGAAGGAGGAAAGGAAGGGGATTCATTTGATCACTAACTTGTCAGCTTATCACCCATCACAAATTATTTTAATCCATGACATTTTTTACGTATAGTGCTTATTACTGGAATTTCAGAGTTACAAGTTACAAAATTACTGAGTCTGTATACCGGAGAACCTGTGTTACGTTAGAAGGTGTTTTATGTTTTTGTTTATTTAATAAATAATTTAAGCAATGTTGATTTTTCTGTACATTTTTTATTTTTAATAAATTTTTTAAGCTATATAGGTATTTTGCTTTTTTTTTGGAATATGCCGCGTTACCTGATAACACTTCTAGTCAATAATAAAACAGTAATAGTGTAATTGAGCACTGTAAGTGAACTTTAATTTTGAAATTTTTACACTAAGGCCTAGTGGAAATTACACTGTACAGTTACGTAATTACACTTGCAGTGAATAAGATAACCCGAGTAGTGTAACTATGACCTTGAATTAAACACTGTGGGTGACTCTATTTTTGGTATTTTTACACTAATACCTAGTGAAAATTACACTGCGATGAATATATTTTCACTACACAGTGTAAATTTTGGGCCGCAATTTAACACTACCCTAGTGTATTCATGACACTAACATTTACACTATTTCTAGTGTTAAAATATTTACACTTCTAGAGGGACCTATATAAACTCGGAGTAGTGTTCTTCTAGTGTTGGAAATTTTTTGCTGTGTGCAGTTATTTTAGAAATTCATAATAGAACTCCGAATTTTCATTAATTTATTCGAAAAGGTCAAGAGAGACAAAATAGAAATTGTACGTCTAGTTGGTGATAATGTAGGTACTTTAATTTTTTAATTATAATTTTTTATTTCTTTTTTTATTTTTTTTTATTTTTTTTTATTTTTTTATTTTTTACTTTCTTTTACTTTTTTTAATTTTAATTTTTACTTATGATAGCTTTTGACCTTTTTCAAATTAATTTATGAAAATTCGGAGTATTATTATGAATTTCTAAAATAACTACAAGATCCTTTTTACTCTGACATTTTCAATAAAATTTAGTACAGTACCGTTTTGAGGGCTGGTGAATCCCGTGGCGTGCACAGTTTTTTTCTAAAAAAAATCGCTAATATGAATTTTTGAGATTTTACAAGTAAACACTGATCTAGTAGGCCTTGGATTTTGTAGGAATGAGACGCTTTTTGCTCCCAAAATATAGTTTATCAAGCTCTATGATTTAAAAGAATTTTTTTTTAATCGCACCATAAATTAAGATTCTACAGGGTGTTTCAAGAACAAATGGGTCACACAGTATATGTTCCATAATGTTCCGTGTGCACCGATCTCCCCATTAGGCCAGTCGGGTTAGTCACAAAAAAAAGCTTTACCGTGCAAAAACTACCGAAAAAATTTCTATTGCTATAACCTTTAGGGGGGGGGGGGGATAGGGAACTGGTAGTCTAAATTCAAAATCGTCATGCAGTGCTACCACCGGCGTTAGCCGCCATTATTGACTGTGACGAGGAATCGTTTTTGCTCAATATCTTGGCTATTTTCAACTTCTCAACAAAAATAGTGAAGACTTTAAGGTGTTGCAAATTTGATTCTCTACAACTTTAAAATCATTAAAACAAGTTATAATAAAAACAAATTTAACTCAATATTCAAAGAATATTGATTGAATGACTAAAATTGTTAAAAAATTAATACGTTGCGATCATTATTTTTTAAATTAAACGGGAAAAAAGATGTAAAATATAATTATCGAGATATCGAATTTCGGTTATTATTAACTTTAGAACATAAATGTATAGGAATAAATTTTATAGAATAAGATTTCCTACAATTTTGATTTCCACGATTTTTCCCCAGAACAATAATTATCAACACCGCAGGGATAGAGTTTTAGGCGCGTTTTTCATGTGGTGTCCCCAGAAGACCCTATCCACGTTTTTTCGCTTGCGGTTTCTGCCGTCTTCTTTCTTATAAGAGTTTGAAGCTGTAATTTCGATTTTCTTCTTGCAAGCGTTAAGAGTCCAGGCGATGTATTTTCATTTTTTTTTTCTTAAAAGCTTCAGTTGGCCAGACTTTGTTTTTCAAAGCGTTGTTATTGGAATTACTTGACTCTGTTTTCGACGATAGTTCTGCCAAATTAACATCGTCGGTTCGCTCTTCGCAGATTTTCTGGAATTCATTGCTGATGTTCGATGTTGATCGGGAAGGATTTTCGATGGTACCGTCATCTTCGTCTTCATCAAGTACCTCGTGAAGTTCGACAACATTGTCACATGTTTCAGAACTGCAGCTTTGACACATAACTGAACATTTTAGTCCTGCCTTACGAGACCCGCACATTTTCCCGCAATTGTCTTGCATTTGCAAGAAATCGTTCTGAACAACAATTCCAGTGCGGGTTCTCCAATGGTTTTGAGTTCTAACCCGTGGGAAGTTTTTTTCAACCCCATATTCTGTGTCACTCATATCGTACTTCAGCCACATTTGCACTTGTAAAGTTGTGTCATACTGCAACTGTTATTCCACGTGAATGTGAATGCACTGCAGCACTCAGCGGTTGCAAACGCCTGATGCGAAGTGTTGAAATTAAATATGAATACCTATGGTGCGTTTCGCTTCCATTTCCAAATATTTAGAATTTTTCGTGTTTAATTCAGGACAATTATTGTACCGGCGAAACGATAGCACTGTTTTCAAGTCGAGGGGCCGCCAAGTTGACTCTTTTGTACGTTGCCCACCTGCCGATGATGTCAGCGTCTAGGGTAAACCAGACTCTTGAATCCCGTTAGGCTGGCCATAGGCGTAGAACTCTTAATATTGGTTCTATAAAAAAGTCCTAGAAATCAAAATTGTAGGAAATGTAATTTTATACAACTTTAATTTCCATACATTTATGTCATGAAATTATTAATAATAAGCGAGATAGTTCTATAATTATACTTTGTCATTTTTACCGTCTAATTCAAAAATATCAATCGTACGATAAGAGTTATAATGACTAAAGTTGTAAGGAAAGAAATTTTTGGCTATTTCAATATCCACCCGTTTTCCATTTTTGTTTTCTGCTTTCTTTAGTAGACTAGTACGTCCTGATAAGGCAGATGATAACTGATTGACTCTCCTAATGTCACTGCTTCCCTGGATAACTTATCAACTATTCCAATGTCTCTCAGCCCAAAATTTAAAATTTGGTTTCTTTTTTTCGCCAAAAATTATTAGTTTCTCAATTACTCACTAGGCATGCAACACAAAACATATTTTTTCTACTCCCAACCTTTAATATGCATATTAAAAAATATGAATCACCAGTGCTTTAATGGATCTCATTAAGATACAAATTTTCATTAAAGCACTGGTCAAGCTATCCAATGGCAGAGGAGCATTTGCAATCGAATCGGTTCCTTTTCGCTCACGATCGGGTCGGCAAGCCAACCGAAGTCACAGAGTTGTCATACTCACGACAAAAATTGCCTTGTGATATAAGTTCTGTATTTCTGAAAAAAAATTCTGAACGTTTATTTAATTTAGAACATATTAGGTATGTACTTATTAAGTAACATTCAAAGAAAATTTATCAAGATTTTATGTTACCTTTATTAATTTGATAGGTAGGTATATCGTGTAAAAGATAGGAAGATAAAGTATTATATTATTCGCAGCGCTCCGTGATAGTATTCAAAGCGGCAACGCTGCGACCATCGCGTTGCGCAAGTAAACAATATCGTAATTAATGGCTGTCAGTTATTAAAATTATTAATTAATCTCAAAATCGAAGCGTAAAATTCGGAATTCGAACTTCGCATAATAAAAATTACGCAGTAGTGAGTAGTGCCCTTTAAACTTGATACTAAAACATGTCTCAGCAGAATAATTTTAGCGACGAAGAGAAAATTTGGTAATATGCGTAAACAAATTTACAGTTATTCACATTATTTTTGTTCATTGTTTTTGATAGGATGGTGGGTTTTTATATAGGTTATACCTATCTATCATTCTTCTTTAATATCATATTATAATAAAATTTATTGATTCGTCACTTACACTTCTTGGTATAACATCATAAATATAAAATAAAAGATAAATAGATTAAAAACGCTTGGTTGTACATATGTTTCACTATATTGTCATTAATAAAATTAAATTATGGTCATCTATCAATGATAGTTAATAGGCAATCTAGTGCAAAACCCCTATACAGGATCCTTATTTTATCTGAAGACATTCAAATATATCAAAAACTACGCAACGGATCGAAAACAGTGGATAATAAAAGTTGTTTACCTGGAAGGGGGCACATCCAATGATATCAAACTCGACCAACATACCCCCTCCCCTCTAGGGGTGAGGGGCAGCAACTTTGCATTCTTGAACGAGAACCTTTCTTCTTTATTGCAGATTCGGATTTTACGGGTGACAACACGTAGGAAAAAGCTGCCCCTCCTCCCCGCCTTGCAGGTATGACGGGGGGTAAATTTGAAATTTTGATTAAGAATTCTTATTTTCTATATTTCTATAATAAAATTATTCTAATTTTATATTGCAGATTGGGAATTCGTGGCTAAAAAAAGATGGGGTTTGACTTAAAAAAAATTTCTCGATTAAACGATCTTTTTGGCTCAATTTCGATAAAGACATATAAAAAAAAATAGGTAATTGTGTGAATTACTACGCCATCTATTATGAATCAAAAATAATATTTCGGAAAAATCCTTCGTATTTTTCGCAATAAAAAAATCAGGGTTCTCAACGAAAATTTCAAATTTACCCCCTGCCACACCTGTATGAAGGGGAATGGGACAGCAATTTCCTATACGTGTTTTTACCCGTAAAATCCAAATTTGCAATAGGAAACGTAGGTTTTCATTAAAGAAAGCAAAGTTGCTGCTTTTTACCCCTAGAGGATGGGGGTAGGCGGGTCGAGTTTGGTATAATTGGATATGTCCCCCTTCCAGACGAATAACTTTTATTACCCACCTTTTTGATCCGTTGAGTGGTTTTTGAATGTCTTCATATAAAATGAGCACCTTCTATATGAAAAGATATCAGATTACCACGATTTTATGTTCGGGGCTACTCAAATTAGCATTAACTTATCTACAATTTCACACTCATTCCTGACTTATTGATAAATTATACATTATATTTTACTGTGACAGCCTGAACGAGTTGGGGATCTACGATGTACCAGCGATGATCGACTACATCTTGAACACTACCGGGCAAAAGTCCTTGCACTATCTAGGCCACTCTCAGGGAACCACGGTCTTCTTCATTCTTATGGCCGAGAAACCAGAGTACAACAGGAAAATTCGGTCAATGATGGCGTTGGGACCTGCTGTTTATTTGAATCACATGCAACAGCCGCTTGTGCAGTATTTAGCGAAGTATGATATTAAGTTTGTAAGTATAAAATCAAAATATTTGAAAATTAGATAAAGGCAAGCGGTGTGTCGCAAATAAAAGGTATGATTCTTTTTTGTTAAACTCAATATATTTCGATCTTAATTTAGATCTTCATCAGGAGAACTGTAATTATAAGAAATCAATATTTTTTTCAAAAAATATTACCACCCGCTCCAGCGTGTCCTTTGTGGCCTGATCAGCGCAGGAAGTCATGAGAAAGCCCCCTCTAAGCTGCGCTCCCTAGAACCTTGGTGAATGTTCTCCTTCTTTTATATTGTCTACTGCTTGGATCAGTGCTGCCCTTATAAGGTCCGACTGATCCTTGCTCAGAATATTTTCTGGATATCCTTGTGGTATTATTATATCCAAATCTAAGCTATTTACCAACGGATAAGCAAATTCAAAGATTCACTCTGTTATTTTCTAACGACAATTTTTTAATTAAAATTCACCTAACATTCTAATTCTCTCGTTTACAAGAATAACCAACTGGTGAAATTTCGAGTTCTATATTGAAAGTGATTAATTTCAAGCTTACGACAACTCTACAGACTGTCGTGAGGCCATTGTAAACCGTCGTGATTTTCAGACAAATCACATACATATTATTTAAGATGGGTCACAAATATTTGTTAAGAAGATCATGTTTTATAAACAATAACTACAAAACATTATGCAATTGCCGTTTTTCAGCTACAGAATATTTTTGACATGCTAGGCGTGTACGAAATGTTTTCGCCCATGAACACGCAGTGGAGGAAAGAGCTCCAGGAGATCTGCTCGTTAAATATGTTCAAGGATCTGTGTTTAGAAATAACAGATTTTGTTGTGGGCGATGATAACTGTGGACTCGTCAAGGAGGTAAACGCCAATGAAAATTTTATATCTTACATTACTGTAATAAATAGTTGATGATCTGTTTCAGCCGGAACTATCATTAGTCTTGCAGGCATTTCCAGACAGTGTTTCAATTAGGCAGCTTGCTCACTTTTTACAGCTTGTCAAATCAGGTGCGCCAATATTTCTTCAGATGTTTTTAAGATTTTCTATGGTAGATATTTATACAGGGTGTTGAAAGAAATGAAAATTTGAACACGCATAATATGAATCAAAATAAGTCAAAAAGTTTAACTAAACATGGATCCGGAAATTGACGGTTTCCAAGATACAGATGTTTTTTTTTGGGTAGGTATACTTATACATATGTATACAATATAATGTAAAAAAGTTTTTATAGTGTATTTTTAACCCAAGTTTTGCAAATCAGATATAAAAAGCGATTAATCGTGTGAAAAACAAAATTCTTTCATTACTTCATCCACCTTTTTTATCATTTAATACAATCTTTTAATGTTGTTTATAAGCTTCTATCGGTTGTTTGTACGCACATACTAAAAAAATGTGTATACCTATCCAAAATGTTAAAAAAAAGCAATAAAAATCCTCCGTATCTCCGTCAATTTGCGGACCCAAGTTTATTGATATGTTTTTACTTATTTTAGTCCAATGTGCGCAGACTGCGCGAAGATACAAGGGATAGTCCACCACCATACATCCACGGTGTGGCTACGTTACCGTGATTTGGCCAAACCGTGGCACGGTCAGATCTAATCACGTCGCCGGAACGAGATAACCACTTAAAAATTGTTCCCCATTTTAGTGGTAACCACGTAATAGAACCGTTGCTTTCATGTGGCCACCACTCGTGGCGGGAACTTTTAATGTATCTTCTGCAGTGGCCCTCACGTTGTCTGCACTAAAAATGCTACTTGGGAATGTTCGCTCTTTTTTAAACAGCCTGTATAGTAACTGTTCTAATAGTAATACAATAATATTACATTAAAATCATTTTGTTATAAAAATATAATCAATATTAGGTAGCACCTTATTGACTGGAATATGTATCATCTTTTAGGTGACTTCAAGAATTATGATTATGGTGATAGCAATAATAATATAAAAGTGTATAAAAGGAGTGAGCCCCCAAAATATAATCTTCGAAACGTCAAAGTACCCGTTGCAGTATTGTACAGTAGCAACGATATGCTGGTATCTGAAGTGGTAAGCGCTCCTATTTATTCTTTTAATAATGTGGAAATTGGATGAATTTTATTTTATTTTTCTCCTTTCTCTACTGTTTTTTTTTTTGACAAAATACATGCTGTTTCGTGTGTCGGAAAATGAAAAGTATGATTCCCTGCCTCGTTCTTAGAAAAAAGTTCCCATTCACATGGGCCCGCAAATCTACAGTTTTCGAGATAAAGGAGATACAATGTGTCAAAATGGTTTTTTTTTCAATTTTTTGAAAATATCTCAGCAACGATATGAAATAGAGAACTATTTTTTACGCACATCCCAACGTTAATAGGTACCTACATAGGTGTAGGTGAGAAGGACAACTCTCTGGGGGCTGATTCAATTTCTTTCCATATGACAGTGACGGAGATTTCACGGTTTCACAAGGTTTTTTGGCCTCTTATTTCTAGGGCACTAGCCAAATTAGTATTTTCAAAACAAATTTTAAGCCGCCAATATGATACACAAGGGTACTTTTCATCAAAAGTTCTAAGGTGAAGTTTTATGATGGAAAACTAGAAAAATAATTATAATATCCCAGGATAAGCGAATTTATAGGTATAAATCACAAAAAATTTCGAGTTGAAATTCGAGTTGAGAGTTTGCTTGATTAGAAAAATACTTTTACCATTTTTTTATGTTTAATAAATCAAGTATGCCTTGGCAGGACCATTTGTTTTCTGTGTTGATAAAGTACGTCATGTAGACGACTATACAGGGTGTTAATGAATAGGTGTTACAAACTTAAAGGGCATGTAGTAAATGCAAAAATAGGCGATAAGTTTCAAGTAGACATGGGTCGTTGGAGCTTTAGTTTTAGAAATACACGGTGTTTCTTCGAAAATTCGAAAAATTAAATATTTTTTTGAATATCTACAAACTGGCTGATCAGAATAACTCGAATCTTTTGACAACTGTTGTCTAATTGAAGTACATGATACTCCTATTGAAAAATATTCAATACAGTGGCAGAGATCTGGGTGTGTTGTCAACTTTTTTAAAACAATTTCTACGCCACTGACTTTTATACAAATTTGTTATTTTTGGTAAATACCTCGTTTTGTTTAGAGGAAAAAAGTTATTCTATGTTTTTGTTGTAGAACGCACTGTTTTCAAGATACTTCGCAATGTTGGAACCCGTACGAGATAAAATATCCTAAAAATCAATGCTATTGAGTTTTTCCATAAATTAATCATTTTAGTGTATTTTTTAACAAAAAATACACTATTGAGGACGACATCACTTTTCGAAAATCACCCAAACTCATCAAATGTCCGATCATGACCCTCAGATCACGAAAAAGTGGTTTTCCAAAATTCACCTGCCCATGATATATACAGGGTGTCCCAGCTTATTCGAAGCGGTCTCTGTAGGCCAAACGATGGACTTTTTCAAAAAACTTAGTATACACAGTGTCCCATGTGACAGTGGCATATCAAAGTTATGTTTTTTTTAAATGAAATGCTCCTATGTTATTGCATTTTTAGATTGTCTGAGAAGAAAAAATAAGATTGGATTTTACAGTTGGTGTTTAAATTCAGAAGTTTTTGAGTTATAAACAAGTGAAAATCATCATTTTTCAAGTTCAATGCCCTGTACAACGAAAACGGTTCAAGATAGAGAAAAACAGCTTACATGTCCCTATTTTAACTTTTCATGTACTATCTTATGGTATAGAAACATTTGTACTTTCCTTGATTTATTTATTTGTTGACGCGTGGAGAAATCTCCGAATTTTTCAATTTTTTTATCACCCTGTATAAACATTTCATCTACATCATTAGATAGTACATGAAAAGTTAAAATAGGGACATGTAAGCCGTTTTTCTCTATCTTGAACCGTTTTCGTTGTACAGGGCCTTGAACTTGAAAAATGACGATTTTCACTTGTTTATAACTCAAAAACTTCTGAATTTAAACACCAACTGTAAAAGCCAATCTTATTTTGTCTTCTCAGACAATCTAAAAATGCAATAACATAGGAGCATTCCATTTAAAAAAACATAACTTTGATATGCCACTCTCATATGGGACACTCTGTATACTCCAAAATAATTTTAAATTATGGCGATTGTGATTCTGTACTTGAATTTTCAAAAATTTTTTTGAAAAATTCCATCGTTTGGCCTACAGAGACCGCTTCGAATAAGCTGGGACACCCTGTATATGTATACAGGGTTATTCACGGTATACGCCACGGAAGATTATGGCCGTGTCTTTGGATTTTAGGTTCTTTTTATTTTTGGAGTGGATAGAGACCCGGCAGAGGTACGTTTTAAAATTATATTCATAATGTACAGGGTGTTCCAAAAGCATGAAACATATCAAAGTTATGTTTTTTTAAATGGAATGCTCCTATGTTATTGCATTTTTAGATTGTCTGCGAAGAGAAAATAAGATTGGCTTTTACAGTTGGTGTTCAAATTCAGACGTTTTTGAGTTATAAACAAGTCAAAATCGTCATTTTTCAAGTTCAAGGCCCTGTACAACGAAAACGGTTCAAGATAGAGAAAAACGGCTTACATGTCCCTATTTTAACTTTTTATGTACTATCCTATGGTATAGAAACATTTGTGCTTTCTTTGATTTTTTTATTTAGGGACACGTGGAGAAATCTCAGAATTTTTCAAATTTTTTATCACCCTGTATAAACATTTCATCTACATCGTAGGATAGTACATGAAAAGTTAAAATAGGGACATGTAAGCCGTTTTTCTCTAAGTTTCAAGAAGTAAATAAGAAAAATGGCGGAGATATTAATATTTTTTTCATATGATGTTTATTTCTTTAAAATTTTAAAACCGCTGCTGTAGCTTCATATTTAAGGATTAGTGAACGAAATTTTTTACCCTTGTGAAACTTCGAAATGACATTTGATTTTCGTAAAAAAATTCCCTAAATCTGCGTTACTTCTACAGGGTGTCCCTCCAAATTAAAAACAAAAACCGTCTATGAGGCACGGTTTCTGGTCGCAGTTTTCAATCTAGGGGGCTGAAATTTTTTTTTTAAACAGATAGCCGCAAGGAGTCGTCTGGTACTGTATTTGAGTAAAATCGAGCCGTTTCAAAATGGCGGCCTTTTCAATTTTAGAAAAAATTGCCAGATTTTTAACCCCTATACCCACCTACCTATAAGCAAGTTAGAAAAACAAATTTAAACCAAATTAACACGATTGGAAGAAAATTATTTTAAATTTGAGTTAATGCAGTAAAATTTGCATATTTTTCATTAATAAGCTAGTGGCGTGGGTAGGAAAAGGGTAAAAATGGCTAAATTTCTATAACCGTTTATGAGCCTTTTTTGAAGGAATTGAGCTGAAGTTTTTCCAGTAGACAACTATACGAATAACCCCTAACTCTGAAAAATTTTAAAGAAGCAAATAAGAAAAATGGCGGAGATATTCGAATAGTTTTACATGATGTTTATTCCTCTAAAATTTCAAATTTTCGGTTTTCAAAATTCCCCTTTCACTTTTTGCGAATTTATTAAAGGTAGTGTAAAGAATAGTATTTTCTAAGTAAAGTTAGCCAGTGGCGGACACAGGAAAAGGAAAAAAAAATTAAAATTTGTCAATTTTTATTTTTATTTTGTTAAATTTAAAAATCCATTCCAAGACACGTTTTCAAACTAAATGAAATGAAATTTTCTCAGTAAACCACTGCGCTAATATGACCTGAGTTTGGAAAATTTCAGAAAGCCAATTTAAAAAGCGGTGAAAATATTCATAATTGAATCGCATAAAAATACACTATTTCTGCGATTGATGCGCAAGAAGGTTTTATTCTATTTGTGATTGATATTGAAGCGTGTTACATTACAAAAAGCTTGTATGGGTTCCTACATTGTGAAATATTTTAAAAACAGTGCGTCCTACAACAAAAATATAGAATGCCTTTTCTCCTCTAAGCTTTTTAACTGGCCCCACAAAAAAAATCCAACCCGTTCAGATCTGGAGACCGAGGAGGCAAGCTTATGGGCTTCCTCGACCTATCCAGAGGTTCGTATACTGTTCATATAAGAACGGACGCGCAACTAAACTGAAATGTGTAGGAGCACCATCGTGAATAAACCACCTTTCATTTCCTTATTGAATTGGAATGTCTTCCAAAAGTCTTAGCAGCTCTTCTTCAAGAAAATGGTGTTATGATTGACCAGGAAAAAAGTGTGGCCACATCAATTGATGTCCTGCAACAAACGGAAAATGTTTGCTGATGATCGCTTTCCATTATGGCATGTGGACTGTCGTCGCCCCATACATGAGATTGCTATGGAAACTCACAATTTCATCTGTCGTTAAGTAAAGCTTGTACTAAGAAGTGAGGATTTCGAGAAATTCTATCTTGAAATCATTGGCACATAGCAGATCTTTGTGTGACATTTCCCTGATAAATTAGCAGGGGAAATGCCCCTGCTAAAAGTGCTTGTACTCGCTGTATACATATGACTAGGATAATATCTGGATGGCTTTTTAATATCCTCCACACTGTGAAATGACTTTTATAAGGTTTAAGTTTGAAGCTATTTTTCTAGTGCATTTTTCTGAACCGTCTTCGATTTTATTGAAGAAGTTCCGTTTGCGGAAGAAGCAGGCGAGGTATCCATTTCCAGTAACTCTCTTATGAAGATTTCCAGTTCCATGTAGACATTCGTGAATAGAAATAAAGGTTCTTTCATGTATACCTGTCTGTTTGAAAACCTTTCTTGATAAATTCGTCGAGCTACTGTTGCATTTCCATCGGCAACGCCATCAAAAATAGTTATTTATTATACCAGGTAAAATAGAGGACGTGACAAACACATCAAGAGCTGAAATCGTACTTTTTTCTTGCGTACCTATAATATAAAAAAAAATTTTGTGAGAAGAAAACCTCGGTCCTAGAAGATCGAAAGACGTAACTAGATAAACAATGTCGGAAAGTTTACTTATGTTCAATTTGAATTTTGAACTGCCCTTTGCAGTAATTGACGTTGCCTGGTAGCGGAACAATTTAATTCGATAAATGTCATAATTTAATTAAAATTGAAAAAATTTTGCTTGCAAGTTTATGATGAGTGAATTTATTAATATGGAGAGCGATTAATATGAAAATTTCTCTAATAATTGCCATTTGAACATTAAGGTAATATAATAATGTAACTTTCGTAAAAGTTTTAGATGTAAAATTTGATGATTACTTGCTGTGTTAATTGTAGCTATACTTCAGCGGTCGGGGAAAAAGTACTAATTTTTTCTCTGCTAATTTACTTTTATCTCCGATAAAAAACAGCTCATATAAAGAGGCATTTTTATACCTGCCAAAGAGGATAAAATGTCATATTTCTTGCCCGTCGCAGAAAAAAAATCAACATATCTATCAGTGAAATTATTAATTTTTCTCTCACTACGCAAACAAAGTACTAAGAATGAGCAATTCAATTGGATTAACGGTAAAGAGATTTATAACTAACTGCGGTTATTTATTTTAAATAATATAAATGTCAAAAAACGCATTAAATTAACTATGACAACGAGGTCAAGAATAAATGTTTCTGTCAACAACAAAACTTGTTGCAACTTTTTTCGTATTCATTATAAAATGCCGTTGTTCTAAAACAGCTCAGACTGGAGCTTTTGACGAACAGTACCTTTTTTGTGTGAAAATAGTATATTACATTAGGTACTAGTGTGGAAAGTAACTCATTTCACACGAGTGTGAAATGACACTTTCCACACAAGTAATGTACACTATTTTTCCTACGACCACAGATTAATGCACATTTTAATTTTTTTAATACTTTTATTTATTTGATAACTTTACAAAGAAAACTAATGATTGAACTAGGAAAACTTCACTAACAACAATTATTATTTAAGATGCAGAAATTGAAAGTAAGTCATAATAATTATATTATTATTATTAGGTAGGTAACTACAATTTTAATTGGATAATGGAGTTTACAACAAGTAGAGATATTTCTTTTTGTTGTTTATCTGTACCTACATTACTTATGCACCTATATCGAGGATAACAATAAGATTGGCACCAATATGAATGTGTGCTTTAATTGAAATTAATATTTAGAAAACGTCAGATAAACTTTTCGATTTTCCTGTTTTGCGTCTAAATTTGTTACATAAAAAACGTAAAATAGTATTTAAAATTTTATTAGAAATCGAAGTAGCAGAGATGCATAGCGCTGTATTGTTGGCTGCCTAAATTATGTGCGTAGCTGTATTGTGGGTTGTCAAAATTACGTGTATTAACTAACTTATTGATCAATAATATCACCCGCGTGTGATATTTTACTTTTTATCTCTCGGTTGATATTTGTCATTTTCGAAGTAGGTACCTAAGCAGTCTGCTATTTGTCATTTTCGCAGGTAGTCGTCGGAAAACATTTTTAACAGGCGGTTTAAAATTTGTTCTTTTAAAATGCTCATTGTCCCAGTGCCGTAGAAATACCAAAAATCCGCGCGCAACCCTAAAATCTCCACCACTGCCGTACGGAAAGAAATTGAATTAGTCCTTAAAGAGTAGGTAAAATTAACGTTAATAAGATGTATGCAAAAAATTTGTTGTGTATTTCAAATGGTTCCTTAGAGATGGTCAAAAAAAAACAACTGAAAATGTTTTTTACACCCTGTTCACGAACACGGTAGGTACGTTTGCGGACCCATGCTAATAGGAACTTTTCTTCTTAGAATGAGGCTGGGAATCACACATTTCATTTTGTTACACATGTATTGAAACAGCCTTTATAACTTCTACGTTACAGCAATAAGTTTGATTTTTGATTTCAAGTTTTCATATTATCATAATAATAGTGTCGTGAAAATTTTCCTCATTATCTGTTCACCTTTTAGCGTCGATTTTTCTCTCATTATAATTTATTTTCTAATGCTAAATAACTGTTCTTAATTATGTTTATGTTTTTCAGGATGCAATCCGACTGATAAAGGAACTTCCAAATGTAAAATTAGTACATCGCATTGATTATGAAAAATTCAACCATTTAGAGTTTCTGGTAGCAACTCGTGTAACGGAGTTGGTTAATTCAAGAGTTTTGAAATTTTTTAAAAGACGAGACAAGATTTATAGAAATAATGAAGTAGGTAGTGAAATCTAGGTGTAATGAACTATAAAAATTAATTGTCAATTAGGGCGTTTTTGTTACCATACAGTGACTTGCTGCATTTAGGAATGCAGCTGTGGAGGTAGGTTGTTGTGCAATAAATGTTTGCTTACCCTCGAATTACTTACCTACACCACTAAAGAGATTAGACAGTTCGTAAATCGAAAGTATAAAAATTGCACACTACACACTACTTCAATTATTCAGTGATAAGAAAGCCTCTGTTGTTAAACGGATAAATTATACACATAATGCAACCACGAGAGTGAATGGGTGCATTTTTTTATGAAATAAACAATACCTACCTCTTTTACAAATTTGTGATTTATTTATGTGCCTACCTCCCCTGAATGAGCTTGCTTACAGATAAAGAGAGCAACTCATGCTTTCTGTTTGAAATCTTTGTTTAGATGTTTATTATACAAACATATACATGCAACATAGATAAAACCACAAAATATAGAGCAACTGCATGAAGAAGCCGGAAAACGTCAGGAAAAAATATATTCTAAAGAGCAATGCGATTGTCCTTGGCCGTTCAACCACTGCAAAGAAAAATTTCACCACGTCCAGGAAAAAAGATTTTTTCTTTTTCATCTCTCTGAAAATTAGTTAGTCTTCGGGACTCGAAACATGCTCCTCTCTTTTGACCACCCCCTGAAGAAGAATGATCAGCCATCAAAATCGTTTAATACCCCTTCACTCCCCGAAAAAAAACCTAGAGCCGGTTCCGGTTCACTACACAAATCTTAAATCATAATTGTGCAAATACAGTGACGTTTTACTACTCATGCGTTGGACCATAACGCAAGCAATGATTTGACCGCCCCAGAAAAAATGTGACTTCCATTTTAGGTACGGCGAAAAGATACTTCATTGTAACTAACAGCAAATTAGGGAAGCACACCTCAATCATGCATGCAATACAGCAATGTGTCGGAGAATGTATGAGAAGAAACTATAAGAATAGGGAAATCTACATACTCTCCGACAGCCAGGCCAGCCTGAAAGCTCTTGCATGCTACAAAACCAAATCAAGACTGGTATGGGAATGCATCAACGATCTGGCTAAACAAAACAAGGTAACACTTGCTTGGGTACCGGGTCACCGAGGAGTAGCTGGTAATGAAACGGAGAACTATCTCCAAACCTTGCCAATGAACTAGGTACTACATTTAAACAGAATGCAAATTAAAACAGTGGTGGAACTTATTAAAAGCACTGCCACCTGAGACAACACCTGAAGAAGTTGGGTATCTTCAATGGAAAAGCAGCGTGCAGACTATGCCATGAGGAAGACGAAACAGCTTTCCATGTAATCTTTGAGTGCCCAGCACTCAATCGATGACCATGTATCCTTCTCTATATTGCTATCTCCTGAACGCTAAGAGATACAGGGTCGGTTAAATTAGAGAAAGTATGCGCAGTTTTGTGGTCATCTCGAATTCGTCAAAACATGCAAGATATCTGTGACCGTTCCTGAAATATCCTGAAAAAACTGAAAAATCGAGATTTCTTATTTTCCTCATATCTTTTTTATTATTGGAAATTCATAAGTAATTTTTTGTAGGCTTGCATAAGCCGTTAAGAGCTATCCATCTGACATTTCAAAAATTTTCAAGGCCTACTAGATCCAAGAGTTTTCACAGTTAACTTTTGTTTTTCTTATGGCCGCTATATTATTTTTTTATGTCGTTCGATATGAAAAAAATAATGGAAACCAAAAATTAATAAGCTTCAAAAAAAATAAATAAAAATTATTATTCTTAATATTTCAAAGAAAAACCTAATAAAAAATCGTCGAAAACGTCAACATTTGTAAAATACGCCGAAATAGTGCTTGCCTTATGGTTTTTTAATTTACCTATGAAATTCGGTCTAAAAATGTGTCTTTTTTGTAAAGAAAAAAGAAGAATAAAACTTTTTTTTTATTTATTTTTTGAAGTTTAACCATTTTTAGTTTTTATTATTTTTTTTATACCGAACAAAATAAAAAAACACTATGGTGGCCATAAGAAAAACGAAAGCTGACTATGAAAATTCTGGGATCTAGTCGGCTTTGAAAATTTTTGAAATGTCAGATGGGTAGCTCTTGCCGACTTATGTAAGCCCACAAAAAATTATTCATTAATCTCCAATAATAATAAAGATATGGAAAAATAAGAAATCTCGATTTTTCAGTTTTTTCAGGATATTTCAGGAACGGTCACATATATCTTGTATGTCTCGACGGAATCGCGATGGCCACAAAATTGCGCTCCTTTGAATTTGTTTAACCGACCCTATATCTGTTAGCGTTAGGAGATAGCAATATAGAGAAGGATACATGGTGCACCCTGTATTATAGGTATTGTATCGTGTAATCCACAAAATTTTTCATCAACTAGTGCCTTGGAAGAGAGAGACAGCTATTGCAGTCATGTCTGAGCTCATTACACCTGAGCACACCTACCAATAGTTTGCAATTTATCTGACAGACTGGCAGACCAGACATGCTCATTTTTTCCAAGGCACTAGTTGATGAAAAATTTTGTGGATCACACGATATAATCAGCATTCAGAATTTAAGAAAAGTTAGTATGTTTTTACGTAATTTTAGCGTCCTATACCTGTAAATTGGCCCCCAGCACAATCTAGCAGGTATGCGTACGTTCATGGTACATACTCTACCTTATCCCGCACATTTTCTTACTCAGAAAATAAGTAAGATCTGCTATGGCGGCTGTGAGCCACCATTTTCATTAAGTTTTGAGCAGATAAAGGAGTATAATTATTATCCTTTATATTACCTTATTTTTTAGGTCTTTTGAAATGCAAGAAATGAAACAGACATCTCTGAAATATTTCTGCAATACAATACTGCTGAAATATAACTGTGCTGTGTGGGGCTACTATAATATTTAATTTTTTCCTGAGTGGTCTAATCTATATCTTCCACTCTCGACAACTAAGATCGCAAATATAAAAGAAAAAAATTCTTGTATAAATCTACATAATATATCGATATCGCGGGAGTAAGGATATACTTCCCAGAAGACTTGCTTTTTGCTTTAGCCGAATGTTCTGTGAAGGGTTCACGTTCAATGTAAGGGCCGCGCTCTTGTAATAATTTTGTGTACTACTGCGTTAGGGGCGAAAAATATTAGAAGCGATCTGTTGTACCGGCGCCAAGTTTCACGGACCGAATTAAAGATTTCTACCAGTCAAATGCTACTGCTATTTGCGCTTGATCATTTATTTTGTGCGCGGGATAATACATTTTTGCGATCATGGCAGATTGTGATGTATTAAATCACAACTAAAATTGAGCACTAATTAAGGGGAGAAAAGGAATGGAATACTATTGTAATGTTAATGCCTTTAATTCCACCTTTAAGACTGGTAGCTGTACAAGAAAATCAATAGAATGTCCAATCACCTGATAAGGCATATTTTATGATAAACATTTCAACCTAAATTATTATTCCTCGATACATCACAGTACCTTCCTCCTTAAAACTGGAATACATATCGTTCATCCGGAAGAAGAGGGTTACATCTCAAAAAAGTCGAATTTTGAGATATTCATAATACTTATGTAAAATTGTATCTATTTTAATGTGGAATAAGGTTGTATATGAAGTTATTAGTAAACGCCGCCTGTCGGGAGATGTAACTCTCTGGTTGTAAGGCAGATGGCGTCATGATTCTGCGTAAGATGGTAACATTTCAGTTTGTTCCGCACGTTATAAGCAGAATGTTGGGTTTTTGCTCCCAAAGAAGGCTATATCTAGACTTATAACCAATACAACTGTTAGATCTTTTCAAGAAGAAAGCGATATTTTGTGCTGTAACATTTTTGATTTTTGACATGTTTTAACCTTTTGTTGTATTATTTTCAGTCATTTTCTTTGATTAGACTGGCAGAATTATATATTTACGTTTTTGGTTTGAGTTGTTCTCTTCGTTAATAGATGATTTATATTTTTTTTGCAATGTAACTAAAAAATGGAAAATAATATAGTTACATTCTTTAAAGCAAGATGGTTACAACTGCCAAATTATGAAAAACGAAAAAATTTTGAAAACACAAACATATGTATACAGTGTGTGTCACAGGCATGGTACACCCCCTTTTTTTCTTTATTTTTTGAGATAATTTTTTGAAATTTGGTACGTCGCATATACTCGATAGAGCGCACTTTTTAGCAGAAAATTGAATTTTTTCCCACATCCGGTTTTTTCGGAAATGTTACCAACTTTTTATTTTTAAATTAGGACACCCTATATATTATTATATATTTTTGGATTCTAGATATTTGTACAAATCCAACAATACCACATAAGTACCATTTTAAATGTCAAATTTGTTTTTGTTTAATTTTTTATTTCTCAATTATAGTGTGCCATGACTATTTCGTTTTACTCCAATTGGATCATCTAAAGCTAGAAAAATCGATTTTTTTTTTTTAATTAAGGTGCTTCAACATCATATGTCATTAGCACCCTTTACATTATATTATACAAGTATGCTTATAATAACTGCTACATTACATAAGGATCTATCTAAATTAAGTTATAAAGTCCAGTTTGTCTTAGGAACTGCATTAGGTTACTGGTAGCGTAGCCGTTGCATGACCCAATATCTAGTACTTCTCCAAGATTGGCGCCAAGATTGTTGTCAGCTCTTTTTTGTGAAAACCGGGGACAGTCTAGCAGAAAATGTGAATTATTAATTTGGCCAAAAATTATGCGACTTTCCTCATAACGTTTTCATAAAGTGTATAGACCCTGTATCTCTTTCAAGATACAGGGTGTAAAATTGTGAAAGAAGTTTTTTATTAATATCAGCGTTGCTTTTGAAGATACCTATTCACTTGAAATTTTGCACAAATTGCTTTCTCATGATGACACACTTGCTAAATTTTGTTCACAGAAAACCGAAGCGCAAACTAAGGACATGGGGGTTGTAGAACACGTAGAGCCGCCAACTTTTTCCTGCATACGCCTTTGGTTCGAAGGTAGATGTTGTTTTTTAGATGAAGCGTTCTTTTCTATTAGTTTTCTCACCATTGTCAGATTTTGATCTTGGGCCTGGCTTAATAGATGCTGCAACTTATTTGCTAATATGTTATTCTTTAAAAAGAAATCCTCAAACTTTTATTCTTCTTTTTTCCGAAAAAGATAACCTTTCTTTAACCTAATATCATAAATAACCATCAGGGCCGGTCCTAGCGGGCGTGCAGTGCGTGCCCGCACGCAGGCGGCAACTTCATAGGGGCGGCAAAAAATCATAATTCCTAACAAATAGCAATAACAAACAAAAAAATATAATAGGAATTAGTTGAGTATTAGTGGCCGAGGGGCGCGGGGGCGCATGCTACATTCGATTCGACAATACTAACTGTAGTCAAACACCTACATAATTTGAATCTGAACCCAGTTATGTATTTGTTTTCTAATTTACCTTTTTTAAAAAGGTTGATTTAATTAGAAATCAATACAATTAGTGAAGCCTACTAGTAAAACAAGATGTTGGTTTTACATTTATATATTTCCGATAAGTACACTTAGGACTTTTCCTAAACAGCAATAAATTATATTCGTCAACTGCGATGTGAACCCGTCGAAAGCATATCGTAGACTTAGTGAGTTACAGTAAAATTAACTATTCGATGTTAAAGCAACAATGCTTGATTAGCGGGAAAACGGGAGTAAAATGCAGGAATGCATTTTATTTGTTGCACAGTGTACAGTGTTGTCATATTGACTCCTCCCTTCTGAGATGGGAATTCATGGGGAAAATTTGATTTCGAAAAAATGAAAACGAAAATTAATTTGATTCCATGAATTCACATTGACATCATAATGATTATGATTTTGGCTAATATTGTTTGATTTCTTTTGGGTTCGCATCTTACATAATAATGCAGTAACCAATCCTATTATTCTAGGGTATTATTAACTTTAACTTATTCTATATAGTACATTAAAATTCTTATTTTTTTTTTGAATTACTTTCGTGGTGCGGGTGCAGGAAATGCTTCGAGTGGAGCGCTTTCTCCTTTATCCACACTAGTTTTATCTGGCTTGAGACACTTGCGAAAGTAATTCCTCTTACAGTATAATATTACAAATATATTGAATATAATTAGTACAAGACAGATTGTTAGACTTGAATGAAACCAATTTGCTTGTATTATTGGTACCTCTAAAATCGGGTCGTTTGCCTGAAGGGTTAAACTTGACAGTTTGTCTAAATTGATTGATTTCAAATTAAGCTGGAATGGTTTGACATTCATGACTTCTTTGTCGACAGGAGGAAGGTAAACAGGTTCTTCCTTTATTTGTCCTTCTAAATTACTATAGGTAAATTCTTTTGTGGTGAAAGAACAAGAGTAAGGCACGTCTATTAAAAATACACCTGTTAGTTTCTGCACTTCCTCGTTTACGCACTTTTTGTGTATCAGAGTCTCTGTAGGTAAAATCACCAGATATTTCTGATCACTGATTGTCTCCACTAATGGATCACTCACATTTATAGGAACATGTTTACAATTTGGGTATCCTGTTACTTTTAACAAATTTTTAATGCACACATCTTGCTGAAAGTTTCTTTCTACTTTATCAATTGAGCAATAATATTGTTGTTGCAAAAAGCGACAATTCTCTTTAAGATAGTAGATGGAATTCTCTTTCATAGCAACATATGGCGTTGGTGGAATTATCACCGTGTTATTAGAAGTTGGAACGGAGTATAGATGATAGAGATTATACATTTGAGGGTCAAGGATGGGAATGTGTAAAAGAAAAACTACGTGCTCTGGCGTGATATAGAAATCTACGCTAATTGTTCTTAGAAATAATACATTATCCATAGAGTAGTAATTGTCCTTATCATGAAACTTGTTCAATTCCCTTTTCATTTCAGTAATCTGATCTTCGTTAATCACAGTAAGGTGTAGCTGTTTAAGCATTGCAAAGCTGACTGCTGCATGAATATTTGTTATTAAATTCTGCAGTTCAGAGACACTAATTCTTAACAAGGTCAGTGTTGCTAGTAGATCTTGTTCGCGTATTGCTTTTAACGTAAAACTTATTTGATCGAAATTTGAGGAGATGTTTCCTATTATTTGTTGGAAATTTTGGATTAATCTGCTGTTCATGGACAGTTGCTTATTAAAATGTTTTATTATGTTTTCTTGATTATTAGATAATTTTGAAATGGCCTCATCATATCTTTCGCCGTCGTCAGCGTCTAGATTTCCGGAAATAAACTTGAAAATGGATCCGATACCATTGAATAATCCTCGTTCTGTTCTGTTTTTTGGGGATGTTAGTGCATCAGGATGGATTAATTTGATTTGAGATTTTAAGTGAACGGTTTCTACTTTTAGGTATGAGAGTTCAGTTCTTGTCATCGTTTTTGTATGGTCAGTACTGTTCTCTTGACGAATCCTAACATGTACGTCGCTAATTATTTTGTCAAGTCTTTGAATCTGATTGCGAATGTTTGTCAGAGGATAGTTATGTAAAAATGTGTGATGGGTGACTTGTATCCTTGTCATGCCTAATCTCAGAGGTAAAATTCCAGGATTGTTTTTGAGATTCTTAATTTCTATGCGTTGGGCGTAGTTTAGTCGAATAAGGTTAAGTAGTAAGACTACTAGTGCTGGGCCTACCGACAGGTTCATCTGGAACAAAAGCCTTCGTTAGTTGTGACTTTCGAATAGGTTTTAGTTCTTGTTTGTGGTAGATTTTGTCTTTACTTGTCAGCACTTTATCGCCTAAGTCTTCTTTGGCGTGTATCATTTTATACGGTGCTGCGGTTTTATCTCGCTGGGGATCTTTTATATACACGGGCTGATTCTGTGATAGTGGTTCAAAGTCTTTTCTTCTTTGATTTTCGTACACTAGTCGCTTCCGTTTGCGTTCTAGTTCTTCATTATGAACTGAATTATATAGTGCATGAATTCTATTATACAGTTCGTTTGAGTATTGAAAGTAAAAGCTTTCATCTAACACATCTAGTAGATCATTCGCTTCTAGGTGACCATAGAGTAATTCAATTGGTTTGTAATTTGTTTGGGAATGTATGGTTCTGTTATAAATAATCACCGCATTCTCGAAAACGTTTAAATTTAGAATTTTCTCTTTAGAAACAGTAATAGTTTTAATTATTTCAAGAAGAGTTCCATGAGCTCTTTCTATCGGACTGTTACTGTTTGGATGTTTGGGCGTTATTAGGTGATGCGCTATTTTGTGTACTTTTAAAAGATTTTTAAATAGGCTAACGTCGAATTGGTTATCCGTAACTAAAGTTTTCGGCAATTTGTATTGCGAAAAGAGGCTAATATATGCTTCTGCTATGTCGGCTGTATTTAGGGAATTTAGCTTTTCGTACATAACGTACTTAGTGAACGAATCTATTGCCGTCAAGTATTTCTTGTTTCGTATGGAAAAGATATCCATGAATACAAGTTCAAAAGGGGCCTTGACTGTAGGTGTCAGTCTCAATTTATATCGTTCGGGGTGACGTTCGTACTTTGCTTGCTGGCAGACTGTACATTCGTCGACATATTTTTGACAATCAACATTTAAATTTGGCCAGTAGTATGTTCTGGAAAGTTCGGAGGTTAGTTCTTGAGCTCCTCGATGATTTGGGGCGTGAAATTGATTCAACAGGGTTCTTCTAAAAGGCAAGTCTGTCACATCTTTTAAGTTTTTATGACTATACGTAAATTTTATAGCGTTATCGAACATATTGTTCACGAGGGTGGCTAAGGTTTCGTAAAATTCTGGTCGCGTACAATGAATTGCATTCGTAGTTTGAGGATCAGCATATTCTTTAAGTACGTTTCGTATCTCGCTGTCATAATTATTGTAAGTAATACTGACTAAGAATTTATCTTTACCAAAAACTGAATTTCTGCGTAATTCTGGTTGTGCTCTAAAGCTAAAGATAAATTGTTTTTTATAAAAGTTAATTGGTTTATCCGTGATCGGTAACGTCGCGTTTACATTCTCCGCTTGCGAGTGTTGACTAGCATCAGAGTTATTTTCAGGATTTTCTGGTAGGGGAGTTCTTGGAAGTGTTGATGGTTCGATTCTAATATCCGAAATTATGTTTATTTTACTACTTGATTTTTCTTTACGAGGGGTAGTTGTTTTTACTTTCGGGAGAGCATTTAGATTTTCTAGTTGTTCATCGAGTTCATGAACTTGTAGAGGTGGACGCTCTGCGATGTCGCCTGGGTTGTTAAATAGTGACAGGAGGTCATCGGGGGTACTTACTTCCACGGGGTTTGCCTCTAGACGGGAAAGAAAGTCGGCATTGGTGTTGTATTTGCCCTTTTTATAATGAATGGTATATTTGAACTCTTCTAGTTTTAATCTCCATCGGATTACTTTAGAAGTGGGGTCTTTGTAATTAAATAGCCATTTTAAGGGCTGATGGTCAGTGATGATATGTATTTCATGTCCCAAAATATAGGGTCTGAACATCTTGGTTGCCCATATTACCGCTAAACACTCCCTTTCATTGGTTGTGTAATTTACTTCATGCTCGTTTAAGGTTTTACTTATGAACATGATGGGTTTATCGCTCCCTATGGGCCCTTGCGAGAGTACTGCGCCAATCCCTACGCTTGATGCGTCCGTTGTCACGTTGAAGGGTTTCGTGAAATCGGGATAGCTTAGGACCGGAGGATTTGTGATTATTTTCTTAATAGTTTCAAAAGCTTGGACGAACTCGGGACCGTGTTCTATTTTGTTTCCCTTTTTTAGGCAACGCGTCATAGGTTTGGTGATAGTTGCGTAATTTTTTACGAATTTCCGATAGTAGCCGGTGAGTCCGAGAAAAGATTTTATTTGTTTCTGGGTGGTCGGTAGTTTAACATTTTTTATTTTTTCTACCAGTTTGGGATTTGGTTTGATGCCGGTGTTCGTTACTAAATGACCTAGGTACTCGATTTCGGTCAGGCAAAATTCAGATTTTTCAAGCTGAACCTTGAATCTGTGCTCTCTTAGCCTTTGAAAGACTAATTGGAGATTGTTCAAATGTTCTTCGAAAGATTTACCTAACACAATGATATCGTCCAGATAAACGAGACATATATCATTAATCAGACCTTTTAAAACGTTGTTCATCACTCTGGCGAAGCAAGCTGGTGCATTCCTTAAACCAAAGGGCATGCGTAAAAAGTGCCAGTGACCTTGTTCTGTCGAGAACGCCGTTTTATGTTGGTCCTTGGGGTCGATTTCTATTTGCCAGTATCCGCTCTTAAGATCTAGTTTTGAGAATATTACGGAATTTCCTAACAGATCTAGGACTGTGGCAATATTGGGTATTGGATACTTGTCTTCAACAGTCTTTTCATTCAACTTTCGAAAATCCACCACCATGCGCCAAGACTTTTCTCCATTCTTATCTGGTTTCTTTGGAACTAAAAAGATTGGCGAGCAATAAGGGGAATCACTCTCGGTGATGATGTTTTGTCTCATCATTTCGGCAAGTTGCTTATTGATTTCGTTTCGTTGAATGTGTGGAAAACGATACGGTTTTGAAAAAACAATTTCGTCTGTTTTCAACGGAATTTGATGTTTCGTACTGTTGGAAAAGGTTAAGATGTCACCTTCACGATAAAAGATGTCTTGATATTTCTCACATAATTTTTGGGTCAAGTTTCGTTTTGGGGTAGGTAAGTGACTTAGATCTAAGGATGGTAAGTAATTAATAGATGCATCAGGTCTTGTTGCATTGCAAATATCAGTTTCGTTTTTATTAATGTGTTGGGCGTGAATTTGCTCCTTGAATTGTCTAGGCAATTCTTCGAGGTTTCGTATTACTGGTACCTCGCAGTGGTAGTTATCTGCCGTTGTTATAGTGTCAGGAATTACTCCGCCGCTCACATATTGTGTCGGTATTAACACTGTGCCTTTTCTTATTTTAATGGGGACTTTCACTTTAGTCACTTCTTGTTCTATTTCGTTATTACAGTCCGCTACCTTGGGATCATATTTCAGCAGCTGGTGCGTTAGGTCATTTAACTTTACCGTTCCAAGTGCATAATTAATTTCTGCATTGGTTATTTGCAAAATATCGGAGCCTATTAGAATATCAAAACTGTGATGGAAGTTAACAATGAAAAGTTTTATAAATTGACCTACCTTAAAAAGATCTATGATTACGCATCTTTGATGTCTAGATTCATTTCCTATTGTTTTCAAAATAAAATCCTCGTCATACACATAGTCAAGGAAATATTTGTTAACAATATCTGGATTAATAAGGGCCGGTTGTTCGTACGTCAGTTAAAAATTTTGAGATAACTACTGATTTTAAAATACCTTGTATTATCAAACCATTGGTCTGATATTTCTGAAAATGAATTCTGCTCGCTTTAAGAAGAGTTAATTACTGATTAAAAATACAAGATCATTAATTATATTCGCCGTATTTTCAAAATTTGCAATTTAAAATCAGTAGTTATCTCAAAATTTTTAACTGACGTACGAACAACCGGCCTTAAGCGAGTGAGTGGAACCTGTGTCTATCATCATATTTAACTCGGGGTTGTCAAATTTAAGGCATGGTAATATTGGATCTATTGGCATTTTATAATAGTCGTAGTTTTTGGTTATAGCTAGGTTTGTTTTTCGTCTGTCGCAAGTTGACGAAAATTTTCAACCTTTGATGTATCTTGGTCATGGAATTCGTGCTCTATATCACGAGATTGAATATCTTGCGGATTCGCTTCATAGTCACAACTTACATTATTACCGAAGTAATTATGTTGGTCATCATATGGCAGATAGCTGGGGTCGTGAACCTCGTTCATGTACTCGGTTTGACCAGGTGTAATTTCTACATCTTGCATCTCTGCAGAAAGGACTTCTGTATAATTAATCTGTGGTCTTGGCTGACGCCAATTTTTAAAGTTTGAGTTCAATGATCTATTTAGAGATCTCGCGTTGTTTGTGAACATAGGCGTTGGTCTGTTTGTAGAGGGGTTCGTTCGATTAATTTGCCCATTAGTACCGAACGCATTATTGGAAAATTGAGATGTATGCATTCGTTGGGAATTTATAGGTTGTGCATTTTGAAAATTGAAATTCGCTGGGCGAATCGGATTGAATGCTGGTCTTGTAGCCTGTTGAACGGGCGAATTACTTGTATTATAGAAATTGTTTGACCGTTGGTTTGGGAAATAATTCGGAGTAAAGGACGGTCTATACACAGGACTGACTTTATAATTTTCCGACGGTTTTTGCATACCTGATTTATGTGTCTTTTCGTGCGGATGTTTACTTATATAGTTTAGCACAATGCTATTCGCTTCTGTCAGGGATTTTGGTGATTTAATATCCAAAATGGTTTGCAATAAGGGAGGACAGTTGTTATACAGCACTTCGAGCGCTGTCTGCTCGTTAATTTCTTTGTATACGATTTTCTGGTTGTTAGTAATGTCGTCGTCCATTTGGGTTTTTATGTCTAGTTGGGTTTGCAACGTTTTGATACGTTCAATGAAGTCATTTACATTTTCTTGGTTCCGAATTCTTAAAGTTTTGAATTGGTGAGCCAAAATTTTGCGATCGGTAAAATCGCCAAATTTATTTCGGAGTGCCTGCTTTAAAGAAGGCCAATCCGTTAAGTCGGATCGACAACTCACGAAATCATTGGCTTCCTTCTCTAGTTTATTGCAGATCATACAAAAAACATACTGATTAAGGGTATCGTCATTGCTGTTCCCGTACCTATGATAGTAAGGGTCTATTTTTAGGATGAATGTTTCCAGGGTAGATGGTTGTCCGGAGAATTTGGGGAGGATTTCCCCGTAATTTCTCGCTGAAGAAATTAGGGTTTCAACCGAAGGTTGGTTGGTACCTGCTGCATTGGCATTCGATCTAGTGTCAGGGGGTGCCATATTTATTGGATTATTTACAAGAATATGTTCGTTTCCCTGATCGAGAGCAAGTTGGTCAATTGATACGTTTAAGTCTTCACCTTCTAGACTTTCTATTCCTTCTGGATTACCTAACGATTCGTTTCCGCTAGTGTATTCTACAGATTGCTCAGAGTCACTCATAAAAATAATGTCTTTGGTGGTAAAAATAAAATAAAATTATTTAGATAGTACGTAAGTACTTAGACTTGAGTCTGCATGTTAAAAAAAGAGGGTAAATATTTATCGAAATTTTACGAAATGTCAATAGTTGTTTTTGAATCGCTTTCTGATTTAAGGGTTTCAGGAAGGCAAGAAGAAAGGTATAATAAGGGGTTAGTTATATACATATAAAATACACATAGAATGCAATAAAAATGTAAATATCTGCAATTTTCGATATACTGCACGAATAATCTCTCACACAGCAAAGATTAGGGGTTACTTGAGTTATTTACTATTTTTATATACTGGGTATAAAAACAACAAATATTTCGTGGTTATAAAAGTGCGATTGCTACACTTAAAATGAAAATCTTAAAATTACAAAATAAAATTTGTTTCTAAAAATAAAGGTAATGCAAAATTTGTCATGCAAAATAACATTAATTAAACTCAGCTTTCTTGTATTAACTTGATTCTTAAGACGTGAATAAAAATTAAATGTTAAAAACGTTAAAACACAAGAGTCGTTGCTTCTGGTGTTCTTCAATTGTTATGATTCTTCTTTAATTATTATATATATGGTTTCTTGTGAACCTTGATTGATTATGAGTATAATACTCGTATAATTGTTTCCAAAATTGTTGTAAAAATATATTTCTGACCTTTGATTTCGGAGGAGACCTGGTTGATCCTGGTTGCTCGTTTCCTTGTAGTTTCTGGAGGAGACCTGGTTGATTTCCGGGTTGCTCGTTTCCTTGCAGTTTCTGGAGGAGACCTGGTTGATTTCCGGGTTGCTCGTTTCCTTAGGGACAGGTTCGAATTTTCGTGTTCTTGGTCGGCTACGGAGTCGGTGCTGGAGGTATCCACACGGAATCCGAATTTACGCACTTCACGGCACACACGAAAAAATCCGGATGACTGCGCCAGTTATGTATTTGTTTTCTAATTTACCTTTTTTAAAAAGGTTGATTTAATTAGAAATCAATACAATTAGTGAAGCCTACTAGTAAAACAAGATGTTGGTTTTACATTTATATATTTCCGATAAGTACACTTAGGACTTTTCCTAAACAGCAATAAATTATATTCGTCAACTGCGATGTGAACCCGTCGAAAGCATATCGTAGACTTAGTGAGTTACAGTAAAATTAACTATTCGATGTTAAAGCAACAATGCTTGATTAGCGGGAAAACGGGAGTAAAATGCAGGAATGCATTTTATTTGTTGCACAGTGTACAGTGTTGTCATATTGACTACCCCGAACACTGAAAATGTCCCATAAAATACATTATAATAGAGTCCCAGAGATGCATTCACTTCACTGTTGCTTTGTCTCTCGAAAAGACGATATTGAACAACGAAGAATTGGGCTATAAACCGTATTATTGAGAACAGATGGTGCTAACTCGTAGTCATAATAAGTTCATCATAACTAATCCCAATTTCCAATCCATTCTATTGCCCGTTTCCGGCGGCCGGCGGACCTTTACGTAGATTTTTATTATTTACACCTTAGACGATTAAGTATAATTGTCTTAATATATTGTCATTATTTGTCAACATCGACAATAAATTTTATGTAATTTTTTTTTGTTGGGTTTTTAAGTAGCTGTGCTCCAGCAATTAGTAATATACCGTGTGAGCAATGACGTTTTCGGTAATGTTGACCATAAAAAAAAAATAGGTAAACAAAAAATTATACAATAGATAATTAGAAAATAACGAAGTATTGCACCATTATACCCATCTCTATATTGCTATCTCTTAAACGCTAAGATATGCAGGGTCAGTTAATTTAGAGAAAAGATGCGTAATTCTATAGCCATCTCGAATCCATCAAGACATACAAAATATCTGTGACCGTTCCTGAAATATCCTGAAAAAAACTGAAAAAATCGAGATTTCTTATTTTTTCCATTCATATACTCGTATGTATATCTTTCTTACAATTGGAAATTAATGAATGATTTCTCGTAGGTTTACATAAGGCATTATGAGCTATTCATCTGACGCGATTCAAAAATTTTCAAAGCCGACTAGATGCCAGAGCGTTTTCAGTCAACTTTTTTTTTCTTATGGCCGCCATATTATTTTTTATGTCGTTCGGTATGAAAAAAATAATGCAAACCAAAAATTAATAAACTTCAAAAAATAAATTTCAAAAATTTTTGAAATTATTTTTTAGAAAAAAGATAACTTTTTAGACCCAATATCATAGAGAAGCAGTATGACTTCATATTAACGTATTTCAGCGAAAAATTTTTTGTTTTTTTTATAATAAAAATTTTGGAATTTTTTTTCGAACTTTATTAATTTTTTGTTTCCATTATTTTTTTTTATATCAAACGAGATAAAAAAATAATATGGCGGCCATAAGAAAAACGAAAGTTGACTATGAAAACTCTGGCATCGAGTCGGCTTTGAAAATTTTGGAACGTCAGAGGGGTAGCTCTTGGCGGCTTATGTAAGCCTACAAAAAAATTATTTATTAATTTCAAATAATAAAAAAGATATATGGCAAAAATAAGGAATCTCTCAATAGGTGCCTATACCTCCTATTATCGAATGTGACTTGCCAAACCAAAAAAAAAAGACAAAAAACTGGGCAGTCAACACATACGGTCAACACATATGCTTACAATTACGGTAATTTAATCTTAATCTCTTTGTATACAGGGTGGGCCATCGAAAAGGTAACAAACCTAATATTTTGGAAAGTGAAGATGTATGCGAAAAACGCCGAAACAGGTCGATTTTGTTATCGAGGGGGACATATTTTCGTGACAAATTTAACTACCCGAGTTCACCCCTTTGGCAGCGGTAGCTACCCCTTTGCTTATCATCATAGGGAACAGCTATCGAGTGATACATAATTTGAAAGCTACTTGAATTCTCTTTAACAAAAGAGATTGTGGGATTGTCGTACTGCGAGTGTCGAAAAAGAGACACTCGTGGGATTGTCGCACTCGGCCGCCACCTCGTACAATACCAATCTCCCATTCGTGTGAAATGAGTCACTTTCCACACTTATTGTAATGTAATATTTCATTCTCAGCTTTTCACTTCGACTTCCTGCAAGATAATAACGAACTAAGAAAACGTTTAATGAATTCGTGTAGCCAGCCATATAGGTAAAGTTGCGGAAATTTCTATAGTTGTGTACTTTTTCGTCTTCTTGCAACAGTTTTTGCGGTTGGTTTTCCAAAGGCATTGTGATATCAAGAAGGAATGCATTAATACGCGTTCTTGTAGTCCAGTTGAAATTAAAAAAAAAAAAAAAATATAAAAAATTAAAAAAGAGCAGATTAGGGTTATTATGTAATCTATAGATAAATGAATTTATGAAACTGGCTAGGCGGTTGCAAGTGGAAATATAAGCGGATTTTTTTATACATTTGTATACTGAATTTTCTTTTCGTCATCAGAAACATTTTAATTGCATGGCGTTGGGGGTGGAGAGAATCTTGTATCCAATGTTTTTTTAATTATTTTATGTTATTATTAGCATTACTTTTGTGTTATATTATTTATTTATAATAATGTTTTCATTATTGTTGTTAACTTTTGTCTTTCTATCAATAATTAATGTATAATTGTTTTTATTATACATTTCTTAACAATATTTTCTTTTCTTTACAAACATTTAAATTTAAAGGTGGGGGGGGGGGGGGGGGGGCAATTTTGTATTGGCACGCAGGCGGCAAATAGGCTAGGCCCGGCCCTGATAACCATGAGGGAAGCAATGTCACATCATATTGCAAGGACATACGACATCACTTGGTAAAATAGCTTCCTCTTTTTTCGAAAAACGAATATTAAAATTTTGAAGACTTTTTTAAATACATGACGGATAAACTCTTCAGTACATTGTAGGTATTTCCCGTACTCAGTAAAGTACGGGAAAAATAATTTTAAAACATCCAGAGCAAATTTTGAAGACCAGAATTTTTTAAATTATTTTTCCCTTACTCTCTGAGTGTCCCCTACAATGTACTGAAGAGTTTATCCGTCATTTTCTTAACATTTAACCCTGTATAATAGATTTTTGGTTTCCTTAATTTTTTTATTGATATTTTTTGAATTTTTTGAATTTTTGAATTTGATGATATCAAAAAACAATATGGCAGCCATAAGAAAAGCAAAAGATTACTAATGATAATAAATAAAACACTTATGTTTCAAAAACTCTACCTACTTTATTTTAATAGATATAATTCATATAAAGTGGAATTTTTAAAAGATAAGTGTTTTATTATCATTATGCATTATGAGATTTTACCAAGTTGGCGTTGACAACATAAAATTTTTAAAAGTTTACTATTTTAACTCTAGGATCTAGTTGGCTTTGAAAATTTCCAAAATGTTAGATGAACAGCTGTTAACGACTTATGTAAACTCAGAAAAAAAAATTAATTATCAGTAATAAAAGAAATAGAGCTAAAGTAATAGAAAAAAAAATTCGTGCGTTATAGGCTCTAGTTCATTACTGATCTAATGCCAAAGACAAGAGAAAGAAGACACGGATAGCAATTTCGATCTTACTGGAGCTCATCGGCATGGCATACCAGCAAGTGCAATTCCCCTTCTTTAGCAAATAATACAGAATCTTCAGTTTTTCTTTGAAGTCTGGAGTCTCCTCTTCTGCTTCAGTCGTTCAATTGTGGCGGATTTATGTGGTTATCTGCACTGGATCGCATCGTCGAGGGCAGTTCCCTGGTTGGTTTGGTTCTCCAAGGCAGTCGGTTGTTGCTTGATGTTTTCTCAGTTGCGGTTGACCCTCGTCCGCATAGATCATTAATTTCTAACTACAGACCAATTTCCCTAATTCCATCATTTCGAAATTGATTGAAAAATTTTTTTATGAAAAATTATTAGATTTCTTAAATAAAAATAATTTATTTTATCAACAACAATTTGGATTTTTAAAAAACAAAAACACGAACCTAGCAATTCATTATTTAACAAATGAATTATATTCAAAATTAGATGATACTAATTATACAATAGTTGGAATCTCTTGTGACTTTCATAAAGCTTTTGACAGTGTAAATTTGCATATTCTTTTATTAAAACTAGAACATATGGGTATTACAGGTACAACATTAGATTGGTTGGAATCATATTTAATTAACAGAGAGCAAAGAATAATAATAAATGATTTTGAAAACAATAAGACATTTTCTGATTGGAAAAAAATTAAATGTGGTGTTCCTCAAGGTTCCACCTTAGGACCACTCTTATTCTTAGAGAGAAAAACTTTATTGAATAAAGTGGACTGCCCATTTAACTTGGGTTGCATTAATAGTATTAATACACAGCATATCGATCAATCAAAAAAAATGACATAAATATTAAAAATTGTAACATAAATAATAATTAAAGAACATTAATTTTAGGAATATGTGTGTTTGTTTATGATTCTGATGGAATCTATTAAAATTTGTTCAGAAATTTCGTTAATTATTTCTGAGTTCAGGTTAAAGCGATTGAAGAATTCAATTACACTTTTACCGATTGTACCACGACTACCAAACCAAAGGCCGATGACTTCCCATTTGCGCATGCCAAAACTAGGTGAATATTTGCTCTGGTAAAAATTAAAACATTTTTCATAAATATTCTTTTTTTCTAATTGAATTTTATCATCTTGATGACAGTCATTACTTTCAAAACGAATTGTAGGGCCGATAATAAAGGCAGAGTCTGTTTTTGGATCAAATGCAATAATATCACTGATGCGATTAAGACCATCAGTGTCTACGGCGTGTACTTCTTCATAGCATACAAATTTTTTCTCTTTTAAAACTTCAGTAATTCGGTGTTTAACATTATGATGGCGGTTAATGATTAGGCTGTTGTTCGCTTTACAGTTTCCAATTACATGGGAGGGTATTTCTCTCTGCTAATCATTAATTATATTAATGATTAGCTTAAATGAAAGATTTCTTTTAATTTCAATTAAATCTAACGATAATATTGATATTAATTTTAAAATAAATGAAATCTTGGAAAAATTATTTACTTGGTGTGAGTTGAATAGGATTAAAGTTAATTTTCAAAAAACAAAATGTATTCATTTTTCCAATAAAAATAGAAATAAAAATACAATTCAATTAAATAATAAATTCAATATTGAAAACGTAGAATCTTTAAAATTATTAGGTTTCAATTTAGATAGAAATCTTAATTGGAAATTACATTTTAATACAATATCAAAAAAACTGTGCAAAGTTTGCTTCCAACCTCGATTTTTAAAGAATAAAGGATTAAAATTAGGAATTTTAAAAACAGTGTATTACATATTCAAATTTTTATTCTATTTTAAAATACGCAATAATACATTGAGGAAATTCATTTGATTGGTTGATTATTTTCAAAATTCAAAAAAATTGCATAAGAATACTAGGCAATTTACTAGGCAATGTTAATCGCATGACATCTTGTAAAAAATTATTTAAAAATTTTAAAATTTTATCATTTCCAAGTCTATTTAAATACGAATGTCTCTGTTTTGTACATAAAAATAAAAATTTGTTTACTTTTTTCAATTCTAATACCAGAAATTCTAATACAATTATTTAAAATAAACATAATACCACTCATTATGGTATTGATATGTATGATATGATATGATATGTAATCTTCTGAATACATATGTGCCAAAATTTATAATCATTTGCCAAATAATTACAAAAAAAAAATTTAAAAAAATTTTTAAAAGAAATTAAAAGTATTTTATTAAATAGTTATATATTATACAAGAAAAAAAGTGATAGATTTTAGCTCGAGATGTGATTTCGTCCCCGACGCGTTTAGCGGAGGGGACAAACACATCGAGAGCTAAAATCGCACTTTTTTCTCGTGTGTAATATACAATTTTTTTCTGCGAGAAGAAATATCAGTGTAAGAATGTCGAAAAACGTAGTTAGATAACTGAAAATTATGTCGGAAAAATGATTTCTGTTAAACTTGGATTTTCAAACTGTCTTTTATCGTAATTGACGTTGCCTGGGTAACGAAACGATTTAATTATTACATAAACGTCATATTAATGTAATTAAAATTGAAGGCAGTTTTGCAAAGATTCTTGTTAGTTTTCGATGAGTGAATTTAATAATATGGATAGTAATTATTATGAAAATTCCCTTAATAATTGCCATTTGGATAATAAGCTAACTTTCCTTTACGTATATTTGATATAAATTTAATGATATCTGAGTGTTAATAGTAGCTATACCTAAGCCGCCATTTCGGGGAAATAAGTACTCATTTATTTCCCTGCTAATTCATTTATTTCCCCGATAAGATGCAGCTCATATAATCAGGCATTTTTCTACCTGTCAACGGGGAAAAAAGGTCAAACTTATAGCCCGTCGCAGAAAAAAAAAAGTTATGAAAATGTTATCAAATAAAAAATATCTGAACAATTCTTTGGATTTGTAATTTTAAATAATTATAACTTTATAAATAATTTTACGATTTATTTTTATTCATTTTCCTTAAAAAACACAATAACATGTATTTACCACAAGGAAATAAATACTATTATTATTATTGGTTTTCCTACTGATAACCCAGCTTCAGATCGCCTCTAATTCCACTGAACAGTCTCATCGGTGCTGGTTTGACTCTCTGTGGCTGCGCTGAGCCGATTTCTGAGGGTCGCCCGAGTGTTGAATTGCGTGCGTGAGTAGGATTCCGCGATCGGCGACGATGGCTGGCGCCTGACCACTTTGCTGGCGTCTTTAGCAAAAAAAAAAAATGCAAAAAAAATCAGCTAAGTACTTAACCCTTGCATTCACACGGAACTCCGCTACCTGTAATCAGTAGCGACATCTCTGTTGGTGACCGTAACTACCAACACTGTAGAGAAGCTATTACCCTAGGGAGACAAGATCCTCATGAAGTTAAAATTCTATGAGAATTTAACAAATCAACTGGAAAGGGCTTGCTCATGTTGGCAGAATTCTTGCACCATAACCCATAGTAGGTAATAATTATTATTACAATTAATAATAAAAAAAATCGCACCATAATATGGGAAAATTTTATGTTTTCCCTCTTTTTTGAAAAAAAAGGTGGAGCACACTAGATGCATGGTGTGACTTTTAATTCGAAAGAAAATGGTGTTAATCTAGACTTCAAAATTACAATAAACATGATATTTCGAAAACTAAAAGTGTTTTGCGGTAAATTTGGGCAAAATTCATCAAATATTCAATCAATGTAATGTTAGTGATGGAAAAAATAAATACTTTTTACAGATGGCCACAAGTGATAACTTTTGAAATTTCTACTTTTGACTGATTTTTCTTAGTGTAATTTTTTTTTTTTAAACCGCGAGCTATGCCTGTGTTGCTCAGTGGCGCGTCCCCTGGGTGGCGGATTGGGGCCTTCCCTTACAGGAAGGATGCGCGGTCGGAGGTGCTGGGCTGTTTCTGGGAGAACTCGTGACTCACAAAAACGGACAGGGCCCCCGACTGCGCGGCGGACCATGCACAGGACTCGAGAGACGTGTGAGGTGTGACACACGGTGGGGGCAGCGACCCACGAGACCTCTAGCTCCGCACACTCACACCAAACACACACAGTACACTGACACAATGGAAAAGTAGACAGATCTCGGAAGCCTCTTCAGCACAGACTGGGAGAACTCTGAGGTGGAGGTTCGGCGGAATGGTAGCGTCGAAATAAAGTCAGGACCGCACACCTGATGCCGTTGGACAGTACAGGGGCCCACCCTTGCCTAGCCAGCGTAGGGGGCTGCCCTATCATCCTTCGAAAAATCTTGAAAGCATAACAATGCCAGGTGGCGCCTGGGAAATAGGCCAAGCTGCGCTTTTCAAGGGGCTTCGCCTGCGGCCGCCACCGACCAGAAACCTTAGGAATAGTTTTTAAGGAAGTGGGAAGAGAGGGAGGAGAGAAGTCTACTTGGACATACAAATCTACACAAACAAAACAAAAATCATGGAAGAAGAAGACAAGGAAAAAACGAAAAACGTGCAAAAAATGGAAGTAGAGTTCCCTAGCTCAGAGCCGGAAGAAATTCCTAAAGCTCTGGAAGATCTCCTTCTGGGGGCCTCCGAATCCGACGGCGACCCGCGCGGCCCAACTCCGAAGGAAGCAGGAGAGCAGAAATGCACTCCAGCAGAAACGGAGTCCGGGCCGTCGGTCGGCGGGGGAAAAGAGAAGGCCCTAGAAAGAAGGAAACAGAAAAAGAAGGAAAAGAGACGAGAAGTCAGGAAGGCGGAACGGCAGGTGCGGAGGAAGCAGCGAGAAATCGCAGCGGCCACAACAGCCCTGTCAAGTCAGGTAGGGGCGCTCGAACTAGGGAAGACAGGGGAGTCCGACAGGAAACCCACGTCCCTTGGTGAGAGCACCCAACCAGGCGATTCCACCACTGGTACTCCAAGGACCTCCGAGAGGGGACCTACCGCACGGGACGCCAGGAGGGCCGCAAATAAGCGGACCTTCAGGCTGCCCACGGAGCCGGCCAGCTTGAGGGAGGAGGCGGGGAAAAGCACGACCACGCATGGAGTGCTACCCTCGCCGGGACCCTCAAAAAGATCGCGCTCTGACGGAAGGACCCCCCACCCCGAGAGGGAGAAAAAGAGAATTGCCCTCGACAAGAGGGAGGAGGGACCGGCAAATAGGAGTAGGCGTGCCGGGGGGCAGCCCAACCCGAAAGGGAGGGCGGACCCCAGGCCTGCCTGCCCGAAAACGGAACCTCCGACAAAACAGCCTCAACAGCTGAGAGCCCAAAGTAAGTCTCTCCAAGTAGTCATCAGGTCCAACCGACCAGATGGCAAAGTTGGAGAAGAAGAAGCAACAGAGCTGCGCCGACAGCTGGTGGCTGAGCTGAAAAAAGCCCTGACTACAAATCGGGAGCTTGAGCTCAGCTTCCAGAAATCAGGAATAGTCGAACCCGGCTGGTTCCTGATCACGGCAAAAGACGAGACATCGGCGGACTGGCTGCTGAGAGGCTGGACGCCACAGGCAGTGGGAGGAAACACGTTCACCCAAGTGACCGTGTTGACCTGACCTGACCTGACCTGGCCAGTGGTGATCGGCTTCTGGATTAGCAGTCCGAAACCGGTCGATGTCTCTGAAGTGGTAGAGATGCTGAGCCTCCAAAACAGGAGGCTGGATGTCAGCAACTGGCAGCATCTCGACACCAGAGAAGGACTGGGAGGATGGCAACTCATCTTTCGGGTCAGCCAGGAGGACGCCAGGAGCATAGAAAGCGGCGGCTGGGAACTCAACTACGAGTTGACCACCCTGACAGTGCGTCGGGTGACACTCTGGGGTCCCGCCGCCGTTGGAAATGCACCAAGCACCTCCAAGCAGGCCCAAGATGAGCCACCGAGGAAAAAGTAACCTCCCATGGAGGGAATAAAGGTAAGTCAGATCAATCTGCAGCACAGCCGGGATGCCACAGCAGAAATGCTAAGCAGCCTGGTAAAAAAACCTGCAGATGTGATACTAATTCAGGAACCATATGTCTTTAGGAGTCAAATAAAAGGACTGTCGGGCCTGGGCTTCAAACTTCTGGTGGGAGCCAAGGCAGGAGAGACACCTAGAAGCTGCATACTGGTGTCCAAGAGGCTAAGCTCGGTACCCTTACCGCAGCTGGGGACCAGGGACGCCACAGCAATGCTTCTGGAATACAAAGTAAGTGATATCTCACATAAGATAATTCTAAGTAGCTTATATCTCCCATACGACGGTGAACGTCTGCCATCGCAAGAGATGGCAGATATAACAACGTTTGGGGAAAGCAGAGGGATCCCAGTAGTAATAGGCTGTGATGCCAACGCGCATCACACCCTATGGGGCAGCACCGACGTCAACACACGCGGAGAGGCCCTACTGGAATATCTAGCAACCACAGACCTTGAAATAAGTAATAGAGGCAGGGAACCAACCTTTGTCAATCGCAACCGCAAGGAGGTGATTGACATAACCCTAGCCTCCAAAAGCATAACCTGTGACGTACGAGAATGGCAAGTGACGGGCGATGTCCTGCTGTCCGACCACCGCATGGTCCGATTCAAGATCAAAGCGAGGATGGCGGCAGACAAGCCCAAACGAAACCCAAGGACAACTAATTGGGAGATCTTTACAAAAGATCTCCAAATAAGGTTCAAGGGTCCCCCACCTCAAATCACACAGGAAAACATAGACCAAGAGCTAGAGAAATTAAGCAAAAAGATAACCGAGGCGTACGAAAAGGCGTGTCCCTTGAGAAGGCCTCCAGAAAAGAAAATCAGGTGGTGGAGCAAAGAACTCCATCACCTCAGGAGGTCAGCGAGGAGGTCACTTCGACAGGCCGTGACCTCAGGAGAGGACACTCAATGGGACCGTTTTCGAGAAGCCAGAAGAGAATTTAAGAGAGAGATAAGGCGCAGCAAGAGAGCGAGCTGGCGAGAATTCTGCGAGGAGATAACCTCTCTCCCGGAAACAGCCAGGCTCGCAAAACTGCTCAGTGCCTCAAAACGTAACGAAATAGGCTCGATCAAGAAAGAGGACGGAACCTGGACAGAAACGGAGGAGGAGACAATTGAGCACCTCCTCAGAATCCACTTCCCGGGAACAGACCAAGTCGGCCCAGAGAGGCGGGCGGAGCCAACCTCGGACTGGCAGCTAGCCGAAAATCTGGTAAACGACGAGGTCATACGAAGGGTAAGCAAAGAGTTCAATCCGTCCATACAAGACAGCAGGACCTGATGGCATTTTCCCAGCATTGCTGCAGGCGGGCCTGGAAACGATTCTCCCCAGCGTGAGAAACATATTCCGGGCTAGCCTAGCAACGGGATATGTGCCCCAGGCATGGAGGAAAGCAAACGTGGTCTTCATTCCCAAACAAGGAAAAGAGGACTACACTTTAGCTAAGTCATTCAGGCCTATCAGTCTGACATCCTTCATGCTGAAAATGCTAGAAAGGATAGTCGACAGATACCTGATAGAAAACACACTGCGTGAGTTCCCGTTTCACAGGGGTCAACATGCTTACCTGAAGCAAAGATCCACGGAAACTGCTCTACACGCAGTGACTAGAGAAATTGAAAAAGCGCTGCATCACGGGAACTGGGCCTTGGCCATTTTCTTTGATGTGGAAGGCGCTTTTGACAAGGCAAGAACAAAAACCATATGCACCGAGCTGCAATCCAGGGGTACCCCCCAGGTCCTGATTAACTGGATTGCTTCAGCGATCGAAAGCAGGCAGGTGTCATCGGGTGCGGGAGAAGTTCGAGTGGGCATTGCGGTGAGTGGTGGATGCCCCCAAGGCAGCTGCCTATCACCTCACCTGTGGTGCCTGATCATGGACGGCCTCCTAAAGCGCCTGACAGATGACGGACTGTATGCACAGGCATATGCTGACGATGGGCTGGTTCTAGTAACCGGCCAATTCCTAAGCGTGGTCTGCGATCGCATGCAGAGTGCATGTAAGATAATCGAAAAATGGTGTGAAGAGGCGGGGCTGACCATCAACCCCGGAAAAACCGACATGGTCCTCTTCACAAGGAAAAGGGAAAAAAGAGGATTCAAACCACCCAGGCTGTTTGGCAAACTCCTAACTCTTAGTGGGGAGGCCAAATACCTTGGAATGGTACTAGACGAAAAGCTGACCTGGAAGCCACAGATTGACAGAATAGTCACAAAAACTGTGTCATCTCTATGGCAGCTAAGAGGGACAATAGGCAAGGTGTGGGGGCTAAAACCGAAGATAATGCACTGGTTATACACGGCCATCATCAGACCGAGAATCAGTTATGGTTCGGTGGTCTGGTGGAAAACAACCACAAGCAATACCGTTGCAAACAGGCTAGCTAAACTCCAACGGCTCGCCAGTTTGTTAATAACAAGTGCAATGAGAACCACCCCGTCAGCAGCCCTGAATGTCATTCTGGAGCTGCCACCGCTTCCCATTTGGATAAAAGGGGAGGCCATGGCGGCCCACCTAAGAATGCGTGATTCGGGACTATGGAAAGGCGGAGGTTATAAAGGACACACAGAGATAGCCAAGGTTGCCGAGATGGAGATACCAATCTCAAACCTTATGTCTACCTCAAAAACAAATGTTACTCACCAACTCACTCGTGCTTTCGATATTCAATTACTGTGATACTGTTTACGGGCCTTGTCTCAGAAGTGAGGACACTCGTAGGATTCAGAAGCTACAGAACGACTGCTTGAGGTACATTTATGGTGTTAGGAAATATCAACATATTAGCCATAAATTGGTAGAGAGTGAATGGCTGAGTATGCGGGGCAGACGGCGGCTTCATGCCGCTTGCCAATTTATGGATATATTAAGAACGAAAATGCCACCTTATTTGTATTCAAAGATTTCGTATCGAACCGATGTACACAACCTGAATTTGAGATTCAGGGGATTGCTGACGCCTCCTATGCGTTCGACGGAAATATATAGACGGTCTTTTTCATACAATATTGTCAATACCTTTAACTCTTTACCGGATGGGATAAGGAGGCTTGGTAAGAGAATGTTCAGGAGTGGTCTTCGTCACATGATCCTAAGTGAGGTTTGAAAGTTTCTTCTTCTCTTCTAGTTGCAGGGAGGGGGCAGCTGTGAGTTCTTGGTGTAGAGTTATATAAAACTTACATATGCATGGGTTAAGTTCTAATGATGTGTCCAATGTGTTAGGTGCAAGTGTCTGATAACTACCTGCTGCTTGGAGTATTGATGTAGATATACTATATGTTGGAATGATATGTTACTCTTTCTGGGTTAGGTGGAAGAGCAGTTGAGGGGGGTCATGTCTTCCCTCAATTGAACCTCGCCATTTGACAAGAATATAATATTATAATGGAATGTAAATGTTTAATTTTGATAAAAGTCAATAAAGTCATTATTATTATTATTATTATAAACAAGAAGCAACAGAGAAAACAAGAAATTTACCCTGCAAATTCCTGAAAAGGAAAAGTGGGAAAAAAGGGAGGTAGCCTTCGAACCAGGAGGACTAGTCTGTTTCACAGACGGCTCCAGGAACAAAAATGGCCACGTAGGAGCGGGGCTCTACCTGGCTGGACGGAAACTGGGAAGATCCTACCCTCTTGGGTCCACCGCAACCGTCTTCCAGGCGGAGATTTATGCTATCCTGCAAGCAGCTAGACTGGAGCAGATAATGGAAGCCGGGGAACGGACGATATACATATGCACGGATAGTCAGGCCGCCGCGAAGGCGCTGGACACACACGGAACCAGCTCCCCACTGGTCCAGGAGTGTGTCGAGGCGCTGAACAGACTGGCGGACAGAAAATCGGTGCATATCGTGTGGGTTCCTGCACACTCAGGTGTACCAGGTAATGAGCTGGCAGATCAACACGCGAAGCTCGGGACCAGGGAAACCTTCTGTGGGCCGGAGCCCGTCCTGGGTCTGACCAAAAATCTTCTCAAAGAATCTATAAAAGAATGGACACGCAAGGGTTTAGAGAACCACTGGGAAACAGCACCAGGCTGCAGACAGGCCAGGCTGTTTCTGGCTGGTCCGATCGGAAACGGATGGACCAGCATGTCCAGAATGAACCGGAGGGAACTCAGACTACTAGTCGGGGTTCTCACCGGTCACAGCAGTCTGAACAGACACCTGCAAGTGATGGGGGTCACTCGGGACCCGGTCTGCCCTAAATGCGGAATGGATGACGAGGACTCCCACCATTATGTGGGCGTATGCGAGGTATACAGTAACCTCAGGCTCAATATCTTTGGGTCTGAGGAGCTACAAGAGGAAGAAATGAAATTCCTCTCATACAACAACCTTCTGGCCTTTATTAAAAGGTCGGGGAGGTTCGAGTAGGAGTTTCACCATGGTTCGGGTACGGCGAAAAGGGCCCTCGGTGGCCTAGTCGCTTGGGGTGTACCACCCCAACCCACCATACTACTACTACTACTACTAGTGTAATTTTGAATTGGAAATATTTTACTGCGATATTAGTTATGGTTTACTTATACAGGGTGTTATGTAATTGAATGTCACTACTTAAGGGGGTGATTTTTGGGTCCATTTTAAGAAGAAAACTTCATAAGAACGTATGTTCTAAAAGTCTGAACTTTTGAGATACAGGGTGGTAAAGTTTCATAAAAATAAATCAATTTTTCGTAATTCTGTAATACCGCTCTGGATATTTTAATGAAATTTCGTATACAGGTATTACGCATCAAGGGGCATTTTTTCACGTACCACGTTTCATTTTATTTCCATTAGTGACGATGGTGCACAATCGTGCAGAATTTTACCGGCGTATTTTAGCAGACATTGATGGTACGCCACTGATTTCTGTTCAAATAGAAATCGTTTTTGGAATCCCCATTCATTTCCAAGCAAATTTGATTACTTATTTTTTTTCCATCCGAAGCATGGTTTTCGCCTGAAAAAATATAATCTGTTTCCCTACATGGTCACAAGATTGTCGTTAAATGACAATAAAAAAATATAAAAATATGCAGGTAAAATTCTGCAAGATGTGACTAGTGGAGATAAAACAAAATGTGGTACATGAAAAAATGCCTCTTGATGAGTAATACCTGTCTATTAAATTTCATTAAAATATCCAGAGCGGCATTACAGATATTATGAAAAAATTATTTATTTTTAAAATCTTTACCACCCTGTATCTCAAAAGTTAAGACTTTTAGGACATACGTTCTTATGAAGTTTTCTTCTTAAAATTGACCCAAAAATCACCCCCTTAAATATTGACATTCAATTACAAAACACCCTGTATAATAATTTTGAAATTCAACAGGAATAATGAAAACAAATACCTGGAGCGAAATTTTCGAAATTTCTGCTAATTTTTTCAGAAGATGTAATTTTAAATGATTTTCATCATCAATAGCAATGTCTCGGTGAGAGTAGTTAACGCGTGCGTTCTTTCAAGATGTCCCTCTCCATACGATCTAAATGCGGTTGTATATACTACTTCCTATATCTTGAGATAAATGAAATCACTATATGCATGCGTTAACTCTGAAAATGCGGACACCTGTGTAATGTCATGTTACAAAACTTCATTCTTCTCCTCCAACATCTCGATTTGCTATACACTTTAACACAAAGACAAAGACTCCCCATAGCAGTTAGAAGTCTTTGGGTAAAAGTTACAATCAGATCAAGATAGAACAGTGAACAAAAGAGAGTCAAATAAAGAGAGAACCTTAATGGGTTCCTTATACCTAAAACTTCTACATGAATTGGTAGGTATGTTTATTCTAGAAGCTGGATAACTGAGTTCTAATTATAAGTACGTAGTTAGCTGCCACTTATTTGTTTTCATTTTACACAGCTCTACTACTTGACGTGAAATAGTAATTAATTGAAGTTTACTCACGAGTAAAAGTAATTCTTCAAAAACTCCAATATCCACCGCCCACGCGCCGACTACGGTAGCGCTGTAACGCAATACTTCATGGATCGTTTATTCTTTAAAATTTTAGCGCGTATATTATAACGAGAATAATAAATTGGAAGTCACCCTAAGAAAGCAATTTATTTGTTCCACGAATGGGATCTGAAAAGAAACACTACCATTTCTCTGCTGCACAAAAGTAAATTTCTAATTTGTAATTCCTTATATAATATATATGATAATTTAATTACATCCCTGCGAAAATGTACGCGACATATAAATGGAATTATTAGTGGCAGTATGAGTGAATACTTAGATTAGAAGAGAGCAGTCTTTCCAAGCAGGTAACAGCAGTGGGAGAAGTAGGAAGGAGCAGGACAATAATAATGATTAATGAGAGAGACTGACAGAGCCCACCGTTTCACAAGAGTCCTATGGGCATCCGTCGTGAAGGTGGAAGTATTATTAAGCGAGTGCAGCGGCAGGTGAATCGAATGGGGAATGGGTCATTCCATGTTCCAAGTCCTCCTGATCCTGGCGGCGGCGGCGGCGGCAATCAATGCGATTGCGCAACTCACTCGGCGCTACCGAAACCACGCAATCCCCTAGCGATGGGAGAAGGAGCTGCATATTTTGACGACGCCGATTATATAACGTTACTGCTCCTTGAAATACATTTAGATACAGGAGAGACATTAGGGGTAGTTGTACTTGCTGCAACTTTATAACTCTTGACTCTTATAAGGAGGTATAAAGTAGAAGCCGTTTTGGAGTTTTCATCTTAGAATTATATTTTTCGTAGGTAGTAAAATCTCATGAAAAGGGGGCTCGAATACAACTTAGGCTTTCCGGCTATGTAGCTCAGAAATTTGGAAGCATTCTTGACTAGATCTCTAGCACTCTTCACTAGCTTAAGAGATAACTGATTTCAAATGAAACTTCGCATTCCCCAATGCTGTTAAATTTATATTTTAGGGTACAAAAGATTTACAGATAGATACTTGACCCCAAAGATTTATCTAAAGTGAATTTTTTGAGTTCTGTCGATTGGAACAGGTGCGTGATAGATGAATTTGTAACTGAGTTAAATTTCATCTTTTGATGCTTTTATCCAGTTCAGAGAAATCCGAAATTGATAGACAGACAAACAAACAGATAAATTATACAAGGACAAAGAGACCAGGACAAAAACAGAAATACGTTTAGAACATAACAGATATGTGGTAGAAATGTGGTGGAAATGTATTCGAAGCGGGTGAGACCAAACGTGAAAACTTTTTAACATTTACTATCCCTAATATCACTGGGAGGAACACTGATGCGCATTTGCATTACCCAGAGGTCAATAAATGATATGTATACCCAATACAGACCAGGCGAAAGGTCGGAAAAAAGGCTCAATAAGGAAATAATTAGTGGAAAGCTGAAAGTTGCTTTAATCGCTTTATTTTGACCCAGATATTACTCTCCGAAGTTTTCTCCCTCGAGAAAAGTCGGCGTTGACCCTTCTGGCCCTAAGAAGGTAGGTACCATTTTTCGTTTTTCTTTTGCAAATCTCCCAAACCATCAACTATATTAACAAAATACCTACAAATTCTATTATTATAAAGAATAATCTAGAATAAGCTTACTGCAAAAAAGTTTTTTACCGATTGTCTCTAAAGTGAGCCGTTACGATGCTACGACCATTTAAAGTGGAGTCCTTATGATTCTTGCAGAAAATTTATGGAAATCATATCCCGTATCAAAGTTTCTACATGTTATAAATATTTGCCAGCATTCCAGGTGCACAACTTGTTACAAGTATAACTGCTGAAGAGTAATGAGAAACTGCAAAAAGCTGTTAGGGTTTTCCGAGACGTGAAGGCAAACCCATATGAAATTGACAACGAGGGCCAGTTGGTCGTAGCTAGGCTTTATGAAAACAAAACCACGGGAAATACCCTGAATGAGTTGCAGTTCCACCTGTTTACAAAATCTATAAGCAAATATCGATTTAATCTCGTAAGCCTACCTCTCACAGAATCAGCGGCACGTGAGCATTCTTTGAGAACATACCATCAAGTCCAAACATGGTATGTAAATGATACAAATCCACTGGATTGGGGCTGGAAAAATTCTCAATGTGGTTAGGCTTCAATACCTATGACGAGGGATCGGGTACCACAAACGCTTCCAAACACAGTATCCTGCAATCATGCAAATGTTCGAAATGATGTAACGCAGCGTGTGGTTGCAGGAAAACGGGCCTCCGATGCTCCAGAATCTGCATGAATTGTATGGGACGGTCATGTAATAATGCTGCCAAGGAAGATGATATGGATGATTGTGACGGAGACATCGATGTTAATCCTGAGTGTCCTGTGACACCGGACAAATGTACTGATGCAGACGATGAAAGCAATGACAGAGAAATTGATCAAGACAGCCAACCTTCATCAAAACGGTTGAAAATCGACTAACTTTGACATTTGAACAGTAGATTGGCCTCCTGGGGACACCACTTGAAAAAGCCACCGCCGGGTGGTGTAGAAAAGATTGATTTTATGTCAATACTACTCAATAATAATACTAATCGTAGGTACTTGCCACAGCTGTTTACATTTAAAAGCTATTATACTTGTAATTATAATTATTGTAATTCAGCTTGTGCACTTGGAATGCCTGGACAAATATTTATACTGTTTTTATAGTATATAAGACACGGACGGCATCGTTTCGTTATCATTTAAAGTCATCAGCATGTCACATCAGTAAGCCACACACTACACAAACTATATGCAAAAGTTTGGAGGAACTAATATTTAGTCTTAAATGGTGTTCGATAGTTTTCAAATATTAAATAAAATTTACTGAATGAGAAATAAACAACGTAATTTGTAACTAAAACTCAAATACTCGTATACTGCAGCTTATCAAAGTTTAATTTACAGAAACAAACTCGATCTTTGTTCTTGGAATTTGTTCAGTAAATTTAATTCAAAAAGATTTTTGAACTTGAAACCAAAATACAACGTAATTTGATGTTTTTTCTATGCAATTTTTTTACACAGGCAAGAAGCAAAGTTATTCAAAAGGCCGTCGTATAACAACTGAAAATATTTTTGGTCAACGCCTGATAAGTCGATTTTCTGATTTTAACTGGCCTTTATGTTCGCCTGATTTAACAATAACAACATTCAAAAATAAATTAGAGCACTACTACAACCATAAGGGACTAAAAATGAAATGTAATTTTTTCAGGTAAGTCCTAAAACGTGATTATCTCTAAAACGACTAACCTTGGAGGCTGATCATCAGTATACCGGATTTTCGCAACAATGGCTTAGCTTAAAAGTATTCTCAGACCAACGTGGAACTGTGGGAACGGGAGCCGAGCGGTTTGAGAGATCGGACCGCGGGAAGTAATTGTGCAGCGGGAAATGCATGAGCCCTTGTCAGGGTTGCTCTGATGTCGGGGTTGCTAGTCCCTCATCTACAGACTTCCCGGGTGGCGGATAGGGGAATGTCGTCCTATATGGATGCCACCGGGGAAGCTAAATATCCGGGGTTGACCAGAACTAAGCAAACTAGATGGCAGGGAACATACAGCTTCGCCCGGTGAGATTTTTTTTTTTTTTTATTGAAAATGCACATGCACTGCAGGGAAATCCCTATGACGCTCTGGGAGCGGTGCATGAGCGGAGATATCGATTCACGTTGGCCTTGAATCTCTGTAGGTTGTATACTTCGGGAAACAGGCCCTTTGGAATGCTATTCCAAAGTGATGCGGTTCTATACATAAAATAAGTCTGAAATAGGGTGGTACGAGGTGTAACGAGCTGAACCTGATACGGATGAGCGTCTGCGGCTCGGCGTGTATTTCTGCCTGGTCTTGATCTTGGTGGGATCAAGCGGGCCACGTCTTTTGAACACTTTCCATTAAAATATCTGTAAAACAGACTCAGGTCAGCTACTCTTCTTCGATGTTCGAGAGTGTCTAAATTTTTTGTCAAATCTGGGTCCCCAATCAAGCGGATGGCTCTTTTCTGAATAGAGTCGAGTAGTCTCAGCGTATGTTTGGGAGCTGAGCTCCAAATATGTGAGCAGTACTCCAAGGATGGTCGGATTTGAGCCTTGTATAAGAGGAGAAGCTGTTGTGGTGTATAAAATTTCTTCGTGCGGAAGAGTGTTCCCAGTTTTTGAGAAGCACTCTTCGCCAAACCTGCAACATGATCACGCCAAGACATGTTCGCTCCGAGGCTCACTCCAAGTAAACGAAGAGATGACGCTGGGGTAAGAGAGTGTCCCGCCATCATCATATCTGGCTCCAAAACGTTGGTCTTTTTGGAGAAGATGGCTGCTTGGGTTTTTCCAGCATTAAATTGGACTTGGTTTCTATCGCCCCAAGTTAGAATGTCTTGCAAGTCATTGTTAAGTATGGCAACTTCTTGCTCTCTGCGAGTCTGTGCGTCGATGGCAGATGTTCGCGCATCTAATGTATAAGAAGATATGAGGGTACTGTCGTCGGCAAAACTGTATATTGGATTTTTCGTTGTTTCAAGCAAGTCGTTTATAAATATTAGAAAGAGAGTCGGAGATAAAATGGATCCCTGAGGCACACCGGCATTGATGGAAAAGGTCTCAGAAAGAACTCCATCGACTGCCACCTGCAATGAACGATCTCCGAGATAACTCGCAAGCCACAAGCAGAATTTCTCGGACATGCCGTAGGCCTGCAGTTTTGCCAACAGTCCATCATGCCAAACACGGTCGAAAGCTCTAGAAATATCAAGCGCAACCCCACGAGACTCCCCATGGTGCTCGATTGCGCCGTTCCACAGCTCGGTGACGTAAGTGAGGAGGTCACCAGTTGACCTCTGTTTGCGGAATCCGTATTGGCGGTCGCTGATTATATTAGCTCCTTCCAAGTATTTCAAAAGATGTTGGTTAATGGCTTTCTCTATAATCTTGGATATTACTGAAAGTAGTGCCACTGGTCGATAGTTACTCGGTATAGTCTTTTTGCCTTTCTTGGGAATACGTTGGATCCGTGCACATTTCCAGCAAGAAGGAAATATTCCCTTTTTATACGACAAGTTGAAAAGTCGGCAGAAAACAGATGACAGCTCAGTGGCGCATTTTTTTAGTACGATAACAGGTACGTCATCGGGCCCAGAAGCTTTGTTTGGGTCCGAGGCTAACATAATGCTCTTTATGACACGCTGTCGGAAAACAATGTCTGACATTTTGGTCTCCACGGAAGGGATCATTGGCGGAGTTCTTCCATGAAAGTCGACGGAAGAGTATGAAGAAAAGACTCCCGCCAACAAGTTCGCCTTCTCAGTAGCCGTGGATGCGATAGTCCCATCTGTCCGTGTAAGTGGTGGGATCGTGGATCTGGTGAAGTTCTGGCTGACTGCCTTAGTTACAGACCAGAAAGATTTCGAACCATTAGGGCAGGAGAGAAGTTTGTTCCTAATTCTTTGGTTGTGAGTTTCCTTGGTTTGATCAATTATTTCTTTGCATCTGTTTCGAGCAAGGATGAAATTGTGATGGTTTATGCCGTCGGGGCTCTCTCGCCATTGGCGATAAGCCAGTTGTTTGGAGACGACAGCTTCCTTGCATCTTTTGTTGAACCAAGGTTTGCTGTTTGAGGGCTGTTTTTTTGAAAAGGGAATGTAGGCTTCCATGCCTGTTAGGATGACTTGAGCAACTTCCCTAGCACAAACAGATGGATCATTAGAGCCGAAACAAACACTCCTCCATGGAAAATCTCGATAATATTCCCTGAGTTCTTCCCATTTAGCAGATCTATAGTGCCAGACTACACGAGGTCTATTTGCTTCTTTAACACTAGTAATTGGTAGGACACAAGATGTTGAGACGAGTTTATGGTCTGAGGAACCTAGTGGGGCTTTCACCGTAATAGTATACATTTGAGGGTTCGTGGTCAAAAACAGATCCAACAGGCTAGCGAATTCTCCCTCGCGATCGGGAATGCGTGTTGGTTCATCAACGAGCTGGGTAAAACCACAGCTGATCGCAAATGATTCCGCTTCACGGCCTTCTTCATCAGTGAAGTTTGAGTATTTAAGCCAGTTGATGTTATGTACATTAAAATCACCCAAGATGGATATCTCAGCTTTGGGGTAGTTTATCTGTATGAATTCAACAGTTTTTGTGAGGGACAAAAAAAGTGTCCTATACTGTGTATCGCTGGGTGGTCGGTATAAACAACAGATAAATCTCGTTGATTGTCGGTCTGTTATCCTAAGCCACATGACGTCAAAGTCATTGGGCTCAAAGTCTTCCTCACGTTGACAGGAGAGGTCACTTCTGACAAAAATGCCAATTCCGAAGTTACGTCTAAATCGGGAATGAAAGTCATATCCTGGATAGAGATAATTAACTGTGCTTGATGACGCTTGGACTTTTGTTTCGCACAGTGCTAGAATGTGAGGTTTATTTGTCTGAAGATGTTGATGTACTGAATTGATATTCGTGTTTAAACCTCTAATATTACAAAAGTCGACTATAAATTTTTCCATTCTGGTGGTGTTATTATTCTTTCTCTTGCATGAATGTGCCCCTGGATTAGCCCCCGCCCGGAGATCCGAATGGGGGGTCGTTTTAACTCCGGAAAATTTTAACTCCTGGAACGCCATCCATGCATATTAATTGTTTCTTACCCCAAGGACCGGAATCTCTGGCACAGCAACGAAACGTCAGCTCTTTAAAGCAACTTCACGCCGCCTAAGCCAGAAAGATGGTATCGCACCGGGCGAGGCTGTGTGGGTTCTATGTCCTCTACCATCTGGTTTGCTAGTTTTGGTCAGCCCCGGGGTATTTAATTTCCCCGGTGTCATCTATATGGACGACCTTCCCCTATCCGCCACCCGGGGAGGCTCCCGATGGGGGACTAGCAACCCCGACACGAGATACCATCTTTCCGGCTCAAGCGGCGTTTCAAGTTACTTTAAGGAGCTGACGTTTCGTTGATGTGCCAGAGATTCCAGTCTATAGGGTGAAAAATAAAATCATGTGTGGATGCCGTTACCGAGGTTAAAATTATCCGGAGTTAAAACGACGTCCCATTCGGATCTCAGTGCAGGGGCTAATCCAGAAACGCATTTATGCAAACTTTGTAACGTCTACCAAATTGAGCGATTTGTAACTGACTTTTGTAAATTAGAGATTTAAACACGAATAGTACACCAACATCTGCAGGCAAATAAAATCATATTCTAGCACTGTGTGAAACAACAGTCTAAGCGCCGCCAACCACAGTTAATTACCTTTACCAGGATACGACTCTTACCACCGATTTACACTTAACTTCGGCATTGGAGTTTTTGTCAGCAGTAACCACCCCTGCACTCGCGAGGAAGACTTAGAGGCTCAGCACTTTGATGTCATGCTGCTTAGGATAGCTGACCGCCAAATGACTAGATTTGTTGCTTCTCCGAACATCAAGCGATGGCCAGTACCTATAGGGAACTTTTGTGTCCTTGACAAATAATGTTTGTTTTCTACAGATGAATTATCCTAAAGCCGAGATGCAATCTTGGGAGACTTCGACTTCGTAAAACAAACTGATTTAAACACTCTAATTTTAATGACGAAGGGAATAAGGACGTGAAGCCTTTGCTATCAGCTGAGGCTTTACGTAGCGCGTTGACGAATCAACCCGCATTCCGATCGCGAGGGAGACTTCTCTATATAGCCTGCTCTTTTAGACTACGAACCCTCAAATAAGTGTATGTATAGTATACCATCACAGTGAAAGCTTCATTGTGTTCCTCAGATCACAAACTCGTCTCAACATCGTGTGTCCTACCAATGAGTTGCAGAGACTAAATTGCGTACAACCTGGCTGTATGCACATCGGCTAAATGGGAAAAACTCAGGTAACACTATCGAGATTTTCCATGGCGGAGCGTTTCTTTTGGGTCTGATTTACCCAGAACCACAGATAGACAGAAATTCACCAAATACACCATTCCCCCGTCCATAGTTACATGGATAGAAAGGAGTATTGCATCGACCACTTCTGAGAAGGGCAACCTGCTGGTGGAAATATTTTCTTCATACTCTTTCGTTGATCTTCAGGGAAGAACGCCACCAAATATCCCTTCCGTAGAATCACAAATGTCAGACATTGTTTTCCCACAACGTGTCGTAAAGCGCGTTATGTTAGTCTTGAACCAAATTAAATCTTCTGGTCCCGATGACATACAGGCTATCGTACTTTGCGCGACTGAGCTGTCACCTGTTTCTGTCGACTCTTCAACATGTCTTATAAAAAGAAAATTTTTCTTCCTGCTGAAAATGGAGAAAAATCCAGCCTAGCCTATTCCATAAAAGACAAAAAGACCATATCAAACAACTACCGGCCAGTGGGACTGCTCTCAGGTATATCTAAAATCATGGGTCAAGCATAACCAAATAACCAACACCTTTTAAAGTACTTGGAAGGAGCTAATATAATCAGCGACCGCCAGTACGGCTTCCGCAAATAGAGATCCACTGAATACCTCCTCACCTGCGTAACGGAACTGTGGAAAAGCGCAACCGAACACCTTAGAAGTCTCGTGTCTGGCATGTGGGATTGTTGGCAAACCTGCAGGCTAATAGCATGCCTGAAAAGTTCTGCTTGTGACTTGCGAGTTACCTCGGAGATCGCTTCTGTGGGTGGCCGTCGATGGAGTTCTTTCTGAGATCTTTTCTATCAAAGGCGGCGCACTTACCTGAGGGATCCATTTTATCTCAGACTCTCTTATACAGGGTGATCCATAATATGTGCACAGGATTTCAGTATGTGATATCTCGTTCAAAAATACGAAAAACTTCCCATTAACACGGGTCCGCAAACACACTATTTTCGAGAAAAAAGGTGTCAAGGAAAAACAGGGTGATCCCGAAATGGCGGACACGGTAAACAGGGTGTTGTCGAGGATGTTCAGAAAGACTGTAAATTTAAAACAAAAATGGTTTCCTAGGCTTCGTTACCGAGATATAAGGTGTCCTTTTTTAAAAATTTAAATCGAAATGGCAGTCAAATTTAAACAACTTCCACTGGCAAAGCACATGATTTGACATAACTATTACGATAGTGTTCGCGTTTTATTTTTTTTATTATCGGTAACGAAATTACAGGTATTCAAAGTTTACCTATTCCCTGAGTTCAACCAAATTTTTCAATGTGGCATCATTGTTCGAATTAGAGATTTTTGCCCGTATTCACAAACGATGATTTCCTAAATAATTCCGTAATCAATTATCCCCATCTCATTCTATTGCAAAAAACTGATATCTCCATCTCACTCATTTAATTAATTACGTAATTATTTAGGAAATTATTGTTTGTGAATACGGGCATTTGAATAATATTATCGAATATGCGTATCCGCGCAACGATTATTTGTTTTAAGCTTTGTTGTGTTTCATTTCATATGTTTCCATGGTAACATCTATCTGGGTATTGTAGACCTAGACATTATTTTTCTGCCTGAAGAAGGGTATCCAGTGCAGTGTTGTCACACTATTTTCCACAAAAGTGGTTATATTTTCTTAAGTGAGCCATACTGGAGAAAAAAGTATTGCTCAACTTAGAATCTTTAATCGACAATGACGGATATTTTTTTAGTTTTTTTTTTTACGATTTCTTAGGAAACCATTCAGATACAAAGCTGAATTTTTGTACACATCTTATCATTAATATTATTTACTTTTTGAGCTGTGATTAAATTTATTTCATACGGCAGTGGCGAAGATTTTGAGGTTGAATTCTTTGTCCCTAATTTCTACGAAACTGCCAAAATTGTCATACATCTTAAACTGTCAACGTTTCTACATAAAAAAGGTACTCTTGGCCAAATAATCTAATGTGAACTGTTTTCGAGAAAAACAGTATTATAGTATAATATATACTATAAAAAGGAGGGTAAATCCATTATGGATACCCATGCATTGGGTTATGTGGGAGTCCCACCCACTAAAAGCCCCGCCTTTCGAGGGCCGTCTTGGTCACCGGAAGCACCTCAGCCTCATGGGCTTATTGTGCACCCCTTTTGCTTCATGACACCCATTCCATCAGTCTGGTTCCCTGAACTAACTTGTGCAGCCCCGTTACTGAATGAGTTTCATATTCTTCCGGACGCATTTTTTGTTGTCCGTATATCTCCTGTCTTCTGCGGTCCAGAGCCTCGCATTCACACAGTACATGTTTTGCTGTCTCCTGGGCCCTATTGCATTCTCGGCAACTTAGGTCTCCATTGAACAGTCCTATTTTATTTAAGTGTTCTTTTAGGGCAATATGTCCCGTTAGTAATCCCACTGTAATGCGTAACTGATTCCTGCTAAGTAATAGTAGTTCTTCAGTTGTCTTTTTTATGGGTCCTTTGATAAAGGCTTTCCCGTGTTGATGTTTGGTCCTTTCGTCCCAATGTATTTTGTGTTTTTCTTTGACCCATATATTAACCTGACCCCGTGCTGTACTTTTTGGTACTCCCAGGGCAGGTTCTGGGCCAATGTATTTAGCCGAGGATCCTCTTCTTGCTAGCTCGTCGGCTTTTTCATTGCCTGTGATTCCTCTATGTCCTGGCACCCACATCAAGGTTACCTTATTGCGTTCTGCCAGGGTTTCGAGATTCTCACGGCATTCCCACAGTAGTCTGGACGTTATCTTGGGGCTTTCTATAGCCCTCAGAACCGCCTGACTATCTGTTAATATATTGATCCGTCTATTTTTGTAGACCCTCTTATTGTTTATGCTCGCGCAGTGTAGCATAGCGTATATTTCCGATTGAAATACAGTTGCCCACTGCCCGAGAGATATGGTGTGTTGAGTATTGTCCAACTCATTGTATATGCCAGCTCCAGTTCCTTGGTCGGTCTTTGACCCGTCAATGTACCAGGTTGTTCCGATCAGCCTGTTGCTGTCTGTGGGCTCATTCCATTCCTCTCGATCTTTGATGCTCACCTCAAAGCTCTTGTGGAATTTGAATTTTGGAGCCATGTGGTCTGTGTTTGCATCTAGCAGGTCCACTTCCACATAGTTTTTTATTCTATTGTGTCCAAGTTCCGCATATTTGCCCCTTGGTTCTTCTTGCAGCCTTAGTCGTGCCAGTCTTGCCTCTCCCATTATCATTAGATGAAGTGGTGGGAGGTCTAGGAGGACTTCCATTGCTGCAGTTGAAGTAGTTTTCATTGCCCCCGTTATTCCAAGGCATGCGAGTCTTTGCACCTTGCTGAGCTTGTTTATCGCGGTATTTTGTTGCATCTTTGTCCACCATACCAGAGATGCATACAACAACATTGGTCTAATCACTCTGGTGTACGCCCAGTATACCATATGTGGTTTTAATCCCCATGTTTTCCCATAAGTTCGTCTGACCATCATGAATGTGGTCTCCGCTCTTCTTTTAATCCTGTCTATCTGTTGGTTCCAGGTGAGTTTTGAGTCTAAGATTACCCCAAGATATTTCACCTCTCCCGATATTTGTACGTTCCTGCCTCGAAGTTTTAGTGGTCCTAGGCCCACCAGTTTCCTTCGATTAGTAAACGCTATGATGGTTGATTTGGAGGGACTTATGTTCAGTCCCTCTTCGTTTGTCCATTTGGTTACAACATTTAAAGCCCTTTGCATACAGGGCCTTATTGTGTCGTTAAATTTGCCTTGAATTAATATGACAAGGTCATCAGCATATCCTATGCTCTTGATTCCCTCTTGGTCCAGACGTTTCATTAGCTCGTCCATAACAAGGTTCCATATCAAGGGAGACAGTACGCCTCCTTGTGGACACCCCCTTGCTACCTGAGCCACCACAGTCTCCCCAAATAGGGATGTGCATACCAATCTGCTTTTCAACATGAAGTCTATCCACCTGCATATTGTTGCATTGATTCCTCTGTTCCTCAATGCATTGGAGATTGATTCTAGGGAGGTGTTGTCGAACGCACCTTCTATGTCCAAGAAAGCACATAATAGTACTTCCTTGTGTTTTATTGCGTATTCTGCCTTTTCTACCAGGTGGTGTAAAGCTGATTCCGTTGATTTTCCTGTTCTATATGCATGTTGGTCTTGATGAAATGGTCTGTTTGCCAGGACATCATCCCTTATATGCCTATCGAGCAGTTTTTCTAAAGTCTTCAGCAAAAAAGACATGAGACTTATGGGTCTTAGAGATTTTGCCCCTTCCTGTCCTGTTTTCCCAGGTTTAGGTATATAAATTACTCTAATTAAGGTCCAGGCTTTGGGTATGTGCCCCAGTGCAAAACTGCCCCTGAGGATCATACTTAGCCTCTGTGTCAGAAGATGTGGTCCTTTCTGCAACATTATTGGGTAGATGCCATCTATACCCGGCGATTTATAGGGTTCAAAGGAGTTGATTGCCCATTTGATTTTGTTCTCGTTTATCACCGATTTCGCAACCTGCCAGCTGTCCCTGTTCGTCCTCTTTGGGGTTCCCAGTTCTGCATTTAGGCAGTCTTGTGGAGATAGATCGGTGACTCTAGAACCTGGAAAATGGACTCTGAGTAATTCGCTCATTGTGTCCTTTCCCGTTTCCGTATATTTGCCACTCTCTGTTTTCAGAGTGTGTATGGAGCTCTGGGGTTGCTTTGAGAGTATTTTATGGAGTCTAGCATATTCTTGAGTTCCTTCTATGTCCTCACAATGCTTTCTCCATGAATCTCTCTTTGCTTTCCTCAGTGCTTTGTTGTATTCTGTGAGAGCCTTTCTGTATATCTCCCACTTATTTGTTTCCTTCGCTTTATTGAAGTATTTCCTAACTTGTCCTCTTTGTGCAGCTAGGTTTCTGTTCCACCAGGGCACATTCCTGTTGGAGTCCCTGCTGACAAGGGGACAGTTGTTGTTATAGGCCGAAGTGATTGCATCCTGCACTTGTCCTGCTACCACTTCTAGGTCTATTGTGTTTTTTATCGTATTTCTCGTCTGTTTTAAACCGTGCTCCAGGTCTGTCTTATAAGACTCCCAGTTAGTTTTCCGAGGGTTGCGATAAATTTCTTGTATGGTTTTGTTTCCATTTATTGTAAAGTTTATGTGTCTGTGATCCGAGCAACTAACCTCATCAGATACATGCCAGTTTTTGACATAGCTTCCTACGTATGGTGTAGCTATAGTTATGTCTATGACCTCCTTTCGTCTTGAGTTGACAAAAGTAGGTTTATTTCCTACATTTAATATGTCTAGATTGTTGGTCATTATAAATTGTAGTAGTGACTCACCTCTTTCGTTGGTGTTTGTGCTTCCCCAAGTTGTATGGTGCGCGTTGGTGTCGCACCCGATGATCAGCTGTGGTCCTTTTCCCCCGCAGTCTCTCACCAGTTTTTCTACCTCTTTGGGTGGTGGTAGTTCCAGGGCGTCATATGGGAAATATGCTAATCCGAGAATTATCTCCCTCGACATATTCCCTCTGACTGTCCTGATTTTTGCTACCGTCAAATCCCTAGAAGAAAGGTTAGTTAACGGAACTATTTTAAGTCCTTTTTTGACTAGTATGCAGGTTCTAGGGGTTTCATGGGATCTACTGTAAATTAGTTCTCCCACCCCCCCTAGTCCCATTACCTTACCTTTGTTGATCCAAGGTTCTTGTATGAGGGCCACGTCAAATTCCCTCATTGCCACAGTAAGGGCAGCTGATGCCGCCTTACTGTGCTGGAGGTTCGCTTGAAGGACCCTGATTTTGCCCGCCATCGAGTCCTTTCAACACTCGGAAAGTCACCCTTCCGAGTCTGTAGTACGCTCGAAACCGGGATCTCTCGAGGGTCTTGAATGACCCCTCGTCTATTGAAAAGGCCCGGATTACTCCCTCCTTCTCTTTTTTCTTGCTGAGTTGTAGCCAGCTACCCACGTTCAGACCTGGATTCTGCCTCTCTAGACGTGTCCTTACTGGCCCATCCTCTTCTTCTGGTCCCGGGATGTAGACTAGAACTCTCGGCCTCTTTGGTAGGTCCTTGGCCTCGACTGTTGTCAGGGCCATCCCTTCCCAAAGTCCGCCCAGTGTCCCAATCACCCCCACGAGCCAGGTTTTTGTTTGTTCGTTTGCGCAGTGCATCCATAGGACTCCTCCGTTAAACGATGCTTTTTCGAATTGCAATGGACTTTTGCTCCCCGAGGGTGTGCTGTCCATTGCTTCGACTAGTTTCTTCTGGATCAGTTCTGTCTTTCCCTGATCCAGAGTAAATTCAGGATGGCGTCTGTCTATCACCGCCATCCTTAGTCCAGACACTGCCTCGCTGTAGCTCCCTTTAGGTTTCGTTTCCGTTGCCTTGCTGGGTCCCTTGCCAGACAGTGTTTGACTATTATTACCCTTCGCTCTCTTTGGGGCTTGGGGTGGAGTTTTCGAGTCGTCCCGAGATCTTTTTCCACTCTTCGGTTTCTTCTCTTTTGTTGCTTTGCTGTTGGTTGGACGTTTTTCAGTCCATGTGCCAGCAGCAATTTTTTGTTTCTTTCGGAGTTTCCTTTTCTGGGCCCCCGAAAGTCTTTTTTCTTTTATTGTTGATATCTGCAGTCCTATGTTTCCAATCCCTGCAGATATTGTATCAGCGGTCCCTGTTGTCCCCACTGATGATTCACTGCCATGGTCAGATTTGTCATCCTCCATGGCAGTTCCTGGCGTTACATTGCCCTCCCCAGAATCCGAGGGGCAGCCTGGCACTAGGCCAGGGAGGGATTCTGAACCAGTGGTTCTACCCTCCTGGGGTACTTCTTCCTGTTGTTTCTGTTCCGCCATTATTTTTTCTTCGTGTGTTGTTGGTTCGCGCCGTTTCCGGTACCTTACCCTGTCGGGAAAGGCCTTCCCCTATCCACCACCTGGGGACGCGCCCGATGGGGGTAACACACAAGCCCCACACGGGGTCATAGGGAGCTTACTTTGATGGGAATAACATGAATTTATTAATTCCAGTGGCATCTCAGGGGGCTACTGAAATGGATCGCACCTAGGTATTTGGTATTTGGTATTTGGTATTTTAACTATTTTAACCTAGGTAGGATGATAAGTAATTATTTCCTTCGCCCTCATTAAATCAGCCAAAATCGCAAAAGCGAACAGTGCAAGAATTTTGTTAGGAAATTAAATACAGCTACGCGCCGTTACATCAATAGAAACGATTCCTGCCTGCACATTAAATATTCAGAAAAGAGAAATCGCTCATCCCAGCCTCTAACAAACATCCGAAGAGACGGCCACCGCAAGGGTAGATATAAATATTGCCAGATGTTAACGCAGGGTATTGTAAAAGACAGTCTCCGTCCGCGTGATGGAAGAAAAGAAGAGCTGACCTACATACAAGAACGGTCGGAAAGATACAGACCGGGTGAAATCAGAATTAAACAATAAGCCTTTGCAAAGACAAAAGTAACTCATTAGTTATTACACCTACGAGAATGAAAAGTTCACCAATCGATGGGGCGAATTAATAAACCCCAATAGCCGAAAATTCGCTGCGGTCCTGGAAAAGCCAGTAGTGGAAAACGCGAAGTGAAAGTTAAGCCGGTGTAATTATAATAACTAGACACAATGAGAAGTACCTAAACGCGTCGACCGATTTGAAGGAAAATTTAGATAGTTCAGGTTCAGGACAAATCAGTAAGGTAGCCGCGAGGTCAACTCGCCAAATTTCAAGACAAATGAGATACGATTAAGGACTAAATCACGGCATGAGGGCAGTGTCAATAAGGTACATTGTTGCGCGGTGTTTAGAAATCGGGCGACTGCTTCTATAAAAGCAGACGTCCTACCGGAGCTAAAAACAGATAGAGATCAGCTTTCGAGCAGGTCATGTCTGACTTCCTAACCCTTTATACGGTACCCAGAGATGGCTTAGCGGATTCCGGGATACCTAATCCTATTTAAACCTGAAAATTCGAATCCAGAGATGGCATAGCGGACTCCGGTCGAATTTCCCTTGTCTACCTTTGAAAAACTCCAGTTGAAAACCCGAAAGGGTCAGAAAATCGTTTCACGCCAATTTCAAATCACAATTCTACATTTCCTCAATAAAATTCGAATCCAGAGATGGCATAGCGGACTCCGGTCGAATTTCCCTTATCTACCTTGGAAAAACTCCAGTTGAAAACCCGAAACGAGCAAATATCGTTTCCCACCAATTTCTAATCACAATTCCAATAAAATTCGAATCCAGAGATGGCATAGCGGACTCCGGTCGAATTTCCTTTACCTATCCCGGGAAATCCCAGTGAAACATACTTCATTCGCATCGCGAACTCAATATTCGCAGTTGACAACTTCTCTTCGAACCAATTCACTAGTAGATGGCAAAGCGCATATTCCTAAGGAATTTCCTTCACAAATTAGGGAAAATCCATTGAGAAAATAGTTAGGGAAGATATCTCTTCAAAACAAAATCCACATCGATAAATAATTAAACGGATTCGCCCAATCCATGAGCGCAGGTCCCATTTTAAATCAGACACAATAATCAACTAGGTATTAGGCGGCACCACAGTAGGTACCTACGAGATCACGTCAATAAATAGAAATAAACCAAGTTAGGCAGGAAATAGGAAAACTCCAACAAATAAATTACAAATTCGCTGTGCAGGAGATAAAGCTAGGAGGAAAATAAAACAACCCATTATCAGAAATGATTCAATTAGGGAATTGACCACGTAGATAAACACAAGCCATCCGATTTGTAAAGAAGTTCGAGTTTCTGTAGTACAAATAGTAGGCAAGCATCTGCTGTCCCTTTAAATACGATGTTAGAAAGTGAAAGGACTTCCTCGCCATTATATGACACCATAAATAAAGATCACATAGCAGAACACCCCCGGTTAGTACAGGTCTAGATAGAACAAGGCAGCGTTGTCAGATGTAGCCTCTGCTAATTCGCAAATATTATCAGGAAATACTAATTCCATTACAATACCCAATTAGGAGTTAAAATAGGTATTCGATTAACACCCGGGGGAGGCATTCACCTCGATGTCCAGGTGAAGACCTCCGTTGTACCGGAAAGTGGAAATCATAGTGCGCAACAGGGCAAAAGCACCCTCAGAGTAGGACAGCGTAACAGAAGCCAAAGTAAGGTTGTCAGGTGTAATAACCGCCCTCACATATCAGGAGTCCAATAACAAAAATAAAGTTAGGATCATGAATTGCAATTCACAAATAAAAATCCAAATCAAATCAAAATTAATCTCGAGTGTGGGAAAGCCAAGAAAGAAAGTCAAGAAACCAAAGTATCATTATAAGGTCGTTTTTCCGAAGCTCTTCTATTCGAACAGAGACAAAATTGTCCTGTGCAATCAACCTAGGTATTCAGTAAAATCTTCACATTCACAGTTGATCAAAGCAACAATATAAAAACTCTAATGACCAATCCAATAACTCATTGCCTCGAGAGGCAAGGTAAAACAAACAGGTTGCAACCAATAGAATAACCATCAGTACTGTTAACAGGTATATAGGGCAATACTGGGTAGCACGGTGGGGGCGATTGCTGGTCTCGTTACAATTGTATTCCCGAAACCAAGCCGGCACCAGTAGGTACCAATTACAAATTCCAGCATTTTTATCAGTACTGACTAGTTAGGGGTAGAAACCAGGAACACGGTGGAATCGATGGTTGGTCTCGATGTCCGCAAATATGCCGGTTCCAGGAGGTACCAAACTAAAAATTCCAACACTTCAATTCTTCGCCAGGTAGCCCACAGGGGCAAAAAGGTAATCAAAAGGTTAAACCAAAGTAAACAAACAAGGTTTACCAAATAACAATAATATGAGTTATCAAGCAGGTCACGAGTAAAAATAAACGGAGGCGAAATAATTCCCTCTCCCAGTAAAAGTAAACGGAGGCGAAATAATTCCCTCTCCCAGTAAAAATACACGGAGGCGAAACAATTCCCTCTCCCAGGTAAATCAACTGTGAAAATAAAATCATTAAATAAAAGAGAATCGGAAAGAACGATTTCATAAATATACTAACTCAACATTCAAGAGAAATGGCAAGCCCGTACTAGAATCCACGCGCTAGTTAAAAACCAACTTAAACGGCCCGGGTCTCCATCCCCGAGAACAAGAACCGCTATTATAGGTAGGCAACCGAAATGCCGCCAGCGTCCAGGCTCGATGCTTAACTCGCGCCAGACACACAGGCGACTCAGCTAGACATACAGGGTGATTCTCCCGGTTGAAAATACACGATAATTTCGTAAGAGAAATTGAATAGGTAATAGACAGACATTCCCGCAATATACCGGGTCGTCTATAAACAACATGGTTGTATTCTTTAATTAATTCAAGCCGTTGCTTGAAGTGAAGTCAAAGAAACTAGAAAAAGGAAATTAGGCAAGGAAAATCGTTGAATAGGTAATACACGGACATTTCTGCATATACCGGATAGTCTGTAACCGAAACAAATGCAAACCGAAATAATAAGACATTCCCGCATATACCGAGTAGTCTGTAAACGAAACAAAAACAAAAAGAAAGCACAGGTGTGCAAAAGAGTGGAATCCGAAATGGATTATAGTTTGAAACATGGATGAAAGGGATCCCTCTTCGCTTTCCATTTTTTTGTACTCTCTATGCAAAATCACAGCCCATCTCGCCATTCACCATTTTACGCCCTTGCAAACGAATTCTCTCGCTCATCACTCGCTGTTAGACATCCAACAGGGAACCCACAGTTAACAACACGTCTCAGTTAAATTCCCCGCTTTTCCGACAAAAGAAAAATCCTAGTAGGTTCTTTGCGCATCCGTTTCGGCCATAGTAATCCTGGCATACCTCAATCAAAGAGCAGGGGTGACTACGGTAACAACGGTAAACACAACGTAGGAAAACACAGCGGTCCTATTAGGAGAAATTAGGGAAACTAGACGATCACACGGTGGCTTTTCGCCACAGACCATCGGGCCCGGGTCGTCGTCGTTACACTACCTACTTATTTATTTTAAAAATAAATTAAATGAATCTCAATAATCCATGTGAATTTATTACTTGTTTTAATAGGGTCTCGCACAGATTTTAATTATTTTTTTCTTGGAAACAAAGCTAGATACGAGTAAAGCTCAGGAGGCAAGAAAGTTACATTATTAACCGCTTAATCTAAAAAAATATAAATTGTCAAAAGAGCATTGGCGTACCATAATTTTACCTATAAGTTTCAAGTAGGTAGACCCCTGAGACGCCACTGGAATTAATATATTTATGTTATTCCCATCAAAGTAAGTTCCTTGTAACGACAAATAAGTCTATAAAATTTTATTTAAATCGACTGAAAGGTTTTTGAGTAATTAATAAAAAATCAATTTTTTTTTCAAAATTTTACACCCTGTATCTAGAAAACGAAGCAAGTTAGGACATACGATTATATGAAAAAAATTTCTTATTTTTGACTGGTAAATACGCCCTTCAAATCTTTGCACTGAATTTTGAATCACCCTGTATATATTTTTTTTTAATTTGCCCTCAATATTAATGACAAGATGTGTACAAAAGCTAGGTGTATCTCAAACAGCTCCTGTGATATCATCAAAAAACTGAAAATACTTCATTTTTTTGACACCCTGTATCTCGAAAACGGTTCTTTTGCGGACCTATATGTACTTAACAACTTTTTTTTTTTTTTTGAACGAGCTATCACATCCTGAAGTCCTGCACACATATTATGAACACCCTGTATAATATTTAGAAGAATTGTCTTCTTTAGCTTCTTCTTAAGAATTAAAGAAGCGTTTCTTTATCATTGAGAAAAGAACTAGAAGCAGTTTTTTTGGTGAAAAATAAACAAAAAAGATTACTTTTTCAGTTTTTTTTTTTTTAATAACATTTTATTCTTTAAATTCTTAAAAACATGAAACATGAAACATCAAACAATATAAATATTTTAAAAAAATAAAAATAAAAAATAAATAACAAAAAAAAAATTTCATGACATTCGTAATTTTATGACCAACCGATGTCAGAAATCTCTTTTTTTGAAGATATTTCGGGAGCCATTTGAGACTTTGTTTTATTGAGAAACGTTTTGTACTTGTTTTCTCATTGATTTTAGCTTCTTTTTTAATGCTGCCTAAACTGTGTTTCATAGGCCAGTGGTGGAGACTTTAGGGTTGCGTAAAATTTCTTTGTCTCTAATTTCTACGACATGAGGCAAATTAACTTTTAAAAGCGCGTTTTAAAACGCCAATATTTTATATATAAAATTGACTTGGTCATAACGTCTAACGTGAACCGTTTTCCATAAAAATATGGGCATTTACCTACGATGAAAAACTAGGTTTGGGTGGTTCAAGGCATGTGTCGGGAATTGAAAGGCAAAAAACTTCTCTTAATCCAAAAATCTCTGCTAATAGCAAAAACAAAAAAAAAACACCGCTATTAAAAATGTATCTAATATCTATGATAAGACACGTACAAAAGCCGAGTCCTGTATCTTAAAGTTCTTAAACGGTTCCCATGATATATTAAAAAAAAAACTGAATATTATATATCTTTTTGTCACTCTTCTGTATCTCAAAAACGAAGCAGTCTCGAAAACACGTTAATGGATTTTTTTTTGTTTATTTTTTATCAAAGAATCTGTATTTTATTTTTTTCGCAATATAAAAGGAACCTCCTGTATATTAACGGTCAGCTTGAAACAACAAAAAACTAAATAGTAGGGTGATTCATTAAGGATGGACCTTAATGAATCACCCCACACATTTTCTTACTCAAGAAATCTCAAGACTTAACAAAGATCTACAAGAGATTCTAGCTTGGAGCGAAAGAAGTGAAGTGCAGTTTATTGCTGAGGACACACAGCCTATCATCTTCTCCAAAAAAGTCAACATTTTGGAGCCAGATAATATGATGATGTCGGGACAGTCTTTTCTTCCATCGCCATCTCTTTGTTTGCTTGGCGTGAGCCTGGTAGCATATTTGTTTTGACATGATCGTGTTGCAGGTTTGGCGGAGAGTGTTTCTCCAAAACTTTGTGCGGAACGCGTCCGCACAAAGAAATTTTATACATCTCAAGTGCTTCTCTTATATAGGGTGTTTCGCATAAGAACCGACACAGAGCATGGGCGTGTAGGGAAACCCAAAATATAGTGATTTAACGCAATTCATCTCTATACTTAGTTACACCTCTGAGAAGTTATAGGCCTTGACATAGGGATTCCAAATTGCAAAAAATTCAATATCTCAGCTATACTTCAACTTAGAATAACCAAATTTGATATTGATTGTGAGTTTTCTAAGAGCATTCAGCGATACTAAGAAATACTGTAGCATTTTAACGGGTGATAAAGGATGAATAACACCCTTAAAATGTTACATAATTGTTTTATCCGTGGGTCGATTTAAGATATTGCTACTTCATTTCATGGGGGAGTAATTCTGAAATTCTGAAACTTTTAGTTTCCTTGTGATTTTTCAAAAATCTGTGTTGTTTATTTCCACATAAACCGGAATAACTGAAAAAAATTTTCAGATAATAATATGTTATTTAAAATCATAGAAAATTTTAAAGTTGCTTTTTAAATTGAATGTCAACCCTGACGATCAGTAAGAAAGTTGAACGAGTTACAAAATTCTGTAAGATTTGAAGGGCGCATCAAACTGAGATATTGATATTGATTTTGAGCTGTATAACTTATGGCATATTTTTCCTACAAAAGTTTACGGCAGTTATTCGCTGCCGGCATTAGGTAATGGGTTGCTGCATAAAAAAATTTGATGTGTTAAATTCTGTTGAGCGCCACCGAGTTTTTTAAATGGAAAACCCAGAAACCGGATTTCATAGGAAATCTATTCACCTGTGGGAAGCAAAGCAAAAACTAAACGTATTCCCCAAAAATAAAATGGTTTACTTTATTGCCATTTTAAATCACTAAATTATTGAAAGTAAACAAGTACCTACGGATAATAATATTTACATAAAAAATGTTTGTTACATAATTGAATTATAAAATAAATGATGTATAGATACAAGATTGAATCGAAAATATCTGAAGAGAAACAAAATTTGTATTGTCCCTAAAAAACAGCTGTTTTTGGGCTAACAGATATGTACAGAGTGTAACGAATTCCGAGGCATTCGTAGTTAATTATTATTTATTTTAATTAATCGAGGGGTTTATCAGAAAGATACAGTTTTTACAGCAGTGATTAGCAGGTTATCTCGCCGGCACCGGCTATATAAGCAGACCCAGCGGACAAGCAAGGCAGAAGATTCCGAGGAACTGACTCGAGAACCTCTCTCCCTTCTAGTGTACTGAGCTAGGAGGCCCCAGACCCCCCAGCAGGAGGCATGCATTGAGTGCTCTCCGTCACATCCATCCAGCCGGTGACGGCAGGTCAATGAACTGAGTTGAACCTGTCTGTAACACGGTAGCGGGAGTTCGATAGGAGTGAATTGAGCTCCAGTCGACTGCCGACCACATCAGGGTAACAAACGGGACTGTAGTGAGGTCCCGGGCGGACCCTTTCAGACGGCGCCAGGCGTCATAAACGTCGGATCGCTATGTAATGAGTTGTCGGTCCGACAGTCTCGTCACGACGCGTATTCCGGCGACAGCAGCGGCAGTAGATCCGACACACGATGTGCGGTGGTTGGAGGGCTACTGAAGCAGCAGGACCAGAGGTGGATCGACCGTATAATCGACCAATTGACAGAGGTGCGTGCACCGAGGCGATATCTTTCGCCAATCGGAGGGGCTGCCGTAACGAGAGCCGGCCCACACCGTCAGGATTCGACAGTATTAATTTAATAGGGATAGATATATGTAAATATAGTTATTGTAAATAAAGATTTTTATTATTATAATTGACTTGTCAGGGGTAAAAGGGGGCAATTATCCATCCCTGGGGAATCAGCTCTACTCAACCGAAAATCCCGTTACAAGAGATTTTCTAATACAACAGTCGGCGGGATACTCTATTAAAATCTTTCCAAAATCCACAACTCCATATCCATCATGATACAACCCATAACGCAATAGTTCAAACATCCATAATACACCCATTGAACCATTATTTCAAGGATAATCATAAAGAACAAGAAGAACAAAAAGAACATGAAGACACCCTGAAATAGTACAAAATCGTAAACATAAGAAAAATTGAACACTTCAAATACTACAGCGAGATAAATAAAATTTAATTTTAGAAGAGAGACATCTCTCACTTCTATTGACAGAGGGTTTCCTATTTATCCTCAAATGGCGGCAAACAATCAGTAAATAGGATCTCAGCTATCTATTATCTGTGCAATAATAGGAATTCACATAAAAGCTGCGTACTCACTAAAGCACGAGCCCCGAACGAGCGCCCCAAACAGAGCAGAGCCGAGCATTGGGGCGTTTATATTTTTCACCCGAGCCCCGAACGAGCATTCGGTTCGTCACTGATCCAGTTATTCGCGTTATTAAATTCTGTAGCTACTTCACGCCCTGCGTCTTCTTTTCTAATATTATTATAATATTTAGGTGGCGAGGATTCCACAAAATTTCGTTATCCCTGTATTTGTCTATAAGTTGTGAGCACTTTTCTTGGGTCCACTCCATTTTTTATTTTCAAAACGTGTAAAAATAATAACAAATTATACCACAATTCTCAAAATAATTCACCTGACTGTTCGGCTTGGCAGTAGAGCTGGTTAATCCCGTCCAGACTGAACGCGAACATTCTTTGATGTACCGACAGAGCTCGGATCGGTCCGAGCACGTTCGCCGAACAACCTGACCGTGTTTGGCTCTGTTCGGATGCCCGTCCACATCTGAGCGGCTCAGCTCTGTTCGGGAGGCTCGTTCGGGGCTCGTGCTCTAGTGAGTACGGGGCTTTAGTTCATGTAAATTACCTCACATAATTAAAGGTAATTATAAATTATTCGGTAGGTAGGTATTGATGCTAAACCTACGTCGCTCTGCCGCAGTCAAGTCGGGTCACCTTCTCTCCTACCACCCGTGTTGATAAAGATATTTGATATCTAAAGCCCCGTACTCACTATAGAGCACAACCCCCAACGAGGACCCCGAACAGAACAGAGCCGAGCATTCGGGGCGTTTATATTTTTCACCCGAGCCCCGAACGAGCATTCGGTTCGGCACTGATCCAGTTGTTCGTAGGTACATAGTTCGGCAGTAGAGCTAGAGCTGGTTAATCCCGTCCAGACTGAACGCGAACATCCTTTGATGTACCGACAAAGCTCGGATTGGTCTGAGCACGTTCGCCGAACAACCTGAGCGTGCTCGGCTCTGTTCGGATGCCCGTCCGCATCTGAGCGGCTCAGCTCTGTTCGGCGAGCTCGTTCGGGGCTCGTGCTCTACTGAGTACGCAGCTTTAGCCGATGCAACGTCTATAGAATTGTATACAAAAAAAATAGTAAAATGCCTAATTCTATGCCTAATTATGCCTGTTTGTGAAAATCTCTATATTATTAAGATTGCTTATTTATTTGAAATCATTTGTATTACAAGTAGGTAGCATTATTTATTTTAGAAAATAAAAATGCTACAAACTGAGATATTGATTTTTTTTTCGAAATTTTAAACCCGTAATTTCAAGGCTTATAACTTCTCAGAGGTGCAACTTAGTATAGAGGTTAATTATAGTGCAACTTCATATTGGGTTCCCCTATACTCACCTGCTCTGTGTCGGTTCTTATGGGAAGCACTCTGTACAAGGCACAAATCCGATCATTCTTGGAGTAGGTACTGTTGATGTGTTTAGATCTCAGCCCCAAGCATAGCTTAACTCCACAAAAAATAAAATGAGCAGAATCTACAATTCGATAACAACTGAACTTTTTTTCCTTCCTATATACACTCGCAGACGAAAACGTATGATTACCAAATGAAATGACAAATAAAACCTGTATGATTATTCATACAGGCTGTCGCCTATTTCAGAGCTCATGATTGGTATCTCGTAAACACTAAAAGAGAAACAGAGCAGGTGATTAAATTACATAAAAGATGCACTATTTTGCGACGATCTTGAATCTATTCTTTATTCTATCTTAAAAAACCTGAGAAACTGCAATTTTTTATTTTGTCAATAATAACTCTTATGCCCGTATTCACAAACGATAATTTCCTAAATAATTACGTAATCAATTATCCCCATCTCATTCTATTGCAAAAAAAACTGCATATCTCCATCTCACTCATTTAATTAATTACGTAATTATTTAGGAAATTATCGTTTGTGAATACGGGCATTATAATACCAATTTCAAAATTTAAGAATAATAATTGACATTACCTGACATTCTACAATTCTTGTCACTTGATTCTTTTTATGCATACCTACTGGTTTCGAAGATATCATAGTCAACTTTTGTTTTCCTTATGGACGCCATTATGGATTTTTATTTGAAAAAGTACAGAAAATTCTTTGTTCAATAGTGCAACAAATTATATCTATTTTTCAAATAATATGATATGATAGATATTAACGGCCGATTGTAAAAAAAAAAAATATTTCAGATATTTTCAGAAGTTGACGGGCAGATTTCTGTGGCCGTTTTTGAAGAAGATATCGTCTCTATGTGGAAAATATTGCAATTTGGTGTATTTTGGCATGAAAGGAACTACAAAAGTGTTAATAAAAGTTACTTAACGTCGATATTATAAGCTTTAAAAATCAATTAAGCAATCTGTCCGTTAGCTTAATGAGCCTTAATAAAACTGGCGGTTTAAAAATCTGTTTGAAAACATCTAACATATTATTTCACAAAAGAATTAATTAGGTAAACCGTTGTACGCAGAATAATTTTCTGTACTTTTTCAAAAGTGAATCCAATATAGCTGCCATAAGAAAAACAAAAGTTGACTAATGAACACTCTGGGATCGAGTAGGCTTTGAAAATATTTTAAATGTCAGATGGACAGCTCTTGACGACTTATGTATAAGCCCACAAAAAATTAATTATTCTTTTAAAAAATTTCAAGATATTTCGGGAACAATCACAGATATCTTGTACTTCTTCACGTATTCGATATGGCCACAAAATATATCATATTTTCCGTTATTTAATCACCTCTCTATCTCAGCGCTTACCCAGACACTGAACCTCTGAAACAAGGAACATGTAAAATTGTATGTAAAACGGAATATAAACATTTATTAAATTGCAGTCGATTTTCCGGTGTAGGTTATGATAACTTATTTTAAATGAATTCACACCTGAGGTAACAAGCTAAAGATATGGCGCTCCGATGAGTAAAATTTACTTTACAGAAAACCTATATCGTATAATAATATAGCAAGATAAAAAAGCTCTAATCTCCTTCAGGAAATCACGTCATTATCGTGGATGCCACTATGGCTCAGCTAATTATTAGCTTAAATTGGAACGTGAGATCGAAATCTGTTTTCTCAAAAAAATACAAATAGAATAATGTTAAGCTACGTGTTTCCTTACATCTCAGAACTTGGAAAGATTCGCTAATGGGGAACGCAATGGTATAAACAGTATATCGTAAGCGCCCTAGGCTGCACGATTTTTCTTTCATTGAAATCTCTCTAATTGAAATCTAATTCATCTTTATCTAAATAACCTATTGGTCTAGATGACATCTTAAAAGAATAAATTAGATAAATACGAAATATGTTATGATTAGCCTCTTTCCCTCTTTTACGTATTCACTATACCTACCTACAAATCTAAATAATAATTTGCACAAACATATTTTGACAACACCGCAAGTTATACCATTTTGCTGGTCTAATAATGTAATAACTTGTAAGTTTATTTTGAGAAATTAAGATATTTCTGGATTATCTAGGGCGAAGTGACTCATTTTTTTTAACAAAACTTTCGATATTGACTCAATCTCTTTTTCGGATTATTAGTTTTTTCAGCAAAACATATTTATGTTCTAATGTTCTAATCAACGTGTTTGATTATAAAAATGTTTTATGTACTGGTAATATATTGAGCATATTTATAACACCGATGAAGATATTGAAAAAATATCCAAAGCTTTGTTCATCCAAAAAAAATAGTTTTCACTTCGAGCTAGTCCCGAAATATTTTAATTTATTGTAATAGCTGATCAGTGATCACTGTCGTTATAATATTTTGTTTTGAAATGCACATCATTATAATATTTATACCGGGTGGCTGACCATACCTCTGTAACCTACATAGGACATATAATACAAAATAGTTTCCATTTGTTTTAATAACATTTGACAATATCTGTTATATTTTATATTTTAATCCTTACTTATATATTATCTTAATATTTGTTATTAAATCACGAACAACACGGGACTGTCCAGTCCCGAAAAGTTTAAAGAATAATGCGAAGAAAATAACTTTTTTAAACTATTATCAAGCCAAAACTTGAACATCAATTAAAATAGACATAATAATATTACGTCAGTAATAATAACAATTAACAATACGTTCAAATACTTCGACAACAATAGGTAACATTGGATTTCGTTAACATGGAAACTGTTTTGTATGATTAGGCAACGTCCTATGTAGAGATGCCATGGTCAGCCACCCGGTAGAGAGATTGCGACAAAAATACCTTATGCTTTCCAAATGGAAGAAAATCAAGTTTTTATACCGTTCGAGTTACTTTCACAAAATTAGTCTTCTCAAGTAGAAAGCTAGCGCGTTGCAGTGAGCGGCTACGGCCTTTTGTCCAAATTTGCCAGAGCGATTTCAAAAACTTTCCACCATTTGGAAGAAAATTACTGGGGGGCATCTAGGCAATCCCCCACCCATTAAGGGAAATAATAAACAACAAAAGAGAAATAAACAATTTTTTGGCCATCTCAAATCCTTCAAAACATGCAAGATATACAGGGTTAGAACTATTTAAAGTGCTACTACAGGGATATCCTAAACCATTGAAGATACGAGGTCGGTTAAATTAGAGAAAAGTAGTTGCGCTATTATGTGGCCATCTCGAATCCATCAAAACATTCAAGATATCTGCGACCGTTCCTGAAAAATCCTGAAAAAACTGAAAATTCGAGAAATCCTATTTTTGCCATATCTTTCTTACAACTGGAAATTAATAAATAATTTTTCGTAGGCTTACATAAATCGTCAAGTTACCTATCTGTCATTACAAAAATTTTCAACGCCGACTAGATACAAGAGTTTTCATAGTCAACTTTCGTTTTTCTTATGGCCGCCATATTTTGTCATATTTGTCGTTCGATAAGAAAAAAATAATGGAAACCAAAAGCTAACAAACTTCAGAAAAAAAATTGGAAAATTTTTCTTCTTCCTTTTTCAAAGAAAACCAGAAAATTTTTCGCTGAAATAGGTCAATATGAAGTCATACTGCTTTCCTAATAGTTTAGTTTCTCTATTATATTCGGTCTAAAAAGTTGTCTTTTTTTAGAAGAAAAAAGAACAAAAATTTTTAAAATTTGTTTTTAGAAGTTTATTAGTTTTTGGTTTCCAATATTTTTTTCATACCGAACGAAACAAAAAAACAAGATGGCGGCCATAAGAAAAACGAAAGTTGACTATGAAAACTCTGAGATCTAGTCGGCTTTGAAAATCTTTGAAACATCAGATGAATAACGGCTCATAACGGCTTATGTAAGCCTACGAAAAATTATTTATTAATTTCCAATTGTAAGAAAGATATGGCAAAAATAAGATTTCTCGATTTACCAGTTTTTTTTCAGGATATTTCAGGAACGGTCACAGATATCTTGCATGTTTTGACGGATTCTAAATGGTCACAAAATAGCGCAACTTTTCTTTAATTTAACCGACCTCGTATCTTCAATGGTTTAAGATATCCCTATAATGGCCCTTTAAATAGTTCTAACCCTGTAAGTGACCCTTCCTGAAATATCCTGAAAAAATGAAAAATCGTCATTTTTTATTTTTGCCATATCTTTTTTGTTATTGGAAATTAATGATTAATTTTTTGTAGGCTTTCATAAGTCAGCAAGAGTTCCATCTGACGTTTTAAAAAATTTAAAAGTCGACTAGATCTTAGAGTTTTCATAGTCAACTTTCGTTTTTCTCATGGCCGTCATCTTGTTTTTTTGTTTCGTTCGGTATGAAAAAAATATTGGAAATGAAAAACTAATAAACATTACATTACATTGTAGAATCTCTGCGTACTGATGGATGATAAATAAAACACTAATGTTTTAAAAAATTCTACTATACAGGGTGTTTTCTAATTGAATGTCAATATTTGAGGGGGTGATTTTTTGGTACATTTTAAGAAGGAAACGTCATAAGAACGTATGTCCTAAAAGTCTTAACTTTTGAGATACAGGGTGGTAAAGTTTTTAAAAATAAATAATTTTTTCATTAACATTTTTACAATTTACAGAATATTTCTGTAATACCGTTCTAGATATTTTAATGAAATTTCATAGACAGGTATTACGCATCAAGAGGCATTTTTTCATGTGCCACGTTTCGTTTTATTTCCAGTAGCGACGATGGTGCACGATCATGCAGAATTTTACCTGCATATTTTAGCAGACATTGATGGTACGCCACTGATTTTTGTTCAAATAGAAATCATTTTTGGAATCCCCATTCATTTCCAAGCAAATTTGATCACTTATTTTTTTCCATCCGAAGCATGGTTTTCGCCTGAAAAAATATAATCTGTTTCCCTACATGGTCACAAGATTGTCGTTAAATGACAATAAAAAAATATAAAAATATGCAGGTAAAATTCTGCAAGATGTGACTAGTGGAGATAAAAAAAATGTGGTACATGAAAAAATGCCTCTTGATGAGTAATACCTGTCTATTAAATTTCATTAAAATATCCAGAGCGGTATTACAGATATTATGAAAAAATTATTTATTTTTAAAATCTTTACCACCCTGTATCTCAAAAGTTAAGACTTTTAGGACATACGTTCTTATGAAGTTTTCTTCTTAAAATGGACCCAAAAATCACCCCCTTAAATATTGACATTCAATTACAAAACACCCTGTATACTGATGAATAATATAAACGTTACAAGTGTTTCGCTACTTTTGAAGTAGCATCTTCAGGTGAATGTAAATAAAATTATTGCCGTATTAAACTAACGTTTGTAGTATCCAACAGTATACAGTAGAATTTTTTAAAACATTAGTGTTTTATTTATCATCCATCAAATAATCTGGTATTATTTCCAAAAATTAAAATTTGGTTCGATTCGATGGTTACAGTTTTGAGATAGGGGATTCAGGTCACGCACATTTCAGCATCGTATATCGATGAGACGAGCGCTCGGCGCGTTTTTCTTCTGCATAAGTCAGAGTTTGGATTTGTTAGTCGCCAAATTGGATAAGAACCTTCCTATCGATTATCGATGTTTAAAAACAATAATACACAGTTTTATTGTAATCGACCTTTCCACTGTCGAGATGAATCGTTCTGATCCTATATAGACTTTCCGGCGATCATGCATAAGTACACAACAATTTTTTTTTATTTACAGGCTGTCCTAAAAATGGCGGAAACGCTCTGCAGTACGTTGTGGGGAAGCATCATCGGAGACGTAAAAAAATAATGAAAAAAATCGTCAATTGACTGTAATATGAAGAAGCAAAGTTGAGGACTCTTCTTTATTTTTGAGTACTTACTGAGTAAAAGGCAATCATGTTATACAAAGAATAAGGCGCTTGATGATGTGAAAATGAATTTGGCAACATGTTTTCGAACGTTGAACAAGTGAAGTGGTTCGCGAGAATTTGTGAACGCGGGTCAAATAGTGATTACACAGATATGGTGTTGATCTTGGATGAATGCCATGGGAATGAACATGAGGCCGCGAGGGTCAAAGCTCAAAGATTTAAAATTCGTAGACATCCAAATGGTAACGTCTTTAGGAGATTGGTAGGACGGTTGTGAGAGGCGCTGATCATTTAATTCCAAATGGAGGTGTAGACCGCGGTCGCCCACGTTCTGAGTTGACGCCTCAGATAGAGGAAGAAGTGTTGGAAATTTTGCAAGAGGATCCAACACGCAGCCTACGGAGTATAGCGGCGGAAGTAGGGGTATCACGTTCCTCTACTCATAAGTTTATCGCTGGTGAGGGCTATCACCCTGACCACTACATCAAGGTGCAGGCTCTTTTACTCAACGATTTTGAACCGCGAGTCAACTGTCATTGATTGTTGCGACAAGTAGAAGCAGAGCACGCCTTCACTTCTCGTTTGTTATGAACCGACGAAGCAAGTTTTTCCTGGGATGGTTTCTTTAATGTTTATACAGGGTGATGAAAAATCTGATAATTTACACCATCCTGTATAAACATTTCAACTATACAGTAGGATACCAGATGAAAAGTTAAGATAGGGACATGTAAGATGTTTTCTGATAAATATTGAGCCATTTTCGTGGTAAATGACTTTAAACTGGTTGGAAAATGGCGATTTTCACTTGTTTATATCTCATAGCCCACTCAATTTAAACTGTAACTAAAAGTACCATTGTTATTACAGTTTCAAAAATAATCTGAAAATGCAAAAAATATAGGGTGTCCCATTTATAAAAAAAAACCGAGTTGGCCATTCCATTCGCCATTTTTTAAATTGCGCCTCCATCTTGGTGTTATTGCACTTTGACTCGTTACTATATGTATGTTGCCTAAGGCCGGTCGCATACATATATGACTTTTTTTTCGACGTACCGACGACATGTTGCTCCATTTACAACATAACAATTACAATGACGATTCACATACCAAGCAGACACGCTGCAGACATGAAAAGATTTGTCGTCGCCTAGAAATGCTACACGACACTGATGCTTGCTCTCAAGCGACATTTCGACGGCTGCAAAGAAGAGGTCGTATGTAGGTATACAGGTGTCCCAAGATTTCTTTATCAAAGGATATCTGGGTTATTTAAAAAAATAAACAAATGAAATTCAGGAAATTTCAACCATACCCCTAAGGCTTTGCAGCTGCACCCTCAATGCCCCTTTACGCCTTTCCACCCCTAAGTAATCATCCCCTACTTTTTTTTTCAAATGACACCCCCATATTTTTTTTGCTCGGCAGGATTGTTGACTTCTTTCTGAATACGAATTTTATACGATTTTTTAAATCGAGACATATTTAGCATGCCGAAAACAACATAATATAACAAACGAGGGTTGTCAAAGAATAAGAATTAACATTTAATATGACATTAAAATCACAGAAGCAATTATTATTATTAACGCCTATACCAGTAACACCGGTATTACTAGTTAAGGAGGTTGGAGGAAACATTAACACAAAAAACAAGCAATTGCAACTCCTTGACAACCCTCGTTTGATTTGATAATATATTGTTTTCGGCGTGCTACATATGTCTCGATTTGAAAAATGACAACGTATTCAGAAAGAAGTCAACAATCCTGCTGAGCAAAAAAATTATAGAGGTGTCATTTGAAAAAAAAAGTAGGGGATGATTACTTAGGGGTGGAAAGGCGTAAAGGGGCATTGAGTGTGCAGCTGCAAAGCCTTAGGGGTATGGTTGAAATTTCCTGAATTTCATTTGTTTATTTTTTTAAATAACGCGGATATCCCTTGATAAAAAAATCTTGGGGCACCCTGTATACAGACAATACTACTGCATCTTAATCCTATGACATGATGTATTGCAGATGTGTGGAGTAAAAATTTTTATTATGACATTTTGAATGTCATGATGTGTCTGCAACATGTCGTATAAGTATGCGATATGCGACAGTTCAAAATTTTAGATTCCTAGATCATTAGGAAGTCGAGTTTTGTCTAGTGGGCGCGATAAAACAATTTTCTATATGTATATGTTACGCCCAAACATCGAAAACGCTCACTGAGCGAAAAAAACGACCACAACGCGTTGCGGACGGTGCCCAACGACCAAATACCGAAATGACATAAATTTTTGGTTTGTGTCCCGTTTTTGTTAACCACAACGCGTCGTGGACAATGCTCAAACGGCCACGATGCGTTCTGGATGATTTAGAGAGCCTATAAACCGATCTTTCTAGTCTAGGCTTGTCAATAATGTCAGTGTGTTTACGAAGTCGCATATAATGTAGTAGACATTTTTTGCATATTCGGTGCTCTCTTTATTTTGTAAAGCGACAACGGAAGAGAATTTTCTAAAACTTTGTGCATGGTAAGCCCCGCCATTCACAGAGCCAAGGATCGGTAGAACGATCCAATCAGGACGTCAGAGATATGCTGGTAGCATGGATGCTTGACAGTGATACCAAACAATGGTCAGAGGGATTTCGGTTTATTCAGAGCAAAAAAAATCGTACGAGACCATTTTTGGTGACAAGCAAAGAATCGGACTGGCAGATTTTTCTTTGGAAAGGGAAACATATGAATCTTTGGAAACGGAAGAAGTTTCTTTCATCTGAATCAAAACAAGGATTTGTCATGTGCCATTTTATTGTAATACAAAAACGTGCAACTGCAGGGCGAATAAGGTTCTGTGCAATTCTAAATGCCATAATAATAGTGTCTGCAAAAACAAGTAAATAGCTTTATCTACCTGCGATTCAGTTACCGACTACGATTATTGTCAATAAAGTCGAAATAAGCCTACAATAAAGATTTTGAAATTTTCAGTTATTTCTGTACCTAATTTTACTTAACATATTAAAAGCATGGTCGGTTTATGAGCTTTCTAGATTATCAAGAACGCGTCGTGGCCGTTAGAGCATTGTCCACAACGCGTCGTGGTCAACAAGAACGGACACAACGCGAAAATTTATGTCATTTCAGTATTTGGTCGTTCAGCACCGTCCGCAACGCGTTGTGGTCGTTTTTTTTGCTCAGTGAGCGTTTTCGGTGTTTGGGCGTAACAATATATACATATGTTGGTATTTGTATAATACTATTATGTATACTTCTCTCCAAAATAGCGTTTCTTGACTTTTATCATGCTTCCATTTTATCCCTCTTTCAAAATTAGCGAACTAAATTTAGAAATCTTGAAGCTCTTTTGGATGATTTTAAATTTTCGTTGAAAATGTTTCCTAAAGGCGCGTTACTTCTACGGAATCAAAATTCGGTTCCTATTCGAAAAAACACCGCCCATGAGGTATGATTCCTGGTCGCAGTTTTAAATCTAGGAGACTGATTTTTCTTGAGAGTAAGATATCTATAAGGAGTACCTAGTCTGGAGCAAAATCGGCTGAGCCGTTTCAAAATAGCGGCCGTTTTAATTTTAGTAAATTTTTTTTATCAACCCCTGTATAAGCAAGATGAGACAAAAATAAAACCACATTAATGGGATTGGTAGGACATTTTTCGAACTTGACGCTAGTGTTAAAAAAAATATCATTATTTCCATTGATAATCCGATGCCGTGCACTATAGGAAAATTTCTATAATCCTTTATGAGCACATTTTTAAAGGAATCGAACTAAAATTTTCAGACTAACGCTCGTATTCACAAACGATAATTTCCTAAATAATTACGTAATCAATTATCCCCATCTCATTCTATTGCAAAAAACTGCATATCTCCATCTCACTCATTTAAATAATTACGTAATTATTTAGGAAATTATCGTTTGTGAATACGGGCATATAACTAATACACTTAAACCGAAATAAAAAAATAAAAAAACTCAATGATAAAAATAGTGGAGATATTAAAAATAACTATTTGGTGTTTATTTCTCTGAAATTTCATATATTTTTTTTCAAAACGCTCCTGTAGCTTCATCTTTCAGGATTAGTGAACGAAATTTTGCAGGGCTTGTTAAGCTTTTGGAGGACTTTGGATTTTACGGTAAAGTAGATTAATAAAGTCGCGTTACTTCTACATGGTGTCCCTCCAAAGTTCGAAAAAAATCAGTTCTCGTCTCCCCATTTCAATTCGCATTTTTCAATGTCTGAAAAGTGCGTGGATGTCTGAGTGGCCTGATATTATATTTGAGCATAATCGGTCGAGGCGTTCCAAAATGCCTACCGTTTGAATTTTCTTTATAATTGGTGTTTTTTAACCCCTATAACAGAACTATACATAATATCAAATACCTGAAACTATAATACGGGAAGCTTCGCTGAAAAAGCGGCGACAAAATTAAGTGCCATCTAGCGTTTCGGGGCGGACCTAACGGACGATTTAAACAATTACTTTCAGTTTACTTCACGCTATAGATAATAAAATGAAACTAGCTACTGCCAAAATTACTCCAACTGGGGTGTGTAAATTGGTATCGAAGAAATTTACCCGATTCACATTACTAATTTTGGTGCTAGGTCCGCCCCAAACGAATAGAATGTCCTTAAGCCACTGCGTCGTCAACCAAATGCATGTATTTCAGGGAGGGTTGCTTGTATTATAGTTTAAGGGATTTTTATAATATGCAAGTAGGAAAAAACTTTTAAACAATACTAACAACATGAAACCAACTTCTTTCGAATTTCAAGGTACAAAACTTTCAACCTGTCAAAAAATTGCATTTTTAAAATTTATTATCATCGTGATCCAGAAGGGGTTATAAGAAGCACATTATCTCAATAAGAAGCAAACAACCCTCAGTTTATGATTTATAGCTACAATTTGAATGTTTTGCGAGTAGATGGTATGATCAGGTATTAAATAAACGATTTTCTGTAATAAATCAAATGTCATTTAATTTCAGGAAAATATTGACTTCCTCGGGGACAAGTTTTTTTCACTACTCTATAGTATTATAATTTGATTATGGAAAGAAACGTAAATGAAGAATATATATTAAATGATCGTTTATCGTTGCAATAACTGCCTGTTTTGATAACAGCTGTTGTAGTAGCTGTGACTAATACTAGTTACTTCTCGCAATCCCATCGCTAGATGGAAGATCAGAGTCAATGTTTATACGAGTAGGCAGGAGAAGGAGACGCAGTCTCGCAGTCCCCGTACAACTGTTGCACCTGAATAATACGGAGAGCGGTTTCTCCTCGCCTCGCTGAAATTTCAGTCATTTCGCTCGACCCGGCCGTCAGTGCGTTTCAGTGCTGAAAGTTGAAACAGTTCGTCCAAGCGCCGCGACGCTATGGCCGATGACGATACCTGCGAGGAGCCCGACAAGTCGGGCTTCCGACTGCGCGTACGGAAGGGCGCTTTGAAGAAGAGAAACATCTACATGATCAAGGACCACCGATTTATGCCGCGCTTCTTCAAACAGCCCACCTTCTGTTCGCATTGTAAAGATTTCATGTGGTAAGTCTTGAGTCGCTGAATTGACATATGAAACTGGAAATCGAAACTGAACTGAAATCTGAAATGAACAGCTGTAAGGTGTTGATAATTATTATTGAAGTCGAGTAGCTGGTTTATAATAGAGCCTTGTTCTCGCCTCAATAGGTGGTCATTGTTTTGTTTTGTGTAGGAGTAGTAGGAGTACAATCATAATATTGCACATGTCAGCTCTGCAGAATTATGGTGCTGACATCAAATGGGCTTGAAAGATTTTAGTTTTGATGAGAGAAATAGACGAAAATGAGAATGTTTTGTGTTCGTTTAAGTGAAAAATGCTGTAGAGTGAAATTTTCATTCAGCATTTTGTGATATATTGATTGTAGGGAAAGCGCGGAATTCGTCGACTCGTGTTTATAAATAGTTACCTACCAATGTTTTGTTTTGTTATCTGACCGGTAGTACCCTACATTGAAAACGATCTTTATACCTATAGGGTATTCAGTGATGATAATTATTATTCCGCTATAAATGACTTATTTTAAATATTAATTAGTGTTGTTTATTACAATAAAGTATAGTTAACCGTTTTTAATTTGTAATAATGAAATTATGTCATAACAGAGTTAAGGATATAAAACGAGCATGTTCCATTATTACAACAATTTACTTCTCTACGTCATTATTCTAAATTAGGTCTTTCCCATTATGTTTCATCCTAATAAAACGCATCGTAGTTTAGCGTAACTTATAATGACATTTAAGCAATAATAATCAGCAATTTATCACACTCATCTCTTACAGAAAAAAACTAATTACTTTTCTTTACCTTTTCTTATATTTCTTTCATGTGTAAAGTAGGTACCGGTTCAGTGTGTACCTTAAATCAATGACATTAAATGAGCATCACAGGGTGTTACTTCAACATACAGCACAAAAATTCAAGGCGCTCTTGATTCCCCGGGTTAGTTTAGAAGACTATTTTGTTCTTTAGCGATTTTAGTTTTTCGTAGTTTCGTAGCTTCGAAGATAAAAGGCGATAAAACTTTTTGATAAAACCAATTTGGTTATTTTTTAAATTATTAAAGCTGATAATTTAACTCATGTATTAAAAATGACATAAGGAATAGTGTTTTTGTCACTTTGACATCGGATAAAGTTAGCCCTAACTTTGCATCTGGATAAAATGTAAGCTAGCTTTTTAGATGCAAAATCAAGTAAGTAGTTACCAAGGTGATATTAATTGACAAATTAATAAACGTCATTTATTTCCAATAAATAAATAAATTTTGTTATTCGTTAAATTATCTCCCTAAATTACACACGAGCTTATATTTTTTATCCAGATAAAGATGCACTTTTAAACTCAAATTTGTTTTTTCTTTGGCAATTCAACTCGTCAAATTGTCAGATAAAACGACTCGTCCTTCGGACTCGTCGTTTTATCAGACAATTTGACTCGTTAAATTGCCAATAAAAAACAAATTTTCGTTAAAACTGCATCTTTATCCGGATAAAAAATAAGCTCTCGTGTAATTACCCCCGATAAAAGAGAAAAGTACGGTTCACGACATTGGGTTTACCGATTACAAACAATGTTCAAAATTCATTTTTATCATTTATTAAAATCATTAAAAGGCAAACTAAGACAAAATTTTGTAAGAGGAAACATCGATCCTAACTGTAAATAAGATGTTTAATCGCTCCAGTCTGGTAATTTTGGCTTCAAGAACTAGCTCATTTAACCACAGAATAATTTAGAATTTTAAATATTAAAAAGACAAACACAAACATCCATGGCGAGACTGGGACTCGAACCCAAACGGTGGCAGTCCCGACGTCTCAGTCGTCTGCACGCTAAAATCCTCCGATATGCAGTTCATGTACTTACGGTCTTGCCGATGACAATCCATTAAAAGCTATATACCGTTGAAAGAAACAAATGGTATACCTAATAAAAAATATGGTAATTATGGAGATGAGCGGCATGAGTATTGGGCGAAATGGCTTATACTATCGGATAGCTTGTGTCTCTAGGGTCCGTATTCATCAATAAATATAACCCCTGGGGTTATATTTTGGAGCATGTCTTTGGTTTAAAATTCGTAGCGTTCGTAGGGTTTGAGCATTAGACCAATCAGCTGTCGAAAATTCAAAATATAACCCCAGAGTTCTATTTTGAAGTTTGATGAATACGGACATAGGAGTATCAAGGTACCATTGAATTTTTGCGCCGGCAAGTAATAGTCGAGATATAAGGCCTTAAAGTGTCATCCTTGCCCTAATACGTGTATTCGTACATATACGCTCGAACAAGAAGCACGCACTCATAGTCGTGTGTCCGACGGAGTGCGAGCTTCCTGTTCGAGCGCATATGTACGAATATACGCGTATTAGGGCAAGGATGAAACTTTAAGGCCTTATTTCTCGACTATTACTTGCCGGCGCAAAAATTCAATGGTACCTTGATACTCCTAGGCCCGTATTCATCAATAAATATAACCCCTGGGGTTATATTTTGGAGCATGTCATTGGTTCAAAATTCGTAGCGTTCGTAGGGTTTGACCATTAGACCAATCAGCTGTCAGAAAATTCAAAATATAACCCCGGGGTTATATTTTGAAGTTTGATGAATACGGACACTAGAGACACAAGCTATCCGATAGTATAAGCCAAATCGCCCTATACCAATGCCGCTCATCTCCATAATGACCAAAAATATTATAGCAATCAGCAATCCGTTTATCGAAAAACAATCAAATTATTTAAAGGAGACAACCTCAAACGGTTGGTGAAGTCAGACACAGCGATGTTTTACTGATTATTGTTTTCATCAGTCTGACATATCACCCACATAACCATATGAGGACTGAACATGATTGATTGTTTAGTGAAGTAGTAAGCAATTGCTTTTTTGACAGACAGTCCGGAATAAAGTGATCGATTGCATATTATTTCTCTGAGAGAATCTCTGGTTGACAAGATGAAATTATGTTAAGATACTTTCAGTCGCTAGATGGCACTATGCCATGTAAGTCACAATGTTACCGATGTCATAGTATCTACAGTGTGTCTACGTAAGTTGGGGTCATATGGAAACTTTTTTATTATCCATTTCAAAAAAAAAAAAAATTATTCTCCATAAAAAGTTCTTCCCAAAGAGTAAAGTATCGGGTGATCCACAAAATTTTTCATCAACTAGTGCCTTGGAAGAGAGAGATGGCTATTGCAGTCATGTCTGAGCTCATTTTACTAAAATAATTCTGAAATAACTTTTGTAGTTCAAATTCTCATGTGTCATATTTAATTTCAATTCCTGTCAGTTTCATTAAAATATTAAAGATATTGCGAAACAATAATTTATGACTATAATTTAAGAACGTGATGAAACTACTGGTATGTTACTAAACACCTACCTTAATTATCACTTTTTTATGATTCATGACATTTTTGACCACCATTCTTCATAATTTTAGTTATTTTTTGTGCTTTGGAAGTGAAATTAAAAAAATGGTTAATGATAATAATTATTGGAACATTCAAAAACCTAAACTCGAACGGAAACGTCAAATTTCAATATTGTTTTATCCTCATTCCGAAGGAATATTCTGAGTTTCTGACATAACAACGATTTAGGGTACCTGTATTACCGACACTAAGGCTAGTAAGGGTCAGTGTCGGTAATACAGATACCCTACAACGGCTCGAGTTGTTCATCCTCCTTGAAATACAACCAATGCAAACTGCAATTATTAGTAAGAGACTCAGTACCACACGTACTCAGCAGATATCGTTACTGTTCCAGGTTAGTTTCTTTACTCTAACTCTAACAAAGTTCACTATGCAAGTAGTCATATTTTTGTTTATTGTTCTATGATTTGTAGATCATTGATATTGGAGTAGTTCACTTACACACCTACCAATTGTTTGTGTTTCATCTGGCAGACACATGCTTCATTTTATTCAAGGCAATAGTTGATGAAAAATTTTGTGGATCACACGATACCTATGTTTTGGACAATACAAAAAAGTTGATCTACAAACAACTGCAAATAAGGTTCAAATATGCAATTTATCAAATATGTGTTTTATCAAAGAGATACGGTTTCTCAGCAGTGTTTTAGTTTTTATGCTGTTTTTTCTTGGTTACGCAACTGCATGTTATTGTATATTTGAATGTTGTTTGCAATTCCGATTTTTTCATTTCCATTTTTGCCCGGCTGCACGAACTAAATTGAAAATCTGTCAACTATTTACTGATTTTAAAATGCCCTGTAGAAAAATAACTATACAGGGTGTTATTCAATTGAATGTCAATATTTAAGGGGGCGATTTTTGGGTCCATTTTAAGAAGAAAACTTCATAAGAACGTATGTCCTAAGAGTCTTAACTTTTGAGATACAGGGTGGTAAAGTCCTATTAAAATAAATCATTTTTTCGTAATATCTGTAATACCGCTCTGGATATTTTAATGAAATTTCGTATACAGGTATTACGCATCATGGGGCATTTTTTCAGGTACCACGTTTCATTTTATTTCCACTAGTGACGATGGTGCACGATCGTGCAGAATTTTACCGACATATTTTAGCAGATATGGATGATACGCCACTGATTTCTGTTCAAATAGAAATCATTTTTGGAATCCCCATTCATTTCCAAGAAAATTTGATCACTTGTTTATTTTCAGTCTGATGTAGGGTTTTCGCCTAAAAAAATAAAATCTGTTTCTCTACATGGTCACAAGATTGTCGTTAAAAAACAATAAAAAATATAAAATTATGCAGGTAAAATTCTGCACGATAGTCACTAGTGGAGATAAAACGAAATGTGATACATGTAAAAATGCCTCTTGATGAGTAATACCTGTCTATTAAATTTCAATAAAATACACAGAGCGGTATTATAAATATTATGAAAATATTATTTATTTTTAAAAACTTTACCAGCCTGTATCTGAAAAGTTAAGAGTTTTAGGGCATACGTTCTTATGAAGTTTTCTTCTTAAAATGGACCCAAAAATCACCACCTTAAATATTGACATTCAATTACAAAACACCCTGTATACTCCCTTTTAAAAGAGTTAATTACCAATAAAAAATTAAAGATCATTAAATAATTCACCATATTTGCAATGCTTACAATTTAAAATCATTAGTTATCTGAAATATTTCTAATTACATTCGTGCAACCGGCCCTTTATGTTTCAGACCGGGCGCAACTTTTTATGTAGAATAACTTTTTTACACAAAATGGGTAATAAAAAGTTTTCCATATGATTCTAACTTACGTATTAGACATGAAAACACAGTTGGTGGTACGTCAGACTGATGAGCTGAAAATAATCAGTGAAACATCTATGTATAGTACGATTAAGTTTAAAAAGTCATACGTATCGATTAAGAATACAAATCCTTCTGATAGTTCGATTTATTTTGTTTAATTTATTACGTGGTTCTTACAGAAACCGTCAAGTTTGTCTAAACACTCCATCCCGTATAAATAAATATACGTCAACATTGGTTTTGAATGAAAATTAAATGCAGAGGATAGAATGTCATTACGTGAATAAATTTTATGTAGTTGTCAGTGGCTGTCAAACTGACTTAAACCGTTCAATTCATTGTTTGAATGATTTCTTTAATAATTTACGCTCGTTCAAACCTTGAAATTGAACTGTTTGACATATTCTATTGAAATGAAAAATCTTAATTCGGACGGTTAGTATGACGTCACATATGACTTTTTAAACTTAATCGTACCATATCTGACTTCACCGACCATTTGAGGTAATGCAGTTGAAGGAATTTTATTGCTATTATAGGCCGTTACACATTAAACGAATGTCTCCCGACGTAGCTACCTACAGTATTTTTCTTTTGCTTGTCTTCTTTTGTCAATTCTGTTTCACAATTTGTCAAATTGTTTTCGATTTAATTAATGTCATCGAGAATGCTACTTGAAAAATAAGAAAACCCGAGAGAAAACTATTTAGCGACAAGGGACAAACAAAAATTGACAAAAAATTAAAAGCAATAGACATTAGTAGTAGTATAGTAGCAATACACAGTAATGTTCCTGATAGAAAACCCTTCTAAACTAATCATGAATGAAAAATAAAAAAAATAAAAATAAAAATGACACACTAAAACAAAATGGAGGACCAGGAAGGCCAATAAAGTTAATGACAGTAAAAACGGCTCAAACGGAAGATAATGTGATGAACATGATGGAGGAATTCTCGTAGGTACTAGAAAGATTAGAAAGAGATTCTTCGATAATTATTGGAGTAAGTAACTAAATGGATTGTTTGGAAAGCTTTGAGGGTCTATTTTTTGACGTTTATATCTTGCTTTTGGCCACTTCTTCTTGCTGGTTTACCTATACGTAGATATTGCATTTTGTCAATGGCTTTTGCACACGTTAGTTCAATTCTCTTTACTATAGTCGATATTTCTTTTTGCCAATGTAAAAATTTGCCCGAGAAAGGCAATAAGACTAATAGTCCAGGCAATGGGTAGATCTTGACTTACAAAAGTTCAGTACAAATATTCAGGTAGAGAAAGCTGTTCTAGACGAAGTTGAAAACAGTCCGGCTACAAGCACAAGATAAATATGTGCAAATTTGAATTTGTGCCACGTTACAGTATGAAAAATTTTGAAAAGGTAGCTGCTTTACCTATACCACATTCAAAGAGTGCAGGCTCTTATACCGAGAAACTGTCCTCTCAGATTGAATATGTGCCAGTGGTTTTTAGATCATATTGTACAAAACCCTCGTTTCTTAGAAAACGTTCTTTTTACGGACGAAGCAAATGTTTCCCGCGATGGAATAATGAACTTCCACAATAATCATTTATGGGCTGATGAGAATCCGCATGCTATTCAACAGAGACGTCAAAAGCAGACATTTTCGTTAAATGAATGGGCGGGCATAATTGGCAACTATTTACTTAGTATTTTTTTTGCCTTTGAGGTTAAATGGGCAAACATGTCGGCATTTTCTTGAAGAAGAACTACCTGCACTTTTAGAAGATTTACCAATTAAAATCAGAAACGAAATGTGGTTTATGCACGATGGCTGCCCAGCGCATTTTATATAGCCATACTGCGAGAGAATTTCTAAATCAAGAATATCAAAACCGCTTGGTAGGCCGAGGAGGTCCACAGGCTTGGTCCCCTCTGTCTTCAGATCTAAACATTTTAGATTTTTTCCTCTGGGGTCATTTGAAAAGTTTAGTGTACCTACACAACCCCAGTTGAAAATGTATCGTGTGATCCACAAAATTTTTCATCAAAACTATTGCCTTGAATAAAATGAAGCATGTCTGCCAGATAAAACACAAACAATTGGTAGGTGTGTAAGTGAACTACTCCAATGAATGATCTACAAATCATAGAACAATGAACCAAAACATGACTACTTGCATAATGAACTTTGTTAGAGTAAAGAAACTAACCTGGAATAGTAATAACGTCTGCTGATCGAGTACGTGTGTGTGGAGTTTATTACTAATTTCAATTTTGCATTGGTTGTGTTTCAAGGAGGAAGAACAACGTGAGACGTTGGAGGGTACCTGTATTACCGACATTAAGGCTAGTAAGCGCCAGAAACTCAGAATATTCTGTCTTTCTGATTGAGGATAAAATAATATTTTAATTTGACGTTTCCGTTCGAGTTTGAGTTTTTTAATGATTCAATTATCATTTACCATTTTATAATTTCACTTCCAAAGCACAAACAATAACAGAATTTATGAAGAATGGTGATTAAAAATGGCATGATTCATAAAAAAGTTGCAATTAAGGTAGGTATTTAGTAATACAGGGTGGGAAATTTTTGTACTACCCATCATTAGGATCTCGTAAACCGTAAGAGATACAGGGTCGGTTGAATTAGAGAAAAGTTGCGCTATTTTATGGCCATCTCGAATCCGTCAAAACATGCAAGATATCTGTGACCGTTCCTGAAATATCCTGAAAAAACTGAAAAATCGAGAAATCTTATTTTTGGAATATCTTTCTTACCATTGGAAATTAATAAATAATTTTTTGTAGCCTTACATAAGCCGTTATGAGCTATTTATCTGACGTTTCAAAAATTTTCATAGCCGACTAGATCCCAGAGTTTTCATAGTCAACTTTCGTTTTTCTTATGGCCGCCATATTATTTTTTTTTTATGTCGTTCGATAAGAAAAAAATAATGTAAACCAAAAACTAATAAACTTCAAAAAATAACTTTCAAAAATTTTTGTTCTTTTTTTTTAAAAAAAGACAACTTTTTAGATCGAATATCATAGAGAAACTAACAACCTATAAGGCAAGCAGTATGACTTCATATTGGCCTATTTCAGTTAAGAACTATCTGTTTTTCTTTGAAAAAAGAAGAATAAAAATTTTCCAATTTTTTTTTCTAAAATTTATTAAGTTTTGGTTTACATTATTTTTTTCTTATCGAACGACATAAAAAAATAATATGGCGGCCATAAGAAAACGAAAGTTGACTATGAAAACTCTGGGATCTAGTCGGCTGTGAAAATTTTTGAAACGTCAGATTATAACGGCTTATGTAAGGCTACAAAGAATTATTGATTAATTTCCAATGGTAAGAAAGATATTCCAAAAATAAGATTTCTCGATTTTTCAGTTTTTTCAGGATATTTCAGGAACGGTCACAGATATCTTGCATGTTTTGACGGATTCGAGATGGTCATAAAATAGCGCAACTTTTCTCTAATTTAACCGACCCTGTATCTCTTACGGTTTACGAGATCCTAATGATGGGTAGTACAAAAATTTCCCACCCTGTATACCAGTAATTTCATCAGGTTCTTAAATTATAGTCAAAAATTATTGCTTTTCGCAATATCTTTAACATTTTAATGAAACTGACAGGAATTGAAATTAAATATGACAGATGAGAATTCGAACTACTAAAGTTGTTATTTTAAAATTATATAGTAAAATGAGCTCAGACATGAATGTAATAGCCATCTCTCTCTTCCAAGGCACTAGTTGATGAAAAATTTTGTGGATCACACGATAGAAGCTCTTCAAAATCGTTGCATGTTGCAACACAATTCAAAATACGCATGGTTTTTTCGAGCGAATGCGCCACATTACGTCGCAGGCTGCAAGCCTGCACTGACGTACAAGGCGGTCATTTTCAACAATTTTTGTAGGTAATTGATTATATGAAATAATTTATCATTTACTAAGAATTATTGTTTTGTTGAAGTTTTTATCCATTTATTACTTAATTTTGAAAAAAAAATTCTGTTTCAAAACGTACAAAATGTTGAATTCTGTAGGTTTTTGATCATAAAATGCCGTTTTTCTCGAGAACGGTGGCTGCTACAGCTTTTGACCAGGTGTAATTTTTTGTGTAAGAAACATTTGGGCTTTAAAATTTGCTCTCAAAATGGCAATTTTTTCAGTTCCGTAAAAGTTAGGGGAGTGAAACCCTTACCCTCCAAATCTTCACCACTAGCATATCTTGAACATTATTTTGGAGCCTTAAAAGTAGCTATTATTAATGTAAAAATTTGAACAAAAGCTGGAGCCTGTAGCTCAAACGTTTCTTGAGATATCGCAAAAAAGTAAGAAAAAGCAGTTTTTTTGAACATCCTGTATCTCGAAAACGATGCGTTTGCGGACCCATGTTAAGGTAGTTTTTTTTCTTAGAATAAGTCGTAGAATCACATCCTTTATTTTGTACTAGTTGGTAGTTAACACCTCTGTATATTTTACATATATGTATATTTATCCAAAATCGCAAAATTTTGATTTCAAAAACGCTCTTGTACCGTCATCTTTCAAGATTAAGGAACAAAATTTTGCACTCTTGTAAAACTTTTGAAGTAATTCGGGTTTTAGTTAAAAAAAAATCCAAAAGTCGTGTTACTTCTACGGGGTTCCCGTTCAAAATTCGAAAAATCCGGTTCAGGTCACCTCATTTCAGGTCGCAGTTCAATCTAAGGCTGAAATTTCTGTAAGAGTAAGATATTCGTAAGTGCTGGTATTGCATTTGAGCAAAATCGGCCTAGCCGTTTCAAAATGGCGCCCATTTGAATTTTTCGAAAAATTGTTGTTTTTTGAACCCCTGTACAAGCAACACAGAAAAAAAAAACTTTTGAACAGGAAAAATATTTGAAATTTGAGCTAATGCAGTAAAATTTGTATTATTTTTATTAACAAGCCAGTGGCGTAGGAGAAAAGGGAAAATTGCCAAATTTCTATAACCAATAATGAGCACATTTTTGAAGGAATTTAACTGAAATTTTTACAGTACAGAACTATAGGTACTAATAGCCTTTAACTTTCAAAATTTTAAGAAGCAAATAGGGAAAATTACGAAGATATTACCATTTTTTTATATCTTTTTTATTTCTCTAAAATTTCAAATGTTCTATTTTAAAAACTCCCCTGTTATTTTTTTAGAATTTAAAGGTAGTGTGAAAAAGTGTATTTTTTTAACAAAGTTAGCCAATGGCATGCATAGGCAAAGGGTCAAAATTATTAAATATTGACAATTTTTTTTTTTTAGCGATATTTAGCGAATTTTTAACGATAGTATTTTAACTTTTTATGTACTATCCTATCGGGAATAGTACATAAAAAGTTAAAATAGGAACATGTAAGCCGCTTTTCTCCATCTCGAGCCGTTTTAGCTGTAGGTATATCCTGCCATGAATTCTGAAAAATTGCGATTTTCAACTTGTACATACATATACAGGGTGATCAGTTAAGGGTACGGAGCGGCCATATCTCGGTAACTATTGGTACTAGAGCCTCAAATTAAAAATTTTCCAAACATAAGTGACCATGAATTCAAGGAAAATATTTTCAAGATGGCCGCACTTTCGGAAATACCGAAAGTTGACACCTACTTTGTTATTTTAACGGGAACACCCTGTAAAATAATATATTTTTTAAATGTCTGAAGAAATCGAATACAGGTGGTTTTCACCATTGGAATTTAGATTGAGTGGTTTATGAGTTATAAACAAGTGAAAATCGAAAATTTTCAACTTCAAAGCAGTGTTAGTGTCTAGAATGGCTCAAGATATCTAAAAACGGTTTACATGTCCCTATCCTAACTTTTCAAATTGTATCCTACTATGTGGTTTAAATTTTAATACAGAGTGATGAAAAATCGGATAATTTTCATCACCCTGTAATTAAATTTACTCTACATAGTGGGATAAAACATGAAAAGTTAGAATAGGGACATGTAAATCGTTTTTAGATATCTTGAGATGTTCTAGTTCTACACTGCTTTGAAGTTGAAACATTGCGATTTTCACTTTATATAACTCTTAAACCACTCAATATAAATTCCAATGGTGAAAACCACCTGTATTCGATTTCTTCAGACATTTAAAAAATATATTATTTTATCCAAATTTTTAATTTGAGGCTCTAGTACCAATAGTTCCCGAGATATGGCCGCTCCGTACCCTTAACTGATCAGCCTGTATAACTCATGGCTTACTCAATTTAAGCACCAACGGTAAAAGCCAACCTTATTTTTTCTTCTCAGACAATCTACAAATGCAATAACATAGGAGCATGCAATTTCAAAAAAATAACATTGATATGTTTTATATTTTTAGGACACTAATATACATCGTAAATATAAGTTTAAAATCTCCCTTTAACGGGTCTCTATCCCAGTCCAAAAACCATAATTTCTTAAAATCAATGTGCACAGCCATCATCTTCTGTGGTGTATATCGTGTATAACCCTGTATTATACTTGTATAATAATTTTAAAATTATGATAACAATTATTATTATTGTTCAGGAATAATTAAAATTGGTGCAGTTTAGAATACTGAGGAACGGATTAATAAGTTTCGTTAAGATCGAGGGATGTAAAAACTTTAAGAAAAATGAATATTATTAATGCTTATATTCTCAAAGTTTCATTTCTAAATATTAAGGAACGAAAGTTGCGAAAATCTAATATTTTTAGACGCTTTAAGTATTTTTCAAGTTCAAAATAAACCGAAATAGATTCATGGCAATAAATATGATTAATGGATCAAAACCAGGCACTGCAGGTGTGCATTACTTTAATCTGAGTTGTTTAGTAGCCTGTATCTAGTCGATGAAATAATCACAAAGGTACATTCGCTGAATTATTATTTAGCCTGTCTTCTTTATGCGGATTTTGTTTGATATAACTGATCAATGGAAAAAGTCACCAAGAAGATCAGTCGACCGAGTGGGCAATTAAAGAGAGTTTCCAAGTAATTCATTTTTATAATACTGGTAGGTACTATTGGTACTAATATTGGAAATATTGGAACGAAATGCAAGTAGCAGTGGAAACAAATTGATATAATAATGTATTATTATATCAATTACAGCAATCCGATTGTTGGAAAACAATAATGTTTTCTGAGCAACACATTGGAATGATCGAACCAAGACTGGAACGATGAACATAAAAAAGATATGTCTGAAATAAAAATATTGAATTTTCATTCACACGTGTGTTTAATTTGAACAAAATCTGTACACTAGTAAAACAAGTAATGAAAAAATATTTATTTAAAAAATCAATGTGAATGCTTATAACTTCCTTTTGCGACTTTCCGACAAATGTTATAGGTACTTTTGGAAAAAAAAATTCAAGACAATCAACACAATTATTCAGAATCGAAATACATTAAACATTTTCGCATGTCCTAATTAACATGGCAATAAAATATGATTTAGTTAACCAATAAAACCACTTACAAAAGAGTCATACTTTAATTGAGGCAGACTCTCTGCATGCAACGATGGAACAAAGGTTGCAATAATAATAACGGAACTAATTTTTTAGATTTTAACTTGGCAAGAATATCAGTGAACGCTTTTTAATTGAATAAGGCAGGACGTAGACCTGGCTTTCAAATCAGAAATTTCTTCAGTTTAAAAACACTATTATTGCAAACAATACAACTAAATAATAAAAAAGTAGCATGGCATGCTTTAATGAATATTCATAGCTACATAACAGACAACTTCCAATTTTTGAAGTTTTGTGAAATTTTTAAAATCACGACTTTTACAGCGATAGTAATGATTATTGTTTTAAGATAATGGAAATAAGGTGGAACGAGGTGTAACGAGCTAAACTTGATAAGGTTGAACTATTGCGGCTCGACTATTTCTGCCCGGCCTCGTTCCTGGTGCGGAATCAAAGATCAAGCGGATCGCGTCTTTTGAAGCACTTCCCATAAAATTATCTGTAAAACAGGCTCAGGTCACCTACTTTTCCTCAATGTTGAAGACTATCTATTGTATTTTTCAAATCTGGGTGCCCAATCAAGTGGATGGCTCTTTTCTGTATAAAGTCAAGTAATCTCAAAGAATGATAGGAGCTGAGCTCTAAACATTGTGAGCAGTAATCCAAGGATAGTCGGATTTGGCCTTGTATAAACTTGTGTAAAATAAGAAGCATGTCGATAAAAAAAAAGGAAAAAGTTTCAAATACAAAAAATACCCTCGATGAACCTCTTAAAAATCTCTCATCCAACTTTTCACAAGGTATCTGTATCTGAAAAAGAAGTACCTATTTGCGAGTCTTTTTAAATTGCGTCAGTTTTGCGGACCTTCTAATATCTTCTTTTGAGAAACTATTTCTATGAAGTTTGTAAATATCATCTGCTTCCACTAAAAGCATTTCCGACAGAATCTCCCTGCGTCGTATTATTATCAAGAAAAGTCCAGATAGGTGGCACCGTGTAGAGAAAAACACAGGGTTGATCGAGATCCATAAAATTCCTCGATACGACCCATTATTAATTATTAACATATTTTTATGGTAATAATTATTATAATTATTACCATAATTTTAATTATACCTAATTACCATAAATATTATAATTATAATTATTAATAGGTTGCATTTGATGGTAACCCCCTGCGAAATTTCAAACAGAGCGATAGAAATTTTAGTCACTTATAGAGTTTTTGGCTCATTTGACACCTAGACTCATTCCGAAAACTTTAAAAAATCCATAAAAAAATATACTTTCCAAGAACTGATTTTCAATGCTTCGTGGAATCTCTCTCCGTTTAAAAAGCTCCGAATTTGAACCTCCTAGAACGAGAGATAACGGCTCTAGAACGTTTCTTGTCAAAAATTACAGAACTTGCAACTGGCAGGCAGATATTTTCAAAGTCTCCTTTCAAGTATAGGTAGAGTTCTGTTCAAATAAAAGTGGACAACTTTTATAATGTACCTCTTACTGCCACTTGTTCATGTAAATCTGGGAAAACATTTTTGTTTTCTCACGATTTCTAAAACCGACTTCTTAGTTGCCACACAACATAAGCAACATAAGTTAACATGGGGGTGTGAGTTTTATCTTGCAATTCCCGATGACAACGCTTGAAAGAAATGTACCGAATAAACAGAAAACTCCCCTATTATAACAATGGTCAATAACAGGAAGAGAAAAATTCAACGCTTACATGTCCCTATTTTAACTTTTCATGTACTATCCTAAGATGTAGATAAAATGTTTATACAGGGTGATAAAAAATTTGAAAAAATCAGATATTTCTCCACGCGTCGCCAAATAAAAAAAAAACAAAGTACAAATGTTTCTATGCCATAGGATAGTACATGAAAAGTTAAAATAGGGACATGTAAGCCGTTTTTCTCTATCTTGAACCGTTTTCGTTGTACAGGGCCTTGAACTTCGAAAAAAGGCAATTTTCACTTACTTATAACTCACTAACTTCTCAATTTAAACACCAACTGCAAAAACCAATCTTATTTTTTCTTCTCAGGCAATCTAAAAATGCAATAACATAGGAGCATTCCTAAAAAAAAAACAACATAACTTTGAAATGCCACTCTCATATGGGACACTGTGTATAGTCCAAAATATTTTTAAATTACGGTCATTGTGATCTTGTACTTGAATTTGCTAAAAAAAAAAATTTTTTTAAAAAGTCCATCGTTTAGCCTATAGAGACCGCTTCGAATGAGCTGGGACACCTGTATATCATCCTATCTACAAAATGAATACATTTAACACTTGGATAATCCTATCTGACATTTGGTAAAGTAAATAATACTAACTGGCTTTGTCAATACTTATGATGACGATGTACAAGATTGTTCAATGAGAGGACTTTGCTACATTAAAGTGTCTTATGTTACTAGGTGCTAAGTTAAAATAATTATTGTCCTATGTCACTTTTTTTATGATTTTTTTCAGTGGAAAGTTTTTACTTCCAAGTACAAAATTCAAAGGATTAATCCTAAGCCATTTTTGCAAGAAATGTCACATTTGCTTTTCAAGGAAGCTGAAAACGTAATGTGGTATAAAAACAATTTTCTTGAAGATGAATTCGTGAAACTAAATTTTTTGACAGCCAAATACTTCAAGGATGGGGTACCAAAACCATGTTCTAAACAGAATTGCAGAGAAATATCCAAAGCGAGAAAAAGTTCTCTTTCGTAAAACTGAGGTCAATTATTGCTGAAAACCGTCTCAAATGTTGGGAGCAGATTCCCGTATGTGCTAATAGTAATGATGATGATGACGAAGATCTGAATGTGTAGTAATTAGTTTTTTATTAAAAACTATATTTTTTATTGTTTTGAGAATTTGAACCTTTTAGTTTTTCACCAAGAAAATATTTCCCTTTTGTCACTTTCATTACAATTTATTAATTTCCATACACAGGCTGTCCCAAAACTCAATGTCATCCCTTGAAGGACTATATAGGCCAACTCATGACTGACTAGAATATCATAAGATGATCTCAGTAAAAAATTGTTTCTTTTCGAGATAATGGGACTATTACGAATTTTGTGAAAAGCGATACCTTTAGATCTGTTTTTCAAAACCTTAGATAAAAATTTCATATTCTGACATTCTTAATTTTGTTATACGCAATGCTGAATAGCCCCATTAATGATTAAGTGCCGAAGAAATATTCTGGTGCCGTACCTTTTAGGAAAATTATTAATTTTTTTGCCCAATTGAAAATTTTTGGTTTTTCATAAAAGATTCATAAAAGTCCCATTATCTCGATAATATTTTTTTTATTGAGATTATCTTATGATATTCTGGTCAGTCATGAGCTGGCCTATCAGTCCTTCAAGGGATGACGTTGAGTTTTGGGACATCCTGTATATTTAGTGGATGAATATAGTTAATAATAGTTATAATGAATACTTTCAACTCACATAATGTATGTAATGTGTTATTCATTAAACTCAATGAATATTAATTAATTTAGTACAATTATTTTTCCTTTACTCATAGTTTTCTATCTTTTTATATAAATTACTAAGGCATAACAACCTATCTGATCTTCTTTCTACATATTTCAGTTATAAGTAAAATCAGACATTGTCATGCGTCCATATTAAAACAATGTTTGTGCGCTGAGAGGATGCTTTGAGTAAGGACGGCAATTATTCAGATTAATTTCCGATTGCTTATGAAAAATGCAATATGCGATGGTGATGGCTAGTAAAATTGAATAGATATCGCTTGCGATGCATAACTCCTTCCCTTTAAACCTTTTAGTATACCTGAAATGCTAACAATGCCACCAAAACATGTTGATAAGTGATCAAAAGTGCACAGAGCGGCCATAAGACAAAATCCGAAGCAATGTAAGAGTGCTCAGAAGCTTTTGCTTTATTTGCATTGTTTGATGTTCCTTGTAAAAAAAGCGTTTCAAAGCATATCCCTTCAGAGTTATTCCATATAAGTCTTTATTATTATTATTATTACTTCTAGGGTAGGTTCAAAGCCCTTGTACTGAAGCTTGCGCTTATTGTACCCCTTTGGATAATTATCTCATCGGTCCCATCTCCCGAAAGTATTTCAGTATGAGTCCAATGGGTGCTTGTTAGGTGGTATGGGGTTTCCTCCCCCTCCCCGCATCTCCTGTAATCAGGGATATTTTTCACTCCTATTATTGAGAGGTGTAATTAGTGGGCAGTGTCCTGTTAGAAGTCCAATTGCCCATCTCATATAAGTCTTAGCAGCATACAGCCATTTGCGTCTACCCAAAATCTTTCACTGCAAGCAAAAAAGTCTCCAGGAATAAACTACAAGAATCATCCAGAAATCTAACCTCATATTCTTTTTGCTTAGAGAAGATTTTTTTTCGGAGGTTCACTGGAGAAAGGAAATGTGAAGTTAGTAGAAAAACACACTTTTTTCTTCAAGAGAGTAAGAACTACAATCTTTATTGGAAACTGCAGGTTTTGTTTTTCTTTAGTTGTAGCTTCATGTTCGGCAATATTCGAATTTTGGAGAAGAAGACAGAAAACCTATTTATAATCATACATTCAGAATCATTACATAACGATTCCCTTAAATCCGGGAGGGGCTTTGTAAAAAAACTGATTGTACTGGCGTCGCAACTGAACATCACATTCCAATAGTTCATTATCGGTTCGCCTTAGCATTCACTTTGGGATAAGTGGAAGTTTTTAATTTTCGTTTAAATCCTCAATTAACTGAATTAACATTTACTGGTGCAAAAGTTGATATCTTTTTCCTTGTAACTTGTAACGTGAGAAGGGCTTCTTTGAAACACAGAATCCAGTTCAAGATTCTATGTTGTATACTGGCCATATATGGAATTCTCCAGTGAAACTGAGTTTTTCACGAGCTCTGTCTAATGTATGTTGACTTGATGATATCAGGACTCGACAAGAATGCTTTCAAAGTTTTTCTTGAGCAGATCACAGATACTGGTAATGCTCACACGTAGAACTAAGTTATGAATTGCTCCATAAAATAAAACACGTATTCAAGTTTCACGTGAACTGAACTCCAGCCTTAACATATATCAGATAGCACGTTTTCTTATAATAAAATGCAAACGATGGAAATATGCTAAAGCTAAACGCAAGCAATATTCACTACACCTGGACAGAATAATACTGGGGATCCTAAGCCGTCGTAGTTTACATGAAAATCCAATATGGCGGCCATAAGAAAAAAAAAGTTGACTATGAAAACTCTGAGATCTAGTTGGCTTTGAAAATTTCTGAAGTCTGGAATTGATGGACCTTGGCTACTTATGCTAACTTACAAGAAATAACTTTTTTAATTTCAAAAAATGAAAAAGATACGGCTAAAATAAAAATAAAATTATTTTCAGTTTTTCAGCATAATTCCAGTAATGACTGAATTTTTGAAAAATTTAATTTCTAATTCTTAATAAGCAAGAAATCTAACTTTGCTAGTTCAACCTCTGACCCTCTTGAAATAACAAAGTTAGCCATAATTACAACGAGGGTAGATTATTGTCACCCTGTAGGTATATCTTACATACAAGATGATGTCTAAAAATGATTCTAGTTAGTATATTTTTGTATACTTAATGTAGGAAATAAGGTAATAAATTTTGGTACTACCTACGATCCTTTTTTGAAATAATTACCACTATTTCATCATTTTCATCATCCCTTACTATCAAAAATTGAAATTGAATTATCATAGTTGCGAAGTACAGAAAAAGTGAACCAACTAGCTTGTTATAAGAACCGAAGTTTTCTATGACACGAGCATGAACTTCATAATGTATGTAACCACAGGGTCCGGGCTCCGGACCTGAACTCACGTTTTCAACGGGAAAATTGAATTTTGTAAAAATACTTATCAAGTTAACTCGGCTTTAATATTCTCATACAAAGTGATGTGACTGGTTCGTGCTGTAAGAGTTTCATGAAAGTACCTACATAAATAATTCGTTTACCTAAATTTCGTTATTCGAGAAATTTAAAGCGAGGCATAAAATGTGAGTGGATATTTTGATAACGAATTTGATGCTAATACCTAAATAGGATACGACATCTCTAGATAAATTACTAAACTTAAACATTTTATAAATATGTAATAGCTTAATGTACCTCTAGGTCTTTTCAAATATACAGTGAGAATGTTTATAGTCCCCCCGGGCATTGAATTTTTAACCAAACGATATAATATCGCACCTCCCTTTGAAAACCGTCGTAACTTAAAATCCGGTAATTCGACAGGGAAAGCAAATAAAGTTTTGAGTTAATACACTTAGTATAAACTATGTATTAAAAAGGTTCAAAGTATTTGTGTTCAAAGGTTCAAAGCAGTATAATACTGTCTTTTCAGACAAAACTTAGTTCTTTTGGAACCCTATTTTTGCTGAAAACCGTATAATTGATATGTTTTGATTTACGACGGTTTTCAAAGGGAGGTGCGATATGTAGAATTTTCAAACAAAAACTAAATAAAATGTCATGAAGTTTATTACTTTTTGGCTTAAAACTGATCTGTTTTGTTAAATCTGATCTGAAATGTTAAATATGACGTTGTAGTCGCTGTTAACTTCAATATTTTAAAAGGCAGGGGGTCATGGGAGACCTTACTTTAAAGGTATTTCAATTTTCCACACAAAAATTATGTTAGTTTTCAATTTTATCTAATCGGCTCAAAATGTGAAGAGACGACGTTGATAGACGTATTCGACAAAAAAAATTATCCAAATTGAAAACTAACCTGATAATCTTTGTGAAAATAATCAAAATATCTTTAGAATGTGGTCTCACAACTTTTGAAATTGACAGCGACTGTAACCTCATCTTTGACATTTGACAAATCGGTTTTATGTCATAAAGTGGTAAAATCCATGAGTATTGATTTAGTTTTTTTTTACCAAAGTTCTATCTTATTCGAGTCAAGAATTAAGGAGGAGAGCACTTTAAACGTATTCACTGACACAAAGACTGTCAGAATTGACAACTAACAATTAACTAATATTTTAACAACAACTAATTAACCTTCAAAATGAGATCTCACATGACCCGCATGCCATTTAAAAAATTGAAGTTGACAGCGACTGCAACGTCATCTTTGACATTTGACAGATTAGTTTTATATCAAAAAGTAGTAAGATTTATAACATTTGATTTAGTTTTTCATTCCAAGTTCTATCTCATTCAGTTAAAAATTTAAGATCAGAGGGGGACTATAAACGTCCTCACTGTATAGATTACGATATTCAAAAATATATTTTCGTTTCCTATCGTTCGTCGTTCAGGCGCTTCTCTCCTTCGAAGATAGTTTTTAGACTAGATCCAGTATAAAATTATGTACTTCACAATAATAGTGAGATACTCCTTTACTCATTGGAAAAACGATTGATGTTCGTTTTCGGCATTTGTCCACTGTTACCTCACTCTCTGTCATATTTTAATTCGTGTCACAAATTCAAAAAGCAGGCAACTTCAATATAAGCGTCAATTACTGATACAATAATTAATTAATTTGGCATTGCCACTGGGTAAAATTCTGCCAACATTACATAGTATAGGAAAATTAAACAAAAAAGGCTGGTATGAAAAAAAAATTTGGGAAGCAGCTTTATGTACTTAGAGGAGTAGCCACTTGTTCAGCACCCTCGGCCTTGAGCATTTTGAGAAAGGGGGTTGTTTTTGCGGACCTTTGTCTTTTGGAAAACCACAGTTTTCGCCTTTCGTCAATAACTGTGGTTAGTTCCAAATTTGTCAAATGATTTTCCCATTTATCAAACATTAGTGTGATTTTCCAATTATTATTTAAATTCCCGTTTTACAAATTAGATTCCTTCTAGACCAAATGCTTTTCCAATGTTAATAATGTCACTGCACATGAATACCTTTTTCATTGATAGTCTATAGAATATATTCAATAGATAGACTATAAAATGGACTATTAATAGACAGAAAAATATGAAAAGCAATTGAAAAAAGAGGAACCGCAAGAGAAGAAGACTGCATTAGATAATTTTGAAAACTTAACAGATTTTTCATCACCCTGTATAAAAATTTAAACCACATAGTAGGATACCTTGTAAAAAGTTAAGATAGGGACATGTAAACCGTTTTTAGATATCTTGAGCCGTTCTAGTTCTACGCTGCTTTGAAGTTGAAAATTTTCGATCTTCACTTGTTTATAACTCATAAACCGTTCAATCTAAACTCCAATTGTGAAAACCACCTGTATTCGATTTTGCCAGGCAATTTTAAAATACAATAATATAAAGGGTGTCCCTGTTAAAATAACGAAGTATGTGTCAACTTCCGGTATTTCCGGAAGTGCGACCATCTTGAAAATATTTTCATTGCATTTCGCATAGTCACTTATGTCTGGAATTTTTTTTTGAAACTGTAGGTCAATATTTCCCAAGATATGGCCGCTGTTCATTCTTAGATGCCCACCCGGTACAATCATCGTACCATGCTGGACTTGATACATTATGGAACAGAGATTATTTAAGATACATGAAGTTTTGTTTTAAAATAAATTTGGACTAAATACTGTTCATGTAAAGATCTTTCAGGCGTTTTATGTTCAACTAATTTGAAATCACGATTTTCACAAATATCTTGAAATAAACCATTAAGGGGTTCCGGATTAGCCTTCTTCCAGAGATCCAAATAGGGGGGTCATTTTAACGCTAAAAAAATGTTAACCCCCGGAACGCCATTCATGCGTCTTTTCAATTCTCACTCCAAGACCGGGATCTCTGGCACAGCAAAGAACGTCAGCTCTTTAAAGCAACTTCACGGCATGCACTTATCTATAAGCCAGATATGGTATCGCACCGGGTGAGGCTGAGTGGGTCTATGTCATCTACCATTTCATTTGCTAGTTTTGGTCAGCCCCGGGTGTTTGATTTCCCTAGTACCATCGATATAGGTAGGCGTTTTCCTATCCTCCATCCAGGAGGCTCCCGAATCTCAGTAAAGTTGTTGATCCAATTTTGGGAAAACTAATAAGCTTGTAAAACACAAATCGTTGAGCAGGGCCCTATTCCACAAAAAAACTTTGCCTCACTATGCCTTATTCATTTTTCAATTTTTTACAAAGCAGAAAATTTGCTAACCACAATGAGTTAAGTGAATTTGGAACTGCTGTGCAAGATAAAATTGCAAAGACTTTACACATTTTGGATAATAAAAAATTTAAAACAATGAAGTTTACATTGTCTATAAGGAACAATATGTGCAATAAGGAACAGGGAGTAGTTGTAAAGTTTTATTGTTGAATCGGCCCCAGATTCTGAACAAAAGCTTGATATTAGCTATATGGCATGTGTTAATCAAGGCTTATTCGATTTCTCATCGAACATATCCTAGAATTATTGTTGTTTTTTTATCCGCATATTCCTTGATCATGTAGCCAAGACTCTACTCATATTTAAAAATATTTAGCAAAAATATGAATTTTTGTAAGCGAGGTTGAGATACATCCGTAGATACCAACTTACATCCTCGTACCTACCTCCATTTTCGAAAGACATGCAACTATACATATAGGTAACGAGTATCCATAAACGTTTAAAAGACAACTTAAGATATTATAGGTTAGACTTTCCTCTTATTATTGCATTGTTATAATAGAACTTCCGAAAGTAGGTAGTGTATACAGGGTGATTCATGAGTGACCTTACATAGACCAATGGTGATAAGCGGAATTCAAGGCGGGTCGAAAACCACAAAAGAAATTTTTTTTTCGTGATTGGTTACGAAGTTACAGGGTGTTTTATGTCTCAAGTACAAAACTTTGATAGGCGATATTTATGAAACGGTTGAAGATATTTTGTCGAAATTTACTAGGGATGTTGCATTCCGGAAACTTATCAAAACCGCATTCTGAGTTAATTAAAAATCCAGGACCGGACTTGAAAATTTTTGCCCCCATGGTCTTTGTTGAAAAAGTTAATTTTCTGACCGTGCTACTGAAAAACTGTCATCGAATTTGAAAAGATAAGAAAAAACTCTATAGAAATCATTCCTCAATTTGAACGGCACACCGAAACCGTCTCGAAAAAAAAATGTCAAAGTAAAACTTCTCAGTAAATTATCGTTTTCGAGTAGACATATTTTACTTAATGTTCATCTGAATTACTTCAAATTAATTTTTGACTCGTTTCTGTACGAAAAATGTCAGTATAAATTAAATGTAATCAATACTAGTGTTATAAAAGGTTCTCAAAATGTCCTCCACCAACTTCAATACATTTCCTGCAGCGTTTCCGTAAATTTTGGGTTGCTTTATGAATTATTTGCCTGTTGTTTCTAATTTCCGCAGCAACTTCCAGTATTCGTGTCCTGAGCTCCTCTCTGGTATTTACTTCCGTTTTGTAGACTTCCTGCTTCATATGGCCCCATAGGTAATAGTCTAAAACAGTGAGGTCGGGGGACCTAGGTGGCCAGGAATGAGGGCCGCCGCGCCCAAACCAACGATTGGGGTACTCATTGTCGAGATGGTCTCTGACTTGTCGAGTAAAATGCGGTGGTGCCCCATCCTGCTGGAAGTAAAGACCACGCCTATTCACGTTAGCCTCTGCAAGCAAGCCGGGTAAAATGACTTGTAGGAAATGTAAATAAATTTCCCCCGTGAGCCGCCCAGCAAAAAAATGGGGTCCTATCAGGGTATCATTTGCAATTCCACACCACACATTTATAGAAAATCTATGTTGCGAGTTCTTCTGAATTACAGAGCGCGGATTTTCATATGCCCATAGGTGGGAGTTTTTTTTATTTGTTACACCATCCCGCGTGAACTGAGCTTCATCAGTGAACAAAATTCTACCCAGTGTTCTTGGATGCTCCAAAATCCACCGACAGAAAAAGAGACGTGGAACTTCATCGAATGGTTGCAGCCTCTGAACACTTTGTACGTGATAGGGATGCATCCGCTCTTCTTTTTTCAAGGTTCGCCATAACTCTTGATTGAGAAATGCCCAGTGCGTGCCCAATTCTTCGCGTACTCGTACTTGGATTTCCCGCCACCATCTCCACGATGTTTTGATGGTTCACATTTTCCAATTCAGGTTCAGCATTCCTTTGAACTCCGGGAAATCTGCCGTGGTTTCGAGAAAATTGGAAAACAGACGCGAACGTTACATGGGCCGGTGTTCTTCGATTGGGGAATCTTCTATGGTACTCTCTCGCAGCTGCTCTTGAATTTCCGTTGCAGAAACCATACACAAACATAATATCTGCGTATTCGTTATTAGTGAAATGATTTGCCATACTGATATTAAAGCCTTACGTACGTTGACACCTACTACTTACTACTCGTTAAAATCAGAAAGCCTGGAAAGTCAACTAAATTTCCTTAATAGTTTGACACGTAAACGTCAAACATCTCATAGATAACTAATAAACAAACTGGTATTATTTCCAGAAAACTGAATCATCAGATATGTACTGTCAACTGAAACAATTTTGAAAATCGTTTACAACTAGGTATTAGATTAGGTATCATTTTATAATTTTGGGCTCAGTTTTACATTAATACTTTTAAAATAATATTGATAACATTTAATTTAATTATGATAACATTTTATTTACACTAACTGACACAAGCAGACCCAGTTTTAGTTAGACAATGTGGTTGAAAAAAAAATCTGTGGTTAGACATGCATCAATCTGAAAATTTTGTAGTTGACACCCGATTTCCATAAGTAATAAAGGTTGGCCTTCTGTCAAACATTTTTCCCACAGAAGCAAGTCAAAAAATTAATTTGAAGGAATTCAGACGAACATTAAGTAAAACATGTCTGCTCGAAAACGATAATTTACTGAGAAGTTTTACTTTGACATTTTTTTTTCGAGGCGGTTTGGGTGTGCCGTTCAAATTGAGGAATGATTTCTATAGAGTTTTTTCTTATCTTTTCAAATTCGATGACAGTTTTTCAGTAGCACGGTCAGAAAATAAACTTTTTCAACAAAGACCATGGGGGCAAAAATTTTCAGTCCGGTCCTGGATTTTTAATTAACTCAGAATGCGGTTTTGATAAGTTTCCGGAATGCAACATCCCTAGTAAATTTCGACAAAATATCTCCAGCCGTTTCAGAAATATCGCCTATCAAAGTTTTGTACTTGAGACATAAAACACCCTGTAACTTCGTCACCAATCAAAAAAAAAAAATTTCTTTTGTGGTTTTCGACCCGCCTTGAATTCCGCTTATCACCCTTGGTCTATGTAAGGTCACTCATGAATCACCCTGTATACTTTGGAATTCCACTTATGAGCTAGTAACGGCGTCATATAGATCAGAACTTAAAATCAAAGCCTGAATGAATCGAAGCTCAGCTACGGGTATCTGGTGTTAAACATTTTTTTCCCTGAAAGCTCACGAGATCGATCTTTTGTCCCTCGAACGAAACATGATTTTATTCTCCGAGGATCATCATTTTAAAACTCTTCATGAAATAAATGAACACTTAGAAAGTTGCTTATAGTACCTTTACATGTCAATACAAATGATTATAAAATTAGGTTTGGCGTGTATACTAAATAACTATTAAACTGAAATAATGGTGGGGATAACACAGTTATAAATGCTTGGACAACATGATAATAGTTGGTTCAATAACGCGTAAAAATTCAATCTTGGCGATACGACACGAGTCACCAACGAGAGTTCCTGAGCGATAAGAATTAAAATTAAAAAACAAACTAGATATTAAGACTTCTTTTACATTTCCGTGCTCTTATTTATATTCTTATAACATGTAATGGCAGCCATGGTTGCAACAAGAGCCATTTAGCTGAACCCTATACATAATTATTTGATCCTTAGATGCGAAACAAACATTTAGATCTTTACTACAGTGGTGACAATAGAGTGTTCTCTTTTACTGACATGTTGCGCTGAAAGTCAAATTGAGTTTGGTTGTAATAACTGTTTAAAATAAAATAATCATAAAATTTCTCTAGGTGACTGCTAGATAAAAAAATAAAAAAATCATATACCTATTTATGAACCTTCCTAATTTCTGTGCAGCATGAGGACTGAGGAGTGAGAGGTGCTGGGTCCCTATTGTCACTTATTGTTTGGTATATCAAATCAAATCAAATCAAATAATTTTTATTTTTAACAGTGTATAAATATGACGTTACACATCGGAAACGTTTTCCTGATTTTCTCGAAAATGGTTTGAAATGTAACCTAACTACATCTACAGAAGCAGGTTCAATCTTCAATTTCAATTCTGTCAATTTCAATTTTAAGAAATTATTAATTTAACGTTTTAACGTTCAATTCCACCACGAGCAAATTTAAGGGAGGTAAAGAACGCTATTTAGCAGCACATGAGCATCACAGGTCGAAAAAGATTCACAGGTCAATTTTAACAGTTTTTATTCATAAATAGAATAAATAGTTAACATAATAAAAATAGAAATTGCAATTATGTAGTTTAGTTTAGTTTAGTTGTGTAATGAGTGGGTTGATTATGACACCTCCATTGCGACCAAGTGGTCTATTGTGGCTCACACCTATAAGTGCTTTAGATCCATTCCAGCAGGCCACTGCTTTTTAAAAAACTAATGACCTTAGATGGTGTGATTGTATCCAGGTCTCTTAGAGAGAGAAGTACTCTTCCGAATGTTGAGTGTCTGGTTCTTCCCAAGGCGGGGCAGTTGCGTAGAACATGCTCTGCTGTTTCTACATTCTCCAGACACAGGCGACATTCTGCGTTATCGGCTAGATTCATCCTGTGTAAGTGGTGGTTCGCTTAACAATGTCCTGTGTATAATAGGCCTCTATTAGGGCCCTTAGGTCAGTCCTTTTGAGCTCCAGTACATTTTTAGCTCTGTTTCTCGATGGTCCCTCAATGAAGGTCTTAGAGTGAATTAATCCTGGTAGAGTTTGCCAGTACCGAAGTACCTTATTTTCCGCCCAGGTGTCTTGTTTTTGGCAATATTTGAGGATATGCCAACAACCGGTTTTGGTCCTGTAAATTTGGATTCGGTTCCTATTCTAGCCAGAGTGTCGGCTATTTCGTTCTTCCAAGGCCGGAGTGACCTGGAATCCAGACCAGAGTAAAGTTATTGTTTTTAGCTATCTCATTGAGTGCTATTTGACAGTTCCATACTAGTTTGGAGTTGCAACGAATGAAGCAAAGGGCTTTCAGGGCCGCTTGGCTATCTGAGAAGATTTCCATTGTTTTCCGCGTGCAGTGCATTTCATCCAGCATCTGCGCGCTGAGTACAATGGCATAAATTTGTGCCTGAAATATTGTTGCGTACTGACCCAGGCTTGCAAAGAATTCTCTTCTTGACCCAGCGTCGTACGTTTCGGATCCAACCCCCTTTGGGGTCTTTGAACCGTCGGTGAACCACGTGAGGTCTGCTTTGAGGAGGTCGTTTGAGTCGCGCTCCCATTCGTCTCTGCTTGGAAACAGGACGTTTTATGCAGTGTGGTAGTTTCTTTTGTATGGCATCATGTCTGAGGGCATAATCCAGAAGACTCTGACTTAGAGTGTCGTCCAGTAGACTGGTCCGCTCCATGACACAAGCCATTTGTGTGTTTCGTACAACCTGTAACAGTCTGTACGTTGTCCATCTGGCCTCTATTTCCAAATATATATATGGAGTGGAGGTAAGTCCAGAAGTATTTCCATAGCCGCCGACGGTGTGGTGCTCATTGCTCCACTGATCGCCAGGCATAAGTTGACTTGACAGCTTCATTTTGGCCAAGACTTGTAAGCTTTTGGACCACCAAGCTACACAGCCATATGCGATCATTGGCCTAATGATCGTTACATATATCCAGTGTATTTGCTTGGGACCAGTGCTCCAAGTTCTTCCACAGATCTTTTTGCAACTCCATAGCGAGAGCTTTGCTCTGTGGATAATCTTTTCCAGATCGGAGTTCCATAGTAGCTTCCTATTAAGTGTGCAATTATGCAAGAAATATAAAGAGATGACAAAAATATTTAAATAAATCATCACAATAGTGAATAATTAAATATTACAACTTACACGATGACGTGTAAGAGGGATACTCATAATTATTTATTAAGAAGGAGAAAATTAAAGAACTATTGCAGATTTTGAAAATTAATCAAATGGTGAAATACGAAAGTTATGGAAGTGAATATAAAATTTATAATAAGCAATGAAATGAATGATCATCAATAATTAAAGCACCAAGTGAAGGGTAGAATAATTACTTAACTTAATGATGAAACTGGTGGTGATCTTCCCTGTCTCGAAAAAAACGGGTTCAATACAACTCCACTAGGATCTGACAGGGGCACCTTGATCATTATCCCTGCTGGTGCTGGTACTGGTACTGGTACTGGCATGGTGTTCACGTGCTACATGGTGGATGGCACCGCCTACGCTTCCGTTATAAAAAGGAGCGAACTCCTTTAAAATAAATTGATGTAATTCAGTAACAAGCATGAAAAAAGGAGTGTGCACCCTCAAGAGTGCATGGTGTCACAGTAAATAACTCAACCTCTTCACTTGATTTAACAAATTAAAATACGAAGTTACTAAAACTCCCAATGCTGTCGAGGTTCCACCATGGATAATATAACAATAAAATAATGTAAAATGAATAGTAATAGCAATGTTTAATAGTTATTTATGCAACAAGTGCATAAAGTGGTACTTTTTTTCACGACTGGGAAGTTTGACCGCATGAGCCGCAGGCGAATGCGGCAATCCCAGAAGTGAAAAAAAGGCACTTTATGCATATGTTGCATACAAAATTTTATCTACGAGTGACTTAAATTAGAACTAAAAGTTATTATTATAAAATTAAAAAAAAAATCCAATGCATTTATATTTTATGTAAATGTTTCTTTGAAGCTCTTAACTTAGCTTTCTTCATCACGTCAGTTCATAAAGGTGACATATTGCTTTATACACTTCTTTAGATTTTTTAGGTAGGTACCTACCTAACAGATTTGTGCAGTCATATTTGATTGAATAATAATTTCTTCTAGTGCGGAAGATATTTCATTCATGGTTAAATGTAAACATAAAATATATAAATTATATAGCCACACATTTGATTGAAAAATAATTTCTTCTGGGGTAGAAAGATATTTCATTCATTGAATCATCTACAATGGTACCCATTTTAGGTAACTAAAAGACGCAAAACACAAAATATTAATTGTACATAGATCTGGCGCTCTGCTAATAAACTGCAACGTTTTTCTAGTATAGGTGCATGATGTCAACAAGCATTAGGAGTGGTTGGCGTTTAGTATGTAATTCAGCGTTCAGTCCGAACGACCGAGCCGCTCCGCTCACTACTTCACTAGAAACGTTGATTGAAGTTAGAACTTGCACTCGGCGAGCGTGCAGTAGCCTGTCAGATTTAGCGTTAAATAATGAACCGCTACGGCACTTTATTTCACCCAAACTACTTTATTTCACTCTTCAAGATAATCATACATTTTATGAACTAAGAAACGTCTAAAAAGTGCATTTTATGAATCACTCGTAGATAAAAAATAATAAAGTAATTTCGCCAGCCATCTTGCTCTCCTGGCGCACCCATCATAATCACTAAAAGATAATTACACTTACCTAGCTGAGTGAATGAAAGAGTTGTTTAGCTGCTGTAAATTATTATAGAAATAAATTAAAATACAACGGGTGGTCTGTTCATGACTTTTATTAGTAAAGATTTAACCAACCATCCGACTGCTGCCCTTTTTTAAAGTCTGGACCGTACCACCACATCGACAACCGACAATAGAAGCGAATGGAGCCAAAAGGTAGTAGTACCGCATGCACAATCGACAGCCCTCCACAGAGTGTTCGACAAAAAAATGATCGTCACAGAAATAATTAATTAATAAAAGGATAACGACTGGAACGGTTACTGAAGTGCTGACAGAACTGTTACAACATTACCTTCTAAAATAATTGGGAAAGCCTAAATTTACAGAAGTCTATATTTAACATGGGAATTCCCTATGTTGGAAAAAGAAATCGAAAAACACCGTGAATATACAAAACATCTGTGGAAGCCTCAGCTGGCCTGAAAGTAATAATTGAATATTTTAACATTATTTTCTTTATTTAAAAATCGTTATAAGTTATATAAATGTAAGAGTTTTGCCTAATATACCGCTGTAAAAATCTCACAAGTAGATATATTTTTCGGATAAATTTTATATTACTTCTACCTACTTCTTCAAGTTACTTCAAGTTGTTCGGATCCTCTCCCGCTGGATATATCGCCTCTCCTAAATATCTCCAAGTCCTTGTCTGGAAGTGTGTCGCTATCTGGAATCATTTATGGCCTGCTATTTTTTTCAATACTTTCCTTCCCTCTGGCGTCACATGCTCGACCCAATTCCATTTAATATGAACTATGTATACTCGTACGGGATGGCGGTCTTAGAGAGGTTACGCACGGAATACAAGATTTCCACAATTCTCTTTCGAACCATATTTTTATAAGAGAGGAATTTGTTAGAATACACTGGCTGTTTCTAACATTACTTCAAATATTATTGGTTTTATCTCTTCAAGACAATAAAAAAATTGTTTTATCTACTTCGAAACCGTTCAGAGTACGTGAAATATCGGCGGTTATCAACTTTTTTTTTGTTTTTGCAAGACTTGTCAATTCGGTAGTGATGTGAATAACAGTATCCTATTATTTTTTTATAAATCTCGCCATTATTTTGCAAATACTAAATGTTTATTGAATATTAAATAAAAAACAAAAAACCTTGTTTTAGCTAAAACTAGATAAAACTTGTTGATTGGAGTAAGTTTAGAATGTATAAATTAAAGAGTGAAAAAATACGTTTTAACTTAATAAAAATAAATGTTCAAACGTTCAGCAATCATTTGATTGGGAGAAGCACAAACAAAAGGTTTGTTGATAATCCATTTTTTATTTTACTTATCTATTATTGTCTTGTTCCAATCTCGCAAAATTTACTTTTTTATTCTTTAATTTTTAAAGTGTTTTTTATTTTATTTTAGAGGAGACAATTTTACTTTCAGATTTTATAATAAAGCAGATTCCAAAATAAAAAAGGGTGTTAAAAAAACACTAGATAACCTCGTTGTTAACCGTTATTAATGTTTGAAAACACACATGGGTCACTTACGTGCACTTTGATGGCTATACTGACTTAGTATCTTTGGCAAAAATTATTCGCTACAAAAAGACATATTCAACCTCAAAGGCATAATCATTGATCAAGGTACAGTTAATTAAAGTAAAGTTACGTATGCAAAGAAAATCTACCGTAAATTGACCTGATGTAATCCCTCGGAAAATTATGTTGGCAACCCAAGACGCTGAAAAATGTTGCTCTCGTAATCAGCGGCATATAAAAGTACCCGTAAATCCTGTGCGGCTTCACTGTAGAAATTGGCGATTAGGTAAAAAAGAACACCTAGCTCGTGAACGTAAGCCGTTACGGCGTCTAGTCAGATGGATTCAACAGGATTTCAAAGCTGCCTTTATCTACTTGGGTTCTTATTCATAATCTTGTATTCATAATATCGCCAAGCACATGATAAATTGATAATTTTGTCTAAAAACCAAGATAATCAACAGCTAAGTTTTAAAAAGCTAAAAAAATTTATCTCATTATTCCTGCTCAACAACATTGAGGAATGTTGCACTGCAACGTTTGTAAATCCAGAGGTAAATAAATGGTTGACTTTAATATACAGTGAGGGGCAAAAGAAACTCAACAAATAGATAAACCTTGCGATTTTGGATTTTGTAATAAGGAATCTTATTGTAGTTAAATTGTAGTTTAATAATTGTAGTCTAATTGTTTGTAAGGAAAAAATGCTCTATTTTTTTGAATAGGACATCCTGTATAGGTATATTATTGTATTTTCTTATTTCCGTATAAAACCCAATAATAATGATTTTTCTCTTCGGCCATTTAGTAATACGTTCTTTACACTGCCAATTTCAGTTAACTAATGACGTAACCTGACCTGACAAACAGATAATAATAACCAGGTTGGGAAGTATCTATTCATGAAAATATTTAACAATATATAAAATGACTGGCTGGTGTGATAAGAAATGACCTCGGAGTTGCTCTCCATTCCAGAATATCCTTTATTGATAATTGAAATGACTGGGGATTTAGTAAAAAACGACAACGCAAATATCAAGAAAATAAGTCTATTGAAAAGTTTTATTTATTTTTTGAAATAATTTTAATAAATTTTCTCAAAAGATCGAAGAGAAAATAGCGTCTTCATCTCGCGAAGAATAGCTATATTATCCACTCAAACGTTCCAACACTCGCCTATTAAATTTTCGTTCACGTGGGTAATAGCTATCATTCTTCGCTCGTTGAAGAACATACTATTACAGTTTGTTGTGGTTTAAATTAAGTAGTTTTTGAGTTATCAACAAGTGAAAGTCAACATTTTTCATTTTGAAAGCCATATTGGATTTCATATCGTTCTGTATAAAAAAAAGGATAACAGAAATCTATCACATTAAAGAAAAATTCTTCGAAACTTTCTTCTTTTTTTGAAAAAAATAAAATAAAATTTTATCACCGAACGATGTCGTGTGACGTCGTAATATGATGTGGCATTGTTTGACGTTCGGTGAAGAAAGGTTTTTTTTTCGAAAAAAGAATAAAAAAAAATTTGAATGTGATAGATTTTTAATTTTTTTAATTTTTCTAATATAGAATGACATAAAAATCCAAAATGGCGGCCTTAAGAAAAACAAAAGTTTACTATGAATACTCTGGCATCTAGTTGGCTTTGAAAATTTTTTAAATATCAGATGGATAGCCCTATAAACGGCTTATGTAAGCCTACAAAAAATTATTTTTTAATCTCCAATACTAAAAAAGATATGGCAAAAATAAGAAATCTTGATTTTTCAGTTTTTCAGGATATTTCACGAACGGTCCCAGATATCTTATTAGATGTCTCGACGGATTCGAGATGGCCACAGAATAGAGCAGGTTTTCTCCAATTAAACGGACCCTGTATCTCTTATTAGTGTTTAGGAGATACCAATGGTGAACATCGAAATGTGGGCACACTGTAGATACTTCATTGATGCTGGATGCTGAAAGAATCTTCTGAAAAAAAGCAAGTTGTGCTAGTTGGAACGCGATTCTCTGTTCAACAGTTTTCGCAGATTCAAAATTAGTTAGTAGGAAAACAGGAAATTAGTAAGCTAATCAGTTGTGACACGAATAGTTTGTGATAGTAAACACAGTCGGATCACAAAAAGGAAACTTTTCTCTAAGTAAAACATGCCATTTTCACTTCAAGTTTATTCACGAGCTCAACTACTAGTTCAACTACTTGATTAATACTTTAATTATTATTATTATCCAAAAGATGATTTTAGTTATAATAATTATTTTGAACAACGTTGTCTAGGAAAAACGACGCCGTAGTTACCAAAATAATATGGAACCTATCAATATTGTTTCATTTAAATTATTTATATTAGACATGAATTTAGAGGCTAATAATACCGAGTAGGCGTTTCCTAGTATATTTTTTTATAAATCTTCGTTCTAAATGCGAATTTTTATTTAGATCATAAATGAAAGGTATATGATGGCACATTTTTAATCTTAATTTAATTATATTGTAGGTAAATTATACAAGAATAATTTATTAATAATTAAGTTTTTATGCCAATTCAGAAAATGAGGTAGGTATTACCATAATCACTGTACTTTTTCGGTCTTGGCAGATTAAACGTCTCTTTTATGTCATCTATAGAGTTGTAAAAGTATCGTTTTTCTGACGTTGAAAAAAACTATTTTGTCAGAGCTTCTTCATATTTTTATCGGATCCCACGTACATATTTTGACAGCAAGTGAGTGATCGATTCTAGATATGCAGGGTGTCTGGTAAGTAGCTTTTAAGTTCTCGGGAGCTTACATGAGAGGTCAAAATAAACCTAGCATGTAAAAAAAATCCTAAAGTGTCCCTAAGCGAAGATACAGGGCCCCAAAAGGGTACCCAACGATTTACTTTTTTTGCTGCAACTTTTGAGCCGACCTGTATAATTCGATGAAATTTTGATATTTTATAGAGGCCATATCAGATTGGATGATTTTTTATCCAATTTATTTATTTAACCTTTTTAAAGATTTATCTTTAAAAAAGGTACTCTGAATGTATTTCGATAAAGCTAGCGGTTTTCGAAATAAATCGACTTTTATGCGAATTTGAACCATACCACATCAATAGTAACCCATTATGTAGGTAAGTTTCACAACAACCTAAATTTTTAACTGCCTGTGCTTAGAAAGTCACTTTTGAGTGTTTCGCATACCTAAAAACCTGAAAATAAGTTTTCAGCTCCGTAAAATGACACCTATCAAAACTTTGACTCATCGAGTATGATGGCAAGTCCGTTCCTGTTATCCCTGACGACATCATACATTTACTCTGATAATGGCTTAATAACCAGAGACAACATACTATAAAGAGACCGTCAGATCCACGGACGAAAATAGGTACACTGTTCACGCGCATTCCGGTAGCGCATCGCGCATTGCGGACGATTTCTAAACTAAAATGAAGCTGCCTTTAGATCTAAATTCTCATTTTGACATAATCTTAGTTTTGCAATTGTGTAAAATTTGATTTATTTAATTTGAGTATTTTATCAAACTAATGATAAAGTTTACATAAAACTTCACCTTTAAAGTACTTTTAGAAATATAATTTATAATCATTTACCCAATTCATAACAATATAACGCAAAACTTTCGCATATTTGTTGACTTTTGAAAGGTAAGTGCAATGCTGTTTCATGCTCTTGTAGGTAATAAAAATTATTTTAAATAAATCAAAAAAACTCTTTCTGAATGCGAAATAATAATTGTTTTAGGAACCACATTCTGTCTGCGTCTTGGTTTAAAAGCAGTTCTAATCACAACGATGGATTTATCATTTTATCAAAGTTATGCCTAAGAACCTAAGAAAAACTGCATTAAAACACTATTAGAAGGTAGATGAACGAATACCAATCTTTTGAGATGCTGAGATGATGCTGCGGTGTGTGTTATCTTCTCTGTTTATACTTATTTAGTTTGGTACATTATACTATTGGGAATTTTATTATGTAAAGAAGTTCACGTGGCCCTCTTCGGAGCTGGAAACCTCAAATAATGGGCTGCTTATTTGTTGCCCGAAAAACTCTGAAAAAATTCAGGCATGTTCTTTGATAAAAATAGGTATTTTTTGTTTCTTGGAGTTTCTCTGCCAAAACTCTTCCTTCTCAGTAAAAGCATCAAATGAAGGTTATTCATTCTTTGTTTTGATATTTTTTACAAAAGAAGGGAGGAGTATGAAGAAAAAGTTTGCTTATTTTTGTCTAAAGAATATGCGTAAATTTTTTCGTAATTTTTGAGAATAAGAGGGCTAATTCTCTGTAGAAGGATAAATCGCCTTCTGACTCTTGGAGTTTTTCTTTAAAACGTCTGCTGCTTCACTGGAAACTAATCACCTAATAATCAAAAAAATTTAGTTTTTTGTAATTTTTTTCAGAGAGATTCTTTTTCGGCTTTTGAAGAGGACCCAGTTACGTGACCTACCACTTCGGTGGATCGTAGCAATAGCTATACACATCTTAACCAAGCGACGGCGTCTGCGGTGCACGATCCAGCAGATGATGGCTGCAATGCCTTTTATGTTAAAATTATTAACAACAATATTATTATTATAATTTTATTTTCCTGGAAAAGTCTTTCCACGTTGAGAAAACGGGTTAAATAGAAGCATCTTCTGTAAAAACTGGACCTGTATTTATGTGAAGAAAATTTTGTGGGAAGCATTTGTTGCAATTATTAAGTACACTCGTATATATTGTGCCTCTATTAAGAATAAAGAAGTTTTATATTGATGCCTCGAAGTTTATTTTTTGTTGAAGTGGCGACACTTCAACCGTAAAAATAATTTTTTAAATAATAATTAGGTATAAATTTAAATTTGAATGTCCCGCGCTTACCAATGATATCTCCGGTAGCCCAAGTAGTCGCCACCGTCGCAGGTTACCTAGAGTCTAACGTGTAATCGAACACTCTATTATATTATCTTTCTCTATGTTAATAACTCTTTATGGTCTCTAGAATAATAAAACATCGTCGAATTATATAGACCGATTCAAAAGTTAGAGCCAAAAAAGTATATCGTTGGATATTATAGTTGGGATCTTTTGGGGCTCTATATCTCCGTTTATGGACATTTTAGGATTTTTTTAAATGACAGATTATGTTTATTTTAACCTTCCCTGCTCCCGTGAAATTAGGAGGTACATACCGAACACTCTGTAGGTATACATTGTGTCAAAGATAAGAATGAACAGCATGAGAATCTCGGAAATCGTGAGAGATACAGGGTCGGTTAAATGGAAAAAAAAGTTGGACAATCAGAAGTACAATGCAATGGCAGAGATTCCAACAATTATTTTGAATAAACCAAAATTTTCATTTTTAGGCAGAGATGTTTATTCTGTGACTAGGATGACGAACCGATCGCTGCTACTTGAAGCCTCAAGGTCGACCGGCTGTCATTTTGTACGAGGGCAAAAATTCAGGGTCCCGTCGAGTGTCCAATGACTTTAAATGCATTTTTATGACATTATTACTTTTTTTTGAGCGAAAATATTAATTCTTTGAGTGGAAGTCTAAGGAATTATCTGTGTAAAAATTAGAAATTCATGTATGGCTAGCGGTTGCGCGAATAAAAAAAATAAAGGTAACTGCATGGTAAGCCGAAGGTGTTCGCAGAGAAACAACTGCGGGAGCGGGAGGTTAGGGATAAATGGACCTCTGTGAATAAAAAAGAATATGAATAATGTAAACATATCATATTAGTCATAACTCTTTACTTACGAAAAAAATTGCAGAGTCCTCCACTTTTAGCTCTATTCGTTAATTTGGCTTTTTTAAACAGACAGCTCCTTAAACTTATACACTCAAAGAATTAACTAAAATCTAATAATTTCGTACAATGCATTTAACGTCATTCGACGGGATTTTATATTTTTGCCCTCATAGAAAATGGCCGCCACATGCTTTACTTTTGGCATAAGTATACAGAGTAGGAAGCTCGTCATCTATGCATAAGCATTTCTGATTTTAGGTTTTATTATTTATGCTTGTCCACTGAGTGTTGTCCGGTGAGATGCCACACTGATCCTGACTATAAACGATTTGATTTTATACATTTTGATTAGTACAATAATTACAATAATTGATTTATATAATAATAATAATAATAACATGTCTTTATTCCACAAAATTCCACATACAAAATAGATATCCATGCAAAAGGAAAAAAAATCAAATCAGTAGATAAGGCGAAGGCCAGATAGCATAATTATCAAGAATTGATATGCCCCTGCTCTCCTATATTACAATATTTATTAATAATTAATATGATCATTATAATACAATAATTGATTCGATTCGTACAATTACGAGGTCTGGCTATTAAATAACGAGACTGCATATGAAAAAGAGGTTTATTGTAAAAATTATTCTACAATCGAATGCTCCCCTTCAATGTACACCCCTCCCCTCCCCACACACTGTTCCATTCATTTTTTCCATTGGTCAAAGCAATACTGGAAGTCTTCTTTTGTGACAGAATTTAGAAGCTCCGCCGATTTTCGCTTCACCTCTTCCATGGACTCAAACCGGGTTCCTTTTAAGGCAGACTTGATCTTTGGAAACAAGAAAAAGTCACAAGACGCTAAATCAGGTGAGTACGGTGCATGTTCAAGCACTGGAGCGCCTCTAGCGGCTAAATAACGCTTCACAGACAGCGCGTTAATGGCAGGCGCATTGTTGCCACGACTTGTTTTCCCACAACTCCGATCGTTTCTTACGAACTCGCCTTGCAGTGTTGCCAAAACATGGCGAGAGTCTCAGCGTCTGGCGTTTACAGTCTCAGCAATCATCCGAATGCTCATACGGCGATCTCCGCGTACAATTTCATTGTTTTTGGTCACTTTTTGCGGAGTTGAAACAGACACAGGTCGACCTGGACGTTGGTCATCTTCGATTCTCTCCCCGCCTTCAGAAAACCTTTTATGCTATTCGAAAACACGTGCACGAGATAGAGAATCTTTACCGTAAGCCTCTTTCAACAATTTATAGCGCTCAGTCGGAGTTTTTTTTTTATTTAACGAGAAATTTCACATTGATTCGTTTTTCGTCACACGTTGTTATCGGCACGAGAAAAAACCGCATTTATTTTCAACTTTCATAGAAAAAATACTACTACAGCGACAAAAACGTGTTTTCATACAGGCGAAGCAGACACTACACTCTAACCAATGCTGCATTCGTGTTCCTCACCACCCCTCTAGGACGCGTTCTGCGCGCGCAGTCTCGTTATTTAATAGCCAGACCTCGTATAATAATTAGTAATTAGTACGAATTAAAACGTATAAAATCAAATCGTTTATAGTCAGGATCAGTGTGGCATCTCACCGGACAACACTCAGTGGACAAGCATTGATGTTATTATTGAAGATTTGGAAAAACTGAAACCACATTTTCATTGCAATTATTGACCAGCTTTGTTTTTCAAATGTCAGTTTTTTTTATCTGACGATTCATATTTGCAGGGCCGGACTGAACTTAAATACGGACCTAGATGTTTTATTGCAACCACTGAAAAAAATTTTAATTATTAATTTAATGATATTCCACGCGTAAGTGGTTCAAACATGCTTCGGACTATGGCTATTGACATCATCAGTTTAATTTTACATTAATACGAATCTGTGGTCTTATTAAACTTCTTGAACTTGTTGGATTGTGGTGAGGATGAATAATACAAGGCCAAGGTATTTAAAAGTCACATCGCAAAAATAAAGCTGGTCAATAACTGCAATGAAAATGTGGTTTCATTTTATCCAAATCTTCAATAATAACACAAATAAGTAAGAAAAAATAAAATTGAAAATTTTGGTTCATTCAAAATAATTCGGAAATCAAAAATAATTTTTGAAATTTCGTTCTGTCATTGCATATTGTCCTTCTGATTGCCCAGCTTTTTCCCCATTTAACTGACCCTGTATCTCCCTAGGTTTCCGAGATCGCCATGCTATTCATGCTTATCTTGGACACAGTGTATACTTAATAGTTCAATAATTTTTTTACAAGAAAAAAGGTATCCTGCGACCCCAGATTCTACGCCACTGCGGGTGCTGCGGTTTTACCCAGAATTTTTGCAAATACGGAATTAATAAATAAAAGTCCGTATTCAAAAATTCAGAATTATTGCTCTTCTCTTTAGGAAGAAGACAATAAAAACCAGTTTCGTAAATCGACACTTAAAACAACTCATTTGAAAAACATTTTCGGAAAAAAAATTTCTTGAATTATTTTAATATTTAAGCTTAATTTACACGCCCTCCAACTTATATGTTATATGGTACTACATTTAGAAAAACCTTGTATAACGAACGACTCAACAATAAGTGCTTGGAGTTGTATGTTAAGTCAAACTTCTTTGTTTGTTAACACATGGCGTAGCTTGCCGAAAGCTACCCTTCTGAGACTTCCCGTTCACGGTTGTGCTGTTTGTTCGCCTGCCGCTGCCGCAACCTAATTGTGAAACCGAGGCAAGTAGTCAACAACGTTCTCTTGCTCTCTTTAACCCTTTAAGATTGCTTTTAAGATATATAATAGATGTGTAATTAGCGTGTAACTGGTATACGCCATAGATGTGAATAAATAACTTAGAAAGCCAGACGACAGACGAGATGCAAAAACATTAGACATGGGACTAGATACTGTGTAATGTGATTAATGCCAAAAGGACCTCTCGACACTTTCCTTGTGAAGTTATTTATCGGATATTCGTTTCATCCAATATATTTTAGAAAATATTTTTTGTCAACATTAATCCTGAGAAGTCAGGATCCGGCGTTTATGAATTTTTGAATTTTTATATTCTGATGTCTTTTTTTGACCAGTGTGTATAGCTTGAGAGAATAATAATAATTGGCATATGGGTGGTTAATATTGAATATTGATTAATACTTCATGTGAAAACTAAGAGATTCTATAATATACAGAGTGATTTAGTCATGATGGATCAAATGAAGCAGGGTGATAGAGGACCTCAATACGCATCGATCTAACCCCCATATTATGTGTGATCGGAAAATTGATGGTTTGGGAGTTATCAACATTTAAGTCTATTTCCTGAAGAACCTGATTTTCCAAAGACAGTATGCCATGCTAGCTTAACAGCTTGGTTTAGCTTGACGAAATTTTCCGAAGATGAAGTCAAATAATGAGTATCACATCGTGTGTAAGCTTCCCCAATGCAAGGGACACAATTAGAAAAAAAAATCGTAAAAAAATTAATCAAGCAGAAAAATTTTATTTTACTTAACAACTTCCTGTTAAAAATTTTTGAGGGTAATTTATTTTTGGCACATGTTTCAAAAACTTCTCTGTTCAATTGGCAATCTACCCTACAAATTTCGTTCAGCTAGTCTTTACATAGATTTCCATAATATTAATGGGCAAAAGGAAAAAGGCGATATTTAATGTTCGCAGATGCAATTACACGTCGCAGAATTTCAAACAGTTCTTAAATGTAAAATATTGATGGAACAAAAGACAAATGAACATCAACAGCACTCGTCTTAAAAAAACTACCTCTGATTTGAGACAGTTTACCGACAACGAAAGGGAAGTACAAGTAATGACGTGATAAGTAAATCTGTGTGGAGTTGCACGCGGCGTCGTAATACACACTACTGGGCACTTGCGAAGTATTCACGAGTACTTGCCAAGTACCGGGTAACGAGTAGTTGGCTTTAGATAAGATTTGCAATTCATTGAGATTTAGGCTCTTATACAAACTGGAAATTTTTCGCATAGCATATGAGGCGAGAACTGAAGATAAGGACGGTACCGTTTCGTCTTTGTTATGGACTCATTATCAGTCAGATATACAATACAAATATATACCAAATAGGTATACCAAATAGGTACGAGAGATTTTCGGTTCTACTTATATTAAAGTCTTCTGTGATGCTAGTGACTTTTAACCTCAAATGAATTTTTAGTAAGTACGGGATTACATTTTAATTTAATTAAGAAGTTAATTAAAAATATTTAAGTGGTTATTAAACTCGTGTAAATGATCGTCCTTTAATAGTTTTTCCAGACGCGGTTTGAAGGAAAACACAGCCATGTGATGGCAAATCTACTTTACGATCAAAGACTACTTACGGTTACAGTACTTAACTGATATTTTATTATCCACTTATTAAAGAAGTAAATATATTTATTTTATTATGAAAAATATTTATGGTACCTATAGAACTTCTTCAAAGGACGATGTTTACACATTGATTTTATAATTCAAAGGGTTCTACGTAACGTTCATAATTTACACCGCTTTGGCTCTAATTCAGATACAAATTAGCGCATTTAATCAATTTCAGTTCTAAAAATATTTGCATTGCTGGGTAAACTGTGTAACTGTTCAGCGGCAAACTCAAACACACTGCGTGGCTGGATCCAAACACGTGGGATGAAATCTGCTGGAACGATCCTTCACTCTCTCCATCCCTGCCGATATTGATCACACATGGTTTGTGAGAGCTTTTCGATGCGCAACGACGATAATTAATTAATACGAGCGTATCACTCCTAAACGAGCTTTTCAAAGGACCTGAATTTTTCATAGAACAATACTTTGCCCCCTGATATTATCACTAATGATCAATCACAATAGATCCGAAATTAGATGATGACCTGTCTGAAACGAGTCGAACATATTATTTCGGGGTCTATTGTTAGAAAATGAAAATGCTGAATTTTTGTCTCTCTATCTCTGTCTCTCACTATCAATAGAAGGGTGCTTAAGCAATAATTAATCAATAAATTATAATAAAAACTGCAATAATAACTAAAAAAAAGACCTCTACCGAGGCAGGTCATTTTGCGCAGCAGGTTATTTTCTGCACATGACACAGTTTAAATAAACGTGTACTTACAAAATGATTGACTTTATTGTTTTCATGTTTCCATTATTGGCAACGAAATTGCCCCATTCATTAGGTACGTCAATTTTATTTTCTGAATTTTCAACCTCCAGTATGAAGCTTTCAAAGATCCCATTTTAAATTGTGTTGGCCGTTTCCATTTTATTATTTAATGAATCTGCCACATACCCCTCTGCAACTGACTGTAGAGTACTTTATCCACCGCCTTATTTAGAGCAAGAACACCTGATCCGCTGTTTCCCCCTTTCCTAATAAAAGTAGTCGAAGTCCTGCTGAACTATGACCAGTATAATTTCTGATATCTTTCATACTCAAAAACTTGGATTGAGGAACCTTTAATTTGGGCCGGTCGGTAGTACAACGGCTGTTCGCAGCATGTTCGCGACTAAGTCGTTGAGACTGCCTCTAAGTACACTTGTTCGAATATAACAGTCTCGCCGTGGATGTTTGTGTTCGTCTATTTATCTATTCATACAATAAAAATATATTTGTAACTGAATGAGCTAGTTCTCAACGCCAAAATTACCAAAGTGGAGCAACGACATCTTATCTACATTCCACATAGCTGAGACTTTAATTTTTCACGGGCTGTAGCGCAGTTAATTAGGTCCCTGAATGAAACCGTTGACGCTGCCACCGTTTTAGGTTCGAATCCCGGCTCGGTATGGTTGTTTGTGTTCGTTTATAAAACTATTTATTTCTTTACAAACGTGTCTGTGGTTATATGAGCCTTAAGCCAAAATTATCAAAGTGGAGTGATTATGTCTTACCTACACAGTTAAGACCGAGTTTTTTTAATTTTGACATTTTCAGAACTTACAAAACTTACATCGGAAACGGTTCCAAATATCGGAAAACGGCTTACATGTCTTCAACTTTTTAAGTGTTACGGTACATGCGTAGAAATTTTTGTACGAGGCGATTAAAAATCTGATGATTTCCATCACCCTCTGTATAAAAATTTCAAGTAGTTACACTGTAAGATAACACTTGAAAAGTTAAGATAGAGTCATATAAACCACTTTGCTATATTTGGAACCGTTTCTGATGTAAACTGCTTTCAAAATGAAAACTATTCCGAACAGATTCCGAAGTAGGATCTATTTTCGGCAATCGATCATTTGGCATTGATCATTTCGCGAAGTAATTATTTCGGCAAAGCGGCGAATTTGGCATAAACAGGAACTAACACACAAATCACAAAATCAGGAAATTAGGTTCGTTCAAATGATGGAACGGGAGCCTGAGGTAGCGCGGCAGAGGGAATGTGAATCCAGAAAACTGGATCACATTCAAAGTTTAGAAAGTTTGACAGAAAAATACAGTTGTATATTTGGTTGTATTATCAGACAGTCAAGAAGCAAGTGCTAGGGTAGGACAATTTGAGAATATAGAATACCCAGGAAAGAGCACCACGTATTCTGTGCATTGGAGAATGTATGACCGAAGTCGCCATCTTGGTATACAAGCGGTGACTCATTCATGCATAAATTTTTAAATAATAATTATTAACAATAAAATTTTATGAACGACATGCGTATTATTCATGAATTCGGTGTTTATGCTGCCCATCCGTATTTATAGGGTGAAATTCGAAGCGTTATAAGTTTAGTCCTGTTTAAGTAAAATCTCACGAAAAGTATTATGCTATCTATTTTATCTTAAGCAAGTAGTATTACAACAGTAGTTGTTAACAGTAAAGAAAAAAGTGGTGTATAAATAAATATTAGGTGCTTATGATAAATAGGAACCCCCAAATTTCACATCGATATGACTTCGATCAATTTTTATAACAACCGGACGTTTAACATCGCCTACTGTAAGTTATATAGATACCAATGTTTTTTCTGCAATGCAATAACCCAACCTATTTCACTCTTCTTTTACAATTAAGCTGTCCTTATAACCCTGAAGAAGGCTAAATAGACCGAAACTGTATATGGATCTATAGAGCTAATGCGTTACACCATTTTTACACCATTATTAGATTAAAATTTTCTTTTACCTCACCGTAATTCTGGATGATTACTTTAGGTTTAGATCAATTTTCTGGAAATAGATATACCATAAAAAATGGTGATGCAATTTTGTAGATCGAGTTTGTTTCATTATTTTTAAATTAAATAGCTGACGGTGAATGTATGGGGAAAGGTGTATTAGTCAAAATTATATTTCAAAAATTCCTATTGGTTTATATACCTAATATGTATATTTCTTTTCACAAAAAATTCAGATTTGAACTAGTTATTCCATTTTACACATGATAAGTGTTGTATTTGTAAATAATTTTACACATAAGCGCAAATAAGTGCTTTTCACTGAAAGCTGAATTAAATTCCTTTTCGTGTACATAAAAGGTATTTTTTATTGCTTTGTGCACTTAACCCATTTCATACTTTTTTTTAGTTATACCCCTTTCCCCATACATCCGCCAACTTTTCTGGACCCTAAATATTTTATGTTTCAACAAAAAATAGGTAGATAACTGACCGATGAAAACTCAGACACACTGCTATAATGAAATACGAATTATCAATGGACAATGTTTGCATTTGCCGACTATACCAGTATTATTGTTCGCGACAAACGCTAAATGGGGTGCGTCAGATGATCAACCGAGCAGTAGATGATTTTGAATCTTGATGTGACAGAAACAGGATGATTGTAAACTTCGATAAGACAGCGTGTCTGAAGTTTGAATGCAAATATCACAATAACTCGACAATTTTGTGGGATTTATTTGGTAACCAAATCGTCTTTTGATTCTCTAAGCTGTCTTGGAGCGATGCTGAACAGTTGACTTGGAAGCAGTATGAGTATATTACGTTGACAACAGAGAATTCACAAAGGTGAATATGTCATCAGTTAACTGAAGAACAAGTTTTGTAACGTTTAACGTCAAACGCCACTGAACGTAGATATGTTTTTTTACATCTTTATAATGAAACACAATCTTAATATTTCATTCAAGTTAAGCACAAGACAAGTGCCTTTTATTCTTAACAAACGATAATGCTTGTTCGCGTTATATTGACACGATTATTATACCAATTCGTGTTTTTTTTTACATGGAAAATCCAACTATATTTGACATGATCAATTGGCTTGATCGGGGGAGCCTGTCCACAACGGCCCACCCAAATATTCTTCACTATGTTGAAAAACTCTCAATACCCTTTACTAAATCCTTAAATTACGACCTTTGAAAAAAAAACACACGTCCATTTTATAATTTAATTTACTTTCTATCGATGCAAAAAAATATACAGGGTGTTTCTTGGCTCAGTAATGATGACGTTGTTCATTTTCTTAAATGGCAAACCCTGTAGATTATTATATTTTATATTTCCTGAGAAAATGCAACAATAATGGTTTTTACTTTTGTAGTTTAAAATGGTTATGAGTTATAAACAAATGAAAAACGCTATTCAATTTTCAAAGAGGTTTATTTTATCTTTTAATGTAATATTCTATGATGGACTTCAAATTTGTATACAGAGTGATGCAAATTAACAGATTTTTCATCACCCTATACAAAAATCGAATCCTGCATCATAGGATAGTACCTATATAAAAAGGTAAACAGATACATGCAAGCCGTTTTCTGATATTTTGAGCCATTTTGATTGTAATAACATTGAAAATTGAAAGTAGCGTTTTAATTATTGGTAACCTATAATGCTCAGTTAAAAAACGCCTGAGCGTGTTTAAATCCAATATTAAAACACGCGCGTGTTTTAAAGTTACCGTAGACAACGTCAACGTAACCATAGAAACGGGTCGATCAACAGTGCCTTATGTCAACTTTTTAATTATTGTTTTAACCCGAAGTACCAAATAAAATAATTACTGACAGATATTTGAAAATCTTAATAATTCAAATATTCAACAATTTATGGTTTCAAAATGTACCAATAATAAAAACTAGCGTAAAGTATTCGTGGATAACGGGCCTTGGAAACACTCGCGCATGCTTACCTTATTTTTTGTCTGTACCATATTGTTTGTAACTTATAAGCACTAATTTTAAACTGCAACTGTAAAAAACATTCTTATTGTATTTTCTCAGGAAATATAAAAATACAATAATATATACATGATGTTCTAATAAAAAAATACAATGTCGTCATTACTGAGTCACGCAACACCCTGTATACTTTTTTTTACATCAGTAGGAAGTAAATTATAAAAATTATAAAATTGACCAGTTTTTTTTTTAACTTTTTCTCAAAACTCATAATTCAAGGATTTATTGCAGGGTACCGAGACTTTTTCAACACGCAGTATAGGTATTATAGTAGGTATACATTCTTATAACAATATTAGGTATAACAATAAGTAATTATTATAGTTACGTACCGTTAGGACCATATGTAATGAAGTTTTATTTGTAGAATTAAAAAAACTGAAACTAATCAGTTTTTGATTATTGAATTATTAAACTAACAGCCGGTATTATAAAGGCTCATTAAGTTAACGGGCAGATTTCTGTGGCCATTTCTGAAGAAGATATCGAGTCTAAGTGAAAATTTCTTAAATTTACCTATCCTTCACCCGAAAGTAATTACAAAAATGTTAATAAAAGTAATTTGACGTCGATATTGGCTTTAAAAATGATCATAGAAATCTGCCCGCGAGCCTTTATAATATTGACTGTTAGTAGCGTCAGAAGTTTAACCTCCCCTCCACTACACCTCACTTATAGTAAGGCACTAACACCTACTAATGGTGGAGGTGTCACAATGGCCCACTCACAATAAATCTAATCTAGACCTACTACCTTTAAATTTTCAAATTGGAAAGGGTAGACTTGTGGCACCTCACTTGAAAGGCATTTTCTCTTCAGCTGGAATGGTCATTTATTTTTGATTAGGTATATTGCCTAGTTAGGGAAAACAAATTACGCCATGAACTATTTTGTTAAACTTTCTACATATCATTATTTATATCTCATCTCACCGTTGCGATTTCGAGAACTATTATAGCAGAGATACAGGCTCGGTTAAACAGAAACAAGTTGCACAATTTTGTGCTTTATTAGGAAAAAAACTCAAAAATCGCAATTTCTTATTTTAGAAAATAAATTAATAATTTTGTGTAGGCTTGCATAAGTCGTCAAGAGCTATCAATTTGACGTTTCAAAACTTTTCAGAGCCGACTAGATTTTAAAGTTTTCATAGTCAACTTTAGCATTTATTAGGACCTCAATTTTGAGTTTTTATGTCATTCGGTATAAAAACAATGCTAATATAAAAAATAAATTCTTCTTTTTTCGAAGGAGAAATAACTTATTTTTATCGAATGTCATAGAAAACTTGAAAAACCTTAAAAGACAGAAAATAAGACTCGATATTGACGTCATTCGATGAAAAATAATGTTTCTTTGTCGAAAAAAGAAGAATAATTTTTTTTCTTTTATAATATTATTGTTTTTGATTTTCTTGATTTTTCTTATACAAAATGACATAAAAACCATATGGCGGCCATAAGAAAAAAAGTTCACTGTTGTCAAACGGGTAGCTCCTGAGGACTTGTATAAATCTATAAAAATAATTTATTTATTTTCAATAATTCACAGATATGACTAAAATAAGGCATTAATATAAAAAAGAAAATTCGTGAGTTCCAGGGCTCATAGAAAATAATGTTCCCATGCCAAAGACAGAGTAAAACAGCGCTGAAGACATGGATGTTCATTGTGTTCATTGTGTTGGAGCTCATCGGCATTCCACATCGACAAGTGTAATCTCTAACTTTTGCATAAGAGCCAGAAAATTTACACGGAACTCCTGAACACATAATCCCCTGTGGTGACCGTAAACCAACAATGTACCGGGTCGGCATCTAAGAATGAACAGCGGCCATCTCTTGGCAAATATTGATCCTACAGTTTCAAAAAAAAAATTTCCAGATATATGTGACTACTTCGTTATTTTAACGGGGACACCCTTTATATTATTGTATTTTTAAATTGCCTGACAAAATCTAATACAGGTGGTTTTTACAATTGGAATTTAGGTTGAGTAGTTTATGAGTTATAAACAAGTGAAAATCGCAATTTTCAATTTTCAAAGCATCTCACATTGAAAACGGCTCAAGATATTTAAAAACGGCTTACATGTCCCTATCTTAACTTTTTACAAGGTATTCTATTATGTAGTTTAGATTTTTGTACAGGGTGATGAAAAATCTGTTAATTTTCATAATAATGATAATATAATATCATATATGTATAATATAATATAATATAATATAATCATATAATATAATATAATATGATAATAAGAATAATAATAACTTCTTGATAATAATAATTGTTCTCAAAAAATTGTTGTTCCTACTCAATTTAAAACTTTTATGTACTTATGTATATTTAATAAGATTTATAGTGCTACATTAAATGTAATTTAACTTAAAAATCAACCTTACTAAGCTTTCGGCACGTCAGCAGCAAAGGGGCGAAAGGAGATCGTCAAATGTCAATTGCCGTTGTAGAATGTGTGGTGAAATGAATCATGCAGACATGTTATGTACACGACATTGACTTGAAAATTCTGACATTACTATGCACTAACACTACACAGGTATATGTCATGAGTCATTATTGTCATTGTTTTTTTTTCGATTCGATTCACAGTCAAAAAGATTGATTCACCAATAAATCGGCTCTATAAAAATCGAGAAAAAATCAATTTTTTTGTTTGAAAAATCGATTCTGATAGTCAGTTAGGTATCAGTGAGCACGAGGAGTAGAGGCATCGCTTGCGCAAACGTAACCGCTGATGATGTCTAACACAGCTGTAGACGGAACGTTCGGAACAAATCTCCATAGACAATAATAATAACTTTATTTTTCCAACAGGTTAATGTCACCCAATTACAGGAAAAGTTAGACCCTATAACAAATACATAAATACAACTATTACAATATTTAGTTAAACAAAATCAAAAAAGAGTTCGTTAGCTAGTTCGACACTATAATGTAAACAACCCTGACGCAATATCAAACAGCACAAAACAGTTCCATTTAGCAAAATACATCCTTCACAATATTCAAAATGATTTTATAACTATCATGGTTAATATCGCATTCATTAGCTACTGCATTAAAATAGTGACTTATTAAATTAACAGGAGAGCGTCTCAAGACATCGGTTCTGAATTTCGCAGCGTACAACAATATTTCCTGTCTTGAGTTCAAGCGAGGAAGAAGAAAACTCAACCTGCCCAACAAAAGCGGACAGTCAATGCGATAATTGATCAAACCGTACAAAAACCGAACCACAATGTATAAGCGTCTATTTTTCAACGATATAAAATTAAATGAGTTCAGTAGAGCGCAGTGATCGTAACCCCTCTCCGGATAAATCCCATGTTTGATCCAGTACAAAAACTTAAGGAATCTTCGCTGTATAGACTCAAAATCGGAAGTACCTGACAAATAGATCGGGAACCATACCAAACACGCATATTCAAGTCTTGATCTAACTAGACTATGAAAGAGAGTAGTCAGTGCATCGATATTTCTGAACTCCTTACAATTTCTATAAATGAATCCAAACATACTGTAAGCCTTCTTAGTTATTTCAGAGATATGTACAGCGAACGTAAGACGGTCATCGAACCATACTCCCAAGTCTTTAATTTTATCTAGTTTTTTGAGGGAAACACTGTTAATTCGATAATCAAAATTGACAACTGCTTGTCTCCTAGAGTAAGTCACAGTATTGCACTTAGAAACGTTAAGTGCCAATTTGTTCTGTCACACCATGAAGCAAGAGAATCAATGTCTTGCTGAAGGACACGACAATCGCTCGAAGAACTTATGTCCTAGAATATCTTTAGATCATCCGCATACATCAGTGCATTACACGTCAACACATTTTGGAGGTCGTTAACAACCAGGAGAAACAGAAGGGGACCTAAGTTCGAGCCTTGATGTACTCCAGACGTAGCAATAAAAGTGGACGACGTGTGATTACGGTATCTGACACAGAGTTCTCTATCTATTAGATAAGATGTTATAAGCGAGATAATAGAAGGGGTAAAACCATAGAGCTTCAACTTATCAACGAGTACGTATTAGTGATCGATTTGATCAAACGCTTCACTAAAATCGGTGTATATGACATTAAGTTGACCTCTTCCGTCCACTATTTCAGATGCAATCTGACAGAAAGTAGCCAGATTAGTCACCGTAGATCTCTTCTCAACAAAACCATGTTGCACTGGAGATATAAAACTCTTCACGTGATTATAAATATGCCTATAAAGGATGCATTCAAAACATTTAGAGAAATTACACAGCAGGGACACAGGACGGTAATTGTTAATATTTTTTGCGTTTCCCTTCTACAAAACAGGAGTTATCCAAGATTTCTTCCACAAATCAGGGTAAACAGAAGTCTTTATCATGATGTTAAATATGGTATAGAGAGGTTTAACAAAAACGCCAGCACAGTCTTTCACTATAAAGCTTGGTACATCATCAGGACCTAATACAAATGAATCCTTCACTTGTCTTAAACTAAAAAGTATCTCATCCTCTGAAATACTATCCAGAATGAAGGGTAAGTCACAAACAGCCTTCAAGTCATCAGCCAACCTAACGGACTCAGAGACAGTGTAGGCACCCATAAATAACTCCCTGAATGCCTCGATGATGAGGTTTGAATTCGACAGCTGCATTCCGTTATGAAGCATATTCCCCGGTATACGCGTACAACCTCTTTTGTTTCGAACAAGCGACAAAAATTTTTTGGGTTCTTCAAGTAATGACGACTGAATGTTAGCCAGAAATTCCCTATACGCAGTCGCTATATGAGATTATCGATAGTCTTACGTAATTGTCTAAATTTATCCTGATAGTGACGAAGCTTCGTTGACTTAAATTTTTTGTGATAATAATGCTTTGACTTCAAGAGATGAACGATCTCCGGTGTAAACCAGCCAGGATAACTCCGTGCACCTGTACCCAAACGAGTAACCCTTAGGAATACTTGATTCAAACAACTCTGTAATCATCCCATAAAAATGCGAGCAAGCGTCATTGACATTGTTAAATGTATCTAAAACCGACCAATCAGCTTCAAGGAGTAAGTTATATAACAGAACATAGTCGCCCTTCTTAAAATTAAATCTTACAGAGTTTGCATCCATTGCAAAGTCCTTTGATACCGACTTCCTGATCCTGAACGACACCTTGATAGCTGGATGGTATGAATCCTCAGATTTAAATCTCAGAAAAGATTTAAATGGCGCGTATTCATCTGATCACGAACGGGACGAACTAGAATGAGTGAGGTAGAACGAATGCATAGTTTGTATGTTATTTTTTATTGTGAACGGTGTGTGTCGAGGCAAAGAACAGAGCATCGATACTACTGTGTGGATAATAATAATTATAATAAAGTGAAGGGCACTGTCAGTGATCTGTCAAAATGTTGAACGATGGTAACCAATACAGCGTCTGTAGTTTTAGCTGGTGAAAGAAGAGGCGAGGCGAAGCAAACATAAAAGCGATAAAAATGTGTCATCCACATATTCAAATTTTTCTTCGAAGTACCGACTTCCATCTAATGGCATTTGAACTGCGTTGAGTCGTGCATTGCACAGTCACATGCAGTTTGCCGACCCTCAGGTAATACGACGTCTGCAAACGTATGCTCGTTCGGCTTCGTCTTACCTTGTTCCCGTTCGTGCTCAGATGAGTACGCGCCTTAATACGATTCGGCAAATATTAACCGAATAAGTCAGTTTATCCAAAATGTTTTTGTGAAATTTATAAACAGCCTTGCATAGTGTCAAGCAGTGAATGGTTTTTGGTCAAGCACTTTGAACATTGACTATGAATATATTCGTTATTTATTTTAATTTATTTTAGTTTTGCTTCCCGTAACTAGGCAAGAAAAAAAAAACCAACACTCACAAATGAAGATTGAAATGACTTTCCAAATGAGATTTCACAAGTCTACTCTTCTAGTTTTATAATTTAGGGGTGATAAGTATTACACGAGAAAGGTAACCCGTTCCCAAATTAAAAAATACTTTCGGTTCTTAAAAATATAAAATGGTTGCCGAAATTTGGTTTAATCTTTGAACGATATCCAAATAATACTGATTGCTAGTCTTGCTATTCTCTTAAGCCATATAAGTGAGTATAAGCTATACTCACTAAGCGGTACTGGGCAAGTGAGTTATTTGGCAAGTATTTTGCGAGTTCTTATGCGTACTTAAACAAGATCAAACCGTACACATTACTTCCTCGTGATAGAGTGGGTGTAGCAGTATGATGGGACTTTGACAACACTTTGTAATTACGATCGACTTTTGACTTGGGACAGTTTACCGACAACAACCGGTAAGTACAAGTAAAGCCGGCTATTCACTACGCGGCACTTGCCAAGTATTCACAAATACTTGGAAAGTAGGTACCGTGTAATTGCCTTGTTACTCAGGAAATTTCATTTGTACTTAACAGAGCAAAATGGTCACCAAATTGTAAACCTCTGTATGTTGTCTGGCACCAAAAATATTTTTTTTTTAATATAAACGGTACCTAACCAAATTAATATCAACCATGACATTATCAGTTACGAATGGGCCAAGCTTCAAAGCATACGGGACCACCACTCCACCACCTCAAGCGAGTTTCGCGAGTCAATATTATTTCAGTAAACCAAAGCATATTTTTTGAACTCTCTATATTTGGTATTCATCGCTTACTTATTTCGGTGACAATAATATTTTCTGGTGGACGGTTCTAGGGGTTCACGCAATAATTTGGTAATCAATATATTTTAACCCATTTTAAAATGGGGAGTATGTCTACATATTAGAATAAGAATCTGACGTTATAAGACATTGAGTGTGTATTTTATTAATCATTAGTGAAGTAATAGTATTTAATTCACTGAAATTTCAGGATTTGCAAAATATATGAGTCAATTTAATTGAATAAGCCACCTAATGACCCAATTAAAGCTTTTATGTAACAGGGATCGACGCATAAGTATCTTTACTGTCTATTTGTTTATTATTTGTTTGTTTAATGTTTCCTTCGCAATTTATTTTAAGTATTGGCAGTAAAAAAACTAGTATCGTCAACTAAATGGCCAGACAGTATATAAACAAAAGCAATAGTGTTCCTTTTTTATTTCTTTCAGTGGTATTTTGCGACTGTAGGAGCGAGTGGATTTATTTAATAAAATATGGAAGAACAATTTCCTTACGATTATAACAGAAAATAATTTCGTGTATTTGAAGATAAAAAATATACCCGTCATGATTTTGAAACATAATATTTACAGTTTAGGACAACACAGCTCGAAAAAGGAATAATACAATAATATAAAAGAACTCTAAAGACCGTTTTTACACGGTCCGGTTTTCGATTCGGATTGCCGAATGCGGTAATTCGCCCTCAAGTCAATCAGAGGCAAAACAGGAGCTGAAGTGTGAGAGAAAGTGAGGTCATAGTCTTATAGATAACTTCACTCACACTTCAGCTTCCCTATTATCTAGGATTGCCTCGGGGCGAGTTACCGCATCCGGCAAACCACATCGAAAAGTGGACCGTGTGAAAATTTTCTTATTCATACCCGTCATAATCGTCAGCGTGATACTGATACAGTTGTAAAATACACACAATTATCACAATTACAACAAATGAGAATCGGAATAACGTAGACAAAAATATGAAATTAACTCGAATTTGGAAACGTAGTTGTACAGGGTGCTATGTAATTGAATGTCAATATTTAAGGGGGTGATTTTTGGGTCCATTTTAAGAAGGAAACTTCATAAGAACGTATGTCCTAAAAGTCTTAACTTTTGAGATACAGGGTGGTAAAGTTTTTAAAAATAAATAATTTTTTCATAATATCTGTAATACCTCTCTGGATATTTTAATGAAATTTAATAGACAGGTATTACTCATCAAGAGGCGTTTTTTCATGTACCACATTTCGTTTTATCTCCACTAGTGACATCTTGCAGAATTGTACCTGCATACTTTTATATTTTTTTATTGTCATTTAACGACACTGTTATGACCATGTAGAGAAACAGATTTTATTTTTTATGCGAAAACCGTGCATGGGACTGAGAAAAAACAAGTTATCAAATTTGCTTGGAAATGAATGGGGATTCCAAAAACGATTTCTATTTGAACAGAAATCAGTGGCGTACCATCAATGTCTGCTAAAATATGCCGGTAAAATTCTGCACGATCGTGCACCATCGTCACTAATGGAAATAAAATGAAACGTGGTACATGAAAAAATGCCCCTTGATGCGTAATAATACCTGTATACGAAATTTCATTAAAATATCCAGATCGGTATACGAGATATTACGAAAAAATGATTTATTTTAATAGGACTTTATCACCCTGTATCTCAAAAGTTAAGACTTTTAGGACATACGTTCACACCCTGTATAATGGGTGGAAATACGAAAATACCGGTTGCCAGATGTCGCATAATGAAAGGTCGACTGGAACGCCAGTGAGACTTAAAAAAATTGTTCTTTCGCGAAAAACTTTTCACATCCCAACAGAGGCCCACCTACCAAACTGGTGCTTAGGCTATCCCGGTGTATTTTACATAATCTCACATCCCTAAAATACATATCCAGTAAGTTTTAAAAGGAATTATCAGTAATGGCAAAACACGCCTCAAAAACAAAGTGAATACCAAAGAAACATTCTAGAGAATGTGGTTTTTTTGTATCTGACCTCATCAATGAGGGGGATGAATGCACTTTTCAGCAGTATTCACAACTAGCAACTATCAACTTCACAACGAAACATAAATCGTACCTTACATATACACCGTTCACTTATTATAAAAGAATTGGGTTATGGTGTAGGGTGATAGAAATCACTGGGTATAACCGCTGTCAATAATTGGCAGGAGTTTGGTTATGTCTCTTTTTTATGAGGTTGAAGTTGTATGACAAGAAACAGGCCATAGTTGCCACATAGATTTTTGATATTTTTGGTCTTCTTCTTAATATGTTTATATTTACATCTTTAGGGGCTTTTTATTTTGAAACATTTAGTCACCATATAGCAATCTTTGACTAGAACGCATTGTCTCTGAATTATTCTGAATCTAATAAGCTTTACATAAGAGTTTGAGGAAAAGGTTATCATGTAATTTTGCCAAGTTGAGAAAATGCACAAAATTTACTTTTTGAATATAAAATAAAAAACTTGCATCAATTATATTAATTTACTTTTAATAAATACATAGCAGGTACTTAAAATATATACTTAGGTATTATGCGCCGGTCTTGGCAAAAGTACCTATATCTAATGGGTAGGTCGAAAGATGCAAGAAATCGTCAATAGTTAACCGCTTATAGTTAATATTATATTAAAATATAGAAACACACATTTTGGTTTTTGGATTAGGTACTTTCTTATTATAAAGGTAGGTAAATGAAAAATATTTTTCGTCAATTCGTCAGTTATTCGGTATCGTAGTAGTGTGTCAGAAACCAGCCAAGATTCTGGATTTGAGAAAGCTTTACTCTAGATACTTTTCAATTTTGGCTTCTGGCCAAAAATTATCCCCCATTATCAACCTCCATTGCATCCTTGGAATCAGAATCATCTTCCAGCGCTCTGATTTTAATAAGACCTGAAAGACCATGTCCATGTGTTTCGTCCAGTCCTCCAAAATAAGTTTTTAACAATGATTATATTAATTTTGTCACATATCAGGTGTATGTTGTATGTACTTACATTTTGAAAGCTCTTCACGCCATAACACTCCTTACTTTATCCTTAGAGGGAAGCTGCTAATTTACGTGCTTGTATAATGAAGTTTACAATAGGTACCCCCATGATATTTTCGATTGAGTTTGTATTGAGACAGCATTACAGCAATTTAGCAGATACACATAATATAATACTTACATCCCAAATATATTTTAACTTCAGAATGACTTAAATGTTTGCTCAAGTTTGGACTTTCTGGATCTTAATCATTGAAATGCTTTCCTAATGCGGATTTATCCATCTAAAGATATTATTTTCGTCATTTTGCTCTTTCGAAATTTAAAATGTCAAAAATTTAATAATTTTATTTGTCAGTTTGAGAAAAATTGATCAGAGTAAAAAATCATCCTATAGTCCAATAAAGTCTAAAAAGTCATACGTATCGATTAAGAATACACATCCTTTTGATAGTTCGATTTATTTTGTTTCATATACGTGGTTTTTATAGTAACCGTCCAGTTTGTCTAAACACTCCATCCCGCATAAATAAGTATACGTCAACATTGGTTTTGAATGAGAATTAAATGCACAACACAGAGGATAGAATGTCATTACGTGAATAAATTTTATGTAGTTGTCAGTGGCTCTCAAACTGACGTAAGCGTTTCAATTAATTGTTTGAATAATTCTTCAATAATTACGCTCCTTTACAACTTGACAATTAACTGTTTGACATTTTCTGGTGAAATTAAAAATATTAATTCGGACGGTTAGTGTGACGTCACATCTGACTTTTTAAAGTTAATCCTACTATAGATAGATATCCTACTACTAAAACTTCAATTTGACAACATGGCTATGTTAATCAGCTGAGACACTTTGAGTGATTTGACAAATGTCAGTCTATACTTAACCTTTAATATCTCGATCAGCTGATATTGTCAATCGAGATCTAGGGAGTTTTCATTTTTGCAAACCTAAAAACAAAAGTTCATGGCCTACCAGTTCTTTTTTAATATGTGAACGGTGTATAAGTCAAATTGGATACAGAGTAGATGCGAATGAGCTACGGATTATTATGATAAACATAATGGAAGGTAGCTTGAATAATGAAAGTATGTTGTAATTTATAGAACGCAAGATCTAAGAATTCAAACATCACTGCGGTAAAAATCGGATAATTGAATTAAAAAATGCAAGCTATTTCCTTGAAAATAATACTGGCTCTTTTATTTTATCATGCATGTTCTTATAAAAGATAAAGATGGCTCAATATTTCCAGGACTCAGAAGGCTGAAATACTGGCGACGTCGACCTTTAGGTACTAAATGGTGTCTTCACACCATAGAAAAAACAAACCTCCTTGCGCATCAATCGCATAAATATTGTATTTTATGCGATTCAATTTTTATTATTTTCACCGTTTTTTAAATTGACTTTGTGAAATTTTCCATAGTCAGGTCATATTAACGTAATTTGAAATTTTAGAGAAATAAACAACATGTAAAAAATCTCGAATATCTGCGTTATTTTTCTTATTTGCTTCTTGAAATTTTTTACTGTTATAGGTTATTAGTATGGTTGTCTACTGTAAAAATTTCAGTTCAATTCCTTCAAAAATATCCTAATAAATGGTTATAAAAATTTAGCCTTTTTTACCTTTTTTTTTATTAAAAAGGACCGCATCGACCATTGAGGTCATTAGCGATAAATTACAGTTTTTTCCTTTTTTTTACAGATTATAGAATAAACACAATATGATACATTGGTAGATATTCAGTGGTATATTAATCACTAAATTAAAGTGTATAGTTTGTTAGCTTTTAAGAAATTCACTATGTCACTGATGTTCCTTGAATGGGCCAGGAGAGATCTTATGATATCTTCTTTAAAAGTCCGGGTGTGACTGTATTTACTGCACTCAATTAGCAAATGTTTGATGGTTATTCTTACATTGCATACATCGCAGACGGGTGGGTGTTACTTGGCTATGAGGTAGGAGTTGGTTAGTCTAGTGTGCCCTATACGCAGTCTTGAAATGATAACTTCGGATCTTCGTTGTGAGGGGCTGGAAGAGGGTGCTGTGGCGTTGTGGTGATTTCCTGTAGCTTGGACTCCTTGTTATTCCAGTTGTTTTCCCAGAGTTTGGTGATGAGTTGCGTGAGATGGTTTCTTATAGGTCCCAGGCTATGATTTTCGTTTCAGCGAAGCAGTTGTGGGTTTTGTTCAAATAAATATACAAACAAATAAATATAAATTTCTTGGGCGCTGTAGACAGATTTTGTCTTATAGCCTGTAACAGTGGGTGATCGGGGTACATTTCTTTGCAAGCTTGGATTGAGCTCAGTGAGTCTGTGCAGATGGCGAGATTAGCTTCTGGACATTCTATTGAGTACTCCACTGCTTTGAGGAGGGCATATAGCTCTCCAGTGTAAGTGCTCATGACGTCGGGTAGATGAAAGCGCTGGGTTTCGTTTCCTGTGGTGAAGGCACATCCTACCCCACTATTTGTTTTAGATGCGTCGGTATAAATTAGTATTCTTTGTATTTGTCACGGAGTTGTTTGAATTGAAGTGATAATATCTCCGGATATGTATCTATTTTTGGGTATTTACTGAGTGTCGTGTCACTGTTGAATTGGGGGGGGAGCCAGGGATAGAATTGACGGTGTGTAGGGAAGCTATGTTTTGGGAGAGAGAAAGCAATTTCCGATAAAATTCCATTTACTCTTTCATAAAGTGGTGGCTTGCAGTTTTTTTGTGTGTAGAGTTTTTTGCTGGCGTAGGATAGGGTGAGTTTCTTGACTCTGAGGTTGAGCGGTAATTCGTTGGCAAGGACATGCAGGCTGCCAGTTGGACTTGTTCTGTATGCACCAATGGCGATCCGTAGAATAGTGTTTTCTATAGAGGTGACTGTCCTTAATAGTCTATTAGAGGTTGTAGTGTATGCAATTAGCCCATAATCTATCCGTGATCGTATCAGTGATCGGTAGATATCTAATAATGTTTATTTGTCTGCACCCCAGTAGGTATTCGCTAGTGTTTTTAGTAGTCCCAGGGCTTTGTTACATATAAATTTAAGGTTCATTATATGTAGTTTCCAGGTTAACCGTTTGTCGAAGATATTACTCCCAAATACCTGATACTATCAACATATTGATATTATATTGACAACTATACTATTGTTGATTGCTAACCTTGTAATTATTGGAATCTGTATTCCGTTGGGTGAATAAAGAATAAAATAAAATAAAATAAAATAAAATATTCTAGCGGTTCGCCATTTTTTTTTACCTTTTCCCTGCTAACGCCACTGGCTTATAATAGAAATAATGCAAATAATTATCCTCCCGTCATGTTATTTTGGTTTAAAAGCTTTTTTTCCATCTTGCACATGCAGGGGTTCAAAAAAATAGTAATTTTTCCTAAAATTCAAAAGGCCGCCATTTTTGAACGACCTGACCGATTTCGCTCAAATGCAATACCAGGCCCCGCCTTGTGGATATCTTATTACCAAAAAAAATTCAGCACCCTAGATTGAAAACTGCGCCCATAAACCGTGTCTCAAATACGGCTATTTTCGAAATGTGAAGGGACACCCAGTAGAAGTAATGCGATTTTTACAAAAAAATTTAACGTAAATCAAGCGTCATTCCAAAGTTTCACAATAGTAAGAAATTTCGTTCATTAATCTTGAAAAATGAAGCTACAGGATTTTTAAATATTAGAGAAATAAACATCATGTAAAAACAATCAAATATCTCCGCCACTTTTCTTACTTATTGCTTCTTGAAATTTTTAAAGGTTAAGGGATATTAGTGTAGTTGTCCATTGCAAAAATTTAAATTCAATTCCTTCAAAAATGTGCTCATAAATGGTTATAGAAATTTAGTCATTTTTACCTTTTTCCTACCCACACAACTGGCTTATTGATAGAAATAATGCAAATTTTATTGCATTAATTCGAATTTCAAATAATTTTCTTCCAATCTTGTTAATTTTGGTTATTTATTGCCTATTTTGGAAAAAAATAGGCAATTTTCAGAAAATTCAAATGGCCGCCATTTTGAAACGGCTCGGTGTGAATATCTTAGTCCCACAAAAAATTCAGCCCCTTAGATTAATAACTGCGACCTGAAATGAGATAACAAAAACCGGATTTCTGGAATTTTGAAAGAACACCCTCCTGTAGAAGTTTTACAAGGATCCAAAATTTCGTTCACTAATCTTGAAAGATAAAGCTATAAGAGCGTTTCTAAAATCGAAACTTCGCGAATTTCGTTGGATTTTCCTTGACAAAATTTCCAAAAGTCACGTTACTTCTATAGGGTGTCCTTTCAGAACTCCAGAAATCCGGTTTCTGACATCTCATTTCAGGTGGCAGTTTTCGACCAGGACTGGTCTACTATTGCACTTGAGCAACATCGGTCGAGCCGTTTCAAAATGGCGGCCATTTGAATTTTCGGAAATTGGCTATTTTTTGAACCACTGTATGAGCAAGATGGAAAAAAAAAACTTTGAAATATAATCAACAGGATTAGAGAAAATTACACGAAATTAGAGATAATGTAATAAAATTTGCAATATTTTTATTAATAAGCCAGTCACGTTGGTAGGAAAAGGGTAAAAATGGCTAAATTTCTCTAACAATTTATGAGCACATTTTTGAAGGAATTAAACTAAAATTTTTACAGCAGACAACTACACTACTTAATAACCTTTAACCCCCAAAAAGTTCAAAAAGCAAATTTAAAAAATTGCGGAGATATTCGAATTTTTTTACATGATGTTTATTTCTCTAAACTTTTAAAAACGTTCCTGTAGCTTCATCTTTCAAGATTAGTGAACGAAATTTAAGATCCTTATGAAAATTTGAAGTGACGTTAGATTTTCGTTAGAAAATTTTTCAAAAGTGGCGTCCCTTCTACAGGGTGTCTTTTCAAACTTCCAAAAATCCGGTCCATGAGACACGGTTTATGGTGGCAGTTTTCTATACAGGGGGCTGAAATTTTTGTAGGCGTAAGATATCCACAAGGAGTGGTGTCTGGTATTGCACTTGAGCAAAATCGGCCGAGTCGTTTCAAAATGGTGGCCATTTGAAATTTCAGGAAAATTGCAATTTTTTTAACCCCTGTATGAGCAAGACGGAAAAAAAACTCTGAAACCAAATTGACAAGATCGGAAGAAATGATCGAATTTAAAATTTGAGTTAATGCAACAAAATTTGCATTATTTTTCCATTAATAAGCTAGTGGCGTGTGTAGGAAAAGGGTAAAAATGGCTAAATTTCTGTAACCATTTACGAGCACTTTTTTGAATAATAATAATAATTTTTAGACTCGCGTAGCCTAGCGAGCCTAAGGTCGCGAGTTCGGAACTCACCGCCTCGTGTTATTTTTCGGATGCATTTTCGAATGTATGTGAAAAATAAAACAAGCGACCGAAGGTTTAAAATTTAAAATGGCAACTTGAGGCTGGGTGAATGAGTAATGCTCGAAATCCCGTGTTACCGGAGTGGAGCGACTTTGTCTTACCTACATAGTTAAGACCGATGCTCCCTCCTTTTCAAAAAAAAAAATAATAATAACTTTTCAAATTCAAAAATTTAAAAGAATGAAGAGAAGAAATTTAAAGAAAAATGGCGGAGATATTCGAGTTTATTTTGCATGATGATTATTTCTCTAAATATTCAAATGTTCAAGTTTCAAAATTCCCTGTAATTTCTTTTCGAATTTAATAAAGGTAGTGTCAAAAACTGCATTTTTAAAATAAAGTTAGCCAGTGGCGTGCATAGGAATAGGGGCCAAATTGTAAAATTTTAACAAATTTTGTTGTTTTGTTAAATTCAAAATCTATTTTACGTTTTCAAACAAAATAAAATTAAATTTCCAGTCACTACGTAATATGAGCAGACTATGGAAGTTTTCAGAAAGTCAATTTAAAAAGCGGTGAAAATATTCATAATTGAATCTCATAAAAATACACTGTTTATGAGATGGATGCGTAAGAAGGTTTTTCGTGATCTGGGGGTCATGATCGGTGAACATTTGATGAGTTTGCATGGGTGGTTTTCGAAAAGTGATGTCCTTAATAGTATTAAAAGTTTTATTAAAATTTATTAATTATTAAATTTTTATTTCCAGCTTTCCACAGAGCTAGAAGTTTAGGACTTAAAAATAATAATAGTAATAATGTGTTTATTTATCATAATTTTTAAAATTAAATATGTACATATTGCATTTTTGTTAGCTTTGATTAAAAATCAAAAAACCGATTGGAACTGACGGGTAATAGGTACTCGTAACTCAAAATAATAATAAAACTCTAAATGAAAAAGTGCCTGGATTTTCATGCAGAATCTACAAAATCTTGAAGTGAGTCGTTTCCAGGCATGCAGCGAAAAAATATTTTACTCGCGTTAATTAGGTAATGGTAAACTTATGCGGCTGTTCTTTACCGATAGTCATTAGTTTTGGCCATGAAGGTTTGGTATTTTAGTTACAGTTTCTGCAGTAATGATTTTTTATGAAAGTAACATTACTAAATAGCTAATATTTTATTGTCGGAAGTAGTGCACAAAGATTTCCAGACATCTTTTTCTTAATATCGATCCAATATTTTTATTGTCTTACTCTCTGACCCATTTCTTTCGTGAACAACAATTCAGAGAAAGCTTTTAATAATATGACGGAATACAAAGCAGATTCAAACTGACTTCCATATTATTATATTATCTTTTGTAGAGAAATTCTTATATTTGCTTTCTGTTTGATATGAAAATACCTAAGAAAATCTTGACCGACGGGAATCCATTGTTTATTCTCTGTCTGTTTTATTACTGACAGTATTTATTAATATCGACAAACACATTTCCAATTATTTAGATTTTATCAAGGAGGTGGAATACACATTTAGAATAGTAACTGAATATGCACGATTTATGAAATATCAACAGACTTTCAGGGAAACCTCAATAATTGACTTGAATTTTATGTGATATTAATTATTATCTTTAAAAGAACTATAGGGAGTCTTGGAGAATCGATTCATATTTATTGAGCACACAAATTAAGCAATAAGATGACCAATATAGGTTTTGCGGTTATACAAATTGTATATAAATTTTAAAGATTATCGCTTGATGGTCACCGGAATAAGAAACCGCTAATTTCCTTTATTTCCTTACGAATAAGAATAATTAACATTTAATTAAGATTATAATAAATAAATAATATCTTAGTTTGAAAATTAATTTTACAATTTATTTTAATTTAAGTTATGATAAATAAGGTATTCAAAATATTTCAAATTAATATTCTAATAAACATTGATTAATTTTCAACGATTATCATTTAAATAAGTTATTTTTAGTTTATTTCGTCTTCACTAGCTCACTGTCGGTTTCTAACTTGACTGTTTCCACTTTCACTTGTTTCCATACACAACTACCTACTCAATTCAAAATTCAACTGTAAAAATCTTTTTTTTTTCTTCTCAGACAATCTAAAAATAAAATAACATAACGCATAATACGTTAATGTTGCCCACCCATGGTAACGCGCGTGTTTTAAATTGGATTTAAACACGCTCAGGCAGTTTTTAATTAAGCATTTTAGGTTACCAATAATTTAAAAAACACAACTCTGATATGTCACTGTCATGTGGGACAGCTTGATATAATCCGTAATGATTTTAATTTATAGTTATTGCCACCCTGTATAAAACCCAGTTTTCAAAATTTCAAATTGGTTTAAGTTACACAGACCGAGGCATTAATAAGGCGCTCCACTCTCTGTGAAATGATCGAAAGTACCTAGCAGGGGCTCAAAAATAATTTTAGAAGTTAAATCGTACACCTATAAGACAAAGAAGGATATTTCAAAATCACATACAAATTAGATCTGTCAAAACTTAAACGGTTCAGGTATGTTCAGGTGCATGAAACAGCTCGTATTTTCCTTACTCTGGCAGGATTAAATTTTGCAGTCATTTTAAATCCTTGCTTCTGACTGTTCCTAGCAAACACACCTTCAGCAAACTAATTTTCACAAACTAATCCGAACGAAACATCACCTATAGTTTGGCTTTGCCGCCAGAGTAGGTATAAGGGGCAGGTTGGAAATACGGCCAGCTTTTGTATACGGCTGACACGTCTGATACATTTGCTATACTCAATTATTCAGAAGAGAACTGTGAGTGTCATCCCTGATCCTTGGAGCTTGAAGCAGCATTGACCCAACTTGTCTCTTCCAACTCCTCAAATATACGAATCCGTGGCGTCGCTTACCAACTTTTATAATTCATGATACTTGGTTATTTTTTCTTTTTGTTGTTTATTTTGTTGTCAATAGCTACTGAAAAGTAGAGAAACCTGATAAAAAGAACAATCATAAGAAAAATAAATTTAGTGATAAGAAATTTGGATTTTTTTATTGCTAATGTCAACTGACGAAGAAAATTACTATTTATTGAATACCAAAACGGTCAAATTTTTTTAATTGTTTATAAAAAACTCAAAAATGACTATACAGGATTAGATAAAAGCTTCCTCTGGTGCAGCCCCTATTACTGAAGAATGGCTATAATCACGACAAACTGTTGTCAGTCGGGGCTTGTTTTCAGGATATATACAGGTCGATTCTTTGTTATTGCGAAAAATTTCAAGGAGGGATTCCTTGAAGTGATTAAAAGAGGTTCTTCATGGAAAAAATTTCCAGAAACTTCCTAAATCAGGGTTACATCTTTTCAAAGGGGTAGGATAAAATTAGATTTTTATTGAATTTATCAAATTTGAAGTACCTAACATGAAAAAATAAAATTTTCAGTAGGTAGTAATTTCACAATATGTATTTATAATAAGGAAATAAATGTTATTATTATTATTATTATTATTATTCAATCACGAGTGGTAGTTTTTTTAATATTGTGTGGTATATTTTAATATTTCACGAACAAAGCTAAACTGAAGCGACTCATTTTGACGATTATTATAATTATTACAATTATTTTTTGACGAACTGTTAAACTTTAATTTGTTCAGCGATCCGTATCTATGTTCACGGTGTTGAAAACACCAAACTGATTTACCAATCAGAATTGAAAGACAGCAAACACTTACTTTGGTTTATGATTGGTCAGATTATGTGAAAATTTGAAGATGAATGAAATAGTCCTCATAACTTTCTCATCAAAACCTTCTCAACATCAATTTGACAGCTCTTGTTTTGTAAACAAACAATTATTTTGACTCGAACATTTTTCATTACTTTTTTATCATGACTTTTTTTTTTCTTTGCTTAAAAACGGTACATTTTATCACAACTCCGTCATTTTATTCACGATTACCTACTTGCAAAAGGTCATATAGTTCTTATTTTTGAATATGTTGTTAGGACCAATCCTAGTCTAACTTTGCACCAATGAAAGCCTTGTCCGTTTTGCGCAATGCTCAAAAAACACAATCTTCCCACATGCGCTTTATAAAAGTGTGATATAGCTGATTTTAAAGAAAAAAAGTTCCTGTATTTTAACTATAAATTTATCATTGTACCTTCAGTCGTTTCTGAAAAAATGTAGCTTTTCTAAAATACTTTTTTAAATTTTTTGAAGAAAATCATTTTTATTCATAGTGTTTCCCTTTTCCTCTATGCTAGTTCATTCACCTCCATTTGTTGGTATAGTCCAATAAAGTCTAAAAAGTCATACCTACGTATCGATTAAGAATACACCTCCATTTGATAGTTCGATTTATTTTGTTTCATATACGTGGTTTTTATAGTAACCCTCCAGTTTGTCTAAACACTCCATCCCGCATAAATAAGTATACGTCAACATTGGTTTTGAATGAGAATTAAATGCACAACACAGAGGATAGAATGTCATTACGTGAATAAATTTTATGTAGTTGTCAGTGGCTCTCAAACTGACGTAAGCGGTTCAATTCATATTTGAATGATTTCCTTCAATAATTTACGCTCGTTCACAACTTGACAATTTATTAACTGTTTGACATTTTCTGGTGAAATTAAAAATATTAATTCGGACGGTTAGTGTAACGTCACATCTGACTTTTTAAAGTTAATCCTACTATATACGAGTAGCAGGGCGATTCTTTTAACGCGTCCATTAGAAAAAGTTGAAATTCTTGTTGATCTAGGAATCAAAAATTTGTAATATGGGAAACATAAACAATAACGAGTCAAAATTAGATATTAATGAGATGGCGGCACATTTAAAAATGGCGAAAGAAGAAGCCATATTTGGTTTTCAAATGGGACATCCCATAATATTGCATTTTAAAATTGTCTGAGAAAATAACAATTATGCTTATAGTGGTAGTTTGAATTCAATGAGCTATGAATTACAAACAAGTGAAAATTACAATTTTCCAACTTTAAAGCAATTTATTGTTTTCATTAAGCTATTGATACAACGAAAACGGTTCAAGATATAAGAAGACGGCTTACATGTACCTATTTTAACTTTTTTGAGGTATTCTATTATTTAGTTGGAGTGTTTATGCAGGGTGGTGAAAATTATCATATTTTTGGTCACCCTGCAGAATCATTTCAACTAACCAGTAGGATACCAGATGAAAAGTTAAGATAGGGACATGTTAGCCGTTTTCCGATATCTTGAGCCATTTTCGTTGTAAATGTCTTTCTAGTTGGAAAATTGCGATTTTCACTTGTATGTAACTCTAAGGCGCAGTTGCACAAACGTTAATTAAAGATTTGTCCGATAATAATTATTGATTTTAAATTGCAAATTTTGAAAATTATATGATGGATATTTTGAATGATATTTTATTTTTTATCAGTAACTAACTCTTCCAAAAAAGAGTATAATTATTTCCAGCAATATCAGACCAACATTTTGATAATACAGGGCATTTTAAAATCAGTAATTATCTGACAGATCTGTAATTAACGTTTGTGCAACCGGACCTAAGACTACTCAGATAATTTGCAAATGCAATAACATAAGGGATGTCCCATTTAAGAACTTTTAGCCAGCTTCAACGTGGTGACACTAGTTTGGGCTCTGGGTCCCCGTGGGACGCCTGGTAATGAGGCTGCAGATCAACTAGCCAAGAAAGGCGCTGGGATGAACTACACTGGGCCCGAACCAGTGTTTGGCATCCCAAAGAACACTGTACGCGAGGCGGTGGCTCAGTGGGCAAGAACCCAACATAGAGGACACTGGAACCGTGTTACAGGAAACAAACATAGTAAGGTGATTATCAAGGAGCCCTCTCAAAACCTTGCCAGACAGATACTGCAACTAAACAGAACGCAGATCAGAACGGTGGTGGGTCTTCTCACAGGACACTGCCACCTAGGAGTACACCTACATAAGCTGGGGGTATACAGAGAAGAACCAGTTTGTAGACTGATGAAGAATTGTAAATGAAGAAAATGAGACAGCTTCTCATGTGATATTCGAGTATCCAGCACTCGCAAGAACGCGCTATGCGGTCCTGGGACTTCTCAGTCCCGGGAGCTGCTGGCGGAAAAGACCTTGGTTAGAGGACTGCTGAACCTTGTCAAAGGAACGGAGTTCTTCTAACCAAGGAAAATCTAAATGTGAGAAATACACTAAGCCCGCTGGCTTCAGTGTTTGGGACCACATAAACCATCTCTCACATTTAGTTAAAATACCAATACCAATACCAATACCAATACCAAATACCCATTTACGAAAACGAAGATAACGTGTTCGTTCGCCATTTTTAAATGTGAGTTTTCCTTGGTAATAGTCAATATTGACTTGTTATTGTTTTATGTTGCCTAGAATCCAAATTTCAGATTTCTAAATCTACTGGAAGTTGAACTTTTTCTAATTGGCGCTTTAAAAGAATCACCCTTTATTAACATCAGTACCTTTGTAGTGATTGATGGCAAATTTTGTTGTCCATAAAGTTATTTGGCACCGTAATAACTGAGTTGGTTCCATTATTAGAAGTTATCTGAACTGTGCAAAAACGGATGGAGCTTATATTAGTAGTCCGGGTGATCATCGGCCACAACATGCGTGGTCAGTGGCCTCGGGCTGAACATTTTTGGATCGAAGGCACTACAAGAGGAAGCAATGGGACTCATCTCATGGAAATACTTTCTCGCCTTTATTATAAGGTCGGAAGGGTTTGAGTAGGACTCCCACCATATTTTTAATTTTTTTTTGTAGGGGAGTAAAAATCCTTCTTGAACACCCTGGGCATGTATTTCTGCCCTCACAGAGTAGTGTTGGACTCACTCGAGCTTCTCTCGATCACCTAACATCTAAAACCCTTTCTTTATGCTTCTTTTACTGAACTTGGTCCCACCAGGGTTTGGGGATGGCGAAAAGAGCCCTTGCTGGCTTAATCGCTTAGGGTGCAAAACCTACCCCTTCCCATCATACAATAAATTAACAATACAATGTACCTATTACTTATAGATAATAATTTAATAATAAATAATAATTACTTAAATAATAGTTTTGAAACAGTACCTAAACATTGTTGTAAGTTGATTGAAGTAGTGAAAATAAATGAAACATTTTTTGTAGGTCTAACATAAGTCGTCTAAAGCTACGTTTTCCTAGCTGCGTCAAACGCGAGCGCGAAATTCGATTCACGCAGTGTGGGTTGCGTGAACAGTGTTTTCCAACTTGCGGATCAGTTCAAATTAAAACGTATTGTTTATTTTGGTAGTAATATTATGAAAAAGGGATTCTTCTAGATCTCATTACGATGAAGAAGAAGTATTTATAATTCCTTGTTATAAAGAACTTTGTTGAAAAAAAAAACTTTGTAATCCAGTCACCAGTTTGAACAACAGTTCATCTTCAGCTGCAGAAAATCTTGGTTGAGGTTCTTTGTCTGATGTATTCAATATTAAAATAAAAAAAAAAACAATAACTTCCGCACTGCGTCGCGTGATTGACTGCTCTCGAGGCACAGCAGACGTTTCACGCGAGCGCAAACCGTCCAATGCTGCGGAACACGCACTGTAGGAAAACGGTCCGATTTAAACCATACAAGAGCAGTGTTGGGCGTGTTACGCGTGCATCGTACGCAGTGCGATATACGCAGCTAGGAAAACGTAGCTTAAGCTACCTATATGACATCCCAAAATTTTCAAAGCCAACCAGGTCCTAGGGTTTTTATAGTTAATTGTAGTTTTTTTTATCACCGCCATATTGAAATTCATGTGATTGGTGTAAAGAAAATCACGGAGACTAAAAATTTATAACATAACAGAAAATATTTCTATAAGCCTTGTTCTGCTTTTTTTGAAAAAAAAACAAAACAAAAAATAATGATTTTCTTAGCATTTTTGGTAGGTACAGGTAGTTTATTACATTATGTATAACTTATATGGTATATGGTACTATTAAATTTGCTATACTAGTACAGGACGATACAAAGTGCTGTAGAGAATCTTTAGAAAGACTGTAGAATTGAAGCAAACATTGTAGGTATCCTTCTGTTCCGTTACCGAGATATAAGGTTGCCTGATATCTCTCCAATCTAATAAAATTTGTCAATTTGGCATCGTTGTTCAAGTTAGGACTTAATAATGGAACGTTGGAACGTTTCCATGATATATGTATAACTTATTATTAATCTGAGTAGGTATAAAGCTATACAGTATTATTTTATTCCAAAGAAGTGTATCACGAGTGCAGTGTTATCAATTTTTTCACAATATTGGTAATTTCTTCTCAAGTAAGCCATGATGGAGAAAAAAGTAAATGAACTTCTTCTAAGGAAGTAAATCCTTAATCTTACAATTTATAAATGCTGTGGTACTATTCGTGTTTGCCAATTCGCAATCACCCTGTATACAGGGTGTATCTAAATAACACAGAAAAAATTTAGGGGAGGATTCTTTGATAAAAAATAAACAAAAAATTTCCTATTAACGTGTGTCTGGATATGCACCCTTTTTGAGATACAGGGTGCATATGAATTAATATTAATATATTTATATTAACGTCAAAAAAAGATTATTTTTTGAGTTTTTTGAAGATGTCTCGGGAACCGTATATGACACAGAATTCAGCTTTTGTACAGATCTTATCATTGATATTAGCAACTATTTTAATGCTAACTACGTTCTTTAAGTATGCCAGTGCCGGAGATTTTTAGGGTTGGAGGGATTTTTTTGCTCCTAATATCTACGACACTGGGCAAATTGATATTTTAAAAGCACACTTTTAACCGTCAATGTTCTCTACACAAAAAGATACTCTTGGTTATAACTGCTAACGTGAGCCATTTTCGAGAAAAACGGGCATTTACGATGAAAAACTCGCTTTGAATGTTTCCAGACAAGTGTCGAAAAATTAAGGGCAAAAAAACTTCGCTCATTTCTGAGATCTCCGCTATAATGACACATGAAAAAACTCAGTATTAAAAAAGTAGCTATAAATATCAATGATATGACATTTACAAAATGTAGGTTTCATATCTCAAAGGGTTCCACAAATATCTTCAAAAAACTGGTAAAATAATCTTTTTTTGACACCCTGTATCTCAAAAAGGGTGCATTTCTAGACACACGTTTATACGAAATTTTTTGTTTATTTTTGACCAAAGAATAAGCTCTTAAATTTTTTCGGTGTTATTTAGATACACCCTGTATAATAAATTAAGCTAAGAACAGTGGCTCATATTTGATTACTCAAATATGAAAAAAAAAACTAAGTTCGTTTCTTACTTAATAAACATAAAATTGTGGAAGTTGTCTCAAATTTAACCGACCCTGTATCTCTTACCGTTTACTATTGGTAGTACAAAAAATTTCTAGCCTGTATGTATATCACACAGTACCTTCTCGCACTGTGTGAAACAAAAGTCCAAGCGTCGTCAAACATAGTTAATTATCTTTACTCACGATACGACTTTTACTAACACTTTCGACTTATCTTCGTCTTTGGAGTTTTTGTCAGCGGTGGCGTCTTCTGCCAACGTGAGGAAGACTTAGAACCTCATGACTTTGCTGTCATATGGCTTAGGAGAACATACCGACAAATAACTAGTCTATCTGTTGCTTGTACCGACCAGCAAGCGATAGTTCATTTGTTTTCAAAAATTTGAGAAAAGAAGAAATAATTGAATATTTTTTTGAGTATTGTTTGCAAGGGCATCTTTTATTTCTGTGGCGATGTCGGTCTTGTATCTTACGTATTGGTACTTGGGATAGCACTTACTAGAAGATGTGTGACGATTAAGTTCTTGTTATACACCACATAGGGTTTGTTAGTCTCTGTCAAGAGACTGGATTTTATGTCCCAGTCTAAGTCTCGAGGTGTTTGGTCTCTTCGTACCTACTGCAGGTAAGGTTAGGGCATTTATGGCCTTTGACTGAACAGATTTTAGTTTGGATTGACCGTTTTTCCAGAAATGTTTTTTTTTAGATGTGGGTGCTTATATTCGAATAAAAATAGACGTATTTTCACCGAGTGACGTCATATGGCGTTATATTGCGTGTCTTGAGAGTTGTTTTTTTTTATAACATTCGGTAAATGTAAATTAATTTTATTGTTTTACGTAAATCAAGAAAATCACATGAGAAAACATACGAAACTTCCTATAAAAATCAACATTCAAATGCGATTTTCTTCTAAGCGATAAGGTTTGGCGACTTTTATCAAGAGTACCCTTTTTTAGAAATTTGATTAGAGTTGATTAATCGACTCGATATTTAAAAAAAAATTTAATTCCATTTGCGTAGAAGAAAAATGTGTAGAACCTAAAAAACCCATGATCTACGCCAATGGGTAATTTTAGTATTCCAATTTTTGTCCCATGAAACCATGACATCATACCAAATTTCATCAAAATCGCTCGTGCGGTTAAGTTTTTAAAATCAAATAACGATTTTTAAATTGACACTTTGACATCTCGTAGTGGCTAAACCAGGCAACTTTGCACAGAGATAAGTTGGCTTAAATCGACTTACTTTCATCCGAGGAACACGTGGTAGAACGTTGTAAAGACCTTTTAGAGACACCCTGTATAAGCTATAAAATAGTACGGCTTTTGTCTAATTTAATCAAGTCTATAATCTTTTAAATAACATATTATAGATGTATACCCATGCATAGAAGTAGAATTAGAAACATAATAACTTACTCTCAAGCCGGAACCCAAGAATCTGAGAACATGCATGGAAGGAAATATGACTCTCTGTATACCTATCTGTCAATAAAATATAAAAGATTTTCAAGTACGTAGTCCAACTTAATTCCCTCCGACTTTGTCATCCAAGCCTGCAGTAGTATTATGTTATTTTCTGGATCAGTCGGAATTTTAATCGAATATGGGAGAGTCTATTAGCCTAAATATTAGACATTCTAAAATTTTAGCAGCATCTACAAATGAAATTCCTCCAAGATAAAGTAAGCTATTGTATGTGCTCTATTGCGTCATGATTAGAGAGTTAGAAATAATAATTTACAAATAATTCCTAATTTTATTCATTATTTTGTCACTGCGGAACAAAATTAGAATAACGATTTTGAAAGTGCTTGGGTTGAGATGTTTGCAGATGAAAATCATGTGGATTAGATCTTTTATCCAATTACTCTAATTCCTTAAAACAGCTTGGTAGGTATAGTTTTTTATAAAATAATTCAGTTTCATTTGTTATATTATTATTCTAGTATACAGGCTGTCCCAATATTCCATGGACATGGAGCAACCACAGATTACTGAGGTAAAAAAAAGTCGCTCGGACCAAACTTATCTCTATACCAAAATGCTTCGTTTGTCCGTTAGAGGGCTTCAAAGTCTTTTGAAAATTTTAGTTTTTTTGAAAGAGCTCAAAGTCGGCTGATTCCAATTCGATGAAATTTGGTAGGTAAATTTCTTATTAAAAGTACTAATTTCTGATGTACATAATAATTTGACGGAAACCCGGGAAGGGGTGAAACTACCCCTACCCTCCACTAAAATCGATCGTAATTGTTGATAGGGTAGCAGGAACGCTGTTTTTGTTTTTTTGTTTGAAAGATACTTCGTTTTAGCCCAATTATGGTCTCCTACAAAAATTGTATCTTTCCGAGGTGCTATGTGATAAAATAAATTAGTCGATGATAACTAAATTTTCATTTCATTCTTTTAATTTGAAATCAAATTTTCAATTGTCAGGTGATTATTTGATCTAATCTCATAAAAGATGCTCGCTGTGGGCGCCGGTTTGGACCCTAGAAAGTTCCATCTTGCGCAAAAAAATGATTGGAATCTTTTCTTGGAACCTCGTCGTTTTGCAAACTGTTTACTGCGTTTGAAAAAAACCGTTTGCAAACACCTGAAAAAAAACCGAACCATACTAATCATATTTTATGAGATTAGATCAAATAATCACCTGAAAATTGAATATTTGATTTCAAATTAAAAGAATGAAATAAAATTTTGATTAGGTACCATCGACTAATTTATTTTATCACACAGCACCACGGAAAGATACAGATTTTTGTAAGAGACCAAAAGTGGGCTAAAATGATGTATCTTTCAAACAAAAAAACATGAACAGTGTTCCTGCTACCCTATCAACAATTACGATCGATTTTAATGGAGGGTAGGGGTAGTTTCACCCCTTCCTGGGTTTCCGTCAAATTATCATGTACATCAGAAATTAGTACTTTTGATAAGAAATTTACCTACCAAATTTCATCGAATTTGAATTAGCCGCCTTTGAGCTATTTCAAAAAAACTAAAATTTTTAAAAGACTTTGAAGCCCTCTAACAGACAAACGAAGTATCTTGGTATAGAGATAAGTTTGGTCCGAGCGACTTTTTTTTACCTCAGTAATCTGTGGTTGCTCCATGTCCATGGAATTTTGGGACACCCTGTATGTAGGTACCTACTATTGAGAAATTCAGTAAATCAAATTACTCGTATAAATTCTAAACAGTTAACAAAGTGAAATATTTAATACCAGAATATTATAAAGTTTGTAACCGTTCAATAAATCTTAAAATTGGGAGTTTTGAAAAAATGCAAAGCAGTTCAATTTTTAAGTTTAATTTAATTTCTTGTGACGTTATATTTTTTTATACATGGTGTTTCTTGTCACAGTCACATCGTCTTGTTTTAATTTAACATCCTGCATAATATTATTACATTTTCATATTATTCTTATGAAATTTTAATGTGACTGGTTTTTGCGATTTCAGTAGATACCAATGGATTTGTATATGAATTCCAAACAGAAATAAGTACTACTATTTTCCATTTTGAAAGCAGCTTACCTAGAAAGCAAGTAAAAGTGCAAAAAACGGCTTACATGACCCAATCTTAACTTTTCATTATGACTTTTCATAACATCCTACTACTATTATTATTATGTGTATTTGGAATGTTTATAGGGGAAAATCCGATAGTTATTATCACCCTGTATTAATGTTTCATCCACACAATAATACACCATGCACATGAAAACTTAAGATATAGGGACATCCAAGCTCTCATCCTTTATATTTAAATGTTTTCAAGGTAAGCTGCTTTGAAAATCGGAAATTGCGATGTTCAACTCATAAGCTACTCAATTTAAACTCCAACTGTAATACCATATTCTTAGGAAATTTTCTCAGACAATAAGAATGTGCCTGAAATATGAAAAAATAATAAACAGGCTATTAAAAAAACATGTCGTCATTACCACGAAACTTGCAAAATAATCAATTCAAATGTCATGTGAGGCAATTTCCAGAATTACACAACAATTATGTATTTGAAATCATAATTGATTCCGGGGTGTTAACCTCGGTCCGTGGAGATTTGTTCCGAACGTTTCTTCTACAGCTGCGGTAGATATCGTTAGCGGCTACGTGTGCGCAAGCGAATCTTCCACTCCTCGTGTTCTCCTACAGCTTGGCTAGAAAAGCGCGCCTATTTATAGGATGATGCTCTGGTGACGTCATACCCCCTCCACTAGCTATCTTCATTGTAGAATCAGCCTGTCTCTCCGATGATGTCATAGGTCCCTGAGTCAGACACTGACTCATTTTGGTCTGACATAACGTGGGATTCCAAATCCACCGCAGGTTAGTTTTTTCCTTCTGCCTGTTGAAATATTTTGGTTGCTTGTTTATTTGGAGGAAGGAATGAAACGGCGAAGGATTTGGTATCCCACGTTACGTCAGACCAAAATGAGTCAGCGTATGTCTCGGGGACCTATGACATCATCGGAGAGACCAGCCGATGCTACAATGGTGATAGACTCTATAAACAGGAGTGCTCTTTCAGCCGAGGAAGTCAGGTATCAGTGAACATGATGAGTGAAAGATTCGCTTGCGCACACGTAAACGCTGATTATGTCTACCGCAGCTGTAGACGAAATGTATGGAGCAAATCTCCATAGACCATGGTGGTTAAAACAGCCCGGAATTAACTATGATTTCAATAATTTAAGCCAGCCGTGATAGCCTACACACATCCAATGATGCGTGTTCTGAAAAGCCATGTAAACTATCGATTTAGTGAAACACATTTACATCAAGGACTCGATATTTGTGAGGATGATTAACCTGTAGGTAACTATATTTTATTAACCTTCATTAAGGCTTTGGCAAAGTTATTATAGAACTCACAGTACAAAATCAAGAGCTGTCAGTTATTGGATTATGTTAAGACAAACCTGTTTGCTGTTGGGGCCTATCTTCAAATTCCTTTCCGAACATCCACTACTAGCTAATATGTATTTTCTTCTTGCGCAATATAATCGTAAACTGTGTGTTGTTTTGTTGAGGTTCCTACAAAAGCGAATGTATCTACCTATCTATAATCCTTAGAGAGAAAACTTGGTGATATTTAAATTTTCGATTCTTTGTGCTCGCGGATTGTGCTTACTCGTAATCAATAACATTAATAATTACAAGCCCATCGTTCAGTGGTTTGCTGACAGATTTCTTACCCAAACTCAGTGATTTCGAATCCCGTAGCGGCCATTATTCAATTTAAAGGGGCTTTTCAGACATGAACGGACTTGTGGTTAAACATATACCATTAGAATCTCCGGCCGCAAGATGAACTGCTCAAATAAAATTAATTCGAGAAACTTATCCGACTGTCTCTCTTAGAAAGACGGTTGCTCTGTGCAATGCTTTTAAGTGGCAATTTATCAAGCGAAATGACCAAGAAAAATAAATTTCTAACAGACAATGCATTGAATTTGAAATTAGAAACTGATACTTTGAACGACCTCAAACTTTGTGGGGTTGATCGGATAATAAAATAATAATAAAAAAAAAATTGATATAGTTACCAAAATACAAGGTATTAGAAAGGATTGCTTATTACTACAAATAACACCAAACAAACCGATAAAAAAACACCCTGTATCTTAAAAACCACACATCTTAGGACACATGTTTATATAAACTTTTCGACTTTAAATTAGTCCAGGAATACATCAGGAACGAGCGGTGTTGATATAGACAACTTTTGAGAAGTTTTCTCATATTGTAGACAATGTCAAAAATATAGAAAAGATAAGTATACTCAACGATTAATAAATAAAAGAGTGAATGCTGGTCGTATGAGTAAAAAGCACATAAAGCCTGTTAAATGGGTCGGAGTATTCCTCCATCGCCCTAGCAGTTGTCATGCTGGCAGTGCCAGAAACTCCAATCAAGAGAGCCTCTACGCAAACAACAAAAGAGCCAACCAGAGTACCAGAACAACCACAGACACGTGTTTCGCCCTATTGGGACTCATCAGTGTGCTGCATCTTAGGCTCAAGACGGTGGGAGTTTAATTTAATTAATTAAAGGAAATTAATTAATATGTCATTCAACCCACAACGATAGTAGTTGTTTGGGGTAGATAAGATCTTTTTTGTTTTTTGGAGAACTAAGACAAGTGTACTGAGATGGATCCTAATCGGAGATACCACTCACAGTCTCGTGGAATTACTTATCACCAAAAAGATCGTCAAAACTAAACATCATCGCCACCGCCACAGTATCAACTCAGTGGGGTGGATAAGAATATTGAAGGTTTTATGTATTGTGTGGTCTCTAATCAAAATCAGTCACTTCACCAATAACTCCGTACCGAAGATATCACTAGCAGAATTTCCCAGGTTAGATCATTCCATTTCTCTCTAGTGTTAACAGAACGAATTCCTGAATGGTGTTATAACAAATACGCTAAAATATTAATTCCGGACACTCCTATACCTAATGCATTGCGACAAGGTGCGACAACTTTGGCAGCGCCGTCAAACATGAACTGGTATCACTAAAAGTTAAATTTAGTGAAACGTAGCGGGAGTTTTAAATATCAACGCTGAATATAAATGCTCTTAAAATTAATTAGAAGGAATAGACTGATGAAATTGGGACGAAGAATTAATACAATAATAAAACAACAAAGTTTTCAATAGGTTTATTATATTAATAATAATAATTAACTACTATTACACATAATATTATTGATATCTTTAGGTAGATATACTCGTATTTCAAAAAGATTGAATCGTTATATACCTAAGTGTAAGCCTTTTATTTGCCGCAATTCCAATAATGTGCTTCCTTGCAGTTTTAAAGGTCTATTATTTGCTGGATTAACAAAATTTTCCTCTTTGAAATGATCAGTACAAAATAATATGGTGAGAAGTCAGCTTTGACACATTATAAAATTGATTAAAACCAATAATGCTTTCTGAACGACACACTTGCCCTAAGGGTATGGTCAAGACAGAGACATCGATGTTCAATGGTTATTTCCATCTCATCAGTCTGTCACATCACCACCACTAGAGAAGTGTGCCGATCAAGAAGAAAATCAAAAGCTATAAGCAAAATGATTTGTCGGAAACATAGTGACTTGCAATATTTTTCAGTCGTCAGATGGCATTTGCTTTGCAAGTCACTATGTTTTTACTTTCTGCGAAAGAAACTCTTATTCCTGTATGGTCATACAACTTTGTTACACGCAGGTCCTCTGTTACATACAGGCCTTTGGTGATGAATATTAAGAAACGTCTGTGAATCAAATGATGGCGCCGGCCTTTTAAATATGCTAGATGCCATTATTTTTTCACATCATCAGTGAAGCTCGTTAAGAGCGTAAATTATTTAGAGGTCTTTCGAATTTGTCAGAAACTTCAGGACAACACGGTGTAACTTTTTCCTGAAAAGTTGAAAAACTTATTTAACTCCGAAACAGGAATCAATAGGCTGGGAAAAGTAAGGCAAAACAAGATGGTCTTTGTCTTGTAATATAACTTTCAAAGTAAGGAAGAAAAGTTAATTCAGTGCCTAACCTAGATTATTTATTTCGAACATTCATTAGAACTGCCAATCAACTAACTTATTCGAAAGAGAACAGCTATGACAGATGACTCAGAGGCTGGATATCACTAAAAGTTGTAAAGTTCAATAATCACTGCATAAGTAGTGTACTTAGATCGCTCATTTACGTCCATTTTACTTCGAGCCGAGTTATCACGGCTCATCCCAGTCAACCCTGTTAACCTTCACCTCGTGACATTATAATAAGGCTGAATATGTGAGATGTCATGACATATAGACTGTAATCTGCCACGTAGTATAGGTACTAGCGTCTTCTTACGTTGAAAAGGGCACGGTCATATTGTACGCGACTTGATCATTAGGTTTTAACCAACAGCAGGAAAACTGCTACAACAATAGAATTTACAGTGTGCTCCAAAGCAGCTGTGGAAAAGTGGAAAAATATCTCAATAGTCTGCACATCTACTTATACAGAAGGAACATTAATTCAGTTGTTTCTTCAATAATCAAAGATTACTGTTGAATATATAATGACAATTTGACTGCTCCACTACTCCAACAGGGAAACGTAAAACCGAATTACCGGGTCGGGCACCAGAACATTCAGACAACTTAAACGTTAATTGGAAAAATAAGGAAAGCTCTGACCACTCGTATTAGAAGATTAAGCTCAGTTGGAAGCCAGCGCGCTGTTTATGGATAGGAGCTCTATAGTTGTAATTAAATTACCAACTCACTTCTTCCGAGTTATAGAGTTTCTTGGTTGAATAAACTGAAACTTGCCGTAGAAAACGATTGCATTTCACGTTTTGTTTAGTTCACAACTCCCAGCTTCTGTTGATTGTCTTTCAATGAGGAAAGGGTAAATGTGATTACAAATCTTCTTTACTGACGTCGGGGCCCATGATAAGATGAGGTACTTTATTTTATTCTTTGATCGATCTGAAATATCCATAACGATCTTTTCAAAATCCCGATGATTCTTCCGTCAAATCGCCACTGCAAAGAATTCTGTCACTTCTTACGGATTGGCCTCGTATCAATAACTCAATTCCAATAGAATCTGTGGCGTAAGAATTTGAAGAAATTATTTCGTGACATTAATTTACGAGTACATTATGGCTTAAAATTAGTTCCTGAGATATTCTTGTAAATCATTAATTCTATAAATAATTAATTGAACCACACAATGTAATAAAATAATTCTGTCACTGATCTTTTAGTATAGTCATATCAGCAAGTTACTGAGCAATAACGAGTTCTCACAGTACTTTTTTATCAGGAAAGGTCACATGTACTGCACGGGAATCCCTAAGACTTTCTGGAAGCGGCGTATGAGCGGAGATATCGTTTCGTTGGCTTTAAATCGTTGCAGGTTGTATTCCTCAGGAAACCTTCCCCTTGGAATGCTATTCCAAAGGAATGCAGCTCTCTTCATGAAAGAAGTCTGAAATAAGATGGTACGAGGTCTAACGAGCTGAACCTAATAGGGGTGAGCTATTGCGGCTCGACGTCTATTTCTGATCCCGTGATTCCGACGTGCATCCCGGCCTCATTCATGATGGTATCAAACAAGCCATGTCTTTTGAACACTTCCCATAAAAATATCTGTAAAACAGGCTTAGATCAGCTACTTTTCCCAGATCAAGTGGATGACTCTTTTCTGGATGGAGTCAAGCAACCTGAGCGTATGTTTAGGAGCTGAGCTCCAAACATGAGAACAGTACTCCAAAGATGGTTGGATTTAAGCCTTGTATAAGAGGAAAAGCTGTTGAGGTGTATAAAATTTCTTATTGCGGAACAGTGTTCCGAGTTTTTCAAACTCTTCGCCAAACCTCAACATGATCATGTCAAGACATTTTTCCTTCCAGTTTCACGTCGAGAAAACGAAGAGATTTGTATTAAATTGCACTTGATTTCTATCACCACAAGCTAGAATCTCTTGTAGACCTTTGTTAACTATCGAGATTTCTTCCTCTCTGCGTAAATGTGCATCAATAAGCGAAGTTCGCGCATCTAAATTATAGGAAGATATGAATGTGCTGTCATCCAGCAAAACTGAAAATTCAGTCTTTTGTTGTATTGAGCAGATCGTTAATGTACATAAGGAAGAGAGTCGGGAATGGAATGAATTCTTCAGGTACGCCGGCATTGACAGAAAAGCTCTCAAAATGTACCCCATACAAGCAGAACCTCTCACTCAGGCATGCCATAAGTTTGCAGCTTTGCCGCAATCCACCCATACCATATATAATCTAAAGCCCTTGAGATATGAAGCCCATCAGCCACTCGAGACTCTCCATAGTGTTCGACTGAGGCTGTTCCGCGGTTCCGTTACGAAGGCGAGAAGATCTCCAGTTGAGCTCAGTTTGCCAAAGCCGTACTGGCAGTAGCTGATTATATAAGCTTCTTTCAAGTACTTTAAATGTGTGGGTTAATAGCTTGGGACCGGAAGCTTTGTTTTGGTTCAAGGCTAACATAATGCGCTTTATGACACGCTGTCGGAAAACAATGTCTGATAGTTTGGATTCTACGGAAGGGATAATTGGCGGGGTTCTTCCCTGATAATCGATGGAAGAGTATGAAAAAAATAATTCCGTCAGAAAGTTGACCTTTTCAGTCGTCGTCGATGTCAGTAGCCAGAAGCTGAGTGCCTTAGACCCACCAAGAGAATTTCGAACCATTGAGCAGGAGAGAAGTTCTATCCTGATTCTTTTGTTTTGAGCTTCTTTGAATGGAGCACGGATGAAATTGTAGTAATTTTTGTCGTCGTGGGTCGTTCGCCACTGCTGAAAAGCAATCTGTTTGGATGCGATAGCTTCCTTGCATCTTGTATTGATACAAGGTTTGGTATTCGAGGGGAGTTTTTTTTAAAGGAATGTAGGCTTCCATGTCATGTAAGATGATTTGAGCAACTTCCTTAGCACAAACAGATAAATCATCAGATCCAAAACAAACGCCTCGCCATAGAAAAGCTCGATAATGTTTCCTGATCTCTTCCTATTTAGCCAATTTGTATTGCCAGATTGTGCGCAATTTACATGCTTCTGTATCACTCATTGGTTATAATACAATGTTGAGACGAGTGCGTAATCTGAGGAATCCAATGGAGCTTTCATTGTGATGATGTATATTTAAATTCGTAGTCAAAAAGAGATCCAAAAGTGTGGCGAAGTCTCCCACGCGATCGGAAATGCGGGTTGGTTCGTCTACTAGCTGGGTAAAGCCACAGCTGATAGCAAAAGGCTTGAGCTTCACGTCCGTCTTCGTCATTAAAATTATAATGTTTAGGCCAGTTTGTGTTGTGTACATTGAAGTCTCCCAAGACTATTATCTCGACTTTAGGATAATAATAATTAATCATCTGTAGAAAATAACCGTTATTTGTCATGGACTAAAAAGGTGCCCTACTGCTTATCGCTTACTGATCGATACAATCAACAAATAATTTTCCGGTATGTTATCCTAAGCCATATGACAGCAACGTCATTAGGTTCTAAGTCTTCCTCACGTTGGCAGTAGAGGCCACCGCTGACAAAAACTCCAATGCCGAAGTTAAGTCGGAATCGTTTGTAAAAGTCGTTTCCTGGGGAAAGATAATTAAGTATGTTTGACGACGCTTGAAGGTACTTTTTAAAAAAGTCCTTACTATGGCATGACATTATCAGTACTGTTATACAGGGTGGAAATTTTTTGTACTACCAATCATTGCGATCTCGTAAACGGAAAGAGATACAGGGTCGGTTAAATTAGAGAAAACTTGCACAATTTTATGTTTATTAAGTATTTGAAACAAAATTTATATAAATTGCAGACGTTGCTCAAATTTCCTGAAAAACTGAAAATTCGAAATTTCGTTTTTCAGTCATCTTTTTTATTTTTGAAAATAAATGAATTATTTTTTGTACGTTTATACCGAGTGACAAGTTTCAAAGCAGAACATAGGCGAATAGCACGGGAAATCACATATTTGCAGTTTATTTCTCACCACTTTTATCTACAAGAATGGTAATTGTGTCTATCGAAAGAGAATTATTTTCTGAACATGCTGATACCAAAATACCTACTAATTAACAGTTTTCTATCATGGCAGAATACCTTAAACATTTTCAAAATTAAACGATGAGCAGCCATGACATGTTAAATTAGGATAACTTTTTCACTGTCAAAGACAATATTTTCAATTATTTAATTTATTTTAATATTGATTGAACATCATTAAAAAATTACGAAGATCCTCCCTTTTATAAATTGCGCTTCGAACTTGTCCGAGTTGTTGGTTATTAACGAGTGTACATTATGTGAAAAGATTTTAATTGATACGATTAATATTATATTTATTTATTTATTTATATTTATAATACCTATAAGACAATAATAATTATTACTATGCTTCCAAACTTATTGGGAATTGAAAATTAAGAATAAACAATTGCGTTGCTCTGAAAAACAAAGATTTAATTTTAGTTATTAATTAATAATTATAAAATTAGTACACACAATACTAATTACATTATTTAACTTAAATCATTCTATTCTACCTACCTGAAAAACAAAGAAACGACAATTAAAGTCTATTATTCAAATAGTTAATTCCCATTTATACAATTTTTACTTAAACCAAACAATAATAATGACTTGTGTCGCATTTAGTGAGTTCAGTCCATTTTCAAAATATAAACTGCGCCATCTATAAAGTACCTGGGTAGGTACATGAGTACCTACCTGGTCGCTGTTTAACCGACAAATGATAGCGCAGTAGAAATTAAAGAAATATAGGTAGCTATATAGTTTCTTTACATACCCATATTTATTGTTAATTGTTAAAATTTTTATATTATTGTCTTTTTATGATTGATTGTTATGCTGTGTACAAAAGCAATCTGTCACAGACAGGCAGCACAACTTTAATTTTTAATAGAGAAAGTTAAACTGGACCGAACCGTGAGGCGACCAGGAAAATGACCATTTTCGTGGACGACCATTTTCCTGGTCGTCCCGCCTCACGGTTCGGTCCAGTTTAACTTGCTCTATTAAAAATGTCAAATTAATATGTAATATCAAATCCTATCTTCAATAGGTAAAACAATCTCAACCCTTTTCACTTCGAAAAGGTTTAAATTATATTTAACATCGATGTAAGTAACATAATTCACTGAAATTTTTGTACGACAATTGTTGTTGATTCTTATAATAGAGCCTTCATCTTCATCTATCACATTTGTATGCAATGTTAACACCTGTAAATTTCTGGAATTGCCAATAACTGACAATTGTCCTGATGATGGGCTAACCCCCGAAACCGGTTGACAAGCTCTTTTTCAATAAATTATACTCATATGACCTAGATTTTTATTTTTATTCGATGTTTTTTTTGACAGTAACAAAATTATTCGAAGTAGGCATGTCATGGCCGCTCACATTTTTAATTTTGAAAATGTTTAAGTTATTGTGCCATCATAAAGAAACTGTTAGTTATTAAGTATTTGGTATCAGCATGCTCAGAAAACAATTCTCTTTCGATAGACACCATTACCATTCTTGTAGATAAAAGTGGTGAGAAATAATCTACAAATATGTGATTTCCCATGCTATTCGCCTATGTTCTGCTTTGAAACTTGTCACACGGTATATTATGTATTTGTCGTCAACAGCTATTCATTTAACATTTCAAAAATTTTCCATTATTCCAAATTCCAGTAGATCCCAGGGTTTTCATAGTGATGTTATTTTTCTTATGGCCGCCATAAAAATTTTTCGTGTTACTCGGTATTAAAAAAATCACGGAAACCAAAATCACATTCAACAACAAAATTTTTGAAAATTTTATAATTATTATTATTTTTTTTTATGGAAAATTCTTTCATCGAATGACGTTAATATGACGTCGCGACGTGGCATTGCTTGCCTTATGTTTTTTAGTGAGATTCGGTTAAACAAAGGTTTGTTTTTTTTTCTAAAATAGAAGAATAGAAAATTTTGAATATTTTTTTTTAATGTGTTAGTAACTACGTCAGACTTTGTTCAGTGTGGTCAATAAATAAATATATTTGATATCTGTCTTAGACGGCCGCCCATGACTTAAAGTTTCAATCACTCAATAGTGTTTCCAATATAAGCACATTTTCAGCGTTTATTGTTGATTTTTGACAATCGCTTCATTGTACCACGAAACAGAATGAATCCTATTTGCACCTAAAACTATACAGGGTGTTTCAAAACATCTGTCGGAAAATGAAAGGGGTGATTCCTTTTGTCGCGTTCTGTGAGAAAAGTTCCTATATTTACATGGATCCGCAAACCCATCATTTTCGAAATGCAGGATGCAGGGTGTCAAAATATTATATTTTTTCAGTTTTTTTATTATATCTCACGAACAATATTAATGGTATTCAGTTTTTATCTCCAACGGTGCTAGAGATTACGTGAAATGAATTTTTTTTACCACCTGTAACTCGAAAACGGTGCGTTTGCGGACCCATGTTAATGGAAACTTTTTTCTTAGAACGAGGCATGGAATCATACATTTCATTTTCCGACACATGTTTTGAAACACCCTGCTATAAACCCAGAGATAAAAATGTCTCCCTTTTATACCTGAATCTGATCTGCTCTCGACATGACAGGAGATCATCTGACACTTATTATAACTCAATCCCAATTTACTAAATTGAAGATATACCTTACTCTTAAAATATCAATAATTATTTCATCATAAATTTGAATTTGAGTTATTCATACTTCCTACCAAAATAATTTAATAACAGTACATGAAATAAGGACAACTTCCACCCCCTAGCTTTCTCCTAAATCCACTAAAGTATCGTACGTTATTAAATTACTGTGCTAAAACGTCTTGCTGCAGCCTTGATTCTACTGAATCCAATGTAATCCAGCTCAGCTCCACGTCGACGTATTATAATTTACATCGACTTCCAGTCCAGTGCAACCTTATGATCGTCAGCTTAAGCTGTAGTAACTCCTATTAGTAATTTTACATTGACCTGTTTTATTAAAGCTACGGACGACCCTGCATGTCTGCTAGGTGTGATATCTATATTATACAAGAGTGATTGATTTGAAGAGTCGCTTATGTATTATTCAATTGTCTTTTCTTCTGATTTCCAGGTAGAGCAGATCGCACGGTATTGTTATGATGCCCTCTCTCCTCCCTCACAACTTGCAGAATAAGCTCTAACCTCCTTGCTTAATTTTTTTACACCACTGAGAATTTCTTTAGATTTGTATCTTTTTATCTTAGAAATCATCATGCTCATAAAAGCTCACACAATATGAACTTTATTTTTTCCAAAGCGTACCTAATAGAATTGACACGATGAAAAAAGGAATATCCGGGTTCCGCGTATAGGTCATATTAATTTAAGGCTACGCATCACTTTTAGTGACACCATGAAAAAGTGGTTCCAGAGCCCTCTGACAGAAGACACGGACGGCCGTTTCGACCTCTATATGGTCTCTTCAGCGTGCCACATCTGTAACTCAAGGTGCTATGCCTGCTTACTTGGAGTGCCTGAATTTCCTTAAGTGTAAAACGTTTGCACGGTTTTCCGTAACTTCATTAATCCAGCACCATCTATTTGTCGATGACGGAAGCTACCAGCTGCATTAGTAGCTGCTTCCGCCCCCCCCCCCCTCCCCCCGAAACTTGACTTCTCAAGAAATCATTAATGGTCTCTGTGCATGTAGCACGCATAACAGATGTGACACGCTGAAGAGAAAAAGGTAAAAATGATCTTGCACATTTTTTTACACAGAAAAAATCCGAATAATTTCATCATCTTGATTTTTTTTAATAAGAAGATAGGTTATGTGCATACATCATTGGAAAGATCACTTTATACTCTATACAAAAATAATATTGCTTTTGAATTTTATGAAAAAAATTTAAATTATCAAAAAAATTCGAAGAAATTTTTATTTAAGAGTAGAATGTTGCCAGTTGCCAAGATGTTCAAGGCGAGATTTTTAACATCTCTTAGACCAAAATTCAGGTTTTTTCTTCTTTACAACATCAACATTTAAACGGTATTACATACTCATTAAATTTATAGTGTTTGGCAGCGAATATCCTAAAATCAGATGATTTTAATTTATTTTTAATGTTAATTTTTGCAATAAATTTGAAAACGTCGATTTTAAATAGAGAATGAAGAGAGCTTTCAAACTATTCATACATGACCTATTCTCTTGCCTAAAAAAAATCAATATGGCGGCCGTATCGTAAAATTATTCGACAAAATTTTTTTTTTTGTGTGAAAAGATGTGTAAGTTGTCAGATATGATCTCCGAAATTTTCAGACCGATATCTTGAATTTTTCTGGCAACAGAGCCTTGGTTCCACACTTGCCTGTATATTGATTTAAGCCAGTCTTCTTGAGGAATACTTTCTGACCATGCTTTCATGTGGTATATACCTGTAATGCTTTTCTCATTCAGGAGTTTCAACATTTCCGCGTATATGTTATCTGGACCTGCTGCTTTTTAAGTTTCTGCCATTTTGATTGCATTTTATTTCTGATGCCAAAACATTTTCTTCTTCTGATTCAGAACCTATGTCTGTAGACAAAGGCTCTGTACTTTCATCGTCAAACAGTTCCAGAATATATCGTAGCGACAGTTCTTCTATGTCTTTCTGGTTAGCTATTATTCGGTTATCGTTCGTCTTGAGTATTATGAATACAGTATTATGAATATTTCTCACTCCTGTCACCTCTTTTATTTCTATGCATGTTAAAGTCGTGTTTAGTTTGGAGCTCTTTCAATTCATGGCAGCGGTCTCCTATCAATTTTTCGTTGGTGTTTCCCGCCGCAGTAACTGTACTTCGTTATTAAGTTTGTTATTCGGCGCGTTTGCTACCTTTTCGCGTGTTTCTAATACTTTCAGCATTCCTTCAGCATACCTTCAAGATGAGTCTTATCACTCTAAGCGACAATGGCCCACTCCCGATAAATCTAAATATTATCTTATCACTCTATTGCGTTGTACTTCCTTTATTAGTTTTATTTCGATTTTGCCAATGACTGGTTGATGATCTAATACAATGTCCACACCATGGTATGTTTTAACTCCCATTATGCCATTTCTGTAGCGTTTTTCTAACAGAATATAATCTATTTGGTTTCTAATTTTGTCATCTGGCGCTTTCCTTGTTAGAACCTTCTCTCGACCAGTTTGAGTCATGTCTTTGCTACCATCAGGTTTTTCTTTTGACAGAACTGTATGAGGAGATCTACTCTGTCATTCTCCCCCCTATAACATAATGTTGACATTCTCTTTCCTACTTTTAGAAGTTGTTTAATGTCACAGTAAACTTGTTGTATTTCGGTGTGAGGTTTTTCTGTGGTAGGTGCATATACTTGAATGGTATTTATATCTCTGGGGTAGGCTTAGATTGGTACCAAAGCGGATTTATCTGACAATATTACAAATTTCTTAATAGATGTACTGCTTTACTTGTTCACTATTTCTCTTTATTTCTGAACATTAATTATTCACGGAGCAGTTGAAACTTATACGTAGGTGGTCATACCTCTAGAATCTTTCCAACCTTTCGCCTTCCACATAAAAATGTTCATCGAGCACTTCAGTTTTGGTGAAAATCACGTATGTATTTGATCTTCTTAACACTGAGTGCCGAACCATATCGTCAACTATATCTGTGATGGCATTGCTCACCATATTCTGAAGGTCCTGCATGTTTTCGGCGAGAAGTACTGTAACGTCCATATGACGCAAATTGTTCAACTCGTATTTTACCGGCACTCTTTTCGAGGGCATTAGTGAAGGTTTCTTCTGAATATATGTCGAACATGAGTGGTGAAAGAACACACCCTTGTCAGACTCCTCGCTTGATTTACACTGCTTTTGTCATTTCAAATTGGACGCGAACAGACACACTTTAGTTTAGGTACAATTTTACTATTATTTGTATCGTATAATCTACAAAATTTTTAATTAACTATTTCCTTGAATAAAATTAAGTATGTCTGCCAGAAAAATACAAACAATAATTGGAAGGTGCGTAACTGAACTACTCCAATCAGTGATCTATAAATCATAGAGCAATAATTAAAAACATGACTTACGATGACGTAATGAACTTTTTTGAAAACTACATCCATTTGCCATTGATTTTTTGTCCATTCCTGAAGAATATTTCCAGCATGGAAAGTTTTTATTGATTGATGAGAGCCATATTATTAAAAATAATTATTATATTTAATATTTAAATATAACCTGACAGGAATAAAAATTATGACACTGTTAAAAATAATAAAAATTGGAACTAATAAAGTTATTTTAAAAATATTTTCTTAAAATGAGCTCAGACATGACTTGAATAGCAATCTCTATCTTCCAAGGCAAAATTTCATGAAAACATTTGTGGATTACACGATACATCTCTTGTGTCGAGGTGTTTCCGTTCCTGTGCTTCTGTTAGCTTCTTGTGTCTCAATCTACCAAACGCTTCAAATATTCAATAAAGCAGGCTTTTACATTTTGATTTACATCAAGACACCGCTGCATGACACTGTAGACAAACAAAGTTACCCTTGTGCTAAGTCCATTTGTAAAGCCAAACTAAGTATCTGCTATATATTTATTTAGCTTCTTATAAATACTACAGTTGATGACTTTGAGAAAGAATTTCAATGTGTGACTCTTTATGCTGACAGTACAGTGTTCCTGGCATTTTTTGACGTTATGCTTCTTAGGAAGTGTGACAAAAGTTGTCTGACGCTATTCTTTTGGAATTATTCCTGAATATTATTAAATCAGGAAGTTACAGTACCTAAAGTATGTCCTTTTATCAACTTAAGCAGATTTGCAGGTATGTCGTCAGGGTCAGGAGCTTACCCATCTTTGAATGATTTTTACTTATTGATAGTTATTTATTATTTTTGGTCATTGAAAAGGGATTTGATGCATAATATATCACATACAAGCAATCGATCTGTATTAGCCAATGTTTCCTTTTTCATTTGCATGCTTGAATGATGTTTGATTCCGACCAGTTCCGGTAAAGTGTTTTATTTTTTAGTCACACTATGATGTCGTGCAGTCCTTCAAATTGTCTATCTCGGTATATTTCTCTTTTAATCCCCCCCCCCCCCCTTTATCTTGGCGACATTTACACTTGATGTCCTTATGTACTTCTTTGTATCTTTCTCTCTGCGTTTTACAGGTTTCTTCTTTCCTCCATAAGCACCAACATCAGTCATCCCATCGATTTATTTGCTTCTCAGGTTTCAGATGTTTTTTGTTGCTTACAAGGTTCTTACTTCTTACTTCTTACAATAACTCATTTTAAGCTCCACCACATGGTCTTCAGTTTGACTCTGAGTTGACGAACGGGTACTAATTTAATTGAGTTTTCATTTATATCTAGATCTACTGCCACTCTCACATTACTCCTTTTTAGTAGGCTGGTATCAATAGATCTTTGGCTTAGAGAAACTTTCAGCCTGTTGAGCTTCACCATAATCTCCACCATGAAAAGATTATACTCCTAGTCATCTGCTTCTGTGAATGTTTTGGCATTTTCCATTGTATTCATGTATAGGTACATTATCTGATCGGGTGGCCCAGCGAAATGGTACCAAGCTTAATAACTTAAAAACTGAAGATGTACGCGAAAAACGCCGCAACAGGTCGATTTTGTTATCTAAGTAGGCATACACTTTCGCGACAAATTTAAGTACCCAAATTTACCCCCTTGGCAGGGGTAGCTACCTCTTTGCCCGGAACTTGATTCCGGAATACACGATTTTCATCGTCTTGTGGCGATTTCCTTGTATTCAGGCGATGTTTTGGTAATTTGAAAAAGTTATTAGTTATTACGATTGAGTTTTCTTGGTAGAATTGTAGGCGCCGATCTTCTATTTGCTTATACGTTCGCCCAGTCCGTACAGTCCTATCCATTTGTCACATGAGTATTGTCAGTATTAGCATTCATGCACTCCCAAGAGTAAGGTTATTTACATCTTTGTACTTGGTCGCCACACTTTCATGACATCATCAATGTCCTTGAAGAAAGATTTCACTTTTTCGACGTTTTTATCCGCTTTGTAGGTATTAGGTTGAGTTTTCCACAGTATGTCTCTAGTTGTAAAACAAAATACTGGAAGAGAAGGGCTATTATTATTATTATTATTACTTCTAGGGTAGGTTCAAGGCCCTGCTCGTACCTAAGCATGCGCTTATTGTACCCCTTTGGATAATTATTAACATCAGTTCCCGAAAGTAATTCAGTATGAGTCCAATGGGTGCTTGTTCTATTTCTTATATAAATATTAGAAGTTTAGTTCCATCTAGTGCTGGGCATTCACACATTAGGTGGCATGGAGTTTCCCCCTCCCCGAATCTCCTGCAATCTGGATTGTTTTTCACTCCTATTATTGTGAGGTGTTTCATTAGTGGGCGATGTCCTGTTAGAAGTGCAATTGCCCATCTCAGCTGGTGTTTACTCAGCTTTTTCAGTTCATTAGTTTTATTCTCTGATGGTTCTCTGACAAATATCTACGAATGTCTCAGTCCCTCTGTCCACAGTTTATCCAGCGAGCTTCACTGATTCCCATTATTTTGATGTTCAGTCTATTAATTTCCAAGATTACATTGTAGGCATGCAGGCTTTCACTGCTTTACAGTACATGCTTTGAACATTCCATGTTACAATTCTTATTTATAGTTTATTTTGAATCTTTTTACTTTTTTAGTTTTTGATCATTTATATGGCTTTAGAATGTGTACTGTTCGCGAGAATTCCATAATGATGGTAGGTATATAAAAGTAAAATATAAATAAATCTTGGAAGGAAGCTATTTGAGTGGAACACTGGATAGTTAACGTGACTCTTGATGGCTTACATTACTCTTTGTAATTGGATTTTCCTAGAACTAGGCTACAAAACACTCTGTAATAGGGAAACGTAACATCAGCAAGGGTTTTATGCATGAACCATTATAAGGTTCAGCTCGTTTCTTATACGTATATTTAGAATAGGGGGATGGAGGAGGCTATTTGTGCCCCATACCTAACCCGACACGGCTGCACATCTGAGCCGAGAGCGCTGGCTCTTCCCAATCCCGACCTCTCCAGTGGATCAAAGCATCGAGTGGCTGCTCGGCTTGCCCGCATCTCGTCCTAGTATTGTCCATTCCTGTTCCTACACCATTCAGCTAAAGTAAAGTAGGGAGTACAAAGTACTCTGCTATAGACCTGCTGCTGCGGTATCGCCATTTATATGCTATTTTGCTGGGATTTTCATAGCGAGAGTTTGGAATCTCTCAGACTTTTCCTCGTGCATTTATGTGTTAGTAGATTACGTGCCTCTATTCCGCATGGGATGGAGATGACTTTGATAAAACGGAATACGCGGATGCTTATGAGAGTTGCTTTTCTCTTATAACTTTCTGGCAACCAATAGGATTTCACATATTGATTTGTCGTAGTTATAGAACAGCTTTCAGAAAGTTCTGCTGAAATACTTTCAGACTCACTTTATAAACAGATTTCTAAACTCAAAATATGTTTATCTGGATTTAACTTGCTTATTTCTCCGATATTTTTACTCTGTATCGCATATTCGTTTGGGAAGTTTCATTCGAAATGTCGCAAAATGAAGCAGGTGCTATTCAGCTTACTGTGATATACATATGTATAAAATTTAAATCCATGTGCGAAAAGTTTATAAATTCATACAAAAATGCCTGTAATTTGGAATATTGGTTGTCAGATGTCGAAAATATAATATGATCCAAGTTAATCTAAGCTTGTTTAGTAGGTAGTAAAGATAAGGATTTTCTGTTCGCGGCTTCGAATGAGCTGCTGAATATCATGTAGGAACAACGCTATAACAAAAGACAAACCATCATTTTTTTAAATAAAACTAGATTTGTGAATACCAATGTATGGAAAGGAGATGTGTGTCCTTTTCATCACTCTTTGCTATTCTTATCTTAATGAACAGATTATTTTCCTAATAGTTACATCGATATAGATTATCCTCCATTTTATTTAAGAAAATGGTTATCGTTCTAATTCATAGACACCATGATAATACAATAAATCTTACAAGATATTATATTGCGCAGGTTATTCGACGTCACCGGATCTATACCTATTAGTGTACGAATTTTTATTTCTGATTAGCATTTGCAAGCATAACTGCAATTCAAAGCCGTTGATGGTCTCGAAGGGCAGCTTGTTTGCGAGATCAGGAAGGCAGGAGAAATTCAAGGGCTGGAGGTGCTGGTGCTATATGCAATAGTCTGAATTATAAAAGGGTACGCGACGCATCGTTAGGCTTTTCTCGGATTCGTATTATTTTATAAACGATAAATCATTATTTAAATGTTATTTAAACAAGTAGTCTTTAATTCTCATCCTTATATTTCTTTTGGCAGAAATAATACGAAATTAGCTTAGAAATATTCGGGGGTAATACCACGAGAGCTTAGATTTAGCCTGATATTGCGCTCGAGTGATTTTTTTGCAGATGGAGTTTGAAATGAATTATTGACGTTGGCGTCAATTAAAACGAACTATTTTACCCTTAGAGGGAAACAATAGTCGTTGAGAGCATGAGACGGTAAAAGATAATAAGATTCGTGGATTGAGTTGCAAATCTAAGAGGGTCAACAATAACAAGCGGGTCAGCAGAACAACAGGTACTCTTTATTTAAAAATAAATCACAGTTATGAATATTTTAAAACAATCACAGATGTTAATTATCACAGACTCTTGAGCACGGTTAACAAATAAATGAAAAACAAGAGCGCGCAGTTTAGCCGAATGAACTGATCGGTCAATAATTGATCCACAAAGGCACTTAGCTTCGTATGGCCTCCAGATACGAGGATGACGGTTTTCGGCCGGGAGTACGGATGGCACAGGTTCGGCGGCCAGCAGGTGAGCTGCTACCGGGTTAAATTAGGCCGCTCCGGCAGTAATCCAGTTATGGGTCAATGGATCCGGTGCCTTCGGTGCAAGGAAAACGTTAACTGGTTAGAGACTTGACCTTCCAGACTGGCTCCAGGAGAACTTGCTTCGGTACGAGAAAGTGGACTTTGCAGGAAAACTTGCGTCGGTATGAAAAGTGGCGTCGGTACGAAAAAGTGGCGTCGGTACGAAAAAGTGGCGTCGGTACGAAAAAGCTGCAATTTCATTAGGTATCAGATACATCTTGGATTAATGAAGGGTCCGATTGAGTCTGCTTGCCACGGGTACATAAATTATGTCCCGTCCTCAAGATAAAGTGAGGTCAAAATGTGATTGACAAAATTTTACATGCGAAGCGAAACGCGATCAGATTTAAAAGCTGTAATTAAAAATAGCATACTGTATTAAGAAGATTTGATCTGTATAATTCCAGCACAATTAATGAAACCATTTTACGACACTCGCCAAGCCAAAAACGTGGGTGATGTTCCCAATATTTGAACGGTAAGTTCAAGACGCCATTATATGAATTATTTGCGAGAGGTGTTTGGCGTGAACCTTCTTTAGCGAATTCCAGAAGCGAAAAGAAAGCGTTAAAATCTCAGGTATCGGCGCAGCGGATTGAAACTCGACAGTCGAGGTCGACGAAACTCGACAGTCGAAGTCGACGAAACTCGAGGCCTCCAGTCGGCCGTGTTTGCATCGCACTAAAAGCCACCATCACTCACTTATTGCGCGCGTACCGCAGTTGTCTCCGTGTCGCTGGCATTTAGCCGGTACGTACAAAATGTACGTTACAAGTTAAATTGCCCACATGTAAGTAAGTATGGGAAAACAACTGCATAGAAAAATATCCTGATGAATTGTTAAGGTCGAGTTGGTATTTTTTGAGACAATTCTATACCTACCATAAAAAGGTACTTTAATGAAGTCGTGAATTTTCGTTTTCATTTAACTTTTGATTTTGTCAATATAACCATTTTTCATAAATAGCAAAATACATAATTCCGTACGTAGGTATATGAAATAATTCCAAATTATTATTAATTTTATAAATTCATTTGATATATCACGATTTTTTTAATTAATTAATTAATTTTATACACAGGATAATTTTTAAAGAACTAAATCGAGGCAGTTGGCTTCGTATTCTAGCGATTTATCAACCATTATCAGTTGATAAAAACGCCAAAATGCACCGGGTCGGAGATAGAAAATTTCAAATCATATTTTTGGAAGCAGCGTTCTTCTGAAAAAAAAGGTGAGATAGCTGGAGAATTGATACTAAGTCTCGCCAATCGTGACGTAAAGCATAAAGCCCCAAACAGTCGATCAACTGATTTTGGGAAAGTTTGTATTTCGACCGAGAGCCACCGTAGCCGATCATAAGGTAGGTGCCATTTAATTTCAAGCTCTTTCAAGCTCCAACAAAGTCAACAAACTACTGGTTAACAAAATTAAAACGCAGTTTATCTGAAGCTGTACCAACAATAGTTGGGAATGAAAAAATTTTCTCGCATAAACCGCATCGTATTCGCATCGTCATTTGCATCGGAGAGCGCTTAAAGCCTGCTCTACCGAGTACTCAATTTGGCGATAACCTCACCTGACCCCTATCTTGATATTTCTGATAAAAATCAAATGGCAAACGATAGGTAGCTATATCAGCACTTTTGGCATTTGTTTATAGCAGACGTCTGTGTCCAAGTGGATAGGCTCCTTGACTGTCGTTCTAAGGCACCCGGGTTCAAAGCCCGGTAGGACAAGGAAACTTTCTTTTCATTCTCCCCTTTACGAAAGTGTAACTTTCTGTCTTGATAAGGCAACCGAAAGCGAAAGTAAAACATCCTAGGTGATAGGTTGCTAGGTGGTTGCTAGCTATGAAAAACTTTCGTGGCCTGGACAAAAAAGTAGAAATGTCAGTTTGATTAACGTTTATTTAGATGGAAAATTGAATGTAAAACTGCAATAAAAAGTTCCAGTAAATCTTTCTGGAACTTAAATAATTATTATTGTATGTTCCAGAAAGATTTACTGGAATTTGCAGCTTCTTGAATGAAATTCATTTTGAACTAAACTACGATCAAAGATTCTTAAATTATAGCGGTACAGAGTTTTAAACTTGACAGTGTCATAAATTAATAATTTAAAACTATCGTTACTATGGTAATGTTAAAAACATGGCACCTTATAATAATTCAATTGTTATCACTGAATCGTATTATTTTACTCATTTCTTCTTAATCCGTGGTTCAATATGGCAAGGGGAGAATGAAAAGTTTAATACATTACACGCTACGAAAGCTCTTTCAGGTGCTCGGAGTTTTTAAATAGCCTCGGCTACGCTACGCTTCGCCTCGGCTATTCAAAAGACCTCGCACCTAAAAGTGAACTTTCGTAGCTTGTAATGTAAATAACTATTCTTACATAGGTATAAAATATTTACAAATAATAAAATTAATTGTGACTTTTAGTAATTGAGTGCCAAGGAATCGAGTCATTGCCATAACAACTATGAACATGTATCGATAAATTTATCCACTTGCATTCTCTCTTCCTTCCTCGATACAAAATATCCGATAGCAAACAGCGATATTTGAGAAATCAAATAGGTGTAATAACGTATGAGTGGAATTGTCACATTTCAATACCTATCATTGCATTATTGCATTGAACTACGTAAATTATGTTGATTTTACCCAGAATCATTTGACTTGAATGTGTCATCCGGAGAAAACTTGACATAAAAAAGATGGCGTTTGCAGATTTTGCAGGGAAGAAAACGAGACACCTCGTCACCTATTGACGAACTGCGGAACACTAGAACGCGAGAGAAGAAATGTTCTGGGACAACACCAGCGCAACGGTGGGGCTCCACCCAGCCTCGACCCACTTCAAATCCTGAAATTCCTATGGGAAACAGAATTGGAGAGGCTGCTGCAATAAAGAGAATACACACCATAGAAGCAGAGTAGAGGAGGCACAATAGATCTTAATAGGTCGCAGCCCATCTGACACCCTCACTATCAATATGAATATCAATACCAATCGGCAGCATGTCATAAAGCGCATTATGTTATCTTTGGACCCAAACAAAGCTTCTGGTCCCGATGGCGTACCTGTTATCATATTTCAAAATATGCTACTGAGCTTTCACCTGTTTTCTCTCGACTCTTCTATGTCTTCTAAAAAGGGAATATTCTCTTTCTGCTGGAAATGCGCACGGGTCCAGCCTATTTTCAAGAAAGGCACCAAGACCCTACCAAATAGCTATCTACCAGTAGCACTGCTTTCCTTAATATCCAAAATTATGGAGAAAGCTATTAACCAACCTCTTTTAAGGTATTTGGAAGGAGCTAATAGGTAATAATCAGCGACCGCCAATACGGATTCCACAAACAGAGGTCAACTGGTGACCTCATCACCTATACGTTACCGAGCTGTGAAATTGCGTAGTTGAGCATCATGTGGATTCTCAAGGGGTTTCGCTTTATATTTCTAGAGCTTTCGACCATGTCTGGCATGACGGATTGTTGTCAAAACTGCAAGCTTATGTCTTGCCGGAGAAGTTCTGCTTGAGGCTTGCGAGTTATTTCGGAGATAGCTCCTTGCGGGTGGCCGTCGATGGAGTTCTTTCGAGACCTTTTCTATCAATGCCGCGGCGTTACTCAGGGATCCATTTGATCTGCGACTCTTTTTCACATAATAATTATTATCAATAACGACTTGCTTGAGACAACAAAAAACCCTATACAGTGTGTGCTATATTTGAAAGCTCACCATGGGTATCTCTATGGAAAAGCTAAGAGATACAAAATCGGTTAAATTAGAGAAAAGTTGCCCTATTTTTTGGTCATCACGAGTTTTCATTATATGGGTATTAAAAAATATTTCTTTGTAGGCTTGCATAAGTTCAAAAAAAATAAATAAATAAGGTCAAGAGTTACTCATCTGACATTTCAAAAAATTTCAAAGCTGACCAGATCCCAGAGTTTTCGTAGTGAACTTTTGTTTTTCTTATGGCTGCAATAATATTTTTTTGTCGTTCGGTAAAAAAAAATCATGAAAACCAAAAATTTATAACTTTACGGAAAATCAAAAAGTCATAAGGCGAGTAATTTGACTTCATATTGACGTAATACGGTAAAAAAAAAATTTATTCGAAAAAAAAAATTGAAAATGAACATTCTCCAATATGAATAATTTTTGGTTTCCACGTTTTTTTTAATCCAGAATGACATAAAAAATTATAAAGCAGCCATAAGAAAAACAAAAATTTACGATGAAAACTCTGGGATCTAGTCGGCTCTGATAATTATTTTTAAAAAGTCAGATGACGAACAGCAAATTTAGTCTAAAAATGTATCTAAAAGAATGTCATTTGGAAACTAAAATGGTACCTAAACAAAATGGAAACTTTATAAATCGATTTTACAAAAAGATATTAGGTACCTACCTATTACATTTTTGGAACAGATTGTGTTAGAAGAAATGAAGAATTCAATTCCGCTATTAAATCATTATGTAGCTGAATAAAATCCGTATAAATAAATAGCATCTGTAGAGAGAAAATATTTTGCGTAGGGTTGTACTTAGAAAATAAAAAATCTACAAGGAATAATTTAATATAAATTCTCTCCGGAGTAGGTATTTAATTTGCGAGTAAAATTTGATTTAATAAATAGGGCACTTTTAAATTTTCAAAGGAGGTGGATCTGAGACTAGAAGTTATAAATTCCAGGAACCTTGTACGGAAAATATCCTATCGACTTCAGTAAAAATCTTCTTGCTTTAATTTTGTTACATCGCTCTTTCCTGAGATATTCCCACGAGTAGGTTACATTTTTGTTAATTGAATACTTTCACAAAAGGCATAATATTAACAAAGATTTCGCAGCACGAAGTAAGACCTTTAAAGCTGAATAATTGCAGATTCTTCAATAATTTAAATCATAATCATTCTTTAGAAGTAATCAGCAATCTTATTACGAAGAAAATCAAGAAAATTTCGTATCCTATGTAAAAAAAAATGTTTCGAGCTGGTTAACAGAGAAATTGCTGTACTTTTGTATTGCGTCGTTTTGATACAAAGTTTTGTTTCATAAATTCTTCTAATTGAGTTAGACACCTCGAGTTAATTAAATTAACTGGCCTTTCATGAACCATAATTTCCTTATTAAATTCCTCAAATTCAAGTGGAGTTTGTGTGAAACACTTGTATAAAATTTATTGATTTATTATTAACGTACCTACTTATTTTTTTTGTTTTTAAACGGTTTTTGAAATTTAAGGTTTAGTTCATGTTTAAATTTATGCACGCAGGGAGTTTCATCACCAATTCTCAATATTGAAGATTGGTAATAAGTGGACGATTTTAAGATAAAAAATTAATATATTTTTACATATATATCCTTCTCTATATTGCTATCTCCTGAACGCTAAGAGATACAGGGTCGGTTAAATTAGAGAAAAGATACCCAGTTTTATGTCCATCTCGAATTCGTCAAGACATACAAGATATCTGTGACTGCTCCTGAAATATCCTGAAAAATCGAGAAATCTTATTTTTGCCATATCTTGCTTATTATTGGAAATTAATAAATAATTTTTTGTAGGCTTACATATAAGCAGATATTCATCTGACGTCTCAAAAAATTTCAAAGCCCACTAGATCTTCGAGTTTTCATAGTCAACTTTCGTTTTTCTTATGGCCGCCATATTATTTTTTTATGTCGTTCGATATGAAAAAATTACAGAAACCAAAAATTAATAAACTTCAAAAAAATTTTTGTAAATTTTTATTCTACTTTTTTCAAAGAAAAACCTAAAAAAATCGTCGAAATACGTCAACATTGTTAAAATACGCCGCAATAGTGCTTGTCTTATGGTTTTTCAATTTATCTATGAATTTCGGTCTAAAAAGCTGTATTTTTTGTGAAGAAAAAAGAAGAATAAAGATTTTTTAAATTTATTTTTCAAAGTTTAACAATTTTTGGTTTTTATTATTTTTTTATACCGAACAAAATAAAAAACAATATGGCAGCTATAAGAAAAACGAAAGTTGACTATGAAAACTCCGGGATCTAGTCGTCTTTGAAAATTTTTGAAACGTCAAATGGGTAGCTCTTGCCGACTTATGTAAGCCCACGAAAAATTATTTATTAATTTACAATAATAAAAAAGATATGACAAAAATTATAAATATCGATTTTTCAGTTTTTTCAGGATATTTCAGGAACGGTCACAGATATTTTGCATGTCTTGACTGATTTGAGATGGCCATAATATTGCGCATCTTTTGTAGAGTTTAGCCGACCCTGTATCTGTTAGGGTTAGTAGATAGCAATATAGAGAAGGATATATGGTTCACCCTGTACATCACTTACATCAGTGTAACACATGAAGTACGCATCACATGGGAAAAATTTTTACTTCGCTGGTTGGAAAAATGATGAGTTCGCTAATAGCTTGTGCTTTAAAAATAATGACAAATGACACGCACACCACGTGTCTTTTACAATTGTCAAATTTGACATTTTTGGCGAAAATTGCAAAATATGGCCTTAGTTTTCAAAATTTTGGAAAATATCACAGAAAAAGTTGTTTTATTTTTTATTTTTCACCCATGTACCAATTTTGAACCCTCTAGCAATTTTTTATCAAAAACTCTTCTGGGTTTCAAAAAATTTCGAAACTTGCACAAAAGTATTATTTTTTTTTTGATATAGAGTTCAAAATTGGTACATGGTACATGGTACAAACAAATGATATATTTTGTAGTTTTTTCAAATTTTACAGTTATAAAAGACACGTGCCAGGTTGGTGGTGTATGTGTGTGTCATTTGCTATCATTTTTAAAGCATAAACTAGTATCGAAGTAAAAATTTTCATAAACCCAGAAGGAAAAAAATTTCCTAATGATGCGTAGGTACTTTATGTGTGACACTGTATGAACGTAGGTCCGTTTTCCCTTTAATTTTGAGATAGCTCAATGAAATTAATAATCTCTGAAATGAGATAATTTTTTAGTTAGGTACTTCGAAACTACGTTAGACAGTTTTTTTTTTATAAAGTGGGAATTAGAGACACACATCTTTTGAAAAATGTTTTGATAATGGAGGTAGCTACAATGAATAATTTTTCTATTCTTAAACCTAAAACTTTATCACAAAGCATTTTTTGTTTCAGATGTTTATTATTAATAGCCAAGTAAATCAAATTTGATCTTCAATTGTTATTTCCGATAGAATTTTTGCATTAAGTGTAGGTATTCAAAACCCTGTACAAAACAATTAATAAGGTACTGCATAGTTTTTCTAAAACAAAATCAAGAAAGTAGGCTGATGGTTATGAAATTCAGTATCATTTGCATGGAATTCTGAGCAACTTCTTATATTGAAATTTTTCGATATTTGGTGCGGAAAAGGTACCTACTTTTCTTACACAGAAAACAAAAAGAATGCTCCTGTCAAGGCACGCTTGATTTAGTAAACATGAAAATATGGTAAAATTTCTTATCTAATCAAGCAGGCCAGGACCCCAAATCGTCAAATCTCAACTGGAAAAATTTTCGTTATTTATAGCTAAAATACGCTTATCCTGGGAAACACTGTATACAAGGTGTCTGCTTAAGGCTGGCCACCGGCTATATCTCGGAAACTAATGGGTCTATAACCTCAAAATAAAAAATTTCCAGACATAAAGTGATCACGAGAAATTCAATGAAAATATTTTCATGGCCGCATTTCCGGAAATACCGGAAGTTGACACCTACTTCGTTATTTTAACGGAAACACCCGAATTTCTTTTTTCATTCCTAAAAGAACTAATATTAACAATGATAAAAACATTAAAATTAATAGCGTGCCCGCTGTACTTGACCAAATACCTTCAACCATATTATAGTTTAAGGTATTTGAATTGACCCATCGAATTGTCAAGTTTGCCTACGTGGTAGCGTCACTATTATACCTACATAGTTGCTTATTTAGCGTATAGTGTCACCCACATACGTTTCACAGCAATGCTGATGTTGTCCTTAATCGACACAATAATGACTTAGGTATAGAAGTGTCCGGCATTGTTACTTTAGCGTATTTGTTTGAACTGTGTCTATATTTGTAAGTTATTAGACAGATATGAGTGATATGACCATAATATGAAAAAAATGTTTCACATTAATAATAATGATGACAACTGCATTACACCAAACACCAAACGCTAATCTTCTGTCGCCTCATCTTATATTTATTTATACAGTAATTTTGACAGTCTTTGACTCAGTGAAAACGTTTGAAACTCCATATATTTAATACTTTTATATGGTAGAGCCCGTAAGTAGTGTAAGTGCCACGGACATAGAGGGACAGCAAACAACTATTTCTATCTCTTTTTTAGAGTACCTCCACCCGTTAAGCCCAAGCGTCACGAGTCAGGTGGTCGAATCTGATGGCTTGTAGGCGTGTTCAATTCTCGGACATGCGCGTAGAACTCGAAGATTCGACGAGCTAAAGATAGAAAGATAATCTTAGACCCCCACTAGCAATATACTAGTGTTAAATACATATATGTGAAACCCCACCAATCCTTGAATTTTGAGACGAATGAGATAGAATGACAAAATGAGATAAAAAAAAAGTCAAGAGTGGTAAAAAATTTTTATGAACTTCTGTAAGACCAAAAAACCTTCTTGCGCATCAATCGCAGAAATAGTGTATTTTTATGCGATTCAATTATGAATATTTTCACCGCTTTTTAAATGGGATTTCTGAAATTTTCCATAGTCAGGTCATATTAGCGTAGTGGTTTACTGAGAAAATTTCATTTCATTTAGTTTGAAAACGTCCCTTAGAATGGATTTTTAAATTTAACAAAATAAAAAAAAATTGGCAAATTTAATTTTTTTTTCCTTTTCCTGTGTCCGCCACTGGCTAACTTTACTGAAAAAATACTATTCTTTACACTGCCTTTAATAAATTCGCAAAAAGTGAAAGGGGAATTTTGAAAACCGAAAATTTGAAATTTTAGAGGAATAAACATCATATTAAAACTGTCTACTGGAAAAACTTCAGCTCAACTCCTTCAAAAAAGGCTAATAAACGGTTATAGAAATTTAGCCATTTTTACCCTTTTCCTACCCACGCCACTGGCTTATTAATGAAAAATATGCAAATTTTACTGCATTAACTCAAATTTAAAATAATTTTCTTCCAATCGTGTTAATTTGTTTTTCTAACTTGCTTATAGGTAGGTAGGTATAGGGGTTCAAATTTTGGCAATTTTTTCTAAAATTGAAAAGGCCGCCATTTTGAAACGGCTCGATTTTACTCAAATACAGAACCAGACGCTCCTTGCGGCTATCTCATAAAAAAATTTCAGCCCCCTAGATTGAAAACTGCGATCAGAAACCGTGCCTCATAGACGGTTTTTGTTTTTAATTTGGAGGGACACCCTGTAGAAGTAACGCAGCTTTAGGAAAATTTTTTTACGAAAATCAAATGTCATTTCGAAGTTTCACAAGGGTAAAAAATTTCGTTCACTAATCCTTAAATATGATGCTACAGCAGCAGTTTTAAAATTTTAAAGAAATAAACATCATATGAAAAAAAATATTTATATCTCCGTCATTTTTCTTATTTACTTCTTGAAACTTTTAAGGGTTAAAGGATATTAGTGTACTTACCTACTGTGAAAATTTCAGTTCAATTTCTTTAAAAATGAACTCATAAACGGTTATAGAAATTTAGACATTTTTACCCTTTTCCTACCCACGCCACTGGCTTATTAATATAAATAATGCCAATTTTATTGCTTTAATTCAAATTTCAAATAGTTTTCTTCCAATCTTGTTAATTTTATTTTAAAGTTTTATTGCCATCTTGCTCATACAGGGGCTCAAAAAATAGCAAATTTTCAAAAAATTCAAATGGCTGCCATTTTGAAACGGCTTGGCCGATTTTGCTCAAGTGCAATACCAGACCACTCCTTGTGGATATCTTACTCCCACAAAAATTTCAGCCTCCTAGATTGAAAACTGCGACCTGAAATGATACCACAAGAACCGGCTTGCGGGAATTTTGAAGGGACACCCTGTAGAAGTGACTCGACTTTTGGAAATTTTTTCAACGAAAATCTAACATCATTCCAACGTTTTGAAAGGATCCAAAATTTCGTTCACTAATCTTTAAAGATAAAGCTACAGGAGCGTTTTGAAAATCGAAATTTCGCGTTTTTGGAGAAATATATAAATATATATATAAATATATATATATATATATATTATGAATGTAGTAAAATTTATAAAATTTATTTACGACACACCGCTTGCCTTTACCTAATTTTCAAATATATATATATATATATCGTGGGCAGGTGAATTTTGGAAAACCACTTTTTCGTGATCTGGGGGTCATGATCGGTGAAAATTTGATGAGTTTGGGTGATTTTCGAAAAGTGATGTCGTCCTCAATAGTGTATTTTTTTATTAAAAAATACACTAATACAATAATTTCATTATCTTATTCGTATATTTTAGGTTCTTTATAAGTTATCATTGGCTCTAAGGGTAGTGCTAAAAACACTTAGAATCGTTCCAGAAAACATTTTTCCTTATACTTAAAGATAATGTAGAAAATGATGCAATTTCAGTTTAGATTAAGCAATTTATTGGAGCAGAAACTGTCTAATCAATTTAATTAGCAGCAAAGAATACTTAGTAGGTACCTACCCACATTCTGTTTGATTAATAAGGCATTACGTAAAGTTAAAAATAAAAATACCATACTAATACAATTTAGCTAAAGTGAATTGATTAGAGAGTGCTGCTAAAGCCAAGCATTATTTAAGATTTCTCTCTTTTGCAGGGGTTTCGGAAAACAAGGATATCAATGTTTAGGTGAGTAAAATGTAGATAGTTTCTTAACAATATCATATACATAATAAAACCGATAGGTACTTATTAAAAAGTAGGTACTAACTTTGGCTTTTCCTTTTGCTAATAAAAATTTTGCTACCTCAATCGGTCATTTAAATTTATTGAAAGCAGTAATTGAAATTGACAACTGTCAGGACGATGGGTTAAAACCCGACTCCAATACGACAGGCTATTTATTGATTTGCTTTATACTCATTAAGACCTACCTACCTACGGTTTGTTGTGACTTTTGAGTATACTTCGGCTTTTTAATATGTAATTGAAATGTTAAGTCAAAACCAATATTCGTTATCATTGCCCTGGGGGAATATTGAATTTTTATGAGGACTACTCAGTTAATAAAATTCACATAAAATACCAATCAATCGGACCAATTGCAAAGAGAATATAACATGTGCCGGCTGGTTAACAATTCGATTTTCACCATTGGGATCTCGACAGCGGTAAAGAGACTTACGAATCTGAAGCAAAATTAGGTAAAACTTCAGGAGTTGCTGAAATAGGTCCTGAAAAAACTGAAAAATCGAGATTTCTAATTTTAGCCATATCTTTTTTATTATCGAAAAATAAATTATTTTTGGTAGGTTTAGATAAGTCGCCAAAAACTATCCATCTGACATTAAAAAAAATGCATACTTACTTTTTCTTTCTTATAACCGCCATATTGCTTTCCCATGTCATCGGTGTGAAAAAATATGGAAATAAAAATCTATCACATTAAAAAACATATTCTTTTTTAGAAACAAATATCCTTTTTTCACCGAATGTTACAAAAACTATAAAACAAGCAACATAGTCACACAAAGTCACAAAACGTCATCTCATGCTCATTTGATAAAAATGCACCTATTTACAGTTTTTCGAAAATGTCAGATTTTTGGCTTCCTTGATTTTTTTATTACTGAATGATATGAAAGAACAATATTGCGGTCATAATTAGGATAATACAGGGTTCTGCAACAGGTAGCACCTGTTTTCAAAAATCTTTCCAAAGGATAAAAATTTATAATTCAATTGAAATAAATTTTGAGTAACTAACAACTTTATTATGTAAAATTCATGGGTGTGATGCAAATCTGAATGCAGATGCATTCTTAGTAACCTTCTTTCAATAATCTGCAGTGCTATTGTACCTATATCTTGTCTGATAGCGTCGATTACTTCGGGGTTTCTTTCTGTCCTACAACATTTCTATAAACTTTGAGGTTACACTACCTATATTATCAAAGTCTCTAGCCCACCTTGTTATTGTTTTGCCGGGTTGGAATTCTCCCGTGTTCTGGATCGTTAAACTCGCGACGAAAGTGCATTTGAACTTACACAATTATTGATTGATTCGCTATAAACCTTTTTACTGCAGAAAACTCCACTGTTGTTGTTCTGCCATCTGTTGTGTATATCAAAATCCTGTTGCCCTTGCTGCGAAAACGGTGTCTCTGGTAGACTGAAGTATGCTGCATTGCGTCCTGGGACTGGTTGCGTCTGTAGACAGGCTTGCCTAGCCATTCTGGGTCGGTTCTGAGCTAATGGGGCGCGGTTCCTGCTTCTCAGCTAAGGAGGCGCGTTGCTTCTTAACTCGGGCGATGGTTCGATCCAGTTTTCGAATTCGACCGGTCTTCTTCTAACTGTTTGGGGTTACCTGGTAAATTATTTTGGGGAAGCAAAAATATTCCGACCAAACGATATTAACCTGGTGAGTTTTCTCCAAGAACTGGAGTCATATGACGTCAGGATGGGATTGTCCGAAAGGGAATTGATACCCCTTCTCTCAGAATGCCTGAAAGGACTTGCCAAGGATTGGTGGATCTTGTTCACTGATGCCCACGTCGAATACCAGAGAGGACCTGCCATGGATTGAAGGATCTTGTTTGTTCACCGATACTCACGTCGAATACCAAGAATTTCGCACACGGTTTCTGAAGGAATATTGGTCTGAAAGACACCAGCGACAGCTTAGGATGGAAATAATCATCGGACGCTGAACTGCCGGCCAGAAAATGGCCGATTACTTCACAATAAAATGTATGGGCAGGCGAAGTTACTAACTGTTCCCACACCGTAAGAACTACTCGTCGAAGAGATCATGGACCATTTTCCCCCACTAGTCCGGTTACTTTGGGCCACCAAAAAACAACCTACGTTTCCTGAGGGCAGAACCTCCCATACTGATCTTTAAAAACAAGATTCATCAAGATGTAATAAAACCTACCTGATAAACTTTCAGGTATACGGAAATTCTGAGCCTTGTATATTTTCTGCAATCATAGCTGCCTGCTGGGTGCATTTTTTGTCCAGAAAATCCCAGTAACAAGTAAATATTGATAGGGGACTTTAATGAGTTTAAAATGTTAAGAAAGTTACCTTCAGGCAACGCGAATAAGTAGAAAGCCCTATTTTGATTGTTAAAACATCCTTTAACGCAACAAAGTTTAACAAAAAAATTTACAATTTTTAGAAAATACGCAGGCTTAATAACAAATTATGTGAATTTTTAGAGAGTTCTAACGTTCATGGAAAATCTGACGTTTTTGAAGTTGAATTTGACATTCCCAACTTTTTTCACAACTTTTTATGAAAATTTTTTGCTGACTTTTTCCCAAAAATTGCTAAAGTTTTATCATAAGCATATTTTGCGATTAGTCATAGATCGCGCTGTAATCTAGGAATTTTGATTTTGCTCATTTCTCCCATTTGTATGTACATAGGCGTACCAATCGAAAATGGCGGTCAGGGAAAACTTCCAAGTTGCGTCTCTTTGTATATATCTATAAATATAAAATAAACGGATACAATAAATAAAGCAGTCATAAACGAACGTTTGAATTATACAGGGTGTCCCAGCTCATTCGAAGCGGTCTCTGTAGGCCAAACGATGAATTTTTTCCAAAAATTTTTTGCAAATTCAAGTACAGGATCACAATGGCCATAATTTAAAATTATTTTGGAGTATACAGAGTGTCCCATATGAGATTGGCATATCAAAGTTATGTTTTTTTAAATGGAATGCTCCTATGTTATTGCATTTTTAGATTGTCCGAGAAGAGAAAATACGATTGGCTTTTACAGTTGGTGTTTAAATTCAGTAGTTTTTGAGTTATAAACAAGTGAAAATCGTCATTTTTCAAGTTCAAGGCCCTGTACATTGAAAACGGTTCAAGATAGAGAAAAACGGCTTACATGTCCCTATTTTAACTTTTCATGTACTATCCCATGATGTAGATAAAATGTTTATACAGGGTGATAAAAAAATTGAAAAATTCTGAGATTTCTCCATGCGTCTCCAAATAAAAAAATCAAAGAAAGTACAAATGTTTCTATACCATAAAATAGTACATGAAAAAGTAACATAGGGGCATGTAAGCCGTTTTTCTCTATCTTGAACCGTTTTCGTTGTACAGGGCCTTGAACTTGAAAAATGACGATTTTCACTTGTTTATAACTCAAAAACTTCTGAATTTAAACACCAACTGTAAAAGCCAATCGTATTTTCTCTTCTCGGACAATCTAAAAATGCAATAACATAGGAGCATTTCATTTAAAAAAACATAACTTTGATATGCCACTCTCATATGGGACACTCTGTATACTCCAAAATAATTTTAAATTATGGCCATTGTGATCTTGTACTTGAATTTGCAAAAATTTTTTGGAAAAAATCCATCGTTTGGCCTACAGAGACCGCTTCGAATAAGCTGGGACACCTGTATAGTCTTAACTTGAAAATGTGCAACTTTTTTGAAGGAAAAAAGTTTCAGATAAATTTTACGCATTTCTTTGTCGCTGGACACGAGTTCACAATATAAAATATTGGTTGTCATTTAAAATTTTTAAGTTAACCCCCTCTCCCTCGGAAGGGGTGAGGAGTGCAGAGCGGTTTATATGTTCAAACTATGTCCCTCACCGAACAAAACCACTTTTGTAGAAACATTTCTCGGAGAGTGCTTATTTTTCGAGGTATTTTAATATTTTAGTTTATTCAAATGATGAAAGGCTCTTAAAGTCATGGTGTTCCAAGTCACTGTTTCATATAAGAGCTAGCTGCCTAAGGCTAACTTCATGCATCCTTTGGTTCATTCTCGATGAGCTGTTGTACTGATGAGGTCATCAAGAGACCGAAACGACGCGTTGTCTACAGCTTCGAGATGACTAGATGGCTCTGTGTGTCGTCTGCCTTGAAAATCTTTTTACAGCGTAAAAATAGCCCGAAATTTTTTTCCTTCATTGATTATATTCACCGCTCTATTATAATAATTGTGATTTTTAATTAATCTCGTTGGGTTCAAATGTGAAGACATCTGTCGGTAATTCGCCAGTACTTTCCGACGGGATGGCAACTCCCCAAAGCATGCAAACTGCACGGGGCTGCCATTGGAAACAAGCAGGCAATCGCTGCCGGTAGTTCTTGTCTCCATCGGTAGATAACGAGAGGCTCTTAAATTTTTGCAGGCTTGTTTAAAAAAATTTGCAGACTGACATAAGTCGGAAAGAGCTACCCATCTGACGTTTCAAAAATTCAAAGCCGACTAGATGCCAGAGTTTTCATAGTCAACTTTCGTTTTTCTTATGGCCGCCATATTATTTTTTTATGTCGTTCGCTATGAAAAAAATAATGGAAACCAAAAATTAATATGTAATTCGAAAAAAAATCCAAAATTTTTATTCATCTTTTTTCAAAGGAACACAAAATATTTTTTTCGTCGAAATATATCAATATGAACTCGTACTGCTTGTCTTATGGTTTTTCAATTTCTCTATGATTTTCGATCTAAAAAGTTGTCTTTTTTTAAAGAAAAAAGAACAAAATTTTCAAACAAAAAAAAAAATTTCTAATTTTTTTTTTCAAGTTTATTAATTTTTGGTTTCCATTATTTTTTGCATACCGATCGATATAAAAAAATCAATGTGGCGGCCACAAGACAAACAAAAGTTGGCTATGAAAACTCTGGAATCTAGTCAGCTTTGAACATTTTTGAAACGTCGGATGTTGCTGTTGCCAATTTATTTCAGCCTATACAAATTTTTCTTTATTTATTTCTAATATTAAGAAATACATGGCAAAAATAAGAAATCTCGTTTTTTTAGTTATTTCAGGACATGATATTTTAAGAACAGTTACAGATATCTTTTATGCTTGACGGATTCGAGATAGCCATACAAAATTGCGCATCTTTTCTCTAATTTAACAGACCCTGTATCTCTTAGCTTTTAAGAGATAGCAATGCAGAGAAGGATATTCGTGCACCCTGTAGATACGAGCAAATTACAAGATACCTTTTATAAGAAATCAATCAAGCGATAAAAAAAGATTAACGCTTTATTGGCGAAAATATATTTTTTCACCAAAAGGGTGTTCTTTTTTTGGAGGGGGGGGGGGGAGACGCGCTGAACCTTCAGACTGATTTTTGTGTATTTATGTTCTACGAGTATAACCCCTTCACTCTCAATTATTGAAGAAAAATCTTGGATAAAATTTTTTATTTGACATATTTCGTCATCTACATTATGATCAATTTGGTTTTTGACATCTTTTAAAATGGATCCAAGTATTACCTCCCCCACCCCCCCAATAACGAAATTGCCCTCTTTCGGCATTTTTCACCTCTCGCAGCTTACAAGGTATAAGGCATATTTCGTTTTCTTTGTTTTCTTTCTTTGTTCTCTTGATTTTTTATACGGGATGTTATAAGAAAATGAAAACATAAAAAACAATATGGCGGATATAAGAAAAACAAATCTTGACTATGAGACTTTATATAGGATCTAGTCGGCTTTGAGATTTTTTGAGCTGTCGAATTGATGGCTCTTGACGACCTATGTCGGTAAAACTACAGGAAATAATTAATTGGTTTTTAATAATAATAAATATATATTGGTAATATAAGGAGTCTCGATTTTGTAGTTTTTCAGCAAATTTCAAAAACGACTGCTGTTTTCCTAAATTGCATTTCAGATTCTTAATCGAGAAAAGTTAAACACTTTTCTCGAATTCAACCGACCTCGAATTGAGTTAACCAGCCTGTATATTTTTCGTGAAATGAACCGTGAGCGATTGGCCAACAAAGAAAAACTTCCCCTATACAGGGTGTTGATTTTCAAAGCGGGCCATAGGGGATTAGCATTGCGAAAGTGGTTTTTGAGGATTCCTGCTCGCCGTTTAAACTGACAGAAATGGTTTTGGTATCAAAATGAAGCTAAAGCTATTGCGCATAACCCTTGACATCAGAAATTAATTCAATTTCACGTTGTTTTCTAAAATTCTTCAGTAAAAATTCAAGTAATTGTTAACGTTTAATCACAAAATAGCATGCCTTGCCTAAACAATAATGACGTTTCTACGTTTTGACAATCCAATAATATCTATTAAAAAAATTCACGGCAAATAAATCGCGAACCCTCCTGTAACTGGCTACACTGTAGTAGGTTTTCACCATAAAGACTCTTTCTTGGTTTGTATAACCCATTTTTAAATAGAACCAGATTTGATTATTACCTACTGACTTATAAGTTTTATTATTGGATTGTCAAAACGTAGAAACGTCATTATTGTTTAGGCAAGGCATGCTATTTTGTGATTAAACGTTAACAATTACTTGAATTTTTACTGAAGAATTTTAGAAAACAACGTGAAATTAAATTAATTTCTGATGTCAAGCGTTATGCGCAATAATTTTAGCTTCATTTTGATACCAAAACCATTTCTGTCAGTTTAAACGGCGAGCAGGAATCCTCAAAAACCACTTTCGCAATGCTAATCCCCTATGGCCCGCTTTGAAAATCAACACTATAATTTGTCTTGTAACGTATTCTGTTAATTAGGTACTTTTAAAATCCTCATGCCTCGGAAAAAAATATTTATAAAAAGAGTGTAGGTATTTTATATTTTTTGATTAAAAGTTATTTCTATAATAATTTTTGCATAAATGATTTTGATGGTATCTTGGGATGCCTTAACAAAGAAAACAGGTCTCTTTAGATCGCTGTAGTTTTGTCTAATAATTGTACCTAATCGATATGATTTTTACAAAGTTTTATTATTATAGTCTTTTTCTTTTGGCTTTCGTCTTTTAGTTGTCAGTTGCTTTTCCTAATTTGTCAAATGCTTTTCCAATATCATGATACTGTCACTGCACGTAAATAGGAAAAGAAATTGACATAAAGTGAAACTGATTTGACATAAAAGGAAATTGATTGGTAAATCAATGACTATAATCATTGATAGATATAAAAATAAGAAAATCATTGGACAAAATGTGAAAAGCAATCGACAAAAGAGGAAAACCGAAAGAAAAAGACTAAGCTCCAATAAATAATTATTTCCCATTTATTTACTTTTCAGTGTGCAGTTTCGTAGTACATAAAAGATGTCACGAATATGTTACCTTCACGTGTCCTGGAGCCGACAAAGGAGCAGATTCCGACGTAAGTATATCTATAGATACCTACAGGTGATCCCAAAATGACGAACTCGGTATATAGAGTGTTTTAGTGGATGTTTATAAAGACTGAAAATTTAAAACTAAAATAGAAGCAACAGACATCTTTCACTGGCAAAACATGATTTCACACAACTACGGGGTCGCTGGCCATACCTCTGTACATAGGACATTGCCTAATAAAATAATTGATAGTAATAACAATACGTCAAAATACTTTGTTAATAGGCAACAATTAATTTCGTTAACATGGAATGTTTTGTTACATAGGACATTGCCTATAATAATACTAAAAGTTTCCATGTTAACGAAATAATTGTTGCCTATTATTATTGTCAAAGTATTTCGACGTATTGTTACTACTATCAATTGTATTAAAATTATACAATATACAGGGTGTCCCATAATATGTGGGCAATCTCCCGGATTTGGGTAAATTTCGTAAAAATAAATGAAAAAATAGCTATAAAATTAATTCCTCAGAGACACCCCTACAAAGATATTAGCTGTTGAAGTTGAGGGTTGAAAATCAATTTTTTGCAATAACTTTTTTATTTCTTGAACGATTTTGAAAATTTTTGGTTTTATTCTGTATTGTTTTGAACTGTTGAGAATAGTGTTTTATAATCTTTGGTAGCACATACATAGACCTCGGGATGGCACAACCCCTTCATTCACTTGAAAGAAAACAATAAAAATAATAATTTTACAGTTTTTTAAGGTTAATTTTCTTTTTATTTGATATTTTTTACATAAAAAATGTATCATTATTTATTTCGATAGAGCGAACCATTATCGAGATAAACGTCCTTCTAATAGGTGATGCGTCGCAGGAACTTTCTAAATTTCAAATAAATTTTAACAAGATGGCTGACCTATGACAGTAAATTGAGCAGGAAACAAAACAATAACTTAATTAAATGCACGTCAAATAGTGTCAAAGATTTCATGTCATGCAGATTCAATTCTAACTGATTTTAAAATGAGCTATACACAAACGATGAATACGCAGAAAATCAGTTAGATTTGAACCTGCATGAAATGAAATCTTTGACACTGACGTGTATTTAATTAAGTTATTGTTTTGTTTCCTGCTCAATTTATTGTCAAAGGTCAGCCATTTTGTTAAAATTTACTTGACATTTAGAAAGTTCCTACGGCACATCACCTATTAGAAGGACGTTTATCTCGATAACGGTTCGCTGTATCGAAATAAATAATGATACATTTTTTATGTAAAAAATATCAAATAAAAAGAAAATTAACCTTAAAAACCTATAAAATTATTATTTTTATTGTTTTCTTTCAAGTGAATAAGGGGGTTATGCCATCCCAAGGTCTATGTATGTGCTACCAAAGATTATGAAACACTATTCTAAACAGTCCAAAATAATACAGAATAAAACCAAAAATTATCAAAATCGGTCAAAAAATAAAAAAGTTATTGCAAAAAATTGATTTTCAACCCTCAACTTCAACAGCTAATATCTTTGTAGGGGTGTCTCTGAGGAATTAATTTTATGGCTATTTTTTCATTTATTTTTACGAAATTTACCCAAATCCGGGAGATTGCCCACATATTATGGGACACCCTGTATTTTATTGCCTAATTTATGCAATGTCCTACGTACAGAGGTATAAACAGCCACCCGATAAGTAAGTATATTACAATAGAGTTAGTCTTTATTTGTTTTATTATCGGTAAGGGAATTACACGCATGCAAAGTCTAGCTCTTCCTCGACTCCATGCAATAATAGGGGATTATACCACAAGTCAATAATGATAGCTACCTATCATTCTCAACTAAATTTACGAATCGAGCCGCGTTGGCGGCGAGGGAGTAACATTCTGAGGTTATAATAGCTATCTAGCTATCATTATTGCGACTAGTATACTGTACTTTATCTACGACTAAACAGTAAGATAAAAAAGGCACAGTTTTGTTATGATTTTATTTTTATTTTCCAAAATGTTGATACAATAATTCATAAATTGTATAGATGGAATGTATAGATGGATTAATGAAATATTGACTTTATTAGTACCCTACCATCATTTCCAATAGTAATGGTGACCTGACCTGACCTGACCTGACATTAATAACTTCGTGTGATCAACAAAATTTTTTATCAAATCTTGTCTTGGTAGAGAGATATGTCTATTGCAGTCATGTCTGAGCTCATTTCAAGAAAATAATATTAAAATATCTTTAGTAGTTCAAATTCTCATATACGCAGTGTCATAATTTTCATTCCTGGTAGTTTAAATCCTAGTAGTTACCCATAGAGTATCTGTACAGGGTGCTCCATCCTCGCATAATTGTCCCATAGCGGCCTTACCGCTCAAGATATAGGACAAAAGACTTGAGTAAAAAGTTTTATGGTTTGAGGACCTATAACTTAAAAATAAATTAATCTAGCAATTTTCAATTTTCAAAGCTGCTTATATTGAAAACGGATGATGATATCGGAAAACGGCTTACATGTCCCTATCTTAACTATCTATCTATCTAAATATCTTAACGATTTAAAAAAAAAAAAATTTAATTTTTTTATTTTTTTTTTCAATACCACAGCGTAGTATATGGAAAGTTAAGATAGGGACATACATGTAAACCGTTTTCCGATATCTTGCCATGTTTTCAATCTACGCTGCTTTGAAAATGAAAAATTGCGATTTTCATTTGTTAATAACTCATAAATTACTCGTTACATTTTTGAACTGTAAAAATCCCTTTAAAATGGGACATCCTGTATAGTTTAAAATAATTTTAGGTAATAGGTCTCCTCAAACCATAAAACTTTTTACTCAATCGTTTTGTACCATCTTGAGTGGTAAGGCCGCTATGGGATAATTACGCGAGGATGGACCAACCTGTATATTACAGATTTTTATTGGTAAGAGTACGAAAGTATCATTTTCGTCTATCGTCTCTTTTTACGTTGGCAGTTACTTTCTTGCGTCGAATCTGGTTCGTTTTCAATCGAGATTCACAACTACTGTCATTACCGTGGATTTTAATAATAATTATTAAGTAGATATTTAAAATTTTCTCTGATTATTGTCGGCCATCAAAAAATATAACGAAATCAAACTGTTTCATTTAATTTTCGTGCGGATGAATTAAAATTAAACGCATGGAATGACTCAAGGAATTTCTTCTAAGAAATTTATCCTATAGAAGACACAATTTGTCAGGTACTTTTTGAATTATTAATAAATCTGCATTTAACCCTTAGTTGGTAACATCCGACTCTGAGGCGGATGCCAAGTTTTGATGCTGCGCTGAATCTAAACGAATGAATGTACAAAAATTTCGTATTAGGTATGTTCTAGTTGGTTGTCAAAAAGTCCGTAGCCGCCTTCGAGAAAATACGTCTGTGAGACGGGTGTTACTCAGAACGATATATTTCAGTCCATCTCTCAGTCGGCTGTTGGTCGAAAGTATGGTGAATGAAAAGGTATAATATATAAAAAAATGTATAAAAATGAAATAAGTCTTGTTTTATTAAAATATATTTGTGTTTACTAGAATACATTCGAATAAATATGTAATTATACATATAGTATTATAATACCTATTCCGACTGAGCGACGGATGTTACCTATAATGCTGGAACTGTAATATGATCACCGACTGAGAGACGGATGTTACTTATAAAGTGAAAAAAAGTATGTTACAAACTAAGGGTTAATAAGTATATCTGCATAAAACATATTCCAGATTCATGTTCAGTAGTATAGTTGGATCAGAGATATAACGAAACGACTTCTGTCATTTTATCAATTTTTGGATTATGTATTGGAATATTGTTGAAGTCATAAAATATGACACTTTAACAATCAGAGTGTTTCAGTATATCTCTTGATCGACTATAATAACACAAGTGATTAAATTTCCGTGATATATTAGTCGATTAATTTCTAACGAAATTGAGATGCTTAAAGAGTGTTAAAGCTAAGAGTGTTAAAGAAAAAGCTTAAAAAACATGAGAAGTCCTACGGACTCGTGGTGCTTTCTTTAGGTAACCCCGTTGAGCTAAGAAATAATAGACAGCCTTATACGATCATTATATTAGAGTACTTCACGAACAAAGTGAAAGGCCAAAAAATTTAAATTCGGCAGAAGTGGCTCATTTTGACGTGCAGTCACAATTATTTATTACCGAACTGTCAAAATTTACATTGTTAGGCGATCCGTATATTATATTTCCTAACGCAAATTAATTAATTTTGAAATAAAAATTTATTAATAATTAATCTTCTATCCGTCAATCACTTGTTACGCCTATGTATCCGTTCGATGTTCGCTCCAGCACATTTATAACCTTCCGTTCCGCACCGAGCAATTTTCGGGGAGGTAAGGAACGCTATTTAGCAGCCAACTAGCTCAAAAATTAAAATTTACCTATTGTTATGATAACGCACACAAATGAACAACGTCACCGGTCAAAGAAAATTCACATGCAAATTATTACAGTTTTAATTAACAATAATTAAAGTAATTAATACAATAAATAAATATCAATTAGGTAGTAAATACAAATAGACAATAAAATATTTAAATATCAAAAAGTATAGAAATTAAATAGAAGATATTTAAATATCACAAAAAAAAAGAAATATTGCAAAAGAAAAATGACATTAAAACTCACACGATGACGTGTGAGGGCGATACTAATAATTAAAAATGGCTTTATTAAATAAGGGAAAAAATACAAAATGTAAAAATTATTATTGACATAGGTAGTGAGCGAGGTAGTGAGGTACTAGAGCTATGGAGAATGACAGTTTAATAACCAATGACGTGAAAAATAGCAGCAATGCTGTACCGGCGTGAATCTGGCGGCCGGGATCTAGCAGCCGATTTGACGGAAACGCACGAAGGTTCAGTAGCGTACCCTTTTGAAACGAATTCAATTTGGAGAGCATAGATATCACTAAAAGTCTCGTTTATTTATGCGCATGCGCACAAAACGTATACTCTTGCGGGAAGAGCAAAAAATAACGGGTTTGCTACAAAACACCCTGTAGGTTGCCGTTAGCCACCCTGGGACTAGCATCGAAAAATACTTCATATATAGCTTTATAATCGTGCCGAAGGAAAATTTCTTACACTCTTTTCATCAGTGTGAAAAACCACCCCAAAGTTGAAAAAAACGGCTGCTACTATAAAACACCCTGTAGGTTGCCGTTAGCCACCCTGGGACTGGCATCGAAAAATACTTCATATACAGGGTGTCCCAAGATTTCTTTATCAAGGGATATCCACGTTATTTCAAAAAATAAACAAATGAAATTCGGGAAATTTCAACCATACCCCCTAAGGCTTTGCAGCTGCACCCTCAATGCCCCTTTGCGCCTTTCCACCCCTAAGTAATCATCCCCTACTTTTTTTTTTCAAATGACACCCCCATATTTTTTTTGCTCGACAGGATTGTTGACTTCTTTCTGAATACAATGTCACACGATTTTTTTAAATCGGGACATATCTAGCACGCTAAAAACAATATAATATCATAACAAACGAGGGTTGTCAAGGAATAACAATTAACATTTAATATGACATTAAAATCACAGAAACAATTATTATTATTAACACCTAATCCAGTAACGCCGGTATTACTAGTTAAGGTGGTTGAAGGAAACATTAACACAAAAAACAAGCAATTGCAACTCCTTGACGATCCTCGTTTGTTATGATATTCTATTGTTTTCGGCGTGCTAGATATGTCTCGATTTAAAAAAATCGTATGACATTGTATTCAGAAAGAAGTCAACAATCCTGTCGAGCAAAAAAATATGGGGGTGTCATTTGAAAAAAAAAGTAGGGGATGATTACTTAGGGGTGGAAAGGCACAAAGGGGCATTGAGGGTGTAGCTGCAAAGCCTTAGGGGTATGGTTGAAATTTCCCGAATTTCATTTGTTTATTTTTTTAAATAACGTGGATATCCCTTGATAAAGAAATCTTGGGACACCCTGTATAGCTTTATAATCGTGCCGAAGGAAAATTTCTTACACTCTTTTCATCAGTGTGAAAAACCACCCCAAAGTTGAAAAAAACGGCTGCTACTATAAAACACCCTGTAGGTTGCCGTTAGCCACCCTGGGACTGGCATCGAAAAATACTTCATATATAGCTTTATAATCGTGCCGAAGGAAAATTTCTTACACTCTTTTCATCAGGGTGAAAAACCACCCGAAAGTTGAAAAAAACGGCTGCTACTATAAAACACCCTGTAGGTTGCCGTTAGCCACCCTGGGACTGGCATCGAAAAATACTTCATATATAGCTTTATAATCGTGCCGAAGGAAAATTTCTTACACTCTTTTCATCAGTGTGAAAAACCACCCCAAAGTTGAAAAAAACGGCTGCTACTATAAAACACCCTGTAGGTTGCCGTTAGCCACCCTGGGACTGGCATCGAAAAATACTTCATATATAGCTTTATAATCGTTCCGAAGGAAAATTTCTTACACTCTTTTCATCAGGGTGAAAACCCACCCCAAAGTTGAAAAAAAAGGCTGCTACTATAAAACACCCTGTAGGTTGCCGTTAGCCACCCTGGGACTGGCATCGAAAAATACTTCATATATAGCTTTATAATCGTGCAGAAGGAAAATTTCTTACACTCTTTTCATCAGGGTGAAAAACCACCCCAAAGTTGAAAAAACGGCTGCTACTATAAAACACCCTTTAGGTTGCCGTTAGCCACCCTGGGACTGGCATCGAAAAATACTTCATATATAGCTTTATAATCGTGCCGAAGGAAAATTTCTTACACTCTTTTCATCAGGGTGAAAAACCACCCCAAAGTTGAAAAAAACGGCTGCTACTATAAAACACCCTGTAGGTTGCCGTTAGCCACCCTGGGACTGGCATCGAAAAATACTTCATATATAGCTTTATAATCGTGCCGAAGGAAAAATTCTTGAACTCTTTTCATCAGGGTGCAAAACCACCCCAAAGTTGAAAAAAACGGCTGCTACTATAAAACATCCTGTAGGTTGCCGTTAGCCACCCTGGGTCTAGCATCGAAAAATACTTCATATATAGCTTTATAATCGTGCCGAAGGAAAATTTCTTACACTCTTTTCATCAGGGTGAAAAACCACCCCAAAGTTGAAAAAACGGCTGCTACTATAAAACACCCTTTAGGTTGCCGTTAGCCACCCTGGGACTGGCATCGAAAAATACTTCATATATAGCTTTATAATCGTGCCGAAGGAAAATTTCTTACACTCTTTTCATCAGGGTGAAAAACCACCCCAAAGTTGAAAAAACGGCTGCTACTATAAAACACCCTTTAGGTTGCCGTTAGCCACCCTGGGACTGGCATCGAAAAATACTTCATATATAGCTTTATAATCGTGCCGAAGGAAAAATTCTTACACTCTTTTCATCAGGGTGAAAAACCACCCCAAAGTTGAAAAAACGGCTGCTACTATAAAACAATCTTTGAAAAATTTGAGAATAATTTTATAGACATATTTGTCAAAATAACAATAATAAAATACTCCATCATTTTTAACTGACAGATGAAAAATTGAAAAAAGTAACGACTTGCGTTATGATTGCTGTTTGAAGTGTAACTGAATAAATATCATAATTCTTGAAAATGCTGAGAAACGCTTATACAGAGTGTCCCATAATATGTGGGCAATCTCCCGGATTTGGGTAAATTTCGTAAAAATAAATGAAAAAATAGCTATAAAATTAATTCCTCAGAGACACCCCTACAAAGATATTAGCTGTTGAAGTTGAGGGTTGAAAATCAATTTTTTGCAATAACTTTTTTATTTCTTGACCGATTTTGATAATTTTTGGTCTTATTTTGTATTATTTGGGACTGTTTGGAATAGTGTTTCATAATCTTTGGTAGCACATACATAGACCTCGGGATGGCATAACCCCCTCATTCTCTTGAAAGAAAACAATAAAAATAATAATTTTACAGTTTTTAAAGTTAATTTTCTTTTTATTTGATATTTTTTACATCAAAAATGTATCTTTATTTATTTCGATAGAGCGAACCGTTATCGAGATAAACGTCCTTCTAATAGGTGATGCGGCGCAGGAACTTTCCAAATTTCAAGTAAATTTTAACAAGATGGCTGACCTTTGACAGTAAATTGAGCAGGAAACAAAATAATAACTTAATAAAATACACGTCAGTGTCAAATATTTCATTTCATGCAGATTCAATTCTAACTGATTTTAAAATGAGTTACGCACAAACGCTGAATACGCAGAAAATCAGTTAGAATTAAATCTGCATGAAATGAAATATTTGACACTGACGTGTATTTTATTAAGTTATTATTTTGTTTCCTGCTCAATTTACTGTCAAAGGTCAGCCATCTTGTTAAAATTTACTTGAAATTTGGAAAGTTCCTGCGGCGCATCACCTATTAGAAGGACGTTTATCTCGATAACGGTTCGCTCTATCGAAATAAATAAAGATACATTTTTCATGTAAAAAATATCAAATAAAAAGAAAATTAACTTTAAAAACTGTAAAATTATTATTTTTATTGTTTTCTTTCAAGAGAATGAGGGGGTTATGCCATCCCGAGGTCTATGTATGTGCTACCAAAGATTATGAAACACTATTCCAAACAGTCCCAAATAATACAAAATAAGACCAAAAATTATCAAAATCGGTCAAGAAATAAAAAAGTTATTGCAAAAAATTGATTTTCAACCCTCAACTTCAACAGCTAATATCTTTGTAGGGGTGTCTCTGAGGAATTAATTTTATAGCTATTTTTTCATTTATTTTTACGAAATTTACCCAAATCCGGGAGATTGCTTACATATTATGGGACACCCTGTATATGAAGTATTTTTCGATGCCAGTCCCAGGGTGGCTAACGGCAACCTACAGGGTGTTTTATAGTAGCAGCCGTTTTTTTCCACTTTGGGGTGGTTTTTCACCCTGATGAAAAGAGTGTAAGAAATTTTCCTTCGGCAAGATTATAAAGCTATATATATGAAGTATTTTTCGATGCCAGTCCCAGGGTGGCTAACGGCAACCTACAGGGTGTTTTATAGTAGCAGCCGTTTTTTTCAACTTTGGGGTGGTTTTTCACCCTGATGAAAAGAGTGTAAGAAATTTTCCTTCGGCACGATTATAAAGCTATATATGAAGTATTTTTCGATGCCAGTCCCAGGGTGGCTAACGGCAACCTACAGGGTGTTTTATAGTAGCAGCCGTTTTTTTCAACTTTGGGGTGGTTTTTCACCCTGATGAAAAGAGTGTAAGAAATTTTCCTTCGGCACGATTATAAAGCTATATATGAAGTATTTTTCGATGCCAGTCCCAGGGTGGCTAACGGCAACCTACAGGGTGTTTTATAGTAGCAGCCGTTTTTTCAACTTTGGGGTGGTTTTTCACCCTGATGAAAAGAGTGTAAGAAATTTTCCTTGGCACGATTATAAAGCTATATATGAAGTATTTTTCGATGCCAGTCCCAGGGTGGCTAACGGCAACCTACAGGGTGTTTTATAGTAGCAGCCGTTTTTTCAACTTTGGGGTGGTTTTTCACCCTGATGAAAAGAGTGTAAGAAATTTTCCTTCGGCACGATTATAAAGCTATATATGAAGTATTTTTCGAAGCCAGTCCCAGGGTGGCTAACGGCAACCTACAGGGTGTTTTATAGTAGCAGCCGTTTTTTTCAACTTTGGGGTGGTTTTTCACCCTGATGAAAAGAGTGTAAGAAATTTTCTTTCGGCACGATTATAAAGCTATATATGAAGTATTTTTCGATGCTAGACCCAGGGTGGCTAACGGCAACCTACAGGGTGTTTTATAGTAGCAGCCGTTTTTTTCAACTTTGGGGTGGTTTTTCACCCTGATGAAAAGAGTGTAAGAAATTTTCCTTCGGCACGATTATAAAGCTATATATGAAGTATTTTTCGAAGCCAGTCCCAGGGTGGCTAACGGCAACCTACAGGGTGTTTTATAGTAGCAGCCGTTTTTTTCAACTTTGGGGTGGTTTTTCACCCTGATGAAAAGAGTGTAAGAAATTTTCCTTCGGCACGATTATAAAGCTATATATGAAGTATTTTTCGAAGCCAGTCCCAGGGTGGCTAACGGCAATCTACAGGGTGTTTTATAGTAGCAGCCGTTTTTTCAACTTTGGGGTGGTTTTTCACCCTGATGAAAAGAGTGTAAGAAATTTTCCTTGGCACGATTATAAAGCTATATATGAAGTATTTTTCGATGCCAGTCCCAGGGTGGCTAACGGCAACCTACAGGGTGTTTTATAGTAGCAGCCGTTTTTTCAACTTTGGGGTGGTTTTTCACCCTGATGAAAAGAGTGTAAGAAATTTTCCTTCGGCACGATTATAAAGCTATATATGAAGTATTTTTCGAAGCCAGTCCCAGGGTGGCTAACGGCAACCTACAGGGTGTTTTATAGTAGCAGCCGTTTTTTTCAACTTTGGGGTGGTTTTTCACCCTGATGAAAAGAGTGTAAGAAATTTTCTTTCGGCACGATTATAAAGCTATATATGAAGTATTTTTCGATGCTAGACCCAGGGTGGCTAACGGCAACCTACAGGGTGTTTTATAGTAGCAGCCGTTTTTTCAACTTTGGGGTGGTTTTTCACCCTGATGAAAAGAGTGTAAGAAATTTTCCTTCGGCACGATTATAAAGCTATATATGAAGTATTTTTCGAAGCCAGTCCCAGGGTGGCTAACGGCAACCTACAGGGTGTTTTATAGTAGCAGCCGTTTTTTTCAACTTTGGGGTGGTTTTTCACCCTGATGAAAAGAGTGTAAGAAATTTTCCTTCGGCACGATTATAAAGCTATATATGAAGTATTTTTCGATGCCAGTCCCAGGGTGGCTAACGGCAACCTACAGGGTGTTTTATAGTAGCACCCTTTTTTTTTCAACTTTGGGGTGGTTTTTCACCCTGATGAAAAGAGTGTAAGAAATTTTCCTTCGGCACGATTATAAAGCTATATATGAAGTATTTTTCGAAGCCAGTCCCAGGGTGGCTAACGGCAACCTACAGGGTGTTTTATAGTAGCAGCCGTTTTTTCAACTTTGGGGTGGTTTTTCACCCTGATGAAAAGAGTGTAAGAAATTTTCCTTCGGCACGATTATAAAGCTATATATGAAGTATTTTTCGATGCTAGACCCAGGGTGGCTAACGGCAACCTACAGGGTGTTTTATAGTAGCAGCCGTTTTTTTCAACTTTGGGGTGGTTTTTCACCCTGATGAAAAGAGTGTAAGAAATTTTCCTTCGGCGCGATTATAAAGCTATATATGAAGTATTTTTCGATGCTAGTCCCAGGGTGGCTAACGGCAACCTACAGGGTGTTTTGTAGCAAACCCGTTATTTTTTGCTCTTCCCGCAAGAGTATACGTTTTGTGCGCATGCGCATAAATAAACGAGACTTTTAGTGATATCTATGCTCTCCAAATTGAATTCGTTTCAAAAGGGTACGCTACTGAACCTTCGTACGTTTCCGTCAAATCGGCTGCTAGATCCCGGCCGCCAGATTCACGCCGGTTGCTGCTGTTATGTCTCGAAGACATTAAAGGATAATAATTGAATACATAGGCAGTATTATAATGAGTTTATTAATTATCAGCCAAACAACCACAATAATTAAAACGACTCCATTACAATTCAACAACCAACTCGTGATGCGCCGTTGTCATTTCAACTATCCCTTCATGATTTGCGTGCAATTCTCCCAAAATCTGTTGCCTCAACTTAAATGGTATGACCACTCTATAACTTCACATTATAACATCTCTGTCAAGAGACAATTTATCTTTTCTAATGTAAAAAGGCTTTAAAGTGCCATCATCACAACTATTTTCGAACCCATATCTTATCAGATTATAAACTTTCCCCAATATTATGTCTTTACGAGTTTGCGATCTAACCCTATTTACATCGATCACATTCATATTCTCTACAAAATTCAAATAATCGAATTCCTCCTTTTCCTTCACCGTAACATTTATCGGCAATCGAGATAAAGCATCTGCTCGCAAATTTTCGCAGTTTTTAATATACTTGAATATGTAATCGAAGTTCGATAAAAACACTGACCATTGCTGGATTCGACCAGCTGCCATTTGCGATAGACTTTTGTATTCTCCAAAAAGAGTTACCAAAGATTTGTGATCGGACAAAATGTCAAAATGTCTTCCTGCTAAAAAATGATATAATGTTTGTACTACCCAAACAATACTCAGTCCTTCCTTTTGGGTATACTATAATTTTGCTCTAAATACCAGGAACAAATTTGTGATAATAGTTAACTATACCACAGAAAGCTTTGATTTCAGTAACATTTTTAAGCCTTGGACAATCTACTATACCCGAAATTTCATCAAAATCTTTCTCTAATCCTTTCGCCGAAATTTTATGCCCCAAATATGTTACGCTTTCCTGAAAAGATTTACACTTTTCTTTATTTAATCTTATTACCGCTTTCTCCAATCTTTCAAACACTTTCTTTAAATTTCGAAAATCTTCCTCCTCTGTCTCCCCCGTGACAACAATATCATCAATGAAAATTACCACACTTGGAATTCCTACTAAAATTTGTTCTAGTATCAATTGAAAAATAGAACAGGTCGGTTTTGTTCCAAAAGGTAACCTTTTTAACTTAAAAATACCTAAATCTGTGTTCCATGCTAATAACAAACCGGTCGCCTCATCAACTCTAAGTTGGTTATAGACATCCTTGCAATCTAATTTAGAAAAATGCTTTCCATTTTGCAAAGTTGAAAAAATAGTTTGAATCAATGGCAGGGGATGGTTAACATCAGACAAATACCGATTGATCGTGGCTTTATAATTAGCGCACAAACGAATACCTGCCCCATTGGATTTCAATGCTACCACGAATGGAGTTCCCCATTGAGCCGTTTCAATTTTTTCAATCACTCCCAACTTAATAAGTCTTGAAATTTCTTTTTTTACCTCATCCCTGTATGCGTAGGGAATTGGCCTGGGCTTACAAAAAATAGGGGTCGCCTTTGGATCTACTTTTAATGTTATTTCAGAGCCATTATAACAACCTAATTTATTTCTGAACAAACTTTCGAATCTTTTTAATAAAATACCCAATTCTTCTTAATTGAAAAGAAAGTTGTCTTAAGACTCTGATTGCCCTTAAAATTTTCAGTATCAAATAGCCTGGACATATCAACCTCAAACAAGTGTAACAGATTCCGGCCCAACAATAACCTACACCCCTTTTCCACAATTACCAAGTCACACTCTTTGGAAACACCCAGCAATTCAAATTGACTCTCAACTTACCCTTGGTACGGATAATTGAACCATCATATGTTTTCAATCTCACCTGGGACTCTGACAATGGAATCTGTTTAAAGTGTTTCTTATACAATTCCCATGGCATGCAGCTCACACCTGCCCCGGTGTCAACTTCCATCCTGAAAGATTTATCATTTAATAAAACATTTACAAAAAAAGGTTCAGTACGCCTGCTGTTGGCCAAATTAAACATTTCAACTTCCTCTTCTTCCACTGCATTAATACTTGCTTCACAAGCTGCTTCGATGTGCCCCTTTTTTTTTGCATTTATAGGTTTTGAATTTACACCTATGTAAAATTATGGTCGCTCTTGTTACAAGCGAAACATAGCACATCTTCCCTGGAAACTTGCGAAATAACTGCTCTCTCCCTTTTGGAAAATTCCGGAGTATTCCTCTTCTTATTTGGCTAAAATTTTAATTGGAAGGAAGAAGAAACTCTCTCTCTTTCTCTCTCCCGAAGGACTCCATCATTACTGATTCCTTATTTAAAGCGATTTCATACAATTCATTCAATGATTTTGTCTCCGCGTCTTCACATGACCTATCAAGTATTGGGCCACGTCTCAATTTCCTCACCTTGGTGCACATTCTTAAACAGAACTCTTTTCCGAAAAACACTCCCTCGAGCTTTGTACTGCGTTTCCAATAATGCGGTTAACGCCTCATACGTCTTAGATTTGGGTAATTCAGGATCACATACTCGTAAATTTTTTAGCGTCCCGTAAATATCTTCATCTATGGAAGTCAATAAAACAGCTGTTCTTCTAGCGGCTTCAATATTATTTGCTTCGAAGTACTGCTCCAATCTTTCAGCAAAAATTTCCCAATCTTCGCCTTGCTGAAACGTTTTAATTTGACAAATGTTACTGCTCACTACTACCACCTCCCGTTGGTGTGCCAATGGTGACTCCGCTGCGGTCGTGCCCCGATTCGGCATCTTAAAAACGTGGAGAAAATTCACTGCCTCGAACACAGGGAAAAAACCAGGTCGATCGCACTATTGCAATTCAAAAAATGAGCCTCTTTACCATCGTCGCCATAATTTGTTATGTCTCCAAGACATTAAAGGATAATAATTGAATACATAGGCAGTATTATAATGAGTTTATTAATTATCAGCCAAACAACCACAATAATTAAAACGACTCCATTACAATTCAACATCCAACTCTAATGCGCCGTTGTCATGAGTCGCTTTAGCGCCCTCTACCATAAACAAGGATTTATACCCCTCCTATACCTATTGCTTAGGGAACATCTAAACTCAATCCGTATTTCTAATACAATACAAAGGCTATACATATACAGGGTGTACCAGCTCGATTTAGACAACGGTAAGGGCCGTGTAGGTCTCATCAAGACGAAACGTTTTTTTATTTGAAGTTTTTGGATTTGGACCTTCGTTGCGGAAATATGGCCGACTTCCGGTTTTTAGTTTTTTTGGCTCCAGTTTCGGCATTTTTAGGGTCTCGCCCAAACTGAAACTAGTTTTCGAAACTCCTTAGCTTCAGTTACAACTTTCATATTGAAGTCAAGATTCTATCTCTCTTGGATTCAAAATCTTAATTTTTCAATTTGATTCAATTTGAATTGATTCAAAGTCTTAAAATTTAAAGTCTTGGGCATGTCGCCATTTTGAATCCAACAGAGATAGGACCTTGACTTCAATATGAAAGTTGTAACTGAAACTAAGGAGTTTCCAAAACTAGTTTCAGTTTGGGCGAGAACCTAAAAATGCCGAAACTGGAGCCAAAAAACTAAAAACAGGAAGTCGGCCACTTTCGTTTTCGTCTTGACGAGACCTACACGGCCCTTACCGTTGTCTAAATCGAGCTGGTACACCCTGTATATGTATAATAGTGAAGGGTTGAACCACTTAGCTTTGTAAAACAGGTCGTGGTGTTGCCTGTCTCCCAAAAGAGGTTCAACACGACTCCCCGAGGATCCGCCACGCTGGTGGTAGTGCTAGCCTTGGGTCTCGGTGTATGACACGGCGCTGCCTATATGAATCCTCCTGGTGTTGGTGCTAGTGCTAGCGTTAGCTGGTCATGGTCTTGATGCTTGATGGTTTATAAGGCATCCATAAAAAATGGAAAACTCCCTCTACTGAGCGGGCGAAGGGTGCTTTATAGCTGTGAGCTTAAATTTTAACAGGAATCAATCACCCATCGATGCGCTCTCCCTTATAACAAGTGCTCCCCTCTGAGAAGCTACCACGAGTTGAAACGACCCGACTAGGTAAGTCCGAATGGCAGTGTCGCCACCGATCGGCGCATAACGCAATCTACCTCTGTATCCAGGCGCTCCAAAATGTTTATCATTTTTTATTAAAAAGGCAAATAAATGGAACGGTGACAAAAGAACCGTTACATACAGAAATCAATCATGAGAAGTAACTAAAGAGTCGCTATATTGAAGGGAGATATCCTATTCTCTCTCAGATTGCTAGCAATCGGACAGAGAGGGAAGACTATTTTCCGTACTCTTTATCATAATTTTATATCAAGGTATATACATGGTCTAGGGTATTTTTAATGAAACCTATGAAATTTAACTTTCAATAATTAATTTTTTTTGTATGAGAACAACCACAAGCAGCACAACTAACCATAACGGCCCCTTCTCGACTTTATGTGTAAAAAGCAATATTGCACACGCTGCTCTTCACAATCTTTACGATCAGAACTAAGTGTAAAATTTTTACACAAATGCTTGGCTATATTATAATGTATCGTTTATGTGAAACATTACACAAATGTAATTTTCAGAATACATAGGAAAATTTAATGTTACATAATTTTGCATGTCCATTTTTGATTTTACGTGTAATATTTTACAAAAACGAAATACATCATAGCCTCGATTATTATTATTGATCATGGTCTTTAAGAATCTAAACAGGACTAAACTTATTGAGGCTTGAATTTCATCACAAATACTGCTGTAGAGCATAAACACATTCATTAAATAACATAAAAAACAACATCTATTGCAAACGGTGTCATGTAAGTTATTTTATTTTGCAATAAATGATCGGGGTAAGTGTTTTTTTTGTTTTTTTATAATTTTGTAGTGACACATCACATTGTTCCGCATTGATAATGACCAAATAAGTAATACCTAACTATAATTTCATGATACCATCACTGTGTGATGGTGTGTGATACCGGTATCTCAAGATGGCGAATTCGATCACAAATTCTTGAATGCACAGAATAGGTAACTTACGTCTTGCTCATTTCTCTGTGTATTCTATATTCTCAAGACTTAGTACATCTGCTGTCAACTAGAATGCTAGAGACTTAAATTCAAGCAGTAGTTTTAAAAATTGATAAGAGTTTGTTCCATAAAAACTTTTTTTTCAATCTTACTTTTTTAAGAAATATATTCAGTAACGATCAGAATTGAAACATATAAGACATCGTTGATTACATAGGTACTAATGCCCGTATTCTCAAAGCTTGCAGCCTGTTAATAGCTGGAAAGAAACGTTAATAAATCGAATGCACAATTTACCTTCATTCGAATGAATTCGAGATATTTTTTTATGTAAATTATTTTGGAAAATTCGTGTGAGAATACCGACATAAGTATACTTACTGTCTCAACATTTCTGACGTGGTTATATTACTTTCAGGATACTCGGACGCGGCACAACTTCAAGCCCCACACGTACGGATCGCCTACGTTCTGCGACCACTGCGGCTCCTTGCTCTATGGCGTCATTCATCAGGGCATGAAGTGCACAGGTCGGGAGTCCCGGTCGACACCACCCTTAATCCTTTTTTCACTTCACTCCACTCGCCATATTTCTCATAACCTGCTCATAAAAGACGAGATCAATCTGCAGCACACTCACTCTCCGCCTCCAGTCTCTATATGCTACATTAATGTTCATTTTATTGGAGAACTTCCAGGATACGTTATGACTGCTCATAACGTATACTCAGATATTTCGGTACTTATATAAAATGGGAGTTCTCATTGGTTTTTCAGGATTAATGCAGCAAATAAAACATGGAATACATAAAAGTGATAATGTGTAAAACGAGACAAACAGAAAATTGAATGAGTGAAGCCGCAGATAGACCTCTTTTATTTAACTTACCTTTTAGATCTTATCTCAACGTCATGCCCTTTCAATGGTTTAGACAAATGTTATAAACAAAGGTTTTTTATGTCAGATTTTAACACGGATTAGCTTAAAATAGCTTAAATACAATTTTACAAAAATATAAAATCGACAAAATATTTAAGGGAGGTAACAGATTATCAACAATTTTGGGTTGATAGTCACTTTGGTCGATTTATTTTCATTGTCTTATTCTTGCGTGACAATAATCGAATGACATGGCAACATGTAGATGATGCTTTAATCTAAATTTAATTGAACTTTCACGCAAAACTTTACTGAGCTGTTAAAGTTTTACGAGCTCCCTATTAAATTCAGATATAACTTCTGTTACATATTACGGTATATAATGAGATATTAAAATATAATTATTGAATAAGTTACCTTATATAATATGCGTTCATAAAATACATAATATAGGAATGTCATTTTTAGTAGTCAGAAATAATTTGATTCTCACATAAGCTTTAATGTTGCCACATTGTAATATATAGAACTGAAATTGGTAGATATTACCGTCCTTTCATCCGTGTCACAGTGGAATGAATTCCTCCTACAACCGACTTATCAGTATCTCGCGCACTCCGAATACAGAGCATTATAGATAGAGCATAATATGCTTCTATTGCGGTAGTTGTTACTGATCATGCTGTATATCTCCTTACGTAGACACTTAACTAGCTCGACGATGAAATAATTGTCTTACTACTTAGTAAATGTAACTTGGTCACAGTTAAGGGAGACACGTCTAATTTCAACATCAGTCAAGAAGACTTATTAGTCTGGGAGGCAGCGACAGAAAAATTGATAGGATTCTACACAATTCTATTTTTTTTTGTCAATGTTTCTACAGAGTAAGTCCGGAAAATACCAGTTTACCGAACGTTTATTACCTGTTGCGGACATTAATAAACAACCTGTAAATAAATTAGGTGTTTATGTATACAGGGTGATTCAGTCATGATGGATCAAACGAAGCAGGGTAATAGAGAACCTCAATACGCATCGATCTAATATGTGTGATCGGAAAATTGATGTTTTGGGAGTTATCATCATTTAAGTTTATTTCCTGAAGAACCTGGTTTTCCAAAGACAGTGTGTCATGCTGGCTTAACAGCTCGGTTTAGGTTCATGAAATTTTCCAAAGATGTAGTCAAATAATGAGTCTATCACATCGTGTGCAAGCTTCCCCAATGCAAGGGACACAATTAGAAAAAAAATTTCATAAAAAAATTATTGAAGCAGAAAAATTTTCTTTTACTTAACAACGCCCCTGTTAAAATTTTTTTGGGTAATTTATTTTTGGCACATGTTTCAGAAACTTATCTGTTCAATTGGAAATCTACCCTAAAAATTTCATTCAGCTTGTCTTTACATATATTTCCATAATATTAATGGGCAAAAGGAAAAAGGCGATATATTTAATGTTCAGATTAAATACCACTCTATCCAGCTGTATAGAATGATATGGAGCGTTATCCATTACTACCACACAATAACGATCTAACTTCTTCAATGCAGGATTTAGCTGATTAGTAACCCAGTTTTTTTTTTAATTTCCCTTGTCATGTTTTTATGATAGTCACGGTCGTTATTGTACGAGTCTAGAAAAAAATCGCATCCCTCAATGAAACCTAAACCTGATGAAACCTAACTCACGCATATAAAATTGTGAACCTCTTACCCTCTCTTTTAAAATCTACCAATTCTACTTTTATTATTTGAATCATCTACTTATTGTATTTTGGATGATACAGAGATCCCATATATGTATATCCTCAAAGAATGGCATATCAAAGTTATGTTTTTTTTTTAATGGAATGCTCCTATGTTATTACATTTTTGGATTTCCTGAGAAGAAAAATTGGATTGTTTTTGACAGTTGAAGTTACAATTGAGAATTTTAGGAGTTATAAAAAAGTGAAAATCGCAGTTTTCGAAATTCAAAACCCTGTACAACAAAAACGGCTCAAGATAGAGGAAAACGGCTAACAAGTCCCTATTTTAACTTTTTATGTATTATCCTATGATGTAGATGAAATGTTTACAGGTACAGGGTGAAAAAGGTCTGAAAAAAAATTCTCATCGCGGCGCTGAAAAAAAAAAACAAAGCCTGTGGTATTATTTTTGAACCATGGAATAGGATATAAAAAGTTGAAATTTGACATGCAAGCCTGTTTTACCAGGTTTTCCTCTGTCTTGAGGCGTTTTCGTTTTACAGTGTCTGGGATTTTCACTTGTTTATAACTCAAAAACTTCTGAAGTTAAACTCCAACTGTAAAAACCAATTTTCTTTTTTTTTCTTTTCAGACAATCTAAAAATGCAATAACATAAGAGCATTCCATAAAAAAAAGTAACAACTTTGATGTGCCACTCTCATCTTGGACACTCACTCGGTATATAGTCCAAAATAATTTTAAATTATGGCCATTGTGATCCTGTCTTTGAACTAGCAAAAAAAAAATAACAACTCCTTCCTTTGGCCCACATAGACCGAGTCGAATGAGCTGGGACAGCCTGTATAGTATTTCTCAAAATCGTTTTTTATATACAGGCTGAATTATAAGAAACGCCCCAAGTGATAACTCCGTTATTTTTGAAGATATGACAAAACTTTTTCATACAAAGTGGCGCCGTTTATCATCATCTATATTTTGGGATAAAAGCTCGATCAACACAACTTTCCTGTTTAACCGGAAGTGACATCAACTTCAAATTTCTAAATGGAACACCCTGTATATCTTATTATTTTTGGATTATTTATTAAATTGTTCTTCAAAAAATTTTTTAATACCATATGCCTAAAATCAATAGCTAGTGAGATATTAAATAAAGTTGGCTGTGGAAAGAATAGAAGATTTTTATTTATTTTATCCAATGAAATCAAACGAGCAGTCTAAATTTATTACAGATATTGGTCGAAATTCTCTTGAAAGCAAAATTATACCTTCTAGCTATTCAATGGGTGACATTCGATATAATTAGTGGTATTTGGAGACAAGCGTTGATTATTCGCTGCCTTAAAATTGCCCCGTTCTCTGGACGTGTGAAATACACAAGATCTTGTAGATAAAATATTGCAGTCAAAATTCGGAGGCGTTAGGTCGGGTGATCGTGCAGCCACCTTACTAGTTTGTTCCTAACATTTGTTCCGATCCACTTTATACCCAATTCCGCATTTTTAACAATTCAACATTAATTCTAACATTATGAGGCGTAGGTAGCCCCATTTTGCTGAAAATATACTGCAATTCGTTTAGCAAAAGGCAAGTTTTCAAGGAAATGAACAATTTCTGTAGTTAATAGTTGACTATATTTTTCTTGATTTAGCGTGCCATTTATGAAAAAAGGGCCAAAAAACAACAATTATTCTGAGATTTTCCTGACTCTAATAACGGAGAACATTTCTATTGTAAATGCCATTATTACTAAGAGTGCTGACCAAATCTGACCAAATAATTTTTGTAAAAAATAAGCCATCTTGTGCCACCATATTTAACTAGAAATTATAAAATTGCAGTCTTCGACCTCTGTCAGTTTCCTCTATTGTTTCCCCTTTTTGTTTAAATTTGTGTTTTTTGAGTATCTTCTGTACAGTTCCTTGAGATGAACCGACGTTATCTGCAATTTCTCTAGTTGATGTTCTGGAGTTTTCTTCAACACTCAGAAGTACATCTAATTCAGTATCTCTTCGAAGTTGGCGTTGTTCTAATTTAGGTTTTCTGAAAGCGCCAAACATCCTCAAAGTTCCTTCAATTATTATGCTTAATTTCCGACAAATCGGAACTTCTCTCATCGGAAATCCCTCCGTGTAAAGGCGTAGTGCTCTACCACTGTTTTTTGTTGCGCTCAAAATATACTTGAATCATGTGTCTGTTAACACATTATTGTAATCCATAATTAATAGCAAAACGTATAAAACACTAATAAGAGAAAATGCAATTTACCAATAATTAAAGAGATGCCATTTATTGACACTTTTTGATATTAATGCTTTCCACTGCCTACTTTATTCAATACATTAATTGACGAATATATGTCACTAGCGATTGCTTTTAGGCATATGGAATTACAAGTTTTTTGAAGAACAATTAAACAAAGAATCCAAAAATAATAAAATATACAGGGTGTTCCATTTAGAAACCTGAAGTTGATGCCACTTCCGGTTAAACAGGAAGTTGTGTTGATCGAGCGTTTATCCTAAAATATAGATGATAATAAACGGCGCCCTTTGTATAAAAAAGTTTTGTCATATCTTCAAAAATAACGGAGTTATCGCTTGGGGCGTTTTTTATAATTCACCCTGTATGTAAAAAATGCTCCTGCAATTCTTTCAAGATTATTGAACAAAATTTTGCATTTTTAGAACACTTTTAGATGTCTTTGGATTTTCGTTAAGAAAATTACAAAAGTCGCGGTACTTCTATAGGGTGTCTCTTCAAAATTCGAAAAAACCGGTTCTTGTGGTATCATTTCAGGTAGCTTTCAATCTAGGGGACTGAAATCTTTGTGGGAGTAAGATACCCGCAAGGATTCGGCTGGTATTGCATTTTAGCAAAATCGGTTCTGTTGTTTCAAAATGGCGGCTATTGTGCGGTAAAAAATTGCTAGTTTCTTAACCGCTGTAAAAGCAAGAAAAAAAACTTTGAAACCAAATTAACGGGCTGGAAGGACATTTTTCAAACTTGGAGTTTGTGTAAAACAAATTTCTATTATCATTTATGAGCATATTTTTACAGGAATGAAGCTGATTGTTTTACAGTAGACAGCCATACTAATAACCTTTAACCTTCAAAAATTTCAAGAAGCAAAAAATAAAAATGGTGGAGATTCGATTTTTTTTTCATGATGTTTATTTCTTTGAAATTTCATCTTTTAGATTTTCGAAACGCTCCGGTAACTTTTTTCAAGGTAGTGTAGAAAAATGCATTTTTTTAGGTTAGTTTAGCCAGTGGTTTGCATAGGAAAACGGACAAAATTGCTAAAATTTCTATATCTATTCTACAGCCCGTTTTCAAAGGAGTAGGACTGAACGGAACCCGCAGAATCCTCATGGGAACTGACTCACTGGTAAATTTGTTGAAATTTTGGGGATCGATAGTATATTTAGATTAGAAGTGTTAATGGAGAAGCATAACATCCAAAAAACCCTGTTCTTAAGATATTCACCTCTGAAAATTGATTTTTTTTCTATCATGACAGTCATGCATATATTTTTAAATATTGGTCGCCTTACTTGTTTTACAAAGAAATGTTAGAAGTATCAATAGCCTTGGCTGTGACTTTAAAACTGGATTTTTTTTTAATTTTTGATGAATTTGTTTGTTGTAATTTTTACTGTTATTGTCAATGCAATTACGAAAATCATAACACGAAATGAAAGCTTTTTCATGTTTTTTTCTAAAATGGCCAACAGACCTAAAATGTACCTACTGCAACAGAAGCAGCTTTCAATCTTAAAACCAATGACCTATCTAAGATTTTCCTCTAAAAACAAGACGGGCGACCAATATAAATAAATACCTACATGTGTGGCTGTCATGAAATAAAAAATCCATTTTCAGATGTGAATATCTCGATAACCGGAGTTTTTGTGGTATTGTGTCCATGGAGACTTGCAATCTTGCTTATTGAATACCATCGATCCTCAAAATTGGAACAAACTTAACCGGGAACCCATTTTCATTAGGATTCTGCGGTGTCCCTTTCACAGGAAACACTATGCTTATATGATATGACCATGAAAAATTTCAGGAAGCCAATTTAAAAACGGTAATAATATTCATAATTGAATTGTATAAAAATACACTATTATTGCAATTGATGCGTAAAAAAGTTTTTTTTAATTAATTACTCATCTTTCTATTCCCTATTCCTATTATTATTGTACCTACCCTTCGTTGCAAGTAACAACTAAAAATAGAGAATTTAGTATTACATATCAAGCTAATAATTATGATCTGACCTAAAAACACTTTAAAATCCATAATAATTATCTTAATTACTATCCATATTTCATGTCTAACAAAATATAAAAGTGGTAGGCCTCGAGACCATCCAGGGCATAACGTTATTGATACGATCGGAATAGGAAGAGCTGCTCATAAATACATTAATCACAGTACAGTTACTTAATTTATTAGACAAAAAGCTATTATTAGAAATATTGGAATTCACTGCTTTGCTAGAAATTAATATAGGTAACGTGGTTACCTAACATCACGCATGAAAGTTCTATCATGTGCATGCCGCTTTTCAGTGTATGTAGTTCTCTTCATATTCCAACAATAATTCACTGACGCTTTTAACTTGCAAATCAAAAGCTAGGTATAGTCCGATAAAGTTTAAAAAGTCATACGTATCGATTAAGAATATACATCCTTCTGATAGTTCGATTTATTTTGTTTCATGTACGTGGTTTTCATAGTACCGTCCACTTTGTCTAAACACTCCATCCCGCATAAATAAGTATACGTGTCAACATTGGTTTTGAATGAGAATTAAATGAACAGCACAAAGCAAAGAGTGTCATTACGTGAATAAATTTTCTGTAGTTGTCAGTGGCTCTCCAACTAACGTAAGCGGTTCAATTCATTGTTTGAATGATTCCTTCAATAATTTACGCTCGTTCACAACTTGACATTTAACTGTTTGACACTTTCTGGTGAAATTAAAAAAATTAATTCGGACGGTTAGTGTGACGTCACATCTGACTTTTTAAACTTAATCGTACCATACCTAGGTATCTATACGTTTGAATAAATGAAATAATATTCTTCCATTAGTTGTAGAATAGGACAGACCTTTCAATGACACTTATTGTCAATTTATTTTTTTACATTAAAATAAGGTGTCGTGAGACGCCTTTTTATAGAATAAGAAACAGAAAGGCCAGCGCGTTTGATTTAACATTTCTTAAGGAGTGTGCTCACTGCTGCGCTGCGCCACGCCGCACCTGGCTTAACATTGAATTTTTGTTAGTGAGAACATAAAACAGCGCGCGAAGGCGCATTGGAAAACACGATTTAAAAAAGAAATGCCTTCGCATTCAGTTTCCTGTGTAGGTACATACCAACAAAAATTTAATCTTCGTTCCAGCGAGGCACGGCGCAGCGCAGCAGTGAGGACGCACCTTTAGAATGATTGTCTCGTGCTTCGTGTACTCTGAACTATGTTCTGATACAATATTTTTATGATTGTATGTTTTTCAATAATAATTACTCGATAGCACCTGGCTGTATAATAGCGATGATAGACATTATGTTTTAAAACATGTTGAAAAAGTAGTAGGTACCTACCATAGTATGCGTAAATATCTATTTTCGGTGAAATGAAAAATGTAGCAAGATTAATTTTTATAAATATAAAAAAGTGAGTTGTTGGCCAGTTAAACGGTCAGTTAAGATAACCATAACGTTTCATTTACCTTTGCAGCTTCCAAACAGAATAGGTGGATAAATATTAGCTTTTAATTAGCATGAACCTAAAAGTAGATTATTCGCATATTAATAACATATTAAATTGTACTGCAATGACTGCCAAACTAGGTAACAATAAAACAAATTCTCAATGACGTCATCATCATTTTTTTAATGGTATCCTCCTCCTTGTGGTACATATAAAAAGCTAAAGAACACTTTTTAGTTCTAAAATCCATTGGCTAATAAACAGCGTTTTTGTATTTGCAATAAAGTCAGTGGCGTGAAAGACAAGGAGAAAAAAGTGACTCCAACCCTGAATATTAGATTAGTGACATTTCTTGAGGAAACTTCAAGTATTTAAAAAACGGTGCACCGCACATGAAAAAAATTAGGATATACTTTTTGTTCTAAAATGTATGGGGCAATCGAATAATGGTTTTGTAATTGGAAAAAAGTTAGTGGTGTAAAAGATAAGAAAGGAAAGTGTGGGAAAAAGAAAAAACCCCGAATAAAGGCCTTTGTTTGTTTATTGTTTATACCAAGTATCATCAAAATCGATTTGAATTTACACAATGCTATAACCAAAAACTCTTATATTTTTTTAAAGTTCGACACCTTGTACATATCTTTTAAACGAAACGCTTGAGCTGAAACTTTTATTTTTTTTAACTTTCATTTATGAGAGGAACCACCCCTCCAAGTTTGGCCCAACATCTCTGATATACCCTGAAATTGCAAAAAGTATTTTTTAAAATATAACATTTTCCTTAAAATTTATGTTTTCCGAAAAAGAAAAGAAAAATTTCTTTTTTAAAAGAAGGTTAGGTATGCATTATCTACACCATCTCAAAGGTCTTCTAAGGGGGACATTTCCCGAAAGTTTCACATTTGTTAGGTAATTTAAAATGTACCTAAAATTTGGGAATTTTTCGGATTTAGGTTCTAATTCAATTTGCCACTATAGATTCTTTACATAGCGAATAAGAAAAGTAATAGTGGCAATTGAATTAGAGCCTAACTCTCAAGAATTCTCAAATATTACATAATGTAAGTGGTTCAATATTACATTATATAAATTTATTTAAAATGGCATGTCAAACCAGCAATATTGTTGTATACTATAAAAATTGAAAAAACTGTTGTTCTTCTTAGAAAGACCTAAATGGTGTATAACGTATAGAACGATTTTCTTTTGAAAAATCAATTTATCTTTCTCCTTGTTCGCGAAAAAATACTAAATTTGGCGGAAAATGTGAAACGTCACATACCGGAATTATGAATTTTGTTACGAACTTTATGCAGACACTGTAGGTATGAATAATTAAAGGGTTAGATTTGCTTGCAGAGTTGTAAAGAGGAAGAAGACTGTTGAAGGCATCGTCGCTGCTTCCGCAAATGGGCCAATAATGTAATTTTTCAGAAAAAAGTTCAAATAAGAGTCACCAAACTTGAGGTCCGTTTCAGACATTTCAGGAGCTTTTACCAAGAGAGATTTTTAACGATTTAGTTATATCCAATAGTTGACAGATCAGATCACAGGTAAGGCAGGTACACATCTGGAGATCGGCTCGTTTGAATGTGAACATCCTACTTGACGCCTTTGACGATATATGTACAGAGAATTTCATTTTCACCATTCTTTGTCAACCCTATATGATACCATTTGTAACATAGGTGTAACATGTAAGAACTTTACTTCGTGGAGCATCGTGGAATCTTCCTGGAGTAAATTTATGATTTTTACAGGAAACTGTAGAGGTGTTATGACAAAATGTAAACAACACTTTTTTTAAATAATTTTAATTACATTTTTTAACTTTTTTAAATAATTACGATTTTTTTTCGCCATATTCTTTATTTAGCTGAGTTATATTCCTTATCTTTAATGAACTGCAAGCTCTCATCAGCCCGGGAACAATTTTTTCTACAAAAAATTTGCGTCTAATATTAAGTGGGGGCTCGTTTGCTTTCAACAAGGATTGTACCAATCGCCGATGACCTCAGTGCTCCAATACATATTCTGACTGATTTGTATCCTGCCTATTTGTTTTTTAGGTTTGTTGTGGCAGCTGACCCGTACATTTTTTTTAAGATATAATTATGTGAACTGCAGGGGAATCCCTATGACGCGCTGGGAGCTATGCATAGGCGGGGATATCGATGGAATAAGAGAGTATAATAATATCACCATATTTTATATGTATAGCTCCAAACCGTTGACATTTTTTTGCCCATCACACTACCTTGTGATCTTCTCCTTGAATCTCTTGTAAATCTTTGTTAAATATTGTGATTTCTTGTTCTCAAAAATGTGCGTCGATGGCCTACTAGGATCTTATAAATGACCTATAAAATAGTGTAGCTACACTTGAGGATGATCCCCATGATCACATACGTATTTAGAATATTCATGGCTTTTTCACATCGACGTCTAACGTGTTCAATGTGTTGTGTCCATAACAGCTAAGGTCCAGATCATACTAAGATACATATTTGTATTTGTTTACTAAGGGAATCTTCATCTCAAAAAAATGAACTTGACCTGCGTCTTGTAAAACACATACCTGAATTTTCTAGGAACATATTGAAGCTCATTTCCGATTACTGTATTTTAATTTCCCTAAATATTATTTGTAGGTTGTTTAACACTGTCCATAATTCCCTCGGCATACTGTATCTATATATGTATAGTTATATCTATAATATATCACCCGCATATTAGACGATCTTTTAACGTCGTCAGCAACCAGCTCATGCAATCCAGACGTGCATTTATATATAAATAGAGTGGGACTTGGAGATTGAGCCTTCCTGAAGGTCATTGTTTACCAGTCGGGGACCACACAATTCATTCCACTATTTTCTTATGTAAATCTGCCTATCTCTGAAAATTTGTATTATGGTGTACGCTGCCCTTCTACAAACTTTAACCCTTATCAATTATTGTTGATATAGAATTTACAGGTCCACTGAGTGCTCGCTTTAAGTCTAGGAACAAACATAATGCAAATGTATTCCTTCAAAGTTGAAGCTGTACATCTGTTGCCAAATTTACTAGGGCATCCATGGTTCTTATTGGCTTATTCTTCTACAGCCACTGTGTGCTTTAGACAAGATTTGATTTTTTCTAAGCAGAATCTAACCGTAATTTTACTATTCTTTCAAATGTTTTGAATATGCACGACATCGATGATATTGGGCCGTAAGAAGAAGTTAGTAAGTGGTCATTTTATGATTTGCGAATTATTAGTGTAATAACAATTTTTAAGGCCCATATACCGGGTGTAACATAAGTACTGCGAAAGATTTCAGGGGGTGATTCCTGAAATTAGATTATTTTAAGAAAAAAAGTTCATTGAAACATGGGTCCGAAAATGCTTACTCGCTAAGTTATAGCCCCTTAATGTTGGGACCCTGACGGAGGTTTTTATTTATTGTCTCCGAAACCGTTGAAAAAAAAACACTTTGAAAATTTCACCAAGGGTGAGTTAAATCTGGGGGGTATGGTGTAAAAATTACCCTAACTTTTTTGTATCAATAGTTTTTTCAATTTTGATTTGAAATTATGGAATATTTAAGCTTTCTGCGTAAAAAAGTCACTCTTGTTCAACTTCGATAAGATGCACCGTTTTCGAGAAAAATCCATTTCAAAATTTCATTGCATTGCTCCGAAATGTAAGCACCTATTGCAGAACGCTAATTTCTACCCACATGTCATTGAAAGCAACTTCATTTTCGGTTGAAGATAAGCAACGAACTTCTTGATAATAGTGATCTTAATCAGTTTTTTCACAAAGCAAACAAAATTTTCTTAAAATAATAAAAATAAAGTTTCAAAAAACAAAAAAGTTGGGGTAATTTTTACCCCACCCCACACCTCCCAGATTTAATCCACCCTTGGTAAAAATTTCAAAGTGATCTACAGTCTATCTTATTAGGCATAAAAACATTGGTGGATGTGGTAAATTTCGTCATCTTATGTTGAACGGTTTTGGAGATAATAAATAAAAATCTTCGTCAGGGTCCCAACTTTAAGGGGCTATGACTCAGTGGGTACGCATTTTCGGGCCCATGTTCATATGAACTTTTTTTTCTTAAAATGATCCAGGAATCACCCCCTGAAATCTTTCGCAGTACTTCTACTTATATTATACAATAATACCCGGTATACACCGTGTTTTATATTAAGTCGGCACTATTGCTAACTTCGTTATTATTTGAGCTAGAAAGTCGGTTAAATTGGCAAACTAGTAGTATTTTTAAATAGATCGGTTGCAAATTTTTTTTAAAGGAAAAAGTCTCTATGCACTATGATCCTAAAATAATAAAATTTTACAACACAAACAAGTTCTGTTATTTGTTTATGTAAAATTAAATCCTTTTCAAGGTAATAATTTAAATTTTTAGTATATTTTTTTATTGAAAAATACACTATTGAGGACGACATAATTTTTTTACCTTACATTACGTAGGTACACTAAATTACAATAATTGTCGCAGCCTACTTTGGGAGTAATAAAATAATGAATGATTAATGAATTTATTATTTTAGGATCATAGTGCATAGAGACTTTTTTCTTGAAAAAAAAAAAAATTGCAACCGATCTATCTAAAAATATACAGGCTGTTCCATTAAAAAATTTAAATTTTTTTTAATATCTCGAAATCGCGATTTTCAATTGTCTTTCTGCTTTCGCCATTTTATTCAGGAGAAAAATGCTAGTAGTTTGCTAATTTAACCGACTTTCTAGCTCAAATAATAACGAAGTTAGCAATAGTGCCGACTTTGTAAAACACGGTGTATTTGGTGTAATACTCACTGTTCATTTAAAATACCTAGTTGAACTTGGACGGGAGTAAGTGCAGAAAAAATTAAAAAAATAAATTTCACCACCACAAGTTTATTAGGTAGACCGAACGTGAAATGAAAACAACATATATACGTGATCAACTAGTTCTATAATAAATGTATAATAAATGTAAAATAAATGAAGAAGAAAAATAATGGGCTTGGCTCGATCGAGCAGGTCTATAACACCAGACAATAAAACGAAGCCTTACAGAGAACCTCCCGAAGCCACAGACAGTCGTTTTGGTCTCATTATCACCTCATCTGTATGACACATCGAAAATTTCACTCTAGAGATGTATTGCTGACTGCACAGAGAACTCGGCTACTTGCCTAAATCCATTCACCGGAATTCACGTGACCCAGAGAACGTCGTGACATCTAACGATGGTTACTGGAACTACCGCCACGACAGCAGCTCGCGTAATTTTGAGACGGTCACCTTGTGCTGTTATACTTTATATTTTGTACTAGTTGACTACCAACTAGTACAAAATAAAGGAGGTGATTCTACGATTTATTTTAAGAAAAAAGGTTTCTATTAAAATGGATCCGCAAACGCACCATTTTCGGGGTGTATCGTATACAGGGTGTTCAAAAAAATTGTTTTTTCTTACTTTATTTGCGATATCTCAAGAACCGTTAGAGCTACAGGCTCCAACTTTTGTACAGATTTTAACATTAATAAAAGCTACTTTTAAGGCTCCAAACTAAGGTTCAAAGATATGCCAGTGGTGGTGATTTTAGGGCTGCGTAAGGGTTTCACCTCCCTAAATTTTACGGCACTGGAAAAATTGTCATTTTGAGAGCAAATTTCAAAGCGCCAATGTTTTTTACACAAACAAGTCCTCTTGGTCAAAAGCTGTAGAAGCCACCGTTCTCGAGAAAAAAGGGCATTTTATGATCAAAAACGTACAGAATTAAACATGAACAAAAACTTTATTTTCAAAATTTTCCATATTGTAACATTACACAAATTCAAATTTGCACCTATTTTTCTTCTGCTTGTAGCCAGTTTGTTTTCAACTTCGTATACAATAAATACATAATAAATAAAATAAATACATTTCTGTTTCTGTTCATGTTGAATTTTGTACAATTTTTGATCAAAAATGCCTTTTTTTTTCTCGAGAACGGTGGCTTCTACACGTTTCTACAGCTTTTGACCAGGAGTACTTTTTCGTGTAAAAACATTGGCGCTTTGAAATTTGGTCTCAAAATTACAATTTTTCTAGTGCCGTAAAAGTTAGGGGGGTGAAACCCTTACGCAACCCTAAATCACCACCACTGGCATATCTTGGAACATTAGTTGGAGCCCTAAAAGTACCTAATAATAATATAAAAATCTGTACAAAAAGAGATATTGAGATATCGCAAAAAAGTAAGAAAAAACAATTTTTTTGAACTCGAATTCGTATCTCGAAATCGGTGCGTTTGCGGACCAATTTTAATATAAACATTTTTTCTTAGAATAAATCGTAGAATTACCTCCTTTATTTTGTACTAGTTGATAATTAACACCCTGTATACAGGTTGTCCGGGAAAATGTGGGAAATCTCTCGGAATCAGATATAACATTAAAAAAAAAAGATGACAAGGTCCCATAATTTTTTTACTAGTGGCCCCCCCTACGGAGATACGACCTCCTAAAGGACGCCACTGGAAATCAATTTTTCTTGACTAACTTTTAAACTACTTGATTGAATTCAATCAAACTTTTATATATTAAACAGTAGTAAAGACCTCTTAAAATACTGCCTTTAAAACATAAATTATCTTGTTCGGTTTACCAGGGGCGGACTAGGTTGTACATGTTAATGCTTACATATTTAACACCATGTAAGGAGCTACAAAAAAAACGTAAGGAGTTAAAAAAAAAACAAATTTGGATACCTTGAACATTAAGCTACAGAAAAGGTACTCTTGTTCCTTGTCGATAAAATGAACCGTTTTCGAGAAAAAATAATAAAAGAATTTTAAACCTATGAAATTTTTTATTGATTATGAAATAAAACATTAATTCTTTTATTATTTTTCTTTCTCGAAAACGGTTCGTTTTATCGACAGGGAACAAAAGTACATTTTCTGTGGCTTAATGTTCAAGGTATCCAAATTTGTTTTTTTTTAACTCCTTACGTTTTTTTTTTGTAGCTCCTTACATGGTGTTAAATATGTAAGCATTAACATGTACAACCTGTCCGCCCCTGGTAAACCGAACAAGATAATTTATGTTTTAAAGGCAGTATTTTAAGAGGTCTTTACTACTGTTTAATATATAAAAGTTTGATTAAATTTAATCAAGTAGTTTAAAAGTTATTCAAAAAAAATTGATTTCCAGTGGCGTCTTTAGGAGGCTGTATCTCCGTAGGGAGGGCCGCTAGGGAAAAAAATTATGGGAACTTGTCTCTTTTTTTTTAAGTTCTATCGGATTCGGATCGGAGAGATTTCCCACATTTTTCCGGACAGCCTGTATGTATGTATTGTATGCAGGTTGTTCCAGCTCATTCGATTCGGTCTCTATGGGCTAAATGATGTATTTCTCCAAGTTTTTTTTACAAATACAAGTTTAGCGTCACAATTTCCACAATTTAGAATTATTTTCGACAATACAGAATGTCCCATATGATAATGTAAACTCAAAGTTAGTTTTTTTTTTTAATGGAATTCTCTTATGTTATTGAATTTCTAGATTGTCTGAGAAGAAAAAATAAGATTGACTTTTACAGTTGATGTTTAAATTGAGAAGTTTGTTATAAGCAAGTGAAAATCGCAGTTGGGTCACGTAAGTCGGTTTTCTTTGTTTTGAGCCGTTTTTGTTGTAAAGTGCCTTGAACTTCGATTCTGCTTCTGACTTCATTTCCATACGTTGAAATCGCGTGCAGGAATTCTAAAACGCATCCTAAAAAAGGTCATTCAAAATGTTAATTCCCCATAGACAGGCTGATCCCGAGATGACGAACACGAGTAGTACCACAGCATTCTTTGCTGATTGAGGATTCTAATTTTATTTACTTTTTTCTCCACCATTTCTTCCTGACGAAGATATGACCAATTTTTTGGGCAAAAGTTCGAGATACTTCACTAATTACAGATCTTTAGAAAGAAAAATAGTGTTAGGATTACACCCATATTATAGGATACCTATATACAATGGAAAAATGTTATTAAGCAGAAAGTTTAAAATATTTATCGTTGCTGGGATAGATAATTATTCATAATCTATTTTAGTTCGATTGTAAATTTCTAACTTAAACAACGATGCCATATTGACAAATAAAATTAAATTATTAATAAAAATTAAAAACGATGCCATTGGTCTCCAGGACTACGTAGAATTTGAATGCCTGCAATTCCGTTACCAATTTTTAAAAGAAAAGAAAATAAACACTGTCACGATAGCTATGTGAAATAATTGCTAAGGGATGGGTTTTATTTTCTTTATTGGGCTGCCATGTTGTTTTAAATTTTTCTCTTAAACCTTTTTAAACTTTCTCTTCAAACCTTTTCTCTCGGTAACGAAGCCGCGAAAATAATTTTTGTTTTAAATTTACAGTCTTTGTATACATCCTCCATAACACTCTGTATACCGTATCCGCCAATTCGGGATCAGCTTGTAAGTACATGGTCACATTCGATAGTAATTGACACTCAGTGTATGATAAAGTATGCATAAGAATCGAAACAAGAGTCTTTTGTCGGCAAAATAAAATAAAGGGATAGATATTTAAGAATGTAAATTTTTAAAGTTAATTTTTCTTAAATTTGTAAAAGGTGTATCCGTTTCAACCATGATGCGACGATGTATATGTCGCTTGGTTTATGGAAAATGGAACTCATAACCCATAATATGCATTTATTTGAGCCAGAGAAGTTCAACGGGTTGCGGAGATGTGAATAATATGTGAACACAATGTTATTACTAAACAAAAATCGATTACTAGTTTTACATTATTTACAGATTACAGATTTATTGCCACTTATACATAACTAAACAAAAGCGGAGCATGATCGATGTTCCGTAAATCTACAAATTCCTGGTAATGTTCAATTTTATGTAGGTTTTAATGACACTAAAAAATCTGGGACGCTGGCTTTCACATCTGCATATTACCTTGTGTTATATTAAAAATTTTGGCCGAACAAACATACGTATTACCGAGGCGCGGGCAAATTTGGTGTTCTTATGCGACGCAAGACCCGAGGCAGTTCGAATGTCATCCGATGTAAGTCGGCACTTCAAAGAAAAATTTTACGAGATGACAGCTCAGTGGCATAACAGGTCGGGCCCAGAATCTTTGTTTTGGTCTAAGGCTAACATAATGCGCTTTATGACACGCTGTCGGAAAACAATGGCTGCCATTTTGGGCTCCACGAGAGAGAACATTGGCGGAGTTCTTCCCTGAAAAACGACGGAAGAGCATGAAGTAAATACTCCCGCCAATAAGTTCGCCTTCTCAGTAGCCGTGGATGCGGTAGTCCCGTCTATCCGTGTAAGTGGTGGAATCGTGGATCTGGTGAAGTTCTGGTTGACTGCCTTAGCTACCGACCAAAAAGATCTCGAACCGTTTGGGCAGGAAAGAAGTTTTTTTCCTAATTCTTTGGTTGTGAGCTTCCTTGGTTCAATCTATCATTTTTTGCATCTGTTTCGAGCAAGGATGAAATTGTGGTGATTTATACCCGTCGAGGTGACAGCTTCCTTCCATTTTTTGTCGAACCCAGGTTTGCTCTTTGAGGGCTGTTTTTTTTAAGGTATTACTCCAGATTCATCTCTTTGGAATTTTTATTTATCTATTTTGATCATGTTTCAACAATTTCCTCATGCACTTATGAAAAATTATTGTAAAAAATAATTCTTATTGTCTATTATTATAGATAGGGACTATTTCTGTGGTTAATAATTAGACACTTCTTGTACAGTAAGAATAATTGACATCTGATCAGGGTATTATTATTAGTATTATTACTAATTTGGGCAACTAGTAATTTAAACACGATAATTGAAATAAACGATACTCTGAATTATTTGACGAGATCTAATTTAAAATGATTTATTACACATTTTATAACGAGATGTTTTTATAGGATTGGATACCTGCCAGTATAAACAATTACAACTTATATTCGTTTGTTTTAAAAGTTATGGTATCAAAAACCTCATTTTATTCGTTGTCTGTTACGGTACATATATTATAATTTCTTGGCGAAAATTTGCAATACAATTTGTATTTTCTGGAAAGTGCATTTTTCTCACGTTACATTACCTTGTTTATTGTCTTTAATATTTACTTATGGACATTGTTTCTTCCAAAACTTTCTCGTTTTGGAACCAAAAAAAATAAAAATATAACACTTCTTAATTTAATTATTACTACTAAGGGTTATAACCTATATTTGTTACCTGAGGTAGCTGGTCCTTGGATCAAGTATAATAGATTTAAGATGGTAAAAAAGATGCCAGACTTCTTCTTCGCGGTCGCGGTAAGTTCTTGGCCAGGATCATTAAGATAATGTTTTTTTTTCTCAAAGGATTCCTCGATCTAATCGTCCCGAAAACCATCTAATATAGCGATTTTTCATCGCTTCTCAGGCTGTGTCTCGACAAATTCACAACGACAGACAAAAAAAAACAGAGATTGAACGAAACATTATTTATTATACGATTTAGATAAAGGAACATTGAAAAAGGCGTCAATTGAGTGAGTTTTCATGTGTGGTCAAGCTGAATTTCTTTTTGATACTTTATTTTAGGAACCCCATTTTTTCATCAAGTAAATATGTAGCTTAGATAAGATGAGTTTAGATAAAGTTCATTTAAAAGTTTTAGAACTTCGAACTGTAGGTTTTCAGACGAACTCATCCTTACCGTCTTCGTCTTTTTTTTTTGTATTCGTAGTAGGTGAGCCCAATGCGAACTTCGATGGTCATCTGATAACGACATAAAATATGCGTCAGAAGCATGTAAAAATATTGTATTGTACCGAACGTCACCATTTTGAACGTGCTAATCACCATTTTGTTCGAAGTGATAAGAACAGTGGCCTCGCGGTTAAGTAGCCAGAACTGCTTGATCGTTGGATCCGTCGGACTGAGTTCGATTCTCGGTGAAGCTCTGGGTGTCTGTATTGTCCGTTCTACTATTTATTTGGCAGACTTGAGGCTGGGTGTATGAGCAAGAGGCTCCAAACTCATATTACCGATGTGGAACGACTTTGTCTTAACTACATAGTGAAGACCGATGCTCCCCCTTAAAAAAAATAGGTGATTTCGCGATTTGATAATGGGGTAAGGATTCTTGACTGGTTAATTGGTATCAGATCTGAGATGCTTGCTGCAGACTCTCTTACTATTTGAATTCTATTTTGTCATGTCGGCGACACTTACTTTCCCATTCCTGACGTATTTTCGCATCTTTAGGAAACGTGAAGAATATTAGGCTTCCGCCAGAAAGTTTTAGCCTTTTTGAAATATTTTTACAAGTAACAACGCTGCAAATATTACAGGGATTTTTTTCAACAAAGAGAGAAAAACCAAATACCTATACGCTGTCAGTTCCGTCAAGGGTCGTCGTGATGACGTATTACCCCCACGCCGTCAACGAGTTATCAGACAACCTCTCCACTACACCAACCTTGAGTAGTAAGTTGCTGTCGGATAGTTTCAGCGAATACGCTAAAATATTATCAATACCGGACTAGGGTAGCGCCAAAGAGAATTAACTAGATAGGAGTTAATCTTAGAGAGGAGTTTTAGTAAAAAATTGGCAAGCAATAGATTCATAGCCGGTGGAGACTGGAATATGAAGCGAACGCACTGGGGATTGAGACTCATAACAACTAAATAAACTAAATAAATATAATGCCATCCAAGAAAAAGAAATACAACGCAAGATTCCCTGCCGGGCGTATCAAGAAGATAATGCAAACAGATGAAGAAGTTGGGAAAGCAGCACAGGCTGTACCAGTCATAATATCTCGCACATTGGAATTATTCGTCGAATCATTACTCACAAAGTGAATGCAAATAACTCAAGCTCGAAATGCTAAAACGTTAACTCCATCCCACATGAAACAATGCATCCTTTCAGAAAGTCGCTTTGATTTTTTGAAAGATCTCGTGAAAAATATTCCCGATGCGAGCATACAAGAAGATAACGAGAACAACGCCATGTACGAAGCCTCGCTAAACGACGACGACGGAGATCAACTGACCGTGAATGTGGATATGAACGAATCGCCGCTGAAAACTCCGGCCGAACCGATCGCATCGAGCAGTCGACCGCCAGTCATAAAGTACGGACCTAAAGTAACACAGGAAAAAAATCAGCGATTGTACGCTTCTCGTAGAAAATCCAGAGAAGAGAAAAATCTTAATCAAAAAATAGCAGAAGACGTACCAATTTCACAGTACCTGCCCCAAGTAGTCTCCCCAACTGACTCATTCAAAGTAACTTCAGGCGTTCCTCAAGGATCTCACTTGGGACCAGTATTATTTCTAATTTTTATAAATGATATTAATTACAATATTATGCATTCCAGATTTTTATTTTTGGCAGATGACTTGAAACTATTTAGGGTAGTGAACTCTACTGAAGACTCACTAAAGCTGCAATCTGATCTTGATAGAATTTGCAATTGGTGCAAAGTTAATGGCTTAAAATTAAATATCGAAAAATGCAAGGCTATACGTTTTAGTAGAAAAAACCCCGAAGATAAATTATTTAAATATCGAATAGACGGTAAAATTCTGGAAAATGTCAATAATATAAGAGATTTGGGAGTAGTTTTTGATTCGCGTCTTACTTTCAGTCTTCAGGTCGACTCTGTGATTTCTAGATCAAGAAAAATGCTGGGTTTTGTGAAAAGAATCACTGTGGATTTCCGTAGTACTGCAGCTATAACAAGAGTATTTTCTTCTCTGGTGAGAAGCATCTTCGATTACTGCTGTATTGTCTGGTATCCTTTCTTCATTACACCTATTGAGAGAATAGAGATGGTTCAAAGATCCTTCATAAAATATCTCTGTTTCAAATCTGGGCTGCGCTTCTCACATGATTTGTATGACATGTATTTATCATACTTCAACCTTGTGAGGATCAGAAAACGGCATATTTTTTTCTGCGTTTGTTTCTTTCATAAGGTAATGAGTGGAAAATCGAACTGTGAGATGTTACTGAACTTGTTTTCACTACGAATTCCTGCACATACGGTAAGGCGTCCTAACTTGGCCCATGTAGAGTTTCATAGAACTCTTTATGGACAAAACTGTCCAGTGGATAGATGTGCTATTTATTACAATTCAATTGAAACTGAATTGGACCTGTCTGACCCGGTGGCTAGATTTAAAAGGATAGTTAAGAACATTTTGTTTTAGATATCTATTGTTTATAATTTGTGCAAATTGCTTCTGGCGTTAATAAATATTATTATTATTATTATTACTAGTAAACCGCACACTGTTGTTGCATCGAAGGTACCTACAGACTGAATAGTGTGCCACCCTTAATACCTATACCACACAATTTTTACATACAGAATTCGGGAGACAGCTCATGCATAAAAAATGAATGACTATGACAACTAGTATATTATTGTATAAATTATACCTTGCAACGAAGAGAACCCAGGCCCGTTTGTCTTGCGAAAAGCCACCGTGTGATCGTCTATTTACCTCTGGGTTTCCCCTAATAGGACCGCTGTGTTTTCCTACGTTGTGTTTACCGTTGTCACCGCTGCTCTTTGATTGAGGTATGCCAGGATTACTATGGCCGAAACGGATGCGCAAAAGAACCTACTGGGATTTATTGTGTCTCGGTTGATTTGGATTTCCCACAGAAAGCGGGGAAATTTACTGAGACTTGTTGTTAACTGTTGGCTTCCTATCAGGGAGTTTAAAAGCGAGTGATGAGCGAGAGAATTCGTTTGCAAAGGCGTAAAATGGTGAATGGCGAGATGGGCTGTGATTTTGCATAGAGAGTACAAAAAAATGGAAAGCGAAGAGAGATCCCTTTTTAGCATAGAGAGCATAAAAAAGTGGAAAACGAAAATAGATATATAATTCCTACCGCGGACTCGTGTTTGAGTAGGTACCTACTAGGTATTTACTGCTGATGCCGCCTAACTCCTATCTGATTATTTTACTGGATTTAAAATGGGATCTGCGCTCGTGGATTTGCCGAATCTGTTTGATTGTTTTACGTTGTTGAAAATGTGGTTGCAATGATATCTGCCCTAATTAATTTCTTAAGGGGTTTTTCCTGGGTTTAGGAAGGACAATTCGGCTGGAGTTCACATAAGTCGTCTCTGGCCGAATCACTGGGTAAGAATTGTGATTAGAAGTTTGTTTGGGTGCTATTTTATCCTAACTAATTAGGAAATTGAAATTCTCAGGCTGAATAAGGACAATTCGGCTGGAGTTCACATAAGTCATCTCTGGCCGAACTGCGGATTAAGAATTATGATTAGAAGTTGGTTCGGGTGCGATTTGACCCTAACTAATTTTGCATTGGAAATTCTCAGGTTGAAGAAGGACAATTCGGCTGGAGTTCACATAAGTCATCTCTGGCCGAACTGCTGGTTAAGAAGGAGTCGTTATCTGGAGTTCACATATGCCATCTCTGGACAACGACTAAAGGGTTAAGGAGTCAGATGCGACCTGCTTGGAAGCTGATCTTCATCTGTCTGGTTTGTTCTAAGACGTCTGCTTTTATAGAAGCAGTCGCCCGCTTTCTAAAACACGACGCAACAATGAACCGTGATTTATTTCTTAATCGTATTTCCCTAATTACTAGACTTAGCGATTTGACCTCGCGGCTACCTTACTGAATTGTCCTAAGCCTGCACTACCTAAATTTTGCTTCAAATCGGCCGACGCTTTCTGTACCTTTCTATTGTTCCTATCTATTATAATTACACCGGCTTAACTTTCACTTCGCGTTTACACCTGCTTGCCGTTTAGGTACCGGGATCGTTAGTAGCTTTTCCGGCCACCTTCCTTTATTAATTCGCTTTATCGATTGGTGAAGTTTTCATTTTCGTAGTTAGTATACCTAATGAGTTACCATTGTCTTTGCAAAGGGTTATTATTTAATTCTGATTTCACCCGGTCTGTATCTTTCCACCCGTTCTTGTATGTAGGTCACCTATTATTCGCCGTCACGCGGACCGACAGTGTCTCGACACAATGCCTGCCCTAACCATCTGGTCGTGTCTACCCTAGCCCGGCCGGGCCTTCCGATGTCTTTTTAAAGCGCTGGAATTTTACTAGCTAGAGCGCTTCTATTTTATGAATATTTAATGTGCTGGCAGGGATCGTTTACTTGATGTAACGTCGGGTGGCTGCGCTTTGATTTTCTAACAATTTTACCTTTTTGTATTTACGTACCTAATCTCGCACTATTTGCTTTTTCGGTTTGGGCTGATTTAATGAGGGCGATGGAATTAATTTCCTTATAATCCTACCTAGGTGCGATCCATTTCAACCTTATGTTTAAAACATTGAATAATCCTTATTTTTTATAACTTGAATTATATTTGTACCTGTAACAATATTAAATTTTAAATTTATTATTGTTTAAATGTCTGTAACTAAAGGAATAAATCTCGTGTTATGACAGACAACAACTATGAATTCCTTTCAAATGGAGTACCTACATATTGGCCAAGCAACCCTAGAAAACTTATGGATCTCCTTGATTTTTGCATAGCCAATAGAATGTCTAGAAATATCTGCAAAATAGAAGCTAACTTCGATCTACTCTGATCACAAGCCCGTCACCACCAGCATGAGTACACCGTGGTCACAGAATAGATACAATCAGAAGCTAAACTCGCCGGCGGTGCCTTTGATCTTTTATTAAGAGACAAGCCACAGAATAGAACACCTCTAGCGGCCATTGCTTCAGAGTAGAAACGCAGGCCCGCCACCAGTCCGCCACAGAATATAGGTACAATTCTATTCTGTGGGCCCGCATTCAAAACTAATGAAAGCTCATCTCAAATCATGGCGGATCACTATGCGCCGAGTAGATACGCGAACTCGGTATTTTTATTGAAGTTTATATTCTGATTGTACCTATTCTGTGCCGTTGCTATAAATAAATCGCTCTCTTTATGGCTAGCCTAAAAAACACTGACTGTACAGCATTCAAGTCTAATCTAGAAGAAAATGCCAACCTAGAGCATTAAATACACTGAAAATATAGACTCAGAAGCGCACAAATTTACCACACTTTTCCAGCAAGCCGCTTGGCAATGTACTCCGAAATCGAATCCAAGTCAACACCCACAATAAATATGCCACTCCACATACGACCGCTTATAGCCGAAAAACGCCGCGCGAGAAGGATCTAGCAGACGACTGTAGAAATAGATCGATCAACATACCTACAATAGACTATGAGGACAACTAAAAGTAGCCATAAGAGATGCTAGTGACAAAAATTTTGAACAATATGTCACAAACCTGCCAGCAAACGACCACACACTATGGAAGGCCACCAATAAAATCAAGAGACCACAAATACATATCCCACCAATCAGAAAACTAAATAACGAATGGGTGGGTAGCGACAAAGAAATGGGTGGATTATTTATTTTAAGGTAGTCCTTTGCAAGGTCATTTGATCGGCATGCATGTTTGTCAAATTAATATTATTTTGTTCTTTGGCTTTTAGTATGTTCTTGCTGGCTTTACCGAGTACCTATGAAACTTTTACAGTAGAGAAATTTATTAAACAGAAGTTAACGGTAAGAGTGGACCACCGCCATTAACCCACTCAGTTTCAAAATATTCCATTAAGTTTGCTTTCAGTATCATTGCTCTCGATTGTTTGGTAAAAGATTCTTACAAATGTAAAACTAACTAACTTAATCTTAGGAATGTAAGAAATGAGACAAACTGTCAGTTTGATATTTAAATTTTTATTAATTAATTTGAAATCTTTAAGTATAAAACATTATGAGTAAGGACTATATCGCCCAAAGAGCTGCGATCGCCAGAATGTTTAATGTGGTGGACACAACATAATATCCGGTACTCAAGCCAATATTATGGCTTACCTACGATAAAGAGTAAAACCTAATCACAAGAAGTAGGCAGTTTCCGTCGCCTTCACCAGAACGCAACAGAATTGTCATTACAATCCATCGTGGTGTTTTGTATTCAAGCTGGTGTGATATTGTCGACAGTATCAGTTATGATATTTTATCTATCTAAAAACAGTACCTAAGTTGTCAAAAATATTCTAGATATGATATCCCTGTACTTTTTTCAAATGACCTTCCAAAGGACTACCTTAATTAACCTGCCTATAGCTTTGCTGCATACCTAACTAATGTTTTCGAAAGGAAACCAGGGAACGTCGCCCAACCGATAGAAAATGCAATTCATGCACCCTGACAACTACTATTGTGAGTAATAGGGAGTCCTCCTATTAAACCAGTGTGTTCTGCAAAAATCGAGGAAGAAATCGAGAATCTAAATACATGTATGGCCACGGGCTACGACATTATTACAGGAAAATATTAAAACAACTTCCTCGTAAGGCAATAGTGCTTCTGACGATTATATTTAATCGAATGCTGAGCCTATATCCTACTTCCCGACTATATGGAAGTATTCCAAAATCATAATGATCCTCAAACCTGGAAAACCACCTCAAGAAAAGCGACATCCGACCTATCAGTTGGAAAGTATTCGAATGATTACTATTTAAAAGGCTGACCATTGACCACGATCTTTTAACAGTACTGAAAAAAATCAACTGGGCTTCCGTGAGCGCCACTCAACAACCCCAAAAGTCTCGAGGGAAAAAATTTTGTAATGCCGTCCAGGCATTCGATAAGGAATAGCACAGAGGTCGGCTTTTCAAAGTCAAAGTACTCTAACCAAAAGCTGTTGCCTTCTAATCAATTCCTACCTATCAAAGAGACACTTTTCAGTAAAGTTCAACAATGAACATAAGCTTTCCGACACATAAATTCTGGAGTCTCTGAAGATAGCGTCCCAGGACCACTCTTTCTAATTTATACAGCTGCTCTATACAGTGATCTGCAACAGTTTCGCAAACAAACGGAAACACAACTACCACCTTGGTAGATGATGAAGCAGTGATCTCCGTAAGTGAAGACCCCGTCAGAGAGCTTCGTCAAACCTACAAGAACACGTCATTATACTCAATAAATGGTACACTCGATGGCGCACATTGGTAAACCAAACAAAATCGATACAACATACCTTCATCAAGCGACAAACCACTTTTTTGCCTCTAAGCATGGCGAATGTATTCATTCCTACTGCAACAGAAGTAAAAGTACCTGTGCCTCCAGCTCGATTAGATAGCAACTTGGAAGATACACAGCCAAACCTAAAGAAGGTAACTCGACCTGAAGTTCCGCAATTGTATTGGCTCCTGGGCCGAAAGTTAAAACTATCTCTTTCAAATAAAATCCTGCCATATAAAGCGATGCTAAAACCAATATGGTCCCGCGGGCTCCAGTTATGGGGATGTGCAAAACCAATAACCCTAAACATCATACAAAGGTCCCAGTTGAAAGTAGTACTCATCAAGAGTCAACGCACATGGAGATCCCCTTAATCAGAAATGACAATCAAGCACAACGACCGAACCACCAATAAACGAAAACGACTTGATGGATGACTTCTACAACAGGGGTCCAGCCACTCGAAAACTCAACAAAACTTGGCCCCAAGATCTTTTTAGATAGTGAACAATATTGGAAAATAAACAGCGAACAGGAGAAACGTCAGTGGATGTCGCCCTGACATGACTAATAAATCACACATCAAATTTACTTAATTATGCTACTTATAACCAGTATTATAAGGGCTCATTATGTAACGGGCAGATTTATGGAGCCAATTCTTGGCATGGAAGGGATTACAAAAATGTTAATAAAGGTTATTTGACATTGATATTGTCTATAAGTGAAGAGAAGTAACGGGAAAAACAGCTTAAGTAAATATGGGCATTTGTTTGAGTGCTCAATTGTCTAGCATCGACGTTTCGGTATAGTACATACCATCTTCAGTATGCTAAAATTTAATTACATCTAACGTTAGAAATGGTCCAGGTTATTACAAATGTATTCCTTACCACTGACGGGATTCCTAACGAGACATTGCAAGCTCAAGGAACACCTGAGGAAGCTAGGCATAGAAGAAAATGGCGTATGCAGATTCTGCGGGAAAGGAGACGAGACACCACGTCACCTGCTGCTCAACTGCGATGCGATAGAACTCAAAAGAAGTAATGTTCTGGGCCATCACCAGCTAGAGGCAGCCGACCTTGATCCTCTCAAAATCCTGAGGTTTCTCAAGGAAACGGACTTGGAGAGGGTGCTTCACTAAAGGGATTCCACACCAGGCGAAGCACAGTAGAGGGGATACAATAGATCTTTTAGGTCGCAGTAACTTAATCACCCTCAAAAATACAAATACAATTCCTTACCAAACTGTGAGAATTTCTTTGGGTTGAAACTGGATAAAAACCACTAAGATAAAAATACTTCGGGACAACTCTACATTGTTAAAATAATAAAATTAAGATATTATCACTTTGTTTTGTTCTATGATTGCTAGCACAAAGTTTGATTAATTGTAATTTCTTGTTTTATTGCGAAGGCGGCCATTATGCCTTTCAGCGAGATGTTAATGTTTACATTATTTGTTATCAATTGTTTCCTCTTCTTTTTAATTCAATATTTTTAGTTCTTTAAGAAACAGACAGGTGATTGTTTCGATTTTAATTGATGTTTACGTCTGTTGACTGGTGACAGTTTGATTGAAGTTGATACTGGTGAGGAGTAAAGTGACAGTGCCAGAGGTGACACACACAAAGAACTGACCCTCCAGTCATGCTCAGGAAGTTCTTAACTATTATTAAATTTTGAAAAATGTCTAATTATATGTATATGAATTTGTGGCCCTCTATTACATTTTTTTATTATTATTATTTTTTTTGTGGGTCAGGTAAGCCGTAGGTTGTTATTGGAATTAAGTTTTATCAGGTAGGAATAGATGTTACTTATTTTTCTATATCTGTTCTATGATTCATGGTGTTTTCTGTTTTTGATATGTGAAATATTTCTAAGAAGCATCTCTTTCGTTGGTTCGTTTCCATTTCCAGGATTTTTGAGTTTTGAAACCTTGCTTTATGGGAAGTATTGCGACAATGTTCTGCTAATGCGCATTTTCATCAATCATGCTCAGAACTTTCTGAGCATGACTGGAGGGTCAGTTCTTTGTGTGTGTCACCTCTGGCACTGTCACTTCACTCCTCACCAGTACCAACTTCTATCAAACTGACACCAGTCAACAGACATAAACATCAATTAAAATCGAAATAATCACCTGTCTGTTTCTTAAAGAACTAAAAATATTGAATTAAAAAGAAGAGGAAACAATTGATAACAAATAATGTAAACATTAACATCTCGCTGAAAGGCATAATGGCCGCCTTCACAATAAAACATGAAATTACAATTAATCAAACTTTGTGCTAGCAATCATAGAACAAAACAAAGTGCTAATGTCTTAATTTTATTATTTTAATAATGTAGAGTTGTCCTGAAGTATTTTTATCTTAGTGTTTTTATCCAGTTTTAACTTTAAGAAATCCTCACAGTTTGGTAAGGAATACATTTGTAATAACCTGGACCATTTTTCTAACTTTAGATGTACATAATTAAATTTTAGCATCCTGAAGATGGTATGTACTATACCGAAACGTCGATGTTAGACAATAGAGCACTCAAATAAATGCCCATATTTACTTAAGCTGTTTTTCCCGTTACTTCTCTTCTTGGTAATCACAATACACAGCGTTAATTCTTGAAGAAATATTGTCTTTAAGTATATTATTTTGAAAAAAGTAGAAATAATAACTTCTCTACTTCTCATATATTTTATTTTTCAACAATATTCTTGTGTCAATAGATAAAATTTTTATTATTATCTAATAAAGGCTTGAGATTGTCTTTTTTATTTGCTTTATTTACACTCTACATCGATTTTACAGAGTAACAGCCAGTATTCTAAAGGCCATAAATACCATTTTTAATATAAAATCAACCAAATATATAGGTAGGTCCTGGTTTTCTCTGTATTGATCCCTAATGGATATGCTGTAATTAACGGTACAGGTAATAGGTACCTGTTTCAGAAAATATCATATAAGGGAGCTGCGTTTTCCATTATCGGAAGCTCTTAATATTCATTCTGGCACTACTAATATCACTCATGTCTGCAGTTACTGGGTCACGTAAGGATGTAATCTTTAAAAGCACGTTACCCAATATGGTTTTTATTTGATGAGAGTTTTTGTACGTACACAATATCTTTCTCTCGTGCTCGCAGCCCTGTTTCACATTGTTATAGCGGCTCTCGTTGATCGTAAACGAACGAAAACAAATAAGAAGTTTTATACGGAAGGACAGTGTTCTTATAAAGTTCCCAACATAATAACTTGGATCACTAATTAACTTTACTAACTTATTAAACCTTTTATTAAACTTCATTAACTAAATACTCTATTATTTACACCACTGTACACTAGTGACTAAGAGAATCACAATGAACAGTTCAACAATCTAGTTACATATTGCTACACCGCTTAATTTATAACTAACTACCTTTCAGAGTCATATATGAGTAAAGATTTCAAATAAAGTTGGCGACAATCATCACTCCTGTATCAATTTATTTTTACAGCGAAATCTTTTCTTATTTTTTTCTATTTCACCGAAGCATTGATCTTGAAGATATTTTTGGAATATACTTGTAGCTTTATTCGCTTATTCGCAAAACTTTACAACTAGGTTATATCTTCTAAATAATTGAACAAGTGAACTGGATACATGGATGTACATGCAGATTATTAATTGCGTAATAAGTTTACTTAAGTTAGAGCCATGCCATGATACAAGAAACTTTAAAAGATATGATATTGCGCAGGTTTTCCTCTACGCGCTACGTTTTATGACGTCATCAGGGTCTCCAACTGTCACTTTCCTATTCTTTAAATTTCAGAGTGTGTTCAAAACATTTTAAAGCGAGTGGTTATGTTCGTAATCTCCAACTTATGAACTGTTTGGATATACAGTAAAGGGGAACCGGCAGATTAAATCTGCAGCAATTACAACGAAAAATCTCCAGAAAAAAATTCAATAATTGACTTCAGAAGAAGCCTATTTCAAACAATCTACGATTAGAAAATCAAAATCTATCTGTTTTGGTTAACAAAATCTTAAACGAGTCTTAAAATCTTAAAAGAAAGGGAAGTTTACATTCTTTATACAAATAGGCCAGTAGAATCGTCCTCAAAAATGTCCTCAGTTTGCGTTACCATGCATAAATTTTGTACTAAACGAAATTCGATAGAGGACCATCAAGAGATGTTAAATCCAAATTTGCAGCACCGTGCGATTTTTTTTACCAAGTTATGCAGAAAAACGGTTTTTTTATATTTTCACGAATATATTGGCCCCTATCTATCGCACATAAGAAAATGACATATTATTCTCTTCGTTATGGAATTACATACATTTTTTATACACATGATTTTTTTGTTACACTGATGAATAAAATAAATATTGAGGTTTAAATTTCAAAAGTTGTCTTTCGAATAAGGTTTTTTGCAAATTACTTATTTTTTTTTGCATTTTACCGTTGGAAAGCCCTAGTAGTTTTTTGAAGAACATTTAATTACCGTTACTTTGATTGGTCAGTCATGAAAATCCGATAAACGAGTCTCCGGTAATCCACGCGCGAAATGGTGCATGTCGAAAATTTGTATTTTATCCGGTTTTTTTTCGTTGATTTTTTTATCTTCTGTGAGTGGAATTTTAGTGTCTAAGTGCCTCGCTAAAGACGAGCTAAAAATTCAGACAAAATTTCTTGTGGAATATTATACAAAGAAAATGAGGAAGAGCCTGGCCCATCGAAACGTGCTAGAAAAAAAAAATTTTGACACTTGTAAAAGCATAGTAGTGCCTTGATTTAACAAAAATAAAAATAAAAATAAAACATGTACAGCACCGACATGCACATGTTTGCACGTAGATTACCGGAGACTGGATTATTGGATTTTCAAGATTGACATACCTCTGCACAGGCAATTGACTGTTATTCAAAAAACTACTAAAGCTTTCCAGCGTTGTATTGTATTTGTATTTTTGAGGGTGATTAAGTTACTGCGACCTAAAAGATCTATTGTATCCCCTCTACTGTGCTTCGGTTGGTGTAGAATCCCTTTAGTGAAGCACCCTCTCCAAGTCCATTTCCTTGAAAAACTTCAGGATTTTGAGAGGATCAAGGTCGGGTAAGTTCCCTGCCTCTAGCTGGTGATGGCCCAGAACATTACTTCTTTTGAGTTCTATCGCATCGCAGTTGAGCAGCAGGTGACGTGGTGTCTCGTCTCCTTTCCCGCAGAATCTGCAGATGCCATTTTCTTCTATGCCTAACTTCCTCAGGTGTTCCTTAAGCTTGCAATGTCTCGTTAGGAATCCCGTCAGTGTTCTGTTAATTCTCTCGGTTAAAATTCCCGAGAAGTTCTTTGGATTGTCTCAACCCCGAGAGGTTCCTCCAATGAGTTTCTCTCAGTTTTCTTCTTCCTTTTGGAATTCTTATGGCTTGAAGAAAGTATCTTCGAAGCCACAGAATGGTTCTGGTCCTATGAAGGGTGTCGATGCTCCTTTTCTTGCCAATGAGTGGGCATTCTTCTTGCGTTCGAGGTGGTCTCGAGCTCAAGGATTGTTAGGATTGCCGACTGTCATGACGGGTGACAAGCCCCGCTCGGTCAGCAGTCTGTTTTGCGGTGATGTCCTGCGATTTCTTGGTTTTTTGTTTCTTACCATGGTTGATCCCACGAGTAGCTAGGGAAGGGTGTTCCACCTATGCAGAGCCCCGCATGCAAAGGTGGGGGGATTGATACAGTGGGGTGCCCCCTGGTGCCCCAAGGTTGAATCCAGTAGGGCTGGTCTTCTATCCAGTCACGCATCCCATCAGCCTGGACCCCCGCCTTAGGATTTAGGTTTTTTTTAGTGAGGTTGTCTCCTCTTGGTTCCGGCGATTAAGCCGAGATCCCCGCATCTTTCTGTGCGCGGAACGTGACCACGACAACAGATGATACGGTATATCAGATAGTCCACAGTCGGACATCTCTGGCGCCGTTTCCCCTAGTGCAGACCTTTAGTCACGACACGACAACCAGGTTAGGGGAGGTGGTCCGCGGCAGGGTTTTGAGCTACCAGTCTAGAATTTTACCTCCGACGAGCTTTATCACCACTGCTAACCTTACTCACTTACGCTCATTGTAAGGCCTTCCCCCTATCCGCCACCTGGGGACGCGCCCGATGGGTACTCAACCGCACGGGCTTTAGCGCTTTCCAGCGTTAAAACGCAAAAAAATAAGTTATTTGCAAAAAAAAACAAATTCGAAAGACAAATTTTTAACTTTAAACCTCAATATTTTTTTTATTATCAGTGTAACAAAAAAAATATTTGTATAAAAAATGTAGGTAATTCTATAACGAAGAGAATGATATGTCATTTGCTTATATGCGATAGATAGGAGCCAATATATTCGTAATAATACAAGAAAAAACGCTTTTCTTCATAACTTGGTAAAAAAAATCATACGGTGCTGCAAATTTGGACTTAACATTTCCTAATTATCATCTATCGAATTTCGTATAGTACAAAATTTGTGCATGCTACCGCAAACTCAAAATACCATTCTACTGGCCTAAAATAAATTTTTGTATGATATTCATTACCGTATTATTTTATCCTGTCCTGATACGTACAAGGTAATTAAAGTACTTAATTAATTCCCTAAAGTGATATATAACTTCATACAAACAGCCTTGCTAAATGAGCACATGCTAGGTACCTACACCAGGTATTATAAACACTTGAAGTATAAAAATTCAAAATCGGTATTCTCCCACGCACAAATCAATATAAATTCAAATTTAGCGCGCTTATGTACACTTGTTTTGTCATTGCGTCGACTTGACGAAAATAAGATCGCTTAGTATCATTATATCCTTATGTCTTTGTATCATAGTATACCTGACGAGGCTGAAAAGGTAGGCGACACGAAGTTTCTATACCTTACCTATTTTTTCCTATCAGAGATAATATGATTCAATTATAAATTTCAGTGAAGGAGCAAAATAGTAAGCTTTCATTTTACAATGATCAATTCTATCAATAAGGCCTTCTGAAAGTTCAGTACCTATATTACAACATCTTACTTAGCCTCTGCCGTTAATAGCTTTAGATAAAAGCTGGCAGAAGGTTCTCAAGTTGGATACTGTTGACTCCACAAATCCATGTTACCTACAATGATGGTAACTTATAATATGACTATACATGGTGCTTCCTAGGTAATGGTCCGTGGTGAAGTGGAATATTCTTCCTTTCGAAGTATTATGATCTGACATAACTTGCTCCAACAAATTATTGGTAATAAAAAGGTAAACAGGTTGCAAAATTGACATTTTAAAATTTATTTTTCGTAATACTTTGGAGGATTGTAAACACATCAACATAAAATTTTGGTAATAGTCTCTTTACGGTATGGTAAATCATAATTTGCTATCCATTTCGATGTATCTTATAGAGGGCACCACATAAGTCATAGTTGCTCGTGTTGCTCATAAGAGTTGCGCGTGCAAACAATGAACACTTAGCTATTTTACCCTTAACGCTATCTCGATATTGTATTTTAAAAGAGTAAGTAAAGGTACATCATTATTGCAAAAAAATAAAACTTATACTGATCTTTACCCTCAAAACTTAGTCGTTTTCGCGATAATCACATTTTAATTTATCATGAGAAATATTAAGTAGCATAGTACGGAAAAAAAATAAGCAAAAATTATTTGTAATCCACTTGTTTAATTTAGGTCTGAATTTTTTCCTGAATTAAAGTTTTTAATTTAATTTTTGCTTTGTTAATCTGTCAAAGTGAAAAATGTTAAATTGTCAAAACATATCTGTCATTATATCTAAGCCTCTATTACGTTAATATTTCTATATAATTATAAATAAAATCTAAACTATGCACGTAACTATTAAAATGTGACGAACTTTCGAGAGTGACGATCAGTATTTTTTTCGCAATAATGATGTACATTTAATATTTTAAAACAAGAAACGAGATAGCTTTATGGGTAGAATAGTCGAGTGTTTATTTATAAGATCAACATACTTAAGTTATGATTTTTAATACCGTCAAACGTCTATTCCCAAATTTTTCGTTTATGCTTTTACAATTTTTCAAATGACCTATTCCGAACAATAAGTTTTTAAAAGTCTACTATATTTTTTCCTTATCAGGACGAGTTTTACCAGAAACTACCAAATTATTCAATAACTTTATTTTACTGACCTCGACTGGCTTAAGAAATTCTAAATTTATATCCCTTTCAGCTCCTAGGCGTCTTATTGGCGAAAGAGTCGTAGCCCTGTTTTTACTCGTCTTCTCTATCTACAATTTGTAGTTGCCTATTCACGAAAAGTATTGCCTGTTCAAATTTTCTGTATAGTAATACCACAAGACAGGGAGAATGAAAGACTACTTTGTCAGGTATTTTCTTGTATTATTAATAAATCTGTATTATAGAATTATAAACATCCAGGCTCATTTTCAGTAGTAATACCACTCGTGATTTAATTTTCGCGATAAGTCTCTCAATTTATTCCTAACGAAATTGAGTTGCTTAGATAGACCACCACGAGTATAAAAGAAAGCGCTTAAAAAACACCAGACTCGTCCAAGGTCAAAAAATTTGACTTCGGCAGCAGCGACTCATTTTGACATGCAGCTATAATTAAATATTTATTGTCGAACTGTCAATATTTACATTATTAAGCGATCCGTATATTATTTTTTAGAACGTAAGTTATTTAATTTGGAAGTAAAATTTATCAATAATTAATCTACTCTCCATCAATCACTTGGTACGCCTATCTGTCCGTTCGATGTTCGCTTCAGCACAATAATCAGCCATTAAAAGTAACTAAAAAGTCACTATATTGAAGAGAGATATCCTATTCTCTCTCAGATTGCCAGCAATCGGACAGAGAGGAAAGATTCGCTTCCGTACTTTTTATCATAATTTTATATCAAGGTTCTCTAGGATAGCCTTGCTGATATTCACTGTCACAATTAATTGACATAGTTCACTTAAAAGAACTTTAAGATTATACCACGAGAAATAAGCTGATTTTCCATGACCCACCGCGGTCCGAATAGAGTTGGAATAACCTATACTGAAGTATTTCTTGCACTGTTTAGAAATCTTGTATTTTTATTCCCCTAGCAACAACTTTGAACCAAATCCAAAATTTCCTTGCATCATTTTTATGATTTGTGTTTCGATTTATTTCAATAAACCTTTCAAAAAAAATGTTGTATGCATCCCGAGCGCGAAATCATGGTGCTTTCGAATGAGCTTTGTCTCGCTCTCTTGCCTCGACAAAAAATCTCTCATTCTCAAGCGCCAAAGATCAATTGCGCGCACTAGATACCCAAATAACTATTTAACTTATTAAACTCTCGTGTGGTATCAAATTATTATTTTTTCACGTTAAATAATCAGAAACTTGATAAAATATTGTTGCTAGGTTTTCAATAAAAACAAAATTCCTCAACTTATTCTAGTGGCAATTTTAAGAAGTTATAGATTATTCCCACTATCGGTGGGAATAAGTGGTAATGTTGGTACAATTATTAACAGTTTTATTAACAGCAACTCAGCAGAACTACCAAATGAAGACTTTCCATTGTTTTTTAGAAACGTCAAAAACAATCTAGAGCATAATTTGATAATAAATTAATTAAAAATATTGATAATGACCGACAGATGCCGCATTTCCTTGAGATACCCGTTGCCCACGCCTCGAATCATCAATGTGAATAGCGAGAGATTTCCCTGTTGAGTTTGAACCGTAAAAAGATTTCTCTTAATGAGTTCTTCGTTCCAATAAGTAAAAAAGTGGATGAAAAATATGATAATACCGAACTTCAGTCCTTCTACTTGCGACAGTGAAATTGGTCACACTTATTATTATCGGCTATTTCGGCGAGAAGAAAGAGCGCTTCGTTAGTGAGCGCAATATCATTTATTTTCCAGATCCAAAGCGTTCTAGATGGTCTGTGAAATGAAAAGCCGTCATCTACATCTCTCCCCATACTGTGCACTCTCGACATAATGGCGTGAAATGTGGAAATTGCCGGAAAATTTGCCGGGTTCTGAATATTCCTTTTCTATATGTCTCCTGAATAATTCGTACCACATCTTACCATTTTACCTATTGTATTATATAGATCACGTCACACTTTCATTAACATTTCTTGACGTTACTGTACTTATCTAAAATACAACTGCTATGTATAACAATTTTTTTTTTTGAAAATGCGCATGCACTGCAGGGAAATCCCTATGACGCTCTGACAGTGGTGCATGAGCGGATATGTCGATTCACGTTGGCCTTGAATCGCTGCAGGTTGTATACTTCGGGAAACACGCCCTTTGGAATGGTATTCCAAAGTGATGCGGTTCTATACATAAAAGAAGCCTGAAATAGGGTGGTACGAAGTGTAACGAGCTGAACCTGATACAGATGAGCGTCTGCGGTTCGACGTGTATTTCTGCCCGGTCTTGTTCTAGGTGGGATCAAGCGGGCCACGTCTTTTGAGCATTTTCCATAAAAATATCTGTAAATCAGACTCAAGGTCAGCTACTCTTCTTCGATGTTCGAGAGTGTCCAAATTTTTTGTCAATTCTGGGTCCCCGATCAAGTGTATGGCTCTTTTCTGGATAGAATCGAGTAGTCTCAGCGTATGTTTAGGAGCTGAAATATAAAATAAAGTTATGGCTGTGTTCTGTAAATTGATAAGCATCTCGCGACACTAGCTTATTTGAAGCTCCTGCTTGCGCAGTTGGACTCATTATACGAATAGGTACCTGTATGGTTTAATTAGATCATATTTTTCAAAGGAGCATAATACCTAACTTGGCAATGGTCTGACCGGTCAGGTTCTCCTGTTTCAGTCAGAATATCTTCCTTCAAAATGAATATAAGAGAGAGACGCTTCTTTAGTTCACATAGTTCAATTTGGGATTGGAATAGCTCCAATACTCGGAACTGCATATCCACATGCTTTACAAAAGTCGTAGCCTACCTTTAGTCTTTTTATTGGCTACTCACTCTTTATTTTGTCATTTTCGAGTAATATATCTTACGAGATTATTATTTCTGAATTATTAATTTCACTTCATCCCGCAAGAATAGAAACAGAATTCACTCACTCAATATGTACCTAAGTAGTTTTCCTACCCTGCTTTTACTGTTCCATTTATTTCATCGCTTTTACTTTTGCATAAAGAATTTAGTTATCTAGTCTCTGCACTTTAGCGTACCCTACTAATTTATCAGTTTGCACCTTCTAGATTTAGACTCCTCTCCAACTTCTTTCTTAATAACACATCGATCTACGATGAGGTAAGTTTAATTTCGAAATAATGAGTCTGTATTGTGTTTACTTTTGCAGCGTGCGACATGAACGTGCACAAGAGATGCGTGGAGAGTGTGCCGAATCTTTGCGGATGTGACCATACGGAAAGGCGAGGGAGGATCCAGCTGAAAATTACCTGTAATGGTACTAAGCTTACCGTCGGAGGTAAGTTTTTGCCAACAAAAAATTCATATTATTTGTCAATTTTTTTCATTTTTTATCTTCTTGAAATACTATGAAAATCTACAGGGGTAGTGGTGACTGGAATTATTTATTCTGTCAGTTTTAGTTTAAATATTATGATAAGAATTTTTCGAGATGTGGTGGTTTTTTTATTAATGCAGTGGTTGCAAACCGCGTCTATGATTTTGATACATATCAAACGCAGAACTGCAGGAGCGGTAGCGAAGAGATCCGAGTGCGCGGGACGTAATTGTGATGCGGGATTTGCAAGAATCAAAGCGCGTCAGTGTTCATGCGTATACCATTCCCGCAGTCCATGTTAGTTTCTAAATGCCTCACGCCGCTAGAATCTCGGTTTTTGAAATGCAAAACGTAAAGCCTCATTCTAACCTACGAACCCACAATAATTTCTGTCATAGATACGATAAATGGTCTATACAATATTCGTGGTGATGATTTTTAGTAAGAAATTAGTAAATACAATTTAATTACACACATAGTAGTTAGTAGCTGAAGTATAGTTTTGAAATGTTATTGAAACTGCTGTAATAAGGAAAAAGCGTCCGGGTGTATGTGATGTGATTGCTTATGATAATAAATAATAGTTATTTATTGTATAAGTGTCTTAGTATGCATATAAAACTTACAAGAATTGTTTAGACACGAGATTGTCTGCAGGTCGAGTGTCTAATTATTCTTGAGTGTTTTATATGCCAATAAGACGCGAATTGCAATACAGGCTCTAGCCACAGCCGCTACAAACATTTTACAGAATTGAGAGATAAATTATAAATATTTCGATTATAGTTGCCTAAAAAAAATTGTCGCGACCAAAAAACTATAAAAATGGCAATAAAACTGTGTCTGTTGGTTGATATAAATATAAATGTGAATAATTGACCTTTAAATAAATTATTACTTCTTATGTCTCCTTTTATTACTCAAAAATCATTTTAAGCATGTATCACGTCTAAGGCAAACTTATATAAGACAGGCAGTGACTTATGGCCCAAGTCAAGTTAGCCACGCTTCGGCCAGTCACGCTTTCGGTCAGGGAGAGGAACTTTTGCGCCAATTTTTTTTTTTTTTTCGTTTTTTATGGCTGAAATAAAACTTGTCTTGGTTTATGAAAGTATTTTTTTTTAATTCACCAAATGAACAATTACCGTAAACTGAAAAAATCGTAACAATCATGACTTCACGGCCAGTAACACTTTCGACCACAGAATTTTCTCATTATTTTAGTTTTGTCTACAAGCCCTGCAATAAAAAACTTTTCAGTAAATCGACACATAAAAAATACCCTGTATCTCGGTTCAAAACCATTTTCGAGAAAAACCTAATTTCCCTATTATTTTACCTTTATGTACACGTCCTCCAATTTATGGTACTCTATTTTTAAACACCTTGTATAATAATAATTAAGGTATGGCTAGTTGACTTAAATAATAATTATAAAACAAATTCGAAGTCTTTCCCTTGGGCTAAAAAATTTAAAAGGTGTCATCATGTCATCAATAACAACTATACAAGGTAATTCAGTAGTAAGTATCGCACATTGCAGGGCTTGTAGACAAAACTGAAATAATGAGAAAATTCTGTGGCCGAAGGCGTTACTGGCCATAGAGTCATGCTGGTTACGATTTTTTCAGTTTATCAGTTTATTATCGACGTAAAATGACTTTTATCAACATTTTTGTAATTACTTTCATGTCAAGAATAGATGAATTTAAAAAATTTCCACTTAGACTCGATACCTTCTTCAGAAATGGCCACAGAAATCTGTCCGTTAACTTAATGAGCCTTTATAATACCCGCTGTTATTCATAGATTCGGTATAGTAAACGTCTGTGTCGGCAAATAGACTCAACTAACAATACCGGACACTTTTACCATGTTGGCTGCATTTATGTAGAAATACACAGGAGAAGCTACCTATATCGGGGTGATGCGAATCAAGAGCGGATGGAGAATCTGTATGTTGTCATGTTGATATACGGAAATTAGAGCAGCGAAAACAATTTGCAACTTGTTCACGACAAATTAGTTAAAAACTGACAGGCTAGACAACATGGCTGGCAACTAGGATATATATAGCCTTCTCTTTTGCCTTTATGTAGTATTCTAATCTTCTATCCCTGTCCACTTAACTACCTACTCTCGTTCAGCTAACACGGTATACCTTATTCATTATGTTCACTTAAAACAACTGCAGTAGCGCCGCCAAGCGTGTAACAGTGAAACTGAAACGTATATTTGGGAAACATGGCGGGAGTTTTAAAAATCACCATTGGAAACAAAACTGGTAAGCTTACTTACACTGATGACATTAGTATTATGAAGTCGTACAACAATAAAATAGCAAAGAAGTTAAATGTAAAGCTTTCCTCAATGACGCAAATCAAGCAAATACCATAATTGAGACAAATACGTAAAATCGTCGATGCGAACGCCGGTGCGAGGTAAAGACTAGTAGCAAGTCTTCGCTGTGAAAAAATAATAGTTCGGACTCCTCCATAAAGCACTTTATTTCGCCATACGTGAGCGGAAACATTATGGGCAACATTTACAAGGTGAAGATCCTGACAGAAGTTCCTGGTGAATAAGATTAAAAGCAGGAGACCAAGGACCAAGACCTACTGTTCACCTGTTACCTACTACTGATGAGATAAATGCGAGTTCAAAATAAGTTGAATTTCGTTGCGAATGAGGACTGTTGATTGATCTTAAAGGCACTAAAAAATAATTCCCATTGGCAAGCATGCATTATAAAATATTAGAAGAGAAAAATTACATCAGAGTTTGGTGTCATTGTTTTTCTGTCGAGATTTAAGTTGTAACGTTTTGCTAGCCCGTTATAGTCATAGGATACTCAAAAACTACTTAGGAATCACCTAGCTTAATACTAAGAACAATAATTATGTCGCTTTGGCAGTACAAGTGGCAGCACCAGTTACAATTATTGCAGTTACATTTTAAATCTGTTGTATATACAGTGTGACCCATTTGTTCTTGAAACACCCTGTATAATCTTAATTTATGGTGCGATTTTAAAAGGGCTTCTTTTAAATCATAGAGCTTGATAAACTATATATAAACTATACAGGGTGTCCCAGCTTATTCGAAGCGGTCTCTGTAGGCCAAACGATGGACTTTTTCAAAAAACTTTTTGAAAATTCAAGTACAGGATCACAATGGCCATAATTTAAAATTATTTTGGAGTCTACAGAGTGTCCCATATGACAGTGGCATATCAAAGTTATGTTTTTTTAAATGGAATGCTCCTATGTTATTGCATTTTTAGATTGTCTGAGAAGAGAAAATACGATTGGCTTTTACAGTTGGTGTTTAAATTCAGAAGTTTTTGAGTTATAAACAAGTGAAAATCGTCATTTTTAAAGTTCAAGGCCCTGTACAACGAAAACGGCTAAAGATAGAGAAAAACGGCTTACGTGTCCCTATTTTACTTTTTCCTGTACTATCCTATCATGTAGATGAAATGTTTATACAGGGTGATAAAAAATTTGAAAAATTCTGAGATTTATCCACACGTCGCCAAATGAAAAAATCAAAGAAAGTAAAAATTTTTACCATAGGATAGTAGATAAAAAGTTAAAATAGGGACATGTAAGCCGTTTTTCTCTATCTTCAGCCGTTTTCGTTGTTCAGAGCCTTGAACTTGAAAAATGACGATTTTCACTTGTTTATAACTCAAAAACTTCTGAATTTAAACACCAACTGTAAAAGCCAATCCTATTTTCTCTTCTCAGACAATCTAAAAATGCAATAACATAGGAGCATTCCATTTAAAAAAACATAACTCTGATATGCCACTGTCATATGGGACACTCTGTATACTCCAAAATAATTTTAAATTATGACCATTGTGATCCTGTACTTGAATTTGCAAAAATTTTTTTGGAAAAAATCAATCGTTTGGCCTACAGAGACCGCTTCGAATAAGCTGGGACACCCTGTATATGTTGGGAGCAAAAAGCGTCTCATTCCTACAAAATCCAAGGCCTACTAGATCAGTGTTAACTTGTAAAATCTAAAAAATTCATATTAGCGATTAAAAAAAAAAAAACTGCCACAGGATTCACCAGCCCTCAAAACGGTACTATGTACTAAATTTTATTGTAAATGTGGAAATGATCAGCTGTCCTATTACCACTCACAGATATTACACCACGTGTCTATACTTCACTGAGTCACAGTAACTATATACCACCACTGGCTACTACTGTCTTCCTTACTATGTATACTTAAGACTTCAACATTCACATCCTAGACACTACTGACTCGTTTCCAGCCACGGCGGTTCTTATATAGTTCCCTGGCGCGCCGTTGAAACCTCTGGCATGTCCGTAGATACGTTCTCGTAGAATACGGAGCCATTCTGGCACTTAGCTGGCCATCAATGTGTCATTCGTGGCATCTGACTGGAATATTCGCGAAAGTGTCGCATGAATTGAATGAGTCATCATAAAAATTGAGGAAGTAAACAAACAAATAAATCTATCTGGAATTGTTCTTGTTCGCAAATAAGGTGAGTTATTTCTCGTTGCAATATGATTCTGCCCATCACTAGAATTTACGAATATCATTGCTTGAAAAAAGCATTTGGTATAAAGGGAATCTAATTTGGCAAAAGAGGAATTTATATTGAAACATCACACTGACGTTTGATGAAATAAGAAAATCTTTGACAAATTCGGAAACGCAATTAAAAACAAAAGACGGAAACCAAAAGAGAAAGATTGTAAGGAGTATGGGATACTGCAACTTTGAGTTTTCTGACATCTATTAGTCAGAATATTCCCAGTGTTACGGAGGAACTCTGTGCAACACATTTTCTTTTTCAGCGAATGAGCTTCCATTACAAAGAAGCAACGCTTTGTTACAAAATCTTTTTCTTTGTTCTCAAAAATTTTTGTGATTCCTTTGTTATTTATTATTATACAATCTTTGATGTTTCATGTTTACTCCTGTTCTTGTTTATTATTTTAGTCACCTAACTAGTTATTTACTGTTAAAAAAAATCGAATATACGTCAGATATTAATATAAACTTTATTCCGGTTTCCTAGAAAATATCTTAACAGACATAAACTGTACCTAACTGCAGCAACAGAAGAAGCTTATCAATCTTAACAAATTATTCATTTTTAATTTCTCTCTAAAACATAGGCCAGTAGCCAAAAAGCTACTGTGCCTACAGTACAAATAAAGTTTATATATGTATGTATAGGGGTGAATTTACCATGAATTGAAATGCGTTGAATCTGAAATGAATGAATGATAGAGTGCATTTACGGTTTAAATAAGTGGATAAAGTGATTTTGAACGCTGGTTATTTAACTTTACCATGGATTTTCCAATTTTCCAGGTTGGTGATCCTTGATTTTTAGCACATAAAGTGTAGGCTGGTTTTAATGGAGAGAATTATTTAACAAAAAACAAAAGGCTCCATCCAGCGAAAAGACGCGAAGCTTATTGGTATTGGAATATAAAATTCCATTTAGGTAAATCAACTCCAAGTTGGCAATAAGTCCCCAAGGACCGAAGTAAGATTTGAAATTATTGATGAGAGCCTCGGCGTTAAATTTATAGAGAACTTAAAGCAAAGTAATTGAGTCAAAATCAAACTTCCCTTCATAGAAGACGATTCCCAAATCATTATTTCACAATAATAATTATTAAATTTACTAAAAGATCGATGTCTTCGTCGCCATCTTATATTCGTGCTTCCTTGTTATGCAAGTCTAGTCTACCCACTAGAGCACTGATGTATTGCCACTAATAAATCATGTTATTAATCAATCAATGAATACGAGCTTCTACATTTACCCGCTTGTACTAAACAGGATAGTGCTGCTTTAACTGTTCATTATCATCTATAGAGTTTTTAATTTTCAATTAATAGAAGAGAACCGTCCAGAACCGATCACTGCTTTTTATTCCTGTATGCGTATGCTATAAGTATTTCACTACGCTGGTAGGGGTGAAATCAAGCGGATATCTCACTCACTAACTGTTACCTTCCTACATACAGGTGTCCCATAATATGTGAGCAATCTCCCAAATTTGGGTAAATTTCGTAAAAATAAATGAAAAAATAGCTATAAAATTAATTCCTCAGAGACGCCCCTACAAAGATATTAGGTGTTGAAGTTGAGGGATGAAAATCAATTTTTTGCAATAACTTTTTTATTTCTTGACCGATTTTGATAATTTTTGGTTTGGTTTTATTTTGGACTGTTTAGAATAGTGTTTCATAATCCTTGGTAGCACATACATAGACCTCTGGATGGCATAACCCCCTCATTCACTTGAAAGAAAACAATAAAAATAATAATTTTACAGATTTTTAAGGGTTTTTTTTTTTTTTAATTTTATTAATCAGCAATCAGAATTACATATATACAGGGTGATTCATGAGTGACCTTACATAGACCAATGGTGATAAGCGGACTTCAAGGCGGGTCGAAAACCACAAAAGAATTTTTTTTTGTGTGATTGGTTAAGAAGTTACAGGGTGTTTTATGTCTCAGGTACAAAACTTTGATAGGCGATATTTCTGAAACGGCTGGAGATATTTTGTAGAAATTTACTAGGAATGGTGCATTCCGGAAACTCATCAAAACCCTATTCTGAGTTAATTAAAAATCCAGGACCGGACTTGAAAATTTTTGCCCCCATGGTCTTTGTTGAAAAAGTTTATTTTCTGACCGTGCTACTGAAAAACTGTCATCGAATTTTAAAAGATAAGAAAAAACTCTATAGAAATTATTCCTCAATTTGAACGGCACACCCAAACCGTCTCGAAAAAAAAATGTCAAAGTAAAACTTCTCAGTAAATTATCGTTTTCGAGCAGACATATTTTACTTAATGTTCGTCTGAATTCCTTCAAATTTATTTTTTGACTTGTTTCTGTGAAAAAAATATTTGACAGAAGGCCAAGCTTTATTACTGGGAAATCAGGTGTCAACTACAAAATTTTCAGATTTCACTAATAATCACAAATCATTTCACTAATAACGAAAACCAGACATTATGTTTGTGTATAGTTTCTGCAATGGAAATTCAAGAGCAGCTGCGAGAGAATACCATAGAAGATCACAATCGAAGAACACCGGCCCATGTAACGTTTCGCGTCTGTTTTCCAATTTTCTCGAAACCACGGCATATTTCCCTGAGTTCAAAGGAATGCTGAACCTCAATTGGAAAATCTGAACCATCAAAATATCGTGGAGATGGTGGCAGTAAATCCAAGTACAACTACGCGAAGAATTGGGCAAGCACTGAGCATTTCTCAATCAAGAGTATGGCGAACTTTGAAGAAAAGAAGAGCGGATGCCATCCCTGTCACGTACAAAGCGTACAGAGGCTTCAACCATTCAATGAAGTTCCATTGAATGGACTGCGTAGAATTTTGTGTACTGATCGAAGCTCAGTTCACGCGGGATGGTCTAACGAATAAAAAAAACTCCCACCTATGGGCATATGAAAATCCGCGCTCTGTTGTTCAGAAGAACTCGCAACAGATTTTCTATATAAATGTGCAGTGTGGCATTGCAAATGATACCCTAATAGGACCCCATTTTTTGCTGGGCGGCTCACGGGGGAAATTAATTTACTTTTCCTATAAGTAATTTTGCCCGGCTTGCTTGCAGAGGCGAACGTGAACAGGCGTGCTCTTTCCTTCCAGCAAGATGGGGCACCACCGCATTTTTCTCAACAAGTCAGAGAGCATCTCCACAATGAGTACCCCAATCGTTGGTTCGGGCGCGGCGGCCCTCATTCCTGACCACCTAGGTCCCCCCCACCTCACTGTTTTAGACTATTACCCATGGGGCCATATGAAGCAGGAAGTCTAAAAAACGGAAGTAAGTACCAGAGAGGAGCTTAGGACGCGAATACTGGTAGTTGCTGATGAAATTAGAAACAACAGGCAAATAATTCAAAAAGCAAACCAAAATTTATGGAAACGCTGCAGGAAATGTATTGAAGTTGGTAAAGGACATTTTGAGAACCGTTTATAACATTAATATTGATAACATTTAATTTACACTGACATTTTTCCCACAGAAACAAGTCAAAAAATAAATTTGAAGGAATTCAGACGAACATTAAGTAAAATATGTCTGCTCGAAAATGATAATTTACTGAGAAGTTTTACTTTGATATTTTTTTTTCGAGACGGTTTGGGTGTGCCGTTCAAATTGAGGAATAATTTCTATAGAGTTTTTTCTTATCTTTTCAAATTCGATGACAGTTTTTCAGCAGCACGGTCAGAAAATAAACTTTTTCAACAAAGACCATGGGGGCAAAAATTTTCAAGTCCGGTCCTGGATTTTTAATTAACTCAGAATGCGGTTTTGATGAGTTTCCGGAATGCACCATTCCTAGTAAATTTCTACAAAATATCTCCAGCCATTTCAGAAATATCGCCTATCAAAGTTTTGTACCTGAGACATAAAACACCCTGTAACTTCTTAACCAATCACACAAAAAAAATTTCTTTTGTGGTTTTCGACCCGCCTTGAAGTCCGCTTATCACCATTGGTCTATGTAAGGTCACTCATGAATCACCCTGTATATAGTGAATCCTATAAGCTAATGAGATAACAGCGGACTTTATACTTAAGGTCCGCTTGTGACATGATGAGAATTCTTCCAGTGAAGTAATCTCCTACATCTTATCGCAGATCGGCTGGCCAGCGTCTTTTTAATCTTCTGTTGATATGTTCTTGTAAAAGTGGTTGGATAAGAGGGTTGCTATGTGCTTCAAGTCTGTCATGGTGTTTTCTGCTGTGTTCTTGTATGACATCCTTAACAAAGGGTATGCCGAGGTCTTCGTGGACAGTTTGGTTGGAAACGTACCAAGGTGCATTAGTTATTGCTCTTAAAATCTTTGATTGTGTTCTTTGTAGAATAGAGATATTAGACTTGCTGGTACATCCCCATAATTCGACACCATATGTCCAAATAGGTTTAATGACTGTTTTGTATACCAGGATTTTGTTTTCAAGTGATAGTTTTGAAGTTCTTCCGATGAGCCAGTATAAGTCTTTTAGACGTAGTTCGATTTGCTTCTTCTTCTTCACTAGGTGTTCTTTCAAGCTTAGTTTTGTATCCAAATGTAGTCCTAGATAGCGCACTGTACGTGTTTCTGGTATAACAATATTGTTGATGTAGACAGGAGGGCATTGTCATTTTTTTAGCGTGAATGTAATGTGAGCTGACTTTGATTCATTAATTTTAGTTTTCCATGTGTCACACCATTCCTGTACCATATCTAGATGGTTTTGAAGGTTGTAAGATGCTATTGCTGGGTTTTCATGACTTTGCAAGTCGTGTTTTGTAGTTATGTAGTCTTGGTATTTTTTGTATGATCACAGGGGAGGTACTGACTGTCGCTATTACTGGGGTGTGATCAGAAAATAGGTCATAATTCGGCTCAATATCTGTATAGAGACTTGAGATACCATTTGCTACAAAAAAATCTAGTAAGTCTGGTATTTTGTCTGGATCCGTTGGCCTGTAGGTTGGAGTACCAGTGGATAAATATGAGAAGTTTCTTTCACTGATCGTCTTGGCAAGTTCTCTGCCTTTAGTGGTTGTAAGTCGTGAGCCCCAACGGGTGTTTCTTGAGTTGTAGTCACCCCCTGCGATGAATTTGGGACCAAGATTTTGAAATAGTGAATCGAAGTCTTCTTTTTTGAGGTTATGTCGTGGCGGACCGTATACAGCGGAAACTGTTAGGTCATATGGCAAAGCTTTGACTTTGATTGCTGTGGCTTGTAGACAGTTTTTGGTATATCCCTGTAGTTCATAATGATCGATGGTAGCTTTGATCAAGATAGCACTTCCGGCGTGGGCAGTATTATCGGGGTGATTGGTGTGGTAAAATCTATATTGTGGTATTTTGAAGTGGGAATTTTCTGTGAGGTGCGTTTCACTAACCAGCATTATGTCTATTGAATGCTGATGGAGGAAATAAATGATTTCATCTTTGTGCTGGTTTATGCCGTTGGCATTCCATAGGGCTATTCTGAGGAACTTAGCCATTACTTTTTCCCTATCAGCGCTGAGAGCATGTTCAAAACCATGCTATTTTGATGTAGAAGTTGATTAAACATGTTTTTGAATTCGTCCAAAAATTTGGTAAGCAGCTCGCTAATGTTTTCATTGTTGCTCTCATTTTGAACATTTTTATTATTGTTGACTGCATTTGCGTAGCTGAAACCAAGTTGTATCGAGCTTGGATGAGCAGTGGGTTGTTGATGGTTTCTATTAAATTTTGTTGATGTTTGTTAGCGGGTGACAGGTTTATTATTGGAATAAGTTTTGTACATTCTGTGATAGTATTCGCATCCTCTGTAGTTCGCTGGGTGGTCCCCACCACATAGTGCGCACTTTGCTGGAGTATCTTTGCTTTTTTTGCAACTAGAAGTGCTATGGTGGTCACCACATTTAACACACATGAATGGTCTATTGCAGTAAGTCTTTGTGTGGCCGTATAGTTGGCATCTTGAACACTGAATAATATTTCTGCTTTTTCTGGGTGTTTCTATTTGTACTACACTATTTTGGATTTTATTTACTTTGTAGACGTCTTTGTTGTTTGGTCCCGGCTCAAGGTCAACAAAAACATGTTTAAAGGTTCTTTGGTTTGTCGCTGTTTTGCATTAATTATGTTTCTAACTTTATGCCCCAGAGCGGAGAGTTCTTGTTTAATGTCTTCAGTGTTTACTGTATGATGCAAATGTTTTAGAACTATTCTATGGGCTCTTTCTTCCTTCAGCTGATATGTGTGGTGGATGATATCATTTTCATTCATATATCTTACCAGTTTTCTATAGGTATCTGGGTTATTATAGTTTATCTTTACTGTGTTGTTGGCCATGCTTCTTGTGGTGTATTGTTCCACTTCAACCACATCTGTTAGTTTGTTTGTCATTTCTGGAAAATTGACTACTCCATATACGTAAATTGGGGGAGGTTTTGGTACCTTGCTTTCAGAATTGTTTGCGTTTGAGGGAAGGTCATTTGTTGGTGCTAGAGTACTATATCTGTTGCTTAGGGTTATATTTTCCTCTAAGGTTTTATTTAAAAAAGTTTTCCTCCTTTTTACACTTTTAACCACTTGCCAAGAATTTTCTTGGTTTGTATTTACTATTTCTTCGTCACTAGTGGAGTAATATCTCCCCAGGTGATTGTTTTGGTTTACGTGTTGAGATGGTTGCTCTTGAGTTTGATATAATTGTTGGAGTTCTTGTAGTTGCTGGTGGTTTTGTGTTTGCATGTCCATTTGTTGTTGATCCAAGTTTGGTTGGGGGAAAGTATTGTTGAATGACTGAGATGACGTATTTGGTATTTGTGAGTTCATAATTGATTGATACTGTATGAGGCTTGGAGGTTGAAAGGTTAATGTAGTATTGTCAGTAATTCCAGGTCCGTTTCCGGTAGGATACATTTTCACTTTAATTTTGAAAATACTAGCACATATCACTTTTAGTCTGTATCACCCTGTATCAGCACTATTATCGTTTATGTATTAAATTTTTAATATTAACTTACAATTTAATTTATATTTATACCTATGGTTTAGAATTAATTTATCACATTTAGAAGAAGTTATCGCGTTTTTTGCTTCGGCCGAGGAGCCGAAACAGATTAAGAAACCAGCGTTTCGAGAGCACAGCAGACAGGTCTTTACTCTTCGAAACCCAATCGACGACTGAGATTTTTAAGGTTAATTTTCTTTTTATTTGATATTTTTTACATAAAAAGTGTCTCTTTATTTATTTCGATAGAGCGGACCGTTATCGAGATAAACGTCCTTCTAATAGGTGATGCGTCGCAGGAACTTTCTAAATTTCAAGTAAATTTTAACAAGATGGCTGACCTTTGACAGTAAATTGAGCAGGAAACAAAATAACAGCTCTCAAGAAGAGTATTTTATAATAAATGTTCAACATCAGCACCCCCTTTCCCTTTCTCTAAAGCATGTCAGTGCACGTTGAAGACAGGACTGCTGAGCACGCCGTAACATTTCTTGATGTGCCCTGATTTCATTTAAGTGACACACAATCCTCTCTCGTAGGTCTTCGATTGTCTCCACCGGTGTTGCATAAACAAGACTCTTTAGATGTTCCCATAAAAAGAAATCTAGTGGATTAAAATCTGATGATCGTGGAGGCCACGGGATAGGTCCATCACGAATCACGGCCTATACACTTGTTTGGGAAAACGTTATTTAAATGTTCTCTTACTTGAAGACTAAAGTGTGTGGAGGCGCATCATCATGCATAAATAACATATTCCATCGGGTTTGAATATCAATGTCTTCTAAAGCTAAAGGTAGCTGTTCCATAAGAAATTCATGGTAAAGTTATCCATTAAGTCGAGGCGGTAAGAAAATTGGACCAACTAAATTTGACCCAATAATTACTGCCCAAACATTTACACTAAACTTTCTTTGATGATGCGTTTGAATGGTGGCATGTGGATTCTGATCAGACCAAACGTGAAAATTGTGACAATTATGACACCATCTCTCCCGAAACCTGCTTCATCCGTGTACAATATGGATTGAAGGAATGCCGAATTTTGTACATAGTTATGTACAAACCACTGTGACAAATTCTACTCTGACAGGAAAGTCTACTGGACTAAGAGCATGCACTTCCTGGAGGTGGTAAGGATGTAGCATTTGTGTTTTAAGAATTCGACCTACCGTTGATTTAGGAACATGATTTTGCAACGCTATAGTGATCGAATACTAATATTTGGATTGGCAGCAACTGCATCTAATATGTCAGACTCCTGCTGAATATTACGTAATCTTTGCAGAGGTCCGTTGTTAGTTCTGTTTAGAGTGAATTATCCTAAAATATCAAATTGGACTTTGCATTTTCAAGGAAAATCATTTAAAATAATAACCTTACCAGTTTCTCTGAAACGTTGATCTAAACGATAAAAAATGTTTTGCGATCGGGAGCTCTACGGTTTGGATATCTTACCACGTACCTATAATCTTCTGGCTTCGAGAGCATTACAATTAGCCATTCCGTACACTAAATGCATTATCTGCGTATTCAGCGTTTGTGTAACTCACTTTTAAAATCAGTTAGAATTGAATCTTCATGAAATGAATCTTTGACACTATTTGACGTGTATTTTCAATTTACTGTCAAAGGTCAGCCATCTTGTTAAAATTTACTTGAAATTTGGAAAGTACCTGCGGCGCATCATCTATTAGAAGGATGTTTATCTCGATAACGGTTCGCTCTATCGAAATAAATAAAGAGACATTTTTTATGTAAAAAATGTCAAATAAAAAGAAAATTAACCTTAAAAAACTGTAAAATTATTATTTTTATTGTTTTCTTTCAAGTGAATGAGGGGGTTATGCCATCCCGAGGTCTATGTATGTGCTATCAAAGATTATGAAACACTATTCTAAACAGTCCAAAATAATACAAAATAAAACCAAAAATTTTCAAAATCGGTCAAGAAATAAAAAAGTTATTGCAAAAAATTGATTTTCAACCCTCAACTTCAACACCTAATATCTTTGTAGGGGTGTCTCTGAGGAATTAATTTTATAGCTATTTTTTCATTTATTTTTACGAAATTTGACCAAATCCGGGAGATGGCCCACATATTATGGGACACCTGTATAGGCCTTTCCTGAAAGAACTACGAGATTACATTTTTAGCGAGATTTATCAGTAAATTTTCATACAATCCATAGTGAGAAGGAAACGCTGCTAACGGAGCATTACTAAAAGTTGCAAGAAGTCAATCTTGATATTCCATGTTTATAAAGAAACTCTTTGGAAAGTTTTGATTTTGGAAGCATTCTCGAACAGGTAGAGTATTAATCAGTTAATGCCTATAGAGTATGGCCAAAGCGGGCTAATTTTGAACTAGTTTCTCTGATATGCTCAGTAATCAAAAAAAAGTGTCATGTTTTTTTTTTGTTATTTTTTTTTATTATTTTTTACTTTTATTACATTTTTGTCTTTTAATTAATTTAGGTTTAGGTTCTTCGAAAAAAAAATTATTTTTTCAAAAGATTTTTATCTGGGACATACACAGGAAATTTTATATTGTGCAAGAAACTTGTACTAAAAGATGTATAAAAACGTGTTCTTGCAAAAATGCTTTTTAAGAATACAACAGCGTTTAGTAGGCTTTGACAAAATTTTGAAAAAAAAAATACTTTCAGCCAATATTATAAAGGCTCATTAGGCTAACGGGCAGATTTCTGAGCTCGTTTTTGAAGCTAATATCGACGTCAAATGACTTTTGTTAACATTATTATAATTACTTTCATGTCAAGAATAGATAAACTCAAAAAATATCCACTTAGACTCGATACCTTCTTCAGAAATGCCCACAGAAATCTGCCAGTTAACTTATAATACCCGCTGTTAGTAATGAAAACAGGTTTCGACAACAACTTTATTAGCTTAATATTTAGATGGATTAGCAAACAGATGATTCCAGATATTATGGATGTGCTGGGCATTATACTAGAGGCTGTTCCTTATATTTCAGAGCTCAATATAATAGGATTCTCGTAAACGGTAAGAGTTACAGCTTCGGTTAAATTAGAGAAAATATTTTGTGGCCATCTCGACTCCGTCAAGACAAAAGATATTTGTAACTGTTACTGAAAAAAACTGAAAAATCGAGATTACTTATTTTCTTCATATTCTTTTTATTATTGGAAATTAATAAATTATTTTTTGTAGGGTTACTTGACTCATCAAGAGTTTCCATCTTAAGTTACGTCAGAGGCCCTTGAGGCTGTTTGAAAACTTCTGACACTTGGACTTTACCACAGCCATAAGATATTTATTTATTTATTGATCTGATATTTCAAAAAAAAATCCGACTAGATCCCAGAGCTTTCATAGTCAACTTTTGTTTTTCTTATGGCAGCTATATTGTGTTTGCTTGTCATTCGGTAATAAAAAAATTAAGAAAACCAAAAATCTATCACATTCAAAAAAATTTATAAAAATTTTATTCTTCTTTTTTCGAAACAAACAGAAAGTTTTATCACCGTATGAGGTCGTGTGACGTCGCAACAAGTCGTGACATTTCTTGACTTACCGTTACTTATGACATTCGCTTGATTAAAGGTGTTTCTTCGACAAAAAAAAAAGAAAAAAATTTGAAGATATTTTTTTAATGTGTTAGATTTTTGGATACCATAATTCTTTAAATACAGAATGACATGGAAAAACAATATGGCATCCGTAAGAAAAACTAAAGTTAAAATACTCTGGGATCTAGTCGGCTTTGAAATTTTTTTAATTTTTCAATTATCAGATGTATTACTGTTAAGGGCTTAGTTAAGCCTACAAGAAATTAATTAATAATTTTCAATGATAAGAAAGATAGTTACGACAAAAATTAAAAATCTCAATTTTTCAGTTTTTTTCAGGATATTTCGGGATCGGTCACAGATATCTTGTATATCTTGATGGATTCGAGATTGTCACAAAACAGGATATCTTTTCTTTAATTAACCCGACCCTGTATCTCTTAGAATTTACGAGATACCCATTGTGAGCTCTGAAATAAGCGACACCCTGTACACCAAATCGGCGATGGCTGACTACAATTTTCCAAACCGAAAGACGAATTGGTCGTAGTCAAGACGGTTCCTGTCCTTGGCTCGCACGCTCTACGGATTAGACCTTCTTATAGGTTTTTTGCATGGGGTACAATGAAGAGCAAGGTTTATACTGAGTCTGCTACGACGAAGCTACTCTGCTGGAAGGGATTCTTGAAGCAGTCTAAGAAATCACATCAGCAGATTGTCGTACCCCTGCACAATCCATCGTCCATAATATGCGAAATTAGCATTGAAAATAAAGGCGCCTATTTTGAGCAATTTCACAAATTTTGCAAAATCAGCTGCTTTTTGACGACGGGTTCTCTTCCTTTTTATTTCTTTTCCAAAAGAGGTTGTTCTTGTCGAAACTTTTTATCACTATGTTTATTTTCTTTATTTTTGTCAAAGCCTACTTAGCGCTGTAGCGTTCTTAGAAAGACTTTTTGAATCAAATCAAATTCAAATTTCCTATGCATTATGTATGGCGGTTTAACCCCGACTCACAAGAAAAGTTCTATTTTGTTATTTGGCACTATAAATATGATGCCTATAAACTGTTACGGCTTGTTGACACTGAAATCAGAAGTGATTCTGATTGGTTTTAAACTCTTGTGAATTAACCACGGATGTGAGGAGTGGAAGCGGCGACGCCCACATAATCGCAAACGCTCGGAGCATAATATCCAAATACCACGACTAAGCAATCCGGAATCAGTTATGATTTCTGTAGTGGAACGAATAGTGTCATTAGTTAAAAAAACTTAGTTGTTAGAACCGTTATTACAAAAAGCAAATCGATCAAATTTCTAATATTCTAATGTATAAAATACCTATAGAATTAATACTGTATGTTTTACTCTTTTACAGTCATACAAGGTAGAAATCTTATCCCAATGGACCCCAATGGTCTGAGCGATCCATACGTGAAAATGAAACTCATACCAGACTCTGACAACGTGAAGAGGAAAACCAAAACAATCAAAGCGTGTTTAAATCCAGTGTGGAACGAAACATTAACTTTGTAAGTATATAAATAGGTAGTAGGTACACGTTTCTGTAATATTATAACGTTATGAGAGTATCTCCATTCAGTACTCCACCTATTCAGTTCAAGAGTATAGTCGACCAAGAGATACAACGAAATGATCTAATTGTTAAACTGTCATATTTTATGACTTCAACAATCAGCACCGTGTCCTGACAGGTCCGAAGCGGCCATCGAGCCCTGACGGGTATCATGGGCGGCCACGGCGGCATCGCGTTAAGATCATTATAATGTTCTTGTTTTTTTATATTATAAGTAGGTATACAGGGTATTGGGAAAAAGTACGTCAAGCACTTAGCCACAGCTTGTTTGGCCAAAGATAATGGCACTTTCTTCATGTCATTTTTCACATAGGCGTCCCTCTTTCAAGATAGAGGGCAAAAGCGAGACCGAGAGCGAAACGGACACTAAAACCCCTTGAGTCTCGCTCAATCTCGGTCTCGGTATCTACATATTTTCCAATTAATAGAATTCTTTTATTAGTTTAAATTGTTCACACTAAAGTAGAATTATTGAAGCACGACAGTACTTCAAACAAAGTATGTTACGGTTATTAATTGAGAATTATGTCTTAATTAAGGGCCATTTAAATGAAATTCCGTTTACCAACCACAAGCTTTCGTAAAAATACAGGGTTAGAACTATTTATAGGACCACTACAGGGATATTTTGAACCATTGAAGATACGAGAGGTCGGTTAAATTAGAGAAAAGATGCGCTATTTTGTGGCCATCTCGAATCCGTCAAAACATGCAAGATACATATCTCTCTCTGACCGTTCCTAAAATATCCTGAAAAAACTGAAAAATCCAGATTTCTCATTTTCAGAAATATAAAAGTCGGCAAGAGCTACCATTCTGACGTTTTAAAAATTTTAAAAGCCTACTAGGACCTAGAGTTTCAACTTTATTTTTTCTTATGGCCGCCATATTGTTTTTTTATGTCGTTCGGTATGTAAAAATATTGGAAACCAAAAACTAATAAACTTCAAAAAATAAATACAAAAATTTTTTTCTTTTCTTCAAAAAAAAAAGACAAACTTTTAGACCAAATATCATAGAGAAATTAAAAAAACTATAAGGCTTTGTATGAAGTGTGCCCAACTTTGAACTCATTAATGAAAACCCACCTTTTTTATTATACATTCGGATTTCATGGCTAAAATACGTACAATTTGTCTGATTTTTTTTTCTCGGTTTTGGATCTTTTTGGTTCAATGTATGTAATAAAGACAAATCGTCAAATAAATCTTTTTTCAATTACAGAGAGCCATAAAGGTTCCTAACTAAAATTTCAAATACGACTTCATATTGACCTATTTCAGCGAAAAATGTTCGGTTTTTCTTTGAAAAAAGAAGAATAAAAATCTTGGATTTTTATTTTTTTTTTTTCTGAAGTTTACCTACTAATTTTTCATTTCCATTGTTTTTTTCATGTCGAACGACATAAAAAAACACTATGGTGGCCATAAGAAAAACGAAAGTTGACTATGAAAACTCTGGGATCTAGTCGGCTTTGAAAATTTTTGATACGTCAGGTCAGGTCAGGTCAAGTCAGGTCTAGTCAGGTCAGGATAGCTCTTGGTGACTTATGCATGTAAACCTACTAAAAATTATTTATTAATTTTCAATTATAAGAAAGATATGGCAAAAATAAGATTTCTCGGATTTCCAGTTTTTTCGGGATATTTCCGGAAATACTGGGGATATTTCAAATTTCTTTTTCGCAAAATACTCGTCTAAAAATAGCGCAAGTTTTCTTTAATTTAACCGAACTTTTAGGTATCTTCAATTGTTTAAGATGGTGGCCTTTTAAATAGTTCTTACGCTGTATATTTCCTTCATCAGGACTAAACAAATAGAAAATTCCATACATTAAAAAAATTAAATAATTGAATTCACTTACTTACAGCGCAAGTGAGGTCTAATTAAAGCATTTATTTTATCAAATAATAAACAGATAATTTACATGGTAATTTCGAAAATAAATTACCACATGAATTTTTTTAAACATTTTTTTTATTATTCTATAAAAGAAAAGCTTTAATTACACCTCACTTGCGCTGTAAGTCAGTTAATTCAATTACGTCCAATTTTTAAATAGGAAGGCGAACAAATCCTTACTGCGCAAAGAGTGGTTACCGCCTTTCGAGTGCATACTTATTTAACGTCCTAATATCAGCAATGTTAGCCTCGGTGTCCACGTTATTATAGAAACAACCAACCAGATAACGCTGATAATAAGAGTAACTCCGCCGTTAATCGAACAGGTAAAAACTCAGTGTTGGTACTGTTTAGCTCGTGTCGTATTTATTTGAAATACTTAGGTCGAGTTTCTGTCATCGTGTCGTGTGTAGCTACCTCTGTTTTTGCTATTATGTTTTATATTGATTACATAATTATGTTATATGTTATTAATTCATTATTAATATTTCTTACCAGTAGAATAAGTACCCACCTACTATTTTCATTTTTTCCGCATTGGTACCTATAATCTTAAATAAATTCAAAATTTAACCGGGACTAATTTATATAAATTGGAATCAACGTAGATAGCAATATTGATTTTTTAATTGAAGTCATTTATCATTTAAAAAATTAAAATACCTATATTGAAAATATAAAATATTTTGTATTATTATGTGCACCACTGATGTGATTTGTAGTCTGATATGGTGGAGCAGCATTTATCAGTTCTATGGGTGGAACAATTAAATCCGGCAAGATGCGTAGTTCACGCCCAGATTTTCGCTTTCCTATAAAAATCTACCTTATATTAAATTTTTTAATGTATCGAATTTTCGATTATTTTCGTCCTGATGAGGAAAAGCAATTTTTCCGAAAGCTTTGCTGGCAAACAGAGCTTCGTATTTAACCGCTTAATTAAGACGTAATTCCCAATTAACCCTTAACTTACTGTGTTTTCACTAAAATATATTTTTTCATATTTACATACCTACCTACCTATTTTTATGGAATGAATAAAAAGTGAAAAAAAAGTTCCTATTAATGGGTCCGCAAATTTTCTCAGGAACCCTTTCAAATATGAAACTGAATTTTTGTACACATCGTAACACATTTTATCATTAATATTATTTACTTTTTGAGGTCTGATTAATTTTTTTTCATATAGCAGTGGCGGAGATTTTGGGGTTGCTTGAAATTTTTTTGCCTCTAATTTTTACGACACTGCAAAAATTGGCATTGTGGAAGCACATTTTAAACTGTCAATGTTTTCCATATAAAAAAGATACTTCTAGTCAAATACTTTTTTTTTTATAATGTGAACTGTTTTCGAGAAAAAAAGTGGAAAAAAGCATCGCTTATTTTTAATAATTTTTTTATGATGAGGAAAGTCCCATTATTTTTGGTGAAACAATCCGTAGCTAAGAACTTGACCTGACCGACTTTTTCACAACACCCTATGTAGAATAAACGCTTACTCACTTATACTAAGCAACATCGTACTTGTCAAGCTTGATTCCTTCATAGTGTAAGTAAACGTAAATACGTAAAAGTAAATCACGGAAGAAAAGAGGGGACAAACAGATTTAGTTAGTTCTTTGTTGGAAAATAAATATTGGGACTATTACAGTGACAAACGAGTACTACTGTAGAACTTTTACGTCGGAATTAAAGTTACGAGTCAATATTTTTTTGAATTTTTATAACTAGAGCTCGGATTATAATATGCAAAATGCATATTTTTGCATATTTTGCATATTTTATGCATTTTTCGCACGAAATGCCTTTTTTTTAGAAAACTTGCATATTTCTGCATATTTTGTTATTTTTGCCACATAAAATACTTATTTTGACATCTTTTTTTTATCTTATTGGCGGATATACTAGAAAAAAAGTTGTCTTTTTTCTAAAGAAAAAAGAAGAAGAAAATTTTTTTTTTTTTTTGAAGTTTACCAATTTTTCGTTTTTATGATTTTTTTTATACCGAACAACATAAAAAAACAATATGGTGGCCATAAGAAAAACGAAAGTTGACTATGAAAATCCTGGGATCTAGTCGGCTTTGAAAATTTTTGAAATGTCAGATGGGTAGCTCTTGTCGACTTATGTAAGCCCACAAAAAATTATTTATTAATCTCCAATAATAAAAGAAGATATGGCAAAAATAAGAAATCTCGATTTTTAATTTTTTCAGGATATTTCAGGAACGGTCATAGATATTTTGTATGTCTTGACTGATTCGAGATGGCCACAAAATTGCGCTTCTTTGGACTTGGTTAACCGACCCTGTATCTGTTAGCGTTAAGAGATAGCAATATAAAGAAGGATACATGGTGCACCCTGTATAGTTCCTCAGCAATAAATTAGGGAAGCGAAAAAGATTTTAAGCAATAAGAAACTAGGCCAACACCTTTTATTTTTTTTACAAACACCTTTTTAGGCCAATCCAAAATAAATGCGAACACAATTGCATTTTTACTATTTTCCGTTAAATAAACATTTTGCATATGTTTTGCATATTTTGCATATTTTGTTGCATATTTGGTTGAAAAACCCTGCATATACAGGGTGATTCATGAGTGACCTTACATAGACCAATGGTGATAAGCGGACTTCAAGGCGGGTCGAAAACCACAAAAGAAATTTTTTTTGTGTGATTGGTTAAGAAGTTACAGGGTGTTTTATGTTTCAGGTACAAAACTTTGATAGGCGATATTTCTGAAACGGCTGGAGATATTTTGTAGAAATTTACTAGGAATGGTGCATTCCGGAAACTCATCAAAACCGCATTCTGAGTTAATTAAAAATCCAGGACCGGACTTGAAAATTTTTGCCACCATGGTCTTTGTTGAAAAAGTTTATTTTCTGACCGTGCTACTGAAAAACTGTCATCGAATTTGAAAAGATAAGAAAAAACTCTATAGAAATAATTCCTCAATTTGAACGGCACACCCAAACCGTCTCGAAAAAAAATGTCAAAGTAAAACTTCTCAGTAAATTATCGTTTTCGAGCAAACATATTTTACTTAATGTTCGTCTGAATTCCTTCAAATTTATTTTTTGACTTGTTTCTGTGGGAAAAATGTTTGACAGAAGGCCAAGCTTTATTACTGGGAAATCAGGTGTCAACTGCAAAATTTTCAGATTTCACTAATAATCACAAATCATTTCACTAATAACGAATACGCAGACATTATGTTTGTGTATGGTTTCTGCAATGGAAATTCAAGAGTAGCTGCGAGAGAATACCATAGAAGATCACAATCGAAGAACACCGGCCCATGTAACGTTTCGCGTCTGTTTTCCAATTTTCTCGAAACCACGGCATATTTCCCTGAGTTCAAAGGAATGCTGAACCTCAATTGAAAAATCTGAACCATCAAAACATCGTGGAGATGGTGGCAGTAAATCCAAGTACAACTACGCGAAGAATTGGGCAAGCACTGGGCATTTCTCAATCAAGAGTATCGGAAACCTTGAAAAAAAAAGAAGAGCGCGGATTCATCCCTGTCACGTACAAAGCGTACAGAGGCTTCAACCATTCAATGAAGTTCCATTGAATGGACTGCGTAGAATTTTGTGTACTGATCGAAGCTCAGTTCACGCGGGATGGTGTAACGAATAAAAAAAACTCCCACCTATGGGCATATGAAAATCCGCGCTCTGTTGTTCAGAAGAACTCGCAACAGATTTTCTATAAATGTGCAGTGTGGCATTGCAAATGATACCCTAATAGGACCCCATTTTTGCTGGGCGGCTCACGGGGGAAATTTATTTACTTTTCCTACAAGTCTTTTTGCCCGGCTTGCTTGCAGAGGCGAACGTGAACAGGCGTGCTCTTTCCTTCCAGCAAGATGGGGCACCACCGCATTTTTCTCGACAAGTCAGAGAGCATCTCCACAATGAGTACCCCAATCGTTGGTTCGGGCGCGGCGGCCCTCATTCCTGACCACCTAGGTCCCCCAACCTCACTGTTTTAGACTATTACCCATGGGGCCATATGAAGCAGGAAGTCTAAAAAACGGAAGTAAGTACCAGAGAGGAGCTCAGGACGCGAATACTGGTAGTTGCTGATAAAATTAGAAACAACAGGCAACTAATTCAAAAAGCAAACCAAAATTTATGGAAACGCTGCAGGAAATGTATTGAAGTTGGTAAAGGACATTTTGAGAACCGTTTATAACATTAATATTGATAACATTTAATTTACACTGACATTTTTCCCACAGAAACAAGTCAAAAAATAAATTTGAAGGAATTCAGACGAACATTAAGTAAAATATGTCTGCTCGAAAACGATAATTTACTGAGAAGTTTTACTTTGACATTTTTTTTTCGAGACGGTTTGGGTGTGCCGTTCAAATTGAGGAATTATTTCTATAGAGTTTTTCCTTATCTTTTCAAATTCGATGACAGTTTTTCAGTAGCACGGTCAGAAAATAAACTTTTTCAACAAAGACCATGGGGGCAAAAATTTTCAAGTCCGGTCCTGGATTTTTAATTAACTCAGAATGCGGTTTTGATGAGTTTCCGGAATGCACCATTCCTAGTAAATTTCTACAAAATATCTCCAGCCGTTTCAGAAATATCGCCTATCAAAGTTTTGTACCTGAGACATAAAACACCCTGTAACTTCTTAACCAATCACACAAAAAAAAATTCTTTTATGGTTTTCGACCCGCCTTGAAGTCCACTTATCACCATTGGTCTATGTAAGGTCACTCATGAATCACCCTGTATATGCGCATATTTTTGTAATTTTTCTTGCATATAATCCGAGCTCTATTTATAACATACACAACAATAATTGAAAGTGTGACATGCCAGAACTTTTTTGAACTTCTTCTTGTGTGTGAAACTTTGAGAAAATGTTAGCGTTAGGAAGACCTTTGAATTGGTGTAGATTTAGAATAAAGTCTTTTTAAAAAACATTTCGTTTATTTCGCAAAAAAAGTTTGAAATTGAAAGTTAATATTCTGTCTAAAATAATTTTTGTAACTATAGATCACAATTGGGGTGTCATTAAAAAAAATGTGATGACGTCATTAGCCAAAAACCAATGACTTCATAATAAAATGTAAATTATATGAATGCTTCAGAACATGGCATTTTAAGAAATAAAAACGACCTATCAGAGCGATTTCCATACAAGAGTGACATAACGGAATTATTAATTTTGTTCCAAACTTTATACATATACACACACTGTATACAGGTATTTGAACATCTAAAATAAATGTGGGCGAAGTGATCAGATATTTGTTATTGTGACTATAACTCTGATAGTATAAGAAATCAGGTAAAGGTATTTGACTAAACTTTTCTCTTTGAATCACATAGGTAGTTTGTTTTCTTCGGCTGGTTGCAAACTTCTTTGCTAAGTTTTTCAAAGTTGTAGCCACATTTCGTCTAAAGTATGCATATCTTACTGAAACTTGTCTTTCAGTCTCAATTTATCACCTCGATCAACGTGTAGTTGAAGTTTCTTATAATCTCCTTTTAAAAAGGGTACTCGAAGTTTGTTATTAGGTACAATCATCGCATCAGTTGAGTTTTTGAACTAAAGAATGTTTTAAAAAACTTTCAATATAAAGTAGCGATAAAGTTAGAACAAAGTTTGTAAATTATTGCCTACTTCACAGCATTTCTGAATTTTCCAGTGATCTGAAACCAGAAGACAAAGATCGAAGACTTCTTATAGAGATATGGGATTGGGATCGTACATCCCGAAATGATTTCATGGGCTCACTTTCATTTGGCATATCAGAAATCCTAAAATCTCCTGCCGATGGCTGGTTCAAGTTGCTTACTCAAGAAGAAGGCGAGTTTTATAACGTACCGGTGCCTGAGGAAGGGGTGGATATGGCTCAAATCAAGACGGCGATGAGGGTAAGCCAATTATTCCAAAAATTATTATAATCAGCAAGTGATAATATTTTAATATTCTAGAAGACGTCGATCACAAAAAAACCATCCATCACAACTGATAAAGACGTACCTCACAATATGGGCAAAAAAGACATCATCCGAGCTAGTGATTTTAATTTCTTGATGGTGCTGGGAAAAGGATCATTCGGAAAAGTGAGTTTTTTATATCTGTATATTACTTGTTCTATTAGAAACAGTTCAAATGCATGTTTGTGGTTTTATAATTTATTATGTTTAGTGGTTTTCATTCACTCTGCAATTTTTAATGATGTCGCGTCGTATACGTATTATACTAATCACAATGAAATTAGTCAAAAAGAAGACCATGATTAGCAAAGGAGTTGTAAAACGATATGGAAATAATATTTTCTTTTGTTTTATTTTTGGTTTCGTTTGGTAGTAAGAATGACAGATAATCGTTATGTTATTTTGATCGTTTATGGCTACAATCGGTCTGGAAAGACATAGAATCGTGAGAATATCCATAGTTTCAAGGATGTGAAGACGATTCTTGGTGTACCTTGGTGCAATTTGAAACTGTGATTCAAGCATAGATGCAGGAGTTAAGTCATCTTCAGTAGGAAGGGAAACATTAAGGAGGACATCAAGACAAAACCATCACCCGTGATAGTGTATGAGTGTATTAGGAGCAAAAAACGCTCTCAAATAGTGTAACCTCAGACACATGGATTGAACTTGATTCATCGATTGAACTTCACGAATTTTAGTTATCACCGCAACCACTAAAGACGTCATTTAACATGTAAGCAAATATCGTATTTTGTCTGAAAAAAATTAAACACAATATACTGATTTGCTTTTACAGATTGGTGAAGAGAATTGAATTCTTCAGGTGTTTTTGGAAACCGCAGCTATATATCTTTTTCCCATACTGTAGATATCTGCCAGCAAATTTGACTTTATGAATTTTCATAATTATGGAAATTCGGCTATTTTCTATTTTTTTCTGTTCACCAATAGTAACTTCGTTATTATTGCAGTATGAAGTCGGTTCAATTAGCAAACATGAAGAATTTTTGTCGCTTATTACAGTGGTGAAAACAGAAAAGCAATTGAAAGTTTACGTCATGAGATATACCCAGAAAGGCAATTTTTTAATATAAAAATAGGAATAGATTATTATCTCATTACGTAAACTTTCAATTGTTTTTTCTGTTTTCGCCACTGTAATAAGCGACCAAAATTCTTCACTTTTGCTAACTTAATAGCTCCAAAATAATAACGAGTAACCGATGATGAGCAAAAAGAAAATATATAAAAATCAGATTTTTCACCACCCTGTATACATAGTCACCCATGTTTTAACCGAGGGATGATTTTCATTTGATCCGTGCGCGGTTCAAATTCTAAAATTTCATCAAATCAACTTTGCTGGAAAATATCTACAGTTGGGCGAAAGATATCCGGCTGGAGAGGAAGAAATGAAGCTCCTCTTATACAACAACCTTCTGGCCTTTATTAAAAGGTCGGGGAGGTTCGAGTAGGAGTTTCACCATGGTTCGGGTACGGCGAAAAGAGCCCTCGGTGGCCTAGTCGCTTGGGGTGTACCACCCCAACCCACCATACTTTACTACTACTGTCCGGCTGGAAATTTCAAAGACACCTTAAGAATTTAATTATCTTTTTTACTCTGCAAAAAAATATATCTTTGTATTTATTTAAAGAAAAAATCGATGTTATTCAGGCATTAAACTCGCAGTGTTTTGAATATACCCTAATTTTGAAAAATAATGAGAAAATTCATATTTTCTATTGGGTTATGGCTGTTACGCTACCTGACGTGATTTTCGAAGTTGAAAACTATTTTCCAACAATTTTTAGGATCACAAGTTTTTGCCTGAGTCTGTACGGCGCATAACTTCTGAGATATTTCCGGTGACCGTTCTTAATGACTAACCCTCTACATCTCCATTGGGTGAGTCCATGATGGCTCATGATGACTCCCCTTATCATGGATGAGCTACTGAAACGTCTGGACAAAGAGGAAATCAAGGCCATAGGATATGCCGATGACCTTGTAATACAAATCCAAGGTAAATTCAACGACACAATAAGGCCGTGCATGCAAAGAGCCCTAAATTGCCTAACCAAATGGACAGATGAAGAGGGACTATATTTAAGTCCCTCTAACACAATAAGCCCATGAGGCTGAGGTGCTTCCGGTGACCAAGACGGCCCTCGAAAGGAGGGGCTTTTAGTGGGTGGGACTCCCACATAACCCAATGCATGGGTATCCATAATGGATTTACCCTCCTTTTTCAAAAAAAAAAAAAAAAAAAGTCCCTCTAAATCAATCATCATAGCGTTCACTGACGAAGGAAACTGGAGGATACAGGACCACTAAAACGTACAAATATCCGGAGAAGTGAAATATACTGGTGTAATCTTGGACTCAAAAATCATCTGGAACCAACAGAGACATAATTATTAAGAGAGAGCGGAAATCACATTCGTGATGGTCAGACGAACTTACGAAAAAACATGGGGACTAAAACCAAAAATATTGTACACCAGAGTGATTAGACACAAGACATGTTGATTGATATACAGGTGTCCCAAGATTTTTTTATCAAGGGATATCCGCGTTATTTCAAAAAATAAACAAATGAAATTCGGGAAATTTCAACCATACCCCTAAGGCTTTGCAGCTGCACCCTCAATGCCCCTTTACGCCTTTCCACCCCTAAGTAATCATCCCCTACTTTTTTTTTCAAATGACACCCTCATTTTTTTTTTGCTCGGCAGGATTGTTGACTTCTTTCTGAATATAATGTTACACGATTTTTTTAAATTGAGACATATCTAGCACCCTGAAAACAATATAATATCATAACAAACGAGGGTTGTCAAGGAATAACAATTAACATTTAATATGACATTAAAATCACGAAGCAATAATTAAGGATCCCCCAAACCAACGCGAATTATTCGCAGCGGATTCGTAACGGAAATTCCGCTGCGAAATTCGTAGCGGAATTGAAAGGAGATCTCACACCACAGCGAATATAATCGCGTCTATTATTTTACATTTTATTATTATTATTATATACGTTTTTATTTTCTCAACCAACAAAATTTAACGTGAGTGTTTAAGGAAAAACAGAAGATATTTATTTATAACCAAAAAAAAAAAAATTAGGTAATTGTATACATCCGCGGCTCCTACGTTTCATCTATTTTTTCGGGGCCGAGGAGCGAAATAGGGGTGCTGGGTGGGTAAGAAGCTAAGAACAGCCATTGCAAACTGATATCAAGGTCACCACTAAGGCCTCTTTGGCACTACGGTCGAATTTCTATTTTTTTTTCTCACTTTCAGGGCAAGGAATATCTTCGAGATTAACAATAGCGCAGTTTTTATTTTGAATTTTGCATTTATTTTGCATTTTTATTCCAAAATACGCGACATCGCTCGGTATTATATTCCGACTACGTTTGCATGCCATGTATGTTGCGGATGTTACCAGACATACCAGGCTCTGGTGTTGATATTACTATTCCGCCGTCCACTCGACACTCTGACCTTGCATGTTTATTGTGATTTTCGCTGTTCTAAACAGGCCCGCACTCAGGAAGACCTTCTTTTGATGCCCTTTTGTTCGCTTATCTTTCATTTGCAAAGCAAATTAATACCTTCCTGGTGTTACTATATGTATGTCCTCCACCCCTATATAGGTGCCATAGTGAAACTGTAGGAGCCGCGGATGTATATAATGACCAAATTTTAGTTCTCATATATTTTTCTCCAAACCTTATCCTTTTTTCTAACATTTTTATAGTCTTCATGAGAAAGGTCATACAATATCGGGTACTTTCGAACTAATTCGATAATTCGCTCCATTTCACTTATAATTTTACTTTTTTATTTTTTTATAATAAGCGTTGCGAAATAATTACTACGCGGATCCGCACAAAAAACGCATCTGACTGCGAACTAGGTTTCCGTACGAATAAATTCGCAGATAAATCGCAGCCAAAACGACTAGTTTGAACTTGTCTATTTACCGCAGTGAAAACAGTATGTTGCGATTCGCATGCGGCGCGAATATTCGCAACTCTTGCGATTTTTCCGCGTTGGTTTGGGGAATCCTTTATTATTATTAACACATATACCAGTAACACCGGTATTACTAGTTAAGGTGGTTGGAGGAAGCATTAACACAAAAGACAAGCAATTATAACTCCTTGACAACCCTCGTTTGTTATGATATTATATTGTTTTCGGCGTGCTAGATATGTCTCGATTTAAAAAAATCGTATGACATTGTATTCAGAAAGAAGTCAACAATCCTGTCGAGCAAAAAAAATATGGGGGTGTCATTTGAAAAAAAAAGTAGGGGATGATTACTTAGTGGTGGAAAGAGCTTTCTAAAGCGGCATTGAGGGTGCAGCTGCAAAGCCTTAGGGGTATGGTTGAAATTTCCCGAATTTCATTTGTTTATTTTTTGAAATAACGCGGATATCCCTTGATAAAGAAATCTTAAGACATCCTGTATTTATGTATCTTTAGTATGGTGGACATAGAGGCAAAAAATCACCGCGATAAACGAGCTTATCAAGGCGCAAAAACTTACCTGCCATGAAATGATGAGTGCATGGAAGTCTTTCTAGACCTCCTCCAGTTCATTTAATGAAAATGGGAGGGGCATGATTGAAGCCTAAGGCTGCAAAAAGAATAAAGAGCCAAGTGGGTCAGCTAGATGCAAACAAAGATCTTCGGAAGGAACGGAATTAATCCAAAGACGGCAAAAGGCTGGTCGCAATAACCTGCATGTTATACAGACGGGTCAAAGACTGATCAAGGGACTGGAGTCGGCATACACAATGAGCTGGATACCACTCAAAAGAGCATAATTATCTCTTGGACAGTGGGCAACTGTATTTCAATCACAGATATATCCCTTGCTAGACTGCGTAGGAAAGAACTATAAGAGGGCCTGCAGAAGCAGGCGGATCAATATACTGACTGACAGTCAGGCGGTTCTAAGGGCTGTATAAAACCCCAAGATAACGTCCCGAGTACAATGGCAATGCCGTAAAAATCTCGAAGCCCTGGCAGGACGCAACAAAGTAACCTGCTTGATATGGGTGCCAGGACATAGTCGAATTACAGACAATGAAAAAGCCAGCGAGCTGGCCAGAAGTGGATCATCGACTGCTCCAGAACCGGCCCTGGGAAAATCAAAAAGCACAGTACGAGATCAAGTAAAAATACGGGTTAAGAAAAAACATAAATATAATATTGAGATAAAAGGACCAAACGTCAACATGAGAAAACGTTCATCAAGGGACCCAAAAAGAAGACAACTGAAGAACTAATATTACTTAGCAGGAAGCAGTTGCATATTACAGTGAGATTACTGACGGGACGCATTCTTTGTCATAAATGAACACTTGAATAAATTAGTGTACAATGGAGACCTAAGCTGCAGAGAATGCAGCAAGGTCCAAGAGACAGCTAAAAATGTTCTGTGCGAATGCGAAGCTGTGAACCGCAGAAGACAGGAAATTTATTCCGAAAGAATATGACACTCGTCCAGTGATAGAGCTGAACAAAATAGTACAGGGAACCAGACTGACAGAATGGGGACACTAAGGACAGGTGGTAAGCGCAATAAGCATGAGGCTGAGGTACCTCCGGCGATCCTGAATCGGACGGCTCTAGAAAAAAAATGGGAAGGAAGATTATGTAATCATATCATCGCCATCGAATTGTCGAAGAATCAAATCAATTCTTATCGCCAGATTTCTAAGATCGATGCCTTCGATAAGAGTATTTTATGGAAGGCATCGAGGGCATGTCTTAACGGACAGATCCTAAACTAAACAGGGGCAACTATCACGACTTATTACTTACTGACTAGTTCCGTTCTTGTGGATCTGTCAGATATTACAATTGTATTCGCTTCATTCTTTCTAGTCTCTCTCCATTCGCGTGGATGATCATTCTTGATGCCTTGCACGATGACCATCTAATCTAGAGTGACCGCGGGAAATGAAATAGACTTTATTCAAATACTATAATAGATAAAGCATAATTATGCGAATATAAATATTCGTTAGCAACGAAATCACTTAATTCCAATAAGTCGTATTTTTACATAATATTTTGAACTTTGTTAGATCCGATCTTTTTAATGGAAAGCACCTCTGAGTAATAAGCGAGAAATTCTAGGAGGAATATATTCCTTAATAAACTTGACTAATGAGTTTGGATAACATTTAGCACAACTCCGCATGGATTTAAAACAACAGCATCAGAGGTAAGCACTTTTAACTGCAAAGCATCAAGAGAGAGAGAGTACCGTAATTAATGAGCGAAAGTTCACTCGTTATACATGTTTCATCAAGTTTCATTCAAGCTAAATTCTACTTTAATACGCAAACAAACCACAAACATTTAGGTAAAGTATGGATCTGGACGTGCTTCCAAGCACGCGTCGATAGTATTAATTTCTAAGAAGTGCTTGCCAAGTTTTTATCTTAAGTATAATAGACTGGCCACTTTATTAATGTTGGACAAACTTTTGAGTGTAATTTTCAGTAAAAAAAAATTAATCGTTTCTAAAATTTACATAAATGAGAAATGGGAGATTATAAAACGTGTTTTTAAACAATTACAAAGAATGCGTAAAGATTCAAGCTTGAAACTTTTCTCAGGAGAGTTTTTTCATTTTCGTTATACGCTGTCAAACTTGAGAAAGTGATTAATCACTCTGGTTAAACGGATTCTCGTTATACTCAAGACAGAATTCGGGGTAATATTGGCTATGTTGTAATAAAAAGGAGATACAAAATTTTTTTATGTTATCGTCAATAAATTAAATAAAAAATATAGAGACACATCAATTTTGGTTCTTAGGAGAATTTTTTATTATATTCAGCCTCTGAATTGAAAACATAAATCAAAGCTGATTTCAATGCTTGAAACATTAAAGAACAAAAGATGACTTGTTATTAAGAGGTCTTGGTTCAACGAGATGTATACGAATAATTTTTAACAGCAATAGACGTAAGCGTTGTCTCTTGAACGGTGAGCGATGCAACGCCTAAATTCAAACAGATTAAAAAAAAGATTGTTTTCATATTATTTTAGCCACTCTTTGACGGGTCGGTACCACATCGACTCGGTAGCGGTACAAGATCCGCATAACATTTGTTGTATAGCTGCTGTACCGCTATAAACCTTTCATGATGCAGCAAACTTTCTGCACTAAATATTATTATTTATTATAATTTTTACTATGCAAAAGATCTTAATGACGCACAACACCTTGAATGTTATATTCATTAATGTAGAATAATAATAAGGTACAATACAATAAAAAAAATTTCATTAAATTTAATTTCATAAAAATTAATAAATACATTCAAACGTCTGTCTATTTCCAGGACTAGTTTCAGTTCAACGGCCGTATTTAACGGCCTTTTCTTATACCATGTTTCCTGAATTATGTTAGGCATGTAGAAAAACACAGGAGGAAGACAGCTATACAGGGGTGATGGGCATTAAGATGGGGTAGAGAATCTTCATGTTGTCATGTTGACACGAAAATCAGCGAAGTGACTTTGCACAATTGGCAATTTGTCACTTCGCTCACCTCCTAAATTAATTACATAATTTGATTTTATTTATCTGTCTTACGATAAATATCAATAAAGTGAGTGCCAATTTTATTAACGTTCTTGAATGTTTTGACAACTGTCCTAACCTAAAAAAATCAAGAGCTGTCAGTTGCAAAGGGTGGATTAAGCTAAGGCAAACCTCTTTGTGTCAGGGCCTACTCCATAACGGATTCGTTTTCGAACACACTATATCATGGCGGATTTCTCAGGTCAATTTTTGAACTCATTCCTATATGATAGAAACGAAATACAGGAGAGAAATGTAAAGAAAGCCATTCGATTGTTAAATTTTTCAAGCAGATGGGGTATCCCCTGAAAAGCCATGATGCACGTTTGCAGAAGCTATTTTACAATTTTTTATGCAGCATTCTTTTTAAGATAGTCCCTTTTATCTCAGAACAAAATGACCGATTTTTTTTTAATATTAATAGCTATTATAGACAGTCATAGTAAAGATTACAGGAACGCTATGGGAAGTTGTCTAATGTTTGCTGTACAGGCAAATTGTACTTTTTCTAGGAACTCAAACCGAGCAAACTGAAATTTTACATGCGTGAAAGGTACCTACTATTAAATAAGCTTAGCACTAAGTTTGCAGGGCTCTCGGTGACGGCTTCAATCAAAAAGGATTTGAGTACAGTAAAATTTGGTTTGAACCTCAACGTCCAAATAAACTATGTTTAAAATTGATAACAAATTGTTTCAAACTTTTACCTTAAGATATTGTTACATCATCGAGTCGGACCGAAGAGTGGCTCTGAACAGGATGACGACGGTCGGCATGATGACGACGGTCGGCATGGGAATGCTTAAACTGCGTCCTCTGGATTGTTGAGCGGGGTCTCGGGCTTTTCCAATGGATCCTCCCAGCAGTACCAATGGCACCTCTGTATACTTCTACTTTTTTTTATTCCGGAGGGAGAAAATGCCTACGCAGTCCCTGCGCTTGGTTCTTATGCACAGTGGACTGTGGGACTCGCACCCACTAAAACCCTCCATCTTCGTCTCCAGAGCCGCGGTACCGCCTTCATGGAATTTCGTCACCGCTCGGGCTCGTCTAGATGTCCTTCTTGTTTTTCATCTTCCTTTCTCTTCCCTTGTTTTCCCATCTTATTCTTCATTGTCCGTTGATCGCATCAAATCATACATGTTCCTTATCCATTGTCTTGATTATTTTTCTTATGAATAGTTTGTAAGGACGTCCCATTCAAATTTTCCGGATATTATTTTTTCCTCAAAGTTCTCTACGTTTGTTTCCCCTATTTTAACCCACAATAGTTGTCTCTCTGTCCAGTATTTGTCGCAGTGAAAGATTGCATGTTGGGGAGCCCTATTTTTTTTAGGAAGTATCCGAAACTACCGTGGCCCGTCAGAAATTGGGTAAGTTCGTGGTCTATCTCCTCGTACCTTCTGTCTATCCATGGCTTAATTTGTGGAATTAACTCCCTTGTCCAGCAATCAATCTGGTCCCATCTGGCTTGCCAGTCGCTATACAGTCTTTCTTCCGCCTCTCTGTCTGCGATTCCCCTCTGTCGACCCTCCATTTTTTCAGCTAAAAGATCTAATGGAGGCATGCCAGCAGATACCTTGACAGCCTCTCTCCTTGATATTCGGTATGATTGGCTTACTCTTAGGGCGAGCCTTTCGTTTATCTTTTCTAAGATGTCTCTAAATTTAGCGACCCTCCATATCCTCCTCCATATTGGTGCAGCATACATGATGACAGATATTGCTACGCCAGCATACATTCTTCGCAGTTTTCCTCTGCATCCCTTTGTTTCTCTCATGAGGCTCATTGCCGCCATGGCTGTCTTCTCCGCCTTTGTTGCGATGTCCTTTACATGCTCTTTCATCGTTAGGTTTGTGTCCAGTGTAACGCCCAGGTATTTAATTATTCTTTTCATCTCTATTATAAAATCTTCAGTTATTTTAATTTCGATTGTCTGAATATTTCTTTTTGTCGCTATAAGTATGGTCTCCGTTTTCTGTTTGTTTAATGTCAGTCCAATTTCCTGTAGTCTGTCTGTGATCTTGTCTATGGTGTATTTGGTCTTAGTCTGTAATTTTTCGTAGGTTTTTCCCTTTATTAAGATCGCAAGATCGTCCGCATAGGCGATTACCTCGATGTCACTGTTATCTCTCACATTTAGTATTGAGTCATACAGGGTGTTCCACAGGGTCGGTCCCAAGACCGATCCCTGCGGAACCCCACAGCTAAGTCTGTGTTTGTTATTGTCTTCTATTAAAATATATCTGTCTGTTAGGTATTCTTGTATTATGTTAATCATTCTGTTGCTGACTCTCTTCTTTGTTAATTCGCCTATGATATTTGTCCAGTCCGCGGAGTTAAAAGCGTTATTTATGTCCAACGCTACTAGTACGCATTTTTTCCTGTGTCTATAATTGTGTTTTTTGATGTCTTCTTCAATCTTCATCACCACGTCTAATGTCGTGACAGTGGACCTGCCCGCTCTGAATCCATGTATCCTGTTAGAAAGGCCACCCCCCTCTTCCATCTCTATCTCCAATCTTTCTTTTATTAGGCGTTCATATATTTTACTTATGACATTCATTAGGCAGATGAGTCTATATTCCACGCTTTTCCCCTCCTTTGCTCTTCCTTGCGAAAATCGGGTCTTATCCATCTTTGGATTGGTTTGCATGGGAACAGTTTTCTTATTTGTTCCATGATTTCATCTTTTGTGAGTATCGGTTTTTGTTTCGTGAGTTTTTTGTTGACTATTTTGTATCCCATGCCCCAAGGATCGTTGTTTAATTCCTCTATTAGTCTTTTCCATGATTCTCTCTTCTCTCTCATGATCTGTATACTTCCACTTGCCGGACACTTGGCGTAACCGCCTGCATTGGGGTGTGGAGTGTCGAGTTTGGACCGTGCGGAACTTTCAAGAATAGGCTATCAGAGTGTCTGAAGCTATTATAGAATATTATTATAGAATGATATCTAGAATTTTTCAGAAATAGTACATTCCGAACTCTGTAAAGAAGTTCGGGGAAAAAACTCTCTAAGTTCATTCAAGAAGAACACTTAGGGTGTGTTTATAAGAGGAGAAAAGGAGCAAGCAGGCAGTGAGTCAAGCTCAGTGTAGACTGCGAATGAATAAGGAAGGAATATAAGACGGCGATCGTTGTATTATAGACAGTGTGTGGTGTATGATATACGGCAGATATGTAATAGTACCTAGTGAGATTATAATTGAACTTGTAAACAAGTATAAGCAGTGTTCAGTGTGGCTTGTAATTTAAAATAAGCGATTGAAAAGGTAATTGATGCAGTAAATTGAATGTTCAAAATTGTCGTCGAACCCACAGAGGGAAAATTCATACGAATATGGTAAAAAGTTACAGATGTTTCCCCGAAAGGTTTAGGAGAAAGGAGAGGGAAAGTTTGCAAAAAGCAGTTTTCTTGGAGTATCTCGTTAATTTGGGGGCTTATCGCAAACACAACTTTATAAAACTAGGTTTATGTAATTATGAATAAAAATGCTTCTGTTTATTTTTGGTTCAATTAAATAGCCGCGTTGATATAGATAGCGTAAAATTCATACTAGATCCATGTTTTGAAGGAACCGCACATAACTCCTTTAAATTCGCATTTATGATGAAAATTCAATAAATTCCGATTACTTTCACAATTCGGCATATCATCAATGACACCTACAAGTTTATATGTATAAAGGGTGTTAATTTGAAAACAAATTATCATCAATATTAAAAGTAAAATTATGAAAATTCGGGAGGAAACGTCAAGTTTGTTTTGGACACCCTGCAAGAAAATTCGTCTCCAAATCGCTTTAATTTTTGGTTGGCGATAAACCTCTTAGTTTTCGAGACAATAGAAGAAAACGGCTTTTTCAAACTTCCACCCCCGCCCCTTCGCTCCTGGTGACCTGACGCGAGAAAATTTGCGACTTATTATAATATCTTAATTGAAGGGTTCTCAATTGGCTACCGATTTGAAACTGTTTTTTTTTTCTTTTGTGTTCTGAGGGTAGACCAATTTTTGACCCAAATTTTACTGTGCTATTTTATACATCCTGAAAATGTGAACCGCTGATATTTTTTATATCTATTGTTCTATTGTAAGAAATTTTTTTGAATACATAAGAATTCTATAGATAATAAAACAAAAATCGCTTTTCACTTCCTTACTGTCAACGTTACCCATTTCTCTGACCCAATCATACCGTGTATCACAGATTCTTTGGATAAACTGTGACTTAAGTTATTTTTGTTCCCAAAAAAATATCGAGGAACGTGTTGGCAGGACAAATTTTACCAATCAGTCCTTCCGTAAATAAACGACGAAAACCTTATTAAAGGTAGAGTGAAGAGTGAAAACAAATTATTTTTCTAGGTGATGTTAGCAGAACGAAAGGGCACAGATGAATTATATGCGATCAAGATCCTGAAAAAAGACATAATCATTCAGGACGATGATGTGGAATGTACGATGGTGGAGAAGCGTGTTCTGGCCTTGTCCAGTAAGCCGCCTTTTCTGGTGCAGCTGCATTCTTGCTTCCAGACCATGGTAAGACTACTTACGCTATACAAATCAGATCTATAGTTTAAACTCTTTTGAAATAATCCAAAAAATTTATATTTCGCAACGGTCAGTTTAATAACAAGGTCGCTACCAGTTATCGTTTTAGATTCCGTTGAGTCTTCCACTGCCAATCACATTCGTTCCTTAAAACTTCACAATACCTGGTACTTGCGTTTCATACAATGAGGTTAGAGTTCCGCAATATTTAAGCTTTATTGCTTGGCTTGTGGTCTACAGAAAGGGTATTTTCTTGGCTAAGGATGAAAGAAGCTCGGAGGCAATGGTATCCGTAATACTTGCGTACGCTTTTGCCGTAAGCAAAAGCCAAGGTGGTGTCATAATGTCATAATGTTCTGCATTCTTCCCACATATCTTTTGTCCTCGATTTTTTCTTCGATGGCAATTCGAGGTATGTCGTTACGCTCTCCCCTCATGATTTCCTCTACTCCACTGCATCTCTCCGCCAGCCTATTCTTCTTTGCTCTTATATACAACTGCTCATACCGGCTATTATCTCTGGCCTTCTGTTCTCTGTTCTTGTTTTTCATCCATGAGCTTAAGGATTTCATCCTTCATCCACTGTTGTTTCATATGAGCGTGTACATATTCTATGTCAATCTCTTGCATTTTTTAAGACACTCCACCGAGGTATAACATCTACGTTATCATTATAGTTGTCAGCTAACTGAAGTCGTGCTTCGAGATTCTCACCTTGGATTTGTCGAATCTTTTGATATTAATTCCCTTAGTTTATTTGGACATTGAGATCTAATGAAGTGGCGGAGCTGTAAAACTACCACAACTGGATTGTGATCGCTGTTGACATCGGCATTGGAATATGTTGTCGTTGTTCTTACATACCTTCATCATATGACTTTTAATACGAATGGAATCTCTATTTGGTTTCTCACTATGTGGTCATCAGAGTCCGCTTGAGATTTTACGTATATAGACGGTATAGGTGGTATTTGGTGCTAGTGGCAGAACGGTGGTGCTTTGTAGAAAATTGTACCAGACGATCTCCATTAGCATTACGTACTCCGAGTCCATACTGTCCGCAAGCCTCGCCATCAGCACCCCTCCCCGATCTTGGAAATAAAGTCTCCTAAGATAACTGATATTTCCTCTTTCTTTGTTACATCCATATTAGCCTCCGGGGCAAAGTAGAACTCCTCTACTTCCTTATCAGGTTTGTCGCTACTCGCTAGTTGGAGCATACGCTTGAATCACATTCATGACTCCAAGCGAAATGAAATCGATAAAGACTTTTCCTGAATTGGAAGAAATGAGTATAGCTACCACCGTACTAGTGTTTGGAGTCGTCGTCGAGTTTTCCTGCCATTATAGGCTTCGTACATTCCACTTGCAAATGTTTGTTTCTTTCTTGTATATTTGCATTTTGTTAGTTTGTAAAGACGGTGGGATTCTTTGCATCTTCTCCCCAGTGAAGGGGTGCCCCTTACTATGCGTCGTTTCTAGTTCTACCTTAGCCATGTTGAACAAGTGGAATAGATTGTGTAGTTGGTCTTCCGTTTCCCTTCTGCACCGCAGTGTGAGAGCCGTTGAGGCTGCTACAACTTCGCCTCCCACGTTTATTGTAATACTGTATTTGAAGTCCATATTGGACACCACCACATGGTACTGTTATCTGGCTAGCCTCACTTAGTTTAGCCCGCAAGTCGATGCAGTTTATGAGGTGTGGCACATGGAGCCATAAGTGAGAGCTGACTGCCCTGTGAGGACCAGTTGTTCGAAACCATCTCCACTCTGAGACTTTCGTTGCGACTATCTCTAACAAAGGGTGCTCTACATCGCATCTCATACACCTCCACCTTTTATAATTAGTGATGAATAACACTCTATACCAAATGGAAATGTTTCTATTCACATTTCTTCCCAATAAAAGAATATATCATGCAAGTTAATGCATTTATCGCATTTCAGGATCGTTTGTACTTCGTAATGGAGTATGTCAATGGAGGAGATCTAATGTTCCAGATACAACAATGCGGAAAATTCAAAGAGCCTGTTGCTGTGTAAGTAATACCCTTACTTCATAAACGATATTGGATCAACTAAATTAGAAGTCAGTAGATATGTAAGAATCTACTAATAGTTTGATAACACGAAGTCGTGTTGTTACAGATTTTACTCTGCTGAGATAGCGATAGGGCTATTCTTCTTGCACAGTCGTGGCATCGTGTACCGGGACTTGAAACTTGACAATGTCTTACTGGACCAAGACGGACATATCAAGATAGCCGACTTTGGCATGTGCAAGGAAGGTATCAACGGTGACAAAACTACTAAGACTTTCTGCGGGACACCGGATTATATCGCGCCTGAGGTGAGAAATTTTCATTTGATATTTAACTGAATAAACATGAAAACTTTATCTACAGTTCCAATTTTCTACAAAAAATTCACTTTACACTCGTATTCCTCAGGAAACACCTTAGGTTGGAATGCTATTCCAAAGGAATTCGGTTATGTACTTGAAAGAAGTATGAAATGAGCTGAACTTGATGGAGATGAGCTACTTCGGCTCGACGTGTATTTCTACCCGGTCTTGTTTTAGGTGGAATCAAACGGACTACGTCTTGTGAACACTTCTACTTTTCAGATACTTTTCTTCGATATTCAAGACTATTTAGATGTTTTGTCAAATCTGGGTCTCCTATCAAGTGGATGGCTCTATTCTGAATGGAGTCAAGTAATCTCAGGATATGTTTAGGACCTGCGCTCCAAACATGTGAGCAGTACTCCAAGGATGGTCGGATTTGAGCCTTGTATAGGAGGAGAAGCTGTTGAGGCCTATAAAATTTCTTTGTGCGGAACAGTGTTTCAAGTTTTTGAGAAGCGCTCTTCGCCAAACACGCAACATTTTTATGCCAAGACATGTTCGCTCCGAGGTTCACGCCAAGCAAACGAAGAGATGACGATAGGAAAAGAGTGTGTCCGGGTATAACCATATCTGGCTCCACAACGTTGACTTTTTTGGAGAAGACAATCGACAGTGTTTTCCCAGTAATTAACTGCACCTGATTTTAATCGCCTCAAGCTAGAATCTCTTGTAGATCTTTGTTAGGTCTTCTTGAGACTTCCTGCTCTCTGCGAAAATGTGCTTTGATGGCCGAAGTTTGTGCATCTAAGTATAGGAAGATACAAGTGTACTGTCATCAGCAAAACTGTATATTGAGTTTTTTGTTGTTTCGAGCAGATCGTTATTAATGTTAATAGGAAAGAGAGTCGGAGATAAAATGGGTCCTTGAAGTACGCCGGAATTGCAAATGTTTTAAAAGCATGTTTGTTTTTATTGTTTCAAAACAATTACTTTTTTTTGTTTCAAAACAATTACTTTTTTATAAAAAAAATTAATCAGAAGCAACAATCAAAGGTCAGCTACTAACATACAAAACAACATACAGAGTTTTTTTTATTATTAAAATGAAACGAACATAACATTCTAATTCGGTAGTCAGTTTAAACAAAGGAAAAACTATTAAAAAATATTTTATTGGTGCAGTGAGTGAGTAATGTGAGTGAAATGACAAATTACAAGTATCTCAAGGCTCTTAAGTTACTTGTTTAGTCAGATTATTTTCAAATTTAGACCTAAAACTTAATGAAACATTGATAAATTGGCTTCAGTTCAATGATTTGACATTATGTCAATCTCAGCTTGGGATCTCACAGAACTATGAAAAATCACTTCACTCAGCGAATTGATAAAAAAACATATGAGATGAATAAAAACACAAAAAAAAAGTTTTAAAAAGATAAAAACAAACAGCTTGAATAAAAAACATTTTTTTCATCTTTGCATCCCTACAAAGAAGCAAGTAAACCACGTGTAGTCTGATACTATAAATCGTTAAATTAGAAGAACTCAGGGAACACTATCGAGCTTTTCCGTGAAGCAGAGTCTGTTTCGGCTCTGATATTCAATTGCGGCCGCCCAAATGTAAATGGCAAAATTTAATTATATAATTGGAACTTTAAATCATTGGCGCCGTAAAGGATCATGATACCACCACTTATAAGATAGGGCTACAATGTCATTCGTGACGGAAATAGATGCAAAGAAGTAATACACCAAACCAAGGAAGCTCATAACCAGAGAATCAGGAATAAACTTCTCTGCTGCCCCAACGGTTCGAAATTTTTTTGGTCAGTTACTAAGGCAGATAGACACAATTTCACCAAATTCACCATTCCACCACTTACACGAACAGACGGGACTATTGCATCGACTACTTCTGAGAAGGCGAACTTGTTGGCGGGAATCTTTTCGTAATACTCTTCCTTCGATTTTCAGAGAAAACCCTGCCAATTATCTCTTCCGTAGAATTCTAAATGTCAGACATTGTATATAGCGCATTATACTAGCATTGGACTCTTACAAAACTTTTGGTCCCGATGACGTACCAATTACCAGACTTAAAAATTGCGCCACTGGGCTGTCACCTGTTTTATGTCGATTCTTGCACATAAAAAGAGAATTATCTATGTTTCCTTCATTCGCGGAAATGCGCGCGAGTCCAGCCTATTCCCAAGAAAGAAAAAATGACCATACCAAATAACTACCGGCCAGTGGCACTGCTCTCAGTAATATCTAAGATCATGGAGCAAGCCGGTAACCAACAACTTTTGTGTGTGTATGTCGAATGTTTTGGCTACGAAAACTACGTCCATCAGCGTATTTCCCAATAATTTATGATACACTTTTAATTTGAGACAGTATTCTACACAACTTTAATTGTATACCAATTTCTTTCTATCGTCTACTTTCTACTCATTTGCTTAAATGTCCAGATTGCTGTTTTTTATATGTCTGACCAGTCTTTTTAATTCATCTGCGTTGGGGGTTCTTAGAATTTGTATGAGGTTGAAAGGTAGGGTCATAGTGCTATTGTCATTGTAATATAATGTCTTTCCTGTATCTATCTGTCTCGTTAGAGTTCAGACTGTAGTTCAGAATCATATGTTCCGCGTCCCCCATTTCTCCACAACGGCAACAACTTTTAAAGTACTTAAAAGGAGCTAATATAATTATAAATTGCCAGTACGGTTTCCGCAAACAGAGATCAGCTGTATACCTCCTTACCTAGGTAACCGAAATGTGGAACAGCGCAGTCGAGTCCCAAGTGGTTGCGCTTGATATCGTGTCTGGCGTGGGGGATTGTTGGCAAAACTGCAAGTTTATGGCATACCTGAGAAGTCCTGTCTATGACTGGCGAGTTACATTGGAGGTTGCTCGATGGAGTTCTTTCAGAGATCTTCTTTATCTATGCCCGATAGTGATCCATTTAATCTCTGACTTCTCTTTCTTATTTATATTAACGATCTGGTCGAAACAACAAAAATCCCAATATACTAGTTTTTCCGATGACCGTATACCTTATATGCGCGAACTTCGGCCATCGACGCACATTTTTGCAGAGAGCAGAAGATCTCAATACTTAACAAAGATCTACAACAGATTCTAGCTTGGAGTGATAGAAATCAGGCGCAGTTTAATGCTGGAAAAACACAGTTGATCATCTTCTCAAAAAGAGTCAAGGATGCGGAGCCATAGATATGGTTATGGCGGGACACTCTCTTCTTCCATCATCATCTCTTCGTTTGCTTGACGTGAGTCTGGAAGCAAACATGTCTTGCCATGGTCATGTTTCCAGTTTGGCGGACTGTGGTTCTCAAAAATTTGCACACTGTTCCGCACAAAAAAATTTTAAACGCCTCAACACATTCTCCTCTTATGCAAGACTCAAACCCGACCCTGCTTGGAGTACTGTTCACATGTTTGGAGCTCAGCTCCTGAAGGTACGGTGAGATTACTTGACTCCATTCAGAAAAGAGACATGAACTTGATCGGAGACACGTCATTGACTAATAATTTAGCTAGTCTTGAACATCGAAGGAAATTAACTGACCTTAGCATATTTTATTGATATTTTTATGAGAAGTTTTCAAAAGATGTGGCCCGTTTGATCCCACCTAGAACGAGGCCAGGCAAAAACACACGTCGAGACGCAGTAGCTCATCCCTACCGATCTCAGCTCGTTACTCCTCGCACCACCTTATTTCAGACTTCTGCCGTGTACAGAACCGCATCCCTTTGGAATAGCATTCGAAGCGAAGTGTTTCCTGAGGAATACAATCTGCAACGATTCAAACTTAACAAAAATCGATATCTCCGCTCATGCACCGCTGACAGAGAGCTGTATGGATTTCCCTGCAGTGCATGAGCTTTTTGAATAAAAAAACATAGGTAGGAACAATGCAGGGACTATGAAGTTTCGATCATCGTCGCGTTGGCAGGTAATATCTGAAGAAGGTGTACTAAATCACCACTCAAAATCTTTGAAGTAAAATATAAAGTTTTTTTTTTAACTTTAACCCGGCATTAGTCGCTAGGTTGTTCAAAACGCCGTTAGTCGCGCACCGAAGGTAACCTTCACCCTACAATATACTGTTTTTTTCTGCCTCTAATAAGTGATATTTTTATACGAAAATTGTGATGGTTAATAAAAACTAAATCATAAGGAAGACATTTTATTTGCTGAAATGTAGTTATGAGAAGAAAAAATGGTTCATATGTTTTAGAAAAAAAAATCACTTTCTAAAATTATTACCAACTACGTTCTGCATAACACAAAAAACATTTTCTCTTGATTTTATTATTGCCTAATTTTGATTATAGCTTTATTATACAAACAGCTAGCCTAATTTTGGTCGGAATCTGAGCTTCCTGCACAATTTTGCACATGCATATGAAACAATGGACGTGTGCTCGTTGCAAATAGGCCTCTTTCAAGAACTGCACCCTTTTTGCGTTTTCTATTTTTCCTACGGGGGCACAAATAGCAAAATCTAAAACTTCCGTCGTTAGTCGCTATATGAAGGTTACCTTCACACTTGCGAGCACTGCCGAACTAAATAACTGTAAGAAGCATTCAAAGAGTAAAATTTTTTTGCCAGCCGGTAAGTACTTTGCAGTAGAAGGTCACGTTGAGGATATGGTGGGGTAGTAGAGCTGTACCTGATTAGACTTCCGAATTATTAATAAAATAGCGAAAGTGTGAATGTTGTGCTCATAGTAGCGACTAATGTCGGGTTAAGGGCGTCTGGGAAATGCAAAAATAGACGAAAAATGTCCTGTAGACATGGGTCGTTGGAGTTTTACTTAGTTTTCGAGATACGGGGTTAAAGTTCTTAGAACATTTTTTAAATTATTAGATTTTTTAAATTTCACCGTAGCTTTTTTTTGAAGGATGGACAAACAAAAATTTTTGTTGGACAAACTGTTACAAACCGTGAACAAACGAATGCCGTTTGAAAATTAATGAAATTCACTCACAGGAGTGCTGGTGTCAATTTTTTAAGCTTCGTCATAACTTTTATTTAAGGGTTGACAAACGAAAATTTTGGTTTGGGAATCGTGGACAAACCGCGGACAAACGAATTCGCACTTAGGGGTGCCAACTTCACTAAGCTAACTGATCGTTAGCACCGATGTTCATTGTCTTACATTAATCCATTCAGACGTGTGCTCCGCTTGATCTATGCATAGCGTCTCATAGGCAAGACATCGGTTGACCCCAAGCTGACGGCTTACGGTCAGCGCAATAAAAGACATTGCAGCTATAGCGTGTTTCACACGGGGCTGATGGGCAGCTGTCAGTCCTAGTACAGTTTAATAATAATTAGGGCGGCAACAGCGCAAATTATGTGTCGCCGTAAAAACATTTCATCAACTTAAGATTCGCTGCATGTGAAAGCTATGAGCCGTCAGTGCGGATGATCAACAATGACAATGGGTGATGGCTGACGATCGATTGGATCTAAAACGGACCTAAAACTAAAACATGAAAAATTTCAACGACAAATATCATGCTTAAAATGCAATTTTATATAACGTATGACGTTTAATTTTGGATGTTCAGTTACCCTGTACCTATATAGTTCCCGTATGCATGTTTGCAACTCTCCGCACTGTATTTAGAGAATGGTTGATGAAAAAATAAAATACTTGGAACGAAAAGTGTGAATAATTTTATATCTACAAAATTTTAAATTTAAATGGCAAATATCGCAATTAAAACTAGACAACTACGGAAAACCGAGTTTCGTGACCTTTGACCTTGAATATCTTTCGACGCAGACATGAGATTATTAGATTTTTCTACGAGCCTTTAGAATTCTCAAACAAATGCTTATACAAATAAGAGCTTATTTAGTTACATTCAGAGGTTGAATCCTAATTTTACTTGACTACGGAAATTTCCAGGGGCTCGACCTGGATGCATAACTAATGTGATGTGAGGTAGGTATAAAAAGCGTTTCAGTTAGGGGACGTACAGTAGAAATTTTATATTAATACAATGCAGTCCGTACGTGTAAATCATCAGCTGTAAAACGCGAATGGATACGATACACATATCTGCACTTGAGATTTTGACGGGGCACTGTAAGCATATTATTTGTAGCAAAATTGTATTTATGCAATGAATGACACAAGTTAGTTTTAGTCCAGTCAAAGTAGGATTTAATTGTGCATTCATGCGGAAAAGAAAATATTTTGTGTGGGGGTTGGGTGGTCAATGGAGAGTCTAAATCCAAAAATGCGACCTCCTACCCCTTGTGAATAAGCCGCCATATTGGTTTTAAGGGATGAATGTTTTTTTTTGCACTTTACGACGTTAATTCGCATTTTACCGAAAAAAGTGTCATTACTTACTTTATTCAGAAAAACATTCTCCACAAATTTGCATATGTGACATTTTTTCGTATTTGCAATATTTAATGACCTACAGGTGATTAATTAAGAACAAGGGGGATGAAAAATTGGTATTTTCGGAATAACTCCTTTTTTCAATCGCAATCCAAAAATTGTTTCCACAAAACTTGTAGCGCTTACAATTACGAACATTTACATAGAAATAACTTATTAATCGGACCAATTATTTTTGCGCATTACTGCGTCGAAGTCATCAAGTCGCGCGCTGCGGTGAATTGCGCCGTCGACGATTTCCCCACAAAAGAGACACAGGCGTTGAAAATCAAAAGACGTGGATGATCGCAGCACCCTTGGTGAGTCGGATGTCGATGAGGAAGTTGGATTTGAAGCTCCTCCGGCTGAAAATGACAAATTGATAAGAATTTATGGAAATTGATAGAAATCGATGGGAATTGATAGCACTGTATGAGAATGAAAAAAATCGATGTAAAAGTCTATGGAAATCTACAGAATTGAATGAGAATCTATAGGACTCCTTGAAAATCTATGAGAATTAATATAAATTTTCGGGAATTCACGGGAATCGATGGGAATTAATAGAAGTTGATTCTGGAGTCAATGGTAATAACCTATAGAAAATAATGAGAATCCATGAGAATGAATGTAAATATTTGGGAATCAACGGAAAATTATGGAAATTCGTAGGGATTGTTGGAAATCGATGGAAATTAATTTCCACATGGGAAATGAATGAAATCGATAAAAACGTGCATGTCAATCTATAGATTTTTTTAAATCTATAGGAATTAATAGTTGCACATGGGGATTGATAAACATTGATAGGAAATGATGGGACTTCTTGATAATCTATGGGGATTTATAGTTGCACATGAGGATTAATTAAAATTGTTGAGAAATCATGAGACTACTTCAGAATCTATAGATATTTATCAAAATTTCCAGGAATTGGTGGGAATGAAAAGAAGTTTATTCTGGAGTTTATGAGAATCTATCGAAATCATAAAAAATCTAGAACTAATGGAAATATTTGAAAATTAACGTAAATTGATGAGAATGGATAGGAGTTTTTGGGAATCTATCGGAATTAATAGGAATATTTGGGAATTAACGGAAATATGGATAGAAATTAATGAGAGTTGTTGGAGGCCAATAGCAGTAAAAATTGAAATACTGTCAACAGATACCTATGAGATGAATTAGAATTTTAGAGAAATTATTAACAATCACTATCTCTATTCCTGAAATGTACCCTAGCGCCGTGAAAAATATTATTCACAACTATGTATAAAATATGAGAAAATATATAATAATGTAAGTATGATAATTAGTGAATATCTTGCAAAATGATATAAATTTTTTTTTACAAAATATAACATTTAACAATTTCTACAGCATGAAAAATTCATCAACGTACCTTGCAACTAGTGCCAGCTTCGGATTGGTGTAGTTTTAGTAACAAGCCACGTACACAGTCACTGTCGAAACGTCGTTTAACATGAGCTCATTTTCTTTGTCTCCCCTCGTATTCGCGGATTTCTGAAAAGTTTGTACCCCTTTTTCTTTAATAACGCAATTTTCGCCGAGGTACAAGGCCTCTTTACAGACGAAGCAGTCACTCACTTTGGAACACCGGTCGTTTCCCAACTGATCGAATAACTTTTTTTAGGGATGTGTTTCCCAATTTTCACGGACAGGCAAATGTTTTTTAAAAGAGCATATATTTTTTAGGCTTGTCTAGACACGTTTTTATTCGTTCAACAACATCTCAGACAAATCTTATCTATATACGACAGCCCTATTTGGAGCGAGTCGGCGTTGGTTATCGCGCTTACCTGAGAGACTCCAATGGGCCCGATCTCACCTTAATGACTTCTACGCACTACTGCGCAACAATAATTGGTCCGATTAATGAGATATTGTTATGTCAATGTTCGTAATTGTAAGCGCTACAAGTTTTGTGGGAACAATTTTTGGATTGCGATTGAAAAAAAGGAGTTATTCAGAAAATACCAATCTTTCATCCCCCTTGTTCTTAATTAATCACCATCATTAAATATCATCAGGTCATTAAATATTGCAAATACGAAAAAATGTCACATATGCAAATTTGTGGAGAATGTTTTTCTGAATAAAGTAAGTAATGACACTTTTTTCGGTAAAATGCGAATTAACGTCGTAAAGTGCAAAAACCCCATCCACCCCTAAAACCAATATGGCGGCTAATTCACAAGGGGTAGGAGGTCGCATTTTTGGATTTAGACTCTCCATTGACCACCCAACCCCCACACAAAATATTTTCTTTTCCGCATGAATTGCATAATTCGATGCCTTTTTCGTCTAATTTTACTGGACTATTTCAGAAGTTCACCAGTTCACCACTTGACATCATGTAATACTTTGAATGCTCACTACTGCAGTCAATTCTACAACTTATGTCTTGATGACGTTACAAGAGAATAGTGCTAAAAAATTGAAATTTACGTGAATTTACGCAGTTCGTTAACCTTGATTATCTTTTCAGATAATCCTGTACCAGCCTTATGGAAAATCGGTCGATTGGTGGGCTTATGGTGTACTGTTATACGAGATGCTAGTAGGCCAACCACCATTCGACGGCGAAGATGAGGAAGAGCTATTTGCTGCCATCACTGACCATAACGTCAGCTATCCAAAGAGTCTTTCCAAGGAGGCCAAAGAGGTCTGCAAAGGGGTAAGTTTTAGGTAGTTTGATTGCTCTATTAGCGGCTTCAAATACTGGTGGAAATTAATTTATATTTTTTTATTAAAAAAACCAAGTCGCGACTTAGATATTATTATTTTTAAACTTTAATTTAGATACTTGATCAGTACGATATATTCTCGAACCCACTTCATTTCCAATGAATTTTCATTCATGTTGTTCGTGCTGTGTTCATTTAGACTATTATAATAAGGATTGTTATGTTTATTGTTTTGTTGACTTCATGAGAAAGAGTGATAATTTGCTAAATTTATTAAATAATCAGTTATTCGCCTAATAAATTTGTGTTTAAATTTGTTTTGTGTTAAATTTATAGTTGCTAACGAAGAATCCCAACAAAAGACTGGGCTGTGGAGCGCAAGGAGAAGAGGATGTTAGAGGACATGCGTTCTTCAGACGTATAGACTGGGACAGGATTGAAGGTCGAGAAGTCCAGCCACCTTTTAAGCCAAAAATTGTAAGTAAATCAAATAAAATTCCACATCTTCTCCGTAGGGTTCTCTATTTCAAATAATTTGCTCTCAGGCAGGTAAAGCAGTTAAGAAAAGAGTGCTTATTCTTCTTTTATGTTTCGTTTATTCTGTTATTTCCGTTTGAAAGGTAGAGATCCTTCGTCATCTGAAATCTGAATTTGATATATCTCTTTAAAGGTCATCTCTTTAAATACACGACAGGATGATGTCGTTTCATTATAAATCTCATCGGAAACTACTCTCGGCTGTCATCAGAATACTAAATTGATCGTATATCTGCAAATAAGGAAAAGGAATTAATTATTGAATGTCTTCGAGTTCAAGCGGATAATAGGATAATTGTCATAGCAAAATGTCTCTTGCGGTTGGGGTGGGAAAATCTATTACCGTGCCAATTCCTTCTGTAGATAGAGCTAAAGGCGATGCACCAAATGTGCCTAGCGTTGTAGCGTAGAAAATCGAGGACGGGTTCCTAGTTAGTAAACATGAAATTGTAATAGGTATTTGAAAATACGCTGTTTTCCAGCAATCTAAATCGAGAATGTAAGGAGCGTTTGATAAATCTTGAAATAGGTATTTGATGGTAAATTCTCACTAAGACAAATTATTGCTGGTAAATTCAAATTTGATGTTCAAGGTAATTCTTTTATGCGATTGCGGTAAGCATGTCTAATTTAATTTAGGCACTCACGTCTTATACTTAACTATATTTTACTAGTTTTACTGCATTTTTTATTTTCTTTTAATTTAATTAAATTTATTTTTTACCATAAACGTGTATAATAATTAATAAATGTAACTACTTAAATAGAATTCATAAATCTAGTCAAAGTCCGATTTTCGTTGCATCCACCCGATGACAGTTAGTACATTAACTTTATAGTATCTTCTTATACCCTAGATGCGCGAACATCTAAACTCGTACAGAACAATACTCGCAGAGAGCAAGTTTTAATAATTAACAATGACCCCGACAATGACTTACAAGAGATTCTAGCTTGGGGCGATAGAATCCAAGTTCAATTAATTGCTGGGAAAATCCAAGCAGTCATCTTCTAAAAAAAGGTCAACGTTTTGGAGCCAGATATGGTTATGGCAGGACGCTCTCTTCCTCCTTCGTCATCTCTTCGTTTACTTGGCTTAACCCTCGGAGCGAACATGTCTTGGCATGACCATGTTGCAGGTCTGGCGAAGAGTGCTTCTCAGAAACTTTTTCTCTTATACAAGGCTCAAATACGATCATCCTTGGAGTTGGTATTTGGTATTGGTATTGGTATTGGTAATTTAACTAAATGTGAGAGATGGTTTATGTGGTCCCAAACACTGAAGCCAGCGGGCTTATTGTATTTCTCACATTTAGATTTTCCTTGATTAGAAGAGCTTCGTTCATTTGACAAGGTTCAGCAGTGCGCTAACCAAGGTCTTTTCTGCCAGCAGGCTCCTGGGGCTGAGTAGTCCCAGGACCTCATTGCGCGTTCTTGCGAGTGCTGGACACTCGAATATCACATGAGAAGCTTGCTCATTTTCTTCATTGCAGAGTCTACAAACTGGTTCGTCTCTGTATATCACCAGCTTATGTAGGTATACTCTTAGGTGGCAGTGTCCTGTGAGAAAATCCACCACCGTTCTGATCTGCATTCTGTTTAGTTGCAGTATCTGTCTGGCAAGGTTTTGAGAGGGCTCCTTGATCATCACCTTATCATGTTTGTTTTTTGTTATACGGTTCCAGTGTGCTCTATGTTGGGTTCTTACCCACTGAGCCACCGCCTCGCGTACAGTGTTCTTTGGGATGCCAAACACGGGTTCGGGCCCGCAGTGTAGTTCATCCCAGCGCCTTTCTTAGCTAGTTGATCTGCATACAGGCGTCCCACGGTGACCCGGAACCCAAACTAGTGTCACCACGTTGCACCTGGCTAAGTTAATGAGGTCTTGCAGGCATTCCCAGGCCAGTTTTGATCTGATTTCATAAGCTGCAAGGGCTTTCAGGCTAGCCTGACTGTCGGAGAGGATGTAGATTTCCCTACCTCGATAGATCCTTCTGGTATTCTCTCCAACGCATAGCCTAATTGCATTTATTTCAGTCTGGAAGATGCTGGCGTGAGTCCCCAGTGGCACGTAAATATTGCATCCGGGGACCATCCCATGCACTCCAGCTCCGGTACCTGTCTCTGTCTTTGAGCCGTCTGGGTACCAGACCAGCCCTTTTTTCAGGCACAGGTGTTCCATTTGTTGCCATTCTTAGTCCAGTAGAACCTTAAATGGTTTTACAAATGATATCGTAGTACTCACATCATCGGATTGGATTTCCAGGATAGGATTTGCGATGGTATCAGTTATTCTGGAATGCCCGGTTGGAATACTACTACTCTCATATGTTTGGAACTCTTTTGGAAGAGATTACTTGTTACTGAACCAAAAGGCGGGAAATTTTAAGTCAATGCAATTAAAGAGTTTATATATCCACTTTATTTTAATTTTCAAAAAATAACAATGCCGTCTTCGATCTGGAACATAACAATGTAAAAGAGCACGACAGATAAACCTCCGTCTCGTTTCCACATTGGAGAACAATTAACTGTGGTTTATATAAAAAGAAATCGATTATTTTCACAACTCTAATTTTATCCGATTAAACGAACTTTTTCTCACACAGTGGCATCTATCGTTCCTCCATTCGTTATTAATTTTAAACTGAACGACATTACTATTGATATTGTATTGTAAGATTAACCGTTTTCTCAGAAAGTAACTGGGTTCCATACAGGATGCTACCAACCTAAAAGTATGGAGGCCGCATGACCGAGGTCCTGTACAGGTGATACACGTTTGCTGTCATTGGCCTCCCAGCGCAAGAATGAAGATTTTAGTTATATTCACCAAGGCACTTGCGTAGTAGTTCATAGATCGAAAAACAATTAGGTATCAATCAATATGATTTAGCCTTCAGAATGAGTTACAGAATGAGTAGGACGGAGATAGAGAATAAAATGGTCATAATAATAATAATAATGTTTATTTTTGAAGAATATTACATTCTTTATAACTATAATACTATAATATAATACTTAATTAAATCTACATTAAATCAACCTACTTTCGTATACATTTTTTTCCTATACTAGCTAATTATTTCTTTTTACTCATTTTGCACTATCATGTTTTATTTTTATTCTCAATACCTATGTTTATGTCTAAGATCGCGTGGTCAGTAATTTTATCATCATTATTGTTGTTTACAATATCCATTTCATACCTATACTTATATGTAATGTTTATCAACAATGCAACAATCTGATAGTGTCCTACTTTCACTTGTCCAATGATTTCTACCAAACATTCACCATTTTCTTCTTTTTCTGTTCTATTTTCTTCTTGTATACACCACAATTTACATCAAAAACATCATGACTTACATCCTTATTCAAATTCAATTTTCTATTCACCTCAACACAATTGATACATTTCTTCTTTTTTTCGCAGTCTTTTGATAAATGTTCTCCACTGCATCTGAAACAAGTCATTCTATTTTTACATGCTTCTTTTGTATGATTGTATCCCCCACAATTGAAGCATCGCTTTATATATACGTGCTCGTAAACATAACAGCGATCCCAACCAATGTTATTTTTTTGCATCTCCATTATCTGTTTGAACGATGACTCATCCACTTCTGCAATCAAGTCCCAGTATCTCTTTTTCTTTGTTTCTAACAATTTAACTATCTTTATTTGACTCACATAGTTGTTCTGTTGTTTAATTTGACTGATTATTTCTCCATCTTCATTTACTTCACTCAGTCCACATATTTTTATTCTTCTTTTTACCTTCTCAATCATATCTGCTTTATAATCTGTCATCTTCTTACTAACTTCTGCTTTGAGATTTTCGCCATCCTGTTTTGTTTCACAATTTACTATAATAGCACCACCTTTTGTTTTCTTTATGCTTTTCACTTTGTTGGAGACAGGATCAACAGTATCCCTCAATTCCTTTTCAATTTTTTCATGTTCCTTTTTAACTTGATTTTTATTTATCTCATTTTTAGGTTTAATAATCACAGGTGTGATTGTTTCCTTAATTGCATCCTTATATGATATCTTCTCCTTTTTATCTTACAACTTTTTTACTATCTTATCTACATTATTTGCTAATACCTTTTGTTCTGCCGCTTGTTCTTGCATTTTTGCATCCATTTTGTAAATGAATTGAACTATCATGTCCAATCCGCCTTCTAAAATCCTTTGTTTGTAAATTTTATAATCATTTCTACAGGGTTGATAAATAAACCAAAGTGCAGTACTTTTCTTCAGTACCTTGCATTCATTGTCTGAAATATTCATACACATTTGTCTTTGTGTACTGGTTTTCTACATAATCCACAATTCCAACCTTGCTCTCCACTTTCAACCTCCTTTGTACACACACTACACTTGCTACTCATTTCAGTAATATTTTTATCCTTTTACATTTAAATTATTCGGTTTGTTCATACTATACGACTATATCGCAGTCCGGCAACGATGTGCATCGTGCCGCTGCTAACACACTACTCTCATGAAGTTCATTCTTCGCTAAAAAAACTTACATTAACAACATAAACAATAACAACGATAAATTGGATTACCGACACTGAGGCTTACTTGCGTAGCCTCTCATTCTCACAAAAATAGAAGTATAAAAGTATAAAAATAAAAGAATATAAATATAGAAGCATTATATGATTATTATAATTAATTTATGAGATGTTTATTCTTTGACTAGATGAGCGGCCACCATTTTGTATGCGGGCAAAAATGTAATAGAGTCGCGTCGATTGTCTAATGACGTAAAATGCATTTGTAGGACATTATTACTTATAGTTAATTCTTTGAGAGTAAGCTTAAGGAATTATCTGTTTGAAATTGCCAAATTAAATAGCGGCTAGCGGTTGCAAGCATGGGGCTAAGAGTGGAGGACCCCCGCAATTTTTTTTTCCGTGAGTAATAGAATTAAGACATGTGATTACATTATTTATATTTTTTTTATTCATAGATTCGCAATTTATTAATCCATTATTATACTGTACACTCATGTAAAAGTAAGTGGTAAACTGAAGGTGTTCGCAAATAAACGATTGACTGCGGGAGCGGAGGGATCCGAGTTCGGGATCTATTTTTGCAGTGGAAAATTGCTTCACAATTACGTCCCGCCCACGAATGGCTCCGATTCCGCTCCCGCAGTTTCCCGTTTGTCTGCGAACACCTGATGTTTACCAGTTACTTTTACATGAGTCTACAGTATAATAGAATAATACAGTATGAACCTCTGTGAATAAAAAAAATAATGAATAATGTAATCACGAGGCATAATTCTATTACTTACTGGAAACATTCAGTGTCCTCCACTTTTAGGTTGATCGTGCAACCGCTAGTCGCACGTGAGTTTGGCATTTTTACCCAGACAATTCCTTGAACTTACATTCAAAAAATTAACTGTAAGTAATAATTTCATACAATGCATTTAACGTATTTGATGGGACTCTACATTTTTTGCCCTCATAGAAAATGTCCGCCACAGGCCTCACTTTTGGCACGAGTACAGAGTAGGAAGTTCGTCATCTGATCATAGTATAAACATCTCTGCCTAATGAGTGTGGTGGCAAGTCCGTTCCTGAGTTACCTTGCGACGTCAAATATCTACTCTAATATAGCTTAATGACTCTATGGCCTCTATAAAAAATATTAAAATTTCATCGAATTATACATGTCAGTTCAAAAGTTAAAGCCAAAAAAGTAAATTGCTGTGTGCCTTGAGTACCTTTTTGGAGCTCTGAATCTCCGTTTAGGGACAGTTTAGGAATTTTTTATGAGAGACTAGGTTTTTTGATCTCTCCTGTATGCTCTTGAGAAATTAGGAGGTTCCAGGCACCCTGTATATGGCAATGTAAGATCCAAGAAAGGGTCAAAAAGTTACATGTGATAAAAGCGCGGATTACGCCATTCTTTCATCCCTTCACTACCCTAATTTCATTTAATATACTTTTAATTCTTTCTAAAGGCTTAATTTTTCTTTCCAGAAACATCGCAAGGACGTAAGCAATTTTGACAAGCAGTTCACCTCAGAGAAGACGGACCTTACGCCGACGGATAAGCTGTTTATGATGAACCTTGACCAGACAGAGTTCATGGGCTTTTCCTTCCTTAATCCCGAATTCATACAGCACATCTAGGACCAGGACCGTCCTCGGCCTCTACTGTCTGCTCTCTTCTAGCCAGTCAAACCACTTAGAGACTGCTCTCCTCTCGCCCTTGCTGAGGTTTATTGTTAGGTACTTATGTACCCTGATAGCTGTAATATAACCTGCCTAAGTAATTTGCAATTCAATCACCTCGGAGTAATTGACGCCTTCGTCGGGTAAACAGCCAGTCTATTGAGTTTTCTGGATTGGTATTTGGATGATAAATGTTGAGGTAATCAAGGATATAAATTTGGTCTGCTAATGCTTTTTTAATGAATTGAAAATCAATAGTTTATAATATTAATCTGTTGGATAACGTGTGTAATAATTGGAAGATGATAAAATAAGAGCGTCAGCGTAACAATATTGAAGATCAACATTATTGCTTTATCGTTTTACTTCCTTTTCTTTCATTAGTTATATTTCTTGAATAGTTTAATGATATATGTATTGAAGAGAAAATTTCTAAATTTTTCAACAAAGCTTTGGCAGACTCACACAGATAGTAAGTACTAGATGACTTCTTCTAAACCTCTTCTAATGTCTAATCTGTCACAGAAAGCTCTATTCTCGTTTATAAGAAGTTTGTGTTAGGGGTGAAGAAGAAGTAGTGTTTAAGTATTTGTCTTCCGCTTTATGCCACTCGATTGAAGTATGATGCATTCTTAAATATCCAATTCATTCAAAAAAAATTACGTATGAGCAAATTCTGGACGTAATGTCGAAAATATCAGTACATGTGTAAATCCAGTGGACTTAATAGGATAGACTCCACCCGACTAGCCGTGTAAAAAATAAGTGTTTAATCAAAAGTTGTTAACATGTTGATATTAATGATTGATAACGACTTATTTTTATAAGACAATAAAGTATTAAGAAGTCGAGTTCAACCGTGATTTTAGTTTAATTGTTGATAGTTTACTATGCTAGTAAGTGATAAATAATACTATGGGATAATAAATGTATATAAATAAATACATAATATAAATAAATGCGTAATAATAAAAATTGAAAAAGTGACTTAACTTTAAATTAATTATACTTATTTGCTTTAAATGGACATTCCGAATTCAATTGTTGTGTTCAAAATTTTTAATCGAACAGCAATAACATTCCATTAGTTATTTTAATGGTTATGTGAGTGAATTGCAGATTATTTTTCTTTGAACATATTGTACCTAAATGATATCTACACATATTTCTTGAAAAATTGTTTATTTAGTGGAATATTCTATATCATGCCTCTTGCCTCTATTTAACTAACTGATAACTATCTCAGAATATACTTTATACTTATATACCGCGAAACAAGATGTAAGTATATAAAGTGTTAAAGAGTTTAGGTGCAATATATGTACATATTTCGGGACATAGTATGTCAAACTGGCCCGAATATTGATTTAAATGCACCTTGATACTGGAACACTTTCTATTATTAGTAATAATTAATAAATTAGATAATCACTCGAGTATCTTTCTTAAAACTGTTCTTCCAAAAATGAAGGATAATTTGTGATTAAAACAAACTTTTAAAGTTTGTGTAAGTAATTGAAGATATCATGATATGCACTAACAAAGTTCATTGAAGATATTGCAGTAATTCTTTCTTTATTTTGCCGTAAATATACGTCATACTTACCTATCAATTGGGGAAATTTCAAATGAGGAAATCTAGAAACTATGGAGTTACTAATCATCAATACATAATATAACGATTGAGCCCAACAATTATTATTATAGCAAAGTTGCTAGTTTTTACGAGACAAAATTGACAAATTGACTATACAGGATAAATCAGGTTTTTACAGCGGGACTTTACCAGTCGATAGAAGACTTTTAGGGAATAAAAGTATCCATAATGTCATTTTTTACATCAAGAGGTTATTTATTATAATTAAGAGCAGACAAAACGAATTTAAATACCTTTTAAAAAAATAGGGGGGAAATAATCAGTAGGTTAGGTAGCATAGATACAAGGTGTATATCCTCTTTTTTTTCCCAACAACTCCTACGCGCATTGACTTACAAGACCCTACTCATCAGCGTTGGATTCCCTAGAAGAGCCCTCTTACAAAAAAAAAGTATACTTATGAATATTCTAAATTCGCATAGTTTTTAAGAAAATTGAGTTACCTCATACCACAAATGTAAGATCATTTTTTCGATATTATATACTTACCCTCTATAGGATCTTTTTGGCAAAGGTGCCAATTTGAAAATTGATACCATGAGAACCGTTTTGAAAATAAAATTACTACTTTGTGTTAGGATCCCCTGTCCTGTTATCTCTTAAGCCAGTTACATTTTTGTTCAACTCGATTGTCATAGTTTGATGTCTAGTATCTTCAGTTTCCAGAATAATAAAAAAATTAAATAATTCTCTTAATGATCAGGTGCTGTGTAGGCCTGAACATGTTCGCGATCTGGGGGTGTTATTTGACAGAAAGCTATCGTTCTCCTCTCACATTGAGAGGATTCTTGCAGAGGCATCGAGGGCACTTGGTTTTGTCATTCGAAACACTAGGGATTTTACCAACTTAAATACTTTAAAAGTACTTTACGCTTCATTCGTTCGCTCTAAGCTCGAGTATGCGTCTGTTGTATGGTCCCCAGGCTATCAGATTTATATTGATGGAATTGAGTCTATTCAGCGTAGATTCTTGAAATATATGCATTATAAAGCTTATGGTGTTTATCCTGTAATCGGCTATCCTCATCAAATATTGTTGGACACATTTTCTTTTACTTCTTTGGAGAACCGACGATGCTATGCCTCTTTGGTGTTCCTGGTTAAGTTGCTTGGTAATGCAATTGACTGCCCACCAATTCTAGAGAGGTTGCGGTTTCGTGTACCAAGGGTGGGCTCTCGACAGAATGAGACGTTTTATCTTCAGTCTCATCATACCAACGTCTTAAAGTTTTCGCCGATTTACACGATGTGTGGCAATTATAACGGTGGTCAATTTAGCTTTGACATTTTTTCTAGCAGCCTTAGCGACTTGAGGAGTAGCGTTAAACATTAATTTGCTTTCTCCTTTTTCTTTGTAGATGCCTTGGTCCAAAAACTGTAAATTTGTTACACATTTTAGATTTGGATGATTGTATTATATGGAAATTTTTCTGTTATTGTCCCTGTATAGTAAAGGGCTTCGCCTGTTTATACAGTGTAAAATAAAATAAAAATAAAAATAAATAAAAAATAAATAATCATTCTCATATTCCTAATTACAGTCTTTCTCTTTTGGTTTTCGTCTTTTGTCGATTATTTTTTTTTTATATATAAAAGGAGGGAGCATCGGTCTTAACTATGTAGGTAAGACAAAGCCGCTCCACCCCGGTAACACGGGATTTCGAGCATCTTACTCATTCACCCAGCCTCAAGTATGCCATTTAAATTTAAACGTTCGGTCGCCTGTTTTATTTTTCACATACATTCGAAAATGCATCCGAAAAATAACACGAGCCGGTGAGTTCCGAACTCGCGACCTTAGGCTCGGTAGGCAGTGGACTGAACCGCTAGGCTACTTTGTCGATTATTGTGTTTCCAAATTTGTCAAATAAATTTCACTTTTATCAAACGTCAGTGGGATTTTTCAATTTAAATTAATCATTTGTCAAATTTGATTGCTTTATATAAAATGCTTTTCCAATGTTTAGTTATGCATGTAAATACTAAATAGGAAAATCAATTGATATACAGGGTGTATCTAAATAACACCGAAAAAATTTAGAGGAGGATTCTTTGATAAAAAATAAACAAAAAATTTCCTATTAACGTATGTCTGGATATGCACCCTTTTTGGGATACAGGGTGTCAAAAAAAGATTGTTTTTCGAGTTTTTTGAAGATGTTTCGGGAACCGTATAAGACACAGAATTCAGCTTTTGTACAGACCTTATCATTGATATTAGCAACTATTTTAGTGCTAACTACTTTTTTTAAGTATGCCAGTGCCGGAGATTTTTAGGGTTGGAGGGATTTTTTTGCCCCTAATATCTACGACACTGGGCAAATTGATATTTTAAAAGCACACTTTTAACCGTCAATGTTTTCTACACAAAAAGATACTCTTGGTTATAACTGCTAACGTGAGCCATTTTCGAAAAAAACGGGCATTTACGATGAAAAACTCGCTTTGAATGTTTCAAGACAATGTGTCGAAAAATTAAGGGCAAAAAACTTCGCTCATTTCTGAGATCTCCGCTATAATGACACATGAAAAACACTCATGACAAAAAAAAAAAAAAAACACACATGAAAAAAGTAGCTATAAATATCAATGATATGACATTTACAAAAGGTGAGTTTCATATCTCAAACGGTTCCCCAAATATCTTCAAAAAACTGGTAAAATAATCTTTTTTTGACACCCTGTATCTCAAAAAGGGTGCTTTTCTAGACACACGTTTATTTGAAATTTTTTGTTTATTTTTGGCCAAAGAATCAGCTCTTAAATTTTTTCGGTGTTATTTAGATACACCCTGTAGAGTGAAACCGATTTGACATAAGTAAAGGGAAATTGATTTATAGATCAATGAATAAAATAGTCATTGATAGAATATAAACATAAGAAAATCATTTAACATGTTGTGAAAAGCAATTGACAAAAGAGGAAAACCAAGAGGAAAAAACTGTAATCATGTTTACTGTAACATTTTATACAGGGTGAGTCAGGAGGAACGCCCCAAACTTCAGAAGTATTTTATACACGTAAAAATAATTAAAAAAAAATTGAATGTTCTTATCCGATTTTCATTTGTTTTCAAGTTATAACGTAATAACAAATAAAGAAAATTTTATAAGCAACATTTTATTAATGACAGCGTTATTGCAGTAAATGTTCAAAAATACACTGTCACAGTAAATGACACATAATCAAAACAACAAAGCAAAATAAGCCTCGAACATTGCATACCCACTCTGATTATGCGGAAATTTTAATGCAAGTGGAATTCTAGATACATTTTTTTAATTACGTTATAACTTGAAAACAAATGAAAATCGGATAAGAACATGCAATTTTTTTAAAACAAAATAATGCTTTATGAACGACACATTTACTCTAGTAGTATGGTGAAGACAGAGACATCGATGTTTCAATGGTCATTTCCATCTTATCAGTCTGTCACATCACCACCACTAGAGAAGTGTGCCGATCAGATAGCATTATTGTTTTTCAACAATGGGATTGCTGTAATTGATATAATAATTCATTATTATTCAATTTGTTTCATAATTTTTTTAAAGTTATTTTTACGTGTATTTTTACACTCCTGGGGTTTGGGGCGTTCCTCCCGACTCACCCTGTATAAAAGATTTATTATCCGTGAATATTCGATTTCTTGATTAGGTGTATTTATTTGGCTTAGTTGAACCTAGCAGTGTGGTTCTAAATTAATTTAATTTTGATGTGTGTTTTGTCGGTCTACTGGTCAGATTTCATCAAAAAGAAGGCTACTTAGCTTTATGTTTTGGTGAGACGAAAACCTGTTTTGAATGGAACGAAATCATGCAAAATCTCTGAAATATTCAGCAACGGCTAATATTTTAAATTAGAAAAAAATGTAGTTTATATCTCTTTGATATTACTGTGCTTTGTATTTTATAAAGTTATAGAAAAACAGGAATATCAAAGAGAAATAAAATACTATACAATTTTTCCCTTTATTATTTTATTATACCTTTTGCAGGATATTTTAGAGATATGTGTTTGTTTCTTTGTGTTTTAGTTTTAAAGACTGGCAATGACCTTATTAACGTGCTGTTTAAATGGCAATTTAAAACAATAAGTTGGACATGATTATCACATTAGCTCACTTAATGCCTATCTTATTTTATCTCACCTCACATGAACTATAAATGAAGTCATAGCGGAGTATTTAGAGTTGAAATGGCAAAAAACTCTCAAGTTTCATCTATTCACATTTCCATATATTTTCAATTTTATAAATTTCTGAAATATCACGCTTGTTCCCCGAAAATGACTTGTTAAGAGTTCCTAAAATCACCTCTCGAATTCGAAAAATATGTTTAGGATTTCAAACCTTCTTTGATTTCCTTGAAATTGTCCAGCGTCCTGTAAAGACCCAATTTATCAGACTTATTTTTTTTATTTTCACTTTGGATCAGATTCTGAAATCTGACGCTTCTTGTCTGTTACAGAACAGTAAATATGTTTTTAAGTCATATATTTGTTAAGTTGCAATATAATTATATACTGCCTGCCTAGAATCTCGCAAATTAATTTCTGTATGATCTTTTGCGAAAAAAGTATTTCCATAAATTGTAAATGAGTAATCTGTGTAATAAAAATCACTAAAATATTCGTGCAAGTATCAGGACTTGTATTAGATAAGACTTTTCATAAAGGATGATTTTTAAGTTGAGGCATTTATTTTAACACCTTGTAGAATTCATTGAGGCAAGCAACTTTTTCAAATAAATTGTCTTAATTTAGTCTAAATTAAAAGAGATATACGGCCTTAAATAGTTTTCAAAAATGAAAGTTCATCCCTGTGATAAAATTCAGGTAGCTAAACCTAAACATATAAAATATAAACGATAAAAAAAAGAAAAATTGCATTAGATACCTTAGTTTACCCAGGAAACAAGAAAAAAAATAATAAGAAATAAACTAAAATAACTCAGTTAATGTCGGTAAATTAAATAAAAAGACAAAGGCTATAGAACATTCAACCAAATAGCACTTAATAATAGGTACCACTGGCCTGAAAACTAATTTCTCCTAAAATAGACAAATTTATGAATATTCACAAGTGTGATTTATTGAAAAAAGTATTATAAAAAATCTTCTTTCCGACTTAATTTTTGGATTAAGCCATGCATAATTAAGACGTGCATAATTTCATTCATAATTTACCACTGAGCTGGATTTAGATTGTTGACAACTATTAAAGGCTATATGTCTTTCATTTTTGACTTAATAAGGAGAAGTTAATTGAAAATTTTGTTTGCCTTAATTTATTCTAAAATTATACAGAGGTTAAAAGGAATTTCTCAACTCAAAAATTACCCTATACAGGTGTCCCAAAACTCAACGTCATCCCTTGAAGGGTTGGTAGGCCAAGTCATGACTGACCAGAATATCATAAGATGATCTTAGTAAAAAATTGTTTATTTTCGAGATAATGGGACTTTTATGAATTTTGTGAAAATCGATACCTTAGATCTGTTTTTCGAGTGTCACAGTTGCAAAATTTCATATTCTTACATTCTTAAATTTTGTTACGCAATGCTGAATAGCCCCTTTAATGATTAAGTGCCGAAGAAATATTCTAGTGCCTTACCTTTTTAGGAAAATTATTAATTTTTTTGCCCGATAGAAAATTTTTGTTTTTTCATGTCACAACTTTGCCACTTCATACATGAAAAAAAATTACCCCGTGAACCTGGCAAGTTGTTCCTAAAAATGGCTCATTTGATCTAGTTTCTGCAAATGTGTACTATTTTGTATGCTTTACTTTAAAAAAAAAAAAGATATTGCTGTTTGACTGCAAAAGGAACGCATTGTGAAATCATATCACACAATAAAAATACAGGGTGTTTTGTAATTGAAGGGTCCAATGCAATAACCAGTCAAGTCCATTTTTGAGGCCAAAATTAGTTTGCAGTCGATTCTTACATAGTATAAAATTCTCTTTCGTCCTGTGTAATAACCAGCTCTTGATCATAGAAAATAATAAGGATAGCAATATCATCAACTCTAATTTTATTTTTTAATTTCCTTATTTTCTATGATCAAGAGCTGGTTATTACACAGGACGAAAGAGAATTTTATACTATGTAAGAATCGACTGCTAACTAATTTTGGCCTTAAAAATGGACTTGGCTGGTTATTGCATTGGACCCTTCAATTGAATGTCAATATTTACGGGGGTGATTTTTGGGTCCATTTTAAGAAGAAAACTTTATAAGAACGTATGTCCTAAAAGTCTTAACTTTTGAGATACAGGGTGGTAAAGTTTTTAAAAATAATTAATTTTTCTATAATATCTGTAGGTAAACACTGCTCTGGATATTTTAATGAAATTTCGTATACAGGTATAACGCATCAAGAGGCATTTTTTCATGTGCCCCATTTCGTTTTATTTTCACTAGTGACGATCGCAGAATTTTACCTGCGTATTTTTATATTTTTTTATTGTCATTTAACGACAATCTTGTGACCATGTAGACAAACAGTTTTTATTTTTTTAGGCGAAAACAGTGCATCGGACTGAAAAAAACAAGTGTTCAAACTTGCTTGGAAATAAATGGGGATTCCAAAAATGATTTCTATTTGAACAGAAATCAGTGACGTACCATCAATGTCTGCTAAAATATGCAGGTAAAATTCTGCACGATTGTGCACCGTCGTCACTAATGGAAATAAAATGAAACGTGGTACGTGAAAAAATGCCCCTTGATGCGTAATACCTGTATACGAAATTTCCTTAAAATATCCAGAGCGGTATTACAGAATTACGAAAAATTGATTTATTTTTATGAAACTTTACCACCCTGTATCTCAAAAGTTAAGACTTTTAGGACATACGTTCTTATAAAGTTTTCTTCTTAAAATGGACCCAAAAATCACCCCCTTAAATATTGACATTCAATTACAAAGCACCCTGTATTTTTATTGTGTGATATGATTTCACAATTTATTTCACAATCTTTTTTTCTAAAGTAAAGCATACAAAATAGTACACATTTGCAGAAACTAGATCAAATGAGCCATTTTTAGGGATAACTTGTCAGGTTCACGGGGTAATTTTTTTTCATGTATGAAGTGGCAAAGTTGTGACATGAAAAAACAAAAATTTTCTATCGGGCAAAAAAATTAATAATTTTCCTAAAAAGGTAAGGCACTAGAATATTTATTCGGCACTTAATCATTAAAGGGGCTATTCAGCATTGCGTAACAAAATTAAGAATGTAAGAATATGAAATTTTGCAACTGTGACACTCGAAAAACAGATCTAAGGTATCGATTTTCACAAAATTCATAAAAGTCCCATTATCTCGAAAATCAACAATTTTTTACTAAGATCATCTTATAATATTCTGGTCAGTCATGACTTGGCCTACCAACCCTTCAAGGGATGACGTTGAGTTTTGGGACACCTGTATAAAAAATTGGGCTTGACTTGTAAACGTTCCAGATGTAAACCGAACATAGGTACCTTTTTGTACATTTAGTCAAGATATAACTTTACCTACCTATCTTTTCATTTGTTCATATTCTGAAAGTCGGCGTACTGATTGGCTGTCTAAAATTATTGAGTTGCATTGAGATGAATACGTAAAAGCTGTTGTCTTATCAGACACGTAGGTATCTACATAACTTTTTTAACTATATTGAATTATCTAATTCATGGTTTTTAAAGTACCTAAGAGTAAATAAAAAACACGTCAACATAAAATATAAGTAATTTTTGATTTTTTTATAAAGATTGGACCTTGACATTATTTGTGAAACACGTGTCATTCAAATGAGCATCTCGAAGTCTATAGCTATTTTCAATAGTCGATTTTCTGAGGTGAATTTTTTAACACATTTCAGGCGGTATCTCGGACTTAACTTGACGAATGTTGGCTTTTAAGGATTCGAAATTTCGAGGTTATATCTTAAGTTATACACATAAATACGGTCCTCAGAAAACTTCAAAAAATCCAAGGCGTCAAAAGGCATGATCTAGGCATTGAAGTCGCCGAAATGTGAAAGTACGAATTCTGGAAACTTATCAAGCAATAAAGTTAAAATCGATCGTCTTATTGTGGTGCCGTCTTGTTGCAGTCAAAATCTTCAATCGCTGGTCAACAAATAAAAAAGTCTGATCACGGGTCCATCCCATAATGATCACCACACATTATTGACTTTTTGTGAGTGTAACGTTCTTCTGTTCAATTACTTACCAACCCGTTCTTCTGTTCAATTACTTACCAACCGAGTGAGATATAAGCCCCATTCCACAAGAAAATTTTGTTTGAAATCGTCATTCACAATCTGTTTCTCAGTATTAATTTTCACCACATAATAGGTTTCAACAATTTTCTTGCGTTGTTTGATGCTTAAACGACCTATTTCGTAAATGTTGGTTGATCAGTTACACAGCTAAATACTCCATCACCCTGAGTGCGAATTTTTGGGAAGTGGGTTAGATGGAAGGATGTTCTCTAAACTGTGCTCATAATACCACGAATTGAACATTTACGGGTGGTCATGTTGAAAGAAGCTTGATGAATAGATGTATTGTAGTGCAGGAGAGGATTGTGTCTCCTTGAGCACACGAAGCATCAACTCTTTGAAAACTGACATTGATATATCAAATGTTATATATAATAATTCAGCTAAAGAAAGAGACTGTGATCGGAGAAATACACATTTTTTGGTCTAATGGAAGTGATAAAAACTTACGGCATTCATAAATATTCTGGATTGAAACCAAACAATAACACCAGCACTTTTTATCTGATTCGTAGGGGCTGCAGACGAAACCTGCAAATGAAAAGTTACCTCTCGTGTTGTCCTGGGAAAGTCTTTTCTGATTTCAATTGCTTGGACGGTTTTCATATCATACAAGTATCAAACCTTCTTGAAAGGTTTGGCACTTCTTCTTGGAGGTCACCAAGAGTCGATACTTCCTTTTGGTACCGACGTCTCGTTTACACAACAGGATATTTACGAGAATTGGGTTCCATTTCCTGTTGAGCATTTTAAATTTTCTAATAACTCGACATTTTTCTTAATTTGAGTAATGAATTCTCTATGGAATTGCTCATTTACTTTTTGTATGTTACGATAATCGATAATTTTATTGTATTCAAATATACCTACATTGATTAACATAAAATTATTGCAATTTTAAAGTTATCATATCATCATCATTACTTTCTGTAGCAGGTTTTTGTACAGCTTCTGTACAGGTTTTTACATTAATAATAGTTACTTTTAAGGCTCCAAACTAATGTTCTAAGATATGCCAGTGGTGGAGATTTTAGGGTTTCGTAAAAGTTTCACCCCCTAACTTTTACGGCACTGGAAAAATTATAATTTTCAGAGCAAATTTCAAAGCGTCAATGTATTTTACACAAAAAAGTACTTTTCGTCAAAAGCTGTAGAAGTCACCGTTCTCGAGAAAAAAAGGCATTTTATGATCACAAACGTACAAAATTCAACATGAACAGAAACAGAAATGTATTTATTTTATTTTATTTATTATGTATTTATTCTAGACGAAGTTGAAAACAATCTGGCTGCAAGCACAAGAAAAATAGGTGCAAATTTGAATTTGTGCCATGTTACAGTATGGAAAATTTTGAAAATAAATTTTTTGTTCATGTTGAGTTCTGTACTTTTTTGATCATAAAATGCCTTTTATCTCGAGAACGGTGGCTTCTATAGCTTTTGACCAGAAGTACTTTTTTGTGTAAAAAAACATTGGCGCTTTGAAATTTTCTCTCAAAATGACAATTTTTCTAGTGTCGTAAAAGTTAGGGGGGTGAAACCCTTACACAACCCTAAAATCTCCACCACCGGCATTTCTTAGAACATTAGTTCGGAGCCTCAAAAGTAGCTATTATTAATGTAAAAATCTGTACAAAAGCTGGGGCCTGTAGCTCTAACAGTTCTTGAGATATCGCAAAAAATGTAAAAGAAAAAGATTTTTTTGAACACCCTGTATCTCGAAAACGGTATATTTGCGGACCCATTTTAATAGGAACTTTTTTTCTTTAAAAAACTCGTAAAATCATTTCCTTTATTTTGTACAAGTTGGTAGTTAACACCCTGTATAATAGTTTATGTAAAAATATAAAAAAAAATCGCATTAATGATCTGAAGAATTTGTAGAATCTTAAAAACAAAAAACGATAGTTGCTATTTAAATAAAACAATTAGCAATCGTTACTTGGAAGTGTCTTGGTCGAAAAAAATTACTGTTGCAACCAGTTTGTAGCCGACATTAAGCCATCGAATAGGGATTTTGAATATCAAGCTAATATAATAATTTGTTTTTACCACAATCCATTATGTATGGTGGGATAAAAGAAACATAACAGTGAAGTTACATCTTAAACTGCACAATTGCTGATAATAGCTTCGCAATAATTGCAGAAATTACCAAAAATTTCTTTCCAATTTTATCATTAACAATAATTAAACTAATTTTACAACAGAGGTTTGCCAAAAAAGAGCTCTGCGACAAAAATTTTTAATGTTATGACCATACAGAACTAATTAGGCAATTAATGAAATATAAGTTAAGTATGTATATAAGTCATTTCAAAACACAGCTTGACAAATCACGCAACATATTTTAAAGGCAGGTGAGAATGCAATATTTCAATGCACTTTGTTAGATGAATTAAGACATAAGACAATCTAAATAAAAATCTAAAAATTCAAAACAAATGTCTACTTGCCAAATTTATTTAGCATTTATGAGAAGAAGGTCCCTTAGATAAACTTTTCATAAACACTAACACTACATACTCACAAAATTAAAATAACCTTGCTAACTCGGGAAATAACTAAATTAATCCTGTAATAGAAATGTGAGCTGACCCAGAGAAGAGCTCTAACACTTGATGTGTAAGAATATAACATATTATCTGGGGACCGTTTTTCTTGGCGAAAATTAAATATATTATCAATTCTATCCTACTAATAACCCAAATATTTCATTCAATTAATATGGCTTAAAACTGGAAACGATTCACATATTTCGAATCGTTGACAAGATTTTGCAGTTAACCAATTTAGCCGAATTTCGCGTGTCAACTTTACCTTCTTGCGAAGTCTTCTGGAAAGATATTTAATTCTAAATCTTATTCTAGGAAGATCTAATTCTGTAAAGTTATCTAATTCTTTTCTGATCCGGTATTTCATCAAAAGGTGTCCTCTCAACGTTGTTCGAATTTACTTAACTAAAGTTCGTTACTGTCTGGGATTCCATTGTTCTTCTTCATGTGCCATATCAATTACATAGGTATACTATTAGGAATAAAATCAGTGTGGTGTGCTATTTCAGTACACATAGTAATGTGCCATTTCTTCCTGCAAGGAGGCCATGAAACAAACATGAAGCAAAATTTTAATTATGGTCTACCAGCAACATGACAGTTTTCCAAACAGGCTAAGTAGGCAAAATACCCTAAAGGCAAAAAATTTTGCTAAAAAAAATACTTCGTTGAATTTCTTGTCTCTCTACTTGGTTTCGCCTTGATGATAATGCCTCTTCCAGGAAGTGCGGTGCGTGCGATGCGGTGCGTGCGTTGCGGTGAATGATTGCGATAAAACACTTGCGAAGCAATGCACTGTCCAGCGTACATACGTTGCCCGCAAAACTCGTATACCTATATTGTTTTAAATTATATTACTCAAAATCGTTCCATGTTTGCGGCGGATATGATATATTTACCGGAGTGCCAAAAGAAACTTTTTTGTGGTATAAAAAAAGAAATTTTTATAAGAACATAGTTACTCATGGTACACAGGAAATTGGAAAATTTGTCCCGAATACAAGTTTTCAAAGTTCCCTTATGAGTTGCCTACCCATTTTTAATATTTTTTGTTGTTATTTTGTTTGTTATTTTTTAATCTATTATTTCCATAGATTATACATTCGTCTTGTTTCTCCTTTTTTCATGTTTCTTTTTATGATTTTAAAAGTATTTTAAGTCCCAATAACCTACCTAAAATTGAAAGGCCATCTAAAACTGCAGCAGTAATAGTTGGAAACAATCTTCACGCACGCACCGAATCATATTCTATTTGGACACCCTAAAAATTTTTCGTGCGAGTTTGCGGTGCGTGCGTTACCCGCATCGCACTCCCCGGATGCAGCTAGGACAAGATGAAATGAAGTTTTTGTTGCATTTTATGTGAGTCTAATAAAAGTTTGCGTAACTTTCGTGTTCATTATTGCCAACGGCGACTTCTTCTTGGTGGCTTTATTTAGATAAATAAATTATTAATACTTATTTGACGAGCGGGTATGAAAAATATGCAAAAATATTACGCAGAAAATGGGATTAAAACACGAATGGTTTAGGTAGATATTTCTGGTAGATATTTCATATCGCCCAGATTCACATAGGGTCCCTATATAGGACCCTATATCCGAACCGCCGGATTTTTTACTGCACAGCATACAGCATAATCAGACCTGAATCCATCAACCTTCGTGTCTCCAAGTTACGCTACAATTAGAATTGGCAACTTTAAAATGAGCTTAAAATTTTCAGCTAATTATTTTGGGTTTTTAAATATGACCAAAGTCAAAATAGTCTCCCAGGACTATAATTTGCCTTTACGTTTAAAACCCCTCTTGACAAAGTAATATTTTATTACCTTTTCTTAACTTATTTTTAAATCTGCCACTGTTTCTTGAGATAAATAAATCTACAGATAAGTCAGAAATTATTTATTTTTGATGCCAAAGAGAAATTCCACCCAAACTCAGGCCTATGGGGGTTTTCCCCGAGATCGTGCAAAAATCCGAACGAGACACTATTCGTTCAAAAAGAATCTCAAAAAACTATTTGAACGAAAATTTCCGTTTCGCGAAAACTCTCCTCTTTTTCGTAAGAAACGTAAACTCGCTTGAACTCGAGAACTCGGGGATGACCTCCTGTCCGTAGTAGCTTCCCATAACTTATATATTTTTGTGTTTTTTATCTTCTCTTATTTTCTGGGTTCTTCACTAACTTTTTGGTAAATCCCCTTTGGACAACTCTGGCACTTGTTAGCGCCTTCCCGAATTCTATCAACATCGGCTTGTGAAAGAGAAAAAAATGTAAATTCTGTCAGAGTTACTTTTTTCACAGCATCTTAGTAACTTTGACTTTGTTCGTAGAAGGTAACCTGATGACATTTGAGGGTTTCCATTGTTGGAAGGCAGGATATTTGTACAATCTACATAACCGCAGTTGACGTCGTGAAGGTGAAGCGTAAATTTTTTGCTCATTAATAAAAAAATTCTTCAGCTCTAATAAGTCATCATAATCTTCAAATTACACAGCCCTTAATAAAGTGACTTACATAGTGTAATTAATGTAGGAAAATATATGAGCGCACTCACAGAGATTGCTGGTTTCGTGCTCATGCGTGATTTTATGACTAAACTCATGGAATCAGAAGCGTTCAAAGTTCGACTTTCATTCAATGGTTGTGCTTTATTACAGTGTCTCATTCTATGACTAATGCCAAATAAAGAAGTAATATTATATTTAAAATTTAAAATAAAATAAAAAATTTAAATCTATTCTAAAAGTCTGTGATGTGATTGTTGATGTCTAAATTCATTTTCGTGCAATGTTTTATTATTTATAAGCTAACAATATAATGAATGAATGTTGGTATGCGGGCACATAAAATTGTTATTGTTTTAGTAGATCCAATCTGACTTGATAGCGACTATGTGCCAACTTTGAGACTAAATAATGCAACTGAAATCTTATTATCTAATTACACGTAAATAACTAATGCCTATGTAAGTAATTTAATCTAATGTGCATTACTAAAATGATATCAATTTTTACTTGCCAAAAAATAGTAAAGAGTTCCTTTATTATTGACTCTGTATGTGTACTCAACTCGAACAATATTTTTCAATAATAAGTACTATCTTTGTCTATTAAAATATACCTAGTATAATAAATAGTCCTTAGTTAAAGTCATACTTCTGATTATGTAGGATAATATATACATAAGTATATTATATATAAGTATATACCTAATTGTTATATTATTATAATTATGTCTTCAATCCTTTTCATAGATTTTTCACGAATTTATGCTTAATGTACAAATAGATACTCATAGGTAATTCTACTAGACACGAGCAGTTCTATTCTATATGTTGTTACTATTGATCTGTATAAATTAAAAGTAATAACTAATTACCCTATTCTTTACCTAATTATTAGTAGACATCCATTTCTAGTTATTATTACTAAATAATACTTCTAAATGTTAAAAGCTCTGGAAAGCTCTTAAAGCTCTTAGCAGCTCTTAAAAGCATTCAAAGAGTACCTATCAAAATTGAACAAGTTTATAAGGCCAAGCACTTTACGAGAACGCACTACGCTTGTGGCAGCTTCACAATATGTTACAAAAAAATAAAATATTACAAGTGATGCAATTATGATGAGAAGTTATTTTGAATGTTGTGAAAAGAACATTTTTATAGTCGTTTAAAGCTTGTTAGGGTTTCTAGATATCGAGAATGTCTCTCCTGAATATAATTTGCACCATCTGGCTTCTGTATATTTTTTTTTAAACAGCTTTGTAGAAATTTTAAACTTAAAATAAAAGCTCCATAATTGAGAAGTTCAGATGCGCAATAGCACAAACAAGAACTTTATTACTAAACAGGTGAGTGATGGAACCACGATCTTGATTTTAATTCAATTTTATCAATTTTATTTAAATATCTAGTGAAGAAGTAACACGTTTTATTTATTTTTAATGTTTTAGTTATTTAGTCGTGTTCCATAATTCAACAGTTACTTTCAATATTTGTTACACAATCTGGTTATTGCTGTTCTTTCCAACAGTCAACAGCTAATGTACCTACATAAATTTACGCGTAGCATAGCAATGAAGAAGAGAACAGTCGACTCCGGCCAGTTGGCCAGAAATTACAAATGGCTGTTACATTATCAGGATCATGCAACAAAAATTCAGCTTGTTTTCGAAGAGAGCAGCTGAACTGTCAATGGAACTACTAAAATCTTTCTGGCAATTGGTTGTCCTCAAATACTACAAAAGAGACAACGATCGTGAGTTTTCATCTGTTACACAAGAACTAACTACCATGTCAATACTAACATGCTAAATTGTTAATGACAGGTCTGTAGGACATCCAGCAAGTCAAGGATCAGTTGAGCGATCAAATCAATGGCGAAGCTATGTTACGTGCTTGACTACTTGACAACGACAGCAAAAACTGAGCTGTTGGTTGTTCTGTTTCAAAAGAATTCCTCTTTACACCGTACCATTAAATGATCACCATACAAAGACATATTTACAACAAAGCCAAAAACAGGTCTTCGATCTATTCATACTCTTGCTTGAAAAGCTTGTTACTGAAGGAGACCGGCATCAGTATGTTGAATAGCAAACGACAACACACTTCAGCTTTAGAGAATCTTAGCTACAACACTTTCATTGACAAAGAAAAAGTTATTTTTTTTGTTTGTGGAAGCTGGAGCCTATTCGTGTGATAATTGTAAAAACCCATCAGTGCACGCAATATTTGAAAATAAGGTGGGCGAAGAAGGATTTATGTTCAGCATTCTATTTTATTTATGTGAAAAATAAGGTAGTATAAAAGAACCAATGGAAAATGCTGCCCAAATTCTGAAAAGATCTGCTATAAATATGAAAGACGTTTCTTAGATAAAAATTAAAGACCTGTTAGTTAGATAGATTCTACTATTTGGTGAATAGAAGTCGTTAGAAGTAAACAACATTCGGGAAACCATTTATTTCAAATTTTTGTAATTCAGTGGCAACATAAAAGATTGGCTTCCAAGAAACGGTCTTCAAATAGCTGTTTGTTTCTTTGTTGAAACTAAATACGGAAGACGCTTTTGTGATCCCCGATACTGCAGCATTAAAGGCTGCACACAGCCTTCCATATTTATCCGTTCCTTGGGTGGCCAAATAGTTCTGTGCCTTTTGAAAGGTGCAACAATCCGTTAGCCAAGGATTTTCCTGCATTCAGGTACCTGGAGCCCCCTGATGCAGGTTCACAGCCTTACTGCAAAACTTCTCCACCACAGCTCTACTAGGTACCTGCGGAGCTTTCAGCGGTACTGCTTACCTGCTCGGCTGTAAAACTGTCTGTTTCAACTTGCATAAGTTCTGTGATGGCGCGACTTTGGTGGTCATTGCTCACCGCTTAACCTATTCTTGCTTCCGGGGTTTCTCTATCTGGGAGTCCCTCGCATGTTGTTTTAATTACTTTAGTTTCCATTTCGGTCCCACGAGTAATAGCGAATAAAATAATACTCTGCCATAACATTCTATAACACAGCAGGCATACAACGGGGTGCGCCAGGGGTCCCGAGATTAAGTCCAGTGGGGCTGGTCATCTATCAGCCACGCATCCCATCATAGCGCTGTCACTGTTACTGACACTAGCCTATCAGCTGGACGACAATCTTATCGTATCAATCTAAGCGTATCAAGACGCGAGTCGTACTTCCATCTCACTCTCGCTCATCTTTTTAGAATTATTGCTGACGATTCAACGTATTTCTGACAATACTTACCAATTTAACTCGATTTACTAAGCAATGAAATAGAAGGAGTAAGAAACATAACGAGATGATGTATCCTTAGTTATCACAACAGACAACACTCATGTACAGACTATAAAACACATTCATTTATCATGAGAAACGGAGTCAGAATTTGATTTTAATTATGCGATAAAATACAGGTCGTCCCATTTGAAATAACGAACTTATGACCATTTGAAAGTTCCAATGTTTGTGGCAGATTTTAGAATACCATGTATACTTTTTTGGAAATGTATTTGCTGGGGTTAAAAAACGTCAATTTCACATGTATCTGACAAAATATCAGCGCGATATTGCATTAGGGGTGAAAGATGGCCAAAATGAAGCTGTCAAGTCTGCAAAGACAAGCATGCCTGGCAATCAGTGGAGCAATGAGCACCACACCGTCGGCGGCTATGGAAATACTTCTGGACCTTCCTCCACTCCATATATACTTGGAAAGAGAGGCCAGATGGACAACGTACAGACTACTACAGGTAACACGAAGCACACAAATGGCTTGTGTCATGGAACGGACCAGTCTACTGGACGACACTCAAAGTCACAGTCTTCTGGGTATGCCCTCAGACATGATGCCATACACAACAAACCACTGCACTGCATACAACGTCCTCTTTCCAAGCAGAGACGAATGGGAGCGTAACTCAAACGATCTCCTCAAAGCAGACCTCACGTGGTTTACCGACGGTTCAAAGACTCCAACGGGAGTTGGATCCGGAGCGTACGACGCTGGGTCAAGACGAGAATTCTTTGCAAACCTGGGTCAGTACGCAACAATATTTCAGGCAGAAATTTATGCCATTGTACTCAGCGCGCAGATGCTGGATGAAACGCACTGCACGCGGAAAACAATTAAAATCTTCTCAGATAGCCAAGCGGCCCTAAAAGCCCTTTGCTCCATTCGTTGCAATTCCAAACTAGTATGGAACTGTCAAGCAGCACTCAATGAGGTAGCTAAAAACAATAACTTGACTCTGGTCTGGATTCCAGGTCACTCCGGCCTTGGAGAGAACGAAATAGCCGACTCTCTGGCTAGAAGAGCAACTGAATCCAAATTTACAGGACCGGAACCTGCTCTTGGCATATCCTCAAATACTGCCAAAACAACAATAGACACCTGGGGGGAAAACAAGGTACTTCGGTACTGGCAAACTCTACCAGGATTAACTCACTCTAAGACCTTCATTGAGGGACCCTCGAGAAACAGAGCTAAAAAGCTACTGGAACTCAAAAGGACTGACCTTAGGGCCCTAATAGGCCTATACACAGGACACTGCAAAGTGAACCACCACTTACACAGGATGAATCTAGCCGATAACGCAGAATGTCGCCTGTGTTTGGAGGATGTAGAAACAGCAGAGCATGTTCTATGCAACTGCCCCGCCTTGGGAAGAACCAGGCACTCAACGTTCGGAAAAGTACTTCTCTCTCCGAGAGACCTGGATACATTCACACCATCTATAAGGTCATTAGCTTTTTAAAAAGCAGTGGCCTGCTAGAGTGGATGTAAAGTACTTAGGTATGAGCCACAATAGACCGCTTGGTCGCAGTGGAGGTGTCACTAATCGACCCACTCATTATATAACTAAACTAACTAAACTAGGGGTGAAAGATAATTATATGATATGTTTTGTGGGAGGCTGCAACTGTCAAAATTTTCAAAAAATTGAATATAACTCAAAAAAAGGTTAGAGATGGGCATAGGGATCGCTATGCTCAGAGTTTACCGTAGATTTGATAAATGTAATAAAATATATAGGGCCTGTCTTTTAAACTAAAAAAGTTGTTATCTGTAAAAGGAGTTATGGGACATCCTGTATAGTATAAAATAATTTCTGGAGATGCGCTGTTGCAAGTCATGTAACTCAGAAAAAAAAATTTAACTTCAAAAATAAAGCTGCCAGAGAAGAATCCCGCACTAATGGGACAACTGTATATAAATAATATTATTTGTATTATATTATATTATAGATTTATACTATATTATTTATATAATAATATTTATTTGAAAATTAGATAAAGGCAAGCGGTGTGTCGCAAATAAAAGGTATGATCCTTTTTTGTTAAACTCAATATATTTCGATCTTAATTTAGATCTTCATCAGGAGAACTGTAATTATAAGAAATCAATATTAAAAAAAAAAAAATCTTAAGATAAATACTTACAACAAAAGATCAAAATAAAATTAGCATCTTTAAAATCTTAAATTTTATTTTTATTTTGATCTTTTGTTGTAAGTATTTATCTTAAGATTTTTTTTTTAAATATTGATTTCTTATAATTACAGTTCTCCTGATGAAGATCTAAATTAAGATCGAAATATATTGAGTTTAACAAAAAAGGATCATACCTTTTATTTGCGACACACCACTTGCCTTTATCTAATTTTCAAATAATTAAAATAACGGTGGTTTACTACATTCATAATTTAATAATATTTATATACTATACAGGGTGTTAAGAAAATGACGGATAAACTCTTCAGTACATTGTAGGGGACACTCGGTAAAGTACGGGAAAAATAATTAAAAAAATTCTGGTCTTCAATTTGGTGAGATAAAAAATGCCAAAGTTAACATTTTACTATCTTTGTTTTTCAGTATTTGCAAAAATTAAATGATTTTACAGATATAAAAAGGGTACTTTAATCGTTATCAATTAAAAAAATTGCTTAAAATGTATTACTGGCTTGGAAAATTTAATAAGATTTTTTTTTCTTTTCTGAGATGCTGAAAAAAAAAGCATTTGGCAACAACGGTTTTGATACCTTGACTACCTGCATTGTTAGATATTAGACGAGATTACCAAATACCAACTGTTATCGTGTTAAACGTTGCCAAATTAATTGTTCAATATTTTGCTTATATCTTTTAAAATGTAGCTCTGGATTTTTTTAAATTATTTTTCCCGTACTCTACTGAGTGTCCCCTACAATGTACTGAAGAGTTTATCCGCCATTTTCTTAACACCCTGTATAGGTAAATAATAATAATAACAGCCAATATTATAAAGGCTCATTAGGCTAACGGGCAGATTTCTGTGCTCGTTTTTGAAGCTAATATCGACGTCAAATTACTTCTATTAACATTTTTGTAATTACTTTCATGTCAAGAATAGATAAATTTAAAAAATTTCCACTTAGACTCGATACCTTCTTCAGAAATGGCCACAGAAATCTGCCCGTTAACTTAATGAGCCTTTATAATATCCGCTGTAAGTGAATTAAGGTTCATTAAGGAAATATTTTTAATAGCCGCACTTTTTTGCATTTCACTAATCACTTTAGGCAAATTGACCACAGCAGTTGGGATGTTTAAGGAAATGACAATTTCGAATTAGGTATTGTCATTTTAACATCTGACGTTCATTGATCAACTCTCTTGTGGATTTAAATTTCTTTGAAGGCTCATTTTTCTGCTAAAGTTTATTGTAAGATAAAGTGTGTAAGTAGAATTCGTAGTTTCTTACCACTTCAATATAGTTTTTTAGCAAGGAAAACAATTATTAGGTATGACCCAAATATTCAAGGATGTTATGTTTTCGGTTGGATGTCCAATTTGTTTACTTGTTTTATTTTGTAATTACTTGATGAAAACAATATCGTTGTAACAAAAAGTAAGTCAGAAAATGGCCATGACCGAGACTGAAATAAGAATGTTGTTTTAAAAATAAAGATGCTCTACGATCAGTTATATGGGCACGCGTACAATCTCGTGATTTCCTTATCCTCTAGACTTTTTAATTCTTGCCAAGTTTTTTTTTTGTCTCTTTGCACAGACGTGAAAAGTTTAGGTGATATTAATAGAACTGTATCATAATAAATGGGTACTTGGAGAAAATCTAAAATAGGTCACTCTATGAATGCATTATATCGTACCTTTAATATGAACGTGTATTAGTGCGATAAAATGTCGTTGGAGCTGTCACGTCTTTTAAACAAGTAATTGAAAAGCATTTTATTTTAAACATATCCGAAAATTTGGACAAAGAAAATTTTTTATCGAAAGTTTTGCGTATCTATCCGTTTTTTATAACATCGCACAAGGACGTAGTGGTTGGAACAATGCGTTTGGAGTGACATTGACATACATACGAAGGCCTCATATTTTGCCTTCTAACTCTACTTCTGAACTAACACATTTAATTATGCCAAAATCAACCAAGTGGTCGATGTTTTACATTTTGGGTAACGCAAAACTTTCGTTTTAAATTTTAAATATTCGTAGAAATACTGATTTTCTGTTGTGAAATATCTCTAATGAAATTGATCTCTCCAATAAGTATTTCTTAATAACGAAATTGGCCACTTTTCAATTCAGTTGTTATTTAGTTAAGATCACGAAAAGCAGCTTGAAATTAACTTTTCGAGGATGGATTTCCTTCTAATATTTCTGAAGGCCAATTTCTAACTAAACTATAATCTGGCCTGATTGTGTTAGGGAAGAACGTGTTTTGATATAGAGAAGTTTCTTCTCGATACGTGAACAGGCGTTTTCAAAAATCAGATTGAATTGTGTGGAGATCTCATTAACCATTCCAAAAGACGGGTGGTTTGAAAACATATGTATATCAAACTGAGTGGAATCAGTGACACAGCAATTATTATTATTCTATGACCATGTGAACCGTAGGTTCGTTTTGAATCCAAAGTGAGATCCAAAATGCAGAGGATGTAAAGAAAAAGGCGAATTGCAGAGCAGCTGCTTTGCCACTCTACTACAGTGCTTCGTCAATAACGGCAATCCACATTGGGAAAACTCTGGTCTGATATGGCCAGAATTGGGACTCCACCACGGCTTATCCTTTAATACGATGGATGGAGGATGTGTACGAGATAGGGGTAGAGATCACCCTCTCTGCCACGTTCCAGATCAGAAACTTCGACCAATTTTTCCAAAACACTCTCTGTTAGAATTTTCAGTTTTACGAAACGAACTTGCAAAACTGTATACAATGAGGTAACGATACAAGATTTTAGTTATGCCTGGTTTATTCAAGTAATTTTTATTTAGACATTTGAAATATGAAACTTTCTTATCCACGTTCCCTGTCGATCTGTCGATTATGTGAAACTAATTATAGGCCGGTATGGAAATTTTTTTTCAAAGATGGAACCATAAATCGACTTTTTGGGGACAGGCTCTGATAAACAAGGGATGGGACTAACAACTAAAATAATTTTGTCTCTTTTTTGGTCAAAATCATTATGCTAAGAGCAATCAAAAAACTTTCATAACATATAATCATGTGGATGTAACTCTACGGACCTTATGATACAAAATTTACTTTCATTGTTAAATACCAAAAAAAAAATAATTATGAAAATTTCAAATAGGCGAAATTTTTTACGATTTAAACTTTATCCTAAAAATGGGTACTATCGCTCCACTGATTAATGAAGATATCCACAGTTGTAGTCGTTTCCCGCTTTATGATAAAGTTTTTCTAATAATTGCTTAAGTAGGTACTTCTGACTAAAGTAATATTTGCTGATAATCAGGAATCCCTGCGCAATTATTACAATTATTGCTAATGACAGTGCATTTTTTTAATCTATTTTCCTCATAATCTCTCCATTTACTTGAACACGTCCTTAACTACCACTTAGACCATGAAGAAACGCCTTTTCATGAAATTAATTATTAAAAAAGAGGGTTAAACAGTCCGTTTAGTCTCACCTCTGTATGTATTTGTCTATGTTATTCCATCATCTATGACAGCAGCTGTCTGTTTCTAATTTAGATTTTTGATTTGCTTTGACTTCTTCTTGATTTTTCGTCAATTTAAATAATTCAATGATTTTTTTGTATTTATGTTTGTTATTGCTCTTCCTTTCACTATTTAAGTTGATATATCTGTTGTTATAATTTATTTCTTCACCATTTTCCAAGTATTTGTGTGGATACTTTGTCACAAATTTGATCACTACATTTGGGTGGTTAAAATTAATTAGATGTAATAAATAATGATTAAATAATAGTAGGTGTTACTCAGTTTTATTACTCATTATCAAGTAACTTAACAAATTATAATCTGCTTAGGTACAAAGTTAGATAATTAGAAGTTTATTGGGAAAACTTTTAAATTTTAATATTAATCTTAAAGTTAGAAGTCTGCAATAAATCATTGAGCCTCTGGATTTCTTGCAGATTTAGATAATACGATATAGGGATAAGCGAATAGTAGCACATTGTGCAAGCTATTTATTTAGAATTAAGGAATTGGGGAATGTCAATAATCAGGTTTTATCTCCATAGGTCTTAATTGCTAAGAATAATTATTCCCTTTTCGAAAGAGCTCTTGTATTTAACACATCTTCTTATAACGTAATAGTTATTGCTCTTTTCTGTACTTTCTTTTTATCAAAAGTTCGAAATTAAAAATGTTCAATTTTTATTATAAATAAAAATATACCTAATAAAAGTATAAGAAAGTCATGACAATCCCACAACAACTTCTAGAAACTGTATAATAAATCACTTTAAATGTATTATAGATAAGGGATCAAAAAGATCACCTAATACCTGCTATTGCACCTTTTTCAGTTGTACCTAATTGTGAAACTGTTAAATGTAATTATTGAGAATGCGTTTAATTGTAATAATTGAGAATGCGTTGATTGTAACTGAGCAAGCGCCAAATGGAATTAAGAAAGAGTTAAATGTAATTCGGAAAGTATATCAAATAGAATTCAGAATGGGTTAATTGAAATTGAGATAATGAAAAATTCGAAAATTTTACAAAAAAGTCACAGCATTTATCAAGAGGTGTCTTTAGCTTAGGAACCAATGCTTGTTGGACGATATTATAATAGTCCTGAGAACTGTTAGTTTTCCATGTAATTAGAATTTTTATGTATACAAACATAGTTTTTACAGCTGAATATGTGAATATTTTTCTTGTAGTTAAGATTTTATGTAAGTAGGTTCTTTCTTTGGCATTTGACCTTATCTCAATTACAATTTACGCATTTTTAATTGCATTTGACGCACTCCGAATAATTACAATTTACGTATTCTGAATTACATTCAATTACAAGTAACATGCATTCTCAAATACATTTAACCGTTTCTCGATTACAACTGACTAAATAAGGTATAGTGTGAAATAAATTTGCTTTTTTAATTTAATAAAGTAAGTGTAACGAAAAAAAGAGGAACTCTGTTTACATCCAACGGGTTAGTTGTAAGAGTTCGTGTCAAACTTCTGTAATCATCCCATATTTATTTCTTTTGTGATGTTTTTTTTTTGTTTTTTTTCGAATCTTGTGATATATTTATCATTTCATGATTGCACTTAGCTAATGTTGACGTAGCAGTGTATTCCTGAAGAGTTTTTTAGCCATCGTCAAGCTGCAGATTCCCGAGTATACAGGGTGTATCAGAGATGTTGGGCAAAATTAAAGGGGTGGTTCCTCTCCTAAATGTAAGTTAAAAAAATAAGTTTAAGCTCAAAATGATGTTTGGTTTAAAAGATACAGGGTGTCAAATTTTAAAAAATATAACAGTTTGTGGTTATAACTCGTGTAAATTTAAACCGCATTTAATGAAACTTGACATGAACAATAAACAAGCTAAAATCTGTAATTTGACTATTTCTGGTTTTGTATAATATGTATTCCAGTGGCGTAGATATTCAAGATTGGATCCCTTTTTCTCTTCCTATATTTTACGCCACTGACTTTATTGCAAATAAAAAAACCTTACTCAATATCCCATGCATTTTATAACAAAAAAGTGTTCTTTAGTTTTTTTCATACGTCGTAACCTTGTTGAGGTATTTTAAATTATCTCAGGTAATGTTCGGCTATTTACATCAATTTCATCAAGAGTCTTATCTGACTAGAATTTTTATGCGTGATTTTTAATTGCTTAGTGACATTGCCTGAGGAAACCTAAAATATCTCGAAAACGGTACGTATTATGAAAAAAAAAACTATAGAATACTTTTTTTATTCTAAAATTCGTGGGCTATTGAATAACGTTGTGCTTTTTGCAATAAAGTAAGTGTCGTAAAAGTTAGGGAGAGAAAAGGGGCCCCAACCTCGAATAATAGATTAATAGCATTTCCTGAGGAAACTTCAAATGTCTCAAAAACGGTGTGCCGTATGAAAAACATTAAACGATACTTTTTATTCTTATATGTATGTATCATTGAATAATGGTTTTGTAATTCCAATAAAGTCAGTGGCGTAAAAGATAGGGAGGGAAAATGGTCACCAAGCCTGAATATCCACGCCACTGGAAGATTTCTACAAAAACTGAAATAGCTAAATTTAACAGCTTTATTTGCTTATTGTGCATGTCAAGTCTCATCACAATCAGTTTAAATTTACACTAGTTATAACCAAAAACCGTTATATTTTTTAAAACTTTGACACCCTGTATCATTTAAATTTTAAACGAAACTTCATTTTGAGCTGAAACTTATTTTTTCAACTTACATTTATGAGAGGTACCACCCCTTCAAGTTTGGCCCAACATCTCTGGTACACCCTGTATATGGTCATGACAAAATTCATAGTACCGTTATGTGACATTTCTATGGAAATCGCTTTGACAGGTCGTTTTTCTTATGACATCTTTTGACGTATAAATTATTATTATTATGACGTCATTGGTTTTTGGTCAATGACGTCATCATAAGTTTATTTAAACGCAACGCTACATGAGATTCATCCTGGTGAAGGTTTTTTAACTTTTTCCAACAAAATTTAATTTTTTTGTGAAACAAAAAAAATAATGATAAATTTATTTTTAAGTATTACATTTTATATTCGCAAATTCAAAGAAGTTATAGCATGTCAAACTTTCAAATATTACACCACAAAAAAATAAAAAAATTGTATATTTTAAAAACACGCCGTAACTTTTATGAATTTACGAATGTAAAAGCTAGAAATTTGATGCGTAGAACTTCGAAATTCTATGAAACCTTTTTCAAAAATATTTTTTTCTTTCTCTTTTTCTATTGGTCAATAATAATTAACATAATGTTTGTTATTTATAAAACCACGTTGATGATATTAATGACCGAAAAGCAATGACGGCGCAAGAATATTTAACACGTCGGAAGATGATATATTTTAAACAGCAAAATTGACATGCCAAAGTGATTTCCATATAACCGTCACATAAAATTATGAACTTTGTACGTTATTTTATCATAACTTTTCATAACCACTGATTTTCTTTAATAAGGGATGGCAGCAGTGGGAATTTTTTATTAAGCACTCGTTCTCAGATTTAAAAAAGTGTGGGAAATCCTTTATCGGGAAATTCCGGTATAATATGCTACCAAGAAAAAATTGTTTCAGTTATCGCGTCCTGGATCGACCTTCGTATTGTTTTGTTCCTAAGCTGGGAGCCTTGTTATGGTTATTTCCTGCCTTTAGTCAGATCCCCGATTAAAGTTGTTCCTCCGGGTACGATCATTTTTAGTATGAAGTCATCGTAAATTACCATTGCAGTGATGCCAGTACTTTGCACAATTTTCCAAATTATTGGTAGGTATTTGCTTTTTCCAGCTGGAAATTGATCAGCACCAAGTATCCTTTGAGAGTATCCGTGTAGCGCACTTTATTATCTCTGATATAATGGTTTAGTCCTGCAGCTATGGGGCTAACTGGGGCTGCTCTACCCAGCTCAATTCTTTTCAGTTTATCAATAAAAATCAAGGGTAGGTTAACATCCATTGATCTGTTGATTGATCCATTGATCGAAATCGATTTTTCAACGCGAATTACATAAAAAAGTCACATAACGAAATTATTAATTTTGTTTCCCTGTCCTGTATGTGACCAATTATGAAATCACTGAAGTGATTCCAGACCTTCGGTAATACTTACTCTACTTTTTACGATCAGGAAGTTGAAAATCAGGATAACTCACATGTATAACACTGTCTTTGATCACTTTAATTGAAATACTTATAATCAAATCAACATTCTAAAAAATGATATTCAAAAATAAATCAAATACTTTTTATAATTATCCCAAGACTTAAAGCCAGATGGTGGAAATTATGAAAATTTGTTATACCTAAGTTTAACAAATTAAAAAATATGTAAAACGTCAATAAATTTAAAAATTGTGAATCCGCAAAAAAACATTGAAAATGTTAGAAAAGAGTTTGAAAGGTCCCTTTCAAACAAAATCTAGCATGCTCGTGTTTTTGAATGTATTAACATACATATTAGTATACAATAATATACCTACACACTGATGTGTCTACGAATGGAAAAATTCGTCGTCAATATCACGACGAAACTCAGTTTTGCTAATTTTTACAGAAGAGCGTTTTACATTTTTTGATTGATTTCAACTGAGCTTTAATAAAAAACTAATAGGTTTTCTTTTTGTTTCGTTGCATGGCCTGCATAATGAAAACTCATAGGGAATTGAGACATTCCACTTCGTGGGATTGTAAAGCCGCTCATTTTATGTAGGTGGACGACATATTTATTATTATTATTATCTTCTAAGACTGATTTGTATACTGTGTATATATTGCAGCCTACTAAATGTAGACAGTAAATAAATTCTAATTCTAATTTTTTATCGCTATGTCACTTCGTGATATTAACGACGAATTATAAAATTTGAAAGAAACTTTACCACTGCATATTACAAAATTAAAACCAGTTGTCTACTTCATTAACATGCATATACAACAGTAAATAATGCACTATAAAATAACAGTCAAATTTTCCTATAATATTCATTGATTGTGTTAATAATTTTAATACCATGAGCGAGTAAAGATGGATGTCTACTCAATAATAATCATAAGTACATATTAGGTATTCGTATTATTCTCTCTCTAATTTCTCATGTAAATAGCATTCAATAGTTTTGCACACCCTTATTATTGTTAAATTGTAATATCAATTTAATATAAGTACCTACCTAATGCTTATCCCTGACTTTATAGCTTATATAATATATATATTTGTTTCAGATTGATTATATTGTTAATGATATTATTAATAGTACCAGATATCAGCTAATAATACTTCTTGGTATACTTACAACATAGGTACAAGAATACTTACAGCCAATATTATAAAGGCTCATTAGGCTAACGGGCAGATTTCTGTGCTCGTTTTTGAAGCTAATATCGACGTCAAATGACTTTTTTCAACATTTTTGTATGTTAATTTATTTATTTAATCACTTTCATGTCAAGACTGGATAAAATTTAAAAAATTCCACTTAGACTCGATACCTTCTTCAGAAATGGCCACATAAATCTGCCCGTTAACTTAATGAGCATTTATAATACCCGCTGTTAGTATATGAAATAGAATAATGAAATCCTTGTTCCAACCACTCAGAATCAATTGTTATTAAATTAAATTAATATCTGTAGCTCCACTGGTACTTTGTGAATTTTTATAGCTATCAAACTCGTAGCTTATCTAAACAGTTTTCACATATTAAAAAAATGTGGAATCGCCAAAAAATTCAGAGTTCGAATAATTAATTATGAAAGAAGTTTAGCAACATTTTATAATAAAATATGCGATTATAAAAATAATAAAAATGGAGTAACAGATCTTTGAAATTGACGCTTAACAATAAAACGTTCCGCCAAAATGCAGTTCAGCATGTTACCATGTTGCCAACCCTTCTTCATGTAGAGTAGATTAAAGGCAGATTAGTATAGAAACGATTATATAATGATAATTTAACTCATGTATTAAAAATGACATAAGGAATAGTGTTTTTGTCACTTTGACATCGGATAAAGTTAGCCCTAACTTTGCATCTGGATAAAATGTAAGCTAGCTTTTTAGATGCAAAATCAAGTAAGTAGTTACCAAGGTGATATTAATTGACAAATTAATAAACGTCATTTATTTCCAATAAATAAATAAATTTTGTTATTCGTTAAATTATCTCCCTAAATTACACACGAGCTTATATTTTTTATCCAGATAAAGATGCACTTTTAAACTCAAATTTGTTTTTTCTTTGGCAATTCAACTAGTCAAATTGTCAGATAAAACGACTCGTCCTTCGGACTCGTCGTTTTATCAGACAATTTGACTCGTTAAATTGCCAATAAAAAACAAATTTTCGTTAAAACTGCATCTTTATCCGGATAAAAAATAAGCTCTCGTGTAATTACCCCCGATAATTTAACTCATGTATTAAAAATGACATAAGGAATAGTGTTTTTGTCACTTTGACATCGGATAAAGTTAGCCCTAACTTTGCATCTGGATAAAATGTAAGCTAGCTTTTTAGACGCCAAATCAAGTAAGTAGTTACCAAGGTGATATTAATTGACAAATTAATAAACGTCATTTATTAATAATTATTATCATATGAACGATTTGTTGCAAACAAAGAAATGAGTGATTTGTTATTCGTTAAATTATCTCCCTAAATTACACACGAGCTTATATTTTTTATCCGGATAAAGATGCACTTTTAAACTCAAATTTGTTTTTTCTTTGGTAATTCAACTCGTCAAATTGTCAGATAAAACGACTCGTCCTTCGGACTCGTCGTTTTATCAGACAATTTGACTCGTTAAATTGCCAATAAAAAACAAATTTTCGTTAAAACTGCATCTTTATCCGGATAAAAAATAAGCTCTCGTGTAATTACCCCCGATAAAAGCAACAATGAAAAGTTCTGTAAAAATATAACAACCAGTCACTGTTGCATAATATGTGAAAAAAAGAATCCAAGTTCAGAGTTGATTTTTAGAAGATCTTTTAGAGTTCAGGCAGTTAACTACGACTACTCGCTATCGCATTAGAAAGCTTCAACCTGACAACATTGTTGCTCACAATGCGCTATAATTTTATACAGGGTGTCACAAATTAGTAGGTAATCTCTTATAGTCACAGATCATTTAGCCAAAAATAATGGGACTTTCAATTTTTTACTTAGACATCCCTCTTTCAAAATACAAGTCAAAGTCAAATTTTAAAAGAAGTTTATTGATAATATCTCCGTTACTTTTCAAGATATTCATTCAAAATTTTGCACAAAAGCCAGAACGGGGGAAACGGGGGTTGTAGAGCACGTTGGCCTCAACTTTTTCCTGTGTACGTTTCTGGTTCGAACGTTTTGTTTTTTAGATAAAGCATTAATTTTTATTCTTTTTTTTTACATTCTTGTAAGATTTTGATGTACCTACGACTTGGTTTAAGAAATGTAGCAACTTATTTGACTATATGTTTCATTGATAAATTCGTTGTCTTAGGCAGACCTAGAACAAAAAAAAGAAGAGTTTTTTGAAAATAATAATCGATTTTAATTTTGGAATGAGTTTTGGTACCTCTTAACTCATTCAAACTTTTAATTTTTAAAAGCATTTTTTGATGATGTTCTAGGCATAAAAACAGTGAGTTGATCAATGACTCATAGTCAAACAAGTTGTAATGCCATTTTTAAACGGATCAGCCGAGTTTTCTCAAAATGCAATACTAGACCACTCATTGGGGATACTCCCACAAAAATTTCTGGGGTTCAGGATTGGTGAACATTTTTGATGAGTTTGGGTTATATATTCGTTTGAAATTACAAATTGCAGTCTTACGATTAACATGTTGTTTAGTTTATTAAATTACATATGATTGGTTTCGTCGATCATGGGGAAAAGAACGATCTGTAGGATATTCTGATGCGATGTTGACATCATGGTGAAGCATTTGCTTTGAGAGATATAGTCTAGGGAAAACCCAATTAAAAAAACCTAGACACACCATCCTGTTGAGATTGGTTTGAAGTATTCCAATCATTTTGCAGCATCCGTCTGAGGTTGTCTGGCTGTTGATGTAGATTTTGTTTACAAGAGCTTCAAATTCTGTAACCAGTCTATTGTTTCGGTGGAAATTTCATGAATTGCTTGAAAACCTCCAGAAAATTTGGTTAAAGGACATTCATTGACAAATGTGATTGATGAATTCTTCAGGATGTCCGCAAATACAGGAAGCGCTTGGTATTAAATTCCATTTATGTAACATTGAATTACATCTACCGTGTCCTGTTCTTAAGCGATTTACTTGTACCCAGACTTTCCTTCTTATTTCAAAACCGTTGACTACTGATGAAGGATCTTCGATTAAAGTGTTGTTGAATAAAGAAACACTTTTATTTCGCCAATCATTTCTCCATTCATCTTCAATTTTAAATGGTCGATCCAGGTATGTTTCTAGCCACACAGGTCTTCTGGATTTTAATCTCGTTGTTGGAAGATTATTCAAATTATTATTATTGGTGATTTTCGTAAAGTGATGTACTCCTCAATAGTGTATTTTTTTTTTAAAGTGTATTTTTTATTAAAAAAGTGCACTAAAATTATTTATTATAAACATCAATACAATAAAAATGATTAGAGAGAGGCAATTAAAGTGGAAATTTTTCAAAATAGCGAATTTTATACAAACTAACGACAATAGCAATTCAGTAGGTACGTGCACAATGTGAATTTTAATAGTCACTTCGAGGCCTGATAAAATACTCATTATTAGAAAAAAAAAATTACAAAAGTGTATTTTCCATTTAGCTAGTATTTTATGATAAACATTATCACGATAACTATGACTAACTATAACTATAAACTGCAAAATTATATTATCTATTGATTTATTAGGGACAATAGTAAATATAATATTTTAATTATCCAGTTCTGTGCAAACCTTCTAATTTTGCAATGTAAGACTAAAGTATTAACATATGTGCCTGCATTTTGAAATACCAAATAATTCCGCTTAATAAAAAATATTTCAAATAGGTACCAAATACTCAAGAGAAGTAATTGAAATTTACAGCAAGTATTTCAAATATTTTATAGTATTTGAAATCCTTTAAAAGTATCTGAAATCCTTTAGAAGTATTTGTAATACCCAAAACATAATTTTAAGTTATTTCAAATGTTTTGTACGGACTGTTTATTTGAATTTGAGACATAGGTATTTTAAATCTAAAAGCATTATCTCCCTCTTTGATTTTAGATAAGAATCAAACGACGTTTCTATAAACCAATAGGAAAATTCCATTTCAATCATTTTGGTGAGCTGCAGGTTGCAACCAATCAAAACATTAGTATAGTGGGAATTTTCTACTTACTTTATTGCCGGGAGAATAATTTGATGTAGGTCATAATGTTTTTATTTGCTGACCCAGTACTGAATACTTAACAAAACGACATAATAGTACATTGTATATCAAGGGCAGAACGAAGCCCATTTGAGCGAGTATGAATGATCGGTCAGAGTCTAAGCGAGGGACGATATCATACGATCTGGAATGGTCTTCGGCACGGCCAAGATATACACGGTATTTTTTAGCGGGATCAAGTTAGAACACTGAAAACTTGAATATACGTACCTAGGTTAGGTACCTATTATAAGACTAACAGTGTGCAGTGCGGGCAAGGGCTCATTAAGTTACCAGGCAGATTTCTGTAACCGGTTTTGATGAAGGTATCGACTCTATGTGGAAAATATTGCACTCTAGTTATTCTTGGCATAAACGGGATTACAACAGTGTCAATAAAAGTCATTTGACGTCGATATTAGCTACAAAAACGAGGAGAGAAATCTGCCAGTTAGCTTAATGAACCTTTATAATACCCACTGTAAGTAAATAATACAGAATCAAATCCATATATTTATTATTGTTTCAGCGTATTTCGACTTGCCTGAAACATGCGTGTATCGTGGTACCGATCTCGGGGCATGCTCAACTACGTATAGCTTTCATCTGCCGTCCTCAGTAACAAATACCAACTACTTACTTTGAAAATTTGTCGACACTAGGACGAGAAAGTAGTCGTTAGCGGACTGGGAAATTCTCTACACTTTGAAGCGAGCCGCTATAGTTTCTCTGTTTCCTATAGAAAAGCCAACTTTCAGAGGCGACGCGCTATATTTACTAGTAAAAAACATCAGAAACAATAAAAGACCTCAGTATCAAGATAATACCCTAAACGACTAAAAATGATTAACTTCTCACAATTACTTGTCATATATTCGATGGGTAGAAGGACCAGTCAACGCGACGGATTTTATATAAAATTACATTTCCCAGAAACTTTGTATTAGTGTATTTTTAAATAAAAAATATCCTGTTGCTGACAGTTGAGTACTTTACGAAAATCACCTTAAATCTTCAAATTTCCACCGATCCTGACTCATCACAATCACGAACAAGTGGTTTTCCAAAATCAAATTATTTCAGACAAAATGCAAACTTTCGATTTTCAAAATGCTCCTCTAGAGTTATCTTCGAAGTTTTTTACACGAAATGTTTAACTTCTGTAAAACTTATGAAGGACTAGGATCTGATCGGACATATTATGTTCTCGTCAGCTCAGGACAAGTTGTTAAAACAATAGTTTTAACTCCGAAAATCGCATTTTGACTAAAAACGGGTATTCACTGTATTATCAAAATGGTTTTAACAGTAATTTTGTTAAAACTGGTTTCCACTGGTTGAAATTAGTTTCAACTGGGGAAATGGTTTTAACTAAAAACCGGTTTCAACCGTAACATACAACATGTATGCCATGTTGATGCTTTGCTGACAATAATAAATTACATATTTTCAAACGATACGTGACTCCATTTTTAATTATTAATTAATAAGCATTTGCAACAAATTTATAAAACAAATTATAAACCGAATCACGTAATACAATCGTGTTTCTTTGCATTCTAAACTGGTGTCTTCAATGATTTAATGAAAAAAAATAGCTAATTTTTTTTTAGTCAATGCGCGAAGTTTTGACTATCGTTAACATAAATGAACTGAGATATAATATGCAATATCAAATTAATACTTGCCTTTTCTTAGCCTTCGGTACACACCCTTACCCTTTTTAAATTTAAGCTTACAAACAAATTAGGTGCATTACTTGCAAGGACCTGCCCAATCGTGTGCATAAAAACTTTGCTACATACACTTGTTGCATTTACTATTAAAGTTACTCATAAAATTATTTCTATTTTATCAAGCGGTTGTAACACCATTTTGTCTAGATTCGATGTTACTTTACCTGTTATAGAATATTATGAAAATTTTCCAGTCCTATATGTAATAATAAAATGTACCTACCCATGTAAGTAATAAAAATCTAAAAGTGGAGAACTAATAACAATTTTTGATAATTGAGATTTATGTATTCTGATGTAATAATAATTATTATTATCATGCACATTTTTATGATCGTGTATAAAATTAAAATTTTTCCTGAGTGAGAAATTTTTCAATCATTTTCTCTTTCTACCTTGTCTTGCAACTTTTAAGTATTTAAAATGATTCTAGTCTGAAGTCTCAACAATAACTCTAATCATTCATTACATAAAAGTACGTGGTCTAAGGTGATCTTTTTATACATATTATAATAGATAATCCTATTTTATTGTTAGAATCTGCAACATTCTTATTGTTGTAATCACTGCTGACTATTATATGTATTATTATAATTCATTAAACTTACTTCAAGAATAATTGATGTTTCTTAATAAAAACCTTAATTTTTCCTTATTATGCTGCCACAAAAGTTCAAATATTAAGCTGCTGAAATGCTGTCCGTTTCAAGAGTTTGGAAAGTACTTATTAAATAACGTTTTCCAAAAGTTACATACACACGTTGTCTCAGAGATAAGTGCTATAAATTATACGCAGGAGACTAAAATGCCATGGTCCAAAATAACTAAAAAACTCAGATATAATAATTACAGGGTGAATTTTTTTAACGTTTGATAACGAGATCTCGTAAAATACTCCAGTTAAACGAATTGTTAAATGGGGAAAAAAGTGCAGTTTTATGAGCTGAATTTGGAGCAACTTTTGTTTTTTTTTTTTTCAATCTTCATGGGACCCTAGATATTTGACATAAACAAAATATCGCGATTTTTTTTTACTGAGATAGCACTACTCTTATTATTGGGATTAAAGAACATTAGTAAAGAAAAATGTTTTCGACGATTTTAAAACTAATGAAACGGTGCTATCATTTTTTTTTTTAATTTGTCGTGTCATTTGCGAGTTATGACATAAACATGTTTTCCAAGTGTAAAAACCGTCCTAACTTGTTTATTTTCAAAATAGAACAATATCGAGTTTTATATTTTTGTATTTAGAGAAAAAAAGACGTATTGAATGACGTGATACCTTATGACACACATTTAAAAAAACACAAGTTTATGTCATAGCTTGAAAATGACACGACAAATAAAAATAATTGTAACGCCGTTTTATGTTTTATAAAATTGTGTGAAATGTTTTCCTTTACAATTTTTCTCTAATCCCAATAATTAGACTGATCTCAGTATAAAGAAATTCCAGGAATTTACTTTATGTTTAGTAACTATGAACCCATGGAGATTTTCGAAAAAAACAAAAGCTGTTTCAAATAAAACTGCATTATTTTCCCCATTTAACCGTTCCTCTACTAACCAAATACGCTAAAATATTAATAATACCGGACACTTCCTCTCAAAACCTGCGACAATTTTCACAGCGCCCTCATGCAGGACTTGGTTTCACTAAGCTGTTTTTAAATTCAAAGCTAGGTAACTTTCACGGTTTTGACAGCTTCAGTCAATCATAATTATAATCATTAATTTATCAATAGTAATAGAATATGTCTTAGTTTCAAGTATTATTTCAATTTAAAGTTACTCTCAAAGCACTATCGACTGATAGTTTTGTTGTGTATAGTTAAATAGGCATTCATCCGGACTTCTGGAAGAGATGGCACAGTAGTTACCTGAACACCCTACAGCAGCGTAGTAAGTGGACTAAAGACAAAACCACAGAATAGGTACAATCAGAATATAAACTTCAATAAAAATAACGAGCTCGCGCATCTACTCGGCGCATAGAGATCCGCCATGATTTGAGATAAGGTTTCATTCGTTTTGAATGCGGGCCCATAGATTAGAATTGTGCCTATTCTGTGGCGGGCCTGCGTTTCTACTCTGAAGCAATGGCCGCTAGAGGTGTGGCTTGTCTCTAAAAGATCAAAGGCACCGCCGGCGAGTTTGGCTTCTGATTGTTTCTATTCTGTGACAAAACCTCCTTTGGAATTAAAGAAAATTCTATAGTTCTTGTGAAAAGTGATTCTCTCCCTCCTTTAAGTTGGAGGTTAGCCAAAGTGATTGGACTGCACAGAGTTAGCGATGGCATCGCTCGAGTTGCTACATTACGCACTTCAGCGGGTCAATGAAAAAGACCACTGGTGAAGTTGTGCCCTTTACCAGATTTCTCCGTTTAAATGCTAGAGCATTTCAAAGTGGGCGGTAATGTTCATTCCGCACACTCTAAGAAGCACTAATTTATTTTTTGTATATAATTTGGGTATGTATTCACTTTTATTCTTTTATTTTATTATGTTTTTCTTGTTACATTTTGTTCGTGATACTATGCTGCGGTTTGCGTCGCATTGGTATTTTCAAGAATAATAGCAGATGATGTTTGAACCGCGCATTTTATTATCACTGGTGGTAGTGCGCAAGCCCTACCGGCAAAAGACGTCGTCTGCGCGCTGCGAATTATAAGAAAAAAAGACTCTCTCACGGCGACTAGAAGTGAAACATTGATTAATTCTAGAAATTTTCAATTAATACAGGGTGTCCCATAATATGTGGGCAATCTCCTGGATTTGGGTAAATTTCGTAAAAATAAATGAAAAAATAGCTATAAAATTAATTCCTCAGAGACACCCCTACAAAGATATTAGCTGTTGAAGTTAAGGGCTGAAAATCAATTTTTTGCAATAACTTTTTTATTTCTTGACCGATTTTGATAATTTTTGGTTTTATTTTGTATTATTTTGGACTGTTTAGAATAGTGTTTCATAATCTTTGGTAGCACATACATAGACCTCGGGATGGCATAACCCCCTCATTCACTCGAAAGAAAACAATAAAAATAGTAATTTTACAGTTTTTTAAGGTTAATTTCCTTTTTATTTGATATTTTTTACATAAAAAATGTATCTTTATTTATTTCGATAGAGCGAACCGTTATCGAGATAAACGTCCTTCTAATAGGTGATGCGCCGCAGGAACTTTCCAAATTTCAAGTAAATTTTAACAAGATGGCTGACCATTGACAGTAAATTGAGCAGGAAACAAAACAATAACTTAATTAAATACACGTCAGTGTCAAAGATTTCATTTCATGCAGATTCAATTCCAACTGATTTTCTGCGTATTCAGCGTTTGTGTAACTCATTTTAAAATCAGTTAGAATTGAATCTGTATGAAAAATCTTTGACACTATTTGACGTGTATGTAATTAAGTTTTTGTTTTGTTTCCTGCTCAATTTACTGTCAAAGGTCAGCCATCTTGTTAAAATTTACTTGAAATTTGGAAAGATCCTGCGGCGCATCACCTATTAGAAGGACGTTTATCTCGATAACGGTTCGCTCTATCGAAATAAATAAAGATAAATTTTTTATGTAAAAAATATCAAATAAAAAGAAAATTAACCTTAAAAAACTGTAAAATGATTATTTTTATTGTTTTCTTTCAAGTGAATGAGGGGGTTATGCCATCCCGAGGTCTATGTATGTGCTACCAAAGATTATGAAACACTATTCTAAACAGTCCAAAATAATACAAAATAAAACCAAAAATTATCAAAATCGGTCAAGAAATAAAAAAGTTATTGCAAAAAATTGATTTTCAACCCTCAAATTCAACAGCTAATATCTTTGTAGGGGTGTCTCTGAGTAAAAGTTGATAATTTTTGTATCCTTCAAATACTGATCTTCGGTTTGGTGCACATTAAATAATATACTTTCAAGCTGACTGCACTAGCCTCGTTTGCTTATCACTATACTATATTCGAAGAAAAGAGCATTGGCCCTCTTTACTGGGTTAGACATTTCAGTCTCTGAGTTTTTCGGATACCATATCTCGACTAAACATGTATTTATACCAAAGGGCATCAAAATATCTTGAACGGTTTCCAAAATACAAAACAAATTACCATGTTATTTTAATAAACATTTAAAAAAATAAAAATAAAATTACTCAACAATACCTCATCGAACCAAATATAATCCGTTACATAAAGTATGTCCCGAGCTACTATGCAGCCAAATGAAAAAACTCCCTAGGAAATGAAGCGGGCAATATAGTGATTGAAAAAAAAAAGGTTCACTAATCTTTTTTCAGGTCGCACTTGCACCACCTTACAATAATTTGTTTTCTATCTTGGAAAACCCTTCAAGATATTTTGATGCCATTGGGTATATGTCGCAGCCTTCTGGTGAAATTGGCCATTTCGTGAAAAGTCTGGGTATTACATGAAATGCTGCCAGATAGTGAAATTATTGCGTATTTTACTAATGGCTAACATTTTTAGACATTTCATGAAACGCAAACACATTTCTGCCATTTGATGAAACAGCTCGAAATTACACCAAGAGGCCAAACATTCTGGCCACTTCATGTAATGCTGCACTATATATACTTGCGTTTAGAGAAATAAAATTAATTACACGATGCGTAGAGATGGCGGCAGTCGACGACTCTAAGTAGTGCTATTCAACAGCAGCGGTTTTATACGAAAATAGAAGGATATTATTCAAAGAAACCAGGGAAGAAGCCCTATACGCAACAGGCAATCGAAGAAATTATACAAGAGATTGCAGCTGCAAAACAGAAACAGTAAGTTGTCAAAAAAAATATAGTTGTACGTCCTATTGTCAGTAAAGATTTTAATGAAAGAGGGCAAGTAGATTTAATAGATTTTCAATCACTTCCTGAAAAGCAATATAAATGGATATTGAATTATCAAGATCACGCTACAAAATTTCTGTTTTTACGACCATTGGAAACAAAACATGCCGAGGAAGTTGCCACAAACTTGCTCAGTATTTTTCCGAGTATTTTTCTCTCTATAGGCGCGCCTAAAATTCTTCAAAGCGATAATGGCCGTGAATTTGTTAATAAAATAATTACCGAATTAAAAGACTTATGGCCTGAATGCCTCATTGTGCACGGTCGTCCTAGACATCCTCAGAGCCAGGGGAGTATTGAAAGATCAAATCAGGATGTTGAAAATATGTTAAGAGCTTGGATGTCAGATTCAAAACCTAAGAGGTTGTCAGTAGGTCTTCAGTTTGTTCAGTGGCAAAAGAACATCTCATTCTATGGGACAATAGGACGCTCTCCATATAAAGCTCTGTTTGGTTGTGAACCAAAAGTTGGATTAACCTTTAGCAATATACCACCATCACTGGCGAGAACATTAACAACAGAGGAGGAGTTAGTCGACATTATGACTGAAGGAGAAAATGCTGCTTCCAATATGAATAATCCACATGAGAGCTAACACAGTGAAAATGACAATGATGACCATTTCTCAAGTCCACAAGTTGTAGAAAGTGCAGATTATGGACAAGAACCAAAATGTGAGAAGTGCTTTCGTATTCTCAATTCTAGTGAAATCTCCCAGCAAGGATCATCACCGTTTTGTAATTTGTGCTACATGGTTAATGATAATTGAAAGAGCGTTGCGAAAATAAAAAGAAAACTAAAGAAGCTGCTAACAAAATGTTAGGTAATTCCGAGAAAAAATTTAATAATTTTAGCCAAGACGAGTGTGTGCTTTTAAATGTTCCAAAAGTCGATAGAGGACCTGGTGCTCCAGAAATATTTCTGTGTGATAATTGGACAAAAAAAACGGCGTATATCAAGTTGCTAGTGTTAATTTTAAATAATGTACCTGAAAAGAATATTATATCTGATTTTATTTCCCTAAACGCAAGCATGGATTGCAGCATTACATGAAATGCCCAGAAAGTTTAGCCAAATGATGTAATCATAGACGATTTCATCAAGTGACAAAAACAAACTTGCATTACATGAAATGTCTAAAAATATTAGCCATTTAGTGTAACTGGGCATCCTTTCACTATTTGACACCCACTTCATGTAATACCCAGACTTTTCATGAAATGGCCAATTTCACCAGAAGGCTGCGACATATACATTTGGCAAGAAAATTTTACAAAGATTTTTATGGTAAGTGTTCAAAAGACGTGGCCCGTTTGATCCCATCTAAAATGAGGTCGAGCAGAAATACACTTCAAGCTTGAATAGCTCATCCCTATCAGGTTGAGCTCATTACACCTACTGCTACCTTAATTCAAATTTTTTTCATGTACATAACTGCAACCCTTTGGAATACAACCTGCAACGATTCAAAGCCAACGTTGCAATCGATTCAAAGCCAATATCTGCTCATATACACCGCTCCCAGATCGTCATATTGACCAATCAACCCAGATTGACCAATCAACGTAACGATAATTGACTGTTCTTCAAAAAACTACTAGGACTTTTCAGCGGTAAAATGCAAAAAGAAATAAGTAATTTTCAAAAAACCTTATTCGAAAGACAAATGTTTAACTTTAAACCTCAATATTTTTTTATTTATCAGTGTGACGAAAAAAATTGTGTATAAAAAATGTGACAACGAAGAGAATGATAATATGTCATTTGCTAATCTGCAATAAATAGGAGCCAAGATATTCGTGAAAATATGAAAAAACTCTTTTTGCATAACTTCGCAAAAAAAATTCGCACGGTGCAGCAAATTTGGATTTAACATCTCTTAAATGGTCCTCTATCGAATTTCGTATAGTACAAAATTTGTGCATGGTAACGCAAACTGAGGACATTTTTGAGGACGATTCTACTGGCCTAAAATGATTCTCATCCATTACCATTACTAATTAAAATGAGAATTTTAACGATCAATGATTCCTGTATTAATGGCTTTTTAACTTATTATATTTGGATTATTTGCCACTTATAAGCGGAGAAACGTCTTTTTTCATCAAGGTGGTGCTCCACGACACAATACAAGAATTGTTCCTGAATGCTTACCAAATACTTTTGAGGATGAGTGGATATAAGAGAAATTATGCACATTTTTGATTTCTTTTTTTGGGGTTATACAGGGTGTCTCTGAAAGGGGCGGAAAAAAATGCTACCAGAAATTCCTGAGGCCTAATTAAGCCGATCTAACCCAACTTATCTCTGACCAAAAGTGGATGAGTTCGAAGATACAGGGTGTCAAAACTTCAATTTAGTTTCCATTTTTTCTTAAATAACTTTTTTAATAATAGTTCAGTCAAATTTTCACAATATTTGACTGGAGGGGCTTTTGTGGGGTGAAAAATTAAAACCTGCAATCATTTTTATTGTAAAATTTAGAGGGCGCCACCTGCAGTACCTTGAACACATTCAAAACGAACCATCTTTTTTTGGGTCACTCTGTATTTAACTTTTAAATAAAAATTATTCTTCTCCAACGTCTTTTACCAAAAAAAAAGGCATACGTGGTAAGAGTTGATTTGAGCACCCGTTTATGAGATATCTGGATTTTAAAAAAATCACTACGTGCATCACCAGGTCTAAATAACTATTTATTATTAATTGCAATAGAAAGAAAATCCTAAACTCATCAGCAGACGATTGGGCTTAGAGCTAGGGGTATGCAAAGATACTGTTAACAGGGTGACCAGAGAAAAATTACTGCACCCATTTCATGTTGAACGGGTACAAGACCTTTGACCGCATGATTGAACCACGTCTAGCTTTCTGCCGGTTCATCCAAGAACGCAAAAATCAGGATAGGAACTTTACACAAGGAATTTTATTCACAGATGAAGCCTGTTTCACGCGGAGTGGCATAACTAATTTGCACAATTAACATGTCTATGCTGGAGAAAAACCGCATGCGATTAAAGTAAGCCATTATCAGCATGAGTTTAAGATCAATGTGTGAGCAGGAATCATAGACGCTTTCATAATAGGTCCTGTCATTTTACCACCTCGACTTAATGGCAAAAATTATTTGAAACATCTGCAAAACGAATTATCAAACTTATTTGATCTCCTGCCCTCGGAACTTCGAAGAATGTGGTTTATGCATGACGGTGCTCCTTCACATTTTTCGCTAAATGTACGTAATTATTTGAGCGAACAGTATCCAAATAGATAGATAATAGGTAGAGGCAATGATGCACCCACAAATTGGCCAGCTCGATCCCCTGATACGACACCGATGGATTACTTTTTATGGGGAACTTTGAAAACCCTCGTGTATTCTAGGTCAGTAGATACAGAAGGTGAATTAAAGAGACGTGCTGAAACTGGAATGGACGTTTTGAGAAATGATCACGAAATGCTCTAAAGAGTTCATTTCAATTTTTTTAAACGTATTAATCTTTGTATACCTACACGAAAATAGAGGTTATTTTGAACATTTGTTAAAAGCAATTTTTGTTAATTAAATTAAATTAAATTTTTGTTCTTGATAAATCTCATTAGACTGTTTTAACTAAAGTAACCTGTAAAAAAAAAAAAATCGGTACATAAATATGTACCTAGTCGTTTTTTGTAGTTTTCAGTGACAGTTAATTCAACGCCTTCGCTTCAAATTGTGTTCAATTATTGCAATTAATAATAATTACTTATTTTAGACCTGGCGATGCACGTAGTGATTTTTTTTTATCTCTTACCACGTATGCCTTTTTTTGTTAAAAGACGTTGGAGAATAGGAATTTTTATTTAAAACTTAAATACAGAGTGACACAAAAAAGATGGTTAGTTTTGAATGTGTTCAAGGTTCCGCAGGTGGCGCCCTCTAAATTTTACAATAAAAATGATTGCAGTTTTTAATTTTTCACCCCACAAAAGCCCCTCCAGCCAAATATTATGAAAATATAACAATAATTATTATTAAAAAAGTTATTTAAGAAAAACGGAAACTAAATTGAACTTTTGACACCCTGTATCTCCGAAATCATCCACTTTTGGACCGAGATAAGTTGGGTTAGATCGGCTTATTTAGGCCTCAGGAATTTGTGGTAGCATTTTTTCCGCACCTTCCAGAGACACAACTTGTAAGTATAAAACTTTAATAGTAATATGAACGAAGTACGAGAAAATTTACGTTCGAATGTTCCACAATATGCATAATATTTTACCTACTCTTATACGATTATGTCACAGCCCAGATAAATGTAGAATTCAGTCAAATTTATAGATAGTGTGATGACAATTTTTTATTCTCTCTGTGTGCGTTATAGGCACGAGAATATGCCATAAAATGTATTTTAAAATTTTCACTTGTCCTAGGATAAAGTTTTCAAATGACAAAAAAGTATAACTGAAAAGTAAAAATTCCTGATATGTTTTTTTTTCACCAAGTTTTCTTCTCACTATGTATTATTTAGGGTTGTATTATGTCGAGTTTTGCTAGTAACAGTAATCTGGAGAACTATTAACCACTAGTTAAATGGGTAATTAACGTTTTTTGTCACAATGACTTGATGCTAAAGTTTATACTTAATTCCGAAATCAGTTCACATTTTATAACTGATCAAAATTTGCAGACTACTTTTATTTTAATGCATTTCGAAGGGTACAACCATATATTTGGAAGTAATAGGTCTACGTAGGCCATAACAATTTTCTCTTCATAAAGGCAATGGCATTGAGTACCTACACGTAAGGGTCAAGGTAAGGGGCAAGGCAGCGCGTGCTCGGACTCCTGGATCGGACCTAAACGTCTCATTGATTGTATTGGGAGAGCGTCAGCCTCGGTCTCACTTTTAACTTTTACATCGGTCATCACTGATTACACTTCATTCAGCGTTCAATCTCACTTAACTCCTTACTTCGGAGTTCCGATGAGCCCAAGCTCCGTTTGGTTGATTTCATTTCAGTAAATTCAGTTTAGTTTATAGTTTAGTGTGCGTCTACCTGCGGTGCGGCGAACACCGCGCGGTCGCCGGCCTCTCATTACCACTATTATTATTTCTCGTGTTCAAACCCATTCATAAACAAGCAATCGGCGCTTTTACGTAAAACAGTATTTGATTATTTCCTTACCAAAAGAGACTGTCTTAACATTCCATTCGAACGAAAAACTGAGTGAAAATGGTCCATAAAAACGGAATCGAACTTGAACGAAGATTCGCAAGTATCACAAATAATGACGAAAAGAAGAAATCGCCAGCGGTTGGGGAAATTGGGGAGAATTTGGAGTCTACTCATCTCGGTAAGTCTCAAAGCTAATTCAAGAAATCATATTGATAGTAATAAAATTGACCTTAACTGAGTCGCATTTTTACCCATACTTATACTTTCTTACGTTATAGACCACAGTTTTAGTAAATTTTTGCAGTTCTTAAAAGAGGTTTCTTTGCTAGAAAGCTTAATTAAATATTTCACGTGTGGCATAGCAAGATTATCTAAAATCATAATAGGTAATAATTAGTGAAAATCTTAAGCCCTTGAAGGGTTTAAACAAAACCACTAGGCTTTGTTAAACTTTACTGTTAATAATGGTAATGTTGGATATTTAGGATTCTAAATATCATTATACTGCCGTGTTAACCGTAAACGCCGTAAGTGACAATTTTCTCATTTTCGGCTTATTGGATGTTCTGATGGGACTTTCTTTTCTCTATCTATTACCATAAGCGAAAATGCCGTATCTCCATCCTAACAGCTATAAATCGCTAATTTAGTTCGCCGTATTTGCAGGTTTCATCAGTTCTCTAGAGCATTTTACCGTATGTTCATTTTGTTAGGGAAGTTTGCCGTATCTGTAAGCATAATATGCAGATACGGCATAAATGTTAAATAAATTTAATACGTATATGAGTAATCCTGATCGAAAATGCCGTATCTAGAAAATAACCAAGTAAGATACGTAGTTTGTTTTATTTACTTCAAAGAATAATAATAAAAGTAATAATAATACAATAATAATTGTTTTACCGAAAGTACTTAGGTACTTTAATAACGTTAAAAAAATACATAATAATAAAATTGTGTGTGCATTTACCATAAGTGCTCGGAAACAGTAAAAGATACAGGGTGGGTTAAATTAGAGAAAAGTTGCACAATTTTATGCTTATTAAGAATCTGAAAGAAAATTTATGGATACTTTTCAGGCGTTGCTGAAATATCCTGAAAAAACTTGAAAATGAAGATTTCTTATTTCAATCATATCTTTTTTATTATTGAAAAGAAATTGAAAAAGGCATCATCTGCCATTTCCAAATTTTTCAAGGACTACTAGATCCCAGAATTTTCATTGTCAACTTTTGCTTTTCTTATGGCCGCCATGTTGTTTTTCATGCCTTCGCTATTAAAAAAATCTAAGAAACAAAATAAATAATCTATCACATTAAAAAAAAAAAATTTCTTCCAATTTTTTGTTCTTCTTTTGTCGGAAAAATAACCTTTGTTTAACCGAATGGTTTAACCGAAACCTAAAAAAACCCATAAGGCAAGCAATGTCAAGTCGCAACGTCATAATTGACGTTATTCGGTGAAATTATTTTCTTTTTTTGCGAATAAAGAATAAAATTTTTAAGAATTTTTTTTTAATTTGATAGATTATTTCCTTGAATTTTTTAATAGCGAATAACACGAAAAAACAATATGGCGGCTATAAGAAAAACAAAAGTTGACTATGAAAACTCTGCGATCTAGCAGTCCTTGAAAATTTTGAAAATGACAGATGATAGCTTTTGATGACTTATGTGAACCTACAAAAATATTTTAATTTCTTTTTGATAATAAAAAAGATATGATTGAAATAATAAATCCCCATTTTTAAGTTTTTACAGGATATTTCAGCAACGCCTGAAGTTTCCATACATTTTCTTTCAGATTCTTAGTAAGCATAAAATTGTGCAACTTTTCTCTAATTTAACCCACCCTGTATCTTTTACCATTTCCGAGATCCCAATGGTGAACATCGAATTGTTAACCATCCTGTATACGGCAAAAGCTCCTAGTATGTATAAGATATTTTTAACTGAAAAAACGGTAAGTTCATTTACGGCTAATCTATCTATTTTTCCTTTGAATATATTGCCGTAAGTGATTTTTTGAAAAAAACTGCAGTTTTTTAGAAAAAAGAATACGACTAAATAAAATTAGGCATGTAAATAATAACTTATGGAAAATCAGGATTCTCAAAGATAACAATTGTGAACGGCAGATGGCAAAAGACAAAAACGTAAATATCTCAAAACTACTAAAATGTAGATACGGCGTTTAGGGTTAACACGGCAGTATAGTAACTTATTGGACCTACTTTTACCTTGATCGAATTATTTTTTTCTCTGGGATTTCCCTTTGCGCTTACTTGTTGCGTTAGCTTAAGTCTACAAGTAGTGTTATAAGAGTTGTCTTATCAAAGAAGCAGGTCATCATTCTCTTCGACATATTATTTACCTACTAAGTATAAGGACATCTGTTTTTAAAATGGAACATTCGTGGGAAATCCCATTAAATAATTGAAAACTTTAAAAGAACTTATCACTCTGTTTACTGTATATGAGTATGTAGGTATATTTATTTATATTTTGAGTTTTACAACGAAGACTTTCTCATAAAATCAACGTAGAGGAAAAAGGTGAAGTCAACATACACTTTTTGTAATCTACTTTTCAATACCTATTCCGGGGTCAGCGGGAATGATCTGAACATGTCCATTTCTTCTTATTATTGAACACCCAAAACAATGATTTATTTTGACATCATCAGCTTTGCGAGATCTAAATTTGATGTTCTGAAAAACATCGATTTAACATTAGCGGAAATTTTTAAAGATATGTTTTTCCCAAGATTCAAAATATACAGGGTGTCAATTTGAAAACTTGCCACCCCCGAATTCTTCCTTGTAAATTTTTTTTCAAAGAAATCCCGAAACAGGTCAATTTTTTAATGTAATTTATGTTCTATTGGCGTAAAAAAATGTATACAGGGTGTTCCTTGACTCAGTGACGACGATATGGTCTATTTTTTTGAATGAGACACCCTGTATATTGATACAATTTCAGATTGTCTGAGAAAATCCAATATAAATTGTTTTTACAGTTGCAGTTTAAACTGAGTAGCTTACGAGTTATAAACAAATGAAAATCGCAGTTTTTCATTTTCAAACCAGCTTGTTTTGAAAACGGCTACAGATATCGGAAAACGACTTACATGTTCCTATCTTAACTTTCCAAGCGGTATCCAATTGTGTGGATGAAATTTTCATACAGGGTGACGAAAATTATCAGACTTTTGATGACCCTGTATAAAAATTTCATCTACATCATAGGATAACGCTTCAAAAGTTAAGATAGGGACATGTAAGCCGTTTTTCGATATTTAGAGCCGTGTCCGATGTACACTGCTTTCAAAATGGAAAATTGCGATTTTCATTTGTTTATAACTTATAACCTACTCAATGTAAGCTGCAACTGTAAAAACCATTCCTACTGGATTTTCTCAGACAATCTGAAAATGTAATAATATACAGGTGTCCCATTTAAAAAAATCGACAATGTCGTCATTACTGAGTCTAGGAACACTCTGTATAAAATATTTTTACGTCAATAGAACATAAATTAAATTTAAAAATTGACCTGTTCCGGGATTTCTTTGAAAAAAAATTTTCAAGGAAGAATTTGGGGGTGGCAAGTTTTCAAATTGACACCCTGTAAATCATTTTAACATATAATTTTGTTATCTTAACATGTGTGAAATATCTACCATAAGGGCCTAGCGGTCTCTTAGCGATTTTATTAGGGAAAGTATCCTTCTGTTATAAAAATAACGTTACTATTACTCTGTACCTAATTTAATTCTGTAATGTCATTAAAGGGGTCTCGTTTATGCTTCAAAACAATCCGTGTGCGGGTGCGGATATCTCGCGCTAAAATACAGGGTGTTTCACATAAGAACTAGAGCAAAGGCATGTAGAGGAACCCAAAATATGGTGATTTAACGCAACTTATCTTCATAATACGTTGCACCCCTGAGAAGTTATAGCCCTTAAAATGGGAGTTTCAAATTTCTAATAAAATCAAAATCTCAGTTCCACTTGAACTTAGAAAAACCACATTTCGTACACGTTGTGAGTGCATTAGAAGTGAGTGCATATTTAAACGTTTGATAAGGGATGATGAACCCTTAAAATGTTACAGAATTTTATAACCCGTTGGTTGATTTAAGAAGTTGATACTTTATTTTCAAGTTTATTTTATGGTGGATTTAATTCTCCAACCTTTTTTCTCATTATTTATATCACGTTATTTATCAAAAAAACGTTGTCTTTTTCAACAAAAACTCGATTAACTAAAAAAAAAATATTTCACTTGCGTTATTTAAAATGATCGAAAATTCAAAGTCTTTTAAATTGAATGTCAAACTTAACGATCAGGAAGAAAAGTTTAAAATGACAGTGTTTTGAAAAATAAAAAGATAAAAAGAAAGTTTGAGAATTAAACTCCCCATAAAATGAACTGAATGTATTTCTTAAATAGGTTCGAAGTTTAAAAAATTCTGTAACATTTTAAAGGTGCATCATCCCTTAGGTATCAGTTCTTTAAAACGCTACGATTTAACTGTGCTTACTGTCAATGAACGCTCTTGATACACTCACAACGTGTACCAAATTTGGTTCTCCTAAGCTCAAGTTTAACTGAGATATTGATTTTTATTAGAAATTAAAAACCCCATTTCAATGCCTATAACTTCTCAGGGGTGAAGTTATAGTAAGTAAACCAACTTATAGTTTAAAGATAAGTTGCGTTAAATCACCATATACCTACTGGGTTGCCCTACACATCCCTTTCCTGTGTCGGTTCTGACGCGAAACACCCTGTAATGTGACTTTGTGCTATAACATTTTTCTCTTTGACGCTTGTTGACAAAAATACAGGGTATTGTAGTTTCCACAAACATATTATAAATTCAAGTAGGTATCTACGTATAGCTCAGAACTTCAGCTAGCAGTTTCTTTTCCTGGCCTGCTTTCTGATATTACCTCCAAAATAAAAAACTGACCAGTGACCAGTACATGTAAAGTGAAAACAACTTTTTTTTGGAAAGAATGTTGCACTGGTCAGCTTTTTTTTTGGAGATACTATCAGAAAGTAGGCCAGGAAAAAAATACACTAATAAAAACGAACAAGGAGGGGACTGAAATGCATTTATAAAAACAATTTTTAAACATGTTTTATGGAGCAAATAATTTTAGGATAATAAATTTCCAAGTGTGATAGTGAAAGGGTTAATATAGTTTATTATGCATACTAGAAAGTTAATAGGACTCATTTACTTTAATTATCAAAGGATTTTAATCACAGAGGATCATATGATACCGTTTTACTTCAACGGCTACTAAAACTGATCCATTTTCCATGGTATTAGATTTATTGGATATTAAATTTTCTGAACAAAGTTACCCACATAGGTATGTATATGAAACAATTATAAATGAAACGCCACTGCCTTTACTTTCTGCCTTTAAAAACTCACTCAAGTTATGACTATGACGAAAAATTTTGTGGTATGAGATCGATTATATCGAATATCAGATCGTAAACTGGTGGACGCTTGATGAATATGTTGTCCTTTTACTTTTTCCGTAAGCTTAAGAAATGTAACGATGTACCTATGTGTCCGATCATAATAGTATGCTGCTCGTTGAAAACTGCAATTTATGCAGGTGTATTTTGTTTGGCTTAGAACTTTTATATTGTTTTTATTACTTACGCTTTAGAGAGAGAATTATGTTAACCAATTTTTGCATATAAACTCAACTATCAACGGAGTCATTACACGGGCAACTTTGACCTTCGGAAATTTTATCGGTAAAAAAATATGCTAAACTGCTAAACTATCAATACCGGACACTTTACCTGCATTGTGTCCAGCGAACAAATTCTTAATATTTACAGCGTGGTCAATAACTGGAGCACTCGGAGTATGCTGTGATAAACTTCGCACTTTTGAAGAGTAGTAAATTTTTTACCGCTGTTCTATACTTGAGTTATTTGATTTCGAAGATATGACCATTTTTGTAAAAAATAAAAGTAACAACTTATAGTGTTGTAGGTCTAAAATACCAGAAAGATGTGACCATGGAAGGATATGAAATGGCAAGTCCAACAATGTGTCAAACAATAATTATCGTTACGGGGAAACCTATCCGATAATAATTATTCAAGATCTACAGTCTGACCCATTTGTTCTTGAAACACCCTGTAGAATCTTAATTTATGGTATATAGAGCTTGATAAACTATATTTTGGGAGCAAAAAGTGTATCATTCCTACAAAATCCAGGGCCTACTAGATCAGTGTTTACTTGTAAAATCTCAAAAATTCATATTAGCGATTTTTTTTGAAAAAAACTGGACACGCCACAGGATTCACCAGCCCTCAAAACGGTACTGTACTAAATTTTATTGAAAATGTCAGAGTAAAAAGGATCTTGTAGTTATTTTAGAAATTCATAATAATACTCCGAATTTGAAAAAGGTCAAAAGCTATCATAAGTAAAAATTAAAATTAAAAAAAGTAAAAAAAAAGTAAAAAAAAATAAAAAAAATTAAAAAAATAAAAAAAATAAAAAAATAAAAAAAATAAATAAATAAAAAATTATAATTAAAAAATTAAAGTACCTACATTATCACCAACTAGACGTACAATTTCTATTTTGTAACTCTTGACCTTTTCGAATAAATTAATGAAAATTCGGAGTTCTATTATGAATTTCTAAAATAACTGCAAGATCCTTATTACTCTGACATTTCCAATAAAATTTAGTACAGTACCGTTTTGAGGGCTGGTGAATCCAGTAGCGTGCACAGTTTTTTTCTAAAAAAATCGCCAATATGAATTTTTGAGATTTTACAAGTAAACACTGATCTAGTAGGCCTTGGATTTTGTAGGAATGAGACGCTATTTGCTCCCAAAATATAGTTTATCAAGCTCTATGATTTAAAAGAAATTTCTTCAAAATCGCATCATAAATTAAGATTCTACAGGGTGTTTCAAGAACAAATGGGTCACACTGTATTTGAGTTCCATTTTTTTAGTCCATAATTCCGTTACCTTCAACAAAAATAAATAAAAAACAAACACTGTCTTAATAGTTATGTGAAACCCTGTGATTTGTCAGTGGCAATTGTATAAATTTGACTGCCATTTTGATCTAAATTTTTGGAAAAGGCAACCTTATATCTCGGTAACGAAGCCAAGGAAACAATTGTTTTTGTAGATTATCCTTAATTTTAAAGGGCCGTATAACGCCCTATACCTATTGCTGATCTACCCCCTTTTAAATATTCAGCCAAGCGACATCTGTAACATTTGACACATCAGTTTTACGTCAAAGAGTAGCTCGGAGTAGTATTTATGTTATCGAATTTACTTTTGTGCCAAAATACTAATTCTAATCAGAATTTAAACCCCGCTCCGCGATCATATAAGGCTAGAACTATGAACAACCTTCCTGTATATTATAAATATTATAATAGATATTAAACAACTTAGATTCGATTTGAACCTTTCAGGTTTAAGACGGTTTAATACGGTTTGAAATTTTTCAGTTTTTGAAAAATATTCCGTCCAGCATGAAAATTTATCGGATCGGAACTTCTGGTAACTTTATCAGGTAAATTCAGCCGACAGTAATAAAACGAAATACTAAATCTGCTTTAAATATTCAAGCAACAATACTTATAATAATAATTATTATAGTCAAGGACAGCTGTTATTTTCAGTTTTATAAATGTTTCTTTGATGAGAAAAAAATTCCCAGTACTAAAGCCTTGTCCACACCGAAAGCAACACATAGGAACATTCTGTTTATGTTGCTTGTTCCTGGAACTTGTTTCTGAATGTTGCCAAAAGTTTATTTAAGTTCCTCATTGTTTATGGTTGCAGCAACAAAAGTTCCTATAAGTTGCTTGTTTCCATATTTAGCGGCAAAGATCAAAGAAAATATAGAAACATTGGTAAACATTTTTTGTTTCTCAACGGTATTTTTATCAGTGTGGACACGTTGTTGCTTGTTCCCAAAGCTCGAAACTTGCGTCGTGAAGCCGTCGGGTAGTTGCCGACGAACTTGACTTCGTTCAGTATATTATAATAATAAAAAAACATTAATTAATAATAAAAATAATGCCGTTTAAATGGACGACAGAAAATATAATGTGACGTATGACACCATGTGTCTTTCTGTCTAAAAGACTTGGTCTAGTCCAACATTTACGGACTCGTTTTTTGTGTTTTTGTAAAATAATTACAATTGCAGCTGCTGCTGCCTGTAAATCTTCTTCGTCGTACCACATTGTTTAGAAACATACACTGCACTGGTGTAGACACAACGTTTCCTGTTGCGGCAACACAACGAAACATTCACAAAACTGAATTACCTTGGTGTGGACATAATGTTTACGGAACTTTTGCTGTTGTTTCTGTTTCCATAAACAGGTTGCGGCAACCAGCAACAAAATGTTCCTCTGTGTTTCTTTGGTGTGGACAAAGCTTTAGGTACAAGATGCTTTATTTATTTAAAGGTGGCTTTAATTTTTATTAGGCATGAAACCTTCAGTATTCACTTATTACTTATTCAAGATGAGATTGCTAGATAACTTTTTTTGTGGCCGTGATTCAATTTCCTTTGTGTGACCTAAATCATAACCTGTAAGTCGACCTAAATATGACATGTAGGTATGTAGTAAGTGTTGGCGGTTACTCAGTGATTTGTATTGTTTTTAAATGGCGATTCCAAATTAGGTAACATATTCGTAATTTCTCTTGAGATTTGAGATTATGAGTGCTTGAAGCCGAATAATTTTTTTGGAGTTATCGATAGTGTCACAGAAAATGATACCCAACCTAAAGCAAACGTTTACTGCATGAGTGAATCCCTTTATTTTACTGAATGTTTTTCTGGACGTCAAAATTAACTATCTAATAATATTTTATTATCATAGTACACCATGAGCTGAATCTTGATTATCGATACATAGCTGCATAAGCTGACACGAAACGTTGAAATAAAGACGCTCAATGTTTCATAATTTTGCGCTCCTGATTAGACCAGAATTCATCATTATCTTCCTCATTGTCAATACCATGTTAAATTATTTACTATACAGTTTGTAATTCCATGCATATGATAAAAATAATAGTTTTTGCCATTATTCGGCTTTTTATTAAAATGTTTGTCAAATTTTGCCAATTCTTTAGATTTTAAGTTTTATTGTAAACCAATTAACATTATTGAAACTTGACAGCTATGAAGCCAAAACTCAAAGATAGGGTATATGTTGCACATAAAAAAAAATTGACCTATACAGAGTGTTTTAAACTCAGCGACCAATCTGATACGCTTTAACCATGAAGTAACTTTCATCAGTTACATAAACGTCCCCTCAGACGATTTACACGTTCAAGTTTGTCGAAAATCGATTCTAATCACACTCTATTTATGATTCGAAACCTTCAACCTTCTGCAATCTTTCTGCCGTCCGCTTCTCTTATCAAGTCGTATAGAGTTTATTTATTCGAGTCCAAGTTCTCATCAAATTTATCCAAAATTTAAAAATAATGTATGATGAATGATGAAAAGTGACTGTAGTCGTTGCACAACTCTCAAATTGCATGCTTGGTACGAGTAAAGCATCATTTTCAATTAAATCTAAAGCAGCATTAGTACTTTGGCTGACAGTCAAATTAGCTTTTATTAAAATAGGTACAGTTTCTCAAAGTACATCGTATACAGGGTGATTGATTGAAACGCCACATTAGAAAAAATTCGACTTCCAAATGATCTAGGAATCTGAAATTTGGAACTTGGGCAACATACCTAATAACGAGTCAAAATGAAATATTACCAAGATGGCAGCACATTTAAAAATGGTGAAAGCAATGGCCATCTTTGTTTTTTTAAATAGGACACCCTATATTTTATTGCATTTTCAGATTGTCTGAGAAAATGTAATAACAATAATGTTTATAGTTGCATTTTAAATTGAGTAGGCTATGAGTTATAAACAACTGAAAATCGCAATTTTCCAACTTTAAACCCATTTACCACAAAAACGGCCCATAATATCAAAAAACGGCTTACATGTTCCTATCTTAACTTTTTATAAGGCATTCAATTATGCAGTTGAAATGTTTATACAAGGTGGTGAAAATTATCAGATTTTTCATCACCCTGCATAAACATTTAAACTATACAGTAGGATACCAGATAAAAAATTAAGATAGGGACATGTAAGCCGTTTTCTGATATCTTTAGCCGTTTTCGTGGTAAATGGGTTTAAAGTTGGAAAATTGCGATTTTCACTTGTTTATAACTCATAGCCTACTCTATTTAAAATGCAACTATAAACAATATTGTTATTACATTTTCTCAGACAATCTGAAAATGCAATAAAATATAGGGTGTCCCATTTAAAAAAACAAAGATGGCCATTGCTTTCGCCATTTTTAAATGTGCTGCCATCTTGGTAATATTTCATTTTGACTCGTTATTAGGTATATTGCCTAAGTTCCAAATTTCAGATGCCTAGATCATTTGGAAGTCGAATTTTTTCTAATGTGGCGTTTCAATCAATCAATAGCGTTAAGCACAAACATGATAGAACTCAAACAAAATATGCATGCAAAATTGATTTCATTAACAAAACACCAGTGTAATTATCCTTGCAGACTACGTTCTTTAGTATTTTTAGCTCGATATGCATAAGATGTAGACGTAGGGAGCTTTCTTTCGGAATTTTATAAAAGTTAGGGTTTATTTATTAAATAAATTGAACTGCACTGAAATAATGCTATAATATATTATGATATACCGATATTTGAATATAGGTGAGCATTATCCGCGCGTAACGCCTATTCATCTATTTGGTAATATAAAAAACAATTTGGGACTTGCTATGTAACAATGCAGTAAAAAGTTAAATGAAAATTGATTTTTATTGCAAAAATAATAACAAATACATTTTGATATTTATTCTTCCGCAATAACTAGTTACATAAAATGCGTTTATGTAATAAAATAACACATTACAATGGTTCTGAATGGTGTAAAATATATTTATTTAACCTTTTTTCATAATCTAACATAATAGCTTTCAATCATATTGTTCCATAATTTGTGCTCGTAAAAAAATGTAATGACATTTTTCGCCAATTGACACTAAACATGCCACTTAGGTGCCTGATGATAGACAGCACAAGTGATTTTTTGGAGTCTCCTAATTTGCCAAGTGATTACAGAATATAACACGAGAAAATTCCAAATTACAAAAAAAGTTTAATTCAGTTAAATAACAATAATTGGCGAAATAATTTTTGTTCAACTCGGCAGTGAAATTCAACTACGGCATTCGATCTTTAACTTTGCTGCCTTGTTAAACAAAAAATAACAAACTATTTGTATACTTGCGTTTATGTTTTTGTATATTTGATTTTATATTTATTTGCCATTTATTTTGTTATTATTGTTATCACGTTACTTTGCAATTAATCATGTGATAAATTTATTAAGAATGCCCATCGTGAGGAGAAAATCTCATCAATTTACATACGTCTCATTTTATGACCTTACCAAGGCATTTGATTGCATGTCTCACGTCTCACGGTATCCTCTTGAAGAAGCTCGAGCACTATGGGTTCTCGGCGGGTGCGGTGAGGCTGTTGGAGAGTTATCTATATGATAATAGGCTTCAATATGTGGACTTTAAAGGTTGCTCATCTGTACCCAGAAGCGTTCTGCATGGGATCCCAAAAGGCTCTGTGCTCGGACCAATTCTGTTTTTGGTGTATGTGAACGACATAGGGTGGAGTGCTAGAACGCTAATTAAAGATTTGTCAGATAATTATTATTGAGATTAAATTGCAAATTTTGAAAATAGGGTGAATATTTTGAATGGTCTTTCATTTTTGATCAGTAATTAACTCTTCTAAAAGGGGGTAGAGTTTATTTCCAGCAATATCAGACCAACATTTTGACAATACAGGCATTTTAAAATCAGTAATTATCTGACAGATCTGTAATTAACGTTCTAGCACTCCACCGTCAGTCGGGTTCCATCCGAATGTTGGTCTAATACTCTTCGCTGACGATACTACTACATATCTAAGTTACAGACCACCAACAGATATTAGGGATGCTGTGTGTACTGTGCAGTCGAGGGCTACTGACTGGTTTTCTGCAAATGAACTAAGCTTAAATGTATATGTAAAACCCAAAATCTGAACTTCAGCCTTCGGAATATCACACCCCAGCTTCCGACATCTAAATCTGTCAAATTTCTGGGGGTGTATTTGGACCCCAAGCTTACATGGGGAGAGCACACAGGTCACTTAGTGGCCAGACTGGCCAGTATCGTTTATCTGATGCGTAACCTTGTCAGGGTAGTCTCACGGGAGGTCCTGATGGCAGCATATCATGGCTACTTTGCATCAGTCATGACATACACATTGTTATCCTGGGGTCATTCGGCTCATGCTGCGGAGGTCTTTGGTGTCCAGAGGAGGTGCGTCCGTGTGATGGCTGGTCTCGGTTATCGTGACTGCTGTCGGAGGGCATTTGCTATAGTCTTCGAATACTGACTTTGCCATCAGCATATATACTATTATATCTTGTATACATTAAGCGAAATTTTAACCTGTTTACTCAGCATGGCGACATGCATAGCTACCCAACAAGGGGCAATTTGAATGTACTGCCGGACTATTTTCGGCTTGGGAGGGCCAGAACCGATACATCATACTACTGCATAAAATTCTACAATGTTCTACCAGCTCACATTACATTAGAACTCTAGATGAGAAAACCTTCAAAAAAAAAGATTAAAAACTACTTGACATCTGAAGCCTTCTATAGCTTTAAGGAATACCTCTCCTCAACCTTCACCGATATCCGATATCTGACTATTGGGCTGGGCTCTGATTGAGGATCGACAATGTGTTTCCAGTTTATTGCCTTGCCTTTTAAGATGTGTTTTGTTTGTTTTATTTATGACATTTTAACGTGTTTGTAATCATGCTATGTAATTGTTGTTTTTTCTCTTTATTATCGAGCTATATTGCTGTAATTCGAAATAATGTGCCAATAATTCTGTGGTAATATACTAAAAGGGAATAAGTTAAAATAGCAACTTTTTCAGTACAAGGTTTTTTGTATTTAGAGATCACTTTAGGTTACTTTTTTTAAATCTTAAGGTGAAGTTGATTTTGTCTGGGTTTTATAGACATACCGATTTGCATCTTTTAATTAATAAACAATCAGATATTCCGAAATTTGTACAATAATTTAAACTTATTCCCTTAGTGCACAATAAAATGGTAGTTGATTCAACATTAAGGGATTAAGTCTACTTACAACTTTATTGCAAGTTTTGATTTTCTGTTTCGTTCGTCAAAAATGGTCTAATAATAATAATTTAAAAGTAATTCAACGAAATAAAAGTTTATTTCTTAAAAATTAAAAGAACACATTTTATAACATATGCAAATGCAAACATTTTTTAATTAACTTGACTGCTTAAAAAACATAAATTTATTTTCTTTGGTCTAAAAATTCTTGAGTGTAGGTATTCCAGAAGTTTATTCATCCTCCTCTTCCAGTAAATCTAAATCTGGATCAATATCCGGCATGTTTTGTGTAGGTAAGTTCTCATAAAACTCTCGGACATCTGCATCGAGCTTATCACAAAGTGATAACAAATTTGCTTTTTTCTTTTCTGTAATTGCTAGAACTTATTTTCTATAAGGATGGGATATTTCATAATCCGTTGGGATGTCCAAATGTTTTTTTCTTCTATTGTAACTCATTTCTTTGAAATCAGCATCATCATGGGGGAATTTTTGTATTGAAAATGGCAAAAAAAAATTCCAAATCTTAACCATTTAGTTAGGTTACATGCTAAAAGGATACAAGTATACTTGAACCAGTGACGGCTCGTGCTTCAAAAAATTGGGTCGGCCAGCCAATGGTGGAAATAAAATGTACGACGTTATATGTGGGGGGGGGGTCCGGGGAAAAGGCCCCCGCGGAAAATGAAATGCAGGCGATTTTTTTTACGGTTCAAGGTCACGCGAATTCCCTTAAGTTCAAAATTTACTTATATGTAAAAATAGGAAAAATCGTCGAATAGGAAAAATAGATGACGAAGAAAGTAATAAAATAAAAATGTGCTTTTGCTTGAGTCACTGAATGAATGCAATATTATTATATGCATGCATTGACACCATATGGATGGATAACAAGCGCGGTACGGCTAGCCGACCCTGGCCCTGCATGGCTACTAACTGGCGCTGGCTGGTAGGTATAAGGATAAAGAAGTACAGACATTGAAGATTTCATTATTATTTTCCGTTCTAGGAATTTATATCTATTGAATCCCTTCCGTAAAACGGTATTTTTAGTTTATTTTTTATTCAAAAAAATATTAATGAAAGTGTAGTAGGTGCGCAGTTGACTTGACAATATCGGTAATTTGCGAATTCTAATACCTAGTTATTTTTTTTATTGCATAAAATAGGTAAACAAACTCGCACACTGAGATTAAATAAATAAATTAATAAATTAATCTTAAATAATTAATTAATAAATAATAAGTCTACTAAATTAATTAAATAAATCTCTAAAAAGCAATTTGGCAAGCAAGAAACACATTTTTTGTTTCTGTTACTACAAGTTGCATTTTCTTAAAAAAATATTAATAAAAATTAAAAATGCGTTCGACACCATCCCAATAATGCAGCGAGGATCGCCCAAGAGAAGAGCGCCTGATAGATAGATGATAGATACCCAAGTACGGCCAGGAGGCTCTCGGCCGACCCTGTGTGGAATACGCTACGCCGGCCGTGCACTGTAACTCTGCGGTTGGAAGCGACACAGTTTGTGTGCCGTATGTCTTTGATTAACCAGCACTCTCGCGCCCAGCATCGGCCAGCCGACCTTACCATTTATTTTCAACTTCTGGATCACTCGCTCTATTCACTATAGCTCTACAGTCTACACTTCTGCTTTTTGCTTAGATTTTTAGGCAAGAAAAAACATTAATAAAGGGTATTATTGCAAAGCTCTCAGAAATTAAAATCAAGTTTATTTTATTATTTTCTAAAAAATAATGTTATTTTACTGGTGCAGTGGTTTGGGTCGGCCGGGCCGACCTTGCCGTCCCTGACGAGCCGTCACTGACTTGAACCCATAGCCTGTTTTGCTAAAAGGAGATATGTGCACATGTATTGTTTTAGCATTTAACAAATCCAGTCACTTATTTGGGTCTGTTATGCTATACAGATATAAGTCTACATGTAGCTTTGTAGCAAAACAAGTTTCACAGAAACTTGAGGATAAGTTCACATATTCCACTCTAGTTTGTTATCAGTAGATACATTTTTTAAATTGATAGTATTTTGAAGATATAAGTAGACATATTGCTATTTTAGATTCTTCTATTTTCTTAGTTGTGAGCTAAATATTCTTATACCCTTTTAGCAAACGATGTATTCTAGACTTATTATCTTAAATTGCTAAAAAAATCAAATTGGGAATAAGTGGACTTATTCCCTTTTAGTATATTACTACAGAATTTTTACTTTGATTTGACTTGTGTAAACAATTGAATGTGTATTCACACCAATAAATTATTATTATTATTATTAATAATTTAAATAAATTAACTATTCACCACATATATTTCTATTGCTAGTGAAGGGGTAAATTTTGGATAGGATTGAGTATACAGCGTCACCACTTCCAACCAAAAGACTAGCCATAGTGCTAATGCAATGTAGTCTATAAATTTGAAGATTGCTACTTATGAACGCCTACAGGGGTGACTATAGAATGAATCAAATGAAAGATAAAATAATTTTTTACTAAAATAGTTTTGTCTTGTCGATTTTTAAACTTTGAATTGGTCATAGCCGAGGTCATAGCTCTAAATATTGAATTTTGTTTGGCAGAATATAGAAGGAAGCAGTTTGGTAGTATATAGCAACAATTTTCTAAATTAACTCCTATAAGCGGGGTAGATAGCGCAACTCCAAAATTTCAAATTGAAACCACTATCTTGAGGTACATATCAATTTAAAGCTCTTTGTAAACTGCGTTGACAAACTAAAGACAAATATTTGTGATTTGCTTAGGACAACGTCAATTTGAAATTTTGACGTTGTTCTAAGCTATACCCCTTAGAAGACAATTTAGTGAACTGCTGCCACTACCAAACGGCTTCCCCCTTCTCTGCCAAAACGGTTTTTGGTTTTTCTAAAACAAGATTCAATATTCAAAGCTTTATCCGATCTTTCAAAGCTTTTTTTTCGATTTGAATATTTACTGTAGGTAAATAGTGTGTCCCACTTAAGATCACATACAACGGTTTCTGACATTGATCCACGTACCTGTAACTAGACTAGAAATCGGTTGAAGGTGCAATAAAATGGTGTACTTGTCCCGGTAGTTGGTACCTTTTGGATTTCTATCATGGAAATTAGGAATTATTATTGATCACAAATTGAGGTTTTGCATCAAATTTTGATTATTCAAACTTTCCTTATTTTATACATTATTTATAATAATTTTTCATTTTCATAAGAGTAGGTACTTTAAAAGTTAGTACAGAGACATGTAAACCGTTTTTCTGCATCTTCACCCATTTTAGGCTATATCCAGGCGAGTGTCAGAAAAGGTGGTAGATATGTGATCTTGCGGGACACACTGTTTATAGAAAATATTCAAAATAGACCATTTCAACGCATCTAGATCAGAATAGATATTAGCTGCCTGCAAATTTTTGATATTTGCATAATATGGAAAACATTCATTTTTCAAGTACAGTTCAATTTATTATAGGAAGGCGAATAAGTTCTTACTGCGCAGAAAGGTTGATTACTAATGGTTACCGCCTTCCGAGTGCATAATCATTCAATGTCCAATATCAACAATATTAGTCGGTGTCCACGTTAAAAAACAACCAATCAGATAAGGCTGATAAGAATATCTCAGACGTTCATAGAACATGTAAAAACTAAGTGGTGGTGAACAAAGCTCGCAAGAAAAGTTAACGCCTAGTCCCTCGCCTTCTTATAAAAATTGGACAGTAGGTAGCCACACTGTATGGAAAAAAATCAAGTGATCGGTGTCTCTGCGGTTCTATAATTATGTTTTTGTTGACGCTGACTCAGAATTTGATGTTTGTAAACAAATTTCTCGGAGCGATACGAAATATTCACAAAAACAATGAAATTTTTACACTTACTTTCTGCTTTTTGCCTATCTATATTATATTCGAAATTATGTGTTTTTTCGAAAAAAACAGAATTTACTATAAATTTCATCCATTATGTTTTAGAACGTCGGATAAACGGGCAAGGAGTTAGAGAAAGTTTAAAATTAACGAAAATGACTTACTCCGCATAAAAATGTATTCTTTGTCAGGTTTTCACCTCGACCTCGGTTTTCACAGATAACTTAATATGTAATCATGTCCAATGATAAATACATTTCTATAAAATGTATCTATATAGGTACCATGTATCGGGTGGGCAATTAAGAATGGATGCCTGCCATATCTCAGGAATGACTTGTTGCACAGCTTTAGGATAAAAAAAATTATTCGAAAAGTGGATCCGAAAAATCGATAAAATCGATGGAAAATATTTTTGGTCTTCAAAAATTACAGCTAGGGGGCATAATCATGTCAGAATGGTAAATGGGTAGTTTCTCCGTATTTTTCTGATTAAGAATGTATTCAAAATACATGTAAAAATAAAGCGGTGGGAGAACGTCAAAATTAATCTTCTTTAAATATTGATTACTTCGGGTAATCTCAATGAAATTTAACCAGGATAGTCTCGTTACAAAGAGTTTTTCTTCCACTGTCGATTTAACTTTACTAATTTTTCATTTTGTTACCACCGTAACCTCTAGGGGGTGTTATCTGACATGTAAAGAAAGATCGCGAGTTTAAAAAAAAATAGAATGGTATATTTATTTTTGTATAGTGAAAAACAGAATTAAATTCTTAAGGTGTCATTGAAAACAGTAGCTGGATAACTTTCGCCCAACTGTAGATATCTAACAGAAAATTTGATCTTTTCAGTTTTCAGAATTTGGACTCCTTCGAGTAAAATTGCAGAAATTCAAATATATTTACGGCAATCAAAAGTCTCCATGAGCGTTAAGTGAATATGTTTACAGGATGAAAATTCGGCTATTTTATTTTTTTCTGTTCGCCATTGGTAGCTTCGTTATTATTGGAGCTTTAAAGACGTTTAAATTAGCAAACGAGAACTTTTTTCGCTTATTACTACAGTGGTGAATCACGTCATGAGATATTCCCAAAAACGCAATTTGTGGGTATAAAAATAGGAATATCTCATCTATTGTGAAATAAATCCACCATATAATGATGTTGTTTGGGGTACTCATCTGCTTTCATAAAAGCTGTTGAAATCATTGGGCCATCGCATATTACCTTATACATTTAACACGATTATTTACCATCCTTTTGTCTGTTTTTTTTTTTATTTCGTTCTCACCATATATTCTGCCTTTTTAGATTTATTTGTTTTCAAAATCTACTTATTTATTTTCAAAATTTATTTTGTCACATCTTACTTTGTAGAATCTCTGCATGCAGACTGATGGATGATAAATTATAATTTATCATCAAGATGGATGATAAATTATAATTTATCATCCATCATTATTTTTATTTACGAATCTTTGATACTAGCAAGAAATGTCTTCTACAAATACCTAAAAGATAGAACCACTGGGGTGTAAAAATAATGTTCCCTAATTAGATACACTATGATTTTCATGATTTAATAGGGAATCTACATAACTATAAGAATTACAGATCAATACATCAAAAAATTATCGATCTCTTTTTTTTCTAAACGTAAAAAATGGCAAAAAAAAATTGCAATTCAGTTTTGTTTTCGAGTTATTTGTGAAAACTGGATTTTCTGATTTTTCGTCTTTCCACTTTTTCTCATTTTATTAATGAAATTAGAAGGAAATAATTTCCACATCCTTCGGGACATTTTTTTAAATGGAATGGCAGTGCGCAGAAACGTAAAAAAATCAAAATTTGGGTTATGACATAAAGCCGAGCATAAAGCTATATTATTTTTAAATGCAATGATATCAAAGGCAAATACATAGTGCCTTTGATATCATTAGAAATGCATTTTTTTCTTCATATCACAACGATTTATAATATGTGCATTTCTGTAAAAAAATGTTTCATTATATGTTTCAAAAATAATTTCATTAATAAATGAGACAAGCTGAAAAGACGAAAAATCGTAAAATCGAGTTTTCGCAAATAAACTCGAAAACAAGACAGGATCGGTTAAACCTCTATATTAAACCATGGAAATTTAGTCACTGTGTAAGTATTATAAGTTTCATTCACCGATATGATGAACAAAAAGTAAACAAATCTAGAAGCAAATACCTAAACGATTGTATATTCTTTTAGTATATAGACTACCAAAATTCATTAACATCGTCTTGTTTTCCATGCTTACTTTGTTGAACAATAATGTGTCTAGTTAATGTGCAAACAAAGAAAATCATAAACAAATACAGTGATCAAATTCGAACTTATTAACAACAAAAAATGATGCATAAAGCAAGCAAAAGTCGTTATAAAATTCCACTTAAATGAGATTGAGATTATACACCGTGTCGCATAGAATAGGTAACATAGGGAATACGTTAAAGTTTCCTAGGATACTAATGCCCGTATTCACAAACGATAATTTCCTAAATAATTACGTAATCAATTATCCCCATCTCATTCTATTGCAAAAAAAACTGCATATCTCCATCTCACTCATTTAATTAATTACGTAATTGTGAATACGGGCATAAGTCTCCTAGAAAACTACAATCAGCTTTTCAACCAGAGTGGCTTGGATCCTTAATAATATTCACTGTGGTGCTTTCCCTATGTTACCTTTCCTATGCAACACAGTGTATTTATTTATCTACTGTTAGTAAAAATCTTAAGACACGTATCCACCAAAGCAACAAAGGGGAACATTTATGTTTCTGTTCCAAATTTCCGAAATGTTTACGAATGTTCCTAGTACGTTGCTCAATGTTCCGTGATGGTGCTAGTAGAAGTTGTTGCTTGTTGTATGTTGCCATTTGTTTGCACGCAATATTTTGCACTTGTTTCTCGAAGTTTCTAAAATTTGGAACAAGAAGCAACAAATGGAAACAAAATGTTCCTGTGTGTTGCTTTGGTGGAGAGGCACCTTTATGTAGTACCTACCTATAGGTACAGTTTCTATACAATTTGATTTTTATTTTATTTATTTATTTTTATTTTTTTATTTTTATGTATTTTCAATGTAGAAAATTCAATTATTAATAATTAATAAATCTATGTTAATCTCTCTACAATTTTAATAAATTCAAATACGAATTGTTTCTATAAGCGTCGTTTCAAAATGTTAATTTTGATGTTAATTAAATGTTCCAAAAGTTTTTGACCATTGTTTTCAAAAAGAATGATTCCTTTTACAGATTAGTGTGCTAGTTTGAGTGCATTTCTGTCGTTCGTCTTACACGAATCATTAAATTGGTCGGTGATGGCGAGTGTTCTTTTGGCCTGTTTTGTGACCTGACGACCTGAGTATGGTTTTCGATTGCGCCTACAATTATCGATAAGTGGGCAAGCTTGAAATTATAGGTTTTCGCACAGTGGGCCTTCTTGCATGGATTCAGGGCATTCTTTCTGATTGAACAGAACATTCATTGATCCTCGACAATGCAGACGGACATCGATAAGCAATATAAAACTAGAAACTTAGGGGCGTAACTCATAGGGGTCGTTCCTTGGGTAGGTTCCTTTTATTTTATATTTAACGACATAATATTCACTTCCCATAACACAATAGACGCAACTGTGTCGACGATACGTATACTAATTGCTCATTCTGACTCTGAGCCTGTCGCTTGAGGCAATCTGTTGCAGTAGGTAGGTATACCTACCTTATGCTATGTCTTCTCCCAAAAAATCAATGGTTAACGGTAAAAATATTTATATAAATTAAACAAAAAAACTGTTTGTCTGCACAATTTTTTGAGCACCTTTTGAAAGACCTCTTCCTAAAAGATTCAACCCAACTCCTTAAAGGTTAACGCTTTGCTACTGCATTCCGAAGCGGGGAACTTGACATTATTGATTATTGATTTGAATAATTGATCCAAATTTAGGTAAGATGAGTCGTTATAATGTTAGTTTTCAAGCTCAAATGCTATTTATTCTGAAATCTTAACTATTTTTTTATAATATGTCCTTTCCGAATTCCGAATAGCAGATGGTTGTTGACATCGAGCATGTCAGTCTACATTTTTCGAGTATTACTATACGTTTGTATACTTATTTAAATATTTGATAATTTTTCTTGAACATTCTTAGTAATTGTTAATTTCTGAATTATTTAATTGGGAATCGGGTTCTTGGGAATGAAATTATTATTTATAAAAAGATTTTTATAAAAAACGAAACGTTTCAGGGCCGATTGGTCCCTTGTTCACTCGTAAAAAAGATGTTTATGTTCATAATCAAGTCAATTTTATTATATTTTCTAAAATTTCAAAAATTCATAAAAACACCATTTACGATCATTATTATATTAAGTACTTATAGTTTTTTAAAGTATTTATTTTAAGTTTTCTACATCTTTTTTACGAGTGAACAAGGGACCAATCGGCCCTGAAACGTTTCGTTTTTTATAAAAATATTTTTATAAATAATAATTTCATTCCCAAGAACCCGATTCCCAATTAAATAATTCAGAAATTCAACACTTATTTAAATACATATACAGGGTGGGGAAAAATTCGGCAACGGTCCAATAAATCTTAAAATTTTGACTTTTACAAAATAAAAAGTTAATATTTCAATTTTTAAATTTATTTTCTATTAACGTAACATTTTCTTCTCAGTAATGACGAAATTGTCTATTTTTCAAAAGAGGAACCTTGTATATTATTGCATTTTCATATAGTCAGAAAAATCAGAAAAGAAATGGTTATATGGTTGAAGTCTGCAATGAAAAATAAAGAATCGCAATTTTCCCATCATTTTGAAAGCAGAGCTTACCTCGAAAATGGCTCAAGATATCGGAAAACGGCTTACATGTCCCTATGTTTATTTTTCATTTGGTATCATATTATTGTGTAGGTGAAAAAAATTAAATAGAAACATGGTTGAATAGAATAGCTATTTTTGCTAGATTCCGCCGTGTGGTGTGAAAAATTTATTTTTGTAAATCGTTACTAAATGAAAAATAAAGTCGATATTATTACTATTGTTGTTAAATTCTATTTGAAACGACTTGACCGATATTACTTGAATGCAACACCAAACCATTCCCTCCACACATTTAACTGCAAAAAAAGTTACATATATAAATATTTTTCCTAAAGACGGATCCAAGTCTAACTTTCACAAAAAAAAAAATATTAACATTATCGAAAATATCGTTCATCATGTAGATATCGTAACGGGAAGACGAAAGTCTAAGAAAAGCTAAACTTATAAGAAACAGACAAATTCAAAATACCACATAGAAACAAGAGCAGTAAAATATGTCAATCATCTATGTATAGTTCAGTTATTAGTGATTAGTTTATTATAGTAATTGAGAACTACAAACTTATTGTTTTAACGCAGTTTCAAACAAAAGTTAACGAAATTTTTGTGGACTTTATTATATTTATCACTACAATAAGAACAATATCATCTTATCATTTTGTCATTTTATTATGTCATTTCATCATTCCTTGCCGCATGCCATACTGCGTCTTATTTTCGTTATGTACTTTTTAACAACGCTCATCTTCAGCAAGACAAAAAGCATTTCAATTCTGCACATTCATAAATTTCGTACTTGAAAACTTCTGACACTTGGGCTTTGCCACAGCCATACAATATTTATTTATTTATTTATAAATTTCGTAAAAGTAATCGATCCCGACGGAAAACTAAACTACTGAAGAACTGGGAAAATGCTTCTGGAATATATGCATTAACAAATTGCAATTGCAAGAGCTTCCGCACGATTCTATCAAGAACGTTATTCATTGTCGAATTACGGAGACCGACACAGTTTTAAAGCTAAAAGGAGCGTCTAGACAGAGGCAACATAGGGCGACATCATTGTCAACTTATTAGTCGAAGTTCTGTTGTAACAAGAAACATGTTGCAGAAATAGGAAACCAAGTGTACACGTACACGAAACAGCTTTTTATGAAGTTTATAGGTTTTTGAAACGTGTCGCAAATATCGGTTACTTAGTGTCTGTCTACACAAAAGGGACAAATAATTGTCAATACATGTTTTAACAATGTGGAATGAGAGTGATATATTAATAGCTGCAGCAGCTTTCGTTGCGTTAAACAAAAAGAAACGCAAGCGCAAAAAGTGTTAGGTATGACTTTATTTACAAGAAAGAGCGCACGGAGGAGGAATAAGTCTCATGGCAAGTTTGATAACCGACGATCAGTTAACTTGCGGTGGTCATTTGGAAAACTTTTTACGAATGTCAAGCAGCGACTTTGAGGTTCTTCTCTGTAAAATTATTATCTTATCATGTGTCCACAAGGCCATATTGTTAAACTATTCTTATTCCACCACGTGAGTTTCATTCACTACACAATGTGTACGAGACGATTATGCGATTAAGCGAAATCGCGAAATCGACTAGTAACTGCAAGTACACAAGTACACAAACTGTCTATACAAAAGAAACAAAAGTAGCAAATCGCGTCTTGTCGACGTCTGTTTCTCGATTTCCTTTGAATTTACCGCTCGGCAAGCGAAACACGCGACACAGAGAAACATTGGTCATCGCGACATGAGCAACCAGAAACACTCGGCAACAAGCGGCAACTTTGTTTCTAGAAACTAGTCATCAATGACAAAAGTTGCTGATTGTTGCCTCTGTCTGGACAAGGCTTAACATTCACGATACTTTTGTGACAAAGCCAGTAAGAACGGTCAGATTTGAACAAAAAGTTATTCGAGTGTTTCGAAGTCATCATTGACCAAACAGTCATTGATGCATGTTTTACATGGAATAACGTATTCAACAATAGGTTATGTTTGAGGGGAATAGGTGGTTGGTCTATGTTATGACTGTTTTGTTATTAGGTAATAATTTGGTTGGGCGATACTCGCTGCTGGATCGTTTACGAGACCCACCTATAGGCATTTTTAGAGAAAATATCTCCGGAACTGCTTTAACATATCTCAAAAAACGTTTTCCATATGAGCCCGTTAGTATTCAAATGAGCAGTTCGGAGTTCGGACAACATTCTATTTCCTCGTATTATTGGTCTGCATCCATGAAAAATTATGGACATGTAAAGTCTCTGGTTTACGAGAGAGAGAGAGCGACGAAAACAGAGCAAGCTTAAGTAATTGAACGAGTCAACCAGAAGAAAAACTGGTTGGCTCGTGAATGACATGTGGAGATGATAACTAAATACAAGGGCTAAAAAAAAACGATACCACCGGCAATTTCCAAACTCGAATAATGGAAATAATAATAAAATTTAGCCAAATCACACGCGATGTTCGGCACTTATTTCATTACCCCCATTTTGGACACACGATCAAGCATCTTGTCCCATAAGATCGATGCCATTTGAGGTCGTTAAATTAAAACGATAAATTTTCAGACAAGTGTGCAGAGAAGAGAAACCTTAGACTATATTAATAAATATGGACCGCGCCTTCCCTATCTTAGCTTGAAGTCAGTTTTGGTTTGTTGATATTCTCTCTCGCACTCATATGCTGCTTCTGGCGGGGTAAGGGGAACGACGTAAAACGTAAACAAACAGAACGCAACGGCAGTGGCGCGCTCGAGTTCAGTTATAGGAAATGTAATAATTACATAAATTATAATAAAGATCATAATATTCATAATATTATTATTTTATTTGCAGTTTTTGTTACAAAAAACATAAATTATGGGAATACTAATAGATATTAAATTAAGAAAATATATACTTATACCTACCTATACAAAATAAAAGGTACAAAAAGGTAATAACAATTTAGCAAATAAAAAATCGATAGGAAAGTCGGAAAGCAATAATATACATCAGTAGGTATCTAAAACAGTTTTTCAATTTCTTACATATTTAGTTGATTTTATTCTAAAAATAAATTAAACGAACCTAATTGAAAATATGTCAGATACCTAATTTTACTAATTCACTAATTTTAAAATGCCCTGTATTACTAAAGTTTTGTTCTGATATTGCTGGGAGTGAATTCGTCTCAATTTTAGAAGAATTAATTGCCGATAAAAAATGAAAGATCATGGAAAAAGTTCACCACATTTTAAAAATTTGCAACTTAAAATTAGTAATAATCTGAAATTTTTTTAACGTTCGTGCAACCGGGTTAAAGTCTTCTATTTCATATTCCTTGATGATATTGTTTGAATATTCTTCCCCCTCTCCATATTCTGATTATTTCAATTAGAGGTTGATAATAATAATAGGTAATATACTTTCAAAAAGTCAGTATTTTTTATTTATTTAAATGGAATAATTTTTCCAAGTTGCATTTTCCAAAGTATTCAGTAGGTATTCAGTATGCTTTCGAAAATGAAAAAAAAACTGTCAAACAATAATTGTTTTCACAAATTAAAAGATAAAACACTTACACTACGCTACGCCCATGACCATGTATGCTTTGTTTTGATTGACGGCTTTGCGTTGCTTACGTAGGAAACTGATAGACTTACCTTCTTTCGAAGTTTTCTCAAAAACAGAACACGTTTTCGCCACTTTTTTTTAACTTAATTGAAAAATTAATTATTAAAGCTTAAAACGAGTGAAAGCTAGAGCTGAAAATATAAATAACAAGGAACTTACAGCTGTTCGAAAAACACGAACTCTTATTATGGTATTATGTAAACAAACGGTCTGACAGGATGTAAACCATGTTGCCAGATGTAGCAAAGTAAAACGGGTATAAGGGATCCATCGATGTTTATTGCCCACCAATAACACTGGAGAGGTTGCGCTCTTTCATTGTAAGTGCCAGTTTCATTATTGATCTGGCATTCATTGTTTTGAACAGTCTTGTTTGGAGAGAGAGGGATGTCGGAACACTTTTTCAGTGTTTATGTCTTGGTCCATATTTATTAATATAGTCTAAGAGAGAAACCATTATGTCATTGCGCGTCGTTTACAAAAAAAAAGGGTGAAGCGTTTAAGGCTGGCATTTGTCACATTGCTGTACGGACGTTATGGCATTTTGACCAATTGCTTCAATTATGACAGTAATAATATAAATATAAAAAATATAAAATGAAATATAAGTAGGTAGATACCTATGCATAAAAACTATGTCAAATACATTTTTATTGAAACTCCCAGAATGTTAGCTTCTTTGGTCGTAGCGTTTATCTTTGATTGCCTTTTCATCTTGCTAGGTTAGAGCTTTCCGCACTTCCTTCTTCAAGATTTGGGACCACATGTTCTTCATCGACGTTATCAGTTAAATGAAAATACTAACAACAAATAAACTACGCGTTCAAAGCTCCACCTCTTTATGTTTCAATAATTAATTAATAATTGATAAATTATTATATAAATCATAAATGAAAAATTAATAATTTTTTTATGCTGTATTATTTTAAAACTTAGCTAATATAATGATGCTTTACAGTTTAGGAAGCACCCTGGGTTTCTGAGATACACAACATTGTGTTAATATAATCATGTTAAAATGTTAAACCAGGTTTGGCCATGAAATAATTCCGAATCAGCGGTGAAATTTAATTGGGGACTACTTACGCTTATCCAACATTGCCAATTACGTCTTAATGCATGGCCTTGCCATTTTTTGATGATTAAGGTACTAGCTCTACTCAGTGAAATTTTTAGTACTAAGAAATTATTATTGGCAAACATAGGACAATAATGTAAGTTTATTGACTTACAAAGATAAAAACTGTGTCACGGCTTTATTAAAAACAGATGCTCGATTGTAGTTTTTTTAAGAAATTGTTTCATTATCTGCTCCTCAACTTTACTTAATGTGCGTTCCCCATCAAGTTCGACAAGCGCGCTGTGTATCGTATAACGCTTTGATTTAACCTAGTGATTGAATCTATACTGATTTCGTAGCTAGGTTTTTTATGCCAGTTTTCGAATATTTTGAATATAATTTGAAAATTGATGATGGATAAAAATATATTGTTTTAAAATTATATAGAGGGTGTCCGTAAATGAATGCGACGGAGCTCAACTGCAGCTTTGCGACTGCAAATAGAAGCGATTAAACGAAACATATTTAGTACAAAAGTGCTTCCCCAAGAAGTTATGACACCTTAAAGAAGGAAGTTTTAAATTTAACATTGTGTAGGTATATTTTAGACATCAAAACTGCGATCAAGCTGAAAATTGATATAGGTAGGTCAGTTTTAGAGGAAATCAAACGATACCAGCGTAAAAGTTTTGTAGCATAAGTAGAGGGCACTGTTGGCACATTTTTTGTGTGTCTTTTACCATATTTTTTTATTATCAATCTTTTAGTAACTTTGGCTATACTTTATTGAGAGTACGTTATACTTAAATAAAGAAGTTAGTACCTACTTCATTCATGTCGGTAAAATGTATCGTTTTCAAGAAAAACGCACTTTAAGTAAAGCGTTTTTTAAGACATCGTGAACTATGATATTTTAATGAATAATTTTTGTTACAAATAATTTTACAAAAAAAATTTTTCAAAAATTTTCTTAAAAATTTCAAGAGGCCATTTTGAGAATCTTTTGTGAATAAAATGTGGTTTTTATTGAAAGTTGTGAAAGTTATTGAAGGTAATTGGACAAAAATATAATAATTCATGATGTTTTGAAAAACGGTTAAGCAGAGTTAAGCCAAAATTTTTTGTGCCAAAATGTGCAGTCTTGCTGCCGTCATTCAATACCACACTTTGACAGCTTAATTTTTGATTTTTTCTCAAACATGATCTGAACAGGAGTATGCCAGTCTTCCAATACCATAATCTTATATATAATTTGCCAAGCAGACATTCATGATCAATAGAATCAAAGGCCTTCAAGAGGTCAATGAGCAGGTCACATGCCAAGTCACCTCTCTCAAAAAGGCCTCAAGAATCTCAGTCACATACTCAAGCATGGCTGTCTAAACAGACTTATTTATTTGGAAGTCATGCTAAAATGTTTCAAACAAGCCATACGCAGTAAAGAATTACAAAACTCTATCGTACATAACTTTTTCAAAGAACTCGGAAAAGCCAGACAAGGCCTGTAATTATTGTCGCACCCCAGGGGGGTTGCCCTATTTCAGGAGCTCTGACCCGGGGGGACTCCGTAGTAGGCGGATCCAGGGGTACGCGAAGCTCGCGAAAGGAGTGAGTTAAGTTGGTGGCTCACAGCTCGCCCAAAACTGAGAATTGGGTCATCTGGTCTCCACTCCGGACAAAACGGCTAACGGGCACAAGTTACCCTGAGAATAAGAATGTTGTTGTAAGTACCATTTTATTTATATTGTTGAAGTCGTCTCAGGAGGGAACTAGGTGCTAACATTCCAGGACACTCAGTGTTGTGTACTGCCCCTTTTAGAAATCATAACAATTGTCATAGTATTGTACAGAGCTATAATAAATTGGTAGGGACCCCCGAGCGGGAAGTAATTGTATTATTTTTTAAGTTAAAAAAATTGAATGTATTTTTTACTCTGTGTTCCCATTTACCCCCTATATACAAAATAACAGGAGAAAAACCCCTCCTGCAATAACAAGTTGATAACCTCAACCAGAAATTTACGTCAAAACATGAATGCAGTTTTTAAAAAGAGAAATTATTGGTATTTCATGCACATCATCTTAAAGTCAAAAATTTTAGCAATACATAATAGTTTCCCTTCAATTAGTCTTAAAAATTAATTTTAAATTTAATTAAATTTAAAAAAAATCCAACTGATGATCTGCTAAAACCAAACAGTGTCCAAAATTGTTACAAACTATTTCCATCTGAATACCAAGGTCGCATTGGATACCTATATATCACTCCCTAACCTTCAGAATAGCCTAAAATGGAGTTAACCTTCATCTTAAGCTTACCCAAAATACATCTATACATAATGTCTCTCTAAAGAGAACTTTGCCCATTAAGAAAAATCCGACAAAAATGACGAAAAATTACAATATTCTTCACCAACTGATTATAAAACGTTGAATGGGATTCCTGGGCAGTGGACAGCAATGTGATAATGAGTATATTTTGGAGTAGCATCAATCCGAATGATAATATTAGAACTATCGATTGTATTATCCATTCCAACGAACCTTCTCTTTCGTGATCATTTTATAATGAGCAGCACTACAATGAAGGAAGAAATGAACCTTGTTATGGAGCAGCCAGCTCCCCATGCCAAGAATTCCGAAAAAATTGTTAAGTATAACTTTGAAATTCTCTCGCCAGAAGATTCAATCGCCCCCTTAATTTATCAATATTAAGGCTTTTAAAAATTATTTTAAATATTACTAACTGATTCTTATTTGTGTGTGTCAAATTCAGAAATTGTCACTCCCGTTTGTTCTTTGAAGTGAATTGTTTTATCTAGCACATCACATTCCCAGTTTTTCAATGAGATCGATCAGTTGTATCATTTGAACACTTCCCAGGTAAAATTATAATGAAAACAAACATGACGAAAACAAAATAAATACCAGTCATGTCGGTGACCGCTTAATTATTGACTGAAAATCACATTTTCTCTACAACAATACTTTACTAATCATATGCTTACACCAAAAAATGCTAATTCTTAAATGATTCTTTAACATGGAAGAGTTAGAAATATTTGGAAGTAGGCACTCATAAGAAATACTAAGAATATTTCAATCGCATTTTTTACATACGTTGTGTGCAATAATAACCGTAGAGGTATGATATATTATTGTATACATACTCGTACATGGTTAATCATAAAAACAATAAAATCGTGATTAACGACAGTAAATAAGTAATAATTACGTTGATCTTAATCATAATACTTTTAGTCATAACTGCAATAATTAGCATATAAATAATTGAACTATTGTATGTAGGCATTAATTTTTAAACTCTGTCTAAATAAATTATTGTTTTACTATAAAATAGCCTACAATACAACTAATTGCTTGTTAGTGTACAGTATTTATCAGCTAATTGGTAACAAAATGCATATTAGTACCTATACGCAAACTTAGTATACTTGAGGTCTCATCCAGAGGAACTTGCGGCAATAATTGTGAAACGGTTCTACTGAATATTTTTCCGACTGAATACATGGTTCGTACATTGGCAAACAGTTGCAAATCATAATCAAACAAAATCTCAAACATATGTATAAGGAGATCATTTTAGTTGAAAAATTGTTCACGGTTTTGATATAAAACCAACCAATTTTTTAAGTTAAATTTGTCCGTTATTTATTGTACCATTCTATTTAACAGGCACCTTGTCGTACCAGTCCAATTGTTTAATATGGACTCGACAATTTTACAGTGCGCTTATTTAGGTAATGATTGAAATGTAGCCATTTTTTATAAACTAAACATATTTCTTAACCTTCATAAACCTTGCGTCTGAGTCATTCACCAGGTGGGGTACAAAAATACGCTAATTTATTTGTGTATATAAATGTTTTTCTTTGAAGTTTTGCTATTCCGATAATATAGGAAATAAACATACTATCATAGCAAGAAACAGTAAATTTTCACACAGAAAACTATTTTGCGCGCATTGTTGTTTAATTACCCAAATCCACCCAACTGGAAATTATACCAGTAAAGAACAGAAATGAGACATATAGGTGATCAGAAACTCGCGCACTACAAATACAGAGCGTTATAGAACGCATTAAAATGAAGGATTTCTACAAAAAAATTAATCCGATGGTTAGTTTTCAAGTTAACAGAGTTCCAACATCCAAATTTGAAACTAATTATATTAATAAGCACGATGAAAATAAGTATAGTATTGTACTTGAGTCTCTGGATCAAGTACTCCATGGTACAAGTTTTTTCCCCACAAAACCTCTTAACAGAGAGATTGAAAATGTTAATAAAAACTAACAAAATACCCGAAATTGAAAGAAATTTAAGGTTTGGCAACCGTGCAACCTCACCTTACCGTATAAAATATTAAAATGCTAATTGCTATGGAAATTAAAATAATGAAAATGATATCTACCCCGAACTTATTCACATTTTAAATGCAGGGTCGCCACTTTTATTTTCACAAAAATGGTCATATTTTTGGAAAAAAATAACTTACCGTACTAAGATAAGAAAATGTTTACACTTAAAAAGTTAAGTTTATCACAACATGCTCCGGTGCGCGAGTTACTGATCAATGAAAAAAATGAAAATATTACTTTTATTTCTTAAGTTTTATCTTAAGAAGTCTACTTATCTAGTCGGGGCGTTCTAGTACAACTTATCCTGTTTTAAACAGTAGTAGGTATTTGTTTATGTTAGCTGAGTCTATGAATATCGGTTGTCAGAACACACAAGCTCCATCATCACTACAATTATTATTTTAAGACAGCATCAGGGGGTGAATCTAATAATAAATAATATTAATAATGATAATAGTTATTGAGCCAAGAAATCTGTTAAGACAGATATAGGCTAGGTCAGGTACATAGTTAACAATTTACAACATAGTTAGTAAATAAAAGACATCAAATAGGAAAAAAACACATCAAAACGTGTCAAACACAGCGCACAAAGCTTAACAATTTAAAACAGCTTTAACATTATCAAAGCAAAATGGATCAGAAAAATAAATGTCTCCAAAGGTCACAAAAATATATCGCTAACATACTCATCAATGGAGTAGTATGCTCTCTCTACAAGAAAATCCCTTATTCGCTTTTTAAAAACAGCTTCTTGAAGCTCCCTGAAACCATTTGGTGGTCTGTTATATGCATTAATTGCCATATAAGTTGGACTTTGTTCATAAGCAGCAGTTTTATGCCTTGGGTACCGTAAAACCAGATCGTGTCTAGTATAATAATCATGACCACCACCTAGATGATCTAAGGAACACACATTTTTCTTTGCATAAAGTAATAGCTGAAACAAATAAGGCGACACGACTGTCATAATTTTGAGCCCACGAAAATGATAACGACAACTGTCCCTCGATTTCAACCCTAACATTATTCTAACTGCTTTCTTCTGCAACCTTAGTATTCTCGAAACATTCCGGCAAGCCCCCCCCCCCCCATGCTATGATTCCATAGCTAAAAATAGAATGAATTGTCGAGAAATAATAGATTCTTAATATTTTCCTGTCTACCCCATCCTTGAGCCTCCTTAGTGTGTAACACAATGGAGCGACCTTTCTACAAATTGAATCTACATGAGCGCGCCATTTCAGATTTTCGTTCAGATTCAATCCCAAAAATCTAACGCTATCCCTCCTCTGAAGATCTCTCCCATCAATTTTTACTTCCATACCAGAAGTAACATTGCCAGTCCAGGAGAATGCAACACCAGCAGACTTTTCACTATTAAGAAACAGTGAGTTGTTTCCAAAATATTCACTCAACTTTGCGAGAGTATCATTAGCTGAATCTACGGTTTCCCTGACATTGTCCTGTGTCACAAGGACCGATGTATCATCAGCGTACATGACGATATTCTTCACATTTACATCACTCGTGTACAGTGTATACAAAAGTGGCCCAAGCACAGACCCTTGCGGTACTCCCCGAGTCAGACTTCACTCCATCCAGTTCAACATACTAACGACCATTCACAAGGTAATCTCTAATACAGCAAAGGAACACCGCGAACCCCGAAAGAGTATAGCTTATCTAATAGTCTCCCATGATCAACAAGGTCAAAAGCCTTGCTAAGATCTGTACCCAAGCTAAAAATTCTGAAGGCCTATATCATGGATGGAGATGAAGAAATAAAAAATTAGTAACATATAGCAAAAAAATAAAAAAATTTGGTCACCCTGTATTAGAATTTTTTTTGCATACAAGAAAACTTTAAAAGTTAGTATAAGGACATGTAAGTAACCGGTTTTTCTGCAGCTTCAACCGTTTTATAATTACATATTCCCGAGTGACCGCGAATTTTAAGTTCGTCACACTGTTTCCAGTAAATATTTAAACTGGATTCTGAAAAACTTTGCTATTATGGTAAGAAAAATTATTTTTCCTTGGTAGCATTTTCATCTCTCTAGGTCAGAATGGTAAGCAGCAATATGCCAGTTTATTGATTCGTATATGCTTTATTCTATCCCCAGTCTTGAAAGGGGCGAACAAACAAAAAGATCTTATTTTTCTCTGGGATCTCCATGTTCTAAACTTTTAGAAGAATTTTAGATTTTCTTTGATGTCTGTTTAATAATGGACATATTAATCTCCTGATATCCTCTCCCAGATCTCTTACGCTTCTCATGTGGAGAATTTAATATTAATAAAATCAACTTGCTTGACATGATCTCGATCTTTTCGCATGTAGTTACAATGACCTTTGATTACAACCAATTTTATCCAATAAAATTCTACCGAGCTTGTATTTATTTTCTTCTCTTTTATCACTTTCGTTGTTTGCTGGCATTCATATCTGAATTTTCTCTTCTATTGTTTTTTTTTTTTTACTTTTTTATTAAGACTTCGTAAGTGAGCCACCATAAAATCACTACTTCTTCTGTATTTAATTAACCTAGTCTTATATACAGTTAGATATTGAAGGGTGGAGGGGGGGAGCAAACTCTCCTTACAAAAAATTCAAAATGGCGGCTGTTTGAAACTAATTTTTTTGTTTTGTCGAAAAATTATTATTTTTATCAAAACTCATAAATACTGAACGTTGCACAAAAACATTGTATATAAAATATGTTCAAAATAAATTTACCTATAACTTTGCTTCTTATGATTTTTTTGATAAATCTAATAGTTCATGAGAAAAATGCTGTTCATTACGGCCGTTTCTTGTTGAAAGTCCATAAGAATGTAGAAAGTTTTTTATCTTTCAATTCATAAATTTAAAAGCCCATGGTAGGTACAGTCTGTATAGTGGTAGTCCCAGTGGCGTAACTATAAATTTTAGACCCCCTGTAACATTCGACAAAGGACCTCTTAAGAATTACAGAGTGGAGGCTCGTTGACATCTGCAAACATGACGGTGTTGTTATGAAAGGATTGACGGATCCGTCAGGTAGACAACCGGGTGGTCCGGGTATTACGAGATTTCCCCCATCAAAAAGGGTCTCCCCCGGACCACAGAATAGACTAATTAAGTCTATTCTGTGCCCGGACCCTTAAATACAAGAATATCGTATTCTTTGAGTTATTTTTTGTCAAGAAATAAACAATTTAATTTTCTATTGTTCCCCATATATTTTTAGGTGTAGCAATTCAAATGTTTTTGACCCCAACATTTGAATGCTTGAATAAATACCTTCCTACCACTTGTACTTGTATAATAAATTTTTATAAAAATACAATAAAACAAATAATATTAAATTTTATGAATGTAAAAAAAAATGTTTTAATTGATCGAGGGTAACCATAAATCTACCATTAGGGGGTTATAAAGAAGTCTTAGATATATCATTTGCTAAGATTGGAAAGCTGCTTCTGTTGCAGAAATTGCATTTTACTTTTGTTGAGCCAAAGTTGAGCAATTTTCGAGAAAAAGGGGAAACGTTTTCATTTTGTGTTATCATTTTCATAATTGCATTGACTTTCAGAATAAAAATACAACAAACAAAAACCCCGAATTAAAAGCATATCTAATTTTAAAGTTACAACCAAGGCTATTACAAAAATGACACAACAAATTAATACTTTTCCCCGATTTTCTCTAAAATGGCTCAACAGACTCAAAATGTAACTACAGCAACAGAAGCAGCATTTCAATCTTATCAAATTATTAATTTGCCATTTCTCTCTCAAATAAATAGGGGGGACAATATTTGCGTGATTGTCATGAGAGAAAAATTCCATCTTCAGAGATAAATATCTCGGTTCGGTGCGCGGATATCCCGGATAAAGTTTCCCGCATAATATATCCCGGAAATATATCCCTAAAATATAAAATATCCTGGGTCTTAGACTACAATTGACAGTTTTTCTGACAATTTTTTTTCCCAAACCGTCGACTTTATCGCTAAAAGCATACTAAACTAAGTTGTAGATACTTTTATAAGGAACATTTTTTTCTCCTAGATATTTTCCTCTAGCCTTCCAAGTTTTCGAGTTGTAGCAGAAAAATTAGGTTAGAAGCAGTTTTTGGTGAAAAAATTGACGTTATTTTGTTTTTTCGTAGATCTAGCTTACTCCCTCCGCAAAATTGTTGAAGATCATCCTACAGAATAGGTTACAACATAATAGAAACTTTATCATGACTTGTAACTCCCGATTTTTTTATATGGAGATTCACACCTACTATACCGTGCGAGTACTGGAACTCTTTACATAGGCGAATTACAATAATCGATATAGTTTTTATGGTAAATTGTTTCAATGGGATTGTTTGTAACAATATCAACGATGCATCAGGTATCTGTCATTGAAATAGAGCCTAACAATTTTCCTATGAATAAAGTTTCAGTATTCAACATATTAGTTTATTAAATTGTCTTTTTAAATGTTATATTATTGTAAAGTTTATGTCCTAAAGGTTTACTCATAGAACGGCAAAGTTTGTTAGGCATTAGATATTAGAGTGTACCTAACGATTATCTTAAATTTAGTTTTTTTCGACCGACTATGAAAATCAGTGAATAACATAAAATTTTAATTTTAAATAGTCAATAATACCTCTTGACTTTCATAGGACTAGATGTAGTTTGATATACTAGATTTACTAATACTAGATAGTAATGATTTACTAGAATTTATTACTTTTGGAGTGCCTGCTGTATTCTTGAGGTACGTATACTTTTGTGATTTTATTTAATTGTTGTTTTTTCCTTATGAAACCCTGTATTGGATCGCTATCTGTTGTATAATAATAGATATATCTATTACTATTATTATTATTATTAAATATCTATCTAATAACTTTATCAGCAAAGATTGGTAAATTAATTAACTTACCGGAAGCAGTTGTGTGGTGACCTATTATACCTGTAATATACGTATCACAGCTGCTATAACGTATACTTACATAGATTTCCATAGTGATTTATACGCGCAGAACAAGTACACTTCTTGTCGTGTAAAGATTTATGTGTGCTAAGAAACTTTATAGTGCTTATTTTATCCATTAAGAAAACAGATTAAAATCAACGAGAAAGCGATGAAAACCTAATCGATGACAGTTTTTACATTACATTCTTGTTGTTGCTGAGGAATGTTCAAGTGGATTTTTATGTGCAAGAGGCAAAAAAGTCGTGTACCGCAAAAGTCGGTTTTGTATTTTCTTTAAAACTTATTTTTATTTTATTTTATTTTTTATAATAGTCAACGGGTAAATACCCTTTATACAATATGTAGTTTAAGTTTAATAGATGAGTACACAGTTTGAATACAGTTGGTAATCATAACAAATGTCTAGACTAACTTAACTTAATATTTTTGGCGGTGGTTTTTGAGTAGGAAAAAAATGAAAATTTTATTACAACGTTACTTCATCAGAAATTTCACACACATACGTACACTATAATAAATGCGTAACATTTTTTCACTTTTCTTTAATGTAAAAGTGACTCATAATGCAATTTTAATAGCAAAGAAACTTAACGAAGTTGCTGTTACGAGATTTTTGAACCTTTTATTAATATAATGAGACTATTTGAATGATAAGGAGATGAAACTAAACTAGTCACGTTCTTTAGACATCCTACACAGTTGGTGGATGGTGATATACAGGGTGTTCTACAAGCTCTATGACAAACTTTGACAGATGGTAGGTTGCTTGATTTTAAACATATTTTTTTTAATAAACATGGGTCCGATTCGTTTTTGTTTAGAAGTTAGAAGCATTTAACCTTTATTAACAATCAACAATAAAAATTTAAATTAAATGATAATCACAAAACTTAAGACTATAAAAATTGTTCGAAATGTCCACCCTCAGCTTGAATGCAAGCCTCACATCGACGAACTAAAGATTCGGTCACTCGAAGAATGAGATTTGGATCATTTCTTATTTGGTTAGCTGCATCTTGAATTCTTTCAAGTAACTGCTGATGGGTAACGATTTCAACATGGTAGACCAGCTGCTTCATGTGTCCCCATAAATAAAAATCCAGAGGATTCAGATCGGGAGAACGAGGTGGCCATGATATTGGACCTCCTTGACCTATCCATTTATTCGGGAAATGTTCATTTAGCCAAGCAGCAACTTGTCTTCCTCTATGTGGTGGTGCACCGTCATGCTGATACCACATATTTTGAATAATATTGAGTTGCACGTCATCAATAAACTCTAAAAATTACGATTCTTTAAATGCTTGTAACTTCTAAACAAAAACGAATCGGACCCATGTTTATTAGAAAAAATATGTTTAAAATCAAGCAACCTACCATCTGTCAAAGTTTGTCATAGAGCTTGTAGAACACCCTGTATTTGTCTCTCTCAACCGCAAAAAATAAGTAGTGCTTAAAAAATATTTTGCTCAATTATATCTGCCATCGTGAAAAAATGTCGTTTCAAGAAATATGATAGCTTTTAGTATGTTCGATGTAGCGACAATATCTGCCGAAAACTGCTTTGAAATATTTCGTGTAAGTTGAACGATTATGATGAGTTTTAGGTTACAAACGACTAAATGTCCATAAAATCAGAAGCAGAAGAAGGCGGCTATTTGAGAGGCAACATTTCCTCTGCTTTAGATTTATTTTGGATATTGCTGATTTAAATTGCAAGGGGCTATTCCATAATGACCAGGTTCCATAGTGACCAGGTACCTAGGTACACACGTCACGGCGAAGTACCAATGATTTCTTTTAATAATAAATCTGCCAATGCGTTTTGGAGATGATCCAAGAATAATACATGTTCCCACAATTATCTTGAATTCAGCCTAATGCCTTATTATGTAGTAGCATGTATTTTCATAAGAATAGACATGTTCGTTGTGATATTCACTTGTCGTCACTCTTTCCATACACGTGCTATAAAAATACTATTCCCAAAATTTTCTATCCTTTGTAAACACCTACGCTGTAGGTATATTGAGTTCCAATCGTAGGAACCAATCTTTTGCATTGTAAACAGAAGTGTGTATGTTTGACATGTCATAGGCTCTGCTAAATCTTCCTTATTTTAATTCAACGGTTAATTCAAATGTTAAGAAAAAAAAAAATTACAAATTGTTTTTTAACCAATATACAGGGAGTTTAAGTGTTGATTTTTGAAGCATGTATTATTCTTGTATCTTTCTACAGAGTGGACCAATAATTCTGAATTTTTGTGTGCATCTTCCCCATTTAATAGTATTTGGAAAAATTCTGGGTATAACCAAATCACTCAGTGTCGTAGAATCCGGGGTCACATGACACCTTTTTCTCGCAAAAAATTCTTTACTGTTTTCTTCAAGTTTTTCATTGTTTTTACGGAATGACAGATTGAATTGCTATAAAAAAGACATAGTTATAAAATTTCGGTAATAAAAAATCGAATGTCGAATTTAGGAATTTCTAACATTATTTAAAATTATTTTTATTTTATAGTCTAATAAGACAAGAACCATAAATTGACGGGTTTGGTGATAAAACTAAAATTTAAAAAAAAATAGATAATTTTTTACCGAAAATATTTTTCAACCGAGATACAGGATGTTTAATAAAAGACATTTACAAAACAGTTTTTTCAAGAACCCTGTTAAATAAGATTTTCGAAAAAAAAATTTAACTTTGTTCATATTTTAGATTTATCCTCAAGCCCTTCAATTTATGGTAGGTTATCTTCGACTATGGAATAAAAATAATTTTTTTTTTTAATGTTAAAAAACCTATATTTGATTTTTTATTTAGAACGATTACCTTATTTTATCTTAATCTTATCCAAATTTTATAAGTAGGCTTTTCTATAGCAATAATTTAAAGTGGCATTCCGAAAAAATAATAAAAAAAATTAAAAAGCATTTCAGATTTTTTTACGAGAAAAAAGTGTCATGTGACCTCGGATTCTAAGCCACTGGGTGCTTCGGTTATACCCAGAGTTTTTCAAAAATATGGATTATTAAATATAAAACTTGTATACAAAAATTCGGAATTATAGGTCCACTCTGTAGAAAGATACAATCAAAACCTGTTCCATAAATCGACACTTATACACCCTATATCTCAATTAAAAAACATTTTCATAAAAAAATCATTAAAATTTTCTTAATTTTTTAGCTTCATATACAGGGTGTTAGTTAAGTACGGTGCCAAACTCCAAGGGGTGCTTCCTTGAGTGATTTTAAGAAGAAAAGTTCAAATAAACATGGGTCCGAAAATGCATATTTTTCAAGATACAGGGTGTCAAACTTTTATTTTTTTTCTCGAAAACAAAGCAAGATATGAAAAAAACTCAAGAGATAAAATAGTTGTATTTCTAGTTGCTTAATTCGAAAAAAATACAAAATTAAAAAAAAAGTCAGTGGCGCTCAATTTTTTAATCAAATATATTAGTTAGACTGTCTTCCGGGACGCCACTGGAATTAATAATTTTAATCTAATTGGGGCTAAATCACCCTCTTGTTATTACAAACAGAACTGCCAAAGTTCAACAAAATTGATTGAAAGAGTTTAGAGACATTCACGAACATTCGAATTTTTTTTTAAGTTTGACACCCTGTGTCTTGAAAAATATGCATTTTCGGACCCATGTTTATTTGAACTTTTCTTCTTAAAATCACTCAAGGAGGCACCCCTTGGAGTTTGGCCCCGTACTTAACTAACACCCTGTATTTACACGTCCTCCAACTTATGGTACTCTCGAGGGTACTCTATTTAGAAACATCTTGTACATTACAATACAACCCACTGCTTCTATGAGAAGCTATTAAAGGATTGTTATACCTAGAGATTGCAGCAAAATTACAGAGTTGTAAGAGTTTTCAAGTGTATATACCTACTCACTCTACATAGAGTTCCCGTAGTAGTGTTGCAGTGTCGAACGGGTGCTTGATTTGCGCAGGCTTATTGTCTTTCAAAACCAAATATTTAATGACCAGATAGATATTCGATTTTCGCGATTTTCACAAAAACGATACTCGAACGATTGTCAGAGAACAACTGCCCGTTCAAAATTTCTGAAATTCAAATGAGTACCTACCTGTCAAAGGATCGTAAACGTATTCCTAGCTTTTGTTAACAAGTGCTGCCATCGCGATTCTGAGGTTTACTCCAAATCAAATAAATAGGATCCTAAAATTTATGTTTTCAACCCTTACATTGTATAATCTCTGCATAACTGATGGATAACAAATAAAACACTATAATATTTAAAAAAATTCTACTGTATACTGATGGATAATATAAACGTTACACGTTGTTTGATACGGTCGAAGGGCCAATATGTTTGATGCGAGCGAACGCCCAAAATTTGGGGCAATTAATTTGGGTTTTAATTATAGCCTGAAGGACCAGGGTTTAACCCCGAAGGAAACAGGAGTAGGTAGGTATGCACAATAAATTATTCGAATAAGTAGTTACTGACCTTCGGTCTGCTTTCTGTCTCCTGATGTTTGGTTGAAGACCACTTAATTTTAACGATTAAACCGCGGTTGATTAATTATTACACTGTTATTAACACGAATTTTGGAGGATCTCTGACGATCCGTCCAATACGACACGATTTTGCGAATCTCGAAAATGTGACTTGCTTCGAGAACTTCATCGGCTGACCAAGTGTTTCTTCTCCCTTCTTCCTTCTCACTTCTGTCTTACATGTATGCGGGTAAAAGGGAAGTAAGGGGTAGGGGTTGAATGTTCATCGAACCCACGAATTTACGTTGACGAACGAATTGTCGATTAATGAAATTAGCATATCGTTCATCGGGATTAGATATCAATAATTTCTAACGACCACATTAATTACGATGACGGAACACACGTGTTTCGCTGCTTTTTAAGTAGCATCTTCAGACGTATGTAAATAAAATTATTGATATAGTAACCAATAATTTTATTTACATACGTCTAATGATACTTTTAAAAGTAGCGAAACACGTGTAATTTTTATATTATCCATCAGTATACATTAGAATTTTTAAAACATTAGTGTTTTATTTATCATCCATCAAATAGGATCCTTTGCGAGATGTAGCGGATATGCGACTGATGATTAACGAAAAAAGACAGTCTTGAATTACCGAGAGAGAAGGCTTTGAAGTAAAAGTTTTACCAATAAACAGAAAATGGGAGAAGCAGAGTGGATATTTTGAATGCTCTAAATGTACACACGTTAAAGGTAGATATGAATTATTTATTATCAGATGACGATTATTTAATTGAAGTAAGCTAATTACGTATTAATAATGCATGAATCAATAAAAGGAGCGATTAACTGATGTAAAAAATTCACTCTTTGCAATATAATCCTAGCATACGAGACAAAAGTAGGTACACCCAATATGGTAAACAATCAATCAATTCTGGTCAAATTACAGTCAATGAGAGTATTTAAACGACACGTAAGTAATTTGATTTATAAATAATTAAAATGACTTTGACCATATTCAATCTCATAAAAAAATGCTTTATCCGACTAGTTGATCAATGATCTCTACAAGATAGTTTCTGGTGTAGAATTGTGTTCAGGTAATCAATCGGGACAATCGACAAATTAATCCTTGATTTCAAATAACTTAATTAAGTACCCAAGTCACAATGTGACTTTCATCCGCACTGTTAACGTCACTCGTTCTAATTTTATAGGTGGAGGTAATAATCAAGAAATTTAATCGTGATTACAGCTTATATAATCAGTTAATAAATTATGAAGTAGTGTGTTAGTTATTAATGGAAAAATAAAACTTATCAGGGAAGTTTGATATTTAGTAATTTACTCGTATTACATAGGGAACTGAAATCTTTAGCATGCTCTATTTCTGTCTGAGTCAGATCTCTATCGAATAAAACGCTCATTTCAGTTAATTAATGACGTTCATTCCTCATGCCTTAATATAATAAAATCACATTTACGAACAGAAGTCAATCACACCTCAGCCTATGAAATAATGAAAGAAAATTCACCAGTTAGAGCCAATCAAAACTGTGCAGGTACAAGAAATCATCGCATCGAACGCCTGCGTGGCACTGGCACAACAAATATTACACCGTGTTGACTGGGTGATAAACAGAATTTATTGAGTGAACAGGGATAAAAGATTAGAACACATGTAAACGCAAAAGAGAAGACGATAGATAAGCGATGTTATCTAACCTGTGTCAATCGCATAAATAGTGTATTTTTATTAGTATTCAATTTTTAATATTTTTTACCGCTTTTTAAATTGTATTTCTGAAATTTTCCATAGTCAGGTCATATTAGCGTAGGTAGTGGCTTACTGCGAAAATTTCATTTCATTTCGTTCTAAAACATGCCATAAAATGGATTTTTACACACAAGAAACTAATTTAGCAAAATTTAACAATTTTGTACCTTTTCCTGTGTCTACCACTGGCTATTTTTACTTCAAAAATGCTATTTTTTTACACAACCTTTAATAAATTCGAAAAAAGTTATAGGGGAGATTTGAAAACCGAAATTTTGAAAATTGAGAGAAATAAACATCATTTAAAAAAATTTCTGATATCGCCGCCATTTTTCTTATTTGCTCATTGAAGCTTTTGGAGGTTAAATGTAATTTTAATAGTATAGTTGTCTAAAAATTTTAGCTCAATTCAAAAATGTGCTCATAAACGGTTATATAAATTTTGTAATTTTTACCCTATTCCTACCCACGCCACTCGCTTATTAATAAAAAAATGCATATTTTTTGCATTAACTCAAATTTTAAATAATTTTCTTCCAATCTCGTTAATTTGGGTAAAAAAAAATTTTTTCTTTCTTGCTTATATAGGAGTTCAAAAAATAGCCTTTTTCCTTAAAATTCAAAAGGCGGCCATTTTGGAACGGCTTGACCGATTTTGCTCAAATGCAATACCAGACCACTCCGTGTGAATATTTTACTCTCACAAAAATTCTAGCCCCCTAGATTGATAACTGCGACTAAAAACCGTGCCTCATGGACCGGATTTTTGGAATTTTGAAAGGACATCCTGTAGAGGTAACGCAACTTTTGACAATTTTTTCCTCAATAGTGTCTTTTTGGGCATCAGCAATATCTACTTACAAGGTTTTATAAAGGATGTTCATTGATCATTTAAAAACTCTGCAGAACCTAATTACAAAAAAAAAGCGTGAAATTTGAAAAAAAAGGCGGACACGTCAACTTTGTTTGCGTGGGGAACATGCCTTACAAGAAAATTTACCCGCGATTCACTTCACCCCTCTTTTTTCGATTAACCACATAGCTTTCGAGATGCTCGATACTCGAAAAAAAATATTTTTTCCGAACTTGACCACTTGGGATTTGTTAAGATTCAAAAGCTGCTTCTATTGCTGTAGCTACATTTTAAGTCTGATGAACCTTTTTCTAGAAAAAAAAAATTGATTTATAACGTCATTTTAATCATAGCCAATTGGACAAATAATTTTCAATCAATACGTCATCAATACAAAAAATAATCGATACCTACGTCATTTTTTATTTATGATTTCATTTTCGTCATTTGATGACATTTTTCATTTGTAAAGTCGCGGCAATAGTGAATTTTCTCAGAAATGGCTTAACAGACTTTAAATCTGTATTACTATCGCACCGAAGGTAGCAGCTTCTTTAAACAATAAGGGACAACTCTCTAAAACAATAAGGGGAGATAATATTTACCATGAGTATGGAGAAACCTATTAATTAACACTTCGAAGTATTAAAGTACTTCGAAGGAGATATAGGATAATGAGCGACCACCAATACGGATTCTGCAAATAGAGATCAACTTGTGACCTCCTCACCTACGTCACCGAGCTATGGAACAGCGCAGTCGAGCACCATATTTTCTCTACGGGTTGCACTTGATATTTCTAGAGCTTTCGACCGTGTCTGGCATGATGTATTGTTGGCAAAACTTTAGGCTTATGGCACGCCCGAGAAATCCTGCTTGTATAGCTTATTTCACAATATTTTATATTGTGGTAAATCTGCACCTTAACTATGTCTCTTTAGGCAGAAGTAATTACTCTAGCACAATTATTTATAACACTTATTTATAAATAAAACAATAAATAAATTTGAACCAATGTCTCCTAGACATAAATAAGTACTCTCTATTCATGAATAAAAAATAAATAAAAAGAAATTTAAGCCAATTTCTTGAACTAATTATCAGGGAACACTGACCCATTATAATTGCGCAGGAATAAGTTTGCGCTGTACCAACACACAAATATTTCTCTAATTGGATTTTTCTGCAAGCATTTGCTAACAAAAGACACAACAACCAGAACTTCCTGACTGAGTAAAAATATAAATTAAATGTCGTGCCTAGGTTGACAATGCAGTAGTATGCACGCCACTGTGACAATCCAGAAGTGACAAACCGTACAGGTCATTACATTACAATAATTGTAATAATTATTATTAAGCTTTCAAGTTCCCAGTCCAGGTAGGTACTTAATTGCGCAGTAGTTCCCAGTCCAGGCAATTAATTGCGCAGTTTCTTTACGTGTTTAAACTAGAAACTTGTTTGTCAAAACGATATTCTGTGCACTGCCTTTTTACTTGTTATTACAGTTTAACCATTGGAAAGCTTATTAACGCGGAGATTGTAGAGGCAGTACCTCCTCCAGCCATGGGCCGCCTATAAATGAGTCATTTTCAATGTAGAAATTAATTTGTATATTGAACTAACTAGATAAAGGAATTTAAATTTCAATGATGGGCTAGGTTTTTCCGAGGGGTTTTCTAGCACTTAGCACCCATCTCCCCCGCCTCCATGTAGCTCGAAGGAAAAGGTTCTGTGAATTTTCTTACAAGCTGATTCGTGATATCTATTTGTACTCAACACTGAATATATCGAGTTATGTGAGAAACCACCGTGTTTTATTGTAGTTTGGTAATGTTTCCAAATCTTCCCATCAAAATTCATCGATCTCGAACCAGAACCAGGTGAATTAAATCGTACCTGTGAGCGTGTCTCATCCACAGTTATTTTTTTCAAAATCGGGTTCTATAGGTACCTCAATCTGTCCCTCTTCTTTAATTATTTTTAAACTTGAGCGAAATTGATGCACAAATAAGAGAGAAAAATGTGAACTACGATACCCCTACAAATACACGGCTGAAGTACCCCCTTAAGGTAGAAAATCGTCTCAGCGTGTTTCCTGACGAATACAGCCTACCAGCGATTCAAATTCAGCATAAATCGATATCTTCGCTCATGCACCGCTTCCAGAGTGTCATAGGGATTTCCCTGCAGTGGATTTTCAATAATTTTCAATAGAAAAATTCTATTTTGCATATGATTTCGCTGTGTCTTAAATCCGAATCACGAATTCGAACTTACATGATGTATACTACAGTGTTACCATAAAACACTGTCATACAAGGACTGGTAATTCTTTGAAACATTTTTCAAGGAATATTGAGACCATAAGAATATTACTAAATATAGTGAAGTAATAATTACAACTAAACACAAAATACTTTTACAAAAAAAATCGATTGAGTTAACTAATATCTGGCAGACAAAAATATACAGAACATTTATTCGTACCTATATGAATAATTAGATCAATTTAACTAAATAATTTATTAGGTAATTTTGGGAATCGAAAAGCGGAAAAGCATTAAGCGACCCAATATCGTATTAGACGATCATAAATAAGTTAATAAAATTTACTGAAAATTTCTTTTCTGTTGGCCCTGCCCAAACAATGTATTCCATTTTAGCTTTTAGCTAAACTCGTTCTTAATCGATATTATTTATGTAAATTAATCGATACTGTGTCGATTTTTCCAGAGGTCATGGACTAGCGCAATCTTATTTTTAGCTCTTATTATAATAATCCTATACAAATTATTAGTTAAATAATAATTAAAATATATGAAAGCACTTTGAATTTATTGTTCTCTGTAAAAGTTTTTTTCCAGTGACTTCACACGATTAAAAATAAATTATTATAATTCCAGGGATACGAATAAAAAGTACGCAAATTGTGGAAAGTTTATCACGAGTATTATTTAGTTTGTTCAGAATAATGTGGCGTTAATTTAATCGGTTTACTTTGAAACTAGAGATTTAGGATTTTCCAAGGAAGATTCCTAAATTAATTGTTGTTGTTGTTATCATTTAATTTTAATACAGCGACAAAAAAGTCCGAAGTCATAGGTTGGTGAAACCCGGGATCGTCTTGCTAAATTTAACAAGAAAAACTTTACTTTTTAGTAATATGTATATTTTGTCGCCTTACACAGGAGCATTGGTTATTCTTCTAGGAGTAACTTTGGATGATTCTTCGACATGGAATTAACATCTACCTACATTCGTGAGTAGATGGTGCTTCTTTTCTGGAGTCTTTCAGACAAATATTTGCATATGAAAGTCTATCATGCACTATTATTATACCCTCATTATTATTGTATCCTCATTATTTACTACACCTGCCCAGAATTTTGATAGTACCTACTCCGATCGAATAAAAGGACGGATAAAAGCTTTAATTTTTAAATGATGTTGCTCCCTAACTAATAATGCTTTGTTCCATCGCTTTTTATACCTAAAAGCAAATATTATTTTAGAGATAGTATATAACAATATCTAACGCATAATTAAGAAAGGAATGCATCATTATTAAAACGTCTTGCTGTAACTCGACCATACTTAAGTGTGTCAACTGTACCGGTATAAGCAAACTCTTTCCTGATACTGACATTAACCATGCGGCTTGGGACCACAACAAATGCACGGTATACAAAAAAAAAGGTTCACTCTCTCAAGGGGGATATTTTGGGTTCTTTGTAGCAATCAATACGGGCGGTTGGTGCTCCAACTGGTTCAGTTGAGTGTAGCTGTGATATTTTCTATCAGAATGTTCGTGGGCTGAATACGCGCCTGATAGATTTCTTTAATTATGTAGCATCGCAAAATTTTCCAATTTACGCGATAACAGAGACTTGGCTCAATGGTTCAGTCAGTGATAGCGAACTGTTTCCACCTGACTTTATTGTTTTTAGGCAGGATAGATCATATGATGCCACGCACAGGACTCGTGGTGGAGGAGTGCTACTTGCTGTCAATAATAAACTTAAGGTCCGGCAGCTTGGTCTGAATAAGTTAAGTCCGTTGTTTGATACCATTTCTGCTATTAACATCGTTGGTGCTGAGATTTGGACAGAGGTCTCACATCCCATCTGTATAATTGTTCTCTATATCGCCCCCTTCATAGCAACTGATCAAATTTCTGTATTGTTCGAGGCTCTTGAGTCGGTGTATTTGACTTATGAGCCCCATGATATGTTAATTATTGGAGACTTTAACTTTCCTAAATATGTGACTATGTCTTCTGGTGTTTCGGATCTAACCATCACGAGGTTGCAAAACTTCATGGATCTTTTAGGCCTATCTCAGTATAATTTTGTACTAAACAAGTATTCCAAGATTTTAGACCTGGTCCTATGCAGTCGGAGCTGTCGAGTTACCAGATCTCTTGATTTCCCAGTTAACGAAGACAATCACCATCCATCTCTCGTAGTATCTCTCACATGCAATGACGTATCATCAGCGAATTCTATTCAAGGTAATCATAAACACCTTTCCTATAACTTCAAAAAGGGAAATTATGTAACGCTCTATTCCCACCTTTTGAATATGTCCTGGAATACGGTAACAGAGGCCGTTGATCCCACCAAGGCTCTGGAATATTTTTATTCTGCTATTTACTCTGCATTTGATACCCATATACCCAGGACATCACCTCTGAAAACACGCAGGTATCCACCTTGGTTTAGCAGAGAAATCATTACATTAGATTCTACGAAGTAAGGGTTGAAAACATAAATTTTAAATCATTACTGGTATTAAACTAAAGTACTCTTATCTACGAAAATACAAATCCTCCGGTAACAGCAAGTTCTATCACCTTTTTCAGCAACAGCGTAAGCAATTGAAAGATGACATCAGTTTGAGTCACCAGATGTTCGTCAGGAGAACCGAGAGTGATCTTAATAGAAATCCAAATAAGTTCTGGTCCTACATAAGCAACCGAACTAAAACCTCCACTGTCCCCTCTAATATCAGCCACAATAACAAATCATTCTCGTCGCAACAGGAAATTGTTGATGCATTCCAATCGTTTTTCAATGAGAGTTTCATAAAGACTTCAACCCTGGACTGCGGCTCCTCAACTGTTTCTGAGGAGGACTCGTTTACTCTGTCGTTTCCTTCTAGATTCACCGAGGATAACTTAAGACAAGCTGTCCGTAGATTGAAACCTAGCATCTCCACAGGAGCTGATAACATTCCTGGATTCTTTTTGAAAGACTGCTTCCCTTTGTTAATCGTTCCCATTTTACATATATTCAGCCTGATACTCACTACATCATGCTTTCCGGGTCAGTGGAAAATTGCTAGAATTACTCCTGTCTTCAAAAAGGGAGATAGAGGGGATGTTGCGAATTATCGCCCGATTGCCTTGCTGAGTACGATATCCAAACTCTTCGAATTTACAATTCACGATCTGATAATAAAACACATTTCTCATAGACTTTCCCATAATCAGCACGGTTTCTTAAAAGGTAGATCCACGACAACGAATCTAGCAGTCATCACGCAATTCCTGTCAAAATCTATGGATGAGGGTATCCAAGTGGATGTAATCTATACAGATTTCAGCAAGGCTTTCGATCGATTGAATCACCAACTTCTTGTAAAGAAATTAGGGCGGTATGGCCTACCTCCCCACCTGATTTCATTAATACGATGTTATCTGCACGATCGTTCCCAGTACGTTGAGATCGCTGGTCATAAGTCTAGGTTGCTGAACTCTCCCTCCGGTGTCCCGCAAGGCTCTGTACTCGGCCCTCTACTATTCTCGGTCTTTATCGATGATGTCGCTGATGTGTTCAGGGTTAAGCACCTGCTATACGCTGACGACATGAAAATATATTCGCAGATTCGCTCTATGGCAGATGCTCTCTTGTTGCAGGAGGATTTGGGGAGATTCTCCGAATGGTGCACACGTAATGGAATGGATCTGAATGTTTCCAAATGTACCGTGGTCACCTACACTCGTAATAAAACACCTTTTTTGTATCCTTACGAGATAAATACATCCCCTATTCCTCGTACAAATCAAGTAACTGATCTCGGGGTTACATTTACCTCCTCACTGTCGTTTAAACCACATATTGAACATGTGACTTCGAGAGCTCTTAAATCCCTCGGATTTATTATCCATAACTCATTATTATTTATTTATTTATTTTTTATTTATTTATTTATTATTTAACTCATTGGTTCGGCCAATGCTTGAATACTGCTCTATTGTATGGTCTCCTGCTACCCTCGGTTCAATCGGAACCATTGAACGTATACTTAGGAAGTTTTTAAAATACCTCTCCTTTCGTGTAGATGGTAGCTATCCAGAGATCGGATATCAGGAAAGTTTATTGCTTCAGAGATTCGGTCAAACCAGTCTTGAAGAGCGACGTAACACTCTTGCCCTCATATTTCTCTTCAAGCTTATTAATGGCAGTGTCGATTGCCCTAATTTACTCTCTTGGATAAACCTTAAAATACCAAGACTTGGAGCACGGCACCCCAACACATTTTGGCTGCCGATTCCACGAACTTGTGTTCTAATTACTTCTCCCCTACATCAACTCTGTAACAACTACGCCCGCGTTCAGGGTTCTCTGGATATATTTCATACCAGTGTTAGTGAAATCAAACATTTCTGTAAAGCTCTAGATTCATCCGAATCTTATTAGCTTTGTACCTCCTGTACATACATACTGTATTTATCTGTTGTACATAATTTAACTATTGTATTTGTTCTCACCTATGTAAACTTTTCCCATCTTAATTTGGCCTTTTGGCTGTATGATGGTGTATCTAAATAAATAAATAAATAAATAAATAAATCTCTTGTTCACTGAAGTCTTTCCTGTCTTGCTTATAATAATTGAAATCAATACCTACCTGTATAAATGTACCTACCTGTAACTATAAATTTCAGTTCTGATTTTAGAGAATATAAAAATTGAGCTTTGTTCATAGAAGAAGTAGACATAAAAAAAACAATACGGATAAATGAATTGAAAAAAGACAATAATTTATAACGTGCACCACTGTTGATTTGAAGTAAGAAGATTTATTTGAAACTTTCACTTAAACAGCGGATTTTATCAAACCAAAATTATTGTAATTTTATGATAATGAGTGATAGCTTCGTCGGAATGTAGGTCGCTTATCCCTCGAACCCAGGAGTAACTCCGCCAAATTACCCGAATTGTGGAAGTATACGAGAGGGCGCGAAAATCGTTTTTTTTTTTCTTCGTACAGCCAAGTGGCCCAGACATGTGGAAATATGGTCAAAAAGTCGGAAAATATGTCCAAAAAATGGGTTTTTACGGAATATTTCTAAAACCGTTGAGGATTTCGGGATGTGGTCTACGACATTCGAAGGGCATCAGAAGACTCCGTTGACAGAAGGTTCCCTTGACTATCTATCTATCTAGCATCGTTTTGCTAGAAAGCTGGAAATTAATGCAAAATAAATCGCCCATTTAGAGATAAGTTGAATTTGTCTTCAGAAAATAATTAAAATCATCTTTTTGAGGGCTTAAAAGTTATTGATATAAGAAGAATTTTTTTTTTCATTTATGTTTGTAACTGATTTTACCCTCAAATTAATGTCGGTATCAGTAGCTAATATTAAAAACATATTTTCGGGATTCAAGGTACACTTTGTTAACACGTTCACTACGGTACCGCTTTTTGAAGACCTTTGTATTTGGCGGAACGAGTCATATGTATCTCGTTGATCACTTTCCTATAGCGCGAGACGAGTCATATATGACTCGTTGTCATGTTCATGATTTATGACCTCCCATGACATCGTGAACTTTATGATTATGATACGATTATTGTGAACTCTTTCTTCAGTGGTCACTGAATATTAGTCTTTGACAGTTGGCTAATCGACTTAATATTTTTGAAAATATATGCCCTCAAAAAAAAATAATAAAAACAGCTATCGGTAAACAACATTATATTGTATTTACTTATAAAATACATTGTCCATGTAGAAAAATAAAATAGTAAGACTCTCAAGAAAACAATAAGACATAGAATACAAATAAACTCAATAAAATAATAGTCTATATTTGCGAAAAACTAAAAAAAAAGAATGAGTCTATATAGATATCACTTCGTTTTTCATGTGCATTATTAAAGCATTTCAAGCAGTAGGTCGGTTTTCCCTCACACTCCTCGCAGTAAGTAGTCAATTGTTTTGTTTTTTTGTCAGCCTCCCTTACTATTCATTGTCTGCCTCAGTATTTTGTAACATCCGGTACACCTTCGTCTTTTTTTATTTTCAGGCCCATATTCTACCAAAGTATGTATGAATTAACAATAAACTTTGTTCTGTTGGAGTATATCGTAACTATTATGAAACCTTTTCACAAAATTGATAATCCAATGTAAAAACAAATTCACAATAATAAACACACACAGATCAAAAAATAAAGTCACGAAATAGCTCTAGAATTATCACTTCACTTCCGCAAATCTATTCCGCTATAAAATAAGTTAATATTTCAGGCAATCTGTTGACGAAAAGCTGTACTAGTTCACAGAAATTCACTAAATTACTAAACTTGGCGGTCCATCGAAACAGTTATCTGTATGTACAAGTTTTCTTGCTGGTTTCAAACGCGACTAAGACACGAGCATCACGAGTCATATTTGACTCGTAACGCAAGTAGTGTCAAAAACTATAACTACAGGCGGAACGAGGCAAATATATCTCGTGCAGTTTTATAGCATATCTTACTAGAGTACATTTAGCAAAATGGATTGCTGCTTGTCCTTATCAAAGCAGACAAAAATTGACGAAATTATCGCATCCGCCCATAACAACGTTTGCATGATATTATACTCCGCACCGAGATACAGCGCGACACGAGACATATATGACTCGTACCGCAGTGAACGTGTTAAGCGCAAGAAACCTGTCACAAATTGAAAAAAAAACTATAATAAACATAATACAAACGCCCAACCGCGTGAGGTATGAATGAAGAAAATTGGTCTTTTTTTCTTCATTATAACTTCTACCTGGCAACGATTATAACTAGATAGTACCTATTATAACTAAGTGGCATTTTTCAGTATTAATTTTTTACGAAATGGTGGCATTTTTTGTGCAAATGATCGAGTTTACATGATTTCTACTTTTTATAGGTAATAGAGATGAAAAATAAGAGAGAACATGGATATTGCAGTTTTGCGTCAAAACTATGAGAGATAGACGGGTATAGTAAACAGAACCTTTTTTAGAGATTTTTTATATGCTCTTTCGAGACGGGTAGTAAGAGAACCGTTTTCGAGGTTTTTTAATGATCTTTCGGATGCCGCAAACCGCATTCCAAAATCTTCAGCATAACAAAAACATAAATACACCCCGCCTCCTATTTTTCGCTTTCGGTGATGGCTTTTTTTGGTCTCGAACGTTCCACAAGTTGGGAGTTTAAAGTTTCTATCAACATGAAAGCAAAACTTCACAGTAACCCAAAAAACAAATAATGTAAGCTTTACTATACATGAATTCTTCTTCGCAGTTTCATCTCTCATCATTACACACATGTAGTTATACAGGGTGTCAATTTGAAAACTTGCGACCCCCGAATTCTTCCTTGAAAATTTTTTTTCAACGAAATCTCGAAACAGGTTAATTTTTTAATTGACGGAAAAAAAAATTATACTGGGTGTTCCTTGACTCAGTAACGACCATATGGTCTTTTTTTTGAATGGGACACCCTGTATACTAATACAATTTCAGATTGTCTGGGAAAATCCAATAAAAATTGTTTTTACAGTTGCAGTTTTTCATTTTCAAAGCAGCTTGTTTTGAAAACGGCTACAGATATCGGAAAACGGCTTACATCAACGGACATCTTAACTTTTCAAGCGGTATCCTATTGTGTGGATAAAATTTTCATACAGGGTGACGAAAATTATCAGACTTTTGATCACCCTATATAAAAATTTCATCTACATCATAGGATACCGCTTCAAAAATTAAGATAGGGACATGTAAGCCGGTTTTCGATATTTAGAGCCGTGTCCGATGTACACTCTGCTTTCAAATGGAAAATTGCGATTTTCATTTGTTTATAACTCATTCATAACCTACTCAATGTAAGCTGCAACTGTAAAAACCATTCCTACTGGATTTTCTCAGACAATCTGAAAATGTAATAATATACAGGTGTCCCATTTAAAAAAATAGACGATGTCGTCATTACTGAGTCAAGAAGCACCCTGTATAAAATATTTTTACGTCAATAGAACATAAATTAAATTTAAAAATTGACCTGTTTCGGAATTTCTTTGAAAAAAAATTTGGCAAGTTTTTAAATCGACACCCTGTATATAATATTCTATATCCGTTCGGTACTTTTTTTAAAGATAAGTCAGTCACCTCTTTTTTATAATAACAACTGATAAACCTCTGACACCGTCGTTATCGCTTCCTTACATAATGTTGTACGGGTTCGGTGAACAAGCGAACTGTTAAAAGTATCTTTAGTATCAAAGCTTTAAAATAACAATGTCAAAAAGACATTGAGAATACAAAAGCTAAAAAAATAGATAAAGGATCTTGAATTGCAACATCTTCGGGTAGGTATGTGGTAATTTTTTTTTGTGAATTGAATTTTTAAATTTTTTGTCAAGTTATCACCCTATATCAGTGTTACGTGTAAAGATTCTGATGCAACAGAACTAATAAAGTGTTGTCACGGGTCTCACAATTATAAAATCACCACTATTTTTTTAAATCACCACATTTTTTATTAATATGTTTGCCAGTAATAAAAAGAATATGAAAAAATCTTAGGTACTACCTATAATTTTGTCTGATTTCATCATGAGAAAATGTAGTTTAAAAAGAGAATGTAAGTACAGAAAAAGTATATAGAAATACTTTTAACACGAGTGTTGTAGTGTACTTTTAACACTGTCAGTAGTTGTCGTTAAAAGTGTGACTTTTAATGTCAGTTGCACAAAATAGTATATTATGCAACGAGCTTATAATGAAGGCTACTAATACGTGAGTATGATGGTTAAGATACGAGCCGTAGGCGAGTGTCTTAACCATCATAAGAGCGTATTAATAGCCATTATCTGCGAGTTGCATACACTATTTTTTCTATGACCCTTTTTTATTTCATAAAAAAGATTGAAAAATTATATATTTTAACAATGACCCGTGTACAATTGCGGATCATTGAGGTTAAGATAGGTTGCTATTTGTTTACGCATATTACCAAATTTTCTCGTCGTCGCTAAGATTATTCTGCCGAGACATGTTTTAGTATCAAGTTTAAAGGGCACTACTCACTACTGCGTAATTTTTATTATGCGAAGTTCGAATTTCGAATTTCGAATTTTACGCTTTGATTTGGAGATTAATAATAATTAATAACATTGACAGCCAATAATTACGATATTATTTACCTGCGCAACGCGACGGTCGCAGCGTTGCCGCTTTGAATACTATCACGGAGCGCTACGAATAATATAATACTTTATCTTCCTATCTTTTACACGATATACCTACCTATCAAATTAATTAAGTAACATAAAATCTTGATAAATTTTCTTTGAATGTTACTTATGTTCTAAATTAAATAAACGTTCAGAATTTTTTTCAGAAATACAGAACTTATATCACAAGGCAATTTTTGTCGTGAGTATGACAACTCTGTGACTTCGGTTGGTTGGGACCGACCCGATTGTGAGCGAAAAGGAACCGATTCGATTGCAAATGCTCCTCTGCCATTGGATAGCTTGACCAGTGCTTTAATGAAAATTTGTATCTTAATGAGACCCATTAAAGCACTGGTGATTCATATTTAATATGCATATTAAAGGTTAGAAGTAGAAAAACATCATTTTATGAAAATCACCATTAAAACCGCTTCACATTCAACAGCAGTATTAAAAGTAAATTTCTAATAAAAATTCTCATGTTACAAAAGTCCTCATATTCCAGGGTAGTAGGATAGAAATAGAAAACCAGTAAACTTAGGTACTGTTATCAGTGATTGATAATTTTTTTAAATCATTAAATCATAAAAGTGGCCTTTAAAAATGCACTTATACTTTCTTCGCAGTGCTTTAAAAAAATAGCGTAGATTTAATAATCCATAATAAAATAGGCAATGTTGCATTACTGAGTCAAGGAACACTCTGTATAATTTTTTTTTACATCAATAGAAAGTAAATTAAATTACAAAATTGACCTGTTTTTGCATTTTTTTTTTAACTCAAGACCGTTGCCAGACTTTCTGCGCACCTGTATAGTATTAGTCGGGGATAATAATTTTTTATTCGTCAAAAATATTGACCGACTTCATTTCTTCATTCTGATCAGCTTAATTTCTTATGGTCACATTTGAAAGTTGACACACTGTATGATAAGCCGATGACAAAAATCAAAGTTTATGCAGAACGAGTTCAAAATAATAAGGTAGGTAGCTGAAGAAAAAAATACGTAAAAATAATATTGATTTACAAATTTTTTATAATAATAATTATCGTTGTAGTGTATCTATTAATAAATAAAAATAATGAATATTCATTCAAACTAGATTTTAAGAAATTATTATCATTGAAATTAATGGAATATTTCTTCTATCTTACATTATTGTTGTTAAGTGTTAATTATATTTTTATTTATAACACACGTATTTTTCCCAGGCTATAAACATTATTTAGACCACGCATTTAAACCAAATTGATTATTATACAAAGTTGTTAAATCTCGGTTACTTAATTCAATTAATTTTAAAAGAATAGTTTCATAATACCTGTTTGTTTATATTATTATCCACCGATATCAACGTATGGGAACATAATGAGTATAATTAATTACTTAATTATTGTCAGTAGTAGTTTGGATTAGATGTTCCAGATCACGGAGTTTGTCGAGGACGCATCTCATTGTGTTATTCCAAGTTCTATACGCATTATTCTGCCGATTGTGTGCTATTGCTGGCACATCAACTGAAAGACTAGACTGCACAAAATACCTTCAGCATTTAATTTTGCTTATATAATTATCCCGGCTTACCTGTAAGGAAATTCAATCATGATACTTTAGAACCGCACTTCCTTATAGACCACCATGTAGATGTTGAAAGGCATAAAGACATCTACATCTAAAATCCATTACACGAATATCTTCATGTACCTACTCATAATCATCACAAGATAAGTGGGTATATAAATGTTCAATTTGTGCATATTAAAAAAAAATACGTATTTTGGGTAGGTATCTAAATATTTATGCGCATTTTAATTGATTGCTTAATATTTTTATTTATTTATTATTATTATTTTTCTTTCATTGTTACTATAAGTGGGTATTTCTTTTTTATTTACATTAATTAGGTATTATTATTATTATGTACTTCCTTCTCCTCAATGACAACCTCTTCCTAGTCAACTATACAACTTCTTATATACAACTGCACTAATAAACCATAAACCATTTTAATAATGCAAATACTTTTTAGATGAGATTAGAGTGAACGCAATTTAGTTTGTTTTTATTAAGAGATAGATACCTACCTGTCTCATAATTCATAAGAGAAAAAATTCATTTAAACAACTTCAGTTTTGTTGCGGGTGGTGGCGCAGCGGTTAAGGTCACTAACTAAAGCCGTTGACGCCGCCAAAAGTCTGTGGTTCGAATCTCAGATCGGCTTGGTCTTTTGTATTCGTTTATAAAACTATTTATTTCTCTACTATTTCTCTCAAATGTGTCTGTGGCTGTATGAGTTCGTTCTCGAAGCCAAATTACCAGAGTGGACAGTTTCAGGACCTCTCATTTTTAATATAAAATCCAGAACAGGATCTAATGAACTCAAGTCGTTTACAATTTTTCGTGCACTTTTCTTGCAGGAGAAAAAATTAATGTTTGCGGTAGTACCGTTGGTAATAGGTACATTATGTTCCTATATTTGTTTACTGTGCTGGAAAATATCGTATTGGGGAATGAAGACCCCCCCCCCCCCCCCCGCCCAAATAATACAGACAGATACAGACGACTAAACGTCTATAAATTGTTGGAAAAGCGATTAAAGTTTAACTCTGAGGTTCCTGCACATCTTCTAGTTGGGCTACTCTTTTTAGAGACCTGAAATTCAGAATCAAACTCTCCTGCAGTTCAAATACCATGTTCAGTATGCCTCGTTGTTAAAATCGTCAAGAAATATTATTGAACGATATTGTCACATGTTCAATACACATAGCGGATGTTAAAATCGCCAAGAAATAATATTGAGCGATTAGATGTCACTATTTGTACTAATTGTATAATCAAATTTTCGTAGCAATTCCTGTCATCACTGAGTGAGTCATTATAATCCAGGAACAAGCCTTCGATTTCCATCCAATACCCAATACAGCTGTGTAACAAACTAACAAAGAGATTTGTTGATATTAATATTGACATATTAACCACCAAGGATATTGAGTGATTAATGCCCTCATCAGTAGTGCAATAATTAGAGTCCAGTCCGCCTATGCGTTTTCAGCGTTGTTGGCCTAGCGTTACAAGTTTTTATTGAACCATACACAAATATATCAATCTCGGCCTATCCATGGATTACTTTTTTATGGGCTCTTCTTGAAACTAAAGCGAAATGGAAAGTTGACTGGATATTTTGAACAATGATTTGGGGAATTCATTGAAGAACTAGTATTGAAGAGAAATAGAGATTCTTCATTTATTTAAATAGCTGTTTATACTGGCGCTTATATCGACGTATTCTACGTAAATATAAATTTTGTTATTTAATCTCTGGTTTTTCTTGTCCTACTACTCAGAGCAGAAATTTCACTGGTTTTTCTAGTGCAATATAAATAAACAAACAAACAAACAGTGTTTTTTCAACCACAAATAACCCTGGGTATTTTTTTGTTTATTGACTTGTAAAAGAAAATATTTCGTGTAGGTATTTCGAACACGTGCTTGATCGGATTGATCTTAATTTTAATGAAATCTGATTTATATTGCAGTTTATTTTTGCCTAATGCAAGTTATATTTAAATATATCATAACTCAACGTACAACACATATAACCTTCACCTGAACTTAACTCGAATGCTCTTGCCAAAGTAAAATAATTATTCTAAGTAGGTAACTATATTTGAGGAAATATTTTAATTGGTTATGTTTATATTTGCCAATTCATTCTATAAAACTTATCAGATCGAAGCAATTTAGACATTTGTGATATGAGCTGAAGCCAAAAACATCAGTTTAGCATGAGCGCTTCACCTATCAAATATTATTCAATACATTATTGTCCGAGAGAGTAGGTAGTAATAAGTTGTAGTAGTGCTATTCTTCATAGTAGAGAGGGTCCAACTTTCGAACCGCCTTGGACTCGAGAATTTTTTTTGATTTTTTTTCATAAAGTTGGACCGCCTCATCATTTTGGTAGCATTTTCAAAAATTTAATCGACGCCCTGGCGGAGAAATGTGCATGCGAAGACATCGGCAATGAAAAACAATAATGCTTTCTGTAATTGATATAATAATTTATTATTATTCAATTTGTTACATCGGCAATGGTTTTTTTGCACATAACTCGCTTAATTCAACTCTTTAATTAATTAAGTAATTAATTAAACATATCACTACTACTACTTACTACTACCTACTCTCTCGGACAATAATGTATTGAATAATATTTTATAGGTGAAGCGCTCATGCTAAGCTGATGTTTTTGGCTTCAGCTCATATCACAAAAATGTCTAAATTGCTTCGATCTGATAAGTTTTATAGAATGAATTGGCAATTATAAACATAACCAATTAAAATATTTCCTCAAATATAGTTACCTACTTAGAATAATTATTTTACTTTGGCAAGAGCATTCGAGTTAAGTTCAGGTGAAGGTTATATGTGTTGTACGTTGAGTTATGATATATTTAAATATAACTTGCATTAGGCAAAAATAAACTGCAATATAAATCAGATTTCATTAAAGTCGAAAAATGAAGAGCTCTCGAAGACGCGTAATTTGAACTTTGACTGGTCCAAATCGGTCAAACGGTTCTCGAGATATCGCATTTTCAATTTTAAGGCCCTTTCTTCAGGGTTCCGCCTCGGTGCGAATACACCGCCGTCCGTGTTCGCGTGTTTTGCATGGAAAAAATCGACTTAGGGACTTAATTTTTTTTTTCATCGACAGAGAGCAGTGTCCTCAATGATGCCAAAAGGGCCTTAAAATTGAAAATGCGATATCTCGAGAACCGTTTGACCGCTTTGGACCAGTCAAAGTTCAAATTACGCGTCTTCGAGAGCTCTTCATTTTTCGACGGATATTTACTATGCTCAGAGTTGAATTAAGCGAGTTATGTGCAAAAAACCCATTGCCGATGTCTTCGCATGCACATTTCTCCGCCAGGGCGTCGATTAAATTTTTGAAAATGCCACCAAAATGAAGAGGGGGTCCAACTTTATGAAAAAAAAATAAAAAAAAAATTCTCGAGTCCAAGGCGGATGGAGTGTTTTTTTTGACAGACCCTCTCCACTATCATTGCCTAATTCAATTCTGAAGTTATTAGGGAAAAAGTAAAAAATCACCCAAAGACAAATCGGAACATATATACACAAGGGTTAACCTTGGTGGCCTTATAATTTTTCTGTAATTATGAAAAAAAAATGCTGCATGTATACACTCTGGTTACCTATATGTTATAAATTTTGTTTTTCCTGCTCTTTTGAAGTTTCGCTTCTTAAGTTTGTCTGTCCCATATATTTAACACAGACTTGGGGATTGGGATGAATTCAGTGTTATTTTATCAATCGTTGTTGTCGTAAGATTACTTCAAATCAGAATGAGGTAAATATTAGCTATATATATATTTTTTAATACCCCTCGTTTTTAACAGCGAGTAAAAACTATAAAATGATTTTTAAGAACTATGAGAATACTTGTAAGATTTAAATTATTCATGAAAAGGTACACCTACGTTTTCAAGTGGAGAGTCGACTTCCTATAGTTGAAATCAACTCTACTCTCTTAAAACGTTATATTACCAATTGTATGTCCTTCACGTTAAAATCTTGTTGGGACTGCAGAACTCCCCCTGCTGCTGTAGCTGGCTCCGACCACGCACTCTGTCTCTGGCGTTAAGGATTTTCTAAAAATTTTACCCAACAGACAAACTGACAGACAAGAAAGCACGTTAGTAATGAATTGTCATCCAGTTCTTAGCTATATTTACAGTTTCAAGTCTCTATAAGACAGTCAGATACACAGATAGACAGACAAGAAAGCAAACTAACGAAAACATGATAAATAGTGTATTAAATAGAGTGGATAATAGGGTGCTCGAAATAGAGCACTCTGTCATTAATATTATATTTGGCGTAACAAGTGTATTATAATACTCCAATCAAAATAATCAAAAAGTTGACATTCATTCGCTTCTGGGGTTACGTTGATGTTGCTATGGCAACCTTTAAAAAACCCGCGTGTTTTAATGTTGGATTTAAACACGCTTAGGCGTTTTTAAGTAAGCAATATAGGTTACCAATAATAAAAAATTAGATATTATTGTTGTGTTTGTGCTATATTTACTTATTTTTTGATTGAGTTCTTGAATTGAATTTGATTGATTTGGTTCTACGTTTTAAGTGAACATGCAACTGTTTGATTTCTTGAACATTACCTATAGTAAATATACATATAAATGCCGCAGTCATCATACCAAGAATTCAATATGAATGTTAATGTATCTATTATAGCCAGCATCTGTTAGGGCGAAACTGCGAAGTTGCACCATCGTCCAATTTACACAAACACAGGTAGCTGCAATAGACAAAAAACTATCTAGAATGCTTTGAGGTCCAGTTGGTTAGGTTAAGCCAAGTTCGAGAAGAAATATAAAATCCAAAAATAAAATAAACTAGTTTATTACCAAACCTCTGATTACCTGCATGTAAGAAAAGTGATTCGTGGCTCATCTTTCTCTCAGAAAAACTCTATCAGTAAACTTTGAAGTAAAATTTACCTTTTCTGTAGAGTGACGTGTGTAATCTTGCTGGGCTTCTCTTGAAACTCCTTCTCTTGAATCTTGAAATTGAAATGAGTTGTGCAAATTTCCAGACGTCTAGCTAGCTGTCTTATATAATTGTGTTGAGTTTCATTTTTGTAGCTATTGTGACGATCTAGGGCTTGCAGGGAAATTCACTGGCTCGGACCTGTCTAGAGTTCAACGGATTTCTCGGGCGGCAGATTGTTGTTAAGGGTTTACTCCCCCGGGAAAATATTCTCGCAAAAATATTTCCTAATTACCGGAATCACATAGATAGTACGTTTATCCTACCATTCTCCCAAGGTGGCTCAATGGAGAAACGAAAAACGCCAGGGATCCAATGAGGTTATTACCTAGGATATCAGGCTCGGAAAAGCAGGCTTTAATCGTTCCCCGAATATTACCGGCACTCCCGCTGAGCGAAGATGTAGGCGAGTAAGTTCGGTGGTGCCGGTGAAGGTGAAATTGATACGCCGGCAGGATTCAATTTATACAATTTATTTACCGGAAAATAATGGATGTACGTGACGTCGGCAAATGTTAAAAATGATTTATTTTGCAGAGTGATTATACAGATAATAATTGATTTCGACAGCGTGAGGAAAGGGGCTCGCCAGTTTTCAGCTACCCAGGCCCCAGGCCTGAAGTTCGAGACGCGATTGCCGCCTAGTAACACCGGGAAGCAACGCGACCTCTCACCTCCAAACCTTCGGAGTCGGTGTTAACGGGAGCGCGCCGCCGTCCAGCTACCCAGTCTCGAATCTTAATAAGACACGCTTGCCGCCGAGAAACACCGGGAATCAGCGTGAACTTTCGATCCAGGATCTTCGAAAGGTGTCGCGAAAAGTGATCGTTTTCAAAGCAGATTTTCAGTTAACTCTTAGAGTGGACTTTTCATCGGTCTACTTCTGATTGTTGGATAATCACCTGCCAAATCTATTAGCAGACGATCTACTTTCATTGAGCAGCATGACGTGGTATCAACATGATGGTGCGTCACCCCATTGAAAGAGTTGTTATAGAATGGCCGAACAACCATTTTAATAGAAGGTGATGAATGGAGAGGCGCCGTCCAGTTCAGTGGCCTGCTAGGTCGCCAGATCTAAACCCACCGGATTTTTACATCTGGGGTCACGTAAAACAAATAGTTAATTCAGAGGAAACTCACAATGAAAGGCAATTGTAATCATGAATCCTGTACTTCAAATTGAAAATGAGCCAAATTGTGTTGCAGTTCATAATTCAGGGATTTACTTGCCATCAGGCTTGCATCGCGATTACCGGTGGAGTTTTCGAACATGACATTTTTCTAATATACCTAACCATATTACCGAGACTAAATAAGTTTTCAAATAGCCTAATATTAGTTTCTGTGATACTTCAAAAGACAAGGCGATCGGAAAAAAACGGACGAAATTATTCCGCAGTTTTTGCTGATGCAATCCAATTATACGTGATTATTTATTTTTTGCCTCCTAGTACAGAAAAGTAGCCTTAAGACACAGGAAATCCTAATTAAAATGGACTGACAGATTTAAATTTATATCGATTTTGCTAGGTCTTTCAATCCCCAAAGCTCTAACATGATTGTTAACATGGTTTGTGAATACTGCACGTTGAAATAATTTCACGATCATGTTGCAAATAGGTCATTATCACTCATTGAATTCATGTAGGTATTTGTTGCACCTATACATAAGTAATGACAAAACAGCGGGTACCTATTATTAATAAAGGGCAGCAACACTGTACATTTAAAAATAAGTATTTAGAACGATATAAATAATTATTGTTGTTAAATACTAGATAAACAGATACCGATTGCTTGTGTTTGAATTGCCGACAAGGTCATTTTAATAGTAACGCGAGCATGAAACAGTAGGAGGTACAGGTATTATAGAAAAACATAATAAAATGATCAGATTGATTTTGTTAATAAGGATCAAATAACTTGAGCCGTTTTAGATATTTGCTTAAGCTCCGATAAATATAATTGATAATTTACTAACTGCCTACATTTAGCACGATGCATAAATAAATATAAATAAATTAACAAATAAGTACATATTGTTACGTACTTTTTGTGGGTTAACTGATAATTTGTAAAGCTAGTTAACTGAGTTAATTACTTTATTAATCGCTTACTTGAATTTACAATTCACACTAAACAATCCTTATGTTAATTTACAAGTTCAAATATAATCTCACTACTAATAATAACCTCTTCCGTAAATAACACACTGTCTTCACCCTACTATCGACTGTCTGGCACACTGTCTAGTCTAGCACACAATTTAGCACACTGTCTAATATCGCTGGCTCACTGGTAGCTTATTTCGCTTGCCTTTTATCGCTTGTACTGGCACTAAAAGACACAAAATCTGAAAAAGCCAAATTAATGATGAGCTTTGTTTGTTTATTGTTCATGCCAAGTTTCATCAAAATCGGCTTAATTTACACGAGTTATAACAGAAAACTGTTATATTTTTATTTTTTTAAACGAACCGTCATTTTGAGCTGATAATTTATTTTTAAAACTTATATTTATTAGAGAAAGTATCCCTTTAAATTTGGACCTATATTATTGATACACCCTGTATACAGCCTTAGTGTTCTTCTGGAATGGTTTCCAGACCTATTAACTCACGAATTTTTTTTCGGAGTTCCGAACTCCGAACGTGCTATTTCTGGAACATCAAGGGAGCAGTAGTAAGAGAAGGTTGAGCAGCAGCTCTGTCAGAGCTCCATTCCCCACCGTATCCCATCTTTCTGAAAAATTACACTTACATCCATCCTACGAGGGGAGAGGTGAGTTGGAGAGTGTTTTCGCCTCAAAAGAGTCCCCCTGAGAACCACACAGTTTTTGATTTTTGCACCTGATAGTTTTCTCCTGAACACACGATGCGCAGTGGAGGAAAAATAATGAAAAATTTCCCATGCGCAATAATTACGAAAATGCGTTTTAAGGAAAACATTTTAGAACAAAAGCTGGATACTTTGTTAGACTTATCCGGAATCTGCAATAAAATATGGAGGTTCCATTTGAAAAATTTCGTGGGGACACCATCAATCCGATGAGTGATTGGGGGAGGGGGATCATTTTGTCCCCAAATGAACACTGACAGGCCCAATTTTCCGGGTATTCCTCCTTACTTGTAATTTTTGTGCACCGCTGTGATTGCTGGATGCATTTTCAATTTGTAGAAAAGACTAGGACGTCTTGGATGTCAGTTTTCCAGTACATCAATCATCAGCATACCTAGGTGGTTTCTTTACTAAGCTGACGTATAGAAATTTGACTGTGCGCTATTGCTTTGAGGCAAGAATAATTCACAGGTGCGTAACACTTAAGATCCGTACTTCACGTCAAACTTCTTATTAGAAGGTTAATAAGGTTAGGCTTTTCCGTCATCCATTCCACATCATTCATAATTCGTTGAAGCTCTATGGATTCTCAATGGATGATGAATTGATAAATCAAGATGCTCTTACACTTCCTGAAACACTTCGCGTGACCCTGATCCATTCGCTCACTACAAAGTTACGCTGCTGTTATCAAACTTGTGCTTTGCTCTTAAGAAGGAAATTTTCAAGATGACAGATCAGACTGTCAACCGTCAACCACCGATAATTGATAATCCTTTCCATGGAGCTTGGAGCCAATATTGAAGCCAATGTTATTTTTTGTAAGAAAAACTAGAATCTCACTAACTTTTACATTTCATTATCGAAAAATACCCGAATTTCAGGTTTATCGCGGCATATGTTTAAACTTGGCGAGCAATGGGCATTCGTATAGACTTAGATTCCTTTATCAAGCAATTTTACCGACTAAAACTATATCCCCGATATTCTTAAAAGTAACATGTCGCATTCGTTAAAATTGCACTGATCCCCTGAACGATTAAAAAATTTTACTTTCGAGAACCGGTATATTAGAAGCTTCAGGTCCAACAGGACACTTACCCAAGAGATATTCAAAAATTCAAGAAAAGAAATTACAAATTCCACCTGTTGTGATTCGGTCCGAATACCAAATTTTGAGTCGGTATTATGCTTAAATATCATTGTGAACTAATTAATAAATGTTATAATAGAGTGAAGGACCAGATCTAAGCCTAATATTAGGATAGGAGTACATAGTAAAGTTCAAATAAGTAGGTACTGACCTTGCTGATTAACTCACTCTCCAGACGAGTTGTAATTAACTGGATTGTAAATCTCGCTAAGGCTTAATGTTCGAATACACGGGTGGCTGTGAGGGCCTCTTGACACTGTCAAAAGTCAAAACTATTAAGAAATTCAGTTTGAATTGAATTGAAGTGGGGGTTGGGTTGGCATCGGAATTACCATTTGCCACAGAGTTTTGAAGATGAGGACCTGATTATAGGGAAATACCAGCTGTCCGCAGATAGCTGACCAAGGCATCGAGAACTTTTTTTTCTTGGGTGGCCAAAAGTGTAGTGATATTGGTTGGCAAGGGAATGTTGCATTTAATTAGACTCTTGTAAAGTTCGGCAGTAGGAAGAGGGTGATTTGAGCAGGAAAAGAAAATATGGTTTAAGTCGGCAATTGACTGGCCGTCACAATCACATATGTCGGTGTCGGACATTCCTATCCTATGAAGGTGATATGGAAAGTTTCCGTGATTTAGTTTAAGTCTTGTTACTGTAACACTGTAATGTCTGCTAACATTGTAGTCTGACAGATGGGGTATGTGCTTTGGTAATGAGGGATGAATTTTGCAGTAGGGATTTTGTGAGTTGTTCACAAAGTTATCCCATTGTTTGGCCCATAGATTCCAGGTTTCTTTTTTCGAGGCAGAGATGAGGTCTTCAAGCTGACACTTTAGAGAAATTTCTGAACGGTTCACTGCTTCTTTAGCCAGTTTGTCAGCCATTTCATTACCCGGGATACCTGTATGTCCCTTTACCCAGAGAAAAGTGATTCGTCGTCCCTGCAGTTTCGCTTCGTATACGAGTCTCCTTATGTTGCATAAGCAGACGGATGATGCAAAACTGACTATCTTCCTAAAATTTATGTTTTCAAAAAAAAATTTTTAATATGTTATGTAGAATTTTATAAAACATTAGTGTTTTATTCATAATCAATAAGTATGACTATCTTCCTGTTTGTGATGGCCTCAACGGCAGATCTGGAGTCAGAGATAATCAATGCGTTGACATTGCGGAAATTATTGGATAGATGCTCCAAAGCGTGTTCAATGGCAAAGAGTTCTGCAGAGAAAATTGAGCAGAAATCTGGTATTTTTTCTTGGATAATTATTCTGTTGTGGGAGTAGATAGAATATCCAGTCCCAAGAGCGCTTTTGGAGCCGTCGGTGTAGATCTCAAGGAAGCCGGCATGGCGGTCTAAAATAAAGCGAAAAAGAGTCAGATTGAAGGAGGAAATCTCTGAGTACGATGGTATAATTGCAGTCGGAACGAAACCTAAAGAGGGGAAATCAAGGTCAAAAATGGGAAGCTTCTCTCGCTGAGGGAGAAAACTGAGTAGATTTGTGAAATTGGTTTGCATTTCTGCAAGAGGGGGTGTGTTCTTCTTCATCCAATATTTATTAGTCAGATTATCTATCGCTATTTTTAGGAATGTTTTTTTCGTAGAGTTTAATGAGGGGAAAGTGTTGTATGACAATGATTTTTTTAAAGCCAAGGATGCTCGCCTAATAGAAAGGGGTGGTTCCTGTGATTCAACCAGGAGCGCAGGGATGGGCGAAGATTTAAAAGCACCAGTGCATATTCTCAAGGCGTTAAATTGTATCTTGTCAATTTTTTTGAGATGACAGTTCGCTGATGACCCGTAGAAGACAGACCCATAGTCTATAATTGAGCGAATGTATGATCTGTAGAACAACAGGGCCGTCTTTGGATCTGCTCCCCACTTGGTTTTGGTGACACATTTCAGCATGTTGATGCCTTTCTCGCACTTATTCTTTAGGTGTTGAATATGTTCACTCCATAATAATTTCTGGTCAATGATTACACCCAAATACTTGTATGATTTTTTAACAGGGATTTCAACGTCGCCGATTCTTATTTTTTCAGGAGTGGATAACCTGTGTCTTGTAAAGAGGACTATTGCAGATTTTTCTGGTGAAATTACGAAGCCCTGTTGACAGAACCATTTTTCAGTCTGAGTGTAAATGAGCTTTATTTTTTCAATTGCACTATCGTATCTGTCCCCCACGGTGTAAAAGCAAAAGTCATCTACGTACTGAATGCACTTAACGCTTGAGTCGAGGATTTTATGTATGCCCTGTGTGTAAACGTTGAATAAGATAGGGCTGAGGACCGATCCCTGCGGGAGTCCTTGGTTTATTATTCTTGGGCCATGGAAGACATTATTTTGATCTCTGATAAAAACTTTGCGATCTCTGAACAGATTTACAATATTGCAGACAGCTTTAGGGGGAACTTCTAAAGAGATTAAGTTGGCTGCAAGGCCATTAAGGTCAACTGAATCATAAGCACCTTTAAGGTCAATAAATAGGCATGCGACATAGGAGTTTTGGGATAGATTGATATGGATGTCTGCCACCAGTTGAGAGAGGGCCTCCGTAGTTCCTAAACCTTTACGGGATCCGTATTGTGATGGGGGAAGTTTGCTTTCGTGCTCCAAGAACCACTCCAATCTGACCTTAACGATTCTCTCAAGTGTCTTAGCTATGCAAGACAATAATGATATTGGCCTGTACGAGGACGGTGTATTTCGGTCTTTTAAAGGTTTTAATATTAGTTTGATGACGACCTCCTTGAGCCCATCCAAGACTCCTTCAGATATCCACCACTTGTTAAAGAGCTCTAGGAGAGTTCTCCCGCCAAGGTGAGACATGCTCTGGAGCATCGTGTAGGTTATGCTCTCTTTGCCCGGCGATGAGCCACGATGAGTTTGTAGTGCTGTCTCCAGCTCTGCCATTGTGAACTTCTCAAGGGGAAATAAGTTATTATTTGTTGGTGTTAGATTGCTACTGAAGGGACGACAAATCACGGTGGGTGAGGCGAGAGACTCCAACATTTTCTCAATTAAATGTGGGGGTATGTCAGAATTCGAATTAAAGTATTTTTTGTTGTTAATCTTTTTGATGTAGTTCCAAATAGAGCTGATGGGTGTGTTCTTGTTAAGATTATTGATAAATTGTTTCCAGCTTTCTTTACTTTTGTTTTTAAAGATTAATTTGGCCTGTGAGGCAATATTTTGATAGTTTAAATAATGGTCTAAATTCGAACAGTTTTTATATTGTTTTAAAGCTATTTTCCTTGCGCGTGCGATGTTGGAGCACTCCCTGTCCCACCACACTGGTCTGGCTGTTTTGATGGTTATAGGTTGGCGTATTTTGATAGATTGGTCTGCAGCTTTACTAAGAATGCTAATAAAGTCTGTGAGTGTTACGTTTTCTCTATTCTCAAATGAATTTATTTCATGATCCATGGATCTGGTAAAGAGCGTCCAATCAGCTGTTTTGTCATTCCATTTGGTTGATGGGGTTAATTGCGTAGGGGTAAAATTACAGTTGCATTCTAGAAAAACTGGATAATGGTCAGAGCCCCGTGTGTCATCGAGAACTTTCCACGTTAATTTACCTATTAAATTGGGTGTGATAATGGATAGGTCAACTGCGGAATTGTTTTGGCCTGGTCTTGTAATTCTTGTCGGGGAACCGTCATTTAGGACACATAAATTGAAGTTATTGAGTGCTTCCACCAACCTTTCACCGTCACTAAGAGAGCTTAATGAGCCCCATAGTGTGTGGTGACAATTGAAATCCCCACATAATATCACATTTCCTGAAAATTGGGAAAAAAGTCTTTCCCAGTCTCTGACAGAAAGATTTTTGTTCGGAGGCTTGTATATTGAAGCTAGAGATAAATTCAGTTTTTCGAGAAAAACCGAGCAGATTTCAATTTTATTGTTTAAATGTATGTCTAATGTCCTGTAATCGATATACTTAGCAATGAGAATGGCGACACCGCCTTTTCCGTCAGCTCTATTTTTTTGAACGCAGTTATAACCTTGGATGTTAATCGATGCATTAGGTTTTAACCATATTTCCGAGAGTATGATGATGTCTACAGTTTTTTGGTGTAGAATATTAAGTAGATCAGCTTTACGTTTATTCAAGGAAAGAATGTTCCACTGTAAAATATTAATTGGTCTAGTAGCTTGATTCATCACCGTCGCTAATACTCATTGTTTCAACATTGTTGTCATCCAACATTACCTGTATGTATTCCCTTAGATTTTTTTCGGAGGATAAATCTATTTGAAAAGTTGGGTCATTTTTAGAGGTGAAATTTTTGTTGATAAAACTGGAAATATCGTCGATTACTTTTTTCTTGAATTGTAAGAAATCCTCCCTGTGGGGATTTGGAAGTATTGTTTTTTTGGAAGAGGAAACAGAATTACGTATTTTAGGTGTTCTTGCAGGAGGAGGGGATTCAGCCGCTGAGATTCTGCGTTTTTTATTGACAAAAGTGTTGGCTGGTTTATGGAACATATAGGATGGTGGTTGTGATGAAACCACCGGAAGAGTTGGAAAGTTCCGTGCATCATTCAGAATAGAGAATCTGTTGTTTGTGGTTACCTTCGAATAGGAGGGGTTGCTGACTAGTGTTTCTGCCTCTTTAAAGGAGATATTGCGGTGCGCCATTTCTCTTTTGATATTGAACTGTTTCGAGTACATGGGACAGTCTTTAGATAAGGTCGTGTGATCTTCTTTCTGACAGTAGACACAGAACTTGTTGTCCTTGCACTTTGAATTTTCGTCATGGACGTCTGCGCATTTGTGACACCTTGGCAGTTTTGACCTGCACAATTTGGCAGTGTGGCCGTACCGTAAGCATTTGAAACATTGAATAACCGGCTGTATGTATGGTTCAACAGGGAAGGAAGATAAGTTGATACGTACTTTATCCGGAATTAGATTACCTTCGAAAGTGACTATAATTACCTGACGATCGATTAGTTTGCTTGTTCCGTCGCTCTCTACGATTTTCTTTTTCATTCTTTGCACTTCAACGACTCTTGTATTTTGACATTCAATGTTGTTTAAGAGGAACTCAGTTGAAAAAAAAGTGTCTATCATTCTAACAATACCTTTACGATGATTATAGAAAGACGGTATATAGGCTATCAAGTCATTGTTCTTAATGATATCATGTTCTACAAGTGAATTGGCGATTGCATAGTTTTTAAATATTACTTTGACTCTATTCACACCTACAGAAATAATATCAATAATGTCGTTCCTGAGATTTTCATTACCGAGAAAGAAAAATCCTATTTTCATAGGGAAGAGTCTACCAAAATTCTTTTTTAAATGTTCAACAAATACGCAGTATGGACCTGAATCCCTGGCAGTGTATTTATTATTCAAATTAAACTTACTTTTGTCTTTATAAATGCTGTCTGTTTCATCGTTCGTTGATAACAACTTATCGGGCGGCTCGTGGCCGCCCGTATCTTTTGTCATATTATCTGTTTGAAAACAATTATAGTGTTCACTATATTAATTATAAATTCTCTCTCTAATGAAACTGAATCTATCGATATGAAAACAATAATAAAACTCACCTGGATTTATTACGCACACACCACCTTACCGAGCCGATAGCTGCGAGCGAACTGAAGAAATTCAGTTTCGAGAGGAACTTCATCACGAAACTGTTTACGAAAGAGGAATGGAACAACACCTCCAACTGTACTGTCAAAGAAGTTACGATCAAATGGTACACAGACGGCTCTAAAACCGTCGAGGGAACCGGGGCAGGAATCGACAACCATACTACAAGCGGAATTACACGCAACAGAAGTATGTTAAAAAAAAAACCGACAGAAACTACAGAAACAAAGAAATAGAAATATTGACGGATAGTCAAGCAGCCATAAAGATGCTGAGCTCTTCGACCATCAGCTTCAACATGGCTTGGGAATGCCTAGGAAAACTTAACGAATTAGGCAAGAAAAATAAAATTCGCCGCAAGTGTAAGACTAGAACCATTCTGTGGCTTCGAAGATACTTCTTCAAGGCAGATCTCCGAAAGGAAGAAGAAAAACTGAGAGAAACCCACTGGAGTTTCCACAACACTAACCTCTTAGCGTTGAGACAAGCCAAAGAACTTCTGGGGAACTTCAACCGATAGAGGTCGAAGATACTCTTCATCCTCAGCAAGGAACGTCTCAGAACATTGACGGGATTCCTAACGAGACATTGCAAGCTCAAGTAACATCCGAGGAAGTTAGGCATAGAAGAGAACGGCGTCTGCAGATTCTGCGGGAAAAAGAGACGAGACACTGCGTCACCTGCTGCTCAACCGCAATGCGATAGAACTCAAAATACCCAGAAGTAATGTTCTGAGCCACCACCAGCTAGAACAGAGAACTTACCCAACCTTGATTCTCTCAAAATCCTAAAGTTTCTCAAGGAAACGGACTTGGAGAGGGTGCTTCACTAAAGGGATTCCACACCAGGCGAAGCACAATAGAGGAGATACAATAGATCTTTTAAATTCCCCATCCCCACCCCATCCCTACCTGCAGTCTGATATTAAAACACCTAAAACTCAAAGCCTTGATCCATCCTTATCATAGAGATGGAACTATGCCTCGATCGAGAACTGATTTCTTTGGGGTCTCTGCGCGTCTCGACCCTCACTGTTCCCGGCGTTATGCTGACATGCTGTGTGTTTTAAAAATTTTTACTGTTTGTCTTTATGTTTGTTTTTATAATTTCTGTAATGACGCTGTTGTACTGAGCAATGACTGTTGTAATTCAAGTACAATAAAGAAATTTGTAATTGTAATTGTAATTGTAATTGTAATTGTAAGTCGCAGTGACTTGATCACCCTCAAAGATACAAATACAAATACACGGGTAATTACGACACGATTTAGGAAAGTATCTGATGCTTTCCAACGAAACGAACAATATGATGCAAATACTTGTTTCCACGACGATGATACGAAAGGCACGCTGTTTAAATTAACAAAGCTTTAAGGGCCGCATTTGTTCAATCCAATTTAAAAAAAAAACGTTCAACTTAACTGAAGTTCACCGCTACCAAGCGGTGAACCTTGGTTCAAATAAGGCAGTGAAATGAATTAGAACTAGAAAGGGGGTCGTCGCCTTTCCAGGTTTCGTTATTCCTCCTTTGCGGACGATTTCTCCCCCCCCCCCCTTCTGCCAGGACAAGAGGGTGCCATTCCGCCTCTACAATGAGTAGCGTTGAGAAGTGCTTATACCGGTAGACACTCGGTCCACATCTACTTTAGCCACTTAAGTTTTCGTCTTGTGTGTTGCCCATCATTTACCACATATGGAGGTGCAAAGTAGTAATTTCTCTTCGTTGAGATCAGGACCATAAAGGCTTTTCCTTATACTCTGCTGAATCTGCATTACTTTTAAAAGACCAACATTCTAGGAAAACATAATTTAATTTATCGTCTTACTCTTTTCGTTTAACTTCATTTACACGAGCTATGTTGTTTGTCAAGAAATGTTAGTTTGTTGTAGAGTGTAAGTAACTGATGTCGTGGGAATATTTTTACTGCTATATTGTTGTTTATGTTTCGTGTTAACAACTTCCAAAGAAGAACTCAATGAATTTTGTGAACTAGGGTTATGGAACTACTTCTCTTTGTTCGTGTAAATCCTAGTCAACTGGTCATTCTGGAACATTTGTCAGCTATTCTCGACTATTCGTTCATGATGACAGCTTCTAATGATGGTGTATGACAACTGCCTTTCAGCGACATAACTACTTGACGATCGGGAATATTATAAGTCTAGAAGGTCATCTGTCGTGGCACATAAAAAGCGCCAATTTCTCGCATAGTCAGTCATAGTTCGGGATGTTATCAGAGACAGTGACAGAGTGAGGAAAGTAAGACAGAAGTGTGAAACTAAGAAAAAGTCGTTATTATAATGTTAAGGTTAATATTGTAACTATACAGGGTGTCCGGTAAGTACCTCCTAATCTCTCGGGAGCATACAGGGGAGGTCAAAATAAATCTAGTCTGTCATAAAAAAAACATTCCTAAAGTGTCCCTAAACGGAGATACAGAGCCCCAAAATGGGACCCTAAGATTTACTTTTTTTGGCTCTAACTTTTGAACCGAGCTGTATAATTTGATGAAATTTTAATTTTTTATAGAGGTCATGAAGACTCATTAAGCCATATCAGAGTGGATGTTTGACGTCCTAAAGGAAGTCAGGAACGGACTTACCACCACACTCATTGTGTCAAAGTTTTGACAGGTGTCATTTTACAGAGCTGAAAACTTATTTTTTAAATACGCTGGTCATTCATCTTCACAAAAGGTACTCTTAATTTATTTCGATAAAACTAGCGGTTCTCAAGATAAATCGACTTTTATGCGAATTATGATCAAGTTCCGTCAATAGCAATCCATTATGTAGGTAGGTTTATCAACAAGAACCTGATTTTTACCTGTTTGTATTTAGCATTAGTAACTGTTGAGTGTTTCGCATACCTAAAAACCGATTTATCTCGAAAACCGTCAGTTTTACCGAAATAAATTAAGAGCACGTTTTTTAAAGATGAAGTATTAGACTATTCAAAAAAATAGTTTGTAGCTCTGTAAAGTGACACCTGTCAAAATTTTGACTCAACGAGTATGATGGTAAGTCCGTTCCTGACTTCCCTGACGACGTCAAACATCGACTTTAATATGGCCCGATGGCTCTCTGTGGCCTCTATAAAGTGTATAAATTCCATCCAATTATACAGGTCGGTTCAAAAGTTAGGGCCAACAAATTAAATCTTAGGGTACCATTTTGGGGCTCTGTATCTCCGTTTGGGGACACTTTAGGAATGTTTTTTTTATGACAGACTAGGTTTTTTTTGACCTCCCCTGTATGCTCCCGAGAGATTAGGAGGTACTTACCGGACATCCTGTATAGACTGAAAATAATTGTTATAAATTATTGTAAAGTGACTTTCATTACAATATTGCCTTTTATTAAAGTATGTCCTTGAGATTTTCATTTCATTAAGATATAATGATGGTTTATTGGGAACTCTTCTAACCTAATTTATTTTGCTATAAGAATAATCATGTTTATTTTGATCAAAAAATTCACTAGAGGTAAGTAGCGTCTACTTAAAATCAGTACCCGGTACGAGAAATATATATTTTAATTTTGGCGGTCATGTTATGGTGTAAAAAGGTATGAAATTATTTAGCTTTATTATAATAGACACGGTACGTCTTTTTTTACCAGAAATAGTATGTCGAAAACTGTGAAGGATTTAATCAGGTGATTTGATTTCACCATGGTAAGATCGGTTGTTGCAGCGCGTTTCCTTGCTTGCACAGCTGCAAATTAGGAAGTGTTCTATTTCATTAACCAAGAGTGAAATGGTGCCTATTGCTGATTGTCTTATTGTCGGCTTCCTGACCTCAACATTGTAGACATTATTCTCAGTCTACTAACCGTACCAGTATTATAATTATTAATTTAATAGTTCGGTGTACTTTTTGATAGACACAAAAAAGTTTATCTCTACTAAGACAATGTTGTTTTAATGTTTACTGCTAAATCTGGTAATCACATTAACAATTCCACCTACAAACAGACAATTATTCTCACTATTTACTGTATTGTCGCAGAATTAACTAGGTAGGTAATTGGGTATCGAGCGAGACAAGAATCATGAATCATGCTCACTGAAAGTAATTTCTAGGTGCTCATTCGTATTGCAATAAACAGACGCTTAATTGTAGCACGGAGAGGAAGCTACTGATTGCCCCCGGTACTTCTTGCATAATGACATACATTAACCTCTAGAATTGATGCGTATTATTATTAATTCATGAATTTTATTTTCAGTGATTAAAATTTCAATTAAATTAAATAACAAATTAAATAAATAACTCTATTTATATATAAAAGTGTTAATTCCTTTGAGATTTTAACAATCAGAATGATTATTTTGATTTTGTAGACTATGGAAAAGATCTGTTGAAGTTGAATTTCCATGAGTTTCGGAGCTAATATACATATTTTTCTACGTCTTATTAGACATCTTTTTCTGCGAGTTTTTTTTACGTTCAAGAGATATTATAGAAGATCGTTATGGCTACCATTCACAGTTATGTTGCTTAGATTTTTAGCCTTTAGTCTTCCACATCACAGTTGATTTTACGCTATTTGTTCGTTCTTCTCTGCGTCGATTGTTTCGTTTTTCTGTTTGTGTTTGCCAGTATTATTCTTATAGTATTCAATGAGACGACACGTGAGGACATCCCCTCTTATCCCCTATATTTACATGTCCCTATCCTAACTTTTCATGTTTTATCCCACTATGTGGAGTAAATTTTAATACAGGGTGATGAAAATTATCCGATTTTTCATCACCCTGTATTAAAATTTAAACCACACATAATAGGATACTATGTGAAAAGTTAAGACAGGGACATGTAAACCGTTTTTAGATATCTTGAGCCGTTCTAGTTCTACACTGCTTTGAAGTTGAAAATTTTCGATTTTCACTTGTTTATAATAACTCATGAACCGCTCAATCTAAATTCCAATGGTGAAAACCACCTGTATTCGATTTCTTCAGACACTTAAAAAATATAATATTTTACAGGGTGTTTCCGTTAAAATAACGAAGTAGGTGTCAACTGCCGGTATTTCCGGAAGTGCGACCATCTTGAAAATATTTTCATTGAATTTCTGGTGATCACTTATGTCTGGAAATTTTTTATTTTGAGGTTATAGGGTCATTAGTTTCCGAGATATAGCCGGTAGCCAGCCTTAAGCAGACACCCTGTATAGTTTTGAAAACCCTTACTAAAAATTAAAGCCTCGCCCCGTATTTTAATATGAATTTCAAGTTTCCACGTATGTCTCTAATTAAAGAATAGAAATTAAAAAAAGCTAGAACTCCGCTAATGTCGATGATAAATTGGTACTTTACTAGACTTTTAACTTGTACTATTAATTAATTATTTATTGCAGAAGGCGTTAGGCGTTGCAAGATTTATTTAAAACCAAATTTCAAGTTTATTCACCGGTCATTGATGCCCCTTGAGGCGACATTTCAGGAACATCGGAAAAACCAAAGTGAATGTACCAAGTGAATTCAGATCCTGTATACCTAGTGGTAAAAATACTGCTACCTACATACTCATACAATAAACGAAGAGGCTATAAAATCTGTATTTACTACGTGTAATAATAGGACTTCGTTTAGTAACGGACGTAGATGGTCATGACTGATAATAATTTACCAACCTATCTTATTATTTTTTTGAAATCCTCATACATGAAGTATAAATTTCATACAATGTCTTCTTTATATTATTTGACTTGTAAGGTAGGTAAGGTAGGACCACAGCAGGGTGGTTAACAATTCGATGCTCACCATTGGGATCTCGTAAGCTCTCAAAATATTCTTACGTCACTAGATATTAAAAAAAAAATAATAAAAAATATAATTTTACTTTTTCTTGAATATCTTTTTTTGTTAAACAGGTAGCAATCTGAACCTCGGTACACTACCATAGTAACATACCCCGCATCGGTTGGTGTTATTAAATTTGCTCTAGGCTTACCAGATTTTACGGGTCGATAGTCGGGTATAGTTTTTCTTATGGCCGCCGTATTGGATTTTTGCTACATAAGATGGCAAAAAAAATAGTATGCAAAGACGTATCACAAGCGGTTGCAACTATTGCTTTACAGGGTAATTTTGGCTTAAAATACATTTTTTGGTATTCGGTTCAAATAGTAATTTTTTTTTAGAATAATATTTTGAAGATTTTTTTTTGTTATAGAATATTCGGTTTTCATGATGTTTTTATATCGAACGACATAACAAAAACAAAGTGGCAGCCACAAGGAAAACAAAAGTTGGCTATGAAAAAGTCTGTGATCTGGTCTCACTATAACATGTTATTAAATCATGTTGTTATTCCTTCAACTTTATTGTAACTAACAAAATGCCAATTAATAGTTATTTAACGAACTAGTGTATTATTAAAAACGATTATTAATCGAGATATTTAATGGTTGAGATTAATTATCGCTTTTTAATACACGAGTTAGTTGCAAGACTTTTCCATTGACCGTGGTTGGCGGAGTTAAAGTTAAGCCTTGTTTTTCGACATAATACACTGTGTTGCATAGAAAAGGTAACATAGGGAAAACTCGACATTGGATATTATTAAGGATACAAGCCGCTCTGGTTTAAATGCTGATAGTTTCCTAGGAAATTGCATAGTATCCTAGGAAACTTGATTGTTTCCAAAGGAACTGTATTTATGAAGGGATGCCATTTATTTTCAAAGTATTGTTGAAATATGCTATTACAACGTGTTACTTTTTCTATGCAATGCGGTGTACATTCAATTTAATTTATTCACTAACTCTGTGACACTCATTTACTGTTTCTTGTTTATAGGTAGCGCCCTAAGCAACCGACAATCAATTACATTTCCATAGCAACACCCAGTTGAACAATCTCATGAACTGTTAAGGGAATAAAAATTTCATTTGTCGTTTATTATTGGCAACAAAAAATCGTTGAATCTTAAATAGATTGCGTGCGGTCGACTGCAAGAGGTCATTTTGTTCACTTTCAGTCTTAATTATACCTAATCGAATAAAAGTATAATACCGCTTCAAGTAAACCTGTACGAAAATCATTCATTAGTAGGAAAAAAAAAGTAATAAAAAGTTCAGCCACCCTCGTAGGTATATCTTGTAAATACCTACGTAAGTTTTTTGTTAAATCTTTTTATGTTTCATAGGTATTCTTTATGCTAAAGTAGGTATTATGTCTAATGTCTACTATAGGTAGGTATTTCGTTATTCTTTGACTGCGAGTAAATAAAGAAATAAGTATACTATAACTGTTACAGAATGAGTATAATTATATTTACTTTTGCATTTAATTACTCATAAATGTACCTACGAATATAAGCAGAAAATTGAAACAAATCCCAACTAACTGACGTGACACCTGCGGATTATCGATTTGTGTTTAAAAATAATTTGGTAGATAGATAGTAACATACATAATTTTGCGTGGCAAACAGGTAGGGATATTCTGGATAAAAACAACAAAAGGATTAATAGCCAAAACTAAATTAGAACATAGCAAATATCATATCAGTAAGTATACACACTTCACGGTAAGTAACATCGATTTTATTTTTCGACGATAATAACACGCAGAGGTGCATCTCATCTAATCGTTACTACAAGATGTTCACTTGTTCTTTTTTTGTGAACAAAATGAGGTATTCATGAATGTATTAATTGTTTATTTAATACACTAACTTTATACGCTTACTAAGTACACCGAGAAGTACACTAATTAAAAAAAATACATTAATTTAATACAATAATGTATGTACAACAATGCGTTTTAGCTAATTTCTTTCAGTGGATGTTACATTTGTACATAGAAACATTTGTACTTTCTTTGATTTTTTTATTTGACGACGCGTGGAGAAATCTCAGAATTTTTCAAATTTTTTATCACCCTGTATAAACATTTCATCCACATCATAGGATAGTACATGAAAAGTTAAAATAGGGACATGTAAGCCGTTTTTCTCTATCTTGAACCGTTTTCGTTGTACAGGGCCTTGAACTTGAAAAATGACGATTTTCACTTGTTTATAACTCAAAAACTTCTGAATTTAAACACCAACTGTAAAAGCCAATCTTATTTTCTCTTCTCAGACAATCTAAAAATGCAATAACCTAGGAGCATTCCATTTAAAAAAACATAACTTTGATATGCCACTGTCATATGGGACACTCTGTATACCCCAAAATAATTTTAGATTATGGCCGTTGTGATCCTGTACTTGAATGTGCAAAAAATTTTTGGAAAAAATCCATCGTTTGGCCTACAGAGACCGCTTCGAATAAGCTGGGACACCCTGTATAATGGGGACTATTATCCACGAAGGTTAAGTTTATGTCACGAGCGTTAGCGAGTGACATAATTAACCTGAGTGGATAATAGCTCATTATATGCGAGTATAATACTATACTTTGTCCACGACTGCTATTTACTTTGATTCCAAAAATTTATTTTAAACAATGAGAATTAATGAATTTTCTTTGTCGCCTTCCAGTCCATAAAGGTGTTGTATACAGATAAGTAAATATTTCGGGATTTCTCAGGCAACAAATTCAGGTAAGTTACCTTTGCTATGCTTCCGTTATCTCCGGTGGAGTACACAGTAACTCGTCTTCACTATCAATTATTTCCATTTTAATTTTTAACTAACTAAATTATTAAACTATAAGTTGGTAATCCTGTTATTGAAGTGGTTGATGAGATTTGGAAAATAATAAGCCCCTGTAGCAAGCAATATTGGTAAAATATTGGCAATTTATAGTATACTACAAACAAATGAGTAGATAAGAAGGTAAAGTACAGATTCAAGAATCTTAGCAAAGTTGCAGCACAATTAATCTTATAGTTATCTACTGAAGCTGGATCTCCCTTTTTTAGTATAGGTGTAATGCTGGAGTGTTTCCAAAGTTTAGGAAATGTAAATGATTCTACAGCTAGATTAAATAACGTCTTTAGAAGCTTTACAAATATAAAACCACAAGCTCTCAAAATAAAACTAAGAATCAGGTCAACATGCACAATAAGTACCTAAACGAATTTTTACGTTGTTTTAAAGTACCTAGTCAAGATCTATTCTTCATAGATGTTAGTAATAATTGAAAGGGTTGGTTTAGTATGACTTATTAGAGTTGTGACAGAAGGCGAGTAATCAGATAGAATGTGAACACTATATTAAAGAAATCACCAAAAGCATCTACAATCTCGAGGATTACGCAATTTAACATTTCTGTATCTCACTTGTCGCGGTATTCTAGTATTTCCCCTTTTCTTAGTAAGTAATAATTTATGACCAGATTTTTTTCGGGTCACATGAGATTGAACCCTGCATATCATCGATACACCTCCTGTAAGAATAAGTTCTAAAAATGTAGGTATAATTCTACGGATAAAAAAAAACGTGAAAGTGTCGTATGACGCACATGTATTTACCAAATATTAAATTTTTACGTTCACGATACCTACCAATGAGATGAAGAAATTATGACATTCCATTGAACTTGTCGAAAATTCTGGGAAGAATCATGACGTGAATAATAAATAAGAACATTGATTTCGCATATTAAAATGTGTTATGCAGGTGTCACTGCTTTCACCTGCTTTTGTACTATGGAAGTAACGGAGTCCCCCTTACGTCAACTGACGTCATTTGAAGCTTGGGTTGAATACTAATAAGCATCGGTACGCACCTATTAATCTTGTGGTGATTATTAATTTGTATTTGTTTATTTAATTACGTTGCGACACATTTCCAAGTAAACAACATCGAAAGTAGAATTTGGAAACGCATACATTCAGTTTATCGACCTTTAGGTTACATTAATATATAATTATTAATACCTAGACCTATTACACATACCTCAGACCTTTCTTGAATTCTCCGAAATATTAAGGAAAATGTGCTGTTATACCTACTCACTCGAATTTACTTAATAAAAAATAAGGAAGTAACATAAAAATTCATTACAAGACTGAAACTTTTTGCTATTAGGCTATCGAACATTGATTACCTATTATTAATAATAAAATATACTGCTTGGAAAGTAAGCTTGGCTATTATCTAAATCTAATAATTTCAGTCTTTTACATTACTTAAATTGGATTCACCTTTTTTTGTACCTTAAAAGTTCTATATCATACGGCTTAGAATTTAAGGAGGGGGGATCTTAAACGTCCTCACTGTACAGGGTGTCCCGTATCGTTATGTTCAAATTTTGTGAGCATATAGTAGGCTTAATTTTGAGCCCAAAAAACCCAAAAGTGGCAGGTCTATCTGCATTCGTTAAAAAGTTACAGGCCTAAGAAAATAATGTCTAGTAAATACCGCAGATTTAACTTTGAAAACCACATAAAACTTATTTTATTGACCAAATCTTTAGTTTATCATGTGTTAAAAATGTCCTATTCCTTGCTGAATACAAGCTTGTGCTCGGAGGCCTATTATTGCAGAAGTTACAGTTTTCTCGTCTTTTTTCGCATACCTATCTCTTGACCAGCTTGCTGAATACGATCAAATAATTTCTCTCCGGTTTTTAGTTACAAACACCAATTCCGAAATATGCTGGTGCCGCATCCATTTGAATCCTAATGCCATTTCGTATGAGCAGGGGAACCTCTACTAATGTTATGTTAATTTCGGTGACGTTTACTAATGTGTGGCAGTTTTTGTGGCTTACAAAGTTGAATCTTGTTATTTACTAGTCATAATTTTCTTAGGCCTGTAACTTCGTAACGAATAAAGATAGACCTGTCACTTTTGGATTTTTTGGGCTCAAAATTAAGCCTACTGTATGCTCAAAAATTTTGAACATAACGATACGGGACACCCTGTATATACTTGCCTACTTTGGTAGGCCATATCGATATAAATCTATTGGATTTTCCTTATTCATTTTCCTAAACGTAAACATTTAGGAAATTCTTCTTTAAAAAATGGCATACATACTATATCCAGGTGTGCACCGCCACCGCATCGCAAGATCACTTTTCTGCATATAACTGGGCCTCAAATTTGTGCATCCATTTCTTCTCGAATTTCATTTTTCAATTATTGGATTGTCGTGACTTGATTGGCCTTGTAGATTTGACTTGCTAAATATCTCCAGAGACAAAATACAGAATGAGTCAAGTGAGAACATTTTGGAGGTAATATAGAATATGTTAAATGATGTATCATAGAAGCCTAAAATTACTTGTGAAAAGGAGTCATTTAGAATAATTTACTACCAAGAAAATGGATCACAAAGTCGGGCTTTGAAAGGAATGTTGCTTGAATTAATGCCTCGAGCCAAACTGAAAAAACTGTGTTCGTCTAGCATTAAAAAATAAACTTAATCGGTTGTGCAAATTCGGATTAGAAATAAATAACATGCAATAACGATTGACAGAGCTTCGTAAATTTCGATCATAGTATTTATGTCGTTTTGTTATTTAAAGGAAATTTTTTTTCCTTTACCGTAGGTAACCGTAGGTAGGTAGGTCTTAATGAGTATAAAGACAAATCAATAGCCTGTCGTATTGGAGTCGGGTTTTAACCCATCGTCCTGACAGTTGTCAAGTCTGGAGCGCCCGAGAACCCAAATAAAGAGTTTTAGACTCAGGCAGCAACACACATCCAACCAGACTACCAAAAGCACGGACGGCCGTTTCGGTCTCATTAGACCTCGTCAGCGTACTATATTGGAGAGTCCGGAAGGATATGAATCGCTGCATGAATCGAAAACCCTATATGGAATCTCATTCAACCGGTTACCAGTGACCTCGAGACAGAGCGACATCTATCAAGAGAAACAACAGGCTCCCAGCAACCCATAATACACACTGGAGTTTTGTTTTGCTGGGAGCCTGTTGTTTCTCTTGATAGATGTCGCTCTGTCTCGAGGTCACTGGTAACCGGTTGAATGAGATTCCATATAGGGTTTTCGATTCATGCAGCGATTCATATCCTTCCGGACTCTCCAATATAGTACGCTGACGAGGTCTAATGAGACCGAAACGGCCGTCCGTGCTTTTGGTAGTCTGGTTGGATGTGTGTTGCTGCCTGAGTCTAAAACTCTTTATTTGGGTTCTCGGGCGCTCCAGACTTGACAACTGTCAGGACGATGGGTTAAAACCCGACTCCAATACGACAGGCTATTGATTTGTCTTTATACTCATTAAGACCTACCTACCTACGGTTTGTTGTGACTTTTGAGTATACTTCGGCTTTTTAATATGCATATTTGATGTCAGTCTCGTAGCCCATGGAGTGTCTGCAACCCATAATACACACTGGAGTTTTGTTTTGCTGGGAGCCTGTTGTTTCTCTTGATAGATGTCGCTCTGTCTCGAGGTCACTGGTAACCGGTTGAATGAGATTCCATATAGGGTTTTCGATTCATGCAGCGATTCATATCCTTCCGGACTCTCCAATATAGTACGCTGACGAGGTCTAATGAGACCGAAACGGCCGTCCGTGCTTTTGGTAGTCTGGTTGGATGTGTGTTGCTGCCTGAGTCTAAAACTCTTTATTTGGGTTCTCGGGCGCTCCAGACTTGACAACTGTCAGGACGATGGGTTAAAACCCGACTCCAATACGACAGGCTATTGATTTGTCTTTATACTCATTAAGACCTACCTACCTACGGTTTGTTGTGACTTTTGAGTATACTTCGGCTTTTTAATATACATAAATAAGTGACTAATAATAAAATAGCACTATCGCTGCCCTATTATGGGTACGTCACCTTAAGGAAAAGTCAGGGAAACAACTTTGGTAGAGTCATTGCTCATTTGCGTCGTTTAACTAAACAAAACGCTGAACTATGCAGTCTGAACCGGCATTCGCTTAGATGAAAATATAATAACAATAAAAAAAACCAGTTAATTATTATAACAAATAGGAAATCGTGGGTTCTAGACTCATGTTCATTACTGATCTAATGTAAAACACAGGAGAAAACACTGCTGAAGACATGGGTGGATATTTCGCTCTTATTGGAGCTCATCGGCGTGCCCTACCAGTAAGTGCAATTCCCCATCTTTAGCAAAAAATACAGTCACCTAGGAAGATGTCGCTATTCATTATACGCCAGGGTTATTGGTAACTGGATACATTCCTTTGGCGATCTGATAAAACAAGAGGTAAGGAGTAAATTAAGCCTAACATGCACTATACAAAACTCAAAAAATTTTTAGATATTTTGTTGAAATTTTTGAATTTTTTTTTTTTTTCAATTTTTTTGTTTTTTGTTGAAATTTTCACATGATCAAAATACTTCCGTTCAAGTTCTATTCCAAACGGATGACCATTAGTGTTGGACAAGTAGTATTCCAGCAAAAAAAAAATACAAAAGTTAAATTGCAATTTTTGATAATCACATTTGAAGACATTTAAATAATTTTTTTAAGAAAAATTAAAAATCGAAATTTCTCAAAATCTATTGAGTATTATATTGGGCATGTTAGGGTTAATTTACTCCTTACCTCTTGATTTCTCAGATCACCAAAGAAACGTATGCAGTTACCAATAACCCTGTAGTTCCAAGAGTTTCGTCTAAATGCAAGAGTTAATGCAAGAGCTGGCTGGTTGTGTTTTTTTTTGCTAAAGACGGGTAATTGCACTTGCTGATATATCATGCCGATGAGCTCCAATAAAAGCGAAAGGGCCATCCATGTCTTCAGAAATGTTTGTGTGAAACCCACGATTTGCTATTTATTATTCATTATTTGTTATTATTGCTCGAGAATTCCACTTCTTCTTCTTCTTCTTTCTTGATGGCTTACGCACATTTGTGCACTTGGCCAGCTTCAAGTTGTCTATGTTTTAGGTCGGTTTTGATTACCCGGCCTCATTGAGATAATTTTTTCTTATTGATGACTAGCTATAGAGAGGGTTAGTATGTGGACATCACAACAGAGGTAAAGACTCTTCTCTCTCTGGGGCAACAGCAGAGCATTATCACACACCCGAAAGTTGCCTCCGGATAGACCCAGGATTAGGGACGGGGTAAATCTGAAAGAAAGGAAAACATCCCAAGTTAGAGATAAATTTGATTTGTTTTCAAGAACTTCATAAGGACTATTGATGCTTTGAAATTAATATTAGAAATGACTGTAGACATATTAATTGGGGTAGGGATACCACTTGATATCAGCCGGCTATAAATGAGAATTCCACTTCTAATATTTATTACAGGTAGGTATCGAAAAGGACAATATTATTACTATTTACATTTTCTTTTGACCGATTTTTATTTACCTAGTAAGTTTTCTAAAATATGGGTAATAATATTATTGACATCCTGTAGAATCAATATACATAGTGAGTTGTGTATTATACAGGGAGTTTCAAAACATGTGTCGGAAAATGAAAGGTGTGATTCCTTGGCGCGTTCTGAGAAAAAAAGTTTCTACTCATGGGTTCGCAAACCAACCATTTTCGAGATACAATATTTCGAGACACCGGGTGCGTAGAAAGTCTGGCAACGGTCCAATAAATCTTTCAGTTTTGAGTTTAAATAATATTGCACAAACAGGTAAATTTTGTAATTTAATTTACTTTCTATTGATGTAAAAAAAAATTATACAGGGTGTTCGTTGGCTCGGTAAGGCAACATTGTCAATTTTTTTTAATAGGTCACCCTGTATATTTTTGTATTTTCATATTTCCTGAGAAAATCTAATAATGATGGTTTCTACAGTTGCGGTTTAAACTAATTAGTTTTTGAGTTATAAACAAATGAAAATCGCAAGTTTTCATTTTCAAAGCAGTGTACGTCGGAAACGACTCAAGATAATAGCAAAACGGCTTACATATTCCTGTCTTCACTTTTCCAGTGTTATCGCAGTGTACTTGAAATTTTTATACAGGGTGATAAAAATCTTAAGAGTTTTCATCACCCTGTATAAAAATTTCATCTCCATCACAGGATAGTAGGTACATAAAAAGTGAAAATAGGGACATGTAAGCCGTTTTGCGATATCTTGAGTCGTTCCCGATGTAAGTACACTGTTTTGAAAATGAAAAATTGCTATTTTCATTTGTTTATAACTCAAAAACAAATTCATTTTGCAACTGTAAAAACCATTATTATCGGATTTTCTCAGTAAATATGAAAATACAAAAATATACAGGTTGTCCTATATATTTAAAAAAAATAAGCAATGTTGCATTACTGAGTCAGAGAACACTCTGTATATTTTTTTTTACATCTACAGAAAGTAAATTAAATTACAAAATTGATTATTTTTGCTTTTTTTAACTCAAAACTGAAAGATTTATTGGACCGTTGCCAGACTTTCTGCGCACCCGGTACAGTAAAAAAATTTTTTACGATATCAATCCAGGAGCCGTTTGATATATAAAACTGAATTTTTGTACAATTTTTGTACTATTGATATTAGCTACTTTTTTAATGTTAACTAATTTTTTTTCATATTTCAGTGGTGGAGATTTTGAGGCTGCTTGAAATTTTTTTGCTCCTTATTTTTCTACGATCGGAAATGGCTCCAAATATTGAAAAAAGGCTTACATGTCCCTATCTTGACTTTTCAAATATTACTTTATTAATAATAATAATAATAATAATAATATCTTTATTTTCTTTCTGACAATCAATGTTTGTATAGAATTGGTCAAGTAGGTATAAGTATACGAAATTTCATTAAAATATCCAGGGCGGTATTACAGAAATTACGAAAAAATTATTTATTTTAATAAAATTTTAGCACCCTGTATCTCAAAAGTTAAGACTTTTAGGACATACGTTCTTATGAAGTTTTCTTCTTAAAATGGACCCAAAAATCACCCCCTTAAATATTGACATTCAATTACAAAACACCCTGTACTTTTATTGTGTACGCCTCTCAGATTATTGTATTCATATGATTTCACAATGCGCTCCTTTTGCAGACAAACAGCAATATCTTTTTTTCTAAAGTAAAGCATACAAAATATTACACCATTGCAGAAACTAGATCAAATGGGTAATTTTTAGGAATAACTTGCCAGGTTCACGGGGTTATTTTTTTTCAGGTATGAAGTGGCAAAGTTGTGACATGAAAAAACAATTATTTTCTATCGGGCAAAAAAATTAATAATTTTCCTAAAAGGTAGGGCACTAGAATATTTCTTCGGCACTTAATCATTAATGGGGCTATTCAGCATTGCGTAACAAAATTAAGAATGTAAGAATATGAAATTTTGCAATTGTGACACTCGAAAAACAGATCTAAGGTATCGATTTTCACAAAATTAATAAAAGTGCCATTATCTCGAAAATAAACAATTTTTTACTAAGATCATCTTATGATATTCTGGTCAGTCATGACTTGGCCTACCAGCCCTTCAAGGGATGATGTTGAGTTTTGGGACACCCTGTACAGTAGGATATACCATGTAGAAAGTTTAGATAGGGGCAGGTAAACCGTTTTCCGAAATTTGGCACCGTTTCCGATGTAGGTACGCTTGGTGTAAAAATTAATAATTGCGATTTTCATTTGTTTATAACTCAAACTCTACTCGATTTAAACTGCAACTGTAAAAACTATTCTTATTGGATTTCCTCAGGAAATATCAAAATACAATGATATCCAGGGTGTTCTATTATTAACAAAAAAAATAGGCAATGTCGTCATTACTGAGCACAGGAACACCCCTTAAAAAGTTACGCAAAATAGAACATAAATTAAATTATAAATTATTTTTTTCTGCGACGGGCGAAAAGTGTGCCCTTTTTTCCCCGTTAACAGGTAAAAAAATGCCTCATTATTATGATCGGGGAAATAAATGAATTAGCAGGGAAATAAATGAGTACTTATTTCCCCGAAATGGCGGCTTAGGTATAGCTACTATTAACACTCAGATATCATTAAATTAATATCAAATATACGTAAAGGAAAGTTACCTTATTATCCAAATGGCAATTATTAAGGGAATTTTCATAACAATCACTATCCATATTAATAAATTCACTCATTGAGACCTTACAAGAATCTTTGCAGAACTATCTAAAATTTTAATTAAATTATGACGTTTATCGAATTAAATCGTTTCGTTACCAGGCAACGTCGATTACTACAAAAAGTCTACCAGTTTGAAAATCCAAGTTTAACATAAATCATTTTTCCGACATAATTTTCAGTTATCTAACTACGTTTTTCGACATTCTAACACTGATATTTCTTCTCGCAGAAAAAAATTGTATATTATACACGAGAAAAAAGTGCGATTTTAGCTCTCGATGTGTTTGTCCCCTCCGCTAACGCGTCGGGGACGAAACCACATCTCGAGCTAAAATCTCACTTTTTTCCCTTGTATAATAAATAACTATTTTTCTGCGACGGGCGAAAAGTGTGACCTTTTTTCCCCGTTAACAGGTAGAAAAATGCCTCATTATTATGAGCTGCATCTTATCGGGGAAATAAATGAATTAGCAGGGAAATAAATGAGTACTTATTTCTCCGAAATGGCGGCTTATAGGTATAGCTACTATTAACACTCAGATATCATTAAATTTATATCAAATATACGTAAAGGAAAGTTACCTTATTATCCAAATGGCAATTATTAAGGGAATTTTCATAACAATCACTATCCATATTAATAAATTCACTCATTGAGACCTTACAAGAATCTTTGCAAAACTATCTAAAATTTTAATTACATTAATATGACGTTTACGTAATTAAATCGTTTTTAATTAAAATACGCCAATAACACTGTCTCAGAGAAAGAGCTGGATTTTTTTTTGGCATGCCATTGCATTAGTCTTGAATACGCGTTTTCATAAACTTTTTGTGATTTACTTGGTAGTAATTTCGCCGATGCCTCTTCTGCTAATTTTATTAGTTCTGGAGGTGTAAGTGAAAAGGATTTTTCACAACAATCACTATTATTATCCATTGAACAATCAAACTCATCCATCTAAAACTTTATATGTACCTAATTGCGAAATAAACTGTCATGAATGAATAATTAAATTGACATTATAAGGATTTTTAATATTTCGTCTCCAGGCAACGTCAATTACGATAAAAGACAGTTTGAAAATCCAAGTTTAACATAAATCATTTTTCCGACATAATTTTCAGTTATATCTAACTACGTTTTTCGACATTCTAACACTGATATTTCTTCTCGCAGAAAAAAATTGTATATTACACACGAGAAAAAAGTGCGATTTTAGCTCTAGATGTGTTTGTCCGACGAAACCACATCTCGAGCTAAAATCTGTCACTTTTTTCCCTTGTATAATAAATAACTATTTTTCAAAAAAAAAAAACAGTATTTCCATTTTATCATATTATTTGCTTTTATACTTTAATACTTACTTTAACGCGCATACTTTTGTAGGTACCTATACTACCTATCAAGGAAATAATACTCTACGTTTATAATGAACACTAGGCAACTGAATATACAAGCAATTGTTATTAGGTTTGCGACCTGTAGAAGTGTAGAATTATTGTATTCTATATTACACCATTAAATATTTTTGATTAACCTATTCATTCATGATGAACCACATAACTCACAGAATAATTCTCTTCCTAAACGAAACTCGTTTAAAGGGCCTCCGTAATCCCAATTAATGTTTCAAATATATACTAAAATGATGTGCTATTTATGTGCAATAATTATTTTTATGCTATTCAGAATGTTTGTTTTCGCTTAGTTTCTTCAAAAATATTCTTTCCGAATGCTCTGCTAGCGTTATGTCTCACTGGCAGATCATCACCTAAATATGCATAAATAAAAAAATTAAAAAATAAAAATTAATAAATAATATAGATAGGTACTAGAATAATTATGTGCTATTTTTAATAAGATAAATGGCACATAATTCTAGTATTTTATTTTTTTTTAATTTTGCATATTTAGGGGATGCTATAACAGAGTGCATGCAGACGTCACGCTAGTATAATAGAGTATTAGAAAATATTAATTTTTGAAGATACTAAAAGAGCAAAAAAATTATGAATAAAGTCCGTTTCAGCGAAACTTGTGCAAAAGTCATAAACCCGTCACAGGTAATCCCACCCTCTGGCCCAGCCTGTCGTCGTCACACAATAGAAGAACTATTTACTTTTCTGACGTAAAATTTTGAAGAAAAGGTAAGTCGCAATGCAGATGCTTATGAAGAATAAGGAGAGGAATATATTCAGGCATTTTAGCAAACAACCAGTAACATGGCATATTTTAGATTATAGGGGTAAACCAGAAATCCCAAACATTTGTTATAGCCAGGTACACCAAATATTAAGTTATTTATAGCAAAATGCACGTTTGTAAGTAGGCATATTTAGAACCACCGTACTACTTTAGGCGGAACAAAACTGATGACATTTATGGCTTTTGCACGAGTTTCGCTGAAACAGACTTTTGCCCGTATTCACAAACGATAATTTCCTAAATAATTACGTAATTAATTAAATGAGCGAGATGGAGATATGCAGTTTTTTGCAATAGAATGAGATGGGGATAATTGATTACGTAATTATTTAGGAAATTATCGTTTGTGAATACGGGCATTTAGCACACAAATAAGCACATAAGTCAATTATTTGAAATAGGTATTAATTTTGGATGGGCTTGCTATTATGGAGTTTTTTAATGATAACATAAGACGTATAATCCGACCATGATTACCAGTCTCGGCCAAAGAATAACTTAACAGGAGTCTATTCATCAGGGCTTCGTAAGTGTCAGGTAAATCCGTGCAATAAATGTCTCATTTCATGTTATGAGTGATTTCACAAAATATTGTATTCAGAGATCCTAAGTGGGTACCTGTAAATACAATTGCCTAGAGCTGCACAGTTTAATCTATGGTATTTTTGAGAAATCATCATATTGTCATCCAGTATACTTTCTTAACCCTTTCCGGTCATCTTACAATGAAAGGACCATTATACAGGGTGTTAACTACCAACTAGTACAAAATAAAGGAGGTAATTCTACGACTGTTCCGCAAACGCACCGTTGTTCAAAACAGGTTTTTTTTTCTTACTTTTTTTGATATATCTCAAGAACCGTTTCAGCTACAGGCTACAGCTTTAGTACAAATTTTTACATTAATAATAGCTACTTTTAAGGCTCCAAACTAACTTCTAAGATATGCCAGTGGTGCATGGAAATTTTAGGATTGCGTAAGGGTTTCACCCGCCTAACTTTTACGGCACCGGAAAAATTGGCATTTTGAGAGCAAATTTCGAAGCGCCAATGTTAGCGCCAATTAAAAATATTAGTTATTTAATTACACAAGAAAAGTACTTTTGGTCAAAAGCTGTAGAAGCCACCGTTCTCGAGAAAAGAGAGAAAATTTATTTTCAAAATTTTCCACAGCTTCTTCCACCTGAACATGAAGAGCATTTGGCCGTTCATATATCTACCAAAAACGTATGATTGAACTTCTATTTTTTAACTTTAATTTTTTGTTTATTATAATAATATGTACTTAAATTATTACGGTCGTCCGAAAACTTTGGCATTCGTTTGAGAAAAATTGATTGTTCTAACCGACTTAAGACAGAAATGCAGAACAATAATGTTATTAAAAGTACGATAACGGCATTCTAGCAATTTTTTCGTCTTTTATCGCACCTGTATTTATTTTTCTCAAACGAATGCCAAATTTTTTGGACGACAGTAATAATTTAGGTATTTATTTCATACTAATACATTATAACTAGATAAACGCTTGGTTACCGTAACTATAAACATATTCATAACTCCCTTGGGACTGTTATGAATCCATAACTCCCTCTATTATTACTATTTGTTTAATTCTGGTAACCATTGGATGTTGGTTTTGTTATTGCATTGTTAGTTGAATATTTGGATTTCATATGTCATTTTCTACAAACTTTCCAGCTGATATATCCATGGTAATCAATAATCATGCTTACTCAATTATTAAAAACATTCGTTTAATTTTAAAAACCAACAGATTTCGTTTTATATTTCATTTTATATGAAATAAAATTAATTATGTAGCACGGGAGTTATTGGATGTTAATAACCTCGGGCAACTTAACAATCCCTTGGGACTAACGTCCCTCGGGATTGCAATATATTGCCCTCTGTAATTAACATCCTCATAACTTCCTTGATACATAAATAACTATATTAATATTATAATAAACAAAAAATTAAAGTTAAAAAATAGATATAAATTTTCATGTTCAAGTGGAAGACGCTGTTCTCGATGAAGTTGAAAACAATCTGGCTACAAGCACGAGAAAATATAGGTGCAAATTTGAATTTATGCCATTATGTTATTTATGCCAGTATGGAAAATTTTGAAAATAATAATTTTTTTCATGTTGAATTTTGTACGTTTTTGATCACAAAATTCCGTTTTTCTCGAGAACGTTGGTTTCTACAGCTTTTGACCAGAAGTAGATTTGCTCTCAAAATGCCAATTTTGCCAATGCCGTAAATTTTTTTATTTTTTTTTTATCTCGAAAACGGTGCGTTTGTGGACCCCGTGTTAATAGGAACTTTTTTCTTAGAATATGTCGTAGATCGTAACGTCCCTTATTTTGTACTTGTTGGTAGTTAACACCCTGTATACATAGATATAACTAAAGTGGAAGAGCCATAACACGCGCTGTCAATAATGTAACTTAATATTCCTACTGATATAAAAGTGAATAAGTTAATTGATTATATTTTTGTTCTTCAATTAAACAGCGGCAGCAAAATTTGTTCTTAAGAATCTCAGGATTCTCGCAAACGCAAACTTTAAAGTTTGAACTGATTACAGTCAGTCTTGCTGCATTCACTGCATTCCTTCTATTATTTTTGGATCTCTTAGTTGTCGTGTTGGATGGTGTAACTATAAAAACACTAAATAAATCTTCTTATTATTGTAACAGATAGTTATAGGTCCCTATAAGACATAGTACAATAATTGTTTGAGGCTGGCACTAACCACCAGTGGACATTAATATTGATATGATATGATATGATATTACATTACATTGCGTCATACTAAGTAGTATTATAGGTATATAGAAGAACAATACATATATGTATAATTCATTCATGGAATCAACACATGCACAATTTCCTAGTCATGTTGTCGGTTTATTGAAACAATTAGATGACACTACATTTTTATATTGTATTTTGCATTCCTATCTATAAAACATGATTATAGCGGATTAGCGCACCTATTATCAGTAGGCATTAAGAGTGCTTTTTCCTTTCGTAATTTTTACGTCAAACCACTTCATCCTCACGTGTTGACTGTCAACTATATGTAATTGTTTTTTATAGCGCCAGGTGGGGAGGAGGAAAGCTACCTAAACTAAAAATACGCCTCTTGTGTAACGTTGCCGTTATGAAAGAAAAAATACAATATGTAAAGATTATATTCTCCTGTTACCAACAGGTAACTTGCACATTTTTTACTGCATAAAAATATTAAAAATCGTTTAAAAAGTGTTGAAAATAAGACGCTTCAAATATCAATAATAATTATTGTTTGATAAATTACCAAAGTTTCACCCTCCAATAATATTTCAAACACGCTTGCTCTATTTCGAAGCGTTTATAGAAGACTGACTTTTTGAAGCCTTATTAAAGATGATTATAAAAAACATCGCACCTTTTTGTAAATTCAAAGAAGCTGGTGTCGCGAGACGCTTGTCAGTTACCACTGACGTCACGCAATCGATTATCGTTACTAAAGGCAACATGGCTAAAATTGAATTTTCATCATATTCCAGACTCAAACTGCTGTAAAAGCTTTTAACTTAAATATTATTATTTAATTTAATTTATTTATTTTTATTTTACATCCCATTACGCGTCCAACTATTATTGTAAGAAAAAAAATGCATGTTAAAAAAAAATAGGCAAGATCCCTATAAGAGGCAGTTAATTTGTTCCTAAGAAGATTTTAACAAACTGAGACGACTTATAAAGAGCTGGCGATCGATGCTAATAAATAAGCTTTTATTCAATTATATCAATTTATTATGTTCAATAAATTTGTTGTTGGCTTTAATTGTTGTTCAATAAAATGTTTAGGTACCTATACGTTTTCTTCTTTTTTTTTTTAAAGTTCTTAGATGGGTATTATCGGGAAAAAAAAGCCTGGAGCGCAGACCCCCTATATCAGGAAAACAAATTGCCGATCGTCTAAGTGAGGTCCTATCTCAATTTCCCCACTCACATTCAACCGATCCGAGGGGCGGGAGGAGGGGAGGGGCGATTGTAAAGTACGGATATCGGTTTTTCGTAAAAATAGTATTTTCCAAATAAGGCAGAGCTTGGCAGAATACGTAAGCTCGTTCCAGGCGGAAGTCGATCGGGTAACTTGTTCGCGAAATATAGAGAATTTTCGATGCGAAAAAAAATTGTTTGTTCTTGGCCTGTTGTAGTGGATGTAGGGGGTTCAGCTAATGTTTTTTAGAAGGGTATTTTTATGTTTTTTTAGAACCCATTGGGAGGGGGTGGTGGTACAATTTGGAAGGGAGAGAGAGCGAAAGTTCAAAATTTCTTAAAACCCCGATAACTCGACTCCGAAGAGGCGTAGCGCAAAAAAACAAACGAAGTTTTGTTCGTTTTTTTTTGCCTGGAATACAATGAACCCTTTACAAAGCAATGTTCGCGAAAAATCCGTCGCTGGCACGCGAAGCAAAAATCTGCATTTTTTTCAAAATGTTTTTGGCATAAAGGACGGGGTGGGGGAGACAATTTTGACCTTGAAATGCGGCGCGGTCTGGCACAAAGGAATGTACGTGACCATTTCAAGGTGAAAATTATTGTCTTCCCATTGTATTACATTTTCAGATTGTTCATGAAAATTTAATAACAATGGTTTTTATAGTCCAAGTTTGTCACGAGTGAATTATAAGTTGGAAACAAATGAAAATCGTAATTTTCCATTTTCAAAACAGCCTACATTGAAAACGGACCAAGATATCGGAAAGCGGTTTACCTGTCCCTATCTCAAAACTGTTCGTGTATATTCTGCATATTCTGTGGTAGGTGCAGAAATATATTTTTTAATTGCAAATTTTTTTTAATCGCCGAATTTTCATCACTTTGTATCTTCGTATGCCCTAAAGACGCGAATATCTGCCAACGACGCACATACTCGCAGAGAGCAAGAAGTTGCCATAGTTAACAATGACTTCTAAGAGATTCTATAGCTTGGGGTGATAGAAACCACGTCGAGCCGCAGACGCTCATCTGTATGAGATTGGGCTCGTTACACCTCGTTCCACCTTATTTCAGACTTCTTTCATGTATAGAACCGTGTATAGGTATCACTTTGGAGTAGCATTCCAAAGGGCCTATTTCCTGACGAATACAATAACTTGCAACGATTCAAAACCACCGTGAATCGACATCTCCGCTCATGCACCGCTCCCCGAGCGTCATATGGATTTCCTTACAGTGCATGTGCATCTTCCATAAAAAAGCAGCTTTCCGATATCTGGGCCCATTTTTTAATCTAAGCTGTTTTAAACATGAAAATTTACGATTTTCATTTGTTTATTACTAATAAATCACTCATTAAAAGTTGAACTGTACACGCCATTTTTCCTGAAAACGTAATAAAATATATTTATTTAAAATAATAAAGTTATTGACGCAGCTGCCGGTATAACCAAAAGTGGTGTGGAGTTGTGAATATTTTAGTTCAGCTCGTCAAAATTCCTAAGGTTCTCGCGCCTCACCCTATACTTATGTTTGAAGATTTACTTCAAATATTGATTGACTTGCCTGCATCCCAATTTTTATTATTTCCAGGTAAGCTTATTTTACCTGAGCAATCAAAAACAAAAATTTTTTTTTTATTAATTAGCTTAGTTGCTTTGAAACTAAAACCGGCATAAAGAGCAGCGCGCTACAAATCTATGACTGAGTCGCCAACCTCACAGAGCTCTAATTGTGGCCCACGTCCAAATATGTCCCTGTTCCCCTATGTTGCTGAACACAATGTCATGTTCTTAACGCATCCCCAAATTTCGCGCCATTTTCGCCATCACGTAGTTCTTGTCATTTCGCGATGTGCCGAAGAGATTGGGTGCCAAACCAAATCCTGCACTGCTATTGGCCAGTTTTGTCAGTGCGTTAATGTGAGTTTTTAGAAATCATAAATACACTGAGAATTAACGTACAAGTGTTTCAAATTTAATATTAAAATTAAACGTTTAAGAGTAGAAAAATACAATTTATTAAAGTCAAGAGAGGTTACTTTTATTTTTATTATTTTCCTGCCGCTAATAATGTTGACTTTTATTTGAAAATCCCGTTCAATTTCTAATTTTTAATTAGCTAAACTAAAAGTTATTTTTTATTTGTCAGTATTTCTCAAACCATCAAAATCGTGTAATAAAGCTAAGTTAAAAAAGACTTGGCAACAGCGTGGAACAGAATTAGCATTTAAACAAATGGGAAAAATCACTGGCGAGACTAATTCAGATAAACCAGACTTACAGCACCAAGTAACACGATGTTTGATGCAACCAATCAAAATGAAACCTTGAGATGAGGTGGTACTTGTGTTTGAATTTAAAATGTAGCGGCAACTGCGAGTGCGGTAATAATGACCTCTCTCTAGGTCATTATTTTTTAGGGAACAGCAGACAACGCCGTACGTTGTTTCATTTTATAACATTTTTTTAACGACTTAAAACTTAAAGATTAATGTAAAATGGGTATGCTGGTTATACGTACTTGCCTTATCTTATTATCTAACTTTTGTTTAAAATTTATAAACTACAAAAGTCTGATATGTGAGATTTGGGGGGGGGGGGATAAAAAAATACATTAGGGACTTAGTATGGAACACAATAACTTAAAAATTATAAAAAATTATTTTTCTCTGACCTATTATTCCTAATATTTTTTCTGATAATTATAAAAGCTATTTCCAAATCTACTCTAAAAATGGCATTACTTGAGTCAAATACAGCTAATCCATTTATCCAGGATCAGCATGAGGATCTCGAAAACCGCGAGAGACACAGGTGGTTAAATTAGTAAAAAGTTTAGGAGTCAATTATATACATATTCCGTTGAGAAAACCAGAAAATTTCGTTTAAATCTGGAGATATTCGAGAAAAAAAAACGAAATCTCACGATTTCGTTGGCAAGATATAAAAGAACAAAGACCACTTTCTCATTGCTACTTCTTTAGCTCTACAAAATGGCGATTTAGCTTCCCTACTACAAGAATAGGGAAGCTAATCTTTCCTCTCTTTCTAATCGATAGCCATCTGACAGAGAACAGGCAATCTCTATTCAATATAGTGACCTATATTTTCTTTCCAGACAGCTGTGGTGGAGCGATTAATTGCAGATTACATGGGCATTACAAGAAAACGTCTAATTCTTTTTTTTTTGTTTTTTTTTTACAATCTCTTTACACATTTCTTTTCTTCTCACAAGACTGAGAAATAAACAGGAAAGTTATACAAGTAGTAACCGGTATACTCGTACCTACCAGAAAAGTATGTTTACTTTTTTATTACTGAACTTCAATAAAAATAATAAATAATTTGATAAACCTGAAATCATGTTCCTAGGTACATGGTACATTTCTGCATTTATTGTTTCTTTAAAGTTGCTTAAACTTTAGACTCGAGAATGTATCTGCAATGTAAAAAGAGATGTCCGAGGAAATGATACTAACCTTTCCTACTCTTATGCAATAAAAATCTGTCAATATCCATTATCCATCCAGGTACTCGAGCACAGATATAAGTCTGACTTACCACCCCTAAATTTTCAAATGAGAAGGGTGAGCTTTGTTGTGACACCGAATTTTTGAAAAGTGTCTTCATTCTCTATACAAAAATGATATCGTTTTAAAATTTATTGCAAAAAAAATATTGCAAAAAAAAAAATTGTTGAAAAAAATCGTTAGAATAAATTTTTATTTAAGATTGCATGGGACATTGTCAAGATGTTCAAGGCGACCATTTTGAACATCTCCTGCACAAATAAGAGTAGTGGTTTTTTGTGGTTTACCAAGAAAAAAACAGACTACAAACTTTTTTAGTGTGTTGTAGAACGAATTGCCTAAGTAAGATGATTTTAACTTATTTTTAATGTGAATTTTTGGATGAAATTTGAAAACAATATCATTTTTTATATAGAGAATAAGAGACCTGTCAAATGATGTATTACAAAGTCTCTATTATTTCTCATTTAAAAATTTAGGAATCGCAGCTATCACTCACAGAAATGTAGGGTTGAAATTTGTATGGTGTAGAATTTTCATTTAAATAATCAAAAATCGACCTGGTTTTTAAATATTATAACTGAGAAAATTAATTGATTCCTTAATGGTTCTCATTGTATAATGAATGATTTATTTATTTATTTATCGGTTACAATATCCAAACTGTTATAGTTTCGGTCAAACGATCTCTAAAGTGCAGCATGGCTTGATTTGGTCCCTACTTGTATTGGTGACAAATTATAGTGGTAAAAAATTCCGTGACCGATCGTGCTCCGGGAGGTACGTTAAAAAGGGGATCCCGGCTGCTTCACAGCAGTCGTTAGGTTACGTCAGAGGCCTTTGAGGCTACTTGAAAACTTCTGTGTGTTTTTCCATTAACGTGTGTCCGGAAATGCACCGTTTTTAAGATAAAGGGTGTCGAAGAAATACCCTTTTTCCAGTTTTTTGACGATATCTCGGTAACCGTATGAGATACAATGTTCAGCTCTTATACACACTATGTGCTCACTGATCCCGTTATTTTCGCCGTAAAATAAAGGTTTTAAAAAAATTCAGTGGCGTAGACTTAGGGTATTTTAAGGGTATCAACCTCCTAATTTCTACGCCACTTGAATAAATGCGATTTTAAGCAACGTCTTTAAACCGTCCATGTTTTCTATACACCAAAAAGGTACTCTTGGTTAACGGCTCTAAAGTAAACCGTTTCCGAGAAAAATGTAATTTTATGAGAGAAAACATTAATAATTGTAGGAATAAGTTTTCACTTAGGTACTTTCTTTTTTCCAAAATGCTGTTGAAAAATCGTTAAAAAAGTAATTTATTCTGTCATAAAATGCCATTTTTCTCGGAAATGGTTCATTTTAAGACCGTTAACCTAGAATACCTTTTTGGTATAGAAAACATGGGCGGTTCAAAGGCGCTGCTTAAAATCGCATTTATTCCAGTGGCTCAGAAATTACGGGATCTAAACCCTCAAAATACCCTAGCTACGCCACTGAATTTTTTTTAAACCATTATTTTACGGCGAAAATAAGGGGATCAGTGAGCACATAGTTAGTATAAGAGCTGAACATTGTATATCTCATACGGTTCCCGAGATATCGTCAAAAAATAGGAAAAACAATATTTCTTCGACAGTATTTCAAAAACCGTGCATTTCCGAACAAACGTTAATGGGAAATATTTGTTTCTTTTAGTTTGAAGAATCAGCCTGTGAAGTCTGGCTAACCTTACAGTAAACACCCTGTATATTGATATGATTATAAAACGAAAGTTCTCGTACTTTTTCCGTTTTAATGTAGTAATAAACCATCAATTGTTCTTTCTGATAGGTTCCATCAGTGGTTTCGATTTGTAAAAATCAGAAATACCTACCTAACTTAATGAAAACAATTGCCGCAAAAATCACTGACTAATTTTATCTATCTATAGCAAAAATGCAAGGGCTTAAATTTTTTACGTTGCATTATGGAAGAATTAACTTATTTCTCAATTTTTACCAAAAAAAAAAAAAATTAGGTAGGTACTTTAATACGCCTATATTTTAGTTTTTGTTTTTCAGTTAGATACCTTTATAGGTAGGTATGATTTGATACATAAAAGTAAAACGCACCATATCCAGTGCTTATTTTTTAAATTTTTGTTAAAAAAAAAACATGATCGTGATAGTTAATGTGTAAGACAATAAAAATAAATTTCCTTTACCTTATTTTTTAGAGCTTCCGAAATTCATTCACTTACGGGTTAAAAAGAGAAAAAGCATTGAATTATAATATTGAATGATTATTAGTCCCTGAAATTTATTTTTTTGAAATAATTAAATGAAATAACTTCTCAAGTAGTAGGTATTATACCTCTACACTTGAATTTGAATAAACCGTCCTAACGTAAATTTCCCGCAAAATTTCTGATTGGCTATGAGAAACTCGTATGCTGTATGTGAGGTCGAGCTGAACTTCCGCTTGGCGTTATTGCCAGGGTCAGCGCTAGCGCAGTTTGAATTTCGCCAACTCGCAGGATTGTCATATGCTATATTTTTTCTTTAAATTTCATCAATAGTTCCTGTCTGCCATTATTTTGCATTAGTTTTACAATTTTTACATATTAATGTGAGTGTTAAATAAGCCAATGTAAACGTATCATTGGTAGTAGTGGGATATTAAAATATTGACCCGGAATAAATAATTCTGTGTAAAGAATTCCTGGATGAATTTATTAAATGACAACCTTGCAATTCGTTATTCCGCGGCGCGACGAGCGAGCACGTTATTGGGATCAGATCAAAGCAGGCAAAGTTTTAATTGTCAGTTCCAGTTTTCCGTGATTCGATTTTCGAATAAAAGGGAGCCTTTTTATGGTATTGTCGAAATTTAGTATTTAATCACAGTCCGAGTTTAAACGTCGAACTTTGAAGTCGAGGAACGTCGAAATTAAATCGATCAGTGGTTGGTTGCGTTGCTAGGTAGATAAGAAATTTTTATACCTACCGTGTCTCGTCTCGCCGGTGCGCGTCTGGAGATAAAATTACAACTCTCCTCCTTTCGGAATCTAATCGCGCGTTTTTTTTCCGTTTCATGAGTTCTATCCGGTAACGTTCGCTTGGCTTTAATGGACGATTATGATTGTTTTTAAGCCAGTAATACATAATTCGTTTACGTCTACGAGAAAGAGAAAAAGACTCAAGTGATTTTTAATTTAGTCAAATCTAGTAGTCGGGTTAAAATAATTATTTATTTATTTATTTGAGTGCTTGGTTTTCAATTATTATTGTTGATGTTCCTATAAGAATAATATTACGATTGTGCTATTTATTGGTTACCATTAGTTATTATTAATTTAACGTATTAAGCCTAAATTATTATGACTGAGTAATTTGCACCTAACACGTTGTCTTGTCACCTGCTGCTATCGTTCGAATTCTTGGAATCGCGGTTCAAAGTTCAAAATGACAACCATGAAAAACGGCAACTCCAAGTACATCGCTGTCTTCACTCAAGATTTGAACGAGTATGATTTGGCGGATAAAAAGAAGAAGAAGGGTATGTTCTATTTTTTTTAATAATAATTTTATTATTTAATAATTAATTATCAACATTTGTTAACCTTCTATGTGGCCAGGTTAGCTATTTTTGGAGGGGAGGTAGTGGAGACGAGACACTCATCATTTTATGCTATTTTTTTATTTTAAAATCTCACCTAATCAGTGCGAGATTATTTTCTGGGAGTGTCTACGTTGCCGCGTCGTTTATCTAGACGCGGTCATTCTCATTTTAGCCTGCTCTGTCTGAAGTTAGCATTGTTAGCAACTCCTCGAGTTCGCAACGGAACGGGCGAGGCTAAACGTCACTCGCGAATATATACAATATGTTTCTAAAATAGCTGGCCAAACTTTAAGGACGTGTAGATGAATCTAAAATATTAAGAAAATGTAAGTACATTTTTAGTTAATATACAGGGTTATTCACGGTATACGTCACGGAAGATTATGGCCGTGTCTCTGGATTTTAGGATCTTTTTATTTTTGGAGTGAATAGAGACCCGGCAGAGGTACGTTCTAAAATTATATTTATAATGTACAGGGTGTCCCAAAAGCATGAAACATATCAAAGTTATGTTTTTTAAATGGAATGCTCCTATGTTATTGCATTTTTAGATTGTCTGAGAAGAGAAAATAAGATTGGCTTTTACCAGCTGGTGTTTAAATTCAGAAGTTTTTGAGTTATAAACAAGTGAAAATCGTCATTTTTCAAGTTCATGGCCCTTACAACGAAAACGGCTGAAGATAGAGAAAAACGGCTTACATGTCCCTACTTTCACTTTTCATGTACTATCCTACGACGTAGATGAAATGTTTATACAGGATGATAAAAAATTTGAAAAATTCTGAGATTTCTCCACGCGTCGCCAAATAAAAAAATCAAAGAAAGCACAAATGTTTCTATACCATAGGATAGTACATAAAAAGTTAAAATAGGGACATGTAAGCCGTTTTTCTCTATCTTGAACCGCTTTCGTTGTACAGGGCCTTGAACTTGAAAAATGACGATTTTCACTTGTTTATAACTCCAAAACTTCTGAATTTAAACACCAACTGTAAAAGGCAATTTTATTTTCTCTTCTCAGACAATCTAAAAATGCAATACATAGGAGCATGCCATTTAAAAAAAAAAAGAGCATGCCATTTAAAAAAACATAACTTTGATATGTTTCATGCTTTTGGGACATCCTGTACATTATGAATATAATTTTAAAACGTACCTCTGCCTGGTCTCTATCCACTCCAAAAATAAAAAGATCCTTAAATCCAGAGACACGGCCATAAACTTCCGTGGCGTATACCGTGAATAACCCTGTATATGTGCCAAAGTGAAACTGTAGGAGACGCGGATGTATATAATGACCACATTTTTTTTTTCCGAAAATGTATTTTAACCGAAATACAGGGTGTTTAATTGTGCCGATTTACAAAACTGGTTTTTATTGTATCTTTTTACAGAGTGGACCAATAATTCTGAATTTTTGTATACTTACAGGTTTTCTATTTAATAACCCGTATTTGAAAAAATTCTGGGGATAACCGAAGCACCCGGTGGCGTGGAATCCGGGGTATCAGTACACCTTTTTTCTCGTAAAAAAATTTTGAACTGTATTTTAAATTTTTTTATTGTTTTTTCGTAATGCCAGATTATATTGCTATAAAAAGCCATACTTATAAAATTTCGATATGACACACCGTTTTCGATAAAAATTCAAATGTAGTGTTTTTAACTTTTTTTTTTAATTTTATTATTTTTATTCAATAGTCTCAGATACCATAAACTGAAGGGCTTGTAGATAAAGCTAAAATATGACGAAAGTTCAAATAAATTATTTTTCTAAAATGTTTTTTAACCGAGATACAGGGTGTTTAAATGTCCTTTACAAACAGATTATTCAACACCCTTGTATTTTGGTTTAAAAACATTTCCGAAAAAATATTTATATTAACTTTCTTCTTTTTTAACTTTATCTACAAAGCTTTCAATTTATGGTACTTACTTATCTTAGACTATTGAATAAAGATAATAAAAATTAAAAAGTGTTAATAAAGCTACATTTGAATTTTTCTCTAAAACGGTGCCTCCCATCGAAATTTTTTAAGTAAGTATATCTTTTTACAGCAATTAAATCTGGCATTCCGAAAAGACGATAAAAAAAATTAAGAATTATTGGTCCACTTTGTAGTACTATAAAAACCTGTTTTTTAAATCGACACTGAAACACCCTGTATCTCGGTTAAAAAACATTGTCGGAAAAAAATGTATTTACATTTTCTTAATATTTTAGATTCATCTACACGTCCTTGAAGTTTGGCCAGCTATTTTAGAAACACCTTGTATTATTATGCGATTCCCGAAGCGATTCCAGATGTTTTTAAATTAGAGTTGGCTGTGTGGTTTTTGTAAGTTGGAAACCCTGAACTATCGATTTGAGCTAAGAAAGTTCAAACGACTTCCACTTTGTTCATATATGCCTTTAGGATTATGTTTGGTAAATATTTACATCCACGTATCCTAGTACATATTCCAAGGTTCCATCAATTTTCTCGGGACCGAGGAGCGAAATAGGGATGCTGGGTGGGTAAGAAGCTAAAAACAGCTATTGCAAACCAATATTAAGGTCACAACTAAGGCCTCTTTGACACTATGGTCGAATTTATATTTTTTTCTTCACTTTCAGGGCAAGGAATATCTTCGGAATTAACAGTAGCACGATTATTATTTTTGCATTTATTTTGCATTTGCATTCCAAATGCGTGACATCGGTCCCTATAGTCTGGATACAGTATGAGAGTGCTAATCCCGCGCCGATCCTGCTCTTTATCGTGCCGGTCGCATCCGCTACGCTACGAGCTACGACGCGGTTGGCCAACACTTGTTTATACTTGTTTATATATAGGGTGTTATTTAAGTGTGTGGCCAAACGCCAAGGGGTGCTTCTTTAAATGATTTTAAGAAGAAAAGTTCATATAGGTAAACATGGGTCCGAAAATGCAAAGTTTTTACCTCGGTTTTTACGATACGGGTGTCAAACTTTTATTTTTTTTTTCTCGAAAACAAAGCAAGATATGAAAAAACTTAAGAGATAAAAAAGTTGTATTTGTGGTTGCTCAATTCTAAAAAACATTTAAAAAAAGTCAGTGGCGCGCAATTATTTTGTCAAAAATATTAACTAGACTGTCTTCCGTGACGCCACTGGAATTAATACTTTTAATAATAATTGAGGCTAAATTATCATCCTGTTACTACAAACAGAATTGCCAAATTTCAACAAAATCGAATAAATGAGTAGGTATTGAGATATTTACGAACATCCAATTTTTTTAAAGTTTGACACTTTGTATTGTAAAAACTACGCATTTTCGGACCCATGTTTAAATAAACTTTTCTTCTTGAAATCACTTAAAGAAGCACCCCTTGGAGTTTGGCCACATACATACTTAAATAACACCCTGTATATTCAAATTGCATGTTTATATGTGTATTATATGCGGGTTAACCAGGACCGGACTCCATAGAGCGATTTTTAGCGAAAAAAACGGCACTAAAGAGCGATTTTTAGTGCCGTTTTTTTTTTGCTAACACTGCATTTGCAAAAAAAATGAATACCTTGCTGGTGTTACTATAGGTACGTCCTCTACCCCTATATGTATAGGTGCCATAGTGAAACTGTAGGATACCCAGATGTAAATAACGACCTTATTTTTTCTATGCAGGTATTACATCAGTCAGTTTTTTGTAGCATGACTACCAGTTTATAGAAGGCCTGTTTTAAAGAATAAAATTTCCCATAAACATAAATGTCCGGAAAAGCTTAGAAAAAAGGTATGGGATGTTGAAAAAAAAATCCGTTTTCACCGCATAACTTGGGCATTTCTCAATATTTTAATTTTATAACAAGTAGTTTTTTATTATAATTGAGAGCATACAAAACGAAGATAAACATGGGTGAAAAAATTCATCAGTAGCGTAGATAGAGGGTATATGACCCTTTTTCTTTTTTGCTCAACAACTTTTACGCCCATGGACTTACAAGACTTTACTTACCAGCGTCGGATTGCCTGGTAATTTCTTACAAAAAAAGTTTACCTATGAATATTCGAAATGCTCTCTAGTTTTTAAGTAAATTGCGAGGTAAATTGAGTCTAAACTTCATCATATCGCAAAAATAAGCTAATTTTTTGATATTAATAGGTAATTGTTATTTTTGGATATAAAATAATAATTTTAAAAAATAATGATTTTGTATAGCAAAATATGAATAAGTGGTTTGAAGGTACATAGTTTAAATTATATTCAATTTACGTAAAAAATATGAGGGATTTCGAATATTTATTAAGTATATTACGAGGTATAATATAGGTAGGTACTTATATGTACTTTTTTTCTGAGAAGTCTCCATCACTAATAAGTAGAGCTCGGATTATATTATGCAAAATGCATATTTTTTTATTTTTTTTTGTATTTTTTATGCATTTTTTAGAAAACTTACATATTTTTGCATGTTTTGTTATTTTTAGTATATAAATACTACCTTTTTTGACAATAATTATTGGCGGATATCTCGGCGGATATATAAAAATAAAAAAATATAAAAACCAAAAATAAAATAAAGAAATAAAAAAATAAAATAAGCTTGAAGTTAATTTTGTTAGGAAGGATTTTCGAGGGATTTTTAACTTTGTGTGCGATTTTACTCTACCCTTTTGAAAGTGTTATTTATTCAGATAATCATTCATGGACGACACCAAATTTCTTGAATAGAAAATCGTCTTCAAATTGTAGAGAGGCCTGTCTTTTAACTTGTAAAGTTTTGGTCACATTTGAAAGTGATTGAGGGCGATAAAACTTGGGTATTTTATTGATTTAATATAAAGTTCCTAATATCCCTTATTGTCAGTTCATTTTATTAGATTTTCATATATCATATACATTTTCATAAATCGTTTCTCGCGATCACGTTTCTCCATCTAGGCTTAGTTAAGTTTGTCGTGGTTCAATTGAAAAATAGGGAAAAAATTCGGAAAAACAGTTAAAAAGTACCAAAATCACCAAACGGATTTTTTCATTTTTAAAAAATCGCATTTGAAAAATCGATTCACTTGCCTTTTACATAAATCCCTCGATAAATCCTTATTTATAGTTTTATAAATTTAGCAGTGATCATTTTTGCAATGCACAAATTGTATTTCTCCCGTGCATGTGACAATGGAGTTACGGGGGGAACATTTCTCATATCGATATTGTTTTATCTCTATTTTTTCAGTGGAACCTTGACAAACGAAACTATTGTCAGCGGACAAACGCGTGGGAAAAACGGGGAAAAACGATAGAATAATTCGCATGTTGGAGTGGCAACTCCACATTTTTCGAAGTATAAAATTATTATTGATAATAAAAATCTGTGGTACCTACAGAAAATCGCTCAAAGTCCCTTATTAAAAGATATTTCGCCAAGAGATATTTCGGTAATATGTATATAGAAATTATTGTAGGTCCCCACAATTTTTTTTTAATCTAATACTGCCAGATAATGCTCTTAGTATAGTAGAGTGCTCAGAGCTTCGAAAGTCGCTTAAAAATGAAATGTGTGGGCCTTTCAAGACTAAAAGCTACGACCTGTGGCAAATGGAAGCTTATGTCATTAATATACCCCAAAAAAATTCGTCCAGTAATCGTCCTGTGCAAAAGGGCACTATCTAAAACTTTCGAGTTTTTTCTATAAATCGATAGTATAGAACTGTTGCGAATTTTTGGTATTTTTTCCACTTCATATTTTGTAGCCGTTTGCCTATAAAAAAATGAAAACAGATCTCGAAAAGCGTTGGCTCTTATGGAGCCAGGCGGTCTTCAAGAAGCGATATCTCCGTTCGAAGTGGCTGAAAAATTAATTCAATTTTAATACTTCGGCTGTTTATCAACGATTATCTCAAAAGCGGTAGCTCTGATCGAAAAATGGTCTTATAAATAATTATTGCTCTATTATTTGTGATTAATATGGTCTTACTTTCATAATTTTACATCTAATAATTAATGAGAAAAGTTATTAAATGTAAAGCGATGCGTAATCAAGACGCTCGAGTTCTCGTTCCAACTGTCGGCCAGCGGTCCGCCGTCCGACTGCCGCATCACCCTCCCTCACCCTGCACTTCCCCTTATCCTCGTAATACGCCAGGATAGGTGCATAATAAGCGCGGCAAATAATATTATTTTAAAATATTATGGCTCTGCTTAATATCCATGAAACGTTATTTCTTGTAAATAATAGGTAAATATACAGGATCAATTAAATTTATTCCAGGTATTTTCTCACAATGAAGATAATTTTTAATTATACATATCCATAAATACTATTTTCAGTAAAACAATGGAACGATCACTTCTAAATGCAAGCAAAATTGGGGAGGAAGATTTGATAAATTTTATCAACATTATTGATACCGACGACTTTTAAAAACCAATAAAAAAAACAATTTGAATAAATTACAATTGGAGAAGTCAAAAACTGAAAACAAACAGAAAAGCAAGAGTCGCATGCAGGGTCAAGAAATTGTACAGCGGTTACCTACTTGCGGCGGGAAGAAATATAGATTACCAGGAAATTTTCAAACATGAGCTAACAACATATCCCATGTCGCTTGCTGCAAATGGTATGTTAGCTACACCCTCAAATAAAAGTGCTTTAGGGGAAATAATCGAAAGCTACAGTACATAAGAGAGAAGTAGTACTTTAAACAGCAGTATAGCTGTGAAAAAATTTGTCACATATTTGATGGCATGTCTGTAGTTCAGAAACTAGGTAAGCCATTAAATTCAAGAACATTTGGCGATTATTCTAAAATATTCTCAAAAATAATCTTCAAGCGTGACATAAAATCACAACGTATAGACCTAGTATTCGATCATTATGAAGAATATTCAATCAAAAATGCAACTCGAATGAAGAGAGGTGGCACAGATTCAATAAATAAAATAATCGATACTGGAAGCGTTCCATTGCCTAATCAGTGGAATATGTTCATCAATTCAACATTTAATAAAAAACAATTGACCAATTTTCTGTCAAATGAGGCATTAAAACATTCAGCGGAAGAGAATATAGAGTTTGTAACAAGTGGTGGATTCTCTGATGTTCACCAATATAAAAGTAATTTTTTCTTGGATGATGACCTATATTGATATCAAATCAGGAGGAAGCAGATACAAGAATTTTACTGCACATTCTGTCAGCAAAAAAAGCTGGGTATAAGAAATGTATCATTGAATGTAACGATACTGATGTATTAGTACTACTGGTACATTTCAAAGAACATTTAATTCCTGAAATGTGGATGAAGGTTGGTAAAAAAGGCAGTGTTCGGTTCATTCCCATACACAAAATCAATTTAGACCAACGCCTGATTAAAAACCTCCCAGCTTTTCATGCACTGACAGGGTGCGATACAAGCAGTCAATTTGCAGGTTTTGGGAAAAAAACTAATTGTTGGAAAACGTACGTAACTTATCATTATCTTCTCGAAAATTTTGGAGAGACATGGAACAAAACAGTTTTCTCAAATGTTCACAATTTTGTCCTGAAACTTTATACGGCAAACGAAAATATAACTTCCTATAAATCATCTGCGAGGTTTATTAGCTGCTTCTAAAACTTTAGATAAACTCCCCCCAAAAGAAGACAGCCTTTATCAACATTGCCTTCGTGCATATTATCAAACCTACATTTGGTTAAATAGTCTACGATCTGTCCAGGACTTACCAGACTACACAGAATTCGGATGGAAGTTAGCCGACAATCAAATCATTGCAGTCTTCCAAACATTACCAAGTTTTCCCAAAATGACATCATTCTTAACAACGTGTCAATGTAAAAAAGGTATGCAAACATAATAATAATAATATCAAAATGCTTTTTTTCTTAATGACTGTGCTTGTATTTCAGATTGTACAGCAAGGCGGTGTGGTTGTAAAAAAAAAACAAATTGACTTGCATAGGATCTTGTCGCTGCATGGGCCAAAAATCCTGTGGAAATAATGCTACGGTTTCGTCAGCTGCTACCTCCGTCTCCCAATTAGAGAATATTTTTGAGTAGGATAGTGAATAATTTTTTACTTTTTTTATTTTTTATCATACTTATCTATATAGGATTTGGATGTATTCTGTATTAAAGCTTGAAGCTGATTTATATATTGAAGTAATAAATAATAATATTTAATAATATTATTATTGAATATCTGTAATAATATTTCTGATATTGATGCTGATCTCAATTAAAATTTTACACTTAACATTATGTTTGATGTAGGATATTTTATTAACATTTCGAGCTTTCAAATATCGAGCGCCATTGTTATTGTGTTGATTGTGGGCGAGGGGAAGCGAAGAGCTTCCTCCCCAATTTTGCATGCATTTAGAAGTGATCGTTCCATTGTTTTACTGAAAATAGTATTTATGGATATGTATAATAAAAAATTATCTTCATTGTGAGAAAATACCTGGAATAAATTTAATTGATCCTGTATATTTACCTATTATTTACAAGAAATAACGTTTCATGGATATTAAGCAGAGCCATAATATTTTAAAATAATATTATTTGCCGCGCTTATTATGCACCTATCCTGGCGTATTACGAGGATAAGGGGAAGTGCAGGGTGAGGGAGGGTGATGCGGCAGTCGGACGGACCGCTGGCCGACAGTTGGAGCGAGAACTCGAGCGTCTTGATTACGCATCGCTTTACATTTAATAACTTTTCTCATTAATTATTAGGTGTAAAATTATGAAAGTAAGACCATATTAATCACAAATAATAGAGCAATAATTATTTATAAGACCATTTTTCGATCAGAGCTACCGCTTTTGAGATAATCGTTGATAAACAGCCGAAGTATTAAAATTGAATTAATTTTTCAGCCACTTCGAACGGAGATATCGCTTCTTGAAGACCGCCTGGCTCCATAAGAGCCAACGCTTTTCGAGATCTGTTTTCATTTTTTTATAGGCAAACGGCTACAAAATATGAAGTGGAAAAAATACCAAAAATTCGCATCAGTTCTATACTATCGATTTATAGAAAAAACTCGAAAATTTTGGATAGTGCCCTTTTGCACAGGACGATTACTGGACGAATTTTTTTGGGGTATATTAATGACATAAGCTTCCATTTGCCACAGGTCGTAGCTTTTAGTCTTGAAAGGCCCACAGGGTGACACGTTTCACCCTATTCTGCACTCTACTAGTAGGCCCAATTGAAAGATTCCAGATTCTTCGGCAAATTCTTTTGGATATTAAGCAATACATGGATGTCTCCCAATTATCGGAACATAGCTCATTAGAGAAAAAGAACGGTCACCAAAGATTGTTGTATCTTGGAGGGTTACAAATGTTACAATACCATTCTTGATTCGTACACGGCTTCTCGACAACCTGTAATTTTTTACTGCGGAAATGCTTGATAATGTTATCAAACCAGTAAACACAACAATATACTTGGCTCACTACTAAATCAGTTTTATCTGTTACAAATTACAACATATCATATAGAACACAAAAAGTAACTCAATTCTAATTACTAATTTCTTTTAGGAGACAAATATAATGTACACCAAATTAAACCATGCATCCCTAGCGCTGTCGCTGTCCACCTCGTTGCCCACCCAAAAATTTAATAAACTTAAAAAAATCTTAATGGAACCCTAATTATTATATCGGGTGATCCACAAAATGTTTCATCACCTAGTGCCTTGGAAAAAATGAAGCATGTCTGCCAGTCTGTCAGATAAATTGCAAACTATTGGTAGGTGTGCTCAGGTGCAATGAGCTGAGACATGACTGCAATAGCTATTTCTCTCTTCCAAGTTCCAAGGCACTAGTTGATGAAAAATTTTGTGGATCACGCGATACGAGACGCGATACTTCTGAAAATGAGAACCGCACCACTACAAATAATCTCGCAAATAATAGCGCCATATTGCGTATTGTTTTTACCATTGCTTACATTTTAAATTCCACATGTTCTATCGATTTAACTTATAATGTTCATGCACTAAACTTTGAACGTTCAAGTTACAATTCCGTGCTGTTAATAATAATTATTGCGCTTTATTTATTCGTTTTTATTTATTCTCTCTCGAAAAAAACTGCTTGTTGGATTTAATTTGATGACTTATATGAGTATGTAAACGTTAAAAAATAAATTAATTTTCAATAATAAAAATGATATAGCGAAAATAAGAAATCATAATTTTTAAATTTTTCCATATTCCGGCAACGACTGAATATATGCAATTTTTTTTATATTCTTATTAATAAGCATAAAATTGTGCTACCTTTATCTAATTTAACTGACTCTCTATTATCTCCTATGGTTGAGGAGATCCCTCGGGAGATCCCAATGGTGAGCCTTTTGAAACTTGAGAAAGTGACGAGTTGAAAGTAAAAACAATTTTTTATTTTTGTTTATTTTTTTATGTGTTTTATTTACAAGAATTCTTCAGAGCTTTATCTCCATTTATAAACAAGGCGCAATAAAACATGATAGATTTTTTTAGGTAGGTATTGTTATGGTTCGCAGGGACTGTGCTTTCTCTACTCTTTTTTGAAAATTTATTTTCCTCTTTGATTCCCTCTTACCATAAACAATTTATTTATTTAGGGGGCCTTTCTTTTTTAAAAATTAATAAAAGTTTAGTCTGTATGAGACCTCTATTACTCAGAGTGAGTTCAAGTACTTTTTTTTTATAAATTTTTGAAAATCTTCATAACCTATAAACTCCTATTGAAACTCAATTTAAATTTGTTTGGGTTTTATTACAATAAAAAAATTTCCAAACAATAACACTTACAACAACTAACTTAAAAATAACTTAAATTAAAATTACTCACAGTTTGTTCCCATAAGCCCGTATTCATCAATAAATTTAACCCCTGGGGTTATATTTTGGAACATGTCATTGGTTTAAAGTTCGTAGCGTTCGTAGAGTTTGAGCATTAGACCAATCAGCTGTCAGAAAATTCAAAATATAACCCCAGAGTTATATTTTGAAGTTTGATGAATACGGACATTAGGCCCGTATTCATCAATAAATATAACCCCTGGGGTTATATTTTGGAGCATGTCATTGGTTCAAAATTCGTAGCGTTCGTAGGGTTTGACCATTAGACCAATCAGCTGTCAGAAAATTCAAAATATAACCCCGGAGTTATATTTTGAAGTTTGATGAATACGGACAAATGAATCTTCTTCGTCACCGACTTTCTGTCATTAATTTTTGACAGAAGTCCCTCGTAGGTTAACGAAAGGAATAACCCACGGAATCAGCTGTTGAACAAAGCTTGAAGTCAATTCTAGTAGCCTTGCTGTTAGTTTAGTGTGTCAGCAATTTCAATGTAGATCTCTGCACTGATATATCCAATTCGCTGCTACGTTTTTCTATCTTCAATGTCAAAATCGCAGAATCCAAATCGCTGCACGGCTGTACCCAAATCAACTGCAATTGTCAGCTTCCTGCTAGCCAAATCTCTGCACGGCTGTATCCAAATCAAATTGCAGTTGTCAGCTACCAGCTAACCAAATCTCTTCTTCTAACCTATATGTTTCTTCTAGTAGTCAGCTACGGCCTCTGTTCTTTACCAAATTCTTGATGTTCGAAATTTTTCTAGATGTTCACGATGTTTGGTTATGATTTAGTGGTCTACACTGCTTAACTTGTGTTATAGGAATCTCCTCAGATAATCGTTGTTTTCGTATTTATAGTTTTTCTTGTAACTATGTAAATTCGATTGTTATCTGCTTGACAACATATTATTTCTCACTATGACAGCCAATAATATTAATTGTACTTTCCTTCCAATCAACATCTTATGAAATTCATTTCTCTTCTTGAGTACAACACACAAAATCCTCTTTGGACATGTTATGTTTTCCCCCTTCTAACAGCCTATTTCCATGCTACTAGAGTTGCTTTTCTTTTCTTCCAAATTGTGACTTTTAATCATTTTCTGCCTGTCATTTCTCCCATACACTCTAGCTAACTTATGTCCGTATTCATCAAACTTCAAAATATAACTCTGGGGTTATATTTTGAATTTTCTGACAGCTGATTGGTCTAATGCTCAAAGCCTACGAACGCTACGAATTCTAAACCAATGACATGCTCCAAAATATAACCCCAGGGGTTATATTTATTGATGAATACGGGCCTTATTCTAATTATTTTACAAAAACTATTCTATGACATTTCACCTTATTATTACATTATTTTCTAATCTACTGTCCCAAACAAATCTAAATATTCTGTTCCAATAGAACTTTTCAAAAACTAAAGACTATTTTTCATGAAAAAAAAAAAACTATCACTACGTAAATAAGCATATTGAGCTTTTTATAACATATACATTTAGTTTATATATTATATACTAAATATATACGAAATATACTAAATATATATATTATATAACAATAGACATTTAGGCCTATAAAATATAGTAAACTTGGTGTATTTTCGTCGAGATTTTCGTTAAACAAATAGTGTTTTTCAACTGCTAAATAATACACTCCGGTGCAATAAAACTGGGCCGCGTAATATTTTCATATTTATTTTTTCCTTCTTTTTTAATAAAAGCGTTGGAATATAAAATGTTTGTTATTTATTTGAAACATTTAGGCTTTTGGTAGGTATAAACTTTAGACTTGCATTGATAAAGGACTTCCTCCTGGATCATAAAAAAAAAAAATTGAAAATATTTCTAATTTTAAATGAACAATGTTGGAAAATTTAAATTGAATCATTTCATCATTTCACGTTTTATTATTGATTCAATTCACAAAGAGTGCCTGTGTTTGGCAATTGTTTGTAATTTTTTTGTTGCTAGTAGCTTGTTGTTACTGTGACAGACTAGGTAAGTGACAATTATGATTCTAAGTGATGTTATTGTTTATTAAAACGAGAAAAAGTATTATATTGTTTCTTGAACCGTTCAAGAGGAAGGCCTTTATCGATAAAAAATAAAAAGTGTAACCTGAAAGCCAAAATATCTAAAAAAAATATATACCTAGGTACTTGATTTTCAAAAAAAAATCACTTGGCCGGTTTTTTTTTTTGCATCTGAGTGTCTAAAGACACTGATGCAATCATAATCATAAAAATTAAATATTACCAAGATGGCGACACATTTAAAAATGGCGAAAGAATATGCCATCTTTGTTTTTTTGAATGGGAGACCCCATATATTATTGCATTTTCAGATTGTCTGAGAAAATGTAATAACAATGGTACTTATTGTTGCAGTTTAAATAGAGTAGGCGATGAGTTACAAACAAGTGAAAATCGCAATTTTCCAACTTTGAAGTTATTTACAACGAAAGTGGCTCAAGATATCGGAAAACGGCTAACATGTCCCTATCTTAACTTTTCATCTGGTATCCTACTGGTTAGTTGAAATGTTTATACAAGGTGAACAAAAATCTGATAATTTTCACCACCCCGTATAAACATTTCAACTCCAAATAATGCAGTTACCCATCCCGTGCTTTACTTGGGAAGCTTCCTGGCGCATTCTACTTAGTTTTTTTTTTAAGAGAGAACATCGGTCTTAACTGTTTAGGTAAGACATAGTCGCTCCACTCTGGTAATTTAGGCTTCGAGATCGACCTCATATAGCCACAGAAATATTGTAAAGAAATAAATAGTTTTCTAAACGAACACAAGCAACCATGCCGAGCTGGGATTCGAACCTCAGATGGTGGCAGCGTCAACGGCTTCAGTCGGTGACATATACCATCCGCGCTTTCTTTCTAGTCTATATAAGTGGTTGGTTATCCATAACGATTTAGTTTAGTCCAGGAACATTTTCTATCTAAGAAATTGTCTCCTAAGTAATTAGTATTATTGGAAATATGTAGAATAGCAATAATCGGTTCGTTTAGGGTACCAAGATACATACCTATTTTTAATAGTTACGGTTTTGCGAAGTAGTTCTTCGGATGCTACCGCAGAAGGGTCTTCGAAATCTTTCGAGAGATTTTCTTTGTGAGTTATACGAGTTTCCTGTTGAACCCTTTCCGGTGTTCCTTATATTGTAGGTAAGAGTAAAAGCTAAGACTTCTGGCAAATGAAAGCTTATGTCATTAATATCGCCCAAGAAAATCTCTCCATTGCTCGTCCTGTGCCAAAGGGCTCTAGGTATCAAAAATTTTCGAGTTACTTCTAGAAATCGATAATACAAAACCCATACGAATTTATGTAGTTTTCATAATAGGTAACCTAATGATATTTAATAGGGAAGGGACGATTTTATTCTTAGTGAAATTGTTTGAAAAGAGGGCTTTTTAATTTTCCAATTTTCGATAGAGTAGTAAGTAACCTGTCAATTTCACCAATGATTCGGTATTTGCGTTTTATTTAGGTAGGTATTTTGGTTATATAATTTATCTCTTAATATTTTTCTGTACAGTAAATTAATAAAACATGTGTAATTCTATGCTTGCGTTATTTTTATTACATAGTATTAGTGTTGTTTAAATATTTAGCGTAAGTACTAAATTTACGTTATACGTTAAACATGCATGGTAACACATTATTTTTACTGTACCTATTAGTAAGTTGTTGCAGTTTGGAATATTGTTTTCGATAATTTACCGCCATTGTATTTTGTCCTTGATTGTTGTTTTTGTTATATAATCTTAATTTTATTATAATTTTATTATTTAAGTGTGTTGAAGTAATGAGAGGTGCCCAAAACAGAAGTCTTAAATATGATGACTCTCAGATTGATCGCGGAACATGTCCATTGTTTAATTATTCGCTGCTAGTTTTTTAGTAGCATCATTTACATAATGAGGGTATTTATCGCGTGTACTTGGATTTGGGCAATTATTCTATTACTTGATATCATATTGAGGACTAATAATAGTTGGCGCTAGTCAATTAGGTATTATAATACTTTTGTACATTCGTTAAATAATACTTGAAATGAAATCTTAACTATCAATTTATTATTCAACCGATTACCATGTTAACATTGTTATCCATGAATACTGGCTCTTTTACCGGTTTTTTTTTCAATTTTCCCCTCGATTTTCCCTATTTTTACAAAAATCGGCATAAAGTCTTGATTTCTTCTTTATCAATGTTCATATTGATTTTTTTCTTGTAATATGTTGTTGGAGATCCTGTCATGATCTACAAAACCCAGTTTGTCTTTTTTGTTTTACTGTTTGTTAGTCTTAGTTCTACACGTTGTTAATAGTTAATCACCTATAATCTTCATATAGATAGTTTTACGTTGACGGCCATCACAAGCTGATGTGGCCTAAAAGAAATAGCACAACCTAAAAGAAATAGCAGGGACGTTCTTTAAGAAGATGTTTTAGATTAAAATAAGGTCCGTACTTTCATTGCACTCTCAAATTCGGTTTTTAATGCCGTTTTGTTGCCTTCCCTTTCATTTGCAAAGCAAATTAATACCTTCCTGGTATTACTATAGGTACGCCCTCCACTAGGTACCATAGTGAAACTGTAGGACACGCGGATGTAAATAATGACCCACCACTCTAATAAGCGACAAAAATTCTTCATGTTTCTAGTTGAACCGGCTTTATAGCTCCAATAATAACGAAGTTAACAACGGTGAACTGAAAAAATAGAAAATAGCAGATTTTTCATCACCCTATATACATATTCACTTCACGCCCATGGAGACTTTTAATCGCCATAAACATATTTGAATTTCAGCCGAATTTTAACCTAGGGATGATTTCTATTTGATCCATGAGGTGCACAAACTGAAAATTCATAAAATCAACTTTGCTGGCAGATATTACAGTTGGGTGGAAGTTATCCAGCTTCAGTTTTCAATGACACCTTAAGAATTTCATTCTCTCTTTTAATATGTGAAAATAAACATGAGTATCATTCTATTTAATTTTTTTAGAAAAATCGCGATATTTCCTTACATGCCAGATAACACCCGCCTAGCGGTTGAGGTGGTAACAAAATGAAAAATTCGTAGAATGCAATCGATATAAGAAGGAAAACTCTTTGCAACGAGACTAATGCCCGTATTCACAAACGATAATTTCCTAAATAATTACGTAATCAATTATCCCCATCTCATTCTATTGCTAAAAAACTGCATATCTCCATCTCACTCATTTAAATAATTACGTAATTATTTAGGAAATTATCGTTTGTGAATACGGGCATAATCTTGTTAAATTCCGTTGAGGTTTACCAGAATAAACGAAAATTTTGACGTTTCCCCACCATTTTATTTATGGAGTTGATGAAAAGAAACTGCAAGATGAAAAATCAAGGTAACCATTCATGATATTTTGAATATACCATAATTTTGAAAAATAAAGAGAAAATTCCTACTTTTATCTGGTCATGGCTGTTACGCCCCCTATCGGTCATTTCAGAAGCTCAAAACTATTTATTAACAATTTTTTTGACATTTTCCTTGAAAAAAATTTCCCTGAAGCTGTACGACGATTATTTAACGAGATATTCCCAGTGACCATTCTTAATGTCTCTCCCGGTACAGTTCTGTTCAAAGTAAAACTGTGGCAACTATTATAACCGAGCTTGTAACGAACGCATCGCTCAATTCCACTTGTCCTTATAAATTTGGGACAACTTTTTGGTGTGTTGTGTTTATGGCTTTCAGCATGCCAGTTGTAACTTTATTTAATTAAATATTTTGGCGATGTTTCACAAAAGGAAATTATTATAGTTTATTGCAGTAACAAGAGGTAATCTAATATCAATAATATAAAGAATCAACTTAAAAATGAGAAATGTAAGCAAAGCAAGCAGGTGCATTTATCATCCCTCCTTCTCCTGCCACCCTCATCCCCGTTTTCACGAAGAAAACCGTACATTCGTCTGGTCTAGTGATGAGCGATACCGTGACTTTTAAATCACGCTGTTAACTGATATCGTGATTTTTTGATATCAGTGATTTTAAGACGTGACGTGATCACGACTTTTCAATCTGTTACATATTAGTCATGGAAAGCTTGGCACATAGCTAAATATTTATGCAGCCTGTCGTGACGTGATTTAACGTTGCTGGTTTGATCAGGGACCGGGTAAAAATAAACATAACAAATTATTCAAGTTAAACGGAAACAAAAAAATAAAATATTTAATTCTTCAAAAAGTAAAATTATACAGTTATATGTTATGATGAGAAATATGGTATTTTTGTCAGTCTTGATTTTATTTGGCATTTTTAGGTAATAATATAGGTACCTAGTACATTTAAAAAAATTTAAAAAACTTTTGAAAGCGAAGCGAAATTCGGCCGTACAGTCTTCCGCCGTTTGCGCGAGCTCGACTGTCTGTGTGTCTGTCTTCCAGTTCAGTTTAGCCCTGTGCCCTGTTCCCTGTTCCTGTTTCACTGTTTCACATCATCACATCAAAATCACAAAAACACAACCCGATCGTCGTATCTCGTATCCCGCGCCTCGTCGTGATTTCGTGAAGTCGTGATCACTTCACGGTTTTGTTTGACTTTCGATAGCAGTCACAGTTCGTGATTTTTAGATATCAGTGATTAAATCACAGTTCGTTATATATCGCTCATCACTAGTCTGGTCACTCTGGTCGAAACACAGACATCGCTCATTCACGTATGTTCCGCTACGGTCCTTCATGAATAACTAATTAACTCAAAATTCAACCTAAATCACTCTAATTAAAATAAATCTCTCAACTCATTAACCGGTAATTAAAGTGACTAGCGCCTAATCGGTTGTGACATCAGCAGTCAGAGAATTCCAGCGACTGGCACCCGCTCTCCGCAAGGTACTATTTTTTTTTATTGCCTACCTTTTGGTCTTAAACATCAAATCACAACATTTACACTAGAAAATTAAAACTGTCACAGATTTATTTGAACACGACTGAACATCGATAACAGCTCCAAATATCGGAAAACATGTCCCGATTTTCTTTTTATGTACTATTCTATGATGTAGATGAAATTACTTTTATACCTAATAGGCTGATGAAAAATCTAATTATTTTCATCTCCCTGTATTAACAGTTCATCCATATTCCACGTGATCCAGATACCACGTGAAAAGTTATCATAGGGACATACATGTAAACCGTTTTCCTCTATCTCGTGCCATTCTTGATTTACAGTGCATTTGTGATTGCCATTATTTTAATAACAGTTACAAAACAAACAAGACGCACTGGAAAACACAGATTGAATTATTATACAACGTCATCGGTTTTAAAGTCGGGAATGTTGGATTTACCCATTCATGCAGCTATATGCTATATACCTATTGCATGACGGGTGGTCTCATTACGGGGAACTTGTGTTAAGTCGTACCTCTAAGTAGTATACTTTCTGTCCGATTAATCTAAAGACTATTTCATGATTTTATTATTATATTTAATTGATATTATACATACTATAATTATTATTAGTAAGCCTTTTTTGGTATAATAGGATTAGTTTAACTCGTGAAAATCTGACAGCGCTGTAGATACCTACATGAATCGATATTTTGGAAACATTATCTTTTCGCTCATGATACCATCATTCCTATTTATTATCAGAAATTATTGATTAATAATAGTGAACAAGTAATTTGTGTTGTGTTTTATAAGGGTTTTACATATTTATGAAAATTTTCATTTTTCAACCAGAAACGTTTGCCATATTTTCTTTTTTGTGCTAAAAATTTTTGACTTGCAATTAATTTACAATAAAAATAAATATCAAACCGGGGAAATTTCAGAATTGTAACAAGTATTTCGAAATTCTATGTACAGATTGGTTTTTTAATGATGTTTCTGTCCACTATACGAAAAACACTATGTTTTGCAAAAAAACAAAATCAGAAAACATTATTCTCAGCGAACTGAGTCTATAAATTTTCATATTTTCAAAATGAATACATGTAAAGTGCAGTTTTTTTAAATATACAAATGGAGCCCTGTATATTTTTCTATTTTTATAGAGCTTCAAATGTAGATGTACCAGATACCAGTCGTCTTCATGAAAAAGTACTAGGATTTTGCTACACGCCTTATTAAGTAACGAAATGCCGAGCGAAATGCATATCCAAAACCCAGAACATATTGAACTCAGAACCAGATAAAAAGAAAACAGCGTTATTAGGTACCTAAATGAATAAATGGCTAGTTTTTCAAATTTGGTTAAATCGATTTAATAGCTAATTTTGTCAGCAAAATTCAGTCAATAATCAGCATAAAGCAAACATTCACACTTAATTCGTCTAGGGCGGTCTTTTATGAAAATAATGAACAAAAGTAGTCCTAAAATGGAGCCTTCAGGGACACCTGAACCACCCGTGTACATTTCAGAAGTGTAACCTTTGTGGCATACAAAATACTGACGATTATTTAAATAAGAAGATAGAAATTTCACAACCGATTTTTATTCAGATCGAATTGTAAAAATTTCTCGATAAAGATGGAGTGATCAACTCGATCAAAAGCTTTAGAAAAGTCTGTGTAAATGGTGTCAACTTGACCTCCATTGTCCACTTCATTACCTAAATATTGTGACATACAGGGAACGATTCGAAACCACAGACCTACTTGGAAAAAATCCATGCTGCTGAGGGCAAAGTCTACTTCTGACAATTGAGAATAATACATGATTGTAAATAGCTTTCTCGAAAATCTTAGAGAAGTTATTTGACACCGGTCTATAATTCATAATTTTTGTTTTGTCTCCACTTTTGAAAATTGGGGTTACTTACTTTACCTTTCTTCCACATATCTGGATACGTGGTCGTTCTTAAGGATAAGTTATATAGGGACAACAACGGCGCAACCAACACAGCCGAGCAGTCTTTGACTAAAAACGCAGGAATCAAGTCTAAACCACTAGACATTCCACCCCCCCAAGCTCCCGTATGTAACGCCCAATGTCATCCTCAGTGAGCTGAAAACACGTATCATCACATCCACCATCATGTTCAAAGAGATTATCAGAACCCAAAGGAGGAGAAAAGACACCAGAGAAATATCTAGCAAAGCCATTGACAATATCACCAGGTGAATCATAGGCGCGATTGGTATCATCCACCATACAGTCAGGTCCTACGCTCATTAACAAACGCCCAAAAACGCCTGGGGTCAGAAGAGAAATCGCTTTCTAGTCTGCCATGGTACGTCCTGTAATCAATCAAGTCATGATAAGATTATCATGACACGACCACGCTCAACGACCATTGTCACAAATCGTTAGCAGACGCCACAGAATAACAAACGGGTTAATATCACTCATAACTCGAAAAGCGAACCGAACGACCCTGCCTCTCGCTTCTTGGACTCAACATAACAACGTTCTTTTAGCCCGTTAAAAAATTAAACCTGTTTAATGATTTTTTTCGTATAGTCGTGGAGAAAATAGCGTCCTCATTTAGTGAAGAATGACTGTTGTTAATTTGGACGAACCAAGACCGCCAACGGGTCATGTTGTAATTTTCGTTCACGTAAATAATAGCCATCATTCTCCACTCGTTGAATAATATAAGTACAAACCTAGGTATTGTTATAAAAAGCTCATTACGCTTATTTATGTAGTAATAGTTTTTTCTTTTATGAAAAATAGTCTTTAGTTTTTGAGAAGTTCTAATGGAACAGAATATTTAGATTTGTTTGGGACAGTAGATTAGAAAATAATGTAATAATAAGGTAAAATGTCATAAAATATGTTTGTAAAATAATTAGAATAATAATAATTAGAATAAGTAAGATAAGAGTGTATGGGAGAAATGTCAGACAGAAAATGATTAAAAGTCACAATTTGGAAGAAACGAACACCAACTCTAGTAGCATGGAAATTGGCTGTTAGAAGGGGGAAAACATAACATGTCCAAAGAGGATTTTTTGTGTTGTACTCAAGAAGAGAAATGAATTTCATAAGATGTTGATTGGAAGGAAAGTACAAATATTATTGGCTGTCATAGTGAGAAATAATATGTTGTCAAGCAGATAACAATCGAATTTCCATAGTTACAAGAAAAAACTATAAATACGAAAATAACGATTATCTGAGGAGATTCCTAAAACACAACTTAAGCAGTGTAGACCACTAAATCATAACCAAACATCGTGAACATCTAGAAAAATTTCGAACATCAAGAATTTGGTAAAGAACAGAGGCCGTAGCTGACTACTAGCAGAAACATATAAGTTAGAAGGAGCGATTTGGTTAGCTGGTAGCTGACAACTGCATTTGATTTGGATACAGCCGTGCAGAGATTTGGCTAGCAGGTAGCTGACAATTGCAGTTTGATTTGGGTAATTGGGTACAGCCGTGCAGCGATTTGGATTCTGTGATTTTGACATTGAAGATAGAAAAACGTAGCAGCGAATTGGATACAGCCGTGCAGAGATCTACATTGATATTGCTGACACACAAACAGCAAGGCTACTAGAGTTGACTTCAAGCTTTGTTCAACAGCTGATTCCGTGGGTTATTCATTTCGGTAACCTACGAGGGACTTCTGTCAAGAATTAATGACAGAAAGTCGGTGACTATAAGAAGATTCATCAAGGGAATAGAATAAGGGAACAAACTGTGTTATTTTTAAGTTAGTTGTAAGTATTATTGTTGGGAAAATTTCTTTTTTTTTAAAGGAGGGAGCATCGGTCTTAACTATGTAGGTAAGACAAAGTCGCTCCACTCCGGTAACACGGGATTTCGAGCATCTTACTCATTCACCCAGCCTCAAGTATGCCATTTAAATTTAAACCGTTCGGTCGCTTGTTTTATTTTTCACATACATTCGAAAATGCACCCGAAAAATAACACGAGCCGGTGAGTTCCGAACTCGCGACCTTAGGCTCGGTAGGCAGCGGACTGAACCGCTAGGCTACGCGAGTCTCCCCGGAAAAGTTCTTATTGTAATAAAACCCAAACAAATTTAAATTGAGTTTCAATACGAGTTTATAGGTTATGAAAATTAAAAAAAAAAAAAATACTTGAACTCACTCTGAGTCATAGAGGTCTCATACAGCTAAACTTTTATTAGTTTTTACAAAAGAAAGGCCCCCTAAATAAATTGTTTATGGTAAGAGGGAATCAAAGAGAAAAATAAATTTTCAAAAAAGAGTAGAGAAAGCACAGGCCCTACGTACCATAACAGTATCTACTTTTTTGTCTTGATCTCTTGATATATTGATATATCCCCATATCTTAATGATATGGGGGAAATAATCAGTTCTAATTTGTTTATCATTTTGAAATTGTCAATGTTTCAACCCAAAAGGATTCTATGATCTTGTAAAGTTTTTTAATGCATTTTTATGGTAAGTATTGGTGCAATGGAAGGATCTGCCATTCAGCGTTCCATGTTTGGTCAGCTGGACATGAAACAATTTCACAACATTATCAGATATGGATGTGTAACCTCTTATACAAGAAATAAAGAAATATAATAATCCTTAACATTGTATAATGGTGTTCTTAAAAGATTAAACGTTCAAGAATTTTTACGATCATCACTTTTTAAGTAAGTTTATACTGTATTATAATTAAAAATTATAAATTATCGATTTAAATTGATTATTATTATTAACGCAAATATATTTTTTATTGTTTCCTCTTTTGCTTTGCTTAAGCCATCGCTAATAAAACATCACTTGAATGTATACGTTTAATAAAAGAGCGATAATAATTCAGCGCTACAGGGTAATTATAAACTTGAACTTGTCACTTTAAGAAAAATAATTATTTATGATATGATAAACACTATTATAAACACCGATACTTACTTACACAGGCCCTAGAAACAATTGCTGGTATGTCCTACAATAAATGCAGCCAATGTTGATTTAAAAAATTTTGAACTATTGTCAACTCAAAAATTGTTATGAAAATTATAATTCCTGTTCTCAAGAATCCAGCTTTACCGGTGAAGACAATATATTCGTGGCGAAATTTAGGCCCTCTAAGCATGTTCACGTAGGTGCAATGAACGGCAATCTTGGTCAACAACCCTGCTGGTGAAGAGTTTTTCACTAAGGATGCGTTGAGCCGAAATCGTGCCATCTTTAGTCTTGTTCCGCGGAAGTATAAGTGATCTAGGGCCTAATGTATCCGGACTTTCAAAATTAAATTATATAAATGAATGCCTGTTATTTGGCATTTTGAAATTTTAAGATCTTATTTTATGATCTTTTAAGAAATTCACTTGGAAAACAGTGGTGGAAAGTTAATTATTGTTGTGATCGCTTCATTGGACATTGAGTACAAGTATCCTAGGTTTGCACGGTTTCTCGACCGCCGCTCGTGTCAGGAAGTCGAAAGAAACCAAAAAATTTCTGACTTTTCAGTTTTTGGCCCATAGCTTCGAAACGCGTCCCAGCTTCAAGCGAATATTTCACCCTTGCAAAAATTAAAGAACATTCTGGGTCGAATGAGTTTGCCGCGCTCATTTAATTCGGTCTAGTGCTATGATTGAAATCGTTGATCGAAGAACAATGATTCTTAACAACTTTGCTTAAAACCGCATTATAGTGTCTTTCAAAGGTCCGTCAAATTTTAATTTTTTTAGTTTAAAGTTTAAAGATTCAAGATTTTTGAGCTGTTCGTCATTGTCTTTGAACTTTCCATTCACTTCTATGAATTTCTACCATAAATAAAACACTGTTCAGATCTTTTATAGATAAAGATCGTCTCCAAAAAATACGAGAAAACGGCTGAATCCACATTCAATCGCCACAGATTCATAACCCACGTAACATTTAGATTAGAACAGCCCTTGGCGGCTCGACCTTTAGTTGCGCAATAGCAAGCGTCTCTCGGATCTTAGTAACCTCTAAAATACCATACCACTTTTTGCGTTATTTCATGCAGAGTTGGAACGCGGGGGTGCCTCTTTTGGGTACTGAAAATGCTGGAAAAATGCACCTACAAATCACGGTTATTATGGAAATGATACATTTGCGTTTTACGGTTTAGCACGTTATTGACGTACATTACGTGTCTGCTAGGCAACATGACGTCAATTTCTGCATATCGTCAAATCGTGTACATATACAGTCGAGTGTACAGTGGTAGTTGGTGTCATCAGTAGTGTGAGATTAATCTTAAATGCAACAATAATTTTGAGTAGATTCAAAAACCTTTTTTTTTTCTTGAGCTATTGCCGAATATTTTAGAATTGAGGGAAGTTTTTTGCCCATTCAATTTCTGACTCATGTTTTGAATTTGAAACATTGTCCAGTCGGTAAAGTAAAAAAAATGTTCCCAAAGTTCATAAAAAATCTTTTCTAAGATTTTCCTTCAATAATTGTTTGTAAACAGGTTATAGAACATAAATACACAAAAATCAGTTCTGGGGGTGCAGGGTCCCAAAAAAACCACCCCTTTGGTTGAAAAAGTATTTTTTGTAAAATGTGGCTACTTTTTTTTAAGTACCTACCTACACATCTTTAATATCTCGAAACCGGTGCATTTGCGGACCCACGTTAATTAATAGGAACTTTTTTCCTTAAAATAAGCCAAGGAATTTTCCCCCTTAAATTTTTCGCACTTATTTAGAATAACCCTGCCTCGAACCCTGCATAAAGATATTTTCTGCTACATGGTGTTTCAGATATTTATCCCCAAATTTAAAGGAGTAGTTTCTCTCAAAGCTATTTAATTTTGCTATTTCAGTTTCTGTAGATCTCTTCCAGTGGCGTAGATATTCAGGATTTTCCATTTTTTCCCTTATCTTTTACGCCACTGACTTCTTACAATTCCAAAATCGTTATTCAACATGCCCATGTATTTTAGAACCAAGAAGTATTCTTTAATTTTTTCACACGGCTTGGGATATTTCAAGTTTTCTCTGGTAATTTTGGGCCATTTTCAATGAAAAATTCTCGGAAAAATTATTATTGATTTCAATAAAAGTCTAGACTAGAATTTTTATGCAAAATATTAGTGTTCATTACCTAGTGACATTGCCTGAGGAAACTTCAAATAAGTCAAAGACGATGCGCTATATGAAAAAAATCAAGGAATACTTTGTTCTTAACAGGTACGACGAATAATGAGCTATTTATGGGCTATATTCGATAACGTTTTGACTTTTGTAATAAAGTCAGTGGCGTAAAAGATAGGGAGGGAAAAGGGGCGTCAACCCTGAATATCTACGCCACTGGAAGACATCAACATAAACTGAAATAGTAAAATTAAAGAACTTTGTTTTTTTCTTGTTCATGTCAAGTTTCATAAAAATAACTTTAAATTTACACGAGTTATTGTAACCAAAAACTCTTTTTTTTTAAACTTGTATCTTTTTCTGACACCTGTATCTTTAAAACGAAATATCATTTTTAACTGAAATTTATTTTTCAACTTATATAAATGAGAAACGACCCCTTTAAATTTGTCTCTATATTTCTGAAACACCCTGGGGTGTTCCCTAAAACCATGTAGGTACATACGAAAGGAGATACATAATTATTTGACTTATTTTATGTCTAAAAGTTCATAGAAACATAGGTCCGCAATCGCTTCGTTACCCGATGTCAATTGCGTGTTGAAATTAAAAAAAAAAACGTTTTTTTATTTATAGCTTCCATAGTTTTTGAGATATTTAATTCAAATTTGAAATATAGGTTGCAGAGAAATTATATTTCTATTTTATTTTTGAAAAGTTTTTGGTCTCCTGCAGTTTTTTTTTGCATTTGCAACCGTTATCAAGAAAAAAAAAGAAACCATTACCTCTAAGACTTTTAGTCTTTATTAGATGAGACTCAAATTTTTAAAATGGTAAAACAGGCTCTGTTTTTTTTTACAATTTCTCATTTTCTTTCATTTTAACGGTTAATTCAACACTGCCTGTTAAAAATTAAAGCTGGGATTATGACTACCAACTCTTTGACACGGGGTAAAATAAATATTTGACTAAAGTTAAGTTTGACTAATCTCAAGGAGCTATAAAAAAATATCTATGTTTATATGAACTTTTAGGCATAAAATAAGCCAACAAATTACCTCCTTTCGTATGTACCTGGTATTTAGGAACATCCTGTATTCAAACTTTGATAACACTTTAATAATTCACTCATGGGAGTTTCATATTTAACTATTTTACCAAAGTTTTCCCTATAAGTTATTAGTTTCCTAAATAAAGTTTCCTTATCCTTATCAGCTGCTCTATTCATTTCAAGTGTGGATCATTCCGTCCTATTTCTGTATTTCGATCTCGAACACAGTACGATTACTGAATACGTATTGCATGAGTATTAATACCGAAAATAGTTACATTTATTGGATATTTATGTGAACACCACTTCAACAAATTTATTTGTGCCAAGTTCATGTTTCACGTCATGTTTTCATATTTTTTATCATTTATCCTGTTTAAAATCGATTATGATGATGATAAAGTTTTGCTTGTCATTTACTATGTCTATAAGGTCCTAAAGAAGTGTCATATAAAAATAGTAAATATACGTAATTAACTCTAATTAACTTGAAACAAGTTTAGTGTCGCGCATATTATTATTTATTTATTTTTTATTTACATATTTATTTAGTGAAAGAACTCCTTATTACAGATAAAATATAACAAAATTAATTGCATATCAATCCAAATTATAGGAGTCTAAGCCCCCCCACACACGGGCAACTTATTAATCTCTGTGATTAAATAATCTAGTCGCCAGAAAGTTGCCCGTAGCTCTACAAAGCGCACACAGGCAACGAGATAGTTGCTTGTCCGTGAATTTTCAAAATGGATTTTGTCGAAACTGTGAAACTTTGTGCCCTGCTTCTAAGGAAAAAAATGCAGAGAAAATATTGGGTACATCCAATGATTAACAAAAGACTTTTAGATGGACAATTTCATAAACTGTTTAGTTCAGCCCACAATGCTTTTTTAAAATTTCTGTCTGAGTACTCCTTCAATTTTGTATTATGCAATGCCGGGCGTTTTTTATTTCCTCAATGAAGGCCTCTATATTAAACTCAAATCGAGACATGATTCCCTGAACAGTACCAGGTTAATAAACGTAGGCTGGGGGCTGCAAAGAGCAACTTTTAAATTGCTCGTGTGCGTAGTCGTGTCCGAACACGTTCGTTCTATTTCTACCGGCAACAGTTGCGTCGCCCGATGAATAGGGCAGATCGCAATTTTTTAGTTGGCGCAACTAAATAATTGCCTGTGTGCGGGTTATCGTAAACAACAGTGTGTTCTATTTAACTGATTAAAAAGTTGCTGGTAAAAAGTTGCCCGTGTGCGGCCTCCTTTGCCCTATTCGGCGGGCGACGCAACTGTTGCCGATAGAAATAGAACGAACGTGTTCGGACACGACTACGCACACGAGCAATTTAAAAGTTGCTCTTTGCAGCCCCCAGCCTACGTTTATTAACCTGGTACTGGTTAGGGAATCATGTCTCGATTTGAGTTTAATATAGAGGCCTTCATTGAGGAAATAAAAAACGCCCGGCATTGCGTAATACAAAATCGAAGGAGTTACTCCGACAGAAATTTAAAAAAAGCATTGTGGGCTGAACTGAACAGTTTATGAAATTGTCCATCTAAAAGTCTTCTGCTAATCATTGGATGTACCCAATAGTTTCTCTGCATTTTTTTCCTTAGAAGCAGGGCACAAACGCACACAGTTTCGACGAAATCCATTTTGAAAATTCACGGACAAGCAACTATCTCGTTGCCTGTGTGCGCTTTGTAGAGCTACGGGCAACTTTCTGGCGACTAGATTATTTAATCACAGAGATTAATAAGTTGCCCGTGTGCGGGGGCCCTAAGGCAACAATAAAAATTACATAAAAATGAAGCTCAATATTACAATAGATTGAATAAATTACAAAAGCTGAATAAATTTGAACAGGTGTAAAGTAAATTACAGAAGTTGGCATCAAATACACTATGTTATGGAGCGAAAGAACGCACAGTGTTCAGCGTGACCTTCCTTATTGCAGCAGTATTACATGCAAATATATCTAGGGAATCCTGTACCTTATGGTAAAGGAAGATCATTCTGTAGAGTGGTGAAAACTGTAAAATATTAGTTCGGGATATATCCAGGCTAAATGTCCGACCATGACGCGCAGACCTACCCACAGGAACACGAAAGTTTATACTCGAAAGAAGTTCGGTGCATGATATTGAGCCCGATAACAATTTCCATAGGAAAACCAAATGAAAGTAATCTCGCCTGCTATCCATAGAATCTAAAGAGAATCTGTGAAGAAGTGTTATTAGGAACACCTTGATGTGGATAAGTTCGGTCAATCCTGTCAGTGACGGCTCGTGTTTCAAAAAATTGGGTCGGCCAGCCAATGGTGGAAATAAAATGTACGACGTTATATGTGGGGGGGGGGGGGGTCCGGGGAAAAGGCCCCCGCGGAAAATGCGATACAGGCGAATTTTTTTAAGGTTCAAGGTCACGCGAATTCCCATAAGTTCAAAATTTACTTATACATGTGTAAAAATAGGAAAAATCGTCGAATAGAAAAAATAGATGACGAAGATGGTAATAAAATAAAAATGTGATTTTGCTTGAGTCACTGAATGAATGCAATATTATGCTATGCATGCGCATGCATTGACACCATATGGATAACACGCGCGGTACGGCTAGCCGACCCTGGCCCTGGCTGCTGGTGCTGGCTGGTAGGTAGGTACAGCCATGTCCCTGAAGTTAGATTCGGATTCGGATTCGGTGTACACTCTGGGTCAACATTATTGACAATCATATGAAAAACGACTTTATGTAATAATTACTGCTGGCAACCTACAGAAAGACATATCTGGACTTTTGAACTTGCAACCCAGAACAAGGGGCGCTTTAACCGTCGAAAATTACGTAAAATTTAAAATTTATTTTCTCTCCTATATTTGTAATTAATTATTTGCGACGTCACGCCGTTATTTAAAAAGCGAATCTATAGCACTAAATAATAGTTATACATCCACTTTAAAACATATCGAAAGCTGCTCACTTGCAACCCAGAACAAAGGGACGCTGTCACCGTCGAAAATGACGCAAACTTGAAAATTTATTTTCTCTCCTACATTCATAATTAATTAATGGTGACGTCACGACGGTATTTAAAAAGCGAATCTATAGCACCAAATGATAGTTAGGAAGCCACTTTAAAACATATCGAAAGCTGTTCACTTGCAACCCAGAACAAAGGGACGCTGTCACCGTCGAAAATGACGCAAACTTGAAAATTTATTTTCTCTCATACATTCATAATTAATTAATGGCGACGTCACGCCGGTATTTAAAAAGCGAATCTATAGCACCAAATGATAGTTAGGAAGCCACTTTAAAACATATCGAAAGCTGCTCACCTGCAACCCAGAACAAAGGGACGCTGTCACCGTCGAAAATGACGCAAACTTGAAAATTTATTTTCTCTCCTACATTCATAATTAATTAATGGCGACGTCACGCCGGTATTTAAAAAGCGAATCTATAGCACCAAATTATAGTTAGGAAGCCACTTTAAAACATTTCGAAAGCTGCTCACTTGCAACCCAGAACAAAGGGGCGCTGTCACCCTCGAAAATGACGTAAACTTGAAAATTTATTTTCTCTCCTACATTCCTAATTAATTAATGGCGACGTCACGCCAGTATTTAAAAAGCGAGTCTATAGCACCAAATGATAGTTAGGAAGCCACTTCAAAACATATCGAAAGCTGCTCACTTGCAACCCAGAACAAAGGGGCGCTGTCACCGTCGAAAATGACGCAAACTTGAAAATTTATTTTCTCTCCTACATTCCTAATTAATTAATGGCGACGTCACGCCGGTATTTAAAAAGCGAGTCTATAGCACCAAATGATAGTTAGGAAGCCACTTTAAAACATTTCGAAAGCTGCTCACTTGCAAACCAGAACAAAGGGACGCTGTCACCGTCGAAAATGACGCAAACTTGAAAATTTATTTTCTCTCCTACATTCCTAATTAATTAATGGCGACGTCACGCCAGTATTTAAAAAGCGAGTCTATAGCACCAAATGATAGTTAGGAAGCCACTTCAAAACATATCGAAAGCTGCTCACTTGCAAACCAGAACAAAGGGACGCTGTCACCGTCGAAAATGACGCAAACTTGAAAATTTATTTTCTCTCCTACATTCATAATTAATTAATGGCGACGTCACGCCGGTATTTAAAAAGCGAATCTATAGCACCAAATGATAGTTAGGAAGCCACTTTAAAAACATATCGAAGGGTGCTGACTTGCAAACCAGAACAAAGGGGCCCTGTCACCCTCGAAAATGACGTAAAAAGTCTTTACTCTTCAAATGTATCAATTTAAAAATGTTATGATGTGCGAAAGAATTTTATTCATTCAGATGTAACGAACAACTTCTTAGTTCGTTTCTATCTTACGTTTAAAATACTTAATATTTATTTTTTGTGTATGAAGGCCGAAAAGTAATTTTTTTTTTTTGATACACGCTGATCAAATTTCAGGTATTAGATCATAATAAACAAACCCCACTTTGTTCAATTGATGTATATGTAAATTCAAAACTATTCAGTTACGTTAATTTGCTCCAATACGTTGTCAAGTGTGTAAGGAGATGGATAATCATAAGTAAATGATTCAATGTTATTGAGTTGTCCGTAGTAAGACATCATATCATGCACACTTTCTGGAATACCGTAGTAAGCGTGGAAAATTTTTTTATTAATAATTCCCAGAAGGACATAGCAAATATAAACGCAGTCAGCTTGTAAGTGTTTTTTTATGGACTTAGCAACTTCCACTGAAGATTTAAAATCAAAGAAAGCCGTTGAGCGATCCCATTTTAAATGACTCTTGTAGTCATTTATTTCCCGAAATCGTCTAAATTCTTCATTATTGTCCTTCGTGCTTAGTATTCTTGTGAGATATTGCTTGTGATGGATAACGAAATGCTCTAAAATCAGAGGTTCTAGATAAACCATCAGGTTACAGCTGACAAACTTAAATGGAGTATTACAACCTACACACAATGAGCAGGTTCTATTATTTATAGAAACTGGTGATGTAGTTTTACACGTTCTCTCATGAATGTACCTCTGGCAATGCTGACATCTAAGAATGGATTCCATAGAACTCTTATTACCACAATTCAAACAAACGGATTTCATGTGAACTGAGGAAAGCAGGAGAAGTTGTTGTAAAGTAACCCTAAATTTTTCAGGGTATAGTGGATATGTTTGAAAAAACTCTTCAAGTTTTGTGATATCTTTCGTTTGACTTAAAGAATGTAGGAAATACAAGACGTAGACACCACAATTGACAGAGTCCTGTTGCTTTGGACAAAATTCTACTGATTTGACCCACCAATCATCAATATTTATTGTTTGTTTTTTATCAGACAGTTCATTCCTGAACTTGAAGAGACAAGCGATTGTCTGCTTTATGGCTACTGCCGAATGGGATTGTGCAACACCAGAATCTAGGACGTGAATAGTTTTGGACTGCAGATCCAAGATTAGTAGATACCAATGAAGATTTCTAACGTTTACTGGTATCGTTATAAATCTAATATTATCAAAACTTTTAGTAAAAGGTTCAAACTGTCTGAACTCGTCACATTGTTTGGAAAAAAGAAGCGTTGAAGCCACTGCATCTATATAATAAATATCACTGTGATGGCCCAATAATGAATACGCTACAGCATCTATGCATTCATCTGTCAGCCACCGATCTTTCATTTCAGTTGGCTTGGGTAAGTCGTAATTACAGTCTGATATCAGACTTACGTACGAGCTGCTGTGTAATTTTAAAGTATGTCCCCCATATTGATACATACCAAAAACGAAGTTCCGTTTAGTAATTATTTCACCAACTAAATAATAGTTATTACTAAAGAGAAGTCCATTATCGAGATAACAAAACATATCATCTTTGATTAACCCATCAGTACTGCGCACTTGTGTATCTGTAGTCTCGTCCTCATATGCGTGTGCGGTATCACTTAGATTAGTTTTGTGGCCAGTATCGGTACTTTTAAAAAAGTGAGCTATCTTGACTTTCACAAACGTATTTTCGAAATGTGAAAAACTTACAGTGTGAACATCATGTACTAATTCTTTTGTAGTTTTCGGTGCACGCTTATTTTCGGGAAGCTTCTTTAGTCGTTTTGTAGAAAAATATGACTCTTTACTTCTCTTGGGCTTCCATGTTTCCACTTCAAGTGGTTGGTCAACTTGCATTTTCAAATCGTCCGTGGCACTGTCTGTTTTCACTTTAAGTTTATTTTGAAGTTTTGTGTGGATTTCCATTTCTATACTTTTAATTATAATTTCTAACCTTTCCTGTATCTTCTGTACAAATCTTCCAATCTTTAGTCTTCTATCGTTACATAATATATCTTTCTTTACTATTTTGAACCAGCATTCAACATTTGAATTGCTGATTCTTCGTCCTTGGTGGCCAGTAAGGGAGTTTAATAGTCCTGTCCATAATGGAGCAAAAGGAAGACAAGTATTTAAAAGATACTTTGCAAACTCTTGGGAATGAAATTGGTTTTTTTCTTCCGTGGCATGATAATCACCACTCTCCATTTCCTCAACTACTTCTCTATATATCTTGAAAAAATACAAGTAAAATGGGGATTCTGTGTATTTTCCCCTTTCTCTTTCACTTTCCATACTATCTTCGTAGAGATCTTCAAAATCGTCCAATGACAGTTGCTGTCCTCTTTCTGCACAATTTTCTTTAAATATACTAAGCGCAGCCTGAACGTTACTGGTGACGTGTGAATTTATCAGTATGGTCATCAAGCCCCTAACCAATGACGTTAAAGAATCGAGAGACTCGGCTGCAACGAGGCAAGACATCATTTCAATTAATAACTTTTTTGTTTCCTTTTTGATTTTAGTTTTTGATAAACGATTGACAACCATCTTTATAAAATGGGCGCAGCAGCAACGAAGGATTATGAGATTGACTATATCCGTGGATTTGTTATGAAGAAAGTTGAATACTATATTTAGATATCTGTATAAAGTTATTTCGTTGAATCCAAAACATACACCTGTTATAAGAGCAAAACTCCAATCGGTGACGACAACACTAAACGGTGCCCATGTTTTACGAAGAGATACAGTGATAAATCTTTTTAAATGAATGAAGAAACAAGAAAGGGTGGCACTATCATGTTGCGACGAAATGAGCTCAGCAATTGGAATTATTTTCCCATCCATATTTATTACCAATGCATAATAATAGACCCTAGAGCCTCTCTTGATTGGATAAACAACCGAACCAGTTGCATCAAAGTAAGCTACTACCCTTTTACCACGACTTACTAAAAGGTCGATTTGTTGCTTGGTAAATAAATAAATAAGCGTTTCTCCGTTAGGCATCTGTACGTATCTTTGATGTTCGGGTTCTCTTATGCATCGAAGAACTAGATCCAAATAAGAATTTTTGTCCAGATCTAACTCTGATTTGGCTTCACTTCTAGCTTTTTGATAAACATCCAGTGATTTTATTTTGTCCCAGTTCCCACTTCTGAGCGCTTCAGAATCTGCGTCTTTTATATCAGCTGATCTTAGGGTGTTTGGGAGAATATTCAGAAGCTTGTTCTTTGCTTCTTTCCGTTCTTCCCCTCTCAGTTGATAAGCATACGCTTCTGAGTCATGGGAAACTTCTTCTTTATCAAATTTCACCGTCACCTGTTCGATATAACCATTACACACTTTATATTCAAACCTAAATTTACGGCCAATTAGAATGTTTGCAAACTCCATATTCGACCAGCTGTTTTGATCTTAAATGACAACCTTTAAAAATAACTACGCAATATATATTCAAGGAAAACAAATTTTTTCTCAAGTAAGAATGTCTCGATAAGAAAGACACATTCACACAGTTCAGATGTTGTTCCAAGGAAAATACAGTCAATTTTTTCTGTAGATATAAGAACTCGTGTCTCGAATCTAACTCAGAAACTTCGTTAACCTCATTATTACTGTTCAAATCTTTTTCATTGGAGTATTTAACTGGTTCATTTAATCCCACTTTGCTTTGGTCTTCTATATCATGTGCGATCTTTCCTGCCACGATTTCCTGACGATCATTCACAGAAGTTTGTGTGTTATTAAGATTCGTAGACAGACGATTTTCAAAAGCTTCCCTTATTGTTAGTTCATAACGGTGTAGGGTACGATAAACCTGGCTGGGATATTTCAAGTGGGAATGGTGTTTTCTGAGATGATTTGCTAATATCTGAAAAATTTCTGACTTTACATCTAAACGTAACACATCTTCGAAAGTTCCAAATGGCAGGTTCTTAAACAGCAAATCAACAATGGATTAATATGGTTTTACTGAAAGCCATAACTGTTGGGAAGTTCAGTATTTATACAAGACAAATAACTGCGTTAAACGAACAATAATGTAAGAATAATTAATACACTAGAAGTGTGAGAAACCTTCACGCATGTCCTCAAACAGCCGTATACAAAAAAAGCTCTTCCTATGATAAAAGAAAACCCATATACAATAATTCTAAAACACCACCTCTCGCATCAATGAAATAATAAGACAGCAAAATATAATAAAAATGAAAGTAATAATATATATGGTATGTAGATGTTTACCACAGACAGTTTTGTCTGTGTTTTATTGTTTTTTGTTTATTATTTTCAAAAAACACCAAAAAACGTCACCGACAAAGTGTCTATTGAAATAAAAAATTTAGTGTATGATTACATACACTAAACAACCCCAGAATAACAAGGTTTATTTTTAATTTTTTGTCGATGAGAGATTTAAATTTATTGAAAAAAACGCTAAAATCGTGTAGATTTTAACTCTATAGAGGTATAACAAAGTAGCTTCCAAACACAAAATGCAATCAGATGCCACAACGCTTGTATCCAGTAATACTTACGATGTACGTATTATGAATATCCACAGCGACTCCACTAGTTTGGTATATCAACTCGGTTCGGTCGGTAAACACCTACCGGCCAAGAATGTTCATATAACTTATTATTTAATTGCGCGAATTGGAAATAAATCGAATAATTTCAGTATTTGGACTTTAAACTATATACTGGAAGTTGTTTTTCCCTTTAAAATTACTCCAGATATTATAAAATTGTTAGCTGCTGAACCATATTTTACAAATATGATAAAACTATGTTCTTTTCCAACCCTAATAAAGTACCCATCCAGGATTTTTTACAGACAATTGATGAGAATAATAACATTAATCATATGACTTCCAGAAATCGAAATTTTTTTTTCAAAAACAACAATAAATCTAATTGTAGAGTGAAAACCAAGCGAAAAATTCCGCGAGATATTCATTATATCTACATTCTGCGTTTTTATGCATATAGACGTTGTGGTATCTAACAAAGTTTGCTTTTCGAGATTGTGCGATGTATTCGAGACCCTGCTGTTATAACGTAAGTAGGACTTTCCTTTCTTGGGTAAGCTTAAAATGGGCAGGAAAGCTATTTCTTGGTGAAAAAAAAGAAATATAAAAAAAAACCGAAATATTATGTATAGACAGAGTGATTGAGTAAGAATAATAAGAAGTGAACAAACGTCACTGGATAATAATAGTTCAGTGAATTTCAGGGTGAGGCGCGAGAACCTTGGGGTATTCAAAAATGGAAAAAAGACTGGAATAGAAGTCTAAAATTTTTTACAAGTATGATTTCTCTTTCGACGAGCTGAACTAATATATTTACAACCCCACACCACTTCTGGTATACCGGAAGTTGCATCAACTTTCTTATTTTAAATGGGACCTCCTGTATATTATTACACTATCAGATTGTCGGACAAAATATTTTGAATAATTTTCTGGGCTTAGGTTATTCTGCTTTTAGTAGACTTTAGTAGACTTTTAATAGACTTTATTCATTAGATTTTGTAGTTTTTTGAAAGAAAATTGTATAGAGCTATAGGCAAAACAGTCTCTTCTCAAAGTTATGGTCTTTATTATATAATTAACGTTTCGACCAAACAATTTGGGTCATCTTCGGGATTAACAATTTGACCAATTAAATAGATCTGGAAACATACCTAATTATTAGCAATTTAAATAAAAAAAATAAAAATAAAAATTTCGTCAACTATTTTCTTTGACAGATGTTATGTCCACAAAATAGTTGACGAAATTTTTTTTTTTTTTTAATTCATTTAAATTACCAATATGTTTCCAGACCTATTTAATTGGACAAATTGTTAATCCCGCTCCAAACATTGAAGAAACGACTTCCATGTCCCTATCTTCACTTTTTACATATCCTACTATGTGGTTTAAAGTTTAATACAGGGTGATGAAAATTATCTAATTTTTTCACCCTATGTAACACTTTCATCTACATCATATAATAGTACATAGAAAGTTGAAACAGGGACGCGTAAGTCGTTTTCCGCGCGGTATTTGGGGCCAATTCCAATATCAGCTGCCTTCAAAATGAAGAATTGCGATTTTCACTTTTTTGTAACTCATGACTTACTCATTTTGTACTACAACTATTAAAACCATTCTTATTGGATATTGTCACGTAATATGAAAATACAATAATACAGGGTGTATTGTAACGTCCGCATAATATTAGCACCACGTGATTCTACATCAAAAACAGAACATAAAGTTTTAATACCGTTTAGCTCTTAGACCTCAAATAACGAAGTTATCGACCATTGTAGTTTAAATTTGAAGTTTTTTAATACTCAAAAATATTGCTTACTTAATATTATTAAAAAATTCTTAAGTAAGAACTAAAACAGCCAAATTATCCAAAATTTTAGATTTTTTTTTGGTAAAAGTGGTTTTAATTAACATTTCAAAACTAGGAATTATTTGATTTCCTGAGTTCCAATACTTCCAATCAATATTGCAACTGCGCGTTTTAATTGTTGAATAAAAAATTGAAAAAATAAAAAATCTTAAAAAAAATTGCAACATTGACACGTCGCAGCAAGACATTTGTCTTGTTGCACCTTTTTTCGATTACATAGCAACGGCACACTATACCAGTGAGGTGACTTCACGTCTAATAAGTTATCTTAATTTTTATACCAGCGCCAGTGTTGCAAAATTTAAGAACGTTAAATTGTCCATATCTTAAAATCTGTGTACATCAAGAAAAAACTGTTGAGGACTTTTTTGTTCTGTTTTTGATGTAGAATCGCGTGGTGCTAATATTATGCGGACGTTACAATACACCCTGTATATGTACTAATATTAGTAACAATATACAACAATATCGGTGGAGTGCTAGAACGTTAATTACAGATCTGCCAGATAATTACTGATTTTAAAATGTCCTGTATTGTCAAAATGTTGGTCTGTCAAAAAATTTGGGTTCTCGGGCGCTCCAGACTTGACAACTGTCAGGACGATGGGTTAAAACCCGATTCCAATTCGACAGGCTATTAATTGTCTTTATACTCATTAAGACCTACCTACCTACGGTGTTGTGTTGGTCTGATATTCCTGGAAATAAACTCTACCCCCTTTTAGAAGAGTTAATAATTACTGATAAAAATGAAAGACCATTCAAAATATTCACCCTATTTTCAAAATTTCCAATTTAAAATCAATAATTATTATCTGACAAATCTTTAATTAGCGTTCTAGCACTCCACCCTTATATGTGATATTAGCAATTATTTGTGAATGTTTTAAGAAAAGAACACTCTTTTTTCTACGCCAAGCTTTCGAATTTTATTTAATTCTTCTTCAAGACTCTCTATAAAATGATTAACAATATTGAAATTTAGTACATAGGTAGGTCTTATAATGATGTAAATTTTATACTTACAAAAGTTGTGATTAAAATCTTCAAAAGTTCTTGCAAATTATTGTGAATCATAAAATTTGTAAAAATCGGTAAAATACATATATCAGTGGTAAATTCTAGTTTTGACTAGGTATTTCTAGTTTTAACAAAGCCTATTAGTAAAAACGAGTTTTAACTAGGGAAAACTAGTTCTAACGGAAAACGGGTTTTAACTGTAACATATACAGGGTGCACCATATATCCTTCTCTATATTGCTATCTCCTAACGCTAACAGATACAGGGTCGGTTAAACAAGTCCAAAGGAGCGCAATTTTGTGGCCATCTCGATTCCGTCGAGACATACGAGATATCTGTGACCGTTCCTGAAATATCCTGAAAAAACTGAAAAATCGAGATTTCTTATTTTTGCCATATCTCTTTTATTATTAGAGATTAATGAATAATTTTTTGTGGGCTTACATAAGTCATCAAGAGCTACCAATCTGACATTTCAAAAATTTTCAAAGCCGACTAGATCCCAGAATTTTCATAGTCAGCTTTCGTTTTTCTTATGGCCACCATAGTGTTTTTTTATGTTGTTCGGTATAAAAAAAATCATAAAAACTAAAAATTGTTAAATTTAAAAAAATTAATAAAAAAAAATTTTATTCTTCTTTTTTCTTTACAAAAACAACACCTTTTTAGACCGAATTTCATAAATAAATTAAAAAACCATAAGGCAAGCACTATTTCGGCGTATTTTACAAATGTTGACGTTTTTGGACGATTTTTTATTAGGTTTTTCTTTCAAAAAAGAAGAATAAAAATTAAATTTTTCTTTTTGAAGTTTATTAATTTTTGGTTTCCATTATTTTTTTCATATCGAACGACATAAAAAAATAATATGGCGGCCATAAGGAAAACGAAAGTTGACTGTGAAAACTCTTGGATCTAGTAGGCCTTGAAAATTTTTGCAATGTCAGATGGATAGCTCTTAACGGCTTATGTAAGCCTACGAAAAATTATTTATTAATTTCCAATAATAAAAAAAATATGACGAAAATAGGAAATCTCGATTTTTCAGTTTTTTCAGGATATTTCAGGAACGGTCACATATATCTTGCATGTTTTGACGAATTCGAGATGGCCACAAAACTGCGCATCTTTTCTCTAATTTAACCGACTCTGTATCTCTTAGCGTTCAGGAGATAGCAATATAGAGAAGGATACATGGTGCACCCTGTATGTATACAATAATATTAAAAAAAGGACAATATAGTCATTATTGGACCAAGGAGCAACTTTTACAAAAAAATGTTACGTCAATTTTGAATATAAATTAAATTAAATTAAATATAAGAATGGACTCTTTAGGGTTTTTTCAATGCTACAAAATTAACAACTAAAGTAGGTAATGAATTTATTACAATTGGCTGTTCCACACTCCATGCATTATACAGATGAAGATAGTTGATGACGTATTTTTTATTATTTAGTAATTAATCATTCTGTACACACAATATCTTGAATTATTTAAAGTCGGAAAGAATGTGTTCAAGTTTGCAAGTGAGCATCCTTCGATATGATTTAGAGTGACTTTCCAACTATCATTTGGTGCTATAGATTCACTTTTTAAAAACCGGCGTGACGTCGCAATTAATTAATTGTGAATGTAGGAGAGAAAATACATTTTCAAGTTTGCGTCATTTTCGACGGTGACAGCGTCCCTTTGTTCTGGGTTGCAAGTGAGCAGCTTTCGATATGTTTTAAAGTGGCTTCCTAACTATCATTTGGTGCTATAGATTCGCTTTTTAAATACCGGCGTGACGTCGCCATTAATTAATTATGAATGTAGGAGAGAAAATAAATTTTCAAGTTTGCGTCATTTTCGACGGTGACAGCGTCCCTTTGTTCTGGTTTGCAAGTGAGCAGCTTTCGATATGTTCTAAAGTAGCTTCCTAACTATCATTTGGTGCTATAGATTCGCTTGTTAAATACCGGCGTGACGTCGCCATTAATTAATTATGAATGTAGGAGAGAAAATAAATTTTCAAGTTTGCGTCATTTTCGACGGTGACAGCGTCCCTTTGTTCTGGGTTGCAAGTGAGCAGCTTTCGATATGTTTTAAAGTGGCTTCCTAACTATCATTCGGTGCTATAGATTTGCTTTTTAAATACCGGCGTGACGTCGCCATTAATTAATTATGAATGTAGGAGAGAAAATAAATTTTCAAGTTTGCGTCATTTTCGACGGTGACAGCGTCCCTTTGTTCTGGGTTGCAAGTGAGCAGCTTTCGATATGTTTTCAAGTGGCTTCCTAACTATCATTTGGTGCTATAGATTCGCTTTTTAAATACCGGCGTGACGTCGCCATTAATTAATTATGAATGTAGGAGAGAAAATAAATTTTCAAGTTTGCGTCATTTTCGACGTTGACAGCGTCCCTTTGTTCTGGGTTGCAAGTGAGCAGCTTTCGATATGTTTTAAAGTGGCTTCCTAACTATCATTTGGTGCTATAGATTCGCTTTTTAAATACCGGCGTGACGTCGCCATTAATTAATTATGAATGTAGGAGAGAAAATAAATTTTCAAGTTTGCGTCATTTTCGACGGTGACAGCGCCCCTTTGTGCTGGGTTGCAAGTGAGCAGCTTTCGATATGTTTTAAAGTGGCTTCCTAACTATCATTTGGTGCTATAGATTCGCTTTTTAAATACCGGCGTGACGTCGCCATTAATTAATTATGAATGTAGGAGAGAAAATAAATTTTCAAGTTTGCGTCATTTTCGACGGTGACAGCGTCCCTTTGTTCTGGGTTGCAAGTGAGCAGCTTTCGATATGTTTTAAAGTGGCTTCCTAACTATCATTTGGTGCTATAGATTCGCTTTTTAAATACCGGCGTGACGTCGCCATTAATTAATTATGAATGTAGGAAAGAAAATAAATTTTCAAGTTTACGTCATTTTCGAGGGTGACAGCGCCCCTTTGTTCTGGGTTGCAAGTGAGCAGCTTTCGATATGTTTTAAAGTGGCTTCCTAACTATCATTTGGTGCTATAGATTCGCTTTTTAAATACCGGCGTGACGTCGCCATTAATTAATTATGAATGTATGAGAGAAAATAAATTTTCAAGTTTGCGTCATTTTCGACGGTGACAGCGTCCCTTTGTTCTGGGTTGCAAGTGAGCAGCTTTCGATATGTTTTAAAGTGGCTTCCTAACTATCATTTGGTGCTATAGATTCGCTTTTTAAATACCGGCGTGACGTCACCATTAATTAATTATGAATGTAGGAGAGAAAATAAATTTTCAAGTTTGCGTCATTTTCGACGGTGACAGCGTCCCTTTGTTCTGGGTTGCAAGTGAGCAGCTTTCGATATGTTTTAAAGTGGCTTCCTAACTATCATTCGGTGCTATAGATTTGCTTTTTAAATACCGGCGTGACGTCGCCATTAATTAATTATGAATGTAGGAGAGAAAATAAATTTTCAAGTTTGCGTCATTTTCGACGGTGACAGCGTCCCTTTGTTCTGGGTTGCAAGTGAGCAGCTTTCGATATGTTTTAAAGTGGCTTCCTAACTATCATTCGGTGCTATAGATTTGCTTTTTAAATACCGGCGTGACGTCGCCATTAATTAATTATGAATGTAGGAGAGAAAATAAATTTTCAAGTTTGCGTCATTTTCGACGGTGACAGCGTCCCTTTGTTCTGGGTTGCAAGTGAGCAGCTTTCGATATGTTTTCAAGTGGCTTCCTAACTATCATTTGGTGCTATAGATTCGCTTTTTAAATACCGGCGTGACGTCGCCATTAATTAATTATGAATGTAGGAGAGAAAATAAATTTTCAAGTTTGCGTCATTTTCGACGTTGACAGCGTCCCTTTGTTCTGGGTTGCAAGTGAGCAGCTTTCGATATGTTTTAAAGTGGCTTCCTAACTATCATTTGGTGCTATAGATTCGCTTTTTAAATACCGGCGTGACGTCGCCATTAATTAATTATGAATGTAGGAGAGAAAATAAATTTTCAAGTTTGCGTCATTTTCGACGGTGACAGCGTCCCTTTGTTCTGGGTTGCAAGTGAGCAGCTTTCGATATGTTTTAAAGTGGCTTCCTAACTATCATTTGGTGCTATAGATTCGCTTTTTAAATACCGGCGTGACGTCGCCATTAATTAATTATGAATGTAGGAGAGAAAATAAATTTTCAAGTTTACGTCATTTTCGAGGGTGACAGCGCCCCTTTGTTCTGGGTTGCAAGTGAGCAGCTTTCGATATGTTTTAAAGTGGCTTCCTAACTATCATTTGGTGCTATAGATTCGCTTTTTAAATACCGGCGTGACGTCGCCATTAATTAATTATGAATGTATGAGAGAAAATAAATTTTCAAGTTTGCGTCATTTTCGACGGTGACAGCGTCCCTTTGTTCTGGGTTGCAAGTGAGCAGCTTTCGATATGTTTTAAAGTGGCTTCCTAACTATCATTTGGTGCTATAGATTCGCTTTTTAAATACCGGCGTGACGTCACCATTAATTAATTATGAATGTAGGAGAGAAAATAAATTTTCAAGTTTGCGTCATTTTCGACGGTGACAGCGTCCCTTTGTTCTGGGCTGCAAGTGAGCAGCTTTCGATATGTTTTAAAGTGGATGTATAACTATTATTTAGTGCTATAGATTCGCTTTTTAAATAACGGCGTGACGTCGCAAATAATTAATTACAAATATAGGAGAGAAAATAAATTTTAAATTTTACGTAATTTTCGACGGTTAAAGCGCCCCTTGTTCTGGGTTGCAAGTTCAAAAGTCCAGATATGTCTTTCTGTAGGTTGCCAGCAGTAATTATTACATAAACTCGTTTTTCATATGATTGTCAATAATGTTGACCCAGAGTGTACACCGAATCCGAATCCGAATCTAACTTCAGGGACATGTACAGCCTGAATAATATAGGAAGGCGAGAGTTTGACGAGAATTGGTTGGTGCGCAGATTGGGCTCCGAATCCATAAATGTTTATTGTCCAATATCAACAACGTTAGTCGGTGTCCGCGTAAAAAAAACAACCAACCAGATAAGGCTGATAAGAGTAACTCCGCCGTTCATCGAACAGGTAAAAAGTCAGTGGTGTGTACTGTTTAGCTCGTGTCGTATATTTATTTAAAATAGGTGGTTTCTGTCATCGTGTCGTGTGTAGGTACCGATGTTTTTGTTATCATGTGTTTTATTGATTAATATATTATTGTTATTAATTTGTTATTAATATATTGCTTGCCAGTAAAATAAGTACACATCTACTATTTTAGTTTTTTTCCGCATAGGTACCTTATCTTAAATAAATTCGAAATAATTTAACCGAGACTAATTCATATAAATTGGAATACTAAACGTAGATGTCCATATTGATTTTTTAATTGAAGATTGATAATTGACTTATCATTTATACCTAAACATTTAAAATATATTAAAAATATAAAATATTTTTTATTATGTGCGCGGCGCCACTGATGTTATTTCTAGTCTGTTATGGTGGAACAGCGTTTATCAGTTCAATGGGTGGAACAATTAAAATCGGCAAGATGCGTAGTTCACGCCCAGAGTCTTGCCTTCTTATAAAAATCATAGTATATAAGGAAGTACACAGGCATTGAAGATTTCATTATTATTTTCCGTTCTAGGAATTTATATCTATTGAATCTCTTCCGTAAAACGGTATTTTTGGTTTATTTTTTATTCAAAAATATTAATGAAAGTGTAGTAGGGCGCAGTTGACTTGACAATATCGGTAGTTTGCGAATTCTAATACGTAGTTGATTTTTTTTTTAATTGCATAAAATAGGTAAACAAACTCGCACACTGATTAAATAAATAAATTAATAAATAAATCTTAAATAATTAATTAATAAATAATATAAGTCTACTAAATTAATTAAATAAATCTCTAAAAAGCAATTTGGCAAGCAAGAAACACCTTTTTGGTTTCTGTTACTACAATAAGTTGCATTTTCATAAAAAAAGATTAATAAAAATTAAAAATGCGTTCGACTCGCATGTTCCATCCCATTGCAGCCTGCGAGGATCGCCCAAGAGAAGAGCGCCCGATTGACCGTAGGTCTTCGATTAACCAGCATTCTCGCGCCCAGCATCGGCCAGCCGACCTTACCATTTTCAACTTATGGATCACTCAATATTCACTATAATAGCTCTACACTTTTGCTTTTTGCTTAGATTTTTAGGCAAGAAAAAACATTAAATGGTATTATTGCAAAGTTCTCAGAAATTAAAATCAAGTTTATTTTATTATTTTCTAAAAAATAATGTTATTTACTGGTGCAGTGGCTTGGGTCGGCCGGGCCGACCTTGCCGTCCCTGACGAGCCGTCACTGAATCCTGTAGGACAAGTATTTTAAAAACCGCCTTTGCACGGATTCGACGAGTTCAATTTGGTACTTATAACTAGGGCCCCAAACTACACAGGCATAATCAAGTTTAGACCTTACCAACGACAAAAACAATGACCTCAGGGCATCGGCGTCAGCGATGTCAGCAGAATTTCTAATATTAAAAGATAACACCTTCATTGCGTCATTCTTTTTTTTTTTAGGGGGAGCATCGGTCTTCACTATGTAGTTAAGACAAAGTCGTTCCACATCGGTAATATGGGTTTGGAGCCTCTTGCTCATACACCCAGCCTCAAGTATGCCAAACAAATATTAGAACGGACAACACAGACACCCAGAGCCTTCACCGAGAATCGAACTCAGTCCGCCGGGTCCAGTGATTCAGCAGACCGCCCACTGAACCACTCGGCCACCGGTGTGCTCTTACGTCATTCTTTTAAGGTTCAGGATATGAGGTTTGAACGAAAGTGATGGGTCGAACCAAACACCCAGATCCCGAATCGTGTCAGGCCTCTCCAACATACACGTATCAATGGTATAGGGAAATGGGTCCGCCCGGGGAGACAATGAAAACGACATTGCCTGACACTTACCCACGTTCAGACTCAAACCATTCCGTCGGCACCAAACCGAAAGACTCGACAGAGAAGACTGGAGAAGATGACAATCGTCGATTGTACGTATGCTGTGGAACATCTTCAGGTCATCAGCATATAATAAGCATCTGACACCCAATTGATCGGCAATATCATTAACAAATAGTATGAATAAGAGAAGCCCCAGTACTGTCCCCTGGGGTACTCCAGACTTAACATCAATTGACCTGGATACAAAACCATTCAGCCATACGTTCTGAGTTCTTGAGCGCAGATAGGATGAGAAAAGCTTAAGAAGTGCACCTGATATGCCAAAATATTCCAGCTTGGAGAGGAGACGACTGTGATCAATGTGATCAAAGGCCCTGGAAAAGTCCGTATAAATGACATCAATCTGCTGCCGGCGATCCAGCGACTGGGCCACGTGCTGTGTAAAGCAAGTGAGGTTAGTCACAGTCGAGCGACCCGAAGCAATTATACTGGGTGATTCATGAATGACTTAGACATACTAGACATAGGCCCAGTAGTAAATAAGACTTCAAGACTGGTCGAAAACCACTTTTATTTTCTTAGATTATTGGTTACGAAGTTACAGGGTGTTTTATCTTTTAAGTACAAAACTTTGATTAGCGATATTTCTGAAACGGTTGAAGATATTATTTTGTCGAAATTTACTGGGAATGTTTCCATCCGGAAACTTGTCAAAACCTCATTCGAGTAAATTAAAAATCCAGAGCTAGACTGGAAATGGTTTTGCCCTCATGCTTGTTATTTAAAAAGATAATTTTCTGACAATTTTTCTGAAAAACTTTCAGCCAATTTGCAAAGTTGAGGAAAAACTACAAGCGTCATTCTTGAATTTGAAAAATTGTCAAAGCATAACTTCTGAGTAAATTACAATTTTCTAGCAGACATATCCTTAAAATAAATTTTTTGACTTCTTTCTGTGGGAAAAAAGATTCACAGAAGGCCTTGGTTGATAAAAAAAAAACTCCAGGGCCAGACGTTATTAAATGGGAAATCTGGGTGTCAACTACAAAAAGTTGAGATTGCATGGTCTTCTAAAACTTGTGTCAGTGGCTGTAAATTTAGTTGTCAGTAATAATATAAAAATCTTGTAAAACTGTTTATTAAAAGTAAAGCTGAATCAAAATTAGAAGATGAAACCTAATATTTCAAAATTATGTCAGTTGGTATAAATTTACCTAGTTAGGTACTTTGCCAGCTCTCTGATTTTAACGAGTATTAAGGTTCTCCTTCTCCCAGGCTCTCGTTATTAGGTACACAAAAAATATGCATCCAATTTTCCGAACCGTTTTGCCGTTTTGCTTTATTTATTTCTCCATTCACAAATGCCCTTTATTGTTTGTTAACCACGCCACGACTCGTTCATTCATCGATTCCTCATACTACGACGCTACCGGCAGATGTTTTTGTATTACACAAAGAGAATAAAGCTCTTTTTGCAAATGCAAACAAAATAGTAATGAGATCTCACGCTAAAGAAGGAGAATACAAGAATATAATACCAGTTCTATGCGCTATTGTCATATTGTCGTCATTCAAATCATTCATTAGAACTAGTTTATAGGTATAAAGATATAAATCAGAGAAAAGCATCATGTAGGTAGGTACATACATAAAGTCATCTCTGTTTTATTCAAAGTGCTAAATGAAATCTACATGTTTTGTTCTGCTTTTTTTTACACGGTTGCCCACTCACTAGAGAACATAAATCCTAGAGGTAGGTACTTCCAGATCGTCAATTATTCTTTGACTTACACACCATTTGCGACATTTTACTATAATAATTATGATTTTTTAAAGTATTTTTAAGTTTTTACATATTTTTTACAATTTATGAGTGAACAAGAGACCAATCAGTCCCGAAACGTTTCATTTTTATAAAAATATTTTTGGAAAATACCTACTATGTTAATATCAGGAACCTAAAACCCAAAACAAAGAAGAACATTTATTCTTTGACTTGACGTAAGCTCTTGAGAAAGAGGTTTTAGGTTTTTAGCAGCATAAGGAGACAGTTTGTTCTGTAATGTTCTGTAAACTTTTAGTTTCGTTGCGTCAAAATTTCTTGTGGCTAATTATACGATTATTATTACACAGGGTGTTCAGTGATTTGAAATGAAAAATGAAAAAAAAATGGTCAATGAGAATCCAATTATTAGATTATGACTTGATTATTAGATTGAGAGCCGAATTATTGCAAAAAAAATTAATTTAACACTTTTTTCAAGATGGCGAAGAATGCACATGTATACGAAATCTTGGTCGACAATTTGAAGTTAAGCTTTTCTAAGCTCCCCTCACACAATATCCAGAACCAGCTTTCTTGGTTCATCTCACAGGCTGATTTTTAACACTAAAATAAACAAAAAAATCCCATTAACGTGTGTCCGGAAATGCACCGTTTTTGAGATAAAGGGTGTCGAAGAAATTCCCTTTTTCCAGTTTTTTGACGATATCTCGGTAACCGTATGAGATACAATGTCCAGCTCTTATACACACTATGTGCTCACTGGTCCCCTTATTTTCGCCGTGAAATAAAGGTGAAAATTCAGTGGCGTAGATTTAGGGTATTTTGAGGGTTTCGATTTCGACCCCCTAATTTCTACGCTACTGGAATAAATGCTATTTTAAGCAGCTCCTTTGAACCGTCCATGTTTTCTACACCAATAAAGTACTCCTGGTTAACGGCTCTAAAGTGAACCGTGTCGGAGAAAAATGTCATTTTATGAGAGAAAGTCACGAGTTTTTTGAGGTTTAAACATTGTTTAAATAAGATTTTCGATTAAGAAAAATTTTGTGTTATAAATTATTAACTGAAATTTTTTAAATAACAAATCTGCAAATTCATATCTGACTTTAAATTTAATTCTAAACCACGTTTTCTTATATTTTTTAAATATCTTCACAAACTACTATTAGTAGTTTTCGTCCTACCGCATCTTAACTTAAAATAAGGATGTGTGAAATTACTTTTAAAGCATACACAAACTTTCTGCGCATTTTTTTTTTATTTGACAAAAAAAAATTTATTGGTAACTTTAAAAAAAAAGGACGCTTTAAACGCAACAGTTTGTGGACTAACATTCTAACATCGATGGACATGTAAAATGGCGATGAAAATTTCTTTGGACATTCGTTGGTTCTAGAGATGCGATAGGTAGTCAACTTTTTAATTTTAGATAGCAATATTTTGGACTATCACAAAATGAATAAAGTCGAACAGAGCGTAGGCGGCTTGGGCTGTGCCTGCACCATGTGGATTGTTTGCATACTTATCTCCAAACCTCCTATTCATGTTAAAGCACTAAATAAACCATTGCTGAATAGGCTGGGCACTAAATATTATTTTAATGTATTCTTTGAAATATACATATACGAGTAGTTTTCTTATGAATTATAAATTTAATTAAACAGATCTTTTTTTTATGAACGGGTCTCTCGATATGATTGCGATAATTGCGATAATTCATGGAGTTATGAGCAGCACAGGGGACTTTGTACCTATACCGTAACTAGTGTAATTTTTTTTTTATCTGCGACTGATTCATAAAATGCACTTTTTTACACCTTTCCTAATTCATAAAATGTATGATTAACATGAAGAGTGCATAAAGTAAAAACGAGTGAAATAAAGTGTCGTAGCGGTTCATTATTACACTCTTAATCTGACTTCCATGATCTGACACGTCACTGCATGTCACAACTTCCCAGTCGTTAAAAAAGTACTACTTTATGCAGTTGTTGCATAAATAACTAATTTTTAATCAAGTACAACGTCTTAAAATAATAGTACAATTTTTGTTGCAGCATGGTTTGGAACCCGACACTTCGTGACGTTCATGCTGTTCTTAGGGATGGCGAACGCGTACATCATGCGCACAAACATGTCTGTGGCGATCGTGGCAATGGTAAACCACACGGCGTTGCGCATGCTCAACCACACGGGCTCCCACGATGCGCAGGAGAGCTACGTCGACGAGTGCGGCTCTGATCGAACCCAGGAGGTATGTGGCGCTTTCCGATTAAAAAAAAAAATGCTGTCGAGTATGCAGTCAGAACTCAGAAGTGACTGCAAAAAATCGGTTATTGCGTGAAATTTTCTAATATTTTTGTCGCAATAAACAATCGCATTGGGTTTTATAGTTATAGTCAAACTTAGTATTTAATTTTGTGAGAACATTTCCTGCTCCCATACAGGAAAAATACGATTTTTTAGTACGTTGATCAATTCTATAATGTTTTTTTTTTTTTTTTTTAATATACAGAACCATAAGTTGGAGAACGTGTAGATAAAGCTAAAATATTAGGACAATTCAAATGAATTCTTTTACAAATTTTTTTTACCCGAGATACAGGGTGTTTAAGTGTCCATTTACGAAACTGTTTTTTTTTTATCTTTCTACAGAGTGGACCAATAATTCTGAATTTTTCTGTGCAGCTTTTCTATTAGTAACCCGTATTTGGAAAAATTCTCTGGATAACCGAAGCACCCAGTGGCATAGAATTAGGGTCACAGCACACCTTTTTTTCTCGTGAAAAATTCTGAACTGTTTTTTTTTTATTGTTTTTTTCAGAATGCCAGAGTAAATTGCTATAAAAAAGCCGTTTTAAATAAAAATTCAAACGTATCGTTTTTAACATTATTTTTACTTTTTTTATTTAACTAGGTCATGAAGGCGCGCATACGCGCGCCTTTATCTGAAGTAATCTCCGAGTTGAAGTGATCTTCACAACTAACATTCTCCCTAACATTAATATCGTACAGGCATTTTATGATAATTCTGGTTAATTGAAAGTACGGTATTTGAAACTAAGTTAAGGTGCGATGTCCCTCCACTCCATTCAATTGGTCTGTTCTTCATGGTCTTCCCAACTCCCTTCTAAGAAGGACTTTCTTAGTGCAGGCCCCTGGACCCCCCTCCATGTGCCATACATCTTCGGATATATTTTCAAGCAAATGTTCGTATAGGTACATGTACAGGTGTTACAACTATGACGACAAACCTCTTCAGTGCGTTGTTAAGCCGCCATCACGCAGTCAGGAAAACATAGTTTTTCCACTACTTATATAATTTTTATTTTGTGTTTTGAAGTTATGGTATTGAGAAATATGTAATGTGTTTCGCGTAAGCTGACCATAAAATGAATTAAATTTTTGTACATTTCACATGCATGATCGCATTTTTTACCTTAAAAGTCTGACGACGCTTTGGAAAAATAAAATATTTCGCTTCTGTGACTGCGGCTGATTGTCATAGTGTCCTGTTTCATTAATGGACATCGATTCCGATAAACTCTTGACTCTTTTAGTTTGAGTCTATAATTATTGTTCTTCATATTTTCAAAAACAAAATAGAATCATTGTGAATCTTGATAACGAATTGTTAGATTTACCACAAATTGAAGAACTTTAAGAATTATACTTAACAGTTCATTGAAAGCCGGTATTCCACACGGAAGTACTTGAAATAGGATCTGATTCCAGCTCGCTTCCCGCCAACGATTCGCCGACGGACAGTACTTCAGATGCCGCGACGCCAAATTGAACAAACTTCAGATTATTAAATAGTAACAATGTAAGCTTTCAAACCTAATCGTTGTCTGACTCGGTTTATTAAATTTCGTAACCAATCAGAATTTTCTACTTAGCGAATCATTCAAACGTACAAAATATTATTGGTATATTATAGAACATTATTATTGTAAAAGGGAACCACAATCACTGTTTCCTGTTTACGCAGGTCACCTACCGTACACTCACTGTGGGATTCCCCCGAGTCTAACGAATAGAATTCGATTATTTCAAAATATTTAAATTGATAGTCAAACTTCAACTTTATCCATTAAGCACATTTTGAACTCTAATATCTCTAATACATCCAAGTTGTCTGCGATATTGTCTACTCGTCTCCTATTACATCCTGCAATTCTTCGGTGTTGTCTCTTATCTGAATCTTATTCATATTCTTTATCTGACTCTAAAACTGATCTGGATCTTTCAACGACGAATCTTATTTATTATATTTATTTGAATCTTAAACTGATCTTCAATCACACACCATATGCTACTTCCTGTTGATGTATAAATACTAATTTTAATGGAAAATGTTGCATTGAAATTTTCGACACCACATCGAACATTGGCAGCGGTGCGTGACACTCGCATTAGTCGCATTTCGAGGTCTCAACCTTCACTTCTCTGGGATCTACACAGTTTACGCGCCATCTACCGAAAGATTTCTCGTGCAGGTGTCATCATTGTATTGTTTAGACGCCTCAACCTTCACATCTCTGGGATCTACACAGTTTATGCGCCATCTACCGAAAGATTTTTGGCGCTGGTGTCACCATTGCATTGTTTAGTCACTGTACAGATTTCGCTTTGTGTGATAACGATAACAGGGATCTGTACACTCCAACATTGGCAGCTGTGCGCGACGCGCGCATTTCGAGGCTTCAACCTTGAACGTGACATCTCGATTTTATATAAGGATAGTCTCAGATAAGTACCAAAAATTGAAGGTCTCGCAGATAAAGTTAAAATATGAAAAAAGTTCAAAGAAACTTTTTTTCGAAAATATTTTTTAACCGAGATACAAGGTGTTGAAAAACCTGTTTTGTAAATTACATACTTAAACACCCTGTATCTCCATTTAAAAACATTTCCAGAAAAAAATTTATTTGGACTTTTTTCATATTTTAGCTCTCGTTTTACTTTATCTGCAAGTCCTTCAATGTATGGTGCTTATCCTTGAACAGTTGAATAAAAATAATAAAAATAAAAAAATGTGCGTCCCATCGAAATTTTGTAAGTATGGTTTTTTATAGCAATTTACTCTGACATTCCAAAAAAAAACAATAAATATATTTTTTAAACACCTGAGAATTTTTATGATATAAAAGCTGTCCTGTGACCTGGGATTCTACGCTACTGGGTGCTTCGGTTATAACCAGATTTTTTCTAAATACGAGTTATTAAATAGAAAACCTGTATACAAAAATTCAAAATTTTGGGTCCACTGTATAGAAAGATACAATATAAAAAGCTGTTTCGTAAATCGACACTGAAACACTGTAAAAAACATTTTCGGAAAAAAAATTATTTAAATTTTCTTTATATTTTTGCCTTATCTACACGTCCTCCAAACTATGGTACTCCTGTTTAGAAACACTTTTTTATCGTACGTAGGGAGATAAGGAGTAGGCAATTATTAAGAAAGTGACCGGCTACCTTAGCGGACCGTGCTATCAATTTACGAGTATATTACTTTATTTTAATGATAAAAAGTGTGTTCCGAAATCGTTTCTTTTCTTTTGAAAATTAGATCGTTATAACAACTTATCATTTTTGCGACAATATTATGTAATCCCAAATTTTAGATCATGCGGTACTAAGTAGTTGTAGTTGACATTAAAGACAGTAATTATTTCGTGGTAACTAAATGTCATTTTGGTATCCTTGGTTCCCTAATCATTGGTGAAAAAATCAGAACTGATAAAAATTAATGTTATTAATTAACCAGCACTTAATTATATGATAAGTGACCTTCATTATTCAATTACATTAATTGAGCTGTTATCTATTTGGAAATGTCAACATAATACCTCATTCGTTTTGGTTTTGTCTATCAGTCTTATTATGGGGTAATTAATGTCACAATGAATATCCGGCTTATTTACTAAACCGAATGCGTGATTATTTATTCATTCAAAAATAAATCATTTACGTAATATGGAATTCAAAAATAAATAATTGTAGGAGTTGTCCTCGATCGATTTCTTTGTCTGAAATGTATGCTGGATAAGTTTTTATAACACGAAACTTTACTTAATAGAGAAATTTAATTTTTTATTATTGCATATTACCCATTACATTATTTATGTTTTCTTGATATTTTAACAAATTCTACAGGGGCGGATATGATCATTTTTATACATAATATACAATCTTTACCAACAAACTCTGTCAGAGAATCACTTTATGGCTTCCACATGGCCAATGCTAATATTCTCCAGGGATTAGTGTTTCACTACCTATAGTATTTTCGCGTTATTTATTTAAACGTTCTAGACGTTCAGTTTAGTTGAAATTTCACGACGTCAATGATATCAAAATGAGACATTAATGCCAGCCAACAAGAAAGTTGTACAAAACAATCCAAATAAATTTCATGGAGGAATTATTGGAGAAGTATAGTTCCAACAAGATGGCGCTCCACCCCACTATTCTCATCCAGGGATTATTACTTATTACTTCTAGGCTAGGGTAGGTTCAAAGCCCTTGTACTGAAGCTTGCGTTTATTGTACCCCTTTGGATAATTAGCTCATCAGTCCCGTCTCCCGAAAGTATTTCAGTATGAGTCCAATGGGTGCTTGTTCTATTTCTTTTGGTTCTGCCATTTCGGTCCCAAATACTAGAAGTCTAGTTCCCTCTAGTGCTGGGCATTCACACATTAGGTGGTATGGGGTTTCCTCCCCCTCCCCGTATCTCCTGCAATCTGGGTTGTTTTTCACTCCTATTATTGAGAGGTGTTTCATTAGTGGGCAATGTCCTCTTAGAAGTCCAATTGCCCATCTCAGCTAGTGTTTACTTTTTATTCTCTGGTAGTTCTCTGATAAATATCTTCGAATGTCTCCAAAGAAAGTAATTCCAATTCATTTCAATGGGAGCTATATTTTTTCTTCAGGTCTTTTATTTCCCTTCTGACTTCGCTGTAGGCTATGCAGCAAGTTGGTTCTGGCCCAATTAAGGGTAGTTTGGATACCTTTTTTGCAAGCAAATCCGCTTTTTTGTTTCCTTTGTTGTTCTGGTGTCCTTTTGTCCACTTCAGGTTAATTTTGTTGTTTTTCTCTGCTAGCTTTGCCAGAGAGTTAATGCAGCTCTTCACCGTATTTGATTGTATCGTCACTGAGTCGAGTGCTCTTAGAGCTGCCTGGCTATCAGTAACGATTTCAATGTTCCTATTTTCATATGAACCGGCTATCATATGTATTATATACAGTGCTTCCCAAAAGTAACGGATAAATTCGATAAAACGGAGAAGGCTGTTTTTTTGAAAAAATAAAAAAACTGGTCGATTTTGTTTTTGAGTTGTTCAACTTTTGACATAATATTTGGGTATACAGGGTGATGCGCGAAAAAGTGGTGACGTCATCGGCATTTTTTTAAATAATTATGCTGTATAGCCAAAATTTCAGTCTGTAGCACTGTTGCTAGTCCGCCTAGGCTTATACTAAATGTATTTCCCTCGCCTCTCCCAGCAACTCCGGCTCCAGTGCTAATCTTTGTCTTGGATCCATCCGTGTACCAGGTGCATTGGTTGTTTTTAGTTTTGATTTCATATTCTTTTGTTCCCTTTGCTTATAAGGTTTACAAACGTTTATGCTCTTACTCGTTCTATCTGGTCGCATGTTTCCAGATGTTTGAATATTTCTCTGTGGTATCATTTCCTTATATTGAAGGTCCCATCCCATGCAGTATTGTTTTGACTCTGTATGCCGCCGCTAGTGCCTCTGTCTCCAACCACCAAGTGAAGTGGCGGGAGCCCTAGAAGCACCTCAATGGCCGCTGTTGGTGTTGTTCTCATCGCTCCTCTTATTGTCAGTAACGCGAGTCTTTGTAACTTATTTAGCTTTGTAGCGTGCTCCTTTTTTCAGGATTTATGCCGCCATAATAAAGAGCCATATTATGTAATCGTGGGTCTATAACCTAAGTGTACACCAAAAGTGCCATTACTGGTTTCAGTCCACACGTTCTACCTTTCATTCCTGTACTGGCCCATAAGGCTCTAGTAGCCTTTTTGGTTGTTCTTTCTATGTGTGTTCCGAAGTTAAGTTTGTTATCCAGGGTTATACCCAGATACTTAACCTCCGTGATTAGTGGGTTTTCTTGTCCTCCAAGTGTTAGTCCCTTCAGGTCTTGATGATTTCTTCTTTTCGTGAAGGCTATTATTGTAGTCTTGTCAGGATTAACTGACAGTGCTTCTGCTTGGCACCATTTTTCTACTATCTAAGAGATAGTTAATTGCATGAGATTTGAAATAATCTATGCATGCTTGCCCGTTGTTAGAATAGTGATGTCATCAGCGTAGGCTGTCGACAACCAGGCTCCACAGCAGAGGTGACAGCACTCCCCCCCTGCGGGCATCCTTTATCGACCGTCACCTTCCTACTCGTGTTTCCAAGGGAACTGGTGATTTGTCTGTTTCTAATTGTGAAATCTATCCAGTCCGTAATGGCTCCGTTAACTCCCCAATTTTCCACGGCTCCCTCTATATCTAGAAAGGTCCCCAGTGCTATTGCTTTATTGACTAGTGCCCTCTCTATTTTGTTTGTTAAAGCTGACTTCACATGACATCCCAGGTTGATATGCGTATTGGAGTCGATTCAGTGGTGTTGATTCCAGCGCCTCGTCCCTTATATGTCTATCAACCAGTTTTTTCATCGTCTTTAGCATGAAAAAGACGTTAGGCTAATTATTGGTCGAAAGGATTTTGCCTGGGCGTATGTTTCTCGCCCTGGTTTTGATATAAATACCACCATTGCCTTTCTCGGGCTACTGTTTATTAAATACTTATTACGAATAATATTAAAATGGCTATAACTTCTAGAAAAATTTAAACAAATTTCCTTGATCGTATTCTATACTTTTTAAGATCTTTCTAATGAGCCCCTTTTCGACCATCCTTTCTCTGAAAAAAATTATGGTGTTGTCAGCGTATTGGCGCTATACTCAAAATTTTATTTTTTTTTTATTTTTTTTTATTTGGCCAAGGTGGCCAAAAAAGTAGTGAAAGTAATTAATATTAAATTTAATAAAAGTTATATCTCTAATGGTTCAGAAATTAAACCGGAAAAGTTGTAGCCAATAAATTCAATATTAGCCAACGGCTTAGGACTCGAACTCCCAACTTTTGATAGGAAATCGATTCGCTAAAACGTAAAACACTACACAAAGATCTCATCTTGTATTTTAGTTTTTAGTCCTTTTTTGAAATTAGCATTAAATTAATAAGGTTGTAATTGTACTGTATTTTATTGTAGTCATATTTTTCTCACCCCCTTATTATTAAGGGGGAGTTATTATTAAACACTAAAATTAACATTAACTATGAATATTTGACAGACGGTACAAGAACATGACGGCGAGTTCCTGTGGGAAACGGACGTGCAGGGCTACGTTCTCAGCGCCTTTTTCTATGGCTACGTGGTGACCCAGATCCCGTGCGGCATCCTATCCAAGCGGTACGGCAACATCTACTTCCTCGGCGTAGGGATGCTCATCAACAGCGTGTTCGGCCTGCTGGTGCCCATCGCCTCTAGCTATGGTATATGGTGGCTCGTCGTGGTCAGGTTTATACAGGGGCTCGGCGAGGTGAGTAGACACCCGATGACACAAGTACAAAGCGAGAGAACACATTTTTGTTCGTTTTCTACCCGTCAGTTTTTTTTCGCCTCGGTTGCGTAACCGATCATTCTCCTCTTCTGTGCCAAAACAAAAATGTTGTCTGCACTCTCACTTTTGTACCTGGCATAGGTTTTCAATTGGAACTTTCTGGTCAGGGTCCTATAGTACCGTGTACGCACGCTCTCCTGGCTAAGTGGATCCCCCCAAACGAGAGAAGCAGAATGGGTGCATTCGTATATGCAGGTATTACCTACTTTCTGCAATAGACAAGCAAATCATAGAATACGATTTTGTTTTTATTTGTGAGGATTGGTATGTAAGGATTGGTTTGAGTACATGTTAAATGTATGTATATGTGTAGGAGTTATTTACATATTAAGTAGTATTTTATGAAGTATGAGTGTTTTTTTTTTACCAGTTAGTTCTTTATTAGAATTCCAAGTGCTAAATGTTAAGCACTTAATATTTTATTTATTTTGTTATGATAAGTTTGGAAGGCTTTTTTTTAAAAACAATATTTTACATTTCAACTTTTAGATTTATACTTTGCAAAAATACTGCGTCTCTGTTTCACCAAAAACTTTACACTTTGTTCTATGATAATCTTCTGACGCACCTGTAGTGGAGCGAAATTCGTTATAAAAGTCGCTCCGTTATCGATTTTTTTACGTATAACCAGGTCAGACCTAATATAGGTTTTGTTAATTGCATAATTTTTCACTCAAAACGGCTATTTACGACCTTTTTTTGTAGGTCAGTACTTTTAGATTTGAAAAAAAACATAGAAATGTATTATTTTTAAAAATTGTACTTATGAACATTTACATGATTATATGTATCTTGAAAACTAATCAAGATATTAAAATGATTCTTCTATCAAATTAAAGCAAACAAATGGGCGCTTCTAATGGTGTATCTTGCTGCCCTTAAATATTTATAGCTGATTTGCAAAAATAATACAAACGCTGTATGCTGCAAAACGTGCATTGATATTTTCACTAAGCAACAAAAAATTTTATTTATGAAAATTTTTGTACACATGCAGCAAAAAAAATGAAACCAAGATATGGTAGAAGTTTTTGTATAAACAGTATTCTTTGTAGGGATTGCCGTTTGATAGCTATGGTAGCTATAGCATAGGTATACCTAGTCGCATTTTGAGATTAGAATTTTCCCGAAGAAGCTGAAATTTGGGGGTTGTTAGAAGTCCATAAAATATATGAAATTTGCCACAAAAAAATGTCGTAAATGTCCATTTCGTGTTGGGAGTAATCTAATACACAATACCTAAGTGTAAGTGGCAGCTGGTTATACGCCAAAAAAAAAACAACACATTTTCCTTCCCATTTCGCTCCACTACTGGTCAATACAACAGCTGCGTAAAAATGTACTAACAGTCTCAAATTTTCGTAGCACTTTATTGAGATTTATAGAGACTGTTTCTCTCCCCTGTAATTGTAATTAAAGATTTTTCCCAGGAGTAACACCAGAAAATATGAAATATTGCAGATAAGCAGTTGAACAAAGAGTATTAGATCTTCTTCGCCTGAGAAACAACTACTAGGAAAGAACAACCAGGCGTTTGAATCAGGGCCGAGGATTCGCATTTCAAGCAGAAACTTGAGCGCTTGAGCCGCTGCTGCTGTTGCTTTCAAGAAATTTTAGTTAGTACGTACCACTTTAACAGTTTTGATATGGAAAGTCTGCAAGGTTGCTGAGCCCATGGGGATGCCCCGAGTTTTTAACATCATCAACCACCAACACAGTTTGGAGGCAATAAATTTATAAAATAAAGTACAAATAACAACAAAAGAGATTGAATCTATATTCGTCCAAGTACGTTAAACTGGGCACCATCATTTGAAGATTGCTAATCTTCAACAGTAAATGTGATTCGAAGAATAAACAGTTCAGAGAAAAGGAAAAGGTCTACTCAGTAGTACAATACTAATTGTTTTCATCAATTATATCGTATTCGTAATGACTTTGGCTAATATAATTTATGTTTTCAACCCTTACTTTGTTGAATCTCTGCATATTGATGGATGATAAATAAACGCTACAGTGTTTTCCCTACTTTTAAAGTAGCATCTTGAAACATATGTAAATGAATAAAATTGTTGATATAGTAAAATAGCCTAAGTGATCATAAAACCAGTATAAATTTTTATAAGTCATAAATTTTTTAAACATTAGTGTTTTATTTATCATCCATCACTTCGGCTTATGTTTTATAGATAATTATAATAGTTTTGCAGGTCTGTGATTCTCAAGTAATTTGACAGAAGTTGTGTAAGTTTTCTTTTTGCTGGAATGCTTTTCCCTTCCTACAAAAGAAAGTGGCATCTTAATTTACAAAGCAATCAAGTACAAATAACACCTGAATATCTCTTACCACTATTTGGAAGAAGGGAATTGTGGTGGTTTTCTTTTAATTTTATTACATCTCGGTTTTTATTTGGACTTTTCAATGATTACCAGCTTCAGTCGAATTATCTAAGAATATACAGTAGGAATTTTATTTGAACTGCTCGTCTGTTCAGCTTTACCAGGTTCCACCTTATCAAGCTAGAAATTGCGTCAGTGAATCATACTAAATTCAGGGTGTCTCAGAGATATAGGACCAAATTTAAAGAGGTAGTAACTCTCATAAATATAAAGTTAAAAAAAAGAAATTTGAGCACAAAATGACGTTTCCTTTAAAACATACAGCAGGGTGTCAAAGTTAAAAGAAATATAACAGTTTTAGGTTATAACTCGTATAAATTTAAACCGATTTTGATGAAACTTGACATTAACAATAAGCAAACAAAGCTCTTTGACTTGGCTATTTTATTTTTTGTAGATAGATGTCTTCCAGTGGCTTTCAGTTTTTAGTTTTTGTAAATGTCTTCCAGAGGCGTAGAAATTCAGAATTGGCGCCGCTTTTCCCTCCCTATATTTTACGCCACTGACTTTATTGCAAATACAAAAACGTTACCAATAGCCCCTGCATTTTTAAACAAAAAACTGTTTGTTAGTTTTTTTCACATGCCGCACACCGTTTTTGAGATATTTAAGTTTTCTCTTAAAATGATATCTGACTAAAATTTTTATGCAAAATAATTAGTCACATTACCTGAGGAAACTTGAATTATCTCAAAAGCGGGGGAGGGGTTTAAAAAAAACTAAAGAATATTTTTTTGTTGTAAAATGCATGGGCTATTGAATCACGTTTTAGTATTTTGCAATAAAGTCAGTGGAGTAAAAGATATGGAGAGAAAAGTGGCTCCAATCCTGAATTGAATGTCTACGCCAATAGAAGACGTCTACAAAAACTGAAATAGCCAAATTAAAGATGTTAATTTGTTTCTTGTTCATGCCAAGTTTCATCAAAATCGGTTCAAATTTACACGAGTTATGTAACCAAAAACTTTTATATTCTTTTAAACTTTGACACCCTTTTACCGGGTGTCCCAACACTAGTGTCCACCCCCTAAATAGAGCTTAATTTTAAAGATAAAAAATTAAAACTTTGAGGATTTGTGTACTTGATATATAGGACCACGGAATGGCATACATAATTAGTTTCATTAAAAAAAAATTTAATAGCTTTTTAATAATCACCTTTTTCATGACTCTATAATACGACACTGTCCAGTGCAGGTTCAGTGTGCCGGCTAGCCCAGCAAGAGCCGTCCTTCTATTTATTATTTGGGCCTTCTTTACTTTGCCATAAAACTTTATTGCACCTACCGTTTTCAGATTATAATAATTGACAATAACAAATTGACATTGCACATCATAAATCAGTTTTCTACCTGTCATTGCTATATAATTATATTTTATTTAATTAAAACCTTATAATTAGTTTTTTCGCATTTGTTTCAAGTTTCAATCGCAATCGATTGATACACAAATCCTCAAAGTTTAAATTTTTTATATTTAAAATTAAGCTCTATGTATATAGGGGGTGGACACTAGTGTTGGGACACCCGGTACAGTACAAATTTTATACGAAGTCGAAAATATTAGTGTGAACTGCGCATCTTGCCAACTTTCATTGTTCCACCTTATCAGACTATAAATTATATCAGTGGTCATTTTACCGACACCACCAAATAGGGTCTTCCTCTATATTAATCTGCTGTGTTATCTCTAATTATTTCATATTTGGCAAATCCCCTGCCTAATCTTTGCGCTTCCCTTGCGTGCGTTTCTTCCATGTCATATCTCCAACTTGTGCTTCAGAAACTGTTCTACCGCACTGAACAAGGTCGGTGAAGTTATACACGACATTTTTAGTAAAAAGGTCCTTGAGATTTTCACCCTGAGAAAATAATTTCTTGTTTGTCTTTTTAATAATGTAAAATATTCATAAGGAAACTTTGACGCTCTAATGTGTTACTGTACCGTCCAATAAATCCTTAACTTTTGAGTATAAGAGAAATAAAAAATATGAAAAGTCGATTTTATTTACATTGTCGATGCACAGCAGAGATACTGTTATCAGTCGTATCTGTTTGGTTGTTTTGTTTAACCTAGAGACCAACTAAGATTGTTGATATCTTGTTGATAAGATTGTTGACGATAAAAATTATTGTACTCGGAAGATTCTACCCAGCAAGAACTTTCTCGCATTCGGATAAAATTCCTACTGTACCTAATATCATATTATTTGAATATGAGGATGGAATATGCTTTTCTGAGTGTGTTACATATTATACTTTTTCTGCAGTCACAAATATAATTATTCACGCTATGTTAAGTTTGAATAATTAGGCTACTGAATTTTATTAGGTATTGTGAAATATCTAACGTGATTTTCTGTAATCTCTTGAAATTTTAAAACATCTAAATCCAAATAATGAACAAATGAACTGAACACCATTAGTAAATTGTTTCAGGTGATCATGAAGCCATATTGAAAACAAATGGGGATCTTTTATTTTTTTATCAATCTCTTTAAATTGATCTAAAATTTCCATCTAAAATTCAACTATATTAATATGTATAAATGTATTGTTCATATCCCAAGTTTGATTTGGAAGTATCGTTTTTTTTTTATTGATATCAAAAATATCTACAAGATCTCATATATGGTTATTAGTACATATAAGTATTGACGAGAAAATAAAACCACCTAAAAACTATAATAGTTTGTAAAACGATGAGGCAAAAAAAACCTTGCCAAAATACAAAATAAAGTGTATGTTTTTGAGATTGGTGTTTCCAAAAGTCCGATTCTCAAAAGCAACCAAGTGTCCAAAAAAGGGTTTTGGCAAAATAAATATCTTCGGCCCTCAAAAAGACGATTTTGGTAATTTTCCATTAAATTTTCGAGATATTTCTTTAAAACTTATTTTTGGACCTATTTTACTGTTTTTGGCTGTGTTTTCGCATTTTTAGACCTCTGCTTGATCACACTTGCAAAGGGCAACAACCCGATTTTTTTGGCGAGGTTGTTTTTGGTTAGAGGGAAAACTGCTATAATAGCTGGTTGTCGGTTGTGATAGTTTTCATTTATTTTCTTTAGAATTAATTAAATTTTTGTAGCATTGCATCCATTTTTTGTAAAAATTTGTAAATTCGTTCTTGCAAGAGTATAACTTTTAAATGGAGAGCGTTTGCTCTTATTTTGTTGTTTTGAATTCGAATTTTTTTGTTTTTGTCATCTTGTCATATATCACTCTGTATGTACATATTACTCTTCTTGTGTTTGGAAGAAATTCAATAATTATATAATACATTTTACGTTTAGTGCAAATTTACCTCGAAAATTTCATATGGCAACTTACAGCCAGTATTATAAAGGTCCATTAAGCTAACGGGCAGATTTCTGATACCATTTTTAAAGCTAATATTGACTTCAAATAACTTTTATAGACATTTTTGTAATCCCTTTCATGCCAAGAATCAATAAATTGAATCCTATTGATTGAATCCACCTACGATCTATATCTTTTCTAGAAATGGCCCCAAAAATCTGACCGTTAACTTAACGAGCCTTTATGGTACTGGCTGTTGTTAGTCTTTCAATCAAATAAGTGAAACAACGTTTTGACAATAAAATTTCACATATAAAAAATCATTAACTTTAATAAAGGAGATCAATTCAAGTGATTTTTAAACCGCTATTTTGTACATATAGCCCCCGAACAAGAACACAACCTTGTAAAACTTGAGATGTTAAAATTTAAAGAGTTTTGAGTATTATAATTATCATGTTCCCCTTCACAAACATTAAGTCCGAGTTGTATCATTTTCTAAGGTCAGGTTTGACGATAAGTAGGGCTTTATCACCATACCATAGTAACATTTGTACAACAAACGTTGTCATCGTTAGTTTTAAGTCTAGATTTAGAAATACGGCGCAGTCGGGCGTTTTAAGAGCTTCATGTAGATAATTACTAGGTAGCAATAATTGTATTTTGCGACAGAATTTTTACAGAATCAAAGAGCAAAGTTTTTGGTGAATGAATGGAGTTCTTTAAATAAAAAAACAGTGCATTGCATACTTAACTGAATAACTGCTATGAACTGTAAATGTGTACTTACTTAGATACTTGCTGTATTTGTTTAAGTATTAAGAATGTTCCTGAATATTGTATAAATATTATAATATAATACTTATATGTATAAGTGTATAAAAAGTATGTCAGAATTGTATCAGTTTTCAGTAAGAGAACGCTGCATAACTTTCAAGCTTTAGAAAGTTGTCAGGTTCACCTAAATCAGCGTGCTCTTGTCAAACATTGATTAACACAGTCTTAAACTAGGCTTAGACTGGAGATTTAAAAATATATACTAACCCCGAGTATTTCATTGGCTGACACACCGTACTTATAGGTATTTTAATGGTCAAAACATAGGATTGAATTATTAAACGTTTAAGGATAAACGTTAAATGAATAAGTTGTTAAGATTGATTGAAAATCTGCTTTTGTTTCCGCAATTACATTTTAAAGGCTGATTCTCACTATAGGTCAAGCAACGATCAGGTCACGGTCCAGTCATGATCAGATCAAATATTGTGACAAGCGTTTTATATTGCACTATTCACATTATCAGGAATAGTCAGATAATGCTCCAGTCAACTGACTCCGGTATTTCTTTCCAATGATATTTTCATTGGACCGAGTTTAAAACACGGATTTTGATCCCATAAAACGTCACTTCTATAACTTTATTCAGACGAATGCCAGTATAATGAACGCACTGTGACCATAAAATGTGAACACTGACGCATTTGATCTGATCATGACTGAACCGTGACCGGATCGTTGTTTGACCTATAATAGTGTGGATCGGCCTTAAGTCTGTTGGGCAATTTTCGAGAAAATGGGGTTTAAAATGACGTCATTTTAATTGTTTTCGTTTCGTTGTGTCTTATTTTCGTCATTTACGTCATTTTTAATTGTTAAAGTCAAGGCAATAATGAACATGATTCACACATTGAAATCTTTTCACTGATTTTTCTCTAAAATGCCTCAAGAGACTTACTACCGAAACAACAACAGCTTTTTAATCAATCTTAACAAATTATTAAGTAAACTAAGTCACTTCATTTGTATTTGTTTACAAGGTTTATCTTATTTAATATTGCTTAAAAATAGAAATTCTGTGGTCAAAGATAAACAAAAAAATTCCAATAACATGGGTCCAGCAATGCACAGTTTTGGAGATACAAGATGTATTTTCCAATTTTTTGAAGATACTTACCTGTACATATCTCAGGAACCGTTTGCGATACAGAACTCCAGCTCTTATTGATATTAGCAATTTTTTAATGCCAACAATTTTTTTTTTCATATGCTAGTGGCGGAGATTTTAGGGCTGCCTGGATTTTTTTGTCCCTAATATCTACGACACTTGCCAAATTGACATTTTAAAAGCGCATTTTTAACCGCCAATCTTTTCTACAAAAAAAGGTAATCTTGGTCATAATTGTTAACGTGAGCCGTTTTCAAGAAAAATTCCCATTTACCATGAAAAACTCGCTTCGAATGTTTCAAAACATATGTCGGCAAATGAAGGGCAAAAACCAACACGCAACCCTAAAATCTCGACCAATGGCACATGAAAAAACTGAATTGTTATTAAAAAGGGAGCTAATATCAATGATACAACATGTACAAAAGCTGAGCTTTGTATCTCAAACGGTTCCCAAGTAACTTTGAATAAAACTGATAAAGTTATCTTTTTTTTTTCATACTCAACCCATGCATTTCCGGACACGCGTTTCTTAATGGGAAATGTTTTCTTTATTTTTGAGCAAAAAATTTGTCTTTAAATTTTTTGCAATACTGAAGATACACCCTCTGTATAATAGGGGTTAATTGAGAATGTGCCCCAACATAAAGGGGTGATTTTTGAAATGACTTTAGGAAGAAATGATAAAGACGAAACGGACATACCGTGTGACAACTTTCCTAGCGGAACATGGGGGAATAACATGGGAAATCGCATAATTGCAATGTGCCGCTGACCAGTTTTATCTACAAGAACGGTAATGGGGTCTATTGAAGGGACGTTCTTTCCTGAGCATGCTGCTAGCAAAAACTTCTTAATTTACTTCTCTTTTAATTATTGAAAAAAAAATTAAATATTTTCAAAATATAACATATCTGTAGCCATGACATTCCAAATTCCAATAATTTTATATTTTTTGCTTTTATCTTCTTTCGCAGGTATTACTATTACTTCTAGGGTAGGTTCAAGGACCTCGTACTGAAGCTGGCGCTTATTGTACCCCTTTGTAAAATTAGCTCATCAATCCCGTCTCGCAAAAGTATTTCAGTATGAGTCCTTGAATGGGTGCTTGTTCTGTTTTTTTTTTTTTTGGTTCTGCCATTTCGGTCCCAAATATTAAAAGTTTAGTTCCCTCTAGTGCTGGGCATTCACACATTAGGTGGTATTGAGTTTCCCCATTCAGAGTAGTTTGAATCCCTTTTTTTCGCAGGTATAAAAATGACATTTTAAATGAACTGTTTTTTGCTGGGGAAGAAAGTAAATTAACAGAGAAAAAGTTAACACTTTTTCTTTTTCCCCGATATGGCCGCTTGGGTACTATTAACACTCGGATATCATCAAATTTATATCCAACACGAGCACGAAAGCTACATATTTGTTCCCATAATGTCAAAATGGCATTAGTTAAATAATTTTGAATGAATGTCCTTTTGATAGACACCATTACCTTTCTTGTAGATGAAACTGGTGAGAAATGTCCCACTTTGAAAGTTAAAATGTACCTATACTTACTTAAAAAATGGAATAAATGTAATTATGATTAGGTATTAAGAAAATATACAGGGTGTTTTACTTTTAAAACATGTAAAATGAAAGATAAGATTGCTAAGTCGTTTTCTAATAAGAGGAGTTCCTATTAACATGGGTCTGCAAACAAACCGTTTTTGAGATACAACAGATACACTGTTAAAAAAGATCTTTTTCAGTTATTTGACGATATCTCAGGAACAGTTTGAGAAACATATTTCAGATTTTGTACATTTATCTTATCATCGATATTATTACTTTTTGAGTGCCTGTTAAATATTTTCCAATATGTCAGCGGAGATTTTCTTGTCCCCTATTTTACGACAGTGGAAAAAATCACATTTTGAAACACATTTTAAGCCGCCAATGGACCAAGAGCACCTTTTTCTACATAAAAAGTGCTCTTGGTCGAAAGCCTTACCGTAAACTGTTTTTGAGAAAAACAACATTTTATGATGGAAAATATAAATGTAGCAACATGTTGTTAATGTGGATAAAAACATTGTTTGTTTTTGATGATTTGTTTCACTGCCATATAAGAAATAATAATTATGTAATTAGCCCTCAAAAAGTAGGGAATACTAAATGATATCACATGTACAAAAGCTGAGCTCTGTATTTCAGATAATTCCTACTTCCTTAGATATCATCTAAAAATAGATTTTTTGACTGTATTGAGAAAACAGTGCGTTTGGGGCCCAGGAACGTTTTTTCTTAGAATGTGTCAATGAATCACACCCATTTTGACACTCGTGTTTTTCAAAAAAAAAAATATATATATATGATGTGTTGAGCCCCTCAGATATTAGAATGTAAAATTTATTAAAATTTAAAATCTCTATTACTTCTTTGTAAAAAGTTGAGATTTTTTATTTGAACTATTCATATTAGCAGAAGCCTCAGCCTCTCATAACATTTTAAATGGCTACATATTTCGACACTCTCTAACAAAGATATAAATAAAACAGTAAATCTTATTTATCATAGTGTCAGTGTCTATAATCCCGTTAAAATGATTTATGTCCTGTAGTATCATAGATACTTAATAAAATGATCTCCTCTATTTCTACCTGGAAATTTCCACTTTATTGAGTAACATGAGTTACAGAAAAGATTAGAAGGAAATCCGAGTAATGAATGATAATGCAGGTTTATTAGTAGATGATGTTAATAATAATTAAAACTGAAGTATAACAAGATTATACATGATTATATTTACACCAGGAGGCAAAAGATTCAATAGGTACATACATATTGCTTTTTATGCAAATTTCTGTGTAATTATTGTCAATAAAGTCAACTTTCTTGTTTGTAATAATAACTGAATCCAAAAGGGTGCCTTTGGACATAAATAATTTGGGTTCAATCGTCATATTTTTTAGTCGGGAATTTGTGGTAGAACGTTGGTGGTACCTTTTAGCGACACCCTGTATTATTTTGGTGTCTCGATTATGATTGTCAAGTATGATAAAATGTAATCTAAGACAAGGTTCACAATAATTCCTAATGTTTGTAGGTACAAGAGAAGAAAAAAACTACAATCATTATTATACAGTTGACTCTTAAATAATTGAATTCCCATGGAGAGTTTGAATTATTGTACATATTTAAACTGTCTGCAAATGCCTAATATTTTTGAATTTGAGGAGAGTTCAAATTCGATTGGGAAACCTGCCATAGTGAATATTCAATTTAGAGAATAATTTAAATTAAGGAAAGGTTGATTTAGGAAGAGTATCTGTTAATGTTATTATTACTGGAGGTACCTACTGGTTAAATGTTAAAAAGTAGAAAATGGAAGCCTTCTAATTTCTTATCTGTGACCTGTACCCTATATTTAACGATCATAGTGTCTTGTAATTCCATAAGTATAATCTTATAATGTGGATCCTGGATAAAAATTATTAGGCATTGCATTTTTTACGGCATTATCTAAATCAGCTTACACTTCTAATTTATTTTAAAATGAAAGTATTGATTGATTATATTTTATTGTCTATGTTTTAAAATCTATGTAAACATTAATGAAACAATAATGTAAATTTCCATTTTTTTTCTGGTTGTATTTGATATTATTATATTTTGTATTAAACTTGTTGTTAAAGCAACATTTTATAAAGATTATCATTACATATTTTGAAGTTTCTTTGAATAGCAACTAGCAAGTATACTGTTAAATATTTTATAACATTAACAGCGGGTATTATAACGGCTCATTAAGTTAACGGGCAGATTTCTGTGACCATTTCTGAAGAAGGTATCGAGTCTTAAGTAGAAATTTTTTAAATTTATCTATTCTTGACATGAAAGTAATTACAAAAATGTCAATAAAAGTCATTTTTGACGTTGATATTGGCTTCAAAAACGAGCACAGAAATTTGCCCGTTAGACTAATGAGCCTTTATAATACTGTGTGATTTACAACATGAGTCATTATTTGAAGGTTGGCTTTCTATATGGTTTAGAATAAATTTTGACAGGTTGACATTCAATTTGGCATCTGAATGACACTTTATAAGGAAATTTTGTTATTTGCATATCTTTAGCTACCTTACTGGTGTCTAAGTTCCATTCTCCAATTTGCCAAAAAATGAAATTCTTCAAGACGTTGAGCTAGAATTTCATATTTTTTGTGAGGAATAAAAAAAAAATGTCAACTTATAATTCTTATAACCGTCATGCTTTAAAATAGTAACACAAGTTTTGAATCACTCTGTTTGTAAAATGAAGAGGAAAACACATTTTTGAATTTGTAGAATTAATTATTATTATTTATGTAAGTGTGAGAGTTGCCAATTTATAAAAATAGTGTGAATTATTGTATGTATGATTCTTTGTACACATGTACCAACGTAACGATTACTTTTAGTTCATAACGGGGTACCTTATTTTCAGTCTTTTTTTATAAATCAACTTACACTTTTATCTAAAGAGATTTTTTATAAACCAAATGTCAAAAATAATGTTTCAGTAATTATTTGGATTTGTGAAGTTGAATGAGTTTGTGAGCTTTATAAGACCTGTCATTTCAGATCAATTTCATTTAAATGAAATAAAACCAAAAATATTTACGTAATAGAATTGGGTAAATTTGTGAGGGGCGGGGGGGGGGGGGGGCTAAGGTTGTCTGAGTTCCTGTTTTATTTGTGAATTTTATTTTTTATTAACAGATAGAAGGGGAATTCCCGAGGCAAGTAAGAAATCATGACAATTTGTGTTTTACACAATATTTAACAATATTTTGTTTGGCGGTCGAAAGTACACAGTTATAATTTTGTATAGTTGATTGAGTACAGTTGAGGCCATCCAAATGTAAATGGCAAATATTTTTTGAGAATTTGAAACTCTAAAAGTCAAAGATAGATGTCAGATATATTTATCATTAGCGAAAAGAGAAAAAATGTCAAATATATTTATTTGTTGACGCTACTGAACAAAGTCTGACTTACTATGACGATATTCAGCTGAAATTCCCATGACAACAAAAATGCGTTCACATTTGGGTGGCCGCAACAAACAACTAACTGTACATTCCATGCTCGTGAATACCCCAAATATTACATCTATTAAGATTATAATTTTCAATTAGAGAATTGAAAAAACAATCTGATTTTTTGAACGAAAACAAAATAATAAATAATCAGGTACATTATGGCGGAATCAAAAACAGATTAAAAATCCAGTCTTCGTATTTAACATTGATCCTGCATGAAGGCTCAAAGAAGAAATTTTTTAATCATCACATAAAAATAACTTAAAATGAATTTGTTTCTTATTAATAAGCTTCATGAACAGGAAAATGCAGGACGTCTAAAATATAAATTGCTCACAAAATCATTATGAATTCCCCTTGGATGTGTTTCAGACACAAAAGTCTCTATTGTTGGGAACCCAGAAATAAGGTGCTCTGTTATATTAATGTTGTGTTTTATAGTGGGCTTAACATAATGACCAAGGTGTTACACAAGCAATAAAAATATTGACGAATCATAAACATAATTGCTTCGACATTTCACCCAACTTGTCTCACACGTCGGTCGCAGAACAAAGTTACCGCCATAAAACACAACCCTAGGAGTATGGGCGACATTTCAAACCGCCCCCATCCCCTTCCCACAATTATCTTAACTATCGCCTGCTTTTAGGTGCGCAATTCGGCACGGTGGTGTCAATGCCGCTAAGCGGACTCCTGTCCGTGTCATCGGGCGGCTGGCCGTCCATCTTCTACGTGTTTGGCGCCGTTGGGACCATATGGTGTGCCGCTTTTCTGCTTTGGGTTTCCGAGGACCCTGGCGTTAGTAAAGGCATCCGTGATGAAGAGCGAAAGTACATCCAGCAGTCATTGGGCTCCATCAGTGGGGTTGCTGTAAGCACTGCTACATTATTGAGGCCGCTACCAAGTACCTAACAGTTCAATTATGTCGATTTTGGCTATTGATGTCTGAACAAGAGCCCATCTTAACCCATCTTTGAGATACCACTCATTCCAACTGAAAATGATTCATTGCAGTATACATGTAGCAGATTTGCCATGTAAAAGACTTTTTCTAAATCTTTGACACAAATATCATGTACAAAAATGAGTATATTCATTTACAGGAAAGAACACAAGATAACCATAATGTTGAACGTGTAGTTCAAAAAATTTGGGAACTTTTTTTGACGTTTTTAATTCTGACTTCCGTCTAATAAATAGCCTCAGTTCCACATAGTTCATAGAGTTTCACATCACTACTCCCTCACCAGAGAATTGAAAGGAATACTCACACTATGTCTTTGCATGAGGATCAAATGATATGTTACAACCCAGAATTACGTATACCAAAACCAGGACAAGATATTGCTGCTACAAAATAGTGTTTAAATATACAGCGGGCGAAGCGCGAGAACCTTAGGGCATTTTTATATGGCCAAGTGCTGGGAGCAGAAGTCTAAAAATTTGTACATTTATGATTTCAATTTTGACGAGCTGAACTAAAATATTTGCAACCCCACACCACTTCCGGTTATACAGGAAGTTGCTATATTTTCCTTTTTTTAAATAGTACACCCTGTATATTATTACATTTTCAGATTGCCTGAAAAAAAGTAATAAAAATTATGTTTACAGTTCAAATTTGTAACGAGTAATTAATGAGTTATAAACAAATGAAAATCGCAATTTTCCATTTTCAAAGCAGCTTAGCTTGAAAACGGGTGAAGATATCGGAAAAAGGCTTACATGTCCCTATCTTAACTTTTCATATACTACGCTATGGAGTATCTACAGAAAAAAAAATTATAATTTTTTTTTAATCGCTGACTTTGTATACAAATTTCATCAGCACCATAGGATACTACGTGAAAAGTTAAGATAGGGACACGTAAGCCGTTTTCCGATATCTTGACCTGTTTACAATGTTTACAAGTGTACAATATTTACATCTAAGCTGCTTTGAAAATGGAAAATTGCGGTTTTCATTTGTTTATAACTCATAAACCACTCGGTACAATTTTGAACTGTAAACGCCATTTTTATTGCATTTTTTCAGACAATCTAATAACATACATTTCCCATTTAAAACAAGTAAGTTGATGGCAACTTCCAGTATAACCAGAAATGGTGAGAGGTTGTAAATATTTTAGTTCAGCTCGTCAAAATCGAAATTATATATGTGCAAATTTTTAGACTTATACTCCCAACACTTCTCCATATAAAAATGCCCTAAGGTTCTCGCGCCTCACCTTGTAGTTACTTGTTTTATGATCACTTGGGCTACGTTACTATGTTATGCGTATCAATAATTATATTCATTTACATGATAATCATGTCTGAAGATTTTACTTTCAAAGTAGCGAAACAAGAGTAATATTCATAATATTCATCATTATACAGTAGAATTTTTTAATCTGCTAAAGAATTTTTTCTTTCTCAAAATTGTGGTTTGAAAACCTTCTAGAAGGATGAATGAAACATTTTATCTCTTTGTTATGTTAACTTGGGCTGACATCTCTAAATTTTAAACTTCACTCTGTTATAATCAAAATACCTAAAACTTTATGGCATTCCATGAGCTAGAATGGAAGGGAAAAGGTGTTCATTTGTACTTGAGAACGGCCTTAAGATGTACAATTAGGTTACCTTTTTTATTGAAGTGTTATTAGTATTAATGATACGTTAAGCCCAGCGAGTTTTTGTCTTTACTATTTAATCTGCTTGCCCCTTTGTAGTCTTACCCAATCCCCTGGAAGTCGATTGTCAAATCTCTCCCGTTCTGGGCTATCCTGATGGCTCACATGGGTCACAATTATGGCTATGAAACTTTAATGACGGAACTCCCAACTTACATGAAGCAGATTCTCCATTTCAGTATAAAAGATGTAAGTTTAGTGACTTTGGGTTGTATTTGAGTTGCATTTGAATATTTATTTTTAAAAATGGTGTTTCTAAAAATTTCTAGAATGGTTTCTTGTCAGCTCTACCGTACCTAGCTATGTGGTTGTTCTCTATAATGATAAGTCATGTTGCCGACTGGATGCTCACCAAGAAGAATTTCACTCATACTGTCGTAAGGAAACTAATAAATGGGATTGGTAAGTACCTACCTTCTCTTACTCATGCATTTTAGTAAGTAGTGTTATGTATAAATCTAAATTTAATTAAAGGCAGATTTTTGTGGCCGTTTCTGAAGAAGGTATCGAGTCTAAGTGTAAATTTTTTAAATTTATCTATTCTTGACATGAAAGTCATTTCAAAAATGTTAATAAAAGTCATTTGACTTCGATATTAGCTTCAAAAACGAGAACAGAAATCTGCCCGTTAGGCTAATGAGCCTTTACAATATTGGATGTTAGTGATTTTGCACTTTTGTAGGAGGGCAAGGCTGTCAAAATTGAAAACTAAAATAAACTTTGTGTAGTTAAATATAATGCCTTTAAAATATTAGATCTCCCATAACCCCTCAATGCCATTTTAAATTTTGAAGTTGACAGAGTCTGCAAGTCATATTTAACATTTGACACATTAGTTTTATGTCAAAGAGTAGTAAAATCCATGCTAAAAAGTTTTCATTTGACTCAAAATTTAAAGAGAGGGAGAGGCTATAAACATCCCCCCTGTATATGGTATATTGCTGCAGTATTATATTATGCAGAGGGTGATCCCAAAATGGCAGATACAGTATACAGAATGTTGTAGAATGTAGAGGACGTTCACAAAGACTGTAAATTTTAAACAAAAATTGTTTCATTGCGTTCGTTACTGAGATATTATTATAAGGTTTCCTTTTTCAAAAAATTAAATCAACATTGCACTCAAATTTAAGCAACTTTCACTTTTAGTCTTTTATTGAAAATGCACATTCACTGCAGGGCATATCACCATATTTGGCTCTAAAATGTTTCCCTTTTGGGAGAAGATGACTGCTTTTTTTCCAGCTATATTCACAATAACAAAGAATTTTTAGCAAAACAAAATACGGCAGTCACAAATGACCGCTTCGATCTTTGTAGGACATATGTTTCCACCATAGGCGGTGGTCTAGATTTCACAGCATTGAGCATACCTCAACTAACGTGACCACTTGAATCACTTCACTTGCGTTGCATCGTTTATATGTTAGAACTATTTATGTGAGTGCCATGTGTTGTTATAGTGAAAGTAGTGATAACAACTAAACAAACAAGGAAATATATTTCATCATGAATGATTGTACGAGGCATATCATCGAGTTGGCTAGGCAACAATATGAATCTTCAGACGAAGATTTTAATAGTACATTATCAAATAATACAGAAAGTGAAGGTTCCGTACCAGATCCGTTTACAAACTCTAATTCGGTATAGATCCTACATACACACCAGAAAATGTATCAGACTCATCATTATCAGATCAGAACGACAATATCCACACAAACCATCAATCTTCTTCATGTTCAAAGAATCCAACAGCAAATTTGAATGTGAGTGAGGTGAATATACAGAACAGTGAAAATAATCACAATCGAATAGATTAAAATAATGAATGAGAAAGTGAAGCTTTGGTTGGAGACGAAAGAGCTGAATCTGCACACATTTCAGTAAATGATTTATGGAGTGAGCCTCGAGGAAATCACATGAATTTTACATAATATGAAGAAGAATCTGGGGTTAAACCCGAGTACGCAGCAGCAACTGTAAACACTGAGTCATTAGATTTTTATTTATTATTTGTAGATCACGAAATCCTGGAGCTGATGGTAAGAGAAACAAATCTATATGCCACCCAGTTACTCTCCTTAGTACCGAAGATGTAGCACCATGTTCCAGGCTTAGAGATTGGCAACCGACAAGCCAAAATTAAATAAAACGTTTTTTGGGACTCTTAGGCTACATGGGTCTTGTAAAAATGTCTACAATTGGACCAAACATCCACTTTTCAAGAATGATTTTATATCACATATCGTGACTCGAAATAGATTTGAAATTTTATTTAAAATGTGACATTTTAGCAATAACGAGAATGCCCTGAAGAAGACAGAATCTATAAGATTGAACCACTGATAAATGAATTTGTTCAAAAATGTCAAGAAATATATGTGTCTGGAAAGATAGTTTGCGTCGATGAGACACTCGATACCATTTTGTGGATGTTTGTTGATGAAACAATACATTCCAAATAAAACCCACAAATACGGTCTGAAAATGTTCAAACTTTGTTGTGACAATGGATTCACATGGAATATGGAGATGTTTTTGGCCGAAAAATTACTCAATGCAGACAGAACTATCGTAACTGACAATTACTACACGAGCATCGAGTTAGCTAATCAGTTATTGGATAAGAACACATATCTTTTGGGAACTCTAAGAGCTAACCATAGAGGTAACCGAAAAGAAGTGGTAAATAAAAAATTGAAAGTGGGAGAAATTACTGTAAAAGAAAATAGCAGAGGTATTTGTGTAGGGAAGTGGTGTGACAAGTGTGATGTGAATTTTTTGTCGACCAAGAATGGGAACGAAAACATTGAAGTTACGAAACGGTTTGGTGGTAATACACGAAAACCAGCTGCCATTCTTGAATATAACTCTGGTAAGTCCTCAATCGATTAATCAGATCAAATGGCAAGTTATAATACTGCCCTGCTTAGAAAGACTATCAAGTGGTATAGAAAAATAGCGATTGAGGTTTTGCTTGGCACTGCAGTAGTCAATGCGCATACTGTTCAGGAAAATCAAAATGTCACCATTTCTGAATTTAGAGAGAAAATCATTATGGAATTGTTCAAAGGGGCAGAGACCGAGGAAAAGGAGCGCGAGACAAAGAACATGCCATTTACTTCAAGAAAAAGAGCCCTGAATACTCACACTTTCACAAAAAAGGATGGACCAGCAGCCAAAACCAGAAAGTATTGTAGAGGATGTTATGAATAGAAAACCTTTTTGAAGTTTGATAAAAATACAGTGAAGAAGGTTACCACTTATTGGGTCCAATGCGACAATCAGCCTCACTATTGTTTGGAATGTTTTACAGTAAAACATGAATAGAAATAAATCTTTATTGATTATAGAACATTTTTTATTACTTTAAAAATGCAATTACAATTCTTTGTTATAAATAATTAAAGTTTGATTTCTAGTTTACGAGTTTTTTTACTTAGTAAATTATATTTCATGCCTCAGCAACCTCAACGAGCTGGCTAAACAAAACAAGGTAACACTTGTTTGGGTACCGGGTCGCTGAGAAGTAGCTGGTAACGGAACGGCGGATGAACTGGCCAAAGAGGGCGCGGCAGTTGCCTTCACAGGACCAGAACCAATGTTTGGAACTACCAGAAACATGGTATGTGGCGCGATAGCTAGTTGGACAAGTAACCAACACAAAGCATATTGGAACCACATAGCAAGTTAATGGTAAAAGAACCATCTCCAAAACTTGCCAATGAACTACTGCATTTAAACAGAATGCAAATTAAATCAGTGGTGGGACTTTTTACAAGACACTGCCACCTGAGACAACACCTGAAGAAGTTGGGTATCTTCAATGGAGAACCAGCATGCAGAGGAAGACGAAACAGCTTTCCATGTAATCTTTGAGTGCCCAGCACTGAATCGAACCCGACACACAATCATGGAGAACAATACCAATGACATGACGTCGGAGAAAGCCTTGGCAAGCAAACTTCTGAACCTTGTGAAGGATGCAGAGTTATTTGAATAGCCAAGAACCAATAGCTATGGAAAGATACAATAAGCCTAAATGGCTGCAGCATCAGGGACCTAGAAACCGACTTCCGTATCTACAAACATCAAATTATTATATTTGAGTTTCATGACTATTTGTTCCACAATTAGATGTAAACTCTAAAAACTCGCTTGATCAGGAAGTCTGACTAGGCCAAGGTGGGCATGTGTATACTGCAGAATCAAGTATTTTCGGTCATGCGGCGAATTAGAGCCACGCAGCTCGTGATATACCAAGCGGTCATGGGTGACCAAGTGTTAAAGTACTCAGAAGACTTGAAAAATTGATTGTTAAAGCAACCTAAGTGTCTGGAAATATTCTAAGATTTATAAATGTGCATGAATGATTTGACAACAAAACCATAGTTAGATGTTGTCATTAGATCATAAAAACTCTTATACCTCTGGAGACCGTTTTCTGTCAAAAATTTTAATTCTGATCTTAATTAGTAACATTGAACTAAATTAACCCATTTTTATTCAAATAGACTCATTTTAGAAATAATTCTAAATTAACTCTAGTTTTAGTGGTAAGGTATCAATCTGAGATTTAATAATAATTATTGTTTTATATAAAATGATAAGTTACTTTTTCAGCAGATTAGAACTCATTTAAATCACTTTCCAGGTCAGTATGGGCCAGCGCTGGCTCTGGTGGCAGCTTCGTTCACTGGATGCGACAAGTGGCTGACAGTCGGAATCCTCACAGTGGGTGTAGGCTTGAACGGCGGCATCTACTCTGGTTTCAAGGTTAATCATCTGGACATATCCCCACACTTCGCCGGAATTCTCATGGCGATCACCAACTGCCTCGCCAACCTGGCCGGACTGCTAGCTCCCATCTATGCCGGCAATATCGTCAAGGGACAGGTAATATTTTGATCAATTTTGCGTTCAAATGCTTTTCCGTTTTCAAAAGTATCATATTAATAATTCTTATTGTGTTGCTTTCAGATAACTCACGCCAAGTGGCGCATAGTCTTCCTGACGGCAGCGGCCGTTTACGCGGTATGCTGCACGTTCTACGTGTTTTGCGGTTCTGGAGTGAAGCAGCCTTGGGATAGCGTGTCAGCTGACGAGGAACCAGTAGAGGAGAAACCTGCCGAGGAGAAAAAAGCCGATGGCAGGTATCCAGATGTGACTGTCACCATCACAAACACCTAGCTCGAGACATCTCCATCCACTTACCCTCCTCAGCTACCAGTATTGTGATTAGTTATTCAGTTCTATCTTTGATAGGTCTCTTATTTATAAAGTATGGTTATAAGGTACAGGATTTATTATTCTTTTGATGAGAAAGAAATTCCTTTTTGTATTTTGTTTTTTTAAAGGAATTTGCTTTGCTCAGCAGTATCACAATAAAAGATGTATAATATGTTTCCTACTACTATATGATGTGGAACTTTTACACTTTTGCACACAATTAAAATGAAGAGTTTTAAGCCTTGTATTTATTTGGATATTTATTGCTGTTAAGAAAACTCAATCCTGAGCCTTGAAACCATGGTCACTCTTTTGTAGTCGCTCTTCTATTTAGTTTGTTTTGAAGTGATATGTTTTATTTTTTAACTAGATTTTATAAGTGATACAATATATTACTGTGAGAAATACTCGCGAATTTAACAGTGAGTGCCTTAGAAGTTCTTGTGTATTTAAGTAATAATGTGTATTTGTAAGATGAAAGGTAGCAAGAGAGCTTTATGTGTAATATAAGGAAGTTTGCGATTGAATCTTAGATTTATTGAATTTTGAAATACATATCACCAGTTTTATACACCAGTGTTTGTTTTAATTGTTTACCTTGGCCTTGTAGTTAATTACTATGTGAAAAAGTTCATTGATGTGCGAACTGAATTTAAAGTTTCTAAAATTATTACAGTAAATGCTTGTTTGTACCAACACCTCTCGTTAATACAAACAAAAAACTGTGGTCCCGATTGGTCTGCTAATATTTATTTTCTTATGAGAATTTATTCAGTTAACACGAATCTTGGATATCGCGAACTGCGAACTGTATTTCAGGTGATAAATGCAAACTGAAGATTACAATCATCATTGCTTCAGCGTATTATGTGGCTGCTCTCAATACCAATCCACTTCAAATAATATTGTGCAAGGCATTCACAAAAGAAATAAAAACTCTCCAATAAGTAGGCCTGTTTTACCCAACAGTACCCAAGTGTTTTTCATCAATAATAGTCGCTAAAAAATAAAGCTAAAAAATATTGTTACTTCTCCTTGATAAAAATTTCGAACTGAAAAAAAAAACAGTTTCAAAATGACCATAATATTTTATTCAAATGAATCAATCAAATAGAGAATAAAGTGAAAATTAAACTTAACAAATGAACTAACCAAACCAATAGAAAATTTACACCAGAATTTAATAAATAAAAATAAAAATTTAAAACATCAACAATTTTTTCATTTGCGGAGACGTTTCAGCAAAAGCATTAATGACATTTTCGTTATCAATTGTACTTAAAGTCGCCTTTTCTGTGCTCATCAACATGAAGGCTTCCAGATTATCATTCGACAATCTATTTCGTAGTCTGTTTTTTTATAAATTTTAACACAGAGAAGGAACGCTCACACTAAACTTGTGAAATTGGTAATGTAAGAAGAAATTTGCATGCTGTTGCCAACACAGGATAAGCTTCTTGATATAAATTAAATCTTATGATGGTTTTGTAGCAACAGTTCGCACAATTTCGACAATTTTTGCACAAAGTATTCGCTTCCTCAGAATCGTCCAAATTACGAACAGTTTGATAAGATTCCTGTAATCTCAATTTTAATGTTTCCCAATTGTTAGCGAAGGTGAAAATCTCGTCTTGTAATTGGTCAGATGTTCCTGAGTCATTAAATGGCATGATTTTTTACGAAAGATCTTCCAGAAGATTGTTAGGGATCTTATTCTTTATATTTGTTCAAAGTTTTTGGGATCCAAAAAAGAGAGGTTCATAGATAAATTTGTGTTTTTTGAAAAACGTCGATTCATCGATTTAATCACTTCATCTAAGACAAAGTTATAGGTTTCAATCTTGAAGCTGTCGAAAGGGTCAGTCGCGGCTTCTGATCTGTTGATTTTTCGTCATGTATTTTTTTAACGCGTCTTTTTCTGTGAATGGGCAAGGATTCTTTAATTACTAATGTATTGCATTCTTCGACTATATCCAGCTGCTCACTTGCCCATTCAACAAATTTGTTCGCCATTTTTCGGAAAATCGGAAATTTATTTTTTAGAATGCTCACATTACACCAGACTTTTTGACTTCAATCTGTAGAGAAACCCAAACAGCACAGGAATTTTAAGCTATTTTCGAGCTTTTCAATGGGATTTTCTAGCCATCTCTACCTCTGTTCGTTTTCCAAAAAATCGAAAAAAAAAACGCTTTTTTGTGCTAGGATTTGACCGGAATTTCGAACTCGAAAATAGCTTGAAATTCCTGTGCTGTTTGGGTTTCTCTACAGATTGAATTCAAAAAAGTCAGGTGTAGTGTGAAAATTCCTTAAAATAAATTTCCGATTTTCCGGAAAAAGCTGAAAGCTAGAGACAGGTCGAAAATACTATTAGTGAGCTGGAAAATCCCCTGTAATCGATTTAATTTTTTTTTCAAAGGTGTCGTGCTTGAATTTGGGACCTTTAATTATTATGTCGTGCAATGCTTACTTACATTATCTCTTATTGAACTGCTTTTGTCGTCGTCAACGCAATTTTTTTAGTCTTTGTCCCTGCATCGGAAATAGAATCTTTTTTCTTAAGAAAACTTTCCAACTTGACGCATTTTGTTCTTTGCCCTACCAACCTTTGTTTTTTTTTCTCTCTTTGTTTTTCTGCACCTCCTTTACCTTTTAAATTCAAGGAACTCATTTTGAAAAATTATTGTCCTTTTTATTGAAAACTGCTCGATAAATTTGGAGTATAGGTACACTATTATGGAGATTTGAAGAAAAGAAAACGCATTACAAAACACCCCACACACCCACACACACCCACACACGCCACAAAAGAAAATATATCAAGACGAAACTGATCAATTGTTCAACGAAACTCTTTCAGTAGTAATAAATGCTGGATAACAATAATGACCATGACTTTAAAAAAAACACGGTTCCCAGTTTCTACCCGAGGAATTCTACCACACCCCACACCACTACCATTATTTCTACCGCCGCCACCGGAATACGGTACCTGTCTGTTCTTGCCGCTTGTAGATATCAACAACGGCTCATCGCTTTTTAGTTATTTATTAGTTTATTACATCCGCTCTCTGACGCTACCCCTACGGCCCACTATAATACAATGCATCTTTTAATTTTAAAATATTCCATTGCCATGCACGAATTTACTTTGTGTTATTTTCAAGAAAGCCGTATAGTGGAGTAGTGTTGATAATATTTTAACAATAATATATTTACAATGACGATTTTTCTGTTGTGAAAATATTAATTCAGTTAACACGTTGAGCACGGGTGTAGTGGAAAAAATGGAGGTCCACTAGACGGGGGTTCAATTTGGGCTTTTTCAGATATACAGGGTTACTGGTAACTGGATACATTCCTTTGGTGATCTGATAAAACAAGAGGTAAGGAGTAAATTAACTCCAACATGCACTATATAAAACTCAATAGATTTTGAGATATTTCGATTTTCAACTTTTTTTAACAAAATGGTTTCAAATGTTTTGAAATGTAATTTTCAAAAAATCTACTTTAACTTTTTGATTTTTTTTTTGCTGGAATACTTGTCCAATACTATGCTTCCTTCTGGATTAAAAAATATCCTGAGGTATTTCGATCGTGTGAAAATTTCAAAGAAAAACTTTCACAAACTATTTTTTTTTAAATAAGATTTAAAAGTTTTTACCAGCTATTTTCGCAAAATTGTCAAGGCAACTTGCGTACAAATTGTTTTAAAAACTTCCCTAGTGTAGTAGCTATCTAACAAGGTACGAATCTTGTACAAGAATAACAGAATCTCCCCTCTATGTACCGTTACCGAGGAACAAATCCTTAAGTCGGGACGTTTTAAAAAAAATACGGCCCTGAACGGGGGTCTTAAAATTCCCGGATCCGGTCCATTTTCAATAGGTCGTATTTGGGGGTCACGAGCTTCGTCTCTACCAAGTTTCGTCCCGATCGGTAAAACTTTCAGACACTTAGAGTGGCTATTACTAGGCTATTCCCGAAATTCCCGAAAAAATGACACTTCCCGGGAACGGATCCCGCTCATTTTCAATAGGCATCGTGCCACGGTGCGCCTCTTCAATCGAGCCAAATTTCAACTTTCCCACATGAAAACTGGCGGCTCTAGAGTGTTTCCTAGCAAAGTCACAGAGTTTCGTAAGTATACGTATTCTTGTGCCCGAAAAATGTCTGTCTGTCGGTCTGTCTGTCTGTGACTTTGCTAGGAAACACTCTAGAGCCGTCAGTTTTCATGTGGGAAAGTTGAAATTTGGCTTCATTGAAGAGGCGCACCGTGGCACGATGCCCATTGAAAGTGAGCGGGATCCGTTCCCGGGAAGGGTCATTTTTTCGTGAATTTCGGGATTTTTCGGGAATAGCCTAGGAAACACTCTAAGTGTCTGAAAGTTTTACCGATCGGAACGAAACTTGGTAGGGACGAAGCTCGGGACCCCCAAATACGACCTGTTGAAGATGGGCCGGATCCGAGAATTTTAAGACCCCCGTTCAGGGCCGTATTTTTTTTAAAACGTCCCGACTTAAGGATTTGTTCCTCGGTAACGGTACATAGCGGGGAGATTCTGTTATTCTTGTACAAGATTCGTACCTTGTTAGATAGCTACTACACTAGGGAAGTTTTTAAAACAATTTGTACGCAAGTTGCCTTGACAATTTTGCGAAAATAACTTGTAAAAACTTTTAAATCTTATTTTAAAAAAAATAGTTTGTGAAAGTTTTTCTTTGAAATTTTCACACGATCGAAATACCTCAGGATATTTTTTATTCCAGAAGGAAACATAGTATTGGACAAGTATTCCAGCAAAAAAAAAATCAAAAAGTTAAAGTAGATTTTTTGAAAATTACATTTCAAGACATTTGAAACACCATTTTGTTAAGAAAAGTTGAAAATCGAAATATCTCAAAATCTATTGAGTTTTGTATAGTGCATGTTGGGGTTAATTTACTCCTTACCTCTTGTTTTATCAGATCACCAAAGGAATGTATCCAGTTACCAGTAACCCTGTATATAGGCTATATGAAGTATACTCTATGCTTTTTGTTTGAAAACAGCTTTTTTTTGTCAAAAATTTTGAAAACATTTGTGAGGCATCACGTTGATGCCTCCCCGTCTTTAGCATAAAATTCTGTTCACTAAGACGGCGAGGCATCAACATGATGCCACATTATAAGCTATAGATTGGCTAATCCAAGAGGTTCTTTCCCGGAATTCTTCGCTATCATTTTTTGTATGCACTGTAACTACCAAACCTTTGCTCGTAAACTTTCACAAAAAGGGAGATAAATCTTCGGTGTACAACTATAGACCTATCTCACTATGCTGTAACTTCTCCAAAGTTTTTGAATCTATACTGTATCGACACATCTACTCCTTTGTTACTAATTACTTGTCGCCGAACCAGCATGGATTTGTCGAAAAGCGCTCTACAATCACGAACCTGGCCTCTTTTAGTCAGTATACAGCCGAAGTGATCGACGGCAAAGGTCAGGTCGATGTGGTATACACAGACTTTCAGAAGGCCTTTGACCAAATCGATCACTTTATTCTTCTAAATAAATTGCACTCGTTTGGGTTCTCTGACGATCTGGTTAAACTATTTAGATCATATCTAACTGATCGGCGACAGTTTGTAAAATACAATAACTATATGTCAGATACTTTTGTACCCACCTCTGGTGTCCCTCAAGGGTCCAAACTTGGACCCCTCTTATTCCTACTTTTTATTAACGACATTGAAAAAGTGATCACCTGCAATAAATTGTTGTATGCCGACGACCTCAAGTTGTTTACCTCCATTAAGTCCATCAATGATTGTGTAACCTTGCAAGAAAACATTGACTCCGTGAGTCGATGGTGTGCTAGTAACAGACTATCTCTCAATGTCTCGAAGTGTAATGTTGTTTCCTTTACAAGAAAGAAGTTATATATCACATATGACTACTCCGTAAATAATATGATACTGAATAGGCTGGAGAGTATAAGGGATCTGGGCATAATATTTGATAGACGCCTACACTTCGGTGAGCATGTGTGTACCACAATTTCTGGAGCGTACAGGATCTATGGATACATATATCGCAACTGTCGGGAGTTTAAAGATGCCAATATCCTTATTACTTTGTTTAAGACTCTGATTAGGGCTAGGCTGGAATATGGATGCCTGGTGTGGTATCCCATTTACGGAGTGTATATTAACAACCTTGAACAAATACAGAGAAGGTTTCTGAAATTCGTGTCATTTGTAATGGATGGTGTCTATCCTGATAGGGGTTTTGATCACGTCATGCTTTTAACCAGGTTTGAAGTGTGTTCCCTGGAGTTGAGACGAATTATCATTATTGTAAGATTTCTATTCAATCTTATGCATAACTTGATAGACTGCCCATCTCTGTTGGGCAATGTCTCGTTTTTGGTTCCACGAGTCAACTCCAGGAATAACACAATATTTTACTGTCCACGTTCGAGCTCTAATGTACTTATTAGGTCTCCAGTGTTTCTTATGTGCAAATATGGCAACAACTTGTCACAGCTTTGTGACCTAAACTCTGATAGTCTTGCCACGGTGGTAGCTACTATGTCGAGACTTCATGTATAACCTTGTAAGAGTGGTCCCGAGTTCGTTGTTGCTATGTTTACGACTGTTTTTTTTCTCCTCTTATTGTTTTGATAAACTGGTGTATATGTCATTGTACTCACGCTTCATATCAACATGTGTGTACAATGTAGTGAATTGCAACGACCTTGTTGTTATTGTCGATTTTTTACTGTTGCTTATATTTCAATTTGTTATTTCCTGTAATTGGGTGTATAAATACCTGTTGGGAATAAAGATTATTATTATTATTATTATTATTATTATTATTATTAAACACTAAATTGTACGTTATAACACTTATATCTCACACAGACCACCCATGCTGTTCTCTAAAATCAGTAAATTGAGTAGTATAATAAAAATTCAAGGATGGGTTGGCAGATACTGTTCCTATAGACGGCTATCCTACGTATTCCATGCATACAGCATTACAGTGAGACATCAGACTGAGCCATACCATCCCGAAATCCTTTTCACATGAGACACTCATAGATGTCTCGCCGGCCCGATGAACAATTCAGTGAGGCATCAATGTGATGCCTCGCCGTGCTCAACGTGTTAAAACTATATCGTTTTAACTATACAGGCCCAAATATTTTTTGCTTTTTATTCTACCGGCCCAAAATTTACAAATCTAACCGGCCCAGGGGGAAAATTCCCTTTTTCCCCCTGGGCCCATCCACCCCTGGTAGGTAGTGCAGTGGTTTTAACTGTACAGAGAGGGGGGTAGTGAGTACTAGTGCTTGGGTCATCAAGGACACACTAGGTTGCACTCGCAGCCAGATTAGACGAGCATACAGTTAAATCGAGCGCACTGGTATGTGGGTTTGTAGGAGGTTTCACTAAAGTTGGTTTTCCATCATTTAGTATCACTAAATTTAAGTCATCAAGAGAGGCATGGATGATCCTGCCACTTCGATTTGCAGGCGTGGTGTCCCATAGGGGGTGGTAGGCGTTGAGGTCGCCCATCAGTAGTACGTGTGTACCACATGATCTCACATAACTTTCCCAGAATTGGACAGTTATTCTACTATCAGGGGGGTTGTAGATATTAAATAACGTTATACCTTGTATTTGAATGGCAATAGTCTGGCATCGGGCGGGTTGATGGGGATTACTGATATTTTTATGTGTGAACGGCAGGGTATTCCTGATGAAGGTCATTACGCCTCCATATCCATCTCCACGGTCTTGTCGCAGGCTAAAAAAGCCCTTGACGCGGAAATTGTCTGCAGGTCTTAGCCATGTTTCATTTAAAAAGATAACATCTGGATTATATCCATTGATTAGTCTTATCAGATGATTTTTTTTTACTTTTGCAGCGGGAGATGTTCCACTGCATAACCTTTAGAAGGGAACTAGAGGGATAATTAAAATGAGGATGCATCTGATTCCCCACAGGACATGCCATCATCCCTGGATCTTGCATCATTGCTACCTGCATCCCTTGAGCCCTTAGGGACTATGATTTCATGAAAACTATCAAGTACATACTTTTCTTGAGGTAAGGTCAAGTTTTGATAAATGCTAAGAATTTGGTTTAGCCCCTCAGTAATTTCCAATTGTTGGCTAGTTTTTTCATTAGTTTGGGGCAGGGATGTTTGTTGTTTGTTTGGCTGTGAGACAACCCTGGAGTTAGGGTAGAAGAGACAGTCATTGTGAGCTGTTCTATCATAACCTGGAGCTGTTGTGGTTTTAAGTATTACCTTAGGTTGCAGCTCCACAGGGGAGCTTGCTTTACGTTTGCTAGCTATTTTACTATAGGTATTACTCGGATTTGCAAGGTAGTTTTGTCTCTGAGAGACAGTAATTTGTTCTTCCGGGTGTCCACGTCTGAGAGATGGGAAGTCATTTGGATTGTTTATTACCAACCTGTTATTGTTTTTGTTTTTTGGGACTCTTAAATTAGCATCGAAGAATGACAAGTTGTGAACTGACATAATTTCCCTAATAAGCTTTTGTCTTTCTAACTCGGGGCAATGTTTGCTGACCGACTGATGCGAGTCGGAAGAGCAATGTATACATCTGGTGTTACATAGGGTGATGTCGTGAGCCTCTATAGTGCCACAGTTCTTACACTTCGCTTTCCCGTTGCAGTTTTTCTTAACATGCCGTATAGGAAACAATTATAGCATTGGACAACTGGTATCATATAGGTTTCGACTGGCATCGGAAGTCTAAAAATTTCAATGAACCTATAGGGATACTCGTACCTGTAAACGTAAACAAAACTGTGGTTGTAGGGATAAATTCAAATTCACCCTCCTTACCAGTTACTGCCATACGTCGATTTAGTCGCCTAACATTAATAATTTTTGTGTTACCCGCGCTGGAGTACTGTAAAAGTGCCTCTTAAAATGTCACCTTTCGCCACAATTCCAGTGACATGACAGGAATGACACATTGCCGGTCAGTGGGAGAGTGCAGCTGACAGTTCTATAAATACCAGAATTATTCCGCATTCTACACATGTTCGAGATTGCCTAGAACTCTGCGTGAACTATCTGACATTTCTAGGCTCCACGGCCAACGGGTATAAGAAGAGCTGTCGGCAATCTAGTCGTATCTTGTATGTGAAAGTGAATTGTGAAGTAGAAGACAGAATAAAGTGGCAAGTGGTGGAAGAGCATTAGTTGTGTAATATCTGTATGGAAATAAGAGGACAGCTGATTATTTTAGATTTGAAAGTTATTGCTATAAGTTATAGCTGTGTTGGAGAATGAAGAATTTTTAAGACTTTAATTTGGTATTAATAAGTGTGAGACCTGTAACAATATAGTTATTACATATTTTTTACTGACTTCATTAAACAATAATAATTAGGGAACAGAATTTTTATTCTAGAATGTTGTTTCTTCATTGAGATATTAGCTTTTTTATAACAGTAAATAATTATTTGTTCAAGATCACTATGAGGTTATCCTCTAATTTCGTTAACATGAATTTTTATAACACGAATACCTGTATTTTCTGATCCCTTGGAGTTCGTGTTAACGAGGGTTTGCTGTATTTAATTTAGTTGCACTAAACTTAATGAGGTTCGAAACAGGAATCCCTACATTAATATTGGAACAAAAGTTAATGTCTAATTAGTAGACTTGTAAGACCATGAATTTTTTCAACAGAACTCGAATTTGACCTGGTCAAAAAATTCCAACGAACGGCGAACTCTTTTGTTAACAGTTTTTCAAACTCAACTTTGAACTTATTTTGAACTCGAACTTTACCAAACTCTAGTTTCTACTTTCAACAGCTGTCCTTTATTTTAACTATTGTATCTATTATTTCAACTTTCAATTGCCCTATAAATTGAATTTTGAAACAAAAGGCAAAATATTTTAAAGCCTCCATTAAAATTTTCATACAGTGTGTCCCAGGATAGGTTCAACAACTCTTATAAATGATAAAAAATGCTTCCCCTGGTATGGAATTGCATTAATGAAGCACCCTCTCTAAGTCCGTTTTCTTAAGAAACTTGAGGATTTTGAGGGGATCAAGGTAAGGCAGATCCCCTTCCTCCAGCTGATGTTGACCCAGAGCGCTTCCTCTTGTGGCAGTTTAAAGGTGACGTCTCGTCTCCCTTTCTGGAAAATCTTGGTAACGTCTCTCCTTTTTTTGGAGAGGACGTATTAATTATTTTGTTAATTATTTCATTTACTAATGCCAGACGGGATATGGGTAGACTTTCACAAATTTATACACAACATTAAAATATAAAACATAAATTTATTAGCTCCATAAAATATTATAGCAGCATACGAAATTAATAACTTTAATAATTCCTTTGGATTATTTCAAATGTTTAGATACGTCGCCAGCAGGTCGTAGTCGACTTGAAGATATAAGACCGTTTTTATACCTTCAGTCGGTCGCAGCTACCAGGTCAAGTTCACGACACGGTTCTTATCGCTTTTCTTGTCCCTTTATCGATTAGCTGCAATCAGAATGGTTAACACGAAATAAGAATGAGGGTATTCCACTTATCGAAGTTTACATAATAATAACAACTTGGATTTCACGATTAAATGCCGGTCGGGATATGAACATGGATGAATTAAATGATTTTAACGTTTTTTTTTTCTTTTCCCGCCCCTTTAAGAAAGATGAAATAACAAAAATACCGACGATATAAACTCCTAAAGAATTTGCTTTTATTTGCCACCTTCTATACTAATGCCCGTATTCACAAACGATAATTTCCTAAATAATTACGTAATTATTTAAATGAGTGAGATGGAGATATGCAGTTTTTTTGCAATAGAATGAGATGGGGATAATTGATTACGTAATTATTTAGGAAATTATCGTTTGTGAATACGGGCGTTAGTCAGAATTATCGGATCAGGGATTAATAGACTTTCAAGTTTCTAATCATAGCTCATCAACTAATAGTATATTATTTTATACGGAGGGAAAGTGACACTTTTCATGGCGCGCTCGTGTTTATCAGCCGAACGAAGTGAGGCTGATGATAGAGAGCAAGCCATGAAATAGTATATTGTATACCTAGGCGGTAAAGTGGCACTTTTCAGGCCTCAAGAAGATATGGTCAGGCGAGGCGCAGCCGAGGCTGGCCACTTCTTGAGGCCTGAAAAGACACTTTACCGCCATGGTTTACACATAATTTTTTATCCTACACAATAATAATAATAATATTTTTTTTTTTGAAAAAAATTTGTTTTGAAAGAAAATTTATTGAATACCTACATATGATGTTTGCTTAATACATTACTATCAGTAAGCGTAGATTAGTTAAATTACAATTACAATCAGTAATTTATTCATTTATTTATGGATAACATTAATAGTGAACGTTGGATTTTGAATATTACAATAATTATTATTGAAAGAAATTCTTTGTTTGGATAAATTTGACATCAGTACCTCACTATTGGTATTTAATTTGCTGGGTCTTGCTGGTCTATTGACATTGACAGATTGACATACAGCTATAAGCTTGCTTGCTATTGGTTCCCTCTGGAAATAGCATTCAATTGCAATTGGGTGGTCCTCTAGCGTGAAAATATAAAAATAATTTTACCGCCTAGGCAGGAAAAGTGGCACTTTCTCCGGGGGCATGCAGTCGAGAAAGTTCAATTTTCTTATGGGGTAGGATAAAAAGTAACTTTTCCTCCAAATAAAATAATACTATTTTTTCTTCAAATGTGGGAAAAGTTAAACAAGAACATCACTTTTAATTGAAGAAAAGTGGCTTTTCAAAGAGGTTTGGAGCGGTAAGTAGGTGAGTATGGAGTATGGGCTGCTTCTAAAGGAACGCGGCGCTGTCAAATTGACACTGTCATCAACGTCAGTAAACATCGAGAATTGAAATTATTGAAGAAAAATACGGTAAGTATCGGCTGTTCGCGAAGCGCGCGCCGCCTCGTGGATTTTTTCCGCAGTTCTGTGCGGCAGTGTAACCTTGCTTTGCAATTCTTGACAGCTCATTTGGATGTAATAAAACCTTTTTAAAATTATTATTTGGCAGTGTACCTATAGATTTTTGAATTTATTATGACTACAATAATTATTAAAAGTCATTTCCAAGCAGTCGGTCTCGACTGCTTTCGTTCTAAATCGTTAAGAAAAGGGCGAAGGTTAAGAATTAAAATTTGAATAATAACCTTCATAATTCATCTAAAAAGCTCTAATAATAGGAATATTATTCAAGGGAGTAGAAAATAGTTATTTATTATACAAGAGAAAAAGTGATAGATTTTAGCTCGAGATGTGATTTCGTCCCCGACGCGCTAGCGGAGGGGACAAACACTTCGAGAGCTAACATCGCACTTTTTTCTTGTGTGTAATATACAATTTTTTTCTGCGAGAAGAAATATCAATGTTAGAATGTCGAAAAACGTAGTTAGATAACTGAAAATTATGTCGGAAAAATGATTTATGTTAAACTTGGATTTTCAAACTGTCTTTTATCGTAATCGACGTTGCCTGGTAACGAAACGATAAACGTCATAATTTAATTAAAATTTTAGATAGTTTTGCAAAGATTCTTGTAAGGTCTCAATGAGTGAATTTATTAATATGGATAGTGATTGTTATGAAAATTCCCTTAATAATTGCCATTTGGATAATAAGGTAACTTTCGCTATATACGTATTTGATAAAAATTTAATGATATCTGCATGTTAATCGTAGCCATACCTAAGCCGCCATTTCGGGGAAAAAAGTACTCATTTTTCCCCGATAAGATGCAGCTCATATAATGAGGCATTTTTCTACCCGTCAACGGGGAAAAAAGGTCAAACTTTTAGCCCGTCGCAGAAAAAACTTATTTATTGCTGTAGATTTTTTATACATATAATTTCTATTAGATAGTTATAAGAAAAAAAAAAAATAATGGTGTTGATATTCAGATTTTCCTGATATATTTAATAAAAAGTCGTTACGATTTTACAGTTTGCTTCTTATTCATTACTATTATTTCTCAAAATTGGTTCTTTGCTGTTAGCTAGACAACACGCAACATGCATTATTTTATCAATTTTTGAGAGCAATTCAATGTTGACATGATCCAAAATTTTGAAAATTTTGACGCGTTGAATCGCTTACTCAATATGAATTCGTACACTTGCAATTGAATGACCTTCAAGCACTTCTTCTGTTGTAAATTGCGGATTGAAAGCAAACGGTGGCATGACCAAGACACATTGTCGTTTGAACAATTCTGTTTTTATTTGAGGAAAACCCTTGTCGGCCATGATTTCATCACCTGGCTCGACTAAATTTATAAACCCAGAATCATTAACAATGAAGCCATCAGTTGATCTACCACCATATCCTTTTGATACAAAAGAAATAAATCCGGATGGACTTATAGCAATCAAATATTTCACTGTAAAATTTGACTTATATGATGAATACATCAATGCCCGTTGCTCAACAGTCGGTGGTGAGTCGGTATGTATCTCAGTACAATCGATGATTGCACGACATTTCGGGTAATTCTTAAATACGACGGGCATTGTTGCATTCACAGCTTCTCCGCTAGGCCAAAATACCCAAGTTTTAAAATGTTCATAAACAGTATCAAGGACACCATATAAAATTGTTGATGCAGTTTGTGCAGAAACATGAAACAACAAAGCGAGAGATGAAAAAGTTAATGCAAGTTTCATTTTCATTAGAAATAACAAGAGTCTGTTTTCAGCATCACGTTTTCTATAATATTTCGGTTGACCATGCTCTTTAGGTTTAATGAATCCCAACAGAGAGTCGAAAACAGCCAAAGTAACTCCACCTAATTGTTTCATGTTTTCATTAGTTTTAACATCGGAGAATCCAGTGAATCCAGCTCTGTAGGGTTTCTCAGGTCCAACTCGAACATTTTTTCTGTCGACTACTTTTGGAGCAGTATAATTACATTTTTTCTAATCTTCTGTGATGGATCCTGTACAGGGATGCACGACTGGGTAGAAACTTCGCAACAAGATGAGTCTTGTCACACATAGCAAAAGGTGGCTTCTGCATCGTCGATAGTATAATCGGGATCTGTTTGTGTAGAAGCCTCGTGCACGTTGGGTGGAAAGCTTGCCTCATCATTTGCAACTGCAATTTCTTCCGGGAAAAAAATTTGACAGTTAGAATGTGGATGTTTTCCAAATAATTCCTCACTACTTTTCTTCTTGAAAATAAGGAATAAATGTTCAACTCTACCTTCTTTAAAATCTAGAGAAGCAGAAGTTGTGTTTTCAAAACTATGTTTCTTATTCGTCAACTTCATTCTTCTTTCGCGATTTGCGCTCTCAAAAACATTTTGTCTGTAAATTTTGGGGAAAATTGTTGGATTGTATGCTGCTTCCCTTGGGTCCTGTGATTTGTAACCTCTTTCAAAATGCAGAGAGCAGATTTTGGAATACTTCGTAGGCTGCCAAGGTTTACCTCCATCACTTAAAGTGAATTATAGTTAATATAAAATATGTAGTTATACCTCGGGGTTGAAATAACAGTAACTGACATTACCTACTATAAAAAAGCAATTTCAGAGAAAAGGCAAGCAGAAACTTACGTTTGGAGGAAAATTTCTGTTTGTCGCATCTCCGTCAGTGAAAATGTTAATCGAAACCAGGGCCCTCCAACTCAGATATAATATGTCCTTGAACATTGAATTTAGTTGCGGTACCCCAGGGGCAGGGGGCGCTGCCGTCTAAGATAATTTGAATTTCGTTATTACCCGTTAGGCATCATGATCAATCGGACTTCGCTTTCTTTTCCTTGGAAACTATTTGACAACTAATAAAATAAATACAAACAAATTCGATTTGCGTCGTGTTCAATGTTATTTGGGTGATTTGCAGTGCTTAAATAAGTCCAGAAAATATCATTGAAAGACAGCAGTAATTTAATCTGGTAAGTAAAAGATATAAATAGTTAGAAATGTGCTTTGTGGTACTTATATCAATTTTTCATCATTTATAATATGTTATAAGTACGATTGTTTGAATATAGAATTTCTTTCACAGGTTCCACATTAGCAGTGAAAGGGTCCCCGAACATGAACGTATTCACTGAATGACAGAAAAGTCTCCATATATGGTGAACTGGTGGACTTCAAGAAGAAATACGGGAGCTGCCGGAGTTTTTATGTTTCATTAAACGGAAAAAAAAAACGAATTTTAACTACTTCAATCCAAGTAATGCGGGTAGTGAATATTGTATTTCAGCTTAGTCATTTATGATTGATCATTTCAGCTTATTAATTCGGCAGCAATTTTTTCAAGTTTATGTAAGTTTACGTAAATAGGAACTTAGTAAGTATTATTGTTGTAGCCTTAAAGTTAAATTTTGCAAATTTCAACGGATTAATACTTCATCAGCAATGCCCCATGTTTTCATCTGTTTAGAGGTAATAAATGATACTATTTTTTTGAGGTATTCTATGTAGGTATTTTTATATAAAAACTATAATAAATTTGAAAATGTATGTTAACAGGAATATTTGTTACATAGTTTTAAAAATCTTTCAAGATATTTTTTTTATACCTTTGAGATACTTATAATACTTTTTAACTTATACAATTGGTTTCCTTTTTAACTATAAAAAAATAATTAATAAAAGTTATTAATAAAAGTAAATGTTCTTTTCATTTAACCACAAATAATATTAATGCACTTTTCAATAGTAACGTATATTCGTTATTATTGAAAATTGTGTTAATTAATTATTATGTGGACTTCCAAATAGCCAGAATTCAAAGATATAATTTAAATTTAAATATCCCGCCAACCGCTATACCCCCACCACCGCCATAAATGCTTTTTAGTTACGGAACTCCGAGGGCAGGGGGCGCTCAAGTTTGCATCCAAAATATTTGCATTGAGTCGGCGACTTTTAAGTTTTAAGGTAAGGTATGATGGTATGATACCAATGCCCGTATTCACAAACGATAATTTCCTAAATAATTACGTAATCAATTATCCCCATCTCATTCTATTGCAAAAAAACTGCATATCTCCATCTCACTCATTTAATTAATTACGTAATTATTTAGGAAATTATCGTTTGTGAATACGGGCACAAATACCTTAAAATATTAATACCGGACACTTCCTCTCAAAACCTCCGTCCATTTTTACAGCGCCATCATGCAGGAACTGGGACCACTAAGCTTTTTAAATTCAAAGTTAGGTAACTTTTCACGGTTTTTGACAGCTGTAGTCAATGATAATTAATTATTATTAATAATTTGTCATTAGTAATCGAACGTTTTAGTTTCAAGTATAATTTCAATTTAAAGTTACTCTCAAAGCATTATATCAGCGGATAATTTTGTTGCGTACGCAGTTAAATAGGCATTTATAATGTACCGCTGTATTAAAGTGAACATAATGTCTGGAAAATATGTGCTGTGTGCGGTTGCTCCAACTATGGATTGTTAAGCATGTCCAGATCTTTCCACGGTGTTCCAAACGCAGGAATAAAGAATTATGTATAAATTCTTAATATAATAATAATTTATTAATATATTAATAAATTCTTTTAATATTTTATAACTATGCTGATGGAAATAGGAACAAGAAATAGGTTATAATAACATCGATAAATGACGAAATTTTGAAAAAGTGTGGAGTGTCGAAGCAGCCGATTTCTCACCATATTATTTTGTACTGATCATTTCAAAGAGGAAAATTTTGTTAATCCAGCAAATAATAGACATTTAAAACTGCAAGGAAGCACATTATTGGAATTGCGGCAAATAAAAGGCTTACACTTAGGTATATAGCGATTCAATCTTTTTGAAATATACCTACCTAAAGATATTAATAATATTGTGTGTAATAGTATTTTTCTACTCCCAACTTTTAATATGCATATTAAATATGAATCACCAGTGCTTTAATGGGTCTCATTAAGATACAAATTTTCATTAAAGCACTGGTCAAGCTATCCAATGGCAGAGGAGCATTTGCAATCGAATCGGTTCCTTTTCGCTCACGATCGGGTCGGCAAGCCAACCGAAGTCACAGAGTTGTCATACTCACGACAAAAATTGCCTTGTGATATAAGTTCTGTATTTCTGAAAAAAAATTCTGAACGTTTATTTAATTTAGAACATAAGTAACATTCAAAGAAAATTTATCAAGATTTTATGTTACCTTAATTAATTTGATAAGTAGGTATATCGTGTATGATGGGAAGATAAAGTATTATATCATTCGTAGCGCTCCGTGATATAGTATTCAAAGCGGCAACGCTGCGACCCGCGTTGCGCAGATAAAGAATATCGTAATTAATGGCTGTCAGTTATTAAAATTATTAATTATTCTCAAAATCGAAGCGTAAAATTCGGAATTCGAACTTCGCATAATAAAAATTACGCAGTAGTGAGTAGTGCCCTTTAAACTTGATACTAAAACATGTCTCAGCAGAATAATCTTAGCAACGAAGAGAGAATTTGGTACCTAATATGCGTAAGCAAATAGCAACCTATCTTAAACTCAATGATCCGCAATTGTACATGGGTCATTGTTAAAATATATAATTTTTTAATCTTTTCTATGAAATAAAAAAGGGTCGTAGAAAAAATAGTGTATGGAACTCGCAGATAATGGCTATTAATACGCTCTTATGATGGTTAAGACACTCGCCTACGGCTCGTATCTTAACCATCATACTCGCGTATTAATAGCCTTCATTATAAGCTCGTTGCATAATATACTATTAATTATTGTTAATATAATAAACATATTGAAAACTGTGTTGTTTATTGTTGTATTATAATTCTTCGTCCCAATTTCCTCCGTCTATTCCGTCTAATTAATTTTAAGGGCTTTTCTATTCAGCGTTGATATTTAAAACTCCCGCTATGTTTCACCAAATTTAATTTTTAGTGGTCCCAGTTCATGCTTGGTGGCGCTGCTAAAATGGACGCAACCTGTTGCAATGCTATAGGTATAGGAGTGTCCGGTATTAATATTTTAGCGTATTTGATGATACTTTATGAATTAAAGTCTGTACACTGAGAGTTGTCTGTTGTGAGAACTAAGGATACATCATCTCGTTATGTTTCTTACTCCTTCTATTGCATTGCAGTCAATCGAGTTAAAATGGGACGTATTGTCAGAAATACGTTTGAATCGTCAGCAATTCTAAAAAGATGAGCGAGAGTGAGACGGAAGTATCGACTCGCGTCTTGATACGCTTAGATTGATACGATATTACGATGGTCGCTACTCTCAAGTGTCAGTGTCAGCGGTAAATATACTAAATAAGGTTTTTGTTGTGATTTGAAACGTTTTTAATACGAAATTAGCAGAATTACCTGTGTTATATTGTACGGTGTGATAAACTATGAGTAACTTAATTTCGCGAATGCCTAAAAATCTATTTCCTTGTTTTGCCTGGGAAACGATTGAACTCCCTAGTACGTGGTCTTGTGGTAAAATTGCTGGAATATTTTACTTGCAAATAAGAAAACGGAGGTGTTATTCTTTCTTTTAAACGGCAACCAGCAGGTAGGTGACATGATATTTCTATCATGATGATAACAATAATAATTATTATCATTCTTATTTACTTGCATTATATATATTTGTTATCAAAAAGTTGCAAGGCTCTACTTCGTCAATAACTTGTCGAAATAATATATTTATAGGATATTCATTATTCCTCAACACACGCCACTGACACGAACTGCGATACCACATCTGGTTCGACTTAGAAATAAGTGTACGATTCAAATCGAATTAAATGAAATTGTTTAGTCAGAATCAGTGCGGCATGACAACGGACAACTCTCAGTGTACAGAGAGTATGTATGATAGTCTGTGGACTGGCTGGTGGCTGGGCTGTGGATGTCCTCCGCAACCCGCAACAGTAAAATGTCTTTAAAAAATTACCTTTGTAGAAATGGGTGCAATTCAGGAGTCATGCATAAATAGAGTTACATTGAAGATATACTCACGTAATTCGACAGACTGCGACAATCCACTTTTTCCGTCGCTCTATTTCCCACGATTTAGTTGGGAAACCATAAAAACTTAATTCTGGATTTCGTGACTCACGCGATTTACATCCCATAATACAACAAACCCTTCCCGATTTTTTTTTATCCCTGCACGATCTCATGTTTGAAATGACAATAAATACATTAAAATGAAATGAATAGCGGGCACGCAGCACGCCGGACTTGCCGCATCGAAGTGTCAAATCAAATTTACAAATTTGCCTACTTGGTGGCGCCAAATACGCTAATATTTATATTAGTAAGTTATAAAATTGGTAATCCTGTTGTTTAGTACTACATTACTATGTTAAAGAGGTAGGTAGGTACTTCAGAGAGCGGTACAACAAAGTACAGTTGCAGTCAGTAAATAAGTAGTTATAGTTATTTATTATTTATTTTTAATATTTAATGTAAAGATAAATTTATGTTTACCTCGCAATAACCCAACTTTTTGTTCTGTTCTGACGTTTTGACGTTTAGCTCGAGTGTCACTCGGAGTGACAAGACGAGCACGAGCTCGACTCGACTGAAGTCGACAAAGTCGACTGCTGAAGCTGAACTGAAGTCCGGTTGCCGGCTTCGGGTTAATATATGACATTATTTTACAGATAATTACCCAAGGATTCTGTATATAACTAACAGAATCCTTGATAATTACCTACTTCGTTTCGGTGTATATTTTCCAAAGATTATGTTTGATTAAACCGAATTCCTTTTCATTTTGGATAATAATAAACTAGAGAATTTTCATATTATCTTAGGTTAAATTTTTTGATGAATATACGGGCCTACATTAATAAAATTTCAATAGTTGATTCTTAATATCGGTAGCTACGTTGTTTGTATGTTGATGTTGCTATGGCAACACTTTAGCTCCGGCGGAGGAAAAGTGAAACTTAGCGACCGTGAGTCGAGTAATGTCTGATTTACTGTCGTTTGAAGAAAAAGATAATTACTTTATTACACCCTAATTTCTATATACAGGGTGTATTGTAAACGTCCGCATAATATTAGCACCACGCGATTCTACATCAAAAACAGAACAAAAAAGTCCTCAACAGTTTTTTCTTGATGTACAGAGATTTTAAGATATGGACAATTTAACGTTCTTAAATTTTGCAACACTGGCGCTGGTATAAAAATTAAGATAATGACTTATTAGACGTGATCACCTCACTGGTATTATAGTGTGCCGTTGCTATGTAATCGAAAAAAGGTGCAACAAGACAAAAATGTCATGCTGCGACGTGTCAATGTTGCAATTTTTTTTAAGATTTTTTATTTTTTCAATTTTTTATTCAACAATTAAAACGCGCAGTTGCAATATTGATTGGAAGTATTGGAACTCAGGAAATCAAATAATTCCTAGTTTTGAAATGTTAATTAAAACCATTTTTACCAAAAAAAAGTCTAAAATTTTGGATAATTTGGCTATTTTACTTCTTACTTAAGAATTTTTTAATAATATTAAGCAATATTTTTGAGCATTAAAAAACTTCAAATTTAAACTACAATGGTCGATAACTTCGTTATTTGAGGTCTAAGAGCTAAACGGTATTAAAACTTTATGTTCTGTTTTTGATGTAGAATCACGTGGTGCTAATATTATGCGGACGTTACAATACACCCTGTAGAAACAATAATTCTATTCTGTGCTATAAGGTTTATAAGGTAGGTATGGTAGAAAAAAAAAAGTGTTTTATAAAACGATAACGGCACTAAAATCGCGTCCGCTAACGAGGGACTTCCGGCTCGAAAGAAGCGCGGTCCACGATACACATATATAATATACGGTATGGCGAATGCCGATTGCTTTTACTATATTATTTTGGTCACTACTGCGCAATGACGTCACGTGGTTGGATTCTGACGTAAAGCATTAATCGCGGCGAAGTTGTTTATAAAATAAATGGAAAATCCTTCTTGCTTGTGTTTTTCTTTGTGCTAGATCTATATGTACCGGGTGTCCCAACACTAGTGTCCACCCCCTAAATAGAGCTTAATTTTAAAGATAAAAAATTGAAACTTTGAGGATTTGTGTACTTGATATAGGACCACGGAATGGCATAATCATTTTCATTAAAAAAAAATTAGTTCGGGCGCCAGCGAGAAAAAACTGTAAGATGGTGGTAAATTGTCGAAAAAAATATATGTTTTTTTTTCAATACATACATAGAAATCGATTAATAAAATCAATATCGCTTGAAAGAAATGTGAAAAAACTAATTATAATGCTTTGATTAAATAAAATATAATTATATAGCAATGACAGGTAGACGATATAATCTGAACAATATAATCAATATAATCTGAAAACGGTAGGTGCAATAAGTTTTATGACAAAGTAAATAAGGCCCAAATAAATAGAAGGACGGCTCTTGCTGGGCTAGCCGGCACACTGAACCAGCACTGAACAGTGTCGTAGTATGGACTCATGAAAAAGGTGATTATTAAAAAGATATTAAAAATGTTTTTTAATGAAACTAATTATGCCATTCCGTGGTCCTATATCAAGTACACAAATCCTCAAAGTTTCAATTTTTTATCTTTAAAATTAAGCTCGATTTAGGGGGTGGACACTAGTGTTGGGACACCCGGTACAATAGAAAAATCTCATTTTTTTTTCGAAAAAAGTAGAATGAAATTTTTACAAATTTTTTTAAATGTAATTGATTTTTGGTCTCCGTGATTTTTTTTTTTTGTACCAAACGACATAAAAAACAATATGCCGCTGTAATGAAAACAAAAGTTGACTATAAAAAAATGGTTTATCAAGCAATGTGATGTCATATATTGCGACGTCACACGATGTCGTTCGGTGATGAAACTTTACCTTTTTTTCGAAAAAAAGAAGATTGAAATTTTAGCAATTTTTTTTTAATGTTATTGATTTTTGGTTTCCGGGATTTTTTTATACCAAACGACATAAAAAAACAATATGGCGGCCATAAGAAAACTCAAAATTGACTATGAAAACTCTGGGATTTAGTTGGCCGTGAAAATTTTTACAACGTCAAATTGATAGGTGTTGACGACTTGCAAGCCTACAAAAAATTTGTTATTTATATCTGACAATAAAAAATTTGAGCAATCTCAAATGAAGTGTTCCAACCGCGTGACGTCAGAAGACCGGAAGACGCCGCCAGTGGCCATTGTTGTCAGTTTCATCACCGAACGACGTCGTGTGACGTCGCAATAATATGACATCACATTGCTTGATCATGGGGCAAAGAACGATCTGCAGGATATTATGATGCCATATGTTATTGACATCATGGTGAAGCATTTGCTTTGTTTTTTTTTATGACTTTAAGTTGAAGAACGGTTATTTTTTTAGAAAAAAAAAATTAAATTTTGAAATTTTCTTATGAATGTGGTAGATTTTTGTTTTCCTTGATTTTTTAAATAACGAATTACATGAAACAACAATATTTATCCTTCATAAAATAAGAAATCTCGATTTGCCATGTTTTTCAGGATATTTCAGCAGCGTCTGAAGTTTTCATAAATTTTGTTTCACATTCTTAATAAGCATGAAATTGTCCAACTTTTCTCTAATTTATCTGACTTTTGTACCTATCCTTATCGTTTCCGAGATCGCCGTATGTACAATAAGTCGTTCAAAGTAAAGATATTAATAAGGGCACAGCGGACAGCACAGCGGTAAGTAAATATTTTACATAAAAGAACTTTGACAGGTTTACTCGTCAGAATATTATTCCTGCCTCAAAGTAAGACACCCCTATGGATGGAGAATTGTGAAAACAGGTCCGGACTTCTTAAACATTGGATATATTATACCATAATGTGCTTCTAAGAATATGTCATTTAAAGTTAATTTACCTCCTTAATGCCCGTATTCACAAAGCGTTCTGGTCTTGTAATATCTCGAAAACAACTTTTAACAACATTTATTTGCATTAGAATGAGATGGAGATAACGGATTACGTAATTATTTGATAATTATCGTTTGTGAATACGGGCATAAAACTTGAATACAAAGGGAGGGATAAATTACCTTTCAAAGGAATGTTTAATTTTATGTTCAAAAGTTTGCAGAATTCATTATACCTAATATTTGAGTGTTGATTGGTTATCATGCGAGCACATGCAGTTTAAAATACAATTATTATTTGTACCGAGTGACAATAAGTTTCAAAGCAGAACATAGGCAAATAGCATGGGAAATCACATATTGGCAGTTTATTTCTCACCACTTCTATATCTACAAGATCAAGAATGGTAATGGTGTCTATCGAAAGATAATTATTTTCTGAACATGCTGATACCAAACTAATTAACAGTTTTATATCATGACAGAATATTTTAAACATTTTCAAAATTAAAAGATGAGCAGCCATGACATGCTTTTTCACTGTCAAAGCAAATATTTTCAATTATTTAATTTATTTTTTTCTGATTGAACATCATTAAAAAATTACAAAAATCCTCATTTACCATCATTTTGTTTTACCAAAAATTGACTATGAAAAATAAACACGTAATATAATTATTATTGAACTAAAACAATAACTACAACAAATATTCAAATAGTCATTTCCTTCATTTTGAAATTAAATATTCCCACCCTTTTATAAATTGCGCTTTGAACTTAACGAGTGCACATTCGGCAATGACTAGCTCTGTAAATTTTGTTTTTAGGGTAGCCCCATGATCCCAAGAAAAGTCAAAACAAGGATAAGGTGCTACACATCGGGAGATCTGGCCGGCCAGTTAATAGTACCACGGCGATAAACACGCGTCCCGTATTAGAATACGAGTAGCCATTATTATTATTCATTGACAATCTTTTCAGGGAAACGTGTTTAGTAATTAAAAATGTTTGTTTTGACGCAGTAACAAAATTATTCGAACTAGACATATCATGGCCGCTCGCTCACACTATTAAGTTTGAAAATGTTTAAGTTATTCTGGTATCATAAAGAAACTGTTAATTATTAAGTATTTGGTATCAACATGCTCAGAAAACAATTCTCTTTCGATGGACACCATTGCCATTCTTGTAGATAAAAGTGGTGAGAAATAAACTGCCAATATGTGATTTCCCATGCTATTTGCCTTGCCATGCTATGTTCTGCTTTGAAACTTGTCACACGGTAATATTTTAAAGTATATCTGAACACAACTGAAGTCATGGCACACTATAATTGAGAAATAAAAAATTAAATAAAAACAAATTTGACATTTAAAATGGTACTTATGTGGTATTGTTGGATATACAAACGTATAGAATCCAAAAATATAATAATATATAGGATGTCCCGTTTAAAAATAAAAACTTGGTAACATTTCCGGAAAAACCGGATGTGGGAAAAAATTCAATTTTCCGCTAAAAGTGCGCTCTATCGACAATATGCGACGTACCAAATTTCCAAAAATTATCTCAAAAAATAAAGAAAAAAAAGGGGGTGTACCATGCCTGTGACACACACTGTATGTAATAATTCATGTAATAAAAAATAAAACACTTAAACACAATTTAATAAAACCGTAATATTTATAACATAACCTACCGCATAACATAATAATATATAGATCTAGCACAAAGAAAAACACAAGCAAGACGGAAAAAAGCTATAAAATTTGACATTTATTTTATAAACAACCTCGCCGCGATTAGTGATTTGAGCCAAAATCCTACCGCATGACGTCATTGCGCACTGCGCAGTAGTGACCATAATAGTAAAAGCAATAGACGCCGTCAGTGTGACGTCACAGGGCGGGGCTAAGTGGTTCTGGTTCCATACAAACAAACCCTTCACGTGGACATTGTTGTCAGTTGTCGTGTTTTTTTCCTGAAGTTTGACGTGATGTTTTCACCCCCGCCTCCGCCAGTCGACAATCGCCATTGACATCGAAGTGATTAGTGAAGCCATTAACCACATTACTGAAGTTATTAGTCCCATACAGCACAAAACATTCTGAGAATATTCTATTTAGGTACAAATATACCAATTTAAGAATATTCTACCAGAATATTCTTAGAATATTCATAGCATATTAACAAACGAATGAGAATATTCTATTTAAGTGACAAATATACCAACTTAAGAATATTCTTTAAAAATATTCTTAGAACATTCACAGAATGTACTTACTCAGGTTAGGAATAGTTCCTTTGTTGAGGTTGGCAACATGTGACAATAAGGGACATGGGCAATGCAAACTGCTGCCAGACGACGAACAGCATTGTGACAATAATACTATAATAATTTAGTTTTTTGTGTGTGTATGTATTGTGTTTTTGTAATCTGAATGTGTTCATTCTGATCCATCAAACAGAAACAATAAGAGAATTATTGGTAAGTATATCTATATGTATACATGCATCTAAAAGTGTCTTTATTACCACAAAGTTATTGAGGTTAATAAATCATTAATAGTTGTTGTTGACATTGTACATCGCATTACCAGAATCCCGGTTGAGATTCTCATCAAAAACTTTATTCTTTACAGACGCAGTAGCAAAAATACAAAAGAGCCAAACCATAGCAGATGTAGAAGTTGACTTACCTATATAAAATTTACGTGGTCAAGATCAAAGTTAGAAGGGGGTGTAAAACGAGCATGATGGATGAATAATATGTTTATGTTATACCTATGTTGATGTTACTTTAAAATAAAATTAATACATTGTGAACTTGTTTTTCAAGCTAAATCTGTAATTAATTTAACCTACAAATGCATTTTTACAGATTTTAGAATATACCCAGAATATACAATTGAACATTCTTTTTATGTTCTCAAAATATTCTATGAACATTCTTTTTATGTGCTCAAAATATTCTATGAACATTCTTTGTTATGTTCTGAGAACGTTCTAAGAATATCTAAAACAGTCTACTTTGCATGTTCATAGAACGTTCCTAGAATATTCCAATCATCATTTGAGTACATTCTTAGAACATTCAAATATTCTTGGAGAATATTCTATGAATGTGAATAGAACATTCTTGTGCTGTATGGGGTGATGTTAATGATACCATTAGTGAATGAATACTGAATATTATATTTTAAGTAGTTAAAATTAGGCAGTTCAGTAACTTTAGTTATATAGTTTATTTATAGTACGTCTGTCGGTATTTATTTATTGATCGGGTGGTTTGATTTGGGTGTTCCCGCAAAATTCCAAGTTTATCCTCAGTTTGTTTTACGAAGAAACCAAAGCATTTTCCATAAAGGTGAAAATGCTGTGGAATCTGGCTGTGTTGAGAGAATGGAGTTCGAGGCGGAACTTAAAATAATTCGTGGAACAGTACCGCCAGCATGAAAAACAAAACCTAATAGCGTTGAGGTAAGAATATCCTGCTAGCAAATTCAACAGGTAGTGGCAATGGGTTAATTGTTTTTTTAGTTTAAAAATTTAATTGAAGGATGATTATCTCATTGGGAAAAGTATATAGTTGTTGTCCTAAAGATACGTATCCACCAAAGCAACAAAGGGGAACATTTATGTTTCTGTTCCAAATTTCCGAAATATTTACGAATGTTCCTAGTACGTTGCTCAATGTTTCGTGATGTTGCTTGTTGTATGTTGCCATTTGTTTGCACGCAATATTTTGCACTTGTTTCTCGAAGTTCCTAAAATTTGGAACAAGAAGCAACAAATGGAAACAAAATGTTCCTGTGTGTTGCTTTGGTGGAGAGGCACCTTTAGGGTATAAAATGCCATCACATTTGCAGCACTTTTGAAGTTCTACTAATGAGAGACCTCATTAGAGCTTTGATGTTTGAGGAGACAACTTCCATCAGAGCTGGCAAACCTGTAAACAACGTTTGTTTGTATGGAACCCTGGCCGTTGGCCCCGCCCACTGACGTCATTACTGTCGGCGTCTATTGACATATACCGTGTTCCGTGTTAAATGTGTATCGTGCTTTGACTAGGAAAGAGAGGTAACGTGCGATTCGTGCGGTCAACCTGCTGATCCAACTCGTGTTGAACTTGAACGCAACAAAAGTAAACGATAGGGAGTTAGATCTAAGGTCTGCAGTCCACGATCTAGAAAGAAAAAGAAAACTGGAAGCTTAGAAAGGTTATGTTGTATTTAACACCTAACCTTAAATTTATGTAGTTTGTTGAAAGTGAAACACGCCGGCACGCGACATTACTCCGGAGCATTATTTTATTTTCAATCTTTACTTTCAATTAATTAATTCTGTTATTGTGATATAAAGTGGTAACTGGGTCTCTTTTTATTACAACTAATTATTTTAGCAGTCTAATATGGGAAAACCTGGTAAGTTTTCACGAAAGTTTTGCCTTATTCTAATTCTTGATATTGTTAGCATGCTTTATTATCAAACAAAATTGTAAACTTTGCCATTTTGTTAAAAGTTAAAGAAGCTCTTCAAGTCGACATTTTTTATTTTAACTTAACATGTATTCTCTGTATTACCAAGTCCTTTTTTTAATGAAACAAAACAAACATTGTTAATTGAACAATTTCAGGTTTTGAAGGAGGTCGTGGCCGAGGCGGTGGAGGCAGAGGTGGCTTCGGAGGAGGTGGTGGCAGAGGTGGCTTCGGAGGAGGTGGCCGTGGTGGAGGACGAGGTGGCGGTTTTGGACGCGGGGGCGGTGGCAGAGGTGGAGGAGGCGGTAGGCCTAGCTTTGGCAGAGGTGGCGGAGGCGGCAGGGGTCGCGGTGGACGCGGAGCAGGAGGTGGCAGAGGTGGCTTCAAAGGAGGCAAGTCGGTTATAATAGAACCACATAGGCATGAGGGGGTGTTCATCGCTAGGGGAAAAGAAGACGCATTGGCCACTCTTAATCTTGTTCCTGGTTCTGAAGTATATGGCGAGAAGAGGATATCAGTAGAGGTGAGTCTAAAAATTGTATTAAGTAGAGAAGGCAAGATTAATGTGATCATGAACCCCCTTCCTTACTGAATCATAAAAAAAAATATTCCTTTGATTAAATCAACTTCAATCATGAAACCTTGCATTAAACATAACCTTTGAATGTCTGATGTGTGCTTGGTAAAACTGCTGTTTAGCTTTGTAAAACATCCCTCACATGTAGGGATGCAACGAATATTCGGCAAACGTAATATTCGGCCATTTTGCCGAATATTCTATTCGGCCGAATATTTCTATTTGTCGCCGAATATCTCCGCCGAATATGTCTCAAATTTTTATGAATAGAAATACCGAGAGAAATACCTACATATTTTTCAAGACATTTTAGGAAACTCCTAAATAATAATGGCTTGGATCTATTGTTATTGATCACAGTTAATCCCTTAACAATAGACTAGGTACCTATCTACCTGAATATTTTTATAGCTGAATAGGACTCTTTTTCAAGCATTGACGGAATATTTTACACTTTAATTACAGCATCTCCTAAAGTACCTATAATTTAGCGGGTTTCCTATCTTGAAAAATACTAATTTATACCTACACAATAATATTCCTATATTATCATCAATTGGGTATTAATTTTAGGGACTCTTCAGAGAAATTATGAAATAAAAATCAGAGATAACACAGAACGCAGACTTCATGATTGTATAAAAATTTAAAAGAATTCCTGTTTTCAAGTGGGTCCTTTCAATTTGTAAACAAACGGCTTATACAATGGTTAGGGGAAAGGCTAGTATATCGTAAAAGAAAAGGACAAAGTTCATATCTACCCATTTCACCAAAAGAGACAAACAACAATAATGGAAATATGGGATGACTTCATGAATCAGATTCCAGTGTTGACGTTAATGGGCTATAAATCAACAATAAATCACACTTCACCTTTTGAATTTTAGAAATTTCTTATTCATTCTTGAAATCTAACAAATTTTATAACATTGTTCCTCTTGTGTTTTATTATAGGGGGGAAATTAATGAACTTATAGAACTTGCTTACACTTTACCTACTTGCTTGAAATTTCAATGACAGGAACAGTAACAAAAAAATTAAGTACCCAGGTACCTACTTCTAAGAATAATTGATTATTTACTGAAAATTGAATATTCCTCTGATACCCTGTTATTGTTTTGCCTAGACTCGAGCTTCAATATGAAAATGAAACAGTCAATAAAGTCAATAAAAATCACCCAACAATAGTGCTGAAACGGTTCCTTTCCGAGAATTTATTGGTTTATTAGGTACCTAAAATCCAACCTATAAAGCACATGAATGACTGAAAGATGCATGTAAAAAACTGGTTATGGACAAGTTGGACAACCCTCAAATAAAATAAAGAAAAAGAAGCCTGTTAGAGCTGGCACTGTGGACTCGCCAGGAATTAAAAATTTCACAAAACCATAATATTCGGCCGGCCGAATATTCGGATTCGGCCGAATACTAATGGCCGAATATTCGTATTCGGTATTCGGCAAAAATCGGTATTCGTTGCATCCCTACTCACATGCCCATTCCACTTTTTCAACTCGCTTCGCTCTCAGCGTTGCCGTACGCAACACGTTACAAATGATATTTTAAAACACTTATTTGCTGCATTAAGTCAGGTCTTTGGTCAGGGTAGGGGTTTTTTCCTTTAAGTGTCCCTAAAATGAAAAAAAACCTACATGACCAAAGACCAGACTTACTGAGCGTTATCGTCTCAATAATAATTAATTATAACTGATAGCTGGACGGTTCTGATTTTGTAAATGTATTATTACCTATTATGTTCTTTTGTAAATCTGCTACTAGCATCCCGGAATAAATAAGCTTTTCTGAAGCCCAGAATTTATTCATCTGTGAACTCAGACCCGGACGAGATACCTAATTATATTAAATATAAATTGAAGATTTTTTGAAATTGTACAAGCGCAGATTTTCTAGGGGGTTTAAATTTGACTTGACACTATTGCATTGACAGATGGATTTTGAAATACATCAGTAAGAAAATATAAATATGACAAGATTAAAACGATACACAGGGAAACGGTAAAGGTGCTCTATCGCGACAGTTTGACCCCTACGCTGGCTCCCCTCCACTTTCTCTGCTTGCTCCGAGCTGACAGGCTCCTCAGCGTTGCCACATGAAATCCGTGTCTCCGTTCTCCTATGGCCTTAAAGTGTCATTTTTGATTACAAATAATATTAAAACACTTATTTGCTGCAGTATGTCAGGTCTTTGGTCAGGGTAGGTTTTTTTTTCCTTCAAATGTTCATAAAATTAAAAAAAAACCTACCCTGACCAAAGACCTGACGGAACTCGTAGCTACTATTACGGTCTCCTGCGGAAGCGGGCAGGAAGCGCGCAGGATTGTCTGCAGAACGTAGGAGTAGGGCTTGCATATGGCAACGCTGAGAACGTGTCGGAGCGTAGCAAGCAGAGAGACAGTGGAGCAGGGTTGGCAGGTTTAAACCATATTGGTTTTAACCATGGTTTAAACACGGTTAAAACCAAGTGTTTTTTTTTTTAAATAAACCAATAAGGATTGGTTTATTTATGCTTTGTTCACCTAACCTAAAATAATGTAACTTGTACTTTAGGAGAGCAGCTGCCAGCTGCAGATAGTGAAGTGTTGTTCTATTGTTTATGTTTGTTTCTTTGTTTAGTGTGTAGTTTGGTTTGGTTGAAAGTTGAAAGTATGTCTACAAAAACTGGTAGAAAAAGAGAATTAATATTTTTTGAATAAAGTATTATTTTCCTTGAAATTTAAGACGGTTCTTAAATACTGGTTAAAACCAAATAAACCTGGTTTTAACCAAATTAACTTGGTTATTTGTTTGTTTGTTTTGTTTAAACCTGGTTTTTTACCAATGCTGCAGTGGAGGGAGGCCAGCGTAGGGATAAAACCGTCGCGATACAGCACCTTTACCGAAACTTTAATTAGCTAGAGAAAGAAAGAAGAACAATAATAATTAATAAATAAACTAAAGGTTTAGTTTACTTCTGAAATTTTAATTAAAATATAAGGCTCTAATTTTTTACCAATGCCTCATTTAGATTTGGTTAGCATTGGCAGTTGGCACCGTTATGCAGTACTGCCATTTTGGCACTATCACACTTAATAGCGCAATAATAGTATCTACCCAAAAAGCCCCAACAGAACACGCTAGGCACTAGTTCGTATCAAAGCGCGCTGTAGCAACCAAAAAAACACCCAGATCTAGCGCAATTCTGATTGGCAACACTGATTATAGTTTTGATCTGATCACAAGAGTCATATAATTATAAGGTGTCTCAAAAGTAAACATCCAAATTATGTCAGTCACTAATAGGTAATGTCATTCTAAGACGAAAAGTTCACCTGTGTAAAGTTGGCACCCCAAAGTCAATCACCTCAAATTTTGACATGAATTCTTGGTTCTTTAAGTATAAATAGTTCTATACTTCTGAGAGGGGTTCAGCAATAGTTCTCAAGCCTAAATATTCATTAAAAAAAAAGAGGGGTTCTAACTTGAGTGGCACCCCAAATTGAGAGTACAACAGTTCCCGGGTGCTCTTTCAGTTCTAGACGAATAGTTCTAGAGTAGTGTTGGGAATAATCGCATAATTTCAATAATCGATTTTTTTCATTCGAATGATCATTCGAATGAAACTGTTATTTGATGACCCAATTTATACCAATAGTAGGTAGGTAGGTATATAACAATACCCAGCTATGCTATTTAACTGCTCGTGGGACGAGGAGAACGATAATAATTCGTCATTCGAATTATTAATAATCGTCATTGTTCTTCCTAATTTTATTGTATTACTTATACTTTTCAACAGTTGATGGAATCTGCATGGAAAGTCCCACACCTAGAACCGTAAAAATAAAAAAAAAATGTAAAAGAAAAAAGTCGTAAGAATCGTGAAATTTTTGCCTTTCCTGTCGCCAACTTACGTTAACGTTCCACCCTACACTAATTAAAATAATTCTCAGCTTTTGCACCCCTAGATAATATCAACCAACTATTAATCCCTATCGGCGATTATCTAAAATGTAAAATAGCTAGAAATCGCGTTACGATTACGATTACCGATACCGATTATGCCTGTATTCGATTCTATCATCGCGCATACTCCACTCTCGATTCCGATGTTTCATTCGAATACAATAATCGTTGCTAGCGATTATTCTCTCTGCGATTATAGGAGTGTTTGAAGTTTGACATGGGTTTGACTGACTGCTTGACTCGGGCTCGCTCAACGCGGATACGAATACGAACGGAACAATACGAAGACAGTGCCAGTACTGCCAGTGCTGCATTCCCGGTCGAGATGTTTCATTCGAATACTAACGGAAATAATCGAATGACGGCGATTATTTCAATAATCGAATTAACGATGATTTTTCATTCGAATGATCCCAACACTATTCTAGAGAGTTTCTCATACAAATTTGACATGGTTCTGCAAAAATAAAGCCAATATTGCAAAAAGAGTTTTCAAGAAAGTAGCGCTTAGGATACCGCGAGTAAAACTAAGTTCCGTTACATTAAATGTAATGTAACAAAATGCTTCAAGTTCAAGTAGAAACGATGGTTCAAATATTCAAATACAGGCTGTCCAGGTATGAGTGTAAAAGCTACACGTGGCGACCTTCCTTGAACTATTTTGAGTAAAAAATCTTAATACAATAATGCTCTACCATGCTTCAGAGACCATACGCAAGGAAATCGTTATGTCAAATTAATTTAATTAATCAAATTAATTAATGAAATTTGGCAGTGTTGACAAATGTAAAAATAAAAAAAAAGCACTTTAAGAAATGTTAAAAAAGTTAATAATTGCACTGTTACGAAAATTAAATGAAATAAGACTTTGCAAAAGTCTTTGAAAATGTTAACCGTAACTGCAAAAGGAAACAGAAGTTCAATAATATGCATATTTGTGACCCAGAATTTCTAACTTTGATGCATGACCGACCTCGTGTGGCACCGTGAAGAGGTTTAGAGCATTATTATATTAAGATTTTTTACTCAAAATAGTCCAAGGAAGGTCGCCACGTGTAGCTTTTACACTCATACCTGGACAACCTGTATATCAAAATACAATGTGAGTTCTGAAGTTTCTGACGGTCAATCTTAAATAGTTCTGCAAAAATGAACCGATCCTAATATAGTGATTATAGTGGATAGTGTTCAATAAAGTGACCATCATCCATATAATAATTCTTCTATTGTATGAATTTGTTTCTTTGATATTTTATTCCTTTCCAAAGAAAATGTTTATATGGATAAGGTCCATCTATGATGGTTTATTGAAGTAAGACCAATTGCTTTTTCAATAAGCTAAACAGTCAGGAATTAAGTTGCAAACTAAAATGTGTCTGGGAGAATCCATGGTGATGATATGAAACTAGTACTTTCAGCTATGAGATGGCAATACGCCATGCAAGCCACAAGGTGCTTTTTCTTGTTGCAGCAGTTTCGATTGAATTTCAAAATGGTGAAACAGACATCGCTGCCATTCGTAAATTGGGTTAATATAACTGAAATTTACAAAACATACAACAGATTTAAAAAATTTAATTAATTTCTTACTAGAAATCACTATTTAACCACTTTCAATTCTGACGTCATTAGTTTAACACGAAAATGATATGTCTCAAAATCATAGACGTGATTTGAAACTGATGCAACAAGAAAAAACGCCTACGTTGTATCCGACAAACTGGTTTTAAAGTATGTATTGTGAAAAAGTAGGTCGACCTCTTAGCCACAGATTGTTTGATCAAAAATAACGGGACTTTCCTTATGCTAACTTATAAAAAGCTTTTTATTCATAATCTTTCTTTAGATAATCAATTAGTTAAAATTTTGAATGTAATTCTTGCTTATGACGATACTTTTTTTGTGAAATTTTTCCCAAGAGAATTGAAGTGTGAAGGGTCAAAATGGGGATTTTATAACACACTGACCCCCCCCCCCACAACTTTTCCTGTTCACGCCTCTGATTCAACGGTATATTTTTTTGAATCAAGCATACATTTTTTTACTGTCCTTACTTCTTGCAACTTTTTGTCTGCCATTGATCCACTTGCTGTTATGAACTGCTACTCCGCTTGCTGTTTTAGTCCATTCAAATTAGACAAGTTGGTTTTGTTGCATTGAATCATGTGGTTACAAAAGTTTCAGGAAAAGTAGGGGAAGGTTCCCTGAAAAATGCCAAATAAAGTTCCATTGATTACAGCCGCAGATAATTCACAGTTCCGTTACTTAATTTTTTGGCCTATCATTTTTTGGAGAATTTAATAAGCTTTAATTTATAAAACTTTCGATATATGGGCCAAAAACTTGAACCTCCCACCCCTGCTGTGCCTGTAATCAATGGGACTTATTAGGTGTTTTTCAGGGAACTTCCCCGTACATATTGCCAAAACTCTTTTAACCATATGATTTAATACAATAAAACAAACTTTTTTAATATAATTTAACTCAACTACCAGCCTGAAATGGGAAAATTGTTCAATGATACATAGTCATACAAAAATTTGAATTAATATTTTAAAAGAATGATAAAAATACAACAAATGTAAGCGTGATCTAACTGATCTACAAAACAATACTTGCAAACCAGAGGCCTAAGCAGGAAAAAGTTACGGGAGGGGGTCGATATGTTCTGTAACACAGTCTTTTTCTTTTGGTTTTCGTCTTTTGTCAATTGCTTTTCCAAATTTGTCAAATGCTTTTCCCATTTATCAAAGGTCAGTGTGATTTTTCAATTGAAATTCCTCTTATGTCAAATTAGACTCCTTTTATACCAAATGCTTTTCCAATGTTTAGAATCATGTGACTGTACGTAAATAGGAGAAACAATTGACATAAAGTAAAACTGATTTGACAAAAAAAGAAATTGATTGATAAATCTATGACTAGTTACTTTAAAATGAGAAAATCATTTGACAAACTAGGAAAATCAATTTATTTTAATGGAAAGTCCCATTAATGTTGGCCAAACAATCTGTGATTAAAGCTTGACCTACTTTTTCAAAACACCTTGTATAAGTAGAGCTGGACTGATACCGGATAATGTATCGGAATGTAACTGACTTCCAGTTACTTTTCAAAACGTCATTCTTAAAGCGAAATTCTGCAAGGTTTGGAATGAATTGAAAAAATTAACATTAAAAAAAATAAAGATATGTGATTGACTATAAAGGGTGTACCTGTACCTACCTCTTTTTGGAGCTCACTATAGATATATACAGTGTGGAAGAGCCAAATGGAATAAATTCGATAATAAATCAATGCAGATGGGTGCTAAAAAACGCTCGGACACGTCGATTAGTATTTTTGGTTGCGTATTTTTTTCAATGAAAACTTTTTATACAGGGTGTGTCGTCTAACAGTGCTCAATATCAACTTTCTTCTTTCAAATCAAACACCCTATATATTATTACATTTTCAGATTGCCTGAAAAATGTAATAATAATGGTGTTTATAATTCAAATTTGTAACGAGTGATTTTTGAGTTATAAGCAAATGAAAATAGCAATTTTTAATTTTCAAAACAGTGTGTACACCGATAACGGCTCAAGATGTCGGAAAACGGCTCACATGTCCCTATCTTAACTTTTCGATTTAGAGCTCTATTAGGTAGTTTAAATTTTTATACAGGGTGATGAAAATTATCAGATTTTTAATCACCCTGTATAAAAATTTCATCCACACAATAGGATACTACATGAAAAATTAGGATAGAGACATGTAAGCCGTTTTCCGACATCTTGAGCCGTTATCGGTGTACACTGTTTTGAAAATTAAAAATTGCTATTTTCATTTGCTTATAACTCAAAAATCACTCGTTACAAATTTGAATTATAAACACCATTATTATTACATTTTTCAGGCAATCTGAAAATGTAATAATATATAGGGTGTTTGATTTAAAAGAAGAAAGTTGGTATTGAGCACTGTTACACGACACACCCTGTATAAAAAGTTTTCATTGAAAAAAATGCGCAACCAAAAATACTAATCGACGTGTCCGAGCGTTTTTCCGCAACCATTGATTTATTATCGCATTTATTCCATTTGGGGTTTCCACACTGTATATAAACGCTAAGAGACACAGAGTGGATTAAATTGCAAAAAATATGGGCTATTTGTAGCCATCTCGAATCCAATCATGTGATACCAATGAATGTTGAATGTCTAGAAATCTCAATACACCAACTTTCAAATTGAAATTTCAAATCATAAAGGAGTTATTGAGAAAATAAAATATGCGTGGCGTCTCAACGATCGATGCTTTGTCGGTGTTGATCGGGGATGTGATCGATGGGTTTGAGAGGGGGGAGTCTCTCCCCCTCTCAATGATACTGGGTGCAAAATATTTAGACCACTGTAAGCCCTTATTCAAAGAATTAAAATTCATGACTTTACCATCACTATACATTCTCCAAACGGTCTCTCATATACATGATATTGCTTCTAAAATAGAATCACATGCGGATCTGCATGACTACAATACAAGGGGTAGAAATAATCTAATAGTACCATATAGTAGACCTACAGTTTCGAAAAGGAACAGATTGAATTTAAAGTTATATAATTGTCTATCCGAAGATGTCAGGTCTTTAAATTCAAGAAATTTTAAAAAATATATAAAAAATCTATTGATAGAACATGCATTCTATTCAATAGACGAGTATCTATGTATTAACACTATTAACAATCAAAAATAAAACTAATTCCAAATATCAAATTGTACCTAGATGTATATTAAGATAGGGATCTATCCTGTAAAGCAAGCGTAGTGTGCTTGTTTTGTTTTTTTTTCTTCATATTCCTATATTATTATATTATTATGTATGTCAGTTTTTTCTTTCAATTTGTTGACCAACCAAATGTCATTTATATAATGGTGGAAAATAAAATTATTATTATAACTGATAGAAAATTTCCAATTTTGTATCTGAAGTTTTTAGCATCAGAATTTTGCCAGTATTGGCCGATAACCACTATTGAGATCGGTATCGGCCAGTAGGGGTTTGTTGAAATTTAAGCAGGTTTTTTGCTTAATTTGCAACAAAAAATCACTTTATAATTTTTTTTTGCACTTCCACATTTACACATTATACAGGGTGAGTCCTCTAAAATGGAAAGCTAAATTACACCTATACCATTAAAGATATCGAAATGAACCAAAAAGTACTCTAATGGGAGGGTAAAGTACAGTTTGTAAAATTATTTTAAGATACACAGGATGGCCCAATATCGCTGTACGCCATACAACTTTGTTATTTTAAATAGGACACCCTCTTCTATATTATTACATTTTGCATATTGCTTCTTTGCTTCTTTCTCTGTTCGACACACTCCTTTTCTTGACACACTTGAGAGCTAATACTTGAATTATGTTTTTTATAGACTGACGGACAAAAGGTGGAGTACCGCGTTTGGAACCCGTTCAGGAGCAAGCTGGCAGCAGCGATCCTCGGCGGAGTAGACAAGATTCACATTGCCCCCGGTGAAAAAGTTCTTTACCTGGGAGCAGCATCAGGTACAACCGTCTCACATGTATCGGACATCGTGGGTCCCGAAGGGCTGGTTTATGCGGTCGAGTTTTCACATCGATCCGGGCGCGATCTGATCAATGTTGCCAAGAAGCGCACCAACATCGTTCCGATCATCGAAGACGCTCGGCACCCTCACAAGTACCGCATGTTGGTTCCAATGGTGGATGTTATTTTTGCTGATGTAGCCCAGCCGGATCAAGCTCGTATCGTCGCCATCAACGCCCAACATTTCCTTCGTAATGGCGGGCACTTTGTAATCTCCATTAAGGCCTCATGTATCGACTCCACTGCTAAACCAGAGGCTGTTTTCGCTACGGAGGTTAAGAAATTGCAAGCAGACAAACTTAAACCACAAGAACAGCTCACCCTCGAGCCTTACGAGAGAGACCATGCTGTTGTTGTTGGTGTATACAGGCCACCTCCTAAGAAAGATTCATAGTTTTAACTATTTTATAAATATTAGGATGTAAGCGTTATAAATAGTTATTTTGACAAGTAAAATAAAATATTTGAAAAATTCAAAAGTTCTTTTTTATTAAAAAAATGCTTTTGTATGTCTTTACTTAAGTCAATCGGAATAGACAAGTAAGTGAAATGATGTGTTTTGCCAGTGGAAGTTGTTTAACACGTTGACTGCCCTGGTGTTTTTACCTATATTTCCAATAGCGCCAAGGTGTTTTGAGGAAAATTTTCCCCTGGGGCCATTTGGTGCCAATGATAGAACTCTATGATTTAGGTTGAAATAAAAGTTCATTTTTAAAAAATTTTCAAAAATGGCGTAATGAAACATAAAAAAATGACTCGGTCTTATAGACCGAGTTGGCGGTGTATATATAGTTTTCACCCTCAAAAGCACCATGCAAATGATGTAAAAATGAAAACTTGAACTGGGACGTGCCAAACGTTCCTTGTGGCCGACTCGGTCTAAACTCTAAATCCATGAGCAGATCCGTAAGAAAACACGTTCGTGGAGCTGTGGGATCAACTTTGTGACACGGTCTTATAGACCGAGACGGCGCGAGCGACTCACTACGACATCAGTCTCATAGACCGTGATGGCGTGGTGCGATATAGGATCCTCGGTCTTATAGACCAGGCTGGCAGTCAACGTGTTAAAGTTGACTGCCAGATTGGTTTCTTCAAAAAAGAAACATTATAAATTTCGGTACAGCCGAGGAAACAATTTTTGTTTTAAATTTCCAATCTTTCTGAACATCCTTTACAACACCCTGTACACTGTGTCCGACATTTCGGGATCACCTGTATAGCTAGCTGTATTCATGCAACGAAGGATTTTCTAAACTAATTTCAATTTCTTTGATCAATTTTCCAAGCATTTCAAGTATAATAATAATATAAACAAAAATAGCAGAAAAATAAATTATTATTTATGACATTTTGAATAATAAATTTATGGAAACTTGGCAACTTTCAAGATCAAATCGGTCAAAAGAAAGTTGAAAAGAGATAACCTGGCTGACATCCACTGACAAAATTCATTTTCATAGTTTGACAAAAACTTTGGTTTTTACCTACCAGGGGAAATCAGCTGATTTTTCATGGCCAACCATGGTCCGAATAAAGTTTGAATACAGCTCACTCGGCTTATTTTAAGCAAAGGTCTTTCTCAAGACGACAGAAAATTTGCCAGATTTTGTTAATAGAGAATTCAAGCGCTAGCGGACGAAACGGGGGCTGGAGACCACGTTGACCCCCCAATTTTTTTCTGTGGACTCCTCTGGTTCGAAGGTATTGTTTTTTTGGATCAAGCATTCATTTTTTTCACTCTTGTAAAATTTTTATACAGGACTTGATTCAGGAGATATTGCAACTTATTTGTCTATGTTTTATTGATAAATTCGATGTTTTAGAATTTACAACAATTTTTTTTACTAAATAATAATAATCGACTAGTTTTGGTTAAACATACATTTTATTACATCGTAACTCACTTGAACTTATAACTTATAACTCTTCAATTTTTGAAAAACAAAAACTTTGAAATTTTAAATAGGAACTCTTGTTTTTATTGCAGATGCGGATTTCATGGCTGAAAATGCTTAATAAATAGCTTCCCCCTCCCCTCTTCTTGGAGGTGTAGTGGAGGGGGGAAATTTTAGTTAGGAGCCCTGATTTTTTATAGCAGATTCTGATTTTATGACTAAAATAAGTAGAATTTAACTTTATTTTTTTCTCGATTCATGGACATTTTTTGTTTAATTTCAGTAATAAGATAAAGCAAAAAAAAATTATCACCGCCTTCTATCATGAATCGTAAAAAATGTAACAGCTTCCTTATTAATAAGTATTGTTTCAATTTAAATTTGCCGCCAAAAAAATCTGGTGATTTAATCATCTGGTGACTTTTAGTGGTGTAAATGATACTTTGTAGTTTACTCCTCCTAGTTTAAAAATGAGGTATAGCAGAGTACCTGTATTACCGACACTGCTAACTAAAGCGTCAGTCAGTCCCCTAGATCGTGCGTGTTGTGCGTGTGCCTTGCCGTGCCGTGACGCGTAAAAAAATTAACGCCGTACTGACCAGTGACCGTGAGTGAAGGGTGAACGCTGAACGACGACCGACGGCCGACGAGTCGAAAGTGGCTGGCAAAAAACAGTGACCTACAACTTTTCAACTTTGCTACTTAACTTACTGCTTGCTTACACAACACAAAGGGAAGAGGAAGTGAAGATTCAAAGCTGACGCCGACTGCGATTTTTTAAAGTTCAAATTCCAACGTAGAGAGAACATAAAGAACAAAAATGAAACATGCATGGGAAGGTGAGTAAACTGTTCCGCAAAAGCAATAATTCCAATTTTTATTATCCTCTTACCTACTGCTTCATTTGAATTATAGATAGCTTCCAAAATACGTCAGCCGCCGGTGGGTATTTCAACTCGACCACTGGAGTCGAAACCCCGTCCAACCCAGCGAATGTAGGTATCGTTTACGGTTTGTTTGTACTTTGATTGCGTTGTTTCTTTTTTATTCTGTGTCTGTGTTTTTTCCATGTTTCCCCTCTATTAACACCACTTACATGTTGTCTGCATACGACCGGCTGACGCCTCTCGGCGACCGGCGTTGCCACATGCTATTCGTTTTACTACGTTCTGCAGACAATCTCAGACAAACAGCTGCTGCTCTGGTCAAGAAAAATGCAACTCATCGTCTGTTTACGTATACGTATTGTAAATAAAAATATTACTACTATACCTTATTTAATAACTAGGAGGAGTAAATTTAAATAAACCGCCAAAAAAAGATGCTTCTCATTGGTCAATTCATAGGCAAAATTACACCCAGCAAAACTTGTACAGGAAATTGAATCTATGCAACGCTCAACACTACATATACGCTTGTTTTTTTATTGTTGTGTCATTATTGTTTACAATGTCAGCGTCGAATGTGACACATCAGTTTTATAATCAGTTATTTCCAAAACCCTATAAGTTGTTCTAAATAAGTTCTTTAAAAGTTATTTCAAAACCAAATAAGTTCTTTTTGAAGCCCATTCAGTTCTTTTTAGAGAACAGACATCCTTTTCAGAATTTTGAAATTATTTTTGGCTTTCCATTTTCATCCTGCAAACGGTTTCAAGTGCCATTATGGATAATCCTACATCAAGTACAAGTGAGAGGATGTCTCCTCCAAAGAAACGGGAAGAAAAGAGTGTCACCTACAAGATTTTGGAAAAACTACTCTATATGCGTACTTCACCAATAATTGAAGAACATATTCCAATCGAACAAGGTGCGGATTTAGACCAAACAGGGATTGCTATATGTGACAAAGTTATAGTTTCAACAACGCACTTTGAATCTGGTCCTACAAAAACTGAAAAATGCTGTTTATAATACCGTTTGAAAAAATCGACTTATCCACAAATTATATATTATCAAATGTAAAATAAAAACTTTATCTACGATGTTATGTGTCATATAATACATACATAAAATATATTATTTATATGTTACATTAAATTTGTCACATAAGTATTGCCTAAAATAAAGTACTTTCAATCAATTTAATATGAATGTTAATAATTATTATCCTTAATATTCTTCGAAATATCTATAAATTATTCAATTTCATTCTATTTATATTCAGAAAATCATTCAGCACTATAATACTGATATATTATGCAAATCACAATGATTTGTGATACTGCTGTAGAGTCTCTCCTGAAAAGTAGATTTCCTACACCGAAAACAAGTCCTATCTTCCTTATTAATAATTATTGTTTCAATTCAAATTTGCCGCCAAAAAAAATCTGGTGATTTAATCTGGTGACTTTTAGTGGTGTAAATGATACTTTGCAGTTTACTCCTCCTAGTTATTAAATGAGATATAGGCCCGGCCGGCATTCTCGTTACAATTAATGGTAATTGTTTACATCCCCGGCTCCTAAGTTTCATCAATTTTTTCGGGACCGAGGAGCGAAATAGGGGTGCTGGGTGGGTAAGAAGCTAAAAACAGCCATTGCAAACTAATATCAAGGTCACCACTAAGGCCTCTTTGGCACTACGGTCGAATTTATATTTTTTTTTCACTTTCAGGGCAAGGAATACCTTCGAGATTAACAATAGCACAGTTTTTATTTTGAATTTTGCATTTATTTTGCATATATATTCCAAAATATGTGACATCGCTCGCTGTTATGGTCCGACTACGTTTGAATGCGGTTCGTATGTTACCAGACCGGCTCTGGTGTTGATATTACGAGTTTCCGCCGTCCACTCGACACTCTGACCTTGCATGTTTATTGTGATTTTCGCTGTTCTAAACAGGCCCGCACTCAGGAAAAAATATAAAAGACCTTCTTTTGATGCCCTTTTGTTCGCTTATCTTTCATTTGCAAAGCAAATTAATACCTTCCTGATGTTACTATAGGTATGTCCTCCACACCCCTATATAGGTGCCATAGTGAAACTGTAGGAGCCGCGGATGTAAATAATGACCCAATTAATTAATTTTGAGACGATAATAGGTACATTTATAAGGAACAATCGAAAAATGATATAGGTAGGGGTAATATTGCACTTTATTAGCGTCATCGGTAAGTCAGGTCTTTGGTCAGGGTAGGTTTTTTTTTTAATTTTAGGGACATTTGAAGGAAAAAAACCTACCCTGACCAAAGACCTGACTTTCATTTTAGGGACATTTGAAGGAAAAAAACCTACCCTCACCAAAGACCTGACTTGGCGATGACGCTAAAGTGCAACATAGCCATAGGTAGGTACGTTTCTACTACCTACTCGACTTCAATTATTAATAATAAATTTGATTAGGTAAGTATCTATACTAGAATTCGTTTAGTCTGTGCAGTAATTTCCAAGAAGCGATAAGGGCTTATGAGGGAAGCAAAGTTGCCAATGTGCCCATTCGAAGTAATTTATTATTACACTAAAATTATATGGATCGCTTATTTTTAATCATAAAGTAAGCTATTCGGGTCAAAATTTAATTGTGACATAGTACACTTCTTATAGTACACAACAGTGTAACTTGAATTTATTTAATTCATATACACTAATTAAAATTTCTAAAAATTTGTGCAAACTTACAACTGGCAACAGCGCATTCATAAGAGTAGAGAAACCCAAACACTACAAGTACTCTACAACCGATAACTTACGAATCCCATAATTCCCTTGTATACAGTTATGCGAACCGAGTCGAAGCGGTAGCATCGCATCGTTAAAGGGTCACGTGCTTGTGTGAAGCTGTTTCAGATCATTGTCGTGGTGTTCGTACAGTAAAAGGGGGTGTTGAATTACCGATCTTAAAATTATTTTATAAGTGATTATAATAATTATATTGCTTTCTGCGGGTGTGATCAAAGGTGGTTGTTACAGCTGTGATACTTAATATTGTATGTGATTTGCATATAAACAATGGCAGCATCCGAAGATGGCAACCGTAAGCGTGCTCGCACTGCTTGTAAAAACTTCTCCGGTGAAAAACAAATCATCGACAATGTGTACCGTGGCCTTAAGGAAAGAAACCCGGATATGTTGAAAGATGACGTTGTGAAACTGTGCAGTAGTTTGACGAAAGTTGGTGTCAGAAGTGTGTACAAGATTATTAAAGAAAAAAATATGTCCAAAGATGACCAAACAGTGGACCAGAATGTTGAAAATCAAGGACCACGTGGAAGGAAGAAAATTCAGCTGGACGACGATACAAAAAATGCCATACGCAGAGTCTTCCATTCGTATTTTTTTAGAAATGAGATTTATTTATTTATTTATTTATTTATTTTTATAATAGTCAACGGGTAAATACCCTTTATACAATATGTAGTTTAAGTTTAATACATTAGTACACAGTTTGAATACAGTTGGTAATCATAACAAATGTCTAGATAAATCTATTTACAGCAAGTCTGGTTAGCCTCTTAAACAGTGACAGATTCCAACTTTAAAAAAAATCTCTGGAAATTTAGCTTCAGATGATAGTTTACCGAATATTTCACGCGCTGTTTTATTACGCACTCTACGTGAAATGAATATTCGGTACCTCAAAAGAGATAGAAACAGTCATCTGATTGAAAAGGAGGAAATTATTGTGTGGCGCCGCAAATATTTACAGGAACTTCGCCAATATCAATATTGATGGACGGAAAATTTATTTTACTGATGAAACGTGGCTCAACGCAGGCCACACCGTTTCGAAAGTTTGGCAAGACTTGAATATAAAAAGCAGCAAACAAGCGTTCATGGACGGTTTCTCCACCGGCTTAAAAGCACCATCAGGTAAGGGGAGTAGACTCATAATCTGCCATATCGGAAGTGACTCTGGTTTTGTGGAAAACGGACTGCTGTTGTTTCAATCCAAAAAGACGGGTGACTACCACGAGGACATGGATTCGGAGAAGTTCGAAACGTGGTTTTCACAAATATTAGGCAGACTTGAGCCAGGGTCAGTAGTGGTAATGGACAATGCCCCCTATCACAGTAGACGCTTGGAAGCTTTACCAACCACCGCATGGCGAAAAGGAGACATAATAGATTGGCTCTCCAGGAAAAATATCGAACACGAAGCCAATATGCTGAAAACTCAACTTATGAATCTCGCAAGAGCACACAAACAAAAATATATCAAATATGCTGTGGACGAAATGGCTCGTGAACGCAATATCATCGTACACCGTTTGCCACCATACCATTGTGAACTCAATCCAATTGAATTGATTTGGGCTCAAGTGAAGAATCATGTTGCTAAAAATAATTCCACTTTTAAAATTAATGACGTACGAGATTTACTTCTCGATGTTTTAAGCAATCACGTATCTGCAGAATCCTGGAAAAATTGTATTAGGCATACAATGAAAGAAGAGGACAAAATGTGGGATTTGGATACGATAATGGACGTTACGGTCAATCCACTAATAATTAACGTTAACCCCGAAAGTGACATATCTTCGGAAAGTGATTTTAGTGATTCGGATAATTGAATAAATAAAAAAAAAACAATTAAAAATTAATCAAAACAAAAAAATTGTGTGCAAGTGAATTGTATTTCAGTTGTTCCAGTTTAAAAAAAAAAATATGCGGGTGAGTGGAATTTTTGTTATTTAGTTATGACAAATAATTTGATGCTAGGGAGTACAATTATTTCAATTGGTGTAGTTGAAATCATTTTGACGAGAGAGTTGTTTTAATTCTAAAAATTTCACCCTGTATAAATATTTGTATAGGTTTTTGCATAATTTACAAATTATTATCTATTATTTCACTTTAAATTTTTATTTGAATTTATCAATTTTAAAGACAGCGCTTCTAACAAAGAAGCGCACGCCTATGGAACACCTAGAGCGTGGAGAATTGCTTCCAAGTATTTACTGCACAGACTAAACGAATTCTAGTATATACCTATCCGACCTACTAAAAGCACTACTTCTTTGACGAGACGGGTAAGTGGTATTTTTGTTATCTACATAACCTGCAGCAAATAAGTGTTTTAAATATTATTTTGTTCAATTGTTTGATGGAACATGACTTGTTTTTATGTATGATGCAGATTTCTACGGATAAGTAACGAGTTGCGTGCAGCAACGCTGAGAAAATTACAGAGGGACGCGAGTGGAAAAAAATGGAGTGGGCTGGTAAGGGGAAACATGGAAAGCTATTTAGCATTTATACTGATTTTTGGGTAATCCTATAGAAGTGATACATCAGATTAGGAAAATAATACGCATGCCCCCCCTGAACAGCTGATGGTCATGCAGTGTTGCCAGATTCACTGGTATTTACCAACAGACGGGTATATGATGAAGTTTATCTCAGAATTACTATTAAAAGTTTATTAATTAGATATTAGGTGAGGGAAACACAGTTTAAGTTTAATTATATGAAATTTATATGTAGTGCAAGTAATTTTAAACTGATAATTGTACTAATACTACGGTATACTTTCCGATTTTCACTGAATCTGTCGCCTAAATGAATATCTATTTTTAAATAAATAACACGTGTTTCAGTAGTTTTTCGCCCAGACAACGTATTATTTTGTTATCTTTCATTGAAGTATTATTGAAAATACTTCAAATACACCGTCATATTCAGAAATAATTATTCACTTTGTTGTGATAAATTTCAATCTGACAACGTTCATTTCAACGGTTAGGACAGTGTTGTCAGACTAACGACGTTAAAGTTCTGTGGCTAAAACGCAATTTCAGGCAGTTCTTTAGGGAACACTTTGCCTGTTAATTTTTTGTATACGTTATCTGGGCGAAAAAAAAAGCCGTAAGGGTAAGGGAAAAAATACCAAACCTGACCAAAGACCTGACTTAGTGAAGGGTCAATCAGCAACGGTCAGTCACCAGGTCCCTATTTATACTTAAAATTAACAGTTTAAAATTACTTGCCCTACATATAAAATTAATAAACTTGAAATAGTAATTCTGATAAACTTCATCATATACCCGTCTGTTGGTAAATACCAGTGAATCTGGCAACACTGCATGACCATCAGCTGTTCACGAAGGGCATGTGTATTATTTTCCTAATCAGCTGATGTACCACTTCTATAGGATTACCGATTTTTGCTTAATCGGTTTACATTTACAGCAAGTTCGACGGACACAAAGTGTAGTACCTGTGGTTGTTCGGCAGATCAGAAATTGCCCAAAAGAAGAGTTCACCTTGTTCGGAATGCCAGCACAAATTGTAAGTTTCATTAACAAAAATGTTGAACATATAAGTCCGACAACAACATTAAAATCATGACAAGTTTAGTGCAGTTGTCAATTTGAACCCTACAGTTATTTATTAGGGTCTTATAATCAGAGTGAGCCATGGAATGTCAATAATGTCATTAATCGAATCTGTAAATGTTGTATTAACATGTAAAGTGGACAACTAAAGTTGTCAGTTGAGCCTATATTATTTTTACGTATGCTTTCGACTACTTTCTTCTGAAAAAATTTACAATTACAGTTAACTATAGTTGGAATTCTTCGAGAATACGAAGTCCAATCGACGAAAGCCACGTACACCATTGAAGACCACACCGGCTCCATTAAAGCTATTTGGTGGTTAGAAAACGATTCCGTAAGTATTATTGTGACGTTCAAGATGATACAAGGCGACACGAGAATAATTAATCTATTTCAGGATACCACCCCGAATCTGCCACCTGTCAAAGAGAACAACTACGTCCAAATATACGGATCTCTTCGAGTACAGGACGGTGAGAAAATCCTGATGGTTTTGAAGATGTTCCCCGTGGATGATTGTAACATCTTAACAAACCATTTGCTGCAAGTAATTCATGCTCGATTGGAAGCTGAAGCGCTCGCTAATGCTCCTGTAAGTCTGCTCGGCTTGAATTAAATTTGATGAAACAATCCGGGGACTTTATTTTCAGAAGGAGAATAAAGCATTACTAGCAAACAATCCGGGAGCTGAACTGGCTAATGTGATGCATTATAATGAAAACGATGCCACCGGTGTCGGAGATATGAGTAGCAGCCTTACGCCGTTACAGAAGAAGGTGTTCCAAATCGTACAGCAGGCCGGGGAAACGACTGCCGGTGTTTATCGGAACGTCGTTTTTAGGCAGTTCCCTCAACACCAGCAACGTCAAGTTAAGTGAGTAGCATGCTCAGATCTATGATGAGTGGATTAAAAATGAAATTAATTGTTTTTGCAGTGATGCTTTGGAATTCCTCATCAATGAAGGTCACGCTTATTCCACTATCGATAATGATCACTTCAAAACTACTAATACGTTGTAATTCTGTAATTCCTGTAAAACAGGTTCTTGTTCCACTATTTTGTAAGAGAGAAATATTTTAGTTACCAAGAATATATTTTTGTTTATTTATTTACTTTTTTATTTGGCTACAATTATTCAACAGGTTTATATATTCCCATATTACACTAGGTTTTATAATAACTTTTTATTACTTTTATTTAAAAAATAACCGAAAAACTCCACAATAATAGTAGAAAACATTTCTTAAATTGTATATGAACACGGCAAGTCAAAAACTGTTGACACGAACTCTGATGATTGCAGTTCGCTAACAAACTAAATGTATAAAAAAGATAAATACCTAATTCTTTGGTAATAAACACAAAATAGAATAAAATAAACTTGATAAAAGTATGGGTAGCCATGCAATAACTCTCTTTAGTTTACATTAAATTTATCAAAGGCAATTGAAAACACAAATTTTTGTGCAACTCTAGCAGTACCTCCATGGAATGCTGGGGCAGGTTTTTTTACTTATGACATTACATTATTATTACAAAGATATGAAAAAATAAGCCAATGAATAAATTATTTCTGATAATTCTGCCACATAGCACGTTTTATAGGTGGCGATGGTGTTTAGCACTTTTTTTAAGTTTTAACACAATTTTCGAATTTTGGGCACTTAGCCCAGTTTTTATCTCAAGTCTTCAATTATGTATCATTTTTAACTCGTGACGTGTCTCATATTTACCCAAGAGGCCGTCTCACAATTACCCCAACAAAGTAACACGTGTTCACTCTCATGCATTCGGCAATAGACTGTCCGGCTCGTTCCCAACACTTTCATTACACAGCCCTCTTCTATTGAGATATTCGTCGAGCGCGTCCAATGTCTTGTTCCAGCGGAGCAACAAAAGTTATCTCGCCGAGTTTAAAAGTTTTCGCTACGTAAATTTTAATATTTCAATGTCAGATTTAATTGTTCATGTATAGGCTTATATTAATGTTTGAATCGATATGATTTTAGGTTTTACTAAGTGTAGATTTCATTACGCCTCATTTGCATCCCATGAAAGTGATCTGTAGTGATAGTCATGTAACTGTCTCATTTTTACCCCACTTGACCCTATAGTACCTAATAACATTAATTCAGATAACATAAGTTCATGAACAAGAAGAAAAATAAAAATAAGAAAACAGACAAAAAATATAGTTACCGGTCTCACACTTATAAAATCACTACTAAAGTCTGCAAATGTCTATTCTCTAACACAAATACAACTTATAAACTCAATCTAAATAATCAGCTGTCCTCTTGTCTCCAGTCACTGATGTTACATCAGTTGTCTATACTTTACTGAGTCACAATTCACTATATACCACCACTGGCTACTACTGTCTTCCTTACTCTGTATACTTCAGCTTTCACATCCCTACTACACAAGTTACACAAGTCACAAGTTACTACTGACTCGTTTCCAGCCACGGCAGTTTTTATATAGTTCCCTGGTGCGCCGTCGAAACCTCTGGCATGTCAGTAGACATTCTCGTAGAATGCATAGACATTATGGTATTTTGCAGAACTAACGCTGGCATTAATGGCATGTGACTGGAATTGTCGCGAAAGTGTCATTTCCATGATTTTCCATCATAAAAATTGAGGAAGTAAACAAACAAATAAATGTATCTGGAATTGTTCTTGATCGCGAATAAGGTGGATTATTTCTCGTTATACTGCCCCCCTTTTATTTTCGAGCAACTCGCTCGAATGAACTTATTCGTTGTCTCCACAGTAGGATGCCATACGATTCAGGTGGACTACCTTCATCTTGCACTTGGGGACACCGCTTCGCCGAATCCGATACACCACGTCGTTTATCCTTTTGATGATGGTGTAAGGCCCTTCCCAGGATGGCATAAACTTAGGCGACAAACCCTTCTTCCTAGTTGAATTATAAAACCACACTTTGTCTCCTTCTGTGAAGCCGCCGGAGTTTGCCTTCAAGTCGTACCTCGCCTTCATTCGGCCGCTGGCCAACTTGATCTTCCTCCTGACAAGGGAATGCACTTCCGCCATGGAGTTTCTCAATTCATCCACATAGTTTGTGATCTCGGATGGTGGACTGCTTGGTGAACTGTAGACCAAGTCACATGTTAGCCGAATCTTCTTGCCGAATATAACCTTGGCCAGTATCTACCCTGTAGTCTCATGGATGACTGCTCTGTACGACATCAGCAGCAAAGGCAGGTACTGGTCTCAGTCTCTGTGATTGTTGCTCACCACCTTCAACAGATGCTTCTCTATTGTTTGATTAAACCGTTCCACCGTACCGTCAGACTGTGGATGGAGAGGTGTAGTTCTTGTCTTATTTATCCCGAGCAGTTCACACACCTTTGCGAAAACTTTGGGTTCTAAATTTCGTCCTTGATCGGAATGTTACGCCAAATCTGCTAATTAAATTATCTACCAAGACTCTAGCAACTGTAGCAGCTTCTTGGTTCGGTATGGCGTATGCTTCAGGCCACTTGCTGAAACAATCCATGGCAACCAGGATAAAGCGGTTGTCGCTGTCGCTGATTGGAAAAGGACCTGCTACGTCTATGGCTATCCTCTCGAATGGGGCTTCGACGTTGTACTGCTTCATAGCACCTGTCAGTTTTCTGCTTGGGCCCTGCTTGCATCACATTTCTCGCACTTACGGCACCAGGCTTCGACATCGTCCATGCAGTTCACCCAGTATAACCTCTCAAAATTTCGCTAGTGTCTTTCGAGTGCAGTTACACTGGCAGTGTTTGCAGCATGTCCACAGCTTTCCCTCGAAGAGCAAGAACCAGTTCCGTTGCCTCCTCTGCGTCGTTCCAACCGTTGGCCGTGCACCATGCAGGCAGCCTAAAATTGCATCTTGTACGCAGCCCAGGGAGTTATTGTTCTGTCGTACGCCGGTGGTTTCACTATTGAGCCTAAACTGTTTGCAGGTGCGGCACACGAAGAATACTTCGCCTCAGAACTTTCGATCTCCTCTACAAGCCGTTTTGTTTTCTTTTCCACTCGATTTTCCACCAATTCCACTTCATCTCGAACACCACCGACTTTGTTGCGAACACCGTTGACCTCATCACGAACACCATCAACGTCTTGTTTTACTTTATTTAGTTCACACACCTAATCGTCCCTTTGCTGCAGAATAACTTTTAGCAGTCGCTCTTCAGTGTCTTCGAGCTTCTTCAGGATTTTCGCTAACATTTTCTCAGACTCAGACATTTGGTTACTTTCAGTTTCTTTTCCACTTCGTAATTTAAACATTAACTAATTAATTTTCTTGCTGGAATCCATATCCCACTGCTGACACAAATTTGTTACAGGTCTCACACTTATAAAATTGAATTTAAAGTCTGCAAATGTCTTTATTCTCTAACACAAATACAACTTATAACAGTAATTTCTAAATCTAAATTTCTGTCCTCTTGTTTCCACACACAGATAAAAAACCACTTGACTATACTTCACTCTGTTTTATACTTTACAATTCACTGACACTAAATACTACTACTGACTACTTTGTGTCTTCCTTGCTCAGTGATACTTCAGCTTTCGTATTCAGGATACGACTGACTCCTAGAGCGCCGACAGTTCTGCCTTTATATCCCTGACCGTGGCTAGAAATGTCAGATAGTTCAAGAACAGTAGAACGCGGAACCATTCTGGGTTTTAATTGAACTGGTCACATATTGGTCCTCAATGTGTCATTCCTGTCGTATAACTAGAATTGTCGCAAAAGTGTCATTTCCATGATTGGTTAAGGCCTGTATTTATCAATATACAACCCCAGGGTTATATGAAGGGTTTAATATAACCCCAGGTTGTGTTTTAAAAACCCACATGGATTATATTTAAACCGCGTTTAAATTATTTAAGCCGGGGGATACCCGGTTTAATTTGCTTTAACCCCGGGGTTATGATGAAAATTGTATTCATCAAGATATTTATTTTACAACTGGTTTATAAAATTTAATCCATGCCTGCAGTGGGATTATAATAATATTTAAACCCAGAACTGTCAAAATGTCTGGCACTATTTTTGTGGATTTTTACTAATTTCAATTAAAAACTCGTTTAAACCTACTTTAACACTTATTTTACTTATAAAAATTTCAGAATTACTTGTTTATTCATCATTTTCTATCTTACCGCAGATTCAAGGAAACTTATTAAACTCGACAAATTTAAGCCTTGACTTCTGTGAGTTTATTTTTGCCTTATTTTAAAATGTTTGTCACTGTTTCTGTAAATATAACATTTGGCCAATGAAAATTGAAAAATAACACGCATTTATTTGAAATTTAGTTTTTATTCATCCTTTAGAACTACATTGACAATAAATTATTCAAATTGACAATAAATGTAGGTATAACTTTTGCATGGCTAACTTTAACTTCAGTTAAATTTTCGATAATGATATAATATTAATTATCTGAATATTGTAATAATAATGTATGATGTATGAAGTGTTGGGTGCAATGAATGTTGGGTGCAATGTTGGGTGCCTATCGCCATCAGTTGATTTTGAACTGTACCTTGCGGTGTCTGCGCAGGAGGGAGAGCGGGCTAGTCAGAACGGAACCGGGAGAGACGAAGGAACTACCAGATGATTAATTATTATTGTTCTCAATAAACGTCGTGCTGCGATTTTATTGTTTCCTTTATCTTTAATATTCATTAAATCAAAGGGTGTCCTAACAGAAGTTATAAACTCTACTGTGCTAAGAGCAGTCTGCGGAGGTACAAAACGTTACAGAAGTGCAATGTAATTTCATATACATACGGTTCATTTAAGCTGATTTTGAGTATTTTTATTCTATTTTATTCAAAAATCAACGGTTTGCAAAACTTACACATTCAGTTAACAAGATGGACATAATAAACTAGTGGTATCTATTAACTAAGTTTTTTAGTTCACTTTTAAACTGAGAGAGGTTGTTAATGTAAGAAATTGCAGAGGGAACGACAATCTTGTTCCACTTCCTGCGGAGACGAGGAACGGTCCCGTAATAAATATAATTTCTTTCAGAGTTTGTCTCTGCTAGCTCTCTAATCAGTCTCAGCTCATACGCAACATTGCGTGAAACAAATAGTTTCGTAGTGTTTTCGCAGTTTACTAATTTCAACATGACTTTTTTTACAAAATAAACATCCTGACATACATGTAACGATTTCAATGACTCCAAATTAAGGGAAAGGGCAGTGTAATCATGTTCATCGTAGCTCATTCCTCTCCCGCTAACTTATACGCAGCATATCTAAAAAAATTATGCTGCACTGACACAAGTTCATTTATTAAGAATTTTTTTGTAGGAGACCAAATTACAGAACCAAAAGTTAAAATTGGCCTGAATAGAGTTTTGTAGAGTTGAACTATAGTTTTAACAGATTAAAACTCTTTCGTAGATCTTACAATGAAACCCAGTATCCTATAAGCTCTCGATGTGGCGGCTCTCAAGTGGATATCAAATTCAAAGTTGCTCTGATAGATTACTCCCAAATCTCTAATGCTTACAACATTCTCCAAAGATTCATTCAAAACTCGACAATCAAACAGGAGCCTGTTTTTGGTTCTATTGAACCACAATACTTTACATTTACTACTACTATTAAGTTTAATTTTATTCAGACAGGACCAAGAGTGTATTCCATTCAAGTCCTCTTGTAAGAGGAGTTGATCATTATCATTTGAGACCCTATTGAAAATTTTTATGTCATCTGCATAGATTAACACTTTGACGAACTTTAGTTCCATACATACATCGTTGATAAAAAGTATGAAAAGCAGACGACCAAGGTGTGACCCCTGCAGGATACCGGATGAAGCAACGAAGGTGCCAGAGAGGTTGCCCTTTACTCTGACCTGCAATTCTCTGTTAGAGAGGTATGACAGAACCCATTTCAGGGTTCCTTCACTTAACTCAAACAACGAGAGCTTATAAACAAGTAAGTTATGATTGATTGAGTCAAAGGCTTTAGCGAAATATAAATATACTACATCTACTTGTTTAACAGTGTTAATCGTTTGATCACTAAACACCTCAGAAATGAAATTATTATAAAAAATAAGAAAAAGAATTAAAAATAAGATTTGTCAGTATTGATCTGCCTTTAACAAATCCATGTTGATTATCTACAATGAATAACAAGCAAATTTCACTGAGATGAATTGCCATTATAAGATCAAATATTTTTTAAATAGTACCAATAATGGCAATTGGTCTATAGTTCAATACATCCTGTTTATTGCCCGACTTATGGATAGGCGTTATGAACGATTTCTTCCATATGTTCGGCATATGTCTAGAGATCAATGACTGTCTATACAGCAAATCCATCCGGGCCAACAGTGTTTTTATCTTCGAGATTTTCTATTGCATATGCTATTTCATCAAAACTTATAATGAAATCAAGATCATCATTTAGTGCTAGTTGGTGGTAAAAAGATGAACATGACTTGAGGTATCTTACTAGTATGTACTACCATGCAAAAACATCTCAGGGATGTCATTGGATTCAGATAATTTATTTACATAGCTCCAAAAGTGTTTATCACTTTTAGATGACCTGCTTTCAACTTCGTCTATACAGGGTGTCCCAGCTTATTTGAAGTGGTCTCTGTAGGTCAAACGATGGACTTTTTCAAAAAACTTTTTGAAAATTCAAGTACAGAATCACAATGGCCATAATTTAAAATTATTTTGGAGTATAAAGAGTGTCCCATACGACAGTGACATATCAAAGTTATGTTTTTTTAAATGGAAAGCTCCTATGTTATTGCATTTTTAGATTGTCTGAAAAGATAAATTAAGATTGGCTTTTACAGTTGGTGTTTAAATTCAGAACTTTTTGAGTTATAAACAAGTGAAAATCGTCATTTTTCAAGTTCAAGGCCCTGTACAACGAAAACAGTTCAAGATAGAGAAACGGCTTACATGTCCCTATTTTAACTTTTCATGTATTATCCTATGATGTAGATGAAATGTTTATACAGGGTGATAAAAAATTTGAAAAATTCTGAAATTTCTCCACGTGTCGCCAAATAAAAAATCAAAGAAAGTACAAATGTTTCTATACCATAGGATAGTACATAAAAAGTTAAAATAGGGACATGTAAGCGGTTTTTCTCTATCTTGAACCGTTTTCGTTGTACAGGGCCTTGAACTTGAAAAATGACGATTTTCACTTGTTTTTAACTCAAAAACTTCTGAATTTAAACAGCAACTGTAAAAGCCAATCTTATTTTCTCTTCTCAGACAATCTAAAAATGCAATAACATAGGAGCTTTCCATTTAAAAAAAACATAACTTTGATATGTCACTATCATATGGGACATTCTGTATAGTCCAAAATAATTTTAAATTATGGCCATTGTGATTCTGTACTTGAATTTTCAAAAAGTGTTTTGAAAAAGTCCATCGTTTGGCCTACAGAGACCGCTTCGAATAAGCTGGGACACCCTGTATATGCCGCTTTATCAATCCTGGACTGCCGAATACACATGGCCCTAAGCCTCTTAAACTGAATACCATCACTAGGAACCCCAAAACTTAACCATTGCTTATGAATTTTTTTCTTATTAATAATATTCGAGATCAGTGTGCTAGAGTACCAAGACAGATAGGTATTTGGTGATTCAGCTTTCACCGGAACATGTTCCTGTATCAACTCGTTTACTACAGTATGAAATTTATCCGCATTGGACTCCACACAACTACCCTCAAATGCTTCTATCCAATCTATGTTTGATAACTTGGCGTTAATTGCATTGTAATCAGCATTTCGAAAATTATATCTATTTTTTACCTTACTTATATTATGAGAGAAATTAAGAGACAATTCAAAAAATGTCTAAAGAGTCAACTTGATAAATATTATTCTCATTCAACGTTGAGAAGGCTAAATCCCTTCTTGGAGTGAACTGGATAGTACTGCCGCATCCTGAAGTAGGAAAACATATTCATCAACAGTGCAGAATTCTCTCGAACCAGGCTGTCAGCACATGAACAAACGGCCAAAAGATCGGCGGAAGCTTCACTGTAGTTAGTCCATAGGGTTTCACGGAGATTATAATCCCCAAGGATCAAGAACTCTGATTCTTTATGTATATCAATGAGACGTTCGACAGATCTAATGTGATTAGTGTAGTAATCAGAGATAACTTGAGGGGAATAAAAGCAGCCAACGATTATGGATTTCAATAAATATTTCCTCAATGCTATCACTGGTTAAAACAACTCCAGCACTGAGATACTTTTTAGTGGCAATTAATATACCACCACCCCTAGGTGCATTAAAATGGTCATATCTGTCCCTTCTTTAATAAAGTATGGTAAAGGCCATTTATGTAACCACATACAGTGTTTGTGTAGTAGTAGTAGTATTTCCATTCCAAACAATTTATCCAATTATTTCCACATGTTTAAAAAAAAATTCAAAGGACTAAAACACATTACGTTACTACTGTGTAGTAAATTTGGCCATGTGGACGAAAAATTACAAACCGTCAAAAATTGAAAAATTATTTGTTCCGTAATTTTTGAAAATTTTTTCTTCATTCTTTCATTTGCTAAACTAAAACTAGCCAAACATCCAAAACACCAAAAATTCGAATTTGAAAAAAACTGCACATACGTTCTTCTTCCATAGCACGGCAGAATTAGTTCTTATTACTCCGTTGATTTTTCGGTCATTATTTACATCTGCGTGTCCTACAGTTTCACTATGGCACTTATATAGGGGTGGAGGAAGTACATATAGTAACATCAGGAAGGTAATAATTTGCTTTGCAAATGCACGGTTAGCAAAAAAAAAAAACGGCACTAAAAAACGGTTTAGTCCTGGTTAGCACCGCATATACAGGGAGTTAAGAAAATGACGGATAATCTCTTCAGTACATTGTAGGGGACACTCAGTAGAGTACGGGAAAAATAATTTTAAAAATTATTGTGGTCTTCAATTTGGTGAGATAAAAAATGCCAAAGTTAACATTTTACTATCTTTGTTTTTCGGTATTTGCAAAAACTCGATGATTTTACAGATATAAAAAGGGTACTTTAATCGTTATCAATTAAAAAAATCGCTTAAGATGTATTACTGGCTTGGAAAATCTAATAAGAATTTTTTTTCTTTTCCAAGATGCTGAAAAAAAAGCATTTTGCAACAACGGTTTTGATACCTTGACTACCTACATTGTTAGAAATTAGACGAAATTACCAAATACCAACTGTTATCGTGTTAAACGTTGCCAAATTTATTGGTCAATATTTTGCTTATATCTTTTAAAATGTAGCTCTGGATTTTTAAAAATTATTTTTCCCGTACTTTACTGAGTGTCCCCTACAATGTACTGAAGAGTTTATCCGTCATTTTCTCAACACCCTGTATATGTTACAGTCAGAGTAATAATTATTACCGGTAAATATTAATAATAACTGGAACATCTGGTTATTTTAATTAATACTGGGCAAATAATCATTTTTACCGGTTATTGTTAATAATTTCTTATTGTGTTTGGTAAAAGTAATGAAAAATCGTCATTTGTAGACAACATATTTTTTAAAACGTACCATGAACACAATTAAAATTCTCAAATGAAATAAAATCAAATTAAACTTTTAAAATAAATAAAGTGAACTAAAAATAAAATCAGAATGGAATAAAAGGTTACACAACTCTAATGTAACACGAGGAACAAATAATAACAACGTGTCCCACGACATGACTGCCATAGCTTAAGGATAGGTGTAGTTTTTCAAGGCGATTCAGGATCTGGTTTTGAAATTTTCCCGAGGCCCTTTGTTTCGATTATACAGGGTGATTTGTGCAATTTGCCAAAATCTTTGATGAGCGATATCTTTTGAACGAATTGATCGAATTTAACGAAATTTGGTAGATATGCTCTACTAATGACACTTAATACCGCGCATTTTTCGCCGATTCGAAAACTGCAGGGCCGTACTAATTTTTTTGATATCTTTCGGTTTTGTCGAAAAGTTCACCCTGTATGCATTTTATTCAAAGTTTGGTGCCATTTTCTAAAACTACGTGAAAAATGCTACAATTGTGGTAAAAAAATACTTGGCATCATTAAACTGAATCGAGAAGAAAATTCAGTATTTTAGTTTTTTATTCGGGATTTCAATTCATGGTGTTGTTAATACATAATTTAAGAAAAATCAAATGTGGTTTTTTAAAACTTGCGTATTTTGTAGTTATTTCAAGTAAATTTACTTTATCTACAGATTTAGCCAAGATTGGGGACCCTTCTACAGATTGTTTCGAGCTAATAATAAGTTTTAACAGCAAAATAAATAACACAATTTAACACATTACCACATAGACAAATAAGTATCCACATAAACGAAACAGGAAGAAAAATATCAACACAAATGTTGGGAAGAAAAACTACAATTCAGTGCAGGTAATGATCAAGGAGCCCACCATCAAACTCAACACATTTCTTGACCTTGAAATTAATCTAAAAACCATTTAAAAAAATCGCTTTATTGAAGTACTTGCTCAAAATGTCCACCCAGTTGCTGTATACACAGTCTAGCTCTTCTTAGTATTGAAATGGTAGCTTAAAAAGTTTAGTTTATGCAGGGAATATTGAGAACAGAGAACAACTAGTCGCTAGAATCATGGATGCCGCAGAAAGTATTCGTGCTGATCCCGAGACTCTTTTGGCAGAGCTACCATTTCAAAACTAAGAAGAGCTAGACTGTGTATACAGCAACTGGGTGGACATTTTGAATAATTACTTCAATAAAGCGATTTTTTTAAAATGGTTCTTAGATTAATTTCAAGGTCAAGGAAATGTGTTGAGTTTGATGATGGTCCCCTTGACCATTACCTGCACTGAATTGTAGTTTTTCTTCCCAACATTTGTGTTGATATTTTTCTTCCTGTTTCGTTTATGCGGATACTTATTTGTCTATGTGGTAATGTGTTAAATTGTGTTATTTATTTTGCTGTTAAAACTTATTATTAGCTCGAAACAATCTGTAGAAGGGTCCCCAATCTTGGCTAAATCTGTAGATAAAGTAAATTTACTTGAAATAACTACAAAATACGCAAGTTTTAAAAAACCACATTTGATTTTTCTTAAATTATGTATTAACAACACCATGAATTGAAATCCCGAATAAAAAACTAAAAAACTGAATTTTCTTCTCGATTCAGTTTAATGATGCCAAGTATTTTTTTACCACAATTGTAGCATTTTTCACGTAGTTTTAGAAAATGGCACCAAACTTTGAATAAAATGCATACAGGGTGAACTTTTCGACAAAACCGAAAGATATCAAAAAAATTAGTACGGCTCTGCAGTTTTCGAATCGGCGAAAAATGCGCGGTATTAAGTGTCATTAGTAGAGCATATCTACCAAATTTCGTTAAATTCGATCAATTCGTTCAAAAGATATCGCTCATCAAAGATTTTGGCAAATTGCACAAATCACCCTGTATAATCGAAACGAAGGGCCTCGGGAAAATTTCAAAACCAGATCCTGAATCGCCTTGAAAAACTACACCTACCCTTAAGCTATGGCAGTCATGTCGTGGGACACCCTGTATAAATAAAACAGTTTCTGTCATAAATTAAACTCATTAACTAAAATTAAAATATTATATCCAAACAACTAAAATTAAAAATACAGTACAGCTTCGATACTCCGGACACGCTTTAGTTCGGACACTCCAGTAATTCGGACGCCTCTGGAGTTCGGACACTTTTGGAATTTTAACTCTATAATCCGGACAACAAGCTTTGGATTAACAAACAAATCAAATTGACGAGAACACCAGGTTATTGCGCTCTCGTCGCAGTAGCACCTGCATGTTGTGAGATCGATTTTCCGAATTTTATAGACAGTAGACAGACACAAGCTTTAGTAGGTTAATAAACGTGTTGGTTCCTGCAACCTCTTTTCATTGCATTACGTACTTATTTTACGTATGATGGCTTCATCAACAAAGCGCAAGCATTGCACAATAACCCTCGAAGAGAAATGTAAAATTTTTATTATGAAAGTCATTTAAAAAGTTAAGAAATTATGCTTCAGTAATCCGGACAATTTCACTAATCCGGACCCCCGAAAAACTATATACGTCCGGACCATCGAAGTTGTACTGTATATCCAAACAAACAAAAAAGATACAAAATAATGTAGATTTTGATTTTACAATTAAAAAAAATAATAATTTTGCAACGACTTTTTGGCATTTTGAATTGCAAAGAATGTTTAATTTTTTACATTTTCAGCGATTTGAATTGCATTCAGCAGTACAATAATTCCAATGTTGAAAACCTTGTTCACCCAAATTTGATTCTTTCCGAGCACACTCTCTCAAAGTAATAGGTATCATTTTCTGGAACGTCATTAAATGAAATGAATTTTTCTTTACAGATAGTAAATTCATTCCGTGAATACAATTATTGACTTATACCGTGTTTTGTACCCAGCTTGTAAAATTTTCAATTTTCAATAGAAATAACTACAGCTATTATATTTCTTTAGCTATTTATGCTTTAGCTCGATCTACCGCTGGTACCTTAATTCCCACACTTTTTGACCTATTTCTGCTATTGGAAATTTAGCGTTAGAACGTTTCAACATTTTCTCGGCCTGCTTTTCCAGCGACTGTCTAGCAGACTCTCGAGCCTCATGAATTTTTGTGAAGACGCATTGATTGTTGCATTGATAGTATCGGAAACAAGTTGTTAATCTTTATTCTAGCATAGAGAATTCTGCTGTGAAAGAAAACAGACTGTTTGACAACTAGTAAATCTCTGGACGTGTGGTCAGTATTCTCATCGGTACTGCGCTCAGAGTCAGTATCAACATTTTCGAGTTTGATACCAGATCGACCTCGTAAGATTGACTGAAGATCTTCTTCACTTGTTATTTCTGACAATGTATTAAAAGCTGGTAAAAACATTTTTAAACCCACTTTACCTTTACACCCAAACATAGCTTCATAAGAACTACGGTTTATGCCTGAGTGGTGGGCTTTGTTCTTCATGAACTATATAAATTTTATTCCCTCCGACCATTTTGTGGTATTGTTTGTGTCCAGCCATGTAGCTAACATATTCTCGATGTCTTGGTTCGCTCTTTAAACTGAACCTTGTGACTGACTCTGTCGCAGCTTTCCATGTACAATTTTTGGTTCATTCCACATGTGGCAAAACTCTTCAATTACTTTATTAGCAAATTCGCGCCCATTTTCACTGTTACAATATGCGCAGGGCTCCAAATATTGTGAACATATCCAATAAATGGTATGCAACTTCCTCGGCACGTTTAGTTTTTAGTGCCCTAAGCTGCACAAACTTCGTGAGGTTCATAACTTGTCGCTGCGTGTCACCCCACACGCACTATGGCAGGTTTAGAATTTATTATATTTACCACTAGGAGGTGAAAATTATTAATAATTACTGGTCAATGTGATAAATTTATCATATTAACCTCGTGTGTTGGTTACTATTAATAATTCCCGGTAATTATTAATAATGTTCAATTAATCACACTGACCGTAACATATACACATATAAACATGCAAGGCCAGCCTCGCGTCAGTACCGAAGGCGGATTCATCACCCGCGCGCTCCAGCACCAGTATAAGTCCCCAAGCTCACTTAAACGTCTCCAGACTATAATAGTGATCGATGTCACGCTTTTTGGAATGCAAATGCAAATATCAAAATACTAAAAATCGTGCTACTGTTAATCTCGAAGATTTTCCTTGCCCTGCCTGAAAGTGAAGAAAAAATTAGAAATTCGACCGTATAGTGTCAAAGAGGCCATAGTTGTGACCTTAATATTAGTTTGCAATGGCTGTTTTTAGCTTCTTACCCACCCAGCACCCCTATTTCGCTCCTCGGTCTCGAAAAAATTGATGGAACTTGGGACATGTGGATGTAACTATTTACCGATTTTTCTAATTAGTATTATAAGCGATATTAACTAATATCGCAATCAAAATATTTCAAATTAAAAATTACACTGAGAAAAATGAGCAAAAAGTTGAATTTTCAAAAGTTACCACTTTTCTCTTTTAGGCCATTTTCTCTTGAACTAAAATTCACATCATGGCATGGATCTAGTGTGCTCAAATTTAATCTTTTAAAAAGCACAAACTTGACTTATGACAAAAAAAAATCAAAAGCCACTGTAGATATAACAGAAACAGCAAAACTACAATTATTGTCAAAGCCTAATACAGAGGATACGTTTATCTGAATTGACTGAATTCATATAAACAAAAACAACCAATTTATTTAAAATGTTAATTTCATACAGACTTTCACATTGCCATTTCAGATTGATTTGCAATTTTGCAATTTATATGTTTACGTTTATAATGTCTGATAAAATCACTTCTAGTGCTTACTTCAAAAGAACATTTATACATAAGAACTACTTTTGAATTGAATGCCTAGTTCTACTATGTCGGGTAAAATTACTTTTAACTCTTGTTTCATAAGAACATTTCACGCATTTATACACTTCACCTTCTTTGGAATGTTTAATTCTACAATGTTGGGTAAAATTACGTTTATCTCTTGTTTTATAAGAACATTGCTCACATTTATGCACTTCTGCTTCTTTTGAATGTTTGATTTTATAATGTTTGATAAAAGTATTTCTATATTTTGTTTCATGTGAACACTCCTCACATCTGTAAAAGGTACCTTCTTTTGAATGTTTAGTATTATGATGTTGGGTTAAATCCCTTTTATATTTTGTTTTAAAAGAACACTCCTCACATTTGTACACTTCAATGTCTTTTGAATGTTGACGTTTATAATGTGCCTTAAAATACACTTCAATTCCTGTTTCATAAGAACACTCCTTACACTTGTACACTTTGGCTTCTTTGGAATGTTTACATTTATAGTGTTGAGTCAAATGACTTTTATATTTTGTTTGAAATGAACACTCCTCACATTTGTACACTTCAGCGTCTTTTGAATGTTGAATTCTATGGTGTTGAGTCAATGATCGTTTACTTCTTGTTTCCATGGAACACTCATCACATTTATACACTTGATGTTTTGAATGTTTGCATTTAAAATGGTTGCGAAAGTTATCTCTATTTTCAGTTTGATAAGGGCATTCATTGCATCGATACGCTTCTGTACATTGTTTATGTACACGATTATAATGTTTTCTGAAACAACGTCTCACGTTGGTCTTATATGAACAAAGCCCACAATTATATTTTACGTCTTGTTCTTCAATTTTACTCCCCGAAGAGATATTTTCTTCAATAAAGTTCTTGTTATAAATTCCATCGCTAGACACGCCAACACCATTTGTTCCCGGGATTAGCTTCCATCCAGGTTTACCTTCTTCAATGTCGATTTCGTCTTTCAAAAGCTGAAGGTCGTATTCGGAGTCTTCCCCTTCTGGTTCCCTTTTAATGGGTACAAATGGGAAAGTTTCTTCACAGCAATTGTCAAAATTGGGCAAAGTGTGGTAGGTAGGCGTCGGATCGGTTTGTCCATTTTCACACTTTATCTCTGATGGTAGGAGGAAATCAAATTTATTACCGTCCCCTGCTGTTTCAGTTCCGTTACTTTTGTTTTGTCGCCGAGGGCACCAGTTTACTTCTTCTGCACTCATGTTGTAATAATTAGTTAATTTATCGCCAAATTATAATAATCAAAAATATCATTTATGAATGAATAACACAACATGCGACTAGCGAACTCCAGCAAATACGCTCACTAAATAATAATACGCGCAGCCTGCAGCTTTTCGCTATTTACATGTAAAAAAATCACCGATATAAATATAAATATAATGTAAGCAAAAAGATAAATCCTAATAAGGTGTTCGTGTGGTCTTCACTTTCACAGTTCACAGTTTCACACCGACACCGACTAGACTCAATTCAATTCAATTCAATTCAACAACGTTTATTGTATCGTTTGATTTTTATAATTTTTTCTTAACTACCTAATACCCTATCGCGGGCTGCTATAGGACTATAGTCCAATAAAGTCTAAAAAGTCATACGTATCGATTAAGAATACACCTCCATTTGATAGTTCGATTTATTTTGTTTCATATACGCGGTTTTTATAGTAACCGTCTAGTTTGTCTAAACACTCCATCCCGCATAAATAAGTATACGTCAACATTGGTTTTGAATGAGAATTAAATTAAACACAGAGGATAGAATGTCATTACGTGAATAAATTTTAGGTAGTTATCAGTGGCTCTCAAACTGACGTAAGCGGTTCAATTCATATTTGAATGATTTCCTTCAATAATTTACGCTCGTTCACAACTTGACAATTAACTGTTTGACATTTTCTGGTGAAATTAAAAATATTAATTCGGACGGTTAGTGTAACGTCACATCTGACTTTTTAAAGTTAATCCTACTATAATGTGTCATTGTGTCCTCTTCAGCCCTGGCCGTGCCCTGGATGCAACTAGACTCATCTCATCATAGACCTAGAATATATAGGTCTACTACTAGACTATAACCATAACCTGACACGTCCAACTTCGACTGAAAACCGGCAGCAAGGCGACACTAGCGAACCTGGCGGCACGAGTTGTTCTACTAGGCCCGGAATAATAATAATAATAAATAGTAATTTATTATTTACTTTGACCTCTGGCTTCTGTCCACGTTGTAATCTGTTCTTTTGGGTGAATATCTAGATGAGCGGCATGGGTATAGGGCGAAATGGCTTATACTATCGGATAGCTCGTGTCTCTAGGAGTATCAAGGTACCATTGCATTTTTGCGCCGGCAAGTAATAGTCGAGATATAAAGCCTTAAAGTTTAATCCTTGCCCTAATACGTGTATTCGAACATTATACGCGCGAACAGGCAGTTCGCTTATCCGTCGGAAACACGACGATCGAGCGTTTCCTGTTCGAGCGCAATCATATGACGAATACACGTATTAGGGCAAGGATGACACTTTAAGGCCTTATATCTCGACTATTACTTGCCGGCGCAAAAATTCAATGGTACCTTGATACTCCTAGAGACACGAGCTATCCGATAGTATAAGCCATTTCGCCCTATACCATGCCGCTCATCTAGATATTCACCCTCCTTCTTTTGTTTTCTTGTTTGCTTTTTTACTTCTTTTTGCTACTTATTGTTTTAAAATCGGTCTTTTTCAAGACTATAAATTAGTTTCCTTCCTGTCTTGTGATTGTGTTTTTTTTTACAATGTCCTGCAAGAGTGGTGTGCAGTTGTGCTTGTATATGGTTGCAATAATTACAAGCAACAAAAAAAAGCAAATCATTTATTCATAAAAAATCTGTAATTAAATTCATAAAAATCATGTAATTGAGTTCATAAAAAATCATGTAATTGATTTTTTTTCATAGGGGTGGTCGTTGTGAAAAAATGGCAATATTAAAACAATAACAAACGGATTTATTTGACCTAGCATTTGGAAGGCAACACTCCCACAAATTGCTTAAATACATAATAGGAAAACATATGTAGGTAGGTATTTACAATTTAGGTTTATAATAATTATTAGGAGTCTATTATTTAATATTTTATTTATTTATTATTTATATTTATTATTATTTATAATTATTAGGAGAGAATTATTATAATAATTATGCCTTTAAAATTATTGCAAGTCACAAATTTTTTGAACTAGTATTCCCTTTTGGCTGTCATTTAAACAAAAACCAAGTTACAGACCAAGTATAAAGATTGATTTTCTTCCTGCTTTTAAATAACTCCAAATAGACAATTTTAACATTTTTACTCTTATGGAATGTTTTATTATATCCATATCACTATTATTTAACAATAATAAAAAAATTATCTTTGTTGGAAATTAAATAAAAAAAGTTTAAAGTTAGGTATATTTGCATTAGTTTCCTATTCGCGGCTTGGCGCAACAACTCGTGACACACTAGACGGCGCTGCCACAGCGGCTGCCTTCGAAATGCATGTAAAATCACGATACACATATACACGGTATGCCGATAGCGTTTTCTATTTTGGTCAACTACTGCGCAATGACGTCACGTGGATCAGATATTACACATGAGATTGCTCATATCTATTTTATTGTTAGAAATAAGTAAATAATTTTTTGTACACATTGCTTTTATGGCTATTTCTGATATTCGGGTAAAGGTGGAGGTGGAGATTTATGCTATATTTAATCATAATCATAGGTTATTTATTTAAAAGGGAATATTTTAAAGAAATATAGGATATAAATATGGTGTCCCAGCTTATTCGAAGCGGTCTTAGTAGGCGAAACGATAAATTTTTTCCCAAAAAATTTTGCAAATTCAAGCACAGAATCACAATGGCCATAATTTAAAATTATTTTGGAGTATACAGAGTGTCCCATATGACAGTGGCATATCAAAGTTATGTTTTTTTTTTAATGGAATGCTCCTATGTTATTGCATTTTTAGATTGTCTGAGAAGAGAAAATAAGATTGGCTTTTACAGTTGGTGTTTAAATTCAGAAGTTTTTGAATTATAAACAAGTGAAAATCGTCATTTTTCAAGTTCAAGGCCCTGTACGACGAAAACGGTTCAAGATAGAGAAAAACGGTTTACGGATAGAATAAGCTGGGACACCATATTTATATCCTATATTTCTTTAAAATATTCCCTTTTAAATAAATAACCTATGATTATGATTAAATATAGCATAAATCTCCACCTTCACCTTTAACCGAATATCAGAAATAGCCATAAAAGCAATGTGTACAAAAAATTATTTACTTATTTCCAACAATAAAATAGATATGAGCAATCTCATGATTGTGTAATATCTGATCCACGTGACGTCACAAGACCGGAACGCAGCCTGCGCGTCATCGTCTATCGGCATACCGTGTATATGTGTATCGTGTGTAAAATTACCGGAGTTGGACGTATTATAGTCTAGTGTATTTGCCGGTATGGTACAGACAGATTACTGATTAGTGATTACCGATTAGTAGTGTGGCGTCATGTCAAAGTCAGATTAACATCGAATCTGACGTGACATAATGATGTCAATCGAATATCGAGTGGCGTGAACAGCTCCTGAACGCTTTGTGAATACGGGCATAATTAGTCACCTTTACGCCGTTACGCCCATGACGCGCAGGCTGCGTTCCGGTCTTCTCCGACGTCACGTGGTTCTAAGATTACACATGAGATCGGTCCATATCTTTTTTATTGCCAGGAAAAAATAAATAATTCTTTGTAGGCTTGCATAAGTCGGCAACAGCTAGTTATTTAACGTTTTAAACATTTTCAAGGCCAACTAGGTAAATCCCAGAGTTTTCATAGTAAACTTTTGTTTTTCTTATAGCCGCCATATTGTTTTTTATGTCGTTTGGTACAAAAAAAATCATGAAAATCAAAAAACAATAACATTAAAATAATTTGTAAAAATTTCATTTCACTTTTTTCGAAAAAAAAAATAAAGATTTTTCTATAATAGATCTAGCATCTAGCACAAAGGAAACCACAAGCAAAAAGGATGGAAGCAATATAATGTGACATTTATTTTATAAGCAACCTCGCCGCGATTAATACTCTAAGTCAAAATAAAACCACATGACGTCATTGCGCAGTAATAACCAAAATAGTAACAGCAATCGGCATACCGTGTACACGGATCGTGGTTACGCCGTGTCCTAGCTGCATCCGGGTAGTGCGTTGCGTGCGATGCGGTGGGTGCGTTGCGATGAACGATTGAAATTAAACACATGAAAAGCAATGGGATTGACCACAGTAGATGCGTTGCCCGCAAAAGTCGTACGATAAAACGACACCGCAACGTACGCATTGTTTTAAATTGAAATGTATTGTATATCCATCTGTCAAAACTTTGCGATTTTTAATTTTTTACTGCGGGCAGAAAGTTTTGATTTCCATCGGGCCAAAGCGAAACATTTTGTGCAATAAGAGAAATCTATTTTACAAGAGTCAAGGGGTACACTCTGCGGAATGTGAAAATGTGTCGAATTTAGGTTTTTAAAGTAAGTATGAGATCTATTAACTTTTATTGTAGACGACGTATTTTAATTTAATCTCATTTCTATTTTTCTATCATTGTTTCTTTATGTGATTTTTAAGTCTTTCAAGCTCCAACAAACTACTGGTTTATAGAAAAAAAGTATTTTATCTGAAGCTGCACCAGAAATAGTTGTATTGGAAACCAATTTCTCGCACGAACCGCACGTATTCAGTTTGGACACACTCAAAATTTTTCGTGCGAGTTTGCGTTGCGTGCGTTCCCCGCATCACACGCAACGCAATAACGCACTACCCGGATGCAGGATGCAGCTAGGACACGGCGTCAATCGTTTTGCGCTTATATTCAACAGTTGACGTCAGGTAGTTTATATACAGAATCCTTGAGGTGAACGTATCAATTATTATTGAGAATAACTTGCGCGCATGTCATGTGCAGCCGGATGTTTACTGTTGCGAGGTTGGTAGACATGTTATCTGACATCTGTCAGATCTCATATAACTCGAATAGAAAATGTCAATGTTGATGAAGTTGACAATCTGTCTAATGTCATTTAATTCAATTCTACTGTAATGTCAATGTTTTTTATAACACAATTCTAATGTCAATGTCAAATAGTGCTATTATATACTTTTGTTATGCATTTGCAGCTTTGTGCTTTCTTGCTTGCAGTAATTTTGGTTTTCGACAACTAACTATGGACGATTATTATGCCAATAATTATGTTATATTGTGTTTGTGTTATGTTATTGAAATGAAAAGAAGAATTTATACTGTCGAATAATAATAATTGCTGTGCATTTTATTACATTTTCTGAATGAAATTAGCAAGTAGTGGATAATTGTAGGAAAAGAACATTTTTTACCGTTTAACGATCAATTGCTTTGTAATAACATAAGATTTGTGCTTCAGCAAGGCTCAACTTTGTCTTAGAATTATGCACTGAAAATACCACCAATCGGACATGGCTGCTACCAGAAAGTTACAAGGTATCTGATGTTTGCTATTGTAGAGAGATTTTTGGTCTAATTTCAACAGAGAAGTGCTGAAAACTAGATCCCTAACCTACTGTAAATAATGGGGGAACATGAAGGAGTTTTCAGTGAACTTCTCGTTGCAATTTTTGTCATTAATCTTATAATGAAACATTTTTTACGTTTTCTGTAAACATTTCCAAGAGTTACGAAAAAGGAAAAACCGGAATCGTCTTCTAAGAATACCTTTTTCTTGATTAATTGATTTGTTATCACTTGCATGTTAGATTGTGTTTTTGTGGTTATGTTTATCTTGATAATGTAAACTACATTTTCATTTTACCAATAATGCTGAGTTCTGTATTACTTGAATGGAGTTTGTGATGGGGTTATTATTTATTTTTGGGAACCGTGTCTAAAACAGTGGAACTTATCGAGTAAATAACACGATTGGGAATTATCAGGTCCGAAGGAAATTCAGTTGGCGGTGTGTATGTAAATCATTCATGATATCTCATGATGTATTCATTTTTCAGTTTTGGAGTATGTAGTTATTGAAATCCCGGTATACCGAAATCCTTTCTCCTCATTAATGATATGCATAATATGCAAGTCCTTGCCAGTTACAGAAATCGTGTTGCTTGACTGAATCCTATTTAACACGTTGACGACAGAATGAGTGCATCTCCCAAATGGAAGAGAATCAGGTCTTTATACAGGGTGAGTCAAATTCGATTTACATAATTGGGATATCAAAACGATAGAAGAGATATAGACCTGGGTAAATTGGTAATACTGCTTTTTAGCTTTCCAAAACAACCTTTGGTAAATATGTACATTAGCGGCATGGATATAGGGCGAAATGGCTTATATTATCGGATAGCGTGTGTCTCTAGGAGTATCAAGGTACCATTGAATTTTTGCGGCGGCAAGTAATAGTCGAGAAATAAGGCCTTAAAGTTTCATTCTTGCCCTAATACGTGTATTCGTACATATGCGTTCGAACGGGAAGCACGCTCTCGATAGTCTCGATCGTCGTTTGTCCGACGGAGTGCCAGCTTCCTGTTCGAGCGCATCTGTACGAATATACGCGTATTAGGGCAAGGATGAAACTTTGAGGCCTTATTTCTCGACTATGACTTGCCGCCGCAAAAATTCAATGGTACCTTGATACTCCTAGAGACACAAGCTATCCGATAGTATAAGCCATTTCGCCCTATACCCATGCCGCTCATTTCAATAATCACCCAACCTTATTTATTTATTACTCCCACTACATGTTGTCTGCTTGCGACCGGCTGACTCCTCTCAGCGTTGCCACATACTATTCGTTCTACTATGTTCTGCAGACAATCTCGGCCAAGCGTCCTTCCCACAGGTTCGCTTCGCTCACCGCTCGCTTAGATCATTCTATCTCTATCTCTATCACAGCTGCTCTAGTCAAGGAAAATGCAGCTCGTCTGTTTACGTATACGTATTACATATTATAAATAAAGATATTACTACTAGGCCCGGTCGGCATTCTCGTTACAATTAATTATTATTGAGACGATAACACTCGGTAAGGTCAGGGTAGGTTTTTTTTTCATTTTACGGACATTTGAAGGAAAAAAAACCCTACCCTGACCAAAGACCTGACTTACTGCAGTAAATAAGTGTTTCAAAATATAATTTGTAACGAGTTGCATACGGCAACGCTGTGAGCGACGCGAGTGGAAAAAGTGGAATGGGTTGGTGAGAGATGTTTTGGAAAGCTAAAAAGCAGTATTACCGTTAAATTGCCACAAAGTTGTCAAATTTAAAGTTGAAAAATAATCTGAGAAAAAATTTAGTCATCTCCGATAGTTTTTGCAAAAAGTGGAAAAAACCTGAAATTTTTGTTATTTTAATTTCCCAAATACTTGGCTTATTTTATTTGAAAAGATATCAAAAACTGAAAGCACATTCTCATGGCCACTTTTTATATCCTATGAAAATATGTAATAAGATTGAGGGCTACGTGTTTCGAATTTACACTGCTGAATTGAATAATTTAATCATTAACTTGATTTTTTTAAATACTGATCTGGATTTTTTTTTCTTGATTTTGGAAGGAGATGGTGTCCTTATGGTTCTTGAATAAATTTATATAATAAATAATTTATTTTTTTCGCAAACATCCTAAAACACCGCAATTATGATACTGTATACAGGGTGAGGCGCGAGGACCTTAGGGAATTTTTATATGAAGACGGGTTGGGGTAAAAGTCTAAAAATTTCTACGTGTATGAATTCAATTTTGACGAGCTGAACTAAAATATTTACAACCCCACACGACTTCCGGTTATGCTGGAAGCTGCCAGCAACTTTCTTATTTTGAATGGGACATCCTATACAGGGTGTCCCAAGATTTCTTTATCAAGGGATATCCGCGTTATTTGAAAAAATAAACAAATGAAATTCGGGAAATTTCAACCATACCCCTAAGGCTTTGCAGCTGCACCCTCAATGCCCCTTTACGCCTTTCCACCCCTAAGTAATCATCCCCTACTTTTTTTTTTTCAAATGACACCCCCATATTTTTTTTGCTCGGCAGGATTGTTGATTTCTTTCTGAATACAATATCATACCATTTTTTCAAATCGAGACATATCTAGCACGCCGAAAACAATATATCATAACAAACGAGAGTTGTCAAGGAGTTGTAGTTGCTTGTTTTTTGTGTTAATGTTTCCTCCAACCATCTTGACTAGTACCTAATACCGGTGTTACTGGATATAGGCGTTAATAATAATAATTGCTTCTGTGATTTTAATGTCATATTAAATGTTATTAAATATTAAATAGATATGTCTCGATTTAAAAAATCGTATGACATTGTATTTGGAAAGAAGTCAACAATCCTGCCGAGCAAAAAAAAATACGGGAGTGTCATTTGAAAAAAAAAATAGGGGATGATTACTTAGGGGTGGAAAGGCGTAAGGAGGCATTGAGAGTGCAGCTGCAAAGCCTTAGGGGTATGGTTGAAATTTCCCTAATTTAATTTGTTTATTTTTTGAAATAACGCGGATATTCCTTGATAAAGAAATCTTGGGACATCTGTATATTATTACAATTTCAGATTACGTGAAAAAATGTAATAAAAATGGTATTTATATACCCTGATTTATTTCTAAATAGTCTGCCAAGGTCATAATAAATTTCAGCATTGATGTCATATTTTAAATTTCGTAGGTGCAATGAGGAATCTCGAAATAGACATAATTGATTAGAACATTAATAATTTTTATTTATTTGGAAATAAGAATTAAGGTTTCTTTTGATTATAGCTGGTGTTAATTCATAATAGGCTAGAAAATAAAGTAAGTATCTATGTGTAAAGAACGCATTTTATTGGAAAGTTGTACACAAATTACAAATATAAACTAATGCAAAACTTGACAGTTGATAATTTAATCTTATTAATAATCATAAAAGCAATTCCATAAATTATTTCTTTACTTTAATATTTCTGCACAGTTTGTATGCGCAGTCCTAAACTCTTTTTTTAAGTAGGTATAGGTATTAGGTACTATTGTAATAGTCCGAATACGTAAATGAAATTCTGATGATAATAATAAATAATACCTTTAATACCTTGTAATATGTCGAACAAATATTTGATTTTGAAAATTAGAATAGGTCTGCATACACCAGCATCATTGTTAAATAAAATGATGAAATTCAGACTGCAGATATACAACTTCAGAATGTCGAGGGATATTATGTTCGTTCACTTCTCATTCTTCTTCTCTCGTAAAGAGTAAAAATGCAAAAGAAATGAATCATTTCCATATTCTTCAATCAACAATTGCCGGTAAATCAACATGTCACGTATCTGAGTAGGTAAAATCTTATAATAATGTAGAACTTACAACTGCAGAAGGACTAATAAGACAATCCGGAATAAATATGAACTCGCGTAACATTTGACGTCGATTTGTTACCAAACCCACTGATGTTACTGATGGGTGATGGGTGGTAGGTAATAAGGGCCCCCATTCATTGATTCATCTTCAAAATATTCGGTATTTTGCTTGATCTTATAACATAATCTCTATTTCTTTCGTTAATTTTTATTTTATTTTATAAAATTACAAATACATCTCAAAACTGACAGATGTAAACAGAAAAAAAAAAAACAGTTTGTTATTTTGGATAAAAAAGTTGACAACAAACAATATTAAATTTATTGTTTTTGAATGCTGCTAATGTCAAAAATGTTCCATATCTCTTTGATAACCTTCGAATTATACTTGTAATTTTTAGGGACATAATGTTCCATGTTACAACGCAGCATAAACAAAACAAATATGACCTCGGCAGACTATTTAGAAATAAATCAGGGTTTAGTTCAAATTTGTAACGAGTGATCTATGAGGTATAAACAAATGAAAAGAGCAAATTTCTATTTTCAAAGCAGCTTAGTTTGAGAGCGGGTCAAAATATGGGAAAACGGCTCACATGTTCCTATCTTAACTTTTCATGCACCGAGTATCCTATTATGTGGATGAAATTTCTATACAAAGTGATGAAACATCGGCAATACATATACAGGGTGTCCCATAATATGTGGGCAATCTCTCGGATTTGGGTAAATTTTGTAAAAATAAATGAAAAAATAGCCATAAAATTAATTCCTCAGAGACACCCCTACAAAGATATTAGCTGTTGAAGTTGAGGGTTAAAAATCAATTTTTTTGCAATAACTTTTTTATATCTTGACCGATTTTGATAATTTTTGGTTTTATTTTGTATTATTGTGTACTGTTTAGAATAGTGTTTCATAATCTTTGGTAGCACATACATAGACCTCGGGATGGCATAACTCCCTCATTCACTTGAAATAAAACAATAAAAATAATAATTTTACAGTTTTTTAAGGTTAATTTTCTTTTTATTTGACATTTTTTACATAAAAAATGTATCTTTATTTATTTCGATAGAGCGAACCGTTATCGAGATAAACGTCCTTCTAATAGGTGATGCGTCGCATGAACTTTCTAAATTTCAAGTAAATTTTAACAAGATGGCTGACCTTTGACAGTAAATTGAGCAAAACAAAAACTTAATTAATAATTACATACATGCCAGTATCAAAGATTTCATTTCATGCAGATTCAATTGTAACTGATTTTAAAATGAGTTACACAAACGCTGAATACGCAGAAAATCAGTTAGAATTGAATCTGCATGAAATGAAATCTTTGACACTGGCATGTATGTAATTAAGTTTTTGTTTTGTTTCCTGCTCAATTTACTGTCAAAGGTCAGCCATCTTGTTAAAATTTACTTGAAATTTAGAAAGTTCATGCGACGCATCACCTATTAGAAGGACGTTTATCTCGATAACGGTTCGCTCTATCGAAATAAATAAAGATACATTTTTGATGTAAAAAATATCAAATAAAAAGAAAATTAACCTTAAAAATCTGTAAAATTATTATTTTTATTGTTTTCTTTCAAGTGAATGAGGGGGTTATGCCATCCCGAGGTCTATGTATGTGCTACCAAAGATTATGAAACACTATTCTAAACAGTCCAAAATAATACAAAATAAAACCAAAAATTATCAAAATCGGTCAAGAAATAAAAAAGTTATTGCAAAAAATTGATTTTCAACCCTCAATTTCAACAGCTAATATCTTTGTAGGGGTGTCTCTGAGGAATTAATTTTATGGCTATTTTTTCATTTATTTTTACAAAATTTACCCAAATCCGGGAGATTGCCCACATATTATGGGACACCCTGTATAAATAAAAAAAAATTGAGAAAAATGGAAATGGAACAAAATTATAATTCCGTCTAATACACAGGGTTCCCAAAATCTATGGGCCGGTTGCACAAACGTAAATTAAGCATTTTGAGATAATTACTGATTTTAAAATGCTCTGTATTATGAGAATATTGGTCTAATATTGCTGAATATAAGTTTTACTCCCTTTAGGAAGAGTTAATTACTGATAAAAAATTAAAAATCATTAAATATATTCACCATATTTTCAAAATTTACAATTTAAAATCAGTAATTATCTCAAAATTTTTAATTTGTGTTTGTGCAACCGGCCCTCTATCTTTCAACATGGGCAACTTTCTTATTTTGCCAGATACAGAGTCGGTTAAATGAGCAAAGTTGGGCGCAGTTTGAGCTTATTAAGAATTGGGAACTGAATTTTTGAAAAATTCAGCCATTACTGAAATATGCTTAAAAAATGGAAAAATCAAAACTTCTTATTTTAGCCATATCTCATATCTTTGCAATTGTTGAAAATTAATTGATGATTTTTCGTAGATTTACGTAAGTCGTCCAAAGCTATCCATTTGACATTTCAATAAATTTCAAAGCCGACTAGATCCCAGAATTTTTAGGCCATCTCTTGTTTTCCTTATGGCCGTCATATTGGTTTTTCATGTCGTTCGGTATAAAAATAAATCATGAAAACAAAAAATTAATAACATTCAAAAAAATCTTTTCAAAAATTTTATTCTTCTTTAAAAAAAAAAATATACTGAATACAATAGAAAAATTGAAAAACCATATGGAAAGTAAAATAACTTCATATTAACGTTAGTTTTAGGATGATTTTTTTTTTATTTTGTTGTTTTTTAATGTTATCAATTTTTGGTTTCCATGATTTTTGTAATGCGGAATGACATGAAAAACCAATATGGCGGCCATAAGAAGAACAATTTTGGCTATAAAAATTCTAGGATCAAGTAGACTTAGCAAATTTTTGAAATGTCAAATCGATAGCTTTTGATGACTTACATAAACTTACGAAAAATAATCAATTAATTTTCAATAATAAAAAAGATATGGCTAAAATAAGACATTTCAATTTTTTTTTTTTTTTAGTTTTTCAGTTTTACTCCCAACAGTTCTTCATATAAAAATGCTCTAAATTCGCATGCTTCACCCTGTACACCTTGTAGAAGGATTCTATTATGTAACTAGGAACAATTTTTTCATTATTGTCCTAGCATAAGAATAGCGTTTGACATTGTGAAAATACATTGAACTCTAACCTGCGGAACTGGAAAGAACCCGTTGATTATACAGTGTGTCCCCGGATGGACCTAACTATACTAACTTATAAACTTCCTTATCATGCATCTTAGGAAAAAAAGTCATTCTTTAGAAAAAGTTTCGCTTAATCTAGAATATCTCAAGCCGCTGTCAAAATTTCGAAATAATATACCGGGTGGATACAATTCATTTATTACAGTTTTTACCAAGGATATTTCCTACTAAAAAGTTCAATTGCATATCGATATGACACTTCACCAATACCGTAGCACTTAACTAAATAAATTCTTTGCTCTACTAGAGACAACATAATTTCAATTTAATATTGACTAACACTTAGTAGACATTTCAATCGATAATTTGAGTAAATCATTTGTTTTGGCAAAATGTATCCATGGTATTACTTATTTATCCTAATAAAGATAAACAAATCTACTTAGAGATAAAACTTCTGATAAGTTATCTGACTTTCTGTTAAAATTTCAATTTATATCACTTTTCTTTCAAGTACCTGTTTTTTACAGTTTTTTTTAAGTTTCATACTAAGTTTAAATCAATTATTGAAAAATGTGTAACGTTAGGAGGGCAACATGTGGAATAAGTTTTGTATAAACTTTTGTACCTACATCTTAAAAATAAAAACTGTAATAAATGAATTGTATCCACCTTGTATAATATTTCGAAATTTTGACAGCGGCTTAAGATATCCTAGACAAAGCAAAACTTTTTCTAAAGAATGACTTTTTTTCCTAAGATGCAAAATAAGTAAGTTTATAAGTGGTAGTTAGGTCCATCCGGGGACACACTGTATAGGGCAATAAAACTGTGCAAGGGGCAACAACTATACTGCAGTATCTCCATTGCAAATCTTGCTTTTGTGTGATATAAAAAGGTGGGGATACTGCACTAGTGCGTGTTGCCTAAAAATATCTTATGCTACGGCTATAAGGTATTATATAATCATTGTGAGTCCTTACCAGTTCCATAAGGTTAAAGTCAATGTCAAAATGTGACACTAACGTGATAAACGTCAAAAACCATTTTTATTCAGATTTCAGCGAGATTTATGCTTTTATTCGCTTCAAAATTCATTACCATAAACTTTTCGTCGAAATATTCCAAGAAGAAGACAGGGCACTCCGCGTGAGTTAACAAAAATGGCAAATTCTACCATCTACCTGGACTCGTACGATCGAAATCCCATAAAATTTGCATATCAATGGTTTTTAAAATGGACAGAATGTGCCCGATGCCTGATGGTATTTATCCCCACATTGTTTTCTTACCTTTTTTTTTTATATAAAGCTTGCGGAAAAAATCGTTTGAATAGTTGAGCTCAACACAAAATGATCACCTTCTACTCCTAGTAACATAATATACTATTCTTTATAAAAGTATAATCATGAAAATATGAATTTATTTGTTATTTTTTCAATCCAGAACCATATTGAATACTTTTTTCTTTATGGGAAATTCCAAATTTCAGAAAAAAAATTAATTGAAAAAATTAAGTGCACCATTCCCTTCCAAAATCAAGAAAATTTCCAGGTCCACGTATTAAAAAAAATAAACCAGCGGAAATTCGAAACGTGTAACTCACAATTATTTTATTACATATAAAATTTATAGCAAATAAAAAGTGGCCGTCGTGAGAATATAGTTTCAGTTTCTTGATGTCTTTTAAAATAAGCCAACTTGATGGGAATATAAAATTTTAAAAATTTCTTCTTTTTCCACTTTTTTCAAAAACTCTGAGATAACTAATTTTTTTTCTTAGATTTTTATTCAATTTCAAATTTAGCAACTTTGCCCCAATTTAACCGAGTCCGTGTCTCTTCTGTTTTCTGAGATCCCAATGATGTAGCTCGAATTTGACTCACCCTGTATAGTTTGAGTACTTCGCAAAATCCGTTTTGTCGAGCAGTAGGGGTCAGGCATGCTGCGATGAGCAGCTAATACGTTTCGCCCAGATTTTCCCGAGCGATTTCACAAAGTATGTACCTATTTGGATGAAAATTACTGGAGGGCATCTAGGCAACCCCTCCCCCCCCCCCCACCCAAATGAAGGAAAAATATTTTCGTCCAATTTTCTCCTTGTAAAGATCTCTTTCGGGAGCACCAAATAACACCAAATAATGAAAGAAAATGTAAAATTAAAATGAAAAAACAATTTGCAAATCTGAGCTTTGAAATTGAGAGGGCAGTCAAGTTCGTGACCGAAAATATAGAGATTTTTTTTAATTCCATGTGTCGGCATCACCAAAGTCAATTTTTCAAAGTTTAAATGGGCACAAACAAAAATTGATAAAATAATTACAAAATGTAAGAACATTTTTTGTCTATAGGTTCTTTGGCACCTGTGGAATTTTTTTTTTTACAAATTTCTTCCGAAATCGTCCAAAATAACGCTCCGATATACAGTAGAAGCTCGATTATAAGGATCGTGATTATCCAGAATCCGCTTTATCCGGAATAAAATTGATTATTAAAACCGCCGCTTTATCTGGAATGATCGTGGTCTGTATCCGAAATTTGATAGAAAATTCAAGTCCTTGGCGTTATCCGAAATGCGCGCCTTCAAATACTCCGTATTATCCGAAATTGTTATATGTACCTATGTATTGTTCATATACAGTGTGTCACAGACATGGTACACCCCCCTTTTTTTCTTTTTTTTTGAGATAATTTTTTGAAATTTGGTACGTCGCATATTCTCAATAGAGCGCACTTTTTAGCAGAAAATTGAATTTTTTCCTACATCCGGTTTTTCTATACATTTGTACGAATCCAACAATACCACATAAGTGTCATAAGTACCATTTTAAATGTCAAATTTGTTTTTATTTAATTTTTTATTTCTCAATTATAGTGTGCCATGACTTCAGTTGTGTTCGTCACAGATGCAAAATGTCCCTTATACACCAATATACACCAATAGTGTACACCTATAAGGTGTATAAGTATACACCTTATACTCCCTAGTACACCAAAATGTCCCTTATTGGAAGTACTAGTAGATAAGTACCTCGGTACCAATATGGTACCATTTGAAAAAAATGAATCCAGCTCAAAAAATCATCCCGGTGCGCATAATTTATCCATAAATCACTTAATTTAGTACTTTGAACAAAAATTCGATTTTTCTAGCGTTAGATGATCCAATTGGAGTAAAACGAAATAGTCATGGGTCATGGCACACTATAATTGAGAAATAAAAAATTAAATAAAAACAAATTTGACATTTAAAATGGTACTTAAGTGGTATTGTTGAATTCGTACAAATGTATAGAATTCAAAAATATAATAATATATAGGTGTCCCATTTGAAAATAAAAAGTTGGTAACATTTCCGGAAAAACCGGATGTGGGAAAAAATTCAATTTTGTGCTAAAAAGTGCGCTCTATTGAGAATATGCGACATACCAAATTTCAAAAAATTATCTCAAAAAATAAAGAAAAAAAAGGGGGGTGTACCATGCCTGTGACACACACTGTATTTCAACAAACCCATTTCAAGAACTGCATATTATGTCACAAATTGCAAATAATGCTTTACACAAAACGAATTGTATAAATGATAGGAATAACAGTCGTGATCAATCAGTAGAAATATTTACTTATTACAAAAAATATCATACATAAACAGTGTATTTCTCATTTAACAATGGTCCCTTTCAAAAACATCACAAGTGTGCCTAGTTCACTTGGGTGAAACGTCTCATCTCCTCTAAGTTTATACCGAGTGTCTTAAACATGATTTTCACGCTCCCCAAAGGAAGACATATATTTCCTGTTATTGGGTTTTTAGCCTGTTGGAAATAAAGCTTTGTTATTATTATTATTATTTATAAAATTCATTTGTTAGCCTAGAAATGCCCTGGAGAAGAGATTAGTTGAAAATTTTCATTATTCAGCCTAGTTTTGAAAACTTGACGAGAATAATAATGAAAGTCTTGTTCAGGGAGTGAATTCCGAAATTCCAGTTCTCAGGAATAATTCCTGATTTAGAGCTGTTGTGCATTTATGAAGCTTCACGCTGTATCAGTATTCACCCGAGGTTTATGCCTTGATAAGTGACTGTTGCAGGAATTCGAGCTGAATATTAGTATAAACACACGCATAATAACACTAATAGAGACGTAGAACCCTGATTGCTAGACAATGTCCTAAAACTAAATTCACAGTAAGGCGGCTTTACACGATGCCAGTAACTGGGCCGAGTTACTAGAACCGAATACTGGAGTTTAGTAACTCTCCTAGTGTAAACAAATAATTTTATATTCCAGTAACACTAGTTCCAGTAAACCATTCCAGTCGAGTAAATAGAAAGCCCTTCTATTCACTGGCACAAGTAGCTACCCCCACCGTTCGTCCTACTGGACTGCCATGCCATGGGCACTAAGCTGGTGTAGATCGCCACTCGCCACGTGTTGTTTAGTTGTGATTTGTGAAGTTCAATTTCTGTATTCAGCTATAATATCTTCCAATGCAAGCTCTCTTAAAAGTATGTTGGATGTTCCTTTTTCCTTTCTAGTTAGCCATTTTCTGACCTATAATATTCTCTTTTTTGGTTCTAGTTCCTTTTCTAATATATCTAGCAATTCATCGCGCATTCACTTTAAATTAATAAGCATTTTTTTGATAATACGCTTTTGATTGAAATTCATTTTAGTAAAATAAGTTCATAACTTATAAATATTGTACTTCAAATTGACATTTATATTGAATACTTGTACATTAAGTACAGGTAATACAAAATTTGATGGCGAAGAATTCCAAGAAGGCATTCTAAAGCAGGCTACTGAGATCTGTATGCTCATAAAGCAAATCGGATTATTTCACGGTGTCCTTTCCAAGAATTCTCCACCTTCATATTCTGTACGAACAGTAGGTACTGGAAACCGGGTAGACACCACTGTTTTGAAAAACACTTGCTTCCAGTGCTCGGTTCTAGTAACTTGCGCCAGTTACTGGCATCGTGTAAAGCCGCCTGTACGAATAGCTAGTTGACTTATTATAGGCAAGTAAAACCATCTGCTTGGGAGCTGACTTCCACATGTGGGAATAATATTCAGTGGTTGGTTGATTCAGGATCATATAAGTAGAAAACTATGAATGGATTGACATTTTTGAACCAGCAGGCCTTTGGGAAACATCATCCCTGGAAAAGACCAGGGAATTTATATTGTGGATGTGGAAGTCAGTTAAATGTTCTCTGCCGACAACACACAATCGTCTATTAAAGAATGCTGAGAAGTGCATAATGTTAAATCCGATCAAATAGTGTAGAAATATCTAAGGCAGGTGTCATTCGGAGTGATTCCAATTGCTTTTCTTTTAATGTCAAAAACAACCAATTTAACTCTTGTGGTTTTTAAAATTAATTTTAAATTTTTTTATTTAAAAAACGAGAGATTCAATCGGTTTAAGGTGAGGCATTATCTATCAGGTTGTGTTTGTAGAATTTTTAAGGTAGTGCACGAATTTTCGAATCGGTTGAAAAGCTCTGACATTTTGAATATCATTTTGACTGACAGATCGTTAAAACTAAGGTTAACTTCAGGCAAAAGGCCTACTGAGTTACACTACAGTAAAGCAATGCAATCGTCTCCAAACTTTTCAGCTATGCGTACATAACTTCAGTAACTGTCTTTACTCCATTATGGCTAAAGTAAGCGAAGAGGTTTTTCGCTTTTCCGTGGGAAATTTAGAATGTTCAATTAAAACATTAACACCATTATTATCTAACCTCTGTTATTATGAAAATTACATTACAGTTATTCTGTTATGTCTCTGGAATTATTGAGGGATGTTGCATGTAATGATAGGATACACATGTATCAGGGTGCACCTCAGGTTGCATTATATCCTCTATATTGCTATCTCGGAAAAAAAGTTCCGTAATAATTTTGTCTTTTAATATGTCATTTGAATATTACAAAAAAATCAGCGGCTCTCAAAATATTTAGAAAAAAATTGAAAATCGCTATAACTATCTTATTTGTAGGAATTTTGAAAATCTGAAAGGTGTGAATGATAACCTACACAATTATCTATATCTTCATATTATTTATGCAATTTTGTTGACCTACTAGACTTTGAGATATCACCACCATTTTTTTTTATGGTCCCCATATTGGATTTTCACATAGAAAGATAAAAAACCCTTGAAAAATGAAAACTTTTTTTTAATTGGACAATATAAAATGTAGTTGTAATCAAAATTATAACAGGAAATAAACATTTAAATGAAAACAAGGCTACAAAAATAATTAAATAAACAACGAAAGACCACAGCAGTTAATTTAAGTATTCAAATTGTCTACCATTATTTTTCTGGCACCTTTGGCAGCGGTAAAACAGGCTATCAGGGGCGCACTTAATAATGCCTCCCTGGTCCCTGGTAATGTAGAAATTTCTTGACAGACATCCAATTTCAGTACCTCAACATTTTCATAGACGCTAATTTCAGCTCAAAGAATCGCTCCGGGAAAATTTTGGTTTTCTTCTTTTTGATTTACAAACCTGCCATGAGGGACCTATCAAACCCTCAATGAGGGAACTCATATTGTCAGAATGTCAGATTGTTTACCTCTAAAGCAGCCAGAACATTTATTTCAGTGATTTCATTGTTTTCTCTTTGTGTGCATTAATTTTTTTTTCTACACATGTTTTGTCACTTCTTGAAATTGCGTTCTATGGGGTTGCCAGGATAATCGTTCAAATATTTTGCCACACTTCTTTCTGCATTTTGTCCACAAGCAATGTAGGTATGTACAAAACATATACTGTCTGTACACTGAGAGTTGTCTGTTGTGATAACTAAGGATACATCATCTCGTTATGTTTCTTACTCCTTCTATTGCATTGCATAGTCAATCGAGTTAAAATGGGACGTATTGTCAGAAATACGTTTGAAACGTCAGCAATTCTAAAAAGATGAGCGAGAGTGAGACGGAAGTACCGACTCGCGTCTTGATACGCTTAGATTGATACGATATTACGATAAGATTGTCGTCGCTACTGTCAGTAGTGTCAGTGTCAGCACTAAATATACTAATAAGGTTTGTGTTGTGATTTGAAACGTTTTTAATACGAAATTAGCAGAATTACCTACCTGTGATATTGTACAATGTGATAAACTATGAGTAAGTAACTTATTAATTGCGCGAATGCCTAAAAATCTATTTCCTTGTTTTGCCTGGGAAACGATTGAACTCCCTAGTACGTGGTCCTGTGGTTAAATTACTGGAATATTTTACTTGCAGAATAAGAAAACGGAGGTGTTATTCTTTCTTTTAAACAGCAACCAGCAGGTAGGTGACATGATATTTCTATCATGATGATAACAATAATTATTATCATTCTTATTTACTTGCATTATATATATTTGTTATCAAAAAGTTGCAAGGCTCTACTTCGTCAATAACTTGTCGAAATAATATATTTGTAGGATATTCATTATTCCTCAACACACGCCACTGACACGAACTGCGATACCACATCTGGTTCGACTTAGAAATAAGTGTACGAATGAAATCGAATTAAATGAAATTGTTTAGTCAGAATCAGTGTGGCATGACAACGGACAACACTCAGTGGACAGATAGTATGTACCTTTTTTATGGACTGTAACTTGCCATGATTTTGATGTTAAACAGTAAGTAAAACCTGATTAGCACTAAGGAAAAGCCTGCTAATAAAATTGATTTATTTGATAAAAATAAATAAATATCTTATGGCTGTGGTAAAGCCCAAGTGTCAGAAGTAAAAATTTGATAAAAATTGGAAAATCAATTTTCAAGGGTTTTGCGACCATAGAAAAAACAAAAGATGGTGGTGATATCTCAAAATTAATTAATTAATAAAATTTTTTAATTCAAATCTAGTAGGACAAAAAATTGCATAAATAATATAAAACTGTAGACAATAATTGTGTGTTTTCATTCACACCTTCAGATTTCAAAATTCTTATAAAGACAGTTATAGACTTTTAGTTTTCACAGATTTTCAGTTTGGTTTTAAATATTTTGAGAACCGCTGATTTTTTTGCATATCTTCTAATGTCATATAAAAGACATTTCCGAGATAAAGCAAAATAAAAGAAAAGAAACAAACCTTTTATCCTTCTCTAATGTCCGTATTCATCAAACTTCAAAATATAACTCTGGGGTTATATTTTGAATTTTCTGACAGCTGATTGGTCTAATGCTCAAACCCTACGAACGCTACGAATTTTAACCCAATGACATGTTCCAAAATATAATCCCAGGGGTTAAATTTATTGATGAATACGGGCCTAAGAGAAGGATAAAAGGTGCACCCCATATTCAGTTTGTAGAAGCCATTACCATAAGTTAGAGAATAAGGGTCATAGTCCCTTTTAAATCTGACTACCTACTCACAAAGTGATAAAAATACTTCAAGCCCAAAAATGTTCTACTTCATTGTACATTGTGCATCCTATGTAGACACAGATAATTCAAAATTCAAGAAAAGAACTACCTATGATGTATGTATGGTATTATAACGAAGGAACGAGGAACACTAGAATTATTCTGGATTCGTAAATCGTATTTGTTTTTGTTTATGTTTACCTTCTACAATAATTCTTATGCTGACAGCAACGTCGCGACATTTCTAGTGACATGACAGGAATGACATATTGCCAGGCCAGTGTAACTGACATTTCTACTAAATGATGCTAAAATGGTTCTGCGCTCTACGCATGTTTGAGGTTGCGTGAAACTATCAGACATTTCTAGACTCAACGGCTAACGGGTATACAGGGTGTTGATTTTCAAAGCGGGCCATAGGGGATTAGCATTGCGAAAGTGGTTTTTGAGGATTCCTGCTCGCCGTTTAAACTGACAGAAATGGTTTTGGTATCAAAATGAAGCTAAAATTATTGCGCATAACGTTTGACGTCAGAAATTAATTTAATTTCACGTTGTTTTCTAAAATTCTTCAGTAAAAATTCAAGTAATTGTTAATGTTTAATCACAAAATAGCATGCCTTGCCTAAACAATAATGACGTTTCTACGTTTTGACAATCCAATAATAAAAATTTATAAGTCAGTAGGTAATAATAAAGTCTGGTTCTATTATTGGATTGTCAAAACGTAGAAACGTCATTATTGTTTAGGCAAGGCATGCTATTTTGTGATTAAACATTAACAATTACTTGAATTTTTACTGAAGAATTTTAGAAAACAACGTGAAATTAAATTAATTTCTAATGTCAAGCGTTATGTGCAATAATTTCAGCTTCATTTTGATACCAAAACCATTTCTGTCAGTTTAAACGGCGAGCAGGAATCCTCAAAAACCACTTTCGCAATGCTAATCCCCTATGGCCCGCTTTGAAAATCAACACCCTGTATAATAGGTGCTGTCGGCACTCTATACCTCAGTCGACCAACAGATATAGTAATCAAACTGCGCACAAACTTTTAAGGGCCAAGTAGTCACATCTGTAGGCAGATAGTGCCTTATTTATTGGTTACCTGGTTCCGGTAAACCAATGAGAAGGGCATTCTAAGGTTTGTGTATACAGGGTTATTCACGGTATACGCCACGGAAGATTAGGGCCGTGTCTCTGGATTTTAGGATCTTTTTATTTTTGGAGTGGATAGAGACCCGGCAGAGGTACGTTTTAAAATTATGTTCATAATGTACAGGGTGTCCCAAAAGAATGAAACATATCAAAGTTATGTTTTTTTAAATGGAATGCTCCTATGTTATTGTATTTTTAGATTGTCTGAGAAGAAAAAATAAGATTGGCTTTTACAGTTGGTGTTTAAATTCAGAAGTTTTTGAGTTATAAACAAGTGAAAATCGTCATTTTTCAAGTTCAAGGCCCTGTACAACGAAAACGGCTGAAGATAGAGAAAAACGACTTACATGTTCCTATTTTAACTTTTCATGTACTATCCTATGGTATAGAAACATTTGAACTTTCCTTGATTTATTTATTTGTCGACGCGTGGAGAAATCTCAGAATTTTTCAATTTTTTTATCACCCTGTATAAACATTTCATCTACATCATTGGATAGTACATGAAAAGTTAAAATAGGGACATGTAAGCCGTTTTTCTCTATCTTGAACCGTTTTCGTTGTACAGGGCCTTGAACTTGAAAAATGACGATTTTCACTTGTTTATACATAACTTAAAAACTTCTGAATTTAAACACCAAAACTGTAAAAACCAATCTTATTTTTTCTTCTCAGGCAATCTAAAAATAACATAGATAGGAGCATTCAATTTAAAAAAAAACATAACTTTGAGATGTTTCATGCTTTTGGGACATTATGAATATAATTTTAAAACATACCTCTGCCGGGTCTCTCTATCCACTCCAAAAATAAAAAGATCCTAAAATCCAGAGACACGGTCATAAACTTCCGTGGCGTATACCGTGAATAACCCTGTATAATTCTTGTATATAAGGTCTGCCTACCTGGATGTAAACTTACCGCGCACTTTTATTACTATATCTTTTGGCCGACTGAGGTATAGTAGTCAGTTGTAGCAGTCAGTGATCAGTTTTGATTGGAAGTGGAAGACTGAAGGAAGACTGAAGTAAACAGAGTGAAGTGAAGAATAGACATGTGAAGCGAAAGAGTATAGTGGTTGGTAGTGTTGTCCTTGTGTGTAAATAAGAGAACAACTGATTGTTTAGATTTAGAGATTATTGTTATAAATTATACTTGTGTTAAAGAATTGTGTAAGACTTTTAATTGGGAATTAATAAAGTATAAGACTTGTAACAGTATTGTATTTTTTCAGACAAAAGGAAACGTGTAAATTATACAGGTAATTAATTATAACTGTAAAATAAATATATTTGTCAATGTCATCACTCATCAGGTATGATGGTTTATGTTTATGACGACACTGGACGGTATTCAGCTATGCAACAATCAGGTGACACCACAATCTATTTTCAAGGGATTATCTTTGGTCAAATGAAGAAAGCCACTATAATTTAGGAGCTTTCTTACAACTCGAAAAATACTATACAATAAAGATAACAAATGATAAGTTTCCGAAAAAAAAACAAGCCAAAATTCAATTGTTTTTCTCTAATAATAAAAAAGCTTGGATAAATAAGACATTTGATTCTCATCAGTTTGTGTAAAAACATGTAAGCTATTTATTATGTATTTATTATTTCAGGTGAAATAGATAGATGCCTTAAGAAAGTGACTGAAGGAGTGGAAACATTCGAAGACATCTGGCAGAAGGTGCATAATGCCACAAACAGTAACCAGAAAGAAAAGTATGAAGCCGATCTCAAGAAAGAAATCAAGAAGCTGCAAAGGCTTCGTGATCAGATTAAGAGTTGGATAGCTTCAGCGGAAATCAAGGATAAGAGTATTCTTATGGATAATCGGAAACTCATTGAAACCGTGAGCTATTTTTGTTTTTTTAAGTATAATTAATAATCATTTCTTGATATATGTAGAATTTATCAGTACCTACCTGCAGTGATCCCTCTAAAATCCGGCACTTCTCGGAATCGTTTTTCTCGGAAGGGTAAGCGGGGAACATGAAGCGCAAAAGTACAAAGTAACTATGTGCCAGTGTCTTTGACACGGGTAATTCAGTCTTAAGCTTTTATGTGTCATAATTCAAAAACAATGTAAATGTGAAAAGTTAGCCCAAGCATAACATTAAAAACTGGGGAGTTACCCTGTGGGGGAAGAAGAGGACAACCAGTTTGTGGATAGATGATGATATAATTAATGACTGAAGAAGAGGGTGAGGAGGTCGACGAGAGAGGAGAAGCATCATCTGTTAAAACAATTCTTCACAAAGCTGGACTCGTTCACTATGTCCATTACATGGGCAGAAGAAAATGGTATTAGTACAATCCGCAAGATATTTTATTTATTTATTTATTTATTTATTTATTTATTTATTTATTTATTTATTTATTTATTTATTTATTTAATACAACCACTCAACAGGCAGGCTTTTGAAACCCAGTTACAGAGTGGGTTTAACAAGCACAAGTAATCAATTAAACGTTAAACTTATTGTTATGTGGAACCCACTGAAGAACTATTCTCGATTTATTTAGAATATGTTTGAAAGTTAACATACAGTGTGACCCATTTGTTCTTGAAACACCCTGTAGAATCTTAATTTATGGTGCGATTTTAAAGAAATTTCTTTTAAATCATAGAGCTTGATAAACTATATTTTGGCAGCAAAAAGCGTCTCATTCCTACAAAATCCAAGGCCTACTAGATCAGTGTTTACGTGTAAAATCTCAAAAATTCATATTAGCGATTTTTTTAGAAAAAAACTGTGCACGCTACTGGATTCACCAGCCCTCAAAACGGTACTGTACTAGATTTTATTGGAAATGTCAGAGTAATAAGGATCTTGCAGTTGTTTTAGAAATTCATAATAGAACTCCGAATTTTCATTAATTTATTCGAAAAGGTCAAGAGAGACAAAATAGAAATTGTACGTCTAGTTGGTGATAATGTAGGTACTTTAATTTTTTAATTATAATTTTTTATTTATTTATTTATTTATTTTTATATTTTTTATTTATATTTTTACTTTTTTTTACTTTTTTTTTTTAATTTTAATTTTTACTTATGATAGCTTTTGACCTTTTTCAAATTAATTTATGAAAATTCGGAGTATTATTATGAATTTCTAAAATAACTACAAGATCCTTTTTACTCTGAGATTTTCAATAAAATTTAGTACAGCACCGTTTTGAGGGCTGGTGAATCCCGTGGCGTGCCCAGTTTTTTTCTAAAAAAATCGCTAATATGAATTTTTGAGATTTTACAAGTAAACGCTGATCTAGTAGGCCCTGGATTTTGTAAGAATGAGACGCTTTTTGCTCCCAAAATATAGTTTATCAAGCTCTATGATTAAAAAAGATTTTTTTTTTAAATCGCACCATAAATTAAGATTCTACAGGGTGTTTCAAGAACAAATGGGTCACACTGTATATACTTATATGTAAAGTAGATTGTAAACATACAACTTGGGTTATGGAAATTTTTTCAGCTGTTTTAGATAGTTGACATGACATGTCAGCTGTTCTGTTATTTTGAATGTTGATATTTCCAGAATAACTCTACAGGGTTACTGGTAACTGGATACATTCCTTTGGTGATCTGATAAAACAAGAGGTAAGGAGTAAATTAACCCCAACATGCACTATACAAAATTCAATAGATTTTGAGATATTTCGATTTTCAACTTTTCTTAAAAAAATGGTTTCAGATGTATTGAAATGTAATTTTCAAAAAATCTACTTTAACTTTTTGATTTTTTTTTTTGCTGGAATACTTGTCCAATACTATGCTTCCTTCTGGAATAAAAAATATCCTGAGGTATTTCGATCGTGTGAAAATTTCAAAGAAACACTTTCACAAACTATTTTTTTTTTTAAGATTTAAAAGTTTTTACAAGTTATTTTCGCAAAATTGTCAAGGCAACTTGCGTACAAATTCTTTTAAAAACTTCCCTAGTGTAGTAGCTATCTAACAAGGTACGAATCTTGTACAAGAATAACAGAATCTCCCCGCTATGTACCGTTACCGAGGAACAAATCCTTAAGTCGGGACGTTTCAAAAAAAATACGGCCCTGAACGGGGGTCTTAAAATTCTCGGATCCGGTCCATTTTCAATAGGTCGTATTTGGGGGTCACGAGCTTCGTCCCTACCAAGTTTCGTCCCGATCGGTAAAACTTTCAGACACTTAGAGTGGCTATTACTAGGCTATTCCCGAAAAATCCCGAAATTCCCGAAAAAATTACACTTCCCGGGAACGGATCCCGCTCATTTTCAATAGGCATCGTGCCACGGTGCGCCTCTTCAATCGAGCCAAATTTCAACTTTCCCACATGAAAACTGGCGGCTCTAGAGTGTTTCCTAGCAAAGTCATAGACAGACAGACCGACAGACAGACATTTTTCGGGCACAAGAATACGTATACTTACGAAACTTCTGTGACTTTGCTAGGAAACACTCTAGAGCCGCCAGTTTTCATGTGGGAAACTTGAAATTTGGCTCGATTGAAGAGACGCACCGTGGCACGATGCCCATTGAAAATGAGCGGGATCCGTTCCCGGGAAGTGTCATTTTTTCGGGAATTTCGGGATTTTTCGGGAATAGCCTAGGAAACACTCTTAGTGTCTGAAAGTTTTACCGATCGGGACGAAACTTGCTAGGGACGAAGCTCGGGACCCCCAAATACGACCTGTTGAAGATGGGCCGGACCCGAGAATTTTAAGACCCCCGTTCAGGGCCGTATTTTTTTTAAAACGTCCCGACTTAAGGATTTGTTCCTCGGTAACGGTACATAGCGGGGAGATTCTGTTATTCTTGTACAAGATTCGTACCTTGTTAGATAGCTACTACACTAGGGAAGTTTTTAAAACAATTTGTATGCAAGTGGCCTTGACAATTTTGCGAAAATAACTTGTAAAAACTTTTAAATCTTATTTAAAAAAAATAGTTTGTGAAAGTTTTTCTTTGAAATTTTCACACGATCGAAATACCTCAGGATATTTTTTATTCCAGAAGGAAGCATAGTATTGGACAAGTATTCCAGCAAAAAAAGAAATCAAAAAGTTAAAGTAGATTTTTTGAAAATTACATTTCAAGACATTTGAAACCATTTTTTTAAGAAAAGTTGAAAATCGAAATATCTCAAAATCTATTGAGTTTTGTATAGTGCATGTTGGGGTTAATTTACTCCTTACCTCTTGTTTTATCAGATCACCAAAGGAATGTATCCAGTTACCAGTAACCCTGTATAATGAACAGAGGCTCCTTCTGTTCGAGGATAATTATGTCAATTTTAAAACTTGACATTCGGGAACGTCCGTCTATAATGCCACTATTGTCACCTGTCGTGGAATATAAGAGCACCACTCGCATCACATAGTCAGTATAGCTTTGAATACTACGGAGTAAGGTCAGAATGAAAGAAAGAGAAAGAAGACTAGTAAGTTAAAGGTGGAGAATAGTTGGAATGTGATAAGAGACAGTTCAGTTGAAAAGCTAGAGAAGTGACAAGCGAATACTAGTACAATTTCTGCAAGTGTATAAATAGAAGAACTGTGTTTAGTACCGAGTGCTTTGACAGATAGAGTGGCAGAGTGAGATTAAGAAGTGGTTATTTTGTTTTGAGGTTATTGTAACGTAAGTAGAGACGGAAATTAATTGTTATAAAGGAATTATAAAAGCTAATTAAGACAAATAAAGTGAATTATGTAACAATCTCTTAAGTACCCAAGAAAAATGTTGAAAATGTACATTTCAAGCAAATAAGCAAAAGATAAGTGACACTATCTTTTTGACCAGTTTTCTTCGTATATGCCCACCACTAATTTGGCATTTTCGTTCTTTCATATTTGCCGGATTACTGAGGGATTACTGTTTGTAATAATATATGTATAAATAAATATAAGTACTTAGTGTACCTAAATGAATAAGTGGTAAAAAATTTAGGGAGTGATTCTTTTTGGAAATTAAAGTTTTTCAAAGGAAAATAAATAATTTACTCCTCTCCTATTGAGATAAAGCCTTTTGGGGCTTCAAAAAAGTAATTTTTATTTACAGAAATTATATTGAGTAGGCATATAAGTCTTCTATTGAGGATACACTCAGTGGAGTATTTGTTAATTTCCCCTACTATTTTAAGCGGTAGAAAAGGCCACCTCTAGAAAGTATGTATTCTAAACTTAACTGTTGTTCTTACAGCTTAATCGCCATTTTAAAACGCATTTTGAATAACCTGATTTATTCTAAATAAAAATGCCATCTTGCAATGTTTTTGTAAATTTAATGATCATTGAGAAAAAACTGAATTTAATTACATAGCATGATTTTCCATATGGTTGAAATTTTAAAGAAATAATTCAATTTAAATTTTTTTTTCTTGAAGATATAAAATTAATTTGCGAAAAAATCACCAATCACCTTTTTTATTAGAATAAATCACACTGGCCAAAATAAATTTCAGAATGAATAACAATAATGCTTTCTGAACGACACATTTGCCCTGATGGTATGGTGAAGACAGAGGCATCGATGTTTCAATGGTTATTTCCATCTCATCAGTCTATCACATCACCACCACTAGAGAAGTGTGTCGGTCAGAAAGAAATCACAGCATATAAGCAAATGATTTGTCGGACACATAGTGACTTGCAAGGTCACTGGTCAGCACAGGAAGCCATGAGAAAGACCCCTCTAAGCTGCACTCCTGAGAACCTTGGTGCAGGTTCTCCTTCTTTTACGTTGTTCCGGTTCCTTGCTGGTCCCGGGTTTTGTTACACTGGGGTTCACCTTCAACCCTACCTTTCTAGGTTCTCCAGTTTCCCCCTGGTTTTGTAGTTTCTACTCTTTTCTCAGTTTCCTGCGAGCGGCTCCTGAGAATTTTTTTTGGGTGGGTCTTTCCTTTCAGAATCCCTTTCCCTTTTTGAATTAGGTGTGTCTTGGTCCATATGGTTCCCACGAGTATTGGAGCATTAAAGAAATACCATACACAGAGCTCCATACGTATGATATGCATTTATTTTCGAAGGTGCGCCACTTCTTCGAAGTTGAATCCAGAAGGTACTGATCTACTATTCAGCCACACATCCTTTTGGCCTGGGTTCCCGCCATAGGATTTAGGTTTTTAAAGGTTGTCTCCTTTTGGTCCAGGCGGTAAAGCCTAGACCCCCGTATTCCTCTGTTTGCGAGATGTGACCTCGACAACAGAGTTTTACGGTTTTTCGGAGAGTCCACTTTCGGATGTTCTCCGGCATCGTTATAACCCCTGTGCAGACCTTTAGTCACGACACTACAACTAGGTTAGGGAAGGTGGTCCGCGGCAGGGATGCGCCTGATGGGTACCTCAACCACACAGGACTATTAAATTAAAAAAAGGTGTGAATCTGACAGCTACACATAATCTAATACTTTGGAATTATTATTTCCTTTTTTTTTCTCGTTCGAATTATGATCGTTCAGAAATTGGAATAATCTGACGACACTCCAGCAAATGTAAGGCATCACTATGGTTGTTAGACACAAACGTTCATTTCTGTTTATTAACGCATTCCACCTTCAGGGCCGTATTTATTTTGTTTTTGGAACCGTACCACCTATCTAGACTAATCAACAACAAAGAATAATCCCCTAAATTTTTTTTGCACTTATTCATGTGGATAGCGTTTGTCTAAACGGAACTAAGTGACAAAATTAAAATCAGACATCTAAGTTTTCTAAGTTTTTTTGCACACGTGATGTTAAAATGAACCTGTTCTATAAAGTTCTTATTATAAGAAGTGTCTCTATGATACTTGCAAGATAATGATTTTTGTGACTAATAGCTTGTAATTTTGGAAACATTATGGAATAATTAATATAACTAGAAATTAAGTGTGGATCCATTTAGACTTAATAGAAACTAGAACCGTTTAAAAACTGTTGGATTCACTAGGTTCTGCAGGGGTTGCATTGCATTACTGTGCAATATTGAGCTTGGTTCCAATTTGGGCTTGGTTTCTTTTAGCTTGGCGTTATCCTTTCTTAAGGGTTTCTTAAAGCCCTTTGTAAAAAAATAGCAAATCAGTTGGACTCACTGTGATTATTGGATATTTATCTTTCTGTCAAAGCCCCCTAAGTAATCTAAGTAATCTGTGGTTTACTTGTGGATACATGAAAGTTTATATATTTTTTTTTTGACTCGCAATTTATCGACTCAAAATAAATTATGATTATGATAAAAATATGGTTGATAACTGATCTGAACTGCTACCTGCATTTCTACTACTTCTTGTAAGTAAACATGTTTAGTGTTGTATGAACCAATCAAATGTTGCAATCAACTAGTGTTGCCATATTGTATGGCTATCTGAGATCCTCCCAAACATCATTTCACATAATTTCTTTTTATTGTTTGATCAAAATCCATGGTGTACCTATGTAATTTTTTTCGTTTTATACCTCCAAATATATTCAATCAGCTTCAAGCCGAGATTTCTTATCAGCCCCTTTTAACCTCAACCGATGTTAACCTGTGAAAGTGATTTCAATATGTTACCATATACAGGGTGTTGAGAAAGTCACGGTACTGTCCAATAAATTTTTAAATTTTGAGTTTTGAAAAAAATTAAAAAACAGGTTATTTTATAATTTAATTTACTTTCTATTTATGTAAAAAAAAGTTCCTTGGGTGTGATTGGGTGTTCCTTGGCTCAGTAATGACGACATTGTATTTTTTTATGGTTTTTACAGTTGTGATTTAAATTAAATTTTTGAGTTCTAAACAAATGGCAATAGAAATTCCATTTTGAAAGCAGTGTACATTAAAAACGGCTCCAAATATCAAAAAACATGTCCCTAGCTTAAATTTGTTACCTTATAGTGTACTTGAACTATTTATCCAAACTGTTGTAATAGTAAATATTTACTGGATGGAAATAATGCAAATGCAAATTACACTTATTACACTGATTAGAAAACAACAATATAACTTCTAGTTAAAATATAGTGATAGCAGAAACATGTAACAATAATAAAATTAATATAAATCACGACACCGGCTGTAGATATGTACGTAGTAGTTGTTTTGTCGAAGCTCGGTCGCGTTCGTCTTCACCCTTGCAAGTAGATGCAGTCTTTGGAGTCTGGATTCGTTCCATTTGCAAATCTGGACGGTACAATAACTAATGTAGTTGCCAGCTTGTCGCTAAAGTTCCAAAATTGTACAATAATAATGATAGAGCTTACACCGGCCATGGAGTCATAGCATTTTCTGTTAGACTTTATTACATTGCCCTTGTGGTTGGTACATTAAATAAAACATTTCCCTGTATGGCCAACTTGCAACAAGCGATATCCTCGTCCACAACATTATGAATCCAAATCGCACACAGATACACACTAGAGAAGACACGTCCCATCTTTTATATGAGTAAATTTTTTTACAGTCACTTTTTCAAGTGGTTAAGGCAAATGAAATTTGGGTGTTCTTATTTCTAGTTATTAATAAATCTGCTGTCCCTTCCTTGTCTTCATTTTATAAGATTTTCCATAAGTTTATAGTAAATAAAAGCCCTGTTTGTTCTCAGTTTTCTCGACCTGATATCAAAATGAGCATAGTTTAAGTTTCTTATATTTTAGTAACAGAAGAAAGAAATCAATAGCTTTACAAAACTTGTAGGTTATACCTACTTTTAACAGATTGATTGTGGAATACCTTATTAAAAAAATAAAATAAAACAAAACACAAATTTTATAAGTGTTTTTCGAATTCTATTAAATTCTCCCAAAGATGTTTCACTTCAGCCATATGGTCTAAACTCTCAAAAATCATTGAAACCGTGGGCCCTAGAGAAATCAATAAATATAGTATACGTTTTATAATTACGGCCAAACAGCAATTTTGGAATTACATTTTTCCAATGGAAAAAATGTACGGAACTAAAAAAGCATAAAAAAAAAGAAAAAGTGACTTTGAGTGGGAGTCAAATGTTCAGTCACCTATCGAGCTATTACAGAGATTGTGGATTGTATGGGAATCTGAACTGAGCTTTTTGAAATACAAATTAAAAAGCGATCTATCCAAATTTCTCTCAAGTGGTCGTCTCACGTGCCTGCATACAAAATTGTTTTCTGACTAAAAAGAGGAAAAAATTACAAGTGTTTTGTCTTTTTTCAATATTAAGCGAATTAGTGGATAAATGTTTTTGTTAAGTACATACAACATCGTTCAATTGCAACAATTTTCTTGGCATTTTCAAAGGAACAACTAAGAAAATTCCCAGAGGTTTCCTCAAAAATTACAATTCCCGGTTAGTCATAAGAGAATGAAAATCTATTTCAATTCAATGACAATAAAACTTTACAACAACGAAACAATAACAATCCATCTGATATAAATCGTTGAACAACACCAGAAATAAGTGGAATACTTTAATGGAGAGTGAATTTGTCATTGATAATATTTGTATGCAGAGGTACGTAACAAAATATTAGCAAAAAAGTATAGTAGTTGATTTAAAAAAATACACCTGAACTTTTATTAACGAGTTCAAGCAGTTAAGGTGAAAGGTTTTATTTCTGACTCATTCAAAGTAACTTCAGGCGTTCCTCAAGGATCTCACTTGGGACCAGTATTATTTCTAATTTTTATAAATGATATTAATTACAATATTATGCATTCCAGATTTTTATTATTGGCAGATGACTTGAAACTATTTAGGGTGGTGAACTCTACTGAAGACTCACTAAAGCTGCAATCTGATCTTGATAGAATTTGCAATTATTGGTGCAAAGTTAATGGCTTAAAATTAAATATCGAAAAATGCAAGGCTATACGTTTCAGTAGAAAAAACCCCGAAGATAAATTATTTAAATATCGAATAGACGGTAAAATTCTGGAAAATGTCAATAATATAAGAGATTTGGGAGTAGTTTTTGATTCGCGTCTTACTTTCAGTCTTCAGGTCGACTCTGTGATTTCTAGATCAAGAAAAATGCTGGGTTTTGTGAAAAGAATCACTACGGATTTCCGTAGTACTGCAGCTATAACAAGAGTATTTTCTTCTCTGGTGAGAAGCATCTTCGATTACTGCTGTATTGTCTGGTATCCTTTCTTCATTACACCTATTGAGAGAATAGAGATGGTTCAAAGATCCTTCATAAAATATCTCTGTTTCAAATCTGGGCTGCGCTTCTCACATGATTTGTATGACATGTATTTATCATACTTCAACCTTGTGAGGATCAGAAAACGGCATATTTTTTTCTGCGTTTGTTTCTTTCATAAGGTAATGAGTGGAAAATCGAACTGTGAGACGTTACTGAACTTGTTTTCACTACGAATTCCTGCACATACGGTAAGGCGTCCTAACTTGGCGCATGTAGGGTTTCATAGAACTCTTTATGAACAAAACTGTCCAGTGGATAGATGTGCTATTTATTACAATTCAATTGAAACTGAATTGGACCTGTCTGACCCGGTGGCTAGATTTAAAAGGATAGTTAAGAACATTTTGTTTTAGATATATATTGTTTATATTTTGAGTAAATTGCTTCTGGCGTTAATAAATATTATTATTATTATTATTAACCCTCGGAGTATCTGAGCTCGTTCAGTTGTCGTCTTCCGCATAGTTTTCTGTACCGCAGGTCCCGGAGATGTACACCTGTTGCTCGAAGATTCCACATTTCTCTCTCACAGACACAGATAACTAACTTCCACAAACTTCTAATTCGCGAAAAAAATTAAACAAATCGAAGTAGCACTTTTGATATTCTCCCTGAGGTTTGAGAATTTATGGCGCGAAGTCACAACATCCCTCAAGATTTCACATGTCCCGGCTTCGAAATCTAACTTCCAATTGTCCTGTTCTCGTTTCAACTCCCTCCTTTTCTCAAAAAAATCTGACGATGGGTGGAAATGGTCCGCGTCTATGCTGATTGGCTGACTAGAGTATTGCCTAGCCAATACCGTTCGATCTATTTTGTTCAGAAACCCACACTCTGGCTAACGAGACTCTTATTGATCTTTGTGGCTCCTTTTGTTCTCCCATCACCCTCTACCTCCATTTGAAATTTGCCGATTACTTCTTGAAGGTTTTTCCCAGGCCATCAACCTAGAAGGCATCGGGATTTGTTTATTTAGGTCGCTTTATTTCAGTTTGCAGAGCAATAAACCGCGCCCATAAAATGTTCTGTTTCTTAGATTCAATTTCACGGTAGGTAGTAAAATTTTTTACTCCGAATAGAAATCCTCCCTTGGATAATCTCTTATGTTCAATAAAGTTATAGCTCTTTTACCTAGAATGCAAATAAAACTGCAACTAGAACCATTGCCAAATGCCGATGAGTGTCACTCTTCATAATTTTTTGCTGAAACACGGAAACACCCTTTTCACTCCGGCCCGGCTATTTCTTTATATTGTCACGTATGAGGAATTTACATTTGCTCCGCTTGTAAATCGGCAGGTCATGCTTTCCTTTGACCACAGTTCTAAAAGGATACTTTATTGATACCTTATTTACTTTAGTAATATCCTGGGAATCTTTCAGTTGGTCTATTTAAAAACTACAAGAAGTTTTATTCATGGGAAGTGGTAATTTCTCAAACTAAAAGCGAAAAAAAATCTAGCGTCATGGATGAAGGTAATTTTTTTTTAAAACCAATTTCAGGTCATTTCAATATCAATTGATATTTGCAACTACTCTAGTTTTAACCCGCTTTATAAATCTGAGCACAGCCTGACCTAGTGAATCTGATCAGACGATGATATGATCTGAACCACAAGTTGATCTGATCCGTTTTGACAATTATTTGTCACAAAAATGGATTGAATTGAAAAATGGTTATGAAACAAGGAAAAGAAGTATTAAGGGAGGATTAATATTGTAGTTTATAGAGCTACACCGACTTTGATCGGGTTTATGGCGTTAGAAGCAGCAAAACTATAAATATATTAATAGAAATTTAAATAACGCTGCTTATAAGGGACCTGCAAAAATTTCTACGAACAAATGGACACCCAAATTACATTCTTAAAGGCGTAAGAAATGAAATAGGTACAGAACTTGGGAAATCCAGTGAGAAAGTTAAATTATAAAGCAGAGACGCTTCTAAAGTCATGTGTCCAAGCCTATCTCTGTTAGCTACACAGTTTTTGATGCATTTTGAGTTTTTTTTATATATCACCTGATAGCTAGCAGTAACAATAATTAATCCAACTGCTGAAACAGCAATTTCTTTTTTTCTCAAAATATTTTATATTTACAATAATTTTACCATCACGTGCACAAGTCTGGCTCTACCATCACGTGCACAAGTCTGATTCTAAATCCACTCAGATCTTTTATGTGTGTTAAAAGGATCGACGGATCTGTCTTGCACGGACTGCTGCCCTCAAAACTGTCAGGTAAACTGACACTAACAGCGGATTTGCTCCGACCACGGCTTCTTTCTGTCGAAATTTTGCGTATTTTTATGTTGCGTTAATTTTATGACCAAATGTGCCTGAACGCGTCCACCTTAGATCCATCACACCAGATCCAGCTGATCAGATCCTTTGGAAAAGGACTGTGGTCTATGGCCACCTAATAATTCACTCACATTCACATACATAACTGAAATTTGTCTTTTTAATAAATAAAAATAAATAACTCCTTTTTGTCAATTTGGAACGATACTATTTTTTATGCATGACTTTGGCTGGCCTCTTTACTGCGTCATCTTAGTTTACTAACTGAGATTATTGCTGATAAAAACTTACTCGATCCATATTAGACATGGAAATCCTCTAGTGGAAATCCAAATCAAACATTTTTTGAATTTTTTTTAATGTTTTATGTTGTCCTTTCATTTTAGAATTTTCCATGTAAAATATTTTTCATCGCCCATTAGGCATTTCTTTCTCTTTGGCTATTTTTTTACTCTTTCCCAGTTACCTGGAGATTGTAATTTCGTAATTCATCAAAAGTTTACTTTCAGTTGTGTGAAAACTTTTCCATCTTTTGATTCGTTCATTATGACTTCCGTGGCAAGTAATTACTGATCTTGAATTGCCAGTTAAAAGACGTGTATATAAGAGTTTTTGTCTCCAGAGCAACTTGATTTTCTGAGATTTACATCATACATTAGGGATAGCAATAGCCTTCGATTTGACTTGTAATTGATTTTTATAGCAAATGGAGAGGTTTAAAGTAGTAGAAAGAGAGACAAAAACTAAAGCGTACTCGAAAGAAGGACTGGGAGCAGCTCAGAAATTAGACCCAGCCCAGAAGGAGAGAGAAGAAATCCAGCAATGGCTGGTAAATTCCATAGACGTCCTCAATAGGCAGGTACGGATACTACCCATCAAAATAGCTTCTCAGTTCCTAGTAGCTAGGAGCTGATGGTGTGCTTATTATTGATAAATTATTTTATTTTGATGCAATTGATGAATTAAAACATTGAGAGCTATTTCTATCGTTTTTCCTCTCAAATTTTAGACTGACTCCTTTGAATGTGAAATAGAATCCTTACTAGCTAATAAGAAGAAAAAATTAGATAAGGATAAACAAGAAAGGATAGAAGAGTACAAAACAAAGTTAGAAAAACATAGGTTTCACATAAAAAAATTGGAAACACTTCTCAGAATGCTAGACAATTTGTCAGTGGAAGTTTCGCAGGTAAGGTCCCCATCCCATTTGACTTTATTCGACTCCCCACATCCTCTAGGATTAATATCGCTCACACATTATGCATTATTTTTCACGTTTCTAAATATTGGACTCTGCTTGTTTTAATTAAATCAGCTCTTATTTTTCTTACTTTTTAAACTGAATACTGCACTGGACTTGACTGAAACTCCCAACCTAACGAAACTATAACAATAACTGTTATTCTTCACTCTTCCAAACGCTGAACTCTCTGCTTGTTGTCCATACACCAACATGAAATTGTCTCTATTTTTATGGTTTGTGTTGCTTCAATGACCTCTTCATTTAGATTCGACGCATCAAAGATGATGTCGAGTACTACATTGACCACGAACCGGACTTCCTTGACAGCGAGTGCATTTACGACGACATCGCTGGTATGGACGATGTGGAGATCTCAGGCGTGGGCTTACCGTCTTCTGCTACTACGGACAGCAACGAGACCGCAGGCAGTCCCACGTCTCTGATCTCGGGCTCGTCTCCAGTCCCCGGTTCGCCCGTGTCTGGAGGGCACGTCTGCGCCCAGTTCAGTGACGGGGAGACCACCGATCGGAAGATTGTGTCCAAAGAGCAGCCTAAGGTAAGTAAGCGAGGGACAGGAAACTCAAGTAATGTGAGGTTTTGGGGTGTTCGTTGTCTTTGTAAGTGTTTCTTTCAATCGTAGCCAGTGAAACCTACCGCCGTGAGAGCAGCGCCGATGAACACCTCAGCCACCTCATTGCTCAACTCGAGTACGGCCAGCAGTGCGGCATCAACTCCTTGCAGTCGACCCCCACCACCCCCGGCCAGTAGTACTCCTGCTCGACTCCCCAGAGAGCCATCGCCGCCCCTGATAGCGCCCCAACCAGCACCATGTCCCGTTTCTACGGTGCCTCCTCAGGCGGGTAACTTCGCCTCAGTAACTGCCTCCGCCACCACAGTTGTGTCATCCTCCTCGTCGAAGATTATCAGCGGTAAGTACATGCACCTCGGCAGACGTTTTTCAATTTTCTTTAATTACATTGCGTTTTTTTTTCAAAAGTAAATTAAAATTCACTTTGCTAAAGTATAATTGGTTTAAAGCACCTGTTTTTATTGTATACAGGATGTTTTGTAAATATCATTTATTTATTTATTTATTTATTTATTTTATTTTATTCAAAAATCAACGGGCAAGAACCCTCTATCATGTACTTAAATAAGCAAGGGGGCAATTCTTTAACTTTTTTCATGACTAAAAGTTCATACAAACAAAGGTCCACAAATGCTTCTCTACTGATCTACAAGATCAGTACAAGATTTGATATAGATCCTGCATTTCTTGAGATATTAAGCTCAAATTTGGAATGCAGGTGACACCGTAACGACACCGAGATAATGACATGTTATGATAAGAAAAGTACATACCGAATAAGATTATTTCTAAACTTCAGATGAACTATCAGAATCACAATCAGTTTTGGAATCACTATCACTGTTCTCTTCAACAACAAAACTTAAAGGTTCAACAATTACTTCAACGCGTACATCCAGATCCCACATACGAGATTCTTCTTTAAAAATATGCTGGATACATTTTTGCCAATTCTCAGGTGTCACATGACCTAATGCTTCATCTAATAAGATTTTTATTTCTGACATCTTGAAGGTTTTATTTTTCCTTGCTACCTCAGATTTTACTTGAGCCCAGATTAACTCAATTGGGTTCAACTCACAGTGATAGGGAGGCAAACGATGAATAATAATACTGTGTTTCCGAGCCAATTCATCTACAGCATACCTTACAAAACTTTTCTTATGAAGACGAGTCAAGTCCAATAATTGCACTTTTAGCATGGTTTCTTCGTGGGCAATATCTTTCATTTTCAACCAATCAACTATTTGCCCTTTTCTCCAACTTGACGTTGGCAATGGCTCTAGCCGTCGACTGTGATATGGTGCATTATCCATCACCACTACAGAACCTGCTTCCAACTTTGGTATAATTGAAGCAAACCATCCTTCAAAACGCGTGGCGTCCATATCCTCGTGATAGTCTCCTGTTTTTTTTTATTCAAATATTAATGCACCACCGTCTACAAAACCACTGCCAATGTGCATGATTATTAAGCGTCTTTCTTTACCGGAAGGAGCTTTCAACCCTGTTGATAAACCTTCCATGAAAGCTTGTCGACTGCTGGTGACACTAAGGTCTTGCCAAACCTTCTGAACGGTATGGCCTTCGTTTAGCCATGTTTCGTCCATATAATAAATCTCGATTCTCCATCCTGTATTGACAAATTTGTTGCAAGTAGTTACGCCGCCATAAAACGATGTCAGGTTTTTCTAAAAGAACACTCTTTCGATTTCTTTTCAAATATCGGAAGTTCATAGAATGGAGAGTTCGTTTTAGCACTCGCATTGACACTTTTGACATATCGGCGTCACCATTAATAGCGGCTGAAATTTTTGCCAAAGTTGGCAGTTTATTTTCAAAGAAAAAGGAATGCACTTTCCGACGGATGGATCTTTTCGTGTCCTCGTCAAGAATGATCCTTTTTTTCCTACGCGTTTCTACTTTGGTAGTAGAGCTAGATTCTTCTTTTATAGCTTTATATACACTGCTCTCCCCCATTTTTGTTAAGCTGCTACATATTAACAATGCTTCTGTCAAGAATAAATTAGGATTTCTTTCTCTTAGACCATCAGAAACGTTTTTAATTAAAATTTTCACTTCCGGTATCAGAGTGATACGCTTGTTTTTCCTAACAACCATGTTATCGACCATATTTTTTTTGTTTTTCAATACAATAATCACTCAAACACAAAAATCTAAATGAATTTTAAAAATTGCTCCAACACTTACTGCTTTTTACCCAACGCTTGAAACGCTACTGAAATTACTTCGGCTTCTGCATGTGCGATAAATGCTTTTCTAACAAGAAAACAGATAAGATAAGCTTATGGTTAAATCTCAGACGTACAAGAGAGTATGTGATGAGGTGTATAGCAGTAGATTAAAGAAGACAGAGAATAAAAGTAGACCCATTGTATTTTAATCAATAATAAAGATAAGCTTATCAGCTCTTGTAGCTCAATAAAATTATCAATTTTTTGCCGGTAGTTCGTACCCTTGCGGCAAAATTTCTTTAAATTTAAACAATTATTCCAAATTTTACAAGCAAGCGGTTTTGCCGCTCGATAGTTAACATTTTGCACTATTTTGATGACTCACTTTGCGGAATATTGAACTTATAAATTAGTAAAAACAAGAGAGGTCCCAGGATTGTACCTTGAGGTACACCACAAGATATACTTCTTTCCGAACTGTGTTCATTATTAACTTTGACATTTTGTTTTCTGTTAGTTAAATAACTTACTAACTAGTCATGATTTCCTGTGCTTTACCTCTGAGTCCTAGATACTCCAGCTTTTTTATTAGAATTTGATGGTCTACTGTATCAAAGGCTTTAGCCAGATCCAGAAAAGTGATCAAGATAGGTTTACTTGCATCTAATGATCTATATACCATTTCAGAAATATACTGAATTGAATCCGTTGCCCCCACTCCCTTTATAAATCCATATTGCCATTTGGACAGTATTTTACATTTTTTTATAAAGTTTAGTATTCTAAAATGTATAATTTTTTCAAAAATTTTAACTAAGCTTGAAATAAGAGAGATTGGCCTATAATTAATTATTTCGTATTTATTACCACTCTTATACACCGGAACTACCTCAGCCTTTTTGATACATTCAGGCCAATAGGAGTTTTCAATACATAAATTTATAATATAACTAAGTGGACCAGCTGTATACAAAGAAATGACTTTTAAAGTTTTGGCATCTATTCCATCTACTCTCCCATTTTTAGGTTTTAATTCTTTTATAATTTGCAATATTTCAGTTTCAGAGGTCTCGTGTATAAAAATGCTTTTTTGATTTCTTCTAGGTGGCCTCCTAATATTACCCACTGGAGCTACTTCTTGCTCAATGTTATACCAACATTTACATAATGCTCATTCATTTTATTTGCTATCTCATTAGGCTCAGTTATTTTCGATTCATTTTCTATAACATAGCTAATCCCTGACATTTTATTTTTATTCTTTTTATTTATTTTGTTCTATATTTCCATATATTTCCATAGTTTTTTCCTATTGAATTTTTTTTATTTTAGACCTTTCAATACAAATTTTTATGAGATTTATCAGTGCTTCAATGGCACCTGAGGGATCCGACACAGCATACACACTGCCCCAATCCACTTGACTAGCAGATTTTTCCAACTGTTTATAGTTAATGAACTGATATTCATCTTGAACACTACGTAGAGACATCTGTTCTTTTACTTTAATAACAAGAGTATAATGATCTGTAATAGAGTTGGTTACAGTATAAGAACCTAGTTCAGTTTTATCTGTCTTGAAAAATAGATTATCTATACAAGATCCCCCATCGCCATCGATAGCCGGCCTAGTTATTTTTTGGAAACACGGAATGTACCCCTTGCTATATAAGTTATTTAGGAATTCATCTGTGTAGTAATCTACATCTAAGATGTTTATGATAAAATCTCCAATTGAAAAATGACTTTTAGTATTTCTATTGTCAAGTAAAAATTTGTTTAAACCACTTATAAACTCGGCTTTAGGTAAGTCATGTGATCTGTATACAGAAGAAATGCTTATAGAACTTTCATTTTTAGTCCTAATTTTTGTATTATTTATTTTCAATCTGTTATATATTAGCATATCTGTTTCTTCATTAACATCACATGAGATATATACAATGACTCCATCATTCTTATTAATCGAGCTTTCATTATAGTACATATTATAACCATCAAGGTTGTAAAATCTAGGATTCTCCACATTCCATGTTTCCGTACATACTATATAAAAGGGTTTAATTAAGAGGCCCTTTAGAAATATTTCCAGTTTAGAGAAATTGGCTCGAATACTCCTTATATTCAAGCACAATATTATTTCATCCCTGTTTTTAAGATTTTTGTTTAAAACTGATTCAATATTAAATTGATCAATATATCCAAAAAATGACATAATTTTATCATTATCAAAATTTCTCCTCTATTACTCTTGGCTTAAGAACGAAGTTATTATAATCTATATATAAATATGAGAACCTAAAGTTTAGTAACGGTATGAAAAATAGATTATTACGTAGTTGATAACCGCAGTCAACAGCACCACACATCCACCCACCAAAGAGATCCTTTATCCCCCCACGCCGGAGCGGATAGTCTGTCGCAGCAATGGACCAACTCACCAACTATTTACAGCAGTAATCAATGTTACTCTCTTTAATCTCTGTGTAAAGTATCTTAATGTTGGACACTCTCTACTATATGCTTCGTGGTCTGTGTCATATTTCAGGCCAAATCTCTGCACCGATCTCAAACAATTGCAGCATCTCTTTGACTCCTTGGTACGTCTAGATGACTCATGTTCACCTCCACAATATGCACAGATTAATATATTCTGACAATTTGCTTCTTTATGGTCGTAGGCATAGCAAGTCTTGCACCATGGAATAAAAAGGTCCTCGTATACAGGACATCGCTCCCAACATAAATACAATCTCCTTCTATCCATTATCCTTGCAAAAGTCGCACCAGAGCACTCAGCAAAGACTATAATCTTTCCCGAGTGAATCTTTTTCAAGTATGTTACTTTGATAAGTCTCCTTCTTCCAGGAAATTATTTTGCTTTCTTATACAATCTTCTACTTCTCCCTTATTCATATTAATTTCACCAGCAAGTATCTTTATCCTTGGTTTCCTCATCTGAGATAAATTTACTTCGTATTTTCCTTCGAGTTCTTTACTCATTTTAGTCTCCTCTGTCATCTTCTTTGCACCCTCCTCAGTGTTACATTTTATGACTACGTTTCCATTCTTTGTTGAGCTCATAGAATTTACTGAGACATTCATCTTTCCAGGATCAATAACCTTCTTCACAGCCACTTTGGTCACTTTAGAGTCTTGAGCATCTTTTGGTCTTATTATAATAGCTGGAACATTTTTCATTACTCTCTGATTAGATAACTGCCCTTGTTCACGTGTCATTATCCCAGCATAACTCGACATGGATTGCTCCTCTTTAAGTCTCTTTATTTCTTTCTCTAGCATGTCGATTATTATATCTTTCCCCTGTATAACCGTCTCCTTGTCTATCAACGAGCTCCTCAAAATATCAATGACATCTCCTCTGCATTTGGAGCAGTGGAATTTCAGGTACCTTCTTTGTAGCGGCATGCATTTTATCTCAGAGGAAGGTAATTCTGAACATTCACCACAAAAATAATTCCTACATGAATCACAGGCAAATATAGGATTTTTAACGTCTCTTAGAACTGATTTTAGTTTACATTTTATGCATTGGAGATCCATCATAAGGTTTTATTCTTGATACCAATTTATGTTGTTTATTTACAATTTCTTATCTTATGCTTTCTCTTGCTTCCTTTGGTTAAATTCAATCAATTAATTGCCTCTCTTAAATTTCTTATCACCAACTGATTACTTATCACAGAAGATAGTATCCAGTAATTCTCTCTATTTCATCTATTTCAAGCCCAAATTGATCCATTTTTTATCAGTAACCATGATTTAAACCACCCCATATGACAAGCCAACTCTCAGCTACATTTTGATACAAATTTCGCCCACTTTAACTACAAAAATCCGTGTATTATCGCGGAAATTCCGAGAGCATTTTTAATATTCTACAATACAATATTAATTTTCTGTTTTATTTAGAAACTTTTTGGTCTCTTGTAGTTTTTTTGTAGGTCTTGTAGAAGGTGGTCTTGTAGAAGGTGCATAATTGAATTACTCTAATCAGTGATGTACAGATCATGGGGCAATAAATAAAAACATGCCCTATAATAATGAACTGAAAAGTTCTGATTCTGTTGAAATAAGGAGAATAACCAATAAAGTTGGGTTAGTTTGTTACCTACTGTCATTAGTAACAGCAAAGCTAGCAGAGAAAAACAACAAAATATACCTGAGGTGGACAAAAGATACCAGAACAACAAAAGAAACTCGGGCCAGAACCAACTTGCTGTATAGCCTACAGCGAAGTCAGAAGGGAAATAAAAGACCTCCTGAAGAAAAAAAAATTGCTCCCATTGGAATGAATTGGAAGGACTGAGACATTATTCGAAGATATTTATCAGATAACTATCAAAGAATAAAACCAATGAAGTGAAAAAGCTGAGTAAACACCAGCTGAGATGGGCAATTGGACTTTCTAACAGGACATTGCCTACTAATGAAACACCTAACAATAATAGGAGTGAAGTTATGATAGAGATAAAAAATGTTTAAGATATGTTTTATGGATGAAAAAGTAAGATTTATTATAAAATAATGTTTCTTTTCAGCCGCCATTGAAAGCCTGACGAACTCGACGAGTCAAATTCCAGCAGCACACACCCCCACCAGCATTGTAAATATCTCCACAGTCCATTCCACAGTCCAGTCTTCGTCTATTCAGGTAACATTGAATTATGTCAAATATCTAACCTTTTGGGGCTTATTAACTTTATAATTGTTAAAATTGAACCATATCATTATTAAAGCCTTCAGTTAAGTTCTTAAATAGTACAAACATATTTTACATGGTATACAAGGTGTTTCTCAATAGAGTACCATAAGTTGGAGGACGTGTAGATAAAGCAAAAATATTAAGAAAATTTAAATAATTTTTTTTCCGAATATGTTTCTTAACACTTTCTCTAATGTGTCCTACTAATTAGATAGGTGTCAAAGAAGCAAGTTAACCGCGTATAATCGGACACTATAGATCGGCTAAATCGGATGAACTCAGGGAACATTTTCGAGCTTTTCCATCAAGTTAGATTCATCCATTAGATAGCTTGAACATCGAAGAAAAGTAGCTGACCTGAGCCTGTTTTACAGATATTTAAATGAGAAGTGTTCAAAAAACGTGTCCCATTTGATCCCACTTAGAACAAAGCAGTGCAGAAATACACGTCGAGCCGCATCCCTATCAGGTTCAGCTCGTCACACCTCTTTCCCTTGCAGTACATGTGCATGAATAAAATACGAGAACACTTAAAATAATCTAATTTGCCTCTTTTTATTAAAAAAAAACTTCTTAAGTTCTCGATTGTTTATTAATCCAAACTTTATTTACCTTTCAGCAAGTTCCAAAAACAGTGAGTGATCATAGTAACCAGAACAGTGTGAGTCCTATCGGGAACAACAAAGACACCATAACACCTCCCAGTCAAGAACAGAGCTTAGTAAATGGACCCATTCTTGAAAAGAAAGTAAGTGATATATGTGTTTATGTAGGGTGTCTATGAACTGTAAAAAACAATTAGGAAACACAAAAAGTGGTTTGAAATAGTAAATTGTGAAACAAGTGCACAAAGTAGCATATTTCTCAGTCGAATACAGCATTTCACACGAGTGAGAAATTTCTTTTGTGCACGTGTTTCACACTATACTTTTCCTATGAGCATGAGCAAATGGTGGTGTATTTTCTACATCAAAATCGGAATTACTCTCAGTCTCAATGGTAGGTATCCATCACTCCAAATAATTGAAATTATTTAATTCACCTTAACTGCGCCACTAATATTTCAATTCACTTAGGAATTGTACATTTAAAATTAATATTTTAAATTAAAAACAATATTCAGTATTATGTAGTAATTATATGATTATTACCTATTATAATCCTATAAACAATAAACATGCCATGATCGACAGATCGAGTAATCGAGTATTACAGTATAATCGACTGGTCAGTGGTCCAGATGATTGCGAGTGCGTGAAATTGACAGATATGTTTTATACCTTTTAATAGAGTTGCGTGGCAGGTACCTATTTCCCTGATTGAGCTGATTTAGAACATTTACTCCATTAAACTTGTACTTTCTTTTTTTTTTTTTTATTTAGCGACCCATGGCGAAATCTCAGATTTTTTCAAATTTTTTGCAATTTTTCATCTCTACTTTGTATAGTGATCGTATGACAAATATTTTCTATTTAAATCTTGAAAGAAAAGGATTCCACAGAATCCTTATGAGAATTGGTTGCCAGTCAAATTTGTTGTAACTTTGGGGATCGGTTAAGTATTTGATAAGTAGATCAAAAGTCTCCATGTCTAAACAGTTTTGGAATCGGTCGACCCCAGAGACCTGTCAACAGGAAAACCTTGCTTAACGGATTGTTGAGCATTGCTAAAGGAAATGGATTTTTAATTAACTATGACTGTACAAACCTGAAAGGATACAATAAACCTAAACGACTTCAGGGTTGGGGATTAGGAATTCTTCATATTTAATGACAACTAATAACTAATAATGTGACATGACCTGAAATAAGAAACTAGGAATTTAATTATACAGAAGCCTCTTATTTATATATCACAAATAAGTGTTTGAACTTTAAGGACCAGTTGTTCCTAAGAAAAGTTAATCTGTGATTAGTTAGTTGTAGTTGAAATTTGAATATTGTTATTGAATTTCAATTGTGTTTTTCAAAAGATGCAAATGGAGTTCTTAATTGATCTGTGATCTGTGATCAATGCCGCATACTACTTGGCAACTAATCGCAGATTAAGCAATTTGAAAATAGTCAAGCACATAGTCACTGTTTTGAACAACTGACCCTTATTCTCTTTTGTAGCAGATTCTCGTGAGTGGACCATTGTGACACCTCTACTGCGACCTAAGGTCAATTGTGGCTTATTTGTAGTTTTGTGGTTAGCAACATTGTAAAGAATACTTATAAAACCAGTGTAGTTTTCCATATAATGTGAAACCAATATGAACTACTAAAATTTATTGTTTCAGGTGGCAGAAGGTATGTCTTCGCTAAAGAGGATGGCACAGGAGGCCATCGAACGAGCAGGCCTTGACGGACACACCAGTTGCAGTAGTGTCGTTCTACTGGAGACGGCAACAAAGGGAAATGCCGGCTGTGGTACAGGCACAATAGGCGGAGGCAGATCCGAGGCTCACATCCCTCCACTGTTGGGTGTGGCACCATTGGGTGCGGTTCCTCTCCAAAAGGAGCACCAGGCGCAATTCCAATTGATGGAGGCCGCCTACTATCACATGCCGTTCCCATCCGATTCAGAGAGGGTGCGAACGTACCTGCCCCGCAACCCTTATCGTACCCCCGATTATTACATCCAGACCCCTCTGCCGCACAGTGATTCTGTTGAGTTTTACCAGCGGCTAGCTACTGAAACACTTTTCTTTGTCTTCTATTATATGGAGGGCACAAAGGCTCAGTATCTGGCCGCTAAGGCGCTTAAGAAACAGAGCTGGCGGTTTCATACCAAGTACATGATGTGGTTTCAGCGCCATGAGGAGCCTAAGATTATTAATGAGGAGTACGAACAGGTCAGTCCTCGATCTGTTTTGTAGTTTTTAAGGTTCACATTTGTAGTGGTTTGCACTCGGGCTTATTTTTTGTTTTTTTCAAATGATTTATTCTTCTTGTTTTGATTTTTATACTACCCGTTAATGTGCCTTTTTTCCAGGGTTGCAAAAAACATGTTTTTTTAATTAAACAAAAGATAGTTTTTTTGTTGTTGTTTAAAATTTTTTTTTTTTTGTTTGTTTTGAACATGTTTTTAAAGCTTAAAAAAATGTTTTAAAAGATATAGAACATCAAGAAAACTGTTTTACCTAAAATCTTACACAGGAAACTTGCAAGTGGGTCATAGGAATTTAACATGCAAATCCAGTTTTGTGCAATGGCAATGGCTAAAATGTACTTCATAATTAGCTACTTTTAATATTGAATAGGTTAATACCTTCTCGGGTTAATGCTAATGCAGAAAAATTAAAATCTAAAAATTGTTGTTGATAAAATATCAAGCCATGAAATCAACTTTTATACCTTGTTTGTGTTTTTTTTTTCACACTACACTAAACACCGGCTGAAGTTAGAATCCCAACTTGGCATGGTTGTTTGTTTCATCTATACAATTATTTATCTCTATATTATATCAAATTATATTATATTATTTATCTCTTTACAAGTGTGTCTGTGGCTGTATGAGTTCGTTCTCGAAGCCAAATTACTAGAGTGGAGCGACTATACAGCTAAGACTGATACTCCCTCTTAAAAAAGAAAGCGTTAAAATGACTTAAACTAAACTTTTAACAAACAGTATCTTAATTTTTATTTCTTTTATTAGTTAAATGTTGATTTACTTTCCATTTATTTTGAATTATTAATTTTTTTTGTGCCCTTTTTGTTCATAAAAAAATTTAATGAAATAAAAATAAATACGATTTAAAAGGTACCTACTCTGAAATGAATAAAAAAACATGTGGAATTTAAAACACGTTTAAAACCCTGTTTTAAATATGCTCCTTTGTGTTAAACATTGCAGCCCTACTTTATTCCTCACCAGTACCCCACTGTATATCTGTCATGTATTCTTTAAGTTGATGCCGGACATTATATTACATTGTCCTATAGGCTATTCCACCTTTGTTGGGACCGCGGTTGGCCATGAACAATTAGCTAATTTCTCCTGGTAAAATGTTGAAGTTTTTTTTCGGAGAACTAATGTCAATCAATTTTTTCTGTGAATGTTAGCTAAGCTGTCACTTTTAAATTGCTTTTAACCAAATTGATCTGTGAAAGTTGTCAAGTTTCCAAAATTGAAACATTATTGAGATTATAGGATCAAGGAAGACTAACAGAGATAATATAATATGATTATTAAAAAATTTAAATTACTGTCCTGATTCTTAAGTAAAGTGTATTTTTTATTTAGATGGACTTGTCAAACAGCTGTCAAGTTGGTACCCTGTGCAATCTTTAAACAGTAATTTTCATATTGTCGGATGGTAGCCTGTTTTCTCGACCTTGGCAAAAAATTTACGTTGTGACTAAAGTAACGGCAACATTCCCCGATTCGGGTATAGGCTATGACGTCACCTGCAAAACATGTTTCCTTGTTGTAAGTTGCACTGTTATAAAACGCAAATAAAAAACTTCAAATTACTTTATTTTCTTCGAAAATAGTCCTTTTTTTAGTAGTTATTCGTTTTTTGAGGACAAATTTAACTGTTGCTTGGATTGACTATATCCAATGATGTTTTGCGAAAACTAGGTCTACTCCCTGAGTCGGCACTCTAGTCACAGCGAAACGCGAAGGAACTTAAAAGTTGAAATTGTCAAATTATCAAATTCAAAATTATTAAAATGCTCAGGGCAGGTAAATTTATTTCAAAAGAAAGAAAAGAAGTAATCATCAAATGCTATAAACAATAGCGATTGAAAGATGTTTCTCCAGATTAAGCAAAAATACTGTTTAATCAGATTCCTTGAAAAATTCTTAAAAAATGATTAAATAATGTAAGTACCTCTTCTATTTATCAATAATAGATTTTCTTCTATTTTCAACAATTTTACATAAAACTAAGAAGGAATCGGTCTAATCCTACATACATAAGATTTATAAGAGTAAATAGCTAAGGTACTTACACCTACAAGTCTCTAAAATTTTCCAATTTACCTCTAAAAATTGCGTTTATAGTTTTTTTTTTTGGATTGAAATTTTGAAATAAAATGACATTTCAACTAATGGACATAACCTAAATTAATTTAGTAACTATTCCAGTGACTATTTTAGTAACAACTATCACCATAACCAACCTAATCAGTCTTGTTGCCAATCGTTCCCCTAGGTTTTGACTTGGTGGAATCCATCTAAATAAAAAATAAAGTATATAGTTGGCAACATTGCTTGAATCTGAGATTGACATTATCAAACAACCTAACCTAGAACATTAACATTTATTTGTCAGTGTGCTGTCAAATGTATGATGCGGGGTTATTCGTTTTCGTAATCCGAATAGCCAACTAGGTCCGAATAAAGTTGGAATAGACTGTAGTAATGTGTTTCTTTTGCTTGAACATCTCTCTTCAAACTTCTTGAATCTTTCACTCTTTTTGCATGATCACATACAGGGTTTTCCCGAAATGGTGGACACGGTACCTATACAGGGTATTGTAAAGGATGTTCAGAAAGGCTGTAAATTTAAAACGAAAATGGTTTACTCTGCTTCGTTACCAAATGTAGTGTCCTTTTTATGAAATTTAATGAATTAATTAATGAAGTTTGCTGCTTATTTTTTATTATCGGGATATTATTATAGACCTACACACTATTTTTCTGTCTGAATAAGGGTATCCAGTGTTGTGATTTTTTTTCTACACAAGTGGTCATATCTATACTGAAGAAAAAAGTAAATGAACTTGGAATTTTCAATCCACAATGGACGCTATGGTATTGTCCGTGACCGCCATTTCGGGATCATAATTATGGATCACCGTAATTTATTAAAATAAAGTGATTCGATTTTTTTCTGAACTTAGTGGCGTATAACATTTTTACTAAAAATATGTACAAAAAAAATAACAATGATCTTGAAATTGCATGGACCTTTTTCCTTCATATAAGCATATAAAAATTCTAGCAATCTAATTCTTTCTCATTTCTATTTTCAGGGTACTTACATTTACTTCGATTATGAGAAGTGGGGCCAACGGAAAAAGGAAGGATTTACTTTTGAATATAAATACTTAGAAGATAGAGATTTAAATTAAAAAATATTTATAAATATTGCTGTGTTTTAAAAAATCGTCAACCCAATTTCTTGTTACATTTTTAAACTTTTTATTTATTTATCTTCACTCAGGAATTTAGTGCATCCTGTTGGGTGGAGTGTCAAACAGTGGAAAGCATGGGGTGGGTGAGAGAAATTGGCAGTGGCAATCGCGCTATATATAAACCAGTGACGTTTTTATAAATTGTGCAAGAGTTAAAATTATTATAAAAATGAATTAAATAATATTGAAAACATTTTTGTTCTTATAATACAGTGACTTTCATATTCTATTAGAAAATTAAAAAATTTTCTTAATTATCTTTATTCACCTCTACATTATTATTCAATTATTATCATTTCATATTCAATATAACAGGTGTAAAAATTGCAATAATTTACAAAGTCAGTCAATAATAATGTGCATTGGTAAGAACCTCTATGCTCTTATTATAATAAAATATAAAACAAGCAGAAAATCAGTCGGTAAAAAACAATAAGGATTGTACAGCAAATAAAAAAAAATAGACTAACCTACAAACATAGAATTTATAAAAAAAACAAAAAAGTATAAGAAGGTTTTTTTTTCACAAATAGTACACCATTTTTAGCGGTTGCTTTGACCTTCATTCTATGATTCATCCGCAAATATCAGGACAGGGTCATCAGCATAAGAGACAACGGTGCCATAAGAAAAGGAATTCAACAGTGAGTTAATGTAGACTACAAACAATATCTGGCCATTTGAACCCCATGATTTCTGAATCATAAACTTGGTTTATGATTTTTCCCTGTTGAGATCTGTTTGTTAGGTAGCTTTCAAAGACATCCAACACAGTCTCTAGCTCCACAGTTCTCAAGAACCTCAAGTAGACAACCGTAACGCACATTTTTGATACTGCCAGCTATTAGGTACATTCTAAAGTATTATAGGTATTTAAATTAATTTTATCTAAAATTTTTAACCCTGGTTTTAAATATGATACTTAAATGTAGGTACTTACTGATGCTAAATAAATGTGATCTTTTGAAAATTAGAAATTATTCGAGCCAAAATATTAAATAAATAATAGAAAGAAAAGTTATTAGAATTTAGGCTCAAAAATCTAAAAAATCTCAAAATCTCAAAAATATTTAGGCTTGAGGTGTCCGAAGGGAAGAAGTCCTTCAGAAATTACTCGAAGTGACTTAGGTATCAGTGGTGCGAGAGAGAACACATGTCAGTCAACTCTTGCAAAACTGTCATAGTACCATTTTCCATAATGAGAAGGTTGAATGGTTAGCAGCCCCCAACTATAAATTGCTCTCTAGGTTTTGCGCTTTTTAGTGTTGATAACAGACAGATGTGAAAATTGATGTAACTGGTGTCAGGTTGTAGCTGATAATTAGGTCTTTGATTAAAGGTAGTTTGTGGCGCAGTTAACCCCTTGTGTGGGCAGGACGTAATATACGTCCTGTGGTATCTGGCAGTTGGTGGGTAGGACGTATTATACGTCCAAGTGAATATCTTTTTAATACAAATGATTAGCTAGGCAACACTATATTCACTTTTAAGGTATCAGTATTTGCTATCGACTGATGAAGGTTTGAATCAAATCGGATGAAAAATGTAGAAGTTACACGGGATTTTGTATATGGCTTGTCCACTGAGTGTTGTCCGGTGAGATTCCACCCTGATCCTGACTGTAAACGATTTGATTTTTTATGTTTTAATTCGTAAAATTATAATAATTGATTTATATTATAATTATAATATTTATTATTATTATAATATAAATATTATAATACAATAATTGACTTGATTCGTACAATTATAATAATTAGAATTAGTACGAATTAAAACATAAAAAATGAAATCGTTTATAGTCAGGATCAGTGTGGCATCTCACCGGACAACACCGGACAATGAAAAGACCGACTTTCACAGTGACGCGCGGCCGAACTGTTTACAGAAGGCAACATAAATTTCTACCGCTGCGCTAGTACAACTCTAACACCCGTATTCACAAACGATAATTTCCTAAATAATTACGCAATCAATTATCCCCATCTCATTCTATTGCAAAAAACTGCATATCTCCATCTCACTCATTTAATTAATTACGTAATTATTTAGGAAATTATTGTTTGTGAATACAGGCATTAGCGACCTGTATTGTTTATTCTTTGTTTATATTCATTCTTAGATGACTAGTGTTCACTGCCCGTATTTATTCAAACAGGAAGCAATGAATGTTTGAAAAATGTTTACAGATGGCAACATAAATTTCTACTGCTCGTACAACTCTTAGCGACTTGTATTGTTTATTTTGTTTATATTCGTTCCTAGATGACTCTAGTTTTCACTCCCGTATTTATTCAGACACAGGAAGCAATGAAGTATTTAGGTGAAGTACTTATTGGTAAGTATTTTTTCATAAAGAATTTTACTTCTTTTCTTTAATTCAGTTTTTGTTTATGAACGGTTTCGATGAGTTCATATTTTTTCACGGGCATAATTTACGGTTTTTGTTGGTGAATATTAGCGACTTTTTAAATTGCTATTTTGTCATTTATAGTGATATTAGTGACTATTTACGACGTTTTTATTTATTTTATTGTTTGTGAAAAGTATTTTTCATAGTTATTCATTTCGTAAGATTTTTGTATTATACATATTAGGCGCGAGTTAGAAAAAATGAAGCGGTTTTTTGACCTTAGTAACGAAAAAGATATCGAGCTTGCCAGACAACTGGCAATGGAAAGCGATGAAGAGGAAGACATAATTTCTGAATCTGATAATGACTCTGAAGAAAGTTGTGACGTCTCTCTTTTTTTTGGAGAGGACGTCTTGATTATTGGGTTAATTTATTTCTTAACCAATGCCTTCAGACGGGATATTTGGGTGGATTTACACAAATGATACACGACATTTTAAAAAATAACGTAAATTTATTGTTTTCTTAAACTGCGATAAACGTAAAACAATGAGTCGATTTGTTCAGCATGCTGGGTGAACGCCCGGTATATCTTCCCGGCCCAGCACCCGGTAAAAAACAGTGTCCCGGCCGCCGCTCGACGATGAGATTATGCCAGTAGGTCGAGGAGGACAAGTTTTTCTGCGGAGTTCAGTCAACTGGAAAATAAAATGTTAGTGGTGCAATATGAGACGAGAACGGAATGATTTTTCTATTATTTTTATCGCGTTGATAAAAGAATGAGAAATGAACTGAATAAAACTCTCGATTAATATTATTTACATGAAATCTATTATGGTCTCAATTTATGAAAAATTCCCTTTTATTTAAATGAATAATTTAATTAATAAATTAGCTCGAGGTAAAATTCTAGTTATCTGAAATGCCCACGGATTCTATTTTTTGATGAGTGACTGGGCTCGTCTTCGATTGCGTAACGGTCAATTCTCGTTCGCAACCGAAGGTTGACCTTCTACGTGCCTGCTAACTCGTCGAGTCAATACTTCGACTCGTTAGGAAGTCACGGGGGGGGGGGGATTATACGCTTTCTCAGAGTAATTAGACCAGGGACGCGAATCAATTCTTCGCTCCACCTGGGTCCACGTTCGAGACTGATAAGCTTTAGGGGGTGACGAAAGAGTATCAATACTACTCTCTCGTGATATACCAACTTGACTCCTGGTCAGTACCCAGGCTTCGCATTGGGGTAGGTTAAGGTGTGAGCTCGGAAGAATCAATTCTTCTTCTTCGCTCTAGGAGAAGTCCCGATCAGTACTCGGGGCCTCTGGGCAAGGGGGTGAGCTATAGATGGCGGAGCGGCTATCCTAGATCAGTTCTCTAGGAAGGCCAGCTGCCATCTGCTACCGTTCCTTCAATCTCGGTCCCTTTATATAGGTACCGGACGTAAACAACAACAACTTCTTATCTTGTTTTCCTCTCGGCTTCGCATTTATTTGCTTGGATTTAATATTTTAATATTTCTCGCTGAATTAAATGTTGTTTCCGTTCCTTCCTAGAGGCACTTTCTGTAAACAACAACTGATACCAATATAAAAAACCTCCCTTATCTTGTTGTCGCCGATTTATCTGCTTGGATTTTAATAATTTACTACTTGAATAATTCCTACATGATTTCTTCTCGCCTTTCGTGGGAATAATATTTTATTTAAATTCTGGCGTCGCTTTCCAGGGTCGCGACATTACTGTAACGTCACAAAGTGTGGAAGAGTCCCCATCAGGAATGTCTTTCATTTCTTCAGCCAGAACCTCGTAGTCAATCCCCACAACCAGGACCGAGTCGTGAATCGCCACGATTGGAAGAAGTGTCTGCAAATGTTGGCTCTGAAGAAGAGTTCGAGTCAGAAAGTGAAATGGAAGCAGAGGATGCACCAGGACCGGTGGAACCTATCAGTGTTTGGACAAGGTCTGGAGAGGCTCAAAATCCAGGACCGAATCGTGAATCTCCACAACCAGAACCGAGTCGTGAATCTCCACAACCAGGACCGAGTCGTGAATCCCATTCCCCACAACCAGAACTGAGTCGTGAATCACCCCAACCGAGACCGAGTGGCGAATCCCTACAACCAAGACCGAGCCGTTTTTCCTTCCCAAAAGGAAAATCGTCCCAGCAACCAATCCTTGAGCATGCAGATATCAACTCATCTGAAGAAAAGGTCGACTCTGAGAGTGAAATTGAAGAGCAGGATGTACCAGCACCGGTTGGACCCAGTGTTTGGTCAAGGAGGGGAGAGGCTCGAAATGAGTTTGAATTTATACAGGCAAGTGGCATGATAGAGGAACTTACTCTTTTGAACGAAAGGAAAAAAAAGCGGTAAGTGGGTACGTCTGGAATATTTTGACGTACACTGGCAAGGAAACGGAACTTGCTTCTAGTGTGCACGGGATTCAAATCTCTCCTAGATGACCAAACCCACTAGAGTTGTGCTAACTCTGGCAGAAAAGCTTTTGGGCAAAGGTCACCGAATCGTGACGGATAATTATAACACTTCGCCGGAGTTATTGCAAACACTGTGCATTCTAAAAACAGATGGACTCGGAACTGTGCGAGTAAACCGAAAAGGGCTGCCTCGAGATCTTTTTGCCAATCGGTTGGTAAGACACGAATGTACTGCCGCATTCAAAGAAAAAATGATGTGTCTCCAATGGATGGATAAAAAAAAGTAACCATGCTCTCCACAACCCATGATGATCAAATGATCGAGATAAGAACCAGACGAGGGGATCATTTTCAAAAACCATTACCTATAAATGATTATAACAATCGTATGGGTGGGGTCGATCTCTCCGACCAGTATTTGATTACATACAGCATAGCTAGACGACGTTTAAAAAAATATTATCAAAAAATATTTCGCCATATAATAGACGTTGCTATGCTGAATGCTTTTATCATTCAAAAGAAAAAAGGAGGCGCACTCACGCATCTCGATTTTAGGTTGAAAGTAATAAGCGGACTGTTTTCAAAATATGGAGGTTGTACAATAGGTTCTAGTTAACCAACCAGAAGACTTGCCAATACCACAGAAAATCCCACCAGACTGATCGGCAGACATTTTCCTGTTCACATCAAATCTAGTGGTAGAAAAAAATTTGGACAAAGGAAATGTGTTGTGTGCACAAAGCGGAAGCTTATATTATAAAAAATATAACTCAGGGGTTATATTTTGGAACATGTCATTGGTTTAAAATTCGTAGCGTTCGTAGAGTTTGAGCATTAGACCAATCAGCTGTCAGAAAATTCGAAATATAACCCCAGAGTTATATTTTGAAGTTTGATGAATACGGACATTAGTGGGATAAAACATGAAAAGTTAGGATAGGGACATGTAAACCGTTTTTAGATATCTTGAGCCGTTCTAGTTCTAGACTGCTTTGAAGTTGAAAATTTTTGATTTTCACTTGTTTATAACTCATAAACCGCTCAATCTAAATTCAAATGGTTGTACCAAATTGTATTTCTAAATCATTTACCTGCTCAATGACACCAAAATAAACCTAGGCTGCCATTTAAAAAAAAATCAAGATGGCGGCCTCAGACAAACGCCAGTCGCACAAAACAAATGAAACTGTAACGAAATCCGAAGCTTTCGTTGATAATTATTATTTATTTCATTCTTAGAGGGGTTTATCTGGAATGATACAGTTTTTACGACAGTGATTAGCAGGTTATCTCCACCAGCACCGGCTATATAAAGAGCACCAGCTGAAGACTCGACAGAGTACATCGTGAGGAATTGACTTGCGAACAACTCTCTCTCCTAGGTGAATTGAGCCCGGAGATCAGCTGGGGCATATAGTGAGTGCCCCATACAGTATACATAGCCGGATACAGTAGGTCGATGAACTGAGTTGACCGAACCGTAACCCGGCATCGGAAGCGCGACCAGAGTGAAGTGAGCTCTGGCCGGCGACCGATCAGAATAGGTAATCAACCGAAACTGCATTGAGGTTCCGGCAGATCCCTTCAATCCCCACCCGGCCTGTATTGAGGGCCGGATCCAGTAACAGCCGTCCCGAGGTCGTAATGAGGCATCGGGAGCGGCTTTTTGTTTCAGAGAGCGCCTGCCAACGACGGTAATCGCCCGGAGGGCCCCGAGACGCGTATCTTGCATACGGTCGGGGACAGCGCAGATCGTGCGACGGCAGTGGAATTACTGACGATGAACGGCAAGCAGCGAGGACACCAGCAGCAGCAGTACCGGAAAGGCCAATGGTAAACGAGGCCGCCTTCGACGCGGTTATCTGTAGCCAATCCGGTCACTATCCAGAACGAGGGCCACCCCTTTCTCTCACTCAGAGGACGGAGCAACCCTAAGATCAGTTGTATGGATAAATAGTACTAGATCGATTTATTGTAAATATACTTCTTTTGTAAATAAACCCTAACTATTTAATCGACTTGTCGCGGGTACAAAGGGGCAAATATCCATTCCTGGGAACTCACCTCTACCCACAGAAAAATCCCGTTACAAAACTCACATGAACGTATGGGTATTTATGTGTAATGTCAACTGTCAAAATGTCAAAACAAAATGTCAAACCCCCTCTGCGTAATCCCGCTTGGTGCAATACTTTTTACGCACCCTGTATATAAGGATAACAAATGAGTTGATTTACTCACTAAGGGTCCTATTCCTAAGATAAATAGCGTTAGGATAAGCAACAGAGAGGTAAGCAATCATGATTATAGTAATTGATAAATATAATAATAATTATTATTATTAGCCTGTCTTAAGAATTGAAGTTAATGAGCTCATCAATAGATCTAGTTACAGTCACAAGGAGAAACTGCATGTAAAGCATGAATGAATAAAGCATGAATAGCATAGAGGTAAATCAGTGAAAGACAGAATCATGATAAGTACTTGAGAGACAAAGGTTAATGAGTGCTGAAGATGTCTAAATTGCTGAAGCGTTAAGTAGAAATGAGCGTTGATCGTAGAGTTCTGATGGGCCTGTGTGGCTGTGCATGTGCTAACTTAAGTCCCTGAGAGAAGGTCTGTGGCCTGTGAGACTGAGAGCGGCTAGGTGACCGAAGGCAAGTGATGCCTGTGTGGTATGCCATGTGTAGACCCGAGAGAAGACCTGAAAGCGGCTCGTGTGGCCTGAGTGACCTGCATGTATAAGTCAGAGTGGAGGCCAGTGTGGCCTGACTTTGTTCCGGGCGTGAAGGATCGAGGGGATGATCCTGCCGATCGCCTGTGAGTGGTTTCTGTAACTGGACGTGAAGGATCGAGATAATGATCCTGCCAAACGCCTGGTGGTCTCTAACCGGACGTGAAGGATCAAAATAGATCCTGCTAACCGCCTGGTGGTCTCCCGGGAGTGAAGGATCGAAAGGATCCTGCCGACCACTCGCGAATGACCTTGAGATTGGGAGGACCGAGGTGGGTCCGGTCCTGGTTACCACAGCGTGCCTTGGCGCGGAAACCTTGGCAAGGCTACGATCAACGGTTAAAGAGCAAGATGTCTTGAGTAGAGTCTTGAGTCGAGTATCTTCAGCAATAACCTTGAACAGTGATTTACGTATCTTCAGCAAGGTGATGTCAAAGCTCCAGAGAGAGGTTACCAAGAATTAAGGCTAAGCGTTAGTTAATGATAAGCTTAAGCAAGCTTTAGGAGGAATAAGATACTTATGCAAGTTTTAATCTCTTTAGGGAGTGAGCAGAGACGACACAAGGCAAGAGAAACGGTGAGTGACTGCGAAATAAATTTGTGTATTTATCTACGAGTGATTCATAAAATGCACTTTTTTAGACGTTTCTAAGTTCATAAAATGTATGATTATCGTTAAGTTAAGAGTATATAAAGTAAATTCGGGTGAAATAAAGTGCCGTAGCTGTTCATTATTTAACGCTTCTCGTAATCTGACGAGTCGCTGCATGCCGGCCAGTCAACGATTGTACAAGTTCTAGTGAGCGGACCGGCCCAAGCTCGAGTGTTATAATACCTAGTTCGACGCTGAGCTATACATAGTCCGGACTCCGGGCACCTTCCGCTCCGTAAAGCTGGTTGATTCAATGCACCTACTAGAGAAACATCATAGTTTATTCGCAGATCGACAGATCTATGTACCGGGTGGGCATTTAAGAATGAACAGCGGCCATATCTTGGGAAATATTGATCCTACAGTTTCAAAATGAAAATTTTCCAGACATAAGTGACTATGCGAAATGCAATGAAAATATTTTCAAGATGGTCGCATTTCCGGAAATACCGGAAGTTGACACCTACCTACTTCGTTATTTTATCGGGGACAGCCTTTATATTATTGTATTTTTAAATTACCTGGAAAAATCGAATACAGGTGGTTTTCACAATTGGAATTTAGGTTGAGTAGTTTATGAGATAAACAAGTGAAAATCGCAATTTTCAATTTTCAAAGCATCTCACATTGAAAACGGCTCAAGATATTTAAAAACGGCTTACATGTCCCTATCTTAACTTTTTACAAGGTATACTACCATGTGGTTTAAATTTTTATACAGAGTGATGAAAATTAACAGATGACACCTCTCAATAATAGGACTGAAAAATATCCCAGATTGCAGGAGATGCGGGGAGGGGGAGGAAACCCCATACCACCTAATATGTGAATGCCCAGCACTAGAGGGAACTAGACTTCTAGTATTTGGGACCGAAATGACAGAACCAAAAGAAATAGAACAAGCACCCATTGGATTCATACTGAAATACTTTCGGAAGATGGGACAGATGAGATAATTATCCAAAGGGGTATAATAAGCGCAAGCTTCAGTACAAGGGATTTGAACCTACCCTAGAAGTAATAATAATAATAATAATAATAGAGGCTATCCGGAAGCCATCTTTCGCATAAATATAGGTGGGACCAAAGTGAACGATATGTTATAGTTGGACAAGAAATATACTGAAACGACTTCTGGTTTATTATGATGATTTTTTACAGTTTTTGTTATTATTATTAATCCTAAAGTAAATCATCAGGCGGGAAGATGAGTAGCAGATTAGTCTCGCTTAGCTAAACAGGGACCATAGGGATGTTACTCACATAAAATATTTCCTTTATTAAAAGGTATACATTAAGATGGCATTGGAGTTTTCAAATAGTTTGTTGTGCAATTTAAATGCCCTGTTAATTTTTTCTTGTATGTTTTAATTAAAAATTAGATATATTATTGAAAGATTATGATTTTGTTAACACGTGGGTATAAGAGATTTCTACAGGGTGATCACTGATCAGTAACTCGCGCACTCGGAACATGCTGTGATAAACTTCACTTTTTAAGAGAGTAAATTTTCTTTTACCGTGGTGCGTTGAGTTCTTTTTTCCAGAGTTATGACCATTCATGTAAAAATAAAAGCGACAACACTGCCACTGTAACCGACCCTCTGTATCTCCCACCGTTTTCGAGATTCCCATGCTGTTCATTCTTATCTTGGACACAGTGTATATTCAAAGTTGAGTTTCCAAACTTCAATTTCCCAACTTAAGATTTCTTATGTTATGTTATCAATACCTACTTATGTTATCCATTTTCAATATGTTCAATTTCTGTGTGAAGATCTTTTGTGAAAAAAAAATCATATAAGACGATTATAAGACGAATCATATAAGGTATATCCTCTCCAGAGACACTGAATTTTTCACCTTTTTTTTCGCAGTTATTAAAAAAATGGTTTAAAACATGAATGAGGGAAACTGTAACTCGAAGACTAACCATCGTACTCAATTTTTTTGTACTCAATTAGATCAATTAGATCTATGACAGCATGTATTCAGAGTGCGCGAGTTACTGATAACCCTGTATATCTTGTGAACAAATAATGAAAACGATATTTTTGGATAAAATGCATGTATGAGATTGAATCTCTAACAACACTAAAATCAAAGATTTCAAATTGTTTACAGTTTTACAGATTCAATCTCAGTTATGAATTTTTTTCCAAAGCCTTCCTAAATTACGTTTTTATTTGCTCACACAATTGTCAATAATTATGTAGGTACAAAGTGGCATTTTATGTTAAATTTACCTCACTTTGATGTAAATTAGGTAAAAAAAATCCTTAACCTACATTACGTAAAATTTACTTTGAATTTACGTAACGAAAATCAAAGTGAGAGTAAAAATTAAGTAAATTCGTCGACACTTTTGTGAATTTTACCTAGGTATGAAATTAAGCCGAATGCATTGCGAGTGAGACCACTTATTTGCCACTAGAAGTAACAAATAACATTCAATTGAGGGCTAAACCTCTCCGTTTTCTGGATCAACATAATCTGTATCTAATGACAAACTGATCGTAGCCAAAGAATATATTCAGTCTGGGAGAGTAGGTATACAGGGTGTCCCATAATATGTGGGCAATCTCCCGGATTTGGGTAAATTTCGTAAAAATAAATGAAAAAATAGCTATAAAATTAATTCCTCAGAGACACCCCTACAAAGATATTAGCTGTTGAAGTTGAGGGTTGAAAATCAATTTTTTGCAATAACTTTTTTATTTCTTGACCGATTTTGATCATTTTTGGTTTTATTTTGTATTATTTGGGACTGTTTAGAATAGTGTTTCATAATCTTTGGTAGCACATACATAGACCTCGGGATGGCTTAACCCCCTCATTCATTTGAAAGAAAACAATAAAAATAATAATTTTACAGTTTTTTAAGGTTAATTTTCTTTTTATTTGACATTTTTTACATAAAAAATGTATCCTTATTTATTTCGATAGAGCGAACCGTTATCGAGATAAACGTCCTTCTAATAGGTGATGCGTCGCAGGAACTTTCTAAATTTCAAGTAAATTTTAACAAGATGGCTGACCTTTGACAGTAAATTGAGCAGGAAACAAAACAACAACTTAATTAAATACACGTCAAATAGTGTCAAAGATTTTATTTCATGCAGATTCAATTCTAACTGATTTTAAAATGAGTTACAGAAACGCTGAATACGCAGAAAATCAGTTAGAATTGAATCTGCATGAAATGAAATCTTTTGACACTGACGTGTATTTAATTAAGTTATTGTTTTGTTTCCTGCTCAATTTACTGTCATAGGTCAGCCATCTTGTTAAAATTTACTTGAAATTTAGAAAGTTCCTGCGACGCATCACCTATTAGAAGGACGTTTATCTCGATAACGGTTTGCTCTATCGAAATAAATAAGAATACATTTTTTATGTAAAAAATGTCAAATAAAAAGAAAATTAACCTTAAAAAACTGTAAAATTATTATTTTTATTGTTTTCTTTCAAATGAATGAGGGGGTTAAGCCATCCCGAGGTCTATGTATGTGCTACCAAAGATTATGAAACACTATTCTAAACAGTCCCAAATAATACAAAATAAAACCAAAAATGATCAAAATCGGTCAAGAAATAAAAAAGTTATTGCAAAAAATTGATTTTCAACCCTCAACTTCAACAGCTAATATCTTTGTAGGGGTGTCTCTGAGGAATTAATTTTATAGCTATTTTTTCATTTATTTTTACGAAATTTACCCAAATCCGGGAGATTGCCCACATATTATGGGACACCCTGTATATGCAATAATTATTTGGGGCCCTTCCCTGACCCACTTGCTTGTTTCTTTATGTTTTAGGAGAGAACAAGTTCATTTCTTTCGAAGACTACTCTAGGTCAAGCATGCTCTTTACGCGATTGTGACCAGGAAAATGAGATCATAAAATAATTTCAGCAGCACGCTTACGTCATCTTATAATTAGGGTCAAAGCTGGGCTTTGTCCAATAAAGTTTTTTAGAAGGTCTCGTGAGTGCGTAAGTTTAGGTATCTACTTACCTATCGAATTTGAGGAATCTACCACTGTTAGGTACAGAGTTTTAAGAGCTTAGTGTTCGAGTTTTGAATGTTTTTATATAAAATCAAAATAGGTACTTCACCTTTTAAAAACATATGTATCCAGTTTACTTTTCCATAATTTTCACATAAAGTTTAGGTACAATTAACAAGCAATAACAATCAACCATCAACTCGAGTTAGTTAAGAAGTCACAATTTTGAAATCTGTTTAAAGTCTGAGTGATCACTGTGGTGCCATTGGATCCTCACTGGCACCACCCTGGTGAGAAATTAGAGGTGATCCAGTGGAAGAGACAGGGACCAGCAAGGGGAAGCCTAGCAGACCTCCAGGAGAACGGGAGTGGTCTCCTAGCAATGTAGTGCTACTGACCATACTGCCTTTGGCTGATTCTCCGCGCTGTTCGTTCTGTAATATAAAGTTGTGAGTAAATTTTGTTTTACCGAAACTCTTATTATACTGACTTTACAATAATACATATACCAACATGAACTGAATATCAGCTTACTGAAGGGATACTAAGAACTAAAATTTATTATGAAGTACCTACTTAACCAGAGATTTCTGTTGATTTCATAATGTCTATTAATGTCTATTGTATCTATTTCATGCATAGGGCCAGTTGCACAAACGTTAATTAAAGATCTGTCAGATAATTACTGATTTTAAATCGTAAATTTTGAAAATATGGTGAATATTTCCAATGACCTTTTATTTTTTGTCGGTAATTAACTCTTCTAAAAGGGAGTAGAATTTATTTCCAGTAACATATGAGCAATATTTTGATAATATAGGGCATTTTAAAATCAGTAATTATCTGACAGATCTTTAATAACCGATTGTGCAACCAGACATTTGACTAACTTTAAAATTATTCCATATCACTTCAATTTAGGAGAGCTTTAGATAAATCAAACTGAATAATGTGAGTAAATCAAGTTTAATAATGAGACTCTGTTGTAGGCTACTTAAGGCATTATAAATACCTACATAGAGATTTGACATACTTTTTTCAGTAGGTACCACCGATGAGCGATAAAGAGGCCGATGTAAAGTCAATATACCTACATTTTTGTACTTACAATAAATTTGTGGTCAGAGGACAGCAGGCCTAATCTGGCCATGAGTAGCTGCTCTGAGACCTTCCTAAGTTCCACTTGCTGCTGTCCTATTAGAGCTTGGAGTTCAACTTGTTTCCTATGAAGGCCGGCTTGGAACTGAATCTGCTCTGATGTCATCGTCACTGAGTCGTTCACCTAAAATAAGTTATCCGATATAGTGTTTATGAGATTTAGAAACAATCTTGAATTTTTAGTTTAAAATTTATCTTTTACAAATATTTCAATATTATTGGTTGATCTTATGATAGTGGTCGCAAAGGCAATAAGCACATTTCTTCCTCGTGAAAACAACGATATCAGTGTTTTCTGATTATATCAGATCGATATCAGTGTGTCTGAAATATGAAAAGCTGCCCAAGTATGAACTGCTCCAAAGCTTTAGCTTTCATGGTGGAACCTGTGTGTTTGTCCGCAGCAGTCTCTGACTTTTGAGACTGGAATTTTCCTCCCTGAAAAACGAAGAGAGCGAATATCCTACAGCTCTACCTTTGCATGAGCATGAGAGTTATCAAATTCATCTGATGTATGATTATTTTTGGTGTAATACCTTGGATTAGATACATGGAATCAGGCAGATTAGGACGGCGTCGTTTGTCAGCTACACAAACATATTACCGGAGACCAGCATGGAACCAAAATTTCCCCGTCCGTTATCCTGTGCCATTCGAGTAGTTACTGTAACGGTTACCCCCCGGGCCTGTTGCTTTGTTGCTAAAAGCAGCTGTGATCGTCTAGTTTCCTGAATTTTCCCTGATAGGACCGCTGTGATTTCATCGTTGTGTTTCCGTAGTTTTTATCGTGCTCTTTGATTGAGGTATGCCAGGATTAGTATGGCCGAAACGGATGCGCAAAGAACCTACTATGTCTAATTGTACCCTGGATTTTTTTGTTTCTCGGCTGATTTGAATTTCTTGCAGAAATTCGGGGAAATTAACTGAGACGGCTGTTAACTGTTAGTTTCCTTTCAGAGAGTCTAAAAGCGAATGAAGAGCGAGAGAGGATGTGTTTGCAGAGAGCGTAAAAAGGTGAAGGGCGAGAGGGGTTGTGATTTTGCATAGAGAGCATAAAAAGTGAAGAGCGAGAATGGATCCCTTTCATACATCTTTCACACTTCAATCCATTTCGGATTCCACTTTTTTACAAACCTGTGCTTTCTTATTATTCCTTTCCTTTGATTTACTGTTATAAATTACCCGCAATTAATGCGGGATTATTTGCATGATCTACCTATTCAATGGTTTCCTTCCTTTTATTTCCTTTACCTAGTTTCTTGGATTTCATTTCGAGCAACAGCTCGAATTAATTAAAGAAAACAACCATTTGGTTACAGATTACCCGGGATATGGCGGGATAATCTGCATGATTTACCTAATCAATAATTATTGAATTCTCGTACGAAAATATCGTATATTATTTCACCTCCTACAATTTATGCGTAGACCTCGTACCTATGGCACAGCCGGCAGAATCGCCCTGTATAGCTAGCGGGTCCCCCTGTGAGTCGGACTGTGTTGAATATCGCGCCTAGACGGGCCGGCGGCAAGTTCGGTTACCGAGCTACCTTTCGTGTTCGGATACAGAGATTCGGACCGCTTAAGATGGTCTTGCCTATCGAGGCTCATTCGAGTACGGGGCTGCCATTTCTCCTGAATGTTTATTTCGTCTCTCTTATAAAATCGTTCCTTCCGATGCTCTTTTATAGTAGAACCATTTAAAGAAAACGGAAAGCCATAAAAGTAGAAAGAAACAGAAAAATGCATATATATCATGCCTCAAGCTGACCAGTGGCTCTCAAACATTTTCAGATAGTAGGTAGCTACCTATAACATTATAAAGGTTTCTTTTATACCAATACATGTGAAAAACATAACAACGACCTGTCAAAGCGACTTTCATAGAAAAGTCATTTACCAACAGAATTATGAATTTTGTGCTGAACTTTTCCACCCCCCCCCCTGCGTGGAAACATTGTTCAATGGCAAATTAAATAAGTATACCTACCTAATTATGCATGGTAGCCAATTATTAATATGCAAAAAAACACGAGAAATTCATTCCTGATATAGTGATAATATAGTTTATTTTACTACTTATATCAACAAATTTTAATTTATATTCCATTGATTTTATTTATTAATTTCCAAACATAGTTGATATTCAGATGATATTACAACAATAAAATAATACGTTAGGTACTAATTAATTGAAAAATATAGAATGATACAAAGCTTTGGATTTTGGACTTTCGAAGTAGAAACAGTTTTAGAACCGCACCTGCATTTCAGCAGGGGGCACATTGTTGGGAACTACCTGCTAAGTTATTATTTTCGTGGTCAATTTCCTAACTTGAATTGTTCCTGAAAATGTGCAGTTTTATTTATTCACAGGTTAT